>OX392462.1:42020724-44839472 GCA_947623515.1 Neoascia interrupta | reverse complement strand
AGTTTCGCGACTCTTTTCAGTGACAGTTCTTTGGACACGTTAGGCTGGTTGAAAATTTTGTTTTCATGTTATTAGACTTTTGAGCCTTTTGAGCTTTTATTGGTATCTAAATGAAACTTTTGAGTTAAAAGTAGTCGAAGCAGTCGAAAAATTGTGCGTCTGGGTGGACATTTTTAGCAACACTAAAGACGAAGAGTATTCAGAATGTCAACATTGTTGAACGAAACAAACATCGATCAAAAACTGGGGTTAAGACAAATTTAACTTATTTGAGTACAAAATGTAAAAAAAATTAATTTCATCACAAAAATCCAACAACTTATTTAAAATCAAACACTTTTTCCATTTGCTTTGATGTTCACAATTCAAAGTTTCAATAACTTGACTTGTGAGCATCAACTTACAGTTCCAAGGGGGCGTTTGTGTACGTTGATTCGATCGGCAAGTTCAGTGACTTTTTTCATTTCATGAAGAAATTCAAATCTCTTTTTTGCAGAACTTAGCAGCTCACGCGAATTCGTCGCTCCACCAAAGGAAGGTGCCAGTTGTCTGGCAGGCGCCTGTGGCCATTTACGGATTGCACTAACTCTTTTTGAACTTTTTTTAACTAGGTATAACTTATAAACTAATCGGGGCCGACAATTTTGAATAGCATATTCAGGACACCAAAATCCATATGCCTGTTAGGATAAAAAAAATCTACTAAATTTTACTTGGACCTACGGCAAACTCATGCCAAATGTTTAATTTTTCCGAATTGGGACATCTTTTGTTTGGCTTGTTTCTGCCCAGCTCAAAAATAAAAAAGGATACATTTTACTTAATTGAAAAAAAAAACAGTCCGCGATAAAAAAGTGATAGTAAAAATTAATATATATAAATAAAAAAACACCTTTTGTTTAACTCTCCTGACATTTGCCCTGGATGCACATATGAAGACCTCCGGCACGACACCAAGTTCCATCTTGGACCCTGCCTGACAGCTGCACAATGACACTCGGCTCGTCATAGTGTTCCGACTCATCTGGGCCAGCGACACCGCCGCCATCAACCTCTGGCAGTGAAACGTCATCAGAAAGATGTGCGGGTCTCCCCCTACTATGACACAAAAAAAAAGTATCAACGACAAGAAAATACGAAAACAAAAGCAAAATAGGAAGGACAAAAAACAGCAACAGCAACAAAAACAGCAGCTATTTAAAATTAAATGAATAAAGCTATTCAGTTAACGAGCCAAAGAGTCTATACAGTGAATATTTTAACATCACAGAGGCAAATAAACGTAAAGCGCATAAACCAGGACACCGAATAAACGGAGCGCGGTGGATTTCCCAAGGAGTGCACGCTTCATCCCCATTGTACACAACAATAGCTTTCATTCTCTCTGACGTGCCGCTTGCTGTACCGCAGAGGACAGGTTGAGTAAGGAGGTGTATGTAGGCTTTGCTCGACGCGGAGTTTAAATGTTCCAAGGTAACAGGATATGGCGTGCAACATCCGTATAGCGTGCCTATAGTACAACACTCGACTCACTTCCACAGCGCCAACCATCCGCCGAACTATGCACCAACTCGGAATAGGTCTACTTAACAAAGAAAATGCACCAAGAGCCTGTTTGCCTGCTTCAAACGGGATGTTAATGATGATGATGACCTTCTCCGACAGGTACCGATACGATGTAATTACCGCATACCGCATATTATAAGCGTCTGAATGTCGCTTTGTTTATACAGTGTCCGCAGTTTTGCACTTCGCGTCAAGCCCCCTGCGGTAATTTACCGTGTTCTTTACTTTACCCCATTTAACTCCCTCAACGTACCTGCAAGTCAGGGCACAAGGCTCCACGTAATCGTAGTGTGTTGTCCATGTGTACAGAGTACCGTCGTTGGGTACATCGTTGTATGCGACACATTGATGAGCCCGGAAGTCCTGTTGCTCAGGACATGACTGCATTTTGCAAATTCTAAGGCGGGTGGTGTCACCCTTACAGCCATTTGGATTGTGGCAACGTCTTATTTGTTGCGCGACTCCACCGTCGCATGTCCGCGAGCATGTCGACCATTCTGACCAGCCGGGCCAACCGCCTGAGCCGCCTTTCGCGCGCTTTTGCTGCAAGATAGACTGAACCTTCAGCCGGTCTACGACATTGTCTTACTTCGAGTTCGTTCTCCAAGCCGACATCCGTGTGCCATGTGTTGTCGAATGCTTGACTTGCATTCAAATTTTTCGCAATTGATCCATTCTCGAGAAAAATTGTTAACTGAAATGAAAGAAGAGAGGAGAAGTTTTTAAATTATGACCAAGATGGTAAAAATTGTGCAAACTAGTATGAAAGAAGAGGAAGTATTTAATTGGTGGCACGTTGACACGTCACCACTTTAAGGATGCATTTTGTCTGGTAATGGGGGGTTCTGAGAAGATTGAATAGGCATAGATTTGAAGAGACAAAAATAAGGTGGTGAGATCATGACTGATGAGTAATTTAAAATCAATAAACCCTAATAACCACCCATGTGCATTGACTAGCAAGTTAATGCAAATGGTAAAATTTTTGGAAAAATAAGGTGGGTTGCCAGCTTCTTACCACTTCGACACCGCTCATTTGCTATTCATTTACACATAAAGCCATACAGAACGGTCTTGTATTACGTAAAAGGTGCAGTAACGTCCAAACATTACTACAAAATGATCTAATTTGCCAATGGAAGGACAGGAAATTTTAAAGAGCGGAAATGTTTTCAAAACACAACCAGTGACACGAACAGTATACAGGATTACAGTGGGAACTTTCAAAAGGCAATTTCGTGTATCAATGTATTGAGCGGCATTGAACGGGGAAGAAAAATAATCCTTTTTCTCAGTCGACTCAATTAGAAAATCAGAAATTACCCTCTTCGAATAGAAGGGAGAGTGGCCAACGACCGGGCGGTCAGAGGGGAAGGATAATTGAGCCAGTCATCTCTGGACGCAAAAGGGTACAGTCGTTGGTTTACTCGGCGGTAAACATTTGTGTGTGCTTTCGATTAAGCCCCGTCAAAAGCCGTAAGGTGAAGGAAAGCCAAAATCATTCCATCGAGTCACTCGCCGATCACCCACTGAACTGTCACTCCGTCAGTTGATCAGTTGTCATTCAAGAATCAATGTCGATATCGAAACTTTCACCCCAGTGGTAAAGTATTATAGGCACCACTGGAAATTTACCAAAACAGAAATTTCAGAAAAAAAATTAAAAACTTTTATAATTTTATAATAATTTTTGAATCTTTGAATTTTGAACATATTTTAAGGGAAAGTAATGAGTAAATGAACTAACAGAGTGCGTTCAATAAGCAACCCGCAAAGAGGAGTGACTTTGCGGACTTTTTTTTCATAAACTGAAAAATTAAACTTTTGAAATGATTAAAATTCAAAAGAGTTTTGTTTACAATCAGGATACAATTATTATAGTGTTTTAAAAAATGTCTTTAGCTTTCTAATTCACAAAATAAAGTTCAACTAAGTGTTTTTTAATTCTTTTTTTCTTTTTTTAAAATTTGGAATTACTTTTAAAAATTGTGGCAGCGAATTAACTAATTAAGGGACCGTGCATCTCAGCTCTCTATCGCCATACGTGTTGTAAGCTTCCTGGATTTCAAGCATCCCTTGGGCTCGTCTTCGGGTATTTTGTGGGTGGCTTATGGGACGGAGAAACCTTTGGTCGTTCATATAGGTAAGCAATGTGGAATCATCTGGAATCATCTGGAAAAGTGTCTTCACATCTAAAACTTTGAAAGTAGAATTAACAGGCCTAATTATTTTAATAAGACGATGTTGTAATTTAATTATTTTATTTCCCCAGGCCAGAATCCCGTATCGAGTGCGTTACTCAGCCAACGAGTAGTACACCTGCTTTTGTGCCTTCAGATGCGAGTAACGCTTAAGATACACCATTGCAAATAGGGTGCTCTTAAGTTGAAGACGCAAGTTACTGATGTGCTCACGCCACAGAAAGTGCTCATCAATGGTTACTCCAAGATATTTAAACGCTTTGACTACCTCAATCGCGTTGCGTTTATATCTGACATTTCTTTTCTCATCTTGCGCATTTCATCTAACATTTTCTCACTATTACTAGTTTCTGGCGCTGATTTAGTGGATTTAGTGGATGGTGCTGCTATTGAAATTGGTTGCTGTAGCGATTCTCGAGAACTTACACTTCTCTTTCGCTTGGGCATAGGCTGAATTGATGGTAGTTCAACAGTTCTTTCGGTACGATTTTTCGGATATCGTGGTACATCCATAATGCATTTTTCTTTCACAACTTTGGCATGTTACAAAGTCTCCATCGGCGGTGAGGTCAGAGAGGCAATCACTGCATGGGTCCATATTATACATATGGGGATAGTAGTGTGGGTGTATAATTTAGCGGGAAATAAAATATGTAAAAGGGAGGGAATTTTTTATTTGAGCGAAAATAAATTGATATTTTACTGTATTCACAAGGGCTTATGAATTTATTTTATTGAAATAGGGTTTTATGAGTCACAGTCTTTGGCACACTATATTTTATTTATAATTTGGAGGGAGATAAATCGTTTTTCGCAAGAAATGAGATCACAACTCAGGAGAAACATAACAACACAACCGATCACTTTAAAAGCTTGACTCAAAAATGACACTTTTGCTAAAGTCTAGACAAATCTAGACAAATCTTAAGACAAATCATCAACTTTTCGTCGATGAGAAGCAACGTCCTCTCCGCATGGGTAAGAATTGACGTAATGTGTCTCTTGCCTTTCATTGTTTAATCGTTTTTTGTACAGACAGTGTTCAAGCAAAATAGCCAATTGCATTCCACCCTTAAAAACGGTCAACCATAATACAAAAAGGTCTAGTGCTCATTAGTTTACCCCCAAAGCCCACTTTCGGACGCACATTAAAGCTTAAAGGTTCTTTCATTGCCGTAAGCTGCAGATTTGTTATTCCCTCCCACGATTTGTCTTTCCTACGCAGTACAACCCCCAACTGTTCGAAGCCATAGTGCACCGGAACCTCTCCTCCTTTTCCCCTCCTTCTAATCATTTCCGGTCGCTAGATGTGGACCCGTTAAAATATTGGCCAATCTTTGATTCGCACGTGCATAAAAAGAGGAAAGTATGCCATTTAACACTTATAAAGCTCTTTTAAGACTCTTATAACTTACAATACTTTACAAGAGTGAAAATCCAATAGCTTCAGCCTTGGACATAAATCTTGTAAAACTTTGGGGGACCTAAAATGTTGTTAGGTCTTTTTCAAAGCCAAACCGAAAACATTCCTCTTTTCTGCTTTGTAAACAAACTCCATGACAGCCTGTTTTGTATGTAGTAACGAATTTACCGATCACAATCATGTGTTTAGCAATTCAGAAGATGTGAACGTTTTTAGCGGTCCGTCCAACAATGGCAAAAAGGACCGTCCGTCTAATCGCGTTATAACTTCTGAACGGTAAGTCGGAGAAAGACATAATTTGATATGACTTTTTTTAGACCTTTAAACTGCTGAAATAGCTAGTCAGTTTTTTTTTAACGAGAAATAACGGTAAATTACATTTTGAAATTTAATAGGAAATGGATTAAATGTTTTTCAATACTTTTTTTTAAGAAGTTAAGCAGGCAAGAACAAGGAAAGCGAAAGTTAAGCTAAGTAGATACTGAACTTTAATGAAAAAATTCGCTTTTCTTGAATATATTGAAAATGAATGAAGAGTTGAAAATGGGTGACGTTTTTCAAAGTGTTTGACGCTATAACTATCGCATAGTGCACAAAGCCAATATTGAACGCACGCATAAAACAATAAAAAAAAATACCAAGTGTTCAAGTCATATTGTTTGAAAAATGTTTCGATACAGCCGTTTTAAATCATTTTCGAAAAAAAATTGCACAAATTTATGAAAAAAGATCTACTTCATCTTCTGAGATTTTTTGCAAGGCTATAGCGAACTTTGAATATTCAAAAACGTTGAAGATTTGACTTAAAAACGCAAAAACATTTTAGAAAACGGGTTTTGAAAGATTTTTGGTTCCTTAACGGTTATGACGATCTCGATTAAATTTGGCTCAAGCATGAACCGTTTAAATGCAGTCAAACTGCATCGAAAACGTTTCAAAATTGCCGTTTCCAACCTTAAGCTTTTAAACCTATTTCCACTAACGAAATTTAAAAATAATATGTTCTACCATTGTCTCAGAAATGAGCAGAATTTGAGAAAAGTGGCCAGTGGAACGCAGCTAGTTGTCAAATTGAAAAAAAAATAACCTAACGGTAATTGAAAAATCTAAATTGCTGTTTTATGGATTTCAAATTTAAAAAAAGGCCAAAAAAATGCATATGCAGGTATACCTCTCTCTATTTTCAAAACGGCAAAAATTTGAAGTAAGTAATGAACGTAGTCCATCTTTTGAAATTAAAAAAAAAAAAAACTGAAGCAGTTTTGCAATAGTACATGGCTTACTAAATGTGCCTAAAAACACTAAAGTTGGCTGACTATGACTATGACTAAAACGATGACTATGCTAACGATACGACTAGCAAGTATGCATTGCATACGTAACTTCGTAACTTTTGGGCCACATATTTAACATCAACCAAATTTAACTCAGGCACAACCACATAACCGTTAACCGACAAAAGAGATTTGGAAAAAAACAATAATCTTTTAACAGGACATTTTTAACATAAAAAAATAAAAAAAAAACTAAAAAAAAATGTTATTCCACCCTTTTTTGAGATATAAGAATATAAAAACAGGAGACTCCACTACGAACAAGTATACAACAGAATGTAAAATATACCCAGAATAATGAACAAATAGAATTCCACACAAGCTGCGCAATAAAGATTAGCTTAACCTACAAAAAAGCCGATGGACCGCTCCGCGTATGTGTTCATACTTGACGGCCTTTTTACATTTCGTCAGTCGAGAATAACAAGGTCGCCTGTCGAAAAAATATGAACTTTAAATACAGCGAAAAATGGATGAAAAATCTTTTTAAAACTTTGATCTTATATTTGATCCTATATCAAAATATAGAATTAAAATTTTTCCTACTTACGACCTTGTTGTTTTCGACTGACGATTTGGGTTTTTAGTTGCTACCTGTTTGTGGCCTGACAGGACTTACACGGTATAAAGAACGAATCGAACTAATACATCTGACTCAAACCTTTTGCACAGAACTCAGACTGTGGTTAGAAAAGAGCACAGTGTGGAGTTGGAAGGATGGACGCTTACTTCCCCAAGTATTTCCCACCATTCAGAGGCTATACATTCATCGTTTTTTTTTTTTGCAAAACTACATGATCTAGACGGATCTGGAAAAAACCTACCTCAATGGTTACCGAAAAACCATCTTCCGAATAGCCTGACTGTGCCGAGAACCTGGCATACGACGAGTCTGTTTACCTCCGTATTGTATCACAGTGTCACACGTCTAACCTCACGTTAGACATTTAAATAAGTTATTCATGTCAATTGCTGCCTGTCGCTAGCTTACAGTAAAAATACATTAACATTTCACCACATACGCTCAAATTTGAAGCGGGCCTAAAACTGAAAGCAGTGTACGAGCATACAGTGAAAAGAGGCGGCGCGGAGGTAGAGCGAAGGGCCCGGACAGGACAACCAGCATTTGGTGTGTGGCCAAAAGGAAAAAATGGAGAAAATAAACTTGGCAGCACGTTTCCCGCAGCCCTATGTTTTTCCTGCGATGTTGTGGATGTGATGTTGTTTGCTTTTTCTATTCAATGTGTATCTATTACACAGCTCAGCAGTCACCACACCAGCGGTAATGGTAGGTGGTGGGGTGGTTTGGATAAGCAATGGGGGTTGGTGGTGCCGCTTTGCTATGCTTTCACTCACATTACAGGGCCAAGAGTACACAACAAACAATAAAATAGAGATTCTCCACATAACCTTAATTATTTATTTATGAGATGAAACCTTTTCAATAATTCACCTTTAAGGAAAATCGTATAGTAACTTTTAGAAGCAGGCCAAAATCAAAGCTCAGCATAAGATAGAAACAAAAAGCAAGAAGAAAAAAAAAACCGGAAATACCTTTGATGAGGGATGAAAATGGGTCTGACATTATTTTGTCATTAATCTATGTGATTCGAACTGCAGCGTGTGCACGAGAGGTAGAGTGTCTGAAACGAAAAAGGTCCTGAGAAGACCAGGGGAGAGCCCCTTGACGTCAGTGATCACATTATGCGGAAAAAGCGGCAGCGGATAAAGGGTGTGAATTCGGTTCCTTCGTTCCGCTTCCAACATGTAATCCCCGCTCTTTATTTTTAGCCCACGGATAAACATCTTTGGCATGGTTTTAAGTCTTATCTTTTACATGTTATAAATTGAAGGTAAACGCGTTCGAAATTATGAGTTTATTTTCCTAGACGAGCAGTAGGTATAGAGAAAGCTGATACCCAGCCTGACACGGGGTGGCGACGTGTTCGTTCATTACATTTGCGTTCGTGTGCTTTGCTGTGCTAACTGGATTTGTCCGACTTAAATGTAACTTAGAGGCTAGGATAAAAGCTTTAACGATACTAAGAAGGCGACAGTTATAGCTGGGATGAATTGTATGGTTTCATCACGGCTCATTGAATCCGCAGCAATGAGACGAGCGACGACGTTGGGCGCCATTTACTATTAAAAGCTCCCATAAAGAGGTGCCAGGTGATATTTTGGTCCTCCTTATTCTGATTGGATGTTCCTACAGCTGTCTTAAGCTACCTGTTCAGTTCCTTTTGTGTGGCGGAAAGTTATCGGACCAGCTTTGCATGAATATTTATTTAGAGCACTTTTGCATGTTGGCAAGTCATTAAGTACTGGCGTTGTTGCGCCAAGGAAATTGAAATAAATGTCGACTGTCGAATGGGACACAGAGCGCGGGAAGTATTTACTTTTGTAAAATTAAACTGTTCACCCTCTGCGATGTTGGGGTGAACCGGAGAAGGGTAGGTTCGGGAGGTTTGCCAGCTTTGTCGCTACTGGACGACTGACGAAACACAAAGAGCGATAAAATGTGTTGTGGAATTCCTTCCTCAGGAATGCTAAAAGGGAAAGCGATAGCTATCAGACTCTTACAATCGATGGGAATCATGTCACTTTGAGGAGAAACACCTTTAATCAAACAGGGAAAAAAATGGGTGGGTTGGGGTTGGATGGATTAGCTGCGGCCTTTCGTTTCCTTCAAGGTTAACAAGTGGCTTGGAATAAAGAAACCCCTTACATGTGAGACATTGAGCAGTTTAAGTTAATTAACTGGAATTTTAGTGAGTCTTGAACGCTTTGTTGCTGTCGACTTTGTAAATGTGGAGGAATGCAAAATGACTGGTTTTGATGACCCACCCAGGTACATTCTTTGTGGTGTCTCACAAACATAATACCGTTGGCTTATGAGTGATTTTATGGACACTGAACTAGATCCGTGTAAAAAATTAAAAGTAAAACTTTCAAGTCGATTAAATTTTCATGGGAAAATTGAATTTTTTACAGTTACAAGAGTAAAAATCAAGGACAATGACTCCGTAAGACAGATATTATAACATTGCTGATAAGGACTGAGTGTGATTTCCTAGTTCAATACCACACTTTAAGCCAAAGTCATGACAAAAGTGAAGTGTAAGAGAGGTTAAAGGTGTCTCCGTATCCACCGATTGCATAATTTTACCTATTAAACAGCGTCTTCTCTCCTAGGTGCATAAATAATTAGTGGATTTGACCACCACTAGATATTACGTTGCACGATTCAAAAGTAAACCTTTCGAGAATCTCGTGAACTAATTTGAATATGGGCTTATTAAGATCTAAATAAGAGCTTAAAAAGGTTATATATATAAAGGTTATATCACTTTTGCAGTCCTTAAGAAAAATTAAAGCCTTTATACCATACTAATTCATCACTTGCAAATTCTTCCAATTACACTTTAAACAGGCCTCACAAATCCAACACTTAACACACAACTGATCCGCTTTCCCTGACTTAGGGTATATTGACACCAAAATCGCTTCCAACTGACCCAATTCCGTGCCCTACTGATGTGACAAACTGACAAAAGTATCCCATACGAAGAGAGAATAAACAAAACAGACTGCGAGGAGATTTTCCCAATCCCAAAATCACTTGTCGAAAACAGTAATGTTAGCACAAGTCCATGACTAGACATAACTTTTTATTTGCCAACACATTTTTTTATCACCCATCCCGGACAAGGGATGTCATTGATGTTACATTTAATCGCCCGAAAGGGTTAATTGCCTTCCACAACTGACTTGTGGCTCCGACTTTGGCCTCATCATCGTTGACACCACTACAACAAGGTCAATCATCAAAAAGCTGCATCTCCAAAAAGCTGATCACATTACCACTTCGCCTACTATCCGAAAAGTGTCTCAAGTATTTCATTGGGTCAGAAAAAGTAAAATAAGAGAAAATTGTCGACACAACGAAACGAGGAAAGCCAAATTAATTGGGATTTGCCTCATTTTTTTGGCCAATGATTAATCATTTGCCGCCTAGCGTCACTTGAGGGAAATTCCATCGGTCCAACAAGTTTCTAATGGGCTCCCAAGCACCGCACTTTGCAATCGAAAACTTTTCGGCTTTTGCATTGGAAAATTAATTTATCATTTTGAAAAATTGACTTTTCAACAAAAAAAAAAATAGCAATAGCAACCATAACACCTTGTACTATTGCTTGTCATAAGGCGCCATCGAAGCGATCTTAAGGAATCGTTTTTTAATTGTAATCGAGATCTGCCTCCCGGTAACGAAAACACCGCACGCCATGAATATTCTATGGCAGTGTCCATCCTTCCACGTAGTCACACATATTAAGTGGTTATCCTGATATATACACGATGAATGGATGTAATATAAAGCCATACGCAGCAAACCAAGTGGATATGAAGGCCCAGAATGGAGAGGTGATTGCCAAAATTCCACAACAAAACTTCGTCCTCCCTGTAAATAATTAGTATGCTTACATCATGCGACATTTGGTCGAAATTTGTATGTACTCCACATAATCTTGTTTTTTGTATGAGGGGCGATAGTTGTTTCTATGCCTCTGAATTCTATCCGCATGGACTCAAGTAATCAGGCCAAAGGACTCTGTTACTGTGTTGCTGCTTCTGTTGCCTCTGCCACTCCATCGTTTTCGGTTCTTTCTTCACAGCCGCAGATTATTGGGTATGACCAGTGCATTACTGTAATATGTATTTAAGAGGGCTCTCTTCGTATACCTAGTCGTTTGACTCTTCTACCCCGCGCCAATTATCAATCACGGAAAATGACCCTCTCTGCTGTATAACAGGATTTTGCCACAGGAGACATTCGATCACGAAAAAAAGCAAAGCTTACATTACAATGGGTGTTTGGGGTCGTAGTGATGATGGACAAGTAAAGGCCGTTGGACGAAAACAAAACAAAGCACAAGTGAATGTGAGAAATCGCTTAAAGAGACCAAGAAGCTTCTGTACAGGGTGTTCTTTGAAAGCAAATAAAAAAGAGAATGAGGAAAAAAAATACGAAAAAGAGTTCAACATTCCTAATGGGGAAACTTCGAGCTTAAATTCGAGTTGAAATCCGCAATAGGACTGAGTCCTTAGGAAACTATCATTTTGGGCAACTTGCAAATGTGAACAATCTTTGAAAAATGTAATTCATAACGTTCATCACCCACCAAAAGAGATTTGAAATTATTCGATCGAACCGCAATAAAAGCCAAACAATATTTAACATAATGCGAAAACCGGATGGAAAATTTTGAAAAACCCTGTTAGCAATATTTATTCCTACCAAATTTTGAACATTCGAATCGCCATCAAAATGGGAGATTTAGAAAATTTCGTTTTCTAGAGTCTAGAAGTTTTAAACGCTGAAACCCCAATTGTAATTGCAATTCATAAGGATGAGGTAGAAGGAAATATAAAATCCTGCGAAGGGTATTCATAAGTTTGGCATAATCTTGGCTTCAAATTTTTCAAACAATCTTGATGACACGTTTTTTAAATAATTTTTAAATTTTTCACTGACTTAAATGGATCCTTAAATAGATATTTAGATCAAAATTTTAACCGATATTACATAATACCGATGCGAAACCAAATATTTTCTAAATCGAAATTTTGCAATATTCGATATGATAGTCTAAATATTTAAACCATAACCGTTTTCTCGCCATTGGCATAGCCGTATGCCTCGTGGCACCCTGTGCGGTCGCATTCGGCAGACGTCCGTTCAAAGGACGAACATTTTATGCGGGTTGTTTATCCACTCAACTGAACTCGGAGTCGGAGCATGCATTATTCACCACCGGCTTTCAGCTAGTCCTACTAGTGTGCTGTTGCCTATCGGCACGACACACTGACTGTGGCTCTTTGACTGGTATATCCTGTGAGCCGAGGTATGCATGCTGCTTTTTATGTTGGAGCATAAGAATATTTTTTGTTTTTTCTTCTGAATTTATTTTTGTGGAATTTTTTTTCTCTTATTTTGTCTCCTGTCCACTCAAATCGAATGACAAATTGAAAAAGCCTACTTTCGTCGCCAGCTCGCTGGGCTTCGTTTTGCCCTTCTTTAAAAAGAGGGTTTCCCGTTTGCAACTGTATTCTGTTGCAAACGGGAAACCCTTCCAAAAAGTGACTTTTTAATGCATAGACAGTTGCATTTGATGAGATTACTCGAATATTTGGTACTTCTGTCACTCTAACTGTGAGTTAGCGAATCGACCCAAATAAAAACCATACCACCCCAAAAAAAAAAAAAAAAAAAAAAAAAAAACAGGAGGAATATCAACCTCGCACCACAATCCGAATTCATTGGTCCTCAACACAGCATCCCTTTTTCGAGTTGTCTGGTGTGGAAAATCTGTAAATTGTTTGATGGACATGTCCTTCACTACTGCTCTTTGATAGAGACACTAAAACATTCCGGTATTACATTGAGATTTTCCTTTTTTGCTGAAAGAAAGATTCAGACGACTACTTTTAAAAAACCGTGAAGTGGATGGACACACACACGAAATGTAGGCAAATCCGTCGGGGTTCGACACAAAACAGTTGCAAATGTGATAGTCCATTCAATTGCCATAAAAGCTTTCACATTAATAAATTGATGGGAACGTAAGTGAATTGATTGATTTACCTCCCACCCATGCTGTAGTGTACACTTGCATGATGTATGTTTTCGGGTTTTTATCCTGCGATAGCTCCTCTACGTATGCGCGGGACCCAAAAATGAAGCACCACAAAGATGGGACATAGGAAACAAGTGATAGCTACCTATTTATGTGATAGCTACCTATTTACCTCTTTTATGTCGGACAGGTTATACCCGATTGATATCAGGATTAACTTTAGGTTTGCTCTTTAAAACAAATTGATTGCTGAAATTATGTAAGAGCTAATATAAAAACTTTTACAGATAATAGCCGGTGGTACTGCATGCTTGAACCTTGTGACTTTTTGCACCCGCCCCTATTTCCTGTGCAATGGTTTCAATATGTGTATTATACGTGTACTTGAGGATATTATAACGTTTGTTTGTTCTAAACGTCCGGTAGCTGCGCCACAAGAATTCATTTTGATTGTAAGCCTGGAAATTTTGGGTAAATAAAAGTTTCTACTTCTGGAAGCACAAGTCCCCAGCACGAGTCCTCCTCGGGCGCAGAACATAGAACCTTCATGAGAGATGGAGGGAGGTTTGGGTTTTTTTTTTATAGTTGATTTCAGATTTTCCTCTTTCGCCTCTCAACTTTGTGCGAATTATTGTTGCTTTTGTTATTAAGTTCCGTCAATTTATTGTTGTTTCAATTCGCTTGGGCGGAGGTGGGTAGCACAACATACTGTTATGTATGACGATGTTTAGGTTTTATTTTTTTTTTGTTAAATTTTAGCAATTTACTTACAAATAGGATTGCTGTCCAGGTGAAGGTTTTTCGGTTCATAATTTTTATCTGCATGTTCGGAGAATCATGGTTTATTCTGGGAAATAGAAGACACACGAACTTTTATTGTAGAGCTTTTCGTTTACAAGACAAACAAAAAAGTAAAGTTGGTCTATATATGTTTGAATAATGTTTTGGTAGTTAACTGCACTCCCGAGATTAGTAGAGGATTTTTTTTATTTTTGAATCAATTACTTTAAGGTGGGGAATTCAATTCCAAAAGAATTTCGAACAGCAAAATATTTTTTTTATAAAAGCTGAATTTTTAGAAGCCGAATTTTGAGGCAATAGTTATAACCCGCTCTCTTGTCAAAGTTCTTTTTCTAGAATTTCGTAAAACAGAATTTTGAATTATGTAAGACATAATTTTGAAAAGCATAATTTTCGAAAACAGAATTGTGAATATTTGTTCAATATCAGCTTTGTGAAGTCGGTGGTTCAAAAGTTTTTGTTCAAGCACTTTGAAAAATGCCATTTTTCAACCGTTCATTTGTCAAATACTTTTCAATATTTTCAAAGAAAATTAATTTAATTATAAAACTTCAGCACTTTTGTCTTTGTCCGACTTTACGTTTTGAAGTTACAACGCGTTTTGAATAATGCCAACGCAGCGATATAGCAATGACAAGGCACAAGAGCGCCGTTTTCAATTTTTGGGTACACCCCGCTAAAGCGAAAAATAGAAATAGTAACAATTTTGAGACCCCGTTCGTCCCTAAAAAAATAAAAGCAGAATTAGCTCCGTATTTCGAGCGGCGTCAAAGTATTCCCAGTTAAAGATAAAAAGGGCAGATTTATCTGGGTTCGATTGATGCACGGTCTTTTGGAAATAGCGAATAAGTTTTGTTATAAAACTGCGATAAGAACGCAATAAAATGGTGCGGTTATTTACCGCATGATTTTCTGCCGTCGTATGTCATGGACTTTTAGGTTTGCCTGTTTTTTTTTCCTTTTTAAAGACAATGTTTTTAAGCCGCACTCGAGAGAAAATGGTTCAAAACTATCACTAAAATAAGCCACATAATCGGGATCGAGTAACCATGACCATGTGACTATTAGCGATATACGAGATACTAATATAGCTAAGGAACTACGTTTCCCAATGCAGAAACAAAGTTTTAAATTGCTAAAGGGTGATTTTTTAGCTGGTTTGGTTTTGGAAACACTGGTTTTGACAGCTGACGTGTGTATAGTACCTTGTGTCACTGTCAAACAGCTTCAATTTGGTTTGCAATTTAACCATGGATCGTCTTACAAATGAACAACGCTTGCAAATTATTGAATTTTACTATCAAAATTCGTGCTCGGTTCGAAATGTTCATCGCGCGCTGCTTCCATTTTATGGTCGGCATTCTCGACCTTCTGAGCAGTCTATTCGGAATTCGGTCAATTGGCCGCCTAGATCATGCGGTTTGACACCATTAGATTATTTTTTGTGGGGGTATGTCAAGGCTAATGTCTATAGGGACAAGCCCGCTTCGATTGACGCACTGGAAGCCAACATCCATGCATTCATTCGTGAGATACCTGCCGATATGTGTGAAAGAGTATGCCGAAATTGGACTCAGCAGATGGGCTACCTGAGACGCAGCCGCGGTCAACATTTGCATGAAATTATCTTTAAACATTAAATTGCAAGGTTCAAACTATCAATTCAAATAAATATTTCATTAATTTTTTCGAATTTTTTGTGTTTTTTTTTTTTAAAAAAAGTTCTCAACCTCTTAAAAAATCACCCGTTATTAACAATCGGAAACTTTAAATCAATACGGCAGGCAATGCACAAACCCAATTGCTGGAATGACTGAAAATCACTGCATACTTTACGTCATGACTCCTACTCTATTCCCCTTATACTATGTATCCACCGTTACAAAACGGAGATTAGCGGCAAATGATCAAAAATAAATCCCGAAGTGGCTCCACCAAACAAAAATATAAGATTAATTTGACACGAACACTCTTTTTCTGCCATTTTTACTCTCGAAAGAGAGTGAAGAAGTAATTTCCCATCAACGAAAAAGTATTCTCGTTGTAAAAATCCCAATAGAAAACCTATTGGTCACAGATCTGCCATTCAGGCAAAGTTTACGCTTCGTTTTTAAAATCCCAAACAGTTGAGACAGGCTGAATAAGATTTATGGAGATTTATGGATTAATGGAGAGGGCTAGCTAGAGACGGTCTGTACCGCCACCTTAAGTAAGATTTTGAAGGATATAAATAAAGATTTATATCAGTCGCAGATAAGTGTCTGTAGACTGTTTGAGATTTGGTGTATGCCTGATTAACTGCGCTAGACTAAGGCTGTGTCTGGCTAATCCAAGCAAAGCAGCCATTGTTAAACATTAACATTATAAGATGCTTCTAAGCCCGCCACAAATTAAAGCATTCAAGATTAGAAATAAATCTGGCTTTCATTTGTAGGGGGCTTAAAAGTATTTCATACGTTTCATTTCGCCATAAATACGGCTCAACCTTGCTACTGTTCGTTCTTCTCGGCATTGACGCCTCACTCTGCTAATAGCATCAGTCCTAAGTACCTGAGGAAAAACCATTGTAATAATTGATGTTGCTGTTGACATATGGGAGTCCAAATCTGAAAGTACAGTGTTGCATTGCATCTTTCCGAAGCGGAATAGCATTAAGCTTCCACAGGCAGTCTTTGCTCAACAAATGATACTCAGCAGCTTATGCATCAGCACTCCGTTTTTTTTGCGTTTTTCTTTTGTCATATTATGTTTTTTGGTGATAGGACGCGTAATTTAATTAGTTGAATGCGGGCGTCCTGTTCCGATTCCCAACTCTTTTTAACTTTACTAATACGCATGCATGATTATTTACACTACGCAAAATTTTAGTAGTGTAGACTTTTAATTTTAGAAAAAATACAGGCCTAAATTTGAGCTTTCTGATGACAGGTAAAAAGCCATGAGACCCAGAGAATTGCTTAGCATCTTATCATAAAAAACAGAAATATTAATAAAGGATACCTGTGCTATTTTTTGTAGTCTTTTCGTATTCTTTATACCCAATATTCGGCATTATATTTGATGATTGCCTTGTTATCTCTTTTGCTAAATTACTATACTCAAGGTCTTTCAAGAACTTATTTGTAGAGCTCAAGCTTATCGGTGGATGTTTTAATTATCATATAGCAACATCCATCTAAAAGGACATCAATCCAAAAAACAAGGAAAGTAAAGGTAGGTACCTCTTGATTCTCGAACAACAAATATTAATGTCTACAAAGTTTGTAATAACATTCAAAACGCCCCAACGAACAATACTATGCCCAGGTACAAGAAGTGCATTGCAGCGCTGCGCGGAAGCCCATAGCATTCACCCTCTCACACATAATGTCCCCAGCGCCAGGAGAGGAAGACTACACTTAACAATATTCCTCTTTTCAGTTAGGTATCCTGCTCAACTATTAATTCCATAGTTCGTCGTCATAGTAGCTGCCGACACGCGCGCCACGACCATTTCCGAAGGAACGCTGAATAGCACCTTATAGCACCCCTACGTCAAGTGTTTACCTGATCCTTGTGACAGACGTGTCGCAACACTAAGTCTGTTATTTTCATCCTATTCAACTCTCATAACGGCTGTTGGCATCGAAGCCATGGCCAGCACACCCACACAGGCTTAAGAAATTTCAATAAATCAGAAAAGGACTGACTGCCAAATGCCAAAGGCATGCCAAGCGGTAGGGCGATGGTGTATAGCTAGGACGGTCTCTAAAATGCCTTTCTAGATAACAGGCTGAAAATGTTTAACGCGCCTGGCGTGCATCCGAATCTAAGGACCCAAGTTAAAACCACCACTCTTCCAGAGTATAACCAGTCCGTTGGCCTGACACTGTTAAACGTGCGGGGGAAAAAAACAGGAAACAGGGGGAAAAAAAATCATAGGAAAAAGGAAAATTCAGAAGAGATTTAAATTCCCTACACCCAGGGCCGCTGAGATGGAGCTGAAAAAATGTAGAAAATGTGCCATCAAAATTCTCAGGATAATATTTATTGTTGGCAAATACACTTGTGTAAAATATTTACCTTGGCTAATTGTAGAAATTAATTAATATCAAATGTGCTTACTTAAGGCGACACCCTTATTGCCACCCTTTTATCGCTTGCAACCGTATAAAATGACGAAGAAAGAAGGCGACAATCTGGCATCAGCTTTACGGGCACGCAGCCAAGTAGCAGGTGCTTTCGCCTTAAATATTCATTTTTTCCCAGCCAATCCCCATGTGGGTGTATAACCCATGAATAAACAGATTTTTTTATTTATTTTGGTCTTTTTGACTTGCTGCAAGGAGTTTAGGAAGACATATGACAGATCTTCAACTTTTCCACTTTTTCACAGCGTTTTTGTTTGACAAGGTGAGTTTAACATCGTGAAGGTGTAAATATGTAGTAGTACACTTGCACTCCCACCCGCGTATAACTTACCTATCATACACCCCCGCGTGGCAGGCGCCTTGTCGAGTGCGTCATCTTCTATGACGCCGGTGTGGGGGCTTAAGTTGCGGATTTTCAGCCGGCGTGGGTCGGCTGAGGAGCGACGAACTAAGTCCTGCCAAACCTGACTCCAGTGGTGGTGTGAGCATATTTTAAACCGTGCCGAAGGATGCAAGGCTGGGGGTTAAACCAGCCTCTAACGAGCTCTCTCAGGTGCCTAGGCGAAGACCTGCAGATAAACCATAGCCTTACCCCGGTATGGCGGCTCTGCCGGGGTGGACCACCCTTTCCGGCCATTCTCGTGGGACCAAAATATCCGAACTAACAAAAACAAATAAGGATGAGGGGGAGGGCACGCTATGTGCCAAAAACACGGACGACACCGTACCGGTGGTTCCGTGCGATCCAAACGTGGTACTACCAGCCAGTTTGATCGAAACTGAGGACATCTCAATGGAAAGGGAGGAAGAGCTACTCGCTGAACACTCCGATGATTCCGAAGAGAAATCCGGTCAAAAAAAGGAGACCAAGCACGGGAGCAAGGCCAGAAGGACCACTCCCGGCCTGGAGAGAAAGAGGCGGTTTAAGAAGGCCAAGCACATTTATGGCATCTTAACAGCTAAAGAAAAATCTTCCCTCACTCAGAAGGAACTATCTTCCCTTGAGTGGGCCCGGGAGACCATAGCTAACGACGTTGCCACGAGGCCTATGCCTAAGGCAGCTCGTTCAGTTAAAGGTACGGGTGGTAAATCGGGAAAATCTGGTAGGCCGAGGGACGATGCCGCTACTAGGACATCCCTCGGAACCAACAGAAAGCCTGTTACCGGAAGAGGAACTGCAACCCAAGGACCCAGTGACAAACCGGGCCCAAGCGGGTTGCAGAAAGGCAATGCCGGAAGGCATAGAAGAGAAGCGTTCGCCTCGAAGAGAACACGATCTTCTGAGGACACTTCAAGGACGCCGAAGAAGGCGAAATGGGGCGCCACCACAGTGGGAAGTCCCAGTAAGCCAAGTACGAGCCGGGCGGGCCAGTATAGCGAGGTGACAAGGAATCCACTACAGCTTGCTGTAGTAGACTCCAAGAAACCAAGCGGGCAGTACAGTGTTGAGTGTGGCAGGAAGATTGAGCAAGCCCTCGGGGCAGCTATCATCAGCCACATTCTGAAAAACACGGGTACTAGTGCCCCGACCTACGGCAGAATGAAATGGTCTAAAGGCATAACGTACATCGACTGCAAGGACCAAGCTTCAAATGACTTTGCCAAGACAGTAGTGGAAGGACTACAGCTTTGGGATGGTGCGGAACTTAAAGCCGTTCCAATAGACCAGGTTCCAAACAGGGCAAAGGGTAGGCTGACTATTCCGGAGATGGGAATAGTTAAAGGTGACATCCTCCGCGTGCTGCAAGCACAAAACCCCCAGATTCCGATGCAGGATTGGGAAATTATAAGCGAGGAAGAGCCGAGAAATGGTTTCAGGGGCTATATTGTCGCCTTCGGCGACCTGCCCGGGAACCTAAAGGCGGAAAAACAGCTTCTGTTGTCCTTTGCAGCTAGCGAGGTAACCCTCAAGCTGATTAAGCGGACTGCGGAAGCAACGAAGGCGACGGACACTGCGTTGGAGGTGGAGAACAATGATGAAGGTGATCCAAATAAACCTCCATCACAGTAGGGTTGCCACAGCCAACCTGAGGCTGTTCCTCGAGAGGGAACAACTGGACCTAGCCCTAATCCAAGAACCCTGGATTGACAAAAAGAACAGGGTTTTAGGATTAGGGTCGAAAAATTTCTCACTGTTTAATGTAAAAAATAAAGGTAAGGCGAGAACCTGTGTTGTAGCAAATAAGAACGTTCATGTATTAATGTTATCTCATTTCTGCACAGGTGACCTAACGGTGGTGGAGGTTAGAGGGACGGACGAGAACTACACGGTAGCGTCGGTCTACATGCCATTTGACGACGGTACCTCGGTCCCCCCGGAATCTCTGAAGACGCTAGTGACAGCGTCCGAACAAGGTAAGAAGAACTTAGTCTTAAGCTGTGATGTCAATGCCCATCATACGATCTGGGGAAGCTCAGACATTAACGCCAGAGGCGAGGTTCTGTTTGATTTTGTCCTTAGCTCCAACCTTCTAGTATGTAACAGGGGAAATGATCCCACCTTCATTACAGCGAATAGGAGGGAAGTCTTGGACGTGACTTTCGTGTCTCAAAACAGCTCTGTTCAAGTAACGAACTGGAGAGTATCTAAGCAGGCATCACTATCAGATCACTGCTGGATACTCTTTGAGATACAGGTAGGCTCGCAGGCTAGGAAAGTTTTCAAAAACCCAAAAAGAGCAAACTGGGTGAAGTTCAACAAAGAACTGCGGAGGACTATCTCCCCCTGCCCAGACAGAGATCTTACTACCGAGCATGAGATCGACGATACAGTCGAATACATCACCGGGATGATCTCCAGCTCTTTCGAAAAATCCTGCCCAAACAGCAATACAGGAGGGAAACAACGCCCTCCCTGGTGGAACTCCAAGATCGCGGAGCTCATCAAGAGCTCAAGATCCAGATGTAACCTTGCAAAAGAGGGGCTCATCGAATGGACGACCTATAGGGAGAGCGTTAGAATCCTGAAAAAGGAGATCAGATTCGCCAAGAGGAGCTCATGGAAGAATTTCTGCGAATCAATCGAAACAACAACTGAAGCGTCCCGACTGAGGAAAGTCTTATCCAAAGCGCCTATACCGCTATCTTCACTCAGGAAGACTGAGGGCGATTGGACCTCGACACACAAGGAAACGCTGGATTTACTGGCGGAAACTCACTTCCCAGGGTGCTTCGATACCTATGAGGACTACGCTACAGTAGCGCAAGGCTCGCGGAAAAAGATGAAGGACGAAAAGATCAGGGCTATAACCGATGTAAAAAGGCTGGCCTGGGCGATCAACTCCTTCGATCCCTTTAAAGCACCAGGGATGGATAACATCCGACCAATAATGCTCCAAAAAGCAGGGGAAACTATCATTCCATGGTTGAGTAACATATACAAGTCCTGCCTAAAGCTGTGCTATATTCCCAAAGCTTGGAGAGAAGTCCGAGTGATATTCATCCCCAAAGCAGGGAAGGCAAACCACTCTACGGCAAAGGACTATCGACCCATAAGCCTGTCCTCATTTATGCTCAAGACGTTGGAACGGCTTATTGACGTGTATGTGAGAGAGCTGATTGGTGATAACTATTTATCAAAATCACAGCACGCGTACATGAGAAGCAGATCGGTTGACACTGCACTACATAGAGTAGTAACAGTAGTGGAAAAATCCCTGGAACACAAGGAGTACACTTTGGGTGCCTTTCTAGACATAGAGGGGGCGTTTAATAACATTGAGGCAGACGCGATATTGCGCAGCTTGAGAAACGCCCACCTAGATAGCAGTCTATGCGACTGGATCGGGCTCATGTTAAGCACACGAAAGATAAACTGCTACCTAGGCGAAGTATGCAGCAGACGAAACGTCAGCAGAGGAACACCGCAGGGAGGTGTCCTATCTCCGCTTATATGGACCCTGGTAATGGACGAATTGCTGAAAACCCTGGAGAGGGAAGGCTTCACTGTGAGCGCATACGCAGACGATGTAGCAATCCTGATCCCAGGTAAACTCCCACCAATCCTCAGTGACCGACTCAGCTACGCACTTCGCATTGTTGAAAAATGGGTAGAGGGTCGAGGACTGGGAATTAACCCCTCTAAGACGGAAGTTGTGTTGTTTACAAGGAAAAGGGCAATTCCATCCTTCAGCAACCCGAGAATGGGGGGAGTGGAGTTACCGTTATCCAGGTCGGTAAGATACCTGGGCGTCATATTAGACTCCAAACTCAACTGGAGGGATAATATAGAAGATCGTGTCAAGCGGGCATACGTGGCACTATACGCCTGCCGCAGAACGTTCGGAAGCATGTGGGGACTGCAACCAAACATGGTACACTGGATGTATATAACGGTTGTAAGACCCATCTTAACTTACGGTGCAGTTGTATGGTGGAAGGCTACGGAAAGAAAGTGTCATCTCTCTAGCCTCACCAAAGTTCAAAGGGCAGCCTGCATGGGTATAACAGGGTCCCTAAGGACCACACCCACCGCGGCACTGGAGGTACTACTCAACCTCACCCCCTTGGACATATACTGCAGCAGCAAGGCAGCTAAAACAGCTGTTCGCCTAAGGGAATCCGGACTGTGGTCCTCAAGATCTTATGGACACGCCTCTGTGGAAACTCAGTGGGCTGCCTCCACAAACACCCCAGTCACAGATTACCTACCTATGACATTCGCCTTCAACAGGAGATTCGCTACCAGAATACCTGAAAGAGGTGAATGGGAAGATAAGACCATTACAGGAGACGACGAGATCGCCGTATATACCGACGGCTCTAAGATGGACGTCGGAACCGGTGCGGGCATTTTCTGTGGAGATTTGGGTCTAGGTAAATCTTTCCGAATCAATGACGACTGCAGCATTTTTCAGGCGGAGCTGGCAGCCATAATCGAAGCTGCCTCCGAGCTGAAGAAATACGGCCCCGCAAACAAGACCATCACCATATACTCTGATAGCCAAGCGGCAATTAAAGCCTTGGAATCAGACGTGGTAAAGTCAAGGGCTGTGAAACTATGCAGGGAAATTCTGGACGAGTTATCACTTGGCAACACTGTAACTGTGTGTTGGGTGCCAGGTCACACCGATATATCGGGAAACGAAGAAGCGGACAAGCTTGCGAGATTTGGGTCTGGAATGAATGCATCTCTAGCCCTCAAATCCATAAGAGTCCCGCTGAGTTCGATAGCACGTAGGTTAGAAACTGAATCCTTGAGTAGAACCAATCTACGTTGGACAGAACTTGATACGTGCAGACACACAAGGGAGCTATGGCCAGCGGTAAACAAAAAGAGATCACTATTTTTGATCGGACTAGCCCGCAGGAACATCCGAGTACTCACGGGAATCCTCACGGGGCACTGCGCTGTGGGTCTACACGCTGAGCGGCTAGGCATACCGCATAACGATTACTGCAGAAGCTGCAGGGACGTTGAAGAAATTGAATCTGTTCGTCATCTGCTCTGCGAATGCCCAGCCCTAAACAGCATCAGGCGTTGTATCCTCGGCAGCTACTTCTTCAACGAGCTCGAAGATCTAAATAATGTAGATCTAAAGGACCTCCTAAGATTTGTATACAAATCCGGATGGGTCCAAGAGGGCGGCACTCTGAGCTTCTAACAGCGGTCTATTTCTGTTTTCGTTCCAGGTATTAAGAAGGTTCCCAATGGACACAATGGACCCAACTGCTGGTCTAAGTGAAGCCGTGACTATTGTCAAAAGGGCATCCATCAACCTAACCTAACCTAACCTACCTATCATACGGTCCTGTTGCCGACAACGAGTCGTCGGCGAAAATAAATGAAAATGTTTATTAATAACTTTAATTTGTCACTGCTGTTTAGGTGAAAAGAAACGATAAAAATTTTGCACATCCTCCTTCCGCAATAAGCAAGACAAAAAAAAAACAAAAGTTGAAGGATACGACGAAGGCCTGTCCCGCATACACACTGACATATGCTCCAAGAGGAGAGACTTTTTTTATTAATAAAATAGTGTTGTAAAAAAATTTCGTTTCAAAAAAATATATCAGTTGCTTAGTTCCGAAAGTGACGAATTGTTTCAAATACCGCTTTAGCACAGGTCCCTTTTAGTATGGTGTCTAACCTTCCCATTTATCTTACACACTCGACTAAATTAAGTAAGCTTCACCCGATGCTCCCATATTTTCTTAATCAGTCCGTAGTTTTTTCCCAATACTGTTTGGAATTATTGCTGTAATTTTTTTACTACCGCCCTTCCTCCACGTAATAACCGTGAGTCCTGACGAAGGTAGTCGGAGTAAGTGTAGCAAAAAAGAAATGTTCTTAGGCATGAAAACCCATTATGACTGTATTTGATTATGAATATGGTCTCTTATCCCATCTTTTATAATGCGCCACTAAAATAAATACCTTTAGATAAGCGTTCATAGCCACCTTTCAGTAAGTATAATACCAGTCAGTATAATTATATGGCCAGGTCTTATGGCAAAGTGTGTTGGCACACTTGTTTGCCAATATTTCGATAGAAATAAAGTCACACCTGTGTTCCATTTTTTTTCAATTCCAGAGACATAATATTTACACTTACATCTGCCGGACAAGTCAGCAGTCCAACTACAAGTCAGGATTAGTTGGGAGGATATAATGAGAAATGACACAGCGCTCCGAGCGTCGCCCCACACGTCCACCGAGCAGCACTGACTCTGACACGGACACACGACTAATGAAATGATTAAACAGATTTATGTAATTGGACTCTGCTATCACGCACGCAAATCAACGTTTCAATTTAATAGTTTCAATTCTGAATTATGCGAGAAGTTATGTGTACTCGAGCTGGCAAGAGTGGAAGTCATTAAATAATTGAAGGTGACATTCCCGAGGTTGCTTGCATAATTTGTAATATAGCTTAAGGACTAACACGTCGGCCGCCCCATTCGGAATTGCGATTTAGTTTGTTAGAAAGACTTATCGTGCGACCTTATTGTTTAGACGGTGTATAGGGAAACCGACAAAGAAAAGAGGCAATTTCCTTCATCCGACCCCCTACAACGAGCTTAGAGAAATCCATTTTTGCCCCACTTTGTTCAGGAAACGTGAGGTGTGTGCTGTGGTATACACGTTTTGTAGTCGTTGAAAGGATGATGTTCTGCTATATTCCAGTGCTGAATCACACTCAACAAACAGGTCTAGACCATTTAGATACAAATCACACCTTTTATAAGGATGGTTTCGGGTGTGGGCTCTGTTTTGCCTAAACAAATACGACAATGTGCACCAAACGACAGATAGAAACGGATCTTTGAACGACTGCTCCAACAAGGAAATGCTATTTGAGTTTATTTTGTGGTTTTGGTTTGCCTTTACACACATGCTGAACAAAGGCCTGGAAAAAGCTCTCGGGAAAATTCCTTCAGAGTCCTGAAGTAAGTAAGAGAGGACGACGACGCACGGGGAGAGCGTGTTCATTTTACGTGCACGAAATCATGGAGAAAATTAAATGACGAAATGTACCGAAATAGTATTTCGAATGTTTTTGACCGTTTGCTACAATGATTGACTAAGATGTGCCATCCTATATTTATAGCTATAAAAACTGACAGAAACACCTTTTAGCTTGAGGACTATGTTGACATTATTTGACGTTTTTTTCATCGAGTGGGATGACTGGAGCGTCTAATCTCTTGGATCCAAACCTGGTTGCCGATTCATCGCCAGTAAAAAGATAAGTTTTCAATGACACATATAAAAAAAGTCAAAATATAAGGTATATGGGTGAAGCACTGCTTTTATTCGTAGGCTTTGGCGTTCACCTAATCCAGCCGATGTTTTCAGAGAAAATAGGAATTATTATCAGTCAAAAGGCATCGGGCAATTTCAAAAATGAAATGCTTTTGAAAGACACCCAAAAATTGTGGGTATGAAACGGATATGGAAACGTTGTAATGTGCCCTAAGTCTTGGCTTGTATATCCCACCGTTTCACAATTATGATTCACCACTGTTGCCAACAAAGCGAGCACAAAAATACAACTCACCTAGTGTGTACCCCAGTTTTAAGGCATTGGCATTATAACTAAAGGATGAGCCAACACTAACTGTTGATGTTGGCTGTCAATAACAAGCATGTTCTGCACTCAATAATGTTTGTTTTTTTTTGATGAATAAAACTCGGTAATTGGCAATTTTAGTCATGGAGTCGCTTAGCTCGCAGCAACATTTTTTTATTACTTACTTACTTACTTAAGGTGGCGCTACAGTCCGGGGTGGACCTGGGCCTCAGCCAACAAGCTTCGCCAGCCAGCTC
Source organism: Neoascia interrupta (assembly GCA_947623515.1). Classification (NCBI taxonomy): domain Eukaryota; kingdom Metazoa; phylum Arthropoda; class Insecta; order Diptera; family Syrphidae; genus Neoascia; species Neoascia interrupta. Next base: position 44,813,107 of record OX392462.1, on the reverse strand, counting down.
TGTCTCTAGCTAGCCGTCTCCAGTTTCGCACGCGAAGTTGGCTGAGGTTCCCTTCCACTTGCGTGCGCCACCTGAGTCTCGGTGCTCCTCTACCGCGTCGTCCCTGCCGTGTGGATTCGAAGATTTTCCAGGCCGAGGCGTTGGTGTCCATCCGCTCTAGATGACCCAGCCATCGTAGACGTTGTGTTTTGACTCTTTTGGCTAGGTCGTTATCGCTGTACAGCCCGTACAGTTCGATGTTATATCTCCTCCTCCACTCTTCGTCCATGCAGACGGGACCGTTAATCGTCCGAAGAATTTTTCTCTCGAAGCAGCCTAAAGTGTTTTCATCCGCCTTTGACAGGGTCCATGCTTCTGCACCGTAAAGCAGGACTGGGATAATGAGGGTCTTATACATGGACACTTTAGTTGCTCGAGAGAAGGCTTTGCTACTCAATTGCCTCCTTAGTACAAAGAAACAGCGATTGGCAAGAGTTATCCTTCGTTTGATTTCAGCGCTGGTGTCGTTGTCTGAATTTATAGCAGAACCCAGGTAGACAAATTCCCTAACTACCTCAAAATTATAGCTGTCGATGGTGATGTTTTGTCCAAGACGTCGATGTTGGGTGTCTTTTCTTGATAACAGCATATACTTGGTTTTGCCCTCATTGACTGCTAAACCCATATTCGCCGCTTCCGTCCCAATACTCACGAATGCTTCACTGACATCACGCTTTGTTCTACCGATTATGTCAATGTCGTCTGCGTATGCGAGTAGTTGAACGGACTTTTGAAAGATTGTACCTCTGGTGTTGGCGCGAGAGCTCTGCACAATTCTCTCAAGTATGATGTTAAAGAAGTCGCATGATAGCGCGTCGCCTTGTCTAAATCCTTTTTTGACATCAAAGGGGTCGGTGAGGTCTTTGCCGACCTTGACGGAACAGCGTGAGTTTTCCATCGTCATCCTGCACAGACTGACGAGTTTGGCAGGGATGCCAAAGCTAGACATTGCGCTATATAGCTCGTCTCTATAGATGCTGTCATACGCGGCCTTGAAATCGATGAAGAGGTGGTGTGTATCGATCTGGAATTCCTGGGTTTTCTCCAAGATCTGCCGCAGTGTGAATATTTGATCGATGGTGGACTTTCCTGGCCTAAAGCCACACTAATATGTGCCTATCAGATTGTTGACAAACGGCTTCAGGCGTTCACACAGTACAGCAGAAAAGATCTTGTATGCGATGTTAAGAAGACTTATGCCTCTGTAGTTGTCACAACTCAGAGGGTCTCCTTTCTTCAGGATCGGGCAAACAATGCTGAGGTTCCATTCGTCGGGCATGCTTTCTTCCGACCATATCTTGCAGATGAGCTGGTGCATGCTCCTAACCAGCTCATCGCCAGCGGATTTAAAAAGTTCGGCAGCTAGGCCGTCTGCTCCGGCTGCTTTGCTGCACTTGAGCTTAGACACAGCTACTTTCACCTCCTCCAGGTCGGGTGGGCGGTATCGTTCGTATGATTCGTCAGTAACGTCTTTCGCCCGGGTTGAATGGTTCGTTCTGCCTGACAGCGGTATTTGGTTCTTCCTCGCCGTTATACAGTCTGCAGAAGTGGTCTTTCCAAATCCTCAGCACCGACTGCGATTCTACAACGATGTTCCCTTGATGGTCCTTACAGGCTTCAGTTCGAAGTTTATACCCTTGGCAGGACATTTTGATCCTTTGGTAAAACTTTCTAACCTCATTCCTGTTGTAACATCTCTCTATCTCTTCAACCGCGCGCTTCTCGTGCTCTCTCTTTTTCCTTCGGAGAAGCCAGTGTTCCTCTCTCCTCCTCTGCTCGTAGAGCTCGCGAACAGCTCTAGTCCTTCTGTGCAGCGCCGCTTTGTATGCTTCCTGTTTAGCTGCATGTGCTTGCCGGCATTCATCGTCAAACCAGGGGTTTCGTTGTGGTGGCCGTGTGAAACCCAGCACTTCAGAGGCGGCGTCTCTGATGGCATTTTGGCAATGTTAACGTCAAACTTCCTCACAGTATTTCCATTACTTGGCGCTGGTCGGGATATCCGCAGCCGTACCTTGGCTACAACAAGGTAGTGATCCGAGTCAATGTTGGCCCCTCGAAAAGTTTGGACATCCATGATACTGGAGGAGTGCCTTGCGTCGATCGCAATATGGTCAATCTGGTTGACGGTTGATTGATCGGGAGATCTCCATGTCCCTTTGTGGATATTGAGATGCGGGAACTGTGTACTAGCTACCACAACGTGTCGCCCCGCAGCAAAGTCGATCAACCTGAATCCGTTATCGGAGGTCGTGTAGTGCAGACTATGCTTTCCGACAGTACGACCAAAGATGCCCTCCCTTCCTAGCTTGGCATTAAAATCGCCTAAGACAATCTTAATGTCGTAGCAAGGGCACTGCTCATAAGTTTTGTCCAGGAGCTCGTAGAACATATCTTTGGTCTCGTCATAGCATTGATGCGGATCGTCGCGAGGCGCTCGCTTACAGGGTTGAAGCTCAAGACTTTTTGCCTAAGTCTGCCTCCAACAACGAAACCACATCCAAATAGGCGCTGTTTTGATGCCGATAGCAGTCGCCGTAGTAGAGGTCGCAGTTTTTCATCCTTCTTTTGCCCGGCCCGTCCCACCGCATTTCTTGGATGGCAGTTATGTCTGCCTTGCAGTAGTTAAGGGCCTCCGCTAGTTGCTCGGCTGCACGTGGTCTGTTAAGGGACCTAACATTCCACGTGCAGATCCGGAGCTCGTTGTCCTTTTCTCATTTGCATTGGTCGTCAACAGTAAATCCGTGCGAACCCGAGGCTTGTTTCTGCTTCGTGACTGGTGTTTCTTTACGTGGCCGGGAAATCACCCCGACGGCACGACCCCCAACCTGGAGGACCAGATCCTTTGCTTAGCTCTAAGGACGGAGAGCCGGATAGCCCGGTCCTTATAGGCCTGAGCTCCGAATACGTCGTAGTAGCCCATATAAGGTGTTCACTAAGTAGTTCGGCCTGACTGGAACTATAGACGCCACCGTTGATTCCATCTGGGGAATTCCTCCGCTGCCGTCCGGATGCAAGGAGAAGTGCCTTAGTGGGAACACTCCTCCTCCTCTCGTCTGCTACCCCCAACAACCTTCCAAAGGGGTTGGAACCCAATCTCCAGTTGAGGTACTAGGCACCCGGTGTTTACCACGGGGAGGCGAGAGTAGGAGTTGATAGACAGAGGTGGGTTTAGAAAACCTGTGAATGCTTGTCTCCTCTTGAGTGCACATGTCTATCCTTTGACCACCATCCCTTGACCATATGACTGCAACTCCCGTAAGTAATACTTACTAAAAAGTGACATTTAGGTAGCGTGTAAAAACCAAATGTGTAACAGGTTTTTGATTTGAAACACAATGGGCATACGGGTCAATTTTCTTTCAACCCAAGCGTTAGTGGCCCACGAAGGCGCAGAGGCTAAAACTTACTGCTTTTGCCACATCTTTACTATATTCACATTTATTAGTTTGTTAATTAGGTACTGTATTTTCTAAAATCATTCATTTAAATTTACATTTTGTACAATTTAAGCAATGGCTTTGCCGTCTGCCGTAGGTCACATTTATTTGTATGTCAACAAGGGACAATATTCCATCTGCCCCGTGTTGAGCAAAATCCACAAATCCCCAATAAAAGTGTTCGTGGAATACGAAAAAACTTGTTGGCACAACAATACTCAATGTGTCGTTTGGCTTTCCAATTAATAGCATGCACCTACCAATATGGTGTATCGAAACAATGTTTGACCAGAGATCTATAATCAGAGCTACAATTGTGTGGACATGCTAATTATTTGGTCAGCACCATCATAAAGTTCCCTTATTTAAGGCCGCGTTCATAACTACGTCTAACACTTTCAAGCGTTCATAACTACATCTTTACCAGGGTGTTATGCTTCCGCACCCTTAGACATACAGGTCAACTGCATCATCGACTTAACTTCTTTGACAAATACTGAAAATTTCATCAATGGCTTGCATGAATTCACCATACACCCCACCGCGTTTTGCACGAATTAGCTTTTCAAGTACTCCCGCAGCTCTTGGTGTGGCGAGGGTGGCCTGCTGTCTTGATCAAATACACATGAATATACAATGAACAGAACACCTTGCGGTTATGTGCCATTGCGGTAGGGTCGCAGGTCCTTATATGCGGGCGAAAGACAAAACCGAAAGGTAAGGTATTATTAATTTACTTGCTGCTAACCGACGCAAAGGCTGGGGCAAACGATCAACTTCTCGCCACAGATTCGGCATGGAGCGCTCATACTTGAACAAACATTGCTCTCCCTATTCCAGAGAAAATATTTTTCCGTGTATGTGGAAAAGGGGCACCAGAGTAAAATATTGTTTTCCTTTTCACACCTTCCATGTGCCACCCCATTTTGTCCGGATGACATTTGGGTGTGTTGTTTTATAGTTGCAAATAACTATAAAAATTAAAAACCGTCCACGAAAAAAGAGAACCCAATTAACAACAGAACTTAAGCAACTTACTTGCTTAAATTCTATTGCTTATTGGGTAAAAATAAAAGTAAAAGTATACAAGAATGGACCAACAGGGCAAAAAAGGATAGGTGTACCTTTTCAAGAAAATGAAACTTTTAGGAAAATCAGTTTAATGATTATTTGATGTTTCTGACACGAGCTGTTTGCTGTTGCTTCTTAAGTGCGCGTCGATGGTGGCGGAGGTAATCGTTATACAGATCGCTTGACAGCCCTTAATTAACACCTCTATAGATGAGGTGAAATGACCAAAATTCATCAAAGTGTAAGAGCTTCTGTAACTTTCAAACGAATTTTTAACAATTATACGAGTAAATGGAGCAGTGAACACGGATTAAGACCATAGACATTCAGTGTGGGCGTAGACAGTGACACCTTCGATATCAAAAAAGAAAAGTGTGAAATTTTTTCACTCGAAACTCCATATAAACAGCATCTTTCTCGAACTGTAAAGAAGTGAAAATAATTATCGTCAACTTACACAATGCATTACTGTAAGAGAAGTTGTGGTAAACTATGTGTTATGCGTCTACGTATGTAAATCGGGTGGGGGGAGGTTGGTACTGTTGCCAAGCTTGAAGAATAAGAAACCTGTTCACAGTCAGTCGGAAATAACAACCAATGCAAGCGAAAGAACACTTGAAAAGCTGAACTTACTTAAGTGGTCTTAACGCTCATACATTTGCAGTGTTATCAAAACAATTCAACAAGAAACGAAAAAGGTAAATACCAACAGTAAACTCTCATTCGAGATGATTTTTGTTTAGGAATTGTGAAGGAATTGATTTGTAGCGAGAAGAAAGAAGTCCAAGAGTAGTTGCATGCCCAGCCCAGCACTCAGACAAACTGAAACTTAGAACTTCCTTAATGTAATTATGTATTTGTATATGGAAAGGAATAGAAAAGAAATAGGTATAGTAACAACTACCCCATAAGAAAGGGAAAAGGAATAAGTATAACCAACACCCCCATAAAATTATGTAATCTTTTTTTAGCGGTCCGTCCAAAAATGGAAAAAAGGACCTCTTGTGGTTACGCTACTTTATCCGTCCGTCCGTCCAATCGCTTTATAACTTCTGAACTGTAACTCGTAGAAAGACGAAATTTGGTGTACTTTAAATTTTGGGAATAGTCAGAGAACGCGTACTATAGGGGAATTTATTTCATGCACACATAACGATTTAATAACAGTTAGAAATTTCATACGAAAATGGACTTAAAGTTTTTTTGGGTTTTTATTTTAAGTTTAGCAGGTAAGAACTTACTTACTTACTTACTTAAGGTGGCGCTACAGTCCGGGGTGGACCTGGGCCTCAGCCAACAAGCTTCGCCAGCCAGCTCTGTCTCTAGCTAGCCGTCTCCAGTTTCGCACGCGAAGTTGGCTGAGGTCCCCTTCCACTTGCGTGCGCCACCTGAGTCTCGGTGCTCCTCTACCGCGTCGTCCCTGCGGTGTGGATTCGAAGATTTTCCGGGCCGGGGCCTTGGTGTTCATCCGCTCTAGATGACCCAGCCATCGTAGACGTTGTGTTTTGACTCTTTTGCCTAGGTCGGTATCGCTGTACAGCCCGTACAGTTCGATGTTATATCTCCTCCTCCACTCTCCGTCTATGCAGACGGGACCGTAGCAGGTAAGAACTACAAAATAGAAACTTAGTCAAGCTTATTTTTATATAAAATAAAAAAAAATTATCATTGAAAAATGATTACGACAGACGAAGTGTAGGTAACAGATGACATTGATTTCAAAGTAAATCACTAAGGGGTCTGATCAGTCGAAAGACTGTAACTTTAGTACTTGTTATCATTCCGATAACTGGGAATATTTCAATTTTTCAATGATAATTTAGAAAAATGGCTTACGCCATATGTTAAATACCCAACAAACATTTATGATAAGTTCAGTGGAGAAGCTCAAATAAAAAAAAATTATTTTTTTGAAAATATTAAAAAGTTTTTGAGATAATGATGAGTTGAAGATGGATGACGTTTTTCAAAGTGTTTGAGGTCATATTTTTTGAACCACTTAGTGCAGAAAAGCCGACATTGGACACGCGTATAAAGCAACTCAAAATCAAGTCATATTTTTACGAAAGAGTTTTATTATTGCCGTTTTGGCCCATTTAAAAAAAACGCAAAAATTCACGAAAAAATTAGCCCCCATTATCACAGGTGCTATTTGGAGAAGATATATGGAAAAAAGCACACGTAACAGAAATTATCCAAAATTTTAGGAAAAATAAGAATTTTCAAGAATTTTTGAGATTTAACTCGAAAACATTGAAAAAAAAACATAAAAACATTTTAAAAAAAAAAATTAATTTTTAAAATTTTTTTAAGCATCTAAATAGTATTAAATTTTTCAAAATCGCTGTTTGATGGATTTGAGATTTTGAGATTTTTAAAAGGGTTAAAAGGCCAAGAAAACGTTTCTATCCCCCTCTATCTCCGGAACGATAATAGGTTAAAAAATTGACATACATAACGGGAGTAGTACATCTTTTAAGATTCGAAATAAAAGCTTTATCAGTTTTGAAATAGTCAAAGGTTTCCGAGATGTTCTTAAAAACACTATAGTTGACTGACTAAAATGATGCAACATGAACCAAATTTGACGCGAGCACTAAAATATAATATATATAAGCTACACACATAAATCTTAAAAACAAAAAACAATAGACTTATATTAGTTTTTTAAGAAATAAATAAAAAAGATGTAAAGTATTATTTGCCATCCTTTTTCTAGAGTAACGAAACTTAAAAATTCTCCAATGTAAGAACTGCGTGTAGACTTCAAACTAAGAAAAAAGCATACAATAAATGGTGAAATAATATCAGGCAATATTTCTTATAAAATTATAGAATTTTACACAAAACATCAAAATAAAGATGAGCTTAACCAACAAAACGGGGGTGCCGTGGCGTAGTACTTAGTGTGTGTGCTTACTACGCCGGAGGTCTGGGTTCGAATCCTGCCATCGTCACCTGAAAAAAAAGACTTGTTCTTTTTCACGTTCCCCACCTCCGCGAGGGTCTGACAAGCCCTCCGAGAGTATTAATTGTCTTGAAAAACTTCTCAAAGTGCCGTTCGGATTCGGCAAAAAAATTGTAGGTCCCCTTGTATGTAAAGAAATTAACACACCAGCATATATTGTTGAGAAGTTGGCCCTGGTTCACCTCGAGCTGTTGCGCCACTCTATTTATTTTATTTATTTAACCAACAAAAGTCGACGAACCGCTCTGCGTACGTCTTCATACTTGACGGTCTTTTTATAGTTCAATGGGCTCCTGCTAAAAAAAAAAAAAACATCAGACACAAAGTAATCCGCATCCCACTTGGGCCAGGCCGTATACGTATAATATGATCAATGGATTTTTTCTTGGCAGGACATATTACGATTGATTGAGATGAATGGGAGACGAGAGTATTGAGAGCCATGTTCAATATTCAATATCTCGGCCGTTCCCCCACCCGCATATGCTAATTAATCACACCAACATTGCGGAGGTAAATATCCATGGATAAAGAGAAAATAAATTTGCGATTAGCTCAAGTGTTGTGCATTGATACAGTGAACGACCGGCAACTAGGACTCACATTACACTTTATGCGAGAATACAATTTGTACACAAAATTTAATTGAAAAACTTTATTCCGTCGGTAGTTTGGCCAAGTTAAAAGTTCGTCTTTAGTTCTTGCCTGTTCTTCCATTCGAAAACAAATTAAAAGTTGTTAAGTTTTCGTCCTTACTTTAACCCTTGTGCACTATAAAGAAAGCATAAACAAAAGCATAAGTGCAAGAAGTTAGATGCAGGAAAACAGAGAGTTGCGTCGTACCAAGGACTATAAGCACACCCCTCATCCTCTGGACGAGTGTATACAAACAATCAAAAATCTTTTATTCTGGCCAACTGAAAACCGATCTTTAAATCTATGAATCTTACTCGAATGGCATCCCCTAGAAGGACATTTGATGCGGCAGTTTTTTTCTATATATTTACCTTAGATGGGCACTGTGGCTCACAAAAACCACTCGGAGGAAATCGTCCTGCATCGTATTATTATATGGAGATGGGAAAGTTTATCTTCTTAGAGTGTAAACATGACCGGAAACTTTTGTCATGGCCTGAGAATAGAAATTTCTCTGTGCGAGTCATCTTTCGGTTCAAATGGGGAGATGTGGAAGAATTGTCTATATCCGGTTGGAATGCACAAACACACTCGAGTTGTGGCTCCGCATGTCATATTGACACAGAAATATTCCACAATACATTGAGAGGAGGTGGGTGGGTTGGGTGGATGGTTGAGTAAATTACTTTGAATTTTTTCCGTTTCTGAATATTTCCAATAAAACGTTATTCTTAAGTAATTGAAAGTTTTATTTGATTTTTTGAACAAGTTTTTGGCCAAAGTTCGGTTTCCGTGACATTTTTTCCAGGGAAGTTACGAGTTATCGGGCGAGGACACAACGAAAGTTGTAAGTCGAAAAATTGTGGAAAAAAAGAAGTTCTCGCGTGTGCCAAGATCCTGGCGAGCTTTTAAAGGAGCAGACAGGGTGGAAATGGACCACTTCAAGCGTGGAATGAGATTAACTTGCAGTGATTCCATGCGAAGCATTCGAAGTCATTGCCAATTATACTGAAGAGGAAAGAATCCCTTAGATAAAAAGCGAACGACTTTTTTCGCGTTCGCCATAAATAACAATTTGTATTTTATGTGCGGGAAGTGTCCTATCGCCTGGTGATTAAGTATGCACGGAGAACTCATCCTTGATGCCAACTACGAAGAGGCAGAATTCCGGATGTTCATAAAGTGAGTTGTGACATCTTTTCAGACAGAGTTCATTTGCCGTGCTAACACCTCATCCTGCAGTCCTACAAAGTACTGCGACAATGCGGCTGTGACAGCGAGTGGTACACAAGTATTCTGCCATTTTTCAATGCGGGGGCGAGACGATTCTTCAGCCCAGGAACAAGTCCTACGACGTATCTGGAACTTTTGGTATATCTACCAGTGGGTCCCTGCCTACCTACTTCCTGTGGAACTACAAGCTGCAAAAGGAAACTTTTTTCCTTATAAAGTGCAGTTGTGAAACTTACCGTCATCGACTTGAATATGTATTCGTATCCATATAACCGAAATCCGATAGTAATCTTTGAAGATGTTGCAGTAAGTTCTTTGTACTGTCCTTTGGGTACGATTTTGTAACTTTATCACTTTATTTATCATTTTTTTACGTATAAATGCAAACGCAATTTGCAATTTGCAAACGCAATTTGCATTTATCACCTCACACACAACACCAAGAACTAAAACAAGGGCACATGGCTACCGAAAGCCAATATAAACGTTGAGCAAAATTTTATTTTTCTAACGAAAGATTTAGTAAAACAACGCGGCGCTGGGGAGAAGGACTTAATATAACGCGATAGCATGAAGAGCCCTACTTGCAGCGTCGTTAGGGATATCCTACCGGAGAAATTTTCGCATTTTATTTTCAAATCACTTCCGACTGCAACGGCCTAAACGAAAGGGGTTTAAGAACGAAAAACTATCAATTCACGTCGAATCCAATCCCGCGATCTATTAATCGAGTGCTTACCGAGTTGCCATAACCTTTTACCTTTGTTTTTTTTTTTTTTTTTTTCACAAGGAAGCCGAAAAAATCCATCCGTTATCGACGGCAAACTACACTATCTCGCGTTAAAGTCACTTCAATACTGGCAAACAACCCTCACGCACTTTGTGGCTCGAGCTTCGTTCGGGAATCGTGTCGACATCGTCGTTTTTGTCGTGAGCCAATTCAAGACGGATACACTGTATCGTGGTGGTAGCCTCAACATTCACGATTTGACTCGAAACTTAGAAGAATTAAGTGAGTCAGATGGTGAACGAAGCAATGGTAAGTTGAGTTTTGTGTGACGTTAAAGACATTCACCTCGAACACACACGTTTCCTCGGAGGAATTTTTTTATTTTCTCATACTGGCAGTGGCGATGGATAATGAAGAGTTCTGGGAAGTTTGACTTTTTTCCCACCGAGAGAACGAAGGTAGCGTGGATATTTGAGTGGAAATTTAAATGCGCAACTCACCACTTGGATGCATTGGCAGAATTTTGCAGGAGTGAATGATGGAAAATTGGATTGGTCTTTCTCTTCAGCGCAACATCGGTTCAGTACTGACCTAACTTACCTTTGTTTGTTTTGTGGCATCACTTAATGGCATCATTTGGTTGTTGCAATGTATGGTGAATTTCTGCTGTGTGTCTTGTGTCTTGTATGATGTCGATGAGAAAAAGACTGAGAGCTCTTCTGATTGCAGTTGCAGAGATGTTTATGTCCAGTGGATTTATGAATACTTTTAGAGGTGGATGAAAACGGGGCCGTTTCCGAGTGTCGTGATGTCACTAAAGTTAAAATGCGTAGTGTTGAGTCATATCGGCAAGAAGCATTCAACCAGAGACTTTTGCCCAACTAATTCGATTAAAGGCCAAGACACAAAGGAGTAGTTGTGGTACAAGGTAAACTACTTGTGGATGTTTAAGGGGAAACTGTTTCACCTGCTTACAGTTCTTAAATCAATCCATACACATTGGATATTAGGTAATAGCGTTCAACAAAACAAAGATTCTGCTCAGAGTTCCAACAAACAACCTTATAAGCCGAGTTTCGACCACTTTATATCGTGATTAAAGGTACTGGAATATTCTCGACAAAGGCGAGTCTGTTGATAGGAAGCACGCTATGATGCTCGAAAATAAATTTTTTCTCTCAAATTAATCTTTTCAAGATGAGTGTCTGAACAGCTAGAAGCCGGATCTGCAGTTCTGCTTAACATGGGAGTTTTAAATGTAATGAAGACTAACCACAGACTTCCAAAAAAAAACCATACCGATTTTCGCTCCAGATAGTGTTTGCCCATTCAATTTCTAACGGAGAAGTCCTTTACGCCAAATGGTACTATGACTATCGGAGAATTTATCGAGCCTTCGCGATATTGGAGCCGTGAAAACAATTGTACGGTCCCAGTCGGGATTCTAGCCCGAGGCCTCGTGCAGGTGCCAACACAATATACACATACCCAGAGCTTTAAACTTTCAAGTGCAAGTACAATCCAAGTACCCAGTACTGTACTTGTGCTTGTACTCGTACTTGAAGAAAGTAAGTACAATGTACTTGGTACTTGAAAATTGCAAAGCACAAGTACTTTCTTTTAACTACATTTACTGGGTACTGTCCGACTTGCCAGTGCATTTTCAAGTACAAATGCATTGTGGCATGTTTGCAGGTTATACTTAAATGTACTCGAATATGTATTTTTTTGGCTCAAATTGTTTTTTTTTTTTAAATTGGGCCCTTAAAATGGGCCTGACCAAAAACTTTGAACTAAAGGAGTCTAGAATAGAGTCTTGTTTATGTTATGTGCTAATTTTTATTACTTATTCTGTCCTAAAATAGTCCTAAGGACAGACGAAATCCACGTTTTTCTATGAAATTCAAAGTTTTTCTAGGATTCTGCCTCCGACTGTGGGCGTGGCTCAAAACTTTGTAAAAAAATATGTAGAACTAGGTGTTTTTTACATTTTGCGTTCAGTAACAATTTTCCGACTTCTTACAAAAGGGGCGAATAAAATGCTTTTGGGTAAATACGAATCGAAAATATACGCTATTCCTGTGGAATAGGGCTCTTGTGCTGGAAAGGGTACTTGAAAATGTACTGGCAAGTATTAAAGTACTCAGTAAATGTAGTTAGAATGAAGCACTTGAAATGTACTCGTACTTTGCGATTTTTAAGTATCAAGTACATGGTACTTGTTTTTTTCAAGTACAAGGTATTGGGTACTTACTTTGAACTGTAGTAGGTACTTTCATGTATTTAAGTAGGTACTTTACAATTCTGCACATGCATTATTAGAAACAGAGCAAAAAGAAAGGTTGGGTTGGTCGTCTTGTGAGTTTCATTGTTAACACTGTCAGATTACGGGCTCCCGAGAATTACGTCATAGGAAATTACTCCAAAAAGTGTTTTGCATCAGAAGAACAAAAAAATTTGGTTCAAATGTTTGGAAAAAAAAGCCAAAAAAGGAAAATACGCCAAAATCCAGCAAATTACCCAAATTTTTGTTAGAAAAAGAAATAAAATATGAAGCGGAAATCACGCCAGGAAAAGTTAGGCTTTTTTGACTCAATTTCCAAATGTGGTGTGCAAAAAAAAAAAAAACAAAAAAACGATTTTTATTTTACCCTCAAGAACTAATTTACATGCACCGATGGAGTTCTTTTGGGTTATGACCAAACTAGGGAAAAATGTTGGGTTGTGTGAGTGTGGGGCTTGCGCGACCAGTGGATGCATTGGGGATATCCCGGCGCGGTGGCGTTTTCCTAGAATACACGTCGCATCGGATGACGCGCCGCCAAGACACGAGGACGTGTATCCCGGTGCATTCAAGACGCTCCGCGTTAAATACAGTCGAACGTAATAAGGTTGAATCGAATTTTTTACCTTTCTTCCTTTTGGAATTTGGAAAAAAAGCCAAAAAAAAATAGGGACTTCCAAACTTTTTTTGCTCTTTTGCATATTTTTAAAACGGGAAAATAGCCAAAAAAAATAGAAAAAAATTCAGCAATTACACCAAAAAAATGGTGTGTTTTCCTAGGAAAAGGACGCCAAACATTTGAATGGAGATTTTTTGGCTTTTTCCATTTTTATTTTTTGTCGTGATTTCCTATGGCGTAATTTCAGGGAGCCCAGATTACGTTTTAGTTAAGCGCGTAACCACATGATAGCGAAACTACTGCGAGTAGTTTTAAAGGTTTTGGGATGTACCGCGTTAAAATAAAGTATGAGTGCAAACCGTACTCACCCCACTCATACTTTATTTTAACGCGGTACATCCCAAAACCTTGAGGTTTAAAAACCTTTTAAAGGCTTTGGGATGTACCGCGTTAAAATAAAGTATGAGTGCAAACCGTACTCACCCCACTCATACTTTATTTTAACGCGGTACATCCCAAAACCTTTAAAATTATGTCTAAAAACCGCCAAAGCCTTAAAAGTTATACTGCGAGTAGCTTTCCATAGGCGCGTTTCGAGAGCAACAATTTCTTAGCTAAATTATACTGAAACTGAAAATCTGTTTTTCAAATTCCTTTTTTCGAGTGTTTGCATATAAGCTCACTTATTTCGCTGCGATAGTGTGGATTCAAGACGTACATTATTGTTTTTATTATAATTTTTAGCATTTAAGGAATCTTAGATGTCCAATATTTGAAAGCACATCGGCATACACAGTGCCTGGATTACAAACTATAATTGCTGTTAAAATTAGAGGCCATGAAGAATTTCGGCGGATTGATGTTATTAAATTTAATTGGAGTTTGCCTTAAGCTCGATGCTCGAGCCTTGTTTCGTAGTGCTATGCCCCTGGCAAACCTACTTTAATCGGTTGACTGAGTGCCGCCTAAACCTCCTTAAAATGCACACCAGTCGATTGGCCTATAATTAAGTATTAATAAAGCGCATTCAGCGGTCGTAAAAGGTCTATAATTAATCGTTTATCCTTTGTTATTACACAAGCATCCTCTCACGTGTAATGAGTGCTGCAGATGGCTTTAACGAGTTTGCCCTCAAATAAATCATGCGTATCTTAAGGTCCGAACTGTAAGGGACTAATATTTCTGTCACCTCTTCAGTACTCAATTGAAAAACATATATGCACAGCCTTCCGGGGTCTCACGCATATATCGGCCCCGAAAAGAGGACATAAAAAATTTGATCGGTCCTTCGTGCATATTGTTTACCAACCAAAAGTCAGCCCAGCCTCGAAAGAGTGCAGTGTACATCGCAACTATATAGCTACCTATCATCAGGGAGGCAGGTCATGCCACCACACGGCAAATGGAGAGTTGGTTGTTTTCGATTTTTGGTCATAAATGTTATGCAGATGGCTCGTTGGTTCAGTTGGGTGGCCGGAAGACTGCTTGGTGGTCAGTTCGGTTTGAAATAAACCCAAACTGCTTCTATCTACCAGTTTGATTTATTGCTTTATCTCCGATGATACTTTTCGCTTCAGCATCCATACCAGAGATAATAGTCCCGCCGCTGCTGGGGGGTGCGACCTTTCAATGGGTGTAAAATTTGCAAGTCCATGGGAAACATAAACTGAAACTTTTCAACGCAACCAAGGCCAATTGTGGGATAATGTTCGGTCTTTCTAATGCAAACAAATTAATGGAAATTGTCTTACGGAATCAAAAAGAGAAATTCGGCTGTTAAGGCGCATAACCTACAATAAACCTCTTCGTAAATTGTTGTTAAAGTTTGTGGGACTTCATGAGTGGTGCAACAAGAAGTTGAGGTTTAAAAACCGCTTGCAGAAAATAGTGAAGCCTCATCAAGCGAATGGGGGATTGGTTTTCTTTCATTGTCAGCCGCCTTAACGACTATCATCATTTGGTTAAAGTCGCCGATGCTGATTGTATAATGATCATAAACGATGGTTAATGATAAGTTTTGACACATCCCATCTTCGTTGGGGCGTTCAGTTTATGTGAAAGGCTCGGATATTCCCAAAGTATCTACCACCAACAATAACAAAAAAAATTAACGTTTGAACCAAAAACTACGGACCAATCGGTTAGCTTAACCCATTTCCCGGTTGAGGTGAGGTGTGTCTTTTTTTTGCATGTCAAGAGAGGTTTTTCTTTAACCTACGCAGACTATTTCCTTTTTCTTTCTTCTATAAGTTGATCCAAATCCGAAAAGACGAGAAGATTTCACTGAATGGCCAAAGCAACAACGAACAGCAACGGGGCCAAATCAATTCAGCATGAAACAAAGGGATTTTGATTTTTATTATGTTACCGATGGAGGTGATTCAAATGAACAAACGAATAAAAGGAAGAACACCCCGTCGAGGAGTTGAAACTGGAAGGACCAAGTGAAGAGGAGACGACACCGAAACAATGAAAGTAAGTTGTATAAAGAGAAAAGTTTCAATATATTTTTTTTTAACTTTCTGGGAAAGAAAAACATGAGTTCGGGGCAATGCGAGGAAGAAGTCGGAAAATGTTTTAATATTGAGTGCAAGAATACAGAAGTCCTGTGAGTAAATCTTTACGCTGGCAATTATTAAGTTAATTAACTGCACTTAGAAGCTGTTGGTCGGGTGGATGTGTAGTAGATGCCCAACGTGACTGTTATGCGAAAAACTTTTTTCACGTAGGAATGTCATTAGTTGTTAGATCATGACTTACATGAGTAAGAACGAATTGAGCGGGCTCTCATGACATGATATTCTCGGAGTGTTTGCCAGACTTCACGGAGGTGGTACCGGAAAAAATACTATAATTGCCTCGGTCGCGTGATTCACACACGGCGCGGCGCCCACGATTAAAAAAATGACATCCTAGAATCAAACGTCATTAAAAATTGCCAAATGACAAGTGAAAACTTGGCATAAAACTAGTACAATTTCAAAAAATTATATCAAGTTTAAGTGAATTAATTTCCTCCAGCTCAAAGCCAACATCTTTTTTGCACCCTTTCTTACTCTCGTTGTGTTTAGCGTTTTGTCGACTGTGAGGCTTAAAAAAACCATTACTACAAGCCGTAATTCTCGAGCTTTGGTCAGATGCACGAATTTAGAGCCAGAAAGGACTTCCCAGGTCGGTAGTGCTGCTCACCGGCTAGGGCCCTGTTGGAAGATCATTCGGAGATAATTCTTAGGATTGCAACGAACTGTCCAGTAGTTAAAAATAAAAAAAATAGAGCGGCGCAACAGCTCGAGGTGAACCAGGGCCAACTTCTCAACAATGTAAGCTGTGTGTCTTGATTTCTTCACATACAAGGGGACCTAAAATTTTTTGCCGAATCCGAATGGCACTTTGAGAGGTTTTTCAAGACAAATGATACTCTCGGAGGGCTTGTCAGACCCTCGCGGAGGTCCAGCAGCTGGGTCTGCGTAAATCATGCGTCTTGTTTCGATAAATCTCCTGTGTCGATGTAAACTTTACCTGCACAAAGCGAGCCTTTAACTGTTGCGAACAGCTTCCTTATGCATCAAGCCATCAAGCCTTTCCGAAACTGCAGCTTGTATAAGGATTCCTGTTGCAGGCTTTTAAGGGCTATTACTTAAGGTTTTTAGGAACTATAGCTTGTATAAAGATTCCTGTTGCTGGCTCAAGAGGCCTTTACTTACATAAGGAGAATCTTAGATGCTTTATTGAGGCCATAACTCGCAAAAGGTTTCCTGTTGCTGGCTTAAGAGAGGCTATTTCTTGAAAAAGGTTTAATTCATAAGGTTCAAAAGTAGATTTGCGCGAAAAATGAGTTTCGGTTGGCATAGTTGCATTTAAAGACTATTTTTAAAACAAGAGATAACTTACCAATATTTAGCTCATCTTTGTACAGAATAATCTGCTCTATCTATATTTTATAGCAGCTGATGGGTATCCTTGGCTTCCAGCTAAAAGTAAAACAGAAAACACGCTGTTGATTACTTACCAAAAACCAAAAACCATTAAAATAAAAGTAAAAAAAAAAACTTTTTTTTAATACAAAAATTAAACAATTTTGTTCCTCTAATCTAAATATCCTTAATAAATGAGATGACGTCCACTCTTAGCACCACTCGTCGTCGACTTACAGCTTTTGATTTAAAAAACCACCATGTCACCGAGTGTTGAAAAAAGAAAAACTTTTAAGCCACCCCATTGTCTACTCCAAACTTCGTCAGCGTGTGACAGCACTATTCACGCCCACCAAAAACTCATCTATTATAGCCGATAATAAGTACCCTTGAAAAACAATTTTCAAAATTACTATCAACGTCATTTGAATTTAACAAAAAAAAGGAACCAACCAAAGAGCCAGTAATTTATGGTAATTCCCCGTAAGCAATACTTTGTTTTCAAAGGCCATTTTCCTTTGGACTAATGACTTCATTTCTAAACACAAAACAAATTGACATATTCTCCGCTATTGTTTTTATAAAGTCGACACAAAAAAATAACATTTAGCTTGAGTACCAAAAATTTGTGTTCTTTACGCACGAAAAGAAATTTACTTTTCAATTTCCATATTATAACCATACAGCATACGCACGGGAAAAGAAAAGTCCTTACCCCACCCAGCATTTATAAAAAATTCACACCTCGATTACCTCAGTGACATATTTAACTAATGCAGAGATGAGCCTGGTTACAAGGTGGGGCAAACGACAAAAAAGCTCAAACGAAAAACCGCTTTCCACGATAATGGAATGAATATGGCGAAGCACAGCATATCTCATGTGGATCAGGGTTACAGGTGGATCGTTTTCAAATCCAAAATTGAGTAAAACTTCCAACCTTATATCAATAAAAATTTTAAATTTATAAAGTCACGTTGGTGGCGTACGCGAATGGTGCCGGCGAGAACGCACGACGGCAAGACGGTGGCAGGAAGCCCACGTGATATAGACCAGCCCGGCCACACTTCTCAGGAGGACCGTTTCCATGGGCTTGTGGATCGTTAAAGAATATCATAATCATCTCGTAATATTTTATGTCACATGTAATTTCGCAAGCGATGCGTGTGCGTTAAAAAGCGTCTTTCGTTTCACTTCATCATGTGGCCGTTATATGGGGCTGGAGGGCACAAATTTCGCTGGCAACCCTGCAAGGATCAAACACTTTGCTGCCTTCTATTTGTTTTGTGTATTTTATTTTTGTGTCACAGCAAATGCAATCAGTCATAATCATAATCATCATTATCCAGGCTCATCACGTAAGCCGTTGTTCCTGCTTTTGCTCCTGAGGAGCAAAAAAGGAATGTTTTCATAAAATATGGGCCCGGTTGCTCTGCTCCACACAAGAGAGAACACCACCGTCTCTGACTTGATGGGATCTTGAGAATTTTCACTAACGGGCGTATAGTACATGCATCATCTTATGATGTCTAGTAAGCTTAGAGCCATCAAGAAATTGGCAAATATTTAAGGAAATTATTAAATTTTCCCTCTCGACTTGGTGTAGCATAAACGGTTTGAAAAAGGATACAGATTGCCAATATATTGCTGCTGTTATTCCGCTGCTGGCCATAAATATTTGACCCACTCTGGTATAGTGGGGCCTCATATAAAAACACACTGGCACTCAAATGTTGCAAGACGCAACGTCGTCGTCGAGGAAAATTGCAGTGGGAAAAAATGCAAACCCAAGGAATTCAAAAAAATAAGACTTACCTATGTCGTCTTTGAGATAAAGTAGTTATTACACGTGCGGCTCATAAAAGCTCAAAAGAATATAATGTTTTAACTCGCGGATGGAGTATAGATAGAATCAAGGGTAGGTAGATCTTATGCGTATTTGGATATGCATCAAACCAATAATTTGTTGCTAAGGCATAATGCTAATTCAACCACTAGTCAAAAGCGAAAACTTTTTACCTCAAAGAGTATCGCTACGTTTAATCCCTATTGTAAAATTTCTATAATTCACTTTAAGCCATTTAAGTTCCGTCACAAAATTCAATAAAGTTAACCGAATGTCTGCTTTTATTTTTCCGACCACGATGTTTCAGC
Organism: Neoascia interrupta; assembly: GCA_947623515.1. Lineage (NCBI taxonomy): Eukaryota > Metazoa > Arthropoda > Insecta > Diptera > Syrphidae > Neoascia > Neoascia interrupta. The sequence continues at coordinate 44,794,022 of OX392462.1, read as the reverse complement.
CATTCCGAAAGATAATGCCAAAGCGCCTTGGCAAAAGAGTCTGCGATTACTCAAACTCCCATATGGCAACTATCAGCGGGCAATCGAACCCGACGACGCAGCACTGGCAAAGGCAACAATTTTATAAAGTGTTAACCCGCTTATGCTACCCCCTGCCGTTTTTGCGAAAAGCCCTGTGCCATGGAACTACAGATAATCCCACAAGAACGCAATAAACATCAATGTCTCACCCGATGCAATTCGAGTGTAGCACCTCATCATCAGCGGAACCAAGGACGTTAACCAAACGGCCAGTGGAATCGTTGGTGATCTGTTTGTTTGTATGGCTTTCTTACTTTTAGCTTAGAATTATGTTCTTGGTCTTAGTCAATTAAATTGCTCGGAACCTGACATATTCTCCCCCTCTCTAAGTACATTAGCCGAACATGGCTGTCAGTAGTACAGGCCCGACCCCGGTTTATAATAATTGAATGCATGAACTATCTCAAAATTTCAATATTTTCCTCATTCGTTTTAGCAATCCCTATGGCAAGCGAAAAGGACTTCAAGGAACTGTGACGGTTTCGGATAGTGGCTCGCATTCATAAACCTTCGACGTAACGCTAGAGAACATACACTAACACTTGGTACATACATTGGAGGACGGCATGGACAAGGGATGATGATAGTGGAATACGTTTTAAAACAGAAACCATTGAGCATTCTTGTGAGCTGTTCTGAAAGCCGTGAAGGTTTCGTGCCTTTTGTTTTGAAAGCAACCCTTCAATGAAAGTCAGAGGCCGCCGTTGCGTCTTGTGCTCAATGTCGGAGGGTTGCTCAATGTCGGGCAAGCGCGGTTCCTAGCATCGATTAAAATTGGTACATCAGATGCGGGTGTATATGTTTTTTGCGATTTTACCATAGTCCTTGCCGCTGTTGCACACGAAAACGTAAAATGATTGTTGCAGCACACTGACATACCTACTCAATGAGTAAATTGGGCTCTAACCCTAGAGCCACTGAGTTTGACGACCGGGTCGGATGAGATATACAACATTGCAGCTTGAGAGATGTTTTTTAGGACACACAAGAAAAGTAAAAAGCTTGCCCCAGTTTTTGAGGAAAGGGAACTATTCTGCTCTTTTGCGCTTTAACTACTAGAAATGTTTTATTTTTTGTTTATTATTGTTTATGCGAGGGAAGGGCCGCTCCCTCCCCCGACCGGGCGTGGCGGAGGAGCATGTACAAACGTTGTGTACGTGCGTCGTGATGATTTCAGAAATGTGTACATTTGGTAGTAAGGTTTTCCGTCCCGGTTGAAAGAAAAAAGTGGGGACATGATGCTCCATCGATTTTCAGTTGGTACCTACTACGAAGAAGTCAGTGTGTTTATTTTTTTTATTTAAATGGACTTAAAGCTTAACGCATTCGTCTAGGACAAGGAGGACTTAAGTATAGCACCTATACCTACCAAAAATTTGACAGAACAAAAAGTGTATACAAAAATCAGTGAACATAAAGTTGTTTAATAGAAGTCAGTTTGCACAGGACCCTTGTATATGGAACCACTTTTCAAAACTAATAATGATAGCTTTCGACGAAGGTTCACATTGCAAAGTCGCAAAATCGACAGTCACCTAGAGACCCAATTTGTTAAGTACAATGGAAATGTAAAATAGGTGCATTCTAGGCAAATTTGGGGATTAGTTCACTACAATTGCTGTCAGCCAGCACTATGTACTTGGGAAGCTACTATTGCTTCAATTTTTTTATCATATCATTTTAATTTCGTTACTGTAGGTCAAGCGATTCGGTGGGTTTGAGCACGCATTAAATTATCTCGCATATCGTTTTCTCGTCTAAAGACGCAAACACGTTGTATCAGTATCAAGATAAAATTTAGTCCATTACGTTCGAAAGCTCTCGAAAGAGTCATGCATATTGCATAAGATTGATAAAAATTTATCATTAGATACCTACCTACTTGCCATAACCAAAAAAATCAAAACAGATGGAGTAGACAGACAAGCGTCTCCTTGAAACAATAAACGTCGCCGCGTTGAACAATCTTAAGGTCATTCAACGACCAGCTAAGGAAATCACCTGGGCAAACTAAATAATTAATTTCGAATTTCATTTCGTCGAACTGAATCACAACAAGGAAATGTGCTTGTGATGACGACGATATAGATCTTAATTCACTTGTCGGCGCTGCTGCCGTTTGTCATTCGGTGTACCCAACCCACGCCACCGTCTCTACCAAAGAAATGAATACACGAGACGCCAGTAAGTGTGAAAGCTGTCACTGGATTTACCTTTAGTGGATAAGCCATGAATTATAGAAAATAAAAAGGAAAGGAGGACCATCGCACTCTCAAACACACACAAACACATGGAACCGCAGGAGTGGTTTTATCGCTTTAAAGACGAGTATTGAATAGTTCCGATTGGCTTGAAGGAGGAATGATCCTTGGACAATTTGTGGTTTTGACGGTACTGCATTGTGGTTTCTGTCTGTTCAAGCTGTCTGTTGCTTCCTAAACTGCCACAAATAGTAGCCTTGTTGTCATATGTGGGTGGCACTCTAGAAGGTACACTATAAACAAAGATCAATGCTGACACTGAAAAGGGCTTCCTCTGCTAAAATACCGTCGCACAAGCAGCAACCCATTCTGCTAAATATGTGCCAATGATTTCGCTTTAATACCCCATAGATTGAGTATTACCTCAAAGGACACCCAGTACCTTACTTTGGGGTGGGCAATAGACAATTCTCGCGACATACCCAATTTCATTGCTTGTAAATCCGAAAATGTTTCAAACGGATTATGAAATAATTGGATCGGTTTTTCGGTCCTTGGCAAATAATACCACGAAAAAATGCGTCTCTGCTTGGGGATTAGCCGGTGACAGGATGATTCCAGCAGTACTCGGCGAATGTGGAAATCGAAGCAATAAATGTAACTGTTTGATGTTTGACGATACGCCGACTGTTCGAGCTTGAAGTCCATGCCCAACCGCTCTGCTGGATTTCACCAAAAGCCAAAACGCAAACGCGTTAGTTAAAAACTGACGAGGAGAACGTCCTTCGAAAGGGGAGCATCAAATTTGCTCCCGTTTCGATTCGTTTCGTGTGGAAGCGAACAGGAATTGGCTCTACTGCATTGTGTGTGTACAGTGTTCATAAATCTGCCATACAAATCCCGACGAATTTTTCTTGTTCTCTATGTGTTGATATACACTTTAATGAAATCCTATCGCATGCTTACGCGTTTTCCTGTTCTCTATCGTTTCTTGTAAACAGACCCATAACGACCGCTCACAACATCATCGTGGCGTAACATTTGTTCCAAAATATTTCCTAATAAGTAGATATTTGTAATTTATCAGGATTTCATATTGAGGATTTGGGTCCGGGAAGAGGAAAATTTGCCCCTTTGTTTGGTTTTGTTTCTTTAGCGAACCCAATTCTGGAAAATATTTTTGAATCGTTTGCGGATTATTGTTAGTTCGGCGATGATGTCTTGCTTTGTTGTGTCGGATTTGGCTTTCCCCCAAGCCCACATTGATGTATCTAACATTCTTTTGTGAGGCTTTTATTTTATTCTTTTTTGAAACTCCAAAACTTTCCACTCCATAATCCAATCGGGAACAGAACGCTTACTTACGCACTGGTGTTAGAGACCACCATTGTCAGTGTAAATTGATATTTATGGCTTGCATCTAACGACGTAATAATAAGAGTGCCGATTCGGTGGCACGAATTTTTGAGAAGCAATCAAAATTTGTCACCGTCGAGTGTTAAAATGTTGATGTCATCGGAAAGCCGATATAAAATAAAACGACAAAGCACTGTTACAGGCCATCAGAGAGACAATCGAGTGTGTATTTTATAGAGAGGGATTGGTTAGTTTTGTTTTGGGCCCGTTTGATGGATTGATGAGGAGGACCGCACGGAATGAGGTTATCGATAAAACATTTAAAATCCGATTGCTCATTTGGGGTTCTATGGGTTTCCCGATTCTTATGAGTGGGAGTTTCAAATTAATGGAGAAAGAAAATATATGTAAAGGCGTTGAAAGATCATATAGGCTGGCGATCATTAATCAGGAGGCTTATATTGGTATTGAGTTTCATTCAAATGAGAGCGGCTGTATGAACTTGATAACGATGGGGTCGAACCTATTGGGAACAGGAACATTCGAAGGCGACGAATAAATATAAATTGCTGCAGTAACAACGGTAGGATTTACAAGTTGTTGTGTATGTTTATCGGAGTGATTAAAATGATAAAAATTTTGCTAAAAATTCTTCAAAGAGTCTCTCAGGCAGAGATAAGAACATCATTAAGCTTGATTAAGCAGTTCATGCTAACGTAACGAACAACCAGGATCGGAAACTTTATAGACCTTGGAATGAATTTTCTATTCTCTACGTGTTCTTTACATTTTAATAAGAAAAAAGTATACTCATGTCTAGAAAAGACAGAACTTTTGCGCCATACCTTTCACCAAAGTCTTTTGAACAAGTTTCTTTATGCTTACTGGAATGGCACACTACAAAATGAAAATCATAAAAGGACCGGAACAAGTCAAATTTACCCATGACCAACCATTCAACGATTGGTCACTTTGGTAGTAGTTACTATACATAAAGAATTAAGGACCCTACGGTCAGAGTTTAAAGCTAGTGTTGGTAAATAGCATGAAACTGGCATCAAATTCCCAACGTCCTCAAATACCTAATAAAACCCTGCCATAGTTTGCTGCCAATCGAAACGACCCTAAAACAATTATTATATGTCTTCATTTAATCAACTCCAACATCAGAGTTAGACGCCAGGCCTGACCACTGGATGGAGTCAACGATTAAATGTAAAACAATAAAACCGCAATAATTTTCCGCTCTGGAACACGATGCCATATCGATATGTATGTGAACTCCTTATTCACGTGCGTGTGAGGGGTGAGTGGGCTTCCGAGGGCTTTACGACGTACGAATTTGTTTACCCAAAGGGGCATGAAATTGAATTTTTAGCCAGAGGGCTATTGTTGCCCAGGCTTAATAGCCGAATGGGGAGGAGGACAATATGAGAATCGACCGTCAAAAAGCCCAAATTATTGTGTTTCTGTTACTGTAATCCTCTTAAAATTGTTTTTGTACTTTTCATGGATGTCCGAATCAATTCTAGAATTGCATTAACAAACTCGTTAACAGCAGCAGCAGCAATGTGTAGTTGAAAACAAGCAATCCGACATCTTTTGCTCCGTGCAGCCTGTGCAGCGATGCACCGGCTCAACAGCCATGTCCCAAATTTGACCTATGTTTTCGTTAAGAAGTTTTCTCTGGGAGCGGGGCGTTATTCTGTTTTCCAAAATTCTGTATTAACAAAATTCTGGAAATCTCTTAAAAATTCTGTATTGTCAATATTCTGTTTTCCAAAATTCTGTTTTTCTAAAATTCTGTTTTCAAAAAATCTGTTTTTCCAACAGTCTGTTTTCTTAAATTCTGTTTTTCCAAAATTCTGGAAATGCTACTTCTGTAAAAAAAAATTCTGTAAAACTGTATAATAACAAAAAATAAAAACAATAAAAAAAGTTCGGTGTTTTCTTTTATTTTAACAATATTCCGTATAGTAAGATAGTCAAAACCATAATACTGTAAATTGTGCAATCAAAAAATTAAAAAAATTTAAGAAAAAAACAACTTCAACAGAAAAAAAAAATTGGGACGGTTATCCAGAGCAAAATAAATTAAATTAAAATAATTAAATAAGCAGTATGACTCAAATCCAAGAGTTTGAGCTCATGTTCAAATTCATACCTATGGCAAGATCTAGTATGTATAATAATCTGTAAATATAATTGTTTTAATTTTTTTACGCTGCCAATATGATTTTTGATGTAATGTAAGAAAGTGTGCTCACTTTTAATTTATCAAATAATTCTAAATTTAATTCTGGAAGTGCAAAATTCTGTGCATAATTTACAGAATTTGATAATGTAAAAACGTGCGCACTTTTTGACATTATCAAATTCTGTAAATTATGCACAGAATTTCACACTTCCAGAATTTTACAAAACAGAATTTTGAAAAACAGAAATTTAAAAAACAGCATTTTGAAGTACAGAATTTTGCATACAGAATTTTGGTCCATTCAGAATTATGACCCCAACCCGTTTTCTCTACCACGACGATTGCTTGTGGGTATAATCTGCGGATGGGGTCGTGTGTGGGGTGATGGCAAAAAAGGTGCAGTCGTGTGGATGAACAATGCCCTACAATTATTATGATGAAGCATTATAGTAATAGGCGCGCTTTGATACAATAAATTCAGTGGTAATGGCATTGCGTGTGAAATTAAGTGGCAAATGAGAAATGATCGTTAAGTTTAAAACTGTTGATGTAGCACATTGCACAAAATAATAATATCGAGAGGTGTTAACGAGGTGGAGATGCAATAAAAGGTTCAATTTATTGCGTATAATTTCACTTCAAAACGCAATGATGCAAGTTCTTTAGGGAATGCAAAGAATTAATTTGTAAAAAAAAGGTTTTAATAGTAAAACATTCTTTAAACGATCAAATATCAACAGTTAAAATGTGGACAGCTATGTAGAGAGCAAAATCGCATGCAAAAGTTAAAACAACTCGACTTAAAGTAATGAGATCCTATACGCATCATATACTTTGTACTTATATATGAAATGCGTGTTTACCATGTGTTTCACTATGTTGGCAACAGTTGGCTTCACAATATGGCATCACACTCTTTCGCAATACACACCTCAAAGTTTGCAACATGTTAACCAAAATCGCCTAGCACAATCTCAAACCCAATGCTGAATATGACTTTGCTAAGCTGTCGCAACAACCCCTTCTAGGATAATCCGAAAACTATACCTTCCAACTCGCACTTACTATGCCATTTTCATACCCTCTCAATACGTTCTATCTCCACTTATCACGTATTAATTCTTTATCAAATTGCACAATATCCACTTAACCCGCGAGACCGACTTTGGGTTGGCTTTAGAGACTTGTGTAGAATCAACAGTCGCAGGCATACAGAAAGTTCGCCAGAAAGGCTAAAAGCATTTCGTTGTAAGATGATTTTTCGCCCTCTCTTAATAGAGCTTATGGTTCGCGCGAATAATATCGCTAGTGGTTATACGCCATATTAGTTACTCAATTTGGCATTAAATGCGATTTTTATTGAATTTCCATCAAAGCAAAAGACCAAACTGTATAAATACTTTCTACTACTTTGGGCTACTGTCTACAGCCTTCGTCGGAAAATTTTCAAAACCACGAAAATTCAAATTTGCAAACGAGTCGGGCGATGCGGGACGATGGTTAAACATTCGTTTCGTTGAAATTACAAAGGGTGCATCACACTTTCACCTCTTGGCAAAGAGTGCTTTCGAAGAGATACTGTATAATTGGTATACACTCGGGTGACAGAAGTGCGGAAGAAGCCATTGCTGCAGGCATATGGACGTAAAACACTAAAAACGGATCCTCCGTCCTGCAATGAGTCACATTCATTATTGATGGAATATTTCGTAACCTCCACGAGAGCGTATAAAATGATAACCAAGTCCGAATGGGCACAATCTGCAAAACGGTGAAAGGCTTAATTTGTCAATATCTCCTTGCGACCATGGCTCGTGCTGCAAGCTGCAACTGCTATCTGTTTACAGTGCATATTGCAACATTTTTCAATGAACTGGTGCGTGTGGATAAATGTGTTAGAAGCATCACCGACAGCGGCCAGGACTGCCCTTCATCGAGAGTCATAATATATTTTGGGGATGGTTTCCGGCTTCGAGTTAACATCATCGACCGGATTCCGGACAGAGGAGGTGTTTTGAAACAGGTGAGTGAGCCAACTTTATGCCCGGAACTGAATTCTGGTTTCAGTTAATAGTTTTCGCTCGATAACCTCAACTAAACATGCAAATAGGATTGCAGGCTAAAATAACAGCCGGATGATCGCTGGATGCATGGTTCATCGGAGATGTGCTTTATTGTCCACTCACATGGGCAGGTGTCTATTGCCTTAATCACATCTTGTCCAGTTTTATTTATTTAAGACCGGATAATGTGGACATTAATATTGACATAAAACAAATATAGACATAATTACAATCCGTCACTTCTGAGATTTCGATTGCGTGGGTCATAGTGTGTCGCAACTAAAGGCCGATGCGAAAGTGTTAATCAATAATGGGACCTAGATATTTGCCGAAGCTCAAGCTTACCACATAATTAAACAGTTTAAAGACCTACGCGTTACTGCTTCTCCATCAAGCCTATAATCATTAAGTGTCTCAATCGATTTGTCAGGTCGTTGTCGTTTGTCGGAGGCATAAAAGCAAGAATGGATCTCCCCCGAAGGAACAACGGAAATGTGTCCACATTATTGAAATTATCTTCGCCTTGTTTGACTTGGATTCAAGTCACGTCGGTCGTCGCCTCGAACTGCTTTAAAAACGAAGGTGAGCAGGCATCAGGAAGAAGCAAGGCGGCTTCGGGCCAGTCACTATCATTTCGCTTGGAAGGATTTTTTGCCGTCTCTGTGATGTATGAAATGTCCGAAGCTACCAGACAGAGTGCGGTACGCCAGTGTGTGGGTATTATCGAATGAAACCGATTTATAAATGGAATCGGATACGATGGCTTAAATGAAGTTGAATAATGGGCTTTAAATTAAAGCTTTACACTGCGGCTGCTATAACAGAATAACGTAAAGCTTTTTTTCTGTAGGACGTATCTTTGGGTTTTTGTATACCTGCTGTGCTATTCATGTGTTTCATTGGCTTTAAGGGACAGTATTGGGAAAATTGTGTCGATTACCTACTTCGATTTTCATAGTATCGCTTACCTGCAAACGGCTTTATATTGATGCTGTAATCAACTTTGATCAGACGACTTTTTAGGCCTTATTTGTCACGACGCTGCCGGACCATCCCGCCTTCGGCTTACGTGCTTAAAGCGCGTTTTAAAAACTTAGCCTTTAAAGGGCTCAGTAAAGGGCTCAGTTGCCAAAGTATCTGTAAGATTTTTGTCAGATCACCGTTACTTTAAAATTTTCTGTTCACCGAAACGCTTAAGAAAGTCAGTCGAGTTTCATACGCAAAGGAAAAACGAAGTACCTAAATTATCAAAAACGAATTTGAAATGAAGTGCTTACGGTCGAAAAATTATTGTAAGAGAACTGTGGCAACCAGAACAGTTATTATAAAAGTGAATTAAAACGTTAGTAATCTTATTAAATGCTTCGTTTAAACATATTATCTTAAAGCATTTATTTCGTTTGAAGAACAAAAACTGCACTAATGCGAGCTTCGTGCTACACTTCAATTCTGTTAACTTTAGACCTTTTAAATACTATTAAGTCCAGTATCAGAAAAACAGTTTAAGTAGAAACACGTTTTATTAGATTCGAATATTTAAGAACAATGAAGTGATGAAAAATTATAAGACGACACATAAACTAAACGTGTATGTGATTTTTGCACAAAACAGCTAAGTGAATGAATAGCAAAGTGTATAGTGAAGTGCTTAACACTCCTCCTCATTCACTTATAATATTACATTTAGCCCTCAAAGTTTCAAGGCGAGATGCGCTAAGTGGTTTTGTAAACATATCTGCCAGCATCTCTTCTGATGAACAATATTTACAATTAATAATGTTTTTGTCAATATAGTCTTTAACAAAATGTTTTTTCGTATCTATATGTTTTGATCTGTTGCTAAGTTTCTCTTCTTGTATAAGCTTGAGACAACTTTGGTTATCTTCATAGATGAGTGTCGGATTTGCTTGTTCACAGTTTAAAGATGCAAGAATTCCTCTTAACCAGCTTGCTTCCTTGCATGCTTCAGATAAGGCTAGAAACTCTGCTTTAGTGCTAGACAACGCAACGCAAGTTTGCTTCCTACACGCCCAACTTATTGGGCCTCCATTTAAAAAGAAAACATACCTTTAATTGGATTTTCTCGTACTCCTATCTTCAGCCCAGTTTGCATCAGCGTATCCAATCAAAGTTTGATCTACATTCTCATCCGTACTTAGTTGAAGTTTAAAATGTGATGTTCCTTTGAGATACTTTAAAATTCTCTTCAGCTTCGTCCAGTCGGTCTGACTTGGTTGATTTGTCTTGCACGCTAAAATAGATACAGCAGCTGATATATCTGGTCGACTTGGCAATATAATTAATGGCAATATAAAATAGACTGCCAATTAACTTTTGATAATCCATATTGCTAGCTAACGAAATTGAAATGTCTTCCGCCTTACCATATCCTGGATCAAGTAGTACTTTTGAAATTTTTTGCGTCCTTTACACCATATTCTTCGAGAAGATTATTGATGTATTGAGTCTGTCTTAACGAATAATTATTTTTATCGTCCTTGATGACTTCTAACCCTAGGTAATGCCTTACGTCTCCGAGATCTTTTATTTCAAAGTGTGAAGCTAGTGTTCCCTTAGCTTCGTTTATGCATTTATCAGACGTACTGGCGATTATGATGTCATCGACATATATTAATATGTATGTCCAAGTGTTGTTCTTTAATTTAGTATATAAGCATTTATCTGAAATGCTTTGTTTAAACTCGTTGCTTACTAAGACTTCGTTGATGGTTTAATTCCATGAGAAAGAAGCTTGTTTCAATCCATAAAGGCTTTTTCTAAGTCTACACACAAGTCGTTTGTCTTCAGATTCAAATCCCGGTGGTTGTTTCATAAAAATGGTTTCTTAAAGATGACTGTTTAAAAATGCTGATTTCGCATCAAAATGTTTAACTTTCATTTTTCTTTTCCCAGCCATTGACATCATTGCTCTAAATGTAGCTTGTATTGCCACTGGAGCAAACACATGATCATAATCAGTTCCGAACTCTTGACTAAAACCTTGCGCAACCAATCTGGCTTTAAACCGCTGTATACGCCCCTCAACATCACGTTTAACTTTAAAAACCCACTTACACCCAACAATGTTAGCATTTTCTGGAGGTCGAGTCAAGGTCCAAGTGTCATTTTTGGTAAGAGATGCCATCTCCTCCTTCATCGCCATTTTCCGATTTTCGGCTTGCTTGCTATTAACTGCTTCCTTGTAACTGTTAGGCTCCTTGATTTCATCCATTTGCAATGCATTGTTGATTTCATCAATTAACCTTTTCGATGGAATACCCTTAGTTGAACGTGATGATGACCTTTGTCTAGAGATTGGTTGGTCAGTTGAGTTTGGTTCGATTTCTTCATCCAAAGCATCTTGAAAATCTGGCAAAACCCCATCTGAATTGTCTGCTCCAGCATAGTGATCGCTTTGGTCTTTACCACATTTTGTTCCTTTGGAGAAAGTGATTTTAACTTCACTACTTTCTTTTTCTTTTGGCACAGATTCAACTTCCTTAAATTCAACAAATTTTACATCACGACTTATGACTATTCGTTTGGTTTTCTTATTGAGCATTCCAAAACCCCTTGAATGTTGATCATATCCTACAAATATCAAGCATTCAGCTTTATTGTCGAGTTTCTTACGACATTCTTTAGGAATGTGAACGAATGCCCTTGATCCAAATATTTGGAGGTGGCTATTTTTTGGCTTCAAACCAGTCCACATTTCATAAGGTGTAGCTGGAATAACACTTGATGGTAAGATATTTTGAAGGTAGTTTGCAGTCATCACAGCCTCACCCCAAAATTCATAGCCTGGACCCGCATCCAACAGCATGCACCTTGCCATCTCAACTAGAGACCGATTTTTTCGTTCGGCTGTTCCGTTTTGCTGTGGGGTTTAAGGTGTTGTATACTGATAATGAATACCTTCGGCTTTTAGATACGTAACTACTCTTCCTGATTTATACTCTCCACCGTTATCAGATCTTATTATTTTGGGCTTTTTCGAAAATTAAGTTTTGACCATTTCAATGTATTGCTTCATACAGTCAAATGCTTCTGATTTTTTTTCTTTTAACAAATATACAACTGAGTATTTGCTATAGTCAGCTATAAACGTTAAAGCATATCTCCTACCACCTGGTGTCAGAGTTTGCATTGGACCGCAAACATCGCTATGTACCAGCTCCAAAATGGTAGTACTTTTATTTTCAGTCTTTGATGGAAATGGTAAGCGGGTCATCTTACATTGCAAGCGCATTTCGCACACATCTGAGCAATTGCAATTACTTATTAAAATATCACTTACCATCTTTTTAACTGCATCCAAACTTCGATGACCATAGACACGATGCCAATAGTGTATGCATTTTTCTTTATTATCTTGTTCTTTAGTTACCATAGCATTAGCTCGCATTTTACTTCTAAGTCTGTAGAGATTTCCTTGTAGTTCCGCGATTGCAACAACACGTCCGTCTTGAGATTGAATTTTACATTGCTCTCCAACAAAATTGACTTTAAAACCTTTGCTTGTCAATGCACGCACCGAGAGAAGACTTCCTTGAAATTCAGAAATAACAAGCACGCTTTCAATCCGTATTGGTATTTCCTGACAGCTCACAATCGAAATCACCTCACATTCTCCCTTCCCACTTGAGGAAACCTCCTGAGCATTTGCGACTATTACAGTTTCATTGTTTTTGTCCATCGAAATGAAATCCTTTGCTTTGTTGGTGATGTGACATGTTGCTCCTGAATCTACTATCCAGCCGCCGAATGAACCATAATTGAACTGGAAACAAAACTTGTCTGGACAAACCACGTTATTCGCAGTTCCTTTCTCTTGATTTTTCTTCCATTCAAGATATTTGCGGCAGTCCTACTTTAAATGTCCCGTCCTCTTGCAAAAGAAACATTTTTTCTCATTAGTTTTTGAAAAAAATTTTACCTTTAAAGCCAAATTATTTTCTTCAACACCCTTTTTTCTCAGATACTCTTCCTGCAGCTTCGCCTGCACAAGATCCAGAGTCAAATCCGATTCCTGCCTAGCCTCTAAAGCTGTAACGAGTGTATCATAGGACGACGATAGACCTCTTAGTAGCATTGCTACTCGCCAGCTTTCCGAAAGCACTTCTCCCAACGCTGCAAGCTTATCAAAAAGCGTAGTTATGGTTTCTATATGCTTCTCCATGCATTGGCCGTCTTCAAACTTCAAGCTGCGAATTTTCCGCATCAGTTGTACCCTGTTGCTTAAAGTTGATTTCTCGTGATAGCTTTTCAGATTATTCCAGGCCTCTTTCGCGGATGCTGCTTTCCGTACATGCATTAGTTGATTGTCCTCCACCAACAAGCCAATAATTGATCTCGCATTACTATCAGCCTTCAACCACATAGCTGGGTTTTCCGTTGGCTTTTCTGAAGAAATGGCGTCCCAAACATTATCCCTTCTTAGCAAAAGTTCAACTTTATATTTCCAGGTGTAGTAATTGGTTGAATTTAATTTAGCGACTCCACATTTTAAAATATCCATCCTGAAACGTTTCCTGGGCACATAACCAGTTAACTTTAGACCTTTTAAATACTATTAAGTCCAGTATCAGAAAAACAGTTAATTAAGAAACACGTTTTATTAGATTCGAATATTTAAGAACAATGAAGTGATGAAAAATTATAAGACGACACATAAACTAAATGAGTATGTGATTTTTGCACAAAACAGCTAAGTGAATGAATAGCAAAGTGTATAGTGAAGTGCTTAACAAATTCGATAACTAAATGAAAAAGAAGAACGAAATTAAGGAAAAACAAATTTTGATACGATAAAGGAGGCAAGATTGTATGCTGAAGAAATTATAGGCAAATAAAAACCTTATGGTATATATATTCCTCTCCATTTCTTTTTTCTTTATAGACTTAAAAAATGCAGGACCATTGAAACATTGCAACTTCGGAACAGATAAAAATCATTATCTTAATTTTTTCAAGCTGTGGCATCCTTTCAAGAATCCTGTGTTCCTACTGGCTTTGGTTAAGTGACGTTTAAAGTATACTAAATTCTAGATTATTCATGTGCCAACTTCAATTTTATTATTATAATAAAAATAGATTAAAATGTGGCAACGATGTGTCTTTATTTATAACATTTATATATATTATATATAACATATAAAAAAGGGGTGAACAATTACAAAAAGGCTGTTGAATATACGGTTTTGGAGTTTATAAATCGGTAAAACCACCGATAGTCAATAGCTTGCTGCACAATTTCATGTGTAAATTCAACAAACTGGTTCTTGATTTGACTAAAAGTGCTGTATTATTAACACCCAATTGTGTTTAATTTACTATTCTTATGCTAACTTATAAATACATTTTATGCAGCAGATTCAACAGATTGGTAGTTGATTTAACAAATAAGTAAAGTAGTAAATTCAACAGTTTATGCAACTTCTTTTTCCCCGTGTAATCATCAGCATCATCGATCTTTCCAGGAGAATTCCACTGAGTTAAAGGACCTAAAAAAAGAGCCGATTACCAAGAGCACTAAGAGGAATTTCCATAAGCAAGGCGGGACATAAAGTAGAAGCAAATTAAGTGAAAGTCGTTTATTACGAAACAGTTGCTAAAACTAGAGACTACGGTTGAAATTTTTAAACAATTTTGCTTTGTTGAAGGTTGCCTTTGAAAATAAATATTCTTTATGTCCCGCTGAATAACTTAAATTCAAGTTATAATCCAATTTTTTACATTCCTTTAGTCGCTTTTGATGAAACACTCATTCAACTTAATATTTTTGGAAAAAAATTTCGACATTCTCCAGAACCGACTATGTTGGGTCATTGCCCTTTACAAACTTAGCAATCATAAATTCCTGCATTCACCACACTTTATTACACCGCACATAAACACTCTGAAACTACACCCCTTCATCGCTTCAAATCCACGATATTCGCCATAAATCTTTTCCCAATAGTTACGCCTAATATAGGTTGTCAGCCGTCGTGTTAAATCACACTTATCACTACCCTATAATAACCCTTTATAGCCCTTTCTTGAAATTAAAGACGATTTAAAATAAATAAAATCCCCCCCCACGATTTTTTCTTTATGTGATGAACACCCATTTCCCCAGTTACTTCGGTTTCAGGACCATATTAGATCTTTTTTTTATTTTTAGAAAAATTCTAATGGCATGTGCGGGTTCACCTAAATTAGATTGCTTCAGGACTTTTGTGCCTTAGGATTGCTTGAGCACTTTTAATAAGTCTCTATTAGGAGCTCATGCATGTGTCTAACAAAAATGTGTTTTTGCGCTTAAACCAATTAAGTATAGGTGCACCCCGAAGTCCAAAGGGAAAAGCATGCGTTAAATGGAACTAAATATAATGGAATTCGGCCGCTTATCAAACAAGATTTTTAAACCTACGAGATTGTCGAACGCGTTGGTCTTTTTTTTATTTAATGAAAAAATTAAATTAAAATTTGTTTCGCCCTTAAGAGAGCGATAATCCTATACCTTGCGCTTAGCTGATGGATCTATTTTCAATTATACAACATTAATCAATGCGTGACACCGGATCTTGTCTCAAGTCAAACCAATATTGATTCAATTAAGAGAGTGCCAGCGTCAGCCTCTGGGGTGCAAGTAGGTACATATAACTTTCAGCAGGAAAATATCCATTCTCTGACCATGGGATTCTTATTCTCGTCTCCAATTAAAACTATCATCGAAGTATATATTCGAAGGTATCCAAAATAAATGTCTGTAACTCTCCGAACAGTCAAACAAACGCTGTATCGCATGCTACATTCCAGTGAAAAAAAAATCAAATCCTTGGCAAAGTTTCCCAACACAAAAATAACGAAGCCAACCCTGACTGACGCGCACACATATCGGCGGGGGTTAAGAAAGGACGATAAAGAAGAAGAAAAACTTCCCATCGTTATTTTGTAAAAGTGCTCATTTTAGCTCCCACATGCGAAAAGGGAGGCGATGAATGAAAGTTTTATTCTTCTCACTTACTTTGGTTAACCTAATGTTCGCAATCAGTGAAAGCACCATAGCTTCGGGAGGAATATAACGCCCTCCCCCGCCAACAATCAGAATAATGCATAAACGAACAAAAGTATTGAGTGATTGGGTGCACTAGCACTTTTCCAATCTGTGCCCCAGATACCTTTGCATTTACACCGTCTTTGGGAGCCGTCCCCGTCTCCATCAGACGGGAGAAATTTATTAAGCAGATACGTTCATAACTTCCGTATACGATAACAATCACTTACATAGCGAGTTGCGTGGAGTTGCGAAGGCAAAGTTACCCCCTGCATAGTCGAGTCCTTTTTTCTTCGTCGGGGAAATGCGAATGAGCCGAGTTGAACAATCGACGGCGAGCACATGTCTTTACAATTGGATTAACATGGCAGCTCCTTGACTATCGGTAAAGAGAGCCGAGTAAATTAATTTGTGATCGAGCCTTTAAGCCGCGCAACACCTTCATCATCATTCTTGCGAATAATCTAGTAATAATTTAACCAACGATGCTGTGTATTGAGCTTGCTTTGAATATATTATAGTGCGGGTGTGTGGCAGGCAATAATATCACCAGTATTGGATCAGGCGCATCCCATCCGTATAATGTTTGGTCTCGTTTTACCTTTAGGCAAATGATGCGTGGTATTCAAAGTTTATCATTGTCGCTTGCCGTCGCCGCTTCGACATAAAAAAGGATCCCCAACGCGTCAACAGGAATTTTGTGTTCTTGACAGTTGCGTAGCTTTTTCCCCATCACTAGGCCCAGACATTTTGGCAACACCGAGACAACCGCTTTGTAACAATGACGCCGAGCAAATATTCTTTTATTGATTTCTCTACTGGAACTCGCTTGTCTTTTAAGTTCCCTCACTGTATTCTCCTTGTACATAGTATAGCCTGTTCACAACTCTAAGGACATTAAAATATGATATAGATACGATATGAAGTGGGACGCAAGGAGCAATGGCCGTTTCGTTGTTTCCAATAAAAATAAAAAGGGAACCATGAAGCCTTTTCCTAAGAATCCACCCAAAAACGCTCCACATGTGGTGTTGTTGTTTTCTAAGTAAACAATAAAAGTAAAGTGGAACAGGAACCCGAACAGCAATAGGCGAAACAGTATTGACATTATAGTTGATAACTACACAGCAAGTTGTAAATAATAAAATATGGCAATTAATGGAGTTCCGTTTTCGTGGGGTGGAAAGTAGGCACTAGATAAATAAGTGTTGGTGTGTATAGTATACATGTCAGGTTGCTTTCTTTAACATAAATATATTGGCGGACGTTGCAGACGTTGAATTTTTCTCAATTTCCATGGAAAGCCATGTTAGGTAGGTAGCTATCACCCACCCAGTGGTACCTAACCAACGTTACGATGTGTGTTCAAAACACTTGTCGCCTTTACCACTTTACAAGTATGTACTTAATTATCGCTCTTCATAACAATAAGCAATCGAAAAAGTTTCGCCTCTAACTCATAAATAAGATATTGATTGATTGATTGATTTGATTTATTTCATCCAATAAATACAATTTCAGAATTAAGATTTACTTAAGAATAACAAAGTCTATAAATACAGGCTACCAAAGCCGCTTAATATTGAAAAGATAATTCATTGTTCTTAAAAGAAACATCCTGTAGTTAAGAACTAGTATCGGATGTTATTAAATATAAGGAACTAAAATACATTTTTACAGTGGGGTGCTAGCGCTTAAGTTATACTATAGTGTTTTTCTTTTTAAAGTAATTAAAGTTTTATTTTATAAATTTAGAAATAGTAATAGCAAGCCACATGCAGAATCAAAATTATACTTATAAATATTTGGGGATTATACTAACGTTCGAACAAGACTATAAATTTGACTATAATCAAAAGTAAATAACCACTCTTTAATTTTTCTATTAAATATAAAAGGATTACGAATGCTTCGAATAGAAAAAGGCAGCCTATTAAAAACACGAGGTGCTACTGATGTGTAAAAGTTGAAATACTTATAAGTATTATGAGGGGGAATAGAAGCCAGATAGCGATGATTACTACGGAGATTACGGGCCACTAAGTTTTGATTTAATAGATAGCCACTTCTTTGAAAAAATATTTTTAGAACCTTGTAAAAATGTAGGTGCTTAAGTGGCAGAATCTTCGAATTGAAGAATAAATGAAAACTATGTTCACGACGCCTTTTTTTCACATTATTCTCAACACATGCTTTTGTAAGTCTAGCAAAGGCTGAAGTTTATTTTTATAAGTACCTCCCCAGCAAATGAGGCCATACTGCAGCTTAGATTGGACCAACCCATAATATATTGTTTCCAGAAGCTTATGAGAGCAGAATTGTCGAAGGTGGTACATGATGTAAGTTGTTGTCAATAAGTATTTTTTTAAGAGGGATGTATGTACGCCCCAATTCAAATTATTGTCGACATTTAAACCCAAATATTTAAATTCGGATACATGCTCGATAGCAAAGCACTTAGGACAGCAGTCTACCTCACAGTTGAAGGTCGAATGGCAATCAGCACAGTTTATAAATTTAGTACAAGTGTTGCTGTGAAAGATAAAATTTGGAGGTTGCATTTCAAAGGAGGAAGGGTTAAAATACATGATTTTGATTTTTTCGCTGATGACAAGTTTATGTGAGGCAAACCAGTGCCTTAAGAGATCCAAATCATGGTTTATATCTGCCACTAAATCCAACACAGAATTACTAGCATAAGAGCAAACGATATCATCAGCAAACCCGACTTTCTTTCCTTTCAAACAGAGGTAAAAAATTGAATTAATAAATATAAGGAACAAAATAGGACCAAGTACAGAGCCCCGTGGGACACCAATTGTAATTGACAGAGAACTACTAAAAGCATTGCCTATTTAAACTCGTTGTTTTCTTTCGTTTAGGTAAGAAGCAAACCATTTGAGAATAAATCCTCGGAAACCAGCTTTTTCCAAATACGACAACAACAACTCATGGTTCACGGTATCAAAAGCTTTTTTGATATCTATAAAGAGAGCCGCAGTAAACTTTTTATCGTTTAAGCTCTTATGAACATGACTACAAAAGTTTATTAGTGCGTCTTCCGTATTTTTTCCAACCCTAAAGCCAAATTGACAAGAACTAAAGAAAGAGCCTCTATCAAGAAAGGAAATAACTCTAGTTTTCAAAACCTTTTCAAATATTTTAGAAAAAACCGGAAGAAGAGATATCGGCCGGTAATTATTTAAGTCCATCCTGTCACCCTTCTTAAAAATTGGTATCACTTCGGCATATTTTAGACTCTCCGGAAAAACACTGAGATAAATGCTTTTGTTAAATATATATGCCAAGACATCGACAATATTCAGACAAATGTTCTTAATGATACTATTTGAATAGCTGTTTTGGGTGGATGAATTCGATTTTTTTAATAACTGAATACTTTTGTAAAGTTCAAAAGAAGTAATTGACTCAAAGACAAAACTATTTTGTGAATCGTAATCATCACCGACACATTGGTAAGAAAAAGATAACTGAGAAGTTGAATCTAAACCAGCAACAGACAGCGTATTTAAAGCAGCGTTAGCAAAGTATTCATTAAAAGTATTCGCAATATCAGCTGACGATATAATTACGCTTTCTTTGGACATTATGCTTGAAGGTACATCACATGAAGATTTTTTGTTAAACATTTCATTTACAATGCTCCACTCTTGTTTAGCGTTTCCCTTAGCCAAATTAAATTTCTCAATGTAAAAGCGTTCCTTACATAAGGGAACCTCTATGGCTACGTCTTTGCATATAAGGTCAAAAGATTTGCGAAATCGAGTATTACCAGGATATTTTTTACACTTTAAATATAATTTCTTTTTAGCTTGGATTTTTTGTAGCATATCATTCGACATCCAAGGCTGGAGTTTCTTTAATTTCTTACGTTTACTAATAGCTGCCCTAGAACAAAGATCAAAATGGATATTTAATATCTCAAGAAACAAATCAAAAGCTCGAGAGGGATTGTCTTCAGCATAAACAGCAGGCCAACTTTCATGTAATAAACATGCGTTTAGAAGATTAAAATCCACTCTATTTGTAACTTATTCAGGCTTTGGTTTATTTTTTTCTTTTGAGGCACAATTTTCTAAAGCTAGGCAGGTCATACAATGATCAGTGATTTTTAAGTCAAGTATAGCACTTGTGATAGATAATTTGGGATTATGATCAAGTCTAGCAAAAATATGGTCAATGCACGTACTGGACGCATTCAATATTCTTGTGGGCTCGTTAATACACGAAATAAACCCATGAGCCGACATCAGTTCAAGGTAATATTCAGTGACAGATGATGGAGACAAAATATCTAGATTCATATCGCCAATCAAGATCACATTTTTAGAGACATCAGTAGCAAGTAAAGAAGATAACTCCTCCACAAAAACATTTTTACTCATGTCATGCAGCCTGTAAAAACAGTAGAAAACAAGTTTGTGGGCATCAATAGTGCAGGTGACTTTTAGCATGTGCAGCAGAGCCCTGCAACCTAGAAGAATCAACAACACAGTCAGTTATCCAACTACCACATATATAAACAGCAACACCACCAGCCGCATAGGAGTTATTGCAAATGGGAAATAATTCATACCCGGGTATTTTAAAAAAAGCTTTTTCGTGGTCGTAAGTCCATATTTCAGACAAAAAAACAAGATGTGGTTTATTTACAAAAGATTCCAAATGAACTAAAAGTAAGTCGAAATTCGCTCGCAAACTACGGATATTTTGATGAATAATGATATACTTATTGTCTATACAATTTTTTCCATGCAAAACATTATAAAAAGCATCTGTATCATAGTTAATAGGAAAAGGAGAACAAACAAAGTTATTTACAAAAGGATCTTCAATTGAGTTATGTAGATTGTTCATGGCTAATGGAAGCATATGTTAAATTCTAGACAAATTTTCAATATCATCAAATGAAGAAATTATAAAATACTTATCCCCTTGTTTTTTTCGCATTAAGATTGAACCATTCCTAACCCACAAAAAAGAAAATTGAAGTTCTTTTTTAGCTATTACAGCTTTACTTTAAAGCGCTCGATTGAAATTCGAAAGACTATCATTTACATAAATCTGTTTTTTGCCATATTGCTGACCGAATAAACTACTACAGTATACCTTGTGTTTCTTTTTCATAATATTCGGCTTGCAGTCCATGCTCTTAAACTTCAGGCAAACGACGTGAGATGACGCGGCAGATATTATATTGGGCAAACAATGCTGAGTTTCTATTCATCGGGCTTTGGTCTGACATACGTTTTTCTGGAAAATTTTAGATTTTTCTTCAACTCTGCCTTCAAATGTGGGCGTGGCCCAAAGTCTTGTATTAACAAAATGAAGAAGAGACGTCTTACAATTTTAAGACTTTTAAGACGTCTTACAATTTTTAAATCTTTGGAGGTAGTTGCACATTATGACCGATAGTGGGCGTGTCTTTGAGCGGCTTCGCATGACGTGCAGCTTGCATACGAAATTTCAGCACCCTCGCTCAAAATTGAAGGCCTGCGAACATGTGATATATACAGACGGATGGACTGACGGACGGACATGGCTTATTCGATACAGATTTGGTCTGTGTCACATGCCCTTAAGTTCTTGGGGGTCTACCATTATTATTTCATATGACAAATTCAATATAACTTAGTTATATTAAGTTAATAAAAATAATTAGGGCCATTAGGAATGTAGTATAGAGTGGGAGGGTTATAATCCATTACTTCAGATTATAACCTCGCGCCTAAATGAAACAGAAGAAGTTAATAATAATAATAACTCCTATCCTACGGGATGGGGTACAAAAACGAACCTCATTGCACTCTTCTCTTCTTAGCCTTATTCTCCACCACCTAGGTACACTCAAACACTATTTCACACTACCCGTTTTTCAACTTGAGACTGAATCAACTGATTTAAGTAACGTTCCCGTCTTTCCACACGCACGCACGTTCAATTACGCTCACTTTCTCCGGAAGAAAAATGATGAAAAATCTGACAAATCAAAAAGGTAAACAATATCCCTTAAGGATATAATACAAACAACATTCCAAAACAAAAGTACGGCAAAAAAAAAATGACAAATTTGCGATGAATATACAAAAAACTCGTCCCGAGATTTCGTGTTCGGCATTCGTGCGAATGGTAACACAGTGCTCAACGTGCAATACGAATGATCTCAAACTCTATTGTATCCCCCGAATCAAAACATCACCGACCCCATTATTCATACCCAATTCGCAAATATTAGCTATATAGATACCCTCCAGTCGTACAAGCGCCACATATAGTTACAAATACACCACCGAATATCTCCAGATTTCTCACGACTTGCTTCTCGACTAAGCCCAAAACGAAATCTATCTGAAATATGAACAAATTTAAGACATCTGAAGGAGGATTGTCATAAATATCCATCGCGTTTGCTAACTCGATAGCAGCTCTCTTGTGTTTGTTTCTCTCTCGAGTCCTTTATTTTTGTTCAGTTTTCTAGTTTTCTGTACTCTTCCCTATTTTTCTTTCCTCTTGACACATAGCTCAGGCAAATATGTGTAATGTGTGTTTGCCATTTTATTTATTAAAAGTAAACTTTGTCCTATGACGACGACGATGTCGACAATGACACAAAACGAGAAAGGTCGTGTTTATGAATGGGAGGTAGTAAAACTATAGACATGGATGAAGAAGCTAGCAATTTTTACCCCCCGCACTGTCTAAAATCCCTGAAATCCAATCGGTTTTTGGCAAGATGTACAAACTATAGATGTGGATTGGAACATATTTGAACCTGATACTCTGCTACGACCCCAACTCCCAAGACTTTATGCTATACCCATTCGCTGGTTAAAAGGAACGAGCATATAAAACAACGATTGATAGGGCTCATAATGCAAATAAACGAGCACAAAACTGTCATATAAATAAATAAAATGTTGGCGTCTTCACTGTGTGCTCTGTGCGACTGGCTCGGTGTGCTCTGCTAATTCAGTTGCGGGTCTAGAACGGCTTTTGAATGATATTTTTGCCATTACAGGAACGTGCAGTGCACATACCCGAACGTGTCCTGCAGCATATAGATATTTCAACATATGGCTGCCCAGCAGATACCATGTCGTTGTTTGCTGGCATTTTCTTTTTTTTTTAGCAAGGACATCCTCGTACCTTTCGGTTTTTCTCGAAATTGTACACCGGTCAGCGCATCCTCATATGCTGCTAGTGCTTCTGCTGCAGATATGAATATTTAAATCAATTCTTATTTAAGTGCAACGCAGGAGTAGCACTTTAGTCCCTGTAAATAAAGGCTGCTAATCGAGTGTGAACCGAGTGCACAATTTAAGTTTTATTGAATATATCCTCCGGATGAAGGTGGGTGTTCGGGCATTCGAGTTAGGACGTGCATATCATCGTTTTGCACGTTCTACTATAAGAGTCAACAAGATAAGCGCGTAATTAACTATCATACTATCGTTGAAGCTAAGAAGCCAACCTGTCTTTACCTACATCGGCACCGACATGATCATCACAGCATATCAAAACTACCAGCCACCCCATGGAAATATCCTTCCTACTACATAGTTTGATTTAAACAAAAAATTACACCACATCAGTCAATACCTTAGTGCGTCCGTCCGACGTCAGCATCGGCAACCGGACGCTATGCTATACAGGACCGTCAGTTCACCTTCGGACGGCCTTCTCGGTGGATGTCATGTGTATGCAATATGGATATTGGGGAAAATGCTGCGGCCAGCATACGAAGAAATCCGGAAATCCCAATGAAGAGGTTACTATACGTTTGTTTACGATAATCGTTTTCAAATCAAGCTTATGGCACGTAATATGGCATCCCACAGTTTGCCATCCCGATAAGTACACAGTGAATGTACTGTCTCCTCTAGGCTCGTCAGACCACTGCGTCATATCAGCCACGTTCCTATTGGGTAGTCAACCTAATAAGGAAATTACTCCAAGAAGAACAGTGTGGCGGTACGAGAAAGCCAACTGGGACGGCCTTAATAACTTCTTCAGTCGTTTTAACTGGTCTTTGTGCTTTCTCGATGACAACGTAGATGCTGCTGCTGATATGATAACTAACACCATTCTCCTTGGTATGAGATCCTTTATCCCTTACAGGATTAAGAGTATCAAACCAAAGGAGAACTCGTGGTTTGACTCGAGCTGTAAAGAGGTGATTAGGTTAAAGGAGTTATGTTTTCGGTCCTACAAGACCAACCCATCACAGGTAAACCGAAAAAAGTTTAAACAAGCCAGAAATGATTGTAATGCTCATATTCGCCGTGTCAAATTCCAATACGACCAAAAGCTGAGGCAGAAAATACTACATTGTCCCAAGGCTAGTAAAAACTTTTGGTCTTTCGTCAAAAATGTCAAAAACTGTGCCTCATCTTCCATCCCAACACTCGTTTACAATGACATTCCAGCTGTCACCTCTCTAGACAAAGCGAATCTACTTGCAGCGCATTTCGCTGCTAGCTCCATGCTCCCTGATTCTGCAATATCCCCGCCTACACTTGAGCGCGTCGAATATACCATGGGACAAATTCACTTTCGCGCTCGTGCAGTCAAAAGAGTACTTCGAGATCTAAACATTCACAAATCCGCTGGTCCAGATGGAATATCCCCCATTGTTCTGAAGAGGTGTTCTTCCGCGCTGGCAAAACCATTGTGTAAGCTTTTTCATCGGTCCTACTCCTCAGGTCTCTTTCCGAGTAGATGGAAAACAGCATTTGTCCAGCCCGTCCCTAAAAAAGGCGATTCTTCTTCTCCCTCTAGCTATCGTCCAATTGCACTTACCTCCCTTCTTTCTAAGGTCATGGAAACGCTGATTAGTTATCAGCTTATGAAATATCTTGAAACACGAAAACTTCTTAATGACCGGCAATACGGTTTTCGTAGCAAACGGTCCACTGGTGATTTGATGGCATATCTCACTGAAAAGTGGAATCATTCCTTGCATCTTCTAGGTGAAAGCAAGATTGTCGCGCTTGATATTTCAAAAGCATTTGACAGAGTTTGGCACCAAGCTCTCTTGTCGAAAATGCGTGCATTTGGAATCGACGAGTCTCTTATTCAGTGGATTAGTAATTACCTTTCGAACCGTTCAATTCAAGTTGTTTTGGATGGCTTCAAGTCCGCAGTTCATAAAATTAACGCTGGGGTTCCCCAGGGCTTTGGTCTCCGACACTCTTTCTCATTTTCATTAATGATCTCCTGTCTGCTACAACTAATCCAATCCACTCCTTTGCTGATGACAGTAACCTCAGTTTCTCATATTCGTTCTCGGTTCCGCGCCCCTGCTCTTCGGACGTTGAATTGGAACGGCAGCGTATGTCTAACTCATTAAACTCTGACCTTAACAGCATTGTATCATGGGGTTCTCAAAATAGAGTAGAGTTTAATGCTTCTAAAACTCAATGCTGTCTTCTGTCATTGAAGCAAAACCGAAACACCCAGCCATTGTCCATGAATGGCACTTGCATCGACGAAACCGAAACGCTTTCCATTCTCGGTATGTGTGCCAATAACAACCTTAGTTGGAATGACCACATATTCGACGTCGCCAAGAACGCTGCGAAATGCCTAGGCTTCCTTAAAAGATGCAAGAAGTATTTCACCCCCCCTGATTTGGCTATTTTATATAAGGCATATATTCCCCCCAAGTTGGAATATAATTCCCATGTCTGGGCTGGTGCTCCAAAAACAGCACTGCTCTTGCTAGATAGGATACAAAAACGCGCGTTAAAACTTGTTGGAGACAAAAACATTGCGAAGTCTTTTGACTCATTAGAACATCGACGTAATGTATCTTGTCTTTCACTGTTTTATCGCTTTTTTCACAAACAATGTTCCATCGAAATAGCCAATTGCATTCCGCCCCTAAAGACGTTCCACCGTAATACTCGCCAAAGATCGAATGCACATCAGTTTACCCTCGAGCCCACCTTCGGACGCACAGTAAAGTTTAGAGGTTCTTTCATAAGCCGTACAACGCGAATGTGGAATGTTCTCCCACGGTCAATCTTTCCTGCGCAATACAACTTGCAACTCTTCAAAACAAGAGTGCATCGGTACCTCTCCTCCTTTTCCTCTTCTTCTAATCCTTTCCGCTCGTGAGATGTGTAACATTAAAAAGGGTATCCAATCCCTTATATTCGCGAGTGCATTATAAAAAAAAAAAAAAAAAAAAAAAATCCCACAGTTTGCAGACGGTCAAGTGGCCTTCCATAGAGTTTTTTGTTGTTGTTGAGACAACAGGTTTCTCTTTTACGAGTTGTTCTCTTTTACGAGTATTTTAGAGATGATGATGGTCTTCTATAATACTAAACCATATTCCTCAAGAAAGAGTCGCTAATAACGTCAAAGCAACTCTAGTTGCCCCGATAATATGATCATGAGTAGTTTTTAGGAATTTAAAATTGGGTAATGCGCTCCTGGTTTAAGACCAAGGACTTTTATGTAAAGCTTACATTACGCTTACGATGCTTCACCGATTCAAGCCACAAGCTGATGCATTTAAATTTTAGTTTTACCTATACTCGTCAACTAAAACATCGAGGAAGAATCTTAGTGAAAGTGTGCTCCACATTCAGACGTGAATCTCTTAATTTTTTTTTTGAGGATTCTGCATCGTAATTCTTTGAAGAGAGCAAAGCTCCAATGAAACCAGGAGCAAGAATGAAAGTTGTTCATGTTGCCTGTCAACATCGTTGCAAAAGCAAAGCAAAATCAAAGATAACGTGCTCGGCCGAAATGAACAAAACTAAGAGTGGTAGAATGTGATCCCGTCACAAAATGTGGAGAATTTTTAGTGGATGCAGTGAATAATCTTTTAGATATTCGCCTCTTATTGACGTGATACTGTTATCTGGATTAAATGGAAACTGTGGACGAAACCGCACGTGTTTTCATTATTTTACAACAATTTAATAGCATAAAGCAGCTTTTAAATAACAAGAGACTGAAAAGAGTCAAACTTGTATTGAAAACCTGCAAATTATTTCAATGTCACGATTGGTTCATCAATAGGTCTTGCACGGGAATTTTGAATAAATGATAACACCGTCCGACATTTACTTTAACCAGATATAAATGACAGTTTGTTGCAAGTTCATGTTTTTTATCCGCACTTGTTCGTCCTTTAGACAAACAAGGGGGCAAATCTTCTTTTCAACCACACATCGCAACCAAAAAGTTAAAATTGTTTCTTTTGTTTCATACTTTTCGCATGTTTTATACTTTTTTAAAGCCAAATAGTCTTTCTATTGCAGTTCCATTATAAATAATCACCCACCTTTGTCTTCATCTGCCAGATAAAATAGCAGCCAAAAGCACAACCGAAATTTATATTGGTGTTTGCTGTAAGATACCTACTCATAGTAAGCTTCAAATGGGTGTTCTATTGACTTCTCTGGAAAAGAAATTAAGAAAAGGACAGTAGCATACCTACCAGAAATTCTACAGCCACAGCCCGGTTGCATTCGAAATAATTTTTTTTAATATCATCCTAATCAGTATCCCCACGGTAAATCTATACCACACGTCCTTCAACCGAACTTCAACTTAGACATTGAGTTATACGTGGACAGTTTCCTATGTATCTGGTCTGGTTTCCAGTATCTGGTCGTATACATAGTGGCGCCGCAAAATCGTTCATTTTGTGACAAGGCGGTGGACCTATACAAAATATCGCATAAACTCGACGGCGAGTCCTTTTCATAGTGTTGTCATATAGCGAGCGCGTCGCCATACTCTGCGGACAATTTCACAACAGTGTATGCCAAGTTTGGGTATGTATACCACTACGCCACGACACCCCGTGGGGTGCCGTGGCGTAGTGGTTAGTGTGTGTGCTTACTACGCCGGAGGCCTGGGTTCGAATCCTGCCATCGTCACCTGAAAAAAAAAGACTTGTTCTTTTTCACGGTCCTCACCTCCGCGAGGGTCTGACAAGCCTTCCGAGAGTATCATTTGTCTTGAAAAACTTCTCAAAGTGCCATTCGGATTCGGCAAAAAATTGTAGGTCCCCTTGTATGTAAAGAAATCAACACACACAGCATACATTGTTGAGAAGTTGGCCCTGGTTCACCTCGAGCTGTTGCGCCACTCTATTTATTTATTTATTTTGTATGCCAAGTTTATATCCTTTTTATAATAACATTAGCAGCACATAGTATGAGTACGAAATAGATGCACTATGTATGAATATATTCGTTAATTCGCCAAGTTGCCATGTTCAGCATGAGATGGGTGGCAGATGTGTCCTTGTTTCCACTTTGAATCGTCTGGAAGGTAGAAATCCTCTCAGTTCGGGTTTGTTTTATTTTTCTAAAACAATTGCACCAAAAACATGGTGTTCAGTTTACTCTCCGCTTGTAAACTGAACACCATGTAACTATGTAAGTGTACCTTGGATCAAGCCATTGTGTTCCTTGGACCGTAAGAAAAAAATTACAAAGCTTTTACCAGTCTAAGGTACACCATGGTTACCAGTCTAAGGTACACCAAGGTGCACCATGTGCACTTTATTAATTTAAGCACTTATTGCCTTGCTCATTGAAATATTTAACACTTACATGGCTCAAAATACCACTTGGGTTCCTATTATTTTTAAAAACAACTTTAAAACTTGCTTTGACCCAAAATTTTCCCACCACAGACTTGGAAAAAATATAAAAAAGGGGAACTGAGAGGAATCTCATTACAAGTGGTACTCTCGGAGGGTTTGTCAGATCCTCGCGGACCATGAAAAAACTTTTATTAAACCGGTCGGCATTCGAGGCTCGAGCCCGAAACCTCGTGCACCGTGGTCCAACAAAATAACCCCTGCAGCTGCACCACGGCGGCCACACCAGAAAAAATGCACACCACAGACCACATTAATTACTAGAATGACTGCTCACTGTGACAGTTCCAGACTTAATCATCTTAGACAATGACTCAAGAAATTTCCCCCGAAGCTCCAGCCAGTATTTTGCAGCTTTTGGTTTAAGAAGAAGAAGACTACCTACCAGCTGCCTGCACGTGTGCCGGAAGTATAAATTACTGAATAAGTAGATAATTTAACTTGCGTCCCTCGGCAACGTTGGAGGGCAACAACAACCATTTTTTTACGTTTTTTATAAAGCCTACAAAGCTTTAATAAAGTGTTTAATTTCCGTGGCGCTGAATACGTGTCAGAAGATGCAACAACAATTTTCCTCTCGCGATCAGCTTATGTTAAAGCTCCAAAGCGAAATTGCATGGAAATGACGAATTGATGAATTTACTCACATTTGTAAACAAACGGCAGCGGGTGGGTAAATTGCTCAATTACCAGCTTATGGGCAAAGCTTTTACATGTCCAAAGTTGAATACCTATTACTGGCCGAAATATAAGGAAGATTGTATCTGAATACCTACTTCTTAAAGAAGCTTCTCCTACTTCTGGTAACGTAAGGAAACAAAAGTAGGTATAATTATAACGTGAAGCTTAGCATCTTCATATAAGAAACATTTCTACGGCATCGTTTACGACAATAAATAATCGCACTCTTTGACATACGGAACAAATATCGAAGTAATTTTACAAATCACAAGTAACACGAGGGACGACACCGACTCTTCCTTGCCGACAAAAAAAAAGCCTTTAAAAAGTCAGCAGACGTTCTCTACGTGTTAAAGATGGCTAGTTCTGTTTTGAACTCGCTAAAAGTCTGTCTAATGTAGTTTTTGGATTCTGAGAGATTTGTAGCTTAATTTCGGATATTTATTTTAATTAACAAAATTAAACAAAAAGCTAGGCACAATAAACGCAACTTACCCCGAATTCGTATTCGATGTGCCTACAGTAATTTATCGAGCAACTGTGATGACCTTCATTGAATACGATTTAAACACAAACATGTTCTTTCAAAATGCATTTTCTGTATTTTTTGATTTTGAAACCAAACTTCAAAATTTAATTTACACGTCAAAGAACGAAAACAATAGCACGAAAAAGCTTTACATTTTTCGATCTGTCATTGAATGACAGAACAGCTGAGGAAGTCGAAGACAGCAAAATATTTACTGTCTTCGAGTTGCTAGCAGAGGATTTCGGAGTTTTTTGGTAAAACATTATCGATGAATCATGATAGGGATATTTTTATAATAACTATTATTTCCCCTTTATGCAAAAAGAGAAACCAAACGAAAAAAGCAGAGGTAATTGGACAGTTTTATCTAAAATATAGATAAGTTAAAACATACGAATCATATCGTATGAATGAGTCATAATAACAGAAATCATAAACGAAATCCATTTTTGAAAAGAAACAAAAATACATAATATTGAAAAGACAATAGCTGTGTTCGCGTACTTTTCGTAGTAAAAGACCAAATTGAAAATTATTTGAAGTGTGTCGGAAAATTCTCTCTAATAATATTGTTATGTGGCGACAAGAAATAAAAAAAACTCGCAGGAGAACCTGAATGCACCCATCGATTCACTAAACGAACATACCCAACTGTCATTCCAGTCATCTGACAGCAGCTGGCATATTCGAAGTTCGAATTTCGATTTCCCCTCCTTGGATTTCAGCGGAGGAGTACCAATGGAAAATTACCAAAGGGTATGGAACGTACTAGAAGGTGTTTAATTTTGTATAAATACACGGGTGACAGGCTCGTACGGACAGTTGTATTTTAAAGGTGGACTTGTGAAAATCGGTAATAAAGTAAAAAGTGTTTGAGTTGAAATAAAGTGTTAAATTCTAAATAGTAAAGTTGAATAGCAGTGTGATCTGAGTTTAAATAAGTTTGTTTGATAAATAAAGTGTTTCATTGTGTGATTATAAAAGTGAAATTGAGTTTTATTCGACGAACCCCAGGCCGAAAATATTACAATATGTCTCCACCGATAATTAAAAGAAGATAAGCGGGAGACGATTAAAATAAATCCCAAAGTGGCTCCATTGGACAAATATAGGATTAATTTGTCACAAAAACTCTGCTTCTGTCATTTTAGCTCTCAAAAGAGAGTGGCGATGTCATCTCCAAGAAGCGAAAACGATTTCTTCAGTAAAAGTCACAATAGAAAACGTGTGCGTGACAGATTTTTCGTTGACAGTTTAAGTTTCCTTTTTTGATTCTCAAACTGTTGCAGAGGTGCAGAAAATAGGTTTGTGAATAGGGTGAATGGGATTTATGAGAGAATTTATTTTTAATCTGTTGCCGAGAGGATTTATGGTAAATCGCGTGATTTGTAGAGGATTAAATAAAGATTTGTATTAATCGACTATTAGTGCTCGGTAGAGACATGGTATTAAAGTCAATTCAAGAGATAAAAAATGCTCTAAAATACGGGAACGGTTTTGTAGTAAAAAGGAGCGTTTTGAAACGTCACGAGCCAAAAAAGGTAAAAAAAAAACATTTAGTCAAAAAACATTTATTCATTTGTTATTAAATGATAAGTTATGAGCACTGAAAGGAACTATTCTTAGAGTAACGTTTCAGTACTGGTGGATTTTGAGTAAACTCCCTGCTGTTCACATAGCTGCTGCCACATATACTTCATAATACAACAAAAATATTTGTGCCATTTGCATGATTGCACCGCTTGAATTCACTGCATTTTTTTTGTACCTCACTGAAAGGATTTGTAATGGCTTAAATGCTCGGAGATGAATTTTGGAGGCATTCTACACTTAGTTTTACACTTTTTTTTACTCACTTTACCGACAAAGTTTCAAAAAATACAAAAAAGATGTACAAAAAAATGTAAACGAAAATTTCGTGTCAACTGTCGAGATTAGACTTTTGAAACTTGGAAATTTCTTACTGCAAGAAAACTTTTGTTGCAAAAAAAATCAGGTTTGCTCCAAGTTGGGGAATGATTTACTCTCTCGTTGACGTTCTCTTTTACGACAATTCAGTGTACGGGAACGGTTTTGTAGAAGGTAACTTGCAGTAAAATATTTAAACATATTCTGGGATATCCGGGTACGCGAACAGACCTGATATTGCAATAAATTTACAATTTTCAAAACATTAAAATTGACTAGAACTATAAAAATTTCTAACACGAGCAGGTGTTCTTCATCATATGTGCCTTAATATGATAATGATGTTTTAACCTTCTCAGCATTAAATGACAATTTACCTACGGTTTTCCACTAGATGACAAAAATTTTGTTTTATTTATTTTAATTTACACAAGGAAATATTATAGGTAAATGAAAATCCCCACGCTATATGAAATCTAGCTTTACTTACTTGAATTTGATTGATCTATTTGATCTATTTAATTATCTCGAGGTCATTAAAATAGAAGTTTAACAGAAGATCATTACTCTACAATTGTTTATATATTGTAGATTCCCTCAAACAAGCCAGAGAATGTCCTTCATAATAGGTCCTGCAATATATTACCTAAATGCAACCTCCTTTATACCTATACAGATAGGTATATGCGTAGCATTGATTTGCTGATCGACTCTTCCTTTCCACTCAACAAATTCCTGTGGAATCCGTTGCACAATTCACTAAACCGTTTCAATTCCAATGAGAATATTAACATGCATAGAATGCAAGCACAGAAAAAACAAAGGACCAGAATAACATCTCTACAACATAAAGGTGAGACAAAGACACTTTTTAATGCGCAGCGTTCTTATTCATTCAGTTTTCCTGATTTATAGTGAGAGATTTATAAAAATTAAATGTCTTCAAATAGTGCTTTCCGTTTTCCCGTTTTGGGGGATTTTTTCTCCCCTCGATTGTTGCTATGTATCAACAATTTGATTTTTTTTTTCAGTGGAGTGGTTGAAGGAAGGAAATACTATTCTAAAAATTATTTTCAATCTTGTCCTGTAGATACCACCAGCAAGGATGACGACGACTATTCGAAGGTTCTAACAACAAGAATACTCAACAACAAAATATTTTCCCTATTTTTCATTCATTTGAATGAGGAGCAATGAGCAAAAATTTATCTCTCCTTAAAGGTATGTACACTGAAAATAATTTTGTGGGTAATACTGATAAAAACTTTCTGTTAAAATTCAACAAAAGCAAAATTGTTGATGTAGCAATGAAATTGTCATTTTAAGCAAATTTCAATCCATTTAATTGAGCCTTTTGCTCACAACAATTGTTTTTTTTTCATTATGACAAAACGTTTGTGTTAAATGAAACAATTTTCCGTCGATTTTCTAAAAGAAGAAAAAAAATCGGTTTTGTACAAAACAACAAAAACTTTGTTCGAACAACAAAAGCTTTTTTGAGGTTTTTATCAGAACAACAAAATTGAGACTGTCAATTTAACAAAATCTTTAGCAATATGAAAAATTTACTTTTGTCAGTTTTTTCCCTTCTTCCTTTAACTCTCTTCTTGGCACACAATATTTTATAGCAACAACGGCCGCGCGCGTCAATGAGCTCGTCTTCTCTGTAGCAGAAAACTATAGGCTCGATTCCTGACGGGGGCAATCATAATAAAAAAAAAAATTCGCAGTGAACACTTTTCAGGCAATACGTAAGTAAGTAAGTTAGTATTAGTGTCGGCAGTTAATTTTTTTTTAATTCCAAACAAAATTTTTGTTGTTACAACAAATGGATTTTTCTCAATACGAAAAAATAACTTTTTGTCATTATTACAAAATGTTGTCAATTTGATAAAATGGTTTTGTTGGACGTATTTTGATTGAAGATTTGTTTTTCCCACCTGCATTTTTGTCAATATATCAAACCAGTCAATATGTCAAACCAGGGTTTTATTTTCAGTGTATAGTATACAGGACGACTATACACAGCGCACAGCAAAAATCCTTTAGATTCGGTTTAATACATCATTAATTCAAGCCGACAGAGCAGCCAAACAGGACTGCTCCTCAATCGAAGGGGATTCCGAAGGAAAAACAGAAAAGGGGTGTAGGATAGGGATGGTCTGGGGGTTGGCCAAGGAAACTGGGATTGATTCAACACTGACGGGTATCTTCCCCATCAGTGCAATTCCGTTCCATTCGGCTATATGAAAGAACATTTTGAACCACCTCATATTTAATACATTTCCCACAATGACTCTAGCATGGCAGCGTCAGTCCCGAAACAATTTCTCAAAGGTATGAGGTAGCAATTTGCTTCTGATTATTTGAGACAAATTACATTGATTATTGCATTCATCAAGACGTGAAGCATGGTGCTTTGAACAGTACACCTTAAGACACAATGGTGATAGACAGACAAAAGAAGCAAACAATCCCATATCCAGGGAGTGCGATGTTAGCCTACGTAATACATACCTCCAATCCTGATCAACTCATGCACAAGGAAAACAAATCAAACTTTCCAGCTTTGTTGGCAAGCACTATGCTCGCAATCAAGCTCAAAGGAACACTTTAATTCAATTGAACAAGAATAAAGCAAATCGTGTCAAATGTAATTCGATTGCATATCATATAAATTACAAATTTAGTTAATTATGCTTAGGGCGGGATATGCATCACAGGGACGATACCAAATACACAGAGACCGATTTCCAGCAATCGATTAAATTTCACCTCGCCTACAAATCTCTTTTGGCCAAAAATTTGTGAACTTTATTCAGATGGGGTGCCACTAATCTAGTTTTAGTTCGCCAGTAGAGTTTTCGCCTGTAAGCGTGAGTTAGTTTTCTCTGAGTGTGTGTACAGGGCATTAGCAGGGAACTTGCTCACAAACTTCCTTCTTGGCTTAACTCGATTTTGAACTTGATCACGTTTTCCACCTGGATTTTCTGGCAAAATCCTCTTCTGTTTTCGGGCGATACTAACTCCCGCACACGTCATATCAGAGAAGGGGATTTATACCCGTATCTCAAAAGGCACCCGCGACTCAATACACCTGGTGATGATAGTGATGGTCTTAACAAACAAGTTAACTACAGCAGAAAGAAGAATACCAAAAAGAAAATCTAAATTAACACAAAAAACACTGAGCCCACAACAACACCAATGAATTCATGGCGTTCCCCGCAAAATTAAGTTTCAAACGGGGAAATGAGTATAGTTCTCAGGATTTCATCCGCAAAACTAGTTTTTCCGCTCAACAAGCAAAAATGTGTGTCTAAAGTGCTAACTTCCTGAGACGGCCAAAAAGCAGAAATATACGACGCTATCATTAGCGGCCTTCTTACTAAAGGATTCCGACAAAGCCTTGCACTGTCCCACAAAAGTAAAAGCAAATATTTAAATGCCCTGCGGCATAAGTTTCTGCCTTGTGCGAGGTAATGCGATGGCGGGAACAAAACTTTTCACATGCTCCCGTGGTAGAGTGGCCAAAACTAATTGGATAACATTTAACTGAGGGTTTTTCGGTGTGTCTGTCCGGAATGAAGGACATAACCCTGTCTGCTGTCTATTTTGCCTTCAACCAGTGGCCAGACTGGGAGAACTTTGTCAAAGTTCATTAACAGTTCGTCAATCGTCAACGAGATACACTTCGAGTGTCTGGACATACAGTGCAAAGCTGTAATAAGTAAAACCTGGTTAATGGACAGCGATGTTATTTGGGGACTATTTCGATTTGAATCACCCCATGAACAACTTTTTTTTTAAACGCTTATATGGTCTTTAGAGACTGGCACACTGGGTGGTGGCATTGCCATATTGCCACTGTGAGAAACATTGAAATCCTTCGAAGAGAAGTTTTCCGAAACGCAAATCCGTTTGGAAATAGGAGAACGCCAAAGTAGCAAGGAAACTTGCTGGCTGATGCTACTGGCTCCTCTAATGCATTTTTCATATTCTTTCTTAGAGTGTTTATCGCACTTATCGTCAGCGTAGCTGTTAAAGTTTAAACTTTTCGCTTAAACGAATTATAAGTTAAGTTCTTTTCTTTTCTGTGCTGTGTTTTTGGAAACTCCTTCGGCACCAAAGATTTTAGGTTAGGTTAGGTTAGGTTGATGGATGCCCTTTTGACAATAGTCACGGCTTCACTTAGACCAGCAGTTGGGTCCATTGTGTCCATTGGGAACCTTCTTAATACCTGGAACGAAAACAGAAATAGACCGCTGTTAGAAGCTCAGAGTTCCGCCCTCTTGGACCCATCCGGATTTGTATACAAATCTTAGGAGGTCCTTTAGATCTACATTATTTAGATCTTCGAGCTCGTTGAAGAAGTAGCTGCCGAGGATACTACGCCTGATGCTGTTTAGGGCTGGGCATTCGCAGAGCAGATGACGAACAGATTCAATTTCTTCAACGTCCCTGCAGCTTCTGCAGTAATCGTTATGCGGTATGCCTAGCCGCTCAGCGTGTAGACCCACAGCGCAGTGCCCCGTGAGGATTCCCGTGAGTACTCGGATGTTCCTGCGGGCTAGTCCGATCAAAAATAGTGATCTCTTTTTGTTTACCGCTGGCCATAGCTCCCTTGTGTGTCTGCACGTATCAAGTTCTGTCCAACGTAGATTGGTTCTACTCAAGGATTCAGTTTCTAACCTACGTTCTATCGAACTCAGCGGGACTCTTATGGATCTGAGGGCTAGAGATGCATTCATTCCAGACCCAAATCTCGCAAGCTTGTCCGCTTCTTCGTTTGCCGATATATCGGTGTGACCTGGCACCCAACACACAGTTACAGTGTTGCCAAGTGATAACTCGTCCAGAATTTCCCTGCATAGTTTCACAGCCCTTGACTTTACCACGTCTGATTCCAAGGCTTTAATTGCCGCTTGGCTATCAGAGTATATGGTGATGGTCTTGTTTGCGGGGCCGTATTTCTTCAGCTCGGAGGCAGCTTCGATTATGGCTGCCAGCTCCGCCTGAAAAATGCTGCAGTCGTCATTGATTCGGAAAGATTTACCTAGACCCAAATCTCCACAGAAAATGCCCGCACCGGTTCCGACGTCCATCTTAGAGCCGTCGGTATATACGGCGATCTCGTCGTCTCCTGTAATGGTCTTATCTTCCCATTCACCTCTTTCAGGTATTCTGGTAGCGAATCTCCTGTTGAAGGCGAATGTCATAGGTAGGTAATCTGTGACTGGGGTGTTTGTGGAGGCAGCCCACTGAGTTTGCACAGAGGCGTGTCCATAAGATCTTGAGGACCACAGTCCGGATTCCCTTAGACGAACAGCTGTTTTAGCTGCCTTGCTGCCAAGGCAGCTGTCCAAGGGGGTGTATGTCCAAGGGGGTGAGGTTGAGTAGTACCTCCAGTGCCGCGGTGGGTGTGGTCCTTAGGAACCCTGTTATACCCATGCAGGCTGCCCTTTGAACTTTGGTGAGGCTAGAGAGATGACACTTTCTTTCCGTTGCCTTCCACCATACAACTGCACCGTAAGTTAAGATGGGTCTTACAACCGTTATATACATCCAGTGTACCATGTTTGGTTGCAGTCCCCACATGCTTCCGAACGTTCTGCGGCAGGCGTATAGTGCCACGTATGCCCGCTTGACACGATCTTCTATATTATCCCTCCAGTTGAGTTTGGAGTCTAATATGACGCCCAGGTATCTTACCGATCTGGATAACGGTAACTCCACTCCCCCCATTCTCGGGTTGCTGAAGGATGGAACTGCCCTTTTCCTTGTAAACAACACAACTTCCGTATTAGAGGGGTTAATTCCCAGTCCTCGACCCTCTACCCATTTTTCAACAATGCGAAGTGCGTAGCTGAGTCGGTCACTGAGGATTGGTGGGAGTTTACCTGGGATAAGGATTGCTACATCGTCTGCGTATGCGCTCACAGTGAAGCCTTCCCTCTCCAGGGTTTTCAGCAATTCGTCCATTACCAGGGTCCATATAAGCGGAGATAGGACACCTCCCTGCGGTGTTCCTCTGCTGACGTTTCGTCTGCTGCATACTTCGCCTAGGTAGCAGTTTATCTTTCGTGTGCTTAACATGAGCCCGATCCAGTCGCATAGACTGCTATCTAGGTGGGCGTTTCTCAAGCTGCGCAATATCGCGTCTGCCTCAATGTTATTAAACGCCCCCTCTATGTCTAGAAAGGCACCCAAAGTGTACTCCTTGTGTTCCAGGGATTTTTCCACTACTGTTACTACTCTATGTAGTGCAGTGTCAACCGATCTGCTTCTTATGTACGCATGCTGTGATTTTGATAAATAGTTATCACCAATCAGCTCTCTCACATACACGTCAATAAGCCGTTCCAACGTCTTGAGCATAAATGAGGACAGGCTTATGGGTCGATAGTCCTTTGCCGTAGAGTGGTTTGCCTTCCCTGCTTTGGGGATGAATATCACTCGGACTTCTCTCCAAGCTTTGGGAATATAGCACAGCTTTAGGCAGGACTTGTATACGTTACTCACGTTACCAAAGATTTTACTCGAAAACGTGGTGGATCGCATAGCATCTACAAACTTGCAACCCTGCTACTAAAGTCTTTGCTTGAGAATTTTAGAATTTCCTCAATTTTTTTTATTGCATGCGTTTGAATGGCGGTTTTGGAATTATTTTAACAATGACACATTGAATGTGGCACTTGTCCTTTTTAATTGGTTCATTTTTTTTATTTATTAAATTTCGTAAACTTGTGATTCGATAAATGCTAACACAAGCCAGTTGCACAATAATATCCTTTATTGTAAAATTTTAAGAGAAAAATTTACAGAATTTGTGTTGTCTTAAATGTCTCAATTTCCAGCATCAAGAACACAGCACCACAAACATTCAAGGAACTGGTTAAAGAATTAAAAGAGAGTATTCCCGAAAACTCGCATCTTTGCGTCCCATTTTGTGGGATGATTTTTATTCGTTTTCGCATTAAGTACGTTTACGCTCTCCTATCAGTACCTTTAAAATGCGACAGGTTGGAGTTAGGCTTACCAACTTAAACAAACCAGTCTGAACTATCAGGCACACCCGTTCTTCTGCTCAACCGAAAAGCATGATGAAGCGAGTTTCTGGGGCTGAGATGGTTTGCACCTTATCAGCGAAGCTCTAGGAAAATTTAAAAAAGACGTCTGCATGGTAGTACCAGAAGTTGCATCTGCTGATTGCTGGGATAGTAGAAATTTCTGGAAAAGAATCATCAGTGCAAGTCAACTACAATGAAAACTTCTTTGTTAAACATATAAAGCTATAGGTTATCAGTATCGCAGACGTCAGAAGACCGGGACAATCCAAAAACAGCACATAGACCGCATATGCTGCACACGCTGGTCTGTCATCCGAATTCTTTTTACCCTCAGTACATGGTCTTATTGAAATTTCAATCTTGATAAGGATTGCTCAAAATGGAAGATGATGAAATTGCTTCCATTTGCAATTTATAGGCTTTGACATGGCTTAGGCCGACCGCTGAGAAGTTGATAACCTTGGGTTCTCAGTACAAATAGAAGTGTTTTTAGCATAATGTCTTTTTACCAGACCATGGCATTGACTGCGGTGTTCTCGAATGCCCAGGTCCTCTCTGCGAAGGTCTGACAAACCCGCGAAAAAAACCTTTTCGTCATCAGAAGAGAAAATTGTACTTCTACGGGTAAGTTGGGTTCTACGGGTAAGTCTTCTTGTCTCCATTCACTACAATCATAGAACCGATTCTTAGATCTCTTATAGAACCAAAAGATCTCACATAATTCTGGGTGTGTAGAAATTTTTTTTACAAAATTCTGCTTTCCCAATCCTAGAAAGCACTTTTACAAAGTGACACAGTGAAATGTGTGGTACAAAAACTGCCACCACCTTACCAAATCTTTTATGTCCTTTCCGGAATTGTTCCGATCGTTAAATGTCGATCACTTAACCCATCCATTCTTGACTTTCTTAGAATTTATTTTTAACATTTATTTTAAGCCTACGAGCTTTTTTTGATGAAATGATAGTAAGACGTACAATAATAACTCAGTTTCGTAGCAGTTACACACGGTACCAATTTGAATAAAAAGATAAAAAAGCAAAGATAAGGCCCCTTTTTGAACCTTGGACCGTGGGATGAGCGAATTAGCTACGAAAAAGTAAACTTGCTTTCTGTCCAATCACAAATCTCTTTGAAAGGTTCCTATTCCAAAAATACCCTTTGACTCCATTTAAAAGGTTGAAATTCTATAAAGTATCCATAGCAATGTCACCACGTCATTCCAGTCCAACTCCAGACTAAGTGGCACCCGAAATCCAATAGCCCAACCATAAAGTCAATGCATCACAAAGTGGAAAAATGAATGATTATGAGTAAAGAGCAAAGGGGGATTCCTTTTACTCACCGCAAGTGTCCAATTTAAGCAAATTTATACGTTGCGCTCCCTTAACCCGCCACCCAGTCAAACGGTGCGATAGATGTCAGTGTTCGTTCCATCGTTCTAAATATTCAACCATCTCCTCTGCGTAACCATGTCACAGCATTTCCAAAATTAAAAGTAT
This sequence comes from Neoascia interrupta, assembly GCA_947623515.1. Taxonomy (NCBI): domain Eukaryota; kingdom Metazoa; phylum Arthropoda; class Insecta; order Diptera; family Syrphidae; genus Neoascia; species Neoascia interrupta. The sequence continues at coordinate 44,753,741 of OX392462.1, read as the reverse complement.
CCCGAATCTCATCTCGTCTGTGAAATGCAGTGGCAACTAAGCACCGAAGGAACCAGCCTGCACACAGACCAACAAGGGCAAAAGACGTGAGAAATGATAAAATAATTATACGGAATCACACAAATGCATTTCAAATGTATTTACAAAGTGCGGCTTTTACTTGAATGGTTTTTGTGGCAGCAGCCGGGATCCGAAAATAATCACAAGAGAAACTTTACGTTGTTGTCGGTTTTTCATGCTACTGACTTACAGCTTGTCATTGCTGTAGGTACCTACGACCCCAATCGACCTTATATCCCTTCCCCATGAATTGAATAATTACAATTGGAACGGAAGCTTAGTGACACTGCCATGGGAATTTAGAGCCACAAAAACTGGATTTGTTTTTTTCTTTACTGGAAAGTGTCGTCTATATTAGGAGAGATGGGGGATTGAGGACAGAAGGACACACGAAAACGAATGATTTTTTGATTTTGATTCGAAATAAATTGTATTTCTTACGTACGTCATGTTATTGCCGGACGATAAAACCCAAAATGACCCACAGTCAGGGCATTTTATGTTTTCACATTCTCTTGCTGGTGGATATTGCCAAAAAATATTCATAAGCGTATATATATAAAATAGAAGTAGACCTCATAAACTGGAACAATCCTACACATGAAATCGACCAACCTACTGACACGCCCGAGACGACACGACCATCACCTACCCACCAGTACGCTTAAGGGATGAGCCGAAACTTTGTGCAATCTCAGTTTTATTGGATCGCCCATAGCGTCGTCGAAAGGACGATACTCCAGATCCAGAGAGATGCTGGTTTGGGCTTTACCGCTTGCCTGAACTTCGCATCGAGTATGTTGGCTACCAGGCAATGATCACAATTTAGGTGCATATAAATTTCTAGACCTAAAAAACCCTGCCACTCGTTTCCGGCGGAGGCGGAGTGGAATGACATTATGTGAACATGAACTTTGAATGAACGATGAAGGAATTCCTCCCGTAGGCGCCAACATTTAAGATTCCCTCATGCCGCTGGTGCATGGGAAAGGGGAGTCGATTGCGGGCACTGCCTCTTTTTCCAACGCCGCGTCACCGCGCGCCGGAGGGCGACAAACGGTTTATTGGACATACATGTAATAAGCCATAAAATTTTCGCCGCGCGTAATAAGCAAAGAACTCACCTCATCCCTGTTTTGGATTAGGTGTCGTTAACTTCCACACAGTCGAGATAATCCTGAGGAGTTCTTTCTATATTGTAGATAATGAGCCTGTGTGTATGCGGTGTATACATTTTGTATCAAAAATTTAATTTTGGAATTAAAGGTGCAGATTTTCTGGAGACATGCGATTCAGTCAAACTACCAAGAAAGGGACTTTGAATGGTTGCCAAAATTTTGATTACTTTTTAGAGGTGAGACAAAAAAGGATTATTCCGCTGCAAGGGATTTTTATTCCAGATTACATAGCTACATCATCAGCCAAGGGGATAGTGATGGCATAAACTTTTAGTGTGGCGCCAGCAGTGTAAATTTTAAGTATTTTAATCTTTTTATTGGAATTTTGTGTCATTTCTATAATGGCAGTGCATTTGTTATGTTGCTGTCGGACAGCAACCAGTATACAGAAAAAAAAGCCGTGAAGCAGTGAAAAAATTTTACTTCATTTTCTATACAGGTTAGGTTAGGTTGGGTGGCTGTCCCCACTGAGCAGGGACACACTTAGACCAAAGGAGGTCCATTGTGATACCACTTGTGGGACCAGAGTTACCAGCCCGAGGACCTAAATGATGATTACCCGTTTGGGTGGGAGGGGTCTAGGCAACCTGTGAAGGTATAAACCTGTACCGAGGGTCACCGATCAAGGTTTGATTGGTTGAGACATACCCGAGGGTAATGAAGGCTGGAGGAGTAACCGTTTCGGTTTGAACCGCTGTCAGCAGAGTTGAGGGGGCCAGTGAGAGACTTCCTGAAGGAAGGGAGATCTCCTAACTGTTGGACTCCAGATGGGAATTTGCCTTGTTGATAAGGATTGGGGAAAGGGGGGGGGCGTGCTTGAGGCCGAGGAGGAGTTGGGGGGGGTCAGTGAGGGGTAGTTCCTATATGAGAAAAGGCCCGGCAGGGACAACCGATTTCGGTATAAGTCCGAACCTGTTGCTTCTCTGCTAAGGATTTTCCTCGGGGATGGGAAGGTGCAGGGGTAACCGATTCGGTGTGAGCCCCTGCAGGGGGGAATTCACACGCAAGAAGCTGATGTAGGGGAACCATCTTCGGTGTAAACCCGTACTACAGGCGACTCGGTTTATACTGCTTCGGTTACCCCGTACCAGTGAGAATTATGTGTTGGGGAGAGATGAGGAGAATGGCAATTACTGTAGGAGTACTACTAATTACGTGTGGTGTGATGGGCAAATAGGTATCTTTCTCTTGCGTCGAGTTTACTAGATTTAGATCTTTAGTTTGCTATTGCCCCTAAGTAAGAGTTAGCCTTAAGGATTAGGGGAGCGCAGGTGGGGGTAACCGCTGACGAAGGATGTGTCTTCATTGAGGACGCTGAGGTAGGGTATCCGTTTCGCTGTAAACCCGCACCTCAGATGGCACTAGAATTAACCTTGGGGGGGGGGGGGGGTATAGAAGGGGTAGGGGTAATCGAAGCAGTATGAACCCGTACCAGGGGGAATATGTACCAGTGTTCCCACGGAGCGGAGAGATCAGGACAACCGAATCGGTATGAGCCCTTACCAGGTCGTTCCTGTTGGGTAAAACTTGGTGGATGTGTTAGTGGGGTATATTTGGGGCTCCACTGTAAGGTGTTTGCTCGCCTGTAGAGTTTCCATATGTAGGAGGGATGGGTTTTGTGATACACCCTTATGCGTTTAGCCAGTTAAACCCGGAGATAAAGTTCATTATCCTCTTTAGATCGAGTCACGCTAGATCATTTAGGTCATCAAAGAAGTATTCGCCTAAAGTTTTCCTTCTCAGTGCTGATAGGGCGGGACAGTTGCACAGAAGATGAACCATGGTCTCTTCTTCCTCTTCATCCCTGCAACTTCTGCAGAAATCGTTGAAGGGATTGTGGCCTGTGAGGGCCCCAATTATCTTTCTAAGATTGAGCCTATTGAAGGAGATGAGTCTCTTTGTTTTCCTACGATCGAGCTCTGGCCAGATTTGTTTGGAGGAGAGACATGTGCTGATGTTATTCCACCTATTGTTTGCCATTGCGATGGCTTCGACGTCCAGGTGGAACTTTATCGACTTTATGGCTGCTGCCGGTTCCGTTGTATGAGTTGGGTTGGCTCTGCAGTTGCCTGGAATATCCCCGTGGCCAGGAACCCAGTGCAGGGATACGTCGCACCTGACAGCAATCTCGTTGAGAGATTCGCGGCATTGCTTTACCAACTTGGATCGTTTCGTTGGCAATTCCAAGGCTTTTATTGCAGCTTGGCTGTCTATATAGAAAACAATAGCGCTGCAGTCTACTGAGTTAATTGAAAACCAGGCCGCGGCTTCACGAACGGCTGTGATTTCTGCTTGAAACACACTGCAGTGATCTGGCAGGCGCTTGGAGATACATAGGTCTAGAGTACTGGAAAAGACTCCTGATCCTACTCCAAGTGCTGTTTTCGATCGGTCAGTGTAGATTTCTATTGCAGATGCATTTAAGACCTCACAAGACTCCCAGGCGGCTCTGCTTGGAAATTTGGTCTTGAATTTGACATTGAAGTCGAGGTATGGGACAACGTTGTCCGAGTTGCGAGGGATGGTGTCGGGGCCATTCAGGAAGCTAGCATGTCCCATGTTGTCGCTGCCATCCCTTTACCGAAGATGTCAACGGGAAGCAGATGGAGCATTGTGTCGAGCGCAGCCGAGGGAGTTGTTCTAAGAGCACCTGTGATGTAAATACAAGATAGTCTTTGAACTTTCTCTAATATAGCAATGTTGCTACTATTTTCTAGTGCCTTCCACCAGACTAATACTCCATACATAAGTATGGGCCTAGTGACTGCCGTGTATATCCAGTGCACAATCCTGGGTTGGAGTCCCCAGTTTGCGCCTAGGATTTTCCTGCAGGAATACAGGGCAATAGAGGCCTTCCTTGCAAGGTCTTGTATATTCAGTTTCCAACTGAGTTTCTTATCTTAAATAACTCCTAGGTATCTAGCGTGATCTGCAAGTAACACTTCAACGCCTTTTAGTGATGGTGGAATTATGGGAGGTATTTTATACTTTCTTGTGAACAGTACTAGTTCAGTCTTTGCCGGGTTTACTCCGAGACCGGCACTATCTGTCCACCTAGCTAATTTGTTAAGGGCAAATTGCATTATGTCCCTAATAGTGGGGAGGAACTTTCCTGTTACCGCTATCGAAATATCGTCAGCATAAGCTATAACTTTGAGGCCTTTTCCTCTAGGATCAAGAGTAGTTCGTTAACTACGAGGAGCCATAGTAGTGGTACCCCACAGGGCGGGGTATTATACCCCTGATTGGGCGAAAGTCTTTAGGAGCTGCATGGGAGATCTTACCAGCTTTTGGTATGAACACCACCTTGGCCTTCCTCCAGGATGTGGGTGTATAGCCAAGGCTTAGGCAACTCCTAAAAATAGTGTGGAGCCAAGGACTCAGTAGTCCGAGACCCTGTTGGAGTTCCACTGGTAGTATGCCATCGAGTCCAAGTGATTTGTACGGAAGGAAGCTGTGCACTGCCCACTGTATCTTCTTGGGTGTGACAACATCTTCGGGTACAGGGTATTGAACTCTATCGTGGCTTATTTCAGAGTATATTGTCTCTGATTTGCTGCCAGGAAAGTGGGTACTGTCTATACAGGACATTGGACAGATTTGAGATAAGTAACTTTTGATTTTTGTTTTTTTTGTTTACCCGGACCAGGAAGAGATTTAAATTTGTTTATAATAGAAAGTTGTACATGGTCCTGAAATAAAATTAATCAAGTATGAAAATAAAGTTTTGGCTGGTGTATACGTAAACAGAGATGCACGATGCCGGTACTTTAACATATTTATTAAGTGATGTTTTGTAGGCGATATAAAATCTGGCTTCTGCCAACATTTTGGGTTTTTAAAAGCGGTCAACAATGCACTTTTAAAAAAAATAGAAAAACAAATGACTTCGGGAAAATATTGCAGATAACGTCAAAGCATGCAAAATACGCAAGCTCACATCAGGTCGTTAAAAAAGAACACAACGCGAAGGAAAAAATAAACAAGGAAGCGCACTTGTTCTGGTAGTGTTTCGCGTAGTGTTGAATTAAATTGCTTAAGAAAACTTAAATTATGTCAAACAGGCTTCCACGCAATTAATGCAACATCCCATTGCTATTTGGGTTATGTAAAGCTACAACACACAAGGTCCAGAAGTACCCTTCCCTTCTACTTTCCTTAGATATGAAAAAAGAGTTTACGAACCTAAAAAACTTAATTAAAAATTTTGCCTTCCTTTAAGTATCCTCACACAGTCTTCTGAGCCCTGCTATATCTACTAAAGGTGCTCTTTTTTCTCTCTCTATTCTAATTCACATGTTCTTTTCACAGAAAAGCTCCTCATTTTATTTTCTTCCCTACTCAATTTGGCCATTAGGATATATGGTGTTTGTCATGCTTCAGTGTCACTATGACATAGATACAACTGAGACAATACAACGCATTGACAGCAGCATGAAATTGAAGTCAAGGCTACCTTTACTTGTGTTTGTGAACATCCAGAGCAAAGATCTCAATTTGTAAGTGTTCATGCTCCAGTCGTGCGAATATTGTTCTTAGCCACATTCTGATTCAACATCGCACCAAGATAAGTCGTGTGTCTCTGCTCAGCACCCCATACTTGACCATAATACAGTACAGAGTTGCACTGTGGCTTTCATGTCAGTGTTGAGCTTCAAACGTAAATGTATCAAAATCCAAAGTAATCCATCTAAAGATTTATTTGCACTGATGCTCATTTGGTGCCAATGTTGGCTGCCAATGCTATTGCGACTACCATTACAACTTTTCCAAGGAGTCAAATTGGGTCAAGCGCTGGTTGGATGCACTCATGCAATAAATTTTGTGGGTTGAATGTCGTTTGTACACCTTGTACCCCATACGCTATTTCTGCACACGTGGTAGGTGCTTCAATATACCCTGACCACCACATGTGCAGAAAATAGACACACATACACTTTGAAATTAACCTTTAAGCACCAAAGATACTTTTATCCTTCGGCATCGTGTTAATTTGCACGAATTTTGTTTTTCGTCAGCCCACTCAGAGTGTTATGCACCCACATTAAAACACTTTAATTTTGGTCAAGGAAAAAAGACAAAAATATTTCTAAAATGTTTTTATTAAAGTGTTCAATTTGTAGCAACCACAACACTAACGGCTAAAAGGGAAAATTATCTCATTTGTACCCTTGACTTTGGATCTTTTCGGTAGGTTTTCTCTTTTCCAGAAAGGGGCTGACAAGCACTGACTTCAAACGAAAATCATTACCCCCGAGTCATATATGTTTTGCATACTTTAATAAAAGTTTCCTCGAGTTCAATGTGTGTATGTGTGTGCCGGAATGGATAAGGGACATTGGTCCACAATGACTCTTTGTGTCACCCTGCTGCCGTAATAATGTCCTTAGATTTTCTAAAGTTGATTCCCATAATAAATGGGAAGCCATTCTCCGCAGGAGCATAGGAGCAGCAGCAAAACTACTGCCATGAAAATATGACTACTTGAACAAAGAAAGAGTCTTGAGAAAAGTCGTCGTCACACGAGAAGGAGAACAGGCAAAAAAGTTTTTTTTGTGTGTTCGCAAGGATGCTTTACAATGCGGACACCTCGAGCGAATGGAATTTCCATATCCAATTTGCTTATAAATACTTCAGAGACAGCTATATAGGACTCCATTTGCAATGTTTGGAGGACGAGGGTGAGATTTATTATTCATATGTGGTCACTGATTCAATGGGCTTAACCGTAGGGAAAACTGTTATCAACAATGAGTTTCTATGTGTTTTAGGACTGTTTTTACCTTTTGCGAAGGGGTTTTAGTGCTGCAATCTTTTTAGTTTTAACGCCGACATTTATTCATATTCGAATAAGTAAATGACTACGCGAAACATAGAATATATAAACGATATAATTTAACCACCTTTATGCCTTCCTTCAGGAGTCGAAAGAACTGATCATTCGTCAGACAGATATCTTCTTTTTATCATTTTTCATTGTTTGACAGCATGTTTTAAGGACGCTTAGACGAGTTATGACTATCTGGATAAAGAGTCAAATTTATGTGGGCGCCGCAAGAGCGATTGAAACGTAGGTATCACATCCATCGGCATTGACAGTAGTAAATGAAACTTGCTAATTGCACGAGAAAAGGATGGACTGGCCTTTGCTAAGAGAAATTAATTTTAATTTGTAGCTCCAAACCCTTAAGATGAGTCAGTTGATATAAACCTACCTAGCATTGCTAAACAAACAACTGGAAATGTCACCAAGAGTATGGATGGCAAAAAAAGGCACAAAGTGTCCAAAACGCGAACAAAACACGGGCAAAAATGGTTGTACTTAACTTGCTCAATTAACTACCTCACATCCGTCCCTATTCAAAGTGGTTGAACGTTGAAAAAGCCTGGCGGATATACACCTTTTTGTCTTACTAATGCAAACCGATTTATCAGCATCATTCATTCGTGCTTGTAAGATAAATGTACTACAACAGTAATCCTCAGAAGAACATCTTCGTCGACGTAGAGACTGCTGTCAGCGAATTTATAAGAGCAAGTTTCTTATGTGATGCTTACCTTTCGCAATGCAACGAGACACACTTGACATCCGACCTTGTCATTCAGTGAGGCATCTCAGCGCTCCTCGAGGAACGTGTTGGCCTTAAATCCTATATGAGTGTGCCATCATTTGTCTGTCCATACGAAGCTGAAGTGACTCCACTCCACTCCAATGGCTTCACGCAAGGTTACTTACCAACTTTGTTTTCCCCTGATGTGCAGCACAGAGGTAAGTTGCATTTTTGGGATGCACAGTCGCGGAGACTGCCGATTAAGTATCTATGTCTGCAGCCAAGTGCTTAATAACCACACCCGTCCCCGTAACGAAATCTCCCATTTGTCTTCGGCGAAGGGCGCCGCTGGACACGGCGGTAAGTCCTCAAAGTGACCACACAAATTTATTGGTTTGAGCTTTCCCTCTTTTCTGTGTCGAATTGAACATACCATATTTTATGTCATCGAGAGTTAAACAAGATTCGGTCTCAGGATAAATTGCTCTCTTGTCTTTGTGTCTGATGGCATCAAGTAGAACATCCTTTTTGGGGTCTTTTATTAGTTTACATCCATAAAGGTTGTCTAGGCAACCAGATAAAACAATTATCGAACACAAGGCATAGAGCTCGAGCGATATTTGTCGATCACATCAACACGAAGTGCGGGCCCAACGAATTGGAAGAGAAGAAGTCATTAAAGCAATTCATCGAGATAAGGGAATCGAAGAAATTACCAGCGCGCACACACCTTATCAGATGGGACTTTCAAATGTAGTTTGGAGCCCGATTTTGATGAATAAAGTGACCATCAGTTTGCATCCTAAGTGACTCACTCTCTAATTACCTTAGACATACCACTAAGTTGATAGGTTATTTTCGAGTCGTTACACCGAAACAACATTAGAGCGCATCGTTCCGAAGAGGAATTTTTATTGTACATATTGATCGCTACTTTAAATGTCTCTGTTATTCTTATTTTATTCGAAGAATATTAGCTGATAAATCTATTGTGGGAACAAGGTCTCAAATAAACTTTAACGGTTTTTTGGTGCGGGAAGAATTGTTCAAAATTCATTAATAGAATTAAGAAACTAAATTGTGGTGCGGAAGTCGTTTGTATTCATTAAATTAAAATTCCTGGTAATACTTTGAAGTCTAAGCGGCAAAAATAAAACGGCACTGTCTTTTACACCAATTATAGTGAGTTTTTAAGGGCAATGTAATTTTGTAAGGCGAAAGCATAATTTCTCCGTCAAAGACTACCCAAAACAGTTTGTGAAAGTCCGAGTGTTTCGGCCATACTAAAATAGCCTTAAAGGGTGCCTCAGGCTATAGTTAAATGAGCTTAAGTGTTACAAAACTTGAAATAGCATAAGTCAAGGAATGCCTGGCTAAACGGATGTTTAGTCGCTAAGTATGGGCACTCCGACAACACCGTGGTCTTATTTTTCAGGCACCTTCGACTTCGACCTCTTCGAAAGCCGCCTTCGTTTTCCAACCTCGCTTCTGCTGCACTATTTAAAAGTCTTGACTCCAAACCTTAATATGATAATCCTCTTCGAGAATTTCGTCTTGACTGAGCATATAGCATCGGCATGGAATGGTGCACAAGTCTACCGTTTTCTAAGACAACTACACTGAGTCAATACTGACACTGAGTCAAAGCGTCTATGACCTATATAGAGGCCATTTAACCCTCTTTGGCTAACTAAATAAACGCAAGTTGATGTCCAATAACTGATTTCGGTATTCTTTTTCAAAGACGTAACTACCTACTCTCATAGGACAAAGAAAAAGTCGTAACAACTCCCTATCATTCAAAACAAAACACATCAGATAGGCAAGGATAGTAATACCTATATAACTATAACAACAATAACTCGAAAGTCATGACCTATAATATACCTTTCAGTCTTTGATTATTATTTTTAACAAAAAGTCATCATTTGACGTGCACTTTATTGCGTAGTTTTCTTTTTCTCGGAGTGGTCGTTTCCGCACAATAATTCAGAAGCCCAGTCGAATTGTCCTGAATGCCAAAAATATGCATAATGATTTCAAACAACCTTTTATCGCATATAACAAATTATGTTCAGCTTTCCTTCAACGACATGACTTCTCTCACTTAATGGACAACGACGACGACAGCAAAAGAAAGGACGACTCAACAAAGGGGGAGGGGGCTGGCGACAAGCAAGACCAATTCATGGCGAGAGAGTAGACTGGTGGCAGCCGCAGCAGTGTGGGCGAATGTGAATTGGGATTGGGGCAGTCTCACAAAATTTTTTTTTTGGAATATATAATTCCCTTTTATATTCCGAGAGCAGACTGCTGTGGATACATTTTTAATTGTACTATACTGCCAGGCAGAAGCTGTGCTTCTAGTCACTAAGGATTAATATAAGGACGAAACACACAGACAACTGCTAACAAATACCAGGAACGAGCGATAAAAACATGGATCAGGAAGTAGACAAATGTCTATAATGCAGTTGTATAAATAAAATATCAAACAACGACAACGACTAATTTATGTCTGCCTGGGTTTATACCTACAATTCAAAAATCCTTGCTGCTATTCATCCTTAGCTGTGATGTGATGAGTGCATTGTTGGTAAGCATCCTCAATAGAAACGCGCTGCGGGAAACAGAGTCTTTCGTCAATTATTTTGAGTTTTTTTCTCAGCCTTAAACTGTGATCCGTGTATCACTATCCGTGATAAAATTACGGGTTTTTTTATTAATGCAACTACCTAACAACTACTCGTCGTAAGCCCAAGAGATTATTATGTGCAGTTATGTTTAAATGTGAAAATTTAGGAGAAAAAATTATGAAAAATTATGAGAAAAAAAGACAAATTCTTTTTCGGTAAGGCTGTTTTCATCTTTTTTCCTGCTTCCTTCAGAGTCTTAAAATTTTCAATGCAGATTTCAGAATCATGGGACTCACCACAGAGTACGCATCTACTTACGTATGCGCAGCAATCTCCAGAATGGCCAAACCTCTGACAGCGGAAGCATCTTATGACAGCCCTGCCTTGCTTCTTTTCCCAATAAACACGTTGAAAAAGTAAATATCTTACATTTGTAAGCTCCTTAGCCGATTCACCTAGCTCTAACTGAACGGAAAACATATTAAGTTTAATGTTCTGCTCCCTGGTTTTAGCTGTAGAAAAAGGAAGAATTTTGCTGATTTTTACATTAGGAACTGCTTCAGATAAAGCCTTCTTTATTTTTTCTGGTGAAGTGTCCCCATCAAGACCCTTCAGCAAAATGGAAACACGCCTGGCCTCTTTAGGAGAAAACGAAAAAGCACCCAAGCCAGTGCCACGCAATCTGTCCTGCCTCTCTTAACTACAAAAATAAAAAAGAATCTCGCGTACAAAAAACTAGGGCAGTAGCACGGGAAAATATAGCAAGAGTTCAGAGTGATATAGGTAGTTTTACTCAGACTAAAGTGTCTTTTGCTGATATGGCTAAGAGCTCTGTGAATAACACTCTTAATCCTACACAAGTTAATAAAACAAGCTTGGGCTTAGCTCCCGCCGGGTCGAATGTCCAAACAGGAAGTCTAAACGATTTCCTAAATGAAGCGAAAAATCTTTTTAATATTTCATTTCAAGATCTTCTAATCAAAATAAGAGAGTTTTGGCCACAGTTCCAACAACTGCAGAACAAAGAAGAGAAAATGTTTGCATATCTCAACTTTATCGCTTCAATTGCAATATGATGGCTTCCACTAAATTGAAAATAATTGCAACAAACTTCAATTCTATTGTTTGCCATGATAGAAGACTTAAACTCGCAAATATCCTTAAACGTAAAAAGCCTCAGGTATGTTTCCTCTCGGAAACTGGGTTAAAAAAGCGTCATAAACCTTTTTTTAACGGCTTCAATTTAATTCGAAACGACTCTGGCAGGGGCACGGCAATTATCTTGGACAAAAAAATCAAGTATGATAAAGTTCCTTTCCAAAGCGAAATATTTTCCTTGTCCTTGGCTACTATTAACCTAAGGGACTCCACAAACTCAACAAAAGCTATGTTATTAGGAAGCATATACATACCATCAAAAGCTGGAGCCTCTTTGCGAAGAGAACTAGAAAGACTTTATGACCTCATTGAAACATTCGACGTCGCCATAATCGGGGGTGATTTCAATGCGCGCCACCTGCATTGGGGTGATTCCACAAATAACAACAACGGAAATGTAGTTTTCGACTGGTTTTTTAACGGCTCATTTTTAAATTTGGATTTGGTATCCCCTTATAGTCTCACATTTCCTAGGTCCTCTTCTGTCTTAGATTATTTTCTAATTTCATCTTGCTTAGCATACGCTCATCCTGCTATCTGCTCAACATTCCCTACAATAGCAGACCATTTCGGAATTTCACTGGAACTCGATTTTTCTACTATGTCACCCATTTTACAGCCACCAGAAAGATACGTAAGCTTTAAGAATACAAACTGGGATTCATTTCGGATCGGATTACATAATGGACTCTCTCAAATAAATGTCCCAACTGAAAGAAATATGTCGAACTCAGAAATAGATTCACTTATATCCCAAATAAATTCACATATAACCAGACAAATGGCTGCGAACTCTGAGATTCGAGAAAACAAATGTTTGAGGTATCACTTTATAACAGAATTTACGAAAAAACTGCTTAAATTAAGAAATGTCTGGCTTCAAAAGCTCAAAAGAACTTATCATCGATACCTCAACAGAGTTAACTCAGAATATCAACTATTGTATTCTAGAATTCAATGCTTAAATAAAATTATTAAAGAACGAGTTACTATGGATCTCAACAATTCGTTTCGTCAAAGGTTAAAAAAGATCAAGCCATCTCCTCAAGCATTTCGCGAAATAGATAGCATAACTGGTCGAAAATTCTTTGGAACTGACATTCAAAAGGATGTGCTAAGTCAGAATGGTATTGAGCTTGCAACTACCCAAAGCAAACTAGAAGCATTTCAAAACTTTTATTCAGATTTATATGCGTTAAAAACTCCAATCTTTGACCAAAGCTTAATAAATGAGGTTTCTACAGAGGTAAGTGAGTTCTGCGAAACTCAGACTGGTAGTCCTCTTAAGGCCTTCTCTGCATCCGACAGTGCATTAGACTCAAATGGAACACCATTTACTACTTCAAGTACGGTCAACCAGATTAGACTTGATCTTAATAATAAGAAGTCTTGTGGTGTCGATAAGGTTTCCAACTTTATTTTAAGGAAATGCCCACACTCATTAGATATATTATTGACTGCCTTATTTAACCAGTGCATTAATAACGGTTACTTTCCTCGGATGTGGAAAATCGCTAAACTGATTCCTATAGGGAAAAGTAATAAAGCCAAAGACATAAAAGATTTCAGACCTATATCTCTACTTTCTAATATTGGGAAAATCTTCGAAAGAGTTTTATCAGAGCTCTTGAATCAATTTTGTGAAGAATCAAATTTGATTCCTAACAATCAATTTGGATTCAAGAGCGGTCACTCCACTGAACACGCATTACTCGTTCTTCATAATAAAGTTATTCAAAATCTGAGAAGAAAAGAAACAACGGTATGCTTGGATATAGATCTGGAGAAGGCCTTTGACAACATCTGGCACAAAGGTCTCTTATTCAAACTTATAAAATTAAGATTCCCCACTTGGTTGATAAGAATCGTTAAAAGTTTTTTCGATGAGAGATACACATCAGTTTTTATAGGGCAAGTTTCATCTGACCTTATAGCAATACTCTCTGGTGTAGCTCAGGGTTCAATTATGGGCCCAACCCTCTTTAACATATTCATTTATGACTTCCCATTTCAGGATCCGATCTTACACGATCCTGGTGGCATTTTGTATGCAGATAATACTACAATTTTAGCTAGTCATAAAAAACCAAGCGTCGCTCTTCAGAAAGTTAAGGACAAATTACCCCATTTTGGAGAGCTACTTTCAAAAATGGGGACTTAAAGTTAACGCGTCCAAATGTAGTTTGATTTGTTTCCGGAATTCCAGCGGAAAAGGTTACTATCGCGCCGTGAGTGAAAGCAGAGCTCTCAGGCTACACATTCATGGGAAAAATGTCCCTCTACGAAGTGAACTCAAATTCCTGGGCGTCAATCTTCACAGCAGATTTGTTTTTAATAAACATGCAAAGATAGAAAGATATTACTCAAGGCCAAAATGGTAACATCCAATTTGAAAACTCTGCTGCATTCCAAACATTTACCCAGTAATACCAAAATTTTGATGTACAAAACTCTGATAAGGCCCATTTTAACATACGGTTTCAGTACCTGGTTTACGATATCTCCAACAGTAGCAAAAGAGTTAGAGACTTTTGAAAGGAAAATCTTAAGATTTTGCAGTGGAAAGTTCCGCAGACCGAATAAAAAATGGTTTTCAAATAAAACTTTGTGCGATATAACTAAATTTACACCTCTGTTAGTTTATCAATCTGATCTTTTGCAGAAAAAACTAAATCGCATGTCTTCACATTGTAACACCTTGGTAAGCTCCTTATTCGATTCCAATAGCAGAGAGAGTATTCACGACAACTATTACCTCTCGCCATTTAACTGCCTGCATAGAAGTTCTGCTACTCAATTTAGACCAAACGCAAATGGAAACCAAGCTTTGCCTTTTTACGAAAAGGCAATGCCGATAAATTTAAGAGGGTAGGACAAATTAGTCCGAACTCGGATCACGCACACATTGACCAATGTTTAGAAGCTTTTATCTGTTTTGCTTATATTGTTTTATAAGGTTAAAAGTAGACTTAAAGCCTCGTGTGTGTATACATTATTAGTATTTTTTTTCTTCTTTTCCTCGCCAATTAAATTAATTTAGATTATTTTGACTGAATAGTACAAATATATTTAAATTTAAATTTATATTTTATTTTTAGGATTAAGTTTATTTAAGAAACATTTAATATAGTATTAAGAAAAGCCCAAAAGAAGCAAAGCCGTTTTTGTATGTCGGGAGCAAGCATACACCATAAACACTTAAATATACATACTTCACAATATGTAATTGTAAGAAACGATTAAACTCAAATGATTTTCTTTCAAAATCCTTAGCCAGACATACCTTTAAAGTCGGCCAATAGTATAAAATAAGTAATTTGTAATGTACACGTAAGATTATAGAATGCCTCAATAAATTGAAATTGAAAAATCTTTTTTCCTGCTTAAATACTACCGTGGCCATCGCAGTTTAAAGACGCTTCATATATCTAGAAAACGGTTAATATTTTAAGCCATGTGTTAAGTAAATTAGAGTTTAAGCCGTTAACGTATACTGGATTACACTGATCTATATTACTTTTAGTTTGGCTTAATATTTGATTGTTTCGTTAAGTTAATCAAAATTTCGTCCGACAAACTACCGAAATTAACTCAAGATCAACCTGGTTTATAAATAAAAATAAATAAAATAAATAGAGTGGCGCAACGACTTGAGGTGAACCAGGGCCAACTTCTCAACAATGTATGCCACGGCACCCCATTAAGTCAAGCATCCGAAAATAAAGCCATTTACAAAAAATTTCAAAAATGGAAGTTTATCAAGCTGCTAGCTCAGATTTAACAGATCCTTGTAGTTATTTAGGACGATGGACTTTTTCATGCTGGTTTTTTTAATGTAGTATTTTTTTCTGTAAGCCATGCAGGATTTAGCTGTAGAACAAAAAACATCTCGGTTCCAGCCGACCAAAACACATATTTTCAATGTTTTCTTTCTCCATCATTTTTGGATGATTGAGGACAGATTTACCGATTAAACGCCACATCCTTATCAGATGGGCGCTGTATTTGATACGACTTGATCACTGGATCTGGTGGTCAAAACTATTCCGAAAAACCCGAACACAGGGAACAATTTTTTGTATAAACGTCGGCAACTTGTTTTGCATTAGCCGGCAATAGCGGTTACAAAATTTGCGGCAATTATGGTGGATGCAAAGCACACTGTGCTTTTTTTAGGTTATGCCCTATTCTTGGTCAGTGCGCGATAAATTCAGCTGTCAATTCATCCATTTAGTGAATGTTTTGGTCAATAAAAATTCCCCGATTAGAATTCAAAATCTGCCAGTTTTAATAATTAATGGCTGGTTGCTATACCACGAGTTCTCCACGTGCAACACATTTTATTTTTCGTTTGTTGAAATTCGCGGCGAGCCCTCCACAGCCGCAGAGCCTCCCCTTACCCACCCCAATATGGCGCATCGAAAAAGTGAAAAAATGGAACTAAGCCCGCTTGATGGGCGATTTGACAGACACACGTAAATGTCGGCTAACCACACCAGTTTGGCGGAACGGGAGCCACGTGCATATTTTAATCGATTAACGATTATGAATTGCAAGCTTTGCTGAAGTATTGCTGCTGTATACTGCAAGTATGAAGTTTTTCTGATGCTCCGTACAATATGTGTTAATTTGTGCGCTGACACTGCACCAGCCCTTCCGCGCAAACCGCGTACTTAGAGGTAGAACATAACTTGTCCGCCCGTTTAATTGAATTTCTGACTTTTCTTTGACAGTCACGAACATGTTCAATGCATTAAGTATTCTCCACACTGTAAGGGCATGAAGTTGCCACAAAAAAAAATAGAAGCGCAAGGCTTGCCGGCGTGTTGCTAAGTGAGATTTTGGTAGCACTCGTACCTCTGCATGCCGTCTTTCTGCCTTTTATACCTAATAGTCCGGATAACGTCATACCAAATGGAAAAAATAAAGCGCAACGCTGGCTCCATATGGCAAAGATTATGGAGTAGCTACAAAAGCCTCCTACCCTTTGACCCGGTAGCCAGGAACAAAGTAGTCAGTCAGACAAAAGCACTTAACAAAGTCTGAAAACATGTGTGGCATGGCAAGTGTGCACTAGGAACGCATATGAATGCGGGATAAGGACGAAAGCTTTGCCTTTGGTGGATGAGAATGAAGTTTTAATAGACCCAAGGGAAAAGGGAGGTAAATAAATTATTTATTCACCAGAATCTGTGCCCTTAGATAGGCGAAATTTTAAAATTAATTTAGCACGAAGCTTTTTCGTTGACATTCCACAGCAACCACAACCTTATTCTTAATTTCGTCGCAACAACAGTGTCTGCTAATGGCCTGAGAAAAAGTAACATATCGCCTGAATGCAGAATTTGGGCCGATGGCATCATGCCCTTTAAGACATGACATTGTCAGCATTGTTGTTGAAATGGCTGATTAGTTGTGAGTTTTGAAAAGCCGCTTCGGGGCACACTAGCTGCATCAAGTTTTGCATGAATGAGGCACAAATTTATAGCATTAAATTGGCATACATTTGAAGCCTTACCTACAGCATCTTGGCAGGAAATTTTAAGACAAACTAACCATAAAGCCTGCAGTGAGTGAAAATCTTCCAGGCTGCACCATAAAGTAGAAATTCCCCTCCAACCTCCAGGCGTTAAAATTGAAAATGCAGTTTCTTGGCGGTATATTTCTTTAACTACCACTTCACCAAGGATGCTGGCAACACTGTTGCACATATTCGTATAAAATTAATTTGCAACGAGAAACCATCAGCAACCGAGCGACGCGACGACGTACGCAACAACAAAATATCTTTACTTGCGGCTTGCGGGCCATAAAATATACCATAGGAGCAGCTCCGGCGAAGGCAGACCAAGGACCAAGTATATTTCACACATATAAACAGCCTTAAAATCTTAGAAGCCTTTTCCGAAAATCGTAAATCTAAACTTATGGAAAAGCGGCTGCATGCAAGAATTCTGCATAATTTTGATGGAGTCATAAAACATTTTATTGCACAACGAAGTAACGACGCTTTCAAATTCACAAAACAATGATGCATCAGTCAAAGTCAGATCCTTGAACCCGGGACAAACAACCATCGGAAGCAAATGAGTGGCCAATGAATATTTTCCAAAGGATGTTTCTGTAATAGTTTTCAATTTGGTTTATTGCGGTGCGGTCCGATGGTATCCGCTCAAAATGGCCACACATTGAAATTCCATCTCTTAATTAATAGTGAATTGCACTTTATTCGGTTTGGCATTTCATGTGCAAAATTTACCCCCAAAATGTGAACTTCGAGCGAGATAGCGGTTCGAAGCTATTTAAGTGCATCTAAACTAAAGGCAGCACTCAGCATTGATGACGAGTAATTTAAAAGTTTTAAGTGTGCCACAAATGCGACTTGGATTTGTTTGCATGTAAGCTGCTCGACTCGTGCTGCATGTTTCTGCAGGATTGGGTCCTTTTGTTTGGGACTTGGTTGTGCGCTTTGTCCTTGCCATTATTATCAAATAAAAATCATTGTTATCTATTTTTATCGCATCCCCTTCGTTGTGGTCTTATACCTTATAGTTTGAAGTGGTTGCTTTTTTTATGCCTTTGAAGAGTGCTTTTCGGCAAGATACATGTGCATTCAGACTGAGGTATGTTTGGGATGCAAGGTCACATGCTTTTTTCTGATGGTTTTACCTGTAAAGCTATTCGTGATATCCTTGCAGTGAAAAAGCTGTTTTAAATACGCTTCAAGGGATGAACTAAGGTGATGAAGAATTGGTTGAGGATTTTTTTTTTTTTTTTCCTTTTTCATTTTACTCATTGTCTACAAACTATCTCGAAAAGGAGGACAGTTTTCAAGAAAAACTGTTGACTAAGAAACGTCTAAGAAGGAGCACTAATGACCACAAAAGGTTTTTTAAGTTTTATATAGGTTATATTCTATTCTCTTTTTAGGTGTTCCACAAGAAAAATGGTATCAACAAATCTGTCAGAAGTCACAACAAATGTGGTGACTTCAAAATTTCAATCTAGACTTTCTCCTCCTTTTGGATAGATTAAAGAACTTCTTTACGACTCGAATAGATAGGACCAGATGGACCAGTGTCAGCACTTTTTTCCGACTTCATGTTTTCGGGATGCTTTGTTGGCAAATGTAGGTGGTCCGATTATAAAAAAATTTATGGAATTATGAAATGGTTCGTGTAAAAGGACATACTCGACAACATATAATTGCCATTTGAAATGGACATTTTAACAGGACAACGACCCGAAATTTTTTCAAACATTAAATAAAAGTGATTTAAGGATAAAAAAGGAGAAGAGATGGAATTGTTTACGCAGACTCCCGATCTGAATCCCAGCGTAATTTATAAAATCGAACGAACGTTCGGGTGTAATGCAAAAATATGGACGAATTTTCATTATGAATCAAGGAAAGCCTCTTTAACTTGAGTTACATTTTCAAAAAATTTTAATTTACGCGCAGAAGATGCTCAGCTTTGATTTAATATCAGGGCCTTAAACAACATATTGGACTTATAACGGCAACTAGAAAAAACACACATAACAGGTTTCTTTAGTTTTGGCCAGCTAAAACTCGACAGGTTTACATTATTATTTAATTATAGTTTTTTTGTCAAAAATAAATGTTTTTACCTTTTATTTCGTTTTTAAGTACCTACTATAACTAAATTAGTGACTAAAAAATTAGTGAAATAAATTTTTTATTTTAATCATTTTTGAACCATCAGCATTGCGTTTGGTCAAAAGTTTCTTGAGTTTGTTCAACCCTGTACAGTACTTGCTTTACCTTCACTCTTTCAAAGTTTACTATGGACGGATCCACACCCACAACTCGAATTCATAGTTACCAGTTAAATGCAGCAACCGAGTTTGAAGCATAAAGACCTGATAAGAATGCGTAGCTGAAGCTGACGCTGTCGTTGAAGCTAAGGCTTGCAACGTAGCGTGCCGCTGATATCGACCAAAATACGACACTGCAGGTGAGTACAAGTTTGCCATGTTTGTTAAGGTTTTCATTACCTAGTACAGTGAACGAAATTCTTACACGCTCACAAGATTTTCAATTTTTATTTAATCTAAGGTTTAAAAATTCCAAGAAGCATATCTAGAATTTAGTTAAATACCACCTCTTTCATAAATACCTAACCTGCTACATAAATAAATCCCATTGGATTAGGCCCACAAACTTAGAGTAGTATTCTTGGCCACCTCTGAGGTCTACACTCAATTGCCAAGACTCTTCCTACATTTTCCCGTTTAAAAGTGCACAAAGCACAATGCCGACCACACAGTATATCCACCTTGCTGCGTTTTTGTCGATGATGATGTAAAGGAGAATAAGGTTAAACTTTATATCTCCATTTTCATGTGGTCCTGATGGAATTACATGCAAACACGTAAACTATATGTGAGCGTTCTTAAAGTACACTCAGTGAGTGTAGGTACTTTTGTTGAATACTTTACTTGTAATACGAACGTCGGAAACTTTGCTTATAACTGAGAGCGTAAAGTTTCACCCAAAGTATAAGTAGTGTACATGTTGATAGGAAACTAGTTTTTAATTATTTCCCCTTTCAATATATGATTCAAAGTTTAATTGAAATAAATGTTCCACCGTTGTAGACCCTACTCCTCCCTGAGGCTTAGGTTGTACGCATTCAGGTGTGACCCGCTTATAGGAGTTGTGCTAAATCACAGATCAAATTCTCAAAGTCCATCGTACGTATGTTCCATTGCAGTGCATGCAAGGATACGAGGAGCAATAAGTTATTCACCTCTGGCTACCTAGGCCAGACCAGGGATGAGAATAGGCAAGTACGCTGGGTATATGAATTGCAAATGGCAACGGAATAGGCCCCAGGCGGCTTTCAGGTGAAACCTTTTCTTTTCATTTAGTCTCATCCCGGCTGATACTCCGGTCATATTTATACATTTAACCTAGTCGGACAGTATTGAGAGAAAACAAATCCACCATCGCGCGCCGCCTTCAAGATAAACATAAGGAAGTAACTGACAGTTTGTTTTCTGCCTTTTGGCAATGGCCATTCTATTTAAACGACTGTCGAGCAGGTCCAATTTTTTTCAACACGTACAGACCCCACATTCTTGCCTGCACTAACTTTGTGATGATCCCCATGGAGGATGAAGCACACAGCACAGGAATAGAATGAGTCCAGGCTATGCGAGAACTTCAAATATTTATCCACTCTCAGATTGGCCGAAGTTCTGGGTTTATTTGAAATGTATGCTGTTTTGTGCATAGGCTGTGGCAGTAAAGTTCCTTGTTTTCCGTAAATGATTCCATGGGATGGGCAAACATAAGCTACAAAAGGACGCTTACGACTGTTCCTCTTCCTCATTGACGATGATACTGTACAGGAGCGAACGAGGGCATGCAGTTGATATATAAATGGCCTGAAAATTAGCTCTAACAGCACCCAAAGTGGATAGGATACAGTCTCTTCTCCAAAAAACTATAACATATACGAGACTGGCCAATTTAGCGCACCGTGAAAAAAGAAACCTACCCCACATAATTTTTTTTCTATTTCCTGTCGGATATATCCAGTGGCTGCAGGCGGAAGGAAAAAATTGCGATTTTCTTTCAGGATTCAATATTTTAACCCCAAATGCGTGGGCGTTGAACATTTTTACTCAAGTAATTTACTTGATGCTGATGTCCAGGAACTGATAACAAATTAAAAGCTACTTGTTATAAAAAGTTTGGCAACGCCTGAATTAATCGCAGTGTCATTAATACATTTTTTTTCTGTTTTTACAAAGAATGACCCAAGTTCTCAATGGTGTGCGGTACCCCATTCCCATATTTATATGAAGGACGACAGAGAGAGAGAGTGGAAAAAGCAAAAGAACTTTGTTCGCACCTATACATTATCATTATCATTCTCACAGGTTTTTCACCAGAATCTCTAATGAAATTTTTGTGTAAAGTCCTTTTGCCTAAAGTTTCCTTCCTGGGAAAATTATATATCGATACTCACAACCTGTACAGCAGCCCGGTTGTGAAATAGAACTCTCAATCAATATTGTAACATGACTAGTGGTAGGAAAGTAAATCACTTTCCAATAATGTTGGATACCGTTGATGAAACATTCGAAATTCATTAGCTCTAATTAAAAATGTATACGAAAGGGAACCTGGAAGTCATTCGGAGGTGGATGATGCTGGCGAAGAGGCGAGAGCGGAGAAAAATAGCACCACACTGACTATGACTCCTAATGAAAATCGTTCGTCAAAGTTCTCTTCTAATGGATCTTTTAGAGTACTCATTTACTTCACTTTAGTTTTTGGGGAGGATAAAAAGGTACCAAAGTGATGTAGTCGATAATGGTACGCTCTCACATAAACTATAACACTTTTTCCTTGTTGTATGCTTTGAGTAATAGTTTAAGTTATTTAATTACTTATACTATTATGCAAAAGTTTAAAGGGGAGGAGCCTGGAGGAACCCTCGACTTTTGTATCTTCGAAATATCACTGCCCAACTAACATTTTCTCTCCCATAACTTTCTACGAGAGTCTTATGAGAGTATTCTCCAAGAGCTTGCCTCTTGGAATTTGTCTCTCATAGAGTACTACGAGAGCGCTTAAGAGAGTCTTACGGGAGTTAAATGGCCCCACTTATGGGAGTTATTTGATCTAATAAAAAGTCTTAAACTCTCCTTGCAAGAGTTATTCGGTCTCATAATAAGACAATAAGTCCTTCTTATGGGATGTGAAGACCTAGTCTTGTTTGACAGAGAGAGAAACATATAACAAACAATCTTCGTGTCATCTTTATCATGTTGTGTGCCAAAAATGCTTTAATTTTTCATAAGGATATAAAGTAAAAAAGAGAACAATATATACTTCTAAAAGAAACTGTTATTTTCAATGCACTGTTTGGTGGTACACCACATTTCTGAGGTTATATATGCAAGAACTTTGTGCAACTGAAAATTTATCTGCTAAAGTTAACATTTTACTTCGATAAAAACAAAGCGCCACGAAAACAATCAGTTAAAAAAAAAACTATAAATTATAGCTCATCGCTCAACATCATTTCCTCGTGCACATGAATGAAGGGATATAAAGGTTACAGCATACGCATGTTATGATATTTGCTCGCTAAAGTAAATGTTAATCTGACGTCATTGGAGTTGACTGTGAGTTTGTTTGCGTTTAGAAAAAGTCAGTCAATCCATGCTGGCTAACCAGACCATGAATATGTTTTCGATGACGATTTGTGCTGCAGAGATACCTACACTTTTTTCTCCATAAAGAAATGCAATAATTAAAAAACTACTGTCACCGCAAGCACACT
Organism: Neoascia interrupta; assembly: GCA_947623515.1. Classification (NCBI taxonomy): domain Eukaryota; kingdom Metazoa; phylum Arthropoda; class Insecta; order Diptera; family Syrphidae; genus Neoascia; species Neoascia interrupta. The sequence continues at coordinate 44,730,834 of OX392462.1, read as the reverse complement.
ACGTACTGGCAAAATTACTTTTGACGGATGGTGGAACGCCATTATTTTGAATTGACATGAATAGGTATTTTTATCAGCCATCCGGTCTCAAAACAAGAGTGTTAGGCTGAAAAGAGTATTGTTATGAGTACTTCGATACTTTGACTCTCATAAGGATGCTCCTTATAATACTTTTACTCTTTGAGAGTAAAACGAAAATTGAACTCACATAACAAGAACCAAATATGCTCTCATAATGGAAGCTTACGTCTTTTTTACTCTGGTAGCTTTTTACCCTTCTAATGAGAGTACTATGAGAGTGAAATTCAATTTAATCAAAAAAAAATTATGTTCTGAGAGTACTCAAGAGTTTTACGAGAGTCTTATAAGAGGTTTTTCTAGATTTGTAGAGCACATCTCTCGAGAGTATGTTTGTTGGGTGGCATTTAAGTTAAAAATCTTAGCACAGCGCCTGAGAAACTTTAAAGGCAACAGCAACAGAATAGAGGAGAGAGAAGTTGTTTTGTTGCTGATCGATTTCGATGATCACTTTGGAAATCTTATTTAAAAAGCAGAAATTTGAAATCGACGAGTTCTAAAGCTTTTCTGCCTATGTGGAAAACACAATTGATGTTTTTCAAAAACTTAATAATGTTATCAAATAATAACTCTGCTCCTTAGAAAAACCCGGAACTTAAAATGACACCACGTCATCTGGTGTTGCTTAACCCCTAATAGGTGGGAGTCTTTTATAAGCTTAAAAATATTTTTGGCGGATAGTTTCGTTATTTTAATGAACCCTGATTCTGACAGGGCATTGGCGACGTTTTTTTTATAATGTATCCGTGAGCAAGGGATAAAGCTAAGTTTTAATAGTGTTTGTCCATTTTACAAGCGGAAGGAATTAGAAAAAGGGAAAAAGAAGGAAAGGCACCAGTGCCGTTTTGCGGCTGATGCATCAAACTCAAACTTAGAGGTTCCAACGCCATGCCATGCAAAGTTCGGAAGAGAGTCGCAGACGAAACAGAACCCTGGAGAACAAAAGCATTTATTGTGTGACTGTAAAGCCATTCAAAACAACTTGAATCAATGGCAGAGATCACACCTAGCTTTGGGGATTCTGCCTATTGAAAGTTGATTAAAGACCTCACTAAGTGACCCATCCACCCGCTGAAGCGACGGGGCAGCTTTCGGAGGCTTTGTTTTCTCAAAAGTAGGTCACACTTTTTGATGCTATGACGGAAGTTCAGCTTTGAATTTAGTTATCACAGTAATTGCAAGCTGTTTAGCTTTTACTTTTACTGCCAAAGCCGTCGATTAACTTTAAAGAAGGTAGGGGGTTTCTCAAGGACTCTAGCCGACCTTGAGAGTTTATTTTTCAAGTTTATAAGGCGATTGAGTAGCAAATGTTTTCTTGAACAATTGAAGTGTCCTCATTTTAAGACCTTTATCATACTAGTCAAATTTTTCTGTCAAGTTTCTTAGACCCAACCGGATTCAAGTCAACATGAAAAGGTGCAATTATTAAGGTTAATAAGATTTAGAAAAAAATTACTCTCTTTATCTGCTGATACTGCGATATAAGCGTTCACTTCAGGGCTCTGAAGGAGCCGCCGTCCTCTATCTTGAGAAGTACCTATGCTTAACATGTCATTCGAGCTGACACTATAGTTTTTCCATTCCATTTTCAAATTCTTACAAATTCTTGGTGTCTAAAAAAAACACAATTTTTTTAAACACAAATATCGTGACCTATATGCAGACCGCAGACTTCTAAACTGCCTATTAGACTCTCACACAGCGTCGCAGATAAGAAGCATAAGGTATATTGTCTATCAGCCTCATCGTATAAGGCCTGGAAAGGAACGATCTATTAGAAATTCTAAGAGTCTTACCTAAGTACACTAAAACCTAAAGTCTCCTCTGCAGACATTTTATCAATTTACGAAATTCGACTTCCGACTAGCAGCACAGTCTAATGTCAAGTAGGTACCTTACTTACTATTTCTCATTCACCTTTTTTATCTCTTAACATTCTCTTCACAGTTAAACTCATTTGGTGTGTGGTTGAGGTTCAACGCATGAATTTTCAATTTCCTCGTTCTGAGTCCTCTTGCTCGCTCATTAACTGTCCTCTTCTATTTAATCAGTAATTACTTGAAAAGCTTTTCAAACTCGAGACTGCTTAGTGAATTTAAATTTTGTCACGGTCCTGGGCAAACTTTCTCTATAGGTGAGAGCCCTTACTTCAGGAGCACACACGCGCACACACTCAAGTGGTGATAATTTAATTCGAACAAAAGGGTTTCTAATACCAAAATCGAATAAGTTACCCATCGAGCCAATAATAAATATCCGTGTGGCATAAGTGCTGCCACATGTTAATTGCATTCCTAAAATTGATTCTATTACCTATAATACAAGAAGTCTAAAGTGCACCGCACCTGAACATGAACCCCCGCTATATATAAATACATGGATATTCTCACACTTTGGTTAATGGATGTTAAAACGCCAGAAACGTGGTTAATTAGAATCTAAAACCACTATTCTCGTCGGAGCTGGGTTAACATCCTAAACGACAAACGAGGGGGAATTCCACAGACAGACAAGCACAAGGACACCTGGCCTTGTAGCTAAATGCCCTTTTGATGGGAAAACAAAGTAGGTATAGCTCCGTCTAGTCTGGGCGCAAAGACGGAATCATATTTAACTTTAGTCGAAAATTTTTAGAAATCAACAACAACAATTTCAAAGAAAATCTTTGTAGCTATTCAATTTTCTGTATATGCTTGAGCCATTAGTCAGTCCAATCATAAAGATTTGTTGGTGTTACGCCTGGCCGATGGCAGTACAATGGAGTATGGCGGGTCAGTTTTTCTATATCCTTCGGATTGAGTTAGGTATTTCGCTTTCAGTGCGCCCTGTCTGAGTTTTCCTTCCTGCCAGTTTTCACTAAAGTCAATTTACACAGGACCAAGAGTTCGTTTCTATTCGCAGCAGCATTTGTTATTGGCGATGTTTTGTGTTAAAGCAGAGGAATATTCTCCGATGAAATCCATTTACCCGTGGTGGTATGCATTCACACTGAGCCTCTGCGAGTGCTCGAAATGGAAAAGAAAGCTGCGAAGTCAAGTTCATACCGACAATGTCGAGAAATAAAGGCTCATAAATCTGCATAAGCCAGGCACTGGCAATTTGCTTTCGAAGCATAAATGTTCTTAACATTGCATTTATTTATTTTTCTTTTTCTCTCCTTGACTTTTGATAATATTTTTTCTCTTTTTTATAATGTTTGCTGACTTTAGGAATAGGGTCGAATGGGTGCAAAGGATTCACAACCTCATGTGAATGTGAGGTACGACAAGGTCCCTTCCTTGAATCACAATTTGAAAAGATTAGGAAGGACTGTTGAGCCATCAGACAAATTAGGATGGAGGATGCTGCTTTACAAATGTGGAAATTTACACATTACCCTTGTGTGTTGTTCGCTTCAACTTGAATTTATATAGAACACAAGTCGTAGTGGCTGCATGGAGGGCAGAAACTATAGAACTTCAAGTAAAACTATAAATCCATCTGTCTATGGTCAGCGACAGTAAACAGCATTTTTATATTAGCTGTAAACCCTTTTAGGTTACAAAACGATTTTGAGGAAAACGAAACGGAAGAGCAAATTGTAGAAAGTTAAAATAATAAGAAGAATTAAATCTTAACTTAACATTTTTAATTGATCAACGAAAGCTTTAAAAAATATTCCGATTTCCAACATTTAGTAAACATAGTGAGCGCCGAATCCATCAAAAGTAACATGCGCAACAGTGGCAGCCGGCGAGTAGGCGATCGTCTTGGCAGCTTGAACTTGAGCAGCATGAGCGAATAAAGCTGGAGCTGGTGCAGCTTATGCGATGGTAGAAGTGGTTTTAAGGGGATTCTGGCACAGGAGTAGGAGTCATGACGTTCCTTGCAGCGACGGCAACAATAGGTGTACTGACGGTCCTTGTAGCGAAGGCTGGAGAGTACACATTGTTGTTAATGCGGGTATCCGTTTTGCGGACGCTCGAGAATGGCGTGTCCACAGCCAGCGTGTCCACGATGACTTTGAATCGGCTGAATGTCAATCGAACAGAGCGACCATGCTACGGATGTGAACGAAGTCTGTGGGAACTTGATTGCACAAATTGACCTGGTGTACCGAATTGTAGGCGTTTTGAAATACATTTTTATTCATTCCGCTGAAAAAAGCTAATCACTTCAGACGAAAGGAGATATCTGGTCAGACTTGTAAGCATAAGTGCCCTTCAAAATATTCCAATTAAGAAACAACACAGCAAAGTACACTGCCGAAAAGAAATCCACCATTCGATTCAATCAGTGCGCGGCGCAGCAAACTTATATGGACCAAAGGGACTGGTTTGTTTTGTGTTTCTTCTGCGACTGCCTTGTGCTTTGAACTTAACTTTCGTTTTATTTTTTTGTGTTAAATGCAATTGTTTGAAAAATATTGACTTGAATTGAAAATTACTCCTGAGCCTGACCCATGTCAAAGTGATAGTTGCAGAATGAATCCCATGTCACTTGCACATCAACATCGACACTTCCAATGTCCAACCCGTTGACATACTTTAAAAGGTTGTTCACATGCCCATCGTTCGAAGTTTATTTTTTTTTTTTTGTCATTAAATCTCATCGAATTGGTAAATTTGAAAATCACTCTTTTTGGTTTATTTGTAGCCAACGATTCGAACCTTTCTGCCTGACAGTATAACCTACTTCGAATGCTTATCCTTCGCAATTTGCTTGCCAAATCTGCCTTCTAATCAATTATCGTTTGTTTCTCTATCGTGAATGGCATTGCATTCCTCTATCTGATTTGATTGGTCATGAAGTGGTCTACACTCCACCCACACAAAACCACCTCACAGAGGCCATGAGCAAATGACAAATATGCATTTGACATGAGTTCTTCGTCCAAGTGGGCTCTGTATAAGTCTCTCGCTTGTCAAATAATACAATAAGTGCGGAAAGTATCCTCTTTCTCGATAACTACTATAGTGTGCCGAATCTCGAATGTTATACTTATGAGGATCACAAATATGTATATACATCTTTTAATTGGATGATTTTAGTGAACTTCAAATTAGAATCGAAATTCTTCTTGTGGTCAGAAGAACAAACAAGCAAGTAGTCTTCTCCAGGAAAGACATTGTATAGATAGCCCCATAGACATTCAATTAATTAATTAGCTTCGGATGAGTTAATATACACAAACACACGCTCAATTGCGTGTCAGGAAGGACCAATGAAATAATAAAAAAGAAACTCCAGAAATTCGCTTTTGTAAGACGTCAGATACATTTATTTTGTGTTGATAGTGTTTTCTTTTTTTCTCCCGTGTCTTGTTACTCTGCGTGTTATTGGCGATAGAAATGATTTTGTGGGTGAAAAGACACTCTCTTTAAGTGAGGTTGACTGAGGTCGCATCCAATTTGCAAAGGTCTTAAATCTTTACTGGCCAAGTCGAGGGCTAAGTTGGGCATTTTTTTTTTTTTTTTTTCATTTCATTTCTTGTCCACTTGCTTCAGTATGGGTTCATTATGGTATCTTACCTACAGACTTACTCTATAGTCTTTGTGATATTGTAACTGAAGAAGAAGGTTCTATAAGCTTTGCCGAGAATAGGTATACGATTCCCTTTTATACGCGCAGTAGGTAGTTCGTGTGTCGAACTATGTGCTAGAGGTTGCGGGCTCGAGTTACGACCAGCACAATAAAAGTTTTTTCACGGTGCCATCTGCGCCAGGATCTGAGTCTGAGTCATTTGAGTCTGAGACGGTGTCATTTGTCTGTTTCCTCGGAAACAGAAATATTTCTATTTAACGCGAAAAGGCCACGCGTAGAAGTTATAAAATAAAACATCGCGGATTTACCTACTGCATAAATAAATAAACCAAATAACATAAAATCCACATCAAATGTCAAAAACTAAACTTTGTCTCTGTCGGGAAAATATATCATTTCTATATTCTGACATTTAACAGCTTTATCAGCAACATTAATCTCAATGTTTTCATATCAACACGTAGCGACAGTAAAAGCGGAATAAGCGAAAGTTCCGTCAAGCTTATTTATTGATTTCGAAACCGATATTCGGCTCATGAAACATTTACGGGTCTACATATATGCCCCGTGCGTCGTTTCATTATAATCTAGACACTCACGTTAACTGTTTAATTTGCGGCTTCCGACTGTGGCATTAACTAGGTAAATGTGTGTCGATTTGTATATTTGTGCTATTGTGGAGAATTGCCAAAACCAAATGTAGGTACTATTAAACACTCATGACTCATGAGCTTCGAAAATGACAGCAACCAAACCAAGTAATTCCAACTACTCCAACAGATAATCATGAATTTTAAGCAAGTTTTAAAACAGCCTTTATGCAGAATGGCGTAAGGCATATTTTATAAAGCAGCCGACACGGTGTGGCAGACATTGACGTCTGGTTTGGGATATTGTGTTCATTAAAGAATCATAAATGATTCAAAAAAAAAAAATGTTATGCAGATGCGGAGTCCAGTGCATGTATGTTTTGATGCAGACAGACAGAAAAAGGCGGCAGAATGGTCCCGTTGACAATGAGGCTTCAATGAATAAATTTACTCGTTGGCTAAACAGGAAATTGGATAAGAAATATCAAGTTTTCTAAGAAGATAAAAAAAATAAAAAAATTGTTTTTCGCATAAATGAAATGCTTCCATAATTTTAAATTCTGAAAGCTGTCACAGTCTATAATCTTAGAAATAGGAAGGAGGGCGTCGCACGCATTAAGTGGTTAATAAGAATTTGTACTGGTTCAAGGATCTGTAGCAGTGAACTATATGGGCAGACAGGGTCAGATTGAGTGTCTAAGAACTCCAAAATATTATATTCTGAACTAAACGAACGATTTGGAGACTTCAGTTTCCAACTCAAGCTGAATTACCGAATTTACAGTCAATTGGACTGTTTGGAAAATAAGTTTTTTTAAAGCCTTTAGAACGACATCTGCAGAATTCGCGACAATTCAAAAATTTTCAAATCAAATCAAAAATTAGCTAGTTCGACCCCATGCGAAATGTTTCGTATGGAGTCTCGATAACATCAGAAGAACCTATTGGATTTTTTTGCGCAATCTCCTGCTTGACTAAAACCATGAGTCATTCGTTTTACCTAGAAAATTCGCAATGTATGTAGAAGATCACGATGCTTTTAAATCACTCTGATCGCTTGACCTCTTTTTAGTTTCAGCAGCAGGTCTTTATCTTCTATATACTTTTTTTTTAGTACATTGACATATTCAATGATCCATAATCCTATAGGTAAACTTCAAGGACATCGTTTTCGATTATAATGGCAAAGGTACTGGGTCTTGTCAAATAACCGCACAACCTTCACATGTACCAAACCTCCAGACCACCAATCTTTTATATTTTGGACATTCATTGAAAAAAAAAAAAAAAATTCATGTGAATATAAGTCACATAGGTAACTACATATTCCTTGACACCTTCTACTTTCGCGTGCCTTAATGTAGTCACTGAGAAAATATATTAAGCGTAAATCTTACTGAACTTAGCTCTCTCACACACTTTTAGACCTACGTAAATGCAAATCGGAAACATTTTCTTAATGACCCCATTTCAAACAATAAAAACGATATTTGAAACACGATATCGAATTTCAAATCAAATTACATTTGACAACATTTCTATTATCCTTATTTAAATGCTTTTGAAAATGCGAAGCTACCCAAAGCCATACGCAATCTATTTAACATTCGCCAGAAATACTACAGGCATCTCTTGAAACTAGAATGCCAAGCGTTTGATTTATGCTCCCACTTTGGAAGCATCTCCGAATTCAACCAAGACTGTCAAATGAAAGGACTTTCGAAGACACGAAAACGAAAGTTATTTGCATTTGCCTCTGCATTGCATTCGTTTTACTTGAACGTTCAACATCTTATCAGCAATTTACACTAGCAGAAAAAAAGAATGTACAGGTACGTAAAAAAACATTCTCTATCCCATCACCCATAAAATTTGACATACCTTTTCATGTCACCTCCCAGAAACGCTTTTGGCTTGACATGAATGCAATCAACCATCCTGATAAAGTCGACAGACTCAATCTGATGTTCCACTTTTACAGCTAGCATACCGTCATGGAGCAGCATAGTTGGAGGGCTGGCTGATTTTACATCCCATCTTCGGCCTCGCGCTCCCTTCAGTCCACCCCTCGCCTTGCCCTTTTCATTTTTGTTAATGCAAATGGTTTAAGGGGATTTAGCTTGGCTGTAATATTATTCACATACATCCTAGCGCCTATCCCACCCTCTCACACAAAGGACCAGCGAATGCTGCTGGCACAAGCATGAACCAAGAACGAAATGAAGCAAACAAATGAACCAACCCAAGGGTAGTGATTTCCTTTCACGTTTTCCCTATACCTCTGCCCTGGCGCACCTGTTGTATGCGCGTATGTGTGCTTTGCCTAATAAAATTTTCTTTGACGGTAAATAGGATTTCCTTGCTTTGAACCTGGGCTCATTCTCATGCTACAACTCCACTCTTCGGGATAATCCCATTTTATCCTAAATTTTAAAGAAGAAAGGCTTCAAAATCCATCTTGACGCACGATGATGCTGATGCAGACGTCGGCTTCACGCCAGCTTATATGTCTAATTGAAGAGACATGTATGTGAAACGTTCATACGAGTCCTTCTACTTACCCTACGGAGAATTCCTACTACGCGAATCTAGGCATTAATTTTTCGATTTAATATTGCGAATTGATGTTCATTTACACGAAATCATATTCCAATTACTGTTGCATGCCCTTCATCTGCCGCGTAATGCAAATTATCCCGATAAAAAAGGAAGAAATTCACAAGTGCCCTGCTTTTGTATAGCACAAAAGAAATTGCTTGTCAAAAACATATGCACAATGATTTGCATCGAGCCGTGTGAAAAGAATTTCATACGTCAACGTATTTGGTATGCAACTGAGGGTGGCAAAGGCCATAATCTCAACATACCGCCTCTACCTACTCTTCTGCTCACACAATATTGAAAAATTCAGAAACTGTCAAATTATTCTTCTCTGTGAGCAGAGCACCCCTTTTCTTTCTTAAGTTTTGCTTCTTGTACATAAAGTTTTCGTCTGAAGCATTTTCCTTCTGATGAATGTTTCATTTTCTTTTTTTAAAGGTCGTCTGTTAAAGGTGAAAAAAGGCGGAGCTATTTTTCTCGCTACCCAAGTACAATTTGACTTGTGCACAGATCTCTGAGAAACCTTATTCATCCTCCTTTTGCGCAATAGCCAATTTTGACTTTAAATTTTTAGACATATAATTTTTCCTTAGACAATTATTTGGTCTTGGCTCAATATTACTTTTAACGGAATGAGTTGTCAGGCACGAGGCAACCTAGATTCTTCGGGTCTTTTAACGATGAGGGTATTTTAGCACCATTAAAAAAGTAACAGAAAACTATAAATACAATTTTTCGGTAACATTTTTATCAAATATTTGAAGTAATTTTCTTCAGAGCTATTCAGTGCCTAATCAGGTTCATTAATACTGTCGTTACTTTTACGGCGTAACCGCAGAGACCGCCACGATCTGTCGAGACTAAATGCAATGACAAGTCCCCTGGCACTGACAGTCACATCGACTTTGTCAAAATATGTTGTATAGATTAACAATGAATTTAGTACTATTCTTAAACGTCACACTGTCGATGTAAGAGGGATTGAAAACATTGTACCGGTACACTTAGATGCTTTTAGGTCTTATCTGCACACATCTCTATGACTGAATGAATTTTCATATCAAAGGACCAAACATTTGCTTATAACTATAAGTATTGTAAAGGAGAGCGGCATGACCATCCCCATTAACTAAAGTTATAGTTTGCGTCTTATAAAACAAATTGCTGTGTGTGGGTATACAGTAGGAAAAAAATATTCCGGTGGAATATTTTGGCGTCACTCAATTATTTTCGTGTAAATGCTTAATTTTTCGACATTTTTTCCTATTTTTAGGCATATTTCCAATTCAAGAATACAATAAACAGCGAAACCAAAAGAGCCAATTGTAAAAGAGCCAAAAAAATACACATATTTTTTTCTATTCTTCAAATTCAAAAAAAAAAAACAAATCAAATGAAAAACAAATCAAAAAAGCAACAAAAATTCCAGAACTTTGCATTCTATGGCTCAATGTGCAGATACTGTAAAATAACATTTTAAGATAACGTGAAACCACGTGGAGGGTGGAGTGGAAATAAAGTCAATTGCCGAAAAGAGCTTACTTAAGCTTAACTTTCTTGATTTTGAACGTGTTTGACGTTCCTTTCATTTTCGCATTGACGTTTTTCCCAAAAATAGTGCACCAACATTTTTTGGGGGTTTTTTCCCTTATAAGTTTAGAACCTTAAGTCAAAGCCATAATAATAACAAAAGAAATGCATAGCTTTAGTTTATTTTAAATTTTTATTTATTCTATTTATTATCTATACCTCTTAAGCCACGTTGTCACAAGCAACGTAAAACAGGCACAGGAACAGAATCCCATATGTTAGCAACTAAAACCTGTATTCGCTTTGCGTTGCTAATGTATGAAATTCTGTTTCTGTTCGTTGTGATAACGCGGCTTTATACTTAATTGATTCATTTTATTCATTTTATACATATATATCTTTTTTTTAATTCTTTTCTCAGGAAAGACGAACCCATAACACTGAATCAGTGTCCCGAGATATAAGGAGATATTTATTTACTTTATTTTTAAAAATTTAGACTTTTTGTGTTAGGAAATATGTATTCAGGTAGTGAATTCCAAAGAGTGCTTCTTTTATAGAAAAAATAATGAGTATAAATATATTTAAATATAAGTATATAATATTTAATATAATATGCCATCTCGATTGGTTTTCCAAACAAAAAAATATCCTTAAGAGTTTATATCCTTTACAAAGAGTTAAATAACGAACAACTAGCAGGGCGCAGTCACAAACTCCTTCGCATGATCAAGTCAACAAATCAACTAAAAAAATTCTCCTCGATACAGCTGTTCAATACATTTCTCACCTTGAGAGAAGGCCGTGGTAAGATTCCTGGTGAAGTTAGAGTCCATTAAGACAGGCTACGGAGTATGGTGATGATGGACAACAAGCAATGTTGCGATTTGTTGAGATCTCTTAATTTTTAACATATGAGTTCCTTCTATAGCAAAAGTCGACGGACTGCTTAGTGTATAATACCAAAATGATTGTTTTTTTGTTGCCTGGTGAACTTATCTTGCTTCCTAAATTTTAAATTATTAGCCCAAACGTATAGTATTCATTTCAATGGCTGGCTGCATAATACAGCGTATAACATCCCGCCTCGAATATTCATTGGCAAAACCGCGCATATCATTAGATTTTGCGATTTCGTCAGGAGACATTGATGCCAATGACGATGGCCACGTCGATGACGTTAGAATAGTTCGAAAATTATATCTTTCCCTCGCATTGATTTATAGTTTTGTGGCTTCACTTCACGATCCATCAATCTTTTACAATGGACCAAGTTCCTTCCATATGCATTTCTTTTATTTCAGTAAATTATCCTGCCCCGGATTCAATTCAATGAATGAGAGAAGATAGCTTTTCCTGCACAAAGTCGTTTCCTAGGGCCCAGCCAGACTTCACCTTGCACTAATGCTCATCGAAGCGATATGCAGAAATTTTAGTTTCCTCCTGATTTAGGTTTTTTTTCCTGCTCCTGTTGGAAAATAATTTGAATGCCTTTGCGTGGGCTTCCGAATAAATTAAAGATTGAACAAGATGTAAAGAATAGAGTGAAAGTTTTGCTTGCTCGAAAGATGCCATTAGAAGACTCTTCATTAGTGTTTCGGAGAGAGAAATAGAAATGGATTTCTAATTAAAATTAATGAAGTTTTTCACCAACTCCCCGATCTCTTCCGTTTGGCTAATCCTGTCCATGTGATGGAAAAGGAAATTTTTGCATTATAACGTAAGATTGCGTTATATTTCTCGACCTGACATTATCTAATCGGGCTTAATTATTTTTAATATATTCACATCTAGGCCGAGATTTAATAATTAGCAAGGGGTATCCTCATCTGCGTACAAAATATTATTTCTTGAAAATAGGATATAGGCAGCCATCATCATCATCAAAGGCGCATCTCTTTTAGGTGTTGGGCGCAACTTTTTACATACCTTTTGAATAAATCACGAATTATGTACATAATTGTGTGCCAAAACTGGTGCAAGGAGTCATCAACTGTTTACTCGATGAGAAAAAGAGTTTTTTTTTTTTGTCCCGTATCGACTATAACGACACGACAAGTGACATATTTCTGAGTCCTCTTAATTTAAGTCACGTTTCGCTCTGATGATGGCCCAACGTCTCCGCATACTCAATTCCTTTCGACTTTTTCTTCTTTGCCTGGTTCCCAAAAAGGTATTTTGCAAATACTTTACAAATTTATCCTAATAGAGATTTACTGAAGGCTCAGTTTCCTCATCGGTGATACAAGCAGGCGGGTGATGTAAAACATGCTATTGCACGATAACGTTGACGACCTTTTGTCACCCGGCTCTCTGTACCAACATAAAAATATAATTTTCCTTCGATAAGCCTCAACACGCCGATATCTTTATGCGACGAAGCAAAAGTAGCAAAACAGGGGGAGGTGGTGGAAGCCTACGGTGTTTTGTTATTCAAAACTTGTCCCAAAAGGATAATATAATAAAGCCATGTTGTAAAAGTTAAAAGTTGTTCCTTTTCGTGTACCAACGGTAGGGCGAAACCACATAATAATAGTACTACCAGGATCGCTTGTAGTAGCTTGAGGTTCTCTTTGGTCCTTCGAACCGGCTACCACTCCTGTTCAATCGAATTGATTAGGGTTTGAGGTAAAAAAAAATGTAATGTGGCCTGCAAGGGACTCCGCAATTATGCTTGTTTTCCCACTCTCTCGGGAGGTGAAAATCAATTAAACTTTTTTTCCCCCCCGGAAACCCATAACACTCTAGTCACGGATGAGCCCGCATGGATCAACCGGTAAAGACAACGCAATTATCCTGCATTTCTTACTCTCCATAAAGCAAAACATTCCAACGTTATGGCGAGACCTAGGGACGGAAAAAAAACACGAAAAAAAGCCAAAAAAAACAACAAGGACTAATGTTTGCGTCCTGAAAGCAATTAACGAGCCAGTAATTGACTAAAATGGAAACAAACAAATGGAGCAAAAAAACGAGAAGAAGCATGCCGCGCGCTTACAGACCAACCATCCGAGGAGGTGGTTCGCTCCACCAAACCATCTGCAAAGTTCCAACGCCACGCCACACTCTTCTCGAAACTTTGTTGACTGGTTTGTTTATGGGCCTTTACTGTAGAGAAAATAAGGAGAGAAAATGGAAATGGAAACTAGGACAAGTGTAGCCACAAGGAACCCTCCAGATACTCCTCGGATGTGTGTACACCCACTCGCTGCTTTGTCTAAAGACCTCCGCTACATTAAGCTCCTTGTTCCCCAGATGTATGCCCCACTAAGAGAGAAATTACTACTCGCTGTTCATTCCCGTTTCTTTAAGGCTGGCTCTCATACTTATCCAAGTCATAAGGACACACCAGGTCTCATGAAGGAAAAATCAAATACTCCATCATTTAGTGAATATTTTTTTTTCCTGTGCGGGAGGCTTGTTGTCTTTCGTTTGCTTTTTTCTCTGTATGTGTGTTTAGTGGGTTGTAGAGGTCATTTTGTGTATAGACGGGTCTGAACCTGAATATAAAGCTCACTACTATTTCCTGGTTTTCACCATCCTATGTTGTCAAATTGCAAGTAATAATGTTTATCATCAACTCGAGGAGACATTGTGAAGGATCATTTGCTGAAAGGATATTGCATTTTTAATTATTTGGACATGCTTTTCTTCCTTTAGTTCTTGTGTCAACGAGGATGACGATGACAACGACGACCCCGAAGCGTAAAAGGAAACCACTACTGTGTGTGTCCTTTGGACTGGGACGAAAAAATAAGGTCCTTGCTAATTGTTTTACGCTAGTAGAAACTAAATTGTTACTCTGTAGCAATTTGACGTCTTGACCGCATCGTAGTATCTTAATTAGAGACATTACGAGCAATTTCATGGCAGGCTTAGCGAGGCCATAACATTACGAATGCAGCAGCGCACAAGAACTTCTATAAGGACTTGTGTGTGGGACATTAGACACAGGATGACCAGGACTGTCCCACTGCCAAATCGAGGTGTACACAATTTATTACATTACGTTGGCAGGTAGAAAAAAAGGAGAAGAAAAAACACATAGGGGATGCCTTATACGACTATCTCTCCATTGTTCTGGCATTCAATTTAATAAGTGTTGCCAGGCCCGCCCGTTTCGTCCCCCTTATATTCATCCCCCTTAATATTCATCATTCAGGCATTGTTATTATTTCATTAATTCAACCAAACGACATAATGACTGTTTAATTTATGCTAATACAGGTATCTATCGTCAGAGGAATTGTCTGATGGAAATTAAGCAACCTCAACACAAAACATAACGTTGACGAGCGGAAGCCTTAAATCCAACGGCCTCTATTATGCAAGCGTCTATTCTATTTCCAGGAGGGAAGGCAATTGCTATTGCCATGAAATTCCTGACGGCAGCATCTCATTGCTGTGCTGGTTGAAGCTCCTGGATGGGGCTCGCCTCTAGTTTGATGTCGCCTTCAAGAATTAGTGCAATATTGCCCCGCATTTGACTCTGCGCTCTCAGAGGTTTTAATGTATCAGTTTAATCCTTCCAAAGATGCAAATTGAAAGTAATTGACATTTATTGGACAGCCGAATGGTTTCGACATTTTATCAGACCCGGTCCTTGCTCCTCATCCTTCATGTGCTTTGTTGTGTGCATTTGGACGGACACGATATGAAGTTGCATTCATTGTCATCCTGATCGTCGTCGTTATGCCTATACACTCACAGAGTAAGCCGCTGGTATATGGGGTCGGAGTTTACTAGTGTACAATCGGACCCAGGAGCCGGGTTAAAGGCCATCCAACCCATGATGTAATACACTCAAGTTTACAATTGTTTTAATTTCTACCCCTAATTGAAGACATTGCAATATTCTTGGTCGTCGACAACAGAAAAACTACCAGAATTTTTAGTGTGACGACAAAGGCAGCCCACACACAACAAGACAATGGCGTACCTCCCAGAACTAGCATCCTTTATTTTTATTTACTTTTCTCCCGCAGTGTGTTTGCTTTGCTCTGTGGTGTGTCGGACAGAAAAATGTTTCCACTTTACAACCGTTGTGGGTTGCCAGTCTAATATTACAACCCTTACGATAAGGATTGTATTATCTAATTGAATACGCTGCACAAGCCACAGTAAATGGGGTGTTTGTGCTTATTTGGATCACCCTATGTCGGACGTTGCACCGAAAAATCTCGATGCGCGTTTTGTGCTTTCAGCTGTTTCTCGAACCCGGAATATTCTGGGCTTATGGCAGCTCTGGGCATCGATCCAGTGGGTATTTTGAGTACATAAACCCAAACCACTAGCCAAGTTGTGTGAATAACTAGACATATCCAAAGATTGGAGAACGCAAACTCCCCTTGTGGTGCTCATGCACAACAACTGTTTTCGCTTTATTCCCCGAGTTAATAGGAAAGGCATACTTGCTTAAATGTGCGCACACTTGGAAAAACTGACGTTTTCTGTTCCCATGCATGGAACTAAGGATAACTTTGGCAGCCGCTGGTGGTGGTTAAACTATTTCCTAGAGTCGCGTCGTTTGGTTGTTGGTTCTGTTCACCAGGCAATTATGGAACAATTGTTTTCCAAAACAAATTCAAAACGAAAATTTGATTACCAACTCTTGCGAGGCATAAGTGATTCAGGAATACGCCTTAGACTGGGACCAGTCTTCTATAAACCAACTTTGATTGTCGGGCAAGAGGTTTAAAACTAAAACCGGGAAGGCTTTGCGTGGCAGTCTGTTATCTATCAGTTGTTGTCGTTGTGCGACTCAAATCCAAATTAAGTTGTTTATGCATTACAAGACTTTAATCTGATTGGGCGGAAAATATCTTTCGAAAAATGCAAGGTGCGCTTGCTGGTGCCCTGGATGGAGACGTTATCCATTCGAAGAAAAAACTGCCTGAATCAAGTTGAAAACGGTCCCGGGAGTCTGATGAATAATGGCGGTAATTTACAACTGCGTAAAAATTGTTTAAGGGGCACACGAGTAAGGCGACGATCAAAGAAAAATAAAACCATAAGAAAGGACGAGCCAAAAACCAAAGCGTAAGTAATTTCGCACACCATGCGATTAGGATGGGTCGAATGAATGCGGCAAAAAGGACGAAGGAAAAAAATTACTTTACTTTCCCAGATGCAAGGACCATTGACCGCTCATATGACATAACAAAAAACCATCCTTCCTAAGGCGTGAAAGGAATAATTGAATTTTAGTTTTTCTAGTTCTCACCCAAACCACCCCCGTTCGTCCTGCTGACATATTTCTCTTCTGTTTCAGTGGTACCAACAGCACACTCGAAAAAGTGAAAGTACAACCGAGCATAATGTCAAAACTGGTATAAAAGGACGAAAAAGAGCGAAATCGTTGAAATATTTGATGCTATTTGTTATAGGACTCATATCCTTATGTTGACTTGTGCCGCGACAGTGAACAATATGATACACACAATTGCGGCACCAGCCCACCTACCACCCAGCGTGTAGTGGGCGGCCTGTGAGGGTGGTTTATGTGAAAAGTTCAGTGGAGTGGTGGCAACGGTGGTGGCGGCTCACGCTGTAGAAGTCTCGAATAGGGGTGGCTAATCGATGATGTTTAATGTCAACCAATAATGTGAGATCCATTTTATGGTCATTGAACACTCAATATGTGGTTCAATTTGGCATCGATGTATAAGGACAAAGGAAAGTGTGAAAACGAGTTTTACAAATGAGGTGGGATATTACGCCACAGAATTGATTCACGATGGAAAGTTATACGAATACGGCCCATGGATACTAGAGGATTGGAGATCGGCGTTGGAAACAACAGGAAGTAAGAGTCTTAGCACTGTGAATATTATTTCAATTTTTCAATTGGGTATGTTGCACATTAGTATATGGAATTTCACCATAATAGATGCATTTGAAGAAAACTTTGTGTAGTTTGCTTCTTCTGATCCATTTTAATCACGTGGATAAATAATTTTCTTGTTTTTTTTTTCAATTTCTTATTAAATCCTGAGAAAACCAAAAACTCTATCGGTTTGGGTACCTATGCAAGAAATAGTAAAAATTGCGCACCTTTCTATTCACTAAAAACGTTAAGTTTATGTATGCATCTGACAAACTATACAATATTGCCCTCCTCTGCCCGTTTCTCAATGTTCTATTTTCTTTGCGGTTTTGCAGAATGAAACAGGATGCGAGAAACCACATGGTCCTGGTCTTACGAGCCATTTTAAATAAAAATAGAATTGTGGAGTTATTATATAATTTATATATTTATTTTAAAATAAAATAGAAAGTGTATAATTTTCAGCCATTAAAGTAAGTTGTATTTGTGTAAAGTATTTAGGTTTGCAGTTTACCATTTTTTATTAATGTCAAACTAACAAAATTGTTTTGTTGTTTCAACAAAATAATTTTTTTTTTTAAATTACAAAATTTTGTTAGTATGATCATGGTATGGTCTTAGCTCTGACTTTAAGATCTTGTAACTAATTAATACTGAATTTCCTAATTCTATTTTTGCGCACAATTTCACCAAACAAATTTATAGTTACCTGGAACTTGAAGCCCAGCAGCTTCTTCTATTGACAATCGAAGGCTTAGCCCTGGCGGTCAGTTTTGGAATATGTGAAAGCCTATACACGTCAACGGCTGACTGTTGTTGGCAACCCATTTGTCAAACGCGAGCACGAAAATTATTTGTTTAGTAACGCTATTTGCCTTCTAATTCGCTTTTTGTAAAAGGACAAACTATTTTATTCACAAATCAGGTTGATACATAACTCACACGGAAAAACGCAAATTCGTGTATCGAAGGCAAGTCAATTTATCAACTTCGAGATCTGTGTTGACAGCTATAGTCTTGTCAAATTCCAAATTTGCTCACCAGATATCGCATTCTAACTTTTCCAATCGACAATTCTACACAGATATCTTAAATCGACTCATCCACCCAACACACCCATCCGTTGAACTGTCATGGTAGTCAGCTGATCTGACAGCAAACTGACATTTGACATTGAAATTGCTCCTCCAGTGGAAAGTAGGTTCCAATAGAAAATTACAAAATAAGGAAAATTTTGATAACTTCTTTTTAATTTCTTCTCTCAAGAAAGACGAACCTAAATGCTAGAAGATATTTGTAAACTCCAATCCAAGACTTTTGTCTGTTTGTTTTAGTCAATAAGTGCCTTGCAGTTGATTGCTATGCAAAGGAAGAATTATATTTCTTAATTCTTCAGAACATTAGCAAAACCTTGGTAACAATATTATAGTAATATATATTGTTCAAATATTGTCCTT
Organism: Neoascia interrupta; assembly: GCA_947623515.1. Taxonomy (NCBI): domain Eukaryota; kingdom Metazoa; phylum Arthropoda; class Insecta; order Diptera; family Syrphidae; genus Neoascia; species Neoascia interrupta. The sequence goes on along the minus strand of OX392462.1, from coordinate 44,712,229 downwards.
AAAAGCAAGGCAACAGTTAAATTTTAACTTTAACAACAGCAAGCAAAATATTAACGAAGAAGATCAGCTGGGTACCCTTCAGCTGGGTACCCTTTGGCGGGAAAATTGACCCCAAAAGACTCGACAAAACGCTGGTTTGTGCCTTACCTGCTAATGGCCTTTTTGGTTGGAAAGCTCCACTCCTTTTCGGAAAGGATAAAAAGTTATTTTTTTGTAAAATTACGAGTTGCGCGAATTCATTTTATGAGTTTTTATATATCTTTTTTTTTAATTTGAAATCAAAAAATTGAAAGTTGGCGATTTTTGGACATAGCCATTTGGATTTGGCTATGCGCGTTTAACCTGACTGCCAACAGGGTTCACATTTCTCCAAAGAAAGTTTCTCATTTTCTCAGAAGAGAAAATGTGATCTGTAGGCTGTCTTCTGTAGCGAGGGGGGAATTGGAACGCTAACGACTAACGACTAACCGAAAAGGCCAGTGCATCGAATCAATTGCGCAAAAAATAAACAATTTTTATCAATATTTAATGCAGTTAACAAACTGAAGTTGCGATCTGGTCGAAATTAGATTGAAAAAAATAAAAGCATCGACATACCTTGAGCGGATTATTCCAAGCAACTCCGTTGAGCCTTTAACAAAAATGTTTTCAAAACAAAGACACTCTTCCGCAATACATTTCGCTTAATTTTTTTTTTTTTTTTGGTTTCAAACCGCACTTCAAAACCAAAACACATTTAAAATTTTCAAACTCCCGAGGTTGACTCAATGCATTCAATCACTTTGACTTCTGTCAAGGAATGACAGACCACACCAACATGACAGAAAAAAAGTGGTCGTTGTAGAGTTGCCAATAGAGGAATTTTTTGAGTGTTTTTTTTTTTACTTTTACAGTGTTCATAAAGTCACCATCCGATGAGAATTTCCCCCGAGCTTTGATGTTCGTTTGTGTGCAACGAAAAACATACAAGTGGCGAATTTAAATGTGTTGCATCTAAATGGATAGGTATACATAACGGGTGTTTATAAAAACCGGGTGTTTATAAATGTTAAACAAAATACATAAAGCATATTTTCTATTAAAATGTTGAAATGTTTCTATCGTAAAATTTGCAGATACACATACTTGCATAGGTACGACAGTTAAGTGTTTTGACCGCTTCCATAACGTGACAGTTAAGTGTTTTTGCTTTTCCTAACGCGATAAAAGCGGACTGAAATCATAACAGTGCGCATGTGAGTAAAGTTTTGCGTTGAAAATACGAAGCAGAATCAGAGTGAAGTTGGCGTTGGTTTAATGTTATATTTGGCAGAATAAAGCATGTGCTTTGAGTTTTTAGTTTTGGAGTACGGAAGGGGCTTGAACAGAGAAGCACTGTGACTGGAAATGGAAAGCGCGAATTCTATTTCGACATCAGAATTGAGGTCCTGTGCCCTACCCAACAGCAAGGAATTTATGAAGTGCGGGCTAAAAAAAGATTTCTTTTCGAGTCTTTAATTACCACACTATGCAATGTAATGTGCGAGTGAAAATAGTGCTGTGAATATCGATGTAAATCGGGTTAATCAAATGTTGATCAACTGACGTCATTAAAAATATTATTATTGGAGTAGGTATTGGACTTAAGCATTGTGGTACTATTGCATGGAACTAAAAAATGTGCTCTCTAGATACCAATGTTAGTTGCTAATAGCGGTGGGTTTATTACTTCTACTGGATAGAAGTGGTAGATGTGATTTGCTACCAGTGCCGAATTTAAGTGATTAGTTTGGTAGTTGATCCACACTTTTGCAGCGGAAGTCTTCAGTCATTTCATTCCCTGCTCTGGATGGTACACACAAATGAAAACATCTGTCACAGTCAAGTGCCACTGTCAAATAGAATTTGCTTTGTGCGCTGTAATTAAAAGTCAATCATTTCTCACAATTTAAACGATCATTGACAACCAACTTGACTGTCAACCTAAAAATTCTGTCACCTTAAGCTCAATTAATATTATGCCATTTGCAAAGTTTACGGACAATTTTTCGGATGGCGCATTTACTTAACAAAACTTAGTTTTTTTTAAGCCTTAATAAAATAGAAGGCGTCAAATAAAAACTCTTACCAAAAGTGTCTGATGATATATCGTACGACATAAAAAACCATAATTTGAAACCAAGTTCCAAGTTGAACAACATAAAGTTTTTACGAGAGTCGGAGTCTTTTAGCTTTTCTCGTGTATAAAGTGTTATATATTGGCCTGGGGTTCATCGAATAAAACTCAATTTCACTTTTGTACTATGTCTCCACCCGCAATAAAAAGAGGATTAACAGGAGACGATTTAAAATAAATCGCAAAGTGGTTTCACCGGCCAAATATAGAATTTATTTGACACGAGCACTGTTTTTCTGCCATTTCGGCTCACAAAGGAGAGTGCCGATGTCAGCCCTAGGAGCGCAAAAAATATTTCGTCGTAAAAATTTCAATAGAAAACGTATTTGTGACAGATTTGTCGTACAGGGACAGTTTCAGTTTTCCTTTTTTGATTCTTAAACTGTTACAAAGGTGAATAAATAAGGTGTTTGAATGGGATTTATGAGAGGATTTATTTTTTATCGCTTGCCGAGAGGATTGAAAATTGGTATAGTAAATCACGTGATTTGTAGAACATTTAATAAAGATTTATATTAATCGCGGATTAGTGCCCGAAGGTGACATGGTATTATAATCACAAAATGAAACATTTTATGAATCAAACAAAACTTATTTAAATTCAAATCACACTTAATTCAACTTCGCTATTTAGAATTCAACACTTTGTTTCAATTCGATCACTTTTTACTCTACTACGGATTTTCACAATTCAACGTTTTAAATGTCAATGTCCCGTATGAGCCTGTCACCCGTGTATTTACACAAACTAGGCACCTTCTAGTACGTTCCATACATCCCCTTTGGTAATTTTCCATTGGTACTGTTCCGCTGAATTCCTTGGAAGGGAAATTTTCGATATCAAAATTCGAACTTCGAATATGTCAGCAGACTGGAATGACAGTTGGGTATGTTCGTTTAGTGAATCGATTGGGTGTGTTCGCTAAGTGCATCGATGGGTGCATTCAGCGATTCTGATCGATTCAGCGTACTGATACTTCTTTCCATCACTTCGGCACTCAGACATTGTCAGGATATTTTTTTTTTGCCAAATTACTTGTCACTGAAAAAATTCGAATGTTTCAAAAATGAATTTCGAACTTCTTCCAAAGTAGGATTTTGAAGTCTTTTAAAACGTAACAGATTCATTACTGATTATATATTAGATAACAAACGGCAGTATTCGCGATACATAAAATTAGTTTCACTTACTACTAGCAATGCGCCCCTTGAACTAGGCGCCCTGTTTATGTGCCCATCTCGTGCCCATATGGTTGGACTAGCCCTGATCAGAACAACAAAATTTCCAAACCAAAAACAACTTAGTAGCTTAATGTAGTCGAAATCCCACCCACTAAGTATCAGGGCAACATGCGCTTACAGCAAAGCATGCAGCTCTCCTTTTTATTTTTTCAGTTTTTCCCTTACATTCAATTTCTTACAAACAACTCAGCAAAACTAGTCTGCCTTTGTTGATAAACAAGCTCCTAGACTCCTCCCATTAAGTTACAAATACTCCTTACTCAACAACTACATAGATGCTTACTTCTGTATCATCTCTATCTTGTCTACGTGGCTTGGGACATGTTTCTCCCAACAGATGGCAATAGTTGTACCACTTTGAAAATTATCTTATAAAAATGACTTGGAGTTGGAGCACAAATGAAAGAATACGCCAAATTGTCTAATTTCATTTCCATGTCTTTCGTCCTCCCCCGTCGAAAGTCTTTTTAAGCCCAAACCAAGCCAAGTACAAGCTGAAGTACCAGGGTAACATGCGCAAGCAGCAAGCAGCCTACTGCTGGTTTTACTTTCTCTGCCAATACATCCAAGCAAAAAATTGAATGTCAACTTCGACTTCCCGGTCATGCTTTCTCTTTCAAGTGCTTCTACTATTCCATGCTTTCTCTTACATTTTGCCAATCTATGAAAGCTTTGCTGGTAGTCAAGTACCAGGTTGAACAACCCCGCCCACAAAGTAACGGGGCATTTTGTAAAGAAATAGAAAATTCAATGTGCACCACAGGGTGCCATGAAATTGGAAAAAGCAAACTTTTTTTTATAATATGGAGAACTATTTGCAGTGGTCGTAGCAAAGAAAATAAAGGTATACGCGGAGTGGTCCGTTGGCTTTTGTAGGTTAAGCTTAGCTTTATTGCGCAATTTGTATAAAATTCTATTTATTTGTTATTATTTTACATTCTCTTAACTTTTTTCGTAGTGGAGTTTTCTGTTCTTATATTGGGCGATCTTTTAGTTTTGTCACTTGAAAAAAATATGGGTGGCATAAAACTTTTCCGAAAAAAACATTAATTTCTTGTAGTCCTTACCCAGTACAAAGCGTACGGTTCACAAACCTGCAGAAAACCAAAAATTGGCATTTCATCTATGCAATTGCGGTACCTACATAAAATGCCAATTTTTGATTTTCTGCACATTTGTGGACCGTACGCTTTGTACTGGGTATTACAAATACTAATACTATTATAAAACTTTTCCTATTATTTTTTTTTATATTTTTTTCTTAAAATTAACTGTTTAAACTTTAAAGTTTTTTTGAAAGCTGTTGTGTTGGTTAAAGTTCATGTGGTTGTGCTTGCGTCAAATTTGGTTGATGTAAAATAAGAGGTCCCGTTGTTAAGATATATTTATTTGCTGTGTTTTCAAGCACATCTAGGAAAATGTTTGCTTTCTCAAGACTTTTGTAGTTTTTTTATGTTTCAAAAGTTGGCCTACGTTATTTATTTCAAATTTTCGTCTCTTACCGTTTGGAAAATAGAGGCGTCGTGTATATTTTCTGGTCCATTTTAGAATTTTTCAAATTGAAAATCCATAAAACAGCTATTTTTATCAATTACCGCCAGGCTTTTTTTTCAATTTTACTGCCCAATGCGTTACACTGGCCACTTTTCTTAAATACTGCGGACATGGATTTCTGAGAAAACGGAAAAACATGTTGTTTCCTATTTTGTTTATTTCCAACTTGAGGTTGGAAACACTTTTAATGCAGTTAGTTAGCTTTTTGAACGCTGCATACCTTACTCAAATTTGAATAAGATCGTCATAACCGTTAACGGACTAGAAATATTTATAAAATCGTTTCGAAAATTTTTATACGTTTTTAAGTCAAATCTTCGAAGTGAATATTTGAGTAATATCAGCTCGCGTTTCGTTGGTTCGGAGTTCAAATCGCGTCGAGGGGCAAAGCCAATTTTTTTTTAATAAATTCTGCAATGTTATTGTTTCCTTGGGTTCATTGGAGTTTCTAACATGTTAGTACCGAAAAACGGAATGCTTCACCTTTAAAGGATTCCTTCAGCTCCTGTCCAGTTCTTCCAGAACACCTTGGGCTCATTGGAGTATTCCTTGGGTTCATTGCAGTATTCCTTGGGTTCGTTAGTGTTCCTTACCTGTTAGTACCGAAAAATGATTCGCTTTCCCTTTTAAAAGGATCCTCCCAGCTCTTGCCCACTTCCTCCAGAATTCTTTGGGCTCATTATAGTATTACTTGGGTTCATTGGAGTTCATGGCCTAGTAGAACCGAAAAATGACATGCTTCCCGTTTTCCTTCCAGCTCTTGCCCACTTCTTCCAGAATTCTTTGGGTTCGTTACAGTATTTCTTGAATTCATTGGAGCTCCTGGCCTGGCTGTACCGAAAAATCATATGCTTCCCGTTTTCCTTCTTACTCTTGCCCACTTCCTCCAGAATTCTTTGGACTCATTACAGTATAACTTGGGTTCATTGGAGTTCCTGGCCTGGTAGAACCGAAAAATTATATACTTCACCTTTATAAAGGATCTCTCCAGCTCTTGCCCACTTCCTCCAGAATTCTTTGGGCTCGTTTCAGTATAACTTGGGTTCATTGAAGTTCCTGGCCTGGTAGAACCGAAAAATTATATACTTCACCTTTATAAAGGATATCTTCAGGTCCAGCCCACTTCCTCCAGAATTCGTTGGGCTCATTACAGTATAACTTGGGTTCATTGCAGAATTCTTTGGACTCATTACAGTATAACTTGGGTTCATTGGAGTTCCTGGCCTGGTAGAACCGAAAAATTATATACTTCACCTTTATAAAGGATCTCTCCAGCTCTTGCCCACTTCCTCCAGAATTCTTTGGGCTCGTTTCAGTATAACTTGGGTTCATTGAAGTTCCTGGCCTGGTAGAACCGAAAAATTATATACTTCACCTTTATAAAGGATATCTTCAGGTCCAGCCCACTTCCTCCAGAATTCGTTGGGCTCATTACAGTATAACTTGGGTCCTGGAGTGGTGGAACCGAAAAATGATATGCTTTCCCTTTATAAAGGATCTCTCTGGCTTCTGCCCACTTTCTCCAGAAATCTTTGGGCTCATTACAGTGTTACGTAGGTTTATTGGAGTTCCTGGCCTGGTAGTACCGAAAAATGACATGCTTCACCTTTATAAAGGATCCCAGCAGATCGTGCCCACTTCCTCCCGAATTCTTTGGGTTTACTAGGTTAGGAACTCTGGTGTGTAGTACCGAAAAATTATATTCTTCTACTTTATAATACCGATAATGGAGCTTTTTCCATAGAGGCGAAGCATATAATTTTAAGTTAAAAGTAAAAATTAAAAGTTTACTACACCGGAGGCCTGGGTTCGAATCCTGCCATTGTCACCTGAAAAAAAAAAAAAAAACTTGTTCTTTTTCACGGTCCCCACCTCCGCGAGGGTTTGACAAGCCCTCCGAGAGTATTAATTGTCTTGAAAAACTTTTCAAGCTGCCGTTCGGATTCGGCAAAAATTGTAGGTCCCTTTGTATGTAAAAGAAATCAACACACCAGCATACATTGTTGAGAAGTTGGCCCTGGTTCACCTCGAGCTGTTGCGCCACTCTATTTATTTATTTTTATTTTTAAAAATTAAAAAGGTAAAAATGAAAAGTAAAAAGTTAAAAGTAAAAAAGTAAAAACTATGAAGTTCCCCTACAATAAAGTGCTATATACATAGGTATTCAAAGCGCTATTTGCAGGTCAAAATTATGTGACTAGGTAGCTCACCGCGAGAGTTGACGGCTCGCGTGGGGTTGGGTTGGGCCCAGGGCAATTTTTTATGTTCTATTTTAATCGTATGTGCTGCGTTGTTCCTGTCGTTCGACATGCTTCTTTACTAGTTATTTTATAAGATTATTAAATTTATCAAATAAGATTCGAAAATTTTAGGTTGGAAACGGCTATTCAATTTTTTCTTAACGTAGACTGCTTTTTTTGTACCCTTTGTACTTTAATCAAATCTGCACAAGATCGCTTTTACTGTTACGACACAAGAAATTTTTTAAAAATTGTTTTCGAAGATACTTAAAGGAACTTTAAAGTTCGCCATAATATTCCTTGAAAATTTGTGATACGTGAATTTTGTGAATAACACCGGAGGTAAAGGGGAACATACACACGTTTTTTCATGAATTTTTACGATTTTTTCTTTTTTGAAAATATTTCAAAACGGCACTAAAACTTTATTGAAATATATTACTTAAGCACTTCGCTTATTTGGAATTGCTTTATAAGTGAGTTTGCAATTGGCTTTGTACACTTAAGAAAAAAGTACACTTTGAAAAAAGTCATCCATTTTTAACTCTTCGTTGCTCAAAAACTTTTCAATGTTTAAAAAAAAAATTGATTTTTCATTTAAGTTCAGTACATATTAAACCCAAGCTTTGTTTCGTTTGTGCATAGAAAAAATTGCTCTCTCAAAATGGTTCCATCTCTGAAACGTCTTGGGGGCCTACGGACATTATTTCACTTTGTTACAATCTATGTCTTAAAGCTCCAATTTTTATGAAGGAGATCAAGACGAGATATCGTATTTATAAGTAAGTTTAGCAGTAAACAGCTGAATTCTCATTCGCATTTCCTTAAGCAAATAAAATATCGGCTTCTTAATCTCGATTTTAAACTGAAAATAATTTTAATACTTCTAATTTTTAATACTGACGTTTTCATGAAGTTTTTGAAAAAGGTTTTGTTAATAATTTTTATATCTGAACCAGGGTATATTATTTTCAATGCATAGTTTGTAAGTGAAATGATCACTGTAGACAGACCTTTAAGACCTTTTAGAAATATGGTTGAGACCGACAGGTGAATCGATTAAGCCATGTCCGTTCGTTTGTCCGTATGTGTGAAGTTTTTAGGTCTTTAAAAATCAGTTAGGACGCTCAGACTAAGAGTGTATCTTGGTTTTTATCTTACCACGCCTTCTACTGGCTTCAATATAGGACAACCTCTATTTTAAATTTTCTTTGAAAAGACGTAGGAACTTAAATTTGGTTATAGAGCATTAACGGCCCAAAATCTTTAAGAAAACAAAAACTGTACCACCCACAATATCAACAATGCCCACTTTTAACATGTTAGATCTTTAAACACAATTTCTCGGAAAGTTCAGTCCAAATCGAAAAAAATTGTGACAAATATTACAGATATTGCTGTTTGCTAAGTTTGCACCATACAAAGTTTTTTTGCTTGATAAATGTTAAAATTTGGCCAAATACGGTCAAAATATTAGATTATGCTAAGTTTGTGGAAAACCATTGAGCTTAAGCCCCGCTTACTTTAAGGGGGTGTTTTTTATTATTTTTTTATTCGAAATTCATTTCCTGTTTTTTCGAATTTCCGCATTATTTCTACAAAACAAGGACTGTCTCATGGAAAACTATAAATCTAAGAAAAAAGACGCTTGGGATAACCACCACCTACACATGCAAGAATTTCAATCTAAATTCAACCCATTCTCTCACAGAATTCTAAAAAAATACTGAATACTCAGACTTGGCCACTCATACATCAGTGTTCCCCTATCATAGTACCTTTTAATAGAGGAATACCCGCACTTTGTCGCCTTTGCGAAGAGCAACAAACTCTTACCATGGCTTATCTTCTTACCTGCAAATAAGTTGATTCAACCTGCAAAAGCATAACTGACCACTGTCTCTCTTGTATTTTACCCAACATTAACTTTAAGAATATAAGCTATATGTATATACGAGGTCATTTTCATTACTGCTCTAGATCTTGAAGATTCAATTAAACTTTCCCTTTTTTTCTACGACCTCAAGTCGAAAGCTTTGGCTGTTACATTTAATCACAAATAATTTTGTTATTTATTTATCTGTTAAATAAATTCTTCATACTGTAATGTGGCAAAAAGAAATGCAGGAATCGCTGAATGCACCCATCGATTCACTTTACGAACACACCCGCTCGATTCACTAAACGAACATACCCAACTGTCATTTTAGTCAGCTTGCATATTCAAAGTTCGAATTTAACCTCGATTCGATTTAACCTCCTTGGAATTCAGCGGCTGAGTACCAAGGAAAATTACCAAAGGGGAAGAATGGAACGTACTAGAAGGTGCTTAATTTTGTATATATACACGGGTGACAGCCTCGTATGGGACAGTTATATTCAATATTTCACGTTGACTTGTGAAAATCGGTAATAAAGTAAAAATTGACTGAATTCAAATAAAGTGTTGAATTCTAAGTAGTAAAGTTGAGTAACAGTGTGCTTTGAATTTAATTAAGTCTATTTGATAAATAAAGTGTTTCATTGTGAAATTATACAAGCGAAATTGAGTTTTATTCGACGAACCCCTGGCCAGAATACTACAACACATAATACTTATAATAACTTACGAAATTTTAATCAATGTGTGAGTTATTATACGATTTTTATCGATATTTCTAGTATCTGCTACCGATGACTATCGATGGTAAAGATAATCAATTTTCCTCTACATATTGTTCTTTAAATTATAACAAAGTGTGCTTCGGCAAATTTCATGGCACCCTGTAAATTATTTTGCATTTTCTTGGCTTTGTGGGCGGAGTTTTGATCGCCTAATACTTGACTACAAGCAAAGTTATCATAGATCATGTGACAAAATGCGAGAAAGCATGGAATAGTAGAAGCGCCTGAAAGAGAAAGCATTATCAGAAATTTGATGTTGACATTCAATTTTTCGCTTGGATGCATTGGCAGAGAAAATAAAATCATCAGTAGGCTGCTTGCTGCTTAAGCATATTACCCTGGTACTTCAGCTTGTACTTGGCTTGGTTGGGCAACAGAGACTTGTGAGAGGACGGACGAAAGAAAATTCACGGCACAAACAGGCGAAAATCATATTTTCCCATTTGTGCTCCAAGTCATTTTTATAAAATTATTTTCAAAGTGGTACAACTATTGCCATCTCTTGGAAGAAATATGTCACAAGCTAAATAGGCGGGACAGAGACGATACAACAGAAAGCAAAAAAAAAAATGAGACGGGATTTAGACTACTCTACAATCAAGTCAGTCAGCTGTTTTTTGTTTGGAGGAAGTTGTTTGGTTTTGGCGGCAGAGTGCAGAAGTTGTTTTTGCAATAGCAAGAATTTTTTTTTGGAGCGAGTTGTCAAATTTAATCAATACGAATCAAAATCCCGTTCCAAGTGGGTATCAGGGTAACATGCGGTTGCAGCAGCCAGCTGTCTTGCTTTTTGTTTTTCTCTGTTTCTTCTTTACTTTCAAGTTCTTACACACACGTAAACAAAACTAGTCTACATCTACTGAAAAACAAGTTTCTATACCTAGGCTCCTCCCTTTAAGAAGCGGGAACAAAAATATTCTTCACTCTACAACTATATTGATGCTTACTTCTGTATCATCTCTATCTTGTCTACTTGGCGTGTGAGATGTTCCGCCCAACAGATGGCAATAGTTGTACCACTTTGAAAATTATTTAATAAAAATGACTGGGAGCACAAATGGAAAAATATGACTTTCGCTAATTTGGTGCGACTCATGCGACTTGCTTCCGTACTGACAAGGCGCTTTCACCCAAATCAAGCTAATCAAAATCTGAAGTACCAGGGTAACAGGCGCAAGCAGCAAGCACCCATCTGTCGACTTAATTTTTCACCACTAATACATCCAAAGGGAGAAATAGAATATCAACGTCCAGTGTCTGATCATGCCTTCTCTTTCTAGTGCTTCTTCTTTTCAATTCTTTCTCTCACATTCTTCAATTCTTTTTCCACATTTTGCTGGTAGTCAAGTATCAAGTTTACCGACTCCGCCCAGTAAGTAACAGAACTTTTTGTAAAGAAATAGAAAATGCAAAAAAAACTACAGGGTGATATTAATCTGAAAAAGCAAACATTTTTTTTTATGATTTAATATGTTGTTATATTTTTTTATAATCTAAAAATTCAATGTATCATATCAAGTAGGTATAGTGAACAAAATATCAATAATCCTTGCCATCGATAGTCATCCCTAACTGAAACTGGATCTATCGATAAATAAATCAATATGATTCAATATGATTAAAATTCTAGTTTTGCCGGAATAATGCGAAATGACGTGGAAATTGATGCTAAAAAAAACAGTAACCCCAAAATTCCCTCATGGAATGACTTTTCAAATTTGAGTTAGAGAAGAAGAAACCTTCTAGCCTGTGGGTTAAAAAACCTAAACCAACAGCTGCCAATGTAATTAGTTCAGTGTCATCTATAAAACACCACTTCAAAACCACATTACACATCACCTACACTCATGATGGTAACGTCAGTCTGTTCTGTAGCGAAAAAAAATTCACATAGAAATAATCCACAAAGTCATGTCAGACAGGGCTCCAAGCAAATATTTTAGGTGTCAATGAACACCACACCTCCAGTGTCTTTAATCCGCTCAAAAAGAAACACATCATTTTAAAATGCTGGCGGCGTGTATGGTAAAATCTAAACTATAGATGCCAAAAACTAGCTCAAAGGATAACCTCTTCATAACAAAGCAGTACACCGTATCACCAAGCCAAATTCCCTCTCATATTTACGTTATTGAAATTTAAAAGCATGCTACACGGCGGCACGTAGATATGGTATAATGAGAGAATTTATTATGAAAACACCACGTAAACCAGATCAGATATACGCGACATGAATCGCTGAGAGAAATATCATCGCCAGAAGGAATGCTACAGTTTATCCATCCAACGAGGATATCAACAGCAGAAGCAGATAACTTAAAAGACCATGAAATGTCAATACGGAAGGAGCGCAAGTTCTTGCTCTCTTCCACCTCCTTTTCTTTTTGAGTTGATTGTGTCTAGCCAACAACTCTGTGCGTTGTATTATTATCCTTTATGTTTTTTCTTTCTTCCCCCGGATCCTTTTTTGTCATTCGTTTGTACGTTCGTTTCCGTTTTCCGATTTCTGTTGACGTTTCTCTTTTCCATCGTTTGTTTGCTTACCTCTATCACTCTGGCATTCGGTTGCATGCTCCTTTCATATTTATGGTATAATTCCTCAGGTGAAACCACACATGAATTCACAGGAGCGCTGATTGATAGACGACGCTGTGTTTGCCCCCCGAGGAGCTGGAAGGAAAACCCCCAAATCCTCGGAAATAAGACATCACATCAATCAAGAATGTATCCCGGAACCTTTTTTTGATAAATCTGATAGCTTCGTTGACAAATTGAATGCATTTTAAAGAAGAAGCAATCTTTTCCTCAAGAAGCAATCAAAAAGTTGACTCTGCATATGGGGCACATAATTGGAGTCACACCGGGTTTAACCGAAAACCATTTAACCGAAATTTTGTCAGTTTACCGTGCGACTACCAGAGAGGTACACAGAAAAATAAACTTATACCCTGCTAACGTGTATTGTTACAGAACTGAGCTCGACAAAGAGCATGTACCAGAAACAAGCAAAAAAGTCAAATGCCTGCAATTTTAATGAAAGAACGAGAAAATCCTTTCAGTCTCCATTATTGACAATTTATTTCTAGGGCTTTTAATTTACTATTCGGACAAAGTCCTAATAGCCAACTGAAAACCAACTACGGAAACAGAAGGAGGTTGGCGTGTTGGCAAAGCTAGAATTATTCCATTCATTCAAATAATAATTTTATTCATCTTTCTTGGTTACCGCTGCTACTGCTCCAGCTCCTGGTAGTCATGGTTAGGATGGTGCAGTGGGGTTGGAGGGAGTGATGGTATCATGACATTACAAGCAATTTCACGTCGAGCTGGATCTCAATGCGAAAACGTTTTGTAAGTTCCTTTGCATTTGTTTGGGTTGAATTATGAGAATGAGTTGATGATGATGATGGTGACGACTATGAGATGACTACGGCGACAATGACGATAGAACCGTCCATACTACATTCAACCAGCAGCATAATACGTAAAAAAGTTGATTGTTAACACGCCTCCCTGCTTGGAATAAAATAAGCTTGGCCTCACTTTTAGTCAAACTATACGCGATGGGAATTTTTGCTCTCTTTTTTCATTCGTAATCCTTTCTTGCAGGAACAGCTCTCAGTTCAACATACCCTGGGATATGATCATTGTTTACTTTTGCCTAGTTGGTGGATTCATTTTTGTGTAACCGATTGTGGTTGTTCAGCCTTTTGGCTCATAGTCCTTTTCCTTGGACATGTGTCTTTTTTTGTGTTTTAGTACTTGTTTTGAGAAGATTTCTTTTGTGTTATTGTCCTGGAGCCAGGATAGCTGGTTGCGGAAGGTCTAATTAAAAAGCCAAAGAGGATGCGATATGTATCTATGTATATACATTTCACAGCTTAATTATACTACAGCCATCGTAGTCACAAACGATAGATAGGAAATAAAATTAGGTGCTCGGAATCCAAACATAAAGAAGTGCCTTAAAGCAGGATTAAAGGAGACTAGTAAATTGTCAGAATGTATAGTCAGAGTATTTGATTGTAGATTTTGCAAGACAAAAGGAATTTCAATAAGTGTTTCGAATACTAACTTTCTCTCGCTAAGGTTATTTTTATAGAAGGTTAAAGGGCGGGCACGGGGCAAACGTGCCTCATAAAAATATCTTTAGCGAAAAAGCATAGAAACAACTCTAGAAATGCCTACCACGGCACACATAATTTCAACGGAAGACCCATAGAAACGGCCCACAAACGAAATCGGACAAACAATAGAAGAAATGTGTGACAGAAATAAAAAGGTAAGGCTGACCTGTGTCTTTTAATATTTTAAACGTGACTTTTCGGGGGTGAAGGTTAGAAGGAAAAAGGCTGCACGGTGGCATCCGTCTGTATGTCATATTACGATGTTACCTCAGTCTTGGTGGACTCAATAAAGGCGCAAGTAACAGCGTCCATCAATGAACAAGCGTTGATGGTGTCAGCACAAAGCAAAACAAGTATAAGGCATAACGCATCAAGGCTAGGCCACCGATACACACGCTGAGCCTAGGTCGGTCGGAGTAAGCTGAAGCAATAAATTATGTTTTCCTTTTTAACTCCAATGAAATCCGAATGCTTCATAACGATATAGTGCCAATGCTACACTAATATTCCGACAGACTCAAAATTTATTACCATAATGTTTATCATTTTGGGTGACAATATAAACATGTCATTTACTTAAAACACCAGTCACTTTACTGCCATTAAACAAAGATCAGGTAATATATTCTGCAGCTAAACAAAATAAAAACAGCTGAATTAGGCCAACAAAAAAAAACTTCAAACAACGATAAAACTTACTGTTTAAGGGATGAAATCACTCGGCTAATTCAACCTCACACACTCATTCATTAGGATATCGCAAGTCCGACTAAGATGATTCTCACCGTGTCGCGTCACACACGACACGTCAATGAAAGCGGTTGAGGCGGTGCGGTATGAATGAATGATATGATGGGTGGTATTTGGGGAGATATAGGTACCATTCCGATTCACACATCCCTCTTTTCGGGAGAAAAAAAAGAATTCCAACAAAATGTTCATTGGATGGCATATACGCAAAACCCCTATTCTTCAATCGCTTCTAAACACGTCGATGGTGGTAAAAGAAGTAAAAAAAAACACCAAAGCCAAGCCTCATAACTAATAAAAAGCAAATAAAACACAACCAAACCCATAGACAACAAAGTAGGTCGATGCCCACACATAAATTGGGTGGAAAAACTCAATTTCATCATCGAAATAAAAGCAAAATCCAAGCTGAAGCGAACGGCAAGAAAAATGCCACCGCATGGAGAGAAAGGACATAGGACCACCGCACAAATATTCATAACAAATAAACACAAATATTTACGAGAGACAGAATAAAATTCCCTCCTGGCTTTGTCCAGGGCTAAAAATGCAATAAAATGACTTTTTAGCCTTTCAACGATTTTCGTATATAAATTGTTGACCTTTTTATGGTAGAGTGAATGGATGAAGTCTGTGTTTTGTGCTGAACGTTGAACTTCCCAGAAATGAGGAGTCAAAGAGTGGTAATGCGATTTTCTCATATTTTCATTCAAATGTCGCCAATACTGACACCAACCGTAAAGCAAGGACGAAAGTGCCACTGGCAATGTGGTGTTCCCTTGCTTTGCAGTCATCCAACGACAAGCTTGGTAGAATGTTTGTTTATTGCGCCACGCAATCGGTTTTCAAACTCTGTTTGTGCAGCGCGCTGTGCCGCGCAAGACACGGGGAACAGTAGTGGCGTAGTGAAAGGGACAACAGCTAATTTAATGCAGTTTTTAAATAGGACAAACTAAACTTTATTTTAGTTTAGCAAACTGATTTTGCTAGAATGCCCAGATTTTAAATAAATGTTTTGTGTTTTCAGGTGCCTTGGACGCGATTTTGTCTTACGTTGTGCGTTTTGTGTTTCACGTTTTGTGTTTGAATTCCTGTGTTTTGCGTCTTATGTTTTGCGATTAACTTGTGTTTTTTTAAAGCGTGCGCTAGTTTGGTGTTTTGATTTTCGTGCTGTGTGTCATATGTTTTGCCTTATCCGATCTGCGGCTTGTGATGGTATTATGAAGTGCGTTGGGTGCGGTTTCATTCAAACCTATTGCGTTTTGGGTTTTTTCGAGATTTGCGTTTTGTGATTTACGTTTGCGTTTTGTCTTCTGCTTCTGGCTGTTTTTTTAGCGTTTTGTGTTATTGCTTGTGGTTTGGCTTTGTTTTATGCAATACGTAAGAGTTTTGAGTTTTGTTTATTTTGTGTTTTGTTATGCGTTGGGTGCTTTGAGTATGTTGGGTTTTGTATATTATGTTTTTCGTTTTGCGCTTTTTCGCGCGTTTGACGCTTTGCTTTTAGCGTGTGGAACTCCGTGTTATGTATTGCGTTGGGAGTTTCGCGTTTAATGACACATATTTTATATTGTTCGTCTTTAATTTTGCGCTTTGCGTATCGTTTTTTTGGGTTTCATGTTTTACATGTCATCTTTTGTGGTGCGTCAAAGATGTTCTGAGTGTTTTACGTTTTTTGTTTTATGAAATTGTTTTGTGTTGTTTGGTATTTTGCGATGTGGGTCTTGCGTTTTGTTGTTAAGTATTTAGTATTTGGTTGTGCATTGGGTTCTGAGTTTTATGCTTTGGGGTGCTTGCTTTGGGTGTTTTGCGCGAATGAGTGTATTGGGTTTGGTGTTTTACGTTTTGAATTTTGTGCTTTTCATTTTATGCTTGAGTTTGGTTTAAGTTTTTTTTTCAACATTTCAACATTTGAGAATCCTTGAGCAAGCAAACGCTTGCAAACACTTAATAGTTGGGTTCAAATTTTGCTTTTGACAAGCAAATTTTTGTGAGCATAGTTTCCGAATTATGTTTTGTTTTTCCAGGGTTTCTAGTTAGATGAAGTTTTTTAGAAGGATAAATATCTATTTTTATTGAAAAAATTGTAACTTTTCGAAAAAATGTTTTTTCAACTCATCAAATTGTATTAATTTTTTCTTTGTTTAAACCCTCTTTCGTTTAAACTGGCGTGTCTTTTTCTTACCACTTCTGTAACCATGACATTCTGCATTCCCGCAATTTCATCACCCACAGTAGAACGTTGTGGCATTACACTTTCGCTAAACTTGAAAGTGTTTTATTATTATTGTTATGGAAGATTGGAGGGAAATCTCGCCTCAAGCGTCTAGAAACTATAAATTTACTATTAACCCCGAAACCCACACAAAGACGCCGACCGTCTGCCCTAACGCACCAATCTGCAAGCCACCCCAGGCGGTGTTTACTTCATGCTGCTTAGATTGCTTACACAAAATGTGATAATGAAATTGAGACGAACATTCCATTCCGTATTTTCATGGTCCTTATATTATTTTCTGTTTGTGGATTTCAATGAATAATGCATAAACCAAAGTGGACGAATAATTTTTACTCCAAGCGATTCGTGGCCTGTGGGTATTGTGGTACATTGTGTATAGGAGAGTAAATCGTTATGCGATAATGGTGGATATAACTATGACTACATATTTCACTTGGCGGCCTAAGAATCTTAGCATATTTGATTATAAAGTTTGTAAGCGAACATTAAATATACAAGGATAACAACAGTCGTCTTAAAATAATAACCCGATCTCATTGCGAGTAAATATATTTTTTATTTGGATATAGGAACGAAAAACGACGCGCCGTATTGTTTAGTTGCCGCCAAAACAAGGACTCATATAAAAACAACGTAAAGAGTCCATTTATCTTAACTTTTGCACAAGAAGTCGTAAAATAAATTCCAATAAGCCCGGCTTTAAAGATGACAATGCATAAATGACTAAATTTAAAAGGAAGCACAATGTTTTGTTGTTTCTGCCCCGAGTATGCAAAAGCATACTTTGAGTGTATTCTAATGGGAAAAGCGTAAATAGCATCTGAATTATAAAATTGTTTTGAGATTCATGAAAGGATAAAGTCATCTTAAGTCAATGCTTAATTAAATTGTGAATCTTAAATTGCTTTTAAACTCCGTGATTTCGCATCGCAATCCGTCGTCTCCATACCCTTTTTATACTGCAAAGTTTTAGACGGACCATAAACGGGAATGTTTATAAAAAATATGAAAATGTTTCAGTCCGCATGCTATTGAAGGAGCACCATCAAGAGGATTTTTGCTTTATTCTCGACATAGTGCATCATACCAGGCAGCAACTCATAATAGGAAACGCTTGCGTACCTACGTCAATTTGCAAACCAGAGATAATCCGAGAAACATAAACTTTTACAGGTCTCCCTGGGCTTAACACATGCAGTAGGAGCAGGAGGACCAACAGCATTATGGCCAGAAAATTTCAGCAAAAACCCAGCAATTGCAGCATAGAAATTCTTGTGCATTTCCGCTTATTTGCATTCCCATGCACCTCGTATTCGTACATGAGTATGCTGCATGACCGTTTCATAGTAGACCTTGGGGCGCCACTAACAGCCTTGAACCTTGACTTGGCCAGAACAGTTAAGGCTGTGACGGCGGCGTGTAAGGACAGACGAAGCAAGTGCTTTGTTCCCTCCAGGATTTGCACATTAGATCTGAGCTGAGCTGAGTTCTTCCCTATACCCATTTACTCCGATTGTACTGGTGTGCAATAGCCTGTATTGAAATGTAGCATGTTCTACATGTTGGGTGTATTAAATAATTGAGGCTTAGGCTGGACACACAGAGAGGATTGCTGCATATTGCATACTGTGGAGCGTAGGTATATAAATAATCAACCCTTAAGGTAGCTCTTTATTGTGGATTAAATGCGTGCAAAGGGGCGTAAAGATAATTTGTTAGAGTACGTACGACGCTAATTTACATCCGCTTGTAGCACTTCAGTAGGCGCTCGGGATTTCTTGGCTGGCACCAACAATAATTAATTCGAGAATGTTTTTCGCATGCAATTTTTTATATTTTGTATTTTTTATATTTTTTAAATTTTCTACATGGTATATTAGGAATAGTGATATTGCAAAAATGAAATGATCCGTACTCTCAACGAGACTCTTAACGATGTAAACAACGAGCGACGACTACAAAGAACAAGACCCTTCGATCTAGCGACGTAGGGTGAAGCCGCACGAATGAACGGCTTTAGTAGGTGCATTCACTGGGTAGCAACAGAAGAGTAAACTACTTGTTAAATTAACTTAGTAGTAGTCAAGAAGTATTATGAGAGAGCGAAAATTTACTACTATGAAGTGCGTTCTGGCAGCTTCATAGTGTCTTTCATAAATGGGTGTTTTTGGAATTCGGCATAGCCAATATCGGCTAGTTCGGTATTATATACCTGCTCTGGGCGTATTGGTATCTTTGAAAGATTTTGGAGTCTTAAATTCCGTCCACCCTAGTATTCAAAACAAAAAATAATTTTTTTTAATTTTATAGAAGCAATGCAAGAGAACCATTAATATAAAATTTAGAAAAGTAAGTATAGGGTGTCGCACTGTTTTGCTGTTCACAGACATTTTTTAGCCAGTCATTAAAAATACAAAAAAAAAACTTACACCACCTGGAGGTAATTCGCTTTCCGTTCTGGTTAAGGCTAGATAATGTAATAGGAGTTACGACCCGATCCCCATATCCGGGTCATGACGGGCTACGAGTAATTTCCTTAACTCAACAGTGAATATTATTTTGTCCGGTGTGTCGTCTGCAAGGACTGCGATATGGCTTTGTTGTCTTTATGAAGGGTGTTTTCCCATTAGTAGTACAACGCTGAATATCATTGATTAGCATGCAAATTGAAGCAATGGCTACTGTTCCATAGAGTTGTGTTCTTTAAATTATGCCCCCGTAAAACTTGAAAAGTGCAACCTTATAATCGGAGGGTAGATGACGTGCTTTGGAAAGGAAGTGAAACGGTGCAAATTGCCTTATCCAACCACAAATTTGTTTCATATACGAAGCAAGAAAAAAAATGAACGGAAGTCTGTTCATGTTTGAAGGCTGTGTAGGGAAACTCTTAAACATAGGTTGAGAAGCCCCGAAAGATTGAAATTCACTTAATTATTAATGTGGATCAAGATTGTCACTCCACTTCTCAGTAACGATCTTACACGAGGATTTTTTTTGTCCGAGTTCATAACTTTCAAAATAAGACACATAACAAAAATTTGAATATAACTACCATAAGGAGGAGAAGTAAACGATATCGATTTTTTTTTGAAAAGGTTTTTTATTGACAAATCCGAGGGTTTCCTTCATATGTCACTTGGCATCAATCAGCCGACATCCGTCATCCAACATCCGGCATCCATCATACGCCACCCTTCATCCGCTTACCTATCATATTTCGGTTCAATTTAATATGACTTTTTTTTTTTAAATAAATGTTTAAGTATATAATGTTATGTATGTATATCGAACTTGATTAAATGTAATCGTTTTACGATCAAGATATAATCGTTTTACAATTTTTTTACAGGGTAGGGTAAATTGCAATCCGTTGCAGACGGACTGAAGTTTTTGCAAAAGAACTTTCACACTTTCCCACTTGTTAAACTAAAAACATATTCATAAGCCTGAGAAGTAAGAGGGACTATACATTAGTATACCTTATTAGTAACCTTGCAAAGCATTAACACATGTATCTTATTGTGCTCGACATGGTAACATTACGTCCAAGCGCTGTCACTGTACCCTAACAGCAAAAAAAACTCATTCGCTAACTAAATGTACCAGAAGCGATCTGTCGATAAAATATTGCACAAACAATGCTGCCGATAAATCCAAAAAAAATTCCAGAAGCGACATCGCTTTTATCTTAAGTGACCTCTGGAAACTTACATTTAAAGTGGAGCAGAGCAATGAAAATCGATAGATCACATGACATCACCATTTAAGAGTGGAGCTGCTCCTGGTCTATATCTAAAGCTTCTCTTTTTTGTATAGTACTATACACACTCCCGCTTGTGTTCCAAACACTACCACCCGAAAGCTCTTTGTCCGAAGCCGACACTTCCATTCTATTATTTCGGTTCATTCAATATTCACTTGGCTTAAGTTCGTTGCAATTTTCCTCATCAGTCTTCGAAAATATTCATAAAAAATTTACATTCAGGGCCCCCTTCAGTGAGCTCCACTCCTCCACAGTAGGACACTCTTGTGTTTCACAGTGCAACTACAATGTTCTCTTTAGAGTCTCCACCGTGTCATCGCTGTTTTCGTCATTGCATTCGGTCGCTTCGATGTTCGAATTTCAATCTAACGTATATCACTGCTCAAACAGTGTTGCCAATGTGCTGATCTCTCTGTGTGTCGTTGTGTATTCCATGCAATGTTACAAGTTACAATACTTATTAGCGCTCACTGAATAAATAATTTGTCTACTTTACAGAATTGGTTTGTTCGTTTTGGGGTGATGCCACCCTTGTAAGGGGTATGTTAATCGAGTACAATCTGTCCCAAATATAGCCAAATATATTCCTTACCTGAATTTTGCAAGGGTGAGTGTTTTTGGCTGTGGGTTCTTGGTTCTGCTGATACATTATTTACAGTATAAGTTAGCGTGCTTTTAGGTGCATCCACATTTAAAGAGTTGAATCAAAATGGTGAGTGAAAAACAAGAAGTCTCTCTTTTTATATCAGTTTTTATTCCTCTTAAGCGTAATTTTAATTAAGGTTGAATTATTTATCTAGATAAATAAAAAAAACATAATCCTTTTCGCTAAGATTAAATTTATCACAGCAATAGTTTGGAAAGTCTTTGTTTCCCAAAGCAATTTAATTCCATATCATAAAAACAAAGAAGCAAAACGATCGTCTTTCTATTTAACAAAAAAAAATATTTTTTATCCATTCAACTGTTCACAGTATAAATATCTTATTTAATTCTGCTTAACATACTTCATTTTTCCGTTATTTTTTTTAACAATTTAAGTTGTTTGAGTATTAAACTTTGATTAAGCAAGTACGAGTAGATTCATGCAACCAACACTCTGTATTTCTGTATAAAAAAGCGCGTTAAAAAAGACATTAAAAACAAGTTCTTTACAAAACTCACCTTATAGCCAAATTCGATATTCCGATGAACTTCTATGCAGACCAAAAACCAAACCAAAGGCTAAAAAGAATCAAATTGAAGCCTTTTGTTTCTTGAAAAAGGCACAGAATTCAAAATTTTTTAAAGTCTGGTTCGAATTAGCTGTACTACTAAGTTTTTTTTTAAGTACAGAAGAACGTATGTTCTCAAGGACATTGTAGCTGTCGTTAGATGTTACGCTAAAAAAAATTCAAAAAACGGATTTATGAAAAATGGAGGAAACGATTAAGTTTTTGAGGAAAATTTGTTGATTAATCAGCATATTCGACTTAGACATTAATTCAGAAAGAATTTCAGAAAGAATTTGTAAAAGGCTACCTAAATCGGTCATCGATAGCTTAATTTGTCAAAGCAGTTCACGCGATAGGTAAATAAAGGCATAATCCTTGCGGGGGAAAGCTGGTGGTGTTTCTGTGGAGGGTTTCCATGTTACGTACAGGTTCATCAGCGTTTGTATTGGATTAAGAACATCTTTTCTCTTCTATCGTCAAATTCTTTCCGCTCGCAGTGTGAGTAGCATTTTAACAGTCGTCATAACGTCTTATCGCGAGCTTAGGATAATCGGGTCTGTATTGTTGATTGATATTGATTGTCATCATAGCTATTTAAAACCGCAACTAATACTGTTTTCCAAATCGGAAAGGTCTCACGTAATTCTGCTACTGCGTTACCCATGCTATCCAGGTAGATTCGGTATCGGATATGGGGTCTAGTTGATATTTTAACGTCATACAGAAACTTAAATTGCTGAAAATTTCTCCAAAAAGCTGGTGCACTCACTTTGCCTATGATTAGGCAAAGTATGTGCACCACCTTACTATGATTTAACCCAAATTTGAAAAAAAAAATAAAATAAAGAAAAAACAAAATAGAGACTCACTTCTCCAAGCAATCCAACCATTTGAATGTGGTCCATTTGAACGTGACCTCGCCCGTATTCGTGTGGTGGTGCTTATTTAGGATCCGTCTTGCACAAGGCCATTGTGATGGTGATGCTGTGCCGACGAGTGGTATTCTTTGTGGTGGTCATCGGTCTACGGCTCTGCCATTCAGTATTAAATCTTTCGTTATCATCTGTCTGCTAGCTGGTTCTGTTCGAGTCGTTCCAAATCGATGCCAAATTGCACTCTTCTCCATCAACAAATGACGTCGTTTTGAGTTGCTAAACTTCTGTAAAGGCCGTAGGTGCTGGAGGAATATTTACACAAAAAGAATAGAAGCGATAGATTAATGTTAAGCTAATCACGGTATGAAGGTGTATACCTTCTACACAAGCTCATACCACAACTACGAACAGATATTAAAAAAAAATCAGGAGCAAGAAAACAAATTTACGTGAATGATTCCCTAATTTTCTTACCTCGTTCCGTAGCATGTAATTTTCATTGAAACTAATTTTTTTGCCGTATCTTTGGTTAATTGCTAATTATTCGCTCTTATCCCTACTGCCTGATGCTCCTTTCCATTCTATTTTGAGTGAAAATTATAAAAGGAAACCCAAATGTGAAGAGGTTAAAGGATCAACCTCAACATCAAGGAAAAACACCCTTTCGATGGAGAACTGCTATTTTGCTAAAGCGACTTTCAATTCTCGAGCGCTCTCCGCTTTTCGCTTTGGGAGTCCTTGCTATGTGTTTTAGTGGGATGGGGCGGGGCTCATTAAATATTGAAAGATACCTCGGACGCTTGTAAAGCATCCTTTATTAAATAAGTATATGATTATTTTGGAACACTGAAAGAGTAGGCACATCACAGGCTGAATGCACTTTCCCGTGATAAGTTAATTTTGCACTCGCTCGAGTCATTGAATGATTTCAATTTCCTGTGACGTCGTGGTAACCTCACTTTTTTTCTTCTATTTAATTGGGGATATTTCATGTTCAATTGGTCGGTTGAGGAATCATCGTCACTACAAGCGGTTCTTTTGTAAGAAATCCCAGCACACCCTTATACATTGCGGGAAAGAGCTACAGACATTTTTTAATTAATTAATTAGGCAATTAATGCACATTATGCGGTCGGTTTCACGAGTGGCCATACACCACTAATAATTTATTGATTGCAATAAATTTATTTTTTTTCCATTCATACTGTTGCGACACTTATGGTGCAGACGGTTTCTCGCCCAGCCATTATATCGAAGTGAACAGTTTAATGTGCGCAATGATTAAAGGAATAATTTTTTTACAGATTAAAATAATTAATGAATGAATCTTGCATTCGGTGGGGTTTTTTTTATGGTGGGTTCTGTAGTGCTTCGTTTTTTTGTGTGTGCGCAGACAGTTTTAATTACCCTTTTTCAGGCGTGTGATTTCAGTCGTATGTTGATTCATGGTTGACCACATGTTGATCACATGGTTTGTCAATGAGAAGAAAGGCTTGATATTTTGGGAGGTGAACAGAGTTGACTAAGATAGAATGGTATTCCATAAGTTTGAAATCACGTAAGTCTTACAAAACCCTGGCTTCGCTAAAGATATGGTAGTGTCATATGATGAATTGTACAAGTTGATTGCCAAAAAAGCGTGGCCAGCTAATTTCAGTGTCAGCCACGTTCAAAGAGGTATAAAAATGCTGTCAAGGCATTTAATCCGTTTTTTGTTTTTCAAATAAAGTCGACAACAAGGGATAGGGCTACCATATTAAATGCTAGACATCTGAAGAGCGGAAATGATTAGGAACAGAAGAAAAAGAGGAGAGGAGGCACCGGTAAGCACTTCTCAAGCACTTCTTCACTGGGCTCGATACTAAGCTCGGCGTGTATTACGGTTTAAAATTTGGTGAACTTGGACGCCTTTGGCCACTCCGACAGAACACTGTTACTAAAAAATCGCATCGATGTTTAAGTAGATTAGATTATCAATAGAGCGAGACCCTTCCGATGACTTGGCGCTGTGGTCACTTAAAGAGAAGCCTATTTTTTGAGCCATTTCTTGGCTCTAGAGGCAGTCAGGAAGACAAGGACCCTTCTTCAAGGAGGGATATCGACAAAGTTTGCCGATATAATCATTTCTTCACCGCGAGGGTATTCTTTGTAAGACGAAGAAAGGCCGCATAATTTAGGACCGGTGAAGATGTTTCTTCGGTTCTAGAGTTTCTAAAGCTATTTTCACATGCAAGATGGAAGTGGGGCTGTGGTGCGGTTGGTAGCACCTATGACCGACAATCGGAAGGTCCTGTATCCGATTAGGGATCCAACCAACCCTCTTTTTTATTTATATTTTTTTTTTGCTTACATGTCTTGTTAGGAAAATTATAACAACTATGATGTTGTTATAATTTTCCTAACAAGAAAACTAGGCCGTACAGGCTCCTCTATTCTGACGTTTAGCCGTAGAGTCGAGTTGAAATATTGTGTGTGGTTAACCAGTAGCGGGGATGATTCTGCAACCTTTATAGAGTTGTATTTATACGCCAAACACATGCAGTGCAATGTAATAAAAATTGTAAAAATCGCTCGAATTTAAAATCATGCAAAGTTCATTCAACACAAGGCAATAACGAACAAGTACTAAAATGCAATGCTTTGATAAAGTTCCTCTACACACTACATGAACCCAAAAGGCGTCCTTATTTCCTGTTGTTTTTATAAAAAATTGAGGTATAATTTAAAAAATATGTATTGATGAAAGATAAGGGATGGGTTGCCTGGCATACATTTGTACGAGCACACCAATTAAGCAAAGGGAAAAAAGAAGAAACCAAGAGCTCCACCACGCACAAAAGAATCCAATGCGGAAACAACTTTTGGGATATCGGCCTGTATACTCTGCTCATGCTGCATAATTTATGTATATTAATTTTTTACATATAATTTTACATAAGTGGCTATTACTTCCTATTTAGATAAAAAATCTCTGACATAATGAGAGCTCATTTAAAGGTATAGTTAATGCTCACCACTCCCGCAGGATGAAACACAACAGAATGGGTAAAAGGTCAACATGTTGTTGCGATAATATTTTATTATTTTTATGAGTGAAGCAATTTCCCCTGTTGACTTTGCTTGCTGTTCGAATAATGGGTTTGGGGAAACTCCTGTCGAAGGAAAGGATTTCACTTGACATTGTTGAGTGGAAGTAAGTGTGCGTGTGGGTGTTCCGAATGGCAGAAGTGCTGGATGGAACGTGTACCGACTTATTGCGTCTGCGAATGGATTAAATTATTTTTGGCAAACATGTGGAAACTTGTTGCTATTGTTGGAGCTGGTGTTGATTGTTAGATAAGACGTTTGTTACGTCATGTAACATGTTCATTTGCTGAACAGGTGTCATTGGTAATTGAATCGTAAAACGTCTCGGAAAAGACTGAACAAATTTCTGAGCAAAAAAATATAGACAATGCAACCAAAATACCCAATAGACACAATAAACAATTGTGCTGAAAGTTTTGAGTCCTTGCTTAAGCATAAAAAAACCTTATCGAGTTTAAGAATATTAACTAACAACTTTGAATTATGGTAACTCATTGGTTTAACTTCAAGGGTTAGGTGTAATGGGTTTCATATTATTCTAAATAATTGTGCGATTTTATTTGGAATCTTTCTTTCCTTCAGCCTTTGCTAAACAATGTTAAAAAATCTTCTTTTTTTAAAGGTGTAAACACCATCAGGCTTTGGTTCAAATCGTTTTGTGTGGAACAAAACCAGGCTGAGAGTTAGTCATACCCACTTAAGAGTAATCGCATTTTGGCATCAGACCATATAAGTCGCTGATATTTTCACCTGAGTTTTAGCAAAATAAGTAAAACAAATATCAAAATTCTAACAAAATTGTTTTTTCTTTTATTTTCGCAGTGCTAATAGTTCCTTAGTAGCTACCTAGCAAATAAATCATTGTTACTATTTTGGATCACTCTGTACCAAAAACAAATCGAAATAAAAAGAAGCTACCAACGACATGAGAGCTGACATGAGAACCCTTTCATTTGACACCCCAATTGGCAGGATCCATCCAGGAACAACTTAGTAATTATTCATGAAATTTTAAAGCGTTTTTCCCATATGTGTACTTGCTGTTTTGGGTGGCCAGAGCAAAACGCCCAGGCCCATCAAAACTTCAGTCTGGGATCAAGAAGAAAGATGCATCAAGCACCGAAATATTGGCTTAGGTGTGGATTTGATTCGTGCAAAAATTTTTTAGGCACATGGTGACCCTGAATGTTACTATTTCCACAAAACTCCTTATGAAAACCTTTCTGCGTCCACAGCTTCGAATTTCTGGTAAACATGAGATTGTCACGGTCTTATTTCCCATCCTCAGCCCCTTTCATTTGACACCTCATTTGCCAGGATCGTCGGAGAAACAACCGAGTTATTTATGAAATTATAAAATATTTTCCCCATTAGTGTACCTGCTGTTTTGGGTTGCCAAAGCAAGATTCACAGGACCATAACTTCAGTCTGGGAGCACGTAGAAGCATGAATCAAAGATCAAAATATTGGCTACAGTGTAAAATCTGTTTTTACATTCTTTTCTTGGGGACAGAGTGTCCCAAAAATTTACTATATCCTTAAAACACCTTTCGAAAACCTTTCGAAAACGTTTATAGCTTCGAAATCCTGGACTAGATCAACATGGGGTTTCCACAGCTTTGATCATCATTCTCAGCACTTTCATTTGACATGCCATTCGCAACATGATCCATTCAGCAACAGCTTAGTTATTCATGAAACTAAAACACATTTTCCCATTAGTGTACCTGCTGTTTTGGGTTGCCACAGCAAAATGTCCAGGTCCATAACTTCAGTCTGGGAACGCGTAAAACAATGAATCAAACACTGAAATATTGGCTACAGTGTGAAGTTTAATTGTGCATCCATTTTTTGGACAAAGTTTGGCCCAGAAATTTACTATTTCAACAATAGTAATAGTAATTCCCTTTCAAAAACCTTTTTACGTTGATAGCTTCGAAACCCTGGACTGGATCAACATGAGAGTTCACAGTTCTATTCCCCATCTTTAGCCCTTTCATATGACACCCCACTTGCTATGATCCGTGCCGGAGCAGCTGAGTTATTCATGAAATTAGAAAATATTTTCCCCATTAGTATACCTGCTGCTTCCTGAGTTTTTCTGTGCGCCTGGTGTTTCACGCGATTTTTTCGTTGTTTTATTGAATTTTCTTGGGTTGCCAGACCAAAATGTCCAGGTCTATAACTTGAGTTTGGGACTACGCAGAACAATGAAACAAACACCAAAATATTGGCCACAGTATGGGGCTTAATGAGCATAACTTATTTGCGCATAACTTTTTTTCGCACAGGGTGGTTTGAAAATTTACAATTTACACAAAACCCAATTAAAAAAAACATTTTAAGTTCATTGCTTTGAAATCCTGGGCCGGATAAACACGGGACTTTCATGGATTTGATCTTCATCCTCAGCCCTTTTATTTGACATGCTATCGTATTTGTCAGGAACAGCCATGCAGGATCAGCTAAGTTATTCATAAAACTATAAAATATTTTCCCCATTAGTGTACATGCTGCTTTGTTTATTGATGTTTCTTTTCGTTGCATACAGCTTGGAGCGAAATTTTAGTTCTTATAAAACACTCGGAGTAAATTTTCCAGGCCTATAGCTTCTGTTTGGGACCAGGTGGAACAATGATTAAAACACCACTTATTTGGCCAGAGTGTGGGGCCTGTTTGTGCATCAGCTTTTTGGACACAGAGGATCAAAAAGATTCCTTTTTCTACAAAGCCCCTTATTAAAACCTTTTTGTATTCCTAGTTTTTACTTTCTTTCTTTCTTTGCTTTCATTAATACAACGTCCTTTGATAAGGACGAAGATGAAATGAAACGCTGAATACTGGTTCTTAAATTATTTTTATTTTATTTAAATGATATTATTTACATAGTGACTAGAACTTCAAGCTTAGGAACCATTTGCTTGTGCTGATAAGGTGACAAAAGTGTTTGTGATTAACGCAAAATCGCAGCATGCTTTTGAACTTTAGGTCTAGGTACTGAGGGATTTCTTAGTTTCTAGGCCTTTTCCGTTGATTTTCTTTTGATTGATTGAACTGAGGAAGTTTTCTATTTGTGTGGCATGTGACTTGTTTATAGTTTTTTGATGAGAGTGCGTATTGGTGCAAGTTTTTAGATGATGAGTGTGATTTCAGGGTTGTAACTTTTAGCCTGTAATAATGTTAAGTTTTATAATTAGTTATTGTTTGAAAAGACAAAATAACGACACAAAGTAAAGAAGACATATTTTGCCGCCAAGCAAAGACATTTCACAACAATATCTTAGGCAGAACATCACCACAGGTAGGTTAAAGGGTAAAAGACATTATTTACCTTGGCCCCGCTATGAACTAAGAGAAATATGCTTTGTCCGATATCTCTTCCCATATCGCTGCTTCGTTTGGTAAGGTGCTTGGGTAACAAAGCCCTCTGTGAAAGACGACTCTCACAATATCCCAGTCCTTAAATATATGGTACCATACCTGCCATGGGCTCTGCCAGAAGTGGATTAGTCCACCAGCTCAAAATTCACAACGAATGGTGACTTTCTCTGGATGCAGTGCAACTTAGTGGATTTCGTGTTCAACAATTTTGCTTTAATCAAGAAATGGGCCTCGTCGCTCAGTATGCTTTTTTATGTTAATCACTTCCACATGTTACTGTCCGCTATTAGGTAGTCAATACTTTGTCCATGTTGATTTGGCAAGATAGATTTGACAAATAAAAAGCAATTTGACGGATGTAGACTAATATAACCTGGCCGCAATCGCCAGTCAAAGTTCGGAAGTCCGTAATGAAATCCTTTGACAGACCATATTAAAGAAACACAAGTAATTCTGTTTCTTTTTTAAGAAATTGGTGGAAGAAGTTAAGCTTAGCAGGGCAATATTATCTGCATCAGGCAACGAATTTCAAGAACTGTGGTTCTAAAGTTTTCACTGTAGTTCACTGTGTTCACCAGCCACACACTCTTTCTTCGTTAATATTCCAGTCCAGACGTTAAGTGCCTGTGCAAACGCAATGCGCCTTTAATGTTAAAAGCTTAAAAATTGGCTCTTATCTGGATTTCATGAGAAACGACGGGTCTGGATTTCATGAGACCCGTCATTTCTCATGAAATCCCGATGCACGGAGTTTCATATAATTTCTACCAATTAAATTGAACAGAGAAATACAGATTTTGCATCATACTAAAGTCGCTCAACTGAAAAAAAACGACATCCACCGGGACTTATGGGCAATCACAATTTTTTTTTCAGGATAAAGATTTATGCAAAATTAACAATCCAAAAACAAGCCAATCGTAAAAAAGGGATTTCATCAGTTAATCCGTCGAGTTCACGGTCAAATGCCTCGAATTACGATCCTTCGATATGGTTTTTTGTCCGTCTGGTCATTGTTTATCCTGTAATTGAATATGGATTGGCCGCATGCTGTACAAATGAATATTTACTATAAAGGACATAAATAACACATACACAGCAACTATAAGATACAAAAATACAAGCACACTATTGTGAGAAATGTGTTACAACGTACTAGTAATAAAAGAGTCAATTTATTTTTTTTTTAATAAATTATTACTTATACAAAAACAGTGTCCATTTGGAAAGTAGAGGATATCCTCGCGCATGTTTTATCATTTATCATATATTCTTTTTTTTTATTGTAATATTTTAAAGAATGTGCAGTTTTAATATATTTTGTTGAGACGTTTTATAAAATGTGTTCTGTTGGATGATTCTTTGCGGACGTTTAAATAAAAAGTGATGGTGATAAAGCCAAGAAATAAGAGAAAAATATGAGTGGCAGTTAATTTTTAGTAAAACTTAGATAATATTTAAATTTGGCCAAAACTTAACAAAACAAAACTGGAAAACAAAACTTAAAACACAAAACCCAGTAAATTGTAGACAAGAACCAAATGTATACGAATTGTGTAACAAAAACTAACACACCAGGAGCGCAAAAATGTGATTTCATATTGCATACTAAAAAGGAAAAACGGAAATTAGATTGCATTAAATTGTGCAATCGAAATTAAGCACACAACACACAACAACAAAAACAAATAACGACAAGTTAACTCACAACTCTTACCTGTAGGTTGTCTATAAGAACTTGAACATATGGCGTAGACAAGAATGTCATTGCACGATTGCCAGAGCTGCTTGCGGCTTTTTGAGGCACACCAGCCTGCGCCTGTTGAATTAGACGTGACTGTGAGAAGAAACAAAATGAGAAAAGATCATAAAAATGTTTCCTTCACAAGGCAACTGCTACAAACACGAGTTGATTCCCTTATGCAACTAAGTAAGAAGGATAAAACATTAGAGAGACCCCGGATAAGACAATCTTGAACCACCTTTCTAACAAACTGAAGCACGAACTTCAAGATTTTAAAAGTCGCGAGACTACTGCTTACCTCGAAAGTTTGACTGCCGATAAAGGTTCGAACTACTCTCTTTGGAAAGCAGTCAAGTCCGTTAAGAAGCCTATAGCACACTCTGCGCCATTAAGAAAAGACAACGGCGAATGGGCAAGAGAAGACAAAGTAAAAGCGGATTTATTTGCAGATTACCTAGAAGAAACATTCAAACCGTTTGGCGGGGAACCATTGGTCGAGGAGCTCAATCCTTATGCGGTACAAGATAATTTTAGAAAAAAAACCGTGTCATTGGCTGAACTTCGTCAAACGATAAATAATCTGAAAAACAACAAAGCCCCTGGCTACGACTTAATTACTAGCGAAATTCTAAAGGAGCTACCGAAAAAAGCTTTGGTCAAGCTACTCTATATCATTAACGCTTCCATGAGAATTTTAAACGTTCCAAGGCAATGGAAAGTGGCCGAGGTCATAATGGTTCCGAAACCAGGAAAATGTCCAAGCGACAAAAAGTCAGACCTATTTCGCTACTGCCGATAATATCTAAGGTATTCGAGAAACTGTTACTCAAAAGGTTGCAACCAATCATTGAAGAAAGACGATTGATTCCGGATCACCAATTCGGATTTAGGAAAAAGCGTTCAACAATCGACCAGGTCTATCGAATAACAAACGAAATCGAAAAAGCTCTGGAAGCGAAAAAGATATGTACTAGCGCTTTTCTCGAAGTATCGCAAGCCTTCGACAAGGTGTGGCACGAAGGCCTGAAGTACAAATTAAGGCTTTGCTTACCAGAAAAACTCTATAGAATCTTAGAGTCTTACCGATGAGGGAACAATTTTAGCTACGTTCGCAGATGACACTGCTATACTCGCTATTGATACGACAGTTGAATTATCAACAGGGAAGCTCCAGCGCGCTTTAGACAAAATATGCGACTGAACGAAGAGCTGGCGAGTTGTCCTTAACGAGACTAAGTCAACGCATGGTAACTTTACTTATAAAAAGATAAACAACAAACCTTTCTTAATTAACTCGGTACAAATCCCGTACTCAAATGAAGCGAAATATCTAGGAATGACTCTAGACGCAAAACTTAAATGGAAGCCGCACGTTAAAAAGAAACGCAACGAGCTCGAAATCAAGTTAAGAGAAATGAATTGGCTTATCGGAAGATTTTCGAAACTAAGCGTATATAACAAACTGCTTTTGTATAAGGAAGTGCTAAAACCATCTTGGACGTACGGTATACAACTCTGGGGTTGTACTAAACCAAGCAATATATCTATTTTAGAAACTTTTCAAAATAAGACGCTCAGAGCAATCGTTAATGCTCCATGGTACATAAGAAATAGCGATTTACACCGAGATCTAGGAATCGCAACCGTGTCCGATGAGGTAACAAACTTTACTCGCAAACTTAGTACTCGTCTTCGCGGACACTGCAACAATGTAATTATCCGAACTTTGGATCAGACAAATCTTACGCGCCGACTACAACGAAAGAGACCGTTAGATCTAGCAGCATAAGATGAAACCGCATAAATTGACGGTATTGTAGGTGCCTTCGTTGGAAGGCAGCCTGCCACACGCGATTACTTCAGAAGTTCGAACTACTTGTTATGGAAACTTAGTCGTAGTCTGTCGGAAAATGGGAGGTTTTTTAGTGAGTAAGAATCTCACACTACTATGAGCACGCGCAGCCGGTCCTCGTAGTGCCTATGAAGGTTTTTCCTACCCACGGGGAAAAAAAAAAAAAAAAAAAAAATAAGGGAGACCATACTGTTTCGATGGTTCGGGATCGAATAGCGTTGGGGCCAGGGGCAAAGTTTTTTATTATAATCTATGCGTGGTGTGACATTATTCTTGTCCTTCCTTACTATAAAGTATAAAGCAAAAATTAAAAATGAAAAAGTAAAAGTAAAAAGCGAAAAGTAAAAATTAAAAAGTAACAAGTAAAAAATTAAAAGTAAAAGTGAAAAGTAAAATGTAAAAAGTAAAAAGAAAAATTAATAAGTGAAAAGTAAAGCGTAAAAAGTAAAAATCAAAAGTAAAAAGTAAAAGGTATTATGTAAGGTTTAAAAAGTAAA
Organism: Neoascia interrupta; assembly: GCA_947623515.1. Taxonomy (NCBI): domain Eukaryota; kingdom Metazoa; phylum Arthropoda; class Insecta; order Diptera; family Syrphidae; genus Neoascia; species Neoascia interrupta. Next base: position 44,678,851 of record OX392462.1, on the reverse strand, counting down.
AAATAAAACATAAAAAGAAAAACATAGAAATTTAAAAATATAAAGTTCCCCTACAATAAAGTGCTATGTGCATAGGTATTCAAAGCACTAGGTAGCTTACCGCGGAGTGGTCGGTTCGCGTGTTGGGTTGGGCATAAAATGCGTCGGGCCCAGAGTAATTTTAAAATTTTTGTTTCAATATATCCTGTAATACGACAGGATTCTTCTTTATACTAGGGTTGCTATAAAGCGCTTCTTTTATGTTACAACAGCCTAAAGTTTACACCAAAAGATTCCTTTTTGCTAAAAAATTTTACTTCCCCTCTTATGATGCATAGCCTTCAAATTTTCTGCCTTAGGGTTCTTATTTTCCTTTCTTTTTCAAGAACGAATCAGACAAGAAAAACTTCTGAGCTCTAAATTATATCCCTGATGATTGTCCTAAACTGACTGTTCGTATAGCTCAGAAAATAAGTATTATATTATTACATATTATAAGTGGGAGATGTATTGCAAGATGTTCATTAAAAATCGCCCCTGAAAGTCGATCTCTCAAAATACCTCTCAACACTCAAAATAGACGATTACCATTTGGACAGCTGAATATGTGCCTAAACTACTCACCAACAAGCTGGTCACTCACCCCTATTATTAATCGAGAAACACACACAAGTCATGCACTTTTTGTCCAATAACATTTGCTTGTTCAAAGAAGTTACATTCAGTATGACTGTCAATTTTAACTTACACATAAAGAAAGCCTTGACTATGATTTACAAGTACGTATAGTTATTTTTAAAGCGTAAATGTTGTATTTGTACTAACCTCTTCCTTCATGATGCTGCTATCTGCATGCTGAGCTCCATCAGTTTTTGGTCGCCAGCTCCTCTCTCTGCCACTTACCGGTTTTTGTCGCCTTTGAGTATTTTGTGGTCTGTGCAAAAAGAATAAATTGTGACAATGTCAGAAGGGGTAAGCACACTATGTAGAACAGTAGTGCAGTCAAAAGGAGTGCATGTTTACAAATTAATCCAAGTCCTTAATCTATTCTCCTCGGATTCTTCTTATATGTATGTTCATGCATCCCTTTTAAAACTCACAAAATCCAGCTATTCAGAGATGAAATTGTAATGCAATATATTGAAGATTTTAAGAACTTTCCAACAGTAGAACGAGAGGATAGAGAAACGGGAAAATTGAACTCTTAAATTAGATTAAGCTAAGACAGGATGCATCATCTCTGATATCGGATTATGTCTTTCCTGTGTCGCTGGCATGCCCTTGCACTTACCCCACATCGGATGTTGTCATATCGGCAGAGGTAAGAGGCAAGGAGCATAAAAATACAAATATAAAATAAACGTAACAAAGCCAGGCAGACAGAAAAACAAAATAAAGATGAGCTTTTTCTGTTAATTACTGCAGTTTCTTTCATCTCACTTACCTGACTCGTGTTTCTCATAGTCCTCCGGCTGGGTGCCAGGCTTCGCCTTCACTTCGATATTAATCTCAGCCGTGCTCGGTCCAGCATGACACGAGTACACCCCGGCATCCCGGAACGTTATGTCCAATACACGAAGTGCGCCCTTTTTCGAAACTTTGAACTTCCTCGATTTGGCCAAGGGCTTGTGGTCCTTTGTCCAGCGTATCTTCGTCCGATTGTACCGCTTTACGGGACATTTGATTACTTGTGTCCCATAGAACACCACAGCCGCACCGCCCACTTTCAGTGTGATTTTACTCTTCTTCGGGTCATGCTGGATGTGTGTACTGTTATTGATAGATATTATAGGCTTGGGATCTTCTGGAGGACATGACTAAACGTTACATGGCTTCTTATCGGCTGGCTTAGCGCTGGGACACATCGATTCGGGTCGTTCGATTTTGTGCTCCTGTGCCATTATTTGCTTGCACTCAACCTTACGTTCCTTGATGCCATAGCCGCATGTGTGTGAGCATTTCGACCATTCGCCCACCTCCCACCGTACGGGGCAATCTAGGACATTGCAATACTGACGATCCGCCTGTGGTGGCTGAGGACACATGCTGTTTGGTACAACCATTGTGTTCTCACCACCCCGTGTCACTTCGTGAATGCATTGCACCTCACGAGTTTTGATGCCAATTCCACACGACTTAGAGCAGGGTGTGTAGTCCGAATAGTTCCAGCGGGGTGGACATGGACGGTCATGTTCGCACCCGAGCTTCTGGTTTGGTTTCGGGCGAGCACAGGAATGGTGACACCACCCGTCTATTGTCTTCCCGGACGCAATTAATGATGAGCTCCTCCACTCCACCCAGGCACGAAGCACTGCAACTGGTGTAGCCTTGTTCACGCCACACATATGTTTTGCCAGGCTCCAATACGCCCACCTTTATCGAATCCCTTGTGTACTGCTCGTCATAGCCATGCGAAGGCAGCATACATGGTTCCTCAACGCATCTCTCGACTTCATCGTAGGGTTTTGGACTTTCGCACAGGGTGTCGTTTACAGTGGCTATTGTGCGGCTGTATTCGAGGAAGATCTTGCATTTGTAAGGACGACGACGAATGCCTTCGCCACAGGTGACACTGCACGGAGACCATTCGGTGTCTTTGATAAATCTGAAAGAGGCAATATAAAGGAAGACGTTTTGAATAATGAGCATTTTCTGCAAATATGGTATCGGGTCATTAGAAGAAATGGAACGTGATTGGAGTCAAAAAATTTTCTGTTTTTTATGCCAATGCTGTACTTAAAATGTCTTATTTTTTCTATCACTTCTCAATACATTTTCATCTTACTAAGGGTCCAAAAGTATTCGAACCTAGTGCCTCTTTGGTGACCTAATCACATTCTTAAACGTATAGAGGAGACGTTGAAAAGGATGTTCAAAAATACAAATGTTGGCAGCTTATTTTATTAAAAAAGCTGAAGATTTCTGCAATCTCTGCTCGAAGACTTACAGTTTTGTGGAAATTGTCGAGTTTCATTTTAGGCAAATAGAGTACCTTGCTTGTTTCTGTAAAAGGTTCTAGACTTTCAACGAAAGGTTTGATTATGCATGAAAACACTCATCCTGCTCCTGTTGGATGGGATGCAATCTTTCAGAGCTTGCTTCTACGTTTGCACTTCAATGTGAAAAACATCCTTTGATCTATTTATTTAGATGGAACTCTTCGTATTTGTGGTTCCAAACAAGAATTCATTAATATACAAATCAATTTATTTCGTCCCTGTTCCTGGTAAACAACGCAAACGCACTGCTTGAAGGTGTGTGTCTCCCACCGTTCGATACGCCATTTTTATGTAATACAATTGCTCAATTTGAAAGTAAATAAATAAGCGTAGTAAGTCAAAAACAAAACAAAAACAAAAAAACACAAGGATATTATCTAACGACAAGTTCAGCCCAAATGGGCTTAAGACATCGTTTTCGTTCTGTTTGCCGTGCTGTCCTGAACACAAAAATAAAAAAAAGGACCTCCTACCCACAGGTCACATGTATGTCCACGCGATATGGGAGAATCAATAAAATTACAATTTTGATGTTTGCTTATTAATAACAGAAACCATTCCCGGAATCCAAATAATAAGGAATACACATGACCTCCACACCACGATGACTGCTTACAAAATAACAAGAAGGTTTCTGATACTGGGTTTGTTTTTTTTTTGGTTCTATTTAATTGAGTTGGAAGTTCTCCTGGTGAGCTTTCATCCGACAAAGCTGCCAATCTTACGTCCCTCCGAAGGTGCCTTCAGTTAAAGTTAAAAAAAGCAATAAGGAAATACCAACCCAGAGACCGATATCCGAGAGGTGAGTTCCTTCCTAAACACACAAGCCCACCGTTTCACGTGGGGTGCGTTCTGCGGTGTGTCCTGTGTAGTGAAGTGTAAACATGAGCATTTCTTTCAGAGCCCGCCCGCCCCTGGAGCATTCACACTTTCGAACTTAGTATGTGGAGCTAATTAAACGTTACCCAAGGACATAGGTAACTCCCTTGTTCGTTTCGACCCGTTACACATGTGAAAGCGTATATTTATACAACATATTGAAAAATACCTACCACCCGTCGTGTAGGGTTTGAAGTAGTAGGTAGTAGTAGGACGCTGGGAACGAGTACGCAGTGTGTTGAACAAACGTATTGCTGCTGGGGCTCAAGTTTCTGTGACTTTCAGCTTGACTGAATCTTGCTTCAGCTATGATTTACGGAGTGTGACGACTATTAGAGTATGGCTATAGTAAGTGTAGCTATGATAGTTCTACATTATGTGCGACGCTACTTGGCTAGTTTACAATGTTCATTATTTACGTGATTAGCCGATAAGCAACAAGGCTATTGAGATGCCTTGGGATAAGGACTCTGATTATCACGATTGGAGTTTTTTTATTTGTGCCCCAACTCAACTCTTTTGGGGGTTAAATAAATCACGCTTTTCCTCCTTGCTGTGTGTGTGTGATGACTAAATCCCGAAAAGCCAGTGGACACACAAATGAATAGCTTTGCCTTTCAAGCCTAAACCGGGCGAAGGAGATACAATTCCGTGCTAATCCTAATGTATCGGATGTAATACGATTCCCAAGTGTGCTCTGATAAAATCAGTTAAGAGACCATGCGTCGAGACTTTTGCTCCAAGCGAACAGTATGTGTGCAAAGAAATTAAGCTGGTTTAGTTCACGGTATTTAGTTTTTTTCATTGACAATTTTCAATGCTGTAGGGTTTAACACAAAGTAGATTAGAGGCTTTTTTTATTTAATTTAATTCACATAATGCATAATTTAACTAATGGTAAAGTTGTTAGTTTGGCTATATATTAATGTTTATTGGAACAGGGTGGCAAACGATTTTTTTAATGAGTTTTTTTTTTAAATAAAAAAAATAAATAAATAGAGTGGCACAAGTGTTCGAGAATTTCTTGACATACCAATGGGTCCTACAATTTTTTGCCGAATCTCTACGGCACTTTGAGAAGTGTTTTAAGACAAATTATACTCTCGGAGGGCTTGTCAAAACCTACGCCACGGCACCCCACTTTTTTTAAAATAAGATTTAAAAAAAGGCTTGAAAGTTATCGTAAGTAATTATTATAGCAGCATAGTTTCAATTATTAAACTTAAATGTTTTTAAACGTATTTCGGAAAACATATTTTTTTTTTGAAACTTGCCTTAAAATTTGAAAAAAATGTAGGAATAGTTAGAGCGCGGTACACAAAGTTTTTTTTTGTATCATTTTTGGTATAATTTTTGAATACTGTCATGTTTTCTTTAGCACCCTCTGTGCTGACAATGACCATTTTTTCAAATAGTTATGTGTTGGCAACACAGACATACAATGCGCACATAATTTTGATATAAAGGAGAAACTAATAAGTTTTTTATGTTTTTTTATTTTTATTTTTTAAGCCTTAAAAAAATGGTAAGACAATTTTTTAAAAGTTAGCAAACGGTTATCTTATCTCGTCTGCGTTTAGAACTTGCGCCAAAATTGAACAGGATCGTTATGGCCGTTAAAAATTAACAAAGATGTTTAAAATTAATTAAATTTTAAGTTTTTGAAAAAGAAGAAAGAGAATATGTGCACGCGTTGACGTTAGCGAACTAAATATTCAGAAGATTTAGAGATTCGGCTCAGAAACTTCGAAACCTTTCAAAAATGATTTTTTCAAAATATCTTGGTATCTTTAACAGTAGCGCAACATGGGCTACTTTGCTCCGCTTTTTGCGCTATTTTTAGAAACCTTTTCAAAATAGTAAACAAATTATTTTAATTTTTTTTTCATCCCATTTCATTGGTAAGATGTGCTGCAATGGCATTTATGTACCAATAAAAACTGTTGGAATAATAATTAAAATAGTTTTTTTTTGTGATGGAAGAGTGGGGGAAAATTGTCCAAGGGACGGAGTAACTTTGCTCCATCTGAAACTTTCAACTATATCTCCTTTGCCTTAAGAGCTGGAGAAAAGTTATTAATGTATTTCAATACCGCTTTAAAAACTTAGAAGAGAATTAAGAAACTTTTTTAAATACAGACCAAACTGTATTAATTAATAATAAGTATTAAGTAATTGCTTATAAATTGTACAATAAAGACAAAAAACTTCATTTAATCTTTTTTTAAGCAATTTATAATAAAAATAAATAACAATTTAACAAAAAATACTGTTAAAAACATTTCGAACATAGCAATGTAAAATAAAAATGCCGCTTGAAATCATTTAAGTTAAATAACGAATATGACATTGGCAGTAAAATGCCTATAACTTCGAACATATTTCTATCATGTTCGAAATAAATGCTCCGTGTGCTAAATATCGACTGTATGCATAATAGAGTGTTTAAGAAGCTATAGTCCAAAGTACTTTTTGCATATATTTGTCCATGTTTTCACAGTTTTCAAAATTTACTATATACATATATTTTTTTTAACTAACTTGGCTCAACTTTCATTTTTAAATAAAACTTTTCAAGTTAAGTACCAACAAATAAATAAAACTTTTCAAATTGAGTACCAACAAAATTTTTAGCTATTCTTACATCAGTTTTCAAACAGTTATTGCAACGTTATGAAATACTGTTAAATTAAAACAAACAACCGCACTTATGTATTATAACTGCAGAGTGTCCCTGACTTTGCAATCATACTGTGCAAACTGAGACTTAAAGCACGAAAAACTTGTAATTCTAACTAAACCAAACATCAAAAATCAACACGCATTAATTAGACAGCGCTGCGTGAACCAGCATCGTCCTCAGGGATGGCCGTTTCACATTCAGTGCGATATCGGCAAACCAGAGCGGCAGCGACATTGCGGGCCATGAGAAATCGTTTGTTACTACATAATGAAAGCGAGGAATTGCGACGACTGCTTTGATAGCACAGTGACAACACATAACATATTTCTAAAATTTGTCGACTTTATTGCACATGAATAGTTTCTATTTCAAAACAAGTATTAGCTTCGAGAAAAAAAGTCTATTAAAGAGTGGGTCATAAAACTCACAACAGCGTTTGACAGAATAGTCGTCGACATCGGCGAGGGTTTTGCAATTTTTCGATAAGGTCGGCGTGCGACACAGTGATAACGCCGGTATTCTAAACTACCCCATACAATGCCATTGATTGAAATTCATTTGACAGCTCACCCGAGAATCTCACTCGTTCTCTCGCTCTTGATGTGAAACCGACAAGAGTCAAGTTTTGCACGCTTCGGATCAGACTTTGGACATGGAAATTCTGCTTCAGCATGGAATTTTGTAGAACTCCATATCATATCACCTCTTCCATATCACCAGCTTTTGATACCCTACCTAGAACGGTAATTTTTTAACTTACGTAAAAATGAATGAGGCCTTCTCCTAGTCAAAACCTTGCGTTGTGCGACATCGAATATAATGCTATCCAAAACCTCTGCACTAGCCATTTCTAGCCATTCCTTTAGACAAATGACAGCAACATTTTCTACAAAAAGACTTAACACTTACGTCGGATCCCATGAGGGATGTTCTGGTTCACTGCCTCCGCCACCTCCAATAAGAGATTCCGATCTTGGGGGTTGTTCCTCGTGATTAAGTCGATTCGATTGCTGATGAACGTAAATTGGTTGATTATTGTATGATACCTGGTTGTCGTCTTCTTCCATATCGACATCCTCCACCTCTTCCCCCTCCTCATCCTCGCCTACTTCCTCCTCTTCTTCGTCGTCGTAACTTCGCCTATACATAAGTTGATCGTTGTATGGTACCAATTCTTCGTCGTCTGCCATATCGACATTCTCGACCTCCACGTCCTCCTCGTCACCCACTTCCTCCTCTCCTTCATCTTCTTCGTCGTAGCTTTGGCTTGCTTCGCCGGGTGCTTGTTCCTATAATGTTTGAACGAAAAAAGATTCAATTTAATGATGCTGCTTGATGCTTGGTCAATCTTCTATTTGATTTATAATGTCAAAAAAAACATTGATTCGTGTAGTGTATATGCATCTTCATATATGTACATAGTACCTACATTCAACAAGCGCGAAATACATTTATATAAAAGAAGATAACATAAAATTGGAACACAATCAAAAGAAAGTTATGTGCACAAAGAAATGAAGTTTGGGAGGAAAAAAAGGAAGAGGATTTTTTTGGCTTTCGTTCTATAGACACTCACATCCATAATTTCGCCATTGCAGGATATACGGGCGCTACACTGTTGAGCTGCTGGAGGTTTCGTTTGTGGATCGCATTTGGCACTTAAGCTTCCGTCAGCAGACATGCATTCAACGCCACGTATTTGGATTCCATGTCCGCAGGTTTCCGAACACTATAAAATGCATTTAGAACATCACCAAAAAAAAAAATACACAAGATCACGGAAATAACACTTAGGTATAAAAGGAGTAGTAAAAATAAATCTGAGGAGGAGTAAAATAACAAAAGAGGACATCCTCACAAATATAAAATAAAAGCGGGCATATGGATACAGAAAAACAATAATCTTGGTGCAGCACGGACCGGGATCTACTCGGTTGGTGAATCCAAGCATGCTTTTTAAAACTTAAACACTTTCACTTTAATTATTGAGAAACTTATTTGAAGGTACAATCGGAATGTGATTCGGAAATGGAGAGTGGGCTACATACTTAAAGCAGTTATGAGTACGAATGCAAATTTTATCCCGGGGAAAATTTCTCTCCCTTTTATTTGGAGTCATCAAGGAACTCCGAAAAATTTTATTATACCAAATAAGTTTTTCAATAGACAATAAGCAGGTAAGGTAGAATGATACCTATATGTTGATTTAATGATAAATTTTCCAGGATCATAAAATATTCCTTGTTGAACCTGTTCATACAATGTGTAGGATACAAACAGCATAACATCTATTGAAAAGTTATATATTCGTTCGTGTCATCCTACTTGAAAAACTACCAATTAACAGCTCCTTATTTGTTGGAAAGCTTTTTATCAATATTTAAGAAGAAAATACAACACAGAGCATGAACTACAGTTAAATTAGGTTTTGATAAATCACGTGCAGTGAACGCTGAAATAACGAATGTCGAAATGCTTTCTTTTCAAATAAGAAAACACCATCTTCCCATCTCATGAACATCTTAACATGAACATTTACTTTTATTTTCGCTGTTTGTTCTTCTTTTGCCATGTTTTTAAATCCTAGGAGCCGTGAAGCCCCGCACACCCGATTGCTTTTCGCCTTCTACCACACATTCTTTCTTATGAGGAATGTGGAATTTCGTAGAAACATTTACTTTTCATGAAGGTGCCATCGAACATGTGCGATGCTTTGGGAATGTGCACTTATAACAGCGAAAAGGCTCTCCAAGAAAATAGACACACACATCGCAACCAGGTTCCTTTTCTTCTCCCAAATAAGTGTTGTCCCCCCCCTCTTTACACATGAATGCATAGTTTAGGGTGCATGCGATGCAAGATGCTTGCCTAACATGCATCCACCACGGAGTGTGCGAACACTTAAGCAACCAGAAACTAAACAAAGATCTTCACATTGAAAGGAGACTATACGAGAATATGGCAGTACTAAAATGCAATAATGCAAGCTTACCCTAGACCATTCTTCCACCTCCCACTTGGGACACTCCTGCAGCATGCAAGGCTTCTGAGTCGGTGGTTTTTGTGTACGGCACATGCTGTCGGAAACCTGTTGGGAAATAACAATAGCATTCGTAGAGCATGTGTATTGCAAAGCGCAATTAAGTAAATACAGGGTAACTGCGGGAATGATAACTCACCCTGGTTTTTATGCCGTTTGTCTCCTCGATACACATAACCATTCGCACCCGATAACCGGGTCCGCATAGACGACTGCATGGGCTCCATTCATCAGCAATCCACCTCGAGATGTCGAACAAGCAATGAAAGGACAAAGGGGAATATGCCATAAAAATTATGTAAAACAACTGTAAGGACTCTTTTCCTGTTCGATTTTCCTCAATCCACTTTATCTATGCTCGTTATCGTAGTTTCAGTGAAAAGTGGATTTAGGAGACAAGCTGAAAAAGTTCTTTAACAGTGTATCCAACAGTGCGCGAGTCCTTTATAAAGAGCAAGTTGTTTTATTGGTGTAATTTTTATTCAACCAGTACAGTGATGTGCAATTTGGAAAAATTGTTTCAAACACTTACAAAAATGCTATGAATTTTATTATGAAAAGGCCTTTCCGAAACAAAAGTTTGGTAGAATTACGTGCCAGACCTTCAACAATCAGGAAAGGGTTACTGAGAAGTAACCAGCAATTTATGTTTCATGGTGAAATTATAAAAGTGAAATTGAACTGGGATTTATCCTGCGAACCCTATGATTGAATACAAATTGGATCGTTTTTGAAATGTGTACCTACTGAAAAAATTAATAAATTTAAGCAAAAAAAGCGGATTTCGCTTTCGTCAAAGTAAGCTTTGAAAAAAACCTCGTTTATCCGACACGTTTAATCGCTTTGAATGACATCGAATTCACGAAAAAGGGTATCAAAAACGATTTTTGAAACCTGTCATAAGTATTCAAATCGCTTTGCGCAAAACCTGTTTTCAAATCGGCATTGTGAAATTGACACCGACAACGGAATGCGCTTAAACGATGCACATGAACCTGTTGACGATTTATTTTCTCGGATAAATATCCGACGATATCATTACTAACAACGGCCCGGATATCTCCTGTTCAACACACTGTTGGAAAATACGCAAAAGGAGTCTAGTCTTGCATAGAATACTTACTTTGGCGGACAGGTATGAGTGTTGCAGACTACCACAGGGAGTCTTCGACTTCAACACCGCTAACTCGATTCCTGCATATTGGTCGGGACATCTTGTATCCTTTTTTTGTGTTTTCGCCATAAAATGAAAAGAAAGAAGAAATATTTTTTATTGCATATGTCTATGCAGGGTGGGTGGGCGTAGTAGTGCTCGTTGGAGGATATTGATTGATCGACTCCGTTTTTGGAACGCATAGTTCCTAATATTTCAAAAGTTGGCATGACACAGAGAATAGTGGAAGACATTTGGTATATTAAAAGCCCACCAACTTAGAGGTTGACTATATTTCCATATAAACTTTGTTAGCAACTTGAATTGTGGCACAAGTTGAAATCCTTATTGTTTCCTACTAACTTTTTTTTTCGTGGTTCTTTTTCGTTTTTATTGTGAGTCACAGCACGTTCAATCGATCACTATACGGTGTGGTCTAGAAAGAGCTTTGGCTTAACCGAGAGGAATGGGGTGACGAGCGCGTTGTCCCTATCTGAAATTTGTCTTTAGCTTTAATCGTTTTTTACCCATTACATACTGTTTCTGTCAGTGGAACACTAAAATTCTTGACTCCGGAAGTGGTGGTGTGCAATTTTATCCATTTTGCCCCATAGACAGCGACACTAGGAGATAAAAATCTATCCTCGCCCCTACTTTCGGTACAAAAAGGAGTCGAAGTATAAATAAACTCGGCAATATTGGTGGAGGGTTGTATTGCGATTACCACAGGGGGGTGATGGTAGTACTTGATTTTTTTTTTTGTATTCCTTCCCTGTTTGACTCTTTCCGATGTTTGGTATTTGGATCATCGATATAGGCACGATAAGACGATTATATTTATATTTATTAAATATAAATATAAATAATTTACTGCACTCTGGAGCATGAAATTCTGATTTATGTGCTTATTTGCTAACTAAAGTCCATCCGAGAACCATTTTGTTTCATGTAAATCACTTCCCTTTCGCTGCCAATCAGGCCATCGTTTGGAAGGTCACCATTTAGCAGGCAAATACACGACCTCTACTCGATGACTGATAATCCAACAGCTCGTGTCCCCGTCTTCCTACCGCGAGAATATTAATAGATTTTTACAAGTAGGCCCATTTTATTCACGAGCAAAAGTCAATAGCTGCGCTTTAAGCAATACACGAAGGACTCACGACAGGTGGGTGGCAAGTTTATTATAACCGAAAACGAGTCGAATTTCAACTTGCGAATTTGACTTTCAGAGATAGAGTCAGAGTTCAAAATTAAGTTTAATTTTCTTTGATTCACCGGAAAGGGGGGAACTATGTTGCCGCTTTAAGACATCCAAGCCACCCAAAGCTTTGTTATTTGACGCTGGCGCTTCTGTCAGACTTCGTACACATAAACTTCGGAGCAAATAAGTGATCTCAAGGATGACATCTTTATGATTGCAACATGGTCATATATCGATGTAGGAAACAATTTTGAACAGAAGGTAATTTGCATGTATTATGCCGCTTGCATGTGGTGCACGCCTCCAAAGGACCAGAACACGACATAAACAACGAAAGCTTTACGATTTTCCCAGTCTTGTGGTAGCCACCCGCACCTCGAAATTGAGTGACAAACAGACTTTTTCCACAACCACCGATGGGTGTTTATGGTTAATAGTTTCTCGCCTCGATAGCATAAGAGGCAACACACCCCGATATGAGCTCCTTTCGACACACAATACCCGTAGAAAATAAATGTTTTTTTTCGTTACCATGGAACACTTTACTTACCTCCACCGCAGGTGACTGAGCACAGGGACATCGGTGCCGTCTCCCAATGATAGATTGGTTGCGAGCATGATTTGCCATCGCCCCCACACACCCCACACGCGTCGATCTTCTTCGCCGAGCCAATCTTCAGGTCGCAGCCAACTCGCTGAAAATACACAAAAATAAAAGGAGTCGTATAAATATCGTATAAAGGATAACACTCCAAGAGTTGCGTTGCACATTTCAAGTCTCGTTATTATTCGTCGTTTTATATCTCGAGATCGGGATATAAAACAAGCGAAAAACATTTGAATAAATAAGGCGTTTGGCTATGTACTCTATACCCTACTGAAGGACTTTTCTTCAAGAGGGTAACAAATAATTTACAACAAATAGGTTACCTGAAAAATTATATTGTGCCAAACATGAAATAGATGAATTGCCTGCTCGAACAAGCCTCGACGGAGAACCACCAACCAGCTTAATGCTTTCATGTCCTCGAACTCGCCTAGCCTACCACCAAACCGATCCAGAGGTTGGTTGTGGTGGTGGTGCGGTTTTGTGCCCACTTTGAAGAAAGTGCTTTGTTTCCCAGGAGACACGTTGTCATTATTTAAATTCCCCTCGCGGTAATGAATTACTTTGGCCGAACTGATGGCAAATTGTGGTTTGATTTAAGCGCTTCATTGTGCACTTTTCTTTGGGCTCCGACATGCCGTTTGCAATCGATTGATATTTTGGAAATTCTTGTCGCAATAAGACATTTTTGCCGACAAAACCAAAGTCGTGCGTAGCAAACTTTGCTCTCTCTTTCAACAAAACAAATGGTCCCCTATAACGGCCCACTTTTTTCGGGATGGGAAGAGGTCGTTGTTGTTTTATGGGAAGTTTTCTTTTGCCATCGGAATTGGGATGATGTTGCGTATGGCCATTTGACGCAAAGGAATGTAAATTAAAATCCCGGTTAAGGTTTTGTTTAACTTATCACATATACATGTTTAACAAGCTACATATATAAGACTTGTAAATGAGTTGAAGCCCTCCGCTTCGTTTTTTTTCCAAATGTTTATCCAAGTGTTTGTTTTTTGTTTCTTTAGATTTTCGCTTTGTTTTTATTCAGAAGAAAAGTTTTACTGTAAGCAGATTGAGGCTGTGGAGACTTTTATGCGAAGCGTATCCTTTTTCACATCAATTGATATGAGACCTTAAAGGATGTAGGTAACGAGTTTTCTACTCGGTATGTGAGTATTGCTCTCCACATCGATTGAACTGTGGAAAGCAATATAGCTGGGGAAGAGAATTTTGTGAGAACTTAAGCAAGTTTTACACAAAGGTTGAATTCTCATTTAAGAGCATGGGATACCTAGAGCTCACCAAATAACAGATTATATATAATAAATATATAAAATGTTTGCACTAGCATACATACAACCTTTATTTGGTCCGAAATTAAGAACAACAATAAACCCTGATTCCTTAAACATGCCTTAGTTTGATCCTTTTCAATTGCAACTTATATCAAGGAAATTGCTTTTTGTCTGGCGTCCAAAGAAGAGCTTATTCATAACACCATACATTTTTTCTGAAAGGATAATGATTTGTTTCCATTATATGATTTATTGCTACTACTGAAAAACAACTTTTATTTGTCCAAAATGGTCACAATGGAAACATTTTGCGAGCTTGGGGGTCATATCGTGGAACTCATTCAAAGAACTGAGACACAAATAGAATAAGCACGAGTTTTAAAGTGTCATCAGGGTGAAATACTGTGATGTGACGACAAGATTTAAAAAAAAGTGCAGGAGACACTGAATTCACACCATCGATTCACTAAACACCTTTCTGTCATTTCAGTCAACTGACATTCTAGTACCGAAATTTCATTTTCATTGCTCTTCTAGAGGAAAAATACAAATGGAACATTACTGATAGAGAAGTTTCGAGAACGTGGCAAAATTGTATAATTTGAACTGTAATAAGCTGTGTTTAAAAATTATGTGTCGTTGCGTTATTATGAAATTGAAATTAGGTTTTAATCCACGAACTCCAGGCAACAAATATTACGTTAGTGTCACAAATGTTAGAAACTCAGAATTTAGCGAGAAAGCTCTACAGTGGAATTTTCAGAAACATCGTTAGTATTGCAAACAGTTTTTTTTAGCCTAATTTTCCAGATATATTGTGCGTATCGTCGATTAATGGCGTTTTTAACACTGTTCTTATATTCTAACTGACAAATAACACAAGTACCTTTATCAAATGTTTCAATTGTAAAAAGCTGGATTACCCACAGCGACAGTGTCAAGCTCCAACTACATAAGCGGAGTGACCACATTGCGCCAGGCAAAGGCAAAATGACGAAGCATCTGCCAGGAACGACGTTAGCCCTGCTGGTTCACTCAAAGCAAAAGCATTCGGGAAACGCCTAAGGACTAACTTCGCTGGGCAGAAGTTGATTGATGGAATCGATGCCCCATGACCATCATCCAAAGAAACCTTGCCGCTACAGTACGCGATGTAGAAGCAGCCAAAGCAAACGGGGAGGTAAACAAGGATACAACTAGCAGGTTTAAACTTCTCGCATGCTTTCTCGGTGCCCAATATATGCGACGAATGGTTCATAAGAGTAGAATTTACGAAGGTACGCGAGGTAATTTTGTACGTTCGAATGCAAGTGATAAGATATCGAACCGTCGAGATCCCCTTAAGGATACGACACGACAATGCTGTAAGTCTTTGGGTGATAATGAGAGAGCGATGAAGTTTTGCGGCTCTTTTCAATGACAGTTCTTTGGACACGTAAGGCTGGTAATCCTGGGAACTACCGATTCTAGCTTGTAGAGCCGGATAATGAAAAGGAGTTCCAAAAACATCAATATGGTGCCGGTATTGAACCCAAACAAACCCAACGTCAAGCCAGACAAGGAGCGATGATTGGAAGATGCACCTATTGGAGCAGTTTGGGACCCAATGCAGCCGGGAGTGAATCTGTGAGTCTGACGAACAAAATCGGCCGATGTACTTCAGACTATCCTTGGACACTGTGGGCTACAGCAACAAAGCAGAAAATCTCGTTAGTGTGTTTACTGATAGATTTATTTCACAGGATGTTGACTAAGGTCAAACATGCCTAGTATAAAGCACCGCATAGACACGGGAGATGCAAGACCGATTGGTCATACTGCTAGACAACTTTAAAAAACACGCAACCCTTTACCCCGAATAGATGACACCTTGAACAGGCTCTCTGGAGCAAAATGATTTAACAGGTACAGGTACAGATTCATTCAGGGAACAAAAAGAAGACCACTTTCACTAATAGGTACAATTGCAGTTTACTATAATACCACTTGGCTTGTGTAATGCTCCGGCAATCTTTGACCTATTAGACGACTATTTTCAAGACTAAGACGACTTCGACTATTCTCAACTCAAGCTTCTGCGTTGAAAGTAGTCGAAAGAGTCGAAAAGATGTGCGTCTGAGTAGACATTCTTGGCAACACGGAAGACGGAGAGTCTTCAGAATTTGGCCTGTGGCCATACGGATATGTTAAAGTTGCACTAACTCTTTAAACTAACACAAAACGACAATTTTGAATAACGTATCCAGGACACCCAAATCCATACACATATTAGGAAAAAAAATCTACTAATCTCCACTTGGACCTACGGTAATGTTATGCCAAATATTTAATTTTTGGAGCTCGGAAATCTTTCGTTTGGCTTGTTTCTGCCTATAAAGCTCAACAATAAAAAAAGGATACATTTTAATTATTAATTGAAGAAAGACAGTCCGTGATAACAAAAAGATAAAAACGAATATACATATATAAATAAAAAAACACCTTTTGTTTAACTCACCTGACATTTGCCCTGGATGCACATATCAAGACTTCCGGCACGACACCGAGTTCCATCTTGTACCCTGCCTGACAGCTGCACAATGACACTCGGCTCGTCATAGTGTTCCGAATCATCTGGACCAGCGACACCACCTCCATCAACCTCTGGCAGTGAAACGTCATCGGAAAGATGTGCGGGTATCCCTCTTCAATGCAGCAAAAACGAAAGAAAATGTCAACGATAAGAAAAAACGAAAACAAAAAAACAAAGGCAAAGTAGGAGAAAAAAAAAACAGCAACAATTCCATTTTAAATTAAATGAATAAGCTATCCAGTTAACGAGTCAAAGAGTGTACACAGTGAATATTTTAACAACACAGTGGCCAAATAAACTTAAAGCGCAAAAACCAGGACACCGAATAAACGGAGCGCGGTGGAACTCCAAAGGAGTGCACGCTTCATCCCCAATGTATACAGCAATAGCTTTTCTCTATCATGGGCTGCTTGCTGTACCACAGAGCATAGGGAGAGTGAATGGGTGTATGTAGAATTTCCGCGACGCGGCGTTAAAATGTTTCAAGGCAATAGGATATACTGTGCAACATTCGCATAGCGTGCTGCTGCTCGCCTATAATAGTACAGCACTCGACTTCACTTTACGTACACAGTGCTGCGCCAGCCACTCGCCGAACAATGCAACAACTTGGAATAGGTCTACTTAACAAAGAAAATGCACCAAGAGCCTGTTTGCCCGCTTCAAACGGGATGTTGATGATGACTTTTAGCCTTCTCCGACAGGTCCTGATTCAATGTACTTACCGCACATTACATTGTTTATAGAGTGTCCGCAGTTTTGCAGTTCGAGTTAAGCCTCCTGCGGTTATTTACCGTGTGCTTTACTTTACCCCATTGAACTCCCTCAACGTACCTGCAAGTCAGGGCACAAGGCTCCACGTAATCGTAGTGTGTTGTCCATGTGTACAGAGTACCGTCGTACATTGCCCAAGCTATTACTAGCCCGGAAGTCCTGTTGCTCAGGACATGACTGCATGTTGCAAATTCTAAAGCGGGTGGTGTCACCCTTACAGCCATTTGGATTGTGGCAGCGTCTTATTTGTTGAGCGACTCCACCGTCGCATGTCCGCGAGCATGCCGACCATTCTGACCAGCCGGACCAACCGCCTGAGCCGCCTTTCGCGCGCTTTTGCTGCAAGATACACTGAATTAATACACTTTCAGCCGGATCTAGTATTTAATAATAATACTTAATTATTAGTTATTATTATTAAATATTTAATAATTAAGTATTATTACTAATTAAATTAAGTAATTAGTAATAATACTTAATTATTAGCGCGAATTTTAAATAATAACACTTAATACTTAATAAGAACTTAAACTTTATTAAATACATACATTGAAAACCGAACTATGAATGCGCTTGTGGCGGCAGAACTATGATTACATTCAGTTGACAAATTTTCTTGGGTGCTAATATAAAAATTATTATGCGAAACAATTTACAAATTCAAAGCGAAATAAAGCTAAATTGGCGTTATTTCCCTTTGCCAAAGTGAGGCAAAGGGAAAATTTCCCAAAATTCGGCGTTATTTGGCTATGTCTTTTTGGAATTCGGCGTTATTTCACTCGGCGCTATTTCACGGAACCGCCAAGCACCTTTTCGACACCGCGCTCATTTGCTGTTTATTAACAAATTACGCTATGCAGAACGGTCTGGTATTACGTAAAATGTGCAGTAACGTCCAGATTTCACTACAAAATGAGCTTATTTGCCAATGGAAGGACAGGAAATTGTAAAGAGTGGAAAATTCCACACAAACTGCGCAATAAAGATTAGCTTAACCTACAAAAAAGCCGATGGACCGCTCCGCGTATGCCTTCATACTTGACGGCCTTTTTACATTTCGTCAGTCGAGAATAACAAGGTCGTAGGTCGAAAAAATATGAACTTTAAATACAGCGAAAAATTGATGAAAAATCTTTTTAAAACTTTGATTTTATGGCTTAATCCCGCTTTTTATTATGGTCCGCTCTCTTGCAGAGATTTAGAATTTTTCTGATAGGGAATTTGAACTATCTTATATCAAAATATAGAATTAAATTTTTCCGATATACGAACTTCTTATTTTCGACTGACGATTTGGGTTTTTAGTTGCTACCTGTTTGTGGCCTGACAGGACTTACACGGTATAAAGAACGAATCGAACAAATACATCTGACTCTAACCATTTGCACAGAACTCAGACTGTGGCAAGAAAAGAGCACAGTGTGGAGTTGGAAGGATGGACGCCTACTTCACCAAGTATTTCCCACCACTCAGAGGCTATACATTCATCGTTTTTTTTTACAAAACTACATGAAACAATGTTGCAACTGTCAGAAAGTAAAAAAAAAGCAAACCACTTAAGCAGGTTTGCATTCTCAAACAATTAAGGAATACCGCCGAGTGATGCGAAGCACAAATCTGAGCACTTGATCAGCTCATCATGGTTACATAGTGCCACAAGCAATGCGTGAATTTTCACCATTGTCATCCGTTCATTATAGTTTTTACAACATCCTCCATACGAGTACATGCCTTGTCTTGGTTGGACTTGAATTACAAAAAAAAAACCTTTTCCCATAATATAATGACACTACACAAGGAACCCCGCCGAACGCGGCGGTATGGAGCCCGAAAATCTAGATATGAGATCAACGTGCCTATGCGGCTATGCAACTTTTTGCTAACATGCTCTCAAACAGTTGCACAATGCTCTTTAAGGCATATTCATACATAAAAGCATTACGCTAAGTGGTTTCGGATATAAACGGACCTGGAAAAAACCTACCCCAATGGTAACCGAAAAACCATCTTCCGAGTAGCCTGACTGCGCCGAGAACCAGGCATACGACGAGTCTGTTTACCTCCGTATTGTATCACAGTGTCACACGTCCAACCTCACGTTAGACATTTAAATAAGTTATTCATGTCAATTGCTGCCTGTCGCTGGCTTACAGTAAAAATACATTAACATTTCATCACATACGCTCAAATTCGAAACGGGCCTGAAACTGAAAGCAGTGTACGAGCATACAGTGAACAGAGGCGGCGCGGAGGTAGAGCGAAGGGCCCGGACAGGACAACCAGCATTTGGTGTGTGCCAAAAAAAAATTTGGCAGCACGTTTTCCGCAGCCCTATGTTTTTCCTGCGACGTTGTGGATGTGATGTTGTTTGCTTTTTCGATTCAATGTGTATCTATTACACAGCTCAGCAGTCACCACACCAGCGGTACTGGTAGGTGGAAAAGCAATGGGGGGTTGGTGGTGCCGCTTTGCTATGCTTTCACTCACATTACAGGGCCAAGAGTACACAACATACAATAAAATAGAGATTCTCCACATAACCTTAATTATTTATTTATGAGATGAAACCGTTTCAATAATTCACCTTTAAGGAAAATCGTATAGTACCTTTTAGAAGCAGGCCAAAAACAAAGCTCAGCATAAGATAGAAACAAAAAGCAAGAAGAAAAAAAACTGGAAATACCTTTGATGAGGGATGAAATGGTCTGACATTATTTTGTCATTAATCTATGTGATTCGAACTGTAGCGTGTGTACAAGAGGTAGAGTGTCTGAAACGAAAAAGGTCCTGAGAAGACCAGGGGAGAGCCCCTTGACATCAGTGATCACATTATGCGGAAAAAGCGGCAGCGGATAAGGGGTGTGAATTCGGTTCCTTCGTTCCGCTTCCAACATGCAAAGTGTCAGTTTTATAACAGCCCCCGCTGCCATACTTTTATGTGTTTGATTGTTGCAAAGTAGGATCTTTGATTCCCGTCACCTATTTTTAGCCCACGGATACACATCTTTGGCATGGTTTTAAGTCTTATCTTTTACATGTTATGTATTGAAGGTAAACGCGTTCGAAATTATGAGTTTATTTTCCTCGACTAACAGTAGGTATAGAGAAAGCTGATACCCAGCCTGACGCGGGGTGGCGACGTGTTCGTTCATTACATTTGCGTTCGTGTGCTTTGCTGTGCTAACTGGATTTGTCCGACTTAAATGTCAATTAGAGACTAGGATAAAAATTTAAAAGAAACTTAGAAGGCGACAGTTATAGCCGGGATGAATTGTATGGTTTCTTCTCGACTCTCAATGAGTCTGCAGCAATGAATCTGCAGCAATGAGACGAGTGACGACATTGGGCGCCATTTACTATTAGAAGAAAGAGGTGCCAGGTGATATTTTGGTCCTCCTTTTAGTGATTGGATGTTCCTACAGCTGCCTCAAGTTGCCTGTTCAGTTCCTTTTGTGCGGCGGAAAGTTATCGGACTAGCTTTGCATGAATATTTATTTAGAGCACCTTTGCAGGTTGGCAAGTCATTAAGTATTGGCTTTGTTGCGCCAAGGAAATTGAAATAAATGTCGACTGTCGAGTGGGACACAGAGCGGGGGAAGTATTTATTTTTGTAAAATTAAACTATTAACCCTCTGCGATGTTGGGGTGAACCGGAGAAGGGTAGCTTCGGGAGGTTTGCCAGCTTCGTCGCTACTGGACGACCGACGAAACACGAAGAGCGATAAAATGTGTTGTGGAGTTCCTTCCTCAGGAATGCTAAAAGGGAAAGCGATAGCTATCAGACTCTTACAATCGATGGGAATCATGTCACCTCGAGGAGAAACACCTTTAATCAAACAGGGAAAAAAATGGGTGGGTTAAGGTTGGGTGGATTAGCTGCGGCCAAACTAATGAACATTGTATAGTAACCTTTATCGGAATTCTTTCGTTTCCTTCAAGGTTAACAAGTGGCTTGGAATAAAGAAACCCCTTAAATGTGAGACATTAAGCAGTTTAAGTTAATTAACTGGAATTTTAGTGAGTCTTGAACGCTTTGTTGCTGTCGACTTTGTGAATGGTACCCAGGTACATTCTTTGTGGTGTCTCACAAACATAATACCGTTGGCTTATGAGTGATTTTATGGACACTAAACCAGATCCGTGTAATAGATTGAAAGTAAAGCTTTCAAGTCGATTAAATTTTTAATGGGAAAATTGAATTTATTACAGCCACAGTTGGTAAGGCAGATATTAAAACATTGCTGATAAGGACTGAGTGTGAGTACCTATTTCGATACCACACTTCAAGCCAAAGTCATGATAAAAGTGAAGCGATTGCAATTTTTCCTATTAAACAGAGTCTTCTCTACAAGGTGCATAAATAATTAGTGGATTTGACCACCACTAGATATTACGTTGCACGATTCAAAAGTAAATCTTTTGAGAATCTCGTGAACTAATATGAATATTGGTCCCATTTCTATGTGGAACATGCCAGTGCAATGGTAAATATACAGATAAAATAGAGTTGAAAAGGT
Source organism: Neoascia interrupta (assembly GCA_947623515.1). NCBI lineage: Eukaryota > Metazoa > Arthropoda > Insecta > Diptera > Syrphidae > Neoascia > Neoascia interrupta. The sequence goes on along the minus strand of OX392462.1, from coordinate 44,657,155 downwards.
TATACGGTTATTACATTTGCAGTCCTTAAAAAAATTATAGCCTTTATACCGCTCTAATGCATCATTTGCAAATTCTTTCAATTACAGTTAAAACAGGCCTCACAAATCCAACACTTAATAAACTGATCCACTTTCCCTGACTAAGGCTATTACCACCAAAATTGCTTCGATTCCGTGTCCTACTGATGTGACGAACTGACAAAAGTATCCCATGCGAAGAGAGAATAAACAAAACACACTGCGAGGAGATTTTCCAAATCCCAAAATCACTTGTCGAAAACAGTAATGCTAGCACAAGTCCATGACTAGACATAACTTTTTATTTGCCAACACATTTTTTTATCACCCATCCGGGTGATATTGACACCCGGACAAGGGATGTCATTGATGTTACATTTAATCGCCCGAAAGGGTTAATTGCCTTCCACAACTGACCTTGTGGCTCCGACTTTGGCCTCATCTCTTTTGAAGCTCTTTCGTCGACACCACTACAACAAGGTCAATCATCAAAAGGCTGCCTCTCCAAAAAGCTGATCACATTACCACTTCGCCTACTATCCTAAAAGTGTCTCAAGTATTTCATTGGGCCAGAAAAAGTAAAATAAGAGAAAATTGTCGACACAACGAAACGAGGAAAGCCAAATTAATTGGGATTTGCCTCATTATTTTGGCCAATGATTAATCATCTACCGCCTAGCGTCACTTGAGGGAAATTCCATCGGTCCAACAAGTTTCTAATGGGCTCCCAAGCACCGCACTTTGCAACCGAAATTTGAAAACTTTTCGCCTTTTGCATTGGAAAATTAATTTATCATTTTGAAAAATTGACTGGTCCATTCGACATCTTCAACCAAAAAAAAAGTAGCAACCTTAACACCTTGTACTCATTAGGCGCCATCAAAGCGATCTGAATGAATCGTTTTTTAATTGGAATCGAGATCTGCCTCCCTGTAACGACAACACCGCACGCCAAGAGAAGCGAAGGCATTTCTTTAATTCCATGAATATATTATAGCAATGTCCATCCTTTAACGTAGTCACACATGTTAAGTGTGACTACGTTAGATCCAGATATACACCATGAATGGATGTATTATAGAGCCATCCCAAACAAACCAAGTGGATATAAGGGCCCAAAATAGAGAGATTGGCAAAATTCCACAACAAAACTTCGTCCTCCTGGTAAATAATTAGTATGCTTACATCATGTGACATTAGGTCGAAATTTGTAGGTACTCCATATAATCTTGTATTTGTATGGGGTATTTGCCATGGTTGTTTTTACGCCTCTGAAGCCTATCCAAATGGACCGGAGTAGTCGGGCCAAAGGACTCTGTTACTGCTGCTGCTGCTTCTGCTGCCTCTGCCACTCTATCGTTTTGTGTTCTTTCTTCACAGCCGCAGACCAATTGGGTATGACCAGTGCATTACTGTAATATGTATTTAAGAGGGCTCTCTTCGTATAGTCCTTCACTCTTTTACGTTCAACCCCGCGCCAATTACCTAATCAAGGAAAAAGACTTCCTCTTCTGTGTCCTGTACAGCAGGATTTCGCCGCATGAGACACATCCAGTTAGGGAAAAAGCAAGGCTTACATACTACAGTAAGTGTTTGTGGTGGTGGCGATGGTGGACAGGCAAAGGCCGTTGGACAAAAACAAAACACAAGCGAATGTGAGAAATCGCATAAAGAGACCGAGAAATATCTGTATACAGGGTGTTCTGTCAAATCGAATAAATAAGAGAATGAGGACCGAGTCCTTAGGAAACTATAACGCTTGACAACTTACTTAAGAAAATCGCTGTTAAGCACAATCCTTGAAAAATTTTAGTTCAGCGATGCAAAATTTAATATCGCCCACCACAAGAGATTAAAAATAAGTCCATCGAACCGCAATCTGTTCCTAAAAATAGCTACGCGATAACCGGATTGGATTAAAAAAAAAAAAGTTTTCTAGCAATATTTTTGCCATCCAAATTCTGCATATTTGAATTGGCAGAAAGGTGAATCATATAGTTTTTCGGTACTACCAGGTTAGGAACTCAAATGAACCCAAGTAATGAGTCCAAAGAATTCTGGAGGAAGTGGGCAGGAGCTGGAAGGATCTTAAAAGCCATAACCCAAAAAATTCTGGAGGAAATATGCAGGAGCTGGAGAATACATTTACGCTGGAGGAAGTGGGCAGGACCTGGAGGAATCCTTTATAAAGGTGAAGCAGTCAATTTTTCGGTAACAGGTTTGGACCACCAATGAATCCATGGAAAATTGCAATGATCCCAAGAAATACTCCAATATACCTAAGGTATTCTAGAGAAAGTGGGCAGGAATTTACTAAAGAATAAAATTTTTCGGCTCCTCCTAACGTCCTCCAAGCCACATAAGGAGCTCCAATGAACGCATAAGAAGCTCCAATGAACGCAAGGAATTCTGGAGGAAGTGGGCAGGAGCTCGAAGGATCCTTTATAAAGGGGAAGCATATCATTTTGGGTACTACCAGGCCCAGGAACTCCAATGAACCCACGAAATTCTGGAGAAAATGGACAGGAGCTGAACGTTGTTAAGCTACGAGTATGTTGTGTTATGTTATATTATGTTGCACATAGGGGTGTAGTAGAAATGCCCTGCCACACTTTTTTTCGTTGGGTACAAATTGACGAATGATGAATGAAATTTACCTCAATGATGAATTTCATCATTGAGGTAAAATCATAATAAAAGAAATTCTAATTGTACTCAAAATAAAATGTGTACAATGTTCATCCAAGTAAATGGACTCCTCCTGCTCAAAGATTGGCTTTAACCCGATCAGTTGTTGACAAAACAAAAAAAAGGTTCGCAGCAATAGTTTTTGGTAAAACAATAAAACAAACAGATATGGCACTTGGCAGGAATATTTTTTAATTTTTATTTTTTTCATCTTACAAAAGGCAAAGGCAAGAAGATTTTATAAAGGAAAGATCGCATTGAGCCCAGCATCGGCCAGCGGGAAGACGATACGAGTATATTCGGCCTCCAGTATATTTGGACTCCAGAGTCAACCGAGGAAAAATATTTTTTTTTCTATTTTTACACTTAAACAACAAAGCAAAGGGCTACGCTATAAAAGATGGATGCGTATGCTTCTTTTCTTGGCACTGATTTCTTTCCATGTAATTCATACTCTTGGCTTCAAATTTTTTAAACAATCTTGATGATGACAGGTTCTTAAATGATTTTAAAATTTTCCACAGGCTCTAAAGGATCCTTAAATCGATATTGAGATCGCAATGTGTACTAAAATTTTAACCGACACTCCACAACACCGATGCGAAACCAAATATTTACTCAAATCAAAATTTTGCAATATTCGATGATGGTATCAATATTTAAGCCATAGCCGTGTTCTCGCCATTGGCATTCGCATAAGCCTGGTGGCACCCTGTGTGGTCGCATTCAGCAGACGTCCACTCAAAGGACGAACATTTTGCTCGAATTGTTAATCCACTCGACTGAATTCGTAGCATGCATCATTCACCACCGGCTTGCAGATAGTCCTGCTACTGTGCAGTTGCTTACGGTGCTGTTGTCTATCGGCATGACACACTGACTGTGGCTCTCTGACTGGTATATCCTGTGTGTCGAGGTATGCATGTTGCTTTTTATGTTGGAGCAGAACAATATTTTTTGATTTTTCTTCTGAATTTATTTTTTGGATTTTTTTTTCATTTTGTCTCCTGTCCACTCAAATCGTGTGACAAATTGAAAAAGCCTACTTTCGTCGCCAGCGCGCTGGGCTTCGTTTTGCCCTTCCTTATATTCGCCTCGTTTCACAGCCTCTAAAGCAGAGCTCTGAATATTTGCAAAGGAATATTATTCCCTTTTTTGCTCTCTTTATGTGTGTCCACTCGGTGTTTTACTAAATTCTGATGCAAACGAGAAACCCATCCAAAAAGTGACTTTTAAATGCATAGACACTTGCATTTGATGAGATTACTCGTTTACTCGGTACTTCTGTCACTCTAAATGTGAGTAAGCGAATCGACCCAAATCAACACCACCACCCCAAAAGTAGGGTTGCTAAAAAAAAAATAAAAAAGGCAGGAGGAGAATCAACCCAACAACACAGGACAACACAGCATCCCCTTTTCGAGTTGTCTGGTGTGGAAAATCTGTAAATTGTTTGATGAATAATCACTAACTGTGCTGACACTACTGCTTTTTGATAGACCAGATACTAAATTGTTCAGGTATTATATCGAGATTTTCCTTTTTATTTTGCTTATCGAAGGATCCTTTAGCCGACTGTTGAAAACGGTAAGGAAACGGAGTGGTTGATGGGAACAGACACGAAATGTAGGCAAATCCGTTGGGGTTCGACACAAAACATTTGCAAATTTGATAGTCCATTCAATTGCCATAAAAGCTTTCACATAAATAATTGATGGGAACGTAAGTGAATTGATTGATGAATTGATTCACCTCTCACCCATTCTGTGTGTATACGTGTATGTGTTTAGGATTTTATTCGGCGATAGCTCATCTACGTATGCGCGGGACCCAAAAAGGAAGCATCCACAAAGGTAGGACACAGGACAGAAGGGATACCTATAGGGTTTCCCGAATTAACGTTCTTCAAAAGAATATGGTGTCCTCTTTTATGTGGGTTATATCCGATTGATAGCTGGATAAGCTTTAATATTTGCTCTTTAAAACAAACTGATGGTTGACGTTACGGTTAGAACAAATAAATAAAAACCTTTTCGGATAATCACCCGAAGTCTTGTATACGCTCTAACTTTGTGACTTTTTGCCTCCGCCCGTATTTCCTGTGCAATGGGTTCAATCTGTGAATTATACATACGTGCACTTGAGGATATTATGACGTTTGTTTGTTCTAAGCGTTCGGTAGGAGGTAATTCAATTTGTATGTAAACTTGGACTTTTTGGGCAAATAAAATTTTCTACTTGTGGGAACACAAGTCCTCCTCGGGCGCTGAATTTATGTAGAACATACCCGAGAGAAAAAGGGAGGTTTGGGTTCTTTTTTAGTCGATTACAGATGTTCCTCTTTCGCCTCTCAACTTTGTGCGGGATATTTTTGCTTTTTTATTAAGTTTTGTAAATTTATTGTTGTTTCTCAACATACTGTTTGGTATGACGTTGTTTGTGCTTACTTTTTTATTAGATTTTAGAAATTTACTTACCAATTGGATTGCTGTCCAGATGGTATTTTTGTCCATAATTTTTATCTGTATGTTCGGAGAATCATAGTTTATTCTGGAAAATAGAAGACACAGAAACATTTATTGTATAGAGCTTTTAGTTTACAAGATAAACAGAAAAAGTGAAGCATTTTAGGGTATAGTTTTTTTTTTTGTGAAACTCCTGAGATTAGTTGGAAGCTTTTTGCTTTTTGACCCAAGCACCTAAAGGTAGAGAAATCAATATGAAAATTGTTTTTTAAAAACAAAGCGAGAGGTCATTGCAAATCTAGGTATACCAGTTAAGAACACTAGGCACCTGCCTATATTAATTTAAAAAATAAAAAGCTAAAAAAGTAAGGGGCGTATAGTGGTGTGTGTGCTTACTATACCGGAGGCCTTGGTGGAAATCCTGCCATCGTCACCCGAAAAAAAGACTTGTTCTTTTTCAAGCTCCCCACCTCCACGAGGGTCTAACAAGCCCTCCGAGAGTATCATTTGTCTTGAAAAACTTTTCAAAGTGCCGTTCGGATTCGGCAAAAAATTATAGGTCCCCTTGTTTGTGATAAACTAACGGGCACTTCGTTTTTCGTCCGTTCCTCTGTCCGTTTTTAAGCACATAACTGCAATGTGGACTGGCCCTCGAGTCCTAACAACCCCTGCACGTCAAACAGAGCAACATCTCACAGGAATATTGACAACTACTCAGGCAACCGGCTGGTGTCATCATCACCCATTCCTTTATACCTCATGTCAGAAGACACATGGATTTTCTAACCTTACCACAACTTACAATAAAGTATTTGAATTATTAGCAAAGTATTGGCTTTTTCTTACAATAACTTTTTAATTACTTTGTTCAAAAAGCCGATAGTGGGCAAATATATAAAACAACCGCAGCAAAGGCTTAAATCAGCTTTTGGTTAAACCGTTATAAAACTGCAGTTTATTCACAAATTGTGAAATAAATTTGTCCCTACCCATATCTTCGATACTATAAAGGCAAATGATTTGAAAAAAATCACACACATCAAAAATTATTTGTTATTTTCGGAAAAACTATAGCTCGAAAACGTTAAAAACATTTCAAAAATTATTTTTCCAAATATTCTGGTATTTCAACGGAAGTGAAATTGACTTTTTTAACAACCACAACCAACATTTAACAACCCACATTGTTAAATACTGATGTTATTGTTATTTTGTGACATTTTATAATGACTGCAAACTTCGAAAAAGGCGTGGTCTAACTGCTCTTTATTACAAACTATCAATACTACCACAGATATTTCCAAGTTACGCTTAAATGTGCGTAAAAATGCATTTTTTTTGTTCAAATTCAATATTTTTGAAAAATCGACCCCTAAAGGGGGGCGTGGCTAACATTTTTGTATTAGTGAAATCTGTAATGAAATCTTGTTTACCTTTCCTGCTAATTTATTTGTTTTATTCTTCTTCAAGTTAGACTTTAGGTAAGTCGAAATTACGTTTTTCTGGAAAATTTTACGTTTTCTTGAATTCTGCCTCGAAACCTGGCCCAAAGTCTTGTATGAACAAACTTTGTGAATAAAATTTGTGTCTCACACTCATTTGGAGACGCTAAATGTGAAATTTGAGCCTTTTAACATGTCTTACAGTATTGAAAGCTCTGAAGCTAGTTGCACATTTGGACCCATTGTTGGTGTGTTTGTGGGCGGATTTCAAAAATTAATACCTTGCACTGCTTCGCATGACGTGGAGCTTACGTACGAAATTTCAACTCCCTAGCTAAAAACTAAAGGCCTAAAAATATGTGACATATATGTGAACATATAGCTTATTCGATTCAGAATTTGGTCTTGGGGGTCTTCCATTATCTTTATTCCATTCCATTCCAAGGGGTCTTTATTATCTTTATTCCTTTCCATTAATATTAGTAGGTACCTGCCATTCTATGGGATGGCAGATATCGCACATACAGGCTTGTAGTGGACGTGTCTGTGGGCGGATTCAACTTATTTTCAAACTTCATCTGATAGTCTGGACTTGCAGGCCACCAATTTTCAGCTTTCTAGCTTAATATTTAAAACCAAAAGTTATTAACATACGGATGAACATGGCTTAACCGATTCTCTTGTCGGCCACATTCATAGCTTCAAAAGGTCTTAAAGGTCAACGGTAATAATTCCACTGCTTTAGAAACTATACACTTAACTTAATGTTTATAAGCCTGGGGAAGGGTATAAGAATTAGTAAAGGATAAACCAATGTTGTGCCATCCTTTTGTGATCTTTTTATACTTTTTAGCCCCAATCGGTCGGCATTATATTTGTTGACTACCTTCTTATCTTTTTTGTTGAATAACTTCTTTGGTAAATCAAGGCCTTACAAAACGTGTGTGCAGAGCCAATTCCAATTTGTCGTTAGATATTTTCATTATCATAACAACAGCAATCCAAAAGGACAAAGGCAGGTACCTCTTGATCCTTGAAAAACAAATATAAAGTCTACAAAGTTTGTAATAAAATTAGAACCTCAACGAACAATACTGTACCTACAAGGAGTGCACTATATCGCTGCTCGGCATCCCCACATTAAACCTCTTTCACATAATGTTCCAACCCGAGAAGAACATAATAAAGCCGAACATCAGACGACAATATTTCTCTTTTCATTTACCCTTCTCAACTATTAATTCCATAGTTCGTCGTCATAGCTGCCGCCGTCCAACGTCACGACTATTTCTGAAGGAATGCGGGGATAGCACTTTACAGATACTACGTTAAATATTTACCTAGGGTCCTTGTGACAGACGCGTCGTAAGTCTGATATTTTCTATTTCTTCTTCTACTTCCATTATGTATGTTAAGCCAATGGCGGATTTAGACTAGAACACACACACACACATGCTTACAAAATTTCAATAAATCAAAAGAGGACTGACTGCCAAGTGCCAAGGGCGTGGCAGGCGGCAGTGCGACGCTCTTCTTAAATGTCTTTCTAGATACCATTGTGCAATGTTAAACGCGCCTAGCGTACCTACACCCGAATACAAGGACCCAAATAAAAACCACTCATCCAGGGTACAACCAGTCAGTTAGCCTGACACTGGTAAGAGTAAGGAAAGAACCAGTAACGTAAGAAAAAAATAAAAAGGACCTTCAGAAGATTTTTAAAATCCTTAAACTCCAGCAAAGTTGTGATAGAGCTGAAAAAAGTGTAGACAGGGTTCCATGAAAATTGCCAGGATAATATTTATTGTTGGCAAATACACTTGTGTTAAATATTTACCTTGGCTAATTGTGGAAATTATTTCATATTAAAAGTGCTTACTTAAGACAGCACCCTTGCCTTCTATAATTTGCAACAGTATAAAATGACGAAGAAGGAAAGCGTCAATCAGGCTTCAGCTTTGCGGGCAGGCAACCAAGTATCAGGTGCTTTCGCCTTAAGTATTCATTTGTTTCCCAGCCAATACCCCTGTTGGTATAAACATGAAGAAACAGATTTTTTTTTTTGCTGCTTTCGTCTTTTTGACTAGCTGCAAGGAGCTTAGAAAGACATATGACAGATTTAAATCTTCAACTTTTTCACTGAGTTTTTGTTTGACAAAGGTTAGTTTAACACCGTGTGGGTGTAAATATGTATAGTACCTACACATACACTCCCACCCGCGTACCTTTCATGATTCTGCTGTCGACAACGAGTCGTCCGCGAATACAAATAAAAATGTTTATAAACAACTTTAATTTGTCACTGCTGTTTAAGTCAAAAGAAACGATAAAAATATTGCACATCCTTCTTTCACAATAAGCAAGACAAAATAAAAGATGCCTTGAAGGATACGACGCAAAGGCCTGTCTCGCATACATACTGACAAGCGCTCCAAGAGGAGAGACTTTTTTTTTATTAATAAAGCAGTGTTGATGTTGATAAAAAAAATTCGTTTCAAAAAAATATTTTTATTATTATTATTATTTATTAATCAAAACATCAATGTACATGATTAACCTTAAAAACTACAGCACTAGCTACAAGGCTTTTGGCTGGGATATTAAATATATTACTTAGAGATTAAATTCGATAAATAATAAGTATGTACTATAAATATTAGGGGGGAGCGCCCATGGATTTTAGGAGGACGAGTAATATTGTACTCCACCTCCTGAAACCCATGGGCGCTCCCCCAATGATAGGGAAGGTCTTTAACAGTTAAATAAGTTTTACCAGGTTAAGATGCTGTAACGAGTTGTATATATTTTTAATATTTTTTGACGATGGTATTGACAGAAGGTTAATAACCTTGTCATTAAATAAACTCTCACAATTTTGATTAACTATACGACATTCTGTAGTAATATGTTTAATGGTTAGTAAACTATTAGTATGGCAAAGGTGACATGTAGGCTGAGGCTCGTTTCTTAGTAAATAGCTATGTGTTAACCAAGAGTGTCCAAGACGAAGTCGCAGGAAGCATGTGTTCATTTGGGAAGTGGTATCAGTCGGGTAAAGTGCAGGATTACCTACTGGGTTGATTGTGGCATAGTGGTGGACATATCGGCTCCAACTTTCTTTCTTCTGCAGCAGCCAGTTTTTATTCATTAGTTTTTCCAGGTCTTTTTTGGGGGGCTGGTAATGAGTTACTTCTGTGTTGGGACATATAGCAATAGCCTTTGCTTCCTTGTCAGCCGCATCATTACCTTGAATATTTGAGTGTCCTGGGATCCAGATGAGCTTTAACTTTCCACCTTGCGATGTAATGTTGTCACGGATATTGCTTATAAGAGGTGTACGGCGCTTAATATTGTTTATAGCTTGAAGGGTAGAGAGACTGTCTGTGAGAATAATAGTGTGCCTCTTCGATGCAATTGCTATCTTTGTCGCTTCCAGTATGGCTAAAGCTTCTGTCGAAAAGATGGAGAAATAAGTTGGAACTTTCACAGCGGATTTTACTGCGCCCTGATTGTTGACAATAGCGAAACCAGATCCCTCGACGCTCTTCGAGCCGTCCGAGTAAAGTGTGTTCCAGGTGTTGTTGGGGTACTTGTTAAGGAGTTCAAGGATGAGTTGGGCGTATTTCTCTTTTGGGGTCGATTCCTTCGGATACTTTGACAAACTGGTGTCGATCGAATTAGGTGGTAATAACCATGGGGGGTATTTTTCGATGGTTACTGCTTTAACACTGGGATTAACCTCAAGCACACTTGCGAACTCTAAAGCTTTATATAGGGTTGACGGTAGCCTGGGTGTTTTTTTACGTTTTAAAACTTTTCCTGCGTCCTTGTGGATTGGGGAAATGTAGGATTCATATATTTTTGGGAGGAGACGAGATGTTAATAAGTTTTTTCTTTCCTCGATTGTGCTGAAGCCTCCTTCAGTCAGCATATTTTTGATTGGCGTGGTTCTAAACGATCTGAGGCTTGTTCTTATTGCCGCGTGGTAGATAGGATGTAGTACCTTTAAGGTGGATGGAGCGCACTTGCCGTAAATGGTTAATCCATAATCAATTTTTGATACAAGAATAGCTTTTGTGGTGTTAATAAGGGTGTTAGTATGAGTAAGACTGTTTCGTGATGATAGATATTTTATAATATTTAATCTTAGAGCTATCTTTTTTTTCAATTCTGTGCAATGCATCTTAAAACTAAATTTCTTATCAAACAATATTCCTAAGATACTTAAATAGCTAACGGATTCTATATTAATGTTATTTGTTTCAACATTGAAGCTTGAACACTTTATCTTTCTGCAGATGTGCAGGTGTTTGTTTTTATTTAAGGAAATGACTGATCCTGACTGGATACACCAGTAGCAGATTTCGTTAACAACTTCTTTGAATAAAGTGAGGGTACGATTTATGTCATTACATCTAGACATTAAGTAAAGATCGTCTGCATAAAGTACATGGTCAATATTTTTGAATTTTAGAATAATATCACTTATATCGTTATAAGCAATTATAAAGAGGATAACCGATAGCGGAGATCCTTGTGGTATGCCATTTTCAAGCTTATGCACTTTTGAGAAGCAGTTGTTTACTTTGGCCCTAAAAGATCTGTTTTTTAAAAATGCTTGAATAAAGCAGTACATCTTAGGACCAATCTTCCATTTCCTTAGTTTGTCTAGGACCACGTGGATTCCTATCCGTTCGAAGGCCTTCTCAAAGTCAATCGAAACGATTGATATATGGTTCCTGCAAGAGAGAGCGCTAGAAATAACTTCGTCTATGTGGAGAAGTGAATCCATTGTACTACGACCATGTTTAAAGGCGACCTGGTTCGTATTAAGGAATTTGTTTTTTTCGATAAACCAAAGAAGTCTTTTTGCGACCATTTTTTCTAGGAGTTTGCTAGTGCAAGGCAAGAGTGAAATTGGTCTGTAACTGTTTAGGACGGTAGGGTTTTTCATTGGCTTCGGGATCGGTATTGTTGTGGCAATTTTTCATGCATGTGGTAGAGTGCCTTGATTGAAAATATTGTTGTAAAGTCCCAACAAACGTTTTTTAATTTGGTATGCTGTGTTTTTGATCATCGGATACGATATGCGATCGTACCCGGGCGTTTTCCCTTTGACAGAGCTATATTAGTTGCTTAGTTCCAAAAGTGAAGAATTAGTCCAGATACCGCTACTTTAGCACAAATCCCTTTGAGTATGGTATCTGACCTTCCCATTAATCTTACACACTCCACTAAATTAAGTAAGCTTCACCCGATGCGATCATATTTTCTAAATCAGACCGTAGTTTTTCCCAATACTGTTTTGCAATCATTGCTGTTATTTTCTTACTACCGTCCTTCCTCCACGTAATACTCGTGAGTCCTGACGAAGGTAGTCGGAGTAAGTGTAGCGAAAACACTGAGAAAACTCTACTATGAGTTATTCAAAAAGAAACATATTTAGCTACATGTTTAAAAAGAACAAATAGAACTTGGTTCAATACAAATTTAAATCTATTTAAACTCTTAAAAACTATGACTTTAATGGAATCGTGTTTAAATCAATATCATTCAAGTTTGGCTTGATGAAAAGAATGGCATCTAACAGAAATTATTATGCTCAAACTCGAATCGATTTAAAATTTAGACAAACGAAATAAGTTCAAAACTGGACAAATTTAAATAAAATTGAAGTAAATACGTACATGTTTCTCTTAAATTTGAACTAATATAAAATATTTACAAAAGAATGAAATTAAACACAAAAGTTACATTTTAACTCAAATCGATTTAAATCAAACCGTAAGGAAGTTAAGTACAAAAATGTGTAACTGTGAATTTCTTGCGTTGTGTTGGCGTCATTGCCGCGTCATCTTTGAAAAAGTTATTCTAAGTAAATTTGCTAAGGGAAAAAGTCTTGTTTGCTTGCTAAAATTTATTAAAAATAGATTTTTAAGTCAAGCTGTTGCGTTTTTGTTGTGTTCAAGGATAGCTCCTATTTAGAAGAAATAAAAGGTATGTATTAATACTAATATACATCTACATTTATAGTGAAATCGACCAATATTTCTAATGTTTTTGGTGTTATTTCTAGTTCAATATCAATGGTTTCGTTTTAGGGATGGACCAGATGGCTTTTTACAAACAATTGTGAAGTCCTCAGTAGCAGAAAGTCTTTCCCTGTGAAAATGGTCTTCCTAAAAATTTAAAGTGATATCATTTTATGGAAAAGTGATAAATATGTATTGTGTAATAAACGACTGCAAAAAAAAAATATTAGTTCAGAATGAGTTTTATTTCGAACAGAAACGTTTTTGGGTTAAACACGAAAATATTTGAAAAAATGATCATAATTCTATTTGAAACTAAATTGAAAAGGTTTAATTAAAACAAACACAAATACGTTAATGTCAAACACAAAATGAAGTAAATTTAAACAGAATCATGTTTATATTAAGTCAACGCATAATTTAATAGGTTTCGATTTAATTCAAACAGAAACTCAATCGAAGCCAAAACGGGTGTATTCGAGTTTGATTTAAACATGAATGGATTTAATTTTTTCCTCAGTGAAAGAAATGTTAAAAAGGGATGAAAACCCATTATGACTGTCCTTGATTATGAATATGGTCTCTAATCCCATACTACATAATGCGGCACTAAAATAAATGCCTTAAGATAAACCTTTATAGCCTCCTTTCATTGACCCTGATGGAAGTGGAAACACACGTAGTTTGCACCCACACCCACACAAAAGCCCAGCAGCAGAGACATCTCGTATCTAGCAGCTTTTAACGTATTTCAACAGCCACAACAACTCCTCATAAGACCGTAAGCTTAAAAGAAATTTGCACAAAAATTTCTTTGACTGGCCGACGATACATTCACTTATTAAGGATAACGCGCTATACACAGTCACTATAATTATATGGCCAGGTTTTATGGCAAAGTGTGTTGGCAAACTTGTTTGGCAGCATTTCGATCTGAAGTAAAGTCACACGTATGTGTCGTAAAATTTAAGAGACATAATATTTACACCTACACCTACTGGACAGTCTATAGTCCAACGGCCATGTCAGGATTAGTTGGGAGGATATAATGAGAAATAAGACACCGCTCTGAGCGTCTCCCCAGTCCCCACACGTCCATTGATCAGCACCGACTCTGACACGAACACGGACACACGACTAATGAAATGATCAAACAGATTTATGTAATTGTACCTACTATCGCGCACGCAAATCAACGTTTCGATTTAATAGTTTCAATTATGAATTATGCGAGAAGTAATCTATACTCGAGCTGGCAAGAGCGGAATTCATTAAATCATAGCAGGTGACATTCCCGAGGTTGCTTATGCATTTGTAGTATACCTAAAGGACTAACACGCCAGCCGGCCGCCCCATTGGGAACTGCTATTTAATTTGTTGGAAAGACTTATCGTGCGACCTTATTGTTTAGACGGTAAATAGGAAAACCGACAAAGAAAAGAGGCAATTTCCTTTATCCGAACCCCTACAACGAGCTCAGAGAAATCCAATTTTTCCCCACTTTGTTTAGGAAATGTGAGGTGTGTGCTGTGGTATACATGTTTTGTAGTCGTTGAAAGGATGATGTTCTGCTATATTCCAGTGCTAAACCACACTCAACAAACAGGTCTAGACCATTTAAAAACAAATCATACCTTTTGTAAGGATGGTTTAGGCAAAACAGACACCCGATGTGGGCTCTGTTTTGCCTAAACAAATACGACAATGTGCACCAAACGACAGATAGAAACGGATCTTTGAACGACTGCTCCAACAAGGAAATGCTATTTGAGTTTATTTTGTTGTTTTGGTTTCCCTTTACACACATGTTGAAAAAGCCCCGGCAAAAGCTCTCGAGAAAATTCCTTCAAGTCATGAAAATAAGTAAAGAGGACGACGACGCACGGGGTGAGCAAATTCATTTTACGTGCACGAAATCATGGAGAAAATTAAATGACGATATGTCCCGAAATAGTATTTCGAATGTTTTTGAACGTTTTCTACAATGATTGACTTAGATGTGCCATCCTATTTTTATAGCTATAAAAACCGACAGAAACACCTTTTAGCTTGAGGCATTGACTTACTTGGACTATGTTGACGTTATTTGACTTTTTTTTTGGGATGACTGGAGCGTCTAATCTCTTGGATCCAAACCTGGTTGCCGATTCATCGCCAGTAAAAAGATAAGTTTTCAATGACACATATAAAAAAAGTCAAAATATAAGGTAAATGGGTGAAGCACTGATTTTATTCGTAGGCTTTGGCAGAGCTAAAGTCAGAGACACAACTAATCAAACAGATTGAGACCATATAATTCTTATAAGAAGGCCAAATCCACTCGTTCACCTAACCCAGCCGATGTTTTCAGAGAAACTAGGAATTATTATCAGTCAAAAGGCATCGGGCAATTTCAGAAATGAAATGCTTATGAAAGACACCCAAAAATTGTGGGTATGAAACGGATATGGAAACGTTGTAATGTAAACAATTGCGGGTCAACCCGTGCATTTGTGCCCTATGTCTTGGCTTGTATATCCCACCGTTTCACAATTATGATTCACCACTGTTGCCAACAAAGCGAGCACAAAAATACAACTCACTTAGTGTGTACCCCAGTTTTAAGGCATTTGCATTATAACCAAAGGATGAGCCAACACTAACTGTTGATGTTGGCTGTCAATAACAAGCATGTTCTGTACTCAATAATGTTGTTTTTTTTTTGACGAATAAAACTCGGTATTTGGCAATTTTAGTCATGGAGTCGCTTAGCTCGCAGCAACATTTTTTTATTACTCAATATTATAACAAAAACAAGCTATCTGATAAACAAATAACATTGCTTATAAAGAAAAGACTAAGTCCAGTCAAATTGTTTCAATTCAGAAAAAAAATCAGAAGTATTTTTTCGCTGGTTCTTTATGGTTTTCCAGAAATGTGATATGGAAAAAATAATGGCCAAACTAATAAACCAAAATACTCATCTTAGGTATGGTTTTGTTGGGAGCTTAAACGTGTTAATTTTACATACTGTGGCATACCTTGGTAACTAAATATTTCTAGGTTTTTTTTGGCAAAAAACTAAAAAATGGGTGAATTTGTTGCGATTTCCGAGGTGAAGCCATGTCCGTGGCAGATAGTAGTGAAGTCGAAAATCGGCGCCCCAAAAACTTCAATTAAAATATTCTTGAATAAAGCAAGAAATGGTTTTTGTTTAAGGTGAATTCTTTACTTTTTATTTTAAAAAGTAATATTAAGTAGGGGAGGGGCAATTTTCTAAAAAATATGACTATAACACAAAACCAAAATACTAAAACACAACGGCTACTCCCTTATTGCTATGATGTACCTCTTTGCAAAGCCAGAAAGCTCTTCTTTTCTTTTGCTTTCCAATAAAGCTGTGTTGGCAAATACGAAAAAAATTTCGAACTTAGGAAGTCCCCCTTAAAACACCAATTTATGGAGATCTTGCAGTGCGTCATCTTATGTGTCAGTATTTAATCAGTGAGAAATTTTGACTCTCTTCAACAGATTGACTTAATTAAATATATTTTTGAAACGTCAATTCAGCACAATTTAAGACATGAATCAATGGAATGTATTGAATGTTAATACAAATCTTAAGAAGGTTATAGGTTTCTTGGTGCACTTTGTATATCAATGCTCCGGTTCTTTGGAAATCACACATCTTATTGCTAAACATCTCTCAGCAATAAGATGTGTGATTTCCAGGAGAAAAGCAGAAATCTTTACCTGCACTGAAGCCAGATTTATTGCAACTAAAAACATCTACGTGAATCGCAGGGGTAAGAAAGCCAAAGATTCGCTGTTGCACAAGCAACGTAGGACTCCATTTCCGGACCGAAACTCTTATTATCTTTTAGGGATGCAGGTCCTAGCAACCATACCTGCACTGAAGCCAGATTTATTGCAACTAAAAACATCTACGTGAATCGCAGGGGTAAGAAAGCCAAAGATTCGCTGTTGCACAAGCAACGTAGGACTCCATTTCCGGACCGAAACTCTTATTATCTTTTAGGGATGCAGGTCCTAGCAACCTTCCTATTACAAAAAATATTTAAGTAACAAAGACTCCTTGACTGCCTCATTGCTGATGCCAAACTTTTTACTTTCCTTGAAAACGATCTTCGGAAGTCGACTTGACGCTAAAATATACCTATATAAACGTATTCATCGTAGAGTACCTACTTAAAAAAATCTTAAACCGAACCAAGTCCTCGTAACCTTAAATACTCACAGTTTGATATAAAACTGTAAACTGCCTTTCTTCTGCATAAAAAGTATGCAAAAAGATTTTTGATAATTAAGTTGATTGCCTAACGATGAAATGAATTCAATATATCATCGTTTCCTGGAAATACAACAACAGTAAATCGAAGGCAAAAAAAATCTCTCTAGTGGAATTATGATGTCTTGGCAATACGATACGACTCTGTCCTGGCCAGGAGTACGGAGGTTGCTGCCATAGAAGAGAAAAAAATTAAAGGACTATTAATGTTTGGATTTGTATGCAAATAAAATCCATTCCCATCGTAAAAGGTGGAAGATTTTAATGATTTATTTAAGAATGAATATGGCAAAGGGGGAAAAAAATACCGCCGCATCCTTCGGCATCTATACCCACAGCATCTGTACCCAGGCCCAAGAACTCATAGAAATCGACTTGTTCTAGACGATTGCTTGAAGGATTTAGTTCTTTCCTTTTTTATTACTTTAGTTTAAGTTAAGAGGAAAAACTGAAAACGATTGATATCTTTATGGATTTTTTTAAGATGGTGTTTTGTGCGGGTAGCCTTCCCCTTTGAGGAAGTAAAATGTTCCGTAATTGATATAACATAATATAGCACTATAGATAGTAAGCGTGCACTTGCACATCCAGCGACGGGACACCGATCTTATCGAGTAGGTTTAATGAGCGACTGTCTGGTCAATTACCTAGGCACTTTTTTTATACCTCTGGCATCCTTAGAGCAAGTCGGAAAGGCACGTTCCGACATTTGTAAAAGCGGAATGCGTCAAACAAATCGCCGGCGTGTACCAAAGATGCTGGCATATAAGAAAGGTTTCAAAACTTAATGCATCATACCACCGTTTCTAGATTTGAAATTCCTTAGGATATACCCGATGCTCTACTCTGTTTGGGAATGTGACCCAAAATAAACTCCACCGATCGGATTTTTATTACCCCCATGCCTTGTAGGATGCAAACAAGTCTATTAGTTATTTTTGGTATTTTTTTCTTTGACTTATTTACCGAGACCGCCACCACTGTGCGTTACCCTTGCGGATTAAGGAGAGACAAATGGTGATAGCGACTGGTGGCCCATTGTAAGCGTGTGGTTGCCTCCTGCACAAATATGACAAAAGCGGCATCAAAAAAGACAAGAGTCCCCAGAGGAGGCCCCATGATATATGGTCCAAGTAAATTCCAAGTGAATGACAGATTGACAAATTGTTTCTTCATGATAAGTGCTTGTCGTGATGGTCTGGAAAAGTATGGCTGCAGGCAGTATACTCCTAGTCCAGCGAAACCAACTGTCTTGTCGGGTGATAGAAATTGGTTTCGTGTCATACTGTCAGAAGAAATCGAGGGTAAAGTGAAATAAAAAGTTCGAAAGGAACCGACCAAACCAACCAACCACTAACTAGAAAACGAGGTCGAGAAGGCCATTTTTATCGGTGTGATGGGATAATTTGATACGATACCGACTAGACAATCTGTTTTACTATCCAATAGTTGATTGAGTTTCAATTTTATTTGTCCCGTTTTTGTTGAAGGTCACTTTCGGCATGTGACCTCTTGACGATAAAGTGTTTTTTATATCCTGAATATGGGTAGATATTAGTAGGCATGTCAACTTTAAAGAGGTTTTCTCCTTTTTTGAGTAAGTATAACATTTTGTCAATAACTTTCATGAATTTCTTGAGTTCAGGGCTTGTAATATTTTTGTATAATAAATTAATAATTTATTATACAAAAGTACACGTCGGTAAATTGTTAGAAAAATAAAACCTTGCTTTTTAAATAAAGTAATGAGACAGGGAAAAATGTCAGTCAGAAAAACCCTTTCGAGGATTCAGCTTGGAGCTTGTAATAAATAATAAGCGACAGGACTTCGAGCCTTAAGGTAATGTTTGAGAGAAAGATGAAGTTTTTTTTTTTAGAAAGCTTTGGGAAATTCGAAAATTTTAATTTTTTTTTATCAATTTTTGAGAGAGAAAGGTGGAGTTTTTGAAGACTCCACGTGAAAGCGTGAAACCATACACTCTTCGAACTTGAAGGAATTCTTCTGCTGCGATGTTTGTGGCAATTAGCGTTTAACGACGTATGATGGTTTATAGTGAAAGGATTAAACTCAAACTGAGTAAAAAGTATTCTGCAGAAGAGTTTTATGATGTGAAGCGACTTGGCGTGGCTGTGAGTGGTGAAAAAGTTGAACTGCGCGGTTTAAAACACCCATATTTCGAGACATTAAAAGTGAGAAACCCTTATATGGACTCATTGTGAAAACAAAAATTTTCGAATTTACTTGAAATTATTGTGTAGAAAATGTTTGTGGCACGAAGCTGCTTGGTGGTGAACAAAGTTTAACTCCGTGATTAAAAAAACAGAGAATTTAAGTTCTAGGAAGAGTAAAAACCCCATAATATATAGACTTATCGTGATAAGTAAACTTTTTTAAGTTGTAGTACACTGAAGCACAAAGATCTTGCAAACTGTCAGCCGCCAATTAAAACAACTCAAGTCGGAGCAGTCATGCAAGAAATATTAGTGAGAAGTTGGTCATGATCTGATTTATTTAAGTAGGCGACTCGTTGGCTTCGATAAGAGGAGCATAGCTGTTTTCATGCTGACTAGAGGTGGTATTAATACTTGGGAGTCTAGTTGGAAATTTTTGTAGCATCTGCTTCAGATCTTCGCGGCTCTTCGGTGTCTAGCAAACAATCGCCGGTTTCAGAATTAACTCATCGTTTACTCCACACATCAGGCACTCGAAGTATTTGGTCTGTCTACATTTTGTCTGAGCGCGCTAACTTTGTTTCATGTAGGTAGGCCTATTATGATTTGCCCCAGTTTATTGAAAGTAGAAAGTTTAAGTATTTGACTGCGTCCGAAAGTTTTTTAAAAATCCTGAATTTAAGAAATATTCCGAAGTTAAATTTTTAAAAACAAATAACTACTGAATCTGAAATATTCTTGCTTCTTAGAATTTTTATTTTCAATTTCGGACTTTGGATAGTCTTTTTTTAGGAAATATTACAATACAAATCTTTTTATATGTATGTACTTGCTTTAAGAGATACAGTTGGGGCATGAAATCATACGGTTTACAAGACCACAAACAATTTGGTTTGCTTAAAAAGTTGTTAAAAATCCAAAAATTAAATTCAGGAAGAATGGCATAAAACAGCTTTTTGGATATGTAGATTTGGATAGACTTGCGCAAAAATCCTCTATGTGAAATACCAACGTTTGAATATTTACTTCCTGTTTAAGTTTTAACGTCAACTTGTTAAATCGATCTCATCCACTATACAGGTATTCACGTCCTTTCACTAACCTTTTACTTTCGAAACACGGTCAATCAAATAAAATCATCTGCCCACACAACAAAAAACGCTCTTCAACTAGCCAAACACATAAACCCGTTCTAAGAATAACTTATCGGAAAACTTCAACTTAACTTTTTTCTCCCCATCAGTCGTTCGTATGTATAGCCATAAATTAATTGCACCAAAGTGTTTTGCACCCCTATTCGAGCCTCCCGGAGGGTTTCATCACTAAATTACAACCACTCTGAGCGTTGGTAGGTTGCTGAGCGCAGACGGGGCGAGCTGAAGGAAATTATCCCATTGTTGGTTATGTGGTCTGGGGCTATGGTGTCCTTGTGATGTATTGACTTGTATTGACTTGGATATTACTATTCAAATATAGACAGGGAAATTTTGGTAAATGGGGATTTCGATGTTAATCAGCTGTTAATAATCCTGATTGGTTCTCTTTTTGGCTTTATCACTCAATCTCTCTATGCGGAGAAGCCCTTTTTGCCTTGAAATATCTTAATATACCTACTATAAAATTCGTAGTGGTGCCAAGTCTATGCACATTATAAAGGTTAGAATCAGCTTTTAGCGAAATGTTTACCTATATACTTCTTCTTTGGATGTGGTAGATTGCGTGAATGGATCTACGTATTTTTCCTTCTATTAGTTAATTATTTAGTAATTGAAAATGCGACTTCAATGACTTCTGTTGTTTTTCTAGAGTCGTTAAACTGAAGAAAGCGGGAATACATAGCGGAATATGTGATATACAATATATAACATGATCCCTCCATGAAATCCGATTCCTGAATCAGGCAAGTTTATGCGGCCAGTTTACGGCCTTAGTCGTAAATTAGCCGTAAATTCATATGTACTACTTTAAAGGCTGCATTTGATTTGAAGTAAGTAAATCAGCTTTCTGAAATTTTGGAGAAGTTTTTTTTTTACAAATTGATGCAGTGAAATATGACTGCAACTCCCCTAATACCCCCTGTTTGTTCCTTTTCCCATTTTTGGACAGACCGCTTAAAAGTGAAATTTAGATAGCTTTTAAAAGGCCACAAATGCGTAACAGGTTTTTGATTTGAAACACAATTAGCGCACGGCCCAATTTTCTTTCAACCCAAGCGTTGCGGTTGCCCATGAAGGTGCAGAGGCCAAAACTAACAAACTGCTTTTGCCACATCTTTACTTTGTTTACATTTATTTATATGTCAACAAAGGATAAGGATTCAACAAAGGATTTAATCTGCCCTTTGTTGAGCAAAATCAATAAATCTCCAAGAAAAGTGTGCGTGGCATACAAAATTAATTGTGGGCACAACAATACCCATCGCTTCGGTATTGTTGTGTCGTTTGGGTTTCCAATTAATAGCATGCACCTACCAATATGGTGTATAGAAACAATGTTTGACCAGAGGTCTATAATCAGAGCTACAATTGTGTGGACATGCTAATTATTTGGTCAACACCATCATATAGCTCACTTATTTAAGGCCGCACATTCAAGCGTTTCACTTGAACTACGTCTTAACACAGGGTGTTATGCTTGCGCACCCCTAGACATATAGGTCAACCGTATCGACTTAACTAAAAATTTCATCAATGGCCTGCATGAGTTCACCACACACTCCACAGCGGACTCAATCGGGCCTTAGAATGTATAAAGTCATAGCATCTGGCACAGATTAGCTTTTTAAGTACTCCCGCAGTTCTTGGTGTAGCAAGGATGGCCTGCTATCTTGATCAAATAGCACTGAATGTACAATGAACACCTAGCGGTTATGTGCCATTGCGGTACGGTTGGTGGTCCTTATATGCGGGCGAAAGACTAAAGGTATTATTAATTTGCTTGCTGCTAACCGACTCAAAGGTTGGACGAAAGGACCAACTTCTCACCACAGTTTCGGCTTTATCATCATTCACACTGTGATTGTGTACTTGTACAAACATTGTTCTTCTTATTTCAGAGGCAATATTTTCCTGCGTGTGTGAACAAGGAGCAAAAAAAACAAATTTTCCTTCCTTTTTCACACCTTTCTCATACCATCCACGTGCCATCCCATTTTGGCCGGGTCACATTACTGTGCGTAATTAGATTACACCGTTTGTTATCAATGCCAATAATTATTAAAATGGAAAATCGTCCACGAAGAAAGAGAGCTGAATTAGGAACAGAATTTCAACAAAAAGTGATAGAGTAAAAGTATACCGAAACAAGAAGAGACCAACAAAAAGGGACCAATAAAAAGGACAAGGTCAACAAATATTCAAGAAAAGGAAACTTTAGGAAAATCAGTTTAATAATAATTTGATGTTTCTCGCGCGAGCTGTGGTCTGTTGCTGTTTAATAGCGGATTGACGGTGGCGGCGGCAAGAATATCCAGTTTGCCACCCCTTAATTAGCACCTTAATACATGAGGTGAAATTACCGAAATTCATCCTGGTGTAAGACCTTTGGTAACTTTGAGACGAAATTTCAACTATTATACGCGTGAATGGAGCAGTTAACACGGACCAAGACTATAGACTTTCGGTGTGGGTGACAACTTCGATATCAACGTAAAAATGTGTGAAATTTACACACCCGAAACTCCATACAAACAGCAACTTTTTCGAGCTGGAAAGAAGTGAAAATAACTTTCGACAACTTACACAATTCATTAGTGTAAGAGAACTGGTGGTAAATGTCGTGGGTTATGCGTCTATGTATGCAAATTGGGTGGCGAGAGGTTGGTACTCCCAAGCTAAAGGAATAAGAAACCTTTTTACCAGTCAGTGGAAAGGATTACCAACAAAACGGAAAGAACACTGGCAAAGTTTACATTACATACATTTGCAGTGTTTATAAAACAATTCCACAAGAGACGAAAAAGGTAAATACAAACAGTAAACTCTCATTCTAGATGATTTTTGCTAATTAAAGTCCATGTAGTTGTACTGAAAGTTGTTAAAACTGTGAAGGAATTAATTTCTAGCTATAGAAAAAGGATCCTGGAACTGCAAACAGTTGTAAGATTAAAGGATGTAAAAATCCAACGTGGGTACTTGATTTGATAAAATTAAGTACTGTAAAATGATTACGTGGCATTTTAAGCTTCAAAGCGAGCTGGAGGAAATAAATTGGTAGTTGAATCCCCAGACCAGCTCTCAGACAAATTTTGAGAAATGAAGAGTTGAAAATGGATGACTTTTTTCAAAGTGTTTGAGGCCATAACTTTTGAACCGCTCTGTGCACAAAGCCGATATTGGACACGCGTAGGAAGCAATTAAAAAATAACCAAGTGCTTAAGTCATATTTTTACGAAAGAGATTTAATATTGCCGTTGTGACGCATTTTCGAAAAAAAATCGCACATACATTAGAATATCCGGCAATAATTCTTATAAAATTATAGAATTTTACGCAAAACAGAAAAATA
Organism: Neoascia interrupta; assembly: GCA_947623515.1. NCBI lineage: Eukaryota > Metazoa > Arthropoda > Insecta > Diptera > Syrphidae > Neoascia > Neoascia interrupta. Next base: position 44,633,544 of record OX392462.1, on the reverse strand, counting down.
AAGATGAGGCTAACCTTCAACAAAAGCCGACGGACCGCTTTTTGTATGTCTTCATACTTGACGGTCTTTTCATAGTTCAATGGGTTTTGGCATAAGATTGCGCATTTTATGTTTTCGAAACAAAGGAATCCAACCAGCAACGAAAGGTATTCCCACTGAGAGAAATGTATTCGAAATTAATTTATAAACGAAATTGTATACGTGTGGAGGCGGTAGCTAAATGAAGGTTTTTACAGCCCTATCCCTAAAAACATCAGACAAAAGGAATCCGCATCCCACTTGGGCCAGACCGTATACGTATAATAACAAACGTCAATGGATTTTTTTCTTGGCAGCACATATGACGATTGATTGAGATAAATGGGAGACGAGAGTATTTAGAGCCATGTTCAATATTCAATACCTCGGCCTTTACCCCTCCCGCACATGCTTATTAATCACACCCACATTGCGGAGGTAAATATCCATGGATAAAGAGAAAATAAATCTGCGATTACCTCAAGTGTTGTGCAGAGATACAGTGAACGACCGGCGACTAGGACTCACATTATATTTTATACGAGAATACAATTTGTACACAAAATTTAATTGAAAAACTTTATTTCGTCGGTAGTTTGGCCAAGTTAAAAGTTCGTCTTTAGTTCTTGCCTGTTCTTCCATTCGAAAACAAATTAAAAGTTGTTAAGTTTTCGTCCTTACTTTAACCCTTGTGTACTATAAAGAACAACTAAAGCATCAGCGCAAGAAGTTCAATGCAGGATAGGAGGATAACTATAAGCACATCCCTCATCCTATGGGCGAGTGTATACAAACAATCAAAAACCTTTTATTCTGGCTAACTGAAAACTGATCTTTAAATCTATGAATTTTACTCGAATGGCATGCCCTAGAAGGACATTTGATACGGCAGTTTTTTTCCTATATACACCCAAAAACCACTCGTAGGAAATCGTCCTGCATCGTATTATTATATGGAGATGGTAAAGTTTATCTTCTTAGAGTGTAAACATGACCGGAAACTTTTGTCATGGCCTGAGAATTGAGATTTCTCTGTGCGAGTCATGTGTGTTTGGGTTTGCTTTTTTTCTTTCGGTTCCAAATGGGGAGATGTGGAAGAACTTTGTATATCCGGTTGGAATGTACAAACACACTCGAGTTGTGGCTCCGCATGTCATATTGACACAGAAATCTCCCACATGGGATGTTTGGATGTTTGAGTAAATTACTTTGGATTTCTTCCGTTTCTGAATATTTGCAATAAAACGTTATTCTTAAGTAATTGAATCTTTTATTTGATTTTTTGAAGAAGTTTTTGGCAAAAGTTCAAGTTCCGTGACCTTTTTTCCAGGGAACTTACGAGTTATCGGATAAGCTGGATTATGTGCAAACGGGCAAGAACACATTGGAATGAAAGACGACGTAAGTTCGAAAGTGGTTAGTCAAAAACTTGTGGAAAAAAATAAGTTTTCGCGTGTGACAAGATCCTGGCGAGCTTTTACAAGTACACCAAAGGGTGAAAATGGGACCACTTCAAGCATGATATGAGATTAAGTCGAAACGATTCCATGCGAAGCAATCGAAGTCATTGCCAATTATACTGAAAAGGAAAGAATCCCTTTTATATAAACACGAACGACGTTTTTTTCGCTTTGGCCATAAATAACAATTTGTATTTTATGTGTCTGTGGGGTGCCGTGGCGTAGTGGTTAGTGTGTGTGCTTACTACGCCGGAGGTCAGGATTCGAATCCTGCCATCGTCACCTGAAAAAAAAAAGACTTATTCTTTTTCACGGTCCCCACCTCCGCGAGGGTCTGACAAGCCCTCCGAGAGTATCATTTGTCTTGAAATACTTCTCAAAGTGCCGTTCGGATTCGGTAAACAATTGTAGGTCCCCTTGTATGTAAAAAAAATTAACACACCAGCATACATTGTTCAGAAGTTGGCCCTGGTTCACCTCGAGCTGTTGCGCCACTCTATTTTTTTTTATTTTATGTGTCTAGTTTCATATCGCCTGAAGAGAAAGTAGGCATGGAGCGCCCATCCTTGATGCCAACACCGAAGAGGCAGAATTCTGGATGTTCAGAGAGTGAGTTGTGACATCTTTTCAGACAGAGTTCATTTGCCGCGCCACCACCTCATCCTGCAGTCCTTGAGGTGGCGGCTGATGTGTTTTAAGTCAACTCCTACAAAGCAGTGTGACAATGCGACTGTGACAGTGAATGGCACATAAGTATTCTGCCATTTTTCAATGCGGGGGCGCGAGACTAGTCGTCAGCCAGGAACAACTCCTACGACGTATCTGGAACTTTAGATATATCTACCAGTGGGTCTCTGCCCACTTCCTGTTGAACTACCAGCTGCAAAAGGAAACTTTTTTCCTTATAAGTTGTAGTTGTAAAACTTACAGTATCATCGACTTGAATATGTATTCTATCCATATAACACGAGATCCGATAAGTAATCCTTGAAGACATTGCAGTAAGTCTTATGTGTATCCTTTAGGTACGATTTTGTAACTTTATCACTTTATTTATCATTTTATTTTATCCTTATACATGCAAATGCAATTTGTATTTATCACCTCACACGCAACACCAAAACCTAAAACAACGACACATGGCTGTCGAAAGCCAATATAAAACTTTGAGAGCAAAATTTTATTGTTCTTACAAAAGATTTACTAAAACAACGCGGCGTTGGGGAGAAGGACTAAATATAATGCGATTGTGTGAGGGGAGAAAGGAAAGCTCGTGACACACAAGTGCTCTACTTGCAGCGTCGTAAGGAAAATCCTGCCGGAGCAATTTTCGCATTTCATTTTCAAATCACTACCGATTGCAACAGCCTAAACGAAAATCCCGCGATTTATTTATCGAGTGCTTTCTTTAATTTTCACCAGGAAGTCGAAAAAATCCATCCGTTTTCGACCGCAAACTACACTGTCTCGCGTTAAATTCACTTCAACACTGGCAAACAACCCCCACGCACTTTTTGGCTCGAACTTCGTTCGGGAATCGTGTCGACATCGTCTTTTTTATCGAGAACCAATTCAAGACGGATACACTGTATCGTGATGGTAGCATTAACATTGGTGTTTTGACTCAAAACCAAAGTGGTAAGTATGTCAGATGGTGAACCAAGAAATGACATGTTAAGTTTTGTGATGTTAAAGATATTCACCTCGAACACACACGTGTGCTCCCACTCGGAGGAAATTTTCTTATTTCCCGATCAGGCAGCGACGGACTTGCCTTTTAATGAGTTCTTCGATGGAGAATGAAGAGTTCTGGGATGTTTGACTTTTTTTCCACCCGAGAACGAAGGTAACGTGGATATTTGAGTGGAAGTTGAAATGCGCAACTCACCACTTGGACGCAATGGCAGAATTTCGCTGGAAGAAGGAGTGAATGATGGAAGAGTGGATTGGTCTTTCTCTTGCGACCATGCCAGGAAGGGTGCAGCGTAACATTGTCGTTTCAGTACTGACCTAACTTACCTTTTTTTGTTTTGTGGCATAACTTAGGTCAACATTTGATTGTTGCAATGAAAATAAAATTTTCGAGTGAGTATGGTGAAATTCTTCTGTGTGTCTTGTGTCTTGTGTGATGTCGATGTGAAAAAGACTGAGTGAGAGCTCTCCTGATTGCAGTTGCAGAGATGTTTATGCCCAGTAGATTTGTGAATACATTTAGAGGTGGATGAAAACGGGGCCGTTCCCGCGTGTCGTGATGTCACTAAAGTGAAAATGCGGAGCGTTGAGTCATATCGGCGAGAAGCATTCAACCAGACTCTTTTGCCCAACTAATGCTATAAGAGGCCAAGACACAAAGGAGTGGTTGATCATGTTGGCAATGGGTGCGAGGGGTGGACGAATATTTATGCTCGGGTGTCAGACTTAAAGGGTGGCATTCATAAATCATACAACCAGACTGACTACCTTAAGGCCCAACCGGGTTTGCAGGTTGAACGCGCCCATAAGAACATATTCCCAAGGACCGGGAAGCCGGCTAGCCGGCAGCCGGGTATGTGTGAAACGTTCTTAAAGGGTTTTAAGGTTTACTTGTGAATGTTTAAGGGGAAACTGTTTCACCTGCTTACAGTTCTTAAATCAATCCAAACACATTGGATATTAGGTAATAGCGTTCAACAAAACAAAAATTCTGCTCAGAGTTTCAAGAAACAACCTTATTAAGCCGAATTTCGATCACTTTATATCGCGATTAAAGGTAATGGAATATTATCAACAAAGGCGAGTCTGTTGATGCGAAGCAGCCTATGATGCTCGAAAATAAATATTTTCTCTCAAATTTATCTTTTTTGGATGAGTGTCTGAACAGCTAGAAAGCCGGTTCTGCGGTTCTGCTTAACACAGGAGTTTCAAACGTAATAAAGACTAACCACAGATTTCCAAAGAAACCATACCGATTTTCGCTCTATAGTGTTTGCCCATTCAATTTCTAACGGAGAAGTCCTTTACGCCAAATGGTACTATGACTAACGGAGAATTTATCAAGCCTTCGCAATATTGGAGCCGTGAAAACAATTGTACGGCCCCGGTCGGGATTTGAGCCTGAGGCCTCGTACAGGTGCCCACACAACATACACATACCCAGAGCTTTAATCTTTCAAGTGCAAGTACAATCCAAGTACCCAGTACTGTACTTTTACTTGTACTCGTACTTAAAGAAAGTAAGTACAATGTACTTGGTACTTGAAAATTGCAAAGCCCAAGTACTTTCTTTTAACTACATTTACTGGGTACTGTCCGACTTGCCAGTGCATTTTCAAGTACAAGTGAATTGTGGCATGTTTGCAGGTTATACTTAAATGTTCAAATTGATTTTTTTTGTAAAATTGGACCCTTAAAATGGGCCTGACTTTGAACTAAAGGAGTCTAGAATAGAGTCTGGTTTATGTTATGTGCTAATTTTTATATCCCATCCCATAGGATAGGAGGTATATTAAGTTTGTCACATAGTTTCGACGCCCCTTTTTAGGGGTCGATTTTTCAAAAATATTGAATTTGACCCAAAAAATTGCATTTTTACGTACAATTAGGTGTAACTTGGAAATATCTGTGGAAATATCTTATAAATAATAGTTTGTAATTAGGGGCGGTTGGACCACGCCCCTTTTCGAAGTTTGGCAAAACTGGCAAGTATTAAAGCACTCAGTAAATGTAGTCAAAATGAAGCACTTGAAATGTACTCGTACTTTACGATTTTTAAGTATCAAGTACATGGTAATTGTTTTTTTCACGTAGGTACTATTATAGTACTACTTTGTACTGTAGTGTAGTACTATAATGTACTTAAGTAATTTACAATTCTGCACATGCCTTATTAGAAACAGAGCAAAAAGAAAGGCTGTGTTGGTCCTCTCGCTAGTTTTGCTGCTAACACTGTCAGATTACGAGCTCCCTGAAATAAAGGAAATTACTCCAAAAAATATTTTGAAAAAGAACAAAAAAAATTTGGTTTCAAATTTTTTGAGAAAACGCCAAAAAGGAAAATACGCCAAAATCAAGCAAATTACGCCAAATTTTTGTTAGAAAAAGAACCAAAATATGTAACGGAAATTACGCCAGGAAAAGTAACCCTTTTTTGGCACAATTTCCAAATGCGGTGTGGAAAAAACACCAAAAAACGATTTTCCTTTTACCCTTAAAAATAGCTAAGGACTAATTTACAAGAGATGGAGTTCTTTTGGGCTACGACCGAAGTCGGGAAAATTGGTGGCGTGTGGGGAGTATGGGAGTGGCGAGACCAGTGGATGCATTGGGGCACCCCGGCGTGGTCTTGTTTTCCTCGATACACGTCGCGCCGGATAAAGCGCTGCCGCACACGCGGACGTGTACCCCGGCGCATTCAAGACGCTGAATAAAGTCGAACGTAATAAGGTACGAACGTAATAAGAATCGAATTTTAGACTTTTTTTCCTTTTGGAATTTGGAAAATAAGCCAAAAAAAATTGCCTTCCAAACATTTTTTTGGCTCTTTTGCATATTTTTGAAATGGGGAAAAAGCAAAAAAAAGGGAAAAATGTCAAAAAAATTCAGCAATTACACCAAAAAAAAATTGGTGTGTTTGAAACGCCAAACATTTGTATGGAGATTTTGTGGCTCTTTTTCCATTTTCATTTTTAGTAGTGATATCCTATGGCGTAATTTCAGGAAGCCCAGATTACGTTTGTGTTAAGGTGCGTGTCCACATGAGAACGAAACTACTGCGAGTAGCTCTCCATAGGCACGTCTCGAGAGTAAAAATTTCTCAGGTAATACTGAAAATGAAAATCTATTTTTCAAATTCCTTTTTTCGAGTGTTTACTGACGTAGATAAGCTTCCTTATTTCGCTGCGTTAGTGTGGATTCAAGACGTAGATTATTGTATTTATTATAATTTTTAGGATTTAAGGAATCTTAGATATCTAATATTCGAAAGCACGTCGGCACAGAGTGCCTGGATAACAAACTCTAATTGCTGTTAAAATTAGGGGCCATGAAGAATTCCGGTGGATTGATGTTATTAAATTTAATTGGAGTTTGCCTTAAGCTCGAGCCTTGTTTCGTAGTGATATGCCCCTGGCAAACCTACTTTAATCGGTTGACTGAGCGCCGCCAAAACCTCCTTAAAATGCACACCAGTCGATTGGCCTATAATTAAGTATTAATGAAGCGCATTAAGCGGTCTTAAAATGCCCATAAATAAGCGTTTATCCTTTGTTATTAACACAAACATCCTTTCACGTGCAATGAGTGCTGCAGATGGCTTTAACGAGTTTGTCCTCAAATAAATCATGCGTATCTTAAGGCCCGAACTGTAAGGGACTAATACTTCCGTCACCTCTTCGATACTTAATTGAAAAACATTTATTCACAGCCTTCCGGGGTCTCACGCATATATCGGCCCCAAAAAAAGACAAAGAATTTGATCGGTCCTTCCTGCATATTGTTTACCAACCAAAAGTCAGCCCATCCTCGGAAGAGTGCAGTGTACATCGCAACTATATAGCAACCTACCATCAGGGAAGCAGGTCATGCCACCACAGGGCCTATACGGAGAGTTGGTTGTTTTCGATTTTCGGTCATAAACGTTGTGCAGATGGATTATTGGTCGTCGGTTCAGTTGGGTGGCTGGATGACTGGTTGGTGGTCAGTTCGGTTTGAAATAAACCAAACTGCTACAATCTACCAGTTCGATTTATTGTTTTATCTCCGATGATACTTTTCACTTCAGCATCCATACTAGAGATAATAGTCCCGCTGCTGCTGGGGGTGCGTCCTTTCAATGGATATAAAATTTGCAGGTCCATAAAACATAAACTGAAACTTTTCTGCGCAACCAAGTCCGATTGTGGGATAATTTTTGGTCATTCTAATGCAAAGAAATTAATGGAAATTGTCTTACGGAATCGAGAAGAGAAATTCAACTATTAAGGCGCATATCCTAAATAAACCGCGTGGTAAATTGTTGTACCAGTTTGTGGGACTTCATGAGTGTTGCAACAGAAAATGAGGTTTAAAAACCGCTTGCAGCAAATAGTGAAACCTCATCAAGCTGAATGGGGGATTGATTTTCATTGTTAGCCGCCTTAACATGCCATCACAACTATCATTATTTGGTTGGAGTCGTTTCCGATGCTGATTGTAATGCCCACACACGATGGTTAATGATAAGTTTTGAGACATCCTACATACGTTCTTCGTTCGGAAATTCAGTTTATGTGATAAGGTCAGCTATAGATTCTCCCATAGTACTCAACAATAATAAGAATATTACTTAACGTTTGAACCAAAGATTCCGGAACAATTCCCGGCTAACAAATGAACAAGAGTGTTGAGGTAAGGTGGCTCTTTTCTTTTACCTGCATGTCAAAAGGACTTTTGCTTTGACCTGATCACAGCAGGGCTATTATCTTTTTTGCTACTTTTTTTATAAGTTGATCCAAATCCGAGATGATTTAACGGGGGCGTAGGTATGTTTGTGTTTCTTGATTTTTTTCTGAATGGCTAAAGCAACAACAAAAGGCAAGCAGAGCCAAATCAATTCAGGATGAAACAAAAGGGTTTTGCACTTTATTATGTTACCGATGAAGGTGCTGCAAAGTTACAAATGAAGAAGAGAAAGAAAAAAGAACATTGAAGAATTGAAACTGAAAGGACCAAGTGAAGAGGAGACTGATGCCGAAACAATGAAAGTAAGTTTTATAAAGGGAAAACTTTTAATATATTTTTTGTTAATTTTCTGCGAAAGGAAAACATTAATTTAGGGCAATGCGAGGAAGATGCCGGAAAAAGTTTTAATATCGAGTGCAGAAGTCCCGTGAGTAAATCTTCTTTACGCTGCCAATTATTAAGTTAACTTACTTCGCTGACAAGTCGTCGGGTGGATGTCGCTAGTAGATGTGCGGCCAACTGCGACGCTATAAAATATTTTTTAAAGGAATGTCGTTAGTTGTTATGTAGGTAGGTACCTAAATGTAATGTAGATATTGATTTAGTTGGATGAATGACAACTGCAGGTGTAGTAAAATTAAATAAAAAGGAAATAATTATAAAAGTTGTCAGTATAAGCAGTAATGAAGACTTTGCAGAAGTCTGGTCTTTTGTTTTTTATTTCCTGGTAAATACTTTCGTATAGTCACAATGTCGGCATCTTAATACGAGCTATGGATTCGCGCCAATTACGTGTTTTGTTCGAATAACTGGTTTTAAAGACAATTTTTTAAATCAAGAGATGGCTTACCGATTTTTAGATCCCCAGAATCCAGGATAATGTTGATAATCGTAGCATGATTATTGAAGCTGAAGGGTTCCATAATTTCAAGCTAAAAAACAAAACAGAAAAACAACTTTTATATTGGCTTACAAAAACCTTTAAAATAAAAAACAAGTCTACAGGATATTAAAGGAAAACAAAATTTTATCCTTCAATCTAGATATGATCGGTAATGACATGCCCACTTCTAAGCACCATTTGTCCTCATTTTACAACTTGCCCAAACAAACGTGTCATCAAACGTTGACAAAACAAAAACTTTTAAGCCACGCCATTGTTTACTCCAAACTTCGTCAACGTGTGACAGCACAATTCACGTTTACCAAAAACTCATCTATTATGGCCGATAATACGCTTGAAAAATAATTTTCAAAATTACTATCAACGTCAATTGAATTAAACGAAAAATAGAAAGACCCAACCTATGAACCGGTAACTTATGGTAATTTCCCGTCAAACCATATGCTTTTTTTTCAAAGGCCACTTTCCTTTCGACTAATGACTTCATTTCCCTAGATTCCACCTTGCAACAAAAAAATAAGTTAACATACTCTCCGCTTTTGTTTTTATAAAGTCGACAAAATACAGCATTAAGTTACAAAAATATGTGTTCTTTACGCACAAAAAAGGAATCCACTTTTCAATTTGCATGATAAAACCATACAGCATACGACGGAAGAAAATGTCCTCACCCCACTCAGTACTTATAAAAAATTCACACCTCGATTACCTCAGTGGCATATTTAACTAATGCAGAGATGAGCCTGGTTACGGGGTGAGGCAAACGACAAAAAGCCTGAATGAAAGACCGCTTTCCATGCTAATGGAAAGAATATGGCGAAGGCGATGCACAGCATATCTGATGTGTCTCAGGGTTTCGGGTGGATTGTTTTCGAATCCAAAATTGAGTCAAATTCCCCACATAAAATGTTAAAGTTTTAACGCCATACGGTGGTGGCGTACGCGTATGGTGTCGGTGAGAACGCACGACGGCAAAGGTTGTGGCAGGAAGCCCGCGTGGTACAGAGCATCCCAGCCGCCCTTCTTATAGGAGGACAGTTTTCATGGGCTCATGCATCGTAAAAGAATATCATAATCATCTCGTAATATTTTATGACACATGTAATTTCGCAAGCGGTGCGTGGACGTTAGAAAGACTCTTTCGGTTCACTTCATCATGTGGCAGTTATATGGGACTGGACGGCGGATGAGCTCCTGAATATGCACAAATGTCGCTGGCAACCCTTAAAGGATCAAACACTTTGCTGCATTCTGTATTTTTTGTATATTATCGGTCCGTCCAAAAATGGAAAAAGGACCTCCTATGGCATCGCTACGTTGTCCGTCCGTCTGTCCAATCGCTTTATAACTTCTGAACGGTATGTCGTAGAAAGACAAAATTTGGTGTGCGTATAGTTAAATAATTATACTATCGACTATAACTATAATAAGGACTATTTCAAAAATTTGGTGTGCGGAAATAGTCAGAGAATGCAAAGAGGGCAATTTTTTTTAAGCACAAATAATGGTTTAATTACAGTTTGAAATTTCATGTGAAAATGGACTTAATACTTTTGAGTGTTTTTTTCGAGAAGTTTAGTAGGCAAGAACTAGAAAAACGAAACTTAGGTTTAAGAAATACTAAGCTTTTATTAAAAAATTAAACTTTTCGAAAATATCAAAACATTTTTGAGAAATGAAGAGTCGAAAATGCATGACGTCTTTCAAAGTGTTGCAGGCCATAACTTTTGAACGGCTTATCGCTCAAAATCAATTTTGAACTTACGTATAAAGCAACTCAAAGTTAACCATATTTTTCGAAAACAGTTTGAGTACTGCAGTTTATCTCCGGTGCTGTTTGGTGGAAATCTATGAAAAAAATTCCACGTATCAGAAATAATACGATATTTTAAGGAAAATTATAGCGGATTTTGAAATTTCAAAATCTTCTGAGGCTAGTGCTGCTGGTGTGCTATTGGAAAAAAGTCGAACGGGAACTGGAAAAAACTTCGAAATATTTGTTTTATGGATTTAAAATTTAAAAAATTATAAAAATGGTCAAAAGAACGCATGTCTCCCCCTCTATCTCCCAAACGGTATAAAATATAATTTATAAGCTAACTTACTTACTTAAGGTGGCGCTACAGTCCGGGGTGGACCTGGGCCTCAGCCAACAAGCTTCGCCAGCCAACTCTGTCTCTAGCTAGCCGTCTCCAGTTTCGCACGCAAAGTTGGCTGAGGTTCGAAGATTTTCCGGGCCGGGGCGTTGGTGTCCATCCGCTCTAGATGACCCAACAATCGTAGAAGTTGTGTTTTGACTCTTTTATCGAGGTCGGTATCGCTGTACTGCCCGTACAGTTCAGTGTTATATCTCCTTCTCCACTCTCCGTCTATGCAGACGGGACCGTAAATCGTCCGAAGAATTTTCCTCTCGAAGCAGCCTAAAGTGTTTTCATCCGCCTTTGACAGGGTCCATGCTTCTGCACCGTAAAGCAGGACTGGGATGATGAGGGTCTTATACAAGGACACTTTAGTTGCTCGAGAGAGGGCTTTGCAACTCAATTGCCTCCTTAGCCCAAAGAAACAGCGATTGGCAAGAGTTATCCTTCGTTTGATTTCAGCGCTGGTGTCATTGTCTGAATTGATAGCGGAACCCAGGTAGACAAAGACCCTAACTACCTCAAAGCTATAGCTGTCGATGGTGATGTTTTGTCCCAGACGTCAGTGTTGGGTGTCTTTTCTTGATGCAAGCATATGCTTGGTTTTGCCCTCATTGACTGCTAAACCCATATTCGCCGCTTCCGTCCCAATACTCACGAAAGCTTCACTGACATCACGCTTTGTTCTACCGATTATGTCAATGTCGTCTGCGTATGCGAGTAGTTAAACGGACTTTTGAAAGATTGTACCTCTGGTGTTGGCGCGAGAGTTCTGCACAATTCTCTCAAGTATGACGTTAAAGAAGTCGCATGACAGCGCGTCGCCTTGTCTAAATCCTTTTTTGACATCAAAGGGGTCGGAACAGCGTTGACGGAACAGCCGATTATGTCAATGTCGTCTGCGTATGCGAGTAGTTAAACGGACTTTTGAAAGATTGTACCTCTGGTGTTGGCGAGAGATTTCTGCACAATTCTCTCAAGTATGATGTTAAAGAAGTCGCATGACAGCGCGTCGCCTTGTCTAAATCCTTTTTTGACACCAAAGGGGTCGGAACAGCGTTGACGGAACAGCGTGAGTTTTCCATCGTCAACCTGCACAAACTAACGAGTTTGGCAGGGATGCCAAAACTGGACATTGCGCTATATAGCTCGTCTCTATAGATGCTGTCGTACGCGGCCTTGAAATCGATGAAGAGGTGCAGTATCGATTTAGAATTCCTGGGTTTTCACCAAGATCTGCCGCAGTGTGAATATTTGATCGATGGTGGACTTTCCTGGCCTAAAGCCACACTGATATGTACCTATCAGATTTTTGACAAACGGCTTCAGGCGTTCACACAGTACAGCAGAAAAGATCTTGTATGCGATGTTAAGAAGACTTATGCCCCTGTAGTTGGCACAACTCAGAGGGTCTCCTTTCTTCAGGATCGGGCAAAATCCATCTTCTTAAATTTTATACAAAACTATAGTAGACTTCGACATTCAAAAACTTCGAAGATTTAACTGAAAAACGTGAAAACATTTTCGAAAACCATTTTTTAAAGATTTGTAGTTCCTTAACGGTTATGACCACCTTGTTTAAATTTAGCTGAAGTATGTAATGTTTAAAAAGCAAGCGAACTGCTTTAAAAACGTTTCAAAATTGTCGTTTTCGACCCTAAGTTTTTAAGCCCATTCAAACAAGCGAAATAAAAAACAGCATATTTTTACCGTTTTTCCAGAAATCCATGTCCGCAGCATTTGAGAAAAGTGGCAAATGCTAGCACAGGTGGTTGTAAAATTGATCAGAAAATCTAACGGTAATTAAAAATAATCGAAATTGCTGTTTTATGGGTTTTAAATTATAAAAATCCTAAAAAAAGGCCAAGAAAGACTATGTCCTTCACTCTATTTTCGAAACAGTAAAGCTTTTTGTCAGCCTATTTTTAGAGTAACGAAATAATATAAAATCACCCACTATAATATAAAGATTATTATGTTTCATATCATATCAAGAACAGTAGACAGCACTACGAAAAAAGTATATTACAGACTGTAAAATATATCCAGAAATAATTTTAATAAATCAATAGAATGTTACACAAATTGCGCAATATAGATGACTATAACCTTCAAGAAAAGCCTTCATACTTGACGGTTTATTTTTATTTTTGTGTCACAGCAAGTAAACTCAGTCATAATCATAATCATCATCAACATCCAGGGTCATCATAAGACGTTCTTCCTAAAAGTGAGGACCTAAAAAGGCATGATTGCGTGAAAAATGGGCATACGGCTGCTCAGCGCGACACATGACAGGGCTCAGTCCCTGACTGGATCAGATCTTGAATTTCCGTTTGCGGGCGTATACTGTACATGCGCATCATCTTCTTCTTATGATGTCTAGTTGCTTAGAGCCATCAAGAAATTGGCAAATATTTGAAGAAATTATTAAATTTTCCCTCTCGACTTGGTATGCATAAACGGTTTGAAAACAGGATACATATTGCTGCGATAGTGCTGCTGTTCTACTGCTCTACCTCTTTGGTGCTGAGCTTGTGCACTTTTTATGAATATGATGCTATAAATGATGGCCATAAATAGTTGACCCACTCTGGTATAGTGGAAACAATGTAGAAATACACTAGCACTCAAATGTTGCAAGACGCAAGAGCGACAATGAGAACTGCAGTGAAGGAAATATAAGTGGAAAAACGCTAAATATAAAATGGTTTAAAAAATAAATGCTTGGTCGCATTCTTGAGTTGAAGTTTTTTTACACCTGCAGTTCTATTGAAAATTTTGGGCACCTCACTATTTGGTTTTCAAGGCCTGGGCCAAAGTGTTTTTCAGAAAGCCATTGCTATAATTTGAGTAAAGCAAATTCTGAGCAATAGTATGTAATGGTTCTATTAAATAGTGAGTAATGGTACGTAATATCTTTCAAACATCCAACAGGAAGAGTTGTCACTTAATGTCAGCATCATTGTTATATAAAAGTTCCTGACGATGTTCGCCTGGCAGCGTTTGAAATGATCAGGACTAGCCTTTATTATAATGTTGTATAATTTTAATTGTTGCAATTTTTCACTTTTCAATATTAAATCCACCGCTTCGTTAGGTGGCGATTCAATAAAGCGTAAAATTTTCAATATCCCTGGAGCATAAATTATCAAATGTGTTGGCTTTCTGGGCAGTAATGTTTTGTGGCTATTTTGGATAGCATTGTGAGTTAAGAGAGAGAGAGAGAGAGAGACAACATTGTAAGATCTCGTTTACCACGCTCAGGATTTTTTACATGTCCTAACCATTGTGGTACGGGCCGTGTGACAAGCAGCGTCATTCTGAAAACACATGCCGTCGGTCGCAGTGTCAATAATCAATATCACCAGAAGAGGTACCCATTTTGCGGCAGAGTCCTACAGAGACATTATGACATATATGGTTCCACAGTAGGGTTGGGCTTCCTGCACCGCAAAAGCCACAAATTCAGTTGAAAGAAGTAAATTTAGCTCTAAGAAAGATTTAAACAAATCTGGTTGCTCTGGCGACCATCAAAACAAAAGTTGTGTTTCGGTAAAGTGCGGATGCAACCAATCATAAGTCAATATTTGCTTTTATTCAGCTGCATTCAACACGTAGAAGAATTCAACTAAAATATCCGTGCAAGAAGGAATGAACCACATTTGTATTAGAGTGCATTTTTTAGCCCAACAACACGCATGTAGAACAGGCTTCAGCAGGATGTATTTCCTCGTCACTACAGTCCCCAACAGTTTTAAACTAAATTGCACCAGTAACCCTCCACTTTCCCCTCTGATTCTTCTCATTCGCCATGTCAGAAAACGCACAAGTACCTATACTTACTTTAATAATTCAATCCACTGCGGTGCTATGAAATATGGTGAAGAAAAAAAAGGCCTCTAAGAGGCCTCCCCATAAAACTTGAAAGGATCAGAACAATAGTTTGCTAAGGTATAATACTTTGCTAACGCTATAGTACGTCGAATGATTATGTAGGTAAAAAACCAAAAACTTTTCCACCTCTAACAGTCTTGCTACTTATCCCTATTGTAAAATTTCCATAATTCACTTCAAGCCATTTATGTTCCTCCACAAAATTTAATAAAGTAAACTGAATATCTGCTTTATTCTTCCGACCACGTGATCCCATTCCGGAAGACAATGCCATGGAGTTGGCAAGAGATGCTGCAATCGCTCAATATCCCCATGGACAACACTTTACTGGCGGGCCAATCGAACGCAACAATTTATTGGCAATGGTAAAGTTTTTGTGAAGTGTTAACACGCTTAGGCTACTCCCTGACGTTTCTACAGGAAACCCTCTGTGGCTTGCAGCTAAAGATAACCCCACTAGACCGCAATAAATATGTGTGTCTTTCCCGGTGCAGCTCGAGTGTACGTCAACAGCGGAACCAAGAACGTTAACCAAACGCGCGGTGGAAATTTAGCTACTTTACTTTTCATAAACGTTAGAGCTTGGATAACTGTGTTGTTCATCCCTTTGTGATCTGTTTGTAATGGCTTTCTTATTTCTAGCCTAGAATTATATTCTTGCTCTGGGTCAATTAAACGGTTTTTGAATCTGATACATTCTCCCGCCCTCTAAACAAATCAGTCGGGACTGCAGTCAGTACGAGCCCGACCCGCGTTTAACCCCGTTTCCTATACAATAATTGAATGCCCGAACTATCTCAATAATGAAATATTTGAGATAGTTCGTGCATTCAATATATAGCTCGAAAGGGATGCCATATATTTTTTCTCGCTATAGCGATCCGTGTGGCAGGATAAAATGTATTCAAGGAATTGTGTCGGTTTCGTATAGTGGCTCGCACTCATAAACCTTCGACGTTACGCTCACAACACACATTGGAAGACCGTATGGACACGGGATGATAGTGAAATAAGCTTTACAACAGAAACTATCGAGCATTGTTGCGAGCTGTGCTGGAAGCCGTGAAGGTTTCGTGCCTTTTGTTTTGAAAGTAATCCTGCAATGAAAGTCGGACACCGCACACCGTTGCTCCTATATGCGTACAATGTCGTTTGGTTGTTTTGACGGGCAAGCGCGTTCCCAAGCACCGATTAAAATGGGATTTTGCATCAGATACGGGTGTACGTCACTGTGTTTTTACGATTTTACGCTAGTCCTTGCCTCTATTGTACACTGAAACGTAAATGAATTGCTCCAGCACACACTAACATACCTATAGTCAGTGAGTAAATTGGGCTCTTACCCTAGAGCCACTTAGATCGACGGCAGGGGTTGGATGAGGCAGTAAACATTGCATCAGTTTGAGAGAAGTTTTATAGGACACACTCGGAAAGTCAAAAAGCTTGACCCAATTTTTGGGGGAATGGAACTAGTAATGTTTTGCGTGTTTCGGATCCGGAAAGTTGGTTGAAGTTGGGGGCTGTGCAGGAGTATATTCAAACGTTGTGTACAAGCGTCTTGATAATTTCAGAAATGTGTAGTTTGCTAGTAAGGTTTCTCGCCCCGGCTTTGTTATTATGGTATGAAAAAAGCGGGTACCCTACCTAGCCTCTTTGTTTATGTTTTCGGATTCGTCTAGGACAAGGAGGACTAAAGTAGGTACCAACAATGGGACAAAACATAAAGTAGCTAACAAAAATCAATGAACAAAAAGTTGTTTAATGGAAGTCAGTGTGCACAGAGGGCTGGCATGGATAACGTAGTACGAGTATTTCCAAGGCGTGGACTTTCCAGCATTTGCAAATGTTGGATCTACATGAGGGCTATGCAATGCAATCATATCATTGTGGTACTTTCTACAACACAACGCAACGTATACATATTTCTTTCATTTTGACTTGTATGGGGTGCGGACAAACTTATTTGTCGTTTGCTTGAGCGAAGCTTTTATAGTATAGCAAAAAAAGACTGCAAATCGGAAAAATTCCCGTAAAGTGGTATTTCGGAGCTAACCTTGATTTTGTCGTTCTCCAAAAGATTTTGAAAGCAGTCATCGATGTGCGGGCTGTGTTTTTTATTTTTCATCTTTCGAACACTTCTCTAAATTGCACAACAAGAACTCTTAACTTCACTCTGGATTTCATTTAATCGTTATTCTTCAAAAATTGATTAATTATTGATATTTTGCAAAGTCGCAAATTCAAGTGTCATCTAGGCCCAACCTTGTCTTATTGGTTAAGAGCTTTTTGTAAGTGTTTTTACCCACATAGGCAATTGGAGGACTGTTGTTTTCGTTACTGTAGGTCAAGCGATTTGGTAAGGGTGGGTACGCATCACTATATTTCGCATATCATTTCCTCGTCCAAATGTCAAAACACTAAGTATCAGTATCAAGGTAAAATTTAGTCCATGACGGTCGAAAGCTCTAAGAGCCGCGCATAAGATCGATAAAAGGGTATAAGTAGGCAACTACCTACTTGCCATAGTCAAAAAAAAACCCTAATAGAGTAGACAGACAAGTGTCTCCTTGTAACAATAAACGTCGCCGCGTTGGACAATGTAAAGGTCATTTAACGACCAGTCAAGGCAATCACCTTGGAAAACTAAATAATTAATTTCGAATTACATTTCGTCGAACTGAATCACAACAAGGAAATGTGCTCGAATCTTGTTTTGTCCACATGTGTCGGTATGTGATGACGACGATATAGATCTTAATTCACTTGTCGGCGCTGCTGCCGTTTGTCACCCGACATTCTTCGAATACACAGTGGGTGTACCCAACCCAGGCGGCCGTCTCTAACATAGAAATGAATTCATCGAGGTGGCGGCAGGTGTGAAAGCTTTCATTTGATTTACCTTAAGTGATAAGCAATGAATAATAGAAAAAAAGAAAAGGAAGCCGATCGCACTCTCAACCACACACATGGAAACCACAGGAGTTGTTTGATTGCTTTAAAGGCGAGTATTGAATGGTTTCGATTCGCTTGTGGTATGATCCTGGGGTTAATTGTCGTTTAGACATAACAGCGTTGTGGTTTCTGGTGTAAAGGCGTAATTCCCTTAGTGATGATGATCCCTTGATGATATCCTTCAAGCACACAAGCTCATCGAATCTGAAAGGCATGTCTGTTGATTCCTAAACGGCCACATAAAGCACCGTTGTGGTCATGTGTGGTAGCTCTGGTAGGTACACTATAAAATCAATTTTGACATAGATAAGGAGCTTTCTCTGCTAGAATACCATCAGACAAGCAAGCAACCCATTCTGCTAACTGCGAGCCAATGATATTTGCTTTAATGCCCCGTAGATTTAGTATTACTTCAAGGGACACCATACACTTTTGCGGCACCATACTTTGGGGGCCAATAGACAATTCCCGCAACATCCCCAATTTCATTGCTTGTAAATCCGAAAATGTTTCAAACGGATTATGAAATAATTGGATGGGTTTTCGGTCCTTGGCAAATAATACCAAATTGTCATTGTTGGTGTCATCGTTCGACAAAGAGTGTTCTCCCACGACAGAATGCGTCTGTGCTTGGGGATTAACCGGCGACAGGGTGATTTCAGCATTGCTCGGCGAATGTGGAAATTGAGCAAATAATTTTAAATATTGATGTTTGACCCTCGCTGCTGTATGATACCAAAGACCAAATGGCTAACCGCTAAAGCGTTAGTTAGAAATCTTCAAGAAAAACCTCCTTTGAAAGGAGGAGCATCAATTTTACTCCTGTTTCCGTTCGTTTCGTGTGGTGCGAACAGGAATTGCTTTAACCGTATTGTGTTTGTGTGTGTACAGTGTTCATAAATCTCCCACTCAAATCCCGACGATTTTTTCTTATTCTCTATGTGTTGATATGCCCTTTAATGAAATCCTATCGCATGATGATGCGTTCTCCCGTTCTCTATCGTTTGTTGTAAACAAACCCATAACGACCGCTCACGTCGTGGGATAACATTTGTTCCAGAAAAATTTCTAACAAGTATTGTAATTCATCAGGATTTCATATTGAGGATTTGGGTCGGGAAGAGGAAAGTCTTCTCCTCTGTTTGGTTTTGTTTCTTTATCGAACCCCATTGGGTTGTACAAAGGGTTTTTTTGCAGGAAATATTCTTCGTTTCTTTTGTGGATTATTGTTAGTTCGGCGATGGTGTCTTGCTTTGTTGTGTCGAATTCAGCTTTTCCCCAAACCCGTATTTATGTATCTGACGTTCTTTTGTGAGGCTTTTATTTTGTTCGTTTTCAAAACTCCAAAGCTTTCCACTCCATAATCCAATCGGGAACAGAGGGCTTACCTACGCTACGCACTTTTAGAGACCACCATTGTCAGTGTAAATTGATATTTATGGCTTGCATCTAACGATATAATAAAAGTGCCGATTCGGTGGCACGAATTTTTGAGAAGCAATCAAAATTTGTCACCGGCCAGTGTTCAAATGTTGATGTTATCCGAAAGCCGATAACTAATAAAACGACGAGATACAGCCAGAGGCTAACAGAGAGACAATCGATTGTGTTTGGAGGGATTGGTTAGTTTTGTTTTGGGTCCATTTGATGGATTGATGAGGACCGCACGGAATGAGGTTATCGATAAAACATTTAAAATCCGATTGCTCATTTGGGTTCTAT
The DNA here is from genome assembly GCA_947623515.1 of Neoascia interrupta. Taxonomy (NCBI): domain Eukaryota; kingdom Metazoa; phylum Arthropoda; class Insecta; order Diptera; family Syrphidae; genus Neoascia; species Neoascia interrupta. Next base: position 44,614,036 of record OX392462.1, on the reverse strand, counting down.
GGGCCTCCCGATTTTTATAGGCAGGAGTTCCAAGTGAATTGCCAAAGAAAATATATGTAAAGGCTTTGAAAGATCATAGGCTGGCGATCATTAATCAGGAGGCTTAAATTGGTATTGAGTTACATTCAAATGAGAGCGGTTGTGTGGACACGATATAATGATGGTATATACCACTGGGGTCGAACCTAATAGGAACAGGAATATTTGAAGGCAACGAAAAAACACATAAATATAGTCGCTATAAAATGCTGCAGCAACAACGGTGGAATTTACAAGTTGTTGTGTATGTTTATCGGAGTGATTGAAATGGTAAAAATTTTCCTTTTATAGCACTGAGAAGAAAAAAAAACATAAAATTCTTCAAAGGGTCTCTCAGGCAGAGAGAAACATTAAGCTTGATTAAGCAGTTCATGTTAACGTAACGTTCAACCAGGGTCGGAAACTTTCCAGACCTTGGGGAAGGAATTTTCTTTTCTCTATACGTGTTCTTTACATTTTAAAAAGAAAAAGGTACTCATGTCTAAAAAAAAAGAAAAGACAGAACCTTTGCGCAACCTTTTCGTAGCCATAAGCACGATTGACACATTGACACAGCTACAGCATGAAAAAAAGCATAAAAGGACCGGAACATATGCCAAGTTTACCCCTGACTAACCTTTCAACGATAGGTAAGGTATTATGCATCAGAAACTTAGAACCCTTAGGCCAGATTTTAAGGGTTGGGTAAACAGCATAAAACTACCGTTCGGTTTATATAGTCCTCAAATAGCAAATAACACCTTGTCAGAGTTTTCTGCCCATCAGATCGACCCTAAAACAATAATTATACGCCGTCATTTAATCAACTCCAACGCCATGGGCTGGACAGCGTTAGACGCCAGGCCTGAATGGAGTCCAGGTTTATGTGTAAAACAATAAAACAGGAATAATTTTCTGCACCAGCGCATACCATAAATCGGCGAATGTATACTCTCTATAGACGCAGTGTGTGGTGCGATGGCTACCGAGGGCTTAAGGTCTTAAGGATCTGTTTACCCAAAGGGGCATAAAATTGAATTTTTAGCTAACAGAGTATCGTGCAATTGTTGCATAGGCTTAATAACCGAATGGGGAGAAGACGAGAGAACAACATGACAATTGACCGCCAAAAAGCCAAAACTATTGTGTTGCTGTTATTGTAGGGGCACCTCTTCCGCGCCCATGTTTTAATCCTCTTAAATTGTTTTTGTTCTTTTTATTGACGTCCGAATTATTTCTAGAATTGAATTAACGAACTCGTTAGCAGCAGCAGCAATATGCAGTCGAAAACAAGCAATCCGACATCTTTTGCTAAGTGCAGCAGCGATGCATCGGCTCAGCAGCCCTGTCCAATATTTGACCTATGGCTGCGTTATAAAATTTTCTCTACCACGATGAGTGGTTGTGGGTATAATCTGCGGATGGAGTCGTGTGTGGGATGATGGTAAAAAGGGGTGCAGTCGTGAGGACGAACAATGCTCTATAATTATTATGGTAAAGCATTATAGTAATAGGTGCGCTCTGGTACTATCAATTCAGTGGTAATGGCATTGCGTGTGAAACTAGGTGGCAAATGAGAAATTATTGTAAAGTTTCAAACTGTTGATATAGCACATTGCACATAATATTAATATCGAGAGGAGTTAACGAGGTGGAGATGCAATAACAAGCTCAATTTAGTTCGCATTTCACTTAAATATAATTACATAATTTCACTTTAAAACGCAATGATGCAACTGTCTTTAGGGACTAAAGGCATAAACATTAATATGTTTATTCTTCAAACGATCAAATATAAACATTTAAAATGTGAACAGAAATGCAGAGCGCAAAATCTCATGCAAAAGTGAATAATGAAATCCTAAGCTCATCAAGTTTTTAATCCCCGAGGATCTGCCTTTCGTCCTGGAATGTGTATGTTTACCCTGTATGTTTACCCTGCCAACAGTTGGCTTCACAATACGGCATCACATTATTTCGCCATAATAAAACACACATCAGAGTTTACAACATGTTAAGCAGAAACGCCTAGCGCAATCTCAAACGCAATAATGAATATGACTTTGCTATGCTGTCGGAACAACCCCTTCTATGAAGATCCGAAAACATATCTATCCTTCCAACTTGCACTTACTTTGCACCCTAATTTGCACCCTAATTTGCACCCTCTTAATACGCCTTAGCTTAACTTATCACGTATTAATTCTTTATCAAACCGCACATTATTCACTTATTCCCCGAGACCGATTTTGGATTGGCTTTTGAGACTTGACTTTATGCTTTACAGACGCAGGCACACAGGAAGTTCGCCAGAAAGGCTAAAAGCATTTCGTAGTAAGACGATGCGCCCCCACCTTATAGAGCTTTTGGTTCCCGCGAATAATGTCGCTAGTGGTTATACGCCATATTAGTTACTCAATTTGCCATTAAATACGAATTTTATTGAATTTCCATCAAAGCAAAAGATCAAACTGTAAGTCCTGTTTGCCGCTATTGTCCGCACATTTTGTGGGGAAACTTTCAAATGCAAATTCGCACACGACTTGGGTGATGCGGGAAGATGACTAAACATTTGTTTCGTTGAAATTCCATAACGCGCTGAAAGGGTGTACTACAACTTCACCTTTTGGCAGCTTGGGTGCTTTCGAAGAGATACTGCATAATTGGCATATACTCGGGTGACAGAAGTGCGGAAGAAAGGTGTTGCTGCAGGCTTATGGACGCAAAACAATAAAAACGGATCCTCCGTCCTGCAATGAGTCACATCCGTGGTTGATGCCGGTAAACTTTGTAACCTCTACGAGAGCGTATAAAATGATTACCAAGCCCGAATGGGCAAAATCTGCGACAAAACGGTAATAGGCTTAATTTGTCAATATCTCCTTCCGACCATGGCTCGTACTGCAAGCTGTAACTGCTATCCGTTTACTGCATATTGCATAAGGCGGGGGCAGGAGATTCGACATTTTAAAATGAACTGTGCATGCGGATGAATGTGCTATTATCACCAGAAGCATCACCGACAGCGGCCAGGACTGCTCTTCATCTAGAATACGTATATTTTGGGTATGGTTTCCGACTTTGAGTTAACATCGTCCGGATTCCGGACAGAGGAGCTGTTCTGAAACAGGTGAGTGTCAACTATTCGCCCTGAGCTCAATTCTGGTTTCAGCTAATAGTTTTTGCGCGATAAACTCAACTAATTATGCAAATAGGATTGCAGGCTAAAATAACAGCCGGATGATCCCTGGTGCATGGTTGAACGGAGCTGTGCTTTATTGCCCACTCATATGGGCCAGGTGTCTACTGCCTTAATCAACTGTTATCCATTTTATTCACTTTTGACCAGGTAAATGCCGGGAAGGATATCAATATTGTCATAAAACAAATATATAGACATGAATACAAGCCGTTCCTGCCACATCTCCACAACGCATAGGCCACCATCTGTCTCAACTAAAAGTCAATATGAAAGTGTAAATCAATAAGGGTATTTGCCGAAGCTCAAGCTTGCCACATAATTATACAGTTTAAAGACCTACGCATTACTGCTTCTCCATCAAGCCTATAATCATTAGGTCTCTATCATTTTGTCAAGTCGTTCTCATTTTTCGCACGCAAGAGCCAGGACGGTTCTCCCTCACAGGAACAACGGAAATGTATCCACATCATTGAAATTATCTTCGCCTTGTCTGAATCGCATTCAAGGCACGTCGTCGCGTCGCCTGCGGGAACTACTTTAAAAATGATGGTGGGCAGGGCGAAGGAGCAAAGCGGCCTGTCGCGCTATAAGTTTGGCTAGAAGGAATTTTTTCCAACACCTTCCTGGTGTCTCTTTGTGATATATGAAATGTGCAAAGCTACCAGACAGAGTGGTACACCAGTGTATGGGTATTATCGAATGAAATCGATTTATAAACGGAATCGGATACGATGGTTAAAATAAAGTTGAATAATGGGATTTATATTCACACTGCGGTGGCTACGACAGAACAACCTAATGCCTTCTGAGGAGGTATTTATGGGGTAATACCTCAGAAGGCATTAGGTATGGTATTCAAGCTTTTCGTTGGATTTGAGGGTCAGTATTGGGAAAATTGTACTGCTTACCTATACTTCGATTTTAATAGGATCGCTTAACTGCAGATAACTAAATATTGATGCTAATCAACTTCGATCAGACAACTTTTTAGACCTAATTTGCATAATGTCATGCGACCAGGACCTTTCCGCGTTCAGCGTTTGTTCTTTAAGTTCGTTTTTAAAAATCAACCTTTAAAGAGCTGAGGCCAGCCCGTGCAATCACGTCAGCTACTCGAACCAGAGACCTTAGACAAAAACAAACTGGATATTAGAAAAAAAGGCTATAGGCTGTTTGAAAAACACATGTTCAACGTTAAGCAGCACCAGCAAACAATAAATCATCAGCACCATCAATATTTCTTCCAACAGAATTCCACTGAGCTCAAGAATCCAAAAGAAGAGCCGATTGCCAAGAACACTAGAAGGAATTTCAGTAGATAAGCACGGCGGAACCTACAATAAGAAGCAAATTACGAGACAGTAAAAGTCGTTAATTACGAAAGAGTTGATAAAATTACAGCCTATACGGATGGTTAACAATTTGGCTTTGTTGAATGTAGCCTTTGAAAATACCTATTCATTTTGTCCCGCTGAATCAACTAAAATCTAAATTATAATCCACTTTTTTAGATTCCTTAAGTCACTTTTGATAAAACACCCCTTCATCTTCATCTCTGAGAAAAAAAATTTCAAATTCTCCAAAAGCGACTATGTTCGGTCACTGCACTTTACAAACTTCTAAGTCATAAATACCTGGGTTTACCGAAGTTTATAACACCGCATATAAACACTCTGAAGTTACACCCCTTTATCGTTTTTTCAAATCCACGGTATTCGCCATAAATCTCCCTTTCCCAATCGTAACGCCTAATATAGATTGTCAGCCGTCGTGTTAAATCACAATTATCACTGCCCCATAACAACCCTTAATAGCCCCTTCTCGAAATGAAAGGCGATTTAAAACAAATAAAATCCCCAGGGGGAACAAGATTTTATTCCTAATTTCATCACCCAGTTCCCCAGTTTCTTCGGGATGCTGGAACTGCAGTATGAACCATGAATCATTTTTTTATTTTTAGAAAAATTTTAATGGCTGCATGTGTGGGTTCACCTATATTGGATTGCTTCGGCACAATTAAAAATAAGTGTCTAAGGAGCTTATGCTTGTGTCTGACATAAATGTCTGACATAAGTATAGGTGCACCCCTATAATTAATCCCCTTTGGATTTCATGGTGAAATACAAAGGAAAGCATGCGTTAAGTGGAACTTTATTAAATAGATTATATAGCCCGCTAAATGATTTAATTCGCCCGCTTATCTAATAAGACTTTAAAACCTACGACGTTATCGAACGCGTTCGTCTTTCGCCCAAAAGTGGGCAATAATCCTATACATAAGCAGAAAGCTGACTGATTTCTTTTTTCAATGACAGCCTTAATCAATGCGTGACACCGAATCTTGTCGCAAGTCAAACCAATATTGATTCAATTAAGAGAGTGCAGCGTCAGCCTCTGGCGTGCGAGTAGGTATAACTTTCAGCTGGGAAATATCCGTTTTCTGACCATGGGATTCTCTGTCTCGTCGCCAATTAGAACTATCATCAAAGTAGGTATCATTCCGAGGTATCCAAAATAAATGTCAACCACCCTCCGAATAATCAAACAAACGCTGCTTCACATGCTACATTCCAGTGAAAAGAAATCAATCCTTGGCAAAGTTTCCCAACATAAAAATAACGAAGCCAACCCTGACTGACACATACACATATCGGCAGGGGGTAAGAAAAGACGACAAAGACGAAAAAGAAAACTCCCCATCGTTATTTTGTAAAAGTGCCTGTTTTACCTTCCAAATGCGGGGAGTGAGGCGATGGATCAAAGTTTTATTCTTCTCATTCACTTGGGTTAACCTAATGTTCGCAATCAGTGGAAGCACCTATAGCTCCGGAAGGAATATAGCACCCTCCCCGCCAACTATCAGAATAATCCTTAAACGCACAAAAGTATTGATTGATTGGGTGTACTAGCACTTTGTCAATCTGTGCCCCAGATACCTTTACATTTACACCGTCTTTGGGAGTCGTTCCCGTCTCCATCAAACGGGAGAAATTTATTGAAAACAGATACGTTCATAACTTTCGCATACCATAGTAATCACATACAGGACGACTTGCGTGGAGTTGCGAAGGCAAAGCTACCAGGGAAACCCAGATTCGAGTCCTTTTTCGTCGTCAGGGAATTGCAAATGGGTCGAGTTGAACAATCGACGTCGAGCACATTTCTTTGTAATTGAATTAACATCACAGCTCCTCGACTATCGGTATCGAAGGCCGAGTAAATTAAATTGTGATCGAACTTTTAAGCCGCGCAACTTTTTTTTTGTTGCGAATAAAATAATAATTTATCCAACGATGCTGTGTATCGACCTCGCATTAAATATTTTATAGAGGGGGTGTGTGGTAGGCAATATATAGTCAGTATTGGATCAGGCCCATCTGTATAATGTTTGGTCGTGTTGGACCTTAGAGCGAATGATGCGTGGTAATTCAGTGTTTATTATTGTGTAGCCAATGACGCCGGTTCAAGAAGTATATGTATGTGTCCTTGGTAGTCGTATAGCTTCTTCCCCGTCACTATGCCCAGACATTTTGGCAACACCGAGACAACCGCATTGTAACAATGGCGCCGAGTAAATATTCTTTTATTGATTTCTCAACTGGATCTCGCTTGTCTTTAAAATTTCTTCGCTGTATTCTCCTTGTAGTATAGCCTGTTCACAACTCTAAGGACATTAAAATATGATATAGGTACGATATGAAGTAGGACGCAGGGAACACTTGCCGTTTCGTTGTTTCCAATAAAAAAAGGAAACCATCGAGTCTTTTCCTAAAAATCCACCCAAAAACACTCCACATTTGGTGGTGTTGTTTTGTAGGCAAACAATAGTTAAGTGGAACAGGAACCCGAACAGCAATAGGCGGAATAATATTGACATTAAGGTTGATAACTACACAGCAAGTTGTAAATAATAAAATATATCGTTAATGGAGTTCCTTTTTCGTTGGGTGGAAAGTATGCACTAGAAAAAAGGTCTTGATGTTTATAGTATACATGTAAGGTTGATTTCTTAAACATATAAGGGCGGACGTTGAATTTTACTCAATTATACCATGGAAGGCAATAATAGATAGGTGGCGCCCACCCAGTGGTATCTAACCAACGTTACGATAGGTGTTCACGGAACACTTGTCGCCTTTTCCACAAGGCTTTACCACTTTACAAGTAGGTACTTAATTATCATTCTTCATAACAAAAAGCAATCGAAAAAGTTTCGCCTATGACTCATAAACAAGGTATTTAAGTGGGCAAACAATGCTGGGTTCTATTCATTCGGAGTATGCTTTCCTCCAACCATTATCATGTAGATGAGCTGATGAATGCTCTCAACTAGATCATTGCTTCAAAACTTTGAAAAGTTTGCTAGGCCGTCAGTTCCGGAGGTTGTTGCACTTTAGCTTAAGTACCTACCGCTATTATCATTGTATTGTGTACCTTTTCGAAAACCAATAACGGTCCTCATTGGCTACTCTTCTCTTTTTGGCTTAGCCTAATTCCCCATCAGGGTGACTTACTTATTGAAGGGTGACACGCTCACTTTCTCCGGAAGAAAAATGAAGAAAAATCTTAAAATCAAAAAGGTGAACGAAATGGCTTAAGGTTATAAAACAAACGCCTAGAAGAAAAAAATTGACGCTACGTCACCAGAAGAAAAAAATTGACAAATTTCCGATGAAGGTGTGTACACAAAAAACTCGTATCCAGATTTCGTGTTCGGCATCCGTGCGAATGTTAACACAATGTTCAAAGTGTAACACGAACAAATGATCCCAAGCTCCATTGTATCCCCCGCATCGAAACATCGCGCATCGGATTCATACCTACCCAATTCGCAAATATTAGCTATAGATACCCTCCAGTCGTACAAGCGCCACATACATACATCACCGAACAACCTGTCTCCAGAGTCCCGACGACACGCTGCTCGAGTAAGCCCCAAACGAAATCTATCAGAAATATGAACAAATTTAAGACATCCGAAGGAGGATTGTCATGAATATCCATCCATATCCATCGGATTTGCTAACTCGATAGAGGCTCTCTTGTGTTTGTTTCTCTGTCGGCTCTTTTATTTTTATTCAGTTTTTCTGTCTTATTCCCTATTTTTCCTTCCATTTGACTTTTGCTGAGGCAAATAGGTATCGTGTGTTGTGTTTGCCATTTTATTTATTAACAGTTAACTTTGTCATATGACGACGATGATATCGACGATGAGACACAAAACGAGAAAGGTCGTGTCTATGAATGGGAGGTAGTAAAACTATAGACATCATAGATGCAGCAGCTATCAATTTTTACTCCCGCGCAACTGTCTAAAATCCCTGAAATCTAATCGATTTTTGGCAAGACGTACCAACTATGGAGGTGGCTTGGAACATATTTAAACCTGATACTTTGCTACGTCCCCAACTCCCAAAACTTTTTGCTATAACCAACTGCTGGTTAAAAGGATAAATAAATAGAGTGGCGCAAATACTGCGGTCAGCATAACGAAGACGTTTGCTGACGATAATCGTTTTGACGTTTTGAAGGTGCTCAGTGCCAAGATTTCTCAGCGAAACACACGACCAAAAAACTGAGGATAAGACCAATTTCGATCTTTTTTGTTTTTAAAACACATAAACCTCCTTGGTCACACATGCACATTGGCTAGCAATAGTTAATGTGCATGTAAGACTTTTACATTTTAAGATAATCGTTTTGGTTTTTATGTCGGCGAATACCTTGTTGAGTCACGATTCTTCTATGTGTGCCAAGCTCGTAAATTGGGGACGGGGTGGGAATCTCTGGGTAAAATGGCATCCCGCAGTTTTCAACCTGTCAAGTGGCCTTGCAGTTTTTTGTTGTTGTTGAGGCAACACGTGTCTCTTTTAAGAGTTGTTAATTAAATGGTCTAGTATTTTAGAGATGATGATGGCCTTATAATATTTGGGCATATTCCTCATAAAAGAGTTGCTATAGCAACATCAAACAAGCCCGGTTGCCCCCAATAATATGACCATGAAGAGTGTTTAAGGATTTTTATATTGGGTAATGCACTCCCGTTTAAGGGCTGTAATATCTAAGAAGAAGAATCTCAGTGACAGTGTGCTACACATTCAGACGTGTATCTATTAATTTTTTTTTCGAGGAAACTGCATCATATTTCTTTAAGGGGACGAATGCTCCAATGAAGACCAGAGGAGCAAGAATGAAAGTTGTTCATGTTGTCTGTCTACATCGTCAAAAGCAAACCAAAATCAAAGATAACGTGCTCGGCCGTAACGAACAAAACTAAGAGGGGGAGAATGTGATACGGCCACAAAATGCGGAGAATTTTAAGTGGATGCAGTGCGCCTCTTTAAGACATTCAGTTGAAATGTCATAGGACCACCTTTTGACGTGATTTGGATTAAATGGAAACTGTAAGCAAAACCACACGTATTTTCGTTTTTATAACAATTTAACTTGTAACTGTGGCCCACACAACAGCTGCTAATTTGATAGTAACATGGAGCAACTTTTCAATAAGCAGTGACTGATAAGAGCTAATTTTGTATAGAAAACTTGCAAATTAATTCAATGTCACCATTGGGTCATCAATAGGAATTGCATGGGAATAGGTCCAGCTTTACTTTAACCAGACATTGGCGACAGTTTGCTGCAAGTTCATGTTTTTTATCCGCCCTTGTTCGTCCTTGAGAGAAATGATAAGAGGACAAATTTACTTTTCAACCCCACGCGGCAACCAAAATATAGAAAATGACTATCTAGGCTTACAAAAGATTTCTCCTATCCGCATATGTTCCAAGCTTTTTTTTTTTAAGTTTAATAGTCTTTCTACTGCAGTCTCATTAGAGATAATCAACCACTTATGTCTTTAACTGCCAGACAAATGTAGAACAGCCAAAGAACAACCAAAATTTTATTGTTATTTACGAAAATCCCTGCTCATTGTACTCTTCAACTGGGTGTTCTATTGACTTCCCTGGAAAATAAATTAAGAAAATGACAATAGTTTGTATACCTCCTACCAGAAATCCTTACTTTTGTTCTAAAATCGCAGCCCGGTTGCGTTTGAAATAAATTTCTTTAAAAAAGCATCCTAATCAATATTTCCACGTTAAATACCAAACGTCCTTCAATTCAGACAATAAGTTATACGTCGACAGTTTTCTATGCTTCAAAATATGTTATAAAAAAAGCATCTATCTATCTGGCCGTAGACATAGTGGCGCCAGAAAATTGTTCATTTTGTGACAAGGCGGTGGACCTACCCCAAGCAATCATAAAGACTCAACGGCGAGTCCTCTTTATAGCGGTGTCATAGGGAAGCGAGGCGTCGCCATACTCTGCGGACATCTTCACAACAGTGTGTGCCAAGTTTATATCCTTTTTATAATAGCATTAGCAGCACAGAGTATGAGTAGGGTACGTAGTAGACTATGTATGGATAGGATATAGATTCACGTTCATTTGCCAAGTTGCCATGTTCAGCATAATATGGGTGGTAGATTTGTCCTTGTTTCCACTTCGTATCGTGTGGAAGGAAGAAATCCTCTCAGTTCGGGTTTGTATTATTTTTCTAATACAATTGCACCAAAAACATGGTGATCAGTTTACTCTCCATCGGGAATCGAAATTGTGACTTTGTGATGACATAAATATTAAAATAGGTGCTTTGGCATTATGCCAGGATTCCGAGCTTAAGGAATAAGTATGTAGGAAGCAAAAAATACTTGCTTCTGCTTGGGCGATTTGTCTGCTTTTATAAAAGATTAAGTGCTTGAAGCTTTATGAGTTGAGCCAAAAAAACCATAAAGGATCATCTGCATTAAGTACATGGAACGAATAAACGCGTCACTATGTCTGTGTAGGGGATACTCAGTATTGGACAGTCAAATGAGCCCAATTAATCATGTAAACTGACAATAATTTACGAACAATACAAATCTTCCTATAGTTGGCGGCAGCAGACTTCGATGTTGCATAGATTCGAATTTGCATAGATCTTAATTATCATGGCGGAAGATCCTAATTAACTTGTTTAGACGTTTGATTATTGCCGTTGCGATTGAATAATAAAGGGACGTGTATACTGTATACCACTTAGAGCGGCGCACCAAACTCTGCGAAATTTTGTCGCTCGAGTGGATTTACATAAATGCACATTGACAAAAATGCAATTTACGATGCAGGAAATTCTTTGACTTGTCGCTGGCCTTCGGCAAAGGTTGGCAAATGGAACGAAAGAATCTTCAGTTGAATTGAATTTGATTAAATTGAAAGGTATGAAATGTTGCTTACTGAGCTGATTTGATGGCAATTGCGCATTTCTGTCTAGAAGCCTTGATTTCCAGGCGGTATTCCCTCGGGGAATACTTTGGATAAAGCTTGAGAAAAAAATATTAAAAATATTAAAGAAATATTAATTTTTTTTAAAAAAGTCTTTTAATGGGTTCTATTCAATTTGACCATTAGTCAAAAGCCTTTTGACTGGCGGCGATGAGGATATGGTACCCAACTTTCTTTGCCTCAACACAGCGTCGCCACTCGTTAGCGCAATCGCTTCACTGAACCCAAAAAAGAATTTATGGCTATTAAGACCGGAAATTGCTTTAGCACAATCATCGTACTTTCTTGAAAACAGTATTTCTGAAAAAGGAGAACGATGAGCACCAAGTAAAAGTAGGTCAGGTTTAGGTATAGGTAGCCACCTATAACACCAGAGCTGCCACAATTATACATTTTCACCCTATAGTAACATTTTTTTGCGATTTTTTCGTTTATGTATAAAATTATGTATGTATCTTCCTTACATCGATATAGAACAGGCTTTTAAGTCTTTTTCAGCAGAAGTTCAAAGTTTCCCTTCTCTTTTGAATAAGATTACCATCAAACACGAAAAAAATGTTTGATGGTTACCACGATTATTTTCAGAAAATCGATGCTTGTGCCAAAAGCCCAAATATTTTTGCAAGGAGCATATTGAGGGAAGATAGTTTCCATAGTCCAAGGTACACTATGTAAGTGGAAATTGTAAAGTATCACCTCAAACACATTCAATTTCTGTTGGAAGATATTTGCAAAAGAACGAGCAGAAGGATGCTTTTTAAAAACAAATCAAGTTGCCTAGCAAAGAAAAGAAAATTATTTCTGTTTATTCCATCACAAATATATCCAAAGTGGTGCACTCGTGTCTTTGCTAAAAACCAACAACTTGCGAGTTATCGCGACAAACTGAAATAATACCGAAAAACATCACATTCTCTACTCAAACCTCTCTACTCTACGCAAACCTGCTTTTTTTTTATTCTAACAAGAAACAGAAACAACCCTTTTTCGTCCCCACAACCTACTGACGACAAGAGAACTATACTCACTCACCACACAATGAATGACTAAAACTTACTAAAACTCAATGCTGTCTTCTGTCATTGAAGCAAAACCGAAACACTCAGCCATTATCCATAAATGGCACTTGCATCCACGAAACCGAAACGCTTTCCATTCTAGGTATGTGTGTTAATAAAAACCTTAGTTGAAATGACCACATATTCGACGTCGCCAAGAACGCTGCGAAATGCCTAGGTTTTCTCAAAAGATGTAAGAAATATTTCACCCCTTCTGATTTGGCTATTTTATATAGGCCTACATCCGCCCCAAGCTGGAATATAATTCCCACATCTGGGCTGGTGCTCCAAAAACAGCATTGCACCTGCTAGACAGGATACAAAAACGGGCAATAAAACTATTTGGAGACAGAAATATTGCGCAGTCAATTGACTCATTAGAACATCGACGCAATGTCTCTTGCCTTTCACTGTTCTATCGCTTTTTCCACAAACAGTGTTCCATCGAAATAGCCAATTGCATTCCGCCCCTTAAGACTTTCAACCGTGATACTCGCCAAAGATCGAATGCACATCAGTTAACCCTCGAGCCCACTTTCGGACGTACAGTCAAGTTTAGAAGTTCCTTCATAAGCCGCTCAACGCGAATGTGGAATGTTCTCCCACGTTCAGTCTTTCCGTCACATTACAACCCGCAACTGTTCAAAACAAGAGTGCATCGGTACCTCTCCTCCTTTTCCTCCTTTTCCTCTAATCCTTTCCGCTCGTGAGATGTGTAGCATTAAAAGGGTAGCCAATCCCTTTATTCGCGAGTAAATTATATAAAAAAAAAAAAAAAAAATGAGCATGAGGTTGTTCAACAAACGCAAAAGTAGAAAGTAGATCTAATTTTGCGTTGTAAAAGCGTCTACGATATTTACGGTCAAACGTGGGGTGAAGTTTTGAAGTAACATTTCGTTTTGCCCCATATGCTTGTCATCGGACGCATGCAGCAACGCAACATTGCGTTTTGAACTTTAATCATCTTTGACAATGACTCAAGAAATTTCCCCCGAAACTCCAGCCAGTGTTTTGCAGTTTTTGGTTTAAAGAGAAGAAGACTACCTACCAGCTGCCCGGACGTGTGCCGGAAGCATATTTTACTGAATAAGTAGATAATTTAACTTGCGTCGCTCTTGCCCTCCAACTACTATTTGTTTCCGTTTTTTATAAAGCCTTCAAAACTTTAATAAAGCTTTTAATTTTCGTGGGAGTGAATGCGTGTCAGGAGATGCAACAACAATTTATCTTACACGATCAGCTGATGTAAGAGCGCTAAAACGGCATTGCAATGGAATGGATGGAACTGAATTGACGACTTTACCCACATTTCTAAGCAAACGTCAGAATATGGGTAAATTCATCAAATTCATCAATTTACATGCCCGAAGTTGAATATCTAGTTATTCAGTAAATTATGCCGAAAGATAAGGAAGATTGTGTCTGAATACTTCTTAAAGAAGCGTCTCCTAACCAAATGCTCATCTGATGACTGGTAACGTAAAGAAACATAAGCAGGTAATAGGCATAAATGCAACGTGAAGCTTAGCATCTATATAAAAAACCTACAGCATCGTTCAGGACTGTTTGGCATACGGAACAAATAACGAAGTAATTTTACAAATCACAAGTAACACGAGGGAAGACACCGACTCTTCATTCCGACAAAAAAAAAAAACACCTTTAAAAGGTCACAAGCCGTTCTCTACGTTTCTTAAAAACATGGCAAGTCTGTTTTGAACTCGCTAAAATTCTGTCTAATGTAGTTTTTAGACTCTGGGAGATTTGTTGCTTTATTTCAGATATTTAACTTAACAAAAAGCTAGGCACAACAAACACACTTACCCCGAATTTGCATTCGATGTGCCTACAATAATTTATCAAGCTACTGTGATGACCTTCATTGAATACGATTTAAACATAAACACGTTCTTCCAAAATGCATTTTCTGTATTTTTTAATTTTGAAACCGAACTTCAAAATTAAATTTACACGTCACAGAAAGAAAACAACAGCAGGAAAAAGCTTTACATTTTTCGGTCAGCAAAAAATTTACCGACTTCGAGTTGGCAACAGAGGATTTTGGATTCGTTTGGTAAAACTTTATCGATGAATCATTGTAGCGGTGTTTTTAATAATAACTTATAGTTTTATTATTTCTCTTTTACGAACCTGCATTGACATTGAAAAAAAGACAAAGAAGAAGTTTTAAACTATTTTCAAGAGGTGCATTCGTTTTAAGTCCGAGTTAAATAAATAATTATCTGTTAATTTTAAAAAAACGAGTCTGGGGTTAACCAAACGAGTGCGGTTTTTCAGTTTACTAACTCCTGATCTATTTGATCTATCTAATTATCTCAAGGTCATTAAAATAGAAGTATAACAGAAGATCCTTGCTCTATAATTGTTCATAATATTGTTGCAGATTCCCCCAAACAAACCAATAAATGTCTTCCATAATAGGCCCTGCAAAATATTACCTAAATGCAAACTCCTGTAGATTATATAGGTACATAGTATTGATTTACCGATCGACTCTTCCTTTTCACTCAACAAATTCCTGTGGAATCCGTTGCACAATTTACTAAACCATTTTAATTCCAATTAGAATATTAACATGCACAGAGAAAAAGGACCAGACAAAGGCACTTTTTAATGCACAGCGTTCTTATTCATTCAGTTTTCCTGATTTATCGTGAGAGATTTTTAAAACTTAAATGTCTTTTCCGTTTTCCCGTTTTGAGGGATTTTTTCTAATCCTCAATTGTTGCTATGTGTCCACAATTTGATTTTTTTTTCCTACTTCCGATAGTAGTTGTAGTAGTGGAGTGGCTAAAGGAAGGAAATACTATTCTAAAAATCATTTTCAATCTTGTCCTGTAGATATGTACCACCAGCAAGGATGACGACGACTATTCAAAGGTTCCTACAATAAGAATACTCAACAACAAAATATTTTCCCTATTTTTCATTCATTTGAATAAAGAGCAATGAGCAAAAATTTATCTCTCCTTGAAGGTATGTATTCTATACAGAACGACTATAGACAGCGCACTGCAAAACTCCTTTAGATTCGGTTTAATACATCATTAATTTAAGCCAACAGAGCGGCTCTGCCAAACAGGACTGCTCCTCAATCGAAGGGGATTCCGAAAGAAAAAAAGAAAATGGGTCTAAGGTAGGTGGATCTGGACGGTCTGGGGGTTGGCCAAGGAAACTGAGATTGATTCAACATCGGGTAATTCCGTTCCATCCAGGCTACATGAAAGAACATTTTGAACTACTGCTTCGCATTCATCTACATTTCCCACAATCAATCTAGTGTATGGCAGCGTGAGTCCCGAAACAATTTCTTAAAGGTGTGAGGTAGCAATTTGCTTTTGTTTATTTGAGACAAATTACATTGATTATTGCATTCATCAAGACGTGAAGCATGGTGCTTTATACAGGACACCTTAAGACAGGTGATAGAGAGACAAAAAAGCAAACAATTCCTTTTCCAGGGAGTGCGATGTAAGCCTACGTAGTACTTACCTCCAATCCTGATCAGCTCATGCACAAGGAGAACAAATCAAATTTTCCAGGCTTTCTTTGTTGGCAGGCGATTTCCAACAATCGATCTAAATTCACCTCGCCTACAAATCTCTCCTGGTCACAAATTTGTGAACTTTATTCAGATGGGGTGATGCCACTAATCCAGTTTCAGTTCGCCAGCAGAGTTTTCGGTTGTAAGCGTGCCTTTGTTTTTCTCCCTGTAAGTTTGTGTGTGTAAGACATTAGCAGGAAACTCCCTCGCAAACTCGATTTTGAACTAGATCACGTTTTCCACCTGGATTTTCTGGCAACATCCTCCTTTGTTTTCGGGCGATTCCAACTCCCGCACACGTCATATCATCAGAGAAGGGGATTTATACCCGTATCTCGCCCGTAGAAGGCGACTCAATACACTTGGTGATGATAGTGATGGTCTTAACAAACAAGATAACAACAGCAGAAATAAGAATACCAAAAAGGAATCCTAAATAAACACAAACAACACTGAGCCTTCAACAACACCAATGAATTCACGGCAATTTTCTGCAAAAATTAAGTTTCAACCGGGGAAAGGAGTATAGTTCTCAGGATTTCATCCGCAAAACTAGTTTTTCCGTTCATCAAGAAAGTTTGTATTTCAAAAGTGTTAACTTTCAGAGACGGGCAAAAAGGAAAAAAATACGACGCTCAGTGGCGGCCTCCCTTACAAAAGGATTCCGACAAGCTAGATGCCTTGCACTGTCCCGCACAAAAGTGGAAGTAAATATTTTAATGCTCTGCGGCGACATAAGTGCCTTGTGCGAGGCGATGGCGGGAGCAAAAATTTTTCGAACGCTCCCGTGGTAAAGTAGCCAAAACTAATTGGATAACATTAAACTGAGGGTTTTTCGGTGTGTTTGTCCGGAACGAAGGACATAACCCTGTCAATTTAGTAATCCGACATATTTACCTTCAACCAGCAGCCAGACTGAGCGAACTTTGTCAAAGTTCATTAACAGTTTGTTCAATCGTCAACGAGATACACTTTGAGTGTCTGGACACACAGTGCGGAGCTGTAATAAATAAAACCTCGGTTAATGGACAGCGATGTTATTTGGGGATTATCTCGATAAGAATCACCCCACGAACAACTTTTTTTTAAACGCTTATTTGGTCTTTACAGGCTGGCACACTGGCTGGTGGCTTCGCCATATTGCCACTACTATGCGAAATATTGAAATCCTTCGGAAAGAAATTTTCCGAAACGCAAATCCGTTTGGAAATACGAGAACGCCAAAGTAGCAAGGAAACTTGCTGGCTGATGCTAACTGGCTCCTCTAATGCATTTTTCATATTCTTAGAGTGTTAAAGTTAAAACTTTTCGCTTAAACGAATTATAAGTTAAGTTCCTTTCTTTTCTCCGCAGTGCTTTTGGAAACTCCTTCGGCACCAAAGATTTTACTCGAATACGTGGTGGATCCTTAGCATCTACAAACTTGCAAATCTGCCACTGAAGTCTTTGCTTGAGAATTTTTGAATTTCCTCTCACTTTTTTATTGCACGCGTTTGAGTGGCGGTTTCGGAATGATGTTAACAATGACAGATTGAATGTGGCACTTGTCTTTTTTAAGTGGTTTATTGTTTTTATATATAAAAGTTCTTAAACTTGTGACTTGATCACTGTTAAAACAATCCATTTGTACAATAATCACCTTTATAAGTAGAACGGCTGCTGAATAAAGTAGGGAAACACCGCGCCATTCTTATCCGACTTCTTAAATAAATAAATAAATAAATAGAGTGGTGCATCAGCTCGAGGTGAACCAGGGCCAACTTCTCAAAAATGTATCCTGGTGTGTTAATTTCTTTACATACAAGGGGACCTACAATTTTTTTGCCGGAGCCGAACGGCACTTTGAGAAGTTTTTCAAGGCAAATGATACTCTCGGAGGGCTTGACAGACCCTCGCGGAGGTGGGGACCGTAAAAAAGAACAAGTCTCTTTTTTCAGGTGACGATGGCAGGGTTCGAACCCAGACCTCCGGCGTAGTAAGCACACACACTAACCACTACGCCACGGTACCCCACTGAGATGGCTTAGGCCGACCGCTGAGACGATGGTAACCTTGTGTTTACAGTACAAATAGAATTGTTCTCAGCATAATGTCTTCTTAGGTCCAGGTCAAGGTAAAAAAAATCAATTCGGAATCAGAAAAGAAAATTGTACTTTTACAGGTAAGGTGGATTCCAGAGAAAATCTAGGTAAATTTTTCTTGTCTCTGTTCTCTTCAATCATAGAACCGATTCTTAGACCGAAAATACCCTTTGACCCCATTCAAAAGGTTGAAATTCTATAAAACATTCATGGCAATGTCACCAGCCAATCAAGTCCAACTCCAGACTAAGCGGCACCCGAAACCCAATAGCTTAACTATGAAGTCAATGCATCAGAAAGTGGAAAAATAAATGATTATGAGTAAAGAGCAAACAGGGATACCTTTACTCACTGCAAGTGTGCAATTTAAGCAAATTTATTGGTTGCACTCCCTTAACCGCCCACCCAGTCAAACCGTACTATAGATGTCAAAATTAAAAGTATCCCGAATATCCTCTTGTCTGTCTAATGCAGTGGCACCTAAGCACCGAAGGAACCCAACCATCACCACATCACACAGATCGACAAGGACAAAAAGACGTGAGAAATGATAAATCATTAATACCGAATTACACAAATGCATTTCACCTTGTATTTGTAAAGTGTGGCTTTTACTTGAATGGTTTTTCTGGCAGCAGCCAGGATCCGAAAATAATCAAAAGAGAAACTTTACGTCGTTGTCGGTTTTTCATGCTACTGACTTACAGCTTAGCATTGCTACGACCCCAATCGACCTGATATCCTTTTAACGTGGACGTGGACGAATAATTATAATGGGAACGGAAACTTCGTGACACTGCCATGGAAATTTAGAGCCACAAAAACTGGATTTGTTTTTTTCTTTTCTAGAAAGTGTCGTCTTTATTAGGAGAGATGGAACGATCGAGGACAGAAGGACACACAAAAACGAATGAATTTTTGATTTTGATTCGAAATAAATTGTATTTCATACGTACGTCATATTATTGCCGGCCAGTAGAACCCAAAATGACCCACAGTCAGGGCACTTTACGATTTCGCTTTGTCTTGCTGGTGGATATTGCCAAAAAATATTCATAAACGTGTATGTATAAAATATAAGTAGACCTCATAAACTGGAGCAATTCTACACATAAAATCGACCAACCTACTGACACGCTCGAGACGACACGACCATCACCTACCCACCAGTACGCTTAAGGGACGAGCCGAAACTTTGTGCAATCTCAGTTTTATTGGATCGCCCAGCGTCGTCGAAAGGACGATATACTCCAGCTACAGAGAGATGCTGGCTTGGGCACTACCGCTTGCCCGAACATCGCATCGAGTATGTTGGCTACCAGGAAATGATCACAATTTAGGTGCATATAAATTTCTAGACCTAAAAAACCCTGCCACTGGTTCCCGCGGAGGCGGAGTGTGAACATGAACTTTGAATGAACGTTGAAGGAATTTCTCCCGTAGGCGCCAACATTTAAGATTCCCTTGTGCCGCTAGTGCATGGCAAAGGGGAGTCAGTTGCGGGCACTGCCTCTTTTCCGAATCCGCATAACCGCCGGAAGGGGAAAATGGTTTATTGAAGATACATGTAATAAGCCATAAAATTTCCGCGGCGCGTAATAAGCAAAGGACTCTACTCATCCCTGTTTTGGATTAGGTGTCGTAGTCTTCCACACAGTCGAGATAATCCTTAGGAGTTCTTCCTATATTGTAGATATGCGGTTGTTTGTTGTGGTGTACACATTTTGTATCAAAAATTTAATATTGGAATTAAAGGTGCAGATTTTCTGGAGACATGCGATTCAGACAAACTACCCAGAAAGGGACATGGACTTTGAATGGTTGCCAAAATTTTGATTACTTTTAGAGCCAAAAAAGGATTATTCCGCTGCAAGGGATTTTTATTCCAGTTTACAATGGCTACATCATCAGCCAAGGGGATAGTGATGGGATAAACTTTTAGTGTGGCGCCAGCAGTCTAAATTTTAAGCATTTTAATCGTTTTTATTTTGTTGCTGTTGGCCAGCAACCAGTATAGTCGGGCAGCAGTGAAAAAAGGTCCTAAAATTTACTTTATTTTCTGTGCACGAAATGGGGCAGACTTATCTCGTAATTTTTGATTTTTTTTTGTTTACCTGGACCAGGAAGAGATTTAAATTTGTTCATACAATAGAAAGTTATCGTAAAGACTCAAAATCTGAGTGAAACTCTAATATTATGCTTAGTACAGTACCTTCATTCCCCTAAAGTAAGATAATTCACGAAAATCAAAGTTTTGGCTTGTGTATGCATATAGTAATAAAAATGTAAATAGAAGAGGAATCTAGTGACTTTTAGGAGGCGACTTAAAATTGGGCTACTACCAACATTTTAGGGCCTTAAAGCCGGGCAACAATAAATTAAAAAAAAGAACAAAAGAAAAACAAATGACTTCGCAAAAATACTATTTGTGGAAAACGTCAATTTTGACATCATTTTTGGCATCTAAATATTGTATTTTCTCGGAGAACCCAACAGTTCATGGGGATCTTAGGGCTTGTCTGTTACTATTCTTCTGAGTTGCTCTGCTACGAACTTCAAAATGCCCGATCCTCTTTACCCAGCAACACCAAACCTTGAAGTTTTTTTGGTCAGATTTTTTTAATTGGAAGACAATTGTGTGTATGAGGGAGGCCCCCAAAAATGGTCGTGGACTGAAAACAAAATTTTTTTTAGCTTATTTCGTTAGTACCGTGGGTAAATATGTAAAAAAGCGAAAACTTTAGAAAAAAATCTTGTATCTAAAAACGCCCATTAAAAGTGGGCAGAGCTCAAAACTTTGTATAGAACAAACTTAAAGCATGCTATCCTACCATACAATATTAAGGTTTTAAAGTATACTAATGTATTGTCCCTCTTATTCGGATTGCAATATACCCTGGCATGAAAAAAAAAATGGTAAAACTATCTCGAACATTTTTAGTCTATATACATTTAATCAAGTTCGATATACATACATAACATTATATACTTAAACATTTATTGAAAAGATAAAGTCATATTAAATTGAACCGAAATATGATAGGTAAGCGGATGAAGGGTGGCGTATGATGGATGCCGGATGTTGGATGACGGATGTCGGGTGATTGATGCCAAGTGACGGTTGACATATGTAGGAAACCCTACGATTTGTCAATAAAAACCTTTTCAAAAACAAATCGCCATCGTTTACTTCTCCTCCTTATGGTTGTTATATTCAATTTATCGTTATGTGTTTTATTTTGAAAGTTATGAACTCAGCCAAAAAAAATTCCTCGTGTATCAAGCACTGTGAAGTGGAGTGACAATCTTGACTCCACATTAATAATCAAGTAAATTTTATTCTTCCGGGGCTTCTCAACCTATGTTTAAGAGTTTCCCTACACAGCCTTCAAACATCGACAGACCTCCGTTCAGTTTTATTTCTTGCTTCGAATATGAAACGAATTTGTGATTGGATAAAGCAA
This sequence comes from Neoascia interrupta, assembly GCA_947623515.1. Taxonomy (NCBI): domain Eukaryota; kingdom Metazoa; phylum Arthropoda; class Insecta; order Diptera; family Syrphidae; genus Neoascia; species Neoascia interrupta. The sequence goes on along the minus strand of OX392462.1, from coordinate 44,592,314 downwards.
CTTGCACCGTTTCACTTCCGTTCCAAAGCACGTCATCTACCCTCCGATTATGGAGTTCAAAGTTTCAAAGGAGCAAAATTTAACGAACACAACTCTATAATACAGTGACCATTGCTTCAATTTGCATGCTAATCAATGATATTCAGTGTTGCACTACCAATGGGAAAACACGCTTCACAAAGACAACGAACCTCGCAGACGACACACCGAACAAAGAAATATTAACTGTTGAGCGAAGGAAATTACTCGTAGCCCGACATGATACGGATATGGGGGTCGGTTCGTAACTTCTATTACATTATCTGGCTTGGCAGAACGGTAAGCAAATTACCTCGAGCTGGTGTTAGTTTTTTTTGTTGTATTTTTAGTGGCTGGCTATAAAATGTCTGCTAATAATGTCTGTGTAATAAACATAACAGCAAAAAAACGCACTATTCTTTTTAAATAACTCTGATGGGACTTGCTCCAGTGCGACGCCCTAGTTACTTTGTTAAATTTTATATAAATGGTTCTCTTGCATTCGTTTCAAATTAAAAATATTGCAATCGAATAACATTCTCGGATCATTTATTTTTTATGCCAGCCAAAAAATCCCGAGAGCCTAATGTAGTGTTATAAGCGGAGGTGAATTAGCATTGTATGTTGTGCAACAAATAATGATCTTACGCCCATTTCTTACGCCATTTCATCCATAATCAAGAGCTACATTAAGGGTTGATTATGTATATACCTACGCTCCACAACATGCAATATGCAGCAATCGTCTTTGTGTGCCCAGCCTAAACCTCAATTATTTAATACTATTACTATTGCACACCAGTACAATTGGAGCAAATGGGTATAGGGAAGAACTCAGCTCAGCTTAAATCTAATGTGGAAATCCTGGAGGGAACAAAGCACTTGCCTCTTCTGTCCTGTACACGCCGCCGAAACAGCCTTAACTGTTCTGCCCAAGTAAAGTTTCGAGTCTGTTAATAGCGCCCCAAGGTCTACCATGAAACGGTTATGCAGGGTACTCATGTACCAATATGAGGTGCATGTGAATGCAAATAAGCGGAAATACGAGAATTTCATATTCTGCGATTGGTGGGGTTTTGCTGAAGTTTGCTGGCCAACATGCTATTGCTCCTCCTTCACCTGTTGCATAAGTTAAGCCAAGGGAGTCTTGTTGAAGTTTATGTTTCTCGGATTTTCTCTGGTTTGCAAATTGATATCTACATACGAAAACGTTTCCTATTATAAGATGCTGCCTGGTATGATGCACTATGTCGAGTATAGAGCGAAAATCCTCTTGATAAAGCTCCTTCAATAACATGCGGACTGTCGAGATGTTTAGGCTTTCCATTTGATGGGCACTTCTCTGAAAAGATTTTCTTATTTTTAATAAACATTCCCGTTTATGGTCCGTCCGGAACGTTGCAGTATAAAAAGGGTATGGAGACAACGGATTGCGATGCGAAATCACGGAGTTTAAAAGCAATTTAAGATTCACAATTTAATTAAGCATTGACTTAAGGTGACTTCATCCTTTCGTGAATATCAAAACAATTTTATAACTGTGTGCAGCGCGCCGTTGAAAGGAGACTTAGATGTTATCAACGCTTTTCCCATTAGAATATACACTTGAAGTTTATGTTTTTGCATACTCGGCGCAAAAACAACAAAACATTGTGCTCCTTTTTAAATTTAGTCATTTATGCATCCGTAAAGCCGGGCTTATTGGAATTAGTTTTACTGATTATAAATTTTTTGTGCAAAAGTTAAAAGAAATGGACTCTTTACTTTGTTCCTATAATGAGTCCTTGTTTTGGAGGCAATTTAACAATGCGGCGCGTCGTTCTTCGTTCCTGTATCCAAATAAAAAATGTATTTATGCGCAATGAGATCGGGTTATTATTTTTTAGAAGGACTACTGCTATCCTTGTATATTGATGTTTGCTTACAAACTTCTATAATAAAATAAGCTGAGATTCTTAGGCCTGCAAGTGAAATATCTAGGTATATCCATCGTAACGATTTACTCTCCTATACACAACGTACCACAATACCCGCAGGCCACGAGTCCTTTGAAGTAAAAGTTCCTCGGCCACTTTGGCTTATGCATTAATCATTGAAACCAACAAACAGAAAAATATATAAGGACCATGGAAAAATGCTAAAACGGAATGGAATGTTGTTCGACTCGATTTCATCATCACATTTTGTGTAAGCAGTCTTAGCAGCATATGAAGTAAACACCGCCTGGGGAGGCTTGCAGATTGGTGCGTTGCGGGCGTCCTTTGTGTTGGTTTTGGTGCTAATAGTAAAATTCTAGTTTCTTTACGCTTGTGGCGAGATTTCCCTCCAAAAATCTTATATAACAATCTTCTGTCCAATCTTATATAACAATAACAATAAAACACTTTCAAATTTACCGAAAGTGTAACGCCACACCGTTGTGCTGTGGCTGACGAAATTGCGGAAATGCAGAATGTCATGGTTACAGAGTGGTGAAAAAAAGGCACACCAGTTTAAATGAATGCGGGTTTAAGCCCAATACAAAATAATTTGATGAGTTAAAAAAAATTGTCGAAAGATTATTTATCCTTCTAAAAAACTTCATCTAACTAGAAACCCTGCAAGAACAAAACATTATTTGGAAACCATACTCACAAAAAATTGTTTGCCGAAAGCAAAATTTGAACCGAACCCAACTATTAAGTGTTTGCAAGCGTTTGCTTGCTCAAAGATTCTCAAATGTTTGTTTAAAGCTTAAAAATGTTTTTCCTATTTATTTTAAAAACCAAAGTGCTTAAGGCGATTGTGTAAAGTTAACACCAATCAATGAAGATTTGGGAGCAAAATAAGTCATCTTTGTGATAAGACTAGTATAACACCGAACGCAGCAAATTGCACCGAACGCAATAAATTCACCCAATTCTGCCACAAAACTCAAAACGAACCCAAAAAAACACAACGCATCACAAAATATAAACAAAAACAAAATAAACAAAACTTAATATAAAAATCATAAAAAATAAACAAAACTTAAAACAAACGCAAGCATAAAATCAAGAGCACAAAACGCAAAACTTACTTACTTACTTACTTAAGGTGGCGCTACAGTCCGGGGTGGACCTGGGCCTCAGCCAACAAGCTTCGCCAGCCAGCTCTGTCTCCAGTTTCGCTGAGACGGCTAGCTAGAGACAGAGCTGACCTCAGCCAAACTGGAGACAAACCTCCAGTTTGGCTGAGGTCCCCTTCCACTTGCGTGCGCCACCTGAGTCTCGGTGCTCCTCTACCGCGTCGTCCCTGCGGTGTGGATTCGAAGATTTTCCGGGTCGGGGCGTTGGTGTCCATCCGCTCTAGATGACCCAGCCATCGTAGACGTTGTGTTTTGACTCTTTTGGCTAGGTCGGTATCGCTGTACAGCCCGTACAGTTCGATGTTATATCTCCTCCTCCACTCTCCGTCTATGCAGACGGGACCGTAAATCGTCCGAAGAATTTTCCTCTCGAAGCAGCCTAAAGTGTTTTCATCCGCCTTTGACAGGGTCCATGCTTCTACACCGTAAAGCAGGACTGGGATGATCAGGGTCTTATACATGGACACTTTAGTTGCTCGAGAGAGGGCTTTGCTACTCAATTGCCTTCTTAGCCCAAAGAAACAGCGATTGGCAAGAGTTATCCTTCGTTTGATTTCAGCGCTGGTGTCATTGTCTGAATTGATAGCGGAACCCAGGTAGACAAAGTCCCTAACTACCTCAAAGTTATAGCTGTCGATGGTGATGTTTTGTCCAAGACGTCGGTGTTGGGTGTCTTTTCTTGATGACAGCATATACAAAACGCAAAACATAGAACACTAAAACCAACACACTTATTCGCGCAAAACACCCAAAGTGCCACAAAACATAAAACACAGAACCCAATGCACAACAAAACACAAAATATTGAAAAGTGAAAAATTACAACAATTTACAATTCTACAACTTCATAATAATGGCTAGAACTTTGAGCATTGTAAACGCTACCATAGTCGAACATCGTCAGGAACCTTTATATTACAATGATACTGACATTAAGTGGCAACTCCTCTTACTGTTTTCCACAAGAGAACAAGTATTTGAAAAACAAATAAAAGTTTTAATTAAAACACAAAATACTTAACAGCAAAATGCAAGACCCGCATCGCAAGACACCAAACAACACAAAACAATTTCATAAAGCATGAAACGTAAGACCCAAAACACTCAGAACATCTATAACGCACCACAAAAGATGACACGTAAAACACAAAACAGCGAGGCACAAAGCGGAAAAACAAAGATGTACAATATGAAACATATATCACTAAACGCACCACATAACACGGAGCTCGACCCACTAAACCCAAAGCGTCACATGTGCAAAAAAATGCAAAACGAAAATGATAACTCACACCCAACCCAACTCAAAACTCAAACGTATTGGATAATAACCCAAACCACAGAGCAATAACGCAAAATGCAAAAAAAGCAATAAACTAAAGACAAAACGCAAACGTAAATCACAAAACGCAAATCCAAAAGAAACACAAAACGCAATATGAACAAAACCGCACCCAACGCACTTCAAAATACCATCACAGAACGTTAAAAGCAAAACATATGACACAAAGCACAAAAACCTAAAGACCAAATTTAAAACACAAAACTTAAAAGGGAAATCACAAAACGCATACGAAAAAAAACACAAACCTCGAAATGTAAAAGGTAAAATATAAAACGCAATCTGAACAAAATCGCAATCAACGCAATACCAAATGCCAAACACAAAACTTGGAACGTTAATCGCAAAACATAAGACACAAAATACAAAACAAATAAAACAAATTGCGAAAACGCAGAACATAAAACAGAATAGAATCCAACGCACCAGAAAACAAAAAACATTTATTTAAGATCTGGGCATGCTAGCAAAACCAGTTTGCCAAACTAAAATAAAGTTCAGTTTGTCCTTTTTACAAAAGCATTAAATTAGCTGTTGTCCATTTCACTACGCCACTTCTGTTCCCCGTGTCTTGCGCGGCACAGCGCTTTGCACAAACCGAGTTTGAAAATCGATTGTGTGGCAGAATAACCGTAGAACCACAGTGATGTAGCTGTGGCGGTAGTGCGTAGTGTATTCAGTGTATTGCGCACACAATGTGTGTCTGTGGCGGTAGCGCGTAGCTGTGGCAGTAGTAAGAGTTGGTCAACTTTTAACTTTCGTAGCGCTACACGGTTGACAGCGCTACACGGTGGACAGTTCAATACAAGTTAAGTAAACAATGGAGGAATAGGACGTCGAAAAGTTTATTGAGATGGTTAAATCTAAAGAAATTTTATGGAATTTGTGTCATCCGTTGTACAAAAATATTAAATCTAGTTCAAATTAATTCAGAGTATCGGCCATTGTTTATATACGAGGTTTTTGTTCGACATAGCCGCGCTACACCATTGTGTTCAATTTTTTTCCGTACTACGCCACATGGCTCCGCGGCTGTACTACGTACTACTGCTACATACTACCGCTACGGGCATTGTGGTCCCACGGTAAACAAACATTCTACCGAGTTTGTAGTTGGATGACTGCAAAGCAAGGGAACACCACAATGCCAAAGGCACTTTCGTCCTTGTTTTACGGGTTGTGTCAGTATTGGCGACATTTAAATGAAAATATGAGAAAATCGCATTACCACTATTTGGCTCCTCATTTCTGGGAAGTTCAACGTTCAGCACTTAACACAGACTCCATCCTTGCACTCTACCATAAAAACGTCAACAAATAATATGCCAAAATCGTTTAAAGGCTAAAAAGTCATTTTTATTGCATTTTCAGCCCCGAACAAAGCCAGGAGGGAATTTTATTCTGTCTCTCATAAATATTTGTGTATTTTTGTTATGAATATTTGTGCGGTTGTCCTATGTGCTTTCTCTCCATGCGGTGGCATTTTTCTTGCCGTTCGCTTCAGCTTAAATTTTGTTTTTATTTCTATGATGAAATTGAGTTTTTTCACCCAATTCATGTGTGTGTATCGACCTACTTTGTTGTGTATGGGGTTTGGTTGTGTGTTATTTGGTTTTTATTAGCTATGAGGCTTGGCTATGGTGTTTTTTTACTTCTTTTACCACCGTCGACGCATTTAGAAGCGATTGAAGAATAGGGGTTTTGCGTATATGCCATCCAATGAACTTTTTATTGGAATTCTTTTTTTTCTCCCGGCAAGAGGGATGTGTGAATCGGAATGGTACCTATATCTCCCCAAATAGGTACCACCCATCATATCATTCATTCATACCGCACCCGCCTCAACCGCTCTCATTGACGTGTCGTATGTCTGTGTGACGCGACACGGTGAGAATCATCTTATAGTAAGACTTGCGATATCCTTATGAATGAGTGTGTGAGGTTGAATTAGCCAAGTGATTTCATCCCTTAATCAGTAAGTATTATCGTTGTTTGAAGTTTTTTTTTTCGTTGGCCTAATTCAGCTCTTTTTATTTTGTTTAGCTGCAGAATATGTTACCTGATCTTTGTTTAATGGCAGTAAAATGACTGGTATTACCTGTAAGTAAATGACATGTTTATATATTGTCACCTAAAATGATAAACATTATGGTAATAAATTTTGAGTCTGTCGGAATATTAGTGTGGCACTAGCACTATATCGTTATGAAGCATGCGGATTTCATTGGAGTTAAAAAGGAAAACATAATTTATTGCTTCAGCTTAACTGTTTATTTATTTATCGGTTTAGGTTTGCTTACTCCTAGACCGACCTAGGCTCAGCGCGTGTAGCGGAGGGGTGGCCTAGCCTCGATGCGTTATGCCTTATACTTATGTTAGTTTTTCTTTGTGCTGACACCATCAACGTTTTTTTTTTTGATGAACGCTGTTACTTGCCCCTTTATAGAACCCACCAAGACTGAGGTACCGTCGTAATATGACATAAAGACCGATGCCACCGTGCAGCCTTCTTCCTTCCCTCTAACCTCCACCCCCGAAAAGTCACGTTTACAGAAATAAAATGAAATATTAAAAGACACAGGTCCTAGCCTTAGTTTAACTTAACTTAACTTAATTTAAAGATATTTTTCTGAGGCACGTTTGCCCTGTGCCCGCCCTTTGACCTTCTATAAATGTAACCTTAGCGAAAGAAAGTTAGTATTCAAAACACTCATTGAAATTGCTTTTGTCTTGCAAAATCTACAATCAAATACCCTGACTATACTTTTTGACAATTTACTAGTCTCCTTTAATCCTGCTTTAAGGCACTTCTTTATTTTTGGATTCTGAGCACCTAATTTTATTTCCTATATATCATTTGTGACTACGATGACTGTAGTATAATTTGGCTGTGAAATGAATACACATACATACATGTCGCATCCTCTTTGGCTTTTTAATTAAACCTTCCGCCACCAGCTATCCTGGCTAATAATATCGAGGACAATAGTTTCACAAAAGAAATCCACTCAAAACGAGTACTAAAACACAAAAAAAGACACATGTTCAAGGAAAAGGACTATGAGCCAAAAGGCTGAACAACCACAGTCGGTTACACAAAAATGAATCCACCAACTAGGCAAAAGTAAACAACAACCCATCGCGTATAGTTTGACTAAAAGTGAGGCGAAGCTTATTTTATTCCAAGCAGGGAGGCGTGTTTACAATTGACTTTTTTACATATTATGCTGCTGGTTGAATGTAGTATGAACGGTTCTATCGTCATTGTCGCCCTAGTCATCTCATAGTCGTCACCATCATCATCATCAACTCAATCTCATAATTCAACCCAAACAATGAAATGCAAAGGAACTTACAAAACGTTTTCGCATTGAGATCCCGCTCGGCGTAAAATTGCTTGTAATGTCATGATACCATCACTGTCTTCAACCCCACCGCACCATCTCATCACTACCAGGAGCTGGAGGAGTAGCAGCGGCAACCAAGAAAGATGAATAAAATTATTATTTGAATGAATGGAATAATTCTAGCTTTGCCAACACGCCAACCTCCTTCTGTTTCCGTAGTTGGTTTTCAGTTGGCTATAAGGACTTTGTCCGAATAGTAAATTAAAAGCCCTAGGAAAAAATTGTCAAAAATTGAGACTAAAAGGATTTTCACGTTCTTTCATTAAGATTGCAGACATTTGACTTTCTTGACTGTTTCTAGCCCATGTTCTTTGTCAAACTCCTCTCTGTAACATAACATATGGACATAGAAGCAGGATATTATCTAATAATCGCACCGCAAGTTGAAACAATTTCGGCCGAATGACCCGGTGTGTGTTCCCCACATGCAGAGTGAACATTTTGGTTGCTTATTGAGGAAAAGATTGCTTCTTCTTTAAAATGCGTTCAATTTGTCAACGAAGCTATCAGATTTATGAAAAAAAGATTCCGGGATACATCCTTGATTGATGTGATGGGTTTGTTCCGAGGATTTGGGGTTTTTCCTTCCAGCTCCTCGGGGGCAAACACAGCGTCGTCGATCAATCAGCGCTCCTGTGAATCCATGTGTGGTTCCACCTGAGGAATTATACCATAAATATGAAAGAATCATCCAACCGAATGCCAGAGTGATAGAGGTAAGCAAACAAGCGATGTAAAAGAGGAACGTCAGCAGAAATCGGAAAACGGAAACGAACGTACAAACGTATGACAAAAAGGAATCCGGGGGAAGAAAAAAAAACATGAAGGATAATATTACAATGCACAGAATTGTTGGCTAGACACAATCAACTCAAAAAGAAAAGGAGGTGGAAGAGAGCAAAAACTTGCGCTCCTTCCGTATTGACATTTCATGGTCTTTTAAGTTATCTGCTTCTGCTGTTGATATCCTCGTTGGATGGATAAACTGTAGCATCCCTTCTGGCGATGATATTTCTCTCAGCGATTCATGTCGCGTATATCTGATCTGGTTTACGTGCTGTTTTCATAGTAAATTCTCCCATTATTCCATATCTACGTGCCAACGTGTAGCATGCTTTTAAATTTCAATAACGTAAATATGAGAGGGAATTTGGCTTGGTGATACGGTGTACTGCTTTGTTATGAAGAGGTTATCCTTTGAGCTAGTTTTTGGCATCTATAGTTTAGATTTTACCATACACGCCGCCAGCATTTTAAAATGATGTGTTTCTTTTTGAGCGGATTAAAGACACTGGAGGTGTGGTGTTCATTGACACCTAAAATATTTGCTTGGAGCCCTGTCTGACATGACTTTGTGGATTGTTTCTATGTGAATTTTTTGGCTACAGAGCAGACTGACGTGTGATGTGGTTTGGAACCACATAAAAGGTTTTTAAAGTGGTGTTTTATAGATGCCACTGCACTAATTGCATTGGCAGTGTTGGTTTAGGTTTATTAACCCAGGCTAGAAAGTTTCTTTTTCTGTAACTCAAATTTGATAAGTCATTTCGTGAGGGAATTTTGAGGTTACTCCCAGGATGACTTTTCAACTGTTCTTTTTTTTTACCGTCAATCGATAGCTTCAGTTTCAGTTAGGGATGACTATCGATGGCAAAGATCATTGATGTTTTGTTCACTATACTTCATAATACATTGAATTCTTGAATAATAAAAGATAACAACATATTAAATCATAAAAAAAAGTTTGCCCTTTCAGATTGATATCACCCTTTAGTTTATTTTGCATTTTCTATTTCTTTACAAAAAGTTCTGTTACTTACTGGGCGGAGTCGGTAAACTTGATGCTTGACTACCAGCAAAGCTATCATAGACTCCAAATGTGGAAAAAGAATTGAAGAATATGAGAGAAAGAATTGAAAAGAAGAAGTGCTAGAAAGAGAAGACATGATCAGACACTGGACGTTGATATTTAATCTCTCCCCTTGGATATATTAGTGGTGAAAAATAAAATCGACAGATGGTTGCTTGCTGCTTACGCCTGTTACCTGATACTTCAGATGTTGATTAGCTTGATTTGGGTAAGAGACGAGTACGGACGACCATGAGACGAGTACGGAACTCGCATGAAATTCAACCAAATTGGCGAAAATCATATTTTTCATAAGTGCTCGAAGTCATTTTTGTAAAACAATTTTCAAAGTGGTACAACTATTGCCATCTGTTGGGAGAAACATGACAAGAAAGTGATCATACAGAAGTAATCATCTATGTAGTTGTAGAGCTAAGAATATTTGGTTGCCGGTTCTTATCTTAGTGGGAGGAGCCTAGGTGTAGGAACTGGTTTTTCAGCAGATGTAGACTAGTTTTGCTTAGGTGTGTGTAAGAACTTGAAAGTAAAGAAAAAACAGAGAAAAGCTAGACAGCTGCCTGCTGCCTGCTGTAGCCGCATGTTACCCTGATACCCATTTGGGGCGATATTTTGATTCGTATTGATTAAATTTGACAACTCGCTCCAAAAAAAATTCTTGCTAATGCAAAAACAACGTCTGCACTCTGCCAAAACCAAACAACTTCCTCCAAACAAAAAACAGCTGACTGACTTGATTGTAGAGTAGTCTAAATAGCGTCTCATTTTTTCTTTGCCTTCTGTTGTATCATCTCTGTATCGTCTATTTGGCTTGTGACATATTTCTTTCAAGAGATGGCAATAGTTGTGGTACAACTTTGAAAAATTTTTTATAAAAATGACTTGGGAAAATGAAATGGGAAAATATGATTTTCGCCAGTTTGTGCCGTGAATTTTCTTTCGTCTCGCCCCTCACAAGTCTCTGTAAAAGCCCAACCAAGCCAAGTAGTCCAAGCTGAAGTACCAGGGTAACATGCTCAAGCAGCAAGCAGCCTACTGCTGATTTTATTTTCTCTGCCAATACATCCAAGCGAAAAATTGAATGTCAACATCAACTTTCTGATATTGCTTTCTCTTTCAAGCGCTTCTACTATACTATGCTTTCTCTCGCATTATGTCACATGATCTGTGATAGCTTTGCTTGAAGTCAAGTATTAAGCGATCAAAACTCCGCCCACAAAGTAACGGGGCAGTTTGCAAAATAAACTACAGGGTGCCATGAAATTTGCCAAAGCACACTTTTTTATAATTTAAAGAACAATATGTTGAGGAAAATTGGTGATATTTACCATCGATAGTCATCGGTAGCAGATACTAGAAATATCGATAAAAAACGAAGTTTTTAAATCCAATAAAATAACTTGGAAACAACATGTTTTTCCGTTTTCCTAGAAATCCATGTCCGCAGTATTTAAGAAAAGTAGCCAGTGTAACGCAGCTGTCAGTAAAATTGAAAAAAAAACCTAGCGGTAATTTAAAAATATGCTGTTTTATGGATTTTCAATTTGAAAAATTCTAAAATGACCAAGAAAATATATACCCCCCTCTCCCTATATATATAGAAATTTAAAAAAAAACCGCAACAGTTTTGAGAAGGTAAATATTTTCTTAGATGTGCTTGAAAACACTTTAGTTTACTGACTAAAATGATGCCAGTGGCAAAAAAAAACATTTCTTTACAGCTGGACCACTTGTCTTACATCAACCAAACTTGACGAAAGCATAACACCAATGAACTTTAACCAACACAACAGCTTTCAAAAAAACTTTTTAAACAGTTAATTTTGAAGAAAAATATATTAAAAAAAATCATAGAAAAAGTTTTATAATGAAAATTATAAACATTTAAGCCCACTATAAGTGTTGCTTGTGGGGTGCCGTGGCGTAGTGGTTAGTGTGTGTACTTACTACGCCGGAGGTCTGGGTTCGAATCCTGCCATCGTCACCTGAAAAAAAAGACTTGTTCTTTTTCACGGTCCCCACCTCCGCGAGGGTTTGACAAGCCCTCCGAGAGTGTTAATTGTCTTGAAAAACTTCTCAAAGTGCCGTTCGGATTCGGCAAAAAATTGTAGGTCCCCTTGTATGTAAAGAAATCAACACACCAGCATATATTGTTGAGAAGTTGGCCTTGGTTCACCTCGAGCTGTTGCGACACTCTATTTATTTTTTTTTTTTTTTTAAAGTGTTGCTTGATGTTTATTAATGCAGTGTGGTGTTATATAAGGAAAAAAAAATTTAAAAAAACATTAACTTTAGGTAGTCCTTACCCAGTACAAAGCGTACGGTGAACAAATGTGCAGAAAATCAAAAATTGGCATTTCATGTGCCGCAATTGCATAGATGAAATGCCAATTTTTGGGTTTCTGCAGATTTGTGCACCGTACGATTGTTACAAAGTAATGACTTCCAAAAATTAATGTTTTTTCGGAAAAGTTTTATACCATCCCTTTTTTTTCAAGTGACAAAACTAGAAATCCCCCAATATAAGAACAGAAGACTCCACTACGAAAAAAGTATACAAGAGAATGTAAAATATATCCAGAAATAAAAATAAATAAATAGAATTTTATACAAATTGCGCAATAAAAGTAAACTTAACCTACAACAAAAGCCGACGGACCACTCCGCCTATACCTTCATACTTGACCTTTATTTTCTTTGCTACGAGCACTGCAAATAGTTCTCCAAATTATAAAATAAAAAAGTTTGCTTTTTCCAATTTCATGACACCCTGTGGTGTATTTTGAATTTTCTATTTCTTTATGACCCGTTACTTTGTGGGCGGAGTTGGTCAACTTGGTACTTGACTACCAGCAAAGTTTTCATAGATCGTGTGGCAAAATGTGAGAGAAAGCATGGAATAGTAGAAGCACATGAAAGAGAAAGCATGATCGGGAAGCCGAAGTTGACATTCAATTTTTTGCTTGGATATATTGGCAGAGAAAATAAAATCAGCAGTAGGCTGCTTGCTGCTTGCGCATGTTAGCCTGGTTCTTCAGCTTGTACTTGGCGGTTTGGGCTTAAAAAGACTTTGGACGGGGGCGGACGAAAGACTTCGCATTGAATTTGACAAATTGGGGTATTCTTTCATTTGTGCTCCAAGTCATTTTTGTAAGACAATTTTCAAAGTGGTACAACTATTGCCATCTGTTGGGAGAAATATGTCACAGGCCACGTAGAGGAGATAGAGATGATACAAGTAAATATCTATGTAGTTGTAGAGTAAGGAGTATTTGTAACTTAATGGGAGGAGTCTAGGAGCTTGTTTATCAACAAACGCAGACTACAGAGCAAACTATAGTTTTGCTGAGTTGAATGCAAGAACTTGAATGCAATGGAAAAACTGAAAAAATAAAAAGCAGGAGTGCTGCCTGCTTCTCTGCAAGCGCATGTTGCCCTGATACTTAGTGGGCGGGATTTCGAATACTTTAAGCTGTACGCTACTAAAATGTTTTTGGTTTAGAACTTTTCTTGTTTTGATCAGGGCAAGTCCAACCATGTGTGCGAGATGGGCGCATTAACAGGGCGCCTAGTTCAAGGGGCGCATTGCTAGTAGTAAGTGAAACAAATTTAATAATCTTGCGCGAATACTGCTAATTGTAATCAGTAATGAATCTGTTACGTTTGAAAAGAAGTCAAAATCCTACTATGGGAGAAGTTCGAAATTCATTTTTTAAACAGTCAAAGTTTTTCAGTGACAAGTAATTTGGCAAAAGAAAAAAATAGCCTGACAAGGTCTGAGTGCCGAAGTGATGAAAAGGATCCAATAGGAAATTACAAAAGGGGATGTACGGAACGTACTAGAAGGTGCTTAGTTTGTGTAAATACACGGGTGACATGCTCGTACGGGACATTGATATTTAAAACGTTGACTTGTGAAAATCGGTAGTAGAGTAAAAAGTGATCGAATTGAGACAAAGTGTTGAATTCTTAATAGCCAAGTTGAATTAAGTGTGATTTGAATTTAAATAAGTTTTGTTTGATTAATAAAGTGTTTCATTTTGTGATAATAATACCATGTCTCCATCGGACACTAATCCGCAATTAATATAAATCTTTATTAAATGTTCTACAAATCACGTAATTTTACTATACCAATTTTCAATCCTCTCCGCAAACGATTAAAAATAAATCCTCTTATAAATCCCATTCACCCTATTCAAACACCTAATTTATTCACCTTTGTAACAGTTTGAGAATCAAAAAAGGAAACTGAAACTGTCCCTGTACGACAAATCTGTCACAAATACGTTTTCTATTGAAATTTTTACAACGGAAATATTTTTGCGCTCCTAGGAAATGACATCGGCACTCTCTTTTGAGAGTCGAAATGGCAGAAAAAGAGTGCTCGTGTCAAATTAATTCTATATTTGGCCGGTGAAACCACTTTGCGATTTATTTTAGATCGTCTCGTTTATCCTCTTTTTATTGCGGGTGGAGACATAGTATAAAAGTGAAATTGAGTTTTATTCGATGTACCCCAGGCCAAAATATAACACTTTATACACGAGAAAAGCTAAAAGACTCCGACTCTCGTGCTTAAATTATAAGGCTCCGTCTAGGGATCCGCAAGGGTCTTATACATGGCTCCGTCCAATTTTTCTCCGTCCGAAAAATTGTCTGTAAACTTTGCAAATGACATAATATTAATTGAGATTAAAAGGTGACAGAATTTTTAGGTTGGCAGTCATGTTGGTTGTCAATGATCGTTAAAATGGTGACAAATGAATGACTTATAATTACAGCACACAAAGCAAATTCTCTTTGACAGTGGCACTTGACTGTGACAGATGTTTTCGTTTGTGTGTACCACCCAGAGTAGGGAATGAAATGACTGAAGACTTCCGCTGCAAAAGTATGGAGCAACTATCAAACTAATTACTTAAATTCAGCACTGGTAACAAATCACATCTACCACTTCTATCCAGGAGAAGTAAAATACCCACCGCTATTAGCAACTTTCAACTTACATTGGTATCTACAGAGCACATTTTTTAGTTCCACGCAATACTACCACAATGCTCAAGTCCAACACTCCAGTAATTATATTATCCAGTGACGTCAGTTAATCAACACTTAATTAAACCGATTTACCTCGATAAATCACAGCACTATTTTCACCCGCACATTACATTGCATAGTGGGTGAATTAAAGACTCGAAAACAAATCTTTTTTCAGCCCGCAGTTCATAAATTCCTTGCTGTTGGGTAGGGCACAGGGCCCCAATTCCGAAAATGTCGAAATAGAATTTGCGCTTTCCATTTCCAGTCAAAGTGCTTCTTTGTTCAAGCCCCTTCCGTACTCCAAAATAACATTATTCTGCCAAATATAACATTAAGCTTATATAAGATTCTGCTTCGAATTTTCAACGCAAAACTTCACTCACATGCGCACTGTTATGATTTCAATTCGCTTTCATCGCGTTAGGAAAAGCAAAAATCAACAAAAATGTTTTTTTTTTATTTATTTTCTACATTTTCTTTATCGTTGAAGTTTAATTTTCAGTCTGTAAGCAAGTGTAACGTCTAGCCTAGGTGCTAGAAAGAGCAACAATCATACCGTTTGGTTCTCTCTTTTTTACTTCAGATAACAGACACCAAATTATTCGTGTGGTTAACGTTTTCCCTTACTCCGTGACGAAACCATAGATATAAACCATTTTCTCGTTTTGCTTAACATGTAAGTTTTTAAATACAGTGGTTTTTTTAAACAACCATTATATCCGTTTAGATACAACACATTTAAATTAAGACTTTAAATTAACACACTGTGTTTTTCGTTGCACACAAACGAACATTAAAGCTTGGAGGAAATTTTTATCGGAAGGTGACATTATGAACACTGTAAAAGTGTAAACAAACACTCAAAAAACCTACCGGAGAGCAAAAATTCCTCTATTGGCAACTCAACAACGACTACTTTTTCGCTGTCATGTTGGTGTGGTCTGTCATTTCTTGACAGAAGTCAAAGTGATTGAATGCATTGAGTCGACCTCGGGAGTTTGAAAATTAAAATTTTAAATGTGTTTTGGTTTTGAAGTGCGGTTTAAAACAAAAAAAAATAAGCGAACTGTATTGCGTTCAGTTTAAAGGCGCAACGGAGTTGCTTGGAATAATTCGCTCAAGGTATGTGGTTTTTATTTTGTTTTCTAGGTACCTCATTTCGCCCAGATTACAGCTTCAGCTTGTTAACTGCATAAAATATTGATACGAAATTGTTTTTTTTTTTGCGAGTTATATGTACCTACATTTAAAGAGGTGCAAGAATTGATTCGATCTTCGATGCGGCACTGGCCTTTTCGGTTAGTCCTTAGCATTCCAATTCCAAACTCTCTTAAATTTTCCCCCCCCCCCTCGCTACAGAAGACAGCCTATAGCACATTTTCTATTCTGAGAAAATGAGAAACTTTCTTTGGCTGTAAATGTGAACAGGGTGGGCAGTCAGGTTTTAAAAACGCGAATAGCCAAATGGAAAACATAAAACGTCCAAAAATCGCCAAATTTCAATTTTTTCATTTCAAATTAAAAAACAACTACAAAAAAATCATAAAATGAATTCGCGCAACTCGTAATTTTACAAAAAAAAAAAAAAAATAACTTGAAATCCAACCAAAACAGCGAGAGCAATGCCAACTGCCATTCCGAAAAGGAGTGGAGCTCCAAATCCCTATTGCTAACCAAAAAGGCCATTAGTAGGTAAGGCGCAAGCCAGCGTTTTTTCGAGTCTTTTGGGGTCAATTTTCCCGCCGCCGCTGAGAGTAAAAGGGTACCTACCCAGCTGATCTTCTTCGTTAATAATTTGCTTGCTGTTGCTAAAGTTAAAATTGAACTGTTGCCCTGCTTTTAAGGGCAATAGTCGAACAATACATGTAGATTACTTCGAAATGGAATATTGGCCACTCAGGATTGTATAGTTACCAAGGTTTTGCTAATGTTCTGAAGAATTAAGAAATATAATTCTTCCTTTGCATAGCAATCAACTGCAAGGCATTTATTGACTAAAACAAACAGACAAAAGTCTTGGCTTGGAGTTTACAAATATCTTCTAGCATCTCGGTTCGCCTTTCTTGAGAGAGGAAATTAAAAAGAAAGTTATCGAAATTTTCCTTTTTGTAATTTTCGATTGGTACTTTCCATTGGAGGAGCAATTTCAATGTCAAATGTCAGGTCAGCTGACTGCCATGACAGTTCAACGGATCGTGAACACGACAGTCCAGGTCGTGTTTGGTGGATGAGTCGATTTAAAATATCTGTGCAGAATTGATGACTGGAAAAGTTACAATGCGATACCTGGTGGGCAAATTTGGAATATGTCAAGACCTATAGCTGTCAACACAGATCTCAAAGTTGACAAATTGACTTGCCTTCAATGAGCAAATTTGCATTTTTCCGTGTGAGTTATGTGTCAACCTGAAGAAAATAGTTTGTCCTTTTACATAAATCGAATTGGAAGGCAAATAGCTTTACTAAAAAAAATAATTTTCGTGCTCGTTTGACAAATGGGTTGCCAACAACAGTCAGCCGTTGACGTGTATAGGTCTTCACATATTCCAAAACTGACCGCCAGGGCTAAGCCTTCGATCGTCAATAGAAGATGCTGCTTGGCTTCTAGTTCCAGGTTCAGGTAACTTTAAATGAATATTTTTAAATGAAGTCTGTCCTTTGGTGGTTCCTTTGGTTAACTTGTTCGCAGAAATAGAATTAGAACATTCAGTATTAATGATGTAAGAGATCTTCAAGTCAGAGTTAAGACTTTGTAGCCCAACTTCTTTCTTCCGCTGTTTGGACTAATATGCCTCACGCGTGACTGCTGGCAGGCATCCTTTACGCACGCTAAGGTTGTGGGCGGGCACGACTTGCGTTGACCGAAAGTAAAACCCTAGTTTAATTGACAAACATAAAAGTTCATTTGACAAATCTTTCCTACGAAATACGTCCAACAAAACCATTTTATCATACCAACAAAATTTTGTAATTTGAAAACAATTATTTTGTTGAAGCAACAAAAATTTTGTTAGTTTTACATTTAAAAATAAAATGGTAAACTGCAAACACAAATACTTTACACAAATATAGCTTACTTTAAAGGCTGAAAATTATACACTTTCAATTTTATTTTTAAATGTATAATATTATAATATAAATAAATGTATAATATTGTACAATAATTCCACAATTTTTTTTTTTAATTTAAAATGGCCCATAAGACGAAGAACGAGTTGGGTGGTTTCTCGCATCCTGCTTCATTCTGCGAAACCGCATAGAAAATATCACATTGAAGAAAAGGGCAGGTGAGGGCAATATTGTATAGTTTGTCAGATTCATACAAGATACATAAACTTAACGTTTTTGATGAATAGAAAGGTGCGCCATTTTTACTATTTTTTATGCACAGGTACCCATCCCGTTAGAGTTTTTGGTTTTCTCAGAATTTAATAAGAAATTGAAAAAAAAAAACAAGAAAATTATTTATCCACGTGATTAAAATGGATCAGAAGAAGCAAACTACACAAAGTTTTCTTCAAATGCATCTATTATGGTGAAACCCCATAAGCTATGTGCAATTTACCCAATTGAAAAACTAAAATAATATTCACAGTGCTTAGACTCCACCTTCCTGTCGTTTTCAACGTCGATCTACAATCCTCTAGTATCCATGGGCCGTATCCGAACTCGTTTTCACACTTTGTCTTTATACATCGATGCCAAATTGAACCATTTTGAGTCTTCAACGACCGTAAAATGGATCTCACATTATTGGCTGACATAAAACATCATCGATTAGTCACCCCTGTTCGAGACTTCTATATAGCGTGAACCACCGTTGCCGCCACCACAATGAACTTTTCACATAAAGCACCCTCACAGGCCGCCCACTACACGCTGGGTGGTTGGTGGTCTGGTGCCGCAATCGTGTGTATCATATTGTTCACTGTGGCGGCACAAGTCAACATAACGATATGAGTCCTATAACAAATAGCATCAAATATTTCAACGATTTCGCTCTTTTTCGTCCTTTTATATACAAGTTTTAACATTATGCTCGGCTGATTTTCACTTTTTCGAGTGTGTTGTTGGCACCACTCAAACAGAAGAGAAATATGTCAGCAGGACGAATGAGGGTGGTTTGGGTGAGAACTAGAAAAACTATAATTCAATTATTCCTTTTAAGTCTTAGGATGGTTCTTGGTTCTGTCCCATGAGCGGTCAATGGTCCTTGCAGTTGGGAAAGTAAATTAATTTTTTTCCTTCGTCCTTTCTGCCGCATACATTCGCCCTATCCTAATCGCATGATGTGCGATCTCTCTCTAAAAGCACACCATAACTCTTTCTCTGGGTTCTCTCTGCTGATGGTAAACGCTTTGGTTTTCGGCTCGTCCTTTCTTATGGTTTTATTTTTCTTTGCATGTAGCCTTACTCGTGTGTCCCTTGAACAATTTTTGCGCAATTGTAAATTACCGTCATTATTCATCAGATTTTCGGGACCCTTTTTTTAACTTGATTCAGGCAACGTCTCCATCCAGGGAGCCAGCAAGCGCACCAAGATATTTTCCGCCCACAATCAGATTAAAGTCTTGTGATGCATATACAACTTCATTTGGATTTAAGTCGCACATCGAAAACAACTGATAGATAACGGACTGCCGCGTAAGGCCTTTCCGGTTTTGGACTCTTGCCCGACAAACAAAGTTGGTTTATAGAAGACTGGTCCTGATTTATAGAAGCTTAAGGCGTATTCCTGAATCATTTATGCCTCGCAAGAGTTAGTAATCAAATTTTCGTTTTGAATTTGTTTTGGGAAACAATTGTTCCCTAATTGTCTGATGAGCAGAACCAACAACCAAACGACGCGACTCTGGGAAATAGTTTAACCACCACCAGCGGTTGCCAAAGTAATCCTTAGTTTCATGCATGGAACGAAGGCACACATTTAAGCAAGGCATAATTAACTCGGGGAATAAAGCGAAAACAGTTGTTGCACAAATTAGCACCACAAGAGCAGTTTGCCCTCCCCCCAATCCTAGGATATCACTAATCCTATTTTGAATGCACACAAGTTCATCGAACGTGGCTAGTGGTTTGGGTTTAGGTGCACATAATACCCACTGGATCGATGCCCAGAGCTGCCATAAGTCAAGAATATTCCGGGCTCGAGAAACAGCTGAAAGCGCAAAACGCTCCTCGAGTTGTGGCGGTGTGGCGTCCGACATAGGGTGACCCAAATTAGCGCAAGTACCCTATTTACTTTGGTTTGTGCAACGTTTTCGATTAGATAATACAATCCTAGTCGAAAGGGTTGTAATATAAAATTGGCAACCCACAACGGATGTAAAATGAAAACATTTTCGGTCCGACATAGGGCACGGAGCAAAGCAAACATACTGCGGGAGATAAATAAATGAAAATAAAGGACAAATCCTATTTGTGGGAGGTACGCTCTTGCCTTGTTAGGTGTGGGTTGCCCTTGTCATCGCGTCGGTATTCCGGTCGTTTTTCTGTTGTCGTAGACCAAGAAAAGTGCAATATCTTTAATTAGGGTTAGAAATTACAGCAATTGTAAACTTGAGTTTATTACATCATGAGTTGATGGTTTATAACCTAGTTCCTGGACCTGAGTATACACTCGTAAATTCCGACTCTATAAAACAGTGGCTTACTGTATAACAGCGGCTTATATAACAGCGGCTTACAATATGAGTGTAGGCATAACGACGACGATCAGGATGACAATGAACGGGGCAACTTCATATCGTGTCCGTCCAAAGGCACACAACAAAGCACATCAAGGATGAGGAGCAAGGACCGGGTCTGATAAAATGTCGAAACCATTCGGCTGTCCAATAAATGTCAATTACTTTCAATTTGCAGCTTTGGAAGGATTAAACTGATACATTAAAATCTCTGAGAGCGCAGAGTCAAATGCGGGGCAATATTGCAATTATGCTTGAAGGCGACCTCAACTAGAGGCGAGCCCCATCATCCAGGAGCTTCAACCAGCACAGCAATGAGATGATGCCATCAGGAATATCATGGCAGTAGCAATTGCCTTCTCTCTGGCACAAATACTAGACGCCTGCATAATAGAGGCGAATAGATTTAAGGCTTCCGCTCATCAACGTTATGTTTTGTGTTGAGGTTGCTTAATTTCTATCAGGCCACTCCTCTGACGTTAGATACTCGCATTCGCATGCATTAACGAGTTATTATGTCGTTTGGTTGAATTAATGAAATAGTAAGAATGGCTGAATGATGGATGATGAAGGGGACGATATGAGGCGGACCTGGCAACACTAATTAAATTGAATGAAAGGACAATGGAGAGATAGTCGTATGAGGGATCCTGTATGTGTCTTTTCTTCGGCTTTTTTTCTGCCTGGCAACGTAATGTAATAAATTGTGTACACCTTGATTTGGCAATGGGACATCCTGTGTCTAATGTTCCACACACAAGTCCTTATAGAAGGTCTTGTGCGTTGCTGCATTCGTAATGTTATGGCTTCGCTAAACCTGCCATGAAATAGCTCTTAATGTCTCTTATTAAGGTACTGCTATGCGGTCAAGACGTCAAATTGCTACAGAGAAAGAATTTAGTTTCTGCTACCGTAAAACAATTAGCAAGGACCCTTTTTTTTCGTCCAATGCCAAAGGACACACACAGTCGTCTTTCGTTATGGCCGTAAAGCGGTTGCCTTTTACGCTTCGGGGTGGTCGTTGTCATCTTCATCCTCGTTGACAAAAGAACTAAAGGAAGAAAAGTATGTCCAAATAATTAAAAATGCAATGTCCTTTCAGCAAATGATCCTTCACAATGTCTCCTCGAGTTGATGATAAACGTTATTATACTTGCGATTTGACAACACAGGATAATGAACACCCAGTACCTAATAGTGGGTTTTTTATTCGGGTAGAGTTGTATAAACAAAAGGACATCTTCAACCCACACATACGAACAGAAAAAGAAAATGAAAGTCAACAAGCCTCCCGCACAGGAAACCAAAATATTTACTAAATGATGGAGTATTTGATTTCTTCTTCATTAGACCTGGTGTATCCTTATGACTTGGATGAGTATGAGAGCGAGCCGTATATGAATTATAGAAGCGGGGATGAACAGCGAGTAGTAATTTCTCTCTTAGTGGGGCATACATCTGAGGAACAAGGAGCTTAATGTATATCGGAGGTCTTCAGACAAAGCAACGAGTTGGTGTACACACATCCGAGGAGTATCTGGAGGGTTCCTTTTGGCTACACTTGTCCTAGTTTCCATTTCCATTTTCTCTCCTTATTTTCTCTATAGTAAAGGCCCACAAACAAACCAGTCAACAAAGTTTCGCGAAGAGTGTGGCGATGCGCTGGAACTTTGCAGATTGTTTGGTGGAGCGAACTTCCTCCTCAGATGGTTGGTCTATAAGCGCGCTGCTTGCTTCTTCTCGTTTTTTTGCTCCTTTTGTTTGTTTCCATTTTAGTCAATTACTGGCTTGTTAATTGCTTTCAGGATGCAAACATTAGTCCTTGTTGTTTATCTGGCATTTTTTCGTGTCTTTTTTCTGTCACTGGTTTCGCCGTAACGATGGGATGTTTTGCTTTATGGAGAGTAAGAAATGCAGGATAATTGCGTTGTATTTATCGGTTGATCCATGCTGGCTCATCCGTGGCTAGAGTGTTATGGGCTTCTGGGGTAGGAAAAAGTTTAATTGATTTTCAACTTCCGAGAGAGTGGGCAACCGAGTATAATTACGAAGACCCGGTTATGTCTATTGCAGGGCACCAAAAAATTGTTTTACCTCAAACTCTAATCAATTCGATTGAACGTGGATGTTAGCCGGTTCGAAGGACCAAAGAGAACCTCAAGCAAGCGATTACGATAATATATTATTATGTGGTTTTCGTCCTGCTGTTCATAAAAAGGAACAACTGTTAACTTTAACAACATGGCTTTTTTTTATTATCTTTTTGGGAAAAGTTTTGAATAACAAAACACCGTAGGGTTCCACCACCTATCTCCCTGCTATGATGGCCCGACGAATTTTTACTTTTCTTTCATCGCATAAAGATATCGGTGTGTTGAGGCTTATCAAAGGCAAATTATAATTTCATGATGGTACAGAGAGCCAGGGTGACAAAAGGTCGTCATCGTCGACGTTATCGTGTAAAAGTGTGTTTTACACCATCCACTTGCCTCTATCACCGAGAAGAAGAAATTAAACCTTCAGTAAATCTCTATTAGGATAAGTTTGTAAAGTACTTTCAAAATAAAATACCTTTTTGGGAACTAGGCAAAGAAGAACAAGTCGGAAAGAATTGAGTGTGCGCGGAGATTGGAACATCATCAGAGCGAAAGGTGACTTAAATTAAGAGGGATCAGAAATATGTCACTTGTCGTGTCGTTATAGTCGATCCGGGACACAAAAAAAACTCTTTTTCTCATCGAGCAAACAGTTGATGACTGCTTGTGTCAGTTTTGGTACATAATTATTTACATAATTCGTGATTTATTCAAAAGGTATGTAAAAAGTTGCGCCCAACACCTAAAAGAGTTGTGCCTTTGATGATGATGATGGCTGCCTATATCCTATTTTCGAGAAATAATATTTTAAATGCAGATAAGGATACCCCTTGCTAATTATTAAATCTCGGCCTAGTGAATATATTAAAAATAACTAAGCCAGATTTGATTAGGTCAGTTAGAGACCTATAATACAAATTTCGGTTCTAATGCGGAAATTCCCTTCCGTCACATGGCCACGAATGGTTAACTTCATTAATTTTAATTAAAAAACCGATTTCTATTTGTCTCTCCGAAACACTAATGAAGAGTCTTCTAATGGCATCTCCAACAAGCAAAACTTTCACTCTATTCTTCACATCTTGTTCAATCTTTAATTTATTCGGAAGTCCACGTGACGGCATTCAAATTATCTTCCAACAAGAGCAGGAAAAAAAACCTAAATCAGAAGGAAACTAAAATTTAAGCATATCGCTTCTATGAGCATTGCTGCAAGGTGAATTCTGGCTGGGCCCTAGGAGTTGACTACGTGCAGGAAGCTATCTTCTCTCATTCATTGAATTGAATCCGGGGCAGGATAATTTACTGAAATAAAGGAAATGCATATGAAAGGAACTTGGTCCATTGTAAAAGTTTGATGGATCGCGAAGTAAAGCCACAAAACTAAAAACCATTGCTAGGAATAGGAAGAGATGGGAATAGATATAATATTCATTCTATTACTGAGTCGGTCTTCATCATCATTGACTTTGCCATCGTCATTGGCAACGATATCTCCTGACGAAATTTAATGATATGCGCGGTTTTGCCAATGAATATTCGAGGCGGGATATTATAAGCGGTCTGGAGCAGCGAGCCATTGAAATGAACACATTACGTTTGGGGCTAATAATTTAAAATTTAAGAACAAAACTAAGTTCACTAGGAAAAAAAGCAATCACTTTGCTATTATACACTAAGCAGTCTGTCGACTATTGCTATAGAAGGAACTCATATGTTAAAAATTGAGAGATCTCGACAGATTGCATAATCCGTTGCCAGTCAAAATGAACTCTAAATTCAACAGGAATCTAACGACGGTTTTCTCTTAAGGTATGAAATGTTTGAACAGCTGTGTTGAGGAGAATTTTTTAGTTGATTTGTTGACTTGATCA
Organism: Neoascia interrupta; assembly: GCA_947623515.1. Lineage (NCBI taxonomy): Eukaryota > Metazoa > Arthropoda > Insecta > Diptera > Syrphidae > Neoascia > Neoascia interrupta. Next base: position 44,567,874 of record OX392462.1, on the reverse strand, counting down.
TCCGAAGGAGTTTGTGACTACGCACTGCTATTTGTTCATTATTTTACTCTATGTAAAGCGTATAAGCTCTCAAGGATTTTACTAGGCTTGGATAAGCAATAGAGATTGGCAGATCATATAAAATAAATGAAATAAATAAAATAAATAAAATAAATAAAATAAATAAAATAAATAAAATAAATAAAATAAATAAAATAAATAAAATAAATAAAATAAATAAAATAAATAAAATAAATAAAATAAATAAAATAAATAAAATAAATAAAATAAATAAAATAAATAAAATAAATAAAATAAATAAAATAAATAAAATAAATAAAATAAATAAAATAAATAAAATAAATAAAATAAATAAAATAAATAAAATAAATAAAATAAATAAAATAAATAAAATAAATAAAATAAATAAAATAAATAAAATAAATAAAATAAATAAAATAAATAAAATAAATAAAATAAATAAAATAAATAAAATAAATAAAATAAATAAAATAAATAAAATAAATAAAATAAATAAAATAAATAAAATAAATAAAATAAATAAAATAAATAAAATGAAAAAATAAATAAAATAAATTAAATAAATAAAATAAATAAATAAATCAATGAAATAAATAAATAAAATTAATATAATAAAGTAAATAAATCAAATAAATAAAATAAAATAAATAAATAAAATAACTAAAACAAATAAAATAAAACAAATAAAAGTTCTGGAATCATTGTTGTTTTTCATTTGATTTTTTTTGCGTATTTTCCTTTTTATATTTGAAGATAAAACATGTGTATTTTTTGGCCCTCTTACAATTGGCTCTTTTGGTTTGGCTCTTTATTGTATTTTTTAATTGTAAAAATACCCAAAAATAGGAAAAAATGTCAAAAAATTAAGCATTTACACCAAAATAATTGAGTGACGCCAGAACTTTGTATATTCCGGCCGGAAAATATATTCGCTACGGTACCCGTCGCAATTCATTTTATAAGCCGCAAAACTATTACCATAGTTCTAGTTATAGGGGCTGGTCATTCCACTCTCCTTTATAATAATTATTGTTGGTACAATTCGGTACCAACAGTTGGACTTTGGTCGGGAACGTCCACGTGGATCAAATGAAAAAAGACTTCGATCTCGTGGCAATGTTTCAACATTTAAGTCTTCTTTATTCTTTTTTTAAATCAGCTTACTAGTATCTAGTTTTAATTCTGTAGACAATTTATAAATTACGACTCAGTGAAAGGATGATGTCATTCTCAGCTTGTACAAAAAAAAGGAAAGAAAAAAATGCCGGATGGGCCCAAATAAAATGGCGGTTGCCTTCTCGAAAAATCTGAGCTACTTACGGTAGCCCAGTGGACGAGTGCGGAGGTGGAAGGTTTCTACAATAAATCGTCGGCGTTGCCAACACTCCCCGCCGGTAGGACCTTCCGCAGCTTAACGTCTTCTGGAGCCTTCACGTCTAAAATAGCCAATTTTGTAGCGGGCCTTTCATAGACTCCGGCCTGTGTTGCGACGAAGGCGCTCCGTACCTGGCCGTCCTTAGACACTCTGGTTTGTACCACCCGCCCTTTTGGCCAGCAGTTCCTGGGGCTGTTTGGGTCTACAATTAGGACGACGTCCCCAACTTCGATGGGCTTCACAGGTTTGAACCATTTGGTACGGCGAGTTATGGTAGGGAGATACTCTTTAACCCAGCGCCGCCAGAAGCGTTCCGCGTACTGTTGAGAGGCTAACCAATTTTTTCTAACAACCCCAATGTCATCGTCGAACACTGCTAGTGGTTTAGAACCACTTGAAGATCCCAAAAGGAAATGATTAGGAGTCAATGCCTCTTCGGTGTCGCTATCGATAGGGATATAGGTCAATGGACGTGAATTGACTACGTTCTCAGCTTCGATGAGCATGCTTCTAAGAAGTTCATCTGATGGGTTGTGGGTCGGCATGATCTGGTACAGCACAGTCTTTACAGACCTCACCAGCCTTTCCCAACTTCCTCCCATGTGTGGTGACGCTGGAGGAATGAATTTCCATTTGGTGTTGGCGGTTGTGAACGTCTCTATAAGTTTGTCCTTATCAACGTTTTTAAAGGCTTCGCTTAATTCCCGTTCAGCTCCGGTGAAGTTGGTGCCGTTGTCACTATATATTTCGATCGGAGTGCCGCGACGGCCTATAAAGTTCCGAAATGCCATAATGCAGGAATCCGACGATAGTGAGTGAGCGACTTCAATATGGATCGCTCTCGTGGTCAGACAGGTGATCAATACGCCCCACCGTTTAACGGTTCTTCGCAGGATGGTTACGCTGATAGGGCCGAAGTAATCGACTCCGACAAACGAAAACGGCCGACAAAACGATGCGAGTCGCGCAGGTGGAAGCTGTGCCATAATGGGGTGTAATGGTTTAACCCTGTTGTTCTTGCACTGTTGGCAGGTTCTCCTGACTGTATTGAGGGTTGCTCTCATTCTCGATATGTGAAAACTTTGTCGAAGTTCGTTAATAACTGTTTCATGATTTTGGTGGCTATAACGACAGTGCATGTCCATGACGATGAGATGGGTCACCCAATGCGATCTTGGGAGAATGATGGGTGTTTTAACATTCTCGCTTACGTTTTTCGCATGGTGAATTCGGCCGTTTGCTCTGATAATACCTTCTTCGTCTAGGAACGGACAGAGGTTATGAAGTTCACTGGAGGTGTCTACAGGGCTGTTGAATCGCAGGCACGCTAATTCCTTGGCGTATACACTGGCTTGCACTTCTTTAAGGATTGATGTTGTCGACCGCTGAAGTTCTTCTTGAGACAATGGCCCGTAAATCCTCTCTATTTTAAGTCTTCGGCAATGTACCCAATTGTGAATAAGGCGGTAAACCCACGCTGTACTTCTCATTAATCTATTCCAGCTCGAGTTTTCATAAAATCGGAAAACATTTTCAAGGGTAGCGCTGTGTACGTTGACGAAGTGTGTTTTAAGTTCTTCTTCGGTCACGGCTTCGTTTAGGGGTTCCTGAGGCCAGTCGTCTGCATGGAGTTTCAAGAAGTCTGGTCCCATAAACCACCGGCTCGTAGATTTGAATTCTGGAAGCTTCTGCCACTTTGTACCTTCGTCCGCTACATTCGCTTTCGTAGGTACCCAACGCCACTCTGATATTTCCGTAAGGTCCAGGATCTCGCTGACCCGAAACGCAACAAACTGTCGGTACCTCCGATGATCCGATCGAATCCAACTCAAGACGTTCTTAGAGTCTGACCAGAAATAGCGTTTGGAAAGTTGAACGGTATGAGATTCCATGATGTTCCTTGCAAAACGGGCACCCAGAACCGCAGCTTGCAGTTCGAGTCTGGGTATTGATAGGCTTTTTAGAGGTGCCACTCTAGTTTTGGCACCTATGAGCGCACATTCCACCACGTCATCGGTGATTGTTCTTAAATAAGCCACTGCAGCAAACCCGTTCTCGCTGGCGTCAACGAAGACATGTAGCTGGCGCTCGGAGTTGTTTTTGGGTTGTAGAGCTATGTAGCAACGAGGGATTTCCAGAGTTTCCATCAGCGGTAAGTATTTTACCCACTTTTGCCACTTTTCGTACTCACAGTCCTGAATTTGTTCGTCCCAATCGATCTTTGAGCGCCAGATGTCCTGTAGCAGTACCTTGATGAACATCAGAAAATGTGCCAGCAGACCCAGTGGGTCAAAGATGGTCATGAGTACTCGTAGAACCTCACACTTCGTGGGGCGTCGTCCACCAAAAAGAATCTCGGCTTGGCTTGGGTTGGTTGAGAGCTTATATGTGAAGCAGTCTTTAGAAGTACACCACCACATCCCTAAAACTTTCTCAGTGGTCAGTTCTACATCGACGTTAAGATTCATGCTGTCTGGGGCTTCGGAACTCAGAGCCTTGAGCACTAACGGTGAATTCGAGATCCAGTTCCGTATGAAGAAACCTCCCTGTTGATGAATGTAACGGACCTCCTTGGCTAGACGAATAGCTTCCTCTTCAGTTGCAACGCTATCCATTAAATCATCAACGTAGTGATTTTCCTTTATAGATCGGACGGCTCTTGGATACGAGTCAGCAAACTCATCGGCGTTCTTGTTTTTTATGAATTGAGCGCAACAAGGCGAGCACGTTGCCCCGAACGTCATCACATTCATCACATACACCTCCGGCTCCTGGTCATCACCCGTGCTCCACAAGAATCTTTGGAAGTTCCGATCTTCTTTTCGAATTTGGACCTGGTGGAACATTTCCATAATGTCCCCGCAAATGGCTACCAGGTTTTCTCTAAACTTATAAATCACGGATGTTAGTGAGGTGAGTTGATCAGGACCTTTTAAGAGCACGGAGTTCAGTGAAACGCCTTGGACAGTAGCTGCAGCGTCCCATACGATCCTTAGCTTTCCAGGTTTGTTTGGGTTCTGCACCGGAAATATTGGGAGGTACCAACAACGACGACTTCCTTCGGCAACTTCTTTAGCAGTCAGCTTCCGGGCGTAGCCCTTGGATGTGTACTCCTCTATTTTCTTTTTAAGCGCCTCAGCTAGCAGTGGTTCTCGTTTCATTCGGCGGTGAAGACAAGCTAATCTCCTTTTAGCCATGGGTAAACTGTCGGGCAACTGGATCTGGTCACTCTTCCACAGGAGCGGAGTCTCGAAGCGTCCCTTCTTCCGCCGTGTGTAGGCATTCAGCATCTCTAGCGCTCGCTTGTCATCTGTAGGTAGTACGGTGCTCCCAGGATATGACGTACCAAAACTGTCACTGCTTATGAAGTCTTTCACTAGCCGTTGAAGGTCGGAGTGACACTCGCACAGGTGAAGACTGTACTGGTCGTCGTTGTTGGTAGCTCCGTTCAATCGTTCATCGCAAGTTCCATGCACGATCCACCCTAGTCTTGTCTTGGTAGCGACTGGTTCTCTTGCTTTTCCTTCTTTATATCGCAGTGGGAGACTAAGCTTCGAATTGTTGAGGCCGATAAGTAGTCGCGGGACGGCGCGCTCATACGATTCAATGGGCAGCCCTTTAAGATGCTCGTACTTCTGCTGCAAGTCATTATAATCGACTGATTGGATGGGCAGCTGTAAGCTTTTGACTGTGTGTACGTCCGACAACCTGAACCTTTCCGCCTTTGGGGGTGTTCCCGAGATGTCTAAGGAGAATGTTTCGGAGTCGTCTTCATATCTGTGCGTATTACCGGTCCATTTGATACAGAGCGGTTGTGGTGATCCCTTAATGTTGAGGGACTGGGCAATTTCTTCGTCCATCAGTGATAGAGACGATCCGTCGTCCAAGAATGCAAATGTTTGAAGTTGGATATCCTTGTTGTACAATATTATCGGTACGATGCGAAAAAGGTTCACCTCAGAGATTTCACTGCGAGTGCTGCGTTGCGTTTGAGTGTGCAAGGCGAGTTGTCCAACTGTAGGGCTTTGCTCCTCACGATCCTTTTCGTCGTTGTGAAGAAGTCGGTGGTGCTTAAAGGTACATCCACTCTTCCCACATTCTGCGGTTGAAGGGCAGTTGCGATGGCCATGTTGTTCCAGACATCTGCGGCATAACCTGTGTTCCCTCAGAGCAGCCCATTTTAACGTTCGGCTGAGTTGTTGAAAATGTTTACATTCTGCAACCGATTTGCAGTCACCCTTACAAATGCAGCATTTAGGTCTCGAAGGCACCACGTTATTGTTGTTCCCGTCTCTCTGCGTATAGTGTGCGTTGAGGAATCCTCTCTCCTTCCCAATCCTTCCTTGAGACTTGGACTCTGGAGCCACGGATGTTGTTTCGGTAACGATAACACTGTTGGCAGCTTCGGCGATTTCGTAAATCCATGTACTAAAATGTGAGAGGTTGCATTCCGTCAGCGAACGCTTGTATTTAGCCCAGTCAAGACGAATGGCAGGGGGCAGTTTACTCACTAGCCGGTGCAACATTGTTGCATTATTAAGGTGAGCTTCTAGTCCCGAGGCTTCTATAGTCGCACAGAGGTTTTGGACGGTGAGGGCAAAGTTAACCAAGGTTTCAAGTTTCTCGGCCTTTGGCGATGGCGTGGAGTAGACCTTTTGGGTGAGCGTGTGGACGATATGCTCCGGATCTCCGTACAGCATGTTTAGTGTTGCGATGACTCGATGCACACAGTTCGGTTGTACAAGAAGACTTCGAACCGCTTCCAAGGCTTTCCCCTTTAGGGCCTTTTGTAGTCTCACCAGGTTCTCTTCATCAGTAAACGCACAAAGCTCGGTACTCCTATAGAAGTTGGAGATGAATAACGGCCATTCGTCAGGGCTGCCACCAAAGCATTGTAAGTCTCGACAGACCAAGTGCCGGGCTGCTAAGTTAGCTTTCGATAAGCCTTGATAAGATGAACTGTTCATATGTGGCTCTGGCATTCTCATTGTCGGATGGTGCTCGAGGTACTGACGATGTTGCGGTATAGCCTGCGTTGGTTGCGCATGCACGGAGAATATATCTCGTTGAGGTCGCTCAGCTGCTGCATACGAAGGAGCCGTTTCAACTCGAGATTGGAGAATTCTGGTCGGATGACTATGCAATGGCGGCGGCTCGTGTGAGACGTAAGTGAGCGGTGGTTGTATTGGAGCCGCTACTGTCTCAAATCGCTTCAGAACCGGTGGTTGTGTTGGCTGACGCAAAGCTGGTTCCTCTCCTCTGACGATCCCTCCATCTATGGGACCAAGGCCTTCAGGAATCGGGGGAACAACGTTGATTGCCGATGCGAAACCACCGTGTGCTTCTTGGTTGCCAAGCCAGTTGTTCACCTTTGAGATTGATGACGACGTTTCGTTGTCTTCAGTTCCCGATGAGTTGTCCTCCAGCTGGCTCAGGATCCTGTATTTCTTCTCGAGGTACTCGCTATCTCTCTTTGCCTTAAGTTCCTGCTCCTCCTCTAACATTCGGAGTTCCATTTGAAATTGCTTTGCTAAGGACCTTTTAGATGACTTTGAGCCGACTGATCCTTTTGAACTCCTACGTCTATGGCTGGCAGCTGAACTCCCGATGTTATTTAGTCGGGTCGAGGTCGTTGGCAAACCGGCTTTAGCCACCGGGACCAGGCTACCAAATTCGCTCACCATTCCCCTGGTGCATAAAGATGTCAATGTCGCAGATCCATTGGTAAGTTGTGGTACATTTGCGATAGCAGGTGGAGTCGCAATATGAGCTGCAGATGCGAAACGTGCTTCACCAATTGTAGCAGCACCAGCTATGAAAGCACCATTAGTATTTGCAACGCGTGCTGCACCAGTTGTGGCAGCATTTGCAACAGCGGTTGGAGTCGCAGTATGAGCGGCAGATGCGAAACGTGCTTCACCAGTTGTAGCTGCACTAGTAGAAGCAGCACCCGTTGTAGAAGCACCAGGCGTAGCAGTAACATAAGTAGCACCAGTTATGGCAGCATTTACGACAACGGCAGGAGTCGCAATATGAGCTGTAGGTGCAAAACGCGCTTCACTAGTTGTAGCTGCACAAGTAGAAGCAGCACCAGTTGTAGAAGCACCAGGCGTAGCAGTAGAATAAGTAGCACCAGTTGTGGCAGCATTTACGACAGCGGCAGGAGTCGCAATATGGGCTGCAGGTGCCAAACGTGCTTCACCAGTTGTAGCTGCACAAGTAGAAGCAGCACCAGTTGTAGAAGCACCAGGCGTAGCAGTAGAATAAGTAGCACCAGTTGTGGCAGCATTTACGACAGCGGCAGGAGTCGCAATATGAGCTGTAGGTGCAAAACGCGCTTCACCAGTTGTAGCTGCACAAGTAGAAGCAGCACCAGTTGTAGAAGCACCAGGCGTAGCAGTAGAATAAGTAGCACCAGTTGTGGCAGCATTTACGACAGCGGCAGGAGTCGCAATATGGGCTGCAGGTGCCAAACGTGCTTCACCAGTTGAATTTGCACTAGTTGCAGCAGTGCTTATAATTGTTGTACAAGAACCAGACGCGGCACTAACCCCAGCAGCATTTACAACACGTGCTGCACCAGTTGTGGCAGCATTTGAGACAGCAGATAGAGCCCCACTATGAGCTTCAGACGTAAAACGTCCTGCACCAGTTGTAGTAGTTCCCTTACCATTTGCAACACGTGCTGCACCAGTTGTAGCAGCACTTGTCGTAGCAGCACCAATTGTAGAAGCACCAGGCGTAGCAGTAACATAAGCGGTATCAGTTGTAGTAGCATTTGCGAAAGCGGCAGGAGTCGCACTATGAGCTGCAGATGTAAAACGTCCTACACCACTTGTAGCTGCACCAGTTGTGGCAGCAGCAGTTGTAAAGGCACCATCAGTCGCAGTACCACTAGCGGCCTTTGCAAAAGGTGCTGCACCAGTTGTGGCAGCATTTGGAACAGCAGCTGCAGTCTCAGTATGAGCTGCAGAAACGAAGCATGCTGCACTAGTTGTAGCAGCAGATGAATTGAGATTTGCTGGAATCCATGTTGTATTTGAGGCTGTGCATGGCGTTGGAAGCGACTCGGTGGGATTTACAATTTGTTTAAACGTAGCAGTAGGGGCAGTGTATATGACATTGGGATTTGGTTCTTTTATTTTGGCTATGCTCTCGTCAACAGACGCAAAAACTACTTCTACAGATACTGGTGAAAAAGACTGTCTCTTACCTGTTTCACATGTGGCACATTGCCACTCCACATCTTGCACAAAGCTGCTTACACCTGCGCACGCATAGTGGGTCCATCCGTTGCATCTATCACACTGGACCATATCACCAGCGGAGTCGGGATCGTGGCATAGGCGGCAATTGAACTCCTCCGGTGTGCGGTGCTTCTTGTTGCTTTTGGTGGTTTGGGGCTTCTTTGGCGGCATATCGGCGGCGATGATCTCCTCGTTTCAGGCAGCAAATTCGTTGATAATCGTTGTATAAATTGTAGATTGCACTTGATGCGAAGCAATAATGATTTAAATGTTGAAAATTGTTGGTACAATTCGGTACCAACAGTTGGACTTTGGTCGGGAACGTCCACGTGGATCAAATGAAAAAAGACTTCGATCTCGTGGCAATGTTTCAACATTTAAGTCTTCTTTATTCTTTTTTTAAATCAGCTTACTAGTATCTAGTTTTAATTCTGTAGACAATTTATAAATTACGACTCAGTGAAAGGATGATGTCATTCTCAGCTTGTACAAAAAAAAAGAAAGAAAAAAATGCCGGATGGGCCCAAATAAAATGGCGGTTGCCTTCTCGAAAAATCTGAGCTACTTACGGTAGCCCAGTGGACGAGTGCGGAGGTGGAAGGTTTCTACAATAAATCGTCGGCGTTGCCAACAATTATAAACAAAGGTTTGCTCTTTTGAGCAATTAATTAATGATGAGACATAAGGGCACCTAAGTGTATCGATACAATGTTTTCAAGCCTCTTTTCATCGACCGTGTGTGGTTCAAAAAAACTACTGAATGCAATTTCAATCCGTCCCACTTTTTTGTGACTGTCGATGTGACTGTCAGTGCCAGGAGACTTGTCATTGCATTTAGTCTCGACAGATTATGCACTGAATATGTCAATTACTTTAAATATTCGCCAAAGATCGCACCAAAAGATTGCATTTTTAGTTTTCTGTAATCTTTTTTTTAAATACGACCAGTGAGGTCAGGGTTAAAATACCCTCATCCTCATCGTAAAATGACCCGAAGAATCTAGTGTGTCTCATGCCTGACAACTCATTCCGCTAACAGTAAAATTGAGCTAGGACCAAACAATTTGTCGTTTTGTATTGTGTTTATAAAATTAGGTGCGATGTTTCGGCTTCTAAAGAAAAATTAAATGCCTAAAAATTTAAAGTCAAGATTGGCTATCGCGCAAAAAGATCTACACAAATCAAATTGTACTTGGGTAGCGAGAAAAATAACTCCGCTTTTTTTCACCTTTAACAGGCGACCTTTAAAAAAATAAAATGAAACTCATCAGAAGGAAAATGCTTCAAACGAAAACTTTAAGCACAAGAAGTAAAACTTGAGAAAGAAAAGGGGTGGTCTGCTCACCGAGAAGAATAAATTTGACAGTTTCTCAATTTTTCAATATTGTGTGAGCAGAAGAGGAGGTAGAGGCGGTATGTTGAGATTACGGCCTTTGCCACGCTCAGTTGCATGCCAAATACGTTGAGGAATGAAATTCTTTTTACACGGCTCGATGCAAATCATTGTGCATATGTTTTTGACAATCGATTTCTTTTGTGCTATACAAAAGCAGGGCACTTGTCAATTTCTTCCTTTTTTATCGGGATAATTTGCATTACGTGGCAGATGAAAGGCATGCAACAGTAATGGGGATATGATTTCGTGTAAGTGAACATCAATTGGCAATATTAAATCGAAAAATTAATGCATAGATTCGCGTAGTAGGAATTCTCTGTAGGGTAAGTAGAAGGACTCGTATGAACGTTTCACTTATACGTCTCTTCAATAAGACACGTAAGGTGACGCGAAGCCGACGCCTCCATCAGCATCATCGTGCGTCGAGATGGATTTTGTAGCGTTTCTTCTCTAAAATTTAGGATAAAATGGGATTATCCCGAAGAGTAGAGTTGTAGCATGTGAATGAGCCCAGGTTCGAAGCAAGGAAATCCTATTTACCGCCAAAGAAAATTTTATTAGACAAAACATACATACTCGCATACAACAGGTGCGCCAGGGCAGAGGTATAGAGAAAACGTGGAAGAAAATCAGTATCCTTGGGTTGGTTCATTTGTTTGCTTTATTTCGTTCTTGGTTCATTCTTGTGCCAGCAGCATTCGCTGGTCTTTTGTGTGAGAGGGTGGAATAGGCGCTTGGATGTATGTGAATAACATTACAGTGAAGCTAAATCCCCTTAAACCATTTGCATTAACAAAGATGAAAAGGGCAAAGCGAGGGGTGGACTGAAGGGAGCTAGGAGCGCGAGGCCGAAGATGGGATGTAAAATCAGCCAGCCCCATCCAACTATGCCGCTCTGGCAAATCCATGACGGTATGCTAGCTGTAAGTGTGGAACATCAGATTGTGTCTGTCGACTTTATCAGGATGGATGATTGCATTCATGTCAAGCCAAAAGCGTTCCTGGGAGGTGACATGAAAAGGTATGTCAAATTTTATGGGTTATGGGATGAAAAATTTTTTTTACCTACCTGCGCTTTATTTTTTTTGCTGCTAGTGTAAAGTACTAGAAATTGCTGATGAGATGTTGAACGTTCAAGTAAAACGAAGGCAATGCAGAGGCAAATGCAAAGAAGTTTCGTTTTCGTGTCTTCAATTGTCCTTTTATTTGACAGTCTTGATTGAATTCGGATAAGACAGGCTGCTTACCAAGTAGGAGCATAAATCAAATGCTTGGCGTTCTAGTTTCAAGTGAAGCCTGTCAAATGAATCTTAAATGGAGCATGTATTGGCACGGGCACGCATTTTAAAAACCATTTAAATATAAGGATAATGGAAATGTTGTGAAATGTAATTCTATATTCGAAATCATGTACCTGTATCTGGATTTTGTCCGTGAAATGGGTTTATTAAGAAAATGTTTCAGATTGAAGATTTGCAATTTACATGGGTCCAAAAGTGTCTGAAAGAGCTAAGTTCAGTAAGAAGATTAAGCTTTCTTTATTTTCTCAATGATTTAATTAAGTCAAGTTGTTTAGGAACATGTGATTCAATTTCACATGGATTTTTTTTTTCAAGAAATGTCCAAAATATATAAAAGATTGTGCTCTAGAGGTTTGATACATCTGAAAGGTGTGGTTTACCCAAGTATGGTTTACCCAAGGAATTATGAATCCCATTAGTCAATGTATACCAAAACAAGTATACATAAGGAGTTTTTCAGACGCTGCTGCCTGAACAAAAAGTGGTCGAGCGATCAGAGAGATTGAAAAACATCTTCATAATCTACAGTCGCCGCGAATATTCTTGATAAAACGACTGATGGTCTGCTTGACTGATCTCCTGCCTGACTAATGGTTTTATACAGACAGGAGATTGCGTGAAAAAAATCCAATAACACGAATTGTAAAATCAGTCCGAATGCATATCCGAATTGTCCTTCATCATTGTGTTGTTCAATCTTCTGATCTCGTCGAGTCTCAAGACGTTTCCTATGGGTTCGAACTACCTAATTTTTTACTTGATTTGATGACTTTCGAATTGTTGCGAATTCTGCAGATGTCGTTCTATAAGGCTATAAAAGAAGGCTATAAAATATAGCTACTTATTTTCGAAACAGTCCAATTGACTATACATACAGCATTGCAGCTTGAGTTGGAAACTGAAGTCTCCAGATCGTTCTTCTAGTTCAGAATAATATTATCGAGTTCTTAGACAGTCTATCTGACCCTGTCTGCCCATATATAGTTCACTGCAAATTATGTTCAAATTATGCAACATTCTATTTATGCGATAAACTATTTTTTATTTTATCTTCTTATGCAAAGCAAACTTAATATTTCTTATGCGATTTCCTGTTAAGCAAACGAGTTAATTTATTCATTGAAGCCTCCTTGTCATCGGGACAATTCTGCCGCCTCTGTCTGCCTGTCTGCCTTAAAACATACATGCACTGGATTCCGCATCTGCATAAAATCTTTTTATTTGAATCATTTATGATCCTTTAATGAAGACAATATTCGAAGCCAAACGTCAACGTCTACCACACGACATCGGCTGCTTTATGCAATATGCCATCCTGCATGAAGGCTGTCCCAGTAGATAGTTGTTTGAAAATTCATGATTATCTGGTGGAGTTGGAGTTGTCAGTATTGCTTGATGGTATTGGTTACTCTCGTTCTCGAAGCTTATGAGTGTTTCGAGAATTTTCCTATAATAACACAAATGTACAAATCGATGAACATACATACGTACGTACCTACATTTAGTATAAACGTTATGTTTGTAGAATGACGCATATCAGGACTCTGAAGCCGCAAACAAGAAAGTTAACGTGATATGGATAGCTTGATATGGATTTAATGTTGTTCGATTTCTTTTTTTTGCAGTAGTTTGGTAAATCCGCGATGTTTTATTTAATAACTTCTATGGGTGGCCTTTTCGCGTTAAATGAAAATATTAAACATGACATTCTCAAAATTAAGAAGGTAAAAATCTTTCTTTCTCATATGTAATCGTCTGCAAAATCTGTCGAAGTCCTTATTGAAGATGAAATTTGAGATTTTATAAAGCTTATACCTATACACCTTATGTCTGGGACTTGTGGAAATTCTAGAAGAAAAGTAGTAAAAAATGGGCTTTACGTTGAGCTTATTGCAGTGTTCCTATACTATGAATAAATCTACAATATGTTGGTCATAATAAGTAAACAAACGTCAAGTTATCACAAAGTTAACGCACCATTACGTTTAACTTTACGGGGTTAAATTGAAAGAGCCTGCTGCAATTTCTAACCAAGTTGTTTAACGTTCGTTTAACGATATTCTTATACGTACAGCTTAGTCTTGTCGTCATATTGATAGACGTATTTGATTTGTGCGCTATAGGTTTTCTCACACATATAATTTTTTCCCAACTTCGAACGTTGGTTAGAAAGGTCTCGCACTCTCTCATGACAAATGACACCGTCTCAGACTCAAATGACTCAGACCCTGGCGGTAATGGCACCGTGAAAAAACTTTAATTGTGCTTGTCGGAACTCGAGCCCGCAACCTCGTGCACAGTAGTTCGACACACTAACTACCTACTGCGCGCATAAAAGGGAATCGTATACCTATTCTCGGCAAAGTTTATAGACGCTGGGTACCCTTCTTCTTCAGTTACAATATCACAGACTAAAGTTTTTCTATAGAGTAAGTCTGTAGGTAAGATACCATAATGAACCCATACCTAAGCAAGTGGACAAGAAATGAAATGAAAAAAAAAAAACACGCCCAATTTAGCCCTCGACTTGGCCAGTAAAGATTTATGACCTTTGCAAATTGGATGCGACCTCACTCAAAGAGAGTGTCTTTTCACCCACAAAATCATTTCTATCGCAGATAAGTAACACTCAGAGTAACAAAAGACAGGAGAAAAAAAGGAAACACTATCAACACAAAATAAATGTATCTGACGTCTTACAAAAGTGAACGTCTGGAGTTTCTTTTTTATTATTTCACTGATCCTTCCTGACACGCAATTGAGAGTGTGTTTGTGTATATTAACTCATCCGAAGCTAATTAATTAATTAAATGTCAGACGGGGCTATTTATACAATGTCTTTCCTGGAGAAGACTACTTGCTTGTTTGTTCTTCTGATTACAAGAAGAATTTGGATTCTAATTTAAAGTTCACTAAATTCATCCAATCTGAAGATATACATATACATATCTGTGATCCTCATTCGAGATTCGGCACACTATAGTAGTTATCGAGAAAGAGGATACTTTCCGCACTTATTCCGCACAGAGCCCACTTGGACGCAGAACTCATGTCAAATGCATATTTGACATTTGCTCTGGTTTTGTGTGGGTGGAGTATAGACCACTTCATGACCAATCAAATCAGATAGAGGAATGCAATGCCATTCACGATAGAGAAACAAACGATAATTGATTAGAAGAAAGATTTGGCAAGCAAATTGCGAAGGATAAGCATTCGAAGTAGGTTATACTGTAAGGCAGAAAGGTTCGAATCGTTGGTTACAAATAAACTAAGAAGAGTGCTTTCCACTTTTGCCAATTCGATGACCAGTGAAAAAATGACCAATGAAAAAAAAAAAACTGTGAACAAACTTTTAAAGCATGTCAACGGGTTGAACATTGGAAGTGTCGATGTTGATGTGCAAGTGACATGGGATTCATTCTGCAACTGTCACTTTGACATGGGTCAGGCTCAGGAGTAATTTTCAAGTCAAGTCAATATTTTTCAAACAATCGCATTTAACACAAAAAAAACAAACAAAACGAAAGCTAAGTTCAAACCACAAGGCAATGGCAGGTGATACGAAACGAAACCAGTCCCTTTGGTCCATATAAGTTCGCTGCGCCGCGCACTGGTTGAATGGAATGGTGGATCTCTTTTCGGCAGTGTACTTTGCTGTGTTGTTTCTTAATTGGAATATTTTGAAGGGCACCTTTATGCTTACAAGTCTGACCAGATATCTCCTTTGGTCTGAAGTGATTAGCTTTTTTCAGCGGAATGAATAAAAATGTATTTCAAAAACACCTGCAATTCGTTACACCAGGTCAATTTGTGCAATGAAGTTCCCCCAGACTTCGTTCACATCCGTAGCAGGGTCGCTCTGTTCGATTGGCATTCAGCCGATTCAAAGTCATCGATCCTGGTATATAAGTAGAACACCGCATGGTTCAAAACGTATCAGTGCAACACTTTACCTTGTCAGGGAATAACTAAAAAAAACATCTCAAAATTCCTAAAATGGCATTCAAAGCATTCATCGTCCTTGCTCTCTTCGCAGCTGTTAATGCTGGTGAAATCGCATACACAGCTCCAGCTTTTGCCTACTAAACACCATTAGCGTACGCGCCATTTCCAATCACCTACGTTGGATCAGCTATTGGATTAACACAGGAGAATGTAGTACGCTCATTCGGCGGTACCGCCTCGCAGTACTCAAAGGCTGTGGACACGCCATATTCTCGAGCGTCCGCGAAACGAATACACGCATCAACACAATGTCTTCGCTACAAAGACCGACGCATATGCTGCACCAGCTCCATCTTTATACGTTCATGCTGCTCAAGTTCTAGCTGCCAAGACTAGCTGCCTACTCGCCGGCTGCCACTGTTGCGCATGTTACTTTTGCTGGATTCGGCGCTCACTATGTCTACTAAATGTTGGAAATTGGAATATTTTTTAATGCTTTCGTTGATCAATTAAAAATGTTAAGTTAAGATTTAATTCTTCTTATTATTTTAAATTTCTACAACTTGCTCTTTCGTTTCTTTTTCCTCAAAATCTTTTTGTAACCTGAAGGGGTTTACAGCTAATATAAAAATGCTGTTTACTGTCGCTCACCATACCCAGATGGATTTATAGTTTTACTTGAAGTTCTAGTTTCTGCCCTCCATGCAGCCACTACGACTTGTGTTCTATATAAATCCGAGTCGAAGCGTTTCTGCAATCTAAATACAATCCATTACACAACACACAAGGGTCATGTGGAAATTTCCACATTTGTTGAGCAGCATATTCCATCCTAATTTGTCTGATGGCTCAACAGTTCTTCCAAATCTTTTCAAATTGCGATTAAAGGAAGGGACCTAGTCCTACCTCGCATGCATGGTGTTGCTTATCTCTTGGCTCTTGCACCCATTCGACCCTATTCCTAAAGTCAGCAAACATTATAAAAAAGAGAAAAATTATTATCAAAAGTCAAGGAGAGAAAAAGATAAATAAATAAATGCAATGTTAAGAACATTTATGTTTCGAAAGCAAATTTGCCAGTGCCTGGTTAATGCAGATTTATGAGCCTTTATTTCTCGACACTGTAGGTATGGACTTGAGTTCGCAGCTTTCTTTTTCATTTCGAGCATTCGCAGAGGGGCAGTGTGAATGCATACCACTAAGGGTAAATAGATTTCGTCGATGCATTTTCCTCTACTTTAACACAAAACATCGCCAATGATAGATGCTGCTGCTAGTAGAAACGAACTCTTGGTCCTGTGTAAATTGACTTAGAATTTTTGTGAAAACAGACAGGAAGGAAAAATCGGACAGGGCGCACTGAAAACGAAATACCTAACTCAATCCGAAGGATATACAAAGAAAAACTGACCCGCTATAGTCCATCGCACTGCCACCCGCCAGGCGCAGCACCAACAACAACCATCTTTATGATTGGACGCACGAATGGCTCCAGCATACAGAAAATTGAATGCCGGTTCATTTGTAAATTTTACTATTTTATTTTTTTATGCTCGATATTATACCTTTTTGTTCGAATTAAATTTTCACCGCGTGTGTGCTCCTGAAGTAAGGGCTCTCACATAAAGAAAGTTTTCCCAGGACCGTGACAAAATTGAAATTCAATTAGCAGTCTCGAGTTTGAAAAACTTTTCAAGTAATTACTGATTAAATAGAAGTGGAAAGTTAATGAGCGAGCAAGAGGACTCAGAACGAGGATATTGAAAATTCATGCGTTGAACCCACACTTTAAATGAGTTTAACTGTGAAGTGAATGTTAAGAGATAAAAAAAGTCAATGAGAAGTAAGTTACCTACTTGACAATTCACTTTGCTGATAGTCGGAATTCAATTCCGTAAATTGATAAAATGTCTGCAGAGGAGAATTTAGGTTTTAGTGTACTCATGTAAGACTCTTAGAATTTTTACTAGATCGTTCGTTTCCAGCCCCTGGGATGAGGCTGATAGACAAGTATACCTAATGCTACTTATCTGCAACGCTGCATGAGAGTATAATTAGGCCAGCTTAGAAGCCTGCGGTCTGCCTATCGGTCACAATATTTTTTTTTTCCGTGAAAATCGAACGCGCGTGCTCATTGTGAGATTCTTACTCACTAAAAAACCTCCCAATCTTTGTAAGACTACGACTAAGTTTCCTTAACAAGTAGTTCAAGCTTCTGTATAGTAATCGCGTTTGGCAGGCTACCTTCCAACGAAAGCACCTGCAATACCGTCATTATGTGCGGTTTCGTCTTACGACGCTAGATCCAACGGTCTTGTTCGTTGTAGTCGGCGTGCAAGATTTGTCTGATCCAGAGTTCGGATTATTTCGTGGTTGCAATGGCCGTGAAGGCGAGTGTGAAGTTTGCGAGTTTCTTACTTCGTCGGTCACGGTTGCGATGCCTAGATCTCGATGTAAATCGATATTTCTTATATACCATGGAGCATTTACGATTGCTCTTAGTGTCTTTTTCTGAAAAGTTTCTAAAATAGATATGTTGCTTGGTTTGGTACAACCCCAAAGTTGTATACCGTACGTCCAAGATGGTTTTAGCTCTTTCTGACGGTTTTAGCACATAACGTCCGATAAGCCAATTCAGTTCTCGTAGCTTGATTTCAAGTTCATCGCGTTTCTTTTTAACGTGTGGCTTCCACTTAAGTTTTGCGTCTAGAGTCATGCCTAAATATTTCGCCTCGTTTGCGTACGGAATTTGTACCGAGTTTATAAATAGAGGTAAGTTGATTACCCTCTTGTAAATAAAATTTACATGCGTTGATTTTGTCTCATTTAGGAGGATTCGCCAGGCCTTTGTCCATTCACATATTATATTCAAAGCGCGTTGGAGTTTTCCCGTTGATAGTTCGACTGTCTTATCCGTAGCGAGGATAGCCGTGTCGTCAGCGAACGTGGCTACAGTCGTTGTCTCTACTTGAGGTACATCTCTTGTAAAAAGTAAAAACAGCGTTGGACCGAGGACGCTACCTTGTGAAATGCTGGCTTGTATTTCTTTGAATTCTGAGTATTCGCTCCCGTATCTCACTCGAAATAGTCTGTTGTTAAGATAAGACTCTAAGAGTTCATACATTTTTTCCGGCAAAACTTTCCGTAGCTTATATTTAAGGCCTTCGTGTCAAACTTTATCAAAGGCTTGGGATAAGAAAAGCGGTAGAACATATCATTTTCGCTTCTAAGGCTTTCTCAATTTCATTAGTTATATATATCGGCAGAAGCGAAATCGGTCTATATGATTTTTTGTCGTTTGGGCATTTCCCTGGTTTCGGAACCATTATTACCTCTGCGACTTTCCATTGCCGTGGAACGTATGAAATTCTCATTGATGCGTTTATGATGTAGAGAAGCTTGACTAACGCTCTTTTCGGTAGCTCCTTCAAAATTTCCCCAGTAATTAGGTCGTAGCCTGAAGCTTTGTTATTCTTCAAATTTCGGATTGTTTGACGAAGTTCAGATAGTGTCACAGTTTTCATTCGATAATTGTCTAGTTCCGCATTGCAATATAGATCGTCAACCAACGGCTCCCCGTCAAACGGTTTGAATGTTTCTTCTAGATGTTCTGCAAATAAATCTGCTTTCTCTTTGTCGCCTTTTACCCATTCACCGTTATCTTTTCTTATTGGCGCCGAGTGTACTATGGGCTTTTTAATGGACTTCACGGCTTTCCAAAGTGAATAGTTTGACCCTCTATCGGCAGTCAAGTTTTCAAGGTAGTTGGTAATCTCGCGACTTTTAAAATCTTGAAGTAAGCGCTTTAATTTGTTAGATAGCCCATTCAGAATGGTTTTATCAGGAGGAGCTCGAGACAAATGCCACCTCTTTCGAGCCTTTCTCTTTTCGCGTATGAGCTCTTCAATTTCGCGCGGGTAAATTGATCCGCTTTTCCTTACTCCAGTCTTCCGGAAAGAAGTATTGTTCCAAGCAGCGTTTTGAATAGTTCTAACGAGCTTATCGACTTCGTCTTCTATTTCTAAAAAGGTTGTAAGTGGTACATGTAGAGATACATTTTCTTTGCAGTATTTCCTAAAGCTATCCCAGTCGGTGTTGTTATTGGTTAGCCTAGGCGCCCTCTCATTTTTTGCTAGATTTCCGCCGATTTTCAAAACAACTGCCGAGTGATCCGAACACAGATCATAGCCTTCTTCTACATTTGTGAGGTGGCGAGGAACCCCTTTTGCGATAAAGAAGTCGACAAGGTCAGGTACTTTGTTTCTGCCGGTTGGCCAATACGTTGGCTTTCCCGTCGAAAGGAAAACCACGCCACGTTTCATGCTAGCTTTGAAGAGTACTCTACCTATTGTTGAATTGCACTGTGATCCCCAAAAGGTGTTTTTCGCATTAAAGTCCCCGCCGATGATAAAATTTGACCCAAGTAAGTCAAAGAGGGGAGTAAGATCGTCGTCCGCTAGCCTATACTGTGGAGGAAAATAACTCGATGCAATATTATAATCTAGGTGACCTATTTTCACCGATACTGAAGTTATTTGCATAGAGTCAAGCTCAATTTCTTCGTTTTTGTAATGCTTAATGCAGTCTTTTATGTAGAGAGAGGATCCGCCTCTCGAATTTTCTGATGGATGATGCGCGTGGTAGTCGATGTATCTTCTAGTTTTGGGTCCGGATCCCTTCTTAAAGTGTGTTTCCGAAATCAGGCAGAGGTTAATATTTTTTTTCCGTAGAAATACTTCTAGTTCGTCGATTTTCTTTAAAAGACCATTTGCATTCCATATAAGTAGGTCACGATATTTGTGATTAAAAAAAAACTGCTTTTTCTTTGTTGAGACACCAACGGAATTTTTAAGCTAGGATTCGTTGAAGTTTTCAAACCCGTAGCACTGCTAGGGCTGTTCACTACGCAGGTTGCACTTGCACACGCTTGTTCTTGCAAGCGTTTGGAAATTGAATGGAAAAAATAGTGTCAGCTCGACTGACATGTTCAGCATACTTCTCAAGGCACAGAATGACGGTTCCTTTAAGAGGTTTGCCCTGAAGTGTACGCTAATAGCCCAGTGCTAGGAGATAAGCAAAGTAAATTTTTCTAAATCTTATTAGCCTAAATAATTGCACCTTTTCGTGTTGACTTGAATCCAGTCGGGCTTAAGAAATACCTGACAGAACACCTACCATAAAAAAAATTTACTGGTATGATAAGGGTGGTAAAATGAGGACACGTTAGTTATAGTAAGAAAGCATTTGCTACTTAATCGTCTTATAAGCTTGAAAACTAAACCCTCAAGGTCTGCTAGAGTTCTTGAGAACCTCCATACCTTCATTAAAGTTAATCTATTTGAGTTCTGCAGAATTCTAATCTATTTGAGTACTTCATAGCTTCAGTAAAGTTAATCTATTTACGAAGCTTGCAATTACTGTGATAACTTAATTCAAAGCATTCTTCTTACCCCCAAAAAAGCATACACTTTTGAACATCAAAGCCTCCGAAAGCTGCCCTGTCGCTTCTGCGGGTGGATGGGTCACTTAATAATAGAGTGGCGCAACAGCTCGAGGTGAACCAGGGCCAACTTCTCAACAATGTATGCTGGTGTGTTAATTTCTTTACATACAAGGGGACCTACAATTTTTTGCCGAATCCGAACGGCACTTTGAGAAGTTTTTCAAGACAATTGATACTCTCGGATGGGCCACTTAGTTAAGTCTTTATTCAACTTTCAATAGGGAGAATCCTCAAAGCTAGGTGTGATCTCTGCCATTGATTCAAGTTGTTTTGAATGGCTTTACAGTCATACAATAAATGCTTTTGTTCTCCAAGGTTCTGTTTCGTCTGCGACTCTCTTCTGAACTTTGCATGGCATGGCGTTGGAACCTCTAAGTTTGGGTTTGATGCATCGGCCACAAACGGCACTAAACTATTCAGGAATAGTTCAATAGTATAGAATCAGGGTTCATTAAAATGACGAAACTATTCGCAAAAAATATTTTTAAGCTCATAAATGACTTCCACCTATTGGGGTTAAGCAACACCAGATGACGGGTGGTGTTATTTGAAGTTCCGGTTTTTTATAAGGAGCAGAGTTATTATTTGATCACATTATTATAATCCGATCAATTTTTTGAAAAACATCAATTGCATTTTCCACATAGGCAGAAAAGCTGAACTTTCCGATTTCACAGACTAGGTACAAAAAAATTCCCATTATTACATATCGGTTTTTTTGCGATTTAATAATCGGCCGCACTCCTTTAAAGATTCGATCAAGGACTTAAAAACATAGGCCGCGCGACAACATCGTTAAAGATTTTAGCCTAGAATGAAGCCCTAGATCGGCTGTTCTGTTTCCTGATTCCCCTAAAATTAGTCAAATTATTGGTCTTAAATTATGTTCCAATTTCTTATAGGTATCAACAGTGTCTTTATAAGTAGCACATTTTAAATTTCTGCTTTTTAAATGAGCTTTCCAAAGTGATCATCAAAATCGATCAGCAACAAAACAACTTCTCTCTCCTTTATTTCCGTTGCTGTTGCCTTCAAAGTTTCTCAGGCGCTGTGCTTAAATTCTTAACTTAAATGCCACTGATTTTTAAAAGATACAAAAGTACGAGGGTTCAGAGTCCAGGTTCCTCCCCTTTGAACTTTTGCATAATGTCCACTTCGTACACAATACCGTTATCGACTACATCACTTTGGTACCTTTTCATCCTGCCCAAAAAAATAAAGTGAAGTAAATGAGTACTCTAAAAGTTCCATTAGAAGAGAACTTTAACGAACGATTTTCATCACGAGTCAGTGTGGTGCAATTTCCCTCCGCTCACGCCTCTTCGCCAGCATCATCCACCTCCGAATGAGTTCCAGTTTCCCTTTCGTATACATTTTTAATTAGAGCTAATGAATTTCGAACATTTCATCAACCCATTGAGCTTTTCCAACATTATGGGAAAGTGATTTACTTTCCTACCACTAGTCATGTAACAATATTGATTGAGGGGTCTATTGAGGGCTGCTGTACAGTACATGTTGTGAGTATCGATACATAATTTTCCCAGGAAGCAAACTTTAGGCAAAAGGACTTTACAAAAAAATTTCACTAGAGATTCTGGTGAAAAACCTGTGAGAATGATAATGTATAGGTGCGAACAAAGTTCTTTTGCTTTTTCCACTCTCTCTCTCTGTCGTCCTTCATATAAATATTGGAATAGGGTACCGCACACCATTGAGAGCTTGGGTCCTTTTTTGTAAAACCAGAAAAAAAGAAGAATTAATGACACTGCGATTAAATACAGGCGTTGCCAATCTTTTTACAACGAGTAACTTTTAATTTATTATCGGTATGATATTATCCTGACATCAACATCCTGTAAATGACTTGAGTGAAATTGTTCAACGCCCACGCATTTGGGGTTAAAATATTGGATCGATTTCTGAAAAAAATGTCACTTTTTTTCTTCCGCCTGCAGCCACTGGATATATCCGAGAGGAAATAGAAAAAAATTATGGGGTAGGTTTCTTTTTTCTTGGTGCGCTAAATTGGCCAGTCTCGTCTATGTTATATCTTATCGGAGAAGAGACTGTATCCTATCCACTTTGGATGCTGTTAGAGTTAATTTTCAGGCCATTTATATTTCATATGCATGCCCTCGTTCGCTGCGCCTATACAGTTTTACAAGTACAGTATCATCGTCATTGAGGAAGCGGAACAGTCGTAATCGTCCTTTTGTAGCTCTTGTTTGCCCTTCCCATGGAATCATCAACGGAAAACAAGGAACTCTACTGCCAGAGCCTATGCACATAATAGCATACATTTTAAATAAACCCAGAACTTTGGCCAATCCGAGAGTGGATGAATATTTGAAGTGCTAGCATAAACTGGACTCATTCTATTCCTGTGCTGTGTGCTTCCTTCTCCATGGGGCTCATCACAAAGTTAGTGCAGGCAAGAATGTGGGGTTTTTGTGGCTTAAAAAGAAATTTACCTGCTCGACAGTCGTGTAAATAGAATGCCAAGAAAACAGACTGTCAGTTACGTCCCTATGTTTTGTCGGCGGCGCGCGAGGTGGATTTATTTTCCCTCAATACTGTCCGACTAGGTTGAATATATAAATATTACCAAAGCGTCACCCGGGATGAGGCGAAATGAAAAGAAAAGGCTTCATCTGGGTGCCGCCTGGAGACTATATCCCATTCCCATTGCACTTTGCAATTTATATACCCAGCGTACTGCCTGTTCTCACCCACGGTCCGGCCAGGTATCCAGAGGTGAATAACTTCTTATTGCTCCACGTATCCTTGTATTTACTTCAATGGAACATACCATTGCTATTGGCTTTCATCCTCCCACACATTCACACCGGCTTTCGAGTACTATTGGACTCTGCAGAGTTGATCTGTCATTTAGAACAACTCCCATAAGTGGGTCACACCTGAATGACAACCTTTATCCAAGGGGGAAGTAGGACCTACAACGGCGGAGCATTTATTTCAATTAAACTTTGAATCATATTGAAATGGAAAATAATTGAAAACTTGTTTACTATCAACATTATACAAAACTTATACTTTGGTTGAAACTTTACGCTCTCAGCTATAAGAAAACTTTCCGACACTCATATTGCAAGTAAAGTATTCAACAAATTATAGATACCTACACTTACTGAGTGTACTTTAAGAACGCTCGCTCCAGGACCACATGAAAGTGGAGATATAAAATTTTACGTCCATTCTCCTGTGCATCATCATCGACGAAAACGCAGCAAGGTGGATATACTGTAGTCGGCATTGTGCTTTGTGCATTTTCAAAAGTAAAAATGTAGGGAGAGTCTTGGCCATTGAGTGTAGACCACTAAGCTGGCCAAAAATACTGTAAACTGCCCTAAGTTTATGGGCCTTACCCATGGTCATTAATCCATGAAGAATGGATTTATGGAAGGATTCCCTGTTGCTATTTAACTAAAATCTATGCTTCTTGGAATTTTCAAACCTTACGTAAAACGGGTTATGTTTTTGGGATGCTTTGTTGGCAAATGTTGGCAGTCCGATTCAAAAAATATTTGCAATTATGAAGCGGCCTATGTTAAAGGCCATCACGACAAGTTTCACAACTTGTCGCGATGTCCTTTGAGTCCAACAAGAAGGCGATACCACTTTTCTTGTGGAACACCTAAAAAAAGGAAAGCCTATAACCTATATAAAGCTTGAAAAAACCATTGGTGTTTATTGGTACTCCACAGACTTTTCTTAGTCATCAGTCTTTTCTTGAAAACTTTCCTCATTTTCGACATAGCTTGTCGACAATGAGTAAAAAGAAAAAGCAAAAAAAATCCTCAACAAATTCCTCATCACCTTAGTTCATCCCTTGAAGAGCATTTCAAATAGCTGTTCCACTGTAAGGATATTTTCGAATAATTTTGCAGGTGAAACCATAAAAAAGCATGTAACCTTGCATCCCACACATGCCATCAGTACAAATGCGCATGTATCTTGCCGTCTTCAATTGCTTTTGCTTGAGATAACCAACCACCATATCACCATAATAGTGCAGAAGAGCACACTTCAAATGCACAAGAAAAAGCAGCTACTGCAAACTACAGTAAGACCACAACGAAGGAGATGCGATAAAACAGAAAACAATGATTTTTATTTGATAATAATGGTAAGGACAAAGTGCACAACCAAGTTCCAAACAAAAGGACCCAATCCTGCAGAAACATGCAGCACAGGTCAAGCAGCTTACATACAAACAAATCCAAGTCGCATTTGTGGCGCACCAAAAACCCAAAAAATTTTGTCGGCTTTGCCCCCCCCCCCCCCCAACCACTCGTCATCAATGCTGAGTGCTGCCTTCAAAAACAAAAATCCATCTCAAGCGTTTAGATGCACTTTAATAGCTTCGAACCGCTATCTCGCTCGATGTTCACATTTTGGGGGGTAAATTTTGATCATGAAGTGCTATGCCAAACCGAATCAAGTGCAATTCACTTTTAATTAAGAGATGGAATTTCAATGTGTGGCCATTTTGGGCGGATACCATCCCACCGCACGTCGATAAATTGAAACTATTACAGAAGCATCCTTTGGAAAATATTCATGTGCCACACGTCTGCCTCTGTTGGCTGTTTGTCTCAGCTTCAAGCATCTGACTTTGACTGATGCATCATTGTGCTGTAAATTTGAAAGCTTAGTTACTTTGTTGTGCAATAAAATCGGTTTATGACTCCATCAAAATATGCAGAATTCTTGCTTGCCGCCGCTTTTCCATAAGTTAAGATTTACGGTTTTCGGAAAAGGCTTCTAAGATTTTAAGGCTGTTTATATGTGTGAAATATACTTGGTCCTTGGTCAGCCTTCGCCGGAGTATTTCCTATGGTATATTTTATGGCCCGCAAGCCGCAAGTAAAGATATTTTGTTGTTGCGTACGTCGTCGCGTCGTTCGGTTGCTGATGGTTTCTCGTTGCAAAGCAATTCTATACGAATATGCGCAACAGTGTTGCCAGTATCCTTGGTGAGGTCCTTGCAGTGAAAGTGGTAATTATCTAACACCGCCAAGAAAATGAGTTTTTCAATTTAATACCGGGGCTGAAGTGAAATTTTTTCTTCATATGGTGGTGTCGGCTTTTAAGATTGTTGCATTCACCCGCTGCAGGCTTTATGGTAAGTTTGTTTCAAAATTTCGTGCCAAACAGCTGTAAGCAAGACTACAAATTGAATTCAATTCAATGCAACCATTGTGCCCTAAAGCTGTGTGTCAAAACTCATAACCAGTCAACCATATCGAACTCTATGCTGGCAATGCCGTGTCGTAAAGGGCATGTTGCCGTCGGTCCTCATTTTGCATTCAGGCAATATGTTACATTTTCTCAGGCCTTTAGCAGACAGTTGTTGAGACGAAATTAAGAATAAGGTTGAGGTTGACGTGGTAAGCAAACGAAACACTTTCGTGTTAAATTAATTTTAAAATTCTGCTTATTTAAGGGCCAAAGAAAAGCCTGGAGTTGAAAATCCTTCGTGAGCATGTGCGCGGTTGGGCAAAATAGTTGGGCTGCAGTTTTGCACAAGGTATACACCGTACATAAGGTACAACGATTCTGGTGAATATCTAATTTATTTCCCACCCTATTCCTTGTAGTCTGTTTAAACTTCGATCATAGTGATTCCCGTACTTATATGCGTTGCTCGTGCCATACATGTTCTCAGACTTTGTTAAGTGCTTTTGTCTGGCTGCCTACTTTGTTTCTGGCTACCGGGCCAAAGGGTAGAAGGTTTTTCTAGCTGCTCCATAATCTTTGCAATATGAGGCCAGCGTTGCGCTTTGTTTATTCCATTAGGTATGGCGTTATCCGGGCTATTAGGTTAAAAACATAAATGGAAGTGTACGTACTGGGAGCTTTCAAAGGTACGAGTCCTACCAAAATCACAATTAGAAGCACGCCGAATAGCTTTCTACTCCTATTTTTTTTGCATCTTTACGCCCTTAGAATAGAGAGTAGGTACTAAATTTTACATGTCCGTTGCTGGTACTGCCAAAGCAAAGTCACAAATTCAATTAAACGGGCGGACAAGTCATGTTCTATATGCCCTGATGGTCCAGTAGGGCGCAATGTCAGACAAATTCACACAAATTGCATGCAGCATCATAAAAACATCAAGCTTGTAGTTTACAAGCAGCATCACTTTGCCAAAGCTTGCAATTCGTAATCGTTAATCGATTAAAACACATGCGGCCCCCGTTCCGTCAAACTGGATGCGGTTAGCCGACACTTACGTATTTCAAACCGGCCAACGCGCGAGTTTAATTTCGCTTTTTTCCGTACACCAAATTGGGGTAGGTTTGTGCAGGCTCCGCCGCTGTATGAGCAATTATTGCCGCGAGTTTTAACAAACGGCAAGTGTGTTGCACGTGGAGAACCCGCAGTAGAAACCAGTCATTTATTATTTAAGCTAGGCAGCCGGGTGAAGAACATAAAAAGAGCCTCCCAAACCAACCCCTACACGTTTTCAAATTCTTATCGCAGAATTTTCATTGAACAAAACATTCAAGAATGGATAAATTGACAGCTGAATTTATCGCGCACTGACCACGGGTAGGGAATAACCTAAAACAAAAATCGAAGCACAATGTGCTTTGGGACCACCAACAACGCCACAAATGTAGTAACCGCATGGCAATATACAAATGCAAAACAAGTTGTTGCCGTTAATACAAAAAAGGGTTCGCTGTTATACTCTGCCCACTTGCAATGGTTTTGACAACCAGATCCAGTCGTATCAAGTACAGCGTCAAACCACCAGAGCATTAGCTTTTAATTGCGGTATGTCTATTTGGAAAACAGGCAGAGCTGGTAGAGAAACAAGATCATGAAGTAATATTTTTTAGGAAATGGTTTTGGCTTTGCCTGAAAACGAGGTGTTGCGACAAACTGGCGGAACGGATACCATACGGAAGCTGGAGGCTTATTATTGTTGGCCCCTGGAAACCCATCGAACAGGGAAATGGTTAAATGTTTTGGTATAAATTCCTATTGAATTGAAAATTTTGTTTTGCTTTTTTAAAAGCAATTGAAAACATTACGGATATTTAAGGGGATAAGGCACTTCCTCGTACTTTTTTCTTTTTATGGGGCTGCGACTGTTGGGAGAGCAAGAACACTCAGATTTTTTAACAAATTATTTTGTCTGTTCGAACACTTCCGTTACAATGCTCCGATAACCATTGTAACAAAAGTGTCCGTACAGCGTCGGTCCAAAAATGGCAAAAATAACCTAGAAAACTCGCCTGACAGCGTTTGAAATGATCATAGGACTAGCCATTATAATATTTGTAGAATTGTTGTAATTATTTAAAATATAAATAGAGTGGCGCAACAGCTCGAGGTGAACCAGGGCCAACTTCTGAACAGTGTATGCTGGTGTGCTGATTTCTTTGCATACAAGGGGACCTACAATTTTTTGCCGAATCCGAACGGCACTTTGAGAAGTTTTTCAAGACAAATGATACTCTCGGAGGGCTTGTCAGACCCTCGCGGAGGTGGGGACCGTGAAAAAAAACAAGTCTTTTTTTTCAGGTGACGATGGCAGGATTCGAACCCAGACCTCCGGCGTAGTAGGCACACACACTTACCACTATGCCACGGCACCCCACTGTTGTAATTATTTACTTATAAAAAAAAATGTTTTTTTTAAAGATTGAAAATTTTCTGATAAATGAAAGGTTGAAAATAGATGTCGTTTTTTAAGTGCTTGAGGCCATAACTTTTAACTACTAAGTTCAAAAAGACGATACTAAACACACGTTAAAAGCAACTCAAAGTTAACCAATTGCTAAGTCTTATTTTTTTCTGAAAGAGTTTCAATACTTTTTCGTTGACGCATTTTGGAAAAAAAATCGCAAAAACTCACGAAAAACGTAGGAGAGATAAAAACGTAATAAGAACGTAATAGCTTTACCTCCCCTAGTGGGCGTGGAATCGATTTTAAAAATAATTTTTCAAACGCATTTTATTAAATATCTTTGTTCCAAATCGACAAAATTTTACTTATTTTATTATGTACAAACACTTAGTTTTTCATTCTTTCTTACAACTCATTGGGCCACGCCCACATTTTGAGGTAGAATTGAAGAGAAACCCTAAAATTTTCCAGAAAACGCGATTTCGACTGACCTGAACCCTAACTTAGGAAAGAATAAAACAAAAAAATTACCAGGTAAGGTAAACAAGTCTTCATTTCAGATTTCATATCTACAAAGTTTTTAGCCACGCTTCTTTTAGATGTCGATTTTTCACAAATATTGAATTTGAACCCAAAAATTGCGTTTTTACGTAACATAAAAGCCGAACTTGGAAATATCGGTGTTAATATTGATAGTTTGTTATAAGGGGCGTTGGACCACGGCCCTTTTCCAAGTTTGTACTACTTATAAAATGTCAAGAATTAAAAATAACATCAGCATTTTATAATGTGGAATAGAGTGGGGTATTCCACGGTCCGTTTTACGGACTGTAAAGTCTGCGTACACACTGTTTCACTTATTCAATGCTCGAGATATGCTTAAAATCAGTTAAGTTGATTGATCAATTAAATTTTTACACAAGCACAAACTGGAGAAGAAAGCAAAATATTTAAGAATAGTTGAAAACAAAAAAACCCGTGTATAATTTTTTTTTGGTTTTTTCAAAAAACCAAAAAATGATCAAAAAAAATTATTTATCACTCTGCGTTTTAATAAAAATTTGAGTACCTTAACTTAGGATTTCCCTTGAAACTTCCAAAAAATATAATAAAAAATACAAATATTAACTTAAAATATTTTATAAATATTATATTAGCAAAACAAATGAGTTATCGAAATGCGTTTGATAAAATGCTATAAATTCCGCAATCTTCATTAAAAGAAATGAATCCAAAGTAGGTATGCATTAATTCTACGCGTAGCCTTCAAAAAAAAAGCCGACGGACCGCTACGTGTATGACTTCTTACTTGACGGTCTTTTTAGGGATCGCAAAACGCTCGGCTAGAAACGAGGTGTTTTGGCTGACTGACGAAACCAAATCTCAAATACGGATGTTATTATTGTTAGCCTTTTGAAATACACCAAACAGGGAAAGGGTTAATATTTTTATAATAATATTTTTAATATTTTTCTAAAACTAAATGAAAGATTAGATCGACAATTTTTTTAAATAGGTTTGAAGTTTTACTTCTGTCAAAGTAAAAATATTTTTCACGGACCCAATCTGTAGGCTTCTCTTGGGTATACGATGAGTAGTTGATTATGTAGTTGCATTAATAAAAAACTCGTAGTATTGTGACAGATAGTGGTACATATCTACACAGGTCACAGGCTATGGCAGGGAAAAAACACAATATAATTGACGGAAGTGTAGCTGTTTCCTGCAGCATCGTTTCTATTGCGGAAACTTACCGAAAAAAAATTTACTCATCACATCATAGCTATAAGGATGAGCAGCAGCAAGGACTTTTGAATTGTAGGTATAAGCCCAGACAGACATAAAGCATTCGTTGTTTGATATTTTACAACTGCATTATAGGACATTTTTCAACTTCCTTATCCATGTTTTTATTGCTCGTTCCCCCTTCTTTGTTCGCAGTCGTCTGTCTATTTTATTCTTTTATTGATCCTTGGTGACTAGAAGCGCTGCTTCTGCCTGGCAGTAGAGTACAATCAAAAAAGAAAATATCCACAGCACTATATTCACATTCTGGTCCCGGAATATAAAAAGGAATTATATATTCCAAAAAAACTCTTGGAAAACTCCACAAATTCCAAAAAAAAAACTCTGCCGCCAGTTTGCTTGTTGCCAGCCCCCCCTTTTTGAGTCGTCCTTTCTTTTGCTGTCGTCGTCGTTGTCCATTAAGTGCGAGAAGTTATGTCGTTGAAGGAAAGCTAAAAATAATTTGTTATGGGCAATAAAATTTTGTTTGATATTATTATGCTATTTTTGCATTCAGGACAATTCGACTGGGCATGTGAATTTTTTGTGCGGAAACGACCACTCCAAGGAACACTATGCAATAAAGTGCACGACAATTGATGATTTTTTGTTAAAGATTATAATCAAAGACTGGTACCTATCTAGGTCATGACTTTCGAGGGTCTTTCTGAGAGGCCTTTCTCTGAGGTGTATTTTTTTAAAGATGAGTTCTATGAGTTTTGTATGTCGCATGACAGTAGTTATGTCTTTGAAAAAGAATACCGAAATCACTCAGTCTCAGTGTCGACTTGGTATCGTTGCTATAGAAAGAGGTTGACTTGTACACCATTCTATGCGGGTGCCATGTTGAGTCCAGACGAATTTCTCGAAGTGGATTATAATATATACAGATTTGCATATGAGTGCAACAGAAGCGAGGTGGGAAAAGAAGGCAGCTTAAGAAGAGGTCGACGGTGACTGAAAATTGAGAGGTCAATGTGTAGTCAAAATGCCCAGTCTAGCGACTTAAGATCCTTTAAGTTTTGTAACACTAAAGCAGTTTACTATAGTCTGACGCACTCTTTAAGATAATTTTGGGATAGCCGTCCAACACTCCCTCTTTAACAAACTCTCTTTGGATTGTCTTTGACGGAGAAATTATGCTTTAGGTTTTATTGAATTACCCTAAAAACTAACTATAATAGGTGTAGAAGACAGTGCCAGTTTTCTTTCGCAGCTTCCAGACTTCAAAATATTATACCAGGAATTTTATTTAAATGGATACCTTTTCCACTTTCGCACTACAAATTAGTTCCTCAATTTTATCAATGAATTTAGGAATTCCGTTTTCATTAGTGTTTAAAAAAGAGCATTCTCCCCGCACCGAAAAACCGTTAAAGTTTATTTGAGAACACAATAGAGATGTCGGCTGAATATTTGTCGAATAAATTAAGTATAACACAGACCTTTCAAGTTGGCGCTCAACATGTACTTAAACATCCTTTTCGGAACGATGCACTCTAATGTGGTTTCGTTGTAACGACTCGAAAATAGCTTATCAACTTTGTGTTATTTCTAAGGTAATAAGAGAGTGAGTCACTCAATTAAGATATGCATACTGATGGTCACTTTACTTATCAAAATCGGGCTCCAAACTTAGTTTGGGAGTCCCATCTGATAAGGTGTGTGCGTGCTGGTATTTTTTTTCGATTCTTAAATCTCAATGAATTGCTTAAATGGCTCTCTTTTCCAAATCGTTGGGCCCGCCCCGCACTTCGTAGGTGTTGATATGGGATCGATAAACATGGTCCGGGCTCTAGGCCTTGTGTTCGATAATTGTTTTATCTGGTTGCCAGACAACCTTAATGGGTGTAAACTAATAAAAGACCCCAAAAGGATGTTCCACTTGATTGCCAGACACAAAGATATGCGAACAATTTATCCTGACACGAATCTTGTTTAACTCTCGATGACATAAATAAGGGTATGTTCAATTCGACACAGAAAAAAAAGAGGGAAAACTCAAACCAATAAGTTTGTGTGGTCACTTTGAGAACTTACCGCCATGTCTCTGCTCACCTTGAATATTCCGAAAGGCGCGCTTCCCCTAAGACAAATGAGGGATTTCGATACGGAGACAGGAATGGAAATTTAGCACTTGTCTGCACGATTGTGCATCACATTTCTGTGCTGCACATAAAGGAGAAAACAAAGTTGGTAAGTCATTCAGCGTGAAGCCATTTGGGATTTTTTTAATGTGTTTTATGGAGGTGATGAAAATCCAGAGGGGTCCATCATTACAATTACATCTGTGTGGTTTGTTAAGCAACCTTTTATCATTGGCAATGATGAACGCGCAACGTTATAAAATTAAAGGAAATCTGGTAGACGGACCAAGTTTCAGTTACTGCTGACAATGCAATTGGGTGCAAATAATACGTTTTAATCGCTCTGGCCATGACGATAAATTTTTGCATTTCAGCGGCACCTTACAAGCATTTACTCCTTATTGATTCAGACAGTCATCCCTCTTCTATAAGCGCCCTTTTTTATTGCGGTGTCTAGCAATAAAAAAAAGTAGCTATTTGTCTCACTGATGAGTACTGTTTTGGCGTTTTCATCGACTTAACAATGCTTAATCAGAAAAGCCTACGACATAGTTTTCTACGAGTTTTTTATGGACATGATTTTCCCTAAGGACAAGCTCATTAAATCAGTGACCACATATGAATAAGAAATCTCACCCTCGTCCTCCAACCTCCAACAATTCCAAATGGGGTCCTATACAGCTGTCTCTAAAGTTCTTACAAGCCAATTGGATAAGGAAATTCTTTAGAATTCATCTATTCGCCCAAGGTGTCCGCATATATTCTTGTAAAGCATCCTTGACAAAACAGAAAGAAGAAAACTTTTTTTCGTCTTGTCTTGTTCTTGTGACGACGACTATTCCCAAGACTTTGGTCAAGTAGTCATATTTTCATGGCATTAGTTTCGCTGCTGTTCCTTTGTTCCTGCAGAGAATTGCTTCCTATTCATTATGGGATTCAACTTTAGAAAATCTAAGGACATTATTACGGCAGCAGGGTGACACAAAGAGTCATCGTTGGCCAATGTCCCCCGAACCATTCCGGCACACAGAAATACACGTTGAACTCGATGAAACTTTTATGAAGGTATGCAAATCATATATGACTCGAGGGAAAATGATGTTCGTTTGATGGCAGTGCTTGCCAGCCCCCTTTCTGGAAAAAATGAAAGAAAACCAACCGAAAAGATCAATAGCCAAGGGTACAAATGAGATAATCTTCTTTTCCAGCCATTGTGGTTGCTACAAATTGAACAATTTAATAAAAACATTTTGGAAATATTTTTGTCTTTTTTCCTTGACCAAAGTTAAAGCGTTTTAAAGTGGGTGCATAACACTCTAAGTGGGCTGACGAAAAACTAAATTCGTGCAACATTAACACGACGCCGAAGGGTAAAAGTATCTTTGGTGCTTAAAGGTTAATTTCAAAGTGTATGCGTGTGTATTTTCTGCACATGTGGTTGTCAGGGTATATAGAAGCACCTACCACGTGTGCAGAAATAGCGTGTGGGTACAAGGTGTACAAACGACATTCAACCCACAAAATTTATTGCATGAGTGCATCCAACCAGCGCTTGACCCAATTTGATTCCTTGGAAAAGTTATAATGGTAGTCGCAATAGCATTGGCAGCCAACATTGGCACCAAATGAGCATCAGTGCAAATAAATCTTTAGATGGATTACTTTGGATTTTGATACATTTACGTTTGAAGCTCAACACTGACATGAAAACCACAGTGCAACTCTGTGCTGAATTATGGTCAAGTATGGGGTGCTGAGCAGAGACACACGACTTATCTTGATTCGATGTTAAATCAGAATGTGGCTAAGAACAATCGGACGACTGGAGCATGAACACTTACAAATTGAGATCTTTGCTCTGGATGTTCACAAACACAAGTAAAGGTAGCCTTGACTTCAATTTCATGCTGCCGTCAATGCGTTGTATTGTCTCAGTTGAATCTATGTCATAGTGACATTGAAGCATGACAAACACCATATATCCTAATGGGCAAATTGAGTAGGGAGTAAAATAGAATGAGGAGCTTTTCTGTAAAAAGAACATGTGAATTAGAATAGAGAGAAAAAAAGAGCACCTTTAGTAGATATAGCAGGGCTTGGAAGACTGTATGAGGATACTTGAAGGAAGGCTAAATTTTAAATTAAGTTTTTTAGGTTCGTAAACTCTTTTTTTCATATCTAAGGAAAAAGGAAAGTAGAAGGGAAGGGTACTTCTGGACCGTGTGTATTGTAGCTATACATAACCCAAATAGCAATGGGATGTTGCATTAATTGCGTGGAACCCTGTTTGACATAATTTAAGTTTTCTTAAGCAATTCAATTCAACACTACGCGAAGCACTGCCAGAACAAGTACGCTTCCTTGTTTTTTTTTGTCCTTCGCGTTGCGTTCTTTTTTAACGACCTGATGTGAGCTTGCGTATTTTGCATGCTTTGATTAGAGTCATTAATTTTTCTACTTTTTTTTTTTAAATGCATTGTTGACCGCTTTTGAAGGACCCAAAATGTTGGCAGAAGCCAGATTTTAAATCGCCTACAAAACGTCACTTAATATATATGTTAAAGTACCGGCATCGTGCATCTCTGTTTACGTTTACACCAGCCAAAACTTTTCTTTCATACTTGAATAATTTTATTTCATCAGGACCATGTACAACTTTCTATTATAAACAAATTTAAATCTCTTCCTGGTCCGGGTAAACAAGAAAAACAAAAATCAAAAATTACTTATCTCAAGTCTGCCCAATGTCCTGCATAGAAAATGAAGTAAAATTTTTTCACTGCTTCTTCTGTATACTGGTTGCTGTCCGACTGCAACATAATAAATGCACTGCCATTATAGAAATGACACAAAATTCGAATAAAAAGATTAAAATACTTAAAATTTACACTGCTGGCGCCACACTAAAAGTTTATCCCATTACTATCCCCTTGGCTGATGATGTAGCCATTGTAAACTGGAATAAATATCCCTTACAGCGGAATAATCCTTTTTGGCTCAACGCTAAAAAGTAATCAACATTTTGGCAACCATTCAAAGTCCATGTCCCTTTCTGGGTAGTTTGACTGAATCGCATGTCTCCAGAAAATCTGCACCTTTAATTCCAATATTAAATTTTTGATACAAAATGTATACACCGCATACACACAGGCTCATATCTACAATATAGAAAGAACTCCTCAGGATTATCTCGACTGTGTGGAAGATTACGACACCTAATCCAAAACAGGGATGAGTAGAGTCCTTTGCTTATTACGCGCGGCGAAAATTTTATGGCTTTTACATGTGTGTCCAATAAACCATTTGCCATCCCTCCGGCGGTGACGCGGCATCGGAAAAAGAGGCAGTGCCCGCAACTGACTTCCCTTTGCCATGCACTAGCGGCATAAGAGAATCTTAAATGTTGGCGCATACGGTAGGAATCCTTTCATCGTTCAAAGTTCATGTTCACATAATGTCATTCAACTCCGCCTCCGCCGGAAACGAGTGGCAGGGTTTCTTAGGTCTAGCAATTTATATATGCTTCTAAATTCGGGCGGTAGCGCCCAGACCCGCCATCTCTCAAGATCTGGAGTGTCGTCTCTTCGACGACGCTGGGCGTCGTCTGAGACTGAGATGATATAAAACTGAGATGTTTGGATCGCCCAGCGTCCAATGGACTGTGGGTCATTTTGGGTTTTATTGGCCGGCAATAATATGTCAGAGCTGCATATTAAAGATAATTTAATTCGAGTTCAAATCAAAAATTCATTTGGTTTCGTATTCCCTTCTGCCCTCAATAGTCCCAACTCCACCAATATAGACTAACTTTCGAGAAAAGCAAAAAAATACAGCCTCTTTGTGGCTGTAAATTTCCATGGCAGTGTCACTAAGTTTCCTTTCCAATTGTAATTTTTCCATCCTCGGGGAAGGGATATCAGGTCAATTGAGGTCGTATGTATAACAATGTCAAGCTGCAAGTCAGAAGCATGAAAAACCGACAACAACGCAAAAGTTTCCCTGGTGATTATTTTCAAATCCTGGCTGCTGCCACAAAAACCATTCAAGTAAAGCCGCACTTTGTAAATACAAGGTGAAATGCATTTGTTTAATTCCGTAATTATTTTATCATTTCTCACCTCTTTTTGTACCTGTCGTTCTGAGTGCAGCAGCTCTGCTGGTGTGGTGATGGTTGGGTTCCTTCAGCGCTTAGTTGCCTCTGCATTAGACTGACAAGATGAGATTCGGGATGCTTTGATTTTTGGAAATGCTGTGACATGGTTAAGCAGAGGGGATGGTTATATACTTGGCTCGATGGCACGAACACTGACATCTATCGCACCGTTTGACTGGGTGGGCGGTTAAGGGTGTGCAACGTATAAATTTGCTTAAATTGGACACTTGCAGTGAGTAAAGGTATCCCCTTTGCTCTTTACTCATATTCATTATTTTTTCCACTTTGTGATGCACTGACTTTATGCGTTGGGCTTGGATTTCGGGTGCCACTTGGTCCAGTTGGACTGGATTGACGTGGTAACATTGCCATGGATACTTTATATACTTTCAACCTTTTGAATGGGGTCAAAGGGTATTTTCGGAATAGGTATCATTCATAGAGCTTTGTGATTGGATAGAAAGTAAGTTTACTTTTTCGTAGCTAATTCGCTCATCCAACGACGGATTTAATACTTACTTTAGTGTGCCTCAGATGTCCAAAAAGTGGCCTTATCCTTGCCTTTATTATTTTTTACTCAAATTGGTGCCGTGTGTAACTGCTACGAAACTGAGTTGTTATTGTTTGTCTTACTACCATTTCATCAAAGAAAGCTCGTAGGCTTAAAATAAATGTCAAAAATAAATTCTAAGAAAGTCAAGAAGGTCGAAACGAGGCTATAGCTATATCCAAATGGATGGGTTAAGTGATCGACATTTAACGATCGGAACAATTCCGGAAAGGACTTAAAAGATTTGGTAAGGTGGTGGCAGTTTTTGTGCCACCCCCCATACATATTTCACTGTGTCACTTTGTAAAAGTGTTTTCTAGGATTTGGAAAACAGAATTTTGTAAAAAAAAATCGATGAAAAATTATGTGAGATACATATCTTTTGGTCCTATAACAGAACTGAGAATCCGTCTAAAAATCGGTTCTATGATTGTAGTGAATGGAGACAAGAAGACTTTGCCTAGAAGTACAATTTTCTCTTCTGATTGCGAAATGGATTTTTTGGCGGGTTTGTCAGACCTTCGCCAATGCCATGGTCTAGTAAGAAGACATTATGCTGAGAACACTTGTAATTGTATTGAGAACACAAGGCTACTAACCTCTCAGCGATCGGCCTAAGCCATGTCAAAGCCTATAAATTGCAAATGAAAGCACCTTCATCATCGCATTTTGAGCAATCCTTATCAATATGGAAACTTCAATAAGACCTTGTACTGAGGTTAAAAAGAATTCTGATGACAGACCAGCGTGTGCAGCATATGCGCTTTATGTGCTGTTTTGGGATTGACCCGGTCTTCTGACGGCTTGCGATACTGATAACATATATCTTTATATGTTTAACAAAGGAGTTTTCATTGTAGTTGATTTGAAATGATGATTCCTGCTGACAAGTTTTCTCAATTTTATTTTTGCCGGAAGTTTCTACTATCCCAGCACTCTGCAGACGCAACTTCTGGTACTACCATGCAGACACCTTACTTAAATTTTACTAGAGCTTCACTGATATGATGCTATGTTAAGCACTTGATTTGAGACACATTACTCATTCTGATCTACTTTTAAAATATCCTCTACTAAGTATTTTGTATTTGAGATAAGGTAATAAAAGAAACATCCCCAAAAAGTCGGATGAGAATGGTGTGGCGTTTTCCTGCTTTATCCAGCAGTCCTCCTTCTTATAAAGGTAGTTATTGTGCAACTGGATTGTCTTCAGCAGTTATCAAGTCACAAGTTTAAAAACGTTAATAATAAAAAAAAAAAAACTTAAAAAACAAGTGCCACATTCAATGTGCCATTGTTAAAATAATTCCAAAAACCGCCATTCAAACGCATGCAATAAAAAATGTGAGGAAATTCTAAAACTCCTAAACGAAGACTTCACTCGCAGATTTGCAAGTTTGTAGAGCCTGAGAATCCCCACGTATTCGAAGGACATTCCCACACAGTAGGGAAAAGAAAAGAACTTAACTTATAATTCTTTGAAGCGAAAAGTTTAAACTTTAACAGCTACGCTGACGATAAGTGGGATAAACACTCTAAAAATATGAAAAATGCATTAGCGGAGCCCGTAGCATCAGCCA
The DNA here is from genome assembly GCA_947623515.1 of Neoascia interrupta. Taxonomy (NCBI): domain Eukaryota; kingdom Metazoa; phylum Arthropoda; class Insecta; order Diptera; family Syrphidae; genus Neoascia; species Neoascia interrupta. Next base: position 44,529,262 of record OX392462.1, on the reverse strand, counting down.
GGAACATTTCTCGCTACTTTCCGTATTCTCGTATTTCCAAACGGGATTTTAATTTCGGAAAACTTTTTTTTCGAAAGATTTCAATGTTTCTCACAGTGGCAATATGGCAATGCCACTACCCAGTATGCCAGTCTGTAAAAACAAATGTTCGTGATAATCGAGATAATCCATAAATAACATCGAAATAACATCGTCCATTGCCCATTAATCGCGGATTTATGTGGTGAGGTCACAGCTCTGCACTGTTTGCACTTGTATCGCGTTGTCGATTGACGAACTGCTAATGAACTTTGATAAAGTTCGCCCAGTCTGGCTGCTGGTTGAAGGCAAATATGTCGGATTACAAAATTGACAGGATTATCTCCTTAGTTCCGGACAGACACACCGAAAAACCCTCAGTTAAATGTTATCCAATTAGTTTTGCCCACTATACCACGGGAGTATTTGAAAAGTTTTTGCTTCCGCCCTCGCCTCGCACAAGGCAAAAACTCATATCGTAGGGCAATAAAATATTTACTTCGACACTTGTGGGACAGAGAAAAGAGTTTAGTTAGCCGACATCTTAGATTTTTCTCGCTGGCTTTTTCGTCTTCTTTTGCCCTCATCGGTGGGAGTAAACACTTTGCTTACGCAGCCGAGGAAATCCTGACAACTATACTCCTTTTCCCGCCTGAAACTTAATCTTTGCAAAAACTTGCCGTGAATTCATTGGTGCTGTTGTTGGTTCAGTATTTTTTGTGTTTGTTCAGGATCCTTTTTGGTATTCTTCTCTCTGCTGTTATTATCTGTTTGTTGGGGCTTTCACCATCATCACCTGGTATATTAAGTCGAGCAGTCTTCTGGGTACGAGTAAAATCTTTCTTCGATGTCAGTGTGGGGGTTAGGAAGTATCGCCCGAAAACTGGAGAGGATTGGGCCAGAAAATCCGGGTGGAACGTGGAATACGTGATCAAGTTCAAAATCGAGTTAAACTAGAAGGAAGTTTGCGAGGGAGTTTCCTGCTAATGTCTTGCACACACACACTTACAGGGAGAAAAACAAAGGCACGCTTACAACCGAAAACTCTGCTGGCGAACTGAAACTGGATAAGTGGCATCACCCCATCTGAGTATAAAGTTTACAAATTTGTGGCCAGGAGAGATTTGTAGGCGAGGTGAATTTTGATCGATTGCTGGAAATCGGTCTCTGTGTATTTGGTATCGGCCCTGTGATGCATATCCCGCCCTGAGCATAATTAGCAAAATTTGTAATTTATATGATCTGCAATCGAATTAGATTTGACACGTTTCGCTTTCTTCTTGTTCGATTAAATTAGAGTGTTCCTTTGAGCCTGATTGCGATCATAGTACCTGCTATAACAAAGAGAACTCAGCCAAATTTGATTTGTTGCCCTTGTGCATGAGCTCAATCCGGATTAGATGGTATTACATAAAAGCTTATTGTATACATCGTACTCCTCGAAAATTTCATTGCTTGCTTTTCTGCCTGTCATACCGTTGCGCCTTAAGGTGTCCTGTTCAAAGACCATGCTTCACGTCTTAATGAATGCAATAATCCATGTAATTTGTCTCCAATAATCAGAAGCAAATTTGCTACCTAATTTCTTTTAGAAATTGTTTCGGTACTGACGCTGCCATGCTAGAGTGATTGTGGGAAACGTAGATGAATGCGAGTTTGTTGTTCAAAATGTTCTTTCATGTTCCCCGGATGAAACGGAATTGCACTGATGGGGAAGATACCCGTCAATGTTGAATCAATCTCAGTTTCCTTGGCCAACCCCCAGACCATCCATTTACACCTACCTTACACCGCTTTTCTGTTTTTCCTTCGGATTCCTTCGGAACCCCCTTTGATTCAGGAGCAGTCCTGTTTGGCAGAGCACTTCTGTCGGCTTAAATTAATGATGTATTAAACCGAATCTAAAGGATTTTTGCTGTGCGCTGTGTATAGTCGTACTGTATACTATAAATACCTTCAAGGAGAGATAAATTTTTGCTCATTGCCGTTCATTCAAATGAATGAAAAATAGGGAAAATATTTTGTTGTTGAGTATTCTTGTTGTAGGAACCTTCGAATAGTCGTTGTCATCCTTGCTGGTGGTATCTACAGGACAAGATTGGAAATGATTTTTAGAATAGTACTTTCGTCCTTTAGCCACTCCACTACTACAACTACTATCGGAAGAAGGAAAAAAAATTAAATTGTAGATAGCAACAATTGAGGAAAAAAAATCCCCCAAAACGGGAAAACGGAAAGTCCTATTTGAAGACATTTAATTTTTATTTATCTCTTACGATAAATCAGGGGAAAACTGAATGAATAAGAACGCTGTGCATTAAAAAGTGCCTTTGTCTCACCTTCATGTTGTTGAGATCTTATTCTGGTCCTTTTTCTTTGTGCATGTTAATATTCTAATTGGAATTGAAATGGTTTAGTGAATTGTGCAACGGATTCCACGGGAATTTAGAAAGGAAGAGTCGATCAGCAAACCAATACTATATACCTATACAATCTAGTAGAGTTTGCATTCAGGGAACATTTTGCTGGACCTATTATGAAACACATTCATTGGCTAGTTAGGGGGAATCTGCAACTGAACTGGGATTTTTCATTTGCCTACAATATTTCCTTGTGGAAATTGAAATAAATAAAACAACAGTTTTGTAATCTAGTGGAAAACCATAGGCAGATTGTCATTAAGTACTAAGAAGGTTGTCACTTAAGGAAACATTTTAATATTAAGAGACATGGCATACATAGAACATCTGGGTGTGTTAGAAATAATCATAGTTCTAGTCAATTAAAATGTTTTTAGAATTCTAAATTTATTGCCGTTTAAAATTAAACCGTTCCGAACCGAATTGTCGTTAAAGTAAATTATTTCCCAACCCTGGACAAACCTCAAATTTTTTACTACAATTTTCTTGTAGTAAGAAATTTCCAAGTTTGAAACACCTTATTCCGACAGTACACAAACACTGTATTGGTGGTTATTTTTTGAAATTTTGTCGGTAAAGTTAGTAAAAAATGTGTAAAACTAAGTGTAGATAGAATGCTTCCAAAATACATCTCAGAGCATTAAGGCCATTGTAAATCCTTTCAGTGAATTCAATGCGGTACAAAAAAAAAAATGAGTGAATTCAAGCGATGCAATCATGCATATGGCACATATATTTTTTTTGTATTATGAAGGATATGTGGCAGCAGTTATTTGAACCATAAGGAGGTAACTCCGAAAAAACCATCAGTACTGAGACGTAACTTTAAGAATATTGTTCCTCTCAGCGCTCTTTATATATCATTTAATAACAAATGAATGAAAATATTTTTTTTTTACCTTTTATAGCTTTTGACATTTCTTTCAAAATGCTTCTTTTTACTACAAAACCTTGAATTTCTGACTTTTCTCTCAAAGCGCTTGACGTTTCTTTAAAAACGCTACTTTTTTCTATGAAACCTTGAAACTTCTTGAATACACTTTAAGAGAGAATTATCCGACACACTTCCAAAAATTTTCAATTTGCTCTTTTACTACAAAAGGTACGCGAACACAGCTATTATCTTCTCAATATTATGTACCTATTTTGGATATTCTCAATATTATGTACCTATTTTTGTTTAATTTTTCAAAAATGGATTTCGTTTATGATATTTGATTTCAAATAACTAGTTAACATATTTATTTGTATGTTTTAATTTATCTAAATTTTAGATAAAATTGTCCATTTACCTCAGCTTTTTTCTTTTTTTTTTTTTGCAGGTTTATAAAGGATAGTAATAAAAACATCCCTATAATGATTCATCGATAAAGTTTTACCAAAAGAATCCAAAATCCTCTGTTGCCAACTCGAAGTCGGTAAATATTTTGCTGTCGCTGTCAGCTGTTCTGTCATTCAATGACAGACCGAAAAATGTAAAGCTTTTTCGTACTGTTGTTTTCGTTCTGTAACGTATAAAATTAATTTTGAAGTTCGGTTTAAAAACAAAAAAATTCGGAAAATGCACTTGGAAGAACGTGTTTGTTTTTAAATCGTATTCAATGAAGGTCATCACAGTTGCTTGGTAAATTATTGTAGGCACATCGAATGCGAATTCGGGGTAAGGAGTGTTTATTGTGCCTTGCTTTTTGTTTAATTTTGTTAATTAAAATTAATATCTCAAATGAAGCTACAAATCTCTCGGAGTCCCAAAACTACATTAGACAGACTTTAAGCGAGTTCAAAACAGAACTTGCCATGTTTTTAAAAAACGTAGAGAACGGCTTCTGACCTTTTTAAGGTGCTTTTTTTGTCGGCAATGAAGAGTCGATGTCGTCCCTCGTGTTACTTGTGATTTCTAAAACTACCTCGATATTTGTTTCGTATGCCAAACAGTCGTGAACGATGCTGTAGGTTTTTCATATACATAGATGCTAAGCTTCACGTTACATTTATACCTACTTTTGTTTCTTTACGTTACCAGTCATCAGACGAGCATTTGGTAGGAGAAGCTTCTTTAAGAAGTACATATTCAGTAAGATACAATATTCCTTATCTTTCGGCCATAAATTACTGAATAACTAGATGCATATTCAACTTCGGGCATATGAAAGCTTTCCCCACAAGCTGAAATTGATGAATTTACCGATATTCTGACATTTGCTTAGAGATATGAGTAAAGTCAATTCAGTTCCATCCACTTCATGCAATGCCGTTTTAGCGACATCAGCTGATCGCGTAAGGTAAATTGTTGTTGCATCTTCTGACACGTATTCACCGTCACGGAAATTAAAAGCTTTATTAAGGCTTTGAAGGCTTTATAAAAAACGTAAACAAATGGTTGTTGGAGAGCAAGAGGGACGCAAGTTAAATTATCTACTTATTCATTAATTTATGCTTCCGTCCGTTCTTCTTAAACCAAAAGCTGCAAAATACTGGCTGGAGTTTTGGGGGAAATTTCTTGAGTCATTGTCAAAGATGTTTTAGTCTGGAACTGTCACAGTGAGCAGTCATTCTAATGATTAATATGGTGTGCCTGTGCATGTTTTCTGCTGTGGGCGCCGTGGTGCAGAGAAGCAAGTTTTAAATTTGTTTTAAAAAATAAACCCAAGTGCTATTTTGAGCTATGTAAGTGTGAATCATTTCAATGAGCAAGGTAATAAGTGCTTAAATTAATAAAGTGCACATGGTGCACCTTGGCCCACCACTTTCAGTGTACCTTGGACTGGTACAAGCTTTGTAATTTTTTTCTTACGGTCCAAGGACCACTATGGCTTAATCCAAGGTACACTTACATAGGTACACTTACAAGGTACACCTTGGACTATGGAAACTATCTTTCCCTTACATGCTCCTTGCAAAAATATTTGGTCTTTTGGCACTAGCATCGATTTTCTGAAAAAAAAAAACGTATTAACCATCAACATTTTTTTCGTGTTTGACTGTAATAAAAGGGAAACTCATGAACTTCTGCTGAAAAAGACCTAAAACGCCTATTCCATATCGATTATAAGGAAGATTTCCTTAAGCAAAAAAACAATAAAAAATCTTACTAGGGTGAAAATGTATAATTGTTGCAGCTCTGGTCTTCTGACCTACTTTTATTTGGCGCTCATACTTGTCCTTTTTCTGAAATGCTGATTTGAAGAAAGCACGATGATTGTGCTTAAGCAATTTCCGGTGGTAATAGGCATAAATTCTTTTATAGGTTCAGCTTAGCGATTGCGCTAACGAGTGGCGACACTGTGTTGATTCAAAGAAAGTTGGGTACCATTCCCCGATCGCCGCAAGTGAAAAGGCTTTTGACTAATGGTCAAATTCAATAGAATCCATTAAAAGCCTTTAAAAGTCTTTAAATTTTTTTTTTAAATCTTATTTCCTTGAAAATCTACCCTAGCTATATGTTCTCAAATTGCTTCCAAAGTATTCCCCGAGGGCGTCCGCCTGGAAACCAAACTTACAAGGCAGAAATGCTCAACTTGCCATCAAATCAGCTCAATTAGCAACAATTCATCCCTTTCAAACGAATCAAACTCACTTCAACTGAAGATTCTTTCGTTCCATTTGCCAACCTTTGCCGAAGGCCATCGACAAGTCATTTGAAAGGAATCCGCATTGGAGTTTTCCCCCTGTCAATGTGCATTTATGTAAATTCAATTCACTCGAGCGACAAAATTGCGCAGAGTTTGGTCCGCCGCTCTATGTGGTACGGAACACGCCTCTTTATTATTCAATTGCAACGGCATTAATCAAACGTCTCAACAAGTTAATTAGGATCTTCCGCCATTATAATTGGGAACTATGCAAATTCAGCAATGCTCAGCCCAGGCCTCATGCACGTTGCCCTTTTCAAATGACCATCGAAGTCTGCTGCCACCAGAAGATTTGGATTGTTCGTCGCCAATTATTGTCAGTTTATTGATTTATTAGACTCTTTTTTATGGCTTTGCACTTATGGCCATAAGACTCACTTATGGCTTTGCATTGCAATATTGGGTAACCCCCTTTAAAGACACAGTGACGCGTTCGATCCATGTACTTAATGCAGATGATCCTTTATGTTTTTTTTTGTCTCAACTCATAAAGCTACAAGCACTTAATGTTTTATAAAAGCAGACAAATCGCACAAGCTGAGGCAAGTATTTTTTGTTTTCTGCATCCTTAAGCTCGGATTTCTGGCATAATGCCAAAGCACCCATTTTAAAATTTATATCATCACAAAGTCACAATTTCACTTCCCGATGGAGAGTAAACTGAACACCATGTTTTTGGTGCAATTTTATTATAAAAATAACACAAACCCGAAATGAGAGGATTTCTTCCTTCCACACGATACGAAGTGGTAACAAGGACAAATCTGCTACACATCTCATACTCAACATGGCAACTTGGCAAATGAACAGATATATCCAAACATAGTCCATCTATTTCGTACTCATACTCTGTGCTGCTAATGTTATTATAAAAAGGATATAAACTTGGCAAACACTGTTGTGAAATTGTCCGCAGAGTATGGCAACGCCTCGCTATGACATCGCTTTGAAAAGGAGTCGCCGTCGACTTTATACGATGTATTGGCTAGGTCCTCCGATTTGTCATAAAATTAACGATTTTGTGGCGCCACTATGTCTACGGCCAGATAGAAAAATACTTTTTTATTGCATATTTTGAAGCATAGGAAACTGTCGACGTATAATTTAATGTTTGAGTTGAAGTTCAGTTGAAGGACATTTGGTATAGATTTACCGTGGGGATATTGATTAGGATGTTATATTAAAGAAATATATTTCGAATGCAACCGGGCTGCGATTGTAGGACCAAAGTAGGGATTTCCGGTAGGAGGTACACTATTGCCCTTTTTTAATTTCTTTTCCAGGGAAGAGACAATAGAGAAACCAGTTGAATAGTACAATGAGCAGGCATTTTCGTAAATAACAGTAAAAAATTTGGTTGTTCTTTGGCTGTTCTACATTTGTCTGGCAGTTAAAGACAAAGGTGGTTGATTATCTTTAACGATACTGCAACAGAAAGACTATTAAGCTCCAAAAAAAAACTTGAAACATTTGCGGATAGGTGAAATCTTTTCGTAAGACTAGATAAACATTTTCTATTTTTAAGTTGCCGTGTGTGGTTAGAAAATAAATTTGCCCTCATATCATTTCTCTCAAGGACGCACCCTTAAAAAAATACTCTTACAGCAAGCAGTACGTTTTTAGTACCGCTTGTCCATAACAGAATCCGCTTGTGACAAACAGTAACCACTTACACTTAACGGTTTACGTTTGCATCAAGCGTTTCTAGCCCTTAAATGTGAGTTCAAGAAAAATCGCTTACGAGTATCTGCATTCCATGTAGTTTCAACCAGGATTACCTTTTTTGTTAGGAAGGAATGCTGATAGTAATAAGGGTTTACACATGTTCAGGGTAACTCAAAAACCGTTTGCCTCAAAAGAACTTTTCTGTTTGTGTAAGGGATAAGCGCGATCGTAGCAATAGGCAATCAAAATGCTAGACTCAATATGGCGACTTGGAGTCAACGACAACTGCATAATTTAAAAAAAAATTATGCAAATTTTTATTTTTCGCCATAAAAATGCAACTTGAAAGTATGTAAGTTCCACATCTCTCTTCATGTATCAAAGAAAATTTTGAATGTATTGAAATTGTCACACGTATACTTGTTTTTACTCCAAATAAATAGTACATCGGTGATTTGGTTCTTAGGATTTACACTTTGTTATTGCAACATAATGCTTTAAGTAAGTGTTCTATCTGAATGGCCATTATATTAAATGATAAATGGCAAAATGTTTCATAATTAAGGTAAGCAAATTAAGATTTTACATTAACCATGTTTTGCTATGGCTGTTAGAGATAAAGTCATTTATGGTAAACGGTTTTACAAAAGACTATCAGCTCTTTGATCCCTTGCTCCAACGGTGCTGACTGATAAACCCTGCTGAAGAAAACACGATGACTGTGGGGCTTAAGCAATTTGACCCGAATACCGGTCTTAATAGTAATTAATTCTTTTTTAGGTTTTTTTTTTTTTTTTTTTTATTTTTTTATTTTTTTGCACTATCAGATCTGTGATGTAGGGTGCTTAAAGCAGGCAGCAACTACAAGCAGAAAATTGCCAAGCAAAATATTGCTTACACAGGCTCATCAACTAGTGCAGGTGTTAGTGGTTAATGTAACGATCACTTAACACATATACAAATACACAAAATACACAAAAATTAAGAAAATAGGAAAAAAGTAATAAAATAGATACACGTAAAGAAAGAAAATTACAATTGCTTAAGCAGCTTTTTCAGTGTCGCTTTGTCAATATTAAAATCTAGAACACTACTATATAAATTGTACAGGGTACTCATGCGTGTAATAGGCTCATGCATGCCGTAATTCGATCTATGATTCGGAACGTTTAACAGATTGATATTACGTAGTATCAGCCCCGGTCGCCGCCAGTCAAAAGGCTTTTGACTATTGGTCAAATTCAATAGAACTTATTTAAAGGTCATAAGGACTTTTTAAAAAAAAATTTAAAGTTTTTTTATTTTCAAATTGTTTCCAGGGCGTCCGCCTGGAAACCAAACTTACAAGGCAGAAATGCTCAACTTGCCATCAAATCAGCTCAATTAGCAACAATTCATCCCTTTCAAACGAATCAAACTCACTTCAACTGAAGATTCTTTCGTTCCATTTGCCAACCTTTGCCGAAGGCCAGCGACAAGTCAAAGAATTTCCTGAATCGTAAATTGCATATGAAAAGAATCCGCATTGGAGTTTTCCCCCTGTCAATGTGCATTTATGTAAATTCAATCCACTCGAGCGACAAAATTGCGCAGAGTTTGGTCCGCCGCTCTATGTGGTACGGAACATGCCTCTTTATTATTCAATTGCAACGACATTAATCAAACGTCTCAACAAGTTAATTAGGATCTTCCGCCATTATAATTGGGAACTGTGCAAATTCAGCAATGCTCAGCCCAGGCCTCATGCACGTTGCCCTTTTCAAATGACCATCGAAGTCTGCTGCCACCAGAAGATTTGGATTGTTCGTCGCCAATTATTGTCAGATTATTGATTTATTAGACTCATTTGGCTTATGGCTTTGCATTGCAATATTGGGTAACCCCCTATAAAGACACAGTGACGCGTTCGATCCATGTACTTAATGCAGATGATCCTTTATGTTTTTTTTTGCTCAACTCATAAAGCTACAAGCACTTAATGTTTTATAAAAGCAAACAAATCGCACAAGCAGAGGCAAGTATTTTTTTGTTTCCTGCATCCTTAAGCTCGGATTCCTGGCATAATACCAAAGCACCCATTTTAATATTTATATAATCACAAAGTCACAATTTCACTTCCCGATGGAGAGTAAACTGAACACCATGTTTTTGGTGCAATTTTATTATAAAAATAACACAAACCCGAAATGAGAGGATTTCTTCCTTCCACACGATACGAAGTGGTAACAAGGACAAATCTGCTACACATCTCATACTCAATATGGCAACTTGGCAAATGAACGGATATATCCATACATAGTCCATCTATTCGTACTCATACTCTGTGCTGCTAATGTTATTATAAAAAGGATATATAAAATTGGCACACACTGTTGTGAAATTGTCCGCAAAGTATGGCGACGCCTCGCTATGACATCGATGTATTGGCTAGGTCCTCCGCCTTGTCACAAAATGAACGATTTTGTGGCGCCACTATGTCTACGGCCAGATAGAAAGATACTTTTTTTATTGCATATTTTGAAGCACAGGAAACTGTCAACGCATAATTTAATGTTTGAGTTGAATTTCAGTTGAAGGACGTTTGGTAGAGATTTACCCTAGGGATATTGATAAGGATGTTATATTAAAGAAATTTATTCCGAATTCAACCCGGCTGCGATTGAAAGACCATGAATGGGGATTTCTGGTAGGATACTATTGTTCTCTTCTTAATTTCTTGTCCAAGGGAAGTCAACAACACCCAATTGAAAAGTACAATGAGCAGGCATTTTTGTAAAGAACAATAAAAATTTTGGTTGTCCGTTTGGCTGTTCTACATTTTTTTGGCAGTTAAAGGCAAAGGTGGTTGATTATCTCTAAGGATACTGCAATAGAAAGACTATTAAGCTCCAAAAAAATTTTAAACATATAGCTACCTATGCGGATAGAAGAAATTTTTTGCAAGCCTAGATAATTATTTCCTAGTTTTTGGTTGCGGTGGGGTTGAAAAGTGTGGTTGAAAAGTAAATTTGCCCTCTTATCATTTCTCTCAAGGACGAACAAGGGCGGTTTAAAAACATGAACTTACAAAACACTGTCGCTCATGTCTGGTTGAAGTAAGGCTTTTTAAACCTATTCCCTGCAAGGCTTGTTGATGACCCAATTGTGGGATTTAAAAAATTTGCAGGTTTTCTATACTAATTTAGCTCGAATCAGTCTCTGCTTATTCTAAAGGTGCTCCATGCTATTATGAAATTAGCAGTTGGTCCATAAGCCACAGTTACAAGTCTAATTGTTATAAAATAACAAAAACACGTGCGGTTTTGCTTACAGTTTCCATTTAATCCAAATCACGTCAAAATGTGGCCCTATGGCATTACGACTCTATGTCAAAAAAAAAAAAATGGGCGCACTGCATCAACTAAAAAACTCTCCGCATTTTGTGACTGTATCGCATTTTCCCCCTCTTAGTTTTGTTAGTTTCGGCCGAACACGTTATCTTTGATTTAGCTTTGCTTTTGCAAAGATGTAGACAGAAAACATGAACAACTTTCATTCTTGCTCCTGGTCTTCATTATTGAAGCTTTCCTCCCCTCAAAGAATTATGAAGCAGAATCCACAAAAAAAAGAAAAAGAGAGATACACGTCTGAATGTAGAGCACACTTTCACTGAGATTCTTCCTCGCTATTACAGTTGACGACTAAGTGAAACTAAAATTTAAATGCATCAGCTTGTATCTTGAATCGATGAAGCCTCTTGGCAGAAGCGTTATGTAAGCTTCGCATAAAAGTCCTTGGTCTTAAACGGGAGGGCATTACCCAATATAAAAATATTTAAATACTATTCATGGTCATATTATTGGGGGTAATCGGGCTTGCTTTGATGTTGCTATAGCAACTCTTTCATGAGGAATATTCCCAAATTATTATAAGGCCATCATAATCTCTAAAATACTAGACCATTTAATTAACAACTCGTAAAAGAGACACGTGTTGCTTCGACAACAACAAAAAACTGCAAGGCCACTTGGACCGGTTGCAAACTGCGGGATGCCATTTTACGTGCATTTTGCTTGATATACCCAGGGATTTCCACCCCGTCCCCAATTTACGAGCTTAGCACACATAGAAGAATCGTGACTCAACAAGGTATTCGCCGACATTAATACCAAGACGAATATCGTCAGCAAACGTATAATTACCTTTTCATTCAGGAATTCTTCGTTATGCTGACCGCAGTATTTTCCCAATATCCATATCGCACACACATCCACCAAGAAGACCGTCTGAAGGTGAATTGACGGCCCTGTATAGCACAACGTCCGTTGCCGATACTGACGTCGGACGAACGTAATAAGGTACTGACTGATGTGGAGTAATTTTGTGTTTAAATCAAACTTTGTAGCAGGAAGGTTATCCCCATGTGGTGGCTGGTAGCTCTGATGTGCTGTGATGGTCATGTCGGTGCCGATGTAAAGGTAGGTTGGCTTGTTAGCTCCGACGATAGTGATAGTTAATTACGCGTGTAAATTGTTGACTTTTAGAAGGATATGTGCTATGCAAAACGATAATAACGATAATACACTCATCAACAATCAAGAGAAATTTTATTGCACTCAAATCGGCTTTGCTGGTACACGCCCTGGCTATACCTCCATAAACGAACTCGAACGCCCGAACACCCACCTTCATCCGGAGGAATGTAAGTATATTCAAGAAAACTTAAATTGTGCATTCGGTTCACACTCGATTAGCAGCCTTTATTTACAGGGAATAAAGTGCTACTCCTGCGGTGCACTTAAATTAAAATTGTTTTACATATTCATATCTGCAGCAGCAGCACTAGCAGCTAGCAGTGTGTGGGGATACGCTGATCGGTGTGCAATTTCGATAAAAACCGACTGGTACGAGTATGTCCTTGCTAAAAAAGAAAATATCAGCAGCAAAAGGACATGATATCTGTTGGACAGCCATATGTTAAAATATCTATATGCTGCAGCAAGGACATGTTCGGGTATGTGCTCTGCACGTTCCTTTAATGGCAAAAATATCATCCTAAAGCCGTTTTAGACCCGCAACCGAATCAGCAGGGCACACCGAGCCAGCTCGCACAGAACACACAGTGAAGTCGCCAACATTTATATGACAGTTTTGTGCTCGTTTATCTGCATTATGAGCCCTATCAATCGTTGTTTTATATGCTCGTTCCTTTAACCCAGCGATTGGGTATAGCATAAAGTCTTGGGAGTTGGGGTCGTAGCAGCGTATCAGGTTCAAATATGTTCCAATCCACCTCCATAGTTTGTACGTCTTGCCAAAAATCGGATTTCAAGGATTTTAGACAGTTGCGGGGGAGTAAAAATTGCTAGCTGCTGCGTCCATGATGTCTAAAGTTTAACTACCTCCCATTCATAGACACGACCTTTCTCGTTTTGTGTCATCGTCGACACCGTCGTCGTCACATGACAAAGTTGACTGTGAATAAATAAAGTGGCGAACACAATACACGATACCTATTTGCCTCAGCTAAAAGTCAAATGCGAGGTAAAATAGGGAATAAAACAGAAAACTGAATAAAAATAATGGAGCCGAGAGAGAAACAAACATAAGAGTGCTCCTATCGAGTTAGCAAATTCGATGGATATTCATGACAATCCTCCTTCGGATGTCTTAAATTTGGTCATATTTCAGATAGATTTCCTTTGGTGCTTAGTCGAGCATCGTCGTCGGGACTCTGGAGATATATTGTTCGGTGGTGTAGGTATTTGTATAAGTAGCGCTTGTACGACTGGAGGGTAAAGCTAATATTTGCGAATTTGGTATGAATAATGGCGTCGGTGATGTTTCGACGCGGGGGATACAATGGAGTTTGGGATCATTTGTTCGTGTTACGCATTGAACATTATTCACCATTCGCACGTAGGTATGCCGGCCGAACACGAAATCTGTATACGAGTTTTTTGTGTGCACACCTTCATCGGAAATTTGTCAGATTTTTTTTGCCATACCTGCCTGACTATCTTCTGGTGTCTTTAAATGGCTTTTGCTTTGTTACCTTAAGGTATATCGTTCACCTTTTTGATTTTTAGATTTTTCTTCATTTTTCTTCCGGAGAAAATGAGCGTAAACGTACGTGCGTGCGTGTGGGACGGATAACGCTACTGGAAGTAGTTGATTCAGTGTCACGTCAAGTTGCAAAACGGGTTGTGTTAAAATATTTTAATGTTCAGGTAGTGGGGAAAAAACGAGCGGTAAAGGGACGGCGATCTAGCCAGAAGAGTCAAAATGGCTCAGGTTTACGGGATGGCTGGGTCATCTAGACTGGATGGACCCCAACGCCCTGACACGGAAAAACTTCGAAACCACCCCGCAGCGACGGCGCAGTAGAGAAGCAGGAGACAGAGCTGGCTGGCGAGACATCTTGGCTGAGGCCCAGGTCCATACCCCAGACTGTAGCACCACCTTAAGTAAGTAAGTATAAGCTGGTGGGAAATTAGGCTAAAGCAAGAAGTGGAGAGAAGCCAATGAGACTCGTTTTTCGAAAAGGTACAAGGATACTATACAAGGAAAATAGCTATATTTAAGCTAAAGTGCAACAAAGGAGCTGGAGCTGACGGCCTAGCGAACTTTTCAAATTTCTTAAGCAATTATCTGGTTAGGAGCGTTCATCAGCTGATCTTCAAGATAATGGTCGGAGGAAAGCATACGCCCGGTGAATAGAACCTCAGAATTGTTTGCCCACTTATATATCCTACTTATGAGTCAGAGGTGAAACTTTTCGATTGCTTATTGTTATGATATGACAAACGATAATTGAGTACCTTGTACCTATACTCGTAAAGTGGTAAAGTTTCAACATCGAAGTGACAAGGGTTTCATGAACACACAACGTAATGTTGGCTAGGTACCACTGGGTGGGTACCTACCTATCTAACATGGCTTTCCATGGCAACTGATAAAATTCAACGTCCGCCCTTAATATATATATGTTTAAGAAAGCAACCTTAGACATACATGTATACTGTACACATCAAGACCTATTCATCTAGTGCCTACTTTCCACCCCACGAAAAAGGAACTCTATTAATTGCCGTTGTTTATTATTTATAACTTGCAGTATAGCTACGAACTATAATGCCAATATTATTCCGCCTCGCCTATTGCCGTTCTGGTTTCTGTTCCATGGAGTGCACTCTACTATTGTTTGTCTACACAACAACAACACCACATGTGGAGCGTTTTTGGGTGGATGTTAGGAAAAGGCTTCATGGTTCCCTTTATTTTTATTGGAAACAACTGCGTTCCACTTCATGCCGTATCTATATCAAATTTTAACGTCCTTAGAGTTGTGAACAGGCTATACTACAACGAAAATACAGCAAAGGAATCTCAAAGCCAAGAGATCCAGTAGAGAAATCAATAAAAGAATATTCTTTCGGCGCCATTGTTACAATGCGGTTGTCTCGGTGTTGCCAAAATGTCTGGGCCCAGTGATGGGGAAGAGGCTACGCAACTGCCAAGAACACAATATTCTCGTTGACGCGTTGCGGATCCTTTTTTCTTTCGTAAAGGCGACGGTGGGCGATAACGATAAACTTTAAATACCACGCATCATTTGCCTGCCCTAAGGTCAAACACGACCAAACTTTATACGGATCGGCCTGATCCCAATACTATACGATATAGGTATTGCCTATCCAAATACGATATATTGCACCACACACCCCCGCTATAAAATATTCAATGCGAGGACGATACAGCATTGTTGGATGAATTATTATTACTACAGTATTTGCAAGGATGAGGACGAAGGTGTTGCGCGGCTTAAAGGCTGAATCACTTATTCATTTACTCGGCTCTCGATACCGATAGTCAAGCAGCTGCAATGGTAATCCAATTTCAAAGACATGTGCTCAATGTCGATTGTTCAACTTGACTCATTTGCAATTCCCTGACGAGAAAAAAGGACTCGACTCTGCGTTTCTCTGGTAGCTTTGCCTTCGCAACTCCACGCAACTCGCTGTGTATGTGATTGCTATCGTATGGGAAAGTTATGAACGTAGGTATCTGTTTAATAAATTTCCCCCGTCTGATGTAGGGCACGAAGACGGTGTAAATGTAAAGGTATCTGGGGCAGAGATTGACAAAGCCAATCAATCAATACTTTTTTTCGTTTATGGATTATTCTGATAGTTGGCGGGGGAGGAAGCTATATTCCTTCTGGAGCTATAGGTGCTTTCACTGATTGCGAACATTAGGTTAACCCAAGTGAGTGAGAAGAATAAAACTTTGATCCATCGACACACTCCCCGCATGTGGGAGCTAAAACAGACACTTATACAAAATAACGAAGGGAAGTTTTTCTTCTTCTTTGTCGTCCTTTCTTACCCCCGCCGAAATGTGTGTGTGTCAGTCAGGGTTGGCTTCGTTATTTTTATGTATGGAAACTTTGCCAAGGATTGATTTCTTTTCACTGGAATGTAGCATGCGAAGCAGCGTTTGTTTGACTATTCGGAGGGTGGTTGACATTTATTTTGGATACCTCGGAATGATACCTACTTTGACGATAGTTCTAATTGGCGACGAGACAGAGAATGCCATGGTCAGAAAAAGGATATTTCCCTGCTGAAAGTTATACCCACTTGCACTATAAAGGCTGACGCTGTCACTCTCTTAATTGAATCAATATTGGCTTCACTTGCGACAAGATCCAGTGTCACGCATTGATTAAGGTTGTATAATTGAAAATAGATCCATCAGCTAAGTGCAAGGTATATTTAGTTCCATTTAACGCATTGTTAATTGCTATGCTTAATTGGTTTAAGCGCAAAAACACATTTTTGTCAGACACATGCATGAGCTTCTTATAGGCACTTATTAAAAGTGCTCAAGCAATCCTAGGGCACTTTTAAAAGTGCTGAACCAATCTTATATAGGTGAACCCGCACATGCAGCCATTAAAATATTTCTAAAAATAAGAAAAAGATCTAATATGCTCCTGCAACCGAGGAAACTGGGGAAATGGGTGATGAAATAAAGAAAAAAATCGTGTTCCCCCTGGGGATTTTATTTATTTTAAATCGTCTTTAATTTTAAAAAAGGGCTATTAAGGGTTGTTATAGGGCAGTGATAAGTGTGATTTAACACGACGGCTGATAACCTATATTAGGCGTAACTATTGAGAAACAGATTTATGGCGAATATCGTGGATTTCAAGCGCCAAAGGGGTGTAATTTCAGAGTGTTTATGTGCGGTGTAATAAACTGTGGTAAATGCAGGTATTTATGACTTAGAAGTTTGTTAAGTGCATTGACCGAACATAGTCGCTTTTGGAGAATGTCAAATTTTTTTTTAATTAAGATGAAGTTGAATGAGTGTTTCATCAAAAGCGACTAAAAGAATGTAAAAAAGTGGATTATAACATGAATTTAAGTTGATTCAGCGGGACAAAGAATATTTATTTTCAAAGGCAACCTTCAACAAAGCAAAATTGTTTAAAAATTTCAACCGTAGTCTCTAGTTTTAGCAACTGTTTCGTAATAAACTTCACTTAATTTGCTTCTTCTTTATGTCCCGCCTTGCTTATTGAAATTCCTCTTAGTGTTCTTGGTAATCGGTTCTTTTTTTATCCTTTAACTCAGTGAAATTCTCCTAGAAAGATCGATGATGCTAATGATTATTGATTGCTGGTAATGCTTAATAGACGTAGAACGTGTCCTTGTCAAACAGCCTATCCTTTTATTTCTTATATAAGCTTTTGTCTCAGGTCTGGGGCTAGCACAATTGCACAGGCTGACCTGAGCCCTTTAAAGGCTAAGTTTTTAAAACGCACTTTAAGAACGTAAGCCGAAGGCGAGATGGTCCGGCAGCATCATGACAAATAAGGCCTAAAAAGCCGTCTGATCAAAGTTTATTACAGCATCAATATAAAGCCGTTTGCAGGTAAGCGATACTATGAAAATCAAAGTAGGTAATCGACACAATTTTTCCAATACTGTCCCTTAAAGCCAATGAAACACATGAATAGCACAGCAGATATACAAAAACCCAAAGATACGTCCATCAGAAAGAAAGTATTACCTTATTCTGTTATAGCAGCCGCAGTGTGAAGCTTTAATTTAAATCCCATTATTCAACTTCATTTTAACCATCGTATCCGATTCCGTTTATAAATCGATTTCATTCGATAATACCCACACACTGGTGTACCGCACTCTGTCTAGTTTCGCACGTTTATACATCACAGAGAGGGCAAAATATCCTTCCTACCGAAATGATAGCGACTGGCCCGAAGCTGCCTTGCTTCTTCCTGATGCCTGCTCACCTACGTTTTTAAAGCAGTTCGAGGCGACGACCGACGTGACTTGAATCCAAGTCAAACAAGGCGAAGATAATTTCAATAATGTGGACACATTTCCGTTGTTCCTGCGGAGGAGATCCATTCTTGCTTTTATGCCTCCAACAAACGAGAACGACCTGACAAATCGATAAAGACCTTAATGATTATAGGCTTGATAGAGAAGCAGTAATGCGTAGGCCTTTAAACTGTTAAATTATGTGGTAAGCTTGAGCTTCGGCAAATAGGTTCCATTATTGATTAACACTTTCGCATCGGCCTTTAGTTGCGACACACTATGATCTACGCAACCGAAATCTCAGAAGTGACGGATTGTAATTATGTCTATATTTGTTTTATGACAATATTAATATCCTTCCCGGTATTTATCTGGTCGAAAGTGAATAAAATGGACAACAGGTGATTAAGGCAATAGACACCTGGCCCGTATGAGTGGGCAATAAAACACAGCTCCGTTCAACCATGCAGCGGCGATCATCCCGCTAGGATTTAGCCTGCAATCCTATTTGCATAATTAGTTGAGCTTATCGTGCGAAAACTATTAACTGAAACCAGAATTCAGTTCCTTGCAGATAGGTGGCACTCATGTGTTTTAGAACAGCTTTTCTGTCCGGAATCCGGTCGATGTTAACTCAAAACCGGAAACCATGCCCAAAATATATGCTGACTCTAGATGAAGAGCAGTCCTGGCCGCTGTCGGTGATGCTTCTGGTGCTAATGGCACATTTATCCACATGTACAGTTCATTGAAAAATGTCGAATCCACTACCCCCGATAGTTGCGATATGCACTGTTAACAGATAGCAGTTGCAGCTTGCAGCACGAGCCATGGTCGGAAGGAGATATTGCCATTCGGGCTTGGTTATCATTTTATACGCTCTCGTGGAGGTTACGAAATATTCCATTAAAGACAGATGTGACTTATTGCAGGACGGAGGATCTATTTTTATTGTTAAACGTCCATATGCCTTCTTCCGCACTTCTGTCACCCGAGTGTATGCCAATTATGCAGTATCTCTTCGAAAGCACTCTGCCAAGGGGGGAAAAGTGTTTCAACGAGACGAATGTTTAATCATCTTCCCGCATCACCCGAGTCGTTTGCGAATTTGAATTTTCGTGGTTTTGAAAATTTTCCGACGAAGTCTGTGGACAGTAGCCCAAAGTAGTCCAAAGTATCTATACAGTTTGGTCTTTTGCTTTGATGGAAATTCAATAAAAATCGCATTTAATGCCAAATTGAGTAACTAATATGGCGTATAACCACTAGCGACATTATTCGCGCGAACCATAAGCTCTTTTAGGAGAGGGTGAAAAATCATCTTACAACGAAACGCTTTTAGCCTTTCTGGCGAACTTTCTGTATGCCTGCGACTGTTGAGTCTACACAAGTCTCTAAAGCCAACCCAAAGTCGGTCTCGCGGGTTAAGGGAATAATGTGCGGTTTGATAAGGAATTAATACGTGATAAGTGGAGATAGAACGTTTTGAGAGGGTATGAAAATGGCATAGTAAGTGCAAGTTGGAAGGGTATATGTAGGTATGTTTTCGGATTATCCTAGAAGGGGTTGTTGCGACAGCTTAGCAAAGTCATATTCAGCATTGGGTTTGAGATTGCGCTAGGCGTTTCTGGTTAACATGTTGCAAACTTTGAGGTGTGTATTGCGAAAGAGTGTGATGCCATATTGTGAAGCCAACTGTTGCCAACATAGTGAAACACATGGTAAACACGCATTTCATATATAATTATAAAGTATATAATGCGTATAGGATCTCATTATTTTAAGTCGAGTTGTTTTAACTTTTGCATAAGATTTTGCTCTCTACATAGCTGTCCACATTTAACTGTTGTAGAAAACATTAACTCTTGATGTTTGATCGTTTAAAGGATGTCTTACTATCAAAACCTTTTTTTTACAAATTAATTCTTTGCAGTCCCTAAAGAACTTGCATCATTGCGTTTTAAAGTGAAATTATACGCAATAAATTGAACTTTTTATGCATCTCCACCTCATTAACTCCACTCGATATTATTATTATGTGCAATGTGCTGTATCAACAGTTTTAAACTTAACGATAATTTTTCATTTGCCACTTAATTTCACATGCAATGCCATT
Organism: Neoascia interrupta; assembly: GCA_947623515.1. Taxonomy (NCBI): domain Eukaryota; kingdom Metazoa; phylum Arthropoda; class Insecta; order Diptera; family Syrphidae; genus Neoascia; species Neoascia interrupta. The sequence continues at coordinate 44,509,077 of OX392462.1, read as the reverse complement.
ACCACTGAATTGATTGTATCAAAGCGCGCCTATTACTATAATGCTTCATCATAATAATTATAGGGCATTGTTCATCCACACGACTGCACCCTTTTTGCCATCACCCCACACACGACCCCATCCGCAGATTATACCCACAAGCACTCATCGTGGAAGAGAAAACTTCATAACGAAAACATATAGGTCAAATTTGGGACATGGCTGCTGAGCCGGTGCATCGCTGCACAGGCCGCACTGAGCAAAAGATGTCGGACTGCTTGTTTTCGACTGCATATTGCTGCTGCTGCTAACGAGTTCGTTAATTCAATTCTAGAAATAATTCGGACGTCAATAAAAAGAACAAAAACAATTTAAGAGGATTAAAACATGGGCGCGGAAGAGGTGCCCCTACAATAACAGCAACACAATAGTTTTGGCTTTTTGGCAGTCAATTCTCATGTTGTTCTCTCGTCTTCTCCCCATTCGGTTATTAAGCCTATGCAACAATAGCACGATACTCTGATGGCTAAAAATTCAATTTCATGCCCCTTTGGATAAACAGATCCTTAAGCCCTCAGTAGCCTCCGCACCACACACCGCGTCTATGGAGAGTACACATATGGATTTACGGTATCGTGCGCTGGTGCATTTCTTATTATTCCTGTTTTATTGTTTTACACATAAGTGGTCCATTCAGTGGTCAGGCCTGGCTGGCGCCTAACGCTGTCCAGCCCATGGCGTTGATTAAATGACGGCATTTAATTGTTGTTTTAGCGTCGATCCGATGGGTAGAAAACTCTGGCAGGGTGTTATTTGCTATTTGAGGACTATATAAACCGAACGGTAGTTTTATGCTGTTTTTCCAACCTTTAGAATCTGGCCTAAGGGTCCTTAGTTTCTGATGCATAATACCTTCTTCCAAAGTGACCTATCGTTGAAGGATTAGTCATGGGTAAACTTGACTTGTTCCGGTCCTTTTATGATTTCCGCCATGCTGTAGCTTTAAGTGTGTCAATCGTGCTCATGGTTAAGTGAGCATAAAGAAACATACCTATTCAAAAGGCTTTGGTAAAAGGTATGGAGCAAAGGTTCTGTCTTTTCTAAACATGAGTACCTTTTTCTTATGTAAATTGTAAGGAACACGTAGAGAATAGAATAGATTCCTTCCCGAAGGTCTGTAAAGTTTCCGACCTGGGACTCCCTGGTTGTACGTTACGTTAACATGAACTGCTTAATCAAGCTTAATGTTTCCTACCTCTGCTTGAGATACCCTTTGAAAAATTTAATGTTTTTTTTCTCCTCAAAGCAATAAAAAAGGACCATTTTTACCATTTTAATCACTCCGATAAACATGCGCAACAACTTGTACATTCTATCGTTGTTGCTGCAGCATGTTATAGCGGCTATAATGCGTTTTTTCGCCGCCTTCGAATATTCCTGTACCCAACAAGTTCGACCCCATCGTTATCATGTCCATACAGCTGCTCTCATTTGAATGAAACTCAATACCAATTTAAGCCTCCCGATTAATGATCGCCAGACTATGATCTTTCAACGCCTTTATTTTCGCCTATATTTTCTCTGTATCCATTCATTTGGAACTCCCGCCCATAAGAATCGGGAAACCCATAGAACCCCAAATGAACAATCGGATTTTAAATGTTTTATCGATAACCTCATTCCGTGCGGTCCTCATCAATCCATCAAACGGACCCAAAACAAAACTAACCAATCCCTCCATACACAATCGATTGTCTCTCTGTTAGCCTCTGGCTGTATCTCGTCGTTTTATTAGTTATCGGCTTTCGGATAATATCAATTTTGATTGCTTCTCGAAAATTCGTGCCACCGAATCGGCAGTTTAATTATATCGTTAGATGCAAGCCATAAATATCAATTTACACTGACAATGGTGGTCTCTAAAAGTGCGTAAGTAAGCCCCCTGTTCCCGATTGGATTATGGAGTGGAAAGCTTTGGAGTTTTGAAAACGAACAAAATAAAAGCCTCACAAAAGAACGTTAGATACATAAATGCGGGTTTGGGGAAAAGCCAAATTCGACACAACAAAGCAAAACATCATCGCCGAACTAACAATAATCCACAAAAGAAACGAAGAATATTTCCTGCAAAAAAACCCTTTGTACAACCCAATGGGGTTCGATAAAGAAACAAAACCAAACAGAGGAGAAGACTTTCCTCTTCCCGACCCAAATCCTCGATATAAAATCCTGATGAATTACAATACTTGTTAGAAATTTTTCTGGAACAAATGTTATCCCACGACGTGAGCGGTCGTTATGGGTTTGTTTACAAGAAACGATAGAGAACGGGAGAACGCATCAGCATGCTATAGGATTTCATTAAAGGGCATATCAACACATAGAGAATAAGAAAAAATCGTCGGGATTTGAGTGGGAAATTTATGAACACTGTACACACACAATGCAGTAAAGCCAATTCCTGTTCGCCACCACACGAAACGAACTGACACAGGAGTAAAATTGATGCTCCCCTTAGAAGGAGGTTTTTCTTGACGATTTTTAACTAACGCCTTAGCGGTTAGCCATTTGGTCTTTGGTGGCATACAGCAGCGAGGGTCAAACATCAATATTTACAATTATCTGCTCAATTTCCACATTCGCAGAGCACTGTTGAAATCACCCTGCTGCCGGTTTATCCCCAAGCACAGACGCGTTCTGTCGTGGGAGAACACTCGTTGTCGTTGACACATAACCCCAACAATGACAATTTGGTATTATTTGCTAAGGACCGAAAAACCGATCCAATTATTTCATAATCCGTTAGAAACATTTTCGGATTTACAAGCAATGAAATTGGGTATGTCGCGAGAATTGTGTATTGCCCATCCCAAAGTATGGTATGTACTGGGTGTCCTTTGAGGTAATACTCAATCTATGGGGTATTAAAGCGAAATCATTGGCACGTAGTTAGCAGAATGGGTTGCTGCTTGTGCGACGGTATTTCAGCAGAGGAAGCCCTTATCAGTGACACCATTGATCTTTGTTTATAGCGTACCTACCAGTATGCCGCCACACATGACCACACGCTATACATGTGTAGGGAGCATCAGACAGGACGCTTGGATCCAATCTACGTGTGTTTTTGAAGGATATCTGACTACTAGAAACTTTTTCCCATAAACCACGTCACGGCATCCCTAAAGGAATCATAGCGTTACACATAAACCACAATGTTTTACCGTCAAAACCACCATCAGCCCCAGGATCATATACCTAAACCTAACATACTACAGCCGAATCAGAACTATTCAATATTCCTCTTGAAACAACTCCTGTGGTTTCCATGTGTGTGGTTGAGAGTGGGATGGTCTTCCTCTCCTTTTTTTCTATTATATTCATGCCTTATCACTAAAGGTAAATCAAATGACGGCTTTTACACCTGCTAGCACCTCGGTGTTTTCATTTCTATGTTAGAGACGGGGGCGTGGGTTGGGTATACACCCACTGTGTATTCGAGGAGTGTCGGGTGACAAACGGCAGCAGCGCCGACAAGTGAATTAAGATCTATATCGTCGTCATCACATACCGACACACGTGGACAAAACAAGATTCGAGCACATTTCCTTGTTGTGATTCAGTTCGACGAAATGTAATTTGAAATCAATTATTTAGTTTGCCCAGGTGATTTTCTTGGCTGGTCGTCGAATGACCTTAACACTGTCCAACGCTGCGAAGTTTGTTGTTTCAAGGAGACACTTGTCTCTTGTCTGTCTTCTCTATTAGGCTTTTTTTTGACTATGGCAAGTAGGTAGTTGCCTACTTATATACTTTTATCGATCTTATGCGCGGCTCTTAGAGCTTTCGACCGTCATGGACTAAATTTTACCTTGATACTGATACTTTGTGTTTTGACATTTAGACGAGGAAATGATACGCGAAATATAGTGATGCGTACCCACCCTTACCAAATCGCTTGACCTACAGTAACGGAAACAACAATCCCCCGATTTGCCTAGAATGTGGGTACTAAAACACTTCCAAATAGCTCTTAACCAATAAGATAAGGTTGGGTCTAGGTGACACTTGAATTTGCGACTTTGCAAAATATCAGTAATTAATCAATTTTTGAAGAATAACGATTCAATGAAATCCAGAGTAAAGTTAAGAGTTTTTGTTGTGCAATTAAGAGAAGTGTTCGAAAGATGAAAAATAAAAAGCATAGCCCGTGCATGGATGACTGCTTTTGAAATCTTTTGGAGAACGACAAAATCAAGGTTAGCTCCGAAATACCACTTTACGGAAATATTTCGGATTGCAAAGTCTTTTTTCGCTATACTATATAAGCTTCGCTCAAGCAAACGACAAACAAGTTTGTCCGCACCCCATACAAGTCAAAATGAAAGAAATATGTATACGTTGCGTTGTGTTGTAGAAAGTACCACAATTATATGATTGCATTGCATAGCCATCATGTAGATCCAACTTTTGCAAATGCTGGAAGTCTACGCCTTGGAAATACTCGTACTACGATATCCCTGTGCAAACTGACTTCCGTTAAACAACTTTTTGTTCATTGACTTTTGTTAGCTACTTTATGTTTTGTCCTATTGGTGGTATAGGCAAGGTACCTACTTTAGTCCTCCTGGTCCTAGACGTATCCGAAAACATAAGCAAACTAATTTGCTTAATTTTCATACCATAATAACAAAGTCGGGGCGAAAAACCTTACTACCAAACGTACACATTTCTGAAATTATCAAGACGCTTGTACACAACGTTCGAAGATTACTCCTGCACCGCCCCCAACTCCAACCAACTTTCCGGCCCCGAAACACGCAAAACATCTTTAGTTAGAGTGCAAAAGAAAAAGAATAGGTAGTTCCATTCCACCAAAATCTTGGTCAAGCTTTTTGACTTTCCGAGTCTGTCCTACAAGACTTCTCTCAAACTGCAATGTTGACTGCCTTATCCAAGACCTGCCGTCGATCTAAGTGGCTCTAGGGTAAGAGCCCAATTTACTCACTGACTAGGTATGTACGTGTGTGCTGGAGCAATTAATTTACGTTTCAGCGTACAACAGAGGCAAGGACTAGCGTAAAATCGTAAAAACACAGAGGCGTACAACCGCATGTGATGCAAAAACCCATTTTAATCGGTGCTTGGGAACGCGCTTGCCCGACAAATCAACAAAACGACATTGTACGCAAAAGGAGCAACGGTGCGGCGTCCGACTTTCATTGTATAGGGTTGCTTCAAAACAAAAGGCACGAAACCTGCACGGCTTCCAGAACAGCTCGCAACAATGCTCAATTGTTTCTGTTGGAAAGCTTATTTCACTATCATCCCGTGTCTATGCGTTCTTATAATGAGTGTAGTGAGCGTAACGTCGAAGGTTTATGAATGCGAGCCTCTATACGAAACCGACACAATTCCTTGAATACTTGCCAAAAATATGTATATGGCATCCCTTTATGAAATATTGAGATAGTTCGTGCATTCAATTATTATTGCATAGGAAACGGGGTTAAACGCGGGTCGGGCTCGTACTGACTGCAGTCTTCGACTGATGGGTTTATAGATTGGGAACTGGCTTTGAAAGTATCAGATTCATAGCTATTTAATTAACCAAGAGCAAGAATATAATAACTCTAAGCTAGAAGTAAGAAAGACATTACAAACAGATCACAGTGGGATGAGCAACACACTTCTCCAAGCTTTAACTTCTACGGGCACTTGGTTAACGTCGACCTGGTCTGGTAAAGACACTCTAGTGGGGCTATCTTTAGTTGCAAGGCACAAGCAAAAAATTTTTCTGAAAAAAAAAAAAAACGACAGGATTATCATAAGCGGGTTAACACTTCACAAAAACGTTGCCATTGCCAATGAATTGTTGCGTTCGATTGGCCCACCAGTATAGTGTTGTCCATGGGGAGATTGAGCAATTGCAGCATCTCTTACCGACTCCATGGCATTGTCTTTCGAATTTGGATGACGTGATCGGAAGAATATAAGCAGATATTCAGTTTACTTTATTGAATTTTGTGGATTAAAAGTAGCGAGACTGTTAGTGGTAGAAAAGGTTTTGGTTTTTTACTAACATGATCATTCGACGTAGATACTTTAGTGTTAGCAACGCATTATACCTAAGCAAACTATTGTTCTGATTCTATTCGCTTCTGTTATTATTATGCTTACAGAGGGCCCCTGCGAAGAGGTTAGGTAGGGCCAGGGGACTTCTTTGTTTCTCCACCCTATTTCATAGCACCGCAGTGATTTGAATTATTAAAGCACTACTAAGGCCTATACATGACAGCTATTTTAGTTAGAGAACACATTTTACCACAAAAGCTATTATTATTTGAGGACAAAATATTAAGAAAAAAAATCAGCAACCACTATTTTGCTTGTTCCAGATTAAAAAACCAAAGGTTTTAATTAAAAAATAAAAAAAAAACAATTCTCAGCAGTTCAATATTGAATTATCACTCTATACACCGAAATGTTTGTAAAAAAAATGCTTAATCCAAAAACTCAAGATGACCCAACTGTTATTATCTAAATCCATTTTTTCTTTGAGTTTTTTCACATATTTTTTCTTCACTGCAGCGTTCTTCATCGCAGACCTTGTGTCTTGCAACTTTTTAGTGCCAGTATATTCTTACACAAGGCCCCGCTACCAGAGTAGGTCAACTATTTATGGGCATCATGACACCATGTACATGAATGTTCACAAGCCATCGTCCCAGCACTAAAGACGCAGCAGCAGTAACAGCAGTCACTATAGCAGCAATGTGTATCCTTTTTTCGACCCGTTTGCTGTTTGCTATATGTACCAAATCGAGAGAGGAAAATTTAATAATTTCCTCAAATATTTGCCAATTTCTTGATGGCTCTAAGCTAACTAGACATCATAAGATGATGCATGCACTAACTTCCTTTAAAGGAAACTCCCAAGACCATACCAAGCCAGGGACGGTGGTGTCATCTCCTGCCGAGCAAAGCAAACAACCCCATATATTTCATGCCATCATTCCTTTTTTGATCCTTACTTGCAGGAAGAAGGTCTTAGATGATGAGCCATGATGTTGATGATGATTATGATTATGACTGATTGGGTTCGCTGTGACACGAAAATAAAATACACAAAACATACACAAGGCAGCAAAGTGTTTAAACCTTGTAGAGTTGGCAGCAGAATTTGTGCATATGCATAGGAACTCCTCCGCCCTCCTGCCCCACTTTACCGCCTTATGCTCAACGTACACGTACCGCTTGCAAAATGAAATGTGTCATAAAATATTACGAGATGATTATGATATTCTTTTACGAGTCCACGAAAACGGTCCTCCTGAGAAGGGCGGCCGGGACGCTCTATGTGTACATGCGGGCTCTGCAATCTGTATCGCGCCGCAACTTTACCCAAAACCCTTATCCTCATCAGGTATGCCGTGTATTGCCTTATTCTTTCGATTATCGTGGAAAGCGGTTTTTCGTTTGAGCTTTTTTTGACGTTTGCCCCAACCTCTAACCAGGCTCATCTCTGCATTAGTTAAATATGTCACTGAGGTAATCGAGGTGTGAATTTTTTATAAGTGCTGGGTGGAGTAAGGACTTTTCTTTTCCCGTGCGTATGCTGTATGGCTATAATATGGAAATTGAAAAGTGAATTTCTTTTCGTGCGTAAAGAACACATATTTTTGGTACTCAAACACAATGTTATTTTTTTGTGTCGACTTTATAAAAACAATAGCGGAGAATATGTCAATTTGTTTTGTGTTTGTTGGTGGAATGTTTAGAAATGAAGTCATTAGTCCAAAGGAAAATGGCCTTTGAAAACAAAGTATTGTGAATTACGGTGAAATACCATAAATTACCGGCTCTTTGGCTGGGTCCTTGTTTTTTTGTTAAATTCAAATGACGTTGATAGTAATTTTGAAAATTGTTTTTCAATGGTACTTATTACCGGCTGTAATAGATGAGTTTTTGGTGGGCGTGAATAGTGCTGTCATACGTTGACGAAGTTTGGAGTATAGACAATGGGATGGCTTAAAAGTTTTTGTTTTGTCAACAATCGGTAACATGGTGGTTTTTTAAATCAAAAGCTGTTCATGTGTTTATGAAAAATTAATAACGACGAGTGGTGCTAAAAGTGGACGTATAGGTATCTCATTATTGAACATATTAAGATTAGAGGAAAACAATTGTTTTATTTTAATATTAAAAAAAAAGTTTTTTTTTTACTTTTACTTTAAAGCATTTGCAAAAGGTTTTTGGTAAGGAATCAACAGCGTGTTTTCTGTTTTATTTTTAGCTGGAAGTCAAGGATACCCATCAGCTGCTATAAAATATCGATAGAGCTCATTGTTCTGTGCAGAGAGGAGCTAAAAATCGGTAAGTTATCTCTTGCTTTAAAAATAGTCTTTCAATGCAACTATGCCAACCGAAACTCATTTTTCGCGAGTTATGGCGAAAACCTTTTGCGAGTTATCGCGTCTATAAAGCATCTCAGATTATGCTTATGTAAGTAAAGGCCTCTATAGAGCCAGCAACTGGGAGCCTTATACAAGCTATAGTTCCTTAAAAGCCCTCAAACAGGAAACCTTAAGTAATAGCCCCTAAAGCCTGCAACAGGAATGCTTATGCAAGCAACAGTTTCGGAAAGGCTTGATGGCTTGATGCATAAGGAAGCTGTTCCCAACAGTTAAAGGTTCCCTTGGTGCAGGTAAAGTTTACTTTGACACAGGAGATTTACCGAAACAAGACGCATGATTTACGCAGACCCAACTACTGGACAGTTCGTTGCAATCCTAAGAATTATCTCCGAATGATCTTCCAACAGGTCCCTAACCGGTGAGCAACACTATCGACCTGGGAAGTCCTTTCTGGCTCTATATTCATGCATCTGACCAAAGCTCGAGAACTACGGCTTGTAGTAATAGTTTTTTTAAGCCTCACAGCCGGCAAAACGCTAAACACAACGAGAGTAAGAAAGGGTGCAAAAAAGATGTTGACTTTGAGCTGGAGGAAATTAAATCACTTAAACTTGATATAATTTTTTGAAATTGTACTGGTTTTATGCCAAGTTTTCGCTTGTCATTTGGCAATTTTTAATAAGGATGTCATTTTTTAAAATCGTGGGGGCCGCGCCGTGTGTGGCGAAGTGACTTGAATCACGCGACCGAGGCAATTATAGTATTTTTTTCCGGTACCACCTCCGCGAAGTCTTGCAAACACTCCGAGAATACCATGTCATGAGAGCCCGCTCAATTCGTTCTTACTCATGTAAATCAAGATCTAACAACTAACGACATTCCTAAAAAAAGTTGTTCGCATAACAGTCACGTTGGGCATCTACTACACATTCACCCGACCAACGGGTTGTAAGTGCAGTTAGTTAACTTAATAATTGGCGGCGTAAAGATTTACTCACAGGACTTCTATATTCTTGCACTCAATATTAAAACTTTTTCCAATTTCTTCCTCGCATTGCCCCGAATTCATGTTTTTCTTTCCTAGAAAATTAAAAAAAAGATATATTGAAACTTTTCTCTTATACAACTTACTTTCATTGTTTCGGTGTCTTCTCCTCTTCACTTGGTCCTTCCAGTTTTAACTCCTCAATGGGGTGTTCTTCCTCTTATTCGTTTGTTCGTTTGAATCACCTCCATCGGTAACATAATAAAAAGCAAAATCCCTTTGTTTCATCCTGAATTGATTTGGCCCCGTTGCTGTTCGTTGTTGCTTTGGCCATTCAGTTCAATCTTCTCGTCTTCTCGGATTTGGATCAACTTATAGAACAAAGAAAAAGGAAATGGTCAGCGTAGGTTAAAGAAAACCTCGTTTGACGTGAAAAAAAGACGCACTTCACCTTAACCGGGAAATGGGCTAAGCTAACCGATTGTTGCGTAGTCTTTAGTTCAAACGTTAATTTTTATTGTTATTGTTGGTGGTGGGTACCTACTTTGGGAATATCCGAGCCTTTCACAGAAACTGAACGCCCCAACGAAGATGGGATGTGTCAAAACTTATCATTATCGTTTATGATCATTACACAATCAGCATCGGCGACTTTAACCAAATGATGATAGACGTGATGGCATGTTAAGGCGGCTGACAATGAAAGAAAACCAATCCCCCATTCGGCTTGATGAGGCTTCACTATTTTCTGAAAGCGGTTTTTAAACCACAACTTATTGTTGCATAAAGTCCCACAAAGTTTAACAACAATTTACGAAGAGGTTTATTGTAGGTTGTACGCCTTAATAGCCGAATTCATTTCTCTTCTCGTTAGACAATTTCCGTTAATTTGTTTGCAATTAAGAAGCTAAGCAGTGCTCAATAATCACGCTTGGTTGCGTAGAAAAGTTTCAGTTTATATTTCATGGGCTTGCAAATTGTAGACCCATTGAAAGGACGCACCCCCAGCAACGTCCGTCGAGTTGTCGGGCTGGTATGGATGCATTGCTCACGGCTTTGCTGAAGCGAAAAGTATCATCGAAGATAAAGCAATAAATCAAATTGGTAGATAAAAGCAGTTTGGTTCATTTCGGACCGAACGAACACCACCAACCAAGTCATCCGGCCACCCAACTGAACCCACGACCAACGAGCCATCTGCGTTTCTGACCGAAAATCAAAAACAGCCAACTCTCCGTATGGGCCCTGTGGTGGCATGGCCTGCTTCCCCGATGATAGGTCGCTATATAGTTGTAATGTACACTGCACTCTTTCGAGGCTGGGCTGACTTTTGGTTGGTAAACAATATGCAGGAAGGACCGATCAAATTCTTTATGTCCTCTTTTCGGGGCCGATATATGCGTGAGACCCCGGAAGGCTGTGCATAAATGTTTTTCAATTAAGTATCGAAGAGGTGACGGAAGTATTAGTCCCTTACAGTTCTGGCCTTAAGTTAAAAAATAAATAAATATAGTGGCGCAACAGCTCGAGGTGAACCAGGGCCAACTTCTCAACAATGTATGCTGGTGTGTTAAATTCTTTGACATATAAAGGGACCTACAATTTTTTGCCGAATCCGAACGGCACTTTGAGAAGTTTTTTAAGACAAGTAATACTCTCGGAGGGCTTGTCAGAACAAGTCTTTTTTTCAGGTGACGATGGCAAGCCTTAAGACACGCATGATTTATTTAAGGACAAACTCGTTAAAGCCATCTGCAGGCGCTCCTATGGAGAGCTACTCGCAATAGTTTCGCTCTCATGTGGACACGCGCCATCGTAATCTGGGCTCCCTCAAATTACGCCATACGAAATCGCGACAAAAAATGAAAATGCAAAAAGAGCCAAAAAATCTCCATACAAATGTTTGGCGGTGTTTCCTAGGAAAACACACCAATTTTTTTTGGTGTAATTGCTGAATTTTTTGAATTTTTTTTCTATTTTTTTTGGCTATTTTCCCATTTTAAAAATATGCAAAAAGCCAAAAAATGTTTGGAAGCCATTTTCTTTTTTGGTTTTTCTTCCAATATTACAAAAGGAAAAAAGGGTCAAAAAATTCGATTCAACCTTATTACGTTCGACTTTATTCAACGCGGAGCGCCTTGAAGTCCTTAAATATTTTTGAGGGTAAGGGTAAGGATTTTTTTGGCGTTTTTTCCAAAAATTTTGAAACCAAATTTTGTGTTCTTTTTCAAAACACTTTTTGGCGTAGTTTCCAATGACGTAATTTCAGGGAGCACGTAATCTGACAGTGCTAACAATGAAACTCACGAGAGGACCATCCCAACCTTTCTTTTTGCTCTGTTTCTATGGCATTTGCAGAATTGTAAAGTACTTAAGTGCATTATAGTACTACAGTACAAAGTAATTACCCAGTACCTTGTACTCGATACTTGAAAATCGCAAAGTGCGAGTACATTTCAAGTACTTCATTGTAAATACATTTAAAGTACCCAGTTTAATACTTGCCAGTACATTTTCAAGTACCTTTTCAAGTACAAGTGAACTTTGAGCTCTATTCCAAAGGAATAGCGTAAATTTTCGTAGTGTATTAATTCAAAACTTTTTTATTTGACTCTTTTGTAAGAAATCGAAAAACTGTTTCTTAAAATAAAATGTAAAAAACACCTTATTCTAATCTTTTAGCAAAGTTTTGGTTCACGCCCACATTCGGAGGCAGAATCAACAAAAACCTTGAATTTCATAGAAAAACGTGGATTTCGTTTGCCCGTAAGGCTGTTTTAGGACAGAATAAGTAATAAAATTAGCACATAAGAGAAATCAGGCACACTCTACTCTAGACTTCTTTTGTTCAAAGGTTTTGGCTAGGTCCATTTTAAGGGGTCGATTTTACCAAAAATTTGGACCAAAAAATTACATTTTAGCGTGCATTCTAACCTGCAAACATGGCAAAATGCACTTGTACTTGAAAATGTTATTGCAAGTCGGACAGTACCCATTATATGCAGTTAAAAGAAAATACTTGAACTTTGCAATTTTGAAGTACCAAGTTCATTGTACTTGCTTTCATCAAGTACGAGTAAAAGGTACTGGGTACTTGGATTGTACTTGTACTTGAAAGCTTATAGCTCTGGGTATGTGTATGTTGCGTGGACGCCTTTTTGTGCAATAGTAAGTGTGTCGGGATAGTGTGCACAAGGCCCCGGGCCAAATCCCGACTGGGGCAGTACAATTGCTTCCACGGCCCCAATTCTGCGAAGGCTTGATGAATTCACCGATAGTACCATTTGGCATAAGGTACGTTATTTCCGTACTCCGTTAGGAATCGAATCAGATCTTTCCAAAGCAAAAATCGGTATGGTTTTTTTTTAGAAAGTCTTCACTTTTCCTCTTTTGAAACTCACATAATAAGAAAAACTGCAGAACTGGCTTCTAGCTGTTCAGGCACTCATCCAAAAAAGATAAATTTAGGAAAAAATATTTATTTTCGAACATCATAGGGTGCTTCCTTTGTCGAGAATATTCCAGAACCTTTAATCGCGATATTAGGCGGTTGAAGCTCGGCTTGAGAAGGTTTTTTATTCTAACTCTGAGCTGAATCTTTGTTGAACGCCATTAATATCCAATGTGTCGAATTGATTGAAGAACGGTAAGCAGGTGAAACAGTTTTCCCTAAAACAGCCACAAGTGGTTTATTTTAAGAACCTTACGGTCTGGTTGTGTGATTTATGAATGCCACCCATTAAGTCTGAAACTCGAGCATAAACATTAATCCACTTCTCGCACCGATAACCAAATTGACCAGCAACTCCCTTGTGTCTGGGCCTCTAATCGTATAGGTGCACAAAGTTTTCATCCACGATCCACCTCAAATTGTATTCATATTTCTACTGGACATTTCACACCTCTGCAACTCTGATCAGAAATTCACCATACTCAGCCGTCTCACTCGAAAATTTTAATTGCATCGCAACAATCAAGTGATGCCACAAAAACAAACAAAAGTAAGTAAGGTCAGGTCTGACAATGTTGCGTTCCACCATGTTGGTAAGAGAAAGACCACTCCACTCATCCATCATTCACTCCTGCAACATTCTGCCAGTGCATCCAAGTGGTGAGTTGCTCATTTTAATTTCCACTCAAATGTCCACGTTACTTTCGTTCTCTCGGTGGGGAAAAAGTCAAACTTCCAAGAGTTCTTTATTCTCCGTCGGAGATCGTGTTGAATGGCAGGTCCGCCGCTGCCTGTATCGGAAAATAAGAAAGTGTGTGTTCGAGGTGAATTTCTTTAATGTCACACAAAATTCACCTTACCTTTTCTTCGTTCACCATCTTTCGAGTCTAATCGTCAATGTTGAGGCTACCACCACGATACAGTGTATCCGCCTTGAATTGGCTCACGACAAAAACGAGGATGTCGACACGATTCCCGAACGAAGTTCGAGCCACAAAGTGCGTGAGAGTTGTTTGCCAGTATTGAAGTGACTTTAACGCGAGACAGTGTAGTTTGCGGTCGACAACGGATGGATTTTTTCGGCTTCCTTGTGAAAATGAAAAAAGGGAAAGGTTAAAGGTGATTTGAAAATAAAATGCGAAAATTTCTCCGGTGGGATAACCCTAACGACGCTGCAAGTAGGGCCCCTTCATGCTATCGCGTTATATTAAGTCCTTCTCCCCAGCGCCGCGTTGTTTTACTAAATCTTTCGTTAGAAAAATAAAATTTTGCTCAACGTTTATATTGGCTTTCGGTAGCCATGTGCCCTTGTTTTAGTTCTTCCTGTTGTGTGTGAGGTGATAAGTGCAAATTGCATTTGCATGTATACGTAAAAAAATGATAAATAAGGTGATAAAGTTACAAAATCGTACCCTTTCCCTAAAGGACACTACATAAAACTTACTGCAACGTCTTCAAGAATTACTATCGGATTTCGGTTATATGGATACGAATACATATTCAAGTTGATGATACTGTAAGTTCCACAACTGCACTTTATAAGGAAAAAAGTTTCCTTTTGCAGCTTGTAGTTCCACAGAAAGTAGGCAGGCAGGGACCCACTCGTAGATATATCAAAAGTTCCAGATACGTCGTTGTCGTAGGACTTGTTCCTGGAATGAAGAATCGTCTCGCCCCGCATTGAAAAATGGCAGAATACTTGTGTGCCACTCGCTGTCACAGCCGCATTGTCACAGTGCTTTGTAGGGCTGCAGGATGAAGTGATAGCGCGGCAAATGAACTCTGTCTGAAAATATGTCACAATTTACTTTCTGAACATCCGGAATCCTGCCTCTTCGGTGTTGGCATCAAGGATGAGTGCTCCGTGCATACTTTATCAACAGGCGATAGGACACTACCCGCACATAAAATACAAATTGTTATTTATGCCGAACGCCCAAAAAGTCGTTCGCTTTTTATATAAGGGATTCTTTCCTCTTCAGTATAATTGGCAATGACTTCGAATGCTTCGCATGGAATGACTGCAAGTTAATCTCATTCCACGCTTGAAGTGGTCCATTTCCACCCTGTCTGCTCCTTTAAAAGCTCGCCAGGATCTTGTCAAAAATTCTTTTTTCCACAAGTTTTCGACTAACCCTTTTCGAACTTGCGTCGTTTTTCATTCGAATGTGTTCTCGCCTGTTTGCACACAATCCAGCAAATCCGATAACTCGTAAGTTCCCTGGAAAAAAGGTCACGGAACTTGAACTTTTGCCAAAAACCTCTTCAAAAAATCAAATAAAAGTTTCAATTACTTAAGAATAACGTTTTATTGCAAATATTCAGAAACGGAAGAAATCCAAAGTAATTTACTCAAACATCCAAACATCCCATGTGGGAGATTTCTGTGTCAATATGACATGCGGAGCCACAACTCGAGTGTGTTTGTACATTCCAATACAAAATTCTTCCACATCTCCCCATTTGGAACCGAAAGAAAAAAAGCAAACCGAAACACACATGACTCGCACAGAGAAATCTCAATTCTCAGGCCATAACAAAAGTTTCCGGTCATGTTAACACTCTAAGAAGATAAACTTTCCCATCTCCATATAATAATACGATGCAGGACGATTTCCTACGAGTGGTTTTTGCGAGCCACAGTGCCCATCTAAGGTGTAAAAAAACTGCCGCATCAAATGTCCTTCTAGGGGATGCCATTCGAGTAAAATTCATAGATTTAAAGATCAGTTTTGGCCAGAATAAAAGGTTTTTGATTGTTTGTATATACTCGCCCAAAGGATGAGGGATTTGCTTATAGTCCTTGATACGGCGCGACGTGCTGTTATCCTGCATCGAACTTCTTGCGCTGATGCTTTAGTTGTTCTTTATAGTAAGTACACAAGGGTTAAAGTAAGGACGAAAACTCAACAACTTTTAATTTGTTTTCGAATGCAAGCACAGGCAAGAACTAAAGACGAACTTTTAACTTGGCTAAACTACCGACGGAATAAAGTTTTTCAATTAAATTTTGTGTACAAATTGTATTCTCGTATAAAGTGTAATGCGAGTCCTAGTACCCGGTCGTTCATTGTATCTCTGCCCAACACTTGAGGTAATCGCAGATTTATTTTCTCTTTATCCATGGATATTTACCTCCGCAATGTTGATGTGATTAATTAGCATTTGCGGGAGGGGGGAGGAAGGATATTGAATATTGAACATGGCTCTCAATACTCTCGCCTCTCATACATCTCAATCAATCGTAATATGTGCTGCCAAGAAAAAAATCCATTGATCATATTATACGTATAGAGAATTAGGGACTGGCACAAGGGGGATTCGGATGGACCTCTTCGATGCTATTTTCGGCTAAAACAATTTTCTCTGTTATACTCTCTGTCTGATGTTTTTTTTTACCAGGAATTGTGGTACACCGATGTACCGTTGGTGGTTAGGGATAAGGCTGTAAAAAAAACCTTAATTTAGCTACCGCCTCCACACGCATACAATTTCGTTTATAAATTAATTTCGAATACATTTCTCTCAGTGGGATTAACTTTCGTTTCTGGTTGGATTCCTTTGTTTCGAAAACATAGAAAACGCACTCTTGTGCCAAAACCTATTGAACTCTAAAAAGACTGTCAAGTATGAAAACATATACAGCGCGGTCCGTCGGTTTTTGTTGAGAGATAAGCTCATCTTCACTTTGCTGTTTTGCGTAAAATTCTATAATTTTATAAGAATTATTGCCGGATATTGTAATGTATATAATTTCTGATACGTGTGATTTTCTTCATATGATTTCTCCAAATAGCACCGGTGATATGGGGACACACACACACACGTTTTTTCGTGGAATTTTGCGATTTTTGTCGAAAATGCGTCAAAACGGCAATATTAAAACTCTTTCGTAAAAATATTACTTAAGCACTTGGTTAATTTTGATTTGCTTTATACGCGTATCGAATATCGGCTTTGTGCACAGAGCCGCTTTGTGCAACTGCCTCAAACACAACTCTTCATTTCTCAAAATTTGTCTGAGAGCTGGGCTGGAGATTCAACTACTCCTTTACTTCCTTCAGCTCGCTTTGAAGCTTTAAATGCCACGTTAGCATTTTACGATACTTAATTTTATCAAGTCAAGTATCCCACGTTGGATTTTTACATCCTTCAATCTTACAACTGTTTGCAGTTCCAAACTCCTGCTTCAAGCTTGGGAGTACCAGCTTCTCGCCACCCGATTTGCACACATAGACGCATAACACATAGTTTACCACAACTTCTCTTACAGTAATGAATTTTTACTTCTTTACAATTCGAGAAAGATGCTGTTTATATGGAGTTTCGGGTGAGAAAATTTCACACTTTTCTTTTTTGATATCGAAGGTGTCACTGTTTACGCCCACACTGAATGTCTTGGTCCGTGTTAACTACTCCATTTACTCGTATAATTGTTGAAAATTCGTTCGAAAGTTACAGAAGCTCTAACACTTCGATGAATTTTGGTCATTTCACCTCATCTATAGAGGTGTTAATTAAGGGCTGTCAAACGATCGGTATAATGATTGCCTCCGCCACCACGGACGCGCAGTTAAGAAGTAACAGCAAACAGCACGTGTCAGAAACATCAAATAATCATTAAACTGATTTTCCTAAAAGTTTCCTTTTCTTGAAAAGGTACATCTATCCTTTTTTGCCCTGTTGGTCCATTCTTGTATACTTTTACTTTTACCCAATAAGCAACAAAATTTAAGCAAGAAAGTTGCTTGATTTCTTTTGTTAATTGGGTTCTCTTTTTTCGTGGACGGTTTTCCATTTTTATAGTTATTTGCAACTCTAAAACAACACACCCAAATGTCATCCGCCCAAAATGAGGTGGCACATGGAAGGTGTGAAAAGGAAAACAATATTTTACGCTGGTGCCCCTTTTCCACATACACGGAAAAATATTTTCTCTGGAATAGGGAGAGCAATGTTTGTTCAAGAACGAGCGCTCCATGCCGAATCTGTGGCGAGAAGTTGATCGTTTGCCCCAGCCTTTGAGTCGGTTAGCAGCAAGGAAATTAATAATACCTTACCTTTCGGTTTTGTCTTTCGCCCGCATATAAGGACCTGCGACCCTACCGCAATGGCACATAACCGCAAGGTGTTCTGTTCATTGTATATTCATGTGTATTTGATCAAGACAGCAGGCCACCCTCGCCACACCTAGAGCTGCGGGAGTACTTGAAAAGCTAATTCGTGCAAAACGCGATGGGGTGTATGGTGAATTCATGCAAGCCATTGATGAAATTTTCAGTACTTGTCAGACGTTAAGTCGATGCGGTTGACTATATGTCTAAGGGTGCGCAAGCGTAACACCCTGCGTAAAGATGTAGTTATGAACGCTTAAAAGTGTTAGACGTAGTTAAGAACGCGGTCTTAAATAAGGGAACTTTATAATAAGGGAACCAAATAATTAGCATGTCCACACAATTGTTAGCTCTGATTATAGACCTCTGGTCAAACATTGTTTGTAAACTAACTAATAAATGTGAACATAGTAAAGATGTGGCAAAAGCAGTTGTTAGTTTTGGCCTCTGCGCCTTCATGGGCCACCAACGCTTGGGTTGAAAGAAAATTGACCCGTGTGCCCACCGTGTTTCAAATCAAAAACCTGTTACACACTTGGCTTTTACACGCTACCTAAATGTCACTTTTTAGCGGTCCATCCAAAATTGGAAAAAGGAACAGTATAAGTATTACGGGAGTTGCAGTCATATTTCACTGCATCAATTTGTAAAAAAAAAACTTCTTCAAAATTTTGGAAAGCTTATTTTAGCTTATTTACTTTAAAGTTAGCGCAGCCATTAAAGTAGTACATATGAATTTATGCATTGGCATTAACGACTTAGGCCGCAGACTGGTCAATAACTTGACTGATTCAGGAATCGGATATCATGGAGGGGTCATGTTATATATTATATATCTATCACATATTCCGCTATATATTCCGCCTTTCTTCAGTTTAACCCCAGTTAAAAAAAGACAGTCAAGTATGAAGACATACGCGGAGCGGTTCGCCGACTTTTGGTTAAAGGTTATAGTCATCTATATTGCGCAGTTTGTGTAACATTGTATTTATATAATAAAATTATTTCTGGATATATTTTACCAGAAATTTTATATTTAGTATTACTGTAATATACTTTTTTCATAGAGCTGTCTACTGTTTTTGTATTAGATGATTTTATATTGAGTTTCGATACTCCAAAAAAAGGCTGGCAAAAAGCTTTACCGTTACGAAAATAGAGGGAAGGACATACTATTTCTTGGCCTCTTTTAGGATTTTTATACCGTTAGACTTTTTGATCAATTTTACAACCGCCTGTGCTAGCATTTGCCACTTTTCTGAGATTTCTGAGAAAACGGTAAAAATATGACGTTTCTTATTTCGCTCGTTTGAATGGGCTTAAAAAAGGCAATTTTGAAACGTTTTTGATGCAGTTTGCTTGACTTTTAAACATTACATACTTAAGCCAAATTTAAAAAAGTTGGTCATAACCGTTAAGGAACTAGAAATCTTTAAAAAATAGTTTTCGAAAATGTTTTCACGTTTTTCAATTAAATCTTCGAAGTCTACTATAGTTTTGTATAAAATTTAAGAAGATGGACTATCCTGGTGTTAATTTAAAATTTATACTTTATACCGTTTGGGAGATAGAGGGGGAGACATGCGTTCTTTTGGACTTTTTTATAATTTTTTAAATTTCAAATCTATAAAACAAATATTTTGAAGTTTTTTCCAGTTCCCGTTAGACTTTTTTCCAATAGCACAACCAGCAGCACAAGCATTGGATTTTTTTTTTTTTGAAATTCCATGGCCGCCGGCTTATGCGCAAACGGTAAAACAAGCTCCTTTTTTATTTTGTTTTTTAAATAGGCTTCTAAAAACTTAGTTTAAAAACGGCAATTTAATAAAATTTTAACGCAGCCTTCCTTTTTTTTTGTAAGCTTTTTACTTTAGCTGAATCTGAAAAATATCGCTTGTACCGTTAAGCTACTAGAAGACTTAAAAAAATTGTTTTTGAAAATGCTTTTAGGTTTTTCAGTTAAATCTCAGAACATTCTGAAATTTCAAAATCCGCTATAATTTTCCTTAAAATTTTGAATTATTTCTGATACGTGTGAATTTTTTCATAGAATTCCACCAAACAGCACCGGAGATAAGGGAGGGCACACGTTTTTTCGTGCGTGCGTGTACGTAAAATGCGTCAAAACTGAAGTACTCAAACTGGTTTTGAAAAATATGACCTAAGCACTTGGTTTACTTTGAGTTGCTTTATACGGGTGTTCAATATTGAATTTGAGCAATAAGCCCTTCAAAAGTTATGGCCTCCAACACTTTGAAAAACGTCATGCATTTTCGACTCTTCATTTCTCAAAAACGTTTTGATATTTTCGAAAAGTTTTATTTTTTGATCAGAGCTTAGTATTTAGGTATAAACCTAAGTTTCGTTTTTCTAGTTCATGCCTACTAAACTTCTTGAAAAAACACTGAGAAACATTAAGTCCATTTTCACATGAAATTTTAAACTGTAATTAAACTTAATAACGGTGACTAAAAAAATTGCCATATTTGGGTTCCCTGACTATTTCCGCAGTTTATACGCACACCAAATTTTGTCTTTCTGCGACTTACCGTTCAGAAGTTATAAAGGGATTGGACGGACGGACGGACGGACAACGTAGTGATACCATAAGAGGTCCTTTTTCCATAAGCGGCTAAAAACAACAGACAACAGTCATTGAAATCGCATTTTCAATTACTTAACTTATAGAAGGAAAACTAGTGGGAGGGTTACAATCCGCTTAGGCGAATCGTTGGATACCCCATCCCAATTGACCACTGTCAAGCTCCGAATTGTGTCATAAATCTTGGTTGTTAAATTTCGGTTTCATTTAACTTCAATTGCATTTAGAATTTCAGTTAAGAATTCTCAGTTAAGAATCTTCTGCCTAAGAAAGGGGCGCGGCATCCACCCCTTCTCAATAACTTCGTATTCTTGTGTATATTTTTTATCAGAAGTTGTATACACGTGTTGATTGCATTTTCATATTAAAAATTTGGTTTATACATAAAAACGACCCCAAAAGTGGGCGTGGCGAAAATTTATGCACGTGAGTTGCACAAGTTTTTCGGATTTAAAGAAAATATATCAAACAAAAATCGTATATTAGAATGCATATTAAGTATGACCACGCCTACAAGGCGGCGGTATTCGCTTTTTTTTTAAATGACAATCACAATACACTTAAGCAAGGATATTGCGTACCAAATTTCAGCTTCCTGCGACAACTTTGATTTTTCAAGCTAATAAGTAAAGTGGGCGTGTCAGTGGGCGGATTTTAAAAATTTTACACTTGTACTGCTTCGGGACCTAGAAAGAACAGATATTAAGTTTCAAGTTCCTAGCTCAAAATTTAAGGCCTAAAAACTACCGACACACGAACGGACGGACGGACAGACGGACATGGCTCATTCGACTAACAATTCCGCCTTGATCATATGCCCTTAAGGTCTTGGGGGTCTACGGGATTATTTCTCTATGTTACAAACTATGAATCACACTTAATATACCTCCTATCCTATGGGATGGGGTATAAATACGCTGACATTCATTATCCATTCACACAATCTACCACATCCAAAGAAGAAGTATATAGGTAAACATTTCGTCAAAAGCTGATTCTAACCTTCATAATGTGCACAGACACCACTTGGCACCACTAACACGAATTTTATAGTAGGTATATACAGATATTTCAAGGCAAAAAGGCTTCTCCACATAGAGAGATTGAGTGATATAGCCATAAAGAGAACCAATCAGGTTAATTGATTAACATCAAATCCCCATTTATCAAAATTTCCCTGTCTATATTCGAATAGTATGTAATATCCAAAGTCAATTTATCACGAGGACACCATAACTTCAGACCACATAACCAACAATGGGATAATTTCTTCCAGACCACCCCGCCTGCGCTCAGCAGCCCACCAACACTCAGAATGGTTGCAATTTAGTGATGAAACCCTCCGGGAGGCTCGAATAGGGGTGCAAAACACTTTGGTGCAATTAATTTATGGCTACACGAACGTCTGATGGGGAGAAAAAAGTTAAGTTGAAGTTTTCCAATAAGTTATTCTTAGAACGGGTTTATGTGCTTGGCTAGTTGAACAACGTTTATTGTTGTGTGAGTGGGCAGATGATTTTATTTAATTGCCCGTGTGTAGAAAGTAAAAGGTTAGTGAAAGGAAGTGAATACCTGTATATTGGATGAGATCGATTTATCAAGTTGACGTTAAAACTTGAACAGGAAGTAAATATTTAAACGTTGGTATTTCTCATAGAGGGTTTTTTTTCTATTCTATCAAGATACACATTTCCAAAAGGCTTTATGCCATTCTTCCTGAATCTAATTTTTGGATTCTTAACACCATCTTAAGTAAACCAAATTGTTTGTGGTCTTGTAAAGCGCATGAACTCATGTCCCAACTGCGTCTCTCAAAACAAGTATAAAAAGATTTGTAAAGTAAAATTTCCTTAAAATGAAGACTATCCAAATTCCGAAATTGAAAATAAATTCTAAGAAGCAAGAAAATTTCACTGAACTTTGGAATATTCCTTAAATTCAGGCTTTTCAAAAACTTTCGGACGCAGTCAAATGGAAATAGTTATGCTCATCTTGTCGAAACCAACGAATCGTCTACTTAAATTTATCAGATCATGACCAACTTTTTGGTTGACTCATGACTGCTCCGACGACGTAAGTTGTTTCAATTGGTGGCTGACAGTTTGCAAGATCTTTGTGCTTCAGTGTACCATAACTTAAAAAAGTTTACTTATCACGATAAGTCTATATATTATGGGGTTTTAACTCTTCCTAGAACTTGAATTCTCTTTTTTTTTAATCACGGCGTTAAACTTTGTCACCAAGCAGATCACCAAGCAGCTTCGTGCCACAAGCATTTTCTACACAATATTTTCAAGTAAATTCGAAAATTTTTGTCTTCACAATGAGTCCATATAAGGGGTTTCTCACTTTTAATGTCTCGAAATATGGGTGTTTTAAACCGCGAAGTTCAACTCTTTCACCACTTACAGCCACGCCAAGTCGCTTCTCATCATAAATCTCTTCTGCAGAATACTTTTTACTCAGTTCGAGTTTAAAGCTAAGACGTAACTTGAGTTTAATCATTTCACTATAAACCGTCATACGTCGTTAAACGCTAATTGCCACAAGCATCGCGGCAGAAAAATTTCTTCAAGTTCGAAGAGTGTATGGTTTCACGCTCACTAGTCTTCAAAAACTCCACCTTTCTCTCTCAAAAATTGTTAAAAAATTAAAATTTTCAAATTTCCCAAAGCTTTCTTAAAAAAAACTTCACCTTTCTCTCAGACATTACCTTAAAACTCGAAGTCCTGTCGCTAATTATTTATTACAAACTCCAAGCTGAATCCTGTAAAGGGTTTTTCTGACTGACATTTTTACCTGTCTCATTACTTTATTTAAAAAGCAAGGTTTTATTTTTCTAACACTTTACCGACATGCACTTTTGTATAATAATATATTAATTTTATTTGACTCTAATATTACAAACCCTGAACCGTTATACGAATTCAAACGCTTTATCCTTAACCTCTGAGAAATACATGAAAGTTATTGACAAAATGTTGATACTTACTCAAAAAAGGAGAAAACCTCTTTAAAGTTGACATGCCTACTAACATCTACCCATATTCAGGATATAAAAAACCCTTTATCGTCAAGTGTCAAATGCCGAAAGTGACCTTCAACAAAAACGGGAAAAATAAAATTGAAACTCAATCAACTATAGGATAGTAAAACAGATTGTCGAGTCGATTCGGTATGGTATCAAATTATCCCATCACACCGATAAGAATGACATTTTCGACCTCGTTTTCTAGTCAGTGGTTGGTTGGTTTGGTTGGTCCCTTTCGAACTTATTTCACTTAACCCTCGATTTCTTCTGACAGTATGACACGAAACCAATTACTACTACCCGGCAGGACAGTTGGTTTTACTTTACTTGGAGTATATTGCCGGCCGCCATACACTTCCAGACCATCGCGACAAGCACTTATCATGAAAAAACAATTTGTCAATCTGTCATTCACTTGGAATTTACTTGGGCCATATATCATGGGGCCCCCTCTGGGGACACTCGTCGTTTTTGGTGCCGCTTGTTTCATATTTGTGCAGGAAGCAAAGAAACGCGTACAATGAGCCCAACAGTCGCTATCACCATTTGTCTCTTCTGGTTGGAGTGGGTCATTTATCTGAAATTTTTTTTTTTTTTTTTTTTTTCCGTGGGTAGGTAAAAACCTTCATAGGCACTATGAGAATCGAGCGCGCGTGCTCATAGTAGTGTGAGATTCTTACTCACTAAAAAACCTCCCAATCTTTGTAAGACTACGACTAAGTTTCCTTAACAAGTAGTTCATGCTTCTGTATAGTAATCGCGTTTGGCAGGCTACCTTCCAACGAAAGCACCTGCAATACCGTCATTATGTGCGGTTTCCTCTTACGACGCTAGATCCAACGGCCTTGTTCGTTGTAGTCGGCGTGCAAGATTTGTCTGATGCAGAGTTCGGATTATTTCGTGGTTGCAATGGCCGTGAAGGCGAGTGTGAAGTTTGCGAGCAAAGTTTCTTACTTCGTCGGTCACGGTTGCGATGCCTAGATCTCGATGTAAATCGCTATTTCTTATATACCATGGAGCATTTACGATTGCTCTTAGTGTCTTATTCTGAAAAGTTTCTAAAATAGATATGTTGCTTGGTTTGGTACAACCCCAAAGTTGTATACCGTACGTCCAAGATGGTTTTAGCACTTGCTTATACAATAGCAGTTTGTTATATACGCTTAGTTTCGAATAACGTCCGATAAGCCAATTCAGTTCTCGTAGCTTGATTTCAAGTTCATCGCGTTTCTTTTTAACGTGTGGCTTCCACTTAAGTTTTGCGTCTAGGGTCATGCCTAAATATTTCGCCTCGTTTGCGTACGGAATTTGTACCGAGTTTATAAATAGAGGTAAGTTGATTACCCTCTTGTAAGTAAAATTTACATGCGTTGATTTTGTCTCATTTAGGAGGATTCGCCAGGCCTTTGTCCATTCGCATATTTTATTCAAAGCGCGTTGGAGTTTTCCCGTTGATAGTTCGACTGTCTTATCCGTAGCGAGGATAGCCGTGTCGTCAGCGAACGTGGCTATAGTCGTTGTCTCTACTTGAGGTACATCTCTTGTAAAAAGTAAAAACAGTGTTGGACCGAGGACGCTACCTTGTGGAACGCCGGCTTGTATTTCTTTGAATTCTGAGTATTCGCTCCCGTATCTCACTCGAAATAGTCTGTTGTCAAGATAAGACTCTAAGAGTTCATACATTTTTTCCGGCAAAACTTTCCGTAGCTTATATTTTAGGCCTTCGTGCCAAACTTTATCAAAGGCTTGTGATACGTCAAGAAAAGCGGTAGAACATATCATTTTCGCTTCTAAGGCTTTCTCAATTTCATTAGTTATTCGATAGACCTGGTCAAGTGTTGAATGTTTGACCCTAAAGCCGAATTGGTGATCCGGAATCAATCGTCTTTCTTCAATTATTGGTTGCAGTCGTTTGAGCACAAGTTTCTCGAAGACTTTAGATATAATCGGCAGAAGCGAAATCGGTCTATATGATTTTTTGTCGTTCGGGCATTTCCCTGGTTTCGGAACCATTATTACCTCTGCGATTTTCCATTGCCGTGGAACGTATGAAATTCTCATTGATGCGTTTATGGTGTAGAGAAGCTTGACTAACGCTCTTTTCGGTAGCTGCTTCAAAATTTCCCCAGTAATTAGGTCATAGCCTGGAGCTTTGTTATTCTTCAAATTTCGGATTGTTTGACGAAGTTCAGACAGTGTCACGGTTTTCATTCGATAATTGTCTAATTCCGCATTGCGATACAGATCGTCAACCAACGGCTCCCCGTCAAACGGTTTGAATGTTTCTTCTAGATGTTCTGCAAATACATCTGCTTTCTCTTTGTCGCCTTTTACCCATTCACCGTTATCTTTTCTTATTGGCGCCGAGTGTACTATGGGCTTTTTAATGGACTTCACGGCTTTCCAAAGTGAATAGTTTGACCCTCTATCGGCAGTCAAGTTTTCAAGGTAGTTGGTAGTCTCGCGACTTTTAAAATCTTGAAGTAAGTGCTTTAATTTGTTAGATAGCCCATTCAGAATGGTTTTATCAGGAGGAGCTCGAGACAAATGCCACCTCTTTCGAGCCTTTCTCTTTTCGCGTATGAGCTCTTCAATTTCGCGCGGGTAAATTGATCCGCT
The DNA here is from genome assembly GCA_947623515.1 of Neoascia interrupta. Classification (NCBI taxonomy): domain Eukaryota; kingdom Metazoa; phylum Arthropoda; class Insecta; order Diptera; family Syrphidae; genus Neoascia; species Neoascia interrupta. Next base: position 44,482,882 of record OX392462.1, on the reverse strand, counting down.
TTTCCTTACTTCAGTCTTCCGGAACGAAGTATTGTTCCAAGCAGCGTCTTGGATAGTTCTAACGAGTTTATCCACTTCGTCTTCTATTTCTAAAGGGGTTGTAAGTGGTACATGTAGAGATACATTTTCTTTACAGTATTTCCTAAAGCCATCCCAGTCGGTGTTGTTATTCGTTAGCCTAGGCGCTCTCTCATTTTTTGCTAAACTTCCGCCGATTTTCAAAACGACTGCCGAGTGATCCGAACAGAGATCATAGCCTTCTTCTACATTTGTGAGGTGGCGGGGAACCCCTTTTGCGATAAAGAAGTCGACAAGGTCAGGTACTTTGTTTCTGTCGGTTGGCCAATACGTTGGCTTTCCAGTCGAAAGGAAAACCACGCCACGTTTCATGCTAGCTTTGAAGAGTACTCTACCTCTTGTTGAATTGCACCGTGATCCCCAAAAGGTGTTTTTCGCATTAAAGTCCCCGCCGATGATAAAATTCGACCCAAGTAAGTCAAAGAGGGGAGTAAGATCGTCGTCCGCTAGCCTATACTGTGGAGGAAAATAACTCGAGGCAATATTATAATCTAGGTGACCTATTTTTACCGATACTGAAGTTATTTGCATAGAGTCAAGCTCAATTTCTTCGTTTTTGTAATGCTTAATGCAGTCTTTGATGTAGAGAGAGGATCCGCCTCTCGAATTTTCTGATGGATGATGCGCGTGGTAGTCGATGTAACCTCTAATTTTGGGTCCGGATCCCTTCTTAAAGTGTGTTTCCGAAATCAGGCATAGGTCAATATTTTTTTTCCCGTAGAAATACTTCTAGTTCGTCGATTTTCTTTAAAAGACCATTTGCATTCCATGTAAGTATGTTAATGAGCTTCATATTCATGATTTGTTATTGGTTTTGCGAGGTTTAAACTCTAGCTCGCTCAGTTTGTCAAATATTACTTGATTAACTTTAGTTTGTTGCTCAAGCTTTTCCAATATCATAAATAATATTTGAGATACCGAATCTGTTGTGGTAGGTTCTGGAGGTTTGCTTTTGTGTGACGCGACTTCAGCGTACGATCTTGGGCCGATGAGTGATGATTTTCCCTTTGTACTTGGACCGGCGACGTTTTCTTGCGGAGTTTGTATATTTTTCCTCGTCAATCTCGTATTTCTGACCGATTTGGGAGTTTTCGGCTTGTCAGCTCTAGAACGTTTTGGGGTTGTGGCCCTATCTACAATATGTTGCTTAACAGTTTCGTGACGTTTTTGTAGCTCTATTGCGATTTCGCAACCTCGATAGCTCGCCGGGTGACTTCCATTACAATTTGCGCAAGTCGCTGGGGCCTGACTGCTTACGTTGCAATCTTTTGAAAGATGTCCACCGGCGCATTTGACACATCGCGGTTCTTTTTGGCAGTACGCTTGAGTATGTCGGAAGCCTTGGCATCGCTTACATTGAGGTACTAGTCTATTGCCCTTTCGCTTGGGCTCAATTTTTACCCTGATATTTAGGATTGTTTTTATTTTATATATTTCGTTTATGTTTTCAATCCTATCGAACGTCAGCATGAAAATAGGAAGACCGCGCTTGACCACGGTGTCTTTTTCTCCTTCCGTACGTTGTTTTTCTTTCTTAAGTATGTTCACGGCATCAAGAATTTTAAAGCCTTGGGCTTGAACATCTTCAACAATTTCTTCCTTCGTGCAGGTTGGGTGAAGTCCCCTAGCGAAAACCCGAAGCGGCTTCTCGAATTTGTTTTCGTAAGTATACCATTGTACATTCTCGGTATTTAATTTTTGCGAAAGTGCGCGATAGGCTTCAGAGTCATCGCCATTGATTTTCCATACATTATTTCGAAGAGAAATTAAATTATACTTTGTCCCCAGAGTATTTTTTAAGATATTTCGCAGCTTTCCGTAGTCTGCGACCCCAACGACATTTATTGCAGGCGGTCGGCGAATTTTTTCTTCAATTTTCGCTGTCGCTTTTTTGACACGGTTGGTGTTTCGTCGTGTTTATATACGGCCTCAACTACTGGCGAAGACCCAATTTTTCGTTTTTTGGTAGATCTTTTCTTGAGAGCCGGATTAGTTTCACGTGCAAGCTCTTCTTCGTCTGTCACGTATTCGCTTTGACGCTTCGGCGTGTCCTCACGTTTTGTAGTATCACGGGGATTCCTAAGAGCCTCGTTTTCTTTTCGTAACGAATCTACTTCATTTTTGAGCTCATGGTAGAGACGTTCCATATCTTTAAGCTTAGCGCGGAGTTCGTTGTTTTCCGCTTCAAAGCATTTAGTTTTCGCTGAGTCCCGATTAACCGGCGGACTTCCATTCCCGGAGATGATCGATCTAGGTGGTGGTGATCGAGGTACCCTTGGTTTCTTCATAAAGGGATTTGAAAGCAATAAATGGCTCTCCCCAGAATCCGTAGAGCCTACCTCCGAAGAGGGTGGATTTGCCAGTGATGCTGGATTACCACCTGGGGTATTACTTCCGTTCGTTTTGTCCATTGCATGGTTTGTATGCGCTACGCGCTCGGCATACGGAGGGTGGATTTTAGTCGCCTCTTACGACAGGCATGCCTTACCTCGGGTATATTCTAACCCCTACCCGAAGGGGGTAAATCTGAAAATTATCTGAAAATGTAAAGCACAGAGGTGGCGGTCCCGGTCAATAAAGCAAAGAAAAAATAATACCGAAAAAATAAGAGTAATAAAAATCCTATCGTTGGTGTTTTTTTTTGGGTCCCATTTCCAAGCAGAGCAGAGTATCGGGCGCATCCTAAAGAATTTCAATAGTAGAGACGTTGGTATGCAGTGAATTTTGGATACTTCCTTATATGCCAGTACTTCGGTACACGCCGGCGATTTGTCTGACGCATCCCGCCTTGAGAAATGTCGGGATTCGCATTTCCGACTTGCTCTACGGATGCCAGAGGTATAAAAAAGGTGCCTAGGTAATTGACAGAACAGTCGCTCATTAAACCTACTCGATAAGATCGGTGCCCCTTGCTGGAGGTGCAGGTACACGCTTACTATCATATATAATTTTATATCAATTACGGAACGTTTTACTTCCTCAAAGGACGGCTACCCGCACAAGACACCGACTTAAAGAAATCCATAAAGATATCAATACTTTTCAGTTTACCTCTCTATCTTTCTTCTTTCTCCCGTGGGGAATAAAATTGTAATAAAAAAGGAATGAACTGAATCCTTGAAGCAATCGTCTAGAACAAGTCGATTTCTATGGGTGACTTGGATGCGATTGATTGGAACTGGGTATAGAAGACGCCGGGGGTACAGATGTTGTATAAGATGCGTCGGTATATTTTTTTGCTTCCATCACGTTAAAACTTAAATAAACCATTAAAATCTTCCGCCTTGGGATCCTTTACAATATTGTAATGAATTTGATTTTCATACAAATCCTAACATTAATAGTCGTTTAATTTTTTTCTTTTCTATGGAAGTAACTTCCGTCATCTTGGCCAGGGCATAGGTCCTTTCCAAATTGCCAAGACAGCAAGCATAGGTATTCCACTAGAGATTTTTTTTTTTTTGCTGTCGACTTACTGCTGTTGTATTTCTAGGAAACGATGATATATTGAATTCGTTTCATCGTAATAGGCAATCAATTTAATTATCAATCTTCTAGCATACTTTTTATGCAGAGGAAGGCGGTTTACAGTTTATATCAAACTGTGAGTATTTAAGGTTACGAGGACTTGGTTCGGTTTAAGATTTTTTTAAGTAGGTACTCTACGATGAATACGTTAAGTCGACTTCAAAAGATCGTTTTTTAGGAAAGTAAAAAGTTTGGCATCAGCAATGAGGCAGTCAAGGAGTCTTGATTACTTAAGTATTTTTTGTAATAGGTTGCTAGGACCTGCATCCCTAAAAAAGATTTTAAGAGTTTTGGTCGGACATGGAATCCTTCATTGCTTGTGCGCCTGCCGATTGTTCGACTTCCTCGTTCCTGGGATTCACTTAGATTATTTAAGTTGCAATGAATCTGGCTTGATGCAGATAAAGATTTCAGAGATGTTTAGCCATGAGGCGTTATAGGCGTTACGGCTCCACCCTGGGGAGCAAGTAATAAATCTACAAAAAAAAGAGAAAAATTTCTGGGTATCATAAAATATAGGTTCCTGTCATGTATGAAAAAAACATCATGATTCCTGGAGTTAGACAGGCTCATTGAGTAAGACTGATTCATGTGTCATCAATTTCCCCAGGTTAAGCCGGGAGAGGCAATTTTCTAAAAATATGACCTACAACGGTCATATATTTAGAAAATCGTCTCTCACAGCTAAAAAGGTGCGGAATATACCCGAAAAACTGATTTCATGAAATATTAATTTTTCTAATATCTCTCACAAGGGAACATCGTTGTAGAATCGCAGTCGGTGCTGAGGAACGAACCAAATACCGCTGTCAGGCAGAACGAACCATTCAACCCGGGCGAAGACGTTACCGACGAAGCATACGAACGATACCGCCCACCCGACCTGGAGGAGGTGAAAGTAGCTGTGTCTAAGCTCAAGTGCAATAAAGCAGCCGGAGCAGACGGCCTAGCTGTCGAACTTTTTAAATCCGCTGGCGATGAGCTGGTTAGGAGCATGCACCAGCTCATCTGCAAGATATGGTCGGAAGAAAGCATGCCCGACGAATGGAACCTCAGCATTGTTTGCCCGATCCTGAAGAAAGGAGACCCTCTGAGTTGTGCCAACTATAGAGGCATAAGTCTTCTTAACATCGCATACAAGATCTTTTCTGCTATACTGTGTGCACGCCTGAAGCCGTTTGTCAACAATCTGATAGGCACATATCAGTGTGGCTTTAGGCCAGGAAAGTCCACCATCGATCAAATATTCACACTGCGGCAGATCTTGGAGAAAACCCAGGAATTCTTAATCGATACACACCACCTCTTTATCGATTTCAAGGCCGCGTATGACAGCATCTATAGAGACGAGTTATATAGCGCAATGTCTAGTTTTGGCATCCCTGCCAAACTCGTCAGTCTGTGCAGGATGACGATGGAAAACTCACGCTGTTTCGTCAAGGTCGGCAAAGACCTTACCGACCCCTTTGATGTCGAAAAAGGATTTAGACAAGGCGACGCGCTGTCATGCGACTTCTTTAACATCATACTTGAGAGAATTGTGCAGAACTCTCGCGCCAACACCAGAGGTACAATCTTTCAAAAGTCCGTTCAACTACTCGCATACGCAGACGACATTGACATAATCGGTAGAACAAAGCGTGATGTCAGTGAAGCCTTCGTGAGTATTGGGACGGAAGTGGCGAATATGGGCTTAGCAGTCAATGAGGGCAAAACCAAGTATATGCTGTCATCAAGAAAAGACACCCAACATCGACGTCTTGGACAAAACATTACTATCGACAGCTATCATTTTGAGGTAGTTGGGGACTTTATCTACCTGGGCTCCGCTATAAATTCAGGCAAATCAAACGAAAGATAACTCTTGCCAATCGCTGTTTCTTTGGGCTAAGGAGGCAATTGAGTAGCAAAGCCCTCTCTCGAGCAACTAAAGTGTCAATGTATAAGACCCTTATCATCCCAGTCCTGCTTTACGGTGCAGAAGCATGGACCCTGTCAAAGGCGGATGAAAACACTTTAGGCTGCTTCGAGAGAAAAATTCTGCGGACGATTTACGGTCCCGTCTGCATAGACGGAGAGTGGAGGAGGAGATATAACATCGAACTGTACGGGCTGTACAGCGATACCGACCTCAAAAGAGTCAAAACACAACGTCTACGATGGCTGGGTCATCTAGAGCGGATGGACACCAACGCCCCGGCCCGGAAAATCTTCGAATCCACACCGCAGGGACGGCGCGGTTGAGGAGCACCGAGACTCAGGTGGCGCACGCAAGTGGAAGGGGACCTCAGCCAACTTCGCGTGCGAAACTGGAGACGGCTAGCTAGAGACAGAGCTGGCTGGCGAAGCTTGTTGGCTGAGGCCCAGGTCCACCCCGGACTGTAGCGCCACCTTAAGTAAGTAAGTAATATCTCTCACAGCGAAAAGGGTGCGGTATAAGCCCGAAAAGCATTGATTTCATGAAATATTAATTTTTTGAATAATAAGTAAAAAATTCACCTTAAACAAAATCCCATTCTAGTTTGTATTCAAGAATTTGTTATTTAATAGTCTACTTTTTAAAAGCAATGATATTTATTAGTTTAGATATTAAAAATAAATAAATAAATAAATAGAGTGGCGCAACAGCTCGAGGTGAACCAGGGCCAACTTCTCAACAATGTATGCTGGTGTGTTAATTTCTCTTTACATATAAAGGGACCTACAATTTTTTGCCGAATCCGAACGGCACTTTGAGAAGTTTTTCAAGACAAATGATACTCTCGGAGGGCTTGTCAAACCCTCGCGGAGGTGGGGACCGTGAAAAAGAACAAGTCTTTTTTTTTCAGGTGACGATGGCAGGATTCGAACCCAGGCCTCCGGCGTAGTAAGCACACACACTAACCACTACGCCACGGCACCCCAGTTTAGATATTAGTTAAGTCTTATTTTATTTTAATTAAAACTTAAGCTAAATAAATTCAATTTAAATTTATTGAGTTATATTTAACTCAGATCAGACACAATATTCAAATATTGTGTCTGATCTGTCAAAAAGTACAACGATATTGAGTATAGAACATGCAAGTTATTGACAGTCAACTTCCGCAGTATGTGTTGGCGGACTTTGTTATAATATCAGTCCCTCAAAACTGGGGTATAATACGCTTCGCGAGTTTTTTGGTAATAGTGCTTTGTTGGTAATAGTGATGAATTATAATTGTTAAACGGCGGGATACATAAAACAAGAAATAGAATACAAATGCACGGGCTGACCCCCAATTGTTCACTTTACCACTTTTTCATACCCGTTTCATACCCACAATTTTTGGCTGTCTTTCGTAAACATTTCATTTTTGATATTGCCCGATGCCTTTAGATCGATAAATAATTCTTAGTTTCTCTAAAAACATCGCCTGCGTTGGGTGTACGGATGAATTCGGGTTTCTTGTAAAAATTGGATTGTCTGGTCGATCTGTTTGATTAGTTGTATTTTTCACTTTAGCTCTGCCAAAGACTATGAATAAAAGCAGTGCTTCACCCATTTACGTTTAATTTTCAATTTTTTTTTATATGTGTCATTGAAAACTTATCTTTTTACTGGCGATTAATCGGCAACCAGGTTTGGATCCAAGAGATTAGACGCTCCAATCATCCCATTCTGTTTCTGTTCCTGTTTTACGTTGCTTGTGACAACGCGGCTTAAGTCAATCATTGTAGCAAACGTTCAAAAACATTCGAAATACAATTTCGGTACATTTTGTCATTTAATTTTCTCCATGATTTCGTGCACGTATAATGAATTTGCTCTCCCCGTGCGTCGTCGTCCGCTTTTACTTACTTCATGACTTGAAGGAATTTTCGCGAGAGCTTTTGTCGGGCCTTTGTTCAACATGTGTGTAAAGGCAAACCAAAACCACAAAATAAACTTAAATAGCGTTTCCTTGTTGGAGCAGTCGTTCAAAGATCCGTTTCTATCTGTCGTACGGTGCACATTGTCGTATTTGTTTAGGCAAAACAGAGCCCAAACCCGAAACCATCCTTATCCCAAAAGGTGTGATTTGTATCTATGTGGTCCAGACCTGTTTGTTGAGTGTGGTTCAGCACTGGAATATAGCAGAACTTCATCCTTTCAACGACTACAAAACGTGTATACGACAGCACACAACTCACATTTCCTTAACAAAGTGGGGCAAAAATGGATTTCTCTGAGCTCGTTATGGGGGGTCGGATGAAGGAAATTGGCTCTTTTCTTTGTTGGTTTCCCTATACACCGTCTAAACAATAAGGTCACACGATAAGTCTTTCTAACAAATTAAATCGCAGTTCCGAATGACGCGGCCGGCGTCTTAGTCCTTAAGGTATATTACAAATTACGCAAGCTCGCTCGGGAATGTCACCTGCTATGATTTAATGACTTCCACTCTTGCCACAGCTCGGCATATACATTTCTTCTCGCATAATTCATAATTGAAACTATTAAATCGAAACGTTGATTTGCGTGCGTGATAGCAGAGCCCAATTACATAAAACTGTTTGATAATTTCATTAGTCGTGTGTCCGTGTCAGAGTCGATGCTGATCGATGGACGTGTGGGGAGACGCTCGGAGCGGTGTCTTATTTCTCATTATATCCTCCCAACTAATCCTGACATGGCTGTTGGACTATAGACTGTCCAGTAGGTGTAGGTGTAAATATTATGTCTCTTGAATTTTACGCCACATATAGATGTGACTTTACTTCATATCAAAATGCTGCCAAACAAGTTTGCCAACACACTCTGCCATAAAACATGGCCATATAATTAGTGACTGTGTATAGCGCGTTATCCTTAATTAGTGAATGTATCGTTGGCCAGTCAAAGAAATTTTTGTGCACATTTCTTTTAAGCTTACGGTCTTATGAGGAGTTGTTGTGGCAGTTGAAATACGTTAAAAGCTGCTAGATTCGAGATGTCTCTGCTGCTGGGCATCTGTGTGGGTGTGGGTGTGGGTGCAAACTACGTGTGTTACCACTTCTATCAGGGTCAATGAAAGGAGGCTGTGAAGGTTTATCTTAAGGCATTTATTTTAGTGCCGCATTATGTAGCATGGGATTAGAGACCATATTCATAATCAAGGACAGTCATAATGGGTTTTCATGCCTAAGAACATTTCATTTTTGCTACACTTACTCCGACTACCTTCGTCAGGACTCACGAGTATTACTTGGAGGAAGGGCGGTAGTAAAAAAATTACAGCAATAATTCCAAACAGTATTAGGAAAAAACTACGGACTGATTAAGAAAATATGGGAGCATCGGGTGAAGCTTACTTAATTTAGTCGAGTGTGTATGATTAATGGGAAGGTTAGACACCATACTAAAAGGGACCTGTGCTAAGGCGGTATCTGGAATAATTCGTCACTTTCGGAACTAAGCAACTAATATATTTTTTTGAAACGAAATTTTTTTTTACAACACTGTGTTATTAATAAAAAAAAGTCTCTCCTCTTGGAGCGTATGTCAGTGTGTATGCGGGACAGGCCTTCGTCGTATGCTTCAACTTTTGTTTTTTCTGGTCTTGCTTATTGCGGAAGAAGGATGTGCAAAATTTTTATCGTTTCTTTTCACTTTAACAGCAGTGACAAATTAAAGTTATTTTAAAACATTTTTATTTGTATTCGTCGACGACTCGTTGTCGGCAGCAGAATCATGACAGGTGCGCGGGTGGGAGCGTATGTGTAGGTACTATACATATTTACACCCACACGGTGTTAAACTCACCTTGTCAAACAAAAACTCAGTGAAAAAGTGGAAAAGTTGAAGATTTAAATCTGTCATATGTCTTTCTGAGCTTCTTGCAGCAAGTCAAAAAGACGAAAGCAGCAAAAAAATCTGTTTCTTCATGGGGCATACCAACAGGGGGATTGGCTAGGAAACAAATCAATACTTAAGGCGAAAGCACCTGATACTTGGTTGCCTGCCGCAAAGCTGGTGCCTGATTGACGCCTTCCTTCTTCGTCATTTTATACGGTTGCAAATTATAGAAGGCAAGGGTGGCGTCTTAAGCAAGCACATTTGATATTAATTAATTTCCACAATTAGCCAAGGTAAATATTTTACACAAGTGTATTTGCCAACAATAAATATTATCCTTGCAATTTTCATGGCACATTGTCTCACTTTTTTCAGCTCTATCTCAACTATGCTGGAGTTTAAGGATCTTAAATCTCTTCTGAATTTCCTTTTTATCTAGGATTTTTTTCTTACGTGTCTGGTTTTTTCCATACACTCAACAAGGGTTTGGCTAACTGACTGGCTGTACTCTGGATGAGTGGTTTTTATTTGGGTCCTTGGATTCGGGGTGTAAGTATGCTAGGCGTGTTTAGCATTTCACACTGCTATCTAGAAGGGCAGTTAAGAAGACTTCTTGCGGGGAAAGCGTTACACTGCTGCCTGGCATGCCTTTGGCACTTGGCAGTCAGTCCTCTTCTGATTTATTGCAACTTCGTAAACCTGTGTGTGTGCTCTAGTCTAAATCAGCCATGGTTTTGATGCCAGCAGCCATAATGTATTAGAAGGGGAAGGAAATATCAGACTAAGTATTACGATACGTCTGTCACGGGGGCCATAGATAAAATACTTTCCGTAGTACCAGTAAGGTGCTAGCAAGCATTCCATCGTTGGTCGGCGGCAGCTATGACGACGAACTATGGAATTAATAGTTGAGAGGGATACCTAAATGAAAAGAGAAATATTGTCGTCTGATGTTCGCCTTTATTATGGTCTCCTCGGGCTGGGAAATTTTGTGAAAGAGGTTTAATGCTGGGATGCCGAGCAGCGATATAGTGCACTCCTTGTAGGCATAAAATTGTTTGTTGGGGCGCTTTTAATATAATTACAAAGTTTGTAGGTAGACATTAATATTTGTTTTTCGAGGATCAAGAGGTACCTACCTTTGCCCTTGTGGATTGCACAATAATTTTTTATGCGGTCTTGATTTACCAAAGAAGTTATTCAACAAAAAAGATAAGTAGTCAGCAAATATAATGCCGACCGATTCGGGTTAAAAAATATAAAAAGTTCACAAAAGGATGGCACAACATTTTACATATATTTTCCAGTGCACTAAAAAAGAAAAGAGAACTGTTACGCACGACGACAGAAAATCGTTTGCGTTTTTGTGCCATTTTTATGGCAGTATTATAAAAAATCTTATTTGCTATTTCCAAAAGGCGTGCTTCAATTGAACCCAGTTAAATCTGCCCTTTCTATCTTTAACTGGGGTAACATTGACAAAAAAAAACCCTGTTCCAAAATTAATAACTCCCCCAGACTCCGCCGCTCTAAATACGGAGCTTGTTCTACTTTTATTTTTTTAAAGAACTTAAATTTAAATTTTTTTACTTAATTTTGATTTGAAAATTTTATTTTTTTTTTTGAATACTAGGATGGATGGAGACTAAAACTCCAAAATCTTTCAAAGATACCAATACGCCCACTATAGCAGGTACATAATACCAAAGTAGCCGATATTGGTTATGCCCGATTTCCACGTGCTAAAAAACCACCCATTTATGAGAGACACTATGAAACTGCCAGAACGCACTTCATAGTAGTAAATTTTCGCTCTCTCATAATACTTCTTGACTACAACTAAGTTAACTTAACAAGTAGTTTACGCTTCCATAGTGTTGATCGCATTGGATAGGTTGCTTTCCAGTGAATGCACCTACTAAGCCGTTCATTCATGCGGCTTCACCCTACGTCGCTAGATCGAAGGGTCTTGTTCTTTGTAGTCGTCGCTCGTTGTTAACATCGTTAAGAGTCTCGTTTAGAGTACGGATCATTTCATTGTTGCAATGAACATGAAGGCGAGCATTTAGCTTTCGAGCGAAGTTTGTTACTTCTTCGCCCACGGTAGCTATTCCTAAATCTCTGTGAATATCGCTATTCCTAATATACCATGGAGCATTCACAATTGCTCTTAGTGTTTTGTTTTGGAAAGTCTGCAACATGGACATGTTGCTCGGCTTGGTACAACCCCAAAGTTGTATACCGTATGTCCAGGACGGCTTTAACACCTGCCTGTACAAGAGCAGTTTGTTATATGTGCTTAATTTCGAAAATCTTCCGATAAGCCAATACATTTCCCTGAGCCTAATCTCGAGCTCGTCACGCTTCTTCTTTACGTGTGGTTTCCACCTTAGTTTAGCGTCCAGTGTCATCCCTAGATACTTCGCTTCATTTGCATAAGGTATTTGTACAGAATTTATGAACAGAGGCAAATTGTTAACCCTTCTGTAAGTGAAATTCACATGCGTAGACTTGTTCTCGTTAAGAGCGATTCGCCAAGTCTTCGTCCAGACACAAATTCTGTCCAATGCTCGTTGGAGGTTTCTCGTTGATGACTCGACTGATTCACCTGTTGCCAGGATGGCCGTATCGTCCGCAAACGTGGCCACGACTGTCTCGTCATCTAGAGGTATGTCTCTTGTGTAGAGCAGGAACAGGGTCGGACCGAGGACGCTTCCCTGGGGTACGCCAGCCCGAATTTGCTTGAAACTCGAGTATTCACTACTACACCTAACACGATAGAGTCTGCTTTCAAGATAATTTTCCAATATTTTAAACATGTCTTCCGGCAAGTTTTGCCGTAGCTTATATTTCAAGCCTTCGTGCCATACCTTGTCGAAGGCTTGCGATACGTCGAGGAAAGCACTTGAACATATTTTTTTCCCTTCTAAGGCTTTTTCAATTTCATGCGTTATTCTGTAGACTTGATCTATTGTGGAATGGTTAGGTCTGAAACCGAATTGATGATCCGGGATCAAGCGTCTTTCTGCAATTATTGGTTGTAATCGCTTCAGCAGAAGTTTCTCGAATACTTTCGATATTATCGGCAGAAGCGATATGGGCCTATAAGATTTTTTATCATTTGCGCATTTCCCCGGTTTAGGAACCATAATGACTTCAGCAACTTTCCATTGTCTTGGAACGTATAGAAGTCTAAGAGAAGCGTTTATCATATAAAGTAGCTTGACTAATGCCTTTTTTGGTAGCTCTTTTAATATTTCGCCAGTGATCAGGTCGTAACCCGGGGCCTTATTATTTTTAAGTTTGCTAATTGTCTGTCGGAGTTCAACTAACGAAACTTTTTTCATTCTAAAGCTACCAGGTTCCCCGTTGTTGTTTAGAACGTCAGCCAACGGCGGACCGTCGAAAGGCTTGAATGTTTCTTCTAAATGTTCAGCAAACAAATTCGCTTTCTCTTTGTCTTCTCTTGCCCATTCGCCGTTAGCTTTTTTTATTGGTGCCGAGTGGATTATAGGTTTCTTGATATACTTAACTGCTTTCCACAGCGAGTAGTTTGACCTCCTATCCGCCGACAAGCCTTCAAGGTATTCAGTGGTCTCACGATTTTTAAGATCTTGCAACATTCCTTTCAGTTTGTTAGAGAGGTGGTTCAATAGGGTTTTGTCTGGGGGGGCCCTCGTGCCTTGCCATCTCCTACGCGCTCTTCTCTTTTCACGAATCAATTCTTCGATTTCGAGCGGATATGTTTTACTTACATGCCCGTCGGTGCTAACTGCGTTCTTTTGGGACGAATTGTTGTTCCAAGCAGCGCTCTGAATTGCTTCAATGAATTTGTCAACTGCGGTTTCTAACTCGAAAGGAGTTTTCAATGGCACATTCAAGCCAACACCCTCCTTACAGTCCTTTCTGAAAGCGTCCCAGTTCATGTTTTTGCTAGCTAATCTAGGAGCTCTTTCTATTTTCGCCAGTCTTCCACCCATCTTCAAGATAACTCCTGAGTGGTCTGAGCAAAGATCATAACACTCTTCAATTCGCGTAAGGTATATGGGGTACCCTTTAGTGATGAAAAAATCGACAAGGTCAGGCTTTTTATTCCTATCGGTTGGCCAATATGTTGGCTTACCCGTGGAGAAAAAGTCCACCCCACGCTTCATACTATTTTTGTACAGTAATCTGCCTCTTGTTGAATTGCATCGTGAGCCCCAAAAAGTATGCTTCGCGTTAAAGTCACCCCCCATGATAAAATTGGACCCAATGAAGTCATACATACGATCAAGATCGTCTTCCACCAGTCTATATCCTGGCGGGAAATAACAAGATGCAATGTTATAATCTAAGCAGTCAATTTTTACAGAAACTGAACTGATCTGCATAGTGTCTAGCTCAACTTCTGTGTTCTTGAAGTGCTTTATGCAGTTCTTAATGTAGAGGGAGGATCCTCCTCTCGAATTTTGCGAAGGGTGATGTGCGTGATAGTCATTGTAACCTTTAAGTTTGGGTGTAGACCCGTTTTTAAGGTGAGTTTCCGTAATCATGCAAATATCAATATTGTTTTTCCGTAGAAATACTTCTAGTTCGTCTATTTTATTCAGAAGGCCGTTTGCATTCCATGTTAGTATTTTAAATAACTGCTTCATATTCATGTCCTCCTGTATTTTTTTCGAGGCTTAAACTCGAGCTTGCTCAGTTTGTCAAATATAACTTTGTTGATTTTAGTCTGATCCTCAAGTTTCTCCAAGATTACAGCGAGGATCTGAGACACTGCATCTGTTGTGGGCGATCTTGCCTTGTTTTCGTTTGCCGCAACCTGTGCGTATGATTTCGGTCCGACCAGTGGTGGTTTCTCCGCTGCACTTGAACAGGCGCCGCTCTTTTGTGGAGCTTTTACGCCTTTTGTCGACGCCTCCTTTGCCAATCTTCCACTTTTGATCGGCTTTGGCGTCTTTGGAGTCTTTGACTTAGGAGTTTCAGCAGGTTTTGGGCGTCCTAGGCTTTGATTCTGACCTCTAGTATTTTCCTTAAGAGGTTCTCGTCCCTTTTGCAGCTCTATAGCTACTTCGCATCCTCGATAGTTCGCGGGCTGGTTTCCGTGGCAATTGGCGCAAACTGCTGGAGCCTTTATGTCAACTTTGCACTCTGTTGACAGGTGTTTTCCGGCACATTTCACGCAACGTGGTTCTTTTTGGCAGTAGGCACTTGTGTGCCTGAATTCTTGGCATCGCTTACACTGTGGTGTCAGTCTATTGCCCTTTCGCATGGGTTCGATTTTAGCCCTGATGTTAAGTATCATTTTTATTTTATAAATATCGTTTATGCTCTCAGTTCTTTCAAAGGAGAGCATAAAAATTGGAAGGCCGCGTCTGATCACAGTGTCTCTTTCTCCTTCCGTGCGTTGCTTTTCCTTTTTAATGATATTGACGGCATCAATAATTTTAAGGCCTTTATTTTTTACGTCTTTTACAACGTCTTCTTTTGTGCATGATGGGTGGAGCCCCCTTACAATGACTCGCAGTGGTTTCTCGTACTTATTTTGATAAGTTTACCACTCGATTCTTTCTGCATTCAGTCTAAGGAACAGTGCGCGATAGGAATCGGCGTTGTCAACATTTACTTTCCACACGTTATTTCGGTGCGAGGTAAGCTTATAGTTTTCTGTTCTCACCGTGTTTGCAAGAAGGTTGCGCAATCTCCCAAAGTCTGCTATCCCGACGATGTTTATTGCGGGAGGTGGACGAATTTTCGCTTCTGGTTTAGCCTTGTTTGAGCCAGAGGGCTTATCTTCTTTTTGTATTACTTCGGGAGAGGAATTCGCCTTTCGCTTCTTGCTAGACCTTTTCCTTAAGACTGAATCGGTCTCAAGTGCAAGTTCGTCCTCGTCCGTGAAGTATTCGACTGCTGGTCGGTTCGGTGTTACACACTCTTTCGTTACCTCATAGTCTTTCGTTAAACGAGTATTTTTAATATCCTCGTTTTCTTTTCGCAGAGAGTCAACTTCCATTTTTAGATCTTGGAAAAGTCGCTCCATTTCAATAAGCTTAGCTCGGAGTTCATTATTCTCCTTTTCTAAGCTCTAAATTTTCACAGAGTCCTGGTTTACCGGTGGACTGCTTTTTCCGGATATGTTCGATCTAGGTGGTGGTGATCGATTTAGTTTTGTCCTTTTCTCAAAAGGATTTATAAGCAATAAAGGCTCTCCCCAAAATCCGTAGAGCCTGCCTCCGAAGAGGGTGGATTTTCCAGCATAGCTGGGCTGCCACCTGGGGTAATCAAATCTTTCGTTTTGTTCATTGCCATTTTTTTTTAACTTGTCGTTTTTATGAGAAATAGGTAAGTCACTTCTATTTTCATTTTTAAATACAGCCGCCCCTTTGGAGACAGACGCCGACCAGTGAGCCGCACAATGTGTGACAGACGCTTCTGGATTTTAATTTAACCTTCAGATTCATCTATAAGTTAAAACCTTACTGCCAAAAGTTGCCCCAAATGGAGCAGCATCGACAGCATCCGTTGAAACATTAAAGAATATTTCTTCCGGTGGATTTTAGTCGGCTCTTACGACAGGCATACCTTACCTCAAGGCTATTCTAACCCCGACCTTGCAGGGGTGAAAATAAAAAAATTCAAGTCTAGAGGCGAATGTGGTCTCAAAATCGTTGGCATTTTTGCTTTTCTCCTTAGCGGGGACCACCCAAAAATTGAAAAATGCGCTCTTGTGTCTTGTCATTGATATCGCTGTGTTAGCGTTATTCAAAACGCGTTGTAAAAAAGTAACGTTTCAAACGTAAGTTCAAAACGTAAAGTCGGAGAAAGACAAAAGTGGTTGTGCGAAAAACTGCGAAAAAAAACGAAACACATGCAATTTTTCATGTTAAAATTATTAAAGTGTTTTCTAGTACTAAATCTATGAAGTTTTGTCGACAAGAACTAGAAGAATTAATCTTTGGCCAGGTAAATGCTGAGGTTTTATCTGAGGTTTCTTTGAAAATATTGAAAAGTATTTGACAATAAATTGAAGAGTTGAAAAAATGATATTTTTCAAGTGTTTGAGCAAAAACTTTTGACCCACCTACTTTAAAAAAGCTAATGTTTAACAAATATTCAAAATTCGGCGTTTCAAAATTATAATATTTTACATAATTTTGCTTTTCAAAATTTTGTTTTACGAAATTCTAGAAATAAAACTTTGACAAGGGAGCGTTTCATAACTCTTACATCAAAACTCAGCTTCTAAAAATTCAGCTTTTTCAAAAAAATATTCTGCTGTTCGAAATTCTGCTTTTTCGTAAGTCTGATTCGAGCAATATATACATTTTTGCTTTTTATTAGATATAGAATAGATTTGAAATGATCTCTACCTTTGTTTTTCAACCCTAATTTTGGACTTGAATACCCTACCTTAAAGTAATTGAGTCAAAAAAAAATACTCTATTAATCTCGGGAGTGCAGTAAGCTACCAAAACATAACCGAACATATACACCAACATCACTTCTTTGTTTGTCTTGTAAACTAAAAGCTCTAAAATAAAAGCTTCTTGTCTTCTACTTTCCATATAAACCATGATTCTCCGAACATGCAGATAAAAATTATGGACCGAAAAACTTCCATCTGGACAGCTAATCTATTGGTAAGTAAATTGCTAAAATCTAACAACAAAAAAATAAAACCTAAACAACGTCATATATGACAGTATTTTGTGCTACCACCTCCGCCCAAGCGGATTGAAACAACAATAAATTTACAAAACTTAATAAAAAAAGTAAAAATATCCCGCACAATGTTGACAGGCGAAGGAGGAAAATCTGAAATCAACTAAAAAAACCCAAACCTCCCTCATTCTGCCATGAAAATTCTACATTCTGCGCCCGAGGAGGACTTGTGTTCCCACAAGTAGAAACTTTTATTTGCCCAAAATGTTCAGGCTTACATACAAAATGAATTACCTCCTTCTGGCGCAGCTACCGGACGTTTAGAACAAACAAACGTCCTAATATTCTCAAGTGCACGTATAATACACAGATTGAAACCATTGCACAGGAAATAGGGGCGGGTGCAAAAAGTCACAAAGTTTAAGCATGCAGTACCACCATATTACCTCTTACATAATTTCAACAATCAGTTTGTTTTAAAGAGCAAACCTAAAGTTAGTCCTGATATCAATCGGGTATAACCTGTCCCCCATAGAAGAGGACACCATATTCTTTTGTAGAATGTTAATTCGGGAAACCCTATAGGTATCACTTCTGTCCTGTGTCCTACCTTTGTGGATGCTTCTTTTTTGGGTCCCGCGCATACTTAGATGAGCTACCGCCGAATAAAATCCCAGACACATACACATATGCACACAGAATGGGTGAGAGGTAAATCAATCAATTCACTTACGTTCCCATCAATTTATTAATGTGAAAGCTTTTATGGCAATTGAATGGACTGTCACATTTGCAACTGTTTTGTGTCGAACCCCGACGGCATTTCGTGTGTGTCATCATCCACTACACGGTTTTTAACAGTAGTCGTCTGAATCTTTCTATCAGCAAAAAAAGAAAAATCTCAATGTAATACCGGAATGTTTTAGTGTCTGCCTATCAAAGAGCAGTAGTGAATGGAATGTCCATCAAACAATTTACAGATTTTCCACACCAGACAACTCGAAAAGGGGATGCTGTGTTGTTGGGTTGATTCTCCTCCTGCCTTTTTTTATTTTTTTTTTAGCAACCCTACTTTGAGTGGTGGTGTTGATTTGGGTCGATTCGCTTACTCAAATCAAGAGTGACAGAGTACGAAGTAATCGAGTAATCTCATTAAATGCAACTGTCTTGCATTAAAAAGTCACTTTTTGGAGAATTTAGTAAAACACCGAGTCTACACACACAAAGAGACAAAAAAGAGAATAATATATCTTTGCAGTTATTCAGAGTTATTTAGAGGGAGTGAAACGAGGCGAATGTAAAGAAGGGCAAAACAAAGCCCAGCTCGGTGGCGACGAAAGTAGGCTTTTTCAATTTGTCATTTGATTAAAGTGGACAGGAGGACAAAATGAAAGAAAAAAAAAACTCCAAAAAAATAAATTTAGAAGAAAAAACAAAAAATATTCTCATGCTCCAACAAAAAAAGCAACATGCATACCTCGGCACACAGGATATACCAGGCAGAGAGCCACAGTCACTGTGTCGTGCCGATAGCCAACAGCACCAGTAAGCAACTGCACAGTAGCAGGACTATAGCTGGAATCCGGTGGTGAATAATGCATGCTACGAATTCAGTCAAGTGGATTAACAATCCGAACAAAATGTTCGTCCTTTGAGTGGACGTCTGCTGAATGCGACCACACAGGGTGTCACCAGGCTTACGCGAATTCCAATGGCGAGAACACGGCTATGGCTTAAATATTGATACCATCATCGAATATTGCAAAATTTTGATTTGAGTAAATATTTGGTTTCACATCGGTGTTGTGGAGTGTCGGCTAAAATTTTAGTACACATTGCGATCTCAATATCGATTTAAGGATCCTTTAGAGCCTGTGGAAAATTTTAAAATCATTTAAAAACCTGTCATCACCAAGATTGTTTAAAAAATTTGAAGCCAAGAGTATGAATTACATGGAAAGAAATCGGTGTCATCTTTTATAGTGTAGCCTTTTGCTTTGTTATAAAGTGTAAAAATAGAGAAAAAAATATTTTTCCCCGGTTGACTCTGGAGTCCAGGCTGAATATACTTGCTATCGTCTTCCCGCTGGCCGATGCTGGCTTCAATGCAATCTTTCCTTTATAAAATCTTCTTGCCTTTGACTTTTGTGAGGTGAAAAAAATAAAAATTAAAAAATATTCCAGCCAAGTGCCATATCCTTTTTTTTTGTCAACAACTGATCGGGTTAACGCCAATCTTTGAGCAGGAGGAGTCCATTAACTTGGATGTACATTGTACAAACCTTATTTTGAGTACAATTCGAATTTCTTTTACTATGATTTTATGATGAACTTCATCATTGAGGTCAATTAGTACCCAACGAAAAAACGTGTGGCAGGGCATTTCTACTACACCCCTATGTGCAACATAATATAACATAACACAACATAGCTAAACAACATTCAGCTTCTGTCCATTTCCTCCAGAATTCCTTGGGTTCATTGGAGTTCCTGGGCCTGGTAGTACCCAAAATGATATGCTTCCCCTTCGTAAAGGATCCTTCGAGCTGCTGCCCACTGCCTCCAGAGTTCCTTGCGTTCATTGGAGCTCCTTATGTGGTAATGCCAAAAATTATATTCTTTACTAAATTCCTGCCCACTTCCTCTAGATACCTTAGGTATATTGGAGTATTTCTTGGGATCATTGCAGTTTTCTATGGGTTCATTGGTGGTCCAAACCTGTTACCGAAAAATTGACTGCTTCACCTTTATAAAGGATTCCTCCAGGTCCTGCCCACTTCCTCCAAAGTTAAGGAATCCTCCAGCTCCTGCCTATTTCCTCCCGAATTCCTTGAGTTCATTCACCGAAATATAATATGCTTCCCCTTTATAAAGGATCCCTCCAGATCCTGCCCACTTTCTCCAGAATTTCTTGGGCTCATTGGAGTATTCCTTGGGTTCATTGCAGCATTCCTTGGGTTTATTGTTGTTCCTAACCTGTTTATTAGTAGTATCAAAAATTGACTGCTTACCCTTAACAAAGGATACCTCCAGCTCCTGCCCACTTCCTCCAGAATTCCCAGGGCTGCTTATAGTAATGCTTGGGTTCATTGGTGTCCCTTACCTGTAAGTTCCGAAACATTCTATGCTTGTCATTTATAAAGGATTCTTCCAGCTCCTGCCCACTTCCTCCAGAAATCTTTGAGTTAGTTGGAGCTCCTAACCTTGTAGTACCGAAAAATTACATGCTCCCCCAAGTAACACAGAAGCTCTTGCTATGGCCACCGTTACGTTTTCAGCACCCCATCATAAAACCTTAGGTTCTTGAAGTTGGTTTTATACAAGTAATGGGGCCTCTTACAAAGCCTCTATAAGGACGTTTTGACACTTTATAGAACTTATTTTGGATGCAGAAAGAGTTCTACTTCGAACTCTTATAGACCTTTTTTTAAAGGGGGGTTCATTCAGAATAACTTGGGCTTATTGGAGTCCCTAAACCGGTAGTACAGAAAATCCTCCAGCTCCTGGCCACTTCCTCTAGAATTCCTTGGGTTCATTTTGATATTCATTCTGTTAATTGGTGTTTCTAACCTGTCAGTACCGAAAAATACACTGCTTCACCTTTACTAAGGATTCCTCGAGCTCCTGCCCACCTCCTTCAGAATTCCTTGGGTTCATTAGGGTTCCTGGCCTGGTAAGAACCGAAAAATTATATGCTTCCGCTTTATAAAGGATCCTTCCAGCTCCTGCCCATTTCCTCCAGAATTCCTTGGTCTCATTGGAGCATTCCTTGGGTTCATTGGTGTTCCTAACCTGTTAGTACCTACCACAAAATGGACTGCTTCTCCTTTATAAAGGATTCCTCCAGCTGCTGCTCTCCTCTTCCAGAGTTCTCTATGCTCATTTTAGTACAACATCATTGGTGTTCCTTACCTGGTAGTATCGAAAAATTATATGATTCACCTTTATACCGATTCAAATATGCAAAATTTGGTCGGCAAAAATATTACTAGAAACATTTTTTTTTTAAATACAATCCGGTTTTCGCATAGCTATTTTTAGGAACAGATTGCGGTTCGATGGACTTATTTTTAATCTCTTGTGGTGGGCGATAAGCGTTGTGAACTAAATTTTTCAAGGATTGTGTTTAACATCGATTGTCTTAAGTAAGTTTTCAAAAAGTATAGTTTCCTTAGGACTCGGTCCTATTGCTGATTAAAACTTTAAGCTCGAAGTTTTCCTAAAAGGATTGTATTTAATTCTTTTTCGTCGTCTTTTGCTCATTCTCTTATTTATTTGATTTGAAAGAACACCCTGTATACAGACGTTTCTCGGTCTCTTTAAGCGATTTCTCAAATTCACTTGTGTTTTGTTTTCGTCCAACGGCCTTTGCCTGTCCACCATCACCACCACAAAAAACACCTACTGTAGTGTAAGCCTTGAATTTTTTCCTGGTCGGATTTCTGTGTCTCCTGTGGCAAAATCCTGCTACAGCAGAGTGGGTCATTTGCCTGGATTAGGTAATTGGCGCGGGGTAGAAAAGTGAAAAGGCTATACGAAGAGATCCCTCTTAAATACATATTACAGTAATGCACTGGTCATACCCAATTTGTGTGCGACTGTGAAGAAAGAAAACAAAACGATGGAGTGGCAGAAGCAGCGGCTGTAGTCAGAGAGTCCTTCGGCCTGATTACTCGAGTCCATGCGGATTGGATTCAGAGGCATAAAAACCCCCCCATACAAATACCAGATTATGTGGAGTACATACAAATTTCGACCTAATGTCGCATGATGTAAGCATACTAATTATTTACAGGGAGGACGAAATTTTGTTCGCCAATCACCTCTCCATTCTGGGCCTTTATATCCACTTGGTTTGCTGGGTATGGCTCTATATTACATCCATTCATCGTGTATATATCCAGATAACCACTTAATATGTGTGGCAACGCGAAAGATGGACACTGCCATAGAATATTCATGGAATTAAAGAAATGCTTTCACTTTGCATGGTGTGCGGTGTTGTCGTTACAGGGAGGCAGATCTCGATTCCAATTAAAAAACGATTAATTAAGATCACTTTGATGGCGCTAATGACAAGCAATAGTACAAGGTGTTATGGTTGCTCCTTTTTTTTGGTTGAAACGTCGAATGGACCAGTCAATTTTTCAAAATGATAAATTAATTTTCCAATGCAAAAGGTGAAAAGTTTTCAAATTTCGATTGCAAAGTGCGGTGCTTGGGATCCCATTAGGAACTAGTTTGACCCTTGGAATTTCCCTCAAGTGACGCTAGGCGGCAAATGATTAATCATTGGCCAAAATGATGAGACAAATCTTAATTAATTTGACTTTCCTCGTTTCGTTGTGTCGACTATTTTCTCTTTTTATACTTTTTCTGGCCCAATGAAATACTTGAGACACTTTTCGGATAGTAGGCGAAGTGGTGATGTGATAAGCTTTTTGAAGAGGCTACTTGATGATTGACCTTGTTGCAGTGCTGTCGGCAAAAGAGCTTCAAACGAGATGAGGCCAGTCGGAGAGGTTGGAGGGCAATTAACCCTTTCGGGCGATTAAATGTAACATCAATGACATCCCTTGTCCGGGATGGGTGATATAAAAATGTGTTGGCAAATAAAAAGTTATGTCCAGTCATGGACTTCTGCTAACATAACTGTTTTTGACAAGTGATTTTGGGATTTGGAAAATCTCCTCGCAGTCTCTTTTGTTTATTCTCTCTTCGCATGGGATACTTTTGTCAGTTTGTCACATCAGTAGGAATTGGGTCAGTTGGAAGCGTTTTTGGTGAAAATAGCCTTAGTCAGGGAAAAAGGATCAGTCTATTTAATCAGTTGGATTTGTAAGGCCTGTTTTAAGTGTAATTGGAAGAATTTGCAAGTGATGAATAAGTGTGGTATAATGCTAAAATTTTTTCTTTAAAGGACTGCAAATATGATGAACGTACAACGTTTTCGAGTTCTATTTTTTCTGGATATTGACCATTGCACTGACACGTACCGTATCTAAATTGGACGCATTTTCCAATTAGTTCACGAGATTCTCAAAAGGTTTACTTTTGAATCGTGCAACGTAAGTAGTGGTCAAATCCACTAATTATTTATGCACCTAGGAGAGAAGACTCTGTTTAATAGGAAAAATTATGCAATCGCTTCACTTTTATCATGACCTTGGCTTGAACTGTGGTATCGAAATAGGTACTCACACTCAGTCCTTACCAGCAATGTTATAATATCTGTCTCACCGAGTCATTGTCCTTGCGTTTTAGTACTGTAAAAAATTCAATTTTCCCATGAAAATTTAATCGACTTGAAAGTTTTACTTTTAATTTATTACACGGATCTAGTTAAGTGCCCATAAAATCACTCATAAACCAACGATGTTATGTTTGTGAGGCACCACAAAGAATGTAGGTGGGTGGGTCATCAAAACCAGCCATTTTGCATTTCTCCACATTCACAAAGCCGACAGCAACAAAGCGTTCAAGACTCACTAAAATTCCAATTAATTAACTTAAACTGCTCAATGTCTCACATCTGAGGGGTTTCTTTATTCCAAGCCACTTGTTAACCTTGAAGGAAACGAAAGAATTCCGATAAAGGTCACAATACAATGTCCATTAGCTTGGCCGCAGCTAATCCACCGACCCCAACCAACCCATTTTTTCCCTGTTTGATTAAAGGTGTTTCTCCTCAAAGTGACATGATTCCCATAGATTGTAAGTGTCTGATAGCTATCGCTTTCCCTTTTAGCAATCCGGATGAAGGAATTCCGCAACACATTTTATCGCTCTTCGTGTTTCGTCGGGCGTCCAGTAGCGACGCAGCTGGCAAACCTCCCGAACCTACCCTTCTCCGGTTCACCCCAACATTGCACAGGGTAAACAGTTTAATTTTACAAAAGTAAATACTTCCCGCGCTCTGTGTCCCATTCGACAGTCGACATTTTTTTCAATTTGTTTGGCGCAACAACGCCAATACTTAATGACTTGCCAACATGCAAAGGTGCTTTTAACAAATATTCATGCAAAGCTAGTCCGATAACTTTCCGCCGCACAAAAGGAACTGAACAGGCAACTTGAGGCAGCTGTAGGAACATCCAATCACTAAAAGGAGGACCAGAATATCACCTGGCACCTCTTTCTGGGAGCTTCTAATAGTAAATGGCGCCCAATGTCGTCACTCGTCTCATTGCTGCAGATTCAATGAGTCGTGAAGAAACCATACAATTCATCCCGGCTATAACTGTCGCCTTCTAAGTATCGTTTAAGTTCTTATCCTAGCCTCTAAGTGACATTTAAGTCGGACAAATCCAGTTAGCACAGCGAAGCACCCAAAACGCAAATGTAATGAACGAACACGCCACCCCGCGCCCGGCTGGGTATCAGCTTTCTCTATACCTACTGCTCGTCGAGGAAAATAAACTCATAATTTCGAACGCGTTTACCTTCAATACATAACATGTAAAAGATAAGACTTAAAACCATGCCAAAGATGTGTATCAGTGGGCTTAAAATGGGGAGCGGGAATCAAATATCCGACTTTCCAACAACCAGACATCAAAAAGTATGGCAGCGGGGGCTGTTATAAAACTGACACTTTACATGTTGGAAGCGGAACGACGGAACCGAACTCACACCCTTTATCCGCTGCCGCTTTTTCCGCATAATGTGATGGCTCACGTCAAGAGGCTCTCCCCTGGTCTTCTCAGGACCTTCCTCGTTGGTACTCTATATCTTTTGTACGCACGCTACAGTTCGAATCACATAGATTAATGACAAAGTAATGTCAGACCCATTTTCATCCCTTATCAAAAGTATTTCCGTTTTTTTTTTTTTTTTTCTTGCTTCTTGTTTTTTGTTTCTATCTTATGCTGAGCTTTGCTTTCGGCGTGCCTCTAGTAGGTACTATACGATTTTCCTTAAAGGTGAATTATTGAAACGGTTTCATCTCATAAATAAATAATTAAGGTTATGTGGAGAATCTCTATTTTTGTTTGTTGTGTACTCTTGGCCCTGTAATGTGAGTGAAAGCATGGCAAAGCGGCACCACCAACCCCCCATTGCTTATCCAAACCACTACCACCTACCATTACCGCTGGTGTGGTGACTGCTGAGCTGTGTAATAGATACACATTGAATAGAAGAAGCAAACAACATCACACCCACAACATCGCAGGAAAAACATAGGGCTGCGGGAAACGTGCTGCCAAGTTTATTTTCTCTAGCTTTTTCTTTGGCCACGCACCAAATGTTGGTTGCGTCCTTTCCGGGCCCTTCGCCCTACCCCCGCGCTGTTCTGTTCACTGTATGCTCGTACACTGCTTTCAGTTTCAGGCCCGCTTCGAATTTGAGCGTATGTGGTGAAATGTTAATGTATTTTTAGTGTAACCCAGCGACAGGCAGCAATTGACATGAATAACTTATTTAAATGTCTAACGTGAGGTTAGACGTGTGACACTTGTGATACAATCGGAGGTAAACAGTCTCGTCGTATGCCTGGTTCTCGGAGCAGTCAGGCTATTCGGAAGATGGTTTTTCGGCTACCATTGGGGTAGGTTCTTTCCAGATCCGTCTAGATCCGAAACCACTTAGCGTAATGTTTTTATGTATGAACATGCTCATGAACGTTGTGCAACTCTTTGAGAGCACTTGGCAAAAAGCTGCATGAGCGCATAGAGTCACGTTGATCGCATTAAGATTTCGGGGCTCAATACCGACGCGCCGCATTGCACTCATTCGCCGGGTTTCTTTTGTGGTGTAGTTAGGGTAAAAGTTTTTTTTTTGTAGATTAACTCCCACCAAGGTAAGGCAAGTACTCGTTTGGAGGACTGTTATTGAAAGATTGTTATATAAAGACTGTTATATAAAGAAAAGATGTCATCAAGATGATAATGCGCGCATCCTGCTTGGCATCACTCTTTAGTATTCTTTGATTTTTAGCGGTCGAAAAAGGACCTCTTATGGTATAGCGTCATTTTCCGTTCGTCTGTCCGTCCGTAGAAAAATGAAATTTATTAGGTACGCTTATAAAATCGGTGAAAAAAAATATTTTTTTAAATATACACATTTAATTACATTTAATTACGGTTTAATTACAACTTGAATTTTGATGGTAAAAAAGGCAAAAATTGTTTTGGCACTTATATTACAAAGTTTTTCAGCCAGAAAAAATAACAATAAAACGTGCACTAAGCAAGTACTGAATTGTCATAATAATTTCGGATTTTTGCAAAATACTGAAAAGTTTTCGAGAAATAAGAAATAGAAAATAAGTGCCCATTTGCAACTTGTTTAAGGTCATAAATTTTAAACTGTTTTATAAAAAAAAACCGACATTGGGCAAACATATAAAGTAACCGCAGCTTAAGCTAAGGCGTAAATCAAGTTTTTGCTAAAACTTTTTATAACTGCGGCTTTGACGTATTCTCGAAAAAAAAAAAAAATATGTGAAAATATGTTGACCCCACCATCTCTGATGCAATCAGGGCAAAATATTTGAAACAAATCACACACTTCAGGAATTATTTGTTAATCGGAAAACTATTCACAATTTTAAATATATTTAACAGATTCTGAGATTTAGCCGAAAACTTCAAAAACATTTCAAAAGTCATTTTTCAAAAATGTCTGGTAACTTAACGGTAGCACGTATGAAGGCTCAACATTTTTTCATTTTGAGCCTTTCAAATGACGCTTCTTATTTAAAATTTTCTGAAACGGTCTTAAAAGCAATTTAAATAAGTGGGAAAGTGCAACAGTGCGTATGAAAAAACTTCAGTCCGTTGGCGACGGATTGCAAAATATCATATCCGACCAAAAAACGAAACTGCCACGCCTGCAAAAAGTGGGCGGGATAAAAAAATATAATTCCAAAAAGAACGCAGTTTTACTTTAATAAAATTAATAAAATTTTTTTTTAACCACTTTTTACACAAATATTTTTGTTGTTTTGTCGACGCGTTTCGGAATATGCTATTCCATCATCAGGATTGACTAAACCTTTTCAAATAAAAATTAAAAACTTGCCAAAATTGTTTTAATTTGCAACCGGCGGCGATTCACTTGGGTTAGTGATGTTTTTTTTCTGTGTTCCTTTTGTGTTGCATTTCGTCTTGATTTATTTATGCTGCTGTCTCTCTTCGTTTCGTGTGGTATTTTATTGCGGAGTCATATAGTGCGTCCGGTTTTAGCGTTTACTTGTCGATATAGGATATTTATAAGGATATAGTTATATTTTAATTAAATATTTATTTTATTTAGTAATTTTTTAAAAATTTCTCCATTTTTTCTTTTATTTCAGTTAACAATATTACTCAAGAATGGATCTATTGCGAAAAAATTGAATGCAAGTCAAGCATTCGACAACACATGGCACACGGATGTCGACTTGGAGAACGAACTCGAAGTAAGACGATGTTGAAGGTTATTACAACACTACCGAAAGTGTATTAATTCAGTGTATCTTGCAGCAAAAGCGCGCGAAAGGCGGCTCAGGCGGTTGGTCCGGCTGGTCAGAATGGTCGACATGCTCGCGGACATTCGACGGTGGAGTCGCGCTACAAATAAGACGCTGCCACAATCCAAATGGCTGTAAGGGTGACACCACCCGCTTTAGAATTTGCAACATGCAGTCATGTCCTGGCAACAGGACTTCCGGGCTCATCAATGTGCCGCCTACAACGATGTACCCTACGATGGTACTCTGTACACATGGACAACACACTACGATTACGTGGAGCCTTGTGCCCTGACTTGCAGGTACGTTGAGGGAGTTCAATGGGGTAAAGTAAAGCACACGGTAAATTACCGCAGGAGGCTTCACGCGAAGTGCAAAACTGCGGACACTGTATAAACAAAGTGTCTGAATGTAATATGCGGTAATTACATTGTATCGGTACCTGTCGGAGAAGGCTAAAAGTCATCGTCAACATCCCGTTTGAAGCAGGCAAACAGGCTCTTGGTGCATTTTCTTTGTTAAGTAGACCTATTCCGAGTTGGCGTATTGTTCAGCGAGTGGTTGGCGCTGTGGACGTGAGTCGAGTGTTGTTCTAGAAGCACGCTATACGGATGTTGCACGCCATATCCTGTTGCCTTGAAACATTTAAACGCCGCGTCGCGCAAGGCTTGCATACACCTTCTCACTCAGCCTGTGCTCTGTGGTGCAGCAAGCCGCACATCAGAGAGAAAGAAAACTATTGTTGTTTACATTGGGGATGAAGCGGCACTCCTTTGGAAATCCACCGCGCTCCGTTTATTCGGTGTCCTGGTTTATGCGCTTTACGTTTATTTGCCTTTGTGATGTTAAAATATTCACTGTATATACACTCTTTGACTCATTAACTGAATAGCTTAATTCATTTAATTTAAAATAGGATTGTTGCTGTTTTTTTTTCTCTCCTACTTTGCTTTTGTTTTCGTTTTTTCTTATCGTTGATATTTTCTTTCTTT
Source organism: Neoascia interrupta (assembly GCA_947623515.1). Lineage (NCBI taxonomy): Eukaryota > Metazoa > Arthropoda > Insecta > Diptera > Syrphidae > Neoascia > Neoascia interrupta. The sequence goes on along the minus strand of OX392462.1, from coordinate 44,454,408 downwards.
TTTGGGGCATTGTAGAGGGAGACCCGCACATCTTTCGGATGACGTTTCACTGCCAGAGGTTGATGGCGGCGGTGTCGCTGGTCCGGATGAGTCGGAAGACTATGACGAGCCGAGTGTCATTGTGCAGCTATCAGGCAGGGTCCAAGATGGAACTCGGTGTCGTGCCGGAAGTCTTGATATGTGCATCCAGGGAAAATGTCAGGTGAGTCAAACAAAAGGTGTTTTATTATTTATATATATTAATCCTTATTTTCACTTTTTTATCGCGGACTGTGTTTCTTTAATTAAGTAAAATTTATCCTTCTTTTATTGTTGACCTTGTTTGGCAAAAACAAACCAAACAAAAGAGTTCCCAGTTCCAAAAATTAAACATTTGGCATAAGTTTACCGTAAGTCCAAGTAAAATTTAGTAGATTTTTTTTTTAGCCTAATAGGTCTATGGATTTGGGTATCCTGAATATGCTATTCAAAATTGTCGGTCTCGATTAGTTTAGAAGTTATACCCAGTTAAAAAAAGAGTTCAAAAAGAGTTAGTGCAACTTTCACATATCCGTAAATGGCCACAGGCGCCTGCCAGACAACTGGCACCTACCTTTGATGGAGCGACGAATTCGCGTGAGCTGCTAAACCCTACGAAAAAGAGATTTGAATTACTTTAAACCCGCGAAATGAAAAAAGATATGCAAAAGTCATCGAACTTGCCGATCGAAACAACGTACACAAACGCCCCCGTGGAACATTGAATTGTGAACATCAAAGCAAATGGAAAAAGTATTTGATTTTGAATAAGTTGTTGGATTTTTGTAATGAAATTTAATTTTTTTACATTTTGTACTTAAATAAGTTAAATTTGTCTTAACCCCAGTTTTTGATCGATGTTTGTTTCGTTCAACAATGTTTACATTCTGAATACTCTTCGTCTTCAGTGTTGCCAATACTGTCCACCTAGACGCATATTTTTTCGACTGCTTCGACTACTTTTAACTCAAAAGTTTCATTCAGATACCAATAAAAGCTCAAAAGGCTCAAAAGTCTAATAACATGAAAACAAAATTTTCAATGACTCAAACCACGAAACGCGCGTCACACTAAACGGTCAAAGATGCATAACACAAGCCAAGTGGTATTACTACGGTAAACTGCCTACATTGCCCGTGAAAGTGGGCGTATTTTTGTTCCCTGGATGAATCTGTGATGAATCCAGAGAGTGTATTCAAGGTGTCATCTAATCGAGGTAATGGGTTGCTGTCCTTCTTTTTGAAAGTTCTCTAGCAATCTTACTAATTGGTCTAGCATCTCCCATGTATATGCGGTGCTGTACACTAGGCATGTTTGACCTTAGTCAACATCCTAGGAAATAAATCTATCAGTAAACACACTAATGAGATTTACTGCTTTCTTGCTGCTTCTGCTTTAGCCCACAGTGTCCAAGGATAGTTTGAAGTACATCGGCCGATTTTGTTCGTCAGACTCACAGATTCACTCCCAGCTGCATTGGGTCTCAAACTGCTCCAATAGGTACGCATCTTCCAATCATCGCTCCTTGTCTGAGCTTGTCTGAGCCAAACGTTTGTTTGGGTTCAATACCGGCACCATATTGTTCTTTTTGGAACTCCTTTTCATTATCCGGCTCTACAAGATAGAATCTGTAGTTCCCAGGATTACCACCCTAACGTGTCCAAAGAACTGTCACTGAAAAGAGCCGCAAAACTTCATCGCTCTCTCATTATCACCCAAAGACTTACAGCATTGTCGTATCCTTTAGGCGATCTCGACGGTTCGAAATCTTATCACTTGCATTCGAACGTCCAAAATTACATTCCTATGAATCATTCGTCGCATATATTGGGCACCGAGAAAGCATGCGAGAAGTTTAAACGTGCTAGTTGTATCCTTGTTTACCTCCCCGTTTGCTTTGGCTGCTTCTACATCGCGTCCTGTAGCGGCAAGGTTTCTTTGGATGATGGTCGTGGGGCATCAATTCCATCAATCAACTTCTGCCCAGCGAAGTTAGTCCTTAGGCGTTTCCCGAATGCTTTTGCTGCGAGTGAACCAGCAGGGTGAACGTCGTTCCTGGCAGATGCTTCATCATTTTGCCTTCGCCTAGCGCAATGTGGTCGCTCCGCTTGTGTAGGTGGAGCTTGACATTGCCGCTGTGGGTGTTCCAGCTTTTTACAATTGAAGCATTTGATAAAGGTACTTGTGTTATTTGTCAGTTAGAATAAAAGAACAGTGTTGACGACACTATTAATCAACGATACGAACAATATATCTGGAAAAATTTGGCTAAAAATAAACTGGTTGCTATACTTACGATGTTTCTGAAAATTCCACTCTAGAGTTTTCTCGCTAAATTATCAGTTTCTAACATTTGTGACACTAACGTTATATTTTTTGCCTGGAGTTCGTGCAGTAAAACCTAATTTCACTTTCATAATAACGCAACGACACATAATTTTTAAACACAGCTTATTACAGTTCAAATTATACAATTTTGCCACATTCTCGAAACTTCTCTATCACTAATGTTCCATTCGTATTTTGCCTCTAGAGCAATGACAGTGAAATTTCGATACTAGAATGTCAGCTGACTGAAATGACAGGAAGGTGTTAAGTGAACCTTGCATGTCCTTTTAATCTTGTGGTCGCGTCACAGTATTTAACCCTGATGACACTTTAAAAGTCAAGCTAATTCGATTTGTGTCTCAGTTCTTTGAATAAGTTTCACGATATGACCCACAAGCTCGCAAAATGTTTCCATTGGTTGTGACGATTTTGGACATTTACAAGTAGTTTTTCAGTAGTATCAGTAAATCATATAACGGAAACAAATCATTATCCTTTCCGAAAAAGTTTATGGTGTTATGAATAAGCTCTCCTTTGGACGCCAGACAAAAAGCAATTTCCTTGATATAAGTTGCAATTGAAGAGGATCAAACTAAGGCATGTTTAAGGAATCAGGGTTGATTGTTGTACTTTATTCCGGACCAAATGAAGGTTGTATGTCTGAACTATGTTATTCATTGAGGCAAAATAATTTCCAGTGCAAATATTTTGCAGATATTCTGTTATTTGGTGAGCTCTATTCGTAGAGAAGGTATCCCATGCTCTTAAATGAGAATTCAACCTTTGTGTACAACTTGCTTAAGTTCTTACAAAATTCTCTTCCCCAGCTATATTGCTTTCCACAGTTTAGTCGATGTGAGGAGCAATACTCACATACTGAGTAGAAAACTCATTACCTACATCCTTTTAGGTCTCATATCAATTGATGTGATACGTTTCGCATAAAAATCTCCACAGCCTCAATCTGCTTACAGTAAAACTTTTTTCTGAATAAAAACAAAGCGAAAAACTAAGGAAACAAAAAACAAAACACTTGAATAAACATTTGGAAAAAGAAGAAGCGGAGGGCTTCAACTCATTTACAAGTCTTATATAGCTTGTTAAACATGTATATGTGATAAGTTAAACAAAACCTTAACCGGAATTTTAATTTGCATTCCTTTGCATCAAATTGCCCTACGCAACAATCCCAATTCCTTTGGCAAAAGAAAACTTCCCAAAAAAGAGACCCTCCCATCCCGAAAAAAGTGTGCCGTGATTAGGAATCATTTGTTTCTTTGAAAGAGAGAGCAAAGTTTGCTCAGCACGACTTTCGTTTTGTCGGCTTAAATGTCTCATTGCGACAAAAATTGCAAAAGAAAAGTGCACAATGAAGCGCATAAATCAAACCACAATTTGCCAAACAGTTCGGCCAAAGTTTACCGCGAGGGGAATTTAAATAATGACAACGTGTCTCCTGGAAAACAAAGCACTTTCGTCAAAGTGGGCACAAAACCGCACCACCACCGCAACCAACCTCTGGATCGGTTTTGTGGTAGGCTAGGCGAGTTCGAGGACACGAAAGCATTTAGCTGGTCGGTGCGGTTCTCCGTCGAGGCTTGTTCGAGCAGGCAATTCATCTATTTCATGTTCGGCACAAAATAATTTTTCAGGTAACCTATTTGTTGTAGATTATTTGTTACCCTCTTGACGAAAAGTCCTTAAGGGCATAGAGTACATAGCCAAACGCCTTATTTATTCAAATTCTTTTCGCTTGTTTTATATCCCGATTGCGAGATATAAAACGACGAATATCAACAAGACTTGAAATGTACAACACAACTCTTGGAGTGTTATCCTTTATACGATACTTATACGATTCCTTTTATTTTTGTGTATTTTCAGCGAGTTGGCTGCGACCTGAAGATTGGCTCGGCGAAGAAGATCGACGCGTGTGGGGTGTGTGGGGGCGATGGCAAATCATGCTCGCAACCACTCTATCATTGGGAGACGGCAGCGATGTCCCTGTGCTCAGTCACCTGCGGTGGGGGTAAGTGTAGTGTTCCATGGTAACAAAAAAAAACTTTTATTTTCTACGGGTATTGTGTGTCGAAAGGAGTTCATATCGGGCGTGTTGCTCTTATGTTATCGAGGCGAGAATCTACACCACCACAACCACCCATCGTTGGTTTACGACAATAGTCTGTTTGTCACTCAATTTCGAGGTGGGTGGCTACCACAAGACTGGAAAATCGAAAAGTTTTGGCTGTTTATACCGTTTTCTAGTCCTTTAGAGGGTTGCATACCACATGCAAGCGGCATAATACATACAAATTACTTTCTGTTCAATATTTTTTATATTTTCTTCCAATTCGATATATGACCATGTTGCAATCATAAAGTTGTCATCCTTGAGGTCACTTATTTGCTCCGAAGTTTATCTGTACGAAGTGTTACAGAAGCGCCAGCGTTGGTGCCTTACAAAGCTTTGGGTGCCTTGGGTGTCTTAAAGCGGCAACATCGTTCCCCCCTTTCCGATGAATCAAAGCAAATTAAACTTAATTTTGAACTCTGACTCTTACTCTGAAAGTCAAATTCGCAAGTTGAAATTCGATTCGTTTTTGGTTATAATAAACCTGCCGCCCGCCAGTCGTGAGTCCTTCGTGTATTGTTTCGTTTACAGCGCAGCTATTGACTTTTGTTCGTGAATAAACCGATTCTACTCGTAAAAATCTATAAATATTCCCGCGGCAGGAAGGCGGGGACACGAACTGTTGGATTATCAGTCATCGAGTAGAGGTCGTCCATTTGCCTGCTTAATGGTGACCTTCCAAACGATGACCTGATTGGCAGCTTAAATGAGTTGACATACAGTGCATGTGCCTATGTTAAAGCGGTAAGAATTCGGTATGATGACGGCCTTTTATTGGTATACGTAAAGAAGTGAAGGAAATTTTTCTGATAGTGTTTCGTGCCCATAAAACATGAAACGAAATGGTGCAACATGTAACAGTGAAGATTTATGCGATTATACGCTGCAGAGCGGACACAGCCCTTGTCAGAGCCTTGCGATTTGTTAGATACATGTTTATGATTATAAGGAGAACTGTTTGAGAGAATGAATACTACTTTAAACATTTGAAACTTTTTGTGGGTATCATTGAGACCTAATGTCTGGCACTTTGTTCCCTTCGAAATATGTATACTTGACGGTTTGATAAACTTTACCTGTTATTAACTCGGATAGGGCTAACGTCTCTGCAAATACACTTTCGTACTTAGACTTTTAAGTTATTCCTTCAAAAGACTGCAAAGTGAGTTATAAGAATACAAGACACATATCAAAAATTATTATAAAGAAAGGACCCTGACTCTCGTTGATAGATGCAAAGACACGACGTTATAGTTTCGCAGATAGTTTAAATGATGGCTAATGTCACAGGTACGTCGCATGTTTCTTTGTGAACTGTTGGTATTGTCATTGTAAAATTTGGCTGTATTCGGAGCGAATTTCACAAAAGTTCGCTTATAACCAGTAGCTAAAACTCGTTGAAAACGAAAACTACGCTGAAGCCCGATATGTTAAATAAACTGTGATCTGTAAACTCGATTGAGCATCAGCATTTGAATTTCTACTTTTTGAACAATGTCACACCACTAAGAAAATTAAGAAAATATTAAATTAAGAAAAAATCTTTGCCATGGGCCCAACGCGATTTGATCCCGAACCATCGACATCAGAGCCGAAAACTCTCGCAGTTAGCTACGGCCTCACACAATTTGGATTTGACAAAAAGATGTTGACGTGAGAAAAGAATTTGCGCCATTTGTAACGCCATATTTTGATGCAAGTGAAAATTGCTTAATTCCCTTACTGCTTTTTAACGGAGTAAACTTCCTATTATATATTATGCTACATTCGAGACTTCCAGTTTAACAGGTATCGCCTACTCGTTCCTGTGCACAGCATAAAGGTCCACGAGGCACTCCCACACTATTCGGCTTTCCTTTTCGGAAATCCTTGAAGTTTTCGAACCCGAGGGAAATGTGCCTCCCACTTTATGGAAAACTCCCCTTACATCTTAAAAGGCATCCCAAACTACTACCTCACACTGCTACGTCCGTAGTGCTATAAAATATGTAAAGGTAAGTTGGAACTCCCAGCTTATGGTAAAAATAAAACGGATCTGGTGTCATCTATGAAATCCTTCACAATCCTGTCCTTCTTACCTTCTTCATATTGTTTTTCCTCCATGGTCATTCCTCAGACCTTTTTTTGTACAAAATATATCTATGCCAGGCAAATCCTCTTCCAACCTATCATTCCCACTGAATACCCAAAAAATATAACAAAAATCTCGACTAAAGAACTCCTCCACCAGAGAGACAATATAGAGAACTACGTGATACTCATATATTAAAAAAATCAAAAATAAATCCTTTGATCCGTTTTTCCATGGTTGTTACAATTTTCATCAGATTTCCGGAATACGTTTACTTAATTTCTCCCAAGATATATATATGTAAAAATTTACCAGCTTCATTTCGAATCCCCGTCTTTCACAACAGAAGTCCTATTTTTCTTCTCATCCCTCGTCTCATCGCGCCTATATCGATGATCCAAATACCAAACATCGGAAAAAGTCAAACAGGGAAGGAATGCAAAAAAACATCAAGTACTACCATCACCCCCCTGTGGTAATCCCAATACAACACGTCACCAATATTGCCGAGTTTATTTATTCTTCGACTCCTTCTTGTACCAAATGTAGGAGCGAGGATAGATTTTTATCTCCTAGTGTCGCTGTCTATTGGGCAAAAGGAATAAAATTGCACACCACCACTTCCGGAGTCAAGAATTTCAGTGTTCCACTGCGAGAAACAGTATGTAACGGGTATAAAACGATTAAAGCTATAAAGACAAATTTCAGATAGGGACAATGCGCTCGGCACCCCATTCCTCTCGGTTGAGCCAAAGCTCTCTCTAGACCACACCGTATAGTCGTTATCCTTGTCGGTAGTCGATTAAACATGCTGTGGCTCACAATAAAAACGAAAAGCGAAAAAAAATGAGTAGGAAACAATAAGTATTTCTACTTAAGCCACAACTCAAGTTGGTAACAAAGTTTACATGGAAATATAGTCAACCTCTTAGTTGGTTGGCTTTCATTATACCAAATGCCTTTCAATATACGCTGTGTCTTGCCCAATTTTCGAGTATAAGGAATAATGGATTCCAAAAACGAAGTCGATTAATCGATATCCTCCAACGAACAATACTACGCCCACCCACCCTGCATAGACAATGCAATAAAAAAATATCTCTTCTTTCTTTTCATTTTATGGCGAAAACACAAAAAAGGATACAAGATATCCCGACCAATATGCAGGAATCGAGTTAGCGGTGTTGAAGTCGAAGACTACCTGTGCAGTGCAACCATTCGGCCTGAACTTTCTGTGGTAGCCTGCAACACTCATACCTGTCCGCCAAAGTAAGTATTCTATGCGAGACTAGACTCCTTTTTCGTATTTCCCAACAGTGTGTTGAACAGGAGATATCCGAGCGGTTGTAAGTAATGATATCGTCGGATTATTTATCCGACAAAATAAATCGTCAACAGGTTCATATACATCGTTTAAGCGCATTCCGTTGTCGGTGTCAATTTCACAATACGATTTGAAAACAGGTCTTGCACAAAGTAATTTGAATACTTATGATCGGTTTCAAAAATCGTTTATGCTTCCCGTTTTCGTTAATTCGATGTCATTCAAAGCGATTAAACATGTCGGATGAACGAGGTTACATATTATATTCAAAGCTTACTTTGACGAAAGCGAAATCCGCTTTTTTTGCTTATTTTTATTAATTTTTTTCAGCAGGTACACATTTCAAAAACGACATATTCAATCATTTAATTGTCGAAATGGCTGCAATGAGAGTGGGTAAGCATTATCCAATCAACCAACCCTATTGCCCAAGACTTTTTATTTTGGGTCCATATACAGTGGTGTGAAAAATAATTGGTGGTTTTTTGGTTTGCCAATAATAGGTGAGAAGTCAATTGCTGCCGGCAGTTTGACTTCTTAGTAACCCTCTCCTGATAGCTGAAGGCTCCAAACCTTATTCTACCAAACTTTTGTTTCGGAATGGCCTTTTCATAATAAAATTCATAGCTTTTTTGTTGGTGTTTTAAACAATTTTTCCAAATTGCACATCACTGTATGTATCTAAGTTTTTTTAGGTTGAATAAAAATGACGCCATTATAACAGCTCGCCCTTTATAAAGGACTCGCGCACTGTTGGATACACTGCTAAAGAATTTTCTTAGCTATATCCTAAATCCACTTTTCACTGAAACTACGATAACGAGCATAGATAAAGGTGGATTGAGGAAAATCGAACAGGAAAAGAGTCCTTCCAGTTGTTGTACATAATTTTTATGGCATATTTCCCTTTGTCCTTTCATTGCTTGCTCGACATCTCAAGGTGGATTGCTGATGAATGGAGCCCATGCAGTCGTCTATGCAAACCCGGTTGTCGGGTGCGACTGGTTATGTGTATCGAGGCAACGTAAACGGCATAAAAACCAGCGTGAGTTATCATTCCCGCAGCTACCCTGTATTTAATTAATTGCGCTTTGCACTATACACATGCTCTACGAACGCATGTCATTTCCCAACAGGTTTCCGACAGCATGTGCCGAACACAAAAACCACCGACTCAAAAGCCTTGCATGTGGCAGGAGTGTCCCAAGTGGGAGGTGGAAGAATGATATAGGGTAAGCTTGCATTATTGCATTTTAGTACTGCCATATTCTCGTATAGTCTCCTTTCAATGGGAAGATCTTTATTTAGTTTCTGGTTGCTTAAGTGTTCGCACACTCCGTGGTGGATGCATGTTAGACAAGCATCTTGCATCGCATGCACCCTGAACTATGCATTCATGTGTAAAGAGGGGGGGGAGGGGGCAACACTTATTTTGGAGAAGAAAAGGAACCTGGATGCGATGTGTGTGTCTATTTTCTTGGAGAGTCTTTTCGCTGTTTTAAGTGCACATTCTCAAAGCAGCGTACATGTTCGATGGCACCTTCATGAGAAGTAAATGTTTCTACGAAATTCCACATTCCTCATAAGAAAGAATGTGTGGCAAGAGGCGGAAAACAATCGGATGTGCGGGGCTTCATGGCACCTAGAATTTCAAAACAGGGCAAAAGAAGAACATACAGCGAAAATAAAAACAAATGTTCATGTAGTAAGATGTTTATGAGATGGGAAGTGGGTGCGAGGTTGGTGTTTCCTTATATGAAAAGAAAGCCCTTCGCAATCCGTATTACAGCGCATACTACACGTGATTTTTTAAACCTAATTTACTGTAGTATCTTATTATACTATAATATATTTATCCTGCCATCGTCACCTGAAAAAAAAGACTTGTTCTTTTTCACGGTCCCCACCTACGCGAGGGTCTGACAAGCCCTCCGAGAGTATCATTTGTCTTGAAAAACTTCTCAAAGCGCCGTTCGGATTCGGCAAAAAATTTTAGATCCCCTTGTATGTAAAGAAATTAACACACCAGCATACATTGTTGAGAAGTTGGCCCTGGTTCACCTCGAGCTGTTGCGCCACTCTATTTATTTAATATATTTATCATATATTGATATATAGCATTCCAACAAATGAGGAGCTGTTTATTTCTGTTTCAAGTAGGATGACACGAACGAATATATAATTTTTTGGTAGATTCAATAGATGCTATATGTTGTTTCTACCTACACATTGTATGAACAGGTTCAACAAGGAATTTTTTATGATCCTGGAAAATGTATCATTGAATCAACATGTAGGTACCATCCTACCTTACCTGCTTATTGTCTATTGAAGTTGCACATTGAATTCAGGGCAATAAGCTAAACTTATTTCGTATAATAAGATATTTCAGAGTTCCTTTGATGCCTCCAAATAAAAGGGAGAGAAATTTTCCTCGGGATAAAAATTTCATTCGTACTCATAACTGCTCCAAGTATGTACCCCAGTCTCCATTTCCGAACCACATTCCGTTTGCAACTTCAAATAAGTTAAAGTGAAAGTGCTTTAGTTTTCAAAAGCATACTTGGATTCACCAACAGTGTAGATCCCGGTCCGTGCTCCACCAAGATTATTGTTTTTCTGTATCCATATGTCCGCCATAATACAGCTCAAAAGAATCACACCAGACGCTGAAAGTGAGTATTTTGAAAGTTAAACCGCAAATTCTACTTTCCGCCAGCACTTTGTTGTCATTTGGATGCTTGTCTGTGTGTGTGTGCGATTGAATGGTGTTCCACAAAGGCCCCAACTATCTTGAGCATATTGAATGCATGGATTAATACACCGCCCTCTACAACGTACACTCGCTTTTATTTTATATTTTTGAGGATGTCCTCTTATGTTATTTTACTCCTCCTCAGCTTTATTTTTACTACTCCTTTTATACCTAAGTTTTTTTTTTCCGCAATCTTTTGTATTTTTCTTTGCTGATGTTCTAAATGCATTTTACAGTGTTCGGAAACAAACGAAACCTCCAGCAGCTCAACAGTGTAGCGCCCGTATATCCTGCAATGGCGAAATGATGGACGTGAGTGTCTATAGATCCTCTATAGAAAAATCCACTTCCTTTTTTTCCTCTCAAACTTTATTTCTTTGTGCACATAACTTTCTTTTAATTGTGTTCCAATTTTATGTTATCTTCTTTTATATAAATGTATTTCGCGCTTGTTGAATGTAGGTACTATGTACATATATGAACATACATATACACTACACGAATCAATGTTTTTTTGACACTATAAATCAAAGCATCAAGCAGCATCATTAAATTGAATCTTTTCTCGTTCCAACATTATAGGAACAAGCACCCGACGAAGTAAGCTGAAGCGTCGACGAAGAAGATGAAGAAGAGGAGGAAGTGGGTGACGAGGAGGAAGTGGGTGACGAGGAGGACGTGGAGGTCAAGAATGTCGATATGGAAGACGACGAAGAATTTTTACCATACAACGATCAACCTATTTACGCCCATCAGCATTCGAATCGACTGTATAGCCGAAGTGACGACGACGAGGAAGAGGAGGAAGTGGGCGAGGACGAGGAGGACGAAGAGGTGGAGGATGTCGATATGGAAGATGACAACAACCAGGTATCATACAACAATCAACCAATTTACGTTCATCAGCAATCGAATCGACTTTATCACGAGGAACAACCCCCAAGAGCGAAATCTCTTATTGGAGGTGGCGGAGGCAGTGAACCAGAACATCCCTCATCGGATCCGACGTAAGTGTTAAGTATTTTTGTAGAAAATGTTGCGGTCACTTGTCTAAATGGAAAGGATAGGAATGCCTTGTGCAGAGGTTTTGATAGCATTATATTCGATGTCGCACAAGGCAAGGTGTTGACTAGGAGAAGGCCCCATTCATTTTTACGTAAGTTAAAACATTACCGTTCTAGATAGGGTGTCAAAAGCTGGTGAGTCCATTTTGTAGAATTTCCATGTCCAAAGTCTGATCCGACGCGTGCAAAACTTGACTCTTGTCGGTTTCATATCAGAAGCGAAAGAACGAGCGAGAGTCTCGGGTGAGCTGTCAAATGAATTTCAATCAATGGCAATGTACGGGGTAGTTTAGAATACCGGCGTAATCGCTATGTCGCACGCCGACCTTATCGAAAAATTGCAAAACCCTCGCCGAAGTCGGCGACTATTCTGTCAAACGGTGTTGTGAGTTTTATGACACACTCTTTAATAGACTTTTTTTTTCTTGAAGCGAATACTTGTTGTGAAATAGAAACTATTCATGTGGAATAAAGTCGACAAATTTTAGAAATATGTTATGTGTTTTCACTGTGCTATCAAAGCAGTCGTTGCAGTTTCTCGCTTTCATTATGTAGTAACAAACGATTTCTCATGGTCCGCGTTGTCGCTGCCGCACTGGTTTGACGATATCGCGCTGAATGTGAAAAGGCCATCTCTAAGGGCGATGCTTGCCACGCAGCGCTGTCTGATTAATGCGTGTTGATTCTTGATGTTTGGAGTAGTAAGAACTACAAGTTTTAAGTCTCAGTTCGCACAGTATGTTTGCAAAGTCAGGGACACTCTGCAATTATTATGTGCGGTTGTTTGTTTTAATTTATCAGTATTTCATAACGTTGCAATAACTGTTTGAAATCTGATTACTGAGAATAATTAAAAATTTTGTTGGTACTTAACTTGAAAAGTTTTATTTAAAAATGTTGAGCCAAGAAAGTTAAAAAAATATATGTATATTGTAAATTTTGAAAACTGCGAAAACATGGGCAAATATATGCAAATAGTACCTTGGACTAGAGCTCCTTAAACACTCTATCCCAAGTAACAGCCTTATAGAAGTAATAGCCTCTATAAGACCTGCAACAGGAAGCCTTATACCAGTAATAGCCTCTATAAGGCCTGCAACAGAAAGCCTTATCGAAGTAATAGCCTCTATAAGGCCTGCAACAGGAAGCCTTATAGAAGTAATAGCCTCTGTAAGGCCTACAACAGGAAGCCTTATACAAGCAATAGCCTCTATAAAGCCTGCAAAGGGAAGCCTTATACAAGTAAGAGCCTCTATAAGAGCTGCAACAGGAAGCCTTATACAAGTAATAGCCTTTATAAAACCTGCAACAGCAATCTCCAAGACAGCCTCTATAAAGCTTTTAACAGGAAGCCTTATAGAGATAATAGCCTCTATAAGGCCTGAAATAGGAAGCCTTATACAAGCAACAGTTTCGGAAGTGACTACAAGAGGAGGCCTTATACAAGTAACAGTTTCTGTTATACTTGAAACATGAATATTACGACAGAAAACAACACAACTGTAGATTTAATCTACAGTTTCGGTAAAGCATTCAATAGGAAACTTTATACAAGCAACAGTTTTTGTTATGACTGCAACCGGAGGACTTATACAAGTAACAGTTTCGATAAGGCTTGCAACAGAAAGCTTTTTACAAGTAACAGCTTCTGCGAAGCTTGCAACAGGAAGCATTATACAAGTAACATTTTCTGTTACGTTTGCAACAGAAACATTGCAAAAGAACTCTACATTAGAGTTACAGTCTCTATAAGTCATGCAATAAGAAATCTTATACAAGTTACAGTTTCGCTAAGGCTTGCAGCAGGAAAGTCTATGAAAGCAACAGTTTCGGTTGAGCCTGCAATAGGAAACCATATACAAGTAACTTCTTCTGCAAAGCATGCCACACGAAGCCATATACAAGCAACAGTTTCGGTAAGGCTTGCAACAGGAAGCTGGTTTCAACAGTTTCGGTAGGGCTTGCAACGGAAAACTTTATACAAGCAACAGTTTCGGTTAAGCTCTGCAGAAAGAAACCTTATAGAAGTATCTGCTTCGGTTAAGCTTGTAACATAATGTCTGCTACAGGTATAGTGATTCCGAAACTTCTATACGGCCTTATAGAGGTAGTTCACATTCTGCACTGAAGTACGGAAGCTGCTATAAGGCCTTATAGAAGTAGTAGACTTTTTACAAAGTAACAGAGGAGATTAACAGAATCTTATCCCTCTGTAAGACCTCGTTGTAGCCTCTTTAAGGTCTTATACAAATTGTGTCAGAAATTTATGGCTTGGAAATAATCGGCAAGTGTTATAGAGGCCTTATAGAAACAATAACTTCCCAAAATCGAAAATTTAAGCCTTACCGAAGTAAAATTGTTACTTGGGAAAGTCGATATTTAGCATACGGAGCATTTATTTCGAACATGATAGAAATATGTTCGAAGTTATAGGCATTTTACTGGCACTGCCATTTCCGTTATTAAACTTAAATGATTTCAAGCGGCATTTTTATTTTACATTGCTATGTTCGAAATGTTTTTAAAAGTATTTTTTGTTAAATTGTTATTTACTTTTATTTTAAATTGCTTAAACAAAGAGTTTATGAAGTTTTTCGTCTTTATTGCTTAATTTATAAGCAATTAATAAAATTAATAATACAGTTTGGTCTGTCTTTAAAAAGGTTTGTTAATTCTTTTCTAAGTTTTATAAGTGGTATTGAAATACATTAATAACTTTGCTCCAGCTCTTAAGGCAAAGGAGATATAGTTAAAAGTTTCAGGTGGAGCAAAGTTACTCCGTCCCTTGGACAATTTTCCCCCACAAAAAAACTATTTTAATTATTATTCCAACAGTTTTTATTGCATAAATGCCATTGCGGCACATCTTACCAATGAAATGGGATAGAAAAAAATATTAAAATAATTTGTTTAGTATTTTGAAAAGGTTTCTAAAAATAGAGCAAAAAGCGGAGCAAAGTAGCCCATGTTGCGCTACAGTTAAAGATACCAGGATATTTTGAAAAAATCATTTTTGAAATGTTTCGAAGTTTCTGAGCCGAATCTCTTAATCTTCTCTTTCTTCTTTTTCAAAAACTTATCCATATCTTAAAAACTTTAAAGTTATTATGTAAATTCAGTATTTATTTATGTACGTTTTATTTTTTTCTTTCTTACTGAAACTTTTCAAGATAAGTGCCAAAACATTTTTTTTCTCTCTTACTAACTGTATGTATTAAGGCTGTTATTTATTTGTGTATAAAGCTTGTCCTTGTAAACATTCTCATTTTTTTTACCGGTTTTATAAGTTCACCACAAATCGTCTTTCTACGACTGATAGCTCAAAAGTTGCAACATATGCACGCAGATGGACGGACAACGAAGCGATATAATAAAAGGTCCTTTTTATTTGTTTTTTTTTTTTAATTTCAGACCGCCAAAAACGTTAAGTCCCCCTTAAAAGCGAATGATTTTAACAAAATTACACGTACCAAGAATTATCTAAACATTTTAAGAAAAATACAGCGCAGTTTGAAGATTCAACACATTCTGAGATTTAGTTCGAAAACCCCCCGTTTTTTTAAATTAGTTTTTCGTTGTTTATTTTTAACGGCCATAACAATCCTGTTCAATTTTCGCTTAAGTTCTAAACGCAGACGAGACAAGACAACCGTTTGCTAACTTTTAAGAAAATTTTCTGACCATTTTTTTAAGGCATAAAAAACATATTAGTTTCTCCTTTATATCAAAATTATGTGAGCATTGTATTCTGTGTTGGCAATAACTATTTGAAAAAATGGTCATTGTCAGCAGAGACGGTGCAAAGTTTGAAGAAAATATGACAGTATTCAAAAATGATACCAAAAATGATAAAAAAAAGACTTTGTGTACCGCGCTCTATTTATGTCCTACATTCCTACATTTTTTGAAATTTTAAGGCAAGTCAGCGGGTTCAAAATAAAAAATGTTTTCCGAAATACGTTTGAAAACATTTAAGTTAAATTGAAACTATGCTGCTATAATAATTACTTACTATAACTTCTAGGCCATTGTTTTTAAATTTTATTTTAAAAAAGTGGGGTGCCGTGGCGTAGTGGTTAGTGTTTGTGCTTATATCGCCGGAGTTCTGGGATCGAATCCTACCATCGTCACCTGAAAAAAAGACTCGTTCTTTTCGGTCTCCATCTCCATCTCTTCGGTCTCCATCTCCATCTCCGCGAGGGTCTGACAAGCCCTCCGAGAGAATAATTTGTCTTGAAAAACTTCTCAAAGTGCCGTTCGGATTCGGCAAAAAATTGTAGGTCCCATTTGTATGTCAAGAAATTCTCGAGCTCGTGCGCCACTATTTATTTATTTTTAATTAAAAAAAAAATCGTTTGCCACCTTGTTTCAATAAACATTAATATATAGCCAAACTAAAAACTTTACCATTAGTAAAATTATCCATTATGTGAATTAAATTACATTGTAAGTGAATTAAATTAAATAAAAAAAAGCCTCTAACCTACTTTGTGTTAAACGCTACAGCATTGAAAACTACAGCAGAAAAAAACTAAATACCGTGAACTAAACCAGCTTAATTTCTTTGCACACATACTGTTCGTTTGGAGCAATAGTCTCGACGCATGGTCTCTTAACTGATTTTATCAGAGCACACTTGGGAATCGTATTACATCCGATACATTAGGATTAGCACGGAATTGTATCTCCTTCGCCCGGTTTAGGCTTGAAAGGCAAAGCTATTCATTTGTGTGTCCACTGGCTTTTCCGGATTTAGTCATCAGACAAACAGGAAGAAGGAAAAGCGTGATTTATTCACCCCCCGAAAGAGTTGAGTTGGGGCACAAAAAAAAAACTCCAATCGTGATAATCAGAGTCCTTATCCCAAGGCATCTCAATAGCCTTGTTGTTTATCGGCTAATCACGTAAATCATGAACATTGTAAACTAGCCTAGTAGCGTCGCACATAATGTAGAACTATCATAGCTACACTTACTATAGCCATACTATAGTCGTCACAGTTCGTAAAGCATAGCTGAAGCAAGATTCAGCCAAGCTGAAAGTCACAAAAACTTGAGCCCCAGCAGCAATACGTTTGTTCAACACACTGCGTTCTCGTTCCCAACGTCAAAGCTACTTACTACTTCAAACCATACACGACGGGTGGTAGGTGTTTTTCAATATGTTGTATAAATATACGTTTTCACATGTGTAACGGGTCGAAACGAACAAGGGAATTACCTATGTCCTTGGGTAACGTTTAATTAGCTCCCCATACTAAGTTCGAAAGTGTAAATGCTCCAGGGGCGGACGGGCTCTGAAGTAAATGCTCATGTTCACACTTCACTACACAGGACACACCGCAGAACGCACCCCACGTAAAACGGTGGGCTTGTGTGTTTAGGAAGGAACTCACCTCTCGGATATCGGTCTCTGGGTTGGTATTTCTTTATTGCTTTTTTTTAACTTTAACTGAAGGCACCTTCGGAGGGACGTAAGATTGGCAGCTTTGTCGGATTAAAGCTCACCAGAAGAACTTCCAATTCAATTAAATAGAACAAAACAAAAAAAACACAAAACCAGTATCAGAAACCTTCTTGTTATTTTATACACAGTCATCGTGGTGTGGAGGTCATGTGTATTCCTTATTATTTGGATTCCGGGAATGGTTTCTGTTATTAATAGGCAAACATCAAAATTGTAATTTTATTGGTTCTCCCATATCGCGTGGACATACATGTGACCTGTGGGTAGGGGGTCCTTACTTTTTTATTTTTGTGTTCAGGACAGCACGGCAAACAGAACGATAACGATGTCTTAAGCCCATTTGGGCTGAACTTGTCGTTAGATATTATCCTTGTGTTTTTTTGTTTTTGTTTTTGTTTTGTTTTAGACCTCAGTGTACTTACTACACTTATTTATTTACTTTCAAATTGAGCAATTGAATTACATAAAAATGGCGTATAAAAATGGCGAACGGTGGAAGACACACACCTTCAAGCAGTACGTTTGCGTTGTTGACCAGGGACAGGGACGAAATAAATTGATTTGTAGATTAATGAATTCTTGATTGAAACAACAAATCGGAAGAGTTCGGTCTGAATATATAGATCAAATAATGTTTTCAATCAAAGTAAGCTCTGAAAGATTGCAGCCCATGCAGCAGGATGAGAGTTTCGATGCATTATCAAACCTTTCGTTGAAACTTAAGATTCTTTGACTCTATATTCCTAGGACGAAATTCGACAATTTCTACAACACTGCAATAAAAAGTCTTAGAGCAGGGATTGCAGAAATCTTCAGCTTCTTTTATAAAAAAGCTGCCAACATGTGTGTTTTTGAAGACCTTTTTTAACGTATTTCAATATTTTAATGCGGTTAGGTCACCAAAGAGGCACTGCGTTCGAAGACTTTTGAAAGCTTATTAAGATGAAAATGTATTGAGAAGTGATAGAAAAAATAAGACACTTTAAGTACAGCAGTGTCTACTAATGGCATAAAAAAACAGAAAAGTTTTTGACTCCAATCACGTTTCATTTCTTAAAATGTCCCCATACCAGGTTTGCAGAAAATGTTCATTATTTAAAACGTATCCCTTTATATTGCCTCTTTCAGATTTATCAAAGACACCGAATGGTCTGCGTGCAGTGTCACCTGTGGCGAAGGCATTCGCCGTCGTCCTTACAAATGCAAGATCTTTCTCGAATACAGCCGCACCATAGCCACTGTAAACGACACCCTGGCGAAGGTCCAAAACCCTACGATGAAGTCGAGAGATGCGTTGAGGAACCATGTATGCTGCCTTCGCATGGCTATGACGAGCAGTACCCAAGGGATTCGATAAAGGTGGGCGTATCTGAGCCTGGCAAAACATATGTGTGGCGTGAACAAGGCTACACCAGCTGCAGTGCTTCGTGCCTTGGCGGAGTGGAGGAGCTCATCATTAATTGCGTCCGAGAAGACAACGGACGGGTGGTGTCACCATTCCTGTGCTCGCCCGAAACCAAACCAGAAGCTCGGGTGCGAACATGCAACGACCGTCCATGTCCACCCCGCTGGAACTATTCGGACTACACACCCTGCTCTAAGTCGTGTGGAAGTGGCATCAAAACTCGTGAGGTGCAATGCATTCACGAAGTGACACGGGGTGGTGAGAACACAATGATTGTACCAAACAGCATGTGTCCTCAGCCACCACCGGCGGATCGTCAGTATTGCAATGTCCTCGATTGCCCCGTACGGTGGGAGGTGGGCGAATGGTCGAAATGCTCACACACATGCGGCTATGGCATCAAGGAACGCAAGGTTGAGTGCAAGTAAATAATGGCAAGGGAGCACAAAATCGAGCGACCCGAATCTATGTGTCCCAGCGCTAAGCCAGCCGATAAGAAGCCATGTAACGTGAAGCCATGCCCTCCAGAAGACCCCAAGCCCATAAAATCTATCAATAACAGTACACACATCCAGCATGACCCGAAGAAGAGCAAAATCACACTGAAAGTGGGCGGTGCGGCTGTGGTGTTCTTTGGGACACAAGTGAAAATCAAATGTCCCGTAAAGCGGTACGATCGTACGAAGATACGCTGGACAAAGGACCACAAGCCCTTGGCCAAATCGAGGAAGTTCAAAGTTTCGAAAAAGGGCGCACTTCGTGTATTGGACATAACGTTCCGGGATGCCGGAGTGTACTCGTGTCATGCTGGACTGAGCACGGCTGAGATTAATATCGAACTGAAGGCGAAGCCTGGCACCCAGCCCGAGGACTATGAAAAGCACGATTCAGGTAAGTGAGACGACAGGAGCTGCAGTGAATTGATAGAAAAAGCTCATCTTAATTTTTTTTCTGTCTGTCTGGCTTTGTGACGTTTATTTTATTTTTGTATTTTTATGCTCCTGGCAGATCGTCTGGTGCGGGAAAGAAGTGGCATGGAGCCTCTTACCTCTGCCGATATGACAACATCCGATGTGGTGTAAGTGCAAGGGCATGCCAGCGACGCAAGAAAGACATAATCCGATATCAGAGATGACGTATCCGTATCCCTTCTTAGCTTAATCCAATCTAAGAGTTCAATTTTCCCGTTCTTATATCCTTTCGTTCTACTGTTGGAAAATTCTTAAAATCTTTAATACTGTATTACAATCTCATCTCTGAATAGCAGGATTTTGTGAGTTGTTAAGGGGATGCACAGATGTACATATGACAAAAATTTGAGGAGAATAGTTTAAGGACTTGGATTAATTTGTCTCTTGTTCGACATGGTGTGCTTTCCACTTCTCACATAGTGACATTTTCTCCTTACAGACCACAAAATACTCAAAGGCAACAAAAACCGGCAAATGGCAGAGAGAGAAGCTGGCGACCAAAATCTAATGGAGTTCAGAATGCTGATAGCAGCAACATGGAGTACGAGGTAAGGCAAATACAACATTTACGCTTTAAAAAAAAATATACGTGCTTGTAAATCATAGTCAAGGCTTTCTATCTGTGTAATTTGGACAGTAACTGCGATATAATTGATAAAGTTAATGTACCAGTCGCAGTTAATGTAAATGAGAACTTCTTCGAACAAGCAAAAGTTGTTGGAACGAAAAGTGCATGACTTGTGTACTTTGTGTGCTTTTATACCTACCCAGCGTCATCGGGGTAGTTAGTAGGGTAATTACTGTATTCCGATTGGACGTTAATGTTTTTGTTACACTTAAATAGAAAATTAAATAACCATTTGAGTACTTTCCAACTTGTGTTCGCCCTTGTACACGCACTTATAAAATTATTATAGCCTGGTAGAGGCAGTTTTTCGATAAATGCAAATGTTACGTATACGCCAGAGTATTCGAATATAGGGTTTTTATCAAAAAATTTTCGCTCCAAAAGAGCCAAGAAAGTGCCTATTTAAGACTGTTATGTGCAGCTTTCACTTGACATACAGCATGCGACTACCACCTCTGTAAACTTAGACAAGCTAAAGAAACTCTGAAACATCGTTTGGTAGAGTTCCTTGCTCTTGCTTCCCACAAATTTAAAATTACAAATTTTAAATTACTAAGCTCGCACCCCCTGCATTCAATTCAAATCTCCTTTCAAAAGCTGGCTCACGTTGGTATAGGTCCGGTACAATTTAAGTGAATGCATCGATACTTTCAACAACCAAGGGACAAAGACGAAAACCTTAGATAGAAACAATTTCTATACTTCACAATAATTTATACCCGTGATAAATCGGATTTATAAACACCTTCTGTGGGTATTTAAAACTCATCGATGTCTGAAATCTGAATAATCAGAGTACAATACAATGTAGCAGGCTTTTCAGACTAATTTCATATATGCTTAGAGTACTTATAGGTACCAGGTAACATAATATGTAAAGCTTTAATAAATATTGATTTTCAAATCGCCTTCCAGTGCTTCCTTCTTCATTGCATGTTTCTTGATTAATAATAGGGTTGAGTGACCAGCTTGTAGGTGAGTAGTTAAGACACATATTCAGCTGTCCAAATAGTAAGCATCTATTTTGAGCTTTAGAGATCGACTTTGAGGGGCGATTTTTAACGAACATCTTGCAATACATCTCCCATACATAAAAATATACAATACTTATTTTGTGGGCCATACAAACAGTCAGTCTCAGGTCAATTATCAGGGATATAATTTAGAGCTCAGAAGTTTTTCTTGTCTGATCCGTTCTTGAAAAATAAAATAAAATAAGAACCCCATGGCAGAAAATTTAAAGGCTATGCATCATAAGAGGGGCAAGTAAAATTTTTTAGCAAAAAGGAATCTTTTGGTGTAAACAGGCTGTTGTAACATAAAATAAGCGCTTTATAGCAACCCTAGTATAAAGAAGAATCCTGTCGTATTGCAGGATATATTGAAATAAAAGTTTAAAAATTACCTTGGGCCCGACGCATTTTGTGCCCAACCCAACACGCGAGCCGACCACTCCGCGGTAAGCTACCTAGTCACATAATTCGAACCTATGCAAATAGTGCTTTGAATGCCTATGCACATAGCACTTTATTGTAGGGGAACTTTATAACGGGTGATTTTTTAAGAGGTTGAGAACTTTTTTTAAAAAAAACACAAAAAATTCGAAAAAATTAATGAAATATTTATTTGAATCGATAGTTTGAACCTTGCAATTTAATGTTTAAAGATAATTTCATGCAAATGTTGACCGCGGCTGCGTCTCAGGTAGCCCATCCGCTGAGTCCAATTTTGGCATACTCTTTCACACATATCGGCCGGTATCTCACGAATGAATGCACGGATGTTGGCTTCCAGTGCGTCAATCGAAGTGGGCTTGTCCCTATAGACATTAGCCTTGACATAGCCCCACAAAAAATAATCTAATGGTGTCAAATCGCACGATCTAGGCGGCCAATTGACCGGCCCGAAACGTGAAATTAACTGTTCACCAAACTCGCCGACCATAAAATGGAAGCAGCGCGCGATGAACATTTCGAACCGAGCACGAATTTTGATAGTAAAATTCAATAATTTGCAAGCGTTGTTCATTTGTAAGACGATCCATGGTTAAATTGAAAACCAAACTGAAGCTGTTTGACAGTGACACAAGGTACTAAACACACGTCAGCTGTCAAAACGAGTGTTGCCAAAACCAAACCAGCTAAAAATTACCCTTTATTTTTACATTTTGAAATTTTCATGTTTTACTTTTTACGTTTTTTTTTTTACTTTTTAATCCTAAGATAATACCTTTTGCTTTTTACTTTCTCCTTTTTACATTTTACATTTGATTTTTACTATTTACATTTTACATTTTACTTTTCACTTTTACTTTTTATTTTTTACTTGCTACTTTTTACTTTTTAATTTTTACTTTTCGCTTTTTACTTTTACTTTTAAATTTTTAATTTTTGCTTTATACTTAATAGTGAGGAATTCTGTCGTGTGACAGGAATAATGTCACACCACACATAGATTATAATAAAAAAAAACGTTGCCCCTGGCCCCAACGCTATTCGATGCCGAACCATTGAAACAGTATGGTCTGTCTTATGTTTTGTCCTTCTTACTTAGTTGCATAAGGGAATCAACTCGTGTGCTGTAGCAGTTGCCTTGTGAGGGAAATATTTTTATGATCTTTTCTCATTTTGTTTCTTCCCACAGTCACGTTTATTTCAACAGGCGCAGGCTGGTGTGCCTCAAAAAGCCGCCAGCAGCTCTGGTAATCGAGCAATGACAATCTTGTCCATGCCATATTTTCAAGTTCTAATAGACAACCTACAGGTAAGCGTTGATAGTCAACTAGTTGTTATTTGTTTGTGTTGTTGTGTGTTGTGTGTTGTGCGTGCTTAATTTCGATTGCACAATATAATGCAATGTAATTTCCCTTTTTCATTTTTCGTATGCAATATTAAATCGCATTTTTGGGCTCCTGGTGTGTTAGTTTTTGTTACAATTCATACACATTTGGTTCTTGTCTATAATTTACTTGCTCTTGTGTTTTAAGTTTTGTTTTCACGTTTTGTTGTTAAGTTTTGGCCAAATTTAAATATTATCTAAGTTTTACTAAAAACTAACTGCCAATTCTGTTGGCTGAAGGATTTCCCTTTGTTTCTCTCATATTTTTCTCTTATATCTTTGCTTTATCACTATCACTTAACTCCAGTTAAACGTTGTCCGCCAAGAATTATCCAACAAAACGCATTTTATAAAACCTCACCAAAATATATAAAAAATGTATATTCTTTTAAATATTACAATAAAAAACAAAGAATAACGGAGTGAGCGTTGCCATTATTCGATGTGTAACCACGAAAATCAATTTTAATTAAGTGCATGACGGTGTCAATAAATCTTGCAAACAATAGAAACCATTTTCCTTACCAAAAAAATATAAATACACATTTCATTGACAATGGACTAACCTGCGAGGATTCTATATACAACTTAACTGTGCTGACCTCGTTTTTATTTGTATATTTGTTTGAATTTGAATCGATTTTATGGTTTTAAAACAACAACACTATTTCTTTAACACTCTGAATAAAAAAAAGAATTTTTTACAAAATGATAAAACATGCGCGAGGATATTCTTGAAGGATTGACACTGTTTTTGTAAAAGTAATAATTTATTTATCCTAATTAGAAAAAATAATAAATCAACTCTTTTGTTACTAGCACGTCGTAGCACATTTTTCACAATAGTGTACTTGTATTTTTGTATCTTATTGTTGCTGTGTATGTAGCTTTTGTCCTGTATAATATTAATTTGCACAGCATGCGGCCAAACCATATACAATTACAGGATAAACAATGACCAGACGGACAAAAAACCATATCGAAGGATCGTAATTCGAGGCATTTGACCGTGAACTCGACGGATTAATTGATTAAATCCCTTTTACACGATTGGCTAATTTTTTGATTGTAAATTCTGCGTAAATCCTTATCCTGGGGAAAAAAATGTGATTGTCCATTAATTCCGGTGGATGTAGTTTTTTTCAGTTGAGCGACTTAAGTATGATGCAGAATCTGTATTTTTCTGTTTAATTTAATTGGTATAACATATATGAAACTCCGTGCATTGGGATTTCATGAGAAACGACGGGTCTCATGAAATCCCAATGAGAGCAAATATTTAAGCTTTTAACATTGAAAACGCATTGCTATTGCACAGGCACTCAACGTCTGCACTGGAATATTAACGAAGAAAGAGTGTGTGACTGGAACCGGAACTATTGCGAATTTCAGGAAAAACTGTAGAACCACAATTCTTGAAAGTCAGTTGCCTGATACAAATAATATTGTCCTGTTAAGCTTAACTTCTTCCTTCAATTTCTTAAAAAAGAAACAAAATCAATTGTCTTTCTTTAATATGGCCTGTCAAAGGATTTCATTACGGATTTCCGAACTTTGACTGGCGATTGCGGCCAGGTTATTGAGTCTACATCCGTCAAGTTGCTTTTTATTTGTCAAATCTATCTTGCTAAATCAACATGGACTAAGTATTGACTACCTTATAGCGGACAGTAACATGTGGAAGTGATTAACATAAAAAATCATACTGAGCGACGAGGCCTATTTCTTGATTAAAGCAAAATTGTTAAACACGAGATCCACTAAGTTCCACTGCATCCAGAGAAAGTCACCATTCGTTGTGAATTATGAGCTGGTGGACTAATCCACTTCTGGCAGAGCCCATGGCAGGTATCGTACCATGTATTTAAGGACTGGGATATTGTGAGAGTCGTCTTTCACAGAGGGCTTTGTTACTCAAGCACCTTACCAAATGAAGCAGCGATATGGGAAGAGATATCGGACAAAGCATATTTCTCTTAGTTCATAGCGGGGCCAAGGTAAATAATGTCCTTTACCCCTTAACCTATCTGTGGTGATGTTCTGCCTAAGATGTTGGTGTTAAATGTCTTTGCTTGATGGTAAAATATGCCCTCTTTACTTTGCCAAAATTCAGAAGTTTCAAAAAAGAGAGTTTAACTTCGTGAGCAGGCCACGAAACACTGGTGCATCCAAAAGTAATTATTTTAAAGTTAGGTTAATTAAACTAAATATTTTTAGAAATTTGGCATATGGATACCAGCATCAGCATAATAACTGGTACTGTTCTATTTCTATGTTCATCCATTAGCATGTGTCGTCCTTTTGTCTTTTCAAGAAATAACTAATTATGAAACTAAACATTATTACAGGGCAAAAGTTGCAACCGTGAAATCACACTCACCATTTAATAACCAGCACCAATACGCACTCTCATCAAAAACTAAAACAAATCACTGCCACACCTGCCACACAAACAGAAAACTTTCTCAGTTCAATCCATCGAAAGAAAATCAACGGAAAAGGCCTAGCAACTAAGGAATCTCTCAGTACCTAGACCTCAAGTTCAATAGCATGCTGCAATTTTGCTTTAATCACAAACACTTTTGTCGCCTTATCAGCACAAGCAAATGGTTCCTATACACGAAAGTTATAGTCACTATGTAACTAATTAACCAGTATTCAGCGTTTCATTTCATCTTCGTCCTTATCAAAGGACGTTGCATTAATGAAAGCAAAGAAAGAAAGTAAAAACTAGGAACACAAAAAGGTTTTAATAAGGGGCTTTGTAGAATTTGATCCTATTTTGATCCTCTGTGTCCAAAAAGCTGATGCACAAACAGGCCCCACACTGTGGCCAAATATGTGGTGTTTGAATCATTGTCCCACTTGGTCGCAGACAGAAGCTATAGGCCTGGATAACTTACTCCCGAGTGTTTCATAAGAACTCATTTTTCGCTCCTAGCTGTATGCAACGAAAAAAAAAATCAAAACAACATATCGTGTACAGTAATGGGGGAAATATTTTATAGTTATGTGAACAACTTAGCTGTTCCTGCATGGCTGTTCCTGGCAAATAGCATGTCAAATAAAAGGGCTGAGGCTGACGATTAAATCCATGAAAGTTAAAAGTTTATCCGGCCCAGGATTTCGATGCTATAAATGTAAAATGCTTTTTGAAATGGGTTTTGTGGAAATTGTTTATTTTTGGACCACCCTGTGCGAAAAAAGTTTTATGCACAAATAATCCTGACACTGTGGCCAATATTTTGGTGTTTCTTTCATTGTTGTGTGTGGTCCCAAACTCAAGTTATAGACCTGGACATTTTGGTCTGGCAAACCCAATGAAAAAGTTCAATAAAACAACCAAAAAATCGCGTGAAACACCAGGCGCCCAGAAATGCTCAGAAAGCAGCTGGTATACTTGTGCCGAAAATATTTTCTAATTTTATTAATAACTCAGCTGTTCCTGCATGGATCATAGCAAGTGGGGTGTCACATGAAAGGGCTAAGGGTGGAGAATAGAACCGTGGAACTCCCATGTTGATCCAGTCCAGGATTTCGAAGCAATCAACGTAAAAAGCTTTCCGAAATGGGGTTTGTTAAACTAGTAAATTTCTGGGCCAAACTATGTCCACAAAATTGATGCACAAATAAACTCCATACTGTAGCCAATATTTCAGTGTTTGATTCATTGTTCTACGCGTTCCCAGGCTGAAGTTATGGACCTGGACATTTTGCTGGTGGCAACCCAAAACAGCAAGTACACTAATGGAGAAAATATGTTACAGTTTCATGAAGAACTAAGCTATTCCTGAATGGATCCTTGCGAATGGCATGTCAAATGAAAGGGCCGAGAATGATGATCAAAGCTGTGGAAACCCCATGTTGATCTAGTCCAGGATTTCGAGGCTACAAACGTAAAAATGTTTTTGAAAGGTGTTTTGTGGAAATATTAAATTTTTGGGACACTCTGTGTCCAAGGAATGAATGTACAAATATATTTTACACTGTAGCCATGTTGATCTTTGATTCATGCTTCTACGTGCTCCCAGACTGAAGTTATGGGCCTGAGAATCTTGCTCTGGCAACACAAAACAGCAGGTACACTAATGGGGAAAATATTTTATGATTTCATAAATAACTCGATTGTGTCTCCGACGATCCTGGCAAATGAGGTGTCAAATGAAAGGGCTAAAGATGGGGAACAAAACCGTGACAAACTCATGTTGATCTGGTCCAGAAACTCGAAGCTGCAGACGTAGAAAGGTTTTCGAAAGGAGTCTCGTGGAAATAGTAACTTTCAGGGTTACTTTCACCCTGTGCCTAAAAAATTTATGCACGAATTAAATCCACACTTAAGCCAATATTTCGGTGCTTGTTTTCTTTCTTCTTGATCCCAGACTGAAGTTATGAGCCTGGGCGTTTTGCTGTGGCCACCCAAAACAGCAAATACACGTGGGGAAAACGCTTTAAAATTTCATGAATTATCACTAAGCTGTTCCTGGATGAATCGTGCCAAATGAGGTGTCAAATGAAAGGTTTCTCATGTCAGCTCTCATGTCCTTGGTAGCTTCTTTTTATTTCATTTTGTTTTTGGTACAGAGTGATCCAAAATGGTGGCACTTTTTTATTTGCTAAGTAGCTACTAAGGAATTATATACACTGCAAAAATAAAAGAAAAAACGATTTTTTAGAATTTTAATATTTATTTTACTTATTTTGCTAAAACTCTGATGAATTAGCGTCTTATATGGTCTGATCCAAAATGCGATTACTCTTAAGTGGGCACACAATACGTTTTCTTGAACCAAAGCCCGATGGTGTTTACTTACACCTTTAAAAAAAGAAGATTTTTTAACATTGTTTAGCAAGTTTTAAGGCTGAAAGAAAGAAAGATTCCGACTAAAATCGCGCAATTATTAAGAATAATATAAAACCCATTACACCTAACCCTTGATGTTAAACCAAAGAGTTACCATAACTCAAAGTTATTAATTAATATTCTTAAACTCGAAAAGGGTTTTTTTTATGCTTTAGTAAGGACTCAAAGCTTTCAGCACATTGTATTTATTGTGTTTATTGGTTATACTGATTGCACAATGCCTTTCCTCTTTTGCTCAAAAATTTGTTCAGTCTTTTCCCAGACGTTTCAGGATTCAATTACCATAATGACACGTGTTCAGCAAATGAAGTCATGTAACAAACGTCTTATCTAACAATCAACACCAGCTCCAACAATAGCAACAAGTTTTTCACATGTTTGCCAAAAATAATTCAATCTATTCTCAGGCACAATAAGCCGGTACACGTTCCATCCAGCACTTCTGCCATTCGCAACACCCACACGCACGCTTACTTCCAGAAAACAATGTCAAGTGAAATCCTTTCCATCCGCAGGAGTTTCCCCAAACACATTATTCAAACAGGCAGCAAAGTCACCATGGGAAATTGCTGCCCCCATAACCCCTTGGCCTTTTACTCATTCTGTTGTTTTTCATCCTGCGAGAGTGGGGAACATTCACTAGGTACCTTTAAATGAGCTCTCATTATGCCAGGGAATTTTTATCTAAATGGGACGTAATATCCACTTATGTTAAATTAAATATGAAATATTAATATAAATTATGCAGCATGGGCAAAGAAGTATACAGCCAGATACCCCAAAAGGATTCCGCCATCGTTTCTTTTGTGGGTAATGGAGCTTTTTGTTTCTTTTGTATTTTCCCTCTGCTTAATTGATGTACTCGTACAAATGTATGCCGTCTACCCCCCCTGATCCTTAATCAATATTTTAAAATTATGACTCAATTTTTTATTGCATTGCACTGCATGTGTGTGGCATATCAAATACAATATTTCAAATAAAATTAACCACTTACAACTAAACATACGAGTATGTCGGCCTGCTCAATATTTCCATCGAAGGGAACTAAATAAATACAATGTAATTATTTTTCGTTATAAATTTCGAATGCAAAAAGGAGGAGGTAGGTAGGAATTGAATTAGGTCTATAACTGGCCTTTCACAATGGAGGGGAAATTCGGCGGCCAGGATTCGCCTCATATGTTTGTAACCAGAAAAACCTATGGATAGACTTACAAACGTGTAAAAATATGCAAAATTTTTGCAAATAAATTTGTTCAAATACTCTATTTAGTGCTGAACGGGAGTTTGATTTTATTTGATATTGATTCGTTGAGTTGTGAGTGTTTGCTGACAGAAAAAAAAAAATAATCACTTAATAATTTAATTGAAGGATAATTTTGAAAACAAATATTTACTTTTGAGCTGCGGGCTGTGGTGTGGAGACTTGATTTGATTCTGATTTAACAGAGAAACCCTTTTAAATGTTTTAAATTAATTAAAGAGGTGTCGCGTTAGCGAAGAAGGGAATGCTTTATTTTTTTCAACGGTTTTCTAGAATACATTTTTCTATTAAGTCAATTCAAATATGTCCGTGCTTATAATAGACGACACAATTGCAAGTTTAAGAAGCTTTTGAATTTTTGAAGATTCACAAATTATGGATTGAACTCTGTTGGAAAAAATTGTCTAGAATTTAATATAATAGATTAATGTAAAAATAGAATGTAGTAGACGTTGAGTTGGAAAAAAGCCTATGAAATTCTTACTTTCCAGCTAATATGTGGGGAAAAAATCTCCTTTGGTAAACTCAGGTACAGCACATATTTCATATTGAAATACTTTGAAGTTCGTCGATTTTGCTTGATATTAAGTATATTACGATATTAATATGATGTTGAATAGATATTAAGAACCCTTACTGTTACCCTTACTCTGTAAGGGCTGCAGAATCATCCCCGCTGCTGGTGAACCACATACGGTTATTGTTTCGACGCTTTCGTCCGTCAGAATAGAGAGGCCTGTTCGGCTTAGTTTTCATCATAATTGTTATAATTTTCTTAACGAGACATGTTAGCAAAAAAATATAAATAAACAAGTGAGTAAGTGCAAGAGTTCGTCTGTAACAAACTTCTATATTCTCTATATACCGTGTAACACCAAGTCATAAAATTTTTCGTCCCGAATTCATATGTATTTTGTACAGGCTACGCCTCTAAAAGTGGGTCTGGGCTAAAAATGAAAATCAATTATTTTTTATTTCGTTAGATTCATGACAAAATGCGTTAAAACCGAAAATTATTTCGGAAAAAAACTTTTTTTCCTAAAAGCGCCCC
This sequence comes from Neoascia interrupta, assembly GCA_947623515.1. Classification (NCBI taxonomy): domain Eukaryota; kingdom Metazoa; phylum Arthropoda; class Insecta; order Diptera; family Syrphidae; genus Neoascia; species Neoascia interrupta. The sequence continues at coordinate 44,424,230 of OX392462.1, read as the reverse complement.
TTAAAAGTGAGCAGATCTCAAAATTTTTTATGGAACAAACTTTGCAAATAGTAGTATCTTCAATGTTTGTCGTTTAATTTTTTTTTCGATTTCCTGACAACTTTCCGAAAAATCGGGTTTTTAAAAATCTATCATATTAAAAGTGGGCACGGTCCATATTGTGGGCCGTCCAATTTTCGCCTTATTAAAGGTCTTGGGCCAATATTGCTCAGTACCAAATTTTAAGTACCTATGACTTGTCTAACTTGACCAAAAGGCATTTTGAAAGAAAATGTGAAATAGAGTTTGCGTCACATTGAAGCCAGTAGTAGGCGTGGCAGTTGAGGCAGTTGACAGATTAAGCCAAATTTCACACTTTGTCTGTGCAACAGAAGATCCAAAGCGTGTATCAAGTTTCAGCTCTCTAGTTTGATCTTGAATACCTAAGACCTTCACACATATAGACGGACAGACGGACGGACGGACATGGCTTAATCGATTCACCTGTCGGTCTCGATCATATCTCTAAAAGGTCTTTGGAGTACACGGTGATTATTTTAATGTGTTACAAACTATGCGTTATGCAAATAAATATACCCTCGGTCAAGTATAAAAAGAGGTTTGGTTGGATTCAGAATCGAACACAGGACCTTCCGATTGTCTGTCATAGGTGCTACCATCGGCACCGCAGCCCTACTTCCATCTTAGTTGTAAAAATAGCTTTAGAAACTCTAGAACTAAAGAAACATCTTGGTCGTATTAAGGTCTTACCGGACCTAAATTTTGCGGCCTTTCTTCGTCTAACAAAGAATATCCCCGCGGTGAAGAAATGATTACATCGGCAAACTTAGTTGATATCCTCAAAAAAAAGGTCCTTGTCCTTCCTGACTGCCTCTAGAGCCACAAAATGCCTCAAGAATTTTATCAGCTAAGTAAAAATAGCCTTCTCTTTAAGTTGCCACAGTGCCAGTAGAGTCAACGGAAGGCTCTCGCTCTATTTATAATCTAATGTATTTACTTAAACATCGATGCAGTGTCTCCTGTCTCACTGTTTTGTTGACGTTTTTAGTAACAGTGTTCCGTCGGAATGGCCAAATGCGCCCTAGTTCACAAAATTTTAAACCGTAGTACACGCCGAGTTTAGCCTCGAGCCCACTTTTACAAGCCCAGGCAGGAAGTGCTTGAGGTTTGCTGAATACAGAAACTCTCCTCTTTTTCTTCTGTTCCTAAACATTTTCGCTCGTCAGATGTCTAGCATTAATAGGGTAGCCCTGCCCCTGTTCTCGACTTTATTTGAAAAACAAAAAACGGATTAAATGCCTTGACAGCATATTAAATCTCTTTGAACGTGGCTGACACTGAAATTAGCTGGCCACAGTTTTTTGGCAATCAATTTGTACAATTCATCATATCACACTACCATATCTTTAGCGAAGTCAAAGTTTTACTAAGGAGAGATTTATTAAGGCTTACGTGATTTCAAACTTATGGAATACCATTCTAGCTTAGTAGTTCAGCTCGGTTCACCTTCCAAAATATTAAGCCTTTAATCTTACTGACAGACCGTCAACATACGACTAAAATCACACTTCGCCTGAAATAAGGTAAATAAAACTGTCTGCGCACACATAAAAAAAACGAAGGACTACAGAACCCACCGTGAAAAAAAACCGAATGCAAGATTCATTCATTAATAACATAAAGCTGTAGTAAAAATAATTCCTTTAATCATTGCGCACATTAAACCGTTTACTACGATATAATGGCTGGGCGAGAAACCGTCAGCACCATAAGTGGCGCAACAGGATGAATAAGAAAAAATTGAATTTATATCAATCAATAAATTATTATTAGTCGTGTATTGGCCACTGTGAAACCGACCGCATAATGTGCGTCCATCATCCATAAAGTGCACTAATTAATTAATTAATAAATGCCTTTGCGCAACGTTCGATGGCGTGCTGGGATTTCTTTCAAAGGATCTCTAGTAGTGATGATGATAATGATTCCCGAACTGAGCAATCGAATATGAAATATCAATGAATGGCAGAAAAAAAGGTGCTGCTACGCTACTACGACGTCACAGGAAGTTGAAATCATTCAGTCACTCGAGCAAGGCCGAAATTACCTTACCATGGGAAAACGCATCCATCCTGTGATGTGCCTATCTCTACATGGTAGGATATTCTAAATATGTACCCTGCTTATAGGCAGAGCATACTATTCTTTTGTGCTCATTGAGTGGATGTAATTTCTATTGTGTTTGCTGATTAAAGCCTAATCAAATGCATATACATCAAGACCTACACACTGATGCATAATTCTAGGCTTATTCATGCCAGGTGAATGGGAACTTGAATATCCTGTGGCGTATAAGAGAAGCCACAATTCAGTCAAAAGAATGCACCACTCACTCTATTTCGTCTGCAGATAAAGTCGCATATTCTGTTTGTTGACAAATGGGGGTAGAGTCCTTTAAGTATGCTACCTGAGATTCCTCGAGACAAAATCCATGTATCCAAAATCTTGAGTATCCTGCCAATCAACAACTTTGTTTCCAATTAGTAATCTGAATTTCATTCCCAATATTATGACCGTCCCTCATTCGAGTGCACAGACACTCATGTTGGAACCCTTGAATATCCTTAATTTCGCAACTCCACAGCTCAAGACAAATGCAAACGGAAATCAGAAACCTCCTAGCCAGGCCGAAAAAAAATTGAACAAAACTCCAATATTTACTCCTGAAGCGGAAAAGCTTTCACTAGGACAGCAAAAATGACGACGCTGGTGATAGTCGTTCGCACTGATTTAAAGCACTACGAAGATCCTTTCGAACTGTTTTCAGACGCACTGCGAAACACATTACAGCGTGTTAAAAATGATTCCAGTAATTGAAAAATCGCAGGTACAAGTCTCTCGTTAAAGAAGAGAAGAAGAAAAAAAGGACTGTGTTAATCCTTTATGACCATCATCCTCGTAATTTTTTTTCTTGAATTCCCTTCGGCGACAGCATCAACACGATGTGATGATGAGGGTTTTCCACTTTCGCTCTCCTTAATCTAAGGTCTGAGTCATTAAAAATTATTCAGCAGATAGTAATTATCGTCATGATGAAGATTTTTGACTCCGGTGAATTAAGTTCACGACAGCGCACTTACCACAGGATACACTATCTTTCAATGATTAATTAGCAGCGCCACATCAGGCTCGATTGAAACACAGAACAAGGACTTCTTAACCTAAAAGCCGAAGAGCGCTCTAGAATTGAAAATCGCTTTAGCGAAATAGCAGTTTTCCAGTGTATGGGGTGTTTTTCTACCACGCGCGAGTGATCCTTAAACTCTTTCACATTTGGGTTTCCTTCTATAATTTCCACTCGAAATGGAAGGAACATCAGGCAGGTAGGAATAAAAGGGAACAATTAGTAGTTTACCAAAGATGCGGCTAGGGGAGAAAACGAATTTCAATGATAATAGCTGCGGAACGAGGAAAGAAAATTAGGGAATCATTCATGTAAAATTGTTTTCTTGCTCGTTATTTTTTCGAAATTAATATCCTGTTCGTAGTTGTGGTATGAGATTGTGTAGAAGATATATACTTTCATACCGTGATTAGCTTAACATTAACCTATCTCTTCTATTCTTTTTGTGTAAATATTCTTACAGAAGTTTAGCAACTCAAAACGACGTCATTTGTTGATGGAGAAGAGTCTGCAATTTGGCATCGATTTGGAACGACTCGAACAGGACCAGCTAGCAGGCAGATGATAACGAAAGATTTAATACTGAATGGCAGAGCCGTAGCCGATGACCACCACAAAGAATACCACTCGTCGGCACAGCATCACCATTACAATGGCCTTGTGCAAGAAGGATCCTAAATAAGCACCACCACACAAATACGGGCGAGGTCACATTTAAATGGACCACGTTCAAATGGTTGGATTGCTTGGAGAAGTGAGTCTCTATTGTGTTTTTTCTTTATTTCATTTTTTTCAAATTTGGGTTAAATTATAGTAAGGTAACGTAGGTAAAAGTGAGTGCACCTGCTTTTTGGGGAATTTTTCAGCAATTTAAGTTTCTGTATGGCGTTTAAATATCACCTAGACCCCATATAAGATACCGGATCTACCTATTTATTATGGGTAACCCAGTAGCGGAGAATTACGTGAGACCTTTCCGATTTGGAAAACAATATTGGTTGCGGCTTTAAATAGTTATGATGACAATCAAGCAACAATACAGGCCCGATTATCCTAAGCTCACGATCAAGAGGTTATGACGACTGTTAAAATGCTAGTCACATTGCGAGCGGAAAAAAATTGACGATAGAAGAGAAAAGATGTTCCTAATCCAACACAAACGCTGATGAGCCTGTACGTAACCTGGAAACCCTCCACAGAAACACCACTAGCTTTCACAAGCTTTGCAAGTATTATGCCTTTATGGAGAAAGCAATGATGTTACCAGTATATTATTAAGACAAAAACATCTGCCATACATCCAATTGTTGTTCATTCTAGCTGTATTTTGAATGAGAAAAGGGTGTTTAATAATCAGCCGATCCTTACCTGAATAACAGATACGTCAACCCTTCATTCGTAGTTGTGGCAGGTTTCCATTCGCCACTTGGCAGGTTTCTTTTTGTTTGTTGCCGGTATATGGGTACCCACTTTATCTGTTGAGCGTTCTTTTGTCCGCCACTTGGGGAAGCGCAAAACGGGGGATCAGCAACTCCATGCTGACTTAGAGTGACGTTGAAAAACTAGCGGGAGAAATAATGAAAAAAAAAAAACATTTTTGGCTCACCCCCGGCAAGGCACGATCCTACTATAGCTTTACCTATCGCGGGTACTGCTTTAAAAAATTAAGCTACCGGTGACCGATTCAGGGAGCCTTTTACAAGTTCTTTTTGAATTAATGTCAAACTCGAATATGCTGGTTTATTTGATTCATTGCAAATTAACAAATTTTCCGGTTTTTTAATTTTTTTAGCGGAAAGCGTAAACTTTCCTACCATCTAACGACAGCTACAATGATCTTGAGAACATACGTGCTTCTGTACTTAAAAAAAAAAAACTTAGTAGTACAGCTACTTTAAACCAGAATTTAAAAGGTTTTGAATTCTATGCCTTTAACTAGAAGAAACAAATTGAGGATATCAACATTTATCGCTAAAATTGAAGAAGTCGAAAAGGATGTGCGATATTTTACCCAGGCTTCAATTTGATTCTTTTTTGTCTTTGGTTTGGTTTTTGGTCTGCATAGAAGTTCATCAGAATATCGAATTTGGCTATAAGGTGACTTTTAAAAAGAACTTATTTTTAATATATTTTTTTAAGCGCTTTTTTTATACAGAAATGCAGAGTGTTGGTTGCATGAGTCTACCCGTGCTCGCATAATCAAAGTTCAATACTAAAACAACTAAAATTGTTAAAAAAAACAGAAAAGTAAAGTATATTAAGCAGAAATAAATAAGATATTTTAACTGTGAATAGTTAAATGCTAGAAAATGATTTCTTGTTAAATAGTAAACCTATCGTTTTGCTGCTTTGTTTTTATGATAAGGAATAAAATTGCTATGGGAAACAAAGAGTTTCCAAACTACTGCTGTGATAAATTTAATCTTAGCGATAAGCATTATGTTTTTTTTAATTTATCTAGATAAATAATTCAAACTTAATTAAAATTAAGCTTAAAATGAATAAAAACCGATTTAAAAAGAAAGACTTGTTGTTCTTCACTTACCATTTTGATTCAACTCTTTGAATGCGGTTCCGCACAAGAGAACGCCAAGAACCCACAGCCAGTGGGTTTCACAGTTCAGGTAAGGAATCCTTTAAGTGGGTCATATAAATCCGGTGTGCAGGTTATATTTGGGACTGATTGTAAATACTCGCTTAACATACCTCTTACTAGGGTGGCATCACCCCAAAACGAGCAAACCAATTCTGTAAAGTAGACGAATTATTTATTCAGTGAGCGCTAATAAGTGTTGTAACTTGTAACATTGCATGGAATACACAACGACACACAGAGAGATCAGCACAATGGCCACACTGTTTGAGCAGTGCCGCACGTTAGATTGAAATATGCGCGTCGAAGCGACCGAATGCAATGACGGTTGCCCAGCGACGACACGGCGGAGACTCTAAAGAGGACTTTGTAGTTGCATTGTGAAACACATGAGTGTCCTACTGGTGGAAGAGTGGAGCCCACTGAAAGCGGCACTGAATGTAAATTATTTATGAATATTTCCGAAGACTGATGGGGAAAATTGCAACGAACTTAAGCCAAGTGAATATTGTATGAACCGAAATAATAGAATGAAATTTTCGGCTTTGGACAAAGAGCTTCCGGGGTGTAGTGTATGGAACACAGGCGGGAATGTGCATAGTACTATACATAAAAGAGAAGCTGTAGACCAGGAGCAGCTCCACTCGTAGCTATATGGTGATGTGATCTATCGATTTTCATTGCTCCGCTCCACCTTAAAATGTATGTTTCCAGGGGTCACTTTAGCTAAGAGCAATGTCTTTAATATAGAAGCGGAATATTGTGGATTTATCGGCAGCATTGTTTGTGCAACATTTTACCGACAGATCGCTTCTGGTACATTAAGTTAGCAAAAGAGTTTTTTTGCTGTTAGGGTTCATGACAGCACTTGGACGTAATGTTACCATGTCGAGCACAATAAGATACCTACATGTGTTAATGCTTGACAAGGTTTAAAAGTATACTAATGTATTGTCCCTCTTACTAATCAGGCTTATGAATATGTTTTTAGTTTAATAAGTCGGAAGTTTGGAAAAACTTCAGTCCGTCTGCAACGGATTGCAATATGCCCTGGCCTGAAAAAAAAATGGTAAAACGATTATATCTCGAACATTTTTTATTTATATACATTAAATCAAGTTCGATATACATACATTATATACTTAAACATTTATTGAAAAGAAAAAGTCATATTAAATTGAACCGAAATATGATAGGTAAGCGGATGAAGGGTGGCGTATGATGGATGCCGGATGTTGGATGACGGATGTCGGGTGATTGATGCCAAGTGACGGTTGACATATGAAGGAAACCCTACGATTTGTTAATAAAAAAACCTTTTCAAAAAAAAATCCCCATCGTTTACTTCTCCTCCTTATGGTTGTTATATTCAATTTATCGTTATGTGTTTTATTTTGAAAGTTATGAACTCAGACAAAAAAAAATCCTCGTGTAACAAGCAATGTGAAGTAGAGTGACAATCTTGACTCCACATTAATAATCAAGTGACCTCAAATCAAAGTGTTCTCAACCTATGTGTAAGGATTTCCGTACACAGCCTTCAAATATGGACAGTCTTCTGTTCAGTTTTATTTTTTTCTTCGAATATGCAACGAATTTGTGATTGGATAAAGGAATTTGCACCGTTTCCCGTCCGTTCCAAAGCACGTCATCTACCCTCCGATTATGGAGTTTCCCTTTTCAAAGTTTCAAAGGGGCATAATTTAGCCATACAGTGACCATTGCTTCAATTTGCATGCTAATCAATGATATTCAGCGTTGCACTACTAATGAGAAAACACCCTTCACAAAGACCCATATCGCAGTCCTTGCAGACGACACACCGAACAAAATAATATTCACTGTTGAGCTGAGTAAATTACTTGCAGCCCGACATGACCCGGATATGGGGGGGCGTTATTCCTATACCATTATTTGGCTTTAGCCATAACGGAAATCGAATAACTTCCGGCAGGTGTATGTTTGTTTTGTACTTTTAGTGGCTGGCTGAGATGTCTGTGAAAAGCTGAAGAGCACACTATCCTTTGCAAAGACTAGCTACAGTGCTACGCCCTAGTTACTTTCCTAAATTTTATATTAATGTTTCTCTTGCATTGTTTCAAAATATAAAAAATTGCATGCGAAAAACATTCTCGAATTAATTATTTTTGGTGCCAGCCAAGAAATCTCGAGCGCCTAATATAGTGTTATAAGCGGAGGAAATTAGCATTGTATGTGGTGCAACAAAAAATGATCTTACGCCCCTTCGCACGCATTTCATCCACAATCAAGAGCTACTTTAAGGGGTGATGATTTATATACCTTTGCTCCACAACATGCAATATGCAGCAATCCTCTCTGTGTGCCCAGCCTTAACCTCAATTATTTAATTATTTAATACACCCAACATGTAGAACTTGAAACATTTCAATACAGGCTATTGGACACCAGTACAATTGGAGCAAATGGGTACAGGGACGAACTCAACTCAGCTCAGCTTTGATCTTATGTGCAAATCCTGGAGGGAACAAAGCACTTGCCTCTTCTGGTCCTGTACACGCCGCCGTCACAGCCTTAACTGTTCTGGCCAAGACAAGGTTCAAGGCTGTTAATGGCGCCCCAAGGTCTACTCATGTACGAATATGAGCTGCATGGGAATGCAAATTAGCGGAAATGCAAAAGAGTTTCATATGCTGCGATTGCGGGGGATTTTGCTGGAGCTCGCTGGCCAAGATGGTATTGCCCCTCCTACACCTGCTGCATAAGTTAAGTCCAGGCAGTCTCGTAGAAGTTGATGTTTCTCGGATTTTGTCTGGTTTGCAAATTGATATCTACATACGCAAGCGTTTCCTGTTATCAGTTGCTGTCTGGTATGATGCACTATGTCGAGAATAGAGCAAAAATCCTCTTAGTGGAGCTCCTTCAATAGCATGCGGACTGTCGAGATATAAAGGATTTTCTATACTATGGGCACTTCTCTGAAAACATTTACTTATTTTTTGTGAACGTTCCCGTTTATGGTCCGCCTGGAACGTTGCAGTATAAAGAGGACATGGAGACAACGGATTGCGATGCGAAATAACGGAATTTAAAAGCAAATTAAGATTCACAATTTAATTAAGCATTGACTTAAGATGACTTCATCATTTCATGAATCTCAAAACAATTTTATAATTCAGATGCTATTTACGCTTTTCCCATAAGAATACACTCAAAGTATGCTTTTGCATACTCGGGGCAAAAACAACAAAACATTGTGCTTCTTTTGAATTTAGTCATTTATGCATTGGCATCCTTAAATCCGGGCTTATAGGAATTTATTTTACGAATTCTTGTGCAAAAGTTAAGAGAAATGGACTCTTTACTTCGTTTTTATATGAGTCCTTGTTTTGGAGACAATTAAACCAGTGTGATGCCACACCGTCTGCTGTGGGTGAAATTGCGGGAATTCACAATTTCATGGTTACAGAAGTGGTGAGAAAAAGGCACACTAGTTTAAATGAATGCGGGCTTAAACCCAAAACAAAATAATTTAATGAGTTAAAAAAAATGGTCGAAAGGGTATTTTTCCTTCTAAGAAACTTCATCTAACTAAAAGCCCTGGAAGAACAAAACATTATTTGGAAACCATACTCACAAAAATTTGTTTGCCGAAAGCAAAATTTGAACCGAGCCCAACTATTAAGTGTTTGCAAGCGTTTGCTTGCTCAAAGATTCTCAAATGTTTGCTTAAAGCTAGAAAATGTTTTTTCTATTTCTTTTAAAAGCCAGAGTGCTTAAGGCGATTGTGTAAAGTTTACGCCAATCAATGAAGAGTAAGGAGCAAAATAAGTCATCTTTGTGGCAAAAATAGAATAACACCGAACGCAGCAAATCGAACCGAATGCAGCAAATTCACCCAAAACTTTTTTTGAGTGAATTTGAGTGTAACACAAAACTCAAAACGAACCCAACAAACCCAACGCAACACAAAATACAAAACAAACAAAACCTTAAACAAACTCAAGCATAAAATCAAATGCACAAAACGCAAAGCATAGAACACTACAACCAACACACTTATTCGTGCAAAACACCCAAGGCGCCACAAAACATAGAACACAGAACCCGATGCACAACAAAACACAAAATATTGAAAAGTGAAAAATTACAACAATTTATTATTTACAATTTACTATTCTACGACTTTTTAATAATGGCTAGTCCTATGATCATTTCAAACGCTGCCAGTCGAATCATCATCAGGAACCTTTATATTATAATGATGCTGACATTAAGTGACAACTCTTCCTACTTACTTAAGGTGGCGCTACAGTCCGGGGTGGACCTGGGCCTCAGCCAACAAGCTTCGCCAGCCAGCTCTGTCTCTAGCTAGCCGCCTCCAGTTTCGCACGCGAAGTTGGCTGAGGTCCCCTTCCACTTGCGTGCGCCACCTGAGTCTCGGTGCTCCTCTACCGCGTCGTCCCTGCGGTGTGGATTCGAAGATTTTCCGGGCCGGGGCGTTGGTGTCCATCCGCTCTAGATGACCCAGCCATCGTAGACGTTGTGTTTTGACTCTTTTGGCTATGTTGGTATCGCTGTATAGCCCGTACAGTTCCATGTTATATCTCCTCCTCTACTCTCCGTCTATGCAGACGGGACCGTAAATCGTCCGAAGAATTTTCCTCTCGAAGCAGCCTAAAGTGTTTTCATCCGCCTTTGACAGGGTCCATGCTTCTGCACCGTAAAGCAGGACTGGGATGATGAGGGTCTTATACATGGACACTTTAGTTGCTCGAGAGAGGGCTTTGCTACTAAATTGCCTTCTTAGCCCAAAGAAACTCTTCCTACTGTTTCCCATAAGAGAACAAGTATTTGAAAAACAAATAAAAATTTTAATTAAAACACAAAACACTTAACAACAAAATGCAAGACCCGCATCGCAAGACACCAAACAACACAAAACAATTTCATAAAACATGAAACGTAAAACCCGAAACACTCAGAACATCTATAACGCATCACAAAGGATGACACGTAAAACACAAAACAGCGAGACACAAAGCGCAAAAACAAAGATGTACAATATGAAATATATATCACTAAATGCACCACATAACACGGAGCTCGACCCACTAAACCAAACGCAAAAAAATGCAAAACGAAAATGATAACTCACATAACCCAACTCAAAACTCATACGTATTGGATAATAACCCAAACCACAGAGCAATAACGCAAAATGCAAAAAAAAAACAAGAAACTAAAGACAAAACGCAAACGTTAATCACAAAACGCAAATCCAAAAGAAACATAAAACGCAATATGAACAAAACCGCACCCAACGCACTTCAAAATACCATCACAGAACGTTAAAAGCAAAACATATGCCACAAAGCACAAAACCAAATCACCAAATTTAAAACACAAAACTCAAAATGCAAACCACAAAACGCACACGTAAAGCAAAACACAAACCTTGAAATGCAAAAGGTAAAATATAAAACGCAATCTGAACAAAATCGCATCCAATGCAATACCAAATGCCAGACACAAAACTTGGAACGCTAATCGCAAAACATAAGACACAAAACACAAAAATCAAACACAAAACATCTTTTAGATGCCGAATAACTAATTTTACATCCAGGACCGTCGTTTGTGACTATGATGATTGTAATACAATTGAATTTTTAAACGAAGATTTATTTCGCATCTTCAATGTGGCTTTTAATTAAACCTTCCGTCACAAGCGATTCTGGTACCAGAACACCAGAACACAATAGAAGCCTTTTAAACACTCGTACTAAAGCACTAAAAACACATGCCCAAGGACATGTCCAAGGAGCCGAAAGGCTAAATAACTACACTCGGTATAGCTTATACAAAAATGACTCCACAAACTAGACAAAAGTAAACCAAGAGCAAAACCTAGGGCATGATTAACTAAGAGCTGGTCCTGCAAGAATTGGTTACGAATGAAAAAAGAGAACCAATATTGCCTTCGCGTATTCCTAATTTGACTAAAAGTGAGGTCGGGATTATTTTATTCCAAGCAGGGAGGCGTTAACAATTACATTTATTATTATGCTGATGACTGAATATACTGCGAATGGTTCCCTAAAGTAGTCTTCACCGGTCGTCGTATAGTCATCTCATAGCCGTCACCGTCATCATCAACTCATTTTCGTAGTTCAACCCAAACAATGAAATGCAAAGGAACTTACAAAACGTTTACGCATTGAGATCTAGCTCGGCGTGAAATTGCTTGTAATGTCGTGATACCATCACAGCCACCGACCCCATCACATCATCATCATCGCAACCAGGAGCTGGAGCAGTAACAGGGGCAACCAAGTTATTATTAATTATTATTTAAATAAATGAATGAAATTGCACATTCTTGCTCTTTCAGTACGCCAGCTTTTCTTGCAGTTAGTCTTTAGTTGGTTATGGACCTGGCGCTGGTCAGAATATTAGATAAATTAAAAGAAATAGGAATAAGTTTTTAATAATATAGACTGAAAGGATTTACGTTCTTTCATTAAAATTGTAGACATTTGGCTTTCTTGCCTGTTTCTGGCCCATGCTTTTTGTCAAGTTCCTCCGTCTGTTGCAATATGCTGGGAGAATATTAAAATATTTCCCCGTGTACCTTTCTGGTAGTCGTACCGCAAGTTAAAAAAATTTCGGTCAAATACCTTGCTGTGTGTGTGCCCAACATGCAGAGTGAACTTTCTGATTGCTTCTCGAGGAAAAGATTGCTGCTTCTTTAAAAAACATTCAATTTGTCAACGAAGCTATCAGATTTATGAAAAATAGATTCCGGAATACATTCTTGATTGATGTGATGTGCTTTTGCTTGGTTGTTTCCTTCCAGCTCCTCGGGGAGCAAACGCACAGCAGCGTCGATCAATCAGAATTCCTGCAAATCCATGTGTGGTTTTACCTGAGAAATCATACCATAAATATGAAAGGAGCTACAAAGCTAGAGTGATAGAGGTAAGCAAACGAGAAGAAAAATGTCAGCGGAAATCGGAAAACGGAAACGAGCGTACAAACGAATGGCAAAAAAGGATCCGGGGAAGAAAGAAAACACATGAAGGATAATAATGCAATGCATAGAATCGTTGACTAGGTAGACACAACCAAGTCAAAAAGAAAAGGACGTAAAAGAGAGCGAGTACTTGTGGTCCTTCCGTATTGACATTTCATGGTCTTTTAAGTTCTCAGGAGTGCTGTTGATATCCTCGTTAAATGACTGAACTGCAGCATTCCCTCTGGGGATAAAATTTCTCTCTGCGATTCATGTCGCGTATATCTGATCTGGCTAACGTGCTGTTTTCATAGTAAAGTCTCACATTATTCCACACCTACGTGCCACCTTGTAGCATACTATTAAATTTCAATAACGTAAATAAGAGAGAGAATTTGGCTTGATGATGCGGTGTACTGTTTTGTTTTGCTATGAAGAGGTTACCCTTTGAGCTAGTTTTTGGCAGCTAGTGTAGATTTTACCACACGCCGGCATTTTTGATATGTTTCCTTTTGGCGGAATAAAAAAAACTGGAGATGAAATGTTTATTGACACCAAAAATAGTGTAGGTGATGTGGTTTCAGACCACATAAAAGGGTTTTGAAGTGATGTTTTATAGACGACACTGAACTAATTGCATTGGCAGTTGTTGGCTTAGCTTTAACCCAAGCTAGAAGATTTCTTTAACTCTAACTCAAATTTGAAAAGTCAGTCCGTGAGGAAATTTTGAGGATACTTCCTGGACGCCGACGGAAACAGTTTAAATGTTTTTTTTATTTTTCAAACAAAACTAGAATTAATATGTGAATCATATGGATTTAGCTCCAGTTTCAGTTAGCAATAACTATCGATGGAAAAGATCATTGATATTTTGTTCACTATACCTACTTCATATAATACATTGAATTCTTAAATTATAAAAAAATATAACAACATATTAAATCATAAAAAAAATGTTTGCTCTTTCAGATTGTTATCACCCTGTAGCTTATTTTGCATTTTCTATTTCTTTACAAAAAGTTCTGTTACTTACTGGGCGGAGTCGATAAACTTGATACTTGACTGCCAGCAAAGCTATCGTAGACTCAAAATGTGGGAAAAGAATTGAAGAATATGAGAGAAAGAATTGAAAAGAAGAAGCGCTAGAAAGAGAAGGCATGATCAGACACTGGACGTTCATATTCAATTTCTCCCCTTGGATGTATAAGTGGTGCAAAATAAAATCGGCAGATGGTTGCTTGCTGCTTGCGCCTGTTACCCTGGTACTTCAGATTTTGATTAGCTTGATTTGGGTGAAAGAGACTTGTCGGAGGAAGCAAGTCACATGAGATTCAACCAAATTGGCGAAAATCATATTTTTCCATTTGTGCTCCCAGTCATTTTTATTAAATAATTTTTAAAGTGGCACAACTATTGCCATGTGTTGTGCGAAACATATCACACGCCACGTGGACAAGATAGAGATGATACAGAAGTAATCATCAATGTAGTTGTAGAGTGAAGAATATTTCTGTTCCCGCTTCTTAATGGGAGGGGCCTAGGTATAGGAACTTGTTTTTCAGCAGACGTAGACTAGTTTTGCTTAGGTGTGTGTAAGAACTTAAAGGTAAAAGCAAAACAGCCGGCTGCTGCAACCGCATGTTACCCTGATACCCACTTGGGACGGAATTGTGATTCGTATTGATTAAATTTGACAACTCGCTCCAAAAAAAATTCTTGCTAATGCAAAAACAACGTCTGCACTCTGCCAAAACCAAACAACTTCCTCCAAACAAAAAACAGCTGACTGTTATGATTGTAGAGTAGTCCAAATCCCGTCTCATTTTTTTTGCCTTCTGTTGCATCATCTTTGTCTTGTCTATTTAGCTTGTGTCATATTTCTTCCAACAGATGGCAATAGTTGTACCACTTTGAAAATAATTTCATAAAAATGACTTGGAGCACAAATGGGACAATATGATGGGACAATGGGACAATGGGACAATGGGACAATATTCGCCTGTTTGTCCCGTGAATTTTCCTTCGTCCGTCCCCTCACAAGTCTCTGTTAAATACCAACCAAGCCAAGTACAAGCTGAAGTACCAGGGTAACATGCGCAAGCAGCAAGCAGCCTACTGCTGATTTTATTTTCTCTGCCAATACATCCAAGCGAAAAATTGAATGTCAACATCAACTTTCTGATATTTGCTTTCTCTTTCAGGCGCTTCTACTATACTATGCTTTCTCTCGCATAATGTCACATGATCTGTGATAGCTTTGCTTGTAGTCAAGTATTAAGCGATCAAAACTCCGCCCACAAAGTAACGGGGCAGTTTGCAAAATAAACTACAGGGTGCCATGAAATTTGCCAAAGCACACTTTTTTATAATTTAAAGAAGAATATGTAGAGGAAAATTGGTGATATTTACCATCGATAGTCATCGGTAGCAGATACTAGAAATATCGATAAAAATCGATTTAAATCCAATGAAATAAACAAAATAGGAAACAACATGTTTTTCCGTTTTCTTAGAAATCCATGTTCGCAGTATTTAAGAAAAGTGGCCAGTGTAACGCAGTGGGCAGTAAAATTTAAAAAAAAGCCTGGCGGTAATTGAAAAAAATAGCTGTTTTATGGATTTTCAATTTGAAAAATTTTAAAATGACCAAGAAAATATATACCCCCCTCCCCCTATATATATAGAAATTTGAAAAAAACCGCAGCAGTTTTGAGAAGGTAAATATTTTCTTAGATGTGCTTGAAAACACTTTAGCTTACTGACTAAAATGATGCCACAGGCAAAAAAACATATCTTTACATCTGGACCAATTGTCTTACATCAACCAAACTTGACGAAAGCATAACACCAACGAACTTTAACCAACACAACAGCTTTCAGAAAAACTTTAAAGTTTAAACAGTTAATTTTGAAGAAAAATATATAAAAAAAAAATCATAGAAAAAGTTTTATAATGAAAATTATAAACATTTAAGCCCACTATAAGTGTTGCTTGTGGGGTGCCGTGGCGTAGTGGTTAGTGTGTGTGCTTACTACGCCGGAGGTCTGGGTTCGAATCCTGCCATCGTCACCTGAAAAAAAAAGACTTGTTCTTTTTCACGGTCCCCACCTCCGCGAGGGTTTGACAAGCCCTCCGAGAGTGTTAATTGTCTTGAAAAACTTCTCAAAGTGCCGTTCGGATTCGGCAAAAAATTGTAGGTCCCCTTGTATGTAAAGAAATCAACACACCAGCATACATTGTTGAGAAGTTGGCCCTGGTTCACCTCGAGCTGTTGCGCCACTCTATTTATTTTTTTTTTTTAAGTGTTGCTTGATGTTTATTAATGCAGTGTGGTGTTATATAAAGAAAAAAAAATTTAAAAAAAAACATTAATTTTAGGTAGTCCTTACCCAGTACAAAGCGTACGGTGAACAAATGTGCAGAAAATAAAAATTGGCATTTCATGTACCGTAATTGCATAGATGAAATGTCAATTTTTGGGTTTCTGCAGATTTGTGCACCGTACGATTGTTACAAAGTAATGACTTCCAAAAATTAATGTTTTTTCGGAAAAGTTTTATACCAGAAAAGTTTTATATAAAGTTTTATACCATCCCTTTTTTTTCAAGTGACAAAACTGGAAATCCCCCAATATAAGAACAGAAGACTCCACTACGAAAAAATTATACAAGAGAATGTAAAATATATCCAGAAATAAAAATAAATAAATTGAATTTTATACAAATTGCGCAATAAAGGTAAACTTAACCAACAACAAAAGCCGACGGACCACTCCGCCTATACCTTCATACTTGACCTCTCCAAATTATAAAATAAAAAAGTTTGCTTTTTCCAATTTCATGACACCCTGTGGTGTATTTTGAATTTTCTATTTCTTTATGACCCGTTACTTTGTGGGCGGAGTTGGTCAACTTGGAACTTGACTACCAGCAAAGTTTTCATAGATCGTGTGGCAAAATGTGAGAGAAAGCATGGAATAGTAGAAGCACGTGAACGAGAAAGCATGATCGGGAAGCCGAAGTTGACATTCAATTTTTTGCTTGGATGTATTGGCAGCGAAAATAAAATCAGCAGTAGGCTGCTTGCTGCTTGCGCATGTTACCCTGGTTCTTCAGCTTGTACTTGGCTGTTTGGGCTTAAAAAGACTTTGGATGGGGGCGGACGAAAGATCTCGCATTGAATTAGACAAATTGGGGTATTCTTTCATTTGTGCTCCAAGTCATTTTTGTAAGGCAATTTTCAAAGTGGTACAACTATTGCCATCTGTTGGGAGAAATATGTCACAGGCCACGTAGAGGAGATAGAGATGATACAAGTAAACATCTATTTACTGTAGTTGTAGTTGTAGAGTAAGGAGTATTAGTAACTTAATGGGAGGAGTCTAGGAGCTTGTTTATCAACAAACGCAGACTACCCAGCAAACTATAGTTTTGCTGAGTTGAATGCAAGAACTTGAATGCAATGGAAAAACTGAAAAAATAAAAAGCAGGAGTGCTGCCTGCTTCTCTGCAAGCGCATGTTGCCCTGATACTTAGTGGGCGGGATTTCGACTACTTTAAGCTGTACGCTACTAAAATGTTTTTGGTTTAGAACTTTTCTTGTTTTGATCAGGGCTAGTCCAACCATGTGTGCGAGATGGGCACATTAACAGGGCGCCTAGTTCAAGGGGCGCATTGCTAGTAGAAAGTGAAACAAATTTAATTATCTTGCGCGAATACTGCTAATTGTAATCAGTAATGAATCTGTTACGTTTGAAAAGAAGTCAAAATCCTACTTTGGGAGAAGTTCGAAATTCATTTTTGAAACAGTCAAAGTTTTTCAGTGACAAGTAATTTGGCAAAAGAAAAAAATATCCTGACAAGGTCTGAGTGCCGAAGTGATGAAAAGGATCAGTACGCTGAATCGATCAGGATCGCTGAATGCACCCATCGATGCACTTAACGAACACACCCAAATGTCATTCCAGTCTGCTGACATATTCGAAGTTCGAATTTTGATATCGAACATTTCCCCTCCATGGAATTCAGCGGAAAAGTACCAATGAAAAATTACCAAAGGCGATGTATGAAACGTAGTAGAAGGTGCCTTATTTGTATAAATACACGGGTGACAGGCTCGTACGGGACATTGATATTTAAAACATTGACTTGTGAAAATCGGTAGTAGAGTAAAAAGTGATCGAATTGAAACAAAGTGTTGAATTCTAAATAGCGAAGTTGAATTAAGTGTAATTTGAATTTAAATAAGTTTTGTTTGATAAATAAAGTGTTTCATTGTCTGATTATAATACCATGTCTCCATCGGGCACTAATCCGCGATTAATATAAATTTTTATTAAATGTTCTTCAAATCACGTGATTTACCATACCAATTTTCAATCCTCTCGGCAAACGATTAAAAATAAAACCTCTCATAAATTCCATTCAGCCCATTCAAACACTTAATTTATTCACCTTTGTAACAGTTTGAGAATCAAAAAAGGAAACTGAAACTGTCCCTGTACGACAAATCTGTCACAAATACGTTTTCTATTGAAATTTTTACAACGGAAATATTTTTACGCTCCTAGGAAATGACATCGCTCCCTTTTGAGAGTCGAAATGGCAGAAAAAGAGTTCTCGTGTCAAATTAATTTTATATTTGGCCGGTGGAACCACTTTGCGATTTATTTTAAATCGTCTCCAGTTAATTTTTAACCTCTTTGCGGGTCGAGACATAGTATAAAAGTGAAATTGAGTTTTATTCGATGAACCCCAGGCCAAAATTTTACACTGTATACACGAGAAAAGCTAAAAGACTCCGACTCTCGTTCTTAAATTATCAGGCTCCGTAAAATTATGAAGTTTGAAAAAGAGAAAGGGTCCGATCATGCTCATTGGAGTCCGTTAATGCCGATGATGTCAAGGCCAAATCATATCAACCTCTTCTGTCAACGATCCAACTATACTTATAAACTTGGATCCTGCAGGTGACGCGCAAACATTCTCCGATATATGTATGGTAAACTAGGGCACATACGGCACCTTAGCTTGAACGCTTCATATTTACGTTATTCATTGGCTTATCGCAGAAAATTTAATACTAAATGAAACCTTGATCATTCTTGTTTAAAACAAAATATAACACTTTTTCGTATATATATAATATTAAATATTAATTTTCACAAAATATTAATTTCATTTACTCAAAACTTAAAAAATTGCTAACCAACCTTCAGTAGGAAAAAAGAGAAAGTATAGTACAAAAACACAAAACCAATTGTAACATTTTTCCCAGCTAACTAGAATTGTCAAACTACAAAGCTTCTTGCACAATCATAGAAAGGTGCTTTCAAAAAAGAAATCATTGGCCTAGACCCCTGGTTTCTTGGTAAAAATGACGATGCCGAAAGTGCCCCGTAGCCGTAGGTGCCCCAGTTTACTATACGTCCCCCATTATTATTGGTTTGTATAAGTGTCCAGTCTGCCGCAAGCCTATTCAGCAAACGATCAATAATTTTCCTTACGGTTCCCCTCGACTTTGATGAAAACTGTCATTTTCATTGTTGAGAAAGATTTTTTTTGTTAAAAGCTTTATGTTGTGAAATCGGCGTAAAAACAATAATTATGTCGTACGATATTTCATCAGACCGTTTTGGGAAGAGTTTTGATTTGACGCCTCCGATTTTATTTAGACTTAAAATAAAATTAAGTTATGTTTTTCGGATGGCAGTAAATGCGCCATCCGAAAAATTGTCTGTAAACTCTGCAAATGGCATAATATTAATTGAGCTTAAGGTGACAGAATTTTTAGGTTGACAGTCAGGTTGGTTGTGAATGATCGTTTAAATTGTGAGAAATTATTGACTTATATTTACAGCACTCAAAAGAAATTCCCTTTGACAGTGGCAGTGGCACATGACTGTGACAGATGTTTTCATAAGGGTGTACCATTCAGAGTAGAGAATATGACTGAAGACTACCCCTGCAAAGGTATGGAGCAATCGCCAAACTAATCACTTAAATTCAGCACTGGTAACAACTAACAAATCACATCTACCACTTATATCCAGTAGAAGTAATAAACCCACCACTATTAACAACTTACATAGGTATCAACAGAACAAATTTTTCAATTCCATGCAATAGTTGTACCTACCACAATGCTTAAGTCCAGTCTAATACTCCAATAATTTTATAATCAGTGTCGCCAGTTAACCAACACTTATGGCGTATTCTTTAGAATACCAACATTCACAGCCAACCTGACTGTCAACACCCAACTACCACACCGAGCTGTCAAATAATACTCCGAGTTCGCGACAATTCCAGCGTGGTGTTCACTCGGTTTTAGCGTGTACAGAACGACAAATCCTACACCGGTGCAGTCATCACGTTAAGTGTCAAATTGCTTTGACTTTATTTTGTTTACATTTTTTCTATTTCGTAGCGTGGATTTTGTTAGCGTCGGTTTTTTGTACTTTTTACTTAAAATGACTTCTGTTAGCTTTGTGTTTCTGACATTTAGTATTTTTTCTATTGATTTCATACGATTTCAGTCGCGTTGTAAAAAATAACGAGCGAAAGTTGAGTCGAAACGTCACTTCACATACACAATCAAAGCTGCGCCCAGCCTCCACTGTCAAATAGGACGCGGTAGCGAAAATTCGAAAAGAACATTTACATGAGCACGATTCCGTTCAGGTGTACGAGTAAGGAACAGTTTTTTCTGTGCTCCACACCAGTTTTGCGATTCGGTGTTGAAAAGAACACGCCGTTAATTAACCCGATTTACCCCGATAAATCAAAGCACTATTTTCACTCGCACATTACATTGCATAGTGGGTGAATTAAAGACTCGAAAAAAAAGTCTGATGGGTAGGGCCATAACTTACTGAATAACTAGATATTCAGCTTCGGACACGTAAAAGCTTTGCCCACAAGCTGAAATTGATGAATGTACCCATTCTCCGACATTTGTTTACAAATGTGAGTAAATTCATAAATTCGTCATTTTCAGGCAATTTCGTTTTGCAGCTTTTACATCAGCTGATCGCGTTAGGTAAATTGTTGAATTTTAATTGTGAAATTTAAAGCTTTATAAAAGCTTTAAAGGGTTTATAAAAAACGCAAGCAAATGGGTGTTGGAGGGTAAGAGGGACGCAAGTTGAATATCTAGTTATTCAGTAATTTGTGGTAGGGCACAGGACCCCACTTCTGAAGTCGAAATAGAATTTTCTCTTTCCATTTGCAGTCACAGTGCTTCTTTGTTGAAGCCTCTTCCGTACTCCAAAACTAAAAACTCAAAGCACATGTTTTTTTTCTGCCAAATATAACATTAAACCAACGCCAACTTCACTCTGATTCTGCTTCGAATTTTCAACGCGCGTGTGAGTGATGTTTTACTCACACGCGCACTATTATGATTTTATCTGGAATAATACTATCCATACGAATTTCGATTTCAGTTCGCTTTCATCGCGTTAAGAAAAGTAAAACCCAACATAGATGTTTTTCATATATATTCTATATTTTCTTTGTCGTTGAAGTTGAATTTTCAGTCTGAACACAAGTGCAACGTCTTGCCTAGGTGCTAGAAAGAGCAACAATCATCTTTTTTACTTCAGACAACAGACACCGAAACATTCGCGTGGTTAGGGTTTTCCCTTCCTCCGTGAAGACACCATTTTTCTGTTATCCGAGACATATCCGGTCAAAACACTTAACTGTCGCACTTATGCAAGTAATCTGCAAATTTTACGATAGAATTATTTCAACATTTTAATAGAAAATCTTCTCTTTGTGTTTTGTTTAACAACACATTTAAATTCACCACTTGTGTGTTATTCGTTGCACACAAACGAACATAAAAGCTCAGGGGAAATTTTTGAACACTGTAAGTGCCTGTTTTCATTGGGTTTACCCTTACCTGATGTGCCAGAATTACTATGGTGAGGGGAAGGCCAGTGTGGTGGCCACCGTTCAACCTCAGTTTTATTTTGAGAAATAAAATTTGGGTTAGGTTAAAATAAACCAAATGAAAACAGGCACTAAAAGTGTAAACAAACACTCAAAAAACCGACCGGAGAGCTAAAATTCCACTATTGGCAACTCTACAAAGACCACTTTTTCGCTGTCATGTTGGTGTGGTCTGTCATTCCTTGACAGAAGTCAAAGTGATTGAATGCATTGAGTCGACCTCGGACGTTTGAAAATTTTAAATATGTTTGGTTTTGAAGTGCGGTTTGAAACCAAAAAAAAAAAATTAAGCGAAATGTATTCGTATTGCGGAAGAGTGTCTTTGTTCTGAAAACATTTCTGTTAAAGGCTGAACGGAGTTGCTTGGAATAATTCGCTCAAGGTATGTGAATGCTTTTATTCTTTTCACTATTATTTCGCCCAGATCGCAACTTCAGTTTGTTTACTGCATAAAATATTGATACACAATTGGTTTTTTTTCGCGGGTTATGTACCTTCATACCTACATTTAAAGAATTGATTCGAAGCACTTTTCGGTTATTCGTTACCATTCCAATTCCAAACTCTCTTAAAATTTTCGCCCTCCCTCGCTACATTACAAAGGACAGCCTTCAGTCTGCAGATCACATTTTATCTTTTGAGAAAACGAGAAACTTTCTTTGGCTGTAAATGTGAACAGGTCTGTCCTTGTCAGGTTTTAAAAACGGGAATAGCCAAATGGAAAACATAAAACGTCCAAAAATCGCAAATTTTCAATTTTTTAATTCCAAATTAAAAAAAAAGCTAAAACTAACTAAACTAAAAAATCATAAAATGAATTCGCGCAGCTCGTAATTTTACAAAACAAAAAAATTACTTGAAATCCAACCAAAACAGCGAGAGGAATGCCAACTGCCATTCCGAAAAGAAGTGGAGCTTCCAGATCCCGATTGCCAACCAAAAAGGCCATTAGTAGGTAAGGCGCAAGCCAGCGTTTTGTCGAGTCTTTTGGGGTCTCTTCGTTAATATTTTGCATGCTGTTGTTAAAGTAAAAATTGAACTGTTGCGTTGCTTTTAAGGACGACATTTCAACAAAATCGAGTACTTCGAAAAGAAATATTGGCCACTCAGGATTGAATTTGCCAAGGTTTTGCTTATGTTCTGAAAAATTAACAAATACAAATTAACAAAACTGCAAGGCACTTATTAACTTAAACTTTTGTCTTGGATTGGAGTTTACAAATATCTTATAGCATCTCGCTTCGCCTTTCTTGAGAGCAAAAATTAAAAAGAAAGTTATCGAAATTTTCCTTTTTGTAATTTCTATTGGTAATTTCGCCTGGAGCGGAAATTTCAATGTCAAATGTCAGTTTGCTGTTAGGTCAGCTGACTGTAAGGACAGTTCAGTGGATGAGTCGATTTAAAATATCTGTGTAGAATTGACGATTGGAAAAGTTAGAATGCGCTACCTGGTGGGCAAATTTGGAATATTTCAAGACCTATAGCTGTCAAGATCTCGAAGTTGACAAATTGACTTGCCTTCGATGAAAAAATTTGCGTGTTTCCGTGTGTCAGTTTGATAAAACCTGATTTGTGAATAAAATAGTTTTTCCTTTTACATAAAGCGAATTAGAAGGCAAATAGCATTCCTAAACAAATAATTTTCGTACTCATTTGACAAATGGGTTGACAACAACAGTCAGCCGTTGACATGTATAGGTCTTCACATATTCCAAAACTGACCGCCAGGGCTAAGCCTTCAATCGTCAATAGAAGATGCTGCTGGTCTCCTAGTTCCAGGTTCAGGTAACTATTAATTAAAAAAAAAAAAAACAAATGGTAAACTGCAAACACAAATACTTTACACAAATACAACTTACTTTAATGGCTGAAAATTATACACTTTCTATTTTATTTTTAAATGTATAATATTGTAATATAAATAAATGTATAATATTATCTATATAATAATTCCACAATTTTATTTTTATTTAAAAAGGTTCATAAGAGATAAGACGAGGAACGAGTTAGGTGGTTTCTCGCATCCTGCTTCATTCTGCGAAACCGCATATAAAATATAACATTGAAGAAAAGGGCAGATGAGGGCATTATTGTAGTTTGTCAGATGCATACATAAACTTAAAGTTTTTAATGAATAGAAAGGTGCGCGCTTTTTACTATTTTTTATGCATTGGTTCTCTCATAATTTAATAAAAAAATAAAAAAAAACAAGAAAAATATTTATCAACGTGTTTAAAATGGATCAGAAAAGGCAAAGAACACAAAGTTTTCTTCAAATGCATCTTTTATGGTGAAATTCCATATACTCATTGCAACATACCCAATTGAAAAATTAAAACAATATTCACAGTGCTTAGACTCTACCTTCCTGTTGTTTCCAACGCCGATCTCCAATCCCCTAGTATCCATGGGCCGTATCCGTGCACTTTCCATCGTAATTCCCGGTCGTGACTCAATTCTGTGGCGTAATATCCCACCTCATTTGTGGAACTCGTTTTCACATTTTCCTTTGTCTTTATAGGTACATCGATGCCAAACTGAACCAAATTGAGTGTTCAATGACCCTAAAATGGATCCCACATTATTGGCTGACATTGAACATCATCGATTAGCCACCCCTATTCGAGACTCCCACCCCGCTCAACCGGCACCACCATTGCGGCCACTGCACCGCACTGGAACTTTTGAAAGTAACCGCAGAAGCCCGCTTACTACATGTGGTCTGCTACAGCAATTGTGTGTATATAGCATATTGTTCGCTGTGGCAGCACAAGTCTAACCAAGGAGTCCTTTAACAAATAACATCAAATATTTCAGCTATTTCGCACTTTTTCGTCCTTTTGTTGTACAGTTTTGGCATTAAATTCGGCTTTGGCTGTATGCCTCACTGTTTTTTTTTTTGTGCCCCTAAAACAGGAGAGAAAATATGTCAACATGACAAATGGGGGTGGGTTTAAGTGAGAGTGAGAGCTAGAAAAACTAAAATTCAATTATTCAATTCACGTCTTAAGGAAGGATGTTTTTGGTTCTGTCCTATGAGCGGTCAATGGTCCTTGCGGTTGCGAAAGTAAAGTGATTTTTTCCTCGTTCGTCCTTTCTGCCATCAAAGCGCACACATTCGCACTATCGCATGGTGTGCGATCTCCTTATTTGTGCTTCGTTTCAAATTTAAGCCACAATTTTTAGCAACAACTTTGCAAAAATTACTCTCTTTCTGGGTTCTTTCTCCTGATGGTGAAAACTTCGGTTTTTGGCTCGTCCTTTCTTATTGTTTTATTTTTCTTAACTCGTCCCCTTATGCCCTGTGAAAAATTTTTGCGCAATTGTAAATTACCATCATTATTCATCAGATTTCCGGAACAAATCTCAACTTAATTAAGGCAGTTTTTTCTTCGAATAACGTCGGAGAGATTCAAGACGGCAAGGGCACAAGACCTTTTTAGCCCGCAATCGGATTAAGTTCTTGCCAGGATATTCAACTTTATTTTGATTAGAGTCGCACAGCAACTGATAAATAACAGACCGCCGCGTCGAGCCTTTCGGGTTTTGGACTTTTTTGCGAAAAGGAAAGATGATTGCGTGGAGACTGATCCCAGACTGAGACGAATTTCTGGATGCCTCGCAAGAGTAATCCAATTTTCGTTTTAAATTTGTTTTTTGAAACAATTGTTGCCTAATTGTCTTATAAACAGAACTTACAACCAAACAACGATGGGAAATAGTTTATCTTATGCGTTGGAACAGAAAACGTGTTTCCAATTGTGCGCACATTTAAGCAAAGCATAATTAACTCGGGGAATAAAGCGAAAACAGTTGTTGCAAAAATCAGCATTACAAGGCGAGTTTGCCCTTCCCAATCCAAGGATATGGCTCATCCTATTTCGAATGCACACAAGTTCATCGAACGTGGCTAGTGGTTTGGGCTTAGGTGCACATAATACCCACTGGATCAATGCCCACATCTGCCATAAGCCCAGAATATTCCGGGCTCGAGAAACAGCTGAAAGCACAAAACGCTCCTCGAGTTGTGGCGGTGTGGCGTCCGACATAGGGTGACCCAAATCAGCACAGGCACCCTTTTTACTGTGGTCTGTGCAACGAATTCGATTAGATAATACAATCTCTGTCGAAAGGGTTGTAATATAAAATTGGCAACCCACAACGGATGTAAAATGAAAACATTTTCGGTCCGACATAGGGCACGGAGCAAAGCAAACACACTGCGGGAGAAAAATAAATGAAAATTAAGGACAAATTCTAGTTGTGGGAGGTACGCTCTTGCCTTGTTAGGTGTGGGTTGCCCTTGTCATCGCTTGTGATGGCTTTTAACCCAGTTCCTGGACCTGAGTAAATTCCGACTCGTCAATTCCGACACTATAACAGCGACTTACTCTGTGAGTGTAGGCATAACGACGACGATCAGGATGACAATGAACGGGGCAACTTCATATCGTGTCCGTCCAAAGGCACACAACAAAGCACATAAAGGTGAGGAGCAAGGACCGGGTCTGGTAAAATGTCGAAACCATTCGGCTGTCCAATAAATGTCAATTACTTTCAATTCGCAGCTTTGGAAGAATTAAACTGATACATTAAAATCTCTGAGAGCGCAGAGTCAAATGCGGGGCAATATTGCAATTATGCTTGAAGACGACATCAAACTAGAGGCGAGCCTCATCATCCAGGAGCATCAACCAGCACAGCAATGAGATGATGCCATAGCAATTGCCTTCTCCTTGGCACAAATACTAGACGCCTGCATAATAGAGGCGAATGGACTTATGGCTTCCGCTCATCAACGTTATGTTTTGTGTTGAGGTTGCTTAATTTCCAGCAGGCCACTCCTCTGACATTAGATACTCGCATTCGCATACACTAAAGAGTTATTTTGTCGTTTGGTTAATGAAATAGTAACAATGCCTGAATGATGGATGATGAAGGGGACGATATGAAGCGGTCCTGGCAACACTAATTAAATTGAATGCAAGGACAATGGAGAGATAGTCGTATGAGGGATCCTCTGTATGTGTCTTTTCTTCGGCTTTTTTCTGCCTGGCAACGTAATGTAATAAATTGTGTACACCTTGATTTGGCAATGGGACATCCTGTGTCTAATGTTCCACACACAAGTCCTTATAGAAGTTGTTGTGCGCTGCTGTATTCGTAATGTTAAGGATTCGCTAAGCCTGCCATGAAATTGCTCGTAATGTCTCTTATTAAGATACTACGATGCGTACAAGACATCAAATTGCTACAGAGCAACAATTTAGTTTCTACTACCGTAAAACAATTAGCAGGGACCTTATTTTTTCGTCCAAGTCCAAGGGACACACACATTAGTCTTACGTTATGGCCGGGGTCGTCGTTGTCATCGTCATCCTCGTTGATACAAGAACTAAAGGAAGAAAAGTATGTCCAAATAATTAAAAATGCAATGTCCTTTCAGCAAATGATCCTTCACAATGTCTCCTCGAGTTGATGATAAACATTATTACTTGCGATTTGAAAACACAGGATGATGAACACCCAGTACTTAAAAGTGGTTTTTTTTCGGGTAGAGTTGTATAAGCAAAAGGATCTCTACAACCCACTAAACACACATACAGCGAAAAAAGAAAATGAAAGTCAACAAGCCTCCCGCACAGGAAACCAAAATATTTACTAAATGATGGAGTATTTGATTTTTTCTTCATTAGAGCTGTATGTCCTTATGGCCTTTATGGAGAGTGACTCGTATAAATAAAAGAAGCGGCGATGAACAGTGAGTCAGTAATTTCTATCTTAGTGGGGCAAATATCTGAGAAACAAGGAGCTTAATCTAGCGGGGATCTTTAGACAAGCAACGAGTGTGTATACACACATCCAATGAGTATCTGGAGGATTCCTTGGGGCTACACTTGTTCTCGTTTCCATTTCTATTCTCTGTTACCGAGGACCGAGCAGAGCACCGAGTCTGATGGTATAGTATAGCCCAGCTTCACAACCAAACCAGTCAACAAAGTTTTGAGGAGAGTGTTAGGTGAAGCTTTGCCTCCTCCTCGCGTATAGTTGGTTTGTAAGCGCGCGGCTTGCTTCTTTTCTTCTGGTTTTTTTTTTGCACCATTTGTTTGTTTCCATTTTAGTCAATTACTGGCTTGTTAATTGCTTTCAGGATGCAAACTTTAGTCCTTGCTGTTTTTCTGGCTTGTGTGTTTTTTCTGTCCCTTCCGTAATGCTGGAATGTTTTCCTTTATGGAGAGTTACAAATGAGGGATAAAAGCGTTGTCCTTTTCGGTTTTCCCGTGTTGGCTCATTTGTGGCTATAGAGCCAGAGCGTTATTCGCATCTGGGAAGGGAAAAAGTTTAATTAATTTCTACCTCCCGAGAGAGTGGGAAAACAAGTATAATTGCGGAGACCTATAGTTATATCCTTTGCAGGGCACATTACATTTTTTTCACCTCAAACCCTAATCAATTCAATTGAAAGGGAGTAGTAGCCTGTTCAAAGGACCAAAGAGAACTTGCTGCAAGCGATCCCGATAAATACTATTATCATGTGGTTTCGCCCTGCTGCTGGTACATGAAAAGCAACAACTTTTAACTTTTACAACATGGTTTTATTTTATTATCCTTTTGTGAGAAGTTTTGAATAACAAAACACCGTGCGGTTCCACCACATCCCCCTTTTTGCTACCTTTCTTTCATCGCATAAAGATTTCAGCGTGTTGAGGCTTATCGACGGCAAAGTATAATTTCATGCTGGGATAGGTACCTACAGAGAGCCCGGGTGACAAAACGGTCGTCATCGTCGACGTTTTCGTGCAAGAGCATGTTTTACATCACCCGCCTGGTTGTATCACCGATGAGGAAATTGGACCTTCAGTAAATTTCTTTTAGGATCAATTTATAAAGTACTTTCAAAATACCTTTTTTGGAACTAGGCAAAGAAGAACAAGTCGGAAAGAATTGAATGTGCGGAGAGATTGGAACGTCATCACAGCGAGGCGTGACTAAAATTAAACGTATGGACAAAAATATGTCACTTGTCTCGTCGTTAGTCGATGCGGGACACAACCAAAAACACAGAAGGAAAAGTTTTTCCCTCCTCAAGCAAAAGGATGCTGATTACTTAAATAATTTCTCAATACATTATTGTGTACCTACAGAATTTGTGATTTATTCAAAAGCCAAAAGGTATGTAAAAAGTTGCGTCTGTCACCTGAAAGAGTTGCGCCTTTGATGATGTGATGACGATGGCTGCCGATTGCTAATTATTAGCTTCCGGTCCCGGCCTTGATGTGAATATATTAAAAATAATTATGCCTGATTCGACAGGGCCTATACGAGACCCATAATGCAGATATACGTTTAAGTGCGAACATGTCCTTTTCCGTCACATGGACAGGAATAGCCCAACGGAAGAGATCGGGAAGTTGGTGGAAAACTTAATTAATTTTAATTAGAAATCCATTTCTATTTGTCTCTCCGAAACCCTAATGAAGAGTCTTCTAATAGCATCTCGAACGAGCAAAACTTTCATTTGTTCTTCATATCTTGCTCAATCTTTAATTTATTCGGAAGTTCAAGCGAAGGTATTCAAATTATTTTTCAAAAGGAGCAGGAAAAAAAAACCTAAATCAGGAGGAAACTAAAATTTCTGCATATCGCTTCGATGAGCACTAGTGCAAGGTAAAGTCTGGTTGGACCCTGGAAAACGACTGCGTGCAGGAAAAGCTATCTTCTCTTATTCATTGAATTGAATCCGGGGCAGGATAATTTTCTGAATTAAAAGAAATGCATATGAAAGGAACTTGGTCCATTGTAAAAGATTGATGGATCGTGAAGTGAAACCACAAAACTATAAATCAATGCGAGAAAAAGATAAAATTTTCGAACTATTCTCGAGATGGGTCGTCATAATCGACGTGGCCATCGTCATTGGCATCAATGTCTCCTGACGAAATCGCAAAATCGAATGATGTGCGCGGTTTGCCAATGAATATTCGAGGCGGGATGTTATACGCCGTATTATGCAACCAGCAATTGAAATGAATACACTTCGTTTGGGCTAATAAAATTTAGGAAGCAAACTAAGTTTGTCAGGAAAAAAACAATCATTTTGGTATTATACACTAAGCAGTCCGTCGACTTTTGCTAAAGAAGGAACTCATATGTTAAAAATTGAGAGATCTCGACGGATTGCAACATTGCCTGGCTGCTGTCCATCATCACCATACTCCGTAGCCTGTCGCACTACTAGTTGTTCGTTTTTTTATTCTTTGTCAAGGATTTTTTTAGGTTTGGATAACCAATCAAGATTGGTATATAAATAAACTAAACAAAATATATATATGTAAAAATTAAATATATAAAATAAATAAAATGAATAAAATACCTAAATAAAATAATTAAAATAAATAAAATATATAAATATAAATAAAACAAAGGAAACAAATAAAATAAATGTAATAAAAAACATTAAAAAAATAAATTAAGTAAATGACTTTAATAAAATGAGTAAAGAAAAAGAAAATAAGTTGAATAAATAATTAAATAAAATAAAAAAGTAAAATAAATAAAAAAGTAACACAAATAAAAAAAAAAATAAAATAGAACTGTTTCTATTGTTTTTTTACGGCTGTAAATTACTAAAGAGTCTAAACTTATAAGAGAAAAACGCCCCAAAAATCTGAGCGTAATATTTTTGGAAAAACCGAAAAAAGATAATTCGGCCAAAGTCACAGAAGTGATGTCAATTTTTTTTGAAAACAGCCAAAGTAAGCCTTTTGGCACTCAACTTCATTATGGGCTATTTATGCCACTCTCCTTTATAATAATTATAAGCAAATGTTTGGTCGTTTCATCAGTTGTCGGCATCAGTAGATAGGGGATCTTTATTTCTAATTGGTATGAAACTTCATACAGTCATAGGTTCCATGCAGGTAAGACTTAAGAGCATCTAGGTGTACCGGTACAATGTCTTCAAGCCCTCTTACATCGACAGTGTGACGCTTAAAATACTTATAAAATAAGTGTCAATCTATCCAAATTCTTTTGACAATGTCGATGTGAATTACAGCGAAAGGGGACTTGCCATGCATTTAGTCTCGACAATTTCTGATGGTCTCTGCGGTTACGCCGTTAATAAGACGACGGTATTCAGCTAGCCTAATTAGGCACTGAATAGGTCTGAAGAAAATTACTTCAAACATTCGACAAAAATCGCAGCGATAATTTGTATTTATGTATAGTTTTCTGCTACTTTTTTAATGGCGACCTCACTGCTAAAATACCCTTATTGTAAAAAGGCACGAAGAATCTAGGTTGCCTCGTGTCTGACAACTCATTCCGTTAAAAGTAACATTGAGCCAAGACCAAACAGGCTCAATATAAAATTAGTTGTCTATAGAAAAATTAAATGCCTAAAAATTAAAAGTCAAAATTGGCTATTGCGCAAAAGGAGGATGAATAAGGTCACTCAGAGATCTATACACGAATCAAATTGTACTTGGGTGGCGATGCAATATAAGTCGGCTTTTTTCACATTCAGCAGACGACCTCTAAAAAAGCAAAATGAAACATTCATCCTAAGGAAAATGCTTCAGAAGAAAACTTTATGCACAAGAAGCAAAACTTGAAAAAAGGGGTGCTCTGCTCACCCAGAAGAATAATTTGACAGTTTCTCAGCTTTTCACTCAGCTTTTTACTCAGCTTTTTACTGTGTGAGCAAAAGAGGAGGTAGACGCGGTATGTTGAGAATATGGCCTTTGTCACCCTCAATTGCATGCCAAATACGTTGACGTATGAAGTTCTTTTCTCACGGATTGATGCAAATCATAGTGCATATGTTTTTGACAAGCAATTTCTTTTATGCTATACAAAAGCCGGCACTTGTCAATATCTTGCTTTTTTTATCGGGATTATTTGCATTTCGAGGCAAGTAAAAGGCATGCAACAATAACGGGAATACGATTTCGTGTAAAGAACATCAATTCGCAATTTTAAATGAAAAATTAATGCATATATTCGCATAGTAGGAATTCTCCGTAGGGTAGAAGGACTCGTATGAACGTTTCACATGTATATGTCTCTTCAATTAGACATATAAGCTGGCGTGAAGCCGACGTCTGCATCAGCATCATCGTGCGTCAAGCTGGATTTTAAAACCTTTCTTCTTTAAAATTTAGGATAAAATGGGATTATCCCGAAGAGAAGAGTTGTAGCATGTGAATGAGCCCAGGTTCAAAGCAAGGAAATCCTATTTACCGTCAAAGAAAATTTTATAAGGCAAAACATACATCGCATACAACAGGTGCGCCAGGGCACAGGTATAGAGAAAACGTGGAAGGAAATCATTATCCTTGGTTTGATTCATTTGTTAGCTTCACTTCGTTCTTGGTTCATTCTTGTACCAGCAGCTTTCGTTGGTCCTATGTGTGAGAGGGGCAAGGGATGCGGATATATGTGAATAACATTACAGCCAGGCTAAAGCCCCTTAAACCATTTGCATTAACAAAAATGAAGAGGGCAAAGCGAGGGGTGAACTGATGGGAGCAAAGGAGCGCGAGACCGAAGATGGGATGTAAAATCAGTCCGCCCCATACAACTATGCTGCTCTGGTAAATCCATGACGGTATGCTTGCTGTGAATGTAGAACATCAGATTGAGTTAGTCGACTTTATCAGGATGGATGATTGCATTCATGTCAAGCCGACAGCGTTCCTTGCAGGTGACATGAAAAGGTATGTCAAATTTTATAAGTGATAGGATAGAGAATGCTTTTTTACCTACCTGCGCTTTATTTTTTTTTTTTTGCTGCTAGTGTAAAGTACTTGAAATTGCTGATAAGATGTTGAACGTTCAGGCAATGCAGAAGCAAATGCAAATAAGTTTCGTTTTCGTGTCTTCGATTGTCCTTTCATTTGACAGTCTTTATTGAATTCGTATAAGACAAGATGCTTCCAAAGTAGGAGCATAAATCAAATGCTTGACATTCTAGTTTCAAGAGATGCCTTTAGTATTTCTGGCGAATGTTAAATGGATTGCGTATGGCTATGGGTAGCTTCGCATTTAAAAAGCGAGTAGCTCAAAAGCATTTAAATAAGGATAATGGAAATGTCGTCAAATGTAATTTGATTTGAAATCGTGTACCTACATCTTTATTTTGCCCGTGGGGTCATTAAGAAAATGTTTGGTATTGAAGATTTGCAATTTAAATAGGTCTTAAAGTGTGTGAGAGAGCTAAGTTCAGTAAGTAGATTTACGCCTAATATATTTTCTCAGTGACTACATTAAGGCACGCGAAAGTAGAAGGTGTTAAGGAATATGTAGGTATGTGACTTATATTCACATGAACGTCCAAAATATAAAAGATTGGTCTGGCGGTTTGGTACATGTGAAGGGTGTGCAGTTTTTTGACAAGACCCAGTACCTATGCCATTCCAATCGGAAACGATGTCCTTGAAGTTTACCTATAGGATTATGGATCATTGAATTTGTCAATGTACTAAAAAAAAAGAATATAGAAGAGAAAGACCTACGCTGCTGCTGAAACGAAAAAGAGGTCAAGCGATCAAAATGATTTAAAAGCATCGTGATCTTCTACAGACATTGCGAATGTCCTAGATAAAACGAATGACTCATGGTTTTAGTCAGGCAGGAGATTGCGCGAAAAAAATCCAATAACACGAATTGTGAAAGCAGTCCAAATGCATATTCGAATTATCCTTCTTCTTTTATATCATTGTGTTGTTAAGTTCTTCTGATTTTGTCGAGTCTCCATACGAGACATTTCGCATGGGGTCGAACTACCTAATTTTTGATTTGATTTGAAGATTTTTGAATTGTCGCGAATTCTGCAGATGTCGTTCTAAAGGCTTTAAAAAAACTTATTTTCCAAACAGTCCAATTGACTGTAAATACGGTTCAGCTTGAGTTGGAAACTGAAGTCTCCAAATCGTTCGTTTAGTTCAGAATATAAAATTTTTGAGTTCTAAGACAGTCAATCTGACGCTGTCTGCCCATATAGTTCACTGCTACAGATCCTTGAACCAGTACAGATTCTTATTAACCACTTAATGCGGGCGACGCCCTCCTTCCTATTTCTAATATTATAGACTGTGACAGCTTTCAGAATTTAAAATTATGGAAGCATTTCATTTATGCGAAAAACTATTTTTTTATTTTTTTTTTATCTTCTCAGAAAACTTGATATTTCTTATGCAATTTCCTGTTTAGCCAACGAGTAAATTTATTCATTGAAGCCTCCTTGTCAACGGGACCATTCTGCCGCCTTTGTCTGTCTGTCTGCATCAAAACATACATGCACTGGATTCCGCATCTTCATCTTTAATGAACACAATATCCCAAACCAGACGTCAATGTCTACCACGGTGTGGTAGAGTTGGCTGCTTTATAAAATATGCCTTATGCCATTCTGCATAAAGGCTGTTTTAAAACTTGCTAAAAATTCATGATTATCGTTGGAGTAGTTGGAATTACTAGGATTGGTTGCTCTCATTTTCGAAGCTCATTAGTCATGAGTGTTTAATAGTACCTACATTTGGTTTTGGCAATTCTCCACTATAGCACAAATATACAAATCGACACACATTTACCTAGTTAATGCCACCGAATGCCACAAGTTGGAAGCCACAAACAAAAAAGTTAACGTGAGTGTCTAGATCAGGGGTTCCCAAACTATTTCCGGTAGGCGACCCCTTTTCGAAAATGAACTGAAACCTTCGACCCCCATATCAAAATTACCTACTTATAAAAAACCTTTATCCAGTTTTTTCTATTGATACAAAATACTAACCAATCTAAAAAAAGTAGACATAAAACTTAGTAAATATCCAGTGTAATAAATAATTTATTATAACAAATTAAGTAGAAGTACTTGAGTTATTCCTATTTTTAAAAAACAACATTAAAAGCGTAAAGTTAAAATAATAAACTAAAAAAATTAGTATGATGGATGAGCTAAATCTAGCTTAATCCGGTTCAATATTAGTGAGTTACAGCCTTAAATCCAACAAATTTCAAAACGCAAATGAACTTTGGCACATCGCATTTTCCTAATCGCGTCATGCAGACCTGAGTTGGTGCTTCCCCGATTAGCATCAGATACGTATAGATGGGAACGGGATGGATTGGAATTGTGGTGGTTACTTTTTGATGTGTTATGATTTTGGTTTGGCGTCATTTTCGCGCAACTTGACTCGCATGCAAAAAAGGAGTTCGAATGAGTGAAACAGTAAGATTTTTAACAAATATTATACATATACCTAAGTATATTATAGCAAGTTGTGATTACATAACACAACTTCTGCAGTATCTATAACGCTTCAAATAGAACTTGTGTTAATTGAAGGGGTCGATTTTTAGACCTCGTCGACCCCCACAATCAGTTTTCCTTTATTTCGACCCCTGGGAAACCAATTTCGACCCCAAAGGGTCGATATCGACCACTTTGGGAACCCCTGGTCTAGATTATAACGAAACGAGAGGGGCATATAGACCCGTAAATGTTTTATGAGCCGAATATCGGTTTTGAACTCAATAAATAAGCTTTATAAAGTCATAATGTGATGAAATTTTCGCTCATTCCTACTTTACTGGCGCTGCTGGTTGATATGAAAACATTGAGATTAATGTTGATGAGAAAGCCGTTAAAAGTAAGAACGTTGAAATGATATATCTTCCCGACAGAGACAAAGTTTAGTTTTTGACATTTGATGGCTTGATATGGATTTTATGTTTTTTGGTTTATTTTTTTTTTCAGTAGTTAAATCCGCGATGTTTTATTTTATAACTTCTACGCGTGGCCTTTTCGCGTTAAATGAAAATATTTCTGTTTCCGAGGAAACAGAAGGAGGAAAAAATCTTTATTTCTCATATGTAATCCTCTTTTAAACCTGTCGAAGTCCTTATTGAAGATGCAATTTGAGATTTTATAAAGCTTATAGGTATAAGTGTGTAGGGACACCTTATGTCTGGGACTTGTGGAAATCCTAGAAGAAAAGGTGTAAAAAATAGGCTTTACGTTGAGCATATTCAAGTGTTCCTATATTATGAATAAATCTACTATGGGTCATAATAAATAAATAAACGTCAATTTATCACAAAATGTGAAGAAATTAACGCACACCAGCATACATTGTTGAGAAGTTGGCCCTGGTTCACCTCGAACTGTTGCGCCACTCTATTTATTTATTTTTATCACAAAGTTAACGCTTCATATCGTTTATAACTTAACGAGATGGAATTGAACGACCCTGGTGCAATTTCTAACCAAGTTGTTTAACGTTCGTTTTACGATATATGTACTTTACTTATACGTATAGCCAGTTTTGTCGTCATATTGACGGATGTATATTAGATGTGTGTGCTATAGGTGTTCTCCTTCTCACACATATAAAGGAGACCTATATTTTGTTCCCGACTTCGAACGTCGATTAGAGAGGTCTCACACTCTCGCATGACAAATGACACCGTCTCAGAACCAAATGACTCGAGAATCAGTCCCTGGTGAAGATGGCACCGTGATAAAAACTTTTATTGCGCTGGTCGAAATCGAGCCCGCAACCTCGTGCACTAGTTCGACACACTAACTACCTACTGCACCCATAAAAGGGAATCATATACCTACTCTCGGCGAAGTCTATAGACGCTACCCTTCTTCTTCTTCAATTACAATGTCACAAACCAAAATTTTTCTATAGGGTAAGTGTGTGGGTAAGATACCATATGAACTCATACAAGGAATGAAATGAAAAAAAAAAACTCACAACTTAGCCCTCGACTTGGCCAGTAAAGATTTATGACCTTTGCAAATTGGATGCGACTCCACTCAAAAGAGTATCTTTCCACCCAAAAATCCATTTCTATTCCAGATAAAACTAAACGTAACAAAGGACGGGAAAAAAAGAAACACTATCAAGTAAATGTATCTGACGTCTTACAAAAGCAAATTTCTTGAGATTTTTTCTATTATTTCACTGATGGTCCTGACACGCAATTGAGCGTGTGTTGTGTGTATAAATTCATCCGCATATATTTAATTAATTGAATGTGAAACGGGGCAATTGCGCAATGTCGTCCTGGAGAAGACTACTTGCAAGAAGAATATCGATTCTTATTTGAAGTACACTAAAGTTATCCAATTGTTAGATTAGATACATATTTGTGGTCCTCATAAGGTATAACACTCGGCAGACCATACTCGTCGGGGAGGAGGATACTTTCCACTTATTGCATTATTTCACGAGGGAGAGGGCTCAAGAACCCACTCGGGCAAAACACTCATGTCAAATGCACATGTCCTCTGTTAGGTGATTTCGTGTGGGTGGAGTGTAGAACACATCATGACCAACCAAATCAGATAGAGGAATGCGATGCCATTAACCATATAGAGAAACAAATGAGAATTGACTAGAAGGCAGATTTGGCAACCGAATTACAAAGAATCAGCATTCAAACTAGGTTATACACTGTCAGGCAGAAACCAGGAGGGCTGTATTCCAATTTTGCCAATTCGATGAGATTTAAGGACCATTACATACAATAAAATTATAAAAACTGTGAAAGATGGGCATGAACAACCTTTGAATGTATGTCAACGGGTTGGACAAAGAATGTGTTGATATTGATATTGACCCTTTGACATGGGTCGGGTTCAGGAGTACCTAATTTTCAATTCAAGTCAATATTTCAAGTCAAGTTTAACACAAAAAAAAAACAAAACGAGATTCAAGTTCAAAGCAAATCAGGGCAACGCAGGTGATACAGAAAACGAAACCAGTCGCTTCATCGATCTTGGTACGTAAGTAGAACCAAGGCGCAGGGTCATAAGTCCATGGGCCAAAAGTCCATAATGGACTTGTGACCCACTTGGGTAGGTTACAAATACATAATCAGCTTATGAACTTTTAACCCACTGAAGTGGGACATAAAGGTCCACAAAAAATGTCTGTGGACTAATGACCCATCGAAATGACATCAGTTCAACACTTTGCCTTGTCAATGAATAAATAAAAAAAAAAAAATCCAAAATTTCTAAAATGGCATTCAAAGCATTCATCGTCCTTGCTCTTTTCGCAGCCATTACTGCTGGTGGAATCGCATTCACAGCTCCAGCACTTGCATACTCTCTACCAGTGGCGTACGCTGCATCTCCATTGACTTATGCTGGATCAGCTTTTGACGCTCATTCGGCGGTACTGTCACACAGTACTCAAAAGCTGTGGACACGCAATTCTCGAGCGTCCGCAGAACGGGACCTGCATCAACAACAATGTTTACACTCCAGGCTTTGCTACAAAGACCGTAGCATATGCTGCACCAGATTCAGCTTTATCCGCTCATGCCGCTCCAGTTGTTGCCGCCAAGGCGATCACCTACTCTACGGCTGCAACCGTTGCATACTTCACTTTTGACGGATTCGGAACTCACTATGTCTGTCTACTAAATGATGGAATATTGCCAAAAGTGTTTTCGTTGATCTATTAAAAATGTTAAGTTGAAACTTAATTCTTTTAATTATCTATTTTAAATTTCTACCTTGGCCGGTCGATAAGACTGGCTTTTGCTTTTCTTTTCTATTTTTAATAATTGTTGTATAACCTATAAAATAAAGCTTTGCAGCTTTAATAATATAAAAATGTTATTTACTGTCGCTGACCATAGATTGATGGATTTATAGTTTTACTTGAAGTTCAAGTTTCTCCACTCCATGCAGCCACTACGACCTGTATTCTTTGTTAGTTTATTCTTTCACTCAAAGCATTTCTGCAATCTTCAAAAATTTCATTAAGCAAAATACAAGCCTCATATGGAAATTTCAACATTCGTTGAGAACAGCAACCTCAGCTTTCTTTTCCATTTCGAGAACTCGCAGAGGGGCTGTGTGAATGGCATCCTACTGCGGGTAAATCGATTTTGTTGGTGAATACTTTTTTTCTTTTCTTTAACACAAAAAATCGCCAATGATCGATGCTGCTGCGAGTAGACACAAACTCCTGATTCTGTGTAAATTGATTTTGATTTTTAATAGAACTTGAAATAGAATATACCTTACTCAATCCAAAGGATATAGAAATGCTGACCCGTCCTACACCATCGCACTGCCACAAGGGGTAACACCAACAATAACCATCTTCATGGTTGGACGGACGAATGACTCAGGCATACAAAAAATTAAATGGCTGCCAAGTTTTTCTTTGATGTTGATTTTTTGCGCCGTGCCGGCTCATTTGTAAATTTTGCTATTTTATTATATTCAATTTCCTCTTAACTTCAACTTGACTCCGATCTAAATGTCAAAAATTGTGGTCCAAAGTACCTAATATGATTTGCTGTCTTTGCGTCCAGACTCTCTGACGAGAATAGTGGTTTCTGATTCTAATTAACCATGTTTCCCGCGTTTTAACATCCATTAGTCAGAGTGTGAGAATATGTATTTACATATAGCGGGAGTTCATTTTCGGGTACCGTGCACTTAAGACTTCTTGTATGTAATAGAATCAATTTTGGAATGCAATTAACAAGTGGCAGCCCTTATGCCACACAGATATTTATTAGTGGCTCTATGGCTGCCTAATTCGATTTCGGTGATACCCTTTTGTTTGAATTAAATCATCACCACTTGCGGCTGTGCGCGTGTCTGTGTGTTAA
This sequence comes from Neoascia interrupta, assembly GCA_947623515.1. Taxonomy (NCBI): domain Eukaryota; kingdom Metazoa; phylum Arthropoda; class Insecta; order Diptera; family Syrphidae; genus Neoascia; species Neoascia interrupta. The sequence continues at coordinate 44,384,849 of OX392462.1, read as the reverse complement.
CTGTGCGCGTGGTGTGCTCCTATAAAATAAGCGTTCTCACCTAGAGAAAGTTAGTCCAGGACCGTGAAAATATTGAAGTTCAATTAGCAGTCTCGAGTTCGAAAAGCTTTTCAAGTAATTACTGATTAAATAGAAGAGGAGAGTTAATCAAAATTCATGCGTTGAACTTCAACCACACACTTAACTGTGAAGTGAATGTTTTGAGATAAGAAAAGTGAATGAGCGGTAGTAAGTAAGTTACCTACTTGACATTACACGGTGCTGGTAGTCGGAATTCAATTTCGTAAATTGATAAAAAGTCTGCAGGGGAGCATTTAGTTTTTAGTATATTAAGGTAAGACTTAGAATTTTTACCAGATTGTTCCTTTCCAGCCCTTGCGATGGGGCTGATAGACAAGTAGTTACCTAATGCCACTTTTTCGACCTAATGCTCCTTATCTGCGACGCTGCATGAGAGTCTAACAGGCCAGTTTAGAAGTCTGCGGTCTGCTTATCAGTCAAGATAACGGGTGATTTCTTAAGAGGTTGAAAACTTTTAAAAAAAAAAAAACACAAAAAATTCGAAAAAATTAATGAAATATTTATTTGAATCGATAGTTTGAACCTTGCAATTTAATGTTTAAAGATAATTTCATGCAAATGTTGACCGCGGCTGCGTTTCAGGGAGCCCATCCGCTGAGTCCAATTTTGGCATACTCTTTCACACATATCGGCCGGTATCTCACGAATGAATGCATGGATGTTGGCTTCCAGTGCGTCAATCGAAGCGGGCTTGTCCCTATAGACATTAGCCTTGACAAACCTCCACAAAAAATAATCTAATGGTGTCAAATCGTACGATCTAGGCGGCCAATTGACCGGCCCGAAACGTGAAATTAATTGCTCACCAAACTCGCCTCGCAATTGCGCCATTGTTTCGCGTGCTGTGTGGCATGTGGCACCGTCTTCAACATTGTGGTAGGTCAGCTGGCTTTAGTTCTTGCACCAGCTGTATCTTAAAAGGCTTTACGCCCAAATCCTTCCGCAAAATTTTCCACGTAGTGCTGTAACAAAGGCCTAACTGCTGGGAACGGCGCCGAATCGACATTTCGCGGTCTTCTGTCACACTAGCTGATACGGCCGCAATATTTTCTTCACTACGCACAGTACGTAAACGTGTTGGTGTTTTAATGTCCAACAAAGTAAATTTGGTGCGAAATTTGGTCACAATCTTCCGAATAGACTGCTCAGAAGGTCGAGAATGCCGACCATAAAATGGAAGCAGCGCGCGATGAACATTTCGAACCGAGCACGAATTTTGATAGTAAAATTCAATAATTTGCAAGCGTTGTTCATTTGTTAGACGATCCATGGTTAAATTGCAAACTAAACTGAAGCTGTTTGACAGTGACACAAGGTACTAAGCACACGTCAGCTGTCAAAACCAGTGTTGCCAAAACCAAACCAGCTAAAAAATCACCCGTTATTTGTGTTTAAAAAAACGACTTTCTCATTTAAAGTATAGTTGAGAAAGTAGTTGACCAATTCTCTCAACTTGAGACGATGACCAATTTGTCCCAAATTTTGTGTACCAACCTGAGTGTAGCTGAAGCCCTAGATCGGCTGCGATTTAAGATCGTTTTTTAATGATCTTGCTACTTAATTTCCCTCAAATTAATCAGTTAATTGGCCGAAAACTATGCAACCATTTCATAGTGTTTATATTAGTAGCTCATTTCAAATTTCTATTGTAAATGAGCTTTCCAAAGTGATCGGGGAAATCGACCAGTAGCAAAACAACTTCTCTCTCCTCTATTTCTGTTGCTGTTGCCTTTAAAGTTTATTAGGTGCTGTGCTAAGAGTGTTAACTTAAATGCCAATGATAATACAAAAGTACGAGGGTTCCTCCGGGGAAATCCCTTTGAACTTTTGCATAACAGTATAAGTAATTTAATTACTTAAACTATTACTCAAAGCATACAACAGCGACAAAGTGTTAAAGTTTATGTGAGAGCGTACTTTGTAGATGCCACGCTTATCGACTACATAACTATGGTACTTTTTCATCCTCCCTAAAAAAATAAACATTTTTAATTAGAGCTAATGAATTTCGAGCATTTCATCATTGTTGGTATTGAGCTTTTCCAACATTTTCCAAGATTTACTTTCCTACTAAGTCATGTAACAATATTGATTGAGGGCTGCTGTACAGTACATGTTGTGAGTATGGATATATAATTTTCCCAGGAAGCAAACTATAGGCAAAAGGACTTTGCAAAGTAATTTTATTAGAGATTCTGGTGAAACACCTGTGAGAATGATAATGATAATGTATAGGTGCGAACAAAAGTTCTTTTGCTTTTTTCACTCCCTTTCTCGTACTTTATATTAGTATAGGATGGAGTATTACACCATTGTGAGCTTGGTTTTTTTTGTTAAGCCAGAAAAAAAATATTTAGAGTATAAATGGCACTGCGATTAATACAGGCGAAGCCAAACTTTTTATAACAAGTAACTTTTAATTAATTATCGGTTCCTGACATCGACATCCTATAAATGACTTGAGTGAAACTGTTCAGTGCCCACTGCCCACGCATTTTTGGTTGAAATATTGGGTCGATTTCTGAAAAAAATGGCAATATTTTCCTTCCGCCTGCAGCAACTTAATGAATCCGACAGGAAATAAAAAAAAAATTATCAGGGGGTAGGTTTCTTTTTTCTCGGTGCGCTTAAGTGGCCAGTCTCGTCTATCCTATCCACTTTGGATGATGTTAGAGTTAATTTTCAGCCCATTTATATTTCATATGCCCTCGTTCGCTACTGCCTATACAGTGGTACAAGTACAGTACCGTCGTCATTGCGGAGGGGGCCGGGCAGTGTTACACGGCAGTCGTACTGAACCGTCCTTTTGTAGCTCATGTTTTTGTCCATCCCATGGAATCCTTAACGGAAAACAAGGAACTCTACTGCCACAGCCTGTACCCACATAACAGCATACATTTTAAATAAACCTAGAACTTCGGCCAATCTGAGAGTGAATGAATATTTGAAGCGCTACCATAACCTGGACTCGTTCTATTCCTGTGCTGTGTGCTTTCTCCTCCATGGGGCTCATCACAAAGTTAGTGCACGCAAGAATGTGGAGTCTTTGTGGGTTGAAAAGAAATAGATCTGCTCGACGGTCGTGTAAATAGAATGGCAATTGCCAAACGGCAGAAAACAAACTGTCAGCTACTTCCTTATGTTTTTGTCAGCGGCGCGCGATGGTGGATTTCTTTTCTCTCAATACTGTCCGACTTCTAGGTGAAATAAAGAAATATGACCAAAGCATCACCCGGGATGAGGGGAAGTGAAAAAAAGGCTTCATCTGTATGCCGCCTGGAGATTATATCCCATTGCCATTGCACTTTGCAATTCATATACCCAGCGTACTTGTCCTGGTCTGGCCTAGGTAGCCAGAGGTGAATAACTTATTGCTCCTCGTATCCTTGCATGCACTGCAATGGAGCATGCCTACGATGGACTTAGAGAATTTATCTGTAGTTTAGCACATTTCCCATAAGCGGGTCACACCTGAATGCGTACAACCTAAGCCCCGGGGAGAAGTAGGGGCTACAACGGCGGAGCATTTATTTCAATTAATCTTTGAATCATATATTGAAAGGGGAAATAATTAAACTGTTTACTATCAACATATACACAACTTATACTTTGGTTGAAACTTTACGCTCTCAGCTATAAGAAAACTTTCCGACACTCGTATTACAAGTAAAGTATTCAACAAAACTACCTACACTCACTAAGGGTACTTTAAGAACGCTCGCATATAGTTATCGTGTTTGCATGTAATTCCAGGACTATATGAAAATAAAGTTTATCCTCCATTCTCCTTCGCATCATCATCGACAAAAACGCAGCAAGGTGGATATACTGTGTGGTCGGCAGTGTGCTTTGTGCACTTTTAAATGGGAAAATGTAGGAAGAGTCTTGGCAATTGAGTGTAGACCTCAGAGGTGGCCAAGAATACTGCCCAAGTTTGTGGGCCTTACCCAAAGGGATTTGTTCATGAAAAGTAGGTTGGTATTTATGAAAGAGAGAATTGCCTGGTGGTGTTTAACTAAAATCTTTGCTTCTTGGAATTTTTGAACCTTGATTCAATAAAAATTAAGGACTCTTGTGGGCACCTGAAAGCAGTCAACGCTTTGCTTCAAACTCGGTTGCTGTATTAAACTGGTAACTATGAATTCGAGTTGTGGGTGTGCATCCGTTCATAATTAACGTCGAAAGAGTGACGTTAATCTTTAAAGTTTAACATGAACCGGTACATAATTCCATATATTTCTTGAATCGGACCACCTTTATTTGCCAACAAAGTATCCTGAAAAGATAATGTCGGAGAAAGCTATTGATATTGGTCCATCTGGTCCTTTTTTTCCGAGTAGTAAAGGAGTTGAAATCGTAAAGGATTGAAATTTTCAAGTGACCACATTTGTTGAATGGTACCTACCTAGACTCAATCTTACCAACCGTATTGTTTTTGTCGTGTCCGCTGTTCAAAAAACGAAGCCTTTTCTTTATATTTTAAGGCTTCACGATTAAACATGAAGGAGGGAATACCATATGGTTTGGGAATGGTCTGCCATAAATTGAGTTCCTCCGATTCAAAAACTTTATAAAATTATGCACCAGCTTATGTAAAAGGACGTCACGACAAGTTTCTCAACATTTTTTTCCGAATAACTCAAGGCATGAAGGAGAAACCTTAATAGAACATTGGTGGGTGGTGCTCCATCTTAGATGTTTCTTAGTCATCAGTTTTTCTTAAAAACTTTTCTCCTTTTCGACATAGTTTGTCGACAATGAGTATAAAGAAAAAGCAAAAAAAAAATCCTCTAATAAATTCCTCATCACCTTAGTTCATCCCTTGAAGCGTATTTTAAACAGCTTTTTCACTGCAAGGATATCTAAGAATAGGTTTCTACGAAACCATCAGAAAAAAGCATGTGCCCTTGCATCCCAAACATACCTCAGTCTGAATGCGCATGTATCTTGCCGAAAAGCACTCTCCAAATGCACAAGAAAAAGCAACCACTGCAAACTATAAGGTATAAGACCACTACGAAGGAGATGCGATAAAAATAGAAAACATTGATTTTTATTTGATGATAATGGCAAGGACAAAGCGCACAACCAAGTCCCAAACAAAAGGACCCAATCCTGCAGAAACATGCAGTACGGGTCAAGCAGTTTACATGCAAACAAATCCAAGTCGCATTTGTGGCACCCCAAAAACTTTTGTCGATTTTGGCCTCTCCCACCACTCGTCAACAATGCTGAGTGCTGCCTTTAAAAAAAATGCACTTTAATAGCTTAGAACCGCTATCTCACTCGATGTTCACATTTTGGGGGGTAAATTTTGCACATGAAGTGCTATGTCAAACCGAATCAAGTGCAATTCACTTTTAATTAAGAGATGGAATTTCAATGTGTTGCTATTTGGGCGGATGCCATCGGACCGCAGGTCAATAAACCAAATTGAAAACTATTACAGAAACATCCTTTGGAAAATATTCATGGGCCATTAGTTTGCCTCCGATGGTTGTTTGTCCCGGCTTCAAGGATCTGACTTTGACTGACTCATCATCGTGTTGTGAATTTAAAAGCTTCGTTACTTTGTTGTGCAATAAAATCGGTTTATGACACCATCAAAATATGCAGAATGCTTGCTTGCCGCCGCTTTTCCGTAAGTTTAGATTTACGATTTTTGGAAAAGGCTTCTAAGATTTTAAGGCTGTTTATATGTGAAATGTACTTGGTCCTTGGTCTGCCTTCGCAGGAGCGGCTCCTTTGGTATATTTTATGGCTCGCAAGTAAAGATATTTTGTTGTTGCGTACGTCATCGCGTCGTTTGTTTACAGAAAGTTTCTCGTTACATATTAATTCTATACGAATATGTGCAACAGTGTTGCCATGATCCTTGGCGAAGTGATAAAAAACGAAAACCGCCAAGACACTGCATTTTCAATTGGAGGGGAATTTTTACTTTATGGTGCGGCCTTCAAGATTTTCACCTACTGCAGCCTTTATAGTTATGTAGTTTGTTTTACAATTTCGAGCCAAGACTGTAAGCTTCAACTGCATGGCAATTTAATGCTATTAATTTATGCCTTAATTTGATGCAACGTGTGTGCCCCTAAGTTGTGCGTCAAAACTCATAACCATTAATGACATTTCTTATAACACAATGCTGGCAATGCCATGTGGAGAAGGGCATGATGCCGTCGGCCCTCTCATTTTGCATTCAGGCGATATGTTAAATTTCCTCAGGCCATTAGCAGACATGACAAGAAACTTTTCGGATTAACCGCGTAGCTACAATCTACGCAGCCGATCTCAGCGATAACACTTTCATAGCAGTTTCCCGGTGACCACGCTCAATGAAATTTGAGCGAAACATTCGGGGTGAGTCTAGTATTGTACTCATTAAAAATAGTTATTAACGCGGTTAATCCGAAAAATTTCTTGTCATGTCAATTAACAACCGCGAAAGTCTTAAAACTTACATTAGCAAACAGTTGTTGAGACGAAATTAAGAAGAAGGTTGAGGTTGATGTGGCAAGCCAAAGAAAAACCTTCGTGCGAAATTAGTTTTTAAATTCTGCTTATTTAAGGGCACATAGAAGGGGCCCAAATTCATATGCGTTGCTCGTGTTACACATGTTCTCTCTTTGTTAAGTGCTTTTGTCTAGCTGACTACTTTGTTCCTGGCTACCGGGTCAAATGGTAGGAGGTTTTTGTAGCTGCTCCATAATCTTTGCCATATGAGCCAGCGTTGCGCTTTATTTTTTCCATTTGGTATCACGTTATCCGGGCTATTAGGTATAAAAGGCAAATAGATGGCATGCAGAAGTACGAGTACTACCAAAATCATTGATCAGGTATAATGAGATAGTCATCTTCGCTGGGGTGCCTCTTTTTGCCCCCAAGCTCGATTTTCGGCTCTCTAGGGAAAATGCTGCCAGCTATCATGATTGTGTTAATGGGTTGCAATGCTACTTTATGGGGTGCAAAAAAAAATTTACTAACACAGTCAACCAAGCTGGGAGCAAGATTTGTGCGTCCAAGGCCAAAATGAGCGCGCTTGGTGCAGATCATTTTGGGTTTTGAGTGCGTTTCAGGCCACACATTTTAGATATCGACTGCGTTTCAGGTCAGGATCGCATGAGGTGAATTCGTGGCAATCGTTCGGAGTTTTGATTCAGATTTCCTTGTTGACTTTTCCGGATCCCGTGCAAGAAAGTTTGACTTTTCATTTCAAATAAGAATTTATTTATTATTTTTTTAATGATGTTCGCTTTCATGGAAAAGAAAGAAACGAATAAATTGATTGCGAAAAACGATGAAATCTTTGTTTCTGCAAGCAATATTAAATATTAGAATGATACACAAATCACGCTCGTTCAGCATTTAAACCAGAAATGCTACGTTTATTATTTGCCTAAGATAAATTGGTAAATTGATAAATAGTTTGCACAAGATAAATTGGCCTTTATTAAACCTACAACTAACTGTATATGCTAACAGCATTTGTACATTCTTTCAAACGAAATGAAATACTTCGCCGGGTTTGTCCAATGAATGCCGATGACAACTAAAGGGCACAGCATATTAAATACTGATGTCTAGAATGGGAACTGGTCTTTGGGTGAATATTACTCTTGTTTAAAAGATCACCTTTTCTGGTGGTAAGATCCGTGTCACTCTGTATTGCTCTAAAATTCTAGTGACTTTGTCAGTGACGCCTTAAATATACTTAAATGTGTAAAAGATATATTTTAATAAAGACCTAGGATCATCTGAGAGAAATACAGAAGAACGGATAGCTCGTCTGTTGATAAGCTTGAATACACTTTGAACCAATGAGATTAAATTAAACGCTTCGTAAGTCCGTGTTGTCACAAGGAACAGAACGGGAAAAAACAGATTTTTATACATTAGCAACGCAAAAAGCATTCAGCGAATTTAGGTTTCAGTTGCTAATGTATGAGATTCTGTTTCTGTCTCTGTTCCTTGTGACAACGCGGCTTTACTGTGCTACTCTTACTTTACACCAAGACTGCAATCATATCCACTGTATAGTAATCTACAGTGGACCGTAGACCAGTAAGTCCAGTAAACCGGCTTCTTCAATTTCCAGATGATGTCAAAGAAATCAAATATAATGGATTAGATGTCAAAATTTCAAACTATTGGAACAGCTTATAATATACAAAATCTCTTGCTTTTAAATTTTCTTTTGTAAAGTTTAAGAACTTTTTTAAATTTGTACCTTCCGAAGTTATTTGAATTTCCATAATGAAATAAAAATACATTTAAAATCAATCTGTAATACAATTTTCTCAATTTTGTGTGCAAAGGCGAAAAATTTCTTTTTTGGTGATGGGATCTGTAATTTGTTTCATGTGAATAAAAACGTTATCCGTGTCTAGACCCTACGTTTGTTCCTTTTATTTCTTGTCGACTTGAGACGTCAATTTATTTATTTGGATTACTATTTATAATTGGATAAATGAACTTGTAATAATAAAAACGAGCTATTGAAACTATTCATGAAATCATTCGAAAACAAATAAAAAATTGAGGGAAAAAACTCCTTATTCTAAACATTGATCTCAAAGTTAACAGAGTATTGTTTAAATGTGCCTATTCATTTATAAAAAAAAAAAACTGTTTTCAAAATGTGTTTCGGACTACTGGAAAATTTATCAAATTCTTTTTTCTTTTCTTTCACCCCTGCAAGGTCGGGGTTAGAATAGCCTTGAGGTAAGGTATGCCTGTCGTAAGAGCCGACTAAAATCCACCGGAAGAAATATTCTTTAATGTTTCAACGGATGCTGTCGATGCTGCTCCATTTGGTGCAACTTTTGGCAGTAAGGTTTTAACTTATAGATGAATCTGAAGGTTAAATTAAAATCCAGAAGCGTCTGTCACACATTGTGCGGCTCACTGGTCGGCGTCTGTCTCCAAAGGGGCGGCTGTATTTAAAAATGAAAATAGAAGTGACTTACCTATTTCTCATAAAAACGACAAGTTAAAAAAAAAAATGGCAATGAACAAAACGAAAGATTTGATTACCCCAGGTGGCAGCCCAGCTATGCTGGAAAATCCACCCTCTTCGGAGGCAGGCTCTACGGATTCTGGGGAGAGCCTTTTATTGCTTATAAATCCTTTTGAGAAAAGGACAAAACTAAATCGATCACCACCACCTAGATCGAACATATCCGGAAAAAGCAGTCCACCGGTAAACCAGGACTCTGTGAAAATTAAGAGCTTAGAAAAGGAGAATAATGAACTCCGAGCTAAGCTTATTGAAATGGAGCGACTCTTCCAAGATCTAAAAATGGAAGTTGACTCTCTGCGAAAAGAAAACGAGGATATTAAAAATACTCGTTTAACGAAAGACTGTGAGGTAACGAAAGAGTGTGTAACACCGAACCGACCAGCAGTCGAATACTTCACGGACGAGGACGAACTTGCACTTGAGACCGATTCAGTCTTAAGGAAAAGGTCTAGCAAGAAGCGAAAGGCGAATTCCTCTCCCGAAGTAATAAAAAAAGAAGATAAGCCCTCTGGCTCAAACAAGGCTAAACCAGAAGCGAAAATTCGTCCACCTCCCGCAATAAACATCGTCGGGATAGCAGACTTTGGGAGATTGTGCAACCCTCTTGCAAACACGGTGAGAACAGAAAACTATAAGCTTACCTCGCACCGAAATAACGTGTGGAAAGTAAATGTTGACAACGCCGATTCCTATCGCGCACTGTCTCTTAGACTGAATGCAGAAAGAATCGAGTGGTATACTTATCAAAATAAGTACGAGAAACCACTGCGAGTCATTGTAAGGGGGCTCCACCCATCATGCACAAAAGAAGACGTTGTAAAAGACGTAAAAAATAAAGGCCTTAAAATTATTGATGCCGTCAATATCATTAAAAAGGAAAAGCAACGCACGGAAGGAGAAAGAGACACTGTGATCAGACGCGGCCTTCCAATTTTTATGCTCTCCTTTGAAAGAACTGAGAGCATAAACGATATTTATAAAATAAAAATGATACTTAACATCAGGGTTAAAATCGAACCCATGCGAAAGGGCAATAGACTGATACCACAGTGTAAGCGATGCCAAGAATTCAGGCACACAAGTGCCTACTGCCAAAAAGAACCACGTTGCGTGAAATGTGCCGGAAAACACCTTTCAACAGAGTGCAAAGTTGACATAAAGGCTCCAGCAGTTTGCGCCAATTGCCACGGAAACCACCCCGCAAACTATCGAGGATGCGAAGTAGCCATAGAGCTGCAAAAGGGACGAGAACCTCTTTAGGAAAATACTCGAGGTCAGAATCAAAGCCTAGGACGCCCAAAACCTGCTGAAACTCCTAAGCCAAAGACTCCAAAGACGCCAAAGCCGATCAAAAGTGGAAGATTGGCAAAGGAGGCGTCGACAAAAGGCGTAAAAGCTCCACAAAAGAGCGGCGCCTGTTCAAGTGCAGCGGAGAAACCACCACAGGTCGGACCGAAATCATACGCACAGGTTGCGGCAAACGAAAACAAGGCAAGATCGCCCACAACAGATGCAGTGTCTCAGATCCTCGCTGTAATCTTGGAGAAACTTGAGGATCAGACTAAAATCAACAAAGTTATATTTGACAAACTGAGCAAGCTCGAGTTTAAGCCTCGAAAAAAATACAGGAGGACATGAATATGAAGCAGTTATTTTAAATACTAACATGGAATGCAAACGGCCTTCTGAATAAAATAGACGAACTAGAAGTATTTCTACGGAAAAACAATATTGATATTTGCATGATTACGGAAACTCACCTTAAAAACGGGTCTACACCCAAACTTAAAGGTTACAATGACTATCACGCACATCACCCTTCGCAAAATTCGAGAGGAGGATCCTCCCTCTACATTAAGAACTGCATAAAGCACTTCAAGAACACAGAAGTTGAGCTAGATTCTATGCAGATCAGTTCAGTTTCTGTAAAAATTGACTGCTTAGATTATAACATTGCATCTTGTTATTTCCCGCCAGGATATAGACTGGTGGAAGACGATCTTGATCGTATGTATGACTTCATTGGGTCCAATTTTATCATTGGGGGTGACTTTAACGCGAAGCATACTTTTTGGGGCTCACGATGCAATTCAACAAGAGGCAGATTACTGTACAAAAATAGTATGAAGCGTGGGGTGGACTTTTTCTCCACGGGTAAGCCAACATATTGGCCAACCGATAGGAATAAAAAGCCTGACCTTGTCGATTTTTTCATCGCTAAAGGGTACCCCAAATACCTTACGCGAATTGAAGAGTGTTATGATCTTTGCTCAGACCACTCAGGAGTTATCTTGAAGATGGGTGGAAGACTTGCGAAAATAGAAAGAGCTCCTAGATTAGCTAGCAAAAACATGAATTGGGACGCTTTCAGAAAGGACTGTAAGGAGGGTGTTGGCTTGAATGTGCCATTGAAAACTCCTTTCGAGTTAGAAACCGCAGTTGACAAATTCATTGAAGCAATTCAGAGCGCTGCTTGGAACAACAATTCGTCCCAAAAGAACGCAGTTAGCACCGACGGGCATGTACGTAAAACATATCCGCTCGAAATCGAAGAATTGATTCGTGAAAAGAGAAGAGCGCGTAGGAGATGGCAAGGCACGAGGGCCCCCCCAGACAAAACCTATTAAACCACCTCTCTAACAAACTGAAAGGAATGTTGCTAGATCTTAAAAATCGTGAGACCACTGAATACCTTGAAGGCTTGTCGGCGGATAGGACCTCAAACTACTCGCTGTGGAAAGCAGTTAAGCATATCAAGAAACCTATAATCCACTCGGCACCAATAAAAAAAGCTAACGGCGAATGGGCAAGAGAAGACAAAGAGAAAGCGAATTTGTTTGCTGAACATTTAGAAGAAACATTCAAGCCTTTCGACGGTCCGCCGTTGGCTGACGTTCTAAACAACAACGGGGAACCTGGTAGCTTTAGAATGAAAAAAGTTTCGTTAGTTGAACTCCGACAGACAATTAGCAAACTTAAAAATAATAAGGCCCCGGGTTACGACCTGATCACTGGCGAAATATTAAAAGAGCTACCAAAAAAGGCTTTAGTCAAGCTACTTTATATGATAAACGCTTCTCTTAGACTTCTATACGTTCCAAGACAATGGAAAGTTGCTGAAGTCATTATGGTTCCTAAACCGGGGAAATGCGCAAATGATAAAAAATCTTATAGGCCCATATCGCTTCTGCCGATAATATCGAAAGTATTTGAGAAACTTCTGCTGAAGCGATTACAACCAATAATTGCAGAAAGACGCTTGATCCCGGATCATCAATTCGGTTTCAGACCTAACCATTCCACAATAGATCAAGTCTACAGAATAACGAATGAAATTGAAAAAGCCTTAGAAGGGAAAAAATATGTTCAAGTGCTTTCCTCGACGTATCGCAAGCCTTCGACAAGGTATGGCACGAGGGCTTGAAATATAAGCTACGGCAAAACTTGCCGGAAGACATGTTTAAAATATTGGAAAATTATCTTGAAAGCAGACTCTTTCGTGTTAGGTGTAGTAGTGAATACTCGAGTTTCAAGCAAATTCGGGCTGGCGTACCCCAGGGAAGCGTCCTCGGTCCGACCCTGTTCCTGCTCTACACAAGAGACATACCTCTAGATGACGAGACAGTCGAGGCCACGTTTGCGGACGATACGGCCATCCTGGCAACAGGTGAATCAGTCGAGTCATCAACGAGAAACCTCCAATGAGCATTGGACAGAATTTGTGTCTGGACGAAGACTTGGCGAATCGCTCTTAACGAGAACAAGTCTACGCATGTGAATTTCACCTACAGAAGGGTTAACAATTTGCCTCTGTTCATAAATTCTGTAAAAATACCTTATGCAAATGAAGCGAAGTATCTAGGGATGACACTGGACGCTAAACTAAGGTGGAAACCACACGTAAAGAAGAAGCGTGACGAGCTCGAGATTAGGCTCAGGGAAATGTATTGGCTTATCGGAAGATTTTCGAAATTAAGCACATATAACAAACTGCTCTTGTACAGGCAGGTGTTAAAGCCGTCCTGGACATACGGTATACAACTTTGGGGTTGTACCAAGCCGAGCAACATGTCCATGTTGCAGACTTTCCAAAACAAAACACTAAGAGCAATTGTGAATGCTCCATGGTATATTCGGAATAGCGATATTCACAGAGATTTAGGAATAGCTACCGTGGGCGAAGAAGTAACAAACTTCGCTCGAAAGCTAAATGCTCGCCTTCATGTTCATTGCAACAATGAAATGATCCGTACTCTAAACGAGACTCTTAACGATGTTAACAACGAGCGACGACTACAAAGAACAAGACCCTTCGATCTAGCGACGTAGGGTGAAGCCGCATGAATGAACGGCATAGTAGGTGCATTCACTGGAAAGCAACCTATCCAATGCGATCAACACTATGGAAGCGTAAACTACTTGTTAAGTTAACTTAGTTGTAGTCAAGAAGTATTATGAGAGAGCGAAAATTTACTACTATGAAGTGCGTTCTGGCAGTTTCATAGTGTCTCTCATAAATGGGTGGTTTTTTAGCACGTGGAAATCGGGCATAACCAATATCGGCTACTTCGGTATTATGTACCTGCTATAGTGGGCGTATTGGTATCTTTGAAAGATTTTGGAGTTTTAGTCTCCGTCCATCCTAGTATTCAAAAAAAAAAAAAAAAAATTCTTTTTGCAACTAATTTTTACAAAAAGTTTAGACCAAAAATTCGCACGTAATGTTTTTTATAAGAAAATGCATTAATTAATAAAATTTATGCACACAATCAAATAGCTTGATTGTTTATTTTTAAAGAAAAATAAGCAAAAAGGAAAAAAACTCCCTATAGCAAAGATTTCCTCCTCCTATTTCCACCTCAATTGTGCTGAACTCTACCTATGGACTGAACTCAGCAAACCAGAATCAGATGTGTAGGATCTTTCGACATTTGTGTAGTGTAATCAAATCAAATTCGATTTTCAGTTGACCCGTTGTACATGGCAGAAATTTATTCCTAATGGGCACTCGCTTGGATGGCAGATTTTTCCTTTACTAAGAAGATAATAATTATTTGTAAAACAAGATAAACCAAAAAAGAATGGAGCCTGATGACTTTATTTATATTTTTTGAATGACTGAGACGGCAAATTATCTCAGCTTCCGCCATTTTTAAATGGATTCACTGAACACTTTCATTGCTCACTTCACATGCATTCACAGACGGGGTCAAGAGATAGATCCCGTTACTTTTTTTTCGCGGGTGTTTTAGGCAAGGGGATTGCAAGTCGCCTATCTCATTATATCTGATCAGTGACCGAAATCTCAATTAGCACCACGCCGCGCCGGCAAGATTTGCGCTCATATTATTTTTTGCAACTTCATGCCCTTCCAGTGTGGTTATTATTTAATACATTTAATACATTGAACGAACATTGTTCGTTACTGTCAAAGCAACTTCAAGCTTGCAGTTTACCAGCAGCAATACTTTAGCAAAGCTTGCAATTCATAATCGTTTATCGATTAAAATATGCATGTCGTCCCGTTCCGCCAAACTGGTGTGGTTAGCCGACATTAACGTGTGGCTCTCAAATCGCCCATCAAGCCGTCTAAGTTCCATTTTTTCACTTTTTTCAATACACCAAATTGGGGTGGGTAAGGGGAGTCTCTGTAGCTGTGGAGGCTTCGTCGCGAATTTCAACAAATAAAAAATGTGTTGCACGTGGTATAGCAACCAGCCATTTATTATTAAAGCTGGCAGCCGGGTGAAGAATATACAAAAGACCCTCCCACCCCCTACACGCTTCTAAATTCCTATCGGGGAATTTTCATTGACCAAAATATTCACAAAATAGATGAATTGACAGCTGAATTTATCGCGCACTGACCATGAATAGGGGGGAATAACCTTAAAAAAGCACAATGTGATTTGCACCAAAATGAAGCAAATTTTGTAACCGCCATTGCCGGCAAATGCCATTCAAAAAAAGTTGCCGGGGTTAATACAAAAAATTGCTCGCTGTGTAGTATTCGGGCTATTCGAAATAGTTTTGAGGACCAGATTCATCACAGCGTCCATCTGATAGAGATTTGGCGTTTAATCGGTATGTCTGTTCCAAAAATGATGGAGAAAGAAAACAGTAAATATATGTGTTTTGCTCGGCTGGAAATGATTTGTTTTTTTTTCTACAGCAAAACCCTGCATGGAAAACAGAAAAAATAGTACATTAACAAAACTAGCATGAAAAAGTCCGTCGGCTAAAATAACTACAAGGATGCATTAAGGACAGCTTAATAAACTTCCATATCTGAAATTTTTGTAAATTGCTTATTTTTCGGATGCAACATTTTCTAAACTTCCTTCGTTTGATTTAACCCTACTTATAATAATTTTGCTTATAATAATGTGAAGAAATTAACACACACAGCATACATTGTTGAGAAGTTGGCCCTGGTTCACCTCGAGCTGTTGCGCCACTCTATTTATTTATTTTTTTATAATAATTTTGCAAAGTTAATCAAGAGTTCGGCCCACAAACTACCGAAGTTAACTCAAGATCAACTTCGGCCGAACTCTTGATTAACTCTGCAAAAGAATCAAACATTTTTAAAAAATATTTTTCACATACCTACGAACCTACCCGCACTTAATAATCTTATGTAGTTGATAGGTACCTACTTACGTTACTTAAAAATCCGTAATATTATGACGGTATGTGCACAGATCAAGCTTAAGGCAGGAAAAAAACTCAAAATAATTGACGGAAGAGTAGGTAGCTGTAGGTGCAGCATCGTTACTGTTGAGGAAACTCACCAAAGCTTCACTCATCACATCACAGCTAAGGATGAGCAGCAGCAAGGATTTTTGAATTGCAGGTATATACCCAGGATACACAAGGCAGTCGTTATTTGATACAACTGCATTATAGACATTTATCTATTTCCCCAGCTTCTGCCTGTCATTAATAGTAAAAAAAAGCATCCACAGAAGTATATTCACGGTATACTCTCGGAATATAAAAAGGAATTATATATGTATTCAAAAAAAAAAAAAAAACGCTTGGAGACTGCCCCAATCCCAATACACACTCGCCCACACAGCTGCCGCCAGTCTACTCTCTCGCCATGAATTCGTCCTTCTTGTCGCCAGCCCGCCTTGTTGAGTCGGCTTTTCTTTTGCTGTCGTCGTCTTTCGTTGTCCATTAAGTGAGAGAAGTCATATCGTTGAAGGAAAGTTGAACATAATTTGTTATGGGCAATAAAATGTTGTTTGATATTATTATGATATTTTTGCATTCAGGACAATTCGACTGGGCTTGTGAATTATTGTGCGGAAACGACCACTCCAAAGAACACAATAAAATGCACGTCAAGTGATGATTTTTGCGTTAAAGATAATAATCAAAGCCTTCTACTTAGGTCATGACTTTGGAGTCAGGAACGAAATTACCCTATGTGGTTCAGTCGAAAGCGGCTTTCGAAAAGTTTGAAGGTGACTGAAAAGTAAGGTCACTATAAAGTCGGAGTGCCCATTTTTGATACTAAACATCCTCTTAGCCATGCCTTGGTTTATGCCATTTCAAATTTTGAAGTCTTTGGATCGCCTTTGATGGAGAATTGATGTCTTGGGTTCGCATCACTGCAGTGCTCCGAAAACGCACTTGGGTAAGACAGTTTCCGTTTGTAGCTTCTAAACTTGGAAATATTATACAAACGAATTTAATTATAGGTATGCTCGTTATAATTCTAATGCACTTCCCACCACAAAGTAGCTCCTATATGCTTAATGAATTTAAAAATTCCTCGTTCATTAGTCTTTAAAAAAGATCATTGTTTCCTAACTTAAGAACCGTTATAATCTATTCTAGAACTTGTTCCCACAATTGAGATGTCAGCTCATTTATTTGTAGAACAAAAAAAGTATAATATAGTCACTTTTAGTCGGCGCGCGCTCAATATATACAATTAAAATTCCTTTTCGGAACGATCCGCTCTAATGTGGTTTCGGTGTAACGACTCGAAAATAACTCACCAACTTTGTGTTATGTCTTAGGTAATTTGAGAGTGAGTCACTCACTTAGGATGCAAACTGATGGTCACTTTACTCACCAAAATCGGGCTCCAAACTACATTTGGAAGTCCCATCTGATAAGATGTGTGCGCGTTGGTAATTTCTTCGATTCCCTAATCTCGACGAATTGCTATAATGGCTCCTTCTCTTCCAATTCATTGGGCCCGCGCTTCGTAGGTGTTGATGGGATCCACAAGCATCGCTCGAGCTCTATGCCTTGTGTTCGATAATTGTTTTATCTGGTTGCCAGACAACCTTAATGGGTGTAAACTAATAAAAGACCCCAAAAGGATGTTTGACTTGATTGCCTTCAGACACAAAGACATGAGAGCAATTTATCCTGAGACCGAATCTTCTTTAACTCTCGATGACATAAATGATGGTATGTTCAAATGGACACAGAAAAAGAAGGGGAAGAACTCAAACAAATAAGTTTGTGTGGTCACTTTGAAGACTTATCGCCGTGTCTCTACTCACCTTGAATAATCCGAAGGGTGTGCGTCGCCGAAGACAAAAAAGGATTTCGATACGGAGACAGGAATTGAAATTTAGCACTTGGTTGCAGTAATAGATACTTAAGAGGCTGTCTGCACGATTGTGCATCCCATACCTGTGCTGCAGATCAAGGAGAAAACAAAGTTGGTAAGTCACTCAGCGTGAAGCCATTTGGGATTTTTTTAATGTGTTTTATGGAGGCGATGAAAATCATCTTTACAATAACATCTGTGTGGTTTGTTAAACAACCTTTTTTCATTTACAATGGTGAGCGCGCACATTAATGAAATTAAAGAAGAAAATAAAAGTGGAGTCACTTCAGCTTTGTATGGGCAGACATATGTAAGCATTCTCATATGCGGGATTTAAGGCCGCGAGGAGCACTGAGATGTCTCGCTGAATTACAAGGTCTGATGTCAAGTGTTTCATTGCATTGCATAAGGTAAGAACGGCATCACATGAGAAATATGCTCTTAGAAATTCGCTGACAGAAGTCTCTTAGTCTCCTAGTCTGTTGAATTACTTTAACGTCTCATGGTACTCATGATACTGATAAATCGGTATGCATTAGTAAGACGAAGGAGTGTATATCGGCCATCCTTTTTCAATGTTCAACACTAAATAGGGACATTGAATAGGGACTGAAATCGATGATGTAATACCTACTTTTCAATCGCTCTTGCCGCGACCACATAATTTTGACTCTATAGATACAGATAGTCATACCTCATCTAAGCGTACAACATACTGTCGAACAATGGAAAATAATAAAAAGGATTAACTGTCTGACGACTGATCAGTTCTTTCGACTCCTGAAGGAACACAAAGAGGTGGTTAAATAAAATAACGTTCATATATTCTACATTTGGCGTTCTCATCGACTTATATAAATAAATGTCGACGTCAAAACTAAAAGTTCTGCAGCACTTTAACCCCTTCGCAAAAGATAAAAATAGTCCTAAAGCACATTGAAGCCCATTTTTGATAGTTTGACAGTTTTCCCTACGGTTAAGCTCATTAAATCAGTGACCACATATGAAAATGAAATATCACCCTTGTCCTCCTACTGAAATGGAGTCTTATATAGCTGTCCCTGAAGTATTTACAAGCAAATTGGATAAGGAAATTCTTTAGAATTCATCTATTCGCCCGAGGTGTCCGCATATATTCTTGTAAGGCATCCTTGACAAAACAGAAAGAAGAAAACTTTTTTTCGTCTTGTCTTGTTCTTGTGACGACGACTATTCCCAAGACTTTGGTCAAGTAGTCATATTTTCATGGCACTAGTTTCGCTGCTGTTCCTTTGTTCCTGCAGAGAATTGCTTTCTATTTATTATGGGATTCAACTTTAGAAAATCTAAGGACATTATTACGGCAGCAGGGTGACACAAAGAGTCATCGTTGGCCAATGTCCCCTGAACCATTCCGGCACACACAAATACACGTTGAACTCGATGAAACATGACTCGAGGGAAAATGATGTTCGTTTGATGACAGTGCTTGCCAGCCCCCTTTCTGAAAAAAATGAAAGAAAACCAACCGAAAAGATCAATAGCCAAGGGTACAAATGAGATAATCTTCTTTTCCAGCCATTGTGGTTGCTACAAATTAAACAAATTAAAGTGTTTTAAAGTGGGTGCAGAACACTCTGATTGGGCTGACGAAAAACTAAATTCGTGCAACATTAACGCGACGCCGAAGGATAAAAGTATCTTTGGTGCTTAATGGTTAATTTCAAAGTGTATGTGTGTGTATTTTCTGCACATGTGGTTGTCAGGGTATATAGAAGCACCTACCAAGTGTGCAGAAATAGCGTGTGGGGAACAAGGTGTACAAACGACTTCAACCCACAAAATTTATTGCATGAGTGCATCCAACCAGCGCTTGCCCCGATTTGACTCCTTGGAAAAGTCGTAATGGTAGTCGTAATAGCATTGAGCCAACATTGGACCCAAATGAGCATCAGTGCAAATAAATCCTTAGATGGATTACTTTCGATTTTGATACATTTACGTTTGAAGCTCAACACTGACATGGAGGCCACAGTGCAACTCTGTGATGAATTATGGTCAAGTATGGGGTGCTGAGCAGAGACACACGACTAATCTTGATTCGATGTTGAATTAGAATGTGGCTAAGAACGATAATCGCACGACTGGAGCATGAACACTTACAAATTGAGATCTTTGCTCTCGATGTTCACAAACACAAGTACAGGTAGCCTTAACTTCAATTTCATGCTGCTGTCAATGCGGTGAATTGTCTCAGTTGTATCTATGTCATAGTGACACTGAAGCATGACAAACACCATATATCCTTATGGGCAAATTGAGTAGGGAAGAAAATAGAATGAGGAGCTTTTCTGTGAAAAGAACGCATGTGAATTAGAATAGAGAGAGAAAAAAAAAACACCTTTAGTAGATAAAGCAGGGCTTGGAAGACTGTATGAGGATACTTGAAGGAATAAGGCTAAATTTTTAATTAAGTTTTTAAGGTTCGTAAACTCTTTTTTCATATCTAAGGAAAGTAGAAGGGAAGAGTACTTCTGGACCGTGTGTATTGTAGCTATACATAACCCAGATAGCAATGGGATGTTGCATTGATTGCGTGGAAGCCTGTTTGACATAATTTAAGTTTTCTTGTGCGCTTCATTGTTTTTTGTCCTTCGCGTTGCGTTCTTTTTTAACGACCTGATGTGAGCTTGCGTATTTTGCATGCTTGTTATCTACAATATTTTCCCGAAGTCATTTATCTTTCTATTATTTTTTTTAAATGTATTGTTGACCGCTTTTAAGGACCCAAAATGTTACGAAACATCACTTGACTCTTTTTCTATTTATATGCTAAAGACACCGGCATCGTGCATTTCTGTTTATGTGTACCGCTCAAGTCTTTTCTTTCATTGAATAATTTTATTTCAGGACAATGAAGGTAGTATCCTAAGCATTAAATTAAAGTTTCTCTAAGACTTTGAATTTATACTACAACTTTCTATTATAAGCAAATTTAAATCTCTTCCTGGTCCGGGTAAACAATGTCCAATGTCCTGCATAGAAAACGAAGTAAAATTTTTTCACTGCTTCTTTTGTATACTGGTTGCTGGCCGACAGTAACATAATAATTGCACTGCCATTATAGAAATGACACAAAATTCGAATAAAAAGATTAAATACTTAAAATTTACACTGCTGGTGCCACACTAAAAGTTTATGCCATCACTATAACCTTGGCCGATGATGTAGCCATTGTAAACTGGAATAAAAATCCCTTGCAGCGGAATAATCCTTTTTTGGCTCAACTGTAAAAAGTAATCAAAATTTTGGCAACCATTCAAAGTCCCTTTCTTGGTAGTTTGACTGAATCGCATGTCTCCAGAAAATCTGCATTTTTAAATTCAATATTAAATTTTTGATACAAAATATATACAGCACATACCCACAACCGCATATCTACAATATAGAAAGGATCCTCTCCAATCCTCTCCTAAGGATTATCTCGACTGTGTGGAAGATTACGACACCTAATCCAAAACAGGGTTGAGTAGAGTCCTTTGCTTATTATGCGCGGCGGAAATTTTATGGCTTATTACATGTATGTCCAATAAACCATTTGCCCCCCTCCGACGGTGACGCGGATTCGGAAAAAGAGGCAGTGCCCGCAACTAACTCCCCTTTGCCATGCACCAGCAGCATAAGGGAATCGTAAATGTTGGCGCCTACGGTAGGAATCGCTTCATCGTTCAAAGTTCATGTTCACATAATGTCATTCAACTCCGCCTCCTCCGAAAACGAGTGGCAGGGTTTTTTAGGTCTAGCAATTTATATATGCACCTAAATTGTGATCATTTCCTGGTAGCCAACATACTCGATGCGATGTTCGGGCAAGCGGCAGTGCCCAAGCCAGCATCTCTCTGGAGCTGGAGTATCGTCCTTTCGACGGCGCTGGGCGATCCAATTTAACTGAGATTGCACAAAGTTTCGGCTCATCCCTTAAGCGTACTGGTGGGTAGGTGATGGTCGTGTCGTCTCGGGCGTGTCAGTAGGTTTGTCGATTTCATGTGTAGGATTGCTCCAGTTTATGAGGTCTACTTATATTTTATATACGCTTATGAATATTTTTTGGCAATATCCACCAGCAAGAGAATGTGAAAACATAAAATGCCCTGACTGTGGGTCATTTTAGGTTTTATTGTCCGGCAATAACATGACGTACGTAAGAAATACAATTTATTTCGCGTCAAAATAAAAAAATCATTCGTTTTCGTGTGTCCTTCTGTCCTCAATCGCCCCATCTCTCCAAATATAGACGACACTTTCTAGTAAAGAAAAAAACAAATCCAGTTTTTGTGGCTCTAAATTTCCATGGCAGTGTCACTAAGCTTCCGTTCTAATTGTAATTATCCCATCCACGGGGAAAGGATATCAGGTCGATTGGGGTCGTAGGTACCTACAGCAATGGCAATCTGTAAATCAGTAGCATGAAAAACCGACAGCAACGTAAAGTTTCTCTTGTGATTGTTTTCGGATCCCGGCTGCTGCCACAAAAACCATTCAAGTAAAAGCCTTACAAAGTGCGGCAAGGTGCATACAAGGTGAAATGCATTTGTGTAATTCCGTATAATTATTTTATCATTTCTCACGTCTTTTGCCCTTGCCGGTGATGTGGCGATGGTTGGGCTCCTTCGGTGCTTAGTTGCCACTGCATTAGACAGACAAGATGAGATTCGAGATACTTTTAATTTTGGAAATGCTGTGATATGGTTACGCAAAGGAGATGTATGAATTTGGGACGATGGCACGAACACTGACATCTATACGACCGTTTGACTGGGTGGGCGGTTAAGGGAGTGCAACGAATAAATTTGCTTAAGTTGGACACTTGCAGTGAGTAAAGGTTTCCCCGTTTGCTCTTTACTCATAATCATTCATTTTTCCACTTTGTGATGCATTGACTTCATAGTTGAGTTATTGGGTTTCGGGTGCCACTTAGTCTGGAGTTGGATTGGATTGCCGTGGTGACATTGCCATGGATGTTTTATAGAATTTCAACCTTTTGAATGGGATCAAAGGGTATTTTCCGAATGGGTACTATTAAAAGAGATTTGTGATTGGATAGAAAGCTTTCTATGGGGAAATAAAGTTTACTTTTTCGTAACTAATTCGCTCATCCGACGACGGATTTAATACTTACTTTAGCGTGCCTGAGATGTCCTAAAAGTGGCCTTATCCTTACCTTCATTATTTTTTTACTCAAATTGGTGCCGTGTGTAACTGCTACGAAACTGAGTTGTTATTGTACGTCTTACTATCATTTCATAAAAAAAAAGCTTGTAGGCTTAAAATTAATGTTAAAAATAAATTCTTAGAAAGTCAAGAATGGATGGGTTAAGTCATCGACATTTAACGATCGGAACGATTCCGGAAAGGACATAAAAGATTTGGTAGGTGGTGGCAGTTTTTGTGCCTTTCCCATTTGTGCTTTCCAGGATTTGGAAAGCAGAATTTTGTAAAAAAAATTCTACTCACCCAGAACTATGTGAGATCTTTTGGTTCTATAAGAGATCAAAGAATCGGTTCTATGATTTTAGTGAACAGAGACAAAAAGACTTTACCTGGAACCCACCTTACCTGTAGAAGTACAATCTTCTCTACTGATTCCGGAATGGATTTTTTGGCGGGCATTCGAGAACACCGCAGTGAATGCCATGGTCTGGTAAGAAGACATTATGCTGAGAACACTTCTATTTGTACTGAGAACACAAGGTAACCAAAGTCTAAGCGGTCGGCCTAAGCCATGTCAAAGCCTATATAAATTGCAAATGAAATCACTTTCATCATCTTCCATTTTGAGCAATTCTTGTCAAGATGGAAACTTCAATAAGATTATGTACTGAGGGTAAAAAGAATTCTGATGACAGACCAGCGAGGGCAGCATATGCGGCTTATGAGCTGTTTTTGGATTGACCCGGTTTTCTTACGTCTTGTGATACTGATAACATATATCTTTATTATGTTTAACAAAGGAGTTTTTATTTTAGGTGACTTGAAATGATGATTCTCGCTGACAAGTTTTCTTAATTTTATTTTTGCCGAAAGTTTCTACTATCCCAGCACTCAGCAGACGCAAATTCTGGCACTACCATGCTGACACCTTTCTTAAATTTTGCTAGAGCTTCACTGATAAGGTGCAAAGGTGTTAAACACTCACCAAATCAGCCCCAGAAACTCGCTTCTTCTTGCTTTTCGGTTGAGCATAAGAAGATGCCCGATGGTTCAGAGAGGTTTGTTTAAGTTGGTAATATTTGCGCCTACCTGCCCCATTTTATAGACACTGGCAATGGGGCTCTGGAAACTTGATCCCAGAATCAAGCGTGCTTACGAATACGAATAAAAATCATCCTTCAAAATGGGGCGCAAAAGTGCGAGTTCTCGGCAATGCTCTCTTTCAATTTTTAAACCAGTTCCTTTAGTGTATTGGTGTGCTGTGGTCCCGTATATGCTGGAATTTGAGACAAAACACTCATTCTGATCTACTTTTAAAATATCCTCTATTGGGTATTTTGTATTTTAGATAAGGTAGATAAAGAAACATCCCCAAAAAGTCGGATGAGGATGGCGCGACGTTTCCCTACTTTATCCAGCAGCCCTTCTACTAATAAATGTAATTATTGCACAACTGGATTGTCTTAAAAGTTAACAAGTCCAAGGTTGAGAACTTTTATATATAAAAACAAAGAACCACTTAAAACAGAAAATGTGTCATATTGTTAACATCATTCCAAAGCCGCCATTCAAACACATGCAATAATAAAAAAATGAGAGAAAACTCTAAAACTCCTAAACGAAGACTTTTAACTCGCAGATTTGCAAGTTTGTAGAGGCTTAGAATCCACCATGTATTCGAGCAAAATCATCGAATGACATTCCCACACAGCAGGGAAAAGAAAAGAACTTAACTTATAAATCTTTGAAGCGAAAAGTTTTAACTTTAACAGCTACGCTGACGATAAGTGGGATAAACACTCTAAGAATATGAAAAATGCATTAGCGGAGCCCGCAGCATCAGCCAGGAAGATTTCTCGCCACTTTCCGTATTCTCGTATTTCCAAACGGATTTGCATTTCTGAAAACTTCTTTTCGAAGGAATTCATTGTTTCACACAGTGGCAATATGGCAATGCCACTACCCAGTATGCCAGTCTGTAAGCGTTGAAAAAAAGTTTTTCATGATGATCGAGATAATCCACAAATAACATCGTCCATTTCCCATTAATCGAGGATTTATGAGGTGAGGTCACAGCTCTGCACTGTTTGTCCAGACACTTGGAGTGTATCGCGTTGACGATTGACGAACTGTTAATGAACTTTGACAATATTCGCCCAGTCTGGCTGCTGATTGAAGGCAAATAGATCGGATTACAAAACTGACAAGCTCATGTCCTTCGTTTCTGACAGACACACCGAAGGAGCCTCTGTCGAATGTTATCCAATTAGTTTTGGCTCCTATACCACGGAAACGTTCGAAAAGTTTTCGAACGTTCCCATGGTGGGGAGGGTGGGAGCTCTGGAAAACTTATATCGCAGGGCATTAAAATATTAACGTCGACACTTATGGGACAGAGGAAGGAATCTAGTTAGTCGACATCCTTTAGTAGGAGAGGCTACCACCGAGAGCGTGTATTTTTCTGCAGTGGGAGTAAACACTTTGCACACACAGCCTTGCTTGTAGAGTGAAAAACGAACTTTGCGAAGGAAAGCCTACCAACTATAATATAGACACTCCTTTTCCCGGCTGAAACTTAACCTTTGCAAAAACTTGCCATGAATTCATTGGTGGTTGTTGTTGGTTCATTGTTTTTTGTGTTTGTTTAGGATTCCCTTTTCGTATTCTTCTTTCTTCTGTTGTTATCTGTTTGTTGAGGCTATCACCATCATCACCTGGTATATTGAGCCGAGCAGCCTTCTGAATATGGGTATACAGGTATCTTCCTTCAATTCAGAGTGGAAGTATAACCCGAAAACTGGAGAGGATTGGGCCATAATATCCAGGTGGAACGTGGAATGCGTGATCAAGTTAAAAATGGAGTTAAACTATAAGGAAGTTTGCGATTGAGTTCCATGCTAATGTCTTGCACACACACACTTACAGGGAGAAAAAAAGGTACGCTTACAGCCGTTAACTCTGTTGGCGAACTGAAACTGGATTAGTGGCATCACCCCACCTGAATAAAGTTCAGAAATTTGCGACCCGGGAAGAGATTTGTATGCTACCTGAATTTTGATCGATTGTTGGAAAGTAATCCCTATGCAGTGTGTATCGGGTCGGTGCTCGCACCGGGCGTAATTAACAAAATTTGTAATTTGTATAATATGCAATCGAATTACGTTTTGCTTTCTCCTTGTTCGATTGAATTAAAGTGTTCCTTTGAGCCTGATTGCGAGCATAGTGCCTGCCAACAAAGGGAACCTGGAAAATTTGATTTGTTCTCCTTGTGCATGAGCTGATCAGGATTGGAGGCATGCTTTACGTAGGCTAATCTTACATCGCACTCCCTGGAAAAGGGATTATTTGCTTTTTTGTCTATCACCATTGTGTCTTAAGGTGTCCCTTCCAAAGCACCAACAACTATGCTTTACGTCTTGATGAATGTAATAATCAATGTAATCTGTCTCAAATAATCAAAAGCAAATTGCTACCTCGCTTGTACCTACACCTTTGAGAAATTGTTGCGGGACTCACGCTGCCATACTAGAGTGATTGTGGGAAATGTAGATGAATGCGAAGCAGTAGTTCAAAATGTTCTTTCATGTAGCCCGGATGGAACGGAATCGCAATGAAGGGAAAATACCCATCAATGTTGAACCAATCTAAGTTTCCTTGGCCAACCCCCAGACCGTCCAGATCCACCTACCTTAGACCCCTTTTCTTTTTTTCCTTCGTAATCCCCTTCGATTGAGGAGCAGTCCTGTTTGGCAGAGCCGCTCTGTTGGCTTAAATTAATGATGCATTAAACCGAATCTAAAGGAGTTTTGCAGTGCGCTGTCTATAGTCGTTCTGTATACTATACATATGTACCTTCAAGGAGAGATAAATTTTTGCTCATTGCTCTTCATTCAAATGAATGAAAAATAGGGAAAATATTTTGTTGTTGAGTATTCTTCCTTGATGGCGGTAGATGTCTACAGGACAAGATTGAAAATGATTTTTAGAATAGTATTTCCTTTCTTTAGCTACTCCACTACTACAACTACTATCGGAAGTAGAAAAAAAAATCAAATTGTAGATAGCAACAATTGAGGATGAGAAAAAATCCCCCAAAACGGGAAAACGGAAAATACTAGTTAAAGACATTTAATTTTTAAAAATCTCTCATGATAAATTAGGAAAACTGAATGAATAAGAACGCTGTGCATTAAAAAGTGTCTTTGTCTCACCTTTATGTTGTAGAGATGTTATTCTGATCCTTTTTCTTCTCTGTGCATGTTAATATTCTAATTGGAATTAAAAACCGTAGGTAGATTGTCATTTAGTGCTAAGAAGGTTGTCACTTAAAGAATCATTGAAATATTAAGACACATGACATAGAACATCTGGGTGTGTTAGAAGTTTTCATAGTTCTAGTCAATTAAAATGTTTTTCGAATTGTAATTTTATTGCAATAGGTCTAAGGTCTGTTCGCGTACCCGGATATCTCAGAATATATTTTAATATTTTATTACAAAACCGTTCCCGTACACTGAATTGTCGTTAAAGAGAACGTCAGCGAGAGAGTAAATCATTTCCCAACCCTGGACAAACCTGAAATTTTTTACTACAAAAATTTTCTTGTAGTACGAAATTTCCAAGTTTCAAATAGCTAATCCCAACAGTTAACACAAACACTGTATTGGCGGTTATTTCTTGAAATTTTGTCGGTAAAGTGAGTAAAAATGTGTAAAACTAAGTGTAGATAGAATGCTTCCAAAATTCATCTCAGAGCATTGAAGCCACTGAAAATCCTTTCAGTGAATTCAATGCGGTACAAAAAAAAATCAGTGAATTCAAGCGATGCAATCATACAAATGACATAAATATTTTATTTGTATTTTGTATGTGGCAGCAGTTATGTGAACAATAAAGAGGTGACTCCGAAACCATCAGCACTGAGACGTAACTTTAAGAATATTGTTCCTCTCAGCGCTCTTTATATATCATTTAATAACAAATGAATGAATATATTTTTTTTTTGGCCTTTTATAGTTCTTGACATTTCTTTCAAAACGCTACTTTTTACTACGAAACCTTGAAACTTCTTGAATCGACTTTAAGAGAGAATTATCCGACACACTTCAAATAATTTTTAATTTGCTCTTTTACTACAAAAGGTACGCGAACACAGCTATTATCTTCTCAATATTATGTACCTATTTTTGTTTAATTTTTCAAGAATGGATTTCGTTTATGATATCTGATTTCAAATAACTAGTTAACATATTTATTTGTATGTTTTAATTAATCTAAATTTTAGATAAAATTGTCCATTTACCTCAGCTTTTTTCTTTTTTTTTTTTTTTTTGCAGGTTTATAAATTATTGTAGGCACATCGAATGCGAATTCGGGGTAAGTTGTGTTAATTGTGCCTAGCTTTTTGTTAAATTTTGTTAATTAAAATAATAATCTCAAATAAAGCTACAAATGCTACAAATACAAAGACGTAGCGACGAGCATTTGGTAGGAGAAGCTTCTTTAGGAAGTATTCAGATACAATGTTCCTTATCTTTCGGCATAATTTATGCTGAAAAACTATATATTCAACTTTGGGCATGTAAAAGCTTTCCCAAAGTTAAATATATAGTTTTTCATAGGTAAATTGTTATTGCATCTTCTCACACGTATTCACCGCCGCGGAACTTTAAAGCTTTATTAAAGATTTGAAGGCTTTATAAAAAAAAAACCTAACAAAATGGTTTTTGGAGGGCAAGAGGGGCGCAAGTTGAATTATCTACTTATTCAGCAATATATGCTTCCGGCACACATCCGGGCAGCTGGTGGGTAGTCTTCTTCTTCTTAAACCATAAGTTGCAAAATAGGCTGCAGTTTGGGGGGAAATTTCTTGAGCCATTGTCAAAGATGATTTAGTCTGGAACTGTCACAGTGAGCAGTGAGCAAGTGGTGTGCATGTTTTCTGCTGTAGGCGCCGTGGTTACTGTGCTGGACCACTGTGCACGAGGTCTTGGGCGGGCTCAAATGCCGACCGGGGCAATAAAAGTTTTTTCATGGTGTCCTACCTCCGCGTTCGCGAGGGTCTGACAAACCCTCCGAGATTACCACTTGTTATGAGATTCCTCTCAATTCCCCTTTTTTATATTTTTTCCAAAATGTCTGTGGTGTCTTTCCAAGTCTTTGGTCATAGGTCAAAGCAAGTTTTTAAAGTTGTTTTTAGAAATAATAGGAACCCAAGTGCTATTTGAGTCATGTATTTTTTAATTATAAGCAAGGTTATAACTGCTTAAATTTATAAAGTGCACATGGTGTACCTTGGTCCACCGTTTCAGTGGACTGGTACAAGCTTAGAATTTTTATACCCGACCCAGGGTATATTAAGTTTGATGTATAGTTTGTAACGCAGTGAAATAATCGCCGTAGACCCCTAAGACCTTTTAGAGTTATGCATGGGACTGACAGGAGAATCGATTAAGCCATGTCCGTCCATCCGTCCGCATGTAAACAACTTTTAGCCCTTAAATTTTAAAGTGATTTGATTAAGGTGGCGCTACAGTCCGGGGTGGACCTGGGCCTCAGCCAACAAGCTTCGCCAGCCAGCTCTGTCTCTAGCTAGCCGTCTCCAGTTTCGCACGCGAAGTTGGCTGAGGTGGTCAAAGGATAGACATGTGCACTCAAGAGGATACAAGCATCCACAGGTTTTCTAAACCCACCTCTGTTTATCAACTCCTACTCTCACCTCCCCGTGGTGAACACCGGGTGCCTAGTACCTCAACTGGAGATTGGGTCCCAACCCCTTTGGAAGGTTGTTGGGGGTAGCAGACGAGAGAGGGGGGAGGAGTGTTCCCACTAAGGCACTTCTCCTTGCATCCGGACGGCAGCGGAGGAATTCCCCAGATGGAATCAACGGTGGCGTCCATAGTTCCAGTCAGGCCGAACTACTTAGTGAACACCTTATATGGGCTACTACGACGTATTCGGAGCTCAGGCCTATAAGGAGCGGGCTATCCGGCTCTCCGTCCTTAGAGCTAAGCAAAGGATCTGGTCCTCCAGGTTGGGGGTCGTGCCGTCGGGGTGACTTCCCGGCCACGTAAAGAAATACCAGTCACGAAGCAGAAACAAGCCTCGGATTCGGACGGATTTACTAAATTTGAAGTAGAGAGCTGAAATTGGAAGTCCAGTTCTTCAGATGAAGTTTGAAAATAAGCTGAATCCACCCACAGACACGCCCACTACAGGTTATATGTGCGACTATCTCTAATTTAAAAAAATATAAAATAAATAGAGTGGCGCAACAGCTCGAGGTGAACCAGGGCCAACTTCTCAACAATGTATGTTGGCGTGTTAATTTCTTTACATACAAGGGGACCTACAATTTTTTGCCGAATCCGAACGGCACTTTGAGAAGTTTTTCAAGACAATTAATACTCTCGGAGGGCTTGTCAAACCCTCGCGGAGGTAAGGACCGTGAAAAAGAACAAGTCTTTTTTTTCAGGTGACGATGGCAGGATACTTTATACTTTTAGATACAAAATACTTTTTTCAAATTTTAGCTATGTTACAAAAGCGCCAGCGCATTCATTTTTGGTATGTAACATTGCCCTGTAATTGTCTTTGAAGTAGTCAAAAAATTTTAGCCTTTTCATTGACCACGCCCACTTTTTAAGGGATTTTAGCTAAAAATGACTGTTTTTCAATAAATATGTATACTTGAAATTTGACAAAAAATTATATGATAAAAATTGTAGAAATTAGCATTTTCTAACTTTTATGTATATATTGTATATGCCTCCGCCCACTTTTGTGGGCGTGGCGTTAAAAAAAGTTATTTTTTTAGTTGAAGAGGGGGTTTTAGGCCGAAATGTATGCAACCACCTAGTATAAAGCATTCAACATTCATATTTTTATATCCCGCCCACTTTTTGGAAGCGTGGCATTTTATTTTGGTATGGTCGGATATTTTGCAATCCGTCGTAGATAGACTGAAGCTTTTGCATACGCACTTGCGCTTTCCCACTTGTTTTCTTACGTTTCAAGGAACACTATGGCTTGATCTTAGGTACACTATACCTTAACCTGACCTACACAAGGTGGGTACGTATACCGGAACCTGACATATTTTTATTTGGTACTCATACTTCTCCTTGTTCTGAAATGCTGATTTGAAGAAAACACGATGACTGTGGGGCTTAAGCAATTTGACCCGAATACCGGTCTTAATAGTAATTAATTCTTTTTTAGGTTCAGCCCCGGTCGCCGCCAGTCAAAAGGCTTTTGACTATTGGTCAAATTCAATAGAACTTATTTTAAGGTCATAAAGGACTTTTTAAAATTTTTATTTTCAAATTGTTTCCAAAGTATTCCCCGAGGGCGTCCGCCTGGAAACCAAAGTTACAAGGCAGAAATGCTCAACTTGCCATCAAATTAGCTCAATTAACAATTCATACCTTTCAATTGAATCAAACTCAATTCAACTGAAGATTCTTTCGTTCCATTTGCCAACCTTTACCGAAGGCCAGCGACAAGTCAAAGAATTTCCTGCATCGTAAATTGCATTTGAAAAGAATCCGCAGTGGAGTTTCCCCACTGTCAATGTGCATTTATGTAAATTCAATCCACTCGAGCGACAAAATTTTGCGGAGTTTTGTCCGCCGCTCTAAGTGGTACAGTATATGTACATTATTCAAGTCCCTTTATTATTCAATCGCAACGGCATTAATCAAACGTCTCAACAAGTTAATTAGGATCTTCCCCCATTATAATTGGGATCTATGCAAATTCAGCAATGCATAGCCCAGGACACATGCACGTAGCCCTTTTCAAATGTCCATCGAAGTCTGCTGCCACTAGCTAGGAAGATTTGTATTGTTCGTCGCCAATTATTGTCAGTCCACTTGATTAATTGGGCTAATTTGCCTGTTCAAAACTGAGCAATTCTACACAGACACCGTGGCGCGGTCGGTCCTACAACCTAATGCAGATGATCCCTTTTGGTGTTTTTTGGCTCAACTCACAAAGCTGCAATTGCAAACACTTAATGTTCTAAAAAGCAGACAAATTGCACAAGAAAGTTTTTTTTTTCATACTTATTTCTGAAGCTCGAAGTTCTGGCAAAATCCCAAAGCACCCATTTTAATATTTATATCATCCACAAAGAAACAATTGCACTTCCCATCGGAGAGTGAACAGACCAGCATTTGTTTGGTGCAATTGTGTTAGAAAAACCCTCTCAGAAAAAAGCTGAGAGGGTTTCATCTTTCCCACGGTGAACGAAGTAAAAACAAGGACAAATCTGCTGCACATCTCATACTCAACATGGCAACTTGGCGAATGAACGAATATATTCATACATAGTGCATCTATTTCGTACTCATACGCTGCTAATGTTATTATAAAAAGGATATAAACTTGGCACACACTGTTGTGAAATTGGGTATGGCGACGCGCCTCGCTATATGACATCACTATGAAAAGGACTCGCCGTCGAGCTTATGCGATGCTTTGGGTAGGTCCATTGCCTTGTCACAAAATGAACGATTTTGTGGCGCCACTATGTCTACGGCCAGATACTTTTTTATTACATATTTAGAAGCATAGGAAACTGTCCACGTATAACTCAATGTCAGAGTCGAAGGACGTTTGGTATAGATTTACCGAGGGGATATTGATAAGGATGCTATATTAATGAAATTTATTTCGAATGCAACCTGGCTGTGATTGAAAGATAATGAATGGGGATTTCCGGTAGGAGGTAAACTATTGCCCTTTTCTTAATTTCGTTTCCATGGGAAGTCAATAGAACACGCAATTGAAGAGCATTATGACAAGGCATTTTGGCTGTTCTACTTTTGTCTGCCAGTTAGAGATAAACGTGGGTGAGTACCTATCTATAATGACACTGCAATAGAAAAACTATTAAGCTTCGAAAAAGTTTAAAGCATGCGGATAGGAGAAAACCTTTTTGTAAGCCTAGAAAAAACATTTTCTATATATTCTTTTATAGTTGCCGGGTGTGGTTGAAAAGTAAATTTGCCCTCATTTCTCTCAAGGGAGAACAAGGGCGGTTAAAAAACATGAACTTGCAGCAAACTGTCGATTATATCTGGCTAAAGTACAGCTAGTTTTCTATACTAAATTAGCTCTTATCAGTCACTGCTTACTCGAAAAGTTCTCCATGTTATTATAAAATTAGCAGCTGTTGTGTGTGCACTTGCGGTTTTGCTTACAGTTTCCATTTTTCCCAAATCACGTCAAAATGTGGCCCTATGACACTTCAACTGAATGTCTAAAAGACTGGGCGCACTGTATCCACTAAAAATTCTCAGCATTTTGTGGCCGTATCACATTCTCCCCCTCTTAGTTTTGCTCGCTTCGGCCGAGCACGTTATCTTTGCCTTGGACGATGTAGACATATACAACATTAACAACTTTCATACGTGCTCCTGGTCTTCATTGGAGCATTCCTCCCCTCAAAGAATTATGATGCAGTTTCCTCGAAAAAAAAAAAAAATTAAGAGATACTCGTCTGAATGTGGAGCACACTTTCACCGAGATTCTTCTTCGACATTACAGTTGAAGACTATGTGAAACTAAAATTTAAATGCATCAGCTTGTGCCTTGAATCGATGAAGCCTCTTGGCAGAAGCGTTGTGTTAGCTTCGCATAAAAGTCCTTGGTCTTAAACCGGAGCGCATTACCCAATATAAAAATCTTTAACTATTATTCGTGGCCGTCATACCGGGCAAATAGACTTGCTTTGACCTTACAAGCTACTTTTTCTCAAGGAACAGCTAATTGTAAGAAGACTGTCAAAATTCTCTAATATGCTAGACAATTTAATTGACGATTTGCAAAAGAGAAACGTTTTGTCTCAACAACAACAAATAACTCCTTATGCAAGGCCACTTGACCGGCTGCAAACTGCGTCTGCGTGATGCCATTTTACGTGCCTTTTGTTGATATACCAAAGAGACTCCCACCCCGTCCCAATTTACGAGCTTGGGACAATAGAGGAATCGTGACCCTATGTGCGGATATTAATACCAAAACGATTATAAGCGTATAATAACCTTTTCATTGAGGCTTCTTTCGTATTTTGCTGAACGTAGTACTTTTCCATATCCACATCGCATGGCCGCGTATGACAGCATCTATAGAAACGAACTATATGAACGAACTATATAGCGCAATGTCTAGTTTTGGCATCCCTGCCAAACTCGTCAGTCTGTGCAGGATGACGATGGAAAACTCACGCTGTTCCGTCAAGGTCGGCAAAGACCTCACCAACCCCTTTGATGTCAAAAAAGGATTTAGACAAGGCGCTGTCATGCGTCGCCACATCATACTTGAGAGAATTGTGCAGAACTCTCGCGCCAACACCAGAGGTACAATCTTTCAAAAGTCCGTTCAACTACTCGCATACGCAGACGACATTGACATAATCGGTAAAACAAAGCGTGATGTCAGTGAAGCCCTCGTGAGTATTGGGACGGAAGCGGCGAATATGGGTTTAGCAGTCAATGAGGGCAAAACCAAGTATATGCTGTCATCAAGAAAAGACACCCAACACCGACGTCTTGGACAAAACATCACCATCCACAGCTATAATTTTGAGGTAGTTAGGAACTTTGTCTACCTGGGTTCCGCTATCAATTCAGACTATGACACCAGCGCTGAAATCAAACGAAGGATAACTCTTGCCAATCGCTGTTTCTTTGGGCTAAGGGGCAATCGAGTAGCAAAGCCCTCTCTCGAGCAACTAAAGTGTCCATGTATAAGACCCTCATCATCCCAGTCCTGCTTTACGAAGCATGGACCCTGTCAAAGGCGGATGAAAACCCTTTCGAGAGGAAAATTCTTCGGACGATATACGGTCCCGTCTGCATAGACGGAGAGTGGAGGAGGAGATATAACATCGAACTGTACGGGCTATACAGCTATACCGACCTAGCCAAAAGGGTCAAAACACAACGTCTACGATGGCTGGGTCATCTAGAGCGGATGGACACCAACGCACCGGCCCGGAAAATCTTCGAATCCACACCGCGGGGACGACGCGGTAGAGGAGCACCGAGACTCAGGTGGCGCACGCAAGTGGAAGGGGACCTCAGCCAACTTCGCGTGCGAAACTGGAGACGGCTAGCTAGAGACAGAGCTGGCTGGCGAAGCTTGTTGGCTGAGGCCCAGGTCCACCCCGGACTGTGGCGCCACCTTAAATAAGTAAGTGGGTAGGCTATCACCAAGTGATGGCTGGTAGCTCTGATGTGCTGTGATGGTCATGTCGGTGCCGATGTAAAGGTAGGTTGGCTTGTTAGCTCCGACGATAGTTAAAGTTAATTACGCGCGTAAATTCTTGACTTTTAGTAGGATGTGCTATGCAAAGCGATAATAAAAAAAACTCATCAACAATCAAGCGATACTTTATTGTGCTCAAATTGGTTTTGCTCGCACACGCCCCGGCTACACCTCCATATACTAACTCGAACGCCCGAACACCCACCCTCATCCGGAAGAATGTAGGTATATTCAATAAAACTTAAATTGTGCATTCGGTTCACACTCGATTAGCAGTCTTTATCTACAGGGACTAAAGTGCTACTCCTGCGTTGCGCTTAAATAAGAATTGATTTACATATTCATATCTGAAGCAGCAGCACTAACTACAATTTCGAGAAAAACCGGATGGTACGAGGATGTCCTCACTAAAAAAAAAAAAATGCCAGCAAAACTACGACATGGTATCTGCTGGGCAGCCATATGTTGAAATATCTATATGCTGCAGCAAGGACATGTTCGGATATGTGTAATATCCGTTCCTGTAATGGCAAAAATATCATTCTAAGCCGTTCTAGAAGCGCAAGGGGGGTTCACACCCAGCCAGCTCGCACAGAACACACAGTGAAGTCGCCAACATTTATATGACAGTTTTGTGCCCGTGTATCTGCATCATGACCCTTATCAATCGTTCTTTTATATGGTTGTTCGTTTTTACCAGCGATTGGATATAGCGTAAAGTTTTGGGAGTTGGGGAGGTAGCGGAGTGTCAGGTTCAAATATGTTCCAATTCACCTCTAGCTTGTACGTCTTGTCAAAAATCGATTGGATTTGGTATCCCTGTCTATAGTTTTACTACCTCCCGTTCATAGACCGACCTTTCTCGTTTTGTGTCATTGTCGACATCGTCGTCGTCATAGGACAAAGTTAACTTTCAATAAATAAAATGGCAAATACAACACACGACACCTACATATTTGCCTCAGCTATAAGTCAAATGGGAGGAAAAATAGGGAATAAAACCGAAAAACTGAGTAAAAATAAAGGAGCCGAGAGAAAAACACACACAAGAGGGTTGCTATCGAGTTAGCAAATCTGATGGGTGGATATTCATGACAATCCTCCTTCGGATGTCTTAAATTTGTTCATATTTCAAAAATTTCGTTTGGGACTTAGTCGAGCAGCTGCGTTGGGATATGTGGCGCTTGTAACACTGGAGGGTATCCATAGCTAATATTTGCGAATTGGGTAGGTATGAATAATGGGGTTCGTGATGTTTCGATGCGGGGGATACAACGAAGTTTGGGATCATTTGTTCCTGTTACACATTGAACATTGTGTGTCACCATTCGCACGTATACCGGCCGAACACGAAATCTGAAGACGATTTTTTTGTATACACACCTTCATCGGAAATTTGACAGATTTTTTTGCCTTACCTACCTGATGGCTAGCTAGAGACAGAGGTGGATGGCGAAGCCTGTTGGGTAAGGTCCAAGTCCATCCCGGTCTGTAGCACCACCATAAGTAAGTAAATATAAGGTGGTGGAAAATTAGGCTAAACCAAGAAAGAAGAATAGCCAAAGAGGCTCGTTTTTGGGTTACTCATAGGCACAAAGTACAAGGATGATAGCTGTGTTGAAGCTTAAGTGCAACAAAGCAGACGGCTTATCGAACTTTTCAAATTTTTGAAGCAATGATCTGGTTAGGAGCATTCATTAGCTCATCTGCATGATAATGGTCGGAGGAAAGCATACGCCCAATAGATAGAACCCAGCATTGTTTGCCCACGTGTCATAGGCGAAACTTTTTTCGATTGCTTATTGTTATGAAGAATGATAATTAAGTACCTACTTTTAAAGTGGTAAAGTCTTGTGGTAAAGGCGACAAGTGTTTCATGAACACCTATCTTAACGTTGGTTAGGTACCACTGGGTGGGTACCACCTATCTAACATTGCCTTCCGTACCATGGTATAAATGAGTAAAATTCAACGTCCGCCCATATATGTTTAAGAAATCAACCTTACTTGTATACTATACACATCAAGACTTATTTATCTAGTGCCTACTTTCCACCCCACGAAAAAGGAACTCCATTAATTGCGATATCTTTTTTTATTTACAACTTGCGGTGTAGTTATCAACAGAGTGAATTCACTCTGATTTTTGCCATCCCTCTTTGATGAGATTTCCCTACAATTATTGTAGGTTATCGGTTTCCTACATTAAATGTAGTGAAATCACACCAAAGTCTTTAGAATGTACCTATATATCATATATTAATGACCTTAGAGTTGTGAACAGGCTATACTATGTACAAGGAGAATACAGCGAGGAAATTTGAAAGTCAAGCGAGATACAGTAGAGAAATCAATAAAAGAATATTCGCTCGGCGCCATTGTTATAATGCCGTTGTCTCGGTGTTGCCAAAATGTCTGGGCCTAGTGATGGGAAAAAGCTACGCAACTGCCAAAACTGCCAAGAACACAATATTCTCGTTGACGCGTTAGGGATCCTTTCTTCTGTCGAAGCGGCGACGGCAAGCGACAACGATAAACTTTGTATACCGCGCATGATTTGCCCTAAGGTCAAACGAGACCAAACATTATACGGATGGGCCTGATCCAATACTGGTGATGTATTGCCTGCCACACACCAGCTCTATAAAATATTAAAGGCGAGCTCAGTCCACAGCATCGTTGGATAAATTATTACTAGATTATTCGCAAGGATGAGGACGAAGGCGTTGCGCAGCTTAAAGGCTCGATCACAAATTAATTTACTCGGCTCTTGATACCGATAGTCAAAGAGCTGCAATGTTAATCCAATTACAAAGACATGGGCTCGCCGTCGATTGTTCAACTCGGCTCATTTGCATTTCTCCGACGAAGAAAAAAGGACTCGACTCTGCGTTTTCCTGGTAGCTGTGCCTTCCCAACTCCACGCAACTAGCTCTGTATGTTATTGCTATTGTATGCAAAAGTTATGAACGTATCTGCTTAATAAATTTCCCCCTTCTGATGGAGACGGGGACGACTCCCAAACACGGTGTAAATGTAAAGGTATCTGGGGCACAGATTGACAGAGTGCCCAATCAATCAATACTTTTATACGTTTATGGATTATTCTGATAGTTGGCGGGGGAGGGAGCTATATTCCTTCCGGAGCTATATAGGTGCTTTCACTGATTGCGAACATTAGGTTAACCAAAGTGAGTGAGAAGAATAAAACTTTCATTCACCGCCTTCCTCTTCGCATGTGGGAGCTAAAATAGCACTTTTACAAAATAACGATGCGTGAAGTTTTTCTTCTTCTTTAAAGTCCTTTCTTACCCCCCGCCGATATCAGGGTTGGCTTCGTTATTTTTATGTTGGGAAACTTTGCCAAGGATTGATTTCTTTTCGCTGGAATGTACGTTTGTTTGATTGTTGGGAGGGTGGTTGACATTTATTTTGGATACCTAAGAATATTTACTTTGATGATAGTTCGAATTGGAGACGAGACAGAGAATCCCATGGTCAGAGAATGGATATTTCCCTGCTAAAAGTTATACCCGTACTGGCACACCCAGAGGCTGGTGATGGCACTCTCTTAATTGAATCAATATTGGTTTGACTTGAGACAAGATCCGGTGTCACGCATTGATTAAGGTTGTCATTAAAAATAAATCCAACAGCTTTGTGCATAGGTATAGGACTATCGCTCTCTTAAGGGCGAAATAAATTTTAATTTAATTTTTTTAATTAAATTAAAAAAAAAGACAAACGCTTTCGACAATCTCGTAGGTTTAAAAATCTTAATTGATAAGCGGACGAATTCCATTTAATTTATTTCTATTCAATGCATGCTTTTCCCTTTGGGTTTCGGGTTGCACCTACTTAATTGGTTTAGGAGCAAAAACACATTTATGTCAGACACAAGCGTAAGCACCTTAGACACTTATTTTTAATTGTGCTGAAGCAATCCAATATAGGTGAACCCACACATGCAGCCATTAAAATTTTTCTAAAACTTAAAAATTGATTTATGGTTCCTACTGCAGTTCCAGCATCCCGAAGAAACTGGGGAACTGGGTGATGAAATAAGGAATAAAATCTTGTCCCCCCTGGGGATTTTATTAATTTTAAATCGCCTTTCGTTTCGAGAAGGGGCTATTAAGGGTTGCTATGAGGCAGTGATAAGTGTGATTTAACACGACGGCTGACAATCTATATCAGGCGTAACGATTGGGAAGCAGATTTATGGCGAATACCGTGGATTGGAAAAAACGATAAAGGGGTGTAACTTCAGAGTGTTTATGTGCGGTGTTATAAACTTTGGTTAACGCAGGTATTTATGACTTAGAAGTTTGTAAAGTGCATTGACCGAACATAGTCGCTTTTGGAGAATGTCAAATTTTTTTTTCATAAAGATGAAGTTGAATGAGTGTTTCATAAAAAGCGACTTAAGGAATGTAAAAAAGTGGATTACAATTTAAATTTAAATTGATTCAGCGGGACAATGAATATTTATTTTCAAGGCAACCTTCAACAAAGCAAAATTGTTTAAAAATTTCAACCGTAGTCTCTAATTTTAGCAACTGTTTCGTAATGAACGACTTTCACTTAATTTGCCTCTACTTTATGTCCCGCCTTGCTTATTGAAATTTCTCTTAGTGTTCTTGGTCATCGGCTCTTTTTTTATCCTTTAACTCAGTGGAATTCTTTTTTTTTATCGACACAATTTTCCCAATACTGTCCCTTAAAGCCAATGAAACACATGAATAGCACAGCAGGTATACAAAAACCCAGAAATACATCCTTCAGAAAGAAAGTATTACCTTATTCTGTAATAGCAGCCGCAGTGTGAAGCTTTAATTTAAAGCCCATTATTCAACTTCATTTTAATCATCGTATCCGATTCCGTTTATAAATCGATTTCATTCGATAATACCCACACACTGGTGTACCGCACTCTGTCTGGTAGCTTCGCACATTTCATACATCACCAGAAACGGCAAAAAATCCTTCCAACCGAAATGATAGCGACTGGCCCGAAGCCGCCTTGCTTCTTCCTGATGCCTGCTCACCTTCGTTTTTAAAGCAGTTCGAGGCGACTACCATCGTGACTTGAATCCAAGTCAAACAAGGCGAAGATAATTTCAATAATGTGGACACATTTCCGTTTTTCCTGTGAGGGATATCCATCCTTGTTCTTGCGTCCGACAAACGAGAATGACCTGACAAGTTGATAGAGACCTTAATGATTATAGGCCTGATGGAGAAGCAGTAATGCGTCGGTCTTTAAGCTGTTTAATTATGTGGTATGAGCTTGAGCTTTAGTAAAAACCCTTATTGATTTACATTTTCATCAACTTTTAGTTGAGACACACGTTGCTCTATTGTAATAGAGATATCCTTTGGTTGTAGCGACGGCTCACATTCATGTCTATATATTTGTGCTATCAATATTAATATGCCCTTTGGCATTTATCTGGTCGAAAGTAAATAAAATTGACGGCATAGCTGATTAAGGCAGTGACACCTGCCCATAAGAGTGCGGGTCATCCGGGTGTTAATTTATCCTGCAATCCTATTTGCATAATTAGTTGAGTTTATCGCGCGAAAACTATTTGCTGAAACCAGAATGGAGCTCAGGGCATATAATTGGCACTCAGCTGTTTCAGAACAGCTCATCTATCCGGAGTCCAGTCGTTATTAACTGGAAACCGGAAACCATACTCAAAATATATACTGGCTCTTGATGAAGAGCAGTCCTGGCCGCTGTCGGTGTTGCTTCTGGTGGCAATGACACATTTGTCCACACGCTCCGTTTATTGAAAATGTCGAATCTACTGCCACCGATTGTTGCAATATGCACTGTAAACAGATAGCAGTTGCAGCTTGCAGCACGAGTCAGGGTCGAAAGGAGATATTGGCAAATTAAGCCTATTACCGTTTTGGCGCAGATTGTGCCCATTCGGGCATGGTAATCATTTTGTACGTTCTCGTGGAGGTTACGAAATATTCCGTCAACAATGAATGTGATTCATTGCAGGATGGAGGATCCGTTTTTGTTGTTTTACGTCCATATGCCTGCAGCAATGGCTTCTTCTGCACTTCTGTCACCCGAGTTTATGCCAATTTTACAGTATCTCTTCGAAGGCACTCTTTGCCAAGAGGTGAAATTGTGATACACCCTTTCAGCGCGTTTTGCAATTTCAACGAAACGAACGTTTAATCATCTTCCCGCGTCACCCGAGTCGTTTGCGAATTTGAATTTTCGTGGTTTTGAAAATTTTCCGACGAAGTCTGTGGACAATAGCCCAAAGTATCTATACATTTTGGTCTTTTGCTTTGATGGAAATTCAATAAAAATCGCATTTAATGCCAAATTGAACAACTAATATGGCGTAGAACTACTAGCGCCATTGTTCGCGCGAACCATAAGCTCTTTTAAAAGGGAGCGAAAAATCGTCTTACTACGAAATGCTTTTAGCCTTTTTGGTTAACTTCCTGTATGCCTGCGACTGTAGAGTATACCCAAGTCTCTAAAGCCAACGCAAAGTCGGTCTCGCGGGTTAAGTGGATAATGTGCGGTTTGATAAGGAATTAATTCGTGATAAGTGGAGAAGGGGTTGCTGCGATAGCTTAGCAAAGTCATATTTCGCATTGGGTTTGAGATTGCGCTAGGCGTTTCTGGTTAACATGTTGTAAGCTCTAAGGTGTGTTTTCTTATGGCGAAAGAGTGTGATGCCATATTGTTTAACCAAATGTTGGCAACATAGTGGAACACAGGGTTAACAAACATTTAAGGAAGAAAGGAAAATCATCGCGGCTTGTTAAGCTTATAATACGCATTATAAGGATCTCATTATTTTGAGTCGAGTTGTTTTAACTTTTGCATAAGATTTTGCCCTCTACACAGCTGTCCATATTTTGACTGTTTATATTTGATCGTTTAAAGAATGTTTAACTATTAAAACCTTTTTTTTACTTATTAATGCTTATGCCATTTAATTAATTTAATAATTGCGTTTTAAAGTGAAATTATACGCAATAAATTGAGCTTGTTATTGCGTCTTCACCTCGTTAACTCCTCTCGATATTATTATTATGTGCAATGTGCTATATCAACAGTTTTAAACTTAACGATAATTTCTCATTTGCCACTTAATTTCACACGCAGTGCCATTACCACTGAATTGATTGTACCAAAGCGCGCCTATTAATATAATGCTTCATCATAATAATTATAGGGCATTGTTCATCCACACGACTGCACCCTTTTTGCCATCACCCCACACACGACCGCAGTTTACCCACAACCACTCAGCGTGGTAGAGAAAATTTCATAATGCAGCCATAGGTCAAATATTGGACATGGCTGCTGAGCCGATGCATCGCTGCACAGGCTGCACTGAGCAAAAGATGTCGGATTGCTTGTTTTCGGCTGTATATTGCTGCTGCTGCTAACGAGTTTGTTAATTCAATTCTAAAAATAATTCGGACGTCAATAAAAAGATACAAAAACAATTTAAGAGGATTAAAACATGAGCGCGGAAGAGGTGCCCCTACAATAACAGCAACACAATAGGTTTGGCTTTTTGGCAGTCAATTCTCATGTTGTTCTCTCGCCTCCTCCCCATTCGGTTATTAAGCCTATGCAACAAAAGCACGATACTCTGATGGCTTAAAATTCAATTTCATGCCCCTTTGGGTAAACAGATCCTTAAGCCCTCGCACCACACACCGCGCCTATGGAAACTACACATACGCCGATTTATGGTATCGTGCGCTGGTGCAATTATTCCTGTTTTATTGTTTTACACATAAACGTGGACTCCATTCAGTGGTCAGGCCTGGCGTCTAACGCTGTCCAGCCCATGGCGTTGGAGTTGATTAAATGACGGCGTATAATTATTGTTTTAGGGTCGATCCGATGGGCAGAAAACTCTGGCAGGGTGTTATTTGCTATTTGACGACTATATAAACCGGTGGTTTTATGCTGTTTATTCAACCCTTAAAATCTGGCCTAAGGGTCCTAAGTTTCTGATGCATAATACCTTTTTCCATAGTGACCTATCGTTGAAGGATTAGTCATGGGTAAACTTGACTTGTTCCGGTCCTTTTATGATTGTCTCCATGCTGTTGCTTAAAGTTTGTCAATAATGCTTATGGTTAAGTGAGCATAAAGAAACATATTCAAAAGGCTTTGGTCAAAGGTATGGCGTATATTTTCTCTCTTTTCTAGACAGGAGTACCTTTTTCTTATTAAAATGTAAAGAACACGTAGAGAATAGAAAATTTTAGTAAAGTCCCACAAGGCTTGTTAAGCTTCCGACCTTGCACTCCCTGGTTGTATGTTACGTTAACATGAACTGCTAAATCAAGCTTACTGTTTCTTATCTCTGCCTGAGAGACCCTTTGAAAAATTTTGTGTCTTTTTTTTCTTCTCACGCAGCAATAAATAAGGAAAAATTTTACCATTTCAATCACTCCGATAAACACACACAACAACTTGTATACCACCGTTGTTGCTGCCGCATTTTATAGCGACTATATTTATGTGTTTTTTCGTCACCTTCGAATATTCCTGTACCCAACAAGTTAGACCCCATTGTTATCATGTCCATACAGCTGCTCTCATTTGAATAAAACTCAATACCAATTTAAGCCTCCTGATTAATGATCGCCAGACTATGATCTTTCAACGCCTTTATTTTCGCTTATATATTTTCTCTGTATCCATTAATTTGGAAACCTATAGAACCCCAAATGAGCAATGGGATTTTAAATGTTTTATCGAAAACCTTATTCCGTGCGGTCCTCATCAATCCATGAAACGGACCCAAACCAAAACTAACCAATCCCTCTCTATAAAATACACACTCGATTGTCTCTCTGTTGGCCTGTGGCAGTGCCATGTCGTTTTATTAGATATCGGCTTTCGGATAACATCAACATTTGAACACTGGCCGGTGACAAATTTTGATTGCTCCTCAAAAATGCCACCGATTCGGCACTTTTATTATATCGTTAGATGCAAGCCATAAATATCAATTTACACTGACAATGGTGGTCTCTAAAACCGATGCGTAGTCGGTCAGCAGAAAGTAAGCCTTCAGTTCCCCATTGGATTATAGAGTGGAAAGCTTTGAAAAAATAAAATAAAAACAAAATAAAAACCTAACAAAAGAACGTTAGTTAAATGAGCCAAATCCGACACAACAAAGCAAGACATCATCGCCGAACTAACAATAATCCACAAAAGAATCAAAAATATTTTCCAGAAAAAAACCCTTGTATCCCAATCCAATTGGGTTCTATAAAGAAACAAAGCCAAGTAGAGGAGGTGACTTTCCGCTACCCGGAGCCAACTCCTCAATCTGAAATCCTGATAAATTACAATACTTGTTAGAAAATATTTTAGAGCAAATGTTATCCCACGACGATATTTTGAGATATGTATACAAGAAACGATAGAGAACGGGAAAACGCACCAACAAGCGGTTGGATTTCATAAAGGCTATATCAACACAAAGAGAACAAGAAAAAATCGTCGGGATTTGAGTGGGAGATTTATGAACACTGCACACACACACAAACACAATACGGTTAAAGCAATTCCTGTTCGCACCACACGAAACGAACCGAAGCAGGAGTAAAATTGATGCTCTTCTTTCGAATGAGGTTCTCCTCGTCAGCGTTACCGATGGACAATTTGATAATGTCGCCAAAAAAATTCTCGCAACCAAGCCAAAAAATGCGTCCCACCTAAAAAAATACACTAATGTTCAAATTTTAAAGAAAACAAAATCGTGACGATAGAAAAAAAAAGTACTTAA
This sequence comes from Neoascia interrupta, assembly GCA_947623515.1. Classification (NCBI taxonomy): domain Eukaryota; kingdom Metazoa; phylum Arthropoda; class Insecta; order Diptera; family Syrphidae; genus Neoascia; species Neoascia interrupta. The sequence goes on along the minus strand of OX392462.1, from coordinate 44,339,902 downwards.
ATTTGGAGTCTCAGACCTGCCGCTCACTTGATACGCAAAAATAAAAAAGAACAAAGAGTCAAATGTGGAATAAAAACTTACTTGTTGCAAAATCTTTCAATAGCGACCTTCAACTTCTAACATAACATGACGTAGGCGGCTCACCTGCTATCAGCAGAAAAAACACCGGAAAGAAGTTCGAGTTGTTCTCAGATGTCATTTTTCATAGAAACCCGCAAAGTTACCACCATTCCACACAGAAAAAAACATTCAAGGAAGTTTTTACTGTTCTCCAAAAATTGATCCGGGATCAAGTCCATGAAATTAAGTTAGTTTAGGAGAGACTAACCCCAGATCTGAATTCACTGAAAAACTCATTTCTGGGGTTAGTCTCAGTTTAACCCGGAAACTCTGATGGTGTTAAACTGAAAAACAGGCCCTAAGGTGGGGTTATCCCGCTCTCCACCCTCGAGTAATTAAAAAGGATGTGTTCCTCCAGGGGGTCGTCCCGTCGGGGTTACCTCCCGGCTACGCAAAGAAAACACTAGACGGATTTACTGCTGATTAGAAAATTTATTCGACTCATTTATTTCGTTTATTGAAATTGGTTTAGCAAGAGGCAGATGCAATTACTGCTTTCAATTTGTGGCTGTTATATGCATAACTGATTTGAAAATTTAAAATGCGTCCCAATGTTGCCTGTATTTAAAAAAAAGGGCCAAAAAAAGCTTATTTCGAAATGTGCTCGCCAAGCGTCCCGATAGTAGAAAAGTCGCCATTTGGCGACATATGGCGCCCATCGGTAACCCTGCTCCTCGTTAGTTTTTAACTAACGCGTTTTGCGGTTTGTCTTTTGGCGAAATCCAGCAGAGCGGTTGGGCATGGACTTCAAACTCAAACAGGCGGCGTATCGTCAAACATCAATATTTACAATTATTGCTTCGGTTTCCACATTTGCGAAGTAATGCTGGAATCACACTGTCACCGGCTAATCCCCAAGTAGTGACGCATTTTTTCGTGGGAGAACACCCGTCGTCAGTCGTACACATATCCCAACAATGATAAATTGGTCCTTGGGCCAAGGACCGAAAAACCGATCCAATTATTTCATAATCCGTTAGAAACATTTTCGGATTTACGAGCAATGAAATTGGGTATGTCGCGAGAATTGTCTATTGCCCACCCCAAAGTATGGTACTGGGTGTCCTTTGAGGTAATACTCAATCTGTGGGGTATTAAAACGAAATCATTGAGGCACGTAGTTAGCAAAATGGATTGCTGCTTGTGCGACGGTATTAAAGCAGAGGAAGCCCTTCAGTGTCAACATTGATCTTTGTTTATAGTGTACCTACCAGCATGCCGCCTCACATGACCACATGCCATACATCTGTGGCAGTCTAGGGAGCAACATTTAGGACGCTTACATCCAATCTACGTGTGTTTTTGAAGGATATCAGATTACTAAGAACTGTTTCCAATGAACCATGGCACGGCATCCCTAAGGAAGTCACAGCGTTAGACAGAAACAACAATACTTTACCGTCAAAACCACAATAAGCTCCAGGATCATACCTAAACATACAGCCGAACTATTCAATACTCGCCTTTAAAACAATAAAGCAACTCCTGTGGTGTCCATGTGTGTGTTTGAGAATGCGATGGTCTTCCTTTCCTTTTTAATTTTCATAATTCATGGCTTATCCACTAAAGGCAAATCCAGTGACAGCTTTCACACCTGCTAGCTTCTCGTATATTCATTTCTATGTTAGAGACGGCAGCGTGGGTTGGGTACACCCACTGTGTATTCGAAGAGTGTCGGGTGACAAACGGCAGCAGCGCCGACAAGTGAATTAAGATCTATATCGTCGCCATCACATACCGACCCATGTATGGACAAGACAAGATTCGAGCACATTTCCTTGTTGTGATTCAGTTCGACGAAATGTAATTCGAAATTAATTATTTAGTTTGCCCAGGTGATTTCTTTGGCTGGTCGTTTAAAGACCTTGACACTGTCCAACGCTGCGACGTGTGTTGTTTCAAGGAAACACTTGTCTGTCTACACTTTTGTGTTTTCGGTTATCCCAGGTAGCTGCCTATTGACTATGGTTTTTATAAATTTTAAAAGAAGTGGATTAGATTTAACTGTGTATAACACTAGTACCGACTTGAAAGATTCGTCGAATTTCTTTCAAAACCACGGTATGTATCGAAAACGAAAATTTTTCAAAGAAGGAAAAACCTAATCTGAAAAAAGGAAACTACGAAGAAAAAAAAAACTTTGGGGGTTGTAAAACAAGTTAAAAAAAATAAGTGGTCACAGGAACATTAATGATTTGCAGCACAATTTTGTATTTTTGTATTTAGTAGGTACTGCCATTGTCTCAACATTTAGGGGTTGCCAGTGTAACTGAAATTGGAAAGGTGGTGGATTGGAAAAGTGGTCTTTCCAAATCTGAGGATTTGGAAAGACCACTTCTGCAGACTGTATAACGGCAAGGACGAACCAAATACCGCTGTCAGGCAGAACGAACCATTCAAGAAGAAGACGTTACCGACGAAGCATACGAACGATACCGCCCACCCGACCTGGAGGAGGTGAAAGTAGCTGTGTCTAAGCTCAAGTGCAACAAAGCAGCCGGAGCAGACGGCCTAGCTGCCGAACTTTTTAAATCCGCTAGCGATGAGCTGGTTAGGAGCATGCACCAGCTCATCTGCAAGATATGGTCGGAAGAAAGCATGCCCGACGAATGAAACCTCAGCATTGTTTGCCCGATCCTGAAGAAAGGAGACCCTCTGAGTTGTGCCAACTACAGGGGCATAAGTCTTCTTAACATCGCATACAAGATCTTTTCTGCTGTACTGTGTGAACGCCTGAAGCCGTTTGTCAACAATCTGATAGGCATATCAGTGTGGCTTTAGGCCAGGAAAGTCCACCATCGATCAAATATTCACACTGCGGCAGATCTTGGAGAAAACCCAGGAATTCCAAATCGATACACCCCACCTCTTCATCGATTTCAAGGCCGCGTATGACAGCATCTATAGAGACGAGCTATATAGCGCAATGTCTAGTTTTGGCATGCCTGCCAAACTTGTCAGTCTGTGCAGGATGACGATGGAAAACTCACGCTGTTCCGTCAAGGTCGGCAAAGACCTCACCGACCCCTTTGATGTCAAAAAAGGATTTAGACAAGGCGACGCGCTGTCATGCAACTTCTTTAACATCATACTTGAGAGAATTGTGCAGAACTCTCGCGCCAACACCAGAGGTACAATCTTTCAAAAGTCCGTTCAACTACGCGCATACGCAGACGACATTGACATAATCGGTAGAACAAAGCGTGATGTCAGTGAAGCCTTAGTGAGTATTGGGACGGAAGCGGCGAATATGGGTTTAGCAGTCAATGAGGGCAAAACCAAGTATATGCTGTCATCAAGAAAAGACACCCAACACCGACGTCTTGGACAAAACATCACCATCGACAGCTATAACTTTGAGGTAGTTGGGGACTTTGTCTACCTGGGTTCCGCTTCAATTCAGACAATGACACCAGCGCTGAAATCAAACGAAGGATAACTCTTGCCAATCGCTGTTTCTTTAGGCTAAGAAGGCAATTGAGTAGCAAAGCCCTCTCTCGAGCAACTAAAGTGTCCATGTATAAGACCCTCATCATCCCAGTCCTGCTTTACGGTGCAGAAGCATGAACCCTGTCAAAGGCGGATGAAAACACTTTAGGCTGCTTCGAGAGAAAAATTCTGCGGACGATTTACGGTCCATTCTGTATAGACGGAGAGTGGAGGAGGAGATATAACATCGAACTGTACGGGCTGTACAGCGATACCGACCTAGCCAAAAGAGTCAAAACACAACGTCTACGATGGCTGGGTCATCTAGAGCGGATGGACACCAACGCCCCGGCCCGGAAAATCTTCGAATCCACACCGCGGGGACGGCGCGGTTGAGGAGCACCGAGATTCAGGTGGCGCACGCAAGTGGAAGGGGACCTCAGCCAACTTCGCGTGCGAAACTGGAGACGGCTAGCTCGAGACAGAGCTGGCTGGCGAAGCTTGTTGGCTGAGGCCCAGGTCCACCCCGGACTGTAGCGCCACCTTAAGTAAGTAAGTGTAATTGAAATTGAATTGAGAATTTTGGAATTTAATAAAAATTTCAAGTAGGTACCAAAAGATTAAGATGCACATAAGACACTAAAATTTGGAAGAAAATTGCATGAATTTTTACTAGCACATGCGTTTTAAAGTCCGATTAGTTGCTAAATAGCCCTACGCAAAACCTTGCATTATTTACTTTTTTTCCTTTTTTTTAATAAATTGTCCGACAGAATTGAATGCGCGCCTTTGTTGTACTCTAAGTATCATGTGTGTTGTACATTTAGATTTTTTTATATTTAAATATTTAAAATTCGTTTCATAGGACCTTGAAGCAGAACTCGTTTCGCACTCAAAACCTAGAAAATATCAAATAGTCTTTTCAAGCGTTTTGTTTAACAGAAACTTTAAAACCTTAGAATCTTATAAAGTAATTTTGTAAATGTAATGGTGGTCATCCATAACAGGAGCATCTGTGTAACATTGATAAGGAGCAGGTTACTATAATGTTTTAACTTCTCCTCAGCTACTCTGATCTCTCATGGAGAAGGAACCTTCACTTAGGGAGTCTCCTTTATCGAAAAAAGGCCTAATTATATTATTATCATAGTCGGATTCAACAGAACCTTAGAATAAGGGAACTGCTAATGTCCATGCACTGCGTATGGGTGGACGAGACTCTTAAAAACCCCTAAAGCTGTACCGTATTCAATGTGCATGTACCATACATCGACTAAATATTAAGCTGTTTGGAAAGCAGGCTTGAGCAGCATTTTAATTTCCACCTCAAAGTGTCGCAACTTTTATTCCCTAATCTAAAATTTGCATAAAATATCTCAAGTCATTTCTGTTATTCCTCAAAATTGAATAAAGTAAAGCGAATATCTGCTAATATTCTTCCGACGATGACATCTCAGCCATTTCGAAGGACAACGCCATGGAATCGGTTGGAGAGCCCGCATTTACTCAAACTTCCAATTGACAATTACTAGCGGGCAATCGAACTCGACGCAGCACTGGCAATGGCAACAATTCTTTGAAGTGTTAACCCGCTTATGCTGTATCCCATGCCGTTTTTGCAAAAAGTCTTATGCCTGTAACTAGAGATATCCCCACTAGACTTCAATAAATTTGAGTGCCTTTCCCGGTGCAGCGCGATGGTATTTATTCATCTGCAGCATCGTCATCTGGAGAACTACGGCTCCAACCATACGTCTGGGGAGAGATGCAGGAGCACCATCCTTCATAAAAGTTAGAGTTTGGAGCTATAAACCTGTGCTATACATTATCGATTCTTATGTGTGTAAATGCTTGCTCTTTTAGTCAAGTAAACGACTTTGAACCTGGAAAATGCTCTCGCCTCTCTAAACGCATTAGCTAAACACGGCTGTCGTCAAAGCCCAACCCGCGGCGTCTAACCCCGTTTCGTATACAATAATTGAATGCAATAACTACCTCAATATTTCATAAAGGGGATGTCATATTTTTTTCACATTCGCTTTAGCAATCCGTGTGGCAAGAAAAAGGAAATAAAGTTGCTGTATCGGTTCCGTATAGCGGCTCGCATTCATAAATTTTCTACGTTACACTAGGATACCTGCATACACTGAATGAACGCATATCCACAGGATGAAAGTGGAATGTGCCTTACAACAGGAATCATTGAGCATTGTTGTGGGCTGTCTATTGTTTCGAAAGCTGCTCTACAATGCAACTGGCACGTGCGGCGGCCGTGTCGTTGCTCCTTGTGCGTATTATTCTTGTACTATGTACTATGGTTGATTTGTTGGGCAAGCGCCTTCCCAAGCACCGATTAAAATGGGTCTTGCATCAGATGCGAGTGTACGACTCTTTTTCTGCGATTTTACGCTAGTCCTTGGCTTTGTTGCACCACCCAAAACGTAAATTGATTGCTCCAACCCATACTTACATAGCCAGTCAATGAGTAAATTGGGCACTTACCCTAGAGCCACTTAGTTTTATGGTAGGGATTGGATGTGGCAGCCAACATTGCAGTTTGAGAGATGTTTTATGGGACACACTGCACAAGTTAGAAAGCTTGACCCAGTTTTTGGGGGGAACAGAACTACATCAATCCTGAATTCTTTGCGTTTTAGCTAGAAATGTTTTGTTTCCTGTTTACCTCGCATAGTTGGTGTGGGTAAGGGGCGGCGCCGCCGGTGGAGGAGCATCCACAAACTTTGTGAACGTGCGTCAAGGTGAATTCAGAAATGTGTACGTTTGGTAGTAGGGTTTCTCATACTGCGGCTACGTTATTTGGGGCCTTGTAAAGTGGGTGCACGATGCCCGTCGATTTTGAATAGATATACTCGTACCTGCTATGAAGTAGGCAAATAAGCTTGCGTTCGATGTTTATTTAAATGGACTTAGAGTTAATAGCGGATTGACTAATACAAGAAGGACTTAAATAATCATCAATCGGATACAAAAATATATGTATTATTAAAGCAAGTTAGCTTGCAGTGGATGAGCAGGGATGAATGTCGAAGTATGATGATGATGTAGGTACAAATTCTGAGTAAGCCTTAAAAAAGCAGCGAATGCACCATAATACAGGCCAATCTTGAAGGAAGTAATCATGAATTAATATTTCCTTGCATGGAAAAGAAAGGTGCATAGCTTTTTTGACAACTCATTGTCATAGGTTCCGTTTCACAGCAGTAATTCAGTCAAGCTCGAGCTGATTGTTTATTTGTCAAGCATGCTTTCTTCCAACCACAGTTCGCTTATGATTTGGGGGATCAACCTTACCCAATAATTACGCTTGTTCATCAGATTTGTTGGCGTATGCCTAAGCTAAACTTGCTTTATCCAAATGGACAGATCGACTGTTGTGTGTCTGTGTGACTCTAAACAAACCAAATCTTAGGTACTGTGGAACCATATCTTGCCCCGAATCAGAGTTTGTAAGGTTTCTTCGTTTGTCGCTATGGGATACCGAGACTGGTGACATGTGTTTTCAAAAGAATGACGCTACCAACACACAGCACCTGCCACAATGAACAGCACCACACTTTCTGAACATGGGTACCTAACAAAGATATCATGCAAGATCGTGCCTAATTAACCTTTTGTAAAGTTCTCTAAAGTCACGGATCTATACCAATAAGCAACGAACTACTGCTGCCCTGAAAGCTAATACAATTTACGCCATTGGTCTAATTTCGCCCAATTTATGCTCCAGAGCTATGGAAAATTATACGATTCGTTTAATTGCCACTTAACGAAGTGGCGGGCTTTCCAATTGTGTTATTTAATGCACAATGAAATCGATAGTCCTTCAAAACACCCAATTTAAGAAAATCAATCAAATTAATATCACTCAGAGTTTGTTTTACTCAAAGTAGCTATAGCAAAGTCTTTCTAGAAAACCCTTGAATTTGACCTGAGAATGAAATATGACCTGTACTGGCCTTTATTTTTTGAGTTCATATAAGAACTGCAGTCATTAAAGAGCTTAAACTCAAAGATGACCCAGCTTTTATTTCTTAAATCCTTTTTTGATAAGCGTTTTTTCACATTTTTTTTTCTTCACTGCAGTTCTCATCGTCGTCCTTGCGTCTTGCAACATTTGAGAGCCAGTGTATTTCTTCATGAGGCCGCACTTTACCAGAGTGGGTCAACTATATTTATGGCCATCATGGCATCATATACATATAAGGTGCACAAGCCATCGTCCCAGCGCTAGAGACGCAGCAGCACTATAGCAGCAATCTGTATCCTTTTTTCAGACCGTTATGTTTGTTATATCAAGTCGAGAGGGAAAATTTAATATTTCCTCAAATATTTGCCGATTTCTTGATGGCTCTAAGCTAACTAGACATCAGAAGATGATGCTTGTACTTACGTCCGTTAACGAAAATTTCCAAGATCATATAAAGTCAGCGACGGTGGCGAGCAGAGCAACCAGGTCCATATTATATGCAATCGTTCCTTTTTTGCGCCTCATTTGCAGGAAGAAGGTATTACATGATGAAGCTGGATGTTGATGATGATTTCGATTATGACTGATTGGATTCGCTGTGACACGAAAATAATATATACAAAACAAACACAGGGCAGCAAAGTGTTTGGTCCTTGCAGGGTAAGTATTGCCAGCGACATTTGTGCATATTCAGGAACTCATCCGCCCTCCAGCCTCATATAACTGCCACATGATGAAGTGGAACGCGAGAGGCTTTCTAACGTACACACACCGCTTGCGAAATTACATGTGTCATAAAATATTACGAGATGATTATGATATTCTTTTACGAGTCCATGAAAACGGTTCTCCTGAGAAGGGTGGACCTCCTGCTCTGTATCAAACGGGTTTCCTGCCACAACCTTTGCCGTTGTGCGTTCTCGCCGGCACCATATGCGTATGCCACCACCGTCGCTTTATAAATTTAACATTTTTATTGATATTAGGTGGGAAATTAAACTCAATTTTGGATTGGAAAGCCCTGATCCACATCAGAAATGCCGTACACCGCCATATTCTTTCCATTATCATGGAAAGCGGTCTTTCATTCAGGCTTTTTTTTTGTCGTTGGCCCCAACCCCTAACCAGGCTCATCTCTGCATTAGTTAAATATGTCACTGAGGTAATCGAGGTGTGAATTTTTTATAAGTGCTGGTGGGGTGAGGACTTTTCTTTTCCCGTGCGTTTGGTGTAGGTATACGATTATATTATATGCAAATTGAAAAGTGAATTTCTTTTTGTGCGTGAAGAACACATATTTTTGTTACTCAATGTTATTTTTTGTGTCGACTTTATAAAAACAATGCCTAGACGAGAGTATGTCAACTTTTTTTTTGTTGCCGGGGTTTATGTTGGGAAATGAAGTCGTTAGTCGAAAGGAAATGCGGCCTTTGAAAACAAAGCATATGATTTGACGGGGAATTACCATAAATTACCGGCTCTTTGGTTGGGTCTTTCTATTTTTTATTCAATACACATGACGTTGATAGTAATTTTGTAAATTGTTTTTCAAGGGTACCTATTATCGACTATAATAGATGAGTTTTTAGTGAATGTGAATAGTGCTGTCACAGGTTGACGAATGTTGGAGTTGATAATGGCATGGCTTAAAAGTTTTTGTTTTGTCAACATTTGATGACACGGTGGTTTTGACGGGAAAGTCGTGAGAATTTCGTGTCGAGTCAAAAGCTGTTAATCTGTTGATGAAAAGTTAATGACGACAAATGGTGCTAGGAGTGGGCATGTAATTAGCGAGCATAAACAGATTAGAGGATAAAACTTTGTTTTCCTTTAATATTTTTTATACCCGACCCAGGGCATATTAAGTTTGATGCATAGTTTGTAACGCAGTGAAATAATCGCCGTAGACCCCTAAGACCTTTTAGAGATATGCATGGGACCGACAGGAGAATCGATTAAGCTATGTCCGTCCGTCTGTCCGTATGTAAACAACTTTTAGGCCTTAAATTTTAATGTAAAGAGCTGAAATTCGGTGGGTTAGTTGGAAGTCAAGCCTTTCAGATCAAGTTTGAAAATTAGCTGAATCCGCCCACAGCCACGCCTGTTACAGGCCTGTATGTGCGACCATCTCCTATTTAAAAAAAATGCTTAATCGGAATTTTAGCTATGCTACAATGCAGCTAGCGCATTCATTTTTGGTACGTAACGTTACCTTGAAATTGTCTTTGAAGTAGCCAAAAAATGTTAGCCTTTTCATTGACCACGCCTACTTTTTAGGAGATTTAAGCCTAAAATGACTGTTTTTTAATAAATATATATGAAATTTGACAAAAAATTATGTGACAAAAGTTGTAGATATTACCATTTCCTAACTTTTATGTTGGTATTGTATGTGCCTCCGCCCACTTTTGTGGGCGTGGCGTTAAAAAAGATAATTTTTTTAGTTAAAAAGGCGGAGTTTTAGTCCGAAATGAAAGCAACCACCTAGTATAAAGCATTCAACAGTTATATTGAACCTATTTACCAAGAACTAAAAAACCACACATCTGCAAAGCTTTCGTTACATTTCAGCGTCCATGCTTACTGACAATTTTAATAATAATTTCCTTTTCATTTAATTTTATCCACCTCCAGTTGACAATTATCCAAGTAAATCAATATATTCATATCAATATATTCATATAAATATATTCATTCACCTTAACTTACGACATTCCTTAAAAAAAACTTTGTAAAGCGTCACAGTTGTCCGCTCACCCACCAATGAAATCCACCCGACACGACTTGTCGCAGTGAAGTTTGTTGACTTAATTGACAGCGTAAAGAAGATTAACGTACTCACAGGACTCCTATATTTTATATTCATGCACTCGATACTAGAACTTTTTCCGACAAACATATTTCTCGCATTGCCCTAAATTCATGTTTTCCTTTCGCAAAAAATTAACAAAAAATAATAAAAGTTTTCCCTTTATAAAACTTACTTTCATTGTGTCGGCGTCAATCCCCTCTTGATACTTGGTCCTTCCAGTTTCAATTCCTCAATGTTCTTTTTTCTTTCTCTTCTTCGTTTGTTCCTTTGCAGCACCTCCATCGGTAACATAATAAAGTGCAAAACCCTTTTGTTTCATCCTGAATTGATTTGGCTCTGCTTGCCATTCATTGTAGCTTTTAGCCATTCAGAAAAAAGATCCGGACAAACACACACAAGCATACGAGATACGACCCGTTCAAAATCTCTTATTATTTGGTTGAACTTCGAGAAGAAAAAGCTACAGACACAGCAAAAATTGAAATAGCCCTGCCATGGGCAGGTCAAAGAAAAACTCCTCTTGACATGCAAACAAAAGAAAAGAGCCATCTCACCTCAACCCTATTTTTCATATTGTTAACCAGGAAATAGGATAGGATAGCCAATCAGTCATAATCGAAAGCGGGCTTTCCAATTGTGTTATTTAATGCACAATGAAATCGATAGTCCTTCAAAACACCCAATTTAAGAAAATCAATCAAATTAATATCACTCAGAGTTTGTTTTACTCAAAGTAGCGGGCTTTCCAATTGTGTTATTTAATGCACAATGAAATCGATAGTCCTTCAAAACACCCAATTTAAGAAAATCAATCAAATTAATATCACTCAGAGTTTGTTTTACTCAAAGTAGCTATAGCAAAGTCTTTCTAGAAAACCCTTGAATTTGACCTGAGAATGAAATATGACCTGTACTGGCCTTTATTTTTTGAGTTCATATAAGAACTGCAGTCATTAAAGAGCTTAAACTCAAAGATGACCCAGCTTTTATTTCTTAAATCCTTTTTTGATAAGCGTTTTTTCACATTTTTTTTTCTTCACTGCAGTTCTCATCGTCGTCCTTGCGTCTTGCAACATTTGAGAGCCAGTGTATTTCTTCATGAGGCCGCACTTTACCAGAGTGGGTCAACTATATTTATGGCCATCATGGCATCATATACATATAAGGTGCACAAGCCATCGTCCCAGCGCTAGAGACGCAGCAGCACTATAGCAGCAATCTGTATCCTTTTTTCAGACCGTTATGTTTGTTATATCAAGTCGAGAGGGAAAATTTAATATTTCCTCAAATATTTGCCGATTTCTTGATGGCTCTAAGCTAACTAGACATCAGAAGATGATGCTTGTACTTACGTCCGTTAACGAAAATTTCCAAGATCATATAAAGTCAGCGACGGTGGCGAGCAGAGCAACCAGGTCCATATTATATGCAATCGTTCCTTTTTTGCGCCTCATTTGCAGGAAGAAGGTATTACATGATGAAGCTGGATGTTGATGATGATTTCGATTATGACTGATTGGATTCGCTGTGACACGAAAATAATATATACAAAACAAACACAGGGCAGCAAAGTGTTTGGTCCTTGCAGGGTAAGTATTGCCAGCGACATTTGTGCATATTCAGGAACTCATCCGCCCTCCAGCCTCATATAACTGCCACATGATGAAGTGGAACGCGAGAGGCTTTCTAACGTACACACACCGCTTGCGAAATTACATGTGTCATAAAATATTACGAGATGATTATGATATTCTTTTACGAGTCCATGAAAACGGTTCTCCTGAGAAGGGTGGACCTCCTGCTCTGTATCAAACGGGTTTCCTGCCACAACCTTTGCCGTTGTGCGTTCTCGCCGGCACCATATGCGTATGCCACCACCGTCGCTTTATAAATTTAACATTTTTATTGATATTAGGTGGGAAATTAAACTCAATTTTGGATTGGAAAGCCCTGATCCACATCAGAAATGCCGTACACCGCCATATTCTTTCCATTATCATGGAAAGCGGTCTTTCATTCAGGCTTTTTTTTTGTCGTTGGCCCCAACCCCTAACCAGGCTCATCTCTGCATTAGTTAAATATGTCACTGAGGTAATCGAGGTGTGAATTTTTTATAAGTGCTGGTGGGGTGAGGACTTTTCTTTTCCCGTGCGTTTGGTGTAGGTATACGATTATATTATATGCAAATTGAAAAGTGAATTTCTTTTTGTGCGTGAAGAACACATATTTTTGTTACTCAATGTTATTTTTTGTGTCGACTTTATAAAAACAATGCCTAGACGAGAGTATGTCAACTTTTTTTTTGTTGCCGGGGTTTATGTTGGGAAATGAAGTCGTTAGTCGAAAGGAAATGCGGCCTTTGAAAACAAAGCATATGATTTGACGGGGAATTACCATAAATTACCGGCTCTTTGGTTGGGTCTTTCTATTTTTTATTCAATACACATGACGTTGATAGTAATTTTGTAAATTGTTTTTCAAGGGTACCTATTATCGACTATAATAGATGAGTTTTTAGTGAATGTGAATAGTGCTGTCACAGGTTGACGAATGTTGGAGTTGATAATGGCATGGCTTAAAAGTTTTTGTTTTGTCAACATTTGATGACACGGTGGTTTTGACGGGAAAGTCGTGAGAATTTCGTGTCGAGTCAAAAGCTGTTAATCTGTTGATGAAAAGTTAATGACGACAAATGGTGCTAGGAGTGGGCATGTAATTAGCGAGCATAAACAGATTAGAGGATAAAACTTTGTTTTCCTTTAATATTTTTTATACCCGACCCAGGGCATATTAAGTTTGATGCATAGTTTGTAACGCAGTGAAATAATCGCCGTAGACCCCTAAGACCTTTTAGAGATATGCATGGGACCGACAGGAGAATCGATTAAGCTATGTCCGTCCGTCTGTCCGTATGTAAACAACTTTTAGGCCTTAAATTTTAATGTAAAGAGCTGAAATTCGGTGGGTTAGTTGGAAGTCAAGCCTTTCAGATCAAGTTTGAAAATTAGCTGAATCCGCCCACAGCCACGCCTGTTACAGGCCTGTATGTGCGACCATCTCCTATTTAAAAAAAATGCTTAATCGGAATTTTAGCTATGCTACAATGCAGCTAGCGCATTCATTTTTGGTACGTAACGTTACCTTGAAATTGTCTTTGAAGTAGCCAAAAAATGTTAGCCTTTTCATTGACCACGCCTACTTTTTAGGAGATTTAAGCCTAAAATGACTGTTTTTTAATAAATATATATGAAATTTGACAAAAAATTATGTGACAAAAGTTGTAGATATTACCATTTCCTAACTTTTATGTTGGTATTGTATGTGCCTCCGCCCACTTTTGTGGGCGTGGCGTTAAAAAAGATAATTTTTTTAGTTAAAAAGGCGGAGTTTTAGTCCGAAATGAAAGCAACCACCTAGTATAAAGCATTCAACAGTTATATTGAACCTATTTACCAAGAACTAAAAAACCACACATCTGCAAAGCTTTCGTTACATTTCAGCGTCCATGCTTACTGACAATTTTAATAATAATTTCCTTTTCATTTAATTTTATCCACCTCCAGTTGACAATTATCCAAGTAAATCAATATATTCATATCAATATATTCATATAAATATATTCATTCACCTTAACTTACGACATTCCTTAAAAAAAACTTTGTAAAGCGTCACAGTTGTCCGCTCACCCACCAATGAAATCCACCCGACACGACTTGTCGCAGTGAAGTTTGTTGACTTAATTGACAGCGTAAAGAAGATTAACGTACTCACAGGACTCCTATATTTTATATTCATGCACTCGATACTAGAACTTTTTCCGACAAACATATTTCTCGCATTGCCCTAAATTCATGTTTTCCTTTCGCAAAAAATTAACAAAAAATAATAAAAGTTTTCCCTTTATAAAACTTACTTTCATTGTGTCGGCGTCAATCCCCTCTTGATACTTGGTCCTTCCAGTTTCAATTCCTCAATGTTCTTTTTTCTTTCTCTTCTTCGTTTGTTCCTTTGCAGCACCTCCATCGGTAACATAATAAAGTGCAAAACCCTTTTGTTTCATCCTGAATTGATTTGGCTCTGCTTGCCATTCATTGTAGCTTTTAGCCATTCAGAAAAAAGATCCGGACAAACACACACAAGCATACGAGATACGACCCGTTCAAAATCTCTTATTATTTGGTTGAACTTCGAGAAGAAAAAGCTACAGACACAGCAAAAATTGAAATAGCCCTGCCATGGGCAGGTCAAAGAAAAACTCCTCTTGACATGCAAACAAAAGAAAAGAGCCATCTCACCTCAACCCTATTTTTCATATTGTTAACCAGGAAATAGGATAGGATAGCCGATTGTTCCGTAGTCTTTAGTTCAAACGTTAAAATTTTTTTTTATTGTTGTTGGGTTGTTGGGTACAATTTGTGAGTATCTTGTATCTATCTGAGCTTTTCACAGAAACTGAACTTTCCAACGAAGTGGAATGTGTGCAAACTTATCATTAACCATTTTAACCTCTTTATCATCAACCGAATTGGCATCACAATCAGCGTCCACGGCAACTCCGACCAAATGACGGCGATCATATTTGCATGTTGATGGGGCTCACGATTTTCTGCAAGGGGCTTACACTTAAATTCTTCTTGCACAACTCATGAAGTCCAATAAAGTTGCAACAATTTACATCGCGGTTTATTGTAGGTTATGTGCTTAATAGCCTAATTAATTTCTCTTCTCGATTTCTCGATTCCATAAGACATTTTCCATTAAATTGTTTACAATTAGGAATACAGAGTGGGACACTCCACACTTTGACTAGGTTGCGCAAGAAAGTTTCAGTTTCTCTTTCCCATAG
This sequence comes from Neoascia interrupta, assembly GCA_947623515.1. NCBI lineage: Eukaryota > Metazoa > Arthropoda > Insecta > Diptera > Syrphidae > Neoascia > Neoascia interrupta. The sequence goes on along the minus strand of OX392462.1, from coordinate 44,324,710 downwards.
ACGCGTTCTTTCAATGGGTGTTAAATTTACAAACCCATTGAAAGGATGCAGCCCCTAGCAACATCTCTGCAGTGGAATGTTCATGGCTTTGCTGATGCGAAAAGTATCATTGGAGATAAAGCAATAAATCAAATTGGTAGATAGGAGCAGTTTGGCTTATTCCAAACCGAAGTCATCCGGCCAGCCAACCGAACCGACGACCATAAAGCCATCTGCCCAGCTTTTATAACCAAAAATCGAAAACAACCAATTTTCCGTATGGAGCTTGTGCTGGCTTACCCTGTTTTCCCCTGGATAATGGGTACAGTTCTGATACTTCGCACTCTTTCGAGGCCGATGGGCTGACTTTTAAAATATATTTTGTGTATGAGTGTGCATATACCGATCGAATTCTTTATGTCCTCTTTTCAGGCCGATATGCGAGAGACCCCGGAATGGTGTACATATAATGTTTTTCAATTAAGCATCGAATGGGTGATGGCAATATAAGTTCCTCACAATTCGGGCCTTAAGATACACATGATTTATAAGCACAAACTCGTTAAAGCAATCTGTAGCACACAACGGACGTGAGAGGATGTTTGTGTACAACAACAGGATTAACGCTTAATTATAGGCCTTTTACGACCGCTGAATGCGCTTTATTAATATTTAATTATAGGCCAGTGGACTGGTGTGCCTTTTAAAGGGGTTCCAGCGGCGCTCTGGCAATCGTTGAAAACAAGGGTTGAGCTTAAGGCAAATTCCAATTGAATTTAATAACATCCATTCGACGGAATTACCTACTCATGGTCTCTAATTTTGGTATAGCTACAAGTGCTTCCAGTCGTGTACCTACTGGTTGCGAGACGGATGAGTCGAAAAATGTCTTAAAAATTTTTACATTGTGTGAGACTTTTTATTGGTCAAAGACTTTTTATTGGTGGTCAAAGGATAGACATGTGCACTCAAGAGGATACAAGCATCCACAGGTTTTCTAAACCCACCTCTGTCTATCAACTCCTACTCTCACCTCCCCGTGGTGAACACCGGGTGCCTAGTACCTCAACTGGAGATTGGGTTCCAACCCCTTTGGAAGGTTGTTGGGGGTAGCAGACGAGAGAGGGGGGGAGGAGTGTTCCCACTAAGGCACTTCTCCTTGCATCCGGACGGCAGCGGAGGAATTCCCCAGATGGAATCAACGGTGGCGTCCATAGTTCCAGTCAGGCCGAACTACTTAGTGAACACCTTATATGGGCTACTACGACGTATTCGGAGCTCAGGCCTATAAGGAGCGGGCTATCCGGCTCTCCGTCCTTAGAGCTAAGCAAAGGATCTGGTCCTCCAGGTTGGGGGTCGTGCCGTCGGGGTGACTTCCCGGCCACGTAAAGAAACACCAGTCACGAAGCAGAAACAAGCCTCGGATTCGGACGGATTTACTGTTGACGACCAATGCAAACGAGAAAAGGACAACGAGCTACGGATCTGCACGTGGAATGTTAGGTCCCTTAACAGACCACGTGCAGCCGAGCAACTAGCGGAGGCCCTTAACGACTGCAAGGCAAACATTACTGCCATCCAAGAAATGCGGTGGGACGGGCCGGGCAAAAGAAGGATGAAAAACTGCGACATCTACTACGGCGACTGCTACCGGCATCAAAGACAGCGCCTATTTGGATGTGGTTTCGTTGTTGGAGGCAGACTTAGGCAAAAAGTCTTGGGCTTCAACCCTGTAAGCGAGCGCCTAGCGACGATCCGCATCAAGGCTAAATTCGCCAACATTAGCCTGATATGCGCACATGCCCCCACAGAGGAGAAAGATGACGAGACCAAAGATATGTTCTACGAGCTCCTGGACAAAACTTATGAGCAGTGCCCTAGCTACGACATTAAGATTGTCCTAGGCGATTTTAATGCCAAGCTAGGAAGGGAAGGCATCTTTGGTCGTACTGTCGGAAAGCATAGCCTGCACGACACGACCTCCGATAACGGATTCAGGCTGATCGACTTTGCTGCGGGGCGACACGTTGTGGTAGCTAGTACACAGTTCCCGCATCTCAATATCCACAAAGGGACATGGAGATCTCCCGATCAATCAACCGTCAACCAGATTGACCATATTGCGATCGACGCAAGGCACTCCTCCAGTATCATGGATGTCCGAACTTTCCGAGGGGCCAACATTGACTCGGATCACTACCTTGTTGTAGCCAAGGTACGGCTGCGGATATCCCGACCAGCGCCAAGTAATGGAAATACTGTGAGGAAGTTTGACGTCGGCCGACTACAATCGCAAGAGATCGCCAGGTCCTTCTCCAACCGAGTCTCTCAAAACCTTCTACGAAGTCCTATGCAACCAGCATCAAGTATTGATAGCCAGTGGCAACACTGCCAAAATGCCATCAGAGACGCTGCCTCTGAAGTGCTGGGTTTCACACGGCGACCACAACGAAACCCCTGGTTTGACGATGAATGCCGGCAAGCACATGCAGCTAAACAGGAAGCATACAAAGCGGCGCTGCACAGAAGGACTAGAGCTGCTCGCGAGCTCTACGAGCAGAGGAGGAGAGAGGAGCACCGGCTTCTCCGAAGGAAAAAGAGAGAGCACGAGAAGCGCGCGGTTGAAGAGATAGAGAGATGTTACAACAGGAATGAGGTTAGAAAGTTTTACCAAAGGATCAAAAGGTCCTGCCAAGGGTATAAACTTCGAACTGAAGCCTGTAAGGACCATCAAGGGAACATCGTTGTAGATTCGCAGTCGGTGCTGAGGATTTGGAAAGACCACTTCTGCAGACTGTATAACGGCGAGGACGAACCAAATACCGCTGTCAGGCAGAACGAACCATTCAACCCGGGCGAAGACGTTACCGACGAAGCATACGAACGATACCGCCCACCCGACCTGGAGGAGGTGAAAGTAGCTGTGTCTAAGCTCAAGTGCAACAAAGCAGCCGGAGCAGACGGCCTAGCTGCCGAACTTTTTAAATCCGCTGGCGATGAGCTGGTTAGGAGCATGCACCAGCTCATCTGCAAGATATGGTCGGAAGAAAGCATGCCCGACGAATGGAACCTCAGCATTGTTTGCCCGATCCTGAAGAAAGGAGACCCTCTGAGTTGTGCCAACTACAGAGGCATAAGTCTTCTTAACATCGCATACAAGATCTTTTCTGCTGTACTGTGTGAACGCCTGAAGCCGTTTGTCAACAATCTGATAGGCACATATCAGTGTGGCTTTAGGCCAGGAAAGTCCACCATCGGTCAAATATTCACACTGCGGCAGATCTTGGAGAAAACCCAGGAATTCCAAATCGATACACACCACCTCTTCATCGATTTCAAGGCCACGTATGACAGCATCTATAGAGACGAGCTATATAGCGCAATGTCTAGTTTTGGCATCCCTGCCAAACTCGTCAGTCTGTGCAGGATGACGATGGAAAACTCACGCTGTTCCGTCAAGGTCGGCAAAGACCTCACCGACCCCTTTGATGTCAAAAAAGGATTTAGACAAGGCGACGCGCTGTCATGCGACTTCTTTAACATCATACTTGAGAGAATTGTGCAGAACTCTCGCGCCAACACCAGAGGTACAATCTTTCAAAAGTCCGTTCAACTACTTGCATACGCAGACGACATTGACATAATCGGTAGAACAAAGCGTGATGTCAGTGAAGCCTTCGTGAGTATTGGGACGGAAGCGGCGAATATGGGTTTAGCAGTCAATGAGGGCAAAACCAAGTATATGCTGTCATCAAGAAAAGACACCCAACACCGACGTCTTGGACAAAACATCACCATCGACAGCTATAACTTTGAGGTAGTTAGGGACTTTGTCTACCTGGGTTCCGCTATCAATTCAGACAATGACACCAGCGCTGAAATCAAACGAAGGATAACTCTTGCCAATCGCTGTTTCTTTGGGCTAAGAAGGCAATTGAGTAGCAAAGCCCTCTCTCGAGCAACTAAAGTGTCCATGTATAAGACCCTCATCATCCCAGTCCTGCTTTACGGTGCAGAAGCATGGACCCTGTCAAAGGCGGATGAAAACACTTTAGGCTGCTTCGAGAGGAAAATTCTTCGGACGATTTACGGTCCCGTCTGCATAGACGGAGAGTGGAGGAGGAGATATAACATCGAACTGTACGGGCTGTACAGCGATACCGACCTAGCCAAAAGAGTCAAAACACAACGTCTACGATGGCTGGGTCATCTAGAGCGGATGGACACCAACGCCCCGGCCCGGAAAATCTTCGAATCCACTCCGCAGGGACGACGCGGTAGAGGAGCACCGAGACTCAGGTGGCGCACGCAAGTGGAAGGGGACCTCAGCCAACTTCGCGTGCGAAACTGGAGACGGCTAGCTAGAGACAGAGCTGGCTGGCGAAGCTTGTTGGCTGAGGCCCAGGTCCACCCCGGACTGTAGCGCCACCTTAAGTAAGTAAGTAAGAGACTTTTTATTCCTGTTAAACTTTTCTTCGAATTAGCGTTTTGTGGAATTCGATCGAAGCAACTCATCTTTGTGTACCAGAAAATAGTTATATATAGTTTTACCATAGGTATTAGGAGCAAAAAGATTAAAATTCAAATAATAACCTCCGTACTTATGAAATTGTATTGTACATGGTATATGAAAGCACTAGTAGTCTGCCGTTATTTACCGATCATGCAAATTTCTTCGCAAATAATATCGTTTTATTGACATGGAGCTTGCTGCCCGTTTGCGCTTAAAAAAATAACATCAATATATTAAAAAAAAGACCAAGTATGAAGACATACACAGAGCGGTCCGTCGGCTTTTATTGAGGGTTAAGCTCATCTTTATTCTTCTGATTTGTGTAAAATTCTATAATTCAAAAGTATTATTGCCTGATATATTTCACATTCTATTGTATATTTTTTCGCAGTTTAAAGTCTATGCAGTTCTTATATTGGTTGATTTTTAAGATTCTTTTACTCTAAAAAAATGATGGCAAAAAATGTTTTTTTTTTTACATTTTTTTCTATTTATTTTCTAAAAAACTTATAATTTTATTTTTTTTTTTTTCAAGATTTATGTGTTAGCTAGCGTCATTGCTGGTGCTTGTGTCAAATTTCATTGATGTTGCATCGTCAGTCAACTATAGTGTTTTCAAGCACATCTCGAAAACTATTTACTATTTCAAAACTGCTAAAGCTTTTATTTTGAATCTTAAAGATGGACTACTCCCGTTATTTATCTCTATATTTTACCTACTGTCGTTTCGGAGATAGAAGGGAAACGTTTTCGTGGCCCGTTTCATTTAAATTTGAAATCCATAGAACAGAAATTTCGAAAAAAATTTTAACTACCGTTAGACTAGGTAAAATTTTCATTTACCGTTTTTTTTTCAGATAAATATAGTTAAAAAATTTTAACTACCGTTTTTTCTGCATTACAACCATCTGCGCTTGCGTTGGCTTCTTTTCTTAAATTTTGTGAACAGGGATTTCTGAAAAAACGGTATAACATTATTTATAAAGCTAACTGAACGTATCGTTGCTATTTCATTTTTCAATCTTAAAAAGTTATGTTTTTTAATTCAAAAGCTAACCGAACGTAAAGTTGCTTGTATTGGAGAGTGGTCCCTATGGCAAAGCCAAGCTAAATTAAATTTAATGTTGAAAAGTGAAAAATTACAAGAATTTACAATTCTACATCATTATAATAATGTTGAAGAATTATATAATAAAGAATAAAATAATCTTCCTTTGCCATAGGGGCCGCTACCCAATAAAAGCAACGATACGTTCGGTTAGTTTTTAAATTGACGTAGGTACTCGAAATAGCATCACATTGGCTATTTGATCTACTTAAGTATTCTCCTTCTTATCCTTAATGGGAAAAATACTCCAACTTGAGTTTCGAAAAGCGAGAAATGTATCAAAGATCGAAAAACTTCAGCGATATTATAATTTTGCGTAGAATGCTTTCGTCATCTTCCTGGTTTCTTAAGCTTGCAGTCGGTAGCTCGCATTATTGGTAGCCTCACTTGTCTTGTTTTGATACTGTTGATTTGCTTTTATTTGCTTTTTAAATACTTGTTCTCTTATGGAAAACCATAGGACGAGCTGTCACTAAATGAGCTTAGAAAATTTGAGTTGGAAACAGCCACTTTGTAACATTTTTAATAATATTCGTGTGTTATTAATACAATAAAATCGAACATGTAAATGTACGGACCAAGGCTGGGTGAGAAAAGGTTTTATTTTAATTTGTTTGGTCGACAAGGACCTTACAATTTTTTTTCTCAATCGTCGTTAGATCTTTTTCTGATACATGTAATTTTTTTCATATGATGTCACCAAATAGCACCGTAGATAAGAAGAGACAAGTCTGACGTTTTTTGTTGAATTTTTGCGATTTTTTTTTCGAAAATGCGTCTAAATGGCAGTATTAAAGCTCTTTTGCTAAAATATATGACTTAAAGGGTTTGATTAATTTTGAATTGCTTTATACGCGTGTTCAATGTCGGCTTTATGCACTAAGCGGTTCAATAATTATGACCTCTAACACTTTGACAAACATAATCCATTTTCAACCGTTCATATCTCAAAAAATTTTCAATATTTTCAAAATACTTTTTTCATTAAAGTTCAATGTTTACTTGATTTAAGTTTTTTATTTTCTAGTTCTTGCCCTTTTTGGAGTTCTAGACCATTTTTGTATGAAATTTCAAACTGTAATCAAACCGTTATGTGTGCATGGAAAAAAATCATCTTTTATGAGTTTTTTGACTATTCCCGAAATTTATAAGCGCACCAAATTTCGTCTTTCTACGACTTACCGTTCGGAAGTTATAAAGCGAGTAGATGGACGGACAACGTAGCGATACTATAAGAGGTCCTTTTCCATTTTTCGACGGACCGCTTATAATGTAAACATCAGTAAGTTGAAAAAGTAAGTAATAAAAATTCCAAAGACATAATCTGCATCCTCACTTGTTAAAGTCTGTGGTAAGTCCTTATTTCCTTCTTTTTTTAAAACTTTTATTTAAATCAGGACTAAAGAATTAGCTAAGAATTAGCTATGACGTTCTAAAAATAAAAACTAAAAAAAGATCTGAGAAAATATTATTCGAACATCAAAAATTGCTTGCTGCTCATCGACAATCTTCTCTTTATCGACAATATCCCAGCTCTTACTTTTATTCTAAAACTCGACTCGATTAGAACTCGCCGATGTTTTTTCTTGAAACTGTAAGCATAATCTTTGTTAAGCGCTATTAATATTTAATATGTCGAATGGATTTAAAAACGGTAGACAGATCAAACAGTTTTCCACAGAAGAGACGTAAGTAGTGTCTTAAGAGCCTTACGGTTTACCTAGATTTGTGTGGTTTATGAATGCCACCCATTAAGTCTGAAACTGGAGCATTCATCCACTTCTCGCACCGATAACCAAATTGACCAACCACTCCTTTGTCTCGGCCTCTAATCGCATGAGGTAGACAAAAGGGCCTCTGGCTGAAAGCTTCCCACCGATATGACTCAACAACACTCCGCATTTAAACTAAAGTTACATCACAGTTCACCGAGTACGACGACACGCGAAAACGGTACTGTTTTCGTCCACGTACAAAAATGTATTCATAAGCCCACCGGACTTAAACATCTCTGTATGCACAGAAGAGCTCTCGGTCTTTTTTAACGTTACACAAGCTGACAAGACACGCATTGGAGATTCACCATACTCACCCTTTTCACTCAAAAATTTTCACTGCAACAATCAGGTGATGCCTTAAGTGATGCCACGAAACAAACAAACAAAGGTGAGTTAGGTCAGTATTGTTGCACCATGATGCTAGGAACACCACTCAACCATAAAGCACTCATGCAACATGCTGCCAGTGCATCCAAAATGGTGAGTTGCGCATTTAAGTTTCCACTCAACTATCCACGCGACTTTCGGTCTCTCGGTGGGAAAAAAGTCAAACATCCAAGAGTTCTTCATTCTCCATCGGAGATCTCGTTGGAAGACAAGTCCGCCGCTGCCTGTATCGGGAAATAAGAAAAATTCCTCGGAGGAAACGTGTGTGTTCGAGGTGAATTTCTTTAATGTCACACAAAATTCAACTTACCATTTCTTCGCTCACCATCTGACTCACTTACCTCTTCTTGGTTTCGAGTCAATTCGTCAATGTTGAGGTTGCCACCTCGATACAGTGTATCCGTCTTGAATTGGCTCACGACGCAACGACACGATTTCCGAACGAAGTTCGAGCCACAAAGTGCGTGAGGGTTGTTCGCCAGTGTTGAAGTGACTTTAACGCGAGACAGTGTTGTTTGCGGTAGATAACGGTTGGATTTTTTTCTCAGTTTCCTTGTGAAAATAAAAAAAAATAATTTAAAGTGAATTAATAATTCAGCTTTTTCGAAAATAGAATTAAAGGTTACAAGAACTCGGTTAGCACTCGATAAACGGAACGCGGCGGTGGATTGGCCGTAAATTAATAGTTCTTCGTATTTTAACCCCTTTTCGTTTAGGCCGTTATAATCAGACGTGACTTGAAAATAAAACACGAAAATTGCTTCGACCAGGATCTTACCACGCTGCAAGTAGGGCACTTGTGTGCCGCTAGTTTTCCTATCCCTCTTTATACAATCGCGTTACATATAGTCCTTTTCCCGACACCGCGTTGTTTTCGTAAATTTTTCGTAAAAAAAATAAAATTCCGTTCTCAACGTTTATATTGGCCTTCGACAGCCATGTGCCGTAGTTTTAGTTCTTGGTGTTGTGTGTGAGGTGGTAAACGCAAATTGCATTTGCATGTATAAGTGAAAAAATAAAAAAAATAAAAAAATTGAGTGATAAAGTTACAAAATCGTACGCAAAGGACATAGTGTCGTGTTTCGGTTTGGATAAAACTTACTGCCACGTTTTCAAGGATTACTATCGGATCTCGTGTTATATGGATACGAATACATATTCAAGTCGATGATACTGTAAGTTTTGTAACTGCACTTTAGAAAGAAAAAAAAAAGTTGGTCGTTAGGTATGCAAGAAGTAGGCAAGGAGCCGTAGATATATCTAAAGTTGCAGCAGCGTCGTCAAAGTTATTTCTGCTTTAAGACTGCATCTCGCCCCCATTGAAAAACGGGGGATTACTTGCGTGCCACTCACTGTCACAGTCACATTGTCACAGTGCTTTGTGGGGGTTGTACTTAAAACACTCAGCCGCCACCTCAAGGACTGCAGGATGAGGTGGTGGCGCGGCAAATGAACTCTGTCTGGAAAGATGTCACAACTCACTTTGTGAATATCCTTGGTGTTGGCAAGGATGAGTGCTTCATACATACTCTCTCTTCAGGCGACAGGGAACTTGGGAAAAAATACAAATTGTTGTGTACGGCCAACGCGAAAAAAAGCGCCGCTTCCTTTTTAAGGATATACGGGATGTTTTCCTCTTCAGTATAATTGGAATTGCCTTCGATTGCTTCGCATGGAATCACTTCGAGTTAATCACATTACACGCTTGAAGTGGTCTCATTTCTACCTTCGGTATAAAAGTTTCGCCAGCGCCTCGTCACACAATGAAACCCTCTTTTTTCCACAAGTTTTTAACAAACCACTTTCGAACTTACGTGGTCTTTTATTCCAATGTATCCTCGCTCGTTTGCGTATAATCCGTTGAACAGGAAGTCCGATAACTCGTAATCTCTCTGGCAAATGGAACTCGAGCTTGAAATTTGGTCAAACACCTCTTAAAAAAAGCAAATAAAAGTTTCAATTACTTAAGAATAACGTTTTGTTGCAAATATTCAGAAGCTGAAAAAACCCCAAAGTAATTTACTCAGCCACCCACCCTCCTCCTCCCAGTGCATAGCAAGAGATTTCTGTGTCAATATGACATGCGGAGCCACAACTCGAGTGTGTTTGTACACATTCCTTCCTTATCTCCCCATTTGGAACTAACAAAAAAAAAAAAAAAAAAAACCCAAACACACAGGACTCGCACAGAGAAATCTCAATTCTCAGGTCATGAAGATAAACTTTCCCATCTCCATAATAATGCGAAACAGGACGACTTCCTACGAGTGGTTTTAGCGAGCCACAGTGCAAGCCTAAGGTTTATAGGAAAAAGCTACCGTATCAAATGTCATTCTAGGGGATGCCATTCGAGTAAGATTCGTGGATTTAAAGAACAGTTTTCAGTTTACCAGAATAAAAGATTTTTGATTGTTTGTATACACGCGTCCAGAGGATGAGGGATGTACTTTTAGTCCTTGGTACGACGCAACTTGCTGTTGTCCTGCATCGCACTTCTTGCGCTGATGCTTTTGTTTATGCTTTCTTTATAGTGCACAAGGGTTAAAGTAAGGACGAAAACTTAACAACTTTTAATTTGTTTTCGAATGGAAGAACAGACAAGAACCAAAGACGAACTTTTAAGTTGGCCAAACTACCGACGGAATTAAGTTTTTCAATTAAATTTGTACACAAATTCAATTCTCGTATAAAGTGTAATGTGAGTCCTAGTCACCGGTCGTTCGCTGTATCTCTCCACAACACTTGAGGTAATCGCAGATTTATTTTCCCTTATCCATGGATATTTACCTCCGCAATGTTGGTGTGATTAATTAGCATGTGCAGGAGGGGTAAGGATCGAGATATTGAATATTGAACATGGCTCTCAATACTCTCGTTCCTCATACATCTCAATCAATCGTAATGTGCTGCCAAGGAAAAAATCCATTGATCATATCATATGGGCGCTCGCACAAGTGGGATGAGGATGGACCTTTTTCGATGCTATTTTCGGATGAAACAATTTTCTCTGTTAAACTTTTTTCCTACTCTGTTTTACGAGGAACCGTGGTGCCTACACCCATGAACTGTTGGTGGTAAGGGCTGTGGAAAACCTTCATTTAGCTACCGCCTCCACACGTATAAAATTTCGTTTTTAACTTAATTTCAAATACATAATTCTCTCGATGGAATTTTCCTTCGTTTCTTGTTGGATTCCTTTGTTTCGAAAAGATTGAACGCGGAATGTTATGATAAGACCTGTGTACTATAAAATAGATTCTCTACAACCCAAATCATGAGCTTCTAGAAGTTTCTTGGAAAAAAAAGTATGAAGTCATGCACGGATCAGTCCGTCAGCTTTTGCTAAAGGTTAAGCGTCGAATTTTCAAACGATAGCTCATAATTCATTTGCTTAATTTTTTTAAAATTTTGAGTGAAATTTTAAGAGTAAAGAGGGGACTTTTTTGACTTTTTCCCCGAATTTAAACTTTAGAATTACTATAACTATTTTTTTTATTATATTTTTTTGCAATGTTTTCAATGTTTTGTATATAAACCGCCATAGTCGTTTTCTAAGTAAATTTTAATTTTTATAACTAAAATTTTTTTCCCAAACACAAAGTGAAAACAACCTTTTCTGTTATTTTAGTTAATTTTTTTTTTATATTGCCCACCGAGTTTATTTTGTCTTAAAAGTTAAAATTATCTACAGGCACATTCTGGAAAAAAATTTAAAATGAAAAAAAAAAAAGTAAATTAAAAATGTCATTTGTTGTCGAACATAGTATGGGGGACAACAAATTTTTGTTTTTCATGTTTTTTTTTTGTTCTTTTCAAAAACGAAGCCCTGAGAAAACGTCAAACCCTGAGTTTTACATGAGTTTTATCAAAAATGTTTTGCGGCTGAAAAAACAGATATTTGGAAATTTCTAGTTCTTTAAATAAGATGGATTTGAAAAGCGTAGAAAGAGAAAAAGTGCAGGGAAAGTTTACTTTATAAGGATTTAAAATCTAAAGAGAACATCAAGTATATGAACTCATATTCGTCGAATTTTGAGCGGTCCGTCCAAAATTGAGAAAGGACCACCTGTACCTTCTGAACTGTGATGAAATTAAGTACCTACACTAATAAAGTCCGAGAAAAAAGTTAGAACGCATACGAGTATAATTTTTTTTTTTATACACATAACGGTTTAATTACAGTGTGAATTTGGATGATAAAAAAGTTTTTTTTGGCTTTTATTTTGAAAGTTCTTTTAACAAAAAAAAATCGAAACATACACTAATAATGTGTTAGATTTTCATAATTAAATCGATTTTATATTTTTTGCCAAATAATGAAAAGTTTTTGAGAAATAAATATTGGAAAATATGTGCCGGATTGCAACGTATTTAAGATCATAACAAATAGCAAATATGTATAGCAACCGCAGCCTAAGAAAAGCTAAAAAAAAACTTTGGTTTAACCGTTTTAAAACTGCGATTTTGACGTATTTCGAAACATAAATCGTGAAAAAATTTTGTTCCCTCCACTATCTTCAATGCTTCAAAGCCAAATGATTTGAAAAAAATCACACACTTCAGGAATTATTTGTAATTTTCGGGAAAATTATTAAGCCTGAAAGTTTCAAAAACATTTCAAAAACTAATTTTCAAAATATTCTGGTATCTTAACGGTTGTAATGTAAGTTGATTGTAATTTGGTTTGCATGTAAAAAAATTATGAAAACATTTCTAAAAAAATTTAAGAACTTTCAAAAATTACGTTTTTAATTAAAAATTTTAATTTTAATTTTTATTTTTCTTAAAAATGAACTGTTATATTCCTATTGTTTTTTTTTTGTTCTTGTGTTGGTTAACGTTCATTGTGGCTGCGTCAAATTTGGTTCATGTAAAAGACGTGGCCCAGAAATTACGTGGATATACATACTTGCTAGTAGCATCATTTTAGTCAGTCAACTAAAGAGTTTTCAAGCGCACCTAGAAAACCGCAAATTATTTCTAAACTGCTTCAGTTTTTTTTTCATTTCAAAAGATGGAATATGTTCGGTTTTTATTTCAAATTTTTGCCTCTTATCGTTTCGAAAATAGAATGAAGGACTTATATTTATTTTCTTGGCCTTTTTTCAAAATTTTTAAAATTTATAATCCATAAAAGAGCAATTTATATTTTTTTCAATTACCGTTAGGTTTTTTGTCAATTTTACCATCAGCTGCATTCTATTGGCCACTTTTCTTAAATGCTTCGGACATGGATTTCTGAGAAAACTATAAAACTTGTTGCTTTATATTTCGTTTTTTTTTTTTAAATAGGTTTCGTTTGCTAAATGATGAAAAGGGCAATTCGTTGTAAATGCTTCATACTTCAGCCAAATTTAAATTAAATCGTCGATACCGTTAAAAGACCTTTATAGAATGTTATTCGAAAAAAATTCTTACGATTTTTTAGTCAAATATTCGAAGTTTTTAAATATTCGAAGTTGCCCGTTTTTTATTTCAAAGTTATACTTAAAACCATTTGGGAGCTAGAGGAGATGGAGACATACCTCCTTTTTGACATTTTTTTTAATTTTTTAAAATTCATATCCATAAAACAACTATTTTGATTTTTTTTAGTTCCCGTTGAACTTTTTTCCAATAGCATAACTACCAGCGCTAGCTCTTGATGTTTTTTTGTTTTTAATTCTTTGGCCGACGGTTTTTGCAAAAACGGTAAAACAATCTCCTTTTTCATTTCGTTTTTTAAATAGGCTTCTAAAAAGCTTGCTTCTAAGCAGCTTGCTTTATTTTTGCAAGCTTTGTACTAGAACAAAATCTGAACAGGATCGCTTTTGCCGTTAAGATACTAGAAGATTTAAAAAACTTGTTTTTGAAAATACTTTTCTCTTTTCGAGTTAAATCTCATTATTAAGACTTAAAAGTTCGCTATAATTTTCCATAAAAGTTTGAATAATTTCTTATGCGTGTGATTTTTTTCATATGATTTGTCCAAACAAGACCAAAGATAAGGGGATCTTATTTTCGTAAATGCGTCGAAACGGCAGTATTAAAACTCTTTCGGAAAAATTTGACTTAAGCACTTGGTTAGTTTTGAGTTGCTTTACATGTATATACGTGTATTTAATATTGGCTTTGTGCACTAAGCGGCTTAAAAGTTATGGGCTCAACACTTTAAAAACCGTCACCCATTTTCAACTCTTCATTTCTCAAAAACTTTTCAATATTTCTAAAAAAATTAATTTTTTCATTAAAGCTTAGTATCTACTTATGTACATAAAAAAAGTATTGAAAAACATTTAATCTATTTTCCAATGAAATTTCAAATTGTAATTAAACTGTTTTTACTACTTAAATAAATTACCCTTGTTGGATTCTCTGACTATTTCCATTGTTTAAAAGCACACCAAATTTTATCTTTCACGACTGATTAACAAAATTTGACTGCAATCGTTGTTAAGAAAATACAATAATTTTTTGAAATCGTTTTTGAAAAAAAATAAATTAAATTTTAAAATAAAATTTTTAACGTGTAAATTTATCTGACTGCTTAGCTGAGCATTCTTTGACTTCTTTCGCTCGCTTTGAAGCGTCAAATGCACGTAAGCATATTATCAAATCAAGTATAGTATCCCATGTTGTGTTTATACATCCTATAATCTCACAACTTTTTGCAGCTTTGAGCTAATTTTTCTAAGGCTAAATATAAATCCTTTACAGTTTTAAAATTTCTCAGTACAACTACGTACATTTTAATAAACAAAAGCTATCTTGAATGAGAGTTTATTGTTGGTATTTACCTTTTCTCTCGCTGCTTGTTGAATTGTTTTACAAACTTGCAGTGTTTGTTAATGTATGAACGTTAGGAGCACTTAAGTTTGCTCAGCTTAACAAGTGTTCTCTCCGTTACGTTGGTGTTTCTTTCGAACTGACTGTAAACAGGTTTCATATTCCTTAAGCTTGGGAGTACCTATACCTCTCGCCTCCAATTTGCATACATATACGCTATAACCCACGTAGTTTACCACCACTTCTCTTGCACTAATGAATTGTTTAAGTTGTCGAAAATAATTTTCACTTCTATAGTTGGCGAACGTTGTCGTTTATATGGGGTTTGTGAGGGAAATTTTCACACTTTTCTTTGTTGATATCGAAGTTTCACTGTCTACGCCCACACCGAAAGTCTATGGTCTTGGTCTGTGCTAACTGCTCCATTCACGCGTGTAATTGTTGAAAATTCGTCTCAAAGTTACCGAAGGCCTTACACCTTGATGAATTTCGGTCATTTCACCTCATGTATAGAGGTGCTAATTAAGGGCTGTCAAACGATCTGCATTATGATTGTCGCCGCCAATGCGCCATTAAACAGCAACAGAACACAGCTCGCGCGAGGAACATCAAATAATCATAAAACTGATTTTCTAAAAGTTTCCTTTTCTTGCATAAGCGTTCACCTTGTCCCAACTTTTTATTGTCCTGTTGGTCCCTTCTTGTGTCGGTACTTTTACTCTATCACTTTTTGTTGAAATCCTGTTCCTAATTGGGTTCTCCTTCTTCGTGGACGATTTTCATTTTAATAATTATTTGCATTGATAACAACAAACGGTGTAATCAAATTACACACCCAAATGCGACCCGGCCAAAATGGGGTGGGTCTTGGTAAGTGTAAAGTGTGAAAGGAGTGTGGCATGGTAAGTGTGAAAAAGGAAGGAAAATTTAGATTTTTTGCTCCTTTTTACACATACGCAGGAAAATATTGCCTCTGGAAATAAGAAGAACAATGTTTGTACAGGTACACAACGTGAATGATGATGAAGCCGAATCTGTGGTGAGAAGTTGGTCCTTTCGACCGGCCTTTGAGTCGGTTAGCAAGAAGGAAATTAATAATGCCTTCGGTTTAGTCTTTCGCCCGCATATTATAAGGACCACCGACCGTACCGCAATGGCACATAACCACAAGGTGTTATGTTCATTGTACATTCATGGGTATTTGATCAAGATAGCAGCCACCCTCGCGACACCACGAGCTGCGGGAGTACTTGAAAAGCTAATCATTGCCTAACGCCATCACTTTGTATATTCTAAGGCACGATAAATGTGTCCGTGGTGGAGTGTATTGTGAACTGATTCAAGCCATTATTAAAATTTTCAGTATTTGTCAAAGAAGTAAAGTCGATGTGGTTGTCCTGGTGTCTAGGGGGTTCGCCAGCACAACACCCTTGCATAAAAAGGTTGTTATGAAAGGTTGAAGTAGCAGCCTTTAATAAGTGAGCTATATGATGGTGTTGACGAAACAATTAGCATGTACATTTAATTGTAGTTCTGGGTGTCGATTGTAGACCTCTGGTCAAACACTGTTTCGATACGCAGTGTTGCTAGGTGCATGTTCTTATTTGGAAAGCCAAACGACACACGGGTATTGTTGTGCCATCAATTAATTCCGTAGTACAAACACATTTATATTGAGGATTTATTGATTGTCCTCACCAGGGCAGGCGGAATATTGCTCTATGTTGACATATAAATAAATGTGTACAAATTATAGATGTGACAAGAGCAGCCTGTTGGTCGCGGCCTTTGCCGCAATGGGCCACCAACGCGAAGGTTGCAAGAATAGGTTACCTTCATGCTGAGACTGACCACTGTGCTTGAAATCCAAAATCTTTTTACGCATTTGAGAATTTTTAAAAGCTACTTGAACGTTTTTGTTTGCTTTGAGAAAGGCACAGTGGTATTTTATGAATATATATGTAGCTAAAGAATGTGGACTTTTTTTATACTTCGTTCTCATAGAACTTAATGCGAACTCTTGGGTTTGTGGTGTCTTTATTAAGGTTAACAAACTCAGATCAAAAAACGCTCATTATCAAAGATGTCCAAGTTTGACAAAGTTTTTTATAAATTGTACAAGCAGGAACCCCGAAACTTCCAAAAGAACCTGGTCAAGTACAATCTTTAAGGCTTAAGAAGCAAAAACGCCCAGGAGCTTCGTCCACGTTCGTAAAGGTGAAGTGAATGACACCAAAATTTGTTAAAGGTGGCGATCGCAATGAGAGGACTTTTGAACTCAGTCCAACAATAAGCAAACAAAAAAAAAAATTGCTTCCTTTGTGCGAAGATGACTTAGCCAAGTGCTTAGAAAAAGAGGAATTTCAAAGGCCTATACAAACTTAAAAAAAATTACCGCAAACATAACCTAAATATATTAAACTAAGAATTGATGCTACATGCCATTGCTAGATTAAGACGAAGAACAACAAAATGATTGCTTAAAAACAAATAAGTTTTAGCGAACATCTCTGTTTTTTTAGTCACTATGTTTCGGTAAAGACAGCATTTCAACTAATTCAGAAGTTCAAGGGTGTTATTCTTGGATAATCAATTCCCATTTTCATGAAAATATTTGATTGTTTCGAAGAAATAATCATGTGCTCGCTGCAAATACTTTTTACAATTATTTTTTCTTCTCAAATATAAGATGTATGCAGATAAGACCGATTCTTGTCGGAAAGATTTAACATGGTATGCAAACATTTCAGGCAAATTCACTAGTATTCACGGCAAAAAGTGTGTAGGCAATCCTTTTCTTCAGTGAAAATATGTACCAACGATCATGGCACTAGAAGCAATTTGTATGAAACTAAGATTCTATGCTTAATGCTTATGCTTAAATAAAAATCAAAGAGTCAAAAGCTTGGCTAACCATAATCCACAAGGAACTTGGCCCACAAAAAGTCTAGAGGCTCTTTTTCGTTGTTTTTCCGAATACTAAACTTTGAAAATAATAATTGGTTTGTTCTTCCAAAATATCAGAAACTACCTAGGATCTATTTTTAATATATCATCCATCCATGAAAGCTTGAAATGCGATGGATATTAAAAAATAAAACTACTAGCTATTTATGAAATTTTAGAACAGATTTTTATGCACCACTGTCACATAACCCCACCTATCTTATACCAGCTGATCTTTGTTTAATTATTCAGTTTGAACTAAAATATCGGCCCATAAAGTTTGGGACAATATGAAATGGCTTTTTTAAGTTTTATCTTATTTTTTCCTTAACTTCAACCTGTCTTGTGGGGAAAAAACTGCCTATGCTGTTTTTTTTTTCAGATTTTAAAAAATACTTCATCAAATTCAACGTTACCTCCCTGTAAAAGGCATAGCTGTTGTCCTATTATACCTAAGTACTCAGTCTCTATTTCGTTCCTGTGTTTCCAACAATTTTTATCTGGATGTCTTAAAGTCCCAGAATAGTAGAACCTTAACCTTGAATCCTTAGTCTTTCTTAATGAATTTTTTTTTTTTTCGGTGTAGGTAGTGCTCACTCGAATGATTACTTTTGGCGAGAAAGTCTTACATAAAAAGGCTTTTGAAATTATGGATTTGTGTAATATCAAAAATGTGAAATATCAACGTTTAAATACGTACTTTCTTACCACCAACTTGATAAATCGATTTTAGCCAATAAGCAGGTATTCGCAGTTTCCACCTACACGGAACGCCCACTCGCTAACCTTTTACTTTCGTAAACACGGTCAATTAAATAAAATCATCTGCCCACTCACACAACATTAAACGTTCTTTATCGCTATCAACTAACCAACCGCATATCCGTACCTACCCCGAATAACTTATCGGAAAACTTTAACTTAACTTTTCCCCCATCAGACGTTCGTATGTAGCCATAAATTAATTGCACCAAAGTGTTCTGCACCCCTATTCGGGCCTCCCGGAGGGTTTCATCACTAAATTGCAACCACACTGAGTGTTGGAGGGCTCAGGGCCCAGACGGGGTGGGCTGGAGGAAAATATCCCATTGTATGGTTATGGTTTGTATCTTTGTGATAAATCGACTCCGGATATACTATTCGAGTATAGACTGGGAAATTTTGATGAATGGGGATTTCGATGTTAATCAATTAACCTGATTGGTTCTCTTTTTGGCTTTATCACTCAATCTCTCTCTCTGCGGAGAAGCCCTTTTGCTAATAAAATGTCTATACCTACATACTAAATGTATAATTTGTAGTAGTGCCAAGTCTATGCAGGGTAGAAACGTTATGAAGGTTAGAAACAACAATTTACGAAATGTACCTATACTTTGGATGTGGGAGATTGTGTGAATGGATTATGTCTGCGTACATAATGTTTTGTTAATGAGTACCTACCTAATGTAGAGGGTTGGCGGTTGTAATTGAAAATGCGCTTTCAATTACGGCTGTTGCTTTTTTTTGAATGCAGTTCGAATGCTGAACCGGAATAATACCTCGAAATATCAAATAGTTGATATTAAAAAATACCTCCTCCTGGAATCCTAAAGTTTTCCAATACAAAAACTTTCCCTTCACGACAAGCTCTTTTTTTACCCCCCAATCCTCACACCAAGCCGCTTCACGTCACAGACTTTTGCTGCAAAAAAATTATTTCCAAATCCGAAAAGCTAAGTCTTGCATATATTGTGGGTTTTCTTTGATTTTAAATAGGCGTTCTGAACCAGTCGTAAAGCCAAACCGCTTCATATCACAAGCATCTTCTGCAGCAAAAATCCTCCGTTACAGAAAAAATTACTATAGGGAGTTGAATGAAATCAAAAGGAAGATAAACTGATTCAAGGAAATGGCTTTTGTGACTGAGCTCTATATAGTTTATCATTCTAAATATAGCATGAAGGAAACGTTTTTATCCTTTTAAAACTCAATTTTCAATTCAATTTTCAATTCAATTTATTTTATTTAATTCCAAGCAATTTAAAAACTAATTAACAATTGTCTTATATTAAAAATAGAGCGGAAGCAAATAATAATGTTAATTCCGTAACTCTGGGAGTTAGTGTGGAATGACATCTGAATTCTAGATTTCAATTCAAATAAAAATTTTAACATCTGATGTGGGGTGACATTCGATGCTAATGTTAATAAAATCAAAAAATTAATTTGTGTACATAATATCTTCAAAAAAGTATTTAGGAGAGAGAACAAAAAAGTAATTCAAAAGGCTAAGATAATATTAAAAATTAATTAGAAGCATAAAAAAAAACTGACAAAACAATAAAATAACAGACTTAGCTTGTGCTGGTGATCAAGTCATACACCTCAACATTGATTCTATTGTATTATATTCGAATTCGAATGAAAATAACCAGTGCTTGACTCTATTAAGAAAAGATGGAGAGTTATCAATTGTCCTGATGAAAGATGGAAGCTTGTTAAACATTTTAGGGGCTGTAATGGTGTAGAAGTTTGAAAAGTGAGTTGTGTTGGCAAAAGGAACGATGGCAAGATGCATGTTGTTTACACGTAGATTGTAGAGTTGAGAATTTCTGCAAGGCATGTTGCCACTACGCTTGAAAAATTCCCTTAGCACTTTGAAAATGTAAAGGTGTCTTATGGGTAAGATGCGCAATTCTCTAAAAAGTGGCCAGCTAGGGGTAAGACGACTACGATTAGTAATAATCCTTATTAAGTGCTTTTGAGCAATTAATAATGATTCAACTGACGTAAAATACGAACCGCCCCAACTGGTTATGCCATATTGCAATTTAGAGTGAGAAAGACCATAGTATACTGACTTTAGAACTTGTTTGGAGCAGAATGGTTTAATAAGATACATTTTTCGTGTCGTCAGGAGCAAATGAGATTTAATTGTGCGAATCTGTTCTTTCCAATTTAGATTATTATCGATTGTCACACCGAGGTATTTAAAATTCTGTACCGACTCAATTTTAAAGCAATTTGCTGAGCACTGGTTGTTACAAACAAAATTACATTTTCCACAACTATGTATAGGCAAGCAAAACTTTTCGCAATCATGGGCATGAAAATAGATATTGAAATCCTGCAAAATATTTGCCGATATTTTGAAAGACATGATCTTTGTTTTTTCGCTAACAATTAGCTTATGTTCAGCAAACCAAAACCTTAGTGTTTCCAGATCTTCCAAAATCTTCAGAACACATTCAAAAATTGTCTTGCATTGATAAGTGAGGGCTACGTCGTCCGCAAAGGCCGTGGAGGATCCATTCAGGTTTAGTTCGAATAAAGAGTTGATATAAACTAAAAACAGTAGAGGGCCAAGAACTGAACCTTGTGGTACTCCATTTTTTAAGAAACTGAATTCACTAAAAATTCCATTTACGGAGACTCTTTGCTTCCGACACTTTAAGTATGAAGTGAGCCACTTGTAAAATATTCCCCGAAAGCCAGCTCGATATAACTTCTTAAGGAGTAAGTCATGATCGACCATATCAAATGCTTTGGTCATGTCCAGAAAGAGCGCCATTGTGGAATTGTTACAGTTCATGCTCTCATATAACTGAGAACAAACACAAAGAATAGCGTCCTCCGTTGACATACCCCTTCTGAATCCGAACTGATTTCCGTTAAAAAAGTTGTTTTTATCTAAGAAACCAACGATGCGTGTTTTAATCAGTTTCTCGAAGATTTTAGAGAATGTAGGTAGCAAAGAAATAGGTCTGTAGTTTCCAATATCCTTTTTATTGCCCTTTTTAAAAAGTGGAATAATTTCAGCAGATTTGAGATGAGTGGGAAAGCAACCGCACTGAACACTTAAGTTAAATAGGTAGCATAAAACGTCAACAATATTCAAACCTATTCTTTTTGATAACGAGCTCGATATACCATCACTAGTGCAAGATTTTTTGTTTTCTAAAGTCATTATTTCCTTATAGATTTCGAAAGAAGTAAAAGGTTGAAAAACAAAGCTATTACATTGCATTCTGCCATGAGATCTATCCGAAAATTCGGAGCAACTGCAACTTGAATGATGACCTAAAGATGGATTTAATTTTTCCGAAATTTCAGAGAAGTAAGAATTAAATCTAGTTGAGATACTTTTCGGATCTGTTAATAAAACACCACCAGTTTCCAGACTATCAATATTATTTTTTTGTTTATTTTTGCCAAGAATCTCGTTCACTATGTTCCATTCCTTTTTAATATTACCCTTGGCACGTTGGAATGAATCAAGGTAAAACTTATTGCGCGTTTCCTCAGTATTTTTTCGGACCAGTTTACAGAGCTTATTATAATAATTCTTAAGTTTAGGGTTTAGTGGGTGTTTTCTGCACTTAGCTGCAATTTTATTTTTCCTTTTCACCAAATTCAAAAGACTATGGGTCATCCAAGGCTTCAAAAAGTTATTTTTGCAACTAACGGGTAGGACAGATGCACAGTCTTGAACATGTTTTTGTAATATTTGAAGAAAAATATCAAAAGCAGATGACGGATTACTTTCTAAAAAGATTGGTGTCCAGAATTCATACTTTAAACGTTCGTTTAACAAATTGTAGTCAATTCTATGGATTTTCCTAATCTTAGTGATAGGGCTTTTCATTACTGAACTGTTCCTCATGCACAGCGCGACCATAGAATGATCTGTAAGTTTGTAATCGTTCACTACACCATAAAATAAATTTTTATTGTTTTTACGAAGACGCACAAAAATGTGGTCAATGCAGGTCTTTGTTGAATTGGTTACTCGGGTATGCTCGTTTATGTAGCTTTTAAGCCCATTTGAAGCCATGAGAAACAGATATTTTTCTGTGTCCCTGTCAGATTCATTTAATATGTCTATGTTAAAATCACCTGCGACAATCAAGTTTCTGTCTTTACTGTCGCAAAGCGCGTTAGTGAATTCTTCAATAAAATCACCTTTACTAAATTCATGCAATCTGTATACACACAACATTGTATAAGCCTCATTCTGAAAATCTAACGAAAGCTTTACTACATCAGCGCTATGCAAATTAAGCTCAGAGCAATTGCGTACACAACCATCCTTAACAAAAGCAATTACACCACCAGCTGCATAATTATCATTGAAGTTACCAAAAGGAGTATAACCCGGTATATCGTAAGAGTCTAGCTCATTTTTAAAAATCCAGATTTCACTTAGGACAATAATAACAGGCAAATTTTCAAATGATTCAAGTTGACTCAGAAAAATCAAGAAATTTTTTCTCATACTGCGAATGTTCTGATGCAGACAAAATATTTGAGCACAATTAAGAGAGAGGACTGGGTATTCACATGCATTAGGAAAAGAAAACGGAACGAAATTAAGAGAACTCATAATTTACCAAAATCAGCAGCACAAACTATTTTGATTGGATTGTCACCCTCCTTCTTCCGCAAATAAACAATTCCATTTCTGACCCACACATATGCGTACCCCTTCTCCCTTTT
The DNA here is from genome assembly GCA_947623515.1 of Neoascia interrupta. NCBI lineage: Eukaryota > Metazoa > Arthropoda > Insecta > Diptera > Syrphidae > Neoascia > Neoascia interrupta. Next base: position 44,301,759 of record OX392462.1, on the reverse strand, counting down.
CAGCGACAATGCAGTGTTGAGTAGATGACGTGTCACGTAAGTTAAGCAGTCATTTATGAACATCTTCTCCGGCTCACCATCAGCGTGCAGTTGCAGTAGTGACGTAGTTAGCTGTATTTTTTTGTCTCTTTTTGCTTGCATCACTTTCTCTTTACACAGGCGAGAGACAAATTTGACGTGAAGAATATTTGTTTTAAGCTGCTGTTTTTGATTACCGTTTGATGCACTAGTTTGCCGCTTAGCGATCTGCTTAGTGTAGCATAGGTCGATGTCCTCCCTTTTTACATCACACAGTAACCCATCACGAAAAATCTTCAGAGCCGAATCGATGTAGGAAGTCTCATTGCCACAATCCGGAACGTTGAAAATCTCCACTGAATTGGCTGTTATTTGTCGTTCAAGGTGACCGTTGCTAATACAATTCGCGCACCTCCAGCGTTGATTGTCTTTTTTCTCGGCCGGCGTAGATTTGGCGCATTTTGCATGTGCAAGACAACCGCAGTCACGACACTTGACCTTAGCTTGCGTTCGGTCTATTTTATCTCCGCAGATATTACAAGCCATTTTAGAAAAATAAACACCGACTTGAAAATCGTTATGAAGAATTGTTCCCGAAAGTGTGTGTACCCCACGACAGACAGCTGAGAACTCGATAATTTATTAATAAAATCTCCAACTTCACTTGGAGATTTTATTAATAAATTATAAAGAATTTTAAGAATTTAACCTCTGCATGGCACTGTTATATTAATCAACGCTTCGAAATCTACCTTATAACCTCTGACAAATTCAGGAAAGGAAACAAAAACTGCCATCGACTCAAAAAAGAGAAAAAGCTCTTTAAAGTTAACATTGCCTATACTTACATCCACCCATATTCAGGATATAAATATATATAAGACCCTTTCTCGTCAAGTGCCGAATGCCAAAAGTGACCTTCACTAAAAACAGGACAAATAAAATTGAATCTCAATCAACTATCGGAGAATAAAACAGATTGTCTAGTCGGCATCGTATCAAATTATCCCATCACACCGATAAGAATGACATTTTCGACCTCGTTTTCTAGTCAGTGGTTGGTTGGTCCCTTTCGAACTTATTTCACTTTACCCTCGATTTCTTCTGGCAGAATGACACGAAACCAATTACTATCACCCGACAAGACAGTTGGTTCCGCTGAACTAGGAGCATACTGCCTGCCGTCATATACTTCCAGACCATCACGACAAGCACTTATCATGAAAAAACAATTTGTCAATCTGTCATTCATTTGGAATTTACTTGGGCCATATATCATGCGCCCGCCTTCACTTGGGACACTCGTCTTTTTTGGTGCCGCTTCTGCCATATTTGTGCAGGAAGCAAGCACACGCTTATGATGGGCCACCAGTCGCTATCACCATTTGTCTCTCCTGGTTGGAGCGCGTCAGTTATCCGAAAAGGTAACGCAGAGAAGTGGCGGTCCCGGTAAATAAGTCAAAGAAAAAAATACCGAAAATAACTAATAGACTTCTTTGCAGCCGACAAGGCATGGGGGTAATAAAAATCTAATCGCTGGAGTTTATTTTGGGTCACATTCCCAAGCAGAGCAGATCATCGGGCATATCCTAAGGCATTTTAAAGGTAGAAACGGAGGTATGTATTGAATTTTGAATACTTCCTTACATGCCAGCATCCTCGGTACACGCCGGCGATTTGTTTGACACATCCCGCTTTGAGAAATGTCTGAACGTGCCTTTCCGGCTTACTCGAAGGATGCCAGGGCCAGGGAGTATAAAAAAAGCGACTAATTGACCAGACAGTCGTTCATTAAACCAACTCGATAAGATCGGTGTCCCGGCGCTGGAGGTGCAGGTGCGCGCTTACTATTAGTGCTATATAATGCTATATCGATTACGAACCGTTTTAATTCCTCAAAGAACGGCTACCCACACAAGACACCGTCTTCAAAAAATCCATAAAGATATCAATCGTTTTCAGTTTTTTCTCTTAACTTTCTCCTTTCTTCGGTTGGGAATAAGATTGTAATAAAAAAGGAAAGAACAAATCCTTCAAGCAATCGTCTTGAACAAGTCAATTTGTATGAATGGCTTGGATCCAATTGATTCGACCTGGGTACAGTACAAATGGTGTGGGTATAGATGCCGAAGGATGCGGCGGTGTTTTTTCCCCTTTCGTCATGTTCATTCTTAAATAAATCATTAAAATCTTCCACCTTTGAATCCTTTACAATGGGAATGGATTTTATTTGCATTCAAATCCAAACATTAATAGTCCTTTAATTTTCTTCTTTTTTATGGCAGCAACCTCCGTACTCCTGGCCAGGACAGAGTCCTATCGAAATTGCCAAGACATCATAATTCCACTAGAGAGATTTTTTTACTTTCGATTTACTGTTGTTATTTTCAGGAATATCATGATATTGAATGCATTTCATCGTAAAAGGCAATCAATATAATTATTATCCAAAATCTTGGAGCTATTCGAGTCATGCAGAAGGAGGTAGTTTATTTCAAACTGTGAGTATTTTAAGGTAAAGGGCCTGATTTGGCTTAAGATTTCTTTTATGACTCAACGATGAATACGTTTGAAAAAGGAGGAATACGGTGAATACGAATGGACTTGGGAAGATCGGTTTTTTAAAGAAATTCGTAAAAGTTTGATAACTGCAATGAGGATGCCAAGGAGTAATTATGGATCCTTAAATATTTTTTACGTGGAAAGTCTATTCTCTAAGACATACATCTCTAAAAGATTATCAAGATCTCCGCTCTGGACTTGGAATCCTTCATTCGTTATGCGCATGTTATTGCTAAGCTCCACTAAGGCGTTCTTATTGTTGCAATAAATCTTGAGTGTAGAAGAAGATTTCAGAAATGGTTAGGAATAAAGTTTATAATTGTCCAGAGGGCATTTAATTAAAGTGCAACGTAAAACCTATGAGCTATCAATTAACCCTTTTATGATACATGCAGGTATTAAGCCATAAATGCCACCTATTTACTCAACGAAGTATTTTTTTGTAAGTACAACTTATTACTTAGCAATTCATTGTTGCCAACTACCGTAGCTTTGAACACCTGAATTGTAGTCTTTTGATTTTTCTTTATTGGAATTGAGGCAACCCTTCTCAATTTAAAATATATAGTATTAAATATACAATATAATTTAGTTAACGCGTAGGCACTATACTAAAGTTTAAAATGATTACATCCTGACGGTGTCAATTTTTTGTAAGTACTCTAAGAGTCATGAAAATCGAAAATTTTTCCTTCAACTACTTTAGAAGATATGGGGCGAAAAGTACTATTTAAAGTATCAAGTTAGCACTTTCACCTTAATTTCTGCCAATACCATTTTTTGTCGCTTTTTGTACTTCAAGAGTTTCGGAAACCAAAAAGTTGTCGTTCAACTATTTTAAAATATATGATACAAAAGTACTATTTGGGGTGTGATAGTACCACTTTAAAAATTTTACTTCTGAACAGTGTCATTTTTTTGTACTTCAAGAGTTTTTGAAATAAAAAATTTGTCGTTTACCTACTTTAGAAGGTATAGGCGAAAAAGTACCTTCAACATATTTGGAGTATCAAGTTAGCACCATCACTTTAAAATTTAATTTTTGCAAATGCCATTTTTGTTTTTTTGTGCACTGCAAGTGTTTCGGAAACCAAAAAGTTTTTATGCAAATATTTTAGAAGATATGATAAAAAAGTACTATTCGGCACTTAAGTAGGTAGTACTAAGTACTGAACTTTTTAAGAGTTTTACTTCTGGACAGAGGCATTTTTTTGTACTCCAAGGGCTTCAGTATCAAGTAAGCACCACCACTTTTAGTATCTATTTTTTGTTAATGCCATTTTTGGTAGTTTAATTCAATCCTTATGTAATTGAAGAGTTTCGGAAACCAAAAAGTTGTCGTTCAACTATTTTAGAAGATATGATACAAAAGTACCTTCCTTTCGGAATGTGATACCACCAATTTTTTTGTACTTCAAGAGTTTCAGAAACCAAAAATTTGTTTTTACCTATTTTAGAAGTTATGGGCCGTAAAGTACTATTTGGAGTATCTAATCTATTTTTCTAATGCCATATATTGTCGTTTTTAGACCTCCTATTATAGGATAGGAGGTATCTATATTACGTTTGTCACATAGTTTGTAACGCGGTAAAATAATAATGATAGACTCCCAAGACCTTAAGGGCATGTGATCGAGACCGAATTCTGAATCGAAAAAGCTATGTCCGTCCGTCCGTGTGTCCATCCGTCCATCTGTCTGTATGCCACATGTTTAAATGCCTTAAATTTTAATCAAGGGTGCTGAAATTCGCCAACTGTTATCCGAACTGTTAACTAGGTTAACTGTTATCCGAAGCAATACAAGTGTAAACATTTTTCAAATCCGCCCACAATCGGTGCAATTGTCCAACTACTCCAGAGCTTTCAAAGCTGTAAGACGTCTTAAAAGCCTGATCTTAAAAGCCGTATCCTGTTTATTGTAAGATACACAAAATAAAAATTTAATCGCTTTACCTCCCTTGGCATTGATTTATAGGTTAATTTTTAAAATGCATTTTATTCAATTTTTTTGTTCCAAATCGAACATATTTTACTTAATATATTATGTAGTAAACACATAGTTCTACATTTCATTCATACAAGACTTTGGGCCACGCCCACATTTGGAGGCAGAATTGAACAAAAAATCTAAAAATTTTGAGAAAAACAAAATTTCGACTGGCCTAAAGCCTAATTTAGGAAAGAATAAAAAAAGTTGCAGGTTAGATGAACGAGACTTGATTGAAGATTTCGTTTATTCAATCTTTTTAGGCACGCCCCTCTTTTAGGGGTCAATATATTTATTTTTCAAAAATATTGAATTTAATCCAAAAAATTGCATTTTTATATTTATATAAATTTATGAGTAACATGGAAATATCTGTGTTATAATTGATAGTTTGTAATAAGGGGCGGTTGGACCACGCCCCTTTTCAATTTCAAATATCAAAAAATAACAATAACATCAGCATTATACAATGTGGGATAGGATTGGGTATTCAACGGTTCGTTTTACGGACTGTCACTTCTGCGTACAGACTGTAGCACTAACTCACTGGTTTTTTTGAACTTTAGGATCCGGCCATGTGTAAAAAAAAAAATAAAATCCTCGTGAATAAGAAATTCATAGAGTACAACTGGTGAGATTTATGGATTTAAGGCTAGCTGACTTCTAGCTAGTTGTTCTTCTCGATATTTCTTCGCTTTTGTGAGGAACCAAAGGCAGTTCTGAGTTCTGGAATCTGAGTAAGGAGCCGGTTGCTTATAAGAAAACTTTATCCTAAGCTAAGCCTATATGCAGCAGCAGTGCGTAAGCTTTGCTGTCTTTGTGTGTCTTTGAAAACGTATCTTTTTACCAGATTTGTATCCATTAAAGATTAGACGCTCCAGTCAACCCAACCTATAAAATACGTTAAAGAATGCAAAAATTTCTCAGCTAAAATGGGTGTCTGTCAGTTTGCATTGCTTTTAAAATAGGATGTCGCATCCATGTCGATCATTGTAGCAAACGTTCAAAAACATCCGAAATTCAATTTCGGTTTTCTTTTAATTTTCTCCATGAATTCGTGCACGTAAAATGGATCCACTCATGACTTTGAAGGTATTAGGATTTTTGTCGAGAGGTTTTTCCGGGATTTTGTTGAACATCCCGGAGCATGTTGAACATATGCGTAAGGGCAAACCAAAACCACGAAACAAACTCAAATAGCATTTCCTTGTCGGAGCAGACGTTCAAAGATCCGCTTCTATTTGTCGTTTAGTGCACATTGTCGTATTTGTTTAGGTAAAACAGAGCCCCAACCCAAAACCATCCTTATAAAAGGTGTGATTTGTTTTTACGTATATGGTCTAGACCTGTTTGTTGAGTGTGGTTCAGCACTGGGATATTTCTGAGCATCATCCTTTCAACGAATACAAAACATGTGTACCCACAGTGTACACCCACATTTCCTGAACATAGGGGGCAAAAAAGGACTTCCCCCAGCCCCATTGGGGTGGGTTGTCAGGATGTTTCTCCAGCTCGAACAAAGGAAATTGCCTGCTTTCTGTTTTGGTTTTCCTATTTGGCGACCAAACAATAAGGCCGCACGATAAGTCCTTCTAACAAATTAAATCGCAGTTCCGAATGACGCGGCCGGTGTGTAAGTCCTTAAGGTATATTACAAATTACACAAGCAACCTCGGGAATGTCACCTGCTATGATTTAATGACTTCCACTCTTGCCAGCTCGACTACCTTACCTATACATAATTTCTCGCATAACTCATAATTGAAACTATTAAATCGAAACGTTGATTTGCATGCGTGATAGCAGAGTCCAATTACATAAATCTGTTTGATCATTTCATTAGTCGTGTGTCCGTGTCAGAGTCGGTGCTGCTCGGTGGACGTGTGGGGCGACGCTCGGAGCGGTGTGTCATTTCTCATTATATCCCCTCAACTAATCCTGACATGACCTTTGGACTGCTGACTTATCCGGTAGGTGTAGGCGTAACATTATGTCTCTAGAATTTTCCGCCACATAGGTGTGACTTTATTTCATATCGAAATGCTGCCAAAAAAATTTGCCAACGCATTTTGCCATAAAACATCGCCATATAATTACTGGCCTGGGCTGTGTACCAATGGCGCGTTATCCTTAATTAGTGGATGCGGTCAAAGAAGTTTCTGAACACATTTCTTCAAGCTTATGGTTGGTCTTATGGAGAGTTGTTATGGTTGTTGAAACACGTAAAAAGGTGCTAGATACGAGACGTCTCTGCTGCTGCTGTGCATATGTGTGAGTGTGGGTATGGGTGGGAAACCACGTGTGTTTGCACTTCCATCAGGGTCAATGAAAGGAGGCTATGAAGGTTTATCTCAAGGCATTTAATTTAGTGCCGCATTATGTAGCATGGGATTAGAGACTACATTCATAATCAAGGACACTCATAATGGGTTTTCATGCCTAAGAACATTTCCTTTTTGCTACACTTACTCCGACTTCCTTCGTCACGAGGATTTCGTTGGTGGAGGGTGGTATCTGGTAGCAAGAAAATTACAGCAATAATTGCAAAACAGTATTTGGAAAAATTAACGATCTGCTTAAGAAAAGATGCGGGCGAGTGGTTGGTGACTTAGTTTAGTCGATTGCATATAAGAGACTAATGAGAAGGTGATACTAGACCTCATACTAGAAGATACCTGACTGAGCAATCAATATATTTATTTTGGAACGAAAATTTTCTATCAACACTGTTTTATTAAAAAAAAAATAATTAACAACCCTCCTTGCAAAGCTAATGTCCTTGTCCGTATGCAAGACAGGTTTTTGCGTCGTATACTTCAAGGCGACTTTTGTTTTTTTTTTGTCTTGCTTATTGCGAAAGAAGGATGCGCAATATCTTTATCGTTTCTTTTCACCTAAATAGCAGTGACAAATTAAAGTTATTTATAAACATTTTTATTTGTTTTCGCCGACGACACGTTGCCGGCAACAAGACCTTGAAGGGTAGGCGGGTGGGAGTGCAAGTGTAGTACTACATATTTACACCTTCACGGTGTTAAACTCACCTCGTCAAACAAAAACGCTGTGAAAAAGTGGAAAAGTTGAAGATTTAAATCTGTCATATGTCATATGCAAGTCAAAAAGACAGAAGAAGCTAAAAAAAATCTGTGTCCTCATGGGGTATACACTAACAGGGGGATTTGGCTGTGAAACAAATGAATACTTTAAGCGAAAGCACCTGATACTTGGGTGCCCGCCCGCAAAGCTGGAGCCAGATTGACGCCTTCCTTCTTCGTCATTTTATACGGTTGCAAATGATAGAAGGCAAGGGTGGTGTCTTAAATAAGCACATTTGATATTAATTAATTTCCACAATTAGCCAAGGTAAATATTTTATACAAGTGTTTTGCCAACGATAAATTATTATCCTGGCAATTTTCATGGGACATTGTCTAACCTTTTTTCAACTCTATCTCAGCTATGCTGGAGTGTAAGGATTTTAAATCTTTTCTGAAGTTCCTTTTTTCTATGAGTTTTTTTCTTACGTTTCTGGTTTTTTTCCTTACCCGTGCCAGTGTCAGGCTAACTGACATTTGGGTTTTTATTTGGGTCCTTGTATTCGGGTGTAGGTACGCTAGGCGCATTTAACGTTTTACACTGGTATCTAGAAAGGCATTTAAGAAGAGCGTCGCACTGCCGCCTGCCATGCCCTTGGCACTTGGCAGTCAGTCCTCTTTGATTTATTGAAATTTTGTAAGCCTGTGTGTGTGCTCTAGTCTTAACACAGCCATTGGTTTAACATACATAATGGCAGTAGAAGAGGGAGAAAATATCAGACTTACGACACGTCTGTCACAAGGACTATAGGTAAATACTTGACGTAGTACCTGTAAGGTGCTAACCAGCATTCCATCGGAGATAGTCGTGGCGTTGGTCGGCGGCAGCTATGACGACGAACTATGGAATTAATAGTTGAGAAGGGTACCTAAATGAAAAGAGAAATATTGCCTTCGGTTTTCGTTGTCATCCTCTTCTGGGTCTGGGAAATTATGTGTAAACAGGTTAATACTGGCGTTATGCCGAGCAGTGTTATAGTGCACTGCTTGAAGGTGTAAAGTATAGTATACTCGCTGTCGCAGGTTTAATTTTATTACAAACTTTGTAGACATTAATATTTGTTGTTCGAGGATCAAGAAGTACCTACCTTTTGGATTGATGTTGTTATGATAATTAAAACGTCTGACGATGAATTTGAATGGGCACCTCATATCAGTTTTTTAAGGCCTTTGCTCACCAAAGTAGTTATTCAGAAAAAAGAGATAAGAAACTAGTCATAAAATATAAAGCCGAATGATTGAGAATAGAGAATATAAAAAGATCACAAAAAAAAGGACTTAGGTATGCTTTATAAACTTTTATACCCTTATATATATATATATATATAAACTACCCCAGGTTATATTAAATCTAATGTCATCCGTATGTAAAAACTTTTTTTTCTTTAATTTTAAGCTATTAAGCTGGAAATTGGTGGGTGGCCTTAATATTCAGTCGTTCAGATGACCCTTGAATATAAATTAAATCCGCCTACAGATACGCCCACTTTAAGCCTGTATGTGCGACAGAGTTGCAAAAGAATACATTTTTTTAGAATTCAAGTCCAAAAGACTTAGTCATACAGACTTCTGTTTCCTGGACTTCACTTCCTTTTTGAAGTCTTTAGCTGGGCCACTCACTTTGGGCCAATCCTGAATTTGAAATCAAGCGATTGCATTCGTTTGAGACTGTAAACTTTGAAGTCCAACCATACTCTTGAAGTCATCGCCATTCCTTTAAAGTCTTTTGGACTTCAATTGTTTTCGTCAAGTGCTTTTGAATACGCTTCTACTTTGCATGAAGAAAATGTATGAAAACACATAAAAGAATAACATTTTTGAAGTTGTTTTTTAGGGTACTTAGGGTATTTTTATTTCTTCGGGTGATTGCAGTTTTAATACATGCACTGTTGTTTTTTCCTTTTTGTTTTATTTTTGTTTTACTTCAAAAAGTTCAAAAGTTTGTTTAAAAACGCAAAATAAGCAGAATTTGATCACTTAAGCCAGAAATTTGAAAGGAATTTTGAAAGATTTTTTTTTGAAGAAGCAGAATTTTGAGTCACGAAAACAGAATTCTGAGTCAAAATTCTGCCGCGCTCCCAAATTCTTTCTACAAAATTCTATTACTGCAACTTTAACCAACTTTTAAGCAGGTCGTAGTTCTGCGTTCAAAATTCTGCTTTTCATAATACTGACTTAAGCAATAAAAATCTAGTTTTTTAAGCAAACTTTTTACTTTTTTTAATTAAAGCATAGGCACAAAAAGTGTCCGGTGTACTTTATGTGCTAGATTTTATTTCCTATTCTTTCCTTAGTAAAGCTAAAAAGCAGTCTAAATCCATGTTTTTATGGAAAATTATAAGTTTTTCTTGAATTCTGTCTCTAAATGTGACAGTAAAACTTTGTGTGAACGAAATACTGAACCAAGTATTTGCTACAGAATATTCATTGAAAAATGTTCTTGTTTTGAACAAAACTATTAAATAAATTGTTTTTGAAGGTTTACTCTTTAAATCGATGCTACGCCCACTAGGGGCGGTCTGCCGATTTCGTTTTCACTTTTTATATCTTATAATCATAAGGAGCTTTTCACGACTTCTCACAGTTTTGGAAGCACTAGAGATATTTGCACATTTAGACTGATGGTGGGCGTGTCTGTGGGCGGATTTCAAAAATTTTAACATGTTCTAGCTTAAAATTCAAGACCTAAAAATTGGTGACATAGGGACGGACATGGCTAATTCAACTCAGAATTCGTTCTCGATCGTGTGCCCTTAAGGTCTTCGAGGTCTTTCCTTATTATTTCTCTATGTTACATTTTCGCCCGTATCTAACTTAATATATTCCATTCCTATTGAATAGGGTATAAAAAGCAGGAGAGAAAGTTTTTTTTTTAAGAACAGCTGATTTCCAATTAAGAAATTTACACATTTACTGCGTAGGTACTAAAAATGAGCTTGACCGGTTATTGTTAAGATCTTTTTATTGAAAAGTATGACAAAAATTGAGGTTTATATAGAAAATGGGTCCTTATGGCCTTATAAAAAAAGCCATTTGACTCAGAAAAAAAAATTTTTAAGGCAATTTTTATGCCCCGACCGAGGGTATGTTAAGTTTGATGTATAGTTTGTAATGCAGTGAAATCATCATCGTAGACCGCTAAGACCTTTTAGAGATATCAATGGCACCGACAGGAGAATCGAAATGTATGCAACCTCCTAGTATAAAGCATTTAACAGTAATATTTTTATATCCCGCCCACTTTTTGAGGCGTGGCAGTTTTGTTTTGGTATGGTCGGGTATTTTGCAATCCATCGTAGGTGGACTGAAGCTTTTGCATACGCACTGTTGCACTTTCTCACTTGTTTTTTTTTTTTGGATTAACAAAAGCATCTTGAGTGAGAGAACTGACTCCGTTGTCGGGGTTATTCAATTCTCGCTATGGTAGTTGTTGACGAAAGCCCGGGATCAATTATCGGGACAGACGTATTGATTTGTTTGTTTATTTTTTTGCCCTCAAAGACCCTCATCATCCCAGTCCTGCTTTACGGTGCAGAAGCATGGACCCTGTCAAAGGCGGATGATTACGGACGATTGACGATCCCGTCTGCATAGACGGATAGTGGAGGAGGAGATATAATGGTACAGCGATACCGACCAAGCCAATAGAGTCAAAACCGAACGTCTACGATGGCTGTGTCATCTAGAGCGGATGGACACCAACGCCCCGGCCCGGAAAATCTTCGAATCCACACCGCAGGGACGACGCCGTAGAGGAGCACCGAGACTCAGGTGGCGCTCACAACTGGAAAAGGACCTCAGCTAACTTCGCGTGCGAAACTGGAGACAGCTAGCTAGAGACAGAGCTGGCCGGCGAAGCTTGTTGGCTGAGTAAATAACTACTTACTTACTTACACCTTAAGTAAGTATGTAGTTATTTTTTTGTTTTTAAAACGGGGGACGAAAACCTTCGTAAGTCCTTCGTCAACTAACTCCAAAAAGAGTCACAGACTGACCAACAACATTTTTTTCTGGGAAAAATAAAGAACGAACCAACAAATACAAATGCCAACAAGCTCATATAATGTACATACCTTACCTGTCTATACCTTACTGAAATATATTTGAAAAAAAAAACCGTAAAAAAAGAACAGACAAAAAATTAAATAGGTACCTACGTGGGTTTCCAGTCTTGGAAAACTATTGGACTAACATTACTTACTTTTTTAGTTTATTTTATTATAGTATATATTATACCTAAAGTTCTTAACTGATATAGATTTTCAATGATATCTCGCTTTGTTTTTAATAAACAATTTTCATATTGATTTCCCTGCCTTGAGGTGCTTGGGTCAAAAAGCAAAAAGCTTCCAACTAATCTCAGGAGTGCATTTCACAAACAAAAACTAAATCCTTACATGCTCACTTCACTTTTTCTGTTTATCTTGTAAACTAAAAGCTGTACAATAAAAGTTTGTGTGTATTCTATTTTCAGAATAAACCATGATTCTCCGAACATGCAGATAAAAATTATGGAGCGAAAAACATCCATCTGGACAGCAATCCTATTGGTAAGTAAATTGCTAAAATCTAACAAAAAAACAAGTCTAAATAACGTCATACCTAACAGTATGCTGTGCTACCACCTCCGCCCAAGCGGATTGAAACAACAATAAATTTACAAAACTTAATAAAAAAAGTAAAAATATCTTGCACAATTTTGACAGGCGAAAGAGGAAAATCTAAAATCAACTAAAAAAGAACCCAAACCTCCCTCTTTTTCCCAAGAACATTCTATATTCTGCGCCCGAGGAGGACTTGTGCTCCCACAAGTAGAAACTTTTGTTTGCCCAAAATGTCCAGGCTTAGATACAAAATGAATTACCTCCTTGTGGCACAGCTAGTGGACGTTTGGAACAAACAATCGTCATAATATCCTCAAGTGCACGTATAATATACACAGGTTGAACATATTGCACAGGAAATACGGGCGGGGGCAAAAAGTCACAGAGTTATAGCGTAAACAAGACTCCGGCTAATTATCCGAAAAGGTTTTTATATTAGCTCTAACATAATGTCAGCAATCAGTTTGCTTTAAAAAGCAAACCTGAAAGTTAATCCAGATATCAATCCGATATCCCCCGTCTCAAATAAAGGAGAACGCCATATTCTTTTGTAGAATGTTAATTCGGGAAACCCTATGGGTATCACTTGTTTCCTGTGTCCCACCTTTATGGTGCTTCTTTTTTCGCTCCCGCACAAACGTAGATGAGCTATCGCAGGATAAAATCCCAAACACATACACGTATACACACAGCATGGGTGAGAGGTGAATCAATCAATTCACTTACGTTCCCATCAATTATTTATGTGAAAGCTTTTATGGCAATTGAATGGACTATCACATTTGCAGCTGTTTTGTGTCGAACCCCGATGGATTTGCCTACATTTCGTGTCCGTCCCCATCCAGCACACCGGTTTAAAGAGTAGTCGTCTGAATCTTTCTATCAGCAAAAAAATCTCAATGTAATACCGGAACGTTTTAGTGTCTGCCTATCAAAGAGCAGCAGTGAATGTCCATCAAACAATTTACAGATTTTCCACACCAGATAACTCGAAAAGGGGATGCTGTACGAGGTTGATTTTTCTCCTGTTTTTTTTTTCGGGGTGGTATGGTGTTGATTTGGGTCGATTCGCTAACTCACAGTTAGAGTGACAGAAGTAACAAGTAATCGAGTAATCTCATCAAATGCAACTGTCTATGCATTTAAAAGTCACTTTTTGGAAGGGTTTCCCGTTTGCAACAGAATTCAGTATAGCACCGAGTGGACACACACAAAGTGAACAAAAAAGGGAATAATATTCCTTTGCAGATATTCAGAGCTCTGCCTTAGAGGCTGTGAAACGAGGCGAATATAAAGAAGGGCAAAACGAAGCCTAGCGCGCTGGCGACGAAAGTAGCCTTTTTCAATTTGTCACTCGTTGTTTTGAGTGGACATAAGACAAAATAAAAATAAAATTCAAAAACTAAAGAAAAAGCAAAAAGTATCCTTCTGCTCCAAAGGCAGCGTGTATACCAAAGCACACAGGATATAGCCTAGTCAGAGAGCCACAGTCACTGTGTCGTGCCGATAGGCAGCAGCACCAGTAAGGAACAGCACAATAGCAGGACTAGCTGGAAGCCGGTGGTGAATAATGCATGCTACGAATTCAGTCGAGTGGATTAACAATCCGAATAAAATGTTCGTCCTTTGAGTGGACGTCTGCTGAATGCGACCACACAGGGTGCTACTAGGCTTACGCCAATGGCAAACGGTCATGGGTTAAATATTGAGACTATCATCGAATATTGCACAATTTCGATTTAAATAAATATTTTGTTTCGCTTCGGTATTATGCAGTGTTGGATAAAATTTAAATATCCATTCCGATATTAGTATCCATTTAAATATGCGAAAGATTGAAAAATATTTTTAAAAACCTGTAATTCAGATCGTCGTTTTTCTCGTTGAATGGTTCAAGAAGAAAACCACATTAAGGAAGTGTTATTAGCCCTTTTCTTCTTTCCGAAAGTGCCTAGGGCCGATTGTCTTTGACTAAATTTTGATCACATGCGCTTACGGTCTTTTTCCACGAGTAACACTGGGTCTGATGGGAGCGAAAGCTGTGGAAGGCCGCTGATAAGCCAAGTTAAAACAGCATTTAAGATAAAAGTAACCGTAGAAATAGCGATTAGTCTGTAGTTGTATATACTATAATAAGTAATTTGAAGATGTTTTGTAAAAGCTTTTACACTTCGCAAGGTCGCAGCAAAACAAAGAAATAGTAATATTTTTTACAAAAATTGTTTAAATTACTTTTTTTCTGATGCTTAAATTTTGATTATGTTATCCTGTATATTCCCTTCGGTTTAAATTTCATAAATGCAGTAATATTTATAAATTTCATAAACACCAATTTAAGACGCGATCCCCATTCTCCAGATGGGCCTCGGTCTCGGAGAGGTTCTCTACCTGGTCCGACCAGGCCCGACCGGCTTATTTTTCTAACCCACCCAATCATATGATTGGGCGAAAACTCGTATCCCAGCATATGGTCTCATGATAATTGTGCAATAGTACAAAGAACATGGCCAAAAATAAATTGAAGTGCTCCTTTCTCCACCTGTTCAGTTTGTTCTTATATTAAGAAAGGTCAACTAGCTCACACCTTCCTTTTTCTGAAACATTAAGAATCATCAACAAAACTCCATGTTTCTAAAATAGCCGTGACCTTCGGTTTTCTACTTTCAAACACGTAGCTCAGATCTGCTATTGTGGAAAAGATTATTGCTCAAAATCCAGGAGAACCGGATTCGACTAATAGGGCTTCCGTGTGTAAGTAATAAGCACATATTTTAGGTCTACTTCATCCTTTTGTAGTGTGTCGCGCTCAGTCGGCTCAATTTAGTCGATTGTCAAAAATTGTTGGTCCTCTAATTGTCTGTAAAATTTGTTAAATTTGTTTGGGCCTAATCTAGTACCAAAATTGAACGCAAAACATTTTTCTAGGCTAAGTCAAGCCTAACTGATGGAACTCAAGTGTTCTTAAGCGGAGAGACTGGTCCGTAATGATAAAAAACCGTAGCGTTAACAGGTACATGTTCGAGGATCTTAACAATTCAACAGAGAGCCTTGACTTTAGCAAGATAAAAATACTCGTTCCAGTTTTTTTTTATGGGTTTATTTAATGTACATAAACGTCTCCCCCTTCGGGCACCTTCCTTTGAGGTGTATAGGAATAATCTTAACAGATAAGATGAGTATCGGCATAGACCGGATACATCAGCCGCTATATCTAAGTAAAAGTAAGCGGCTTCTTGGTCGGCGTCTATTATCCAGCTCAGGGTCTTGCAAATATGGCAGCGGCAATACAAACTATCTTTTTTTCAATGGCAGGAAGCCATTAAAAGGTTTACCATCCCTGTACCAGAGTGTGCAAGTTCTATCCCTGCACAAGCTTGAAACTAAAAGGCGACATAAAGATAACGTCATCGTTTGATTCTTTTTAACATAACTCGCCAACGATGACGCAACCCTGTCGTTTGTTAAGGATTTTAAATGAACTCTCTGAAGCTAGCGAGCACACTTCAACGACACACATACAAATGCACAATATCAGCGGAAGTAGACTTGCACTGCTCATCAGTGAACCCTTGATTCCATTTTCGAACATGCCACGTTGTACTGGAACTGTGATCGGAGCTCCTGGGTTTTTCGTAGGCCGTTTCATTCCCAGAGTGTCTCAAATCTCGGAAGGTCAAGTTCTTTTGTATTAATTTGTAAAAAAAAAGGGCTTTCGCATTGGGCGGGACAGTATATTTGTAAAGTGAATCGGTATAGGTTTGACACCCATAGAATACGTTGGCTCCTTAACGTTAGAGAATTCATTGCTGTCGTACAGAAAACTTAATTATTATCGCTGATTTTTTATAAGTAAGGAGTCCAAACTTGAATAAGTTTGTACTGCGTACGGAATAGGTGCTATTGCCCGAGGTTTAAGAATTACCATTATGTTCAATAAAAGGACAACGTGACCGAATATAAACTGCATGTAATTGTGCAGAGTAATTTGTGTTACGCACCGTGCCGCGATTGAAGTAACTCAGTCTGTCAGCGACCCGTCCTCTATTCATAATTGTGTATGCTGTTATAAAAAGTGTTGACCTTAACTGATCGGAGGCCTGTACCTACATTACCTTGACTTCTGTTTTGATGAAGCCCCCAAGATAAAATATTATTGATTAGATTATATGCTGTCATCAAGAAAAGACACCCAACACCGACGTCTTGGACAAAACATCACCATCGACAGCTATAACTTTGAGGTAGTTAGGGACTTTGTCTACCTTGGTTCCGCTATCAATTCAGACAATGACACCAGCGCTGAAATCAAACGAAGGATAACTCTTGCCAATCGCTGTTTCTTTGGGCTAAGAAGGCAATTGAGTAGCAAAGCCCTCTCTCGAGCAACTAAAGTGTCCATGTATAAGACCCTCATCATCCCAGTCCTGCTTTACGGTGCAGAAGCATGGACTCTGTCAAAGGCGGATGAAAACACTTTAGGCTGCTTCGAGAGGAAAATTCTTCGGACGATTTACGGTCCCGTCTGCATAGACGGAGAGTGGAGGAGGAGATATAACATCGAACTGTACGGGCTGTACAGCGATACCGACCTAGCCAAAAGAGTCAAAACACAACGTCTACGATGGCTGGGTCATTTAGAGCGGATGGACACCAACGCCCCGGCCCGGAAAATCTTCGAATCCACACCGCAGGGACGACGCGGTAGAGGAGCACCGAGACTCAGGTGGCGCACGCAAGTGGAAGGGGACCTCAGCCAACTTCGCGTGCGAAACTGGAGACGGCTAGCTAGAGACAGAGCTGGCTGGCGAAGCTTGTTGGCCGAGGCCCAGGTCCACCCCGGACTGTAGCGCCACCTTAAGTAAGTAAGTAAGATTAGATTATAGGATTATAGTTTTACAATTTATTATCTTTTAATTGTAGATAGATAATAGATATATTATCTATAGCATAGATCTTTTACATTGTTTACATCTTTAATTATTGCACAATTTACAGAGATATCGTAGTACGAATGTTACAATTGACAGTTTTTAAATAATAGAAAACAAAATTAAATACTTATAATTAAATTAAAGGAAAACACTACTTCAAAAACATTTAATAAACGAGAAAAAAAGAAGGGGCGAAAAGGGCTGGTACGTTGGCACTTGATTTCAAAACTATCATTACAAAAAACATTTTTTATCACATTCAATATTTATTAACTAAATAACGGAGAAAAATATATAAATAAAAAAATTAACATATAAACAAATAAATTATATAATAAAAATAAACATCAGGGTCTTAGACGGGTTAATTTTTCATCAGATCATAAGATCCTAAGCCCCAGATTTTTGACAAGTGTGTTTCGCAAAAATATTATTGGCTTATGATTGCTCATTAGTGGGTGAGACAATATAATCCACCCAGCCCAACAAACATACTCTCGAGAGATGTGCTCTACAAACCTAGAAAATTCTCTTATAAGACTCTCGTAAGACTCTTGAACACTCTCAGAACATAATCTTTTTTGAATAAATTTAATTTTACTCTCATAGCACACTCATTAAAAGGGTAAAAGGCTACCAGAGTAAAAAAGACGTAAACTCCCATTATGAGACAGTATTTGATTCTTGTTATGTGAGTTCAACTCTCATGTTACTCTCAAAGAGTAAAAGTGTTATAAGAAGAATCATAATGAGAGTCAAAGTATCGAAGCACTCATAAAAATACTCTTTCCAGCCTAACACTCTTGTTATGAGACCGGATGGCTGATAAAAATACCTATTTACGTAAATTCAAAATAAATGCGTCCCACCATCTGTCAAAAGTAATTTTGCCAGCATGTAGTGTGCTTGCGGTGACAGAAGTTTTTTAATTAATTTAGTTTATGCATTTCTTTATGAAGAAAAAAGTGTAGGTATCTGCAGCACAAATCGTCATCGAAAACATATTCATGGTCTGGTTGGCCAGCATGGATTGACTGACTTTTTTCTACACGCAAACAAACTCACAGTCAACTCCGATGACGTCAGATTTATATTAACTTTACCGGGCAATTGTCATAACATGCGTATGCCGTAATCTTTATATTCCTTCATTCATGTGCACGCGGCAAAATTCTGGTAAAAACAGGAACGCGTCTTTAAATAGTACGAAACCACGTGATTTCTAAATTCTTAAAAACAGTTTATTTACTCTGATTCGGGAAGACAAATGCAATTTTACTCTGGTTAAAAGGGTAAAACTCTGGAAAACAGCCAATATGCTCGCACGAGGAGAGCTAATCTCTGTTAAAAAAGCTTAATCGCTCACAAAAAGTGAATGACTCTTATTAGAAAACTATTTTTTCCGCCATTTAATTTCTTACCTTTTAGAGTTACCAACGTCAAGGCATACGCATCTAGTTGATTTGCATTCGCTTGTTATAAATAAAATTAAAAAAAATTTATACCGAAAAGATTTTATGAATGTACGAAGAAATGTTATTTTTTTTTGTAGGATGGTAAGAGCTATATTTTGGTTCTTATTATCCCCAAAAACTAGGACATATTTTGAAACGTATAGTTTGTAACAGTAAATAATTTATTACACGGCGTAATCGCATACCTAGCATTTTTATTGATTCAGACCGAATACGTAATCGACCATGTACCTAAATACGGACGGACATGGCTCATTCGACTCACATTTTGGCCGCGATCATATCCTCTTACATCCTATTTTACTCCTTACCCTGTTAATTGACGTAAAAACACATTTTAAACAGAGAAAATGCGGCAACCCTTCTGTGATGAGCTATCATTTATAATTAATTTATTAAATTGATTATTTTTGAGGCGCTTTGTTTTTATCGAAGTAAAATGTTAACTTTAGCAGATAAATTTTCAGTTGCACTTAGTTTTTGCATAAATAACCTCAGAACAAATATTATTAAAGTCAAAAATATTGATGACAATGGTGTACCATCAAACAGCGCATTGAAAATAACAATTTCTTTTAGGAGTATATCTTGTTCTCTTTTTCACTTCATGTCCTTATGAAAAATTAAAGCATTTTTGGCACACAACATGATAAAGATGGCACGAAAATTGTTTGTTATATGTTTCTCTCTCTTTCAAACAAGACTAACTCTTCATATCCCATAAGAAGAACTTATTGTCTTATTATGAGACCGAATAACTCTTACAAGGAGAGTTTAAGACTTTTTATCAGATCAAACAACTCCCATAAGTGGGGCCATTTAACTCCCGTAAGACTCTCTTAAGCGCTCTCGTAGTACTCTATGAGAGGCAAATTCCAAGAGGCAAGCTCTTGGAGAATACTCTCATAAGACTCTCGCAGAGTGTTATGGGAGGAAAAATGTTAGTTGGGAGACACACATTTTTAGACTAACGTCAAGGGTAAACTTATAAACTTTACTGTAAGATCACAGTGCGAATTACAAGTGCAGGTACCAAACACGGGTGTTCAATTCGAATGCTAGTCACGGCATAAAAATCCATTAACCGACAAATATGTTCGAATTGAACATCCGTGTTTGGCACCTAAACCTATAATTCGCGCTGTGGTCTTACAGCAAAGTTTATAAGTCTGTCGTCGGTCTAGTTTTAATTTTCCAATTTTGACACTAATTTTTTATCGTGTTTAGAACGGACTGCAAAAGGTTTCTATGAAAGGTAACTTTAAAGAAATATAGATTGAATATGTGGATAACTTAAGCTATGAGTTAACCCTGCACTAAAAAACTTGAATTTAAATTGGGATTAAATAATTCATCCTTAACACAAAGCTTTCGTACGAAATTATAAATTCATAATATTTTTTCTTTCAGTACCTATGTCTAGCTTTTTATGTACTTTGTTATTCTTAAGGGAATGCTTAAAGCTCCTTTTTCGTGTAACACGCACCTACAACTTAAAAGGCGTTTCATTGATTTACATTGATTTTTCCACAGCAAAGAGGATGGTTTTTAACGTATACCGAGCTATATAAGGGCCAGTTTTTCAGAGCTGAGTTAATCCCAGCTTAAATCAAGATCTGCTAATCGCTCAAGAAAACGAATCTGAAGTTAACCCAGCGAGCAGTTTTTCAGTGTATCAGAGTTAACTCCGCCAGCAAAGTTGTCGAAATCTTCGACTCTCGAAATTATTGACTCTCCCAACCCAACTCTCTCTGTGGGGTGCCGTGGCGTAGTGGTTAGTGTGTGTGCTTACTACGTCGGAGGTCTGGGTTCGAATCCTGCCATCGTCACCTGAAAAAAAGACTTGTTCTTTTTCACGGTCCCCACCTCCGCGAGGGTCTGACAAGCCCTCCGAGAGTATCATTTGTCTTGAAAAAACTTCTCAAAGTGCCGTTCGGATTCGGCAAAAAATTGTAGGTCCCCTTGTATGTAAAGAAATTAACACACCAGCATACATTGTTGAGAAGTTGGCCCTGGTTCACCTCGAGCTGTTGCGCCACTCTATTTATAACCCAACTCTCACTTCACATAGAAAAACACAAGAAAATAACTCTGAGATATTCTCAGTTTTTGACAGAAACACTGCCATTCACCAAATTTGGAATCTGATTTGAGTCAGAAATCAGATCTAAAGGCGCGCGTCCACTTGAGAGTAAAACTATTGCAAGTAGATCTCAGGTAACTCTCGAGAGTCCCTGACTACCCGACTCCTTGAAAGTCTCTATCAGCAAGTTTCTCTCGTGACTCTTGAGAGTGGCCTGATCTTAAACTGATCGACCCTTTAATTCTTGCTCCTTTTTTCTTTCCCTTTAATACGAACCTGCTTTAAAAACTGGTAGCATAAAAAATTTGGTGCTATGCCCTCAAGGAGAGGAGCTCTACATAATACCTTTTAAAAAATTCCATCACTTCTAGGAAACTGCGGAATATTCTAGAATCTTTCGAGTCATTGTAAAGATAATTCCCGAATCTGAAGCCGTTTCGCATACGAAAAGGACAGTAGGCGTTTTCTTGATAGAAAAATGTACCTAAGAAAATATTTTAGCGTGATTTATGTCTTAGGCGCTTTGTTATAGCGGCTCGATGCATTTTTTATTATTTGTGATAAAGATCAAATCAATGTGCAGATTAAATCAAATCAAAAATTCAAGCATTGTGCTTAATTGCGGTTTTCTTTTTTAAATTTACTAAGAATATAGCTTAATCAATTTAAACTGGAAGCTTGTCCAAAAGGAATATAACTAAATGACGTCGTCCTACTCTCGTTCTCTTGTTTTTCGCGTGAAAAGAACACCCTGTACACAGTCGTTTCTCGGTCCCTGTAACCGATTTTTAGCATTCACTTGTGTTTTGTTTTCGTATAACCACCACCACAACACACACCACCCACAATGAATGTATAGTGTAAGCCTTGTTTATTTTCCTGATCGGATATGTCTCCTGTAGTGAAATTCTGCTGCACAGCAGAGAGGGTCATTTGTGATAAGGTAATTGGCGCGGAGTAGAAGAGTGAAACGACTATACCAAGAGAGCCCTCTTAAATACATATTACAGTAATGCACTGGTCATACCCAATTGGTGTGCGGCTGTGAAGAAAGAAAACAAAACTATGGAGTGGCAGAAGCAGCGGCAGTAGTCAGAGAGTCCTTCGGCCTGATTACTCGAGTCCATGCGGATGGGATTCAGAGGCATAAAAACCCCCCCATACAAATACAAGATTATGTGGAGTACATACAAATTTCGACCTAATGTCGCATGATGTAAGCATACTAATTATTTACAGGGAGGACGAAATTTTGTTCGCCAATCACCTCTCCATTCTGGGCCTTTATATCCACTTGGTTTGCTGGGTATGGCTCTACATTATCTACATCCGTTCATAGCGTATATCAGGATAACCACTTAATATGTGTGGCTACGTGAAAGGATGGACACTGCCATAGAATATTCATGGAATTAAAGAAATGCTTTCACTTCGCATGGTGTGCGGTGTTGTCGTTACAGGCATGCAGATCTCGATTCCAATTAAAAAACGATTAATTAAGATCGCTTTGATGGCGCCTAATGACAAGCAATAGTACACGGTGTTATGGTTGCTACTTTTTTTGGGTTGAAACGTCGAATGGACCAGTCAATTTTTCAAAATGATAAATTAATTTTCCAATGCAAAAGGCGAAAAGTTTTCAAATTTCGATTGCAAAGTGCGGTGCTTGGGAGCCCATTAAAAACTTGTTGGACCTTTGGAATTTCCCTCAAGTGACGCTAGGCGGCAAATGATTAATCATTGGCCAAAATAATGAGGCAAATCCCAATTAATTTGGCTTTCCTTGTTTCGTTGTGTCGACAACTTTCTCTTATATTACTTTTTCTGGCGGCCAAAAGAAATACTTCAGAATTTTTTTCGGGTAATTGGCGAAGTGGTGATGTGATAAGCTTCTTGGAGAGGCAGCTTTTTGATGATTGAACTTGTTGTAGTGGTATCAGCGAAAGAGCTCCAAACGAGATGAGGCCAAAGTCGGAGCCACTTGTGGGCAGTTGTGGAAGGCAATTAACCCTTTCGGGCGATTAAATGTAACATCAATGACATCCCTTGTCCGGCATGGGTGATATAAAAATGTGTTGGCAAATAAAAAGTTATGTGTAGTCATGGACTTGTGCTAACATAACTGTTTTCGACAAGTGATTTTGGGATTTGGAAAATCTCCTCGCAGTCTGTTTTGTTTATTCTCTCTTCGCATGGGATACTTTTGCCAGTTTCTCACATCAGTAGGGCACAAAATTGGGTCAGTTGGAAGCGATTTTTTGCCCTACTGATGTGATGGTGAAAATAGCCTTAGTCAGGGAAAGTGGATCAGTTTATTAAGTGTTGGATTTGTGAGGCCTTTTTTAAGTGTAATTGGAAGAATTTGCAAGTGGTGAATTAGAGTGGTATAAAGGCTACACTTTTATAACCTTTATAAAATAACCTTTTCAAGCTATTTTTGAGCTGGATATTTACCATTGCACTACTACCAATCTACTAATTATTTATGCATCTACGAGAGGAGACTCCGTTTAATAGGAAAAATTATGCAATCGGTGAATACGGAGACACCTTTAGCCTCTCTTACACTTCACTTTTATCATGACTTTTGCTTAAACTGTGGTATCGAAATCGGTACTCAGTCCTTATCAATCAGCAATGGTCTAATATCTGTCTTACCGAGTCATTGTCCTTGCTTTTTAGTACTGTAAAAAATTCAATTTTCCCATGAAAATTTAATCGACTTAAAAGTTTTACTTTTAATTTATTACACCAATCTAATTTAGTGTCCATAAAATCACTTATAAACCAACGATATTATATTTGTGAGACACCACAAAGAATGTACCTGGGTGGGTCATCAAAACCAGCCATTTTGCATTTCTCCACATTCACAAAGCCGACGGCAACAAAGCGTTCAAGACTCACTAAAATTCCAATTAATTAACTTAAACTGCTGAATGTCTCACATCTGAGGGGTTTCTTTATTCCAAGCCACTTGTTAACCTTGAAGGAAACGAAAGAATTCCGATAAAGGTCACTATACAATGTCCATTAGCTTGGCCGCAGCTAATCCACCCGACCCCCAACCCACCCATTTTTTCCCTGTTTGATTAAAGGTGTTTCTCCTCAAAGTGACATGATTCCCATAGATTGTAAGTGTCTGAAAGCTGTCGCTTTCCCCTATTAGCCTTCCGGACGAAGGAATTCCACAACACATTTTATCGCTCTTCGTGTTTCGTCGGTCGTCCAGTAGCGACGAAGCTGGCAAACCTCCCGAACCTACCCTTCTCCGGTTCACCCCAACATCGCACAGGGTGAAGAGTTTAATTTTACAAAAGTAAACACTTTCCGCGCTCTGTGTCCCATTCGACAGTCGACATTTATTTCAATTTCCTTGGCGCAGCAACGCCAATACTTAATGACTTGCCAACATGCAAAGGTGCTCTTAATAAATATTCATGCAAAGCTAGTCCGATAACTTTCCTCCGCACATTAGGAACTGAACAGGCAACTTAAGGCAGCTGTAGAAACATCCAATCACTAAAAGGAGGACCAGAATATCACCTAGCACCTCTTTCTGGGAGCTTATTGCTGCGGATTCAATGAGCCGTGATGAAACCATACAATTCATCCCGGCTATAACTGTCGCCTTCTAAGTATCGTTTAAGTTTTTATCCTAGCCTCTAAGTGACATTTAAATCGGACAAATCCAGTTAACACAGCGAAGCACACGAACGCAAATGAAATGAACGAACACGTCGCCACCCCGCGTCACGCTGGGTATCAGCTTTCTCTATACCTGCTGTTCGTCGAGAAAAAATAAATTCATCATTTCCAACGCGTTTACCACCAGTACATAACATGTAAAAGATAAGACTTAAAACCATGCCAAAGATGTGTATCCGTGGGCTAAAAATAGGCGACGGGAATCAAAGATCCTACTTTCCAACAACCAGACATCAAAAAGTATAGCAGCGGGGGCTGTTATAAAACTGACACTTTACATGTTGGAAGCGGAACGACGGAACCGACTTCACACCCTTTATTCGCTGCCGCTTTTTCCGCATAATGTGATCACTGACGTCAAGAGGCTCTCCCCTGGTCTTCTCAGGACCTTTTTCGTTTCAGATACTCTACCTCTCGTGCACACGATACACTTCGAATCACATAGATTAATGACAAAATAATGTCAGACCCATTTTCATCCCTCATCAAAGGTATTTCCGTTTTTTTTTTTTCGTGCTTTTTGTTTCTATCTTATGCTGAGCTTTGTTTTTGGCCTGCTTCTAGTAGGTACTATACGATTTTCCTTAAAGGTGAATTATTGAAACGGTTTCATCTCATAAATAAATAATTAAGGTTATGTGGAGAATCTCTATTTTTGTTTGTTGTGTACTCTTGGCCCTGTAATGTGAGTGAAAGCATGGCAAAGCGGCACCACCACCTCCCCATTGCTTATCCAAACCACCCCACCACCTACCATTACCGTTGGTGTGGTGACTGCTGAGCTGTGTAATAGATACACATTGAATAGAAAAAGCAAACAACATCACATCCACAACATCGCTGGAAAAACATAGGGCTGCGGGAAACGTGCTGCCAAGTTTATTTTCTCTAGCTTTTCCTTTTGGCCACACAGCAAACACTGGTTGTCCTGTCCGGGCCCTTCTCCCTACCTCCGCGCCGCCTCTGTTCAATGTTTTCAGTTTCAGGCCCGCTTCGAATTTGAGCGTATGTGGTGAAATGTTAATGTATTTTTACTGTAAGCCAGCGACAGGCAGCAATTGACATGAATAACTTATTTAAATGTCTAACGTGAGGTTAGACGTGTGACACTGTGATACAATACGGAGTAAACAGACTCGTCGTGTGCCTGGTTCTCGGCGCAGTCAGGCTATTCGGAAGATGGTTTTTCGGTTACCATTGGGGTAGGTTTTTTCCAAGTCCGTCTAGATCCGAAACCACTTAGCGTAATGCTTTTATGTATGAATATGCTTTAAAGAGCTTGCATGTGCGTTGTGCAACTGTTTGAGAGCACATTAGCAAAAAGTTGCATAGGCGCATAGAGTCACGTTGATCTCATATCTAGATTTTCGGGCTCCATACCGCCACGTTGCATTCATTCGGCGGGGTTTCTTGTGTAGTGTCATTACTTTATGGTAAAATGTTTTTTTTTTTTGTAATTCAAGTCCAACCAAGACAAGGCATGTACTCGTATGGAGGATTGTTATAAAAATTGTAATGAACGGATGACATAATGGTGAAAATTCACGCATTCCTTGTGGCACTATGTAACCATGATGAGCTGATCAAGTGCTCAGATTTGTGCTTCGCATCACTCGGCGGTATTCCTTAATTGTTTGAGAATGCAAACCTGCTTAAGTGGTTTGCTTTTTTTACTTTCTGACAGTTGCAACATTGTTTCATGTAGTTTTGTAAAAAAAAAAAAAAAAAACGATGAATGTATAGCCTCTGAGTGGTGGGAAATACTTGGTGAAGTAGGCGTCCATCCTTCCAACTCCACACTGTGCTCTTTGTATTTTTCTCTTTGTATTTGTTCGATTCGTTCTTTATATCGTGTAAGTCCTGTCAGGCTACAAACGGGTAGCAACTAAAAACCCAAATCTTCAGACGAAAATAACAAGGTCGTATGTCGGAAAAATTTTAATTCTATATTTTGATATAAAATAGTTCGAATTCCCTTTCAGAAATTCTAAATCTCTGCAAGAGAGCGGACCATAATAAAAGCGGGATAAAGACATAAAATCAAAGTTTTAAAAAGATTTTTCATCCATTTTTCGCTGTATTTAGAGTTCATATTTTTTTGACCTACGACCTTGTTATTCTCGACTGACAAAATGTAAAAAGACCGTCAAGTACATACGCGGAGCGGTCCGTCGGCGGTTTTTGTAGGTTAATCTAATCTTTATTGCGCAGTTTGTGTAAAATTCTATTTGTTCATTATTCTGGGTATATTTTACATTCTGTTGTATACTTGTTCGTAGTGGAGTCTTCTGTTATTATATTCTTATATCTCAAAAAAAGGGTGGAATGAAATTTTTTCTTTAATTTTTTTTATATTTATTTCTTTTTTTTTATTTTTTATATTTTATTTTTTAAAAATGTCCTGTTATAAGATTATTGTTTTTTTTTTTTCAAAGATCTTTTGTTGGTTAACGGTTATGTGGTTGTGCCTGCGTTAAATTTGGTTGATGTTAAATATGTGGCCTAAAAGTTACGATAGATATGCAATGCGTACTTGCTAGCAGCATCATTTTAGTCTTAGTCAGCCAACTTTAGTGTTTTCTGGCACATCTAGTAAACCATGTACTATTTCAAATCTGCTTCAGTTTTTTGTTTTAATTTCAAAAGATGGACAACGTTCATTATTTATTTCAAATTTTTGCCGTTTTGAAAATAGAGGGACGTATAGTGGTAAGTGTCTGTGCCTACGACGCCGGAGGTCTGGGTTCGAATCGTCACCTGAAAAAAAGACTCGTTCTTTTTCACGGCCCCCACCTCCGCGAGGGCCTGACAAACCCCCCGAGACTAACACTTGCCTTAAAAACCTTCTCAAAGTGCCGTTCGGATTCGGATACAAAAAATTGTAGGTCCCTTTGTATGTGAAGAAATTAACACACACAGCATATATTGTTGAGAAGTTGGCCCTGGTCCACGTCGGCTGTTGCGCAACTCTATTAATTTATTTTTATACCTACAAAATGTGTGTATATATTGGCCTATTTTACCATTTGTAAAATTTGAAATCCATAAAACAGCAATTTGGTGGTCAAAGGATAGACATGTGCACTCAAGAGGATACAAGCATCCACAGGTTTTCTAAACCCACCTCTGTCTATCAACTCCTACTCTCACCTCCCCGTGGTGAACACCGGGTGCCTAGTACCTCAACTGGAGATTGGGTTCCAACCCCTTTGGAAGGTTGTTGGGGGTAGCAGACGAGAGAGGGGGGGAGGAGTGTTCCCACTAAGGCACTTCTCCTTGCATCCGGACGGCAGCGGAGGAATTCCCCAGATGGAATCAACGGTGGCGTCCATAGTTCCAGTCAGGCCGAACTACTTAGTGAACACCTTATATGGGCTACTACGACGTATTCGGAGCTCAGGCCTATAAGGAGCGGGCTATCCGGCTCTCCGTCCTTAGAGCTAAGCAAAGGATCTGGTCCTCCAGGTTGGGGGTCGTGCCGTCGGGGTGACTTCCCGGCCACGTAAAGAAACACCAGTCACGAAGCGGAAACAAGCCTCGGATTCGGACGGATTTACTGTTGACGACCAATGCAAACGAGAAAAGGACAACGAGCTCCGGATCTGCACGTGGAATGTTAGGTCCCTTAACAGACCACGTGCAGCCGAGCAACTAGCGGAGGCCCTTAACGACTGCAAGGCAGACATTATTGCCATCCAAGAAATGCGGTGGGACGGGCCGGGCAAAAGAAGGATGAAAAACTGCGACATCTACTACGGCGACTGCTACCGGCATCAAAGACAGCGCCTATTTGGATGTGGTTTCGTTGTTGGAGGCAGACTTAGGCAAAAAGTCTTGAGCTTCAACCCTGTAAGCGAGCGCCTCGCGACGATCCGCATCAAGGCTAAATTCGCCAACATTAGCCTGATATGCGCACATGCCCCCACAGAGGAGAAAGATGACGAGACCAAAGATATGTTCTACGAGCTCCTGGACAAAACTTATGAGCAGTGCCCTAGCTACGACATTAAAATTGTCCTAGGCGATTTGTCCTCCAGTATCATGGATGTCCGAACTTTCCGAGGGGCCAACATTGACTCGGATAACTACCTTGTTGTAGCCAAGGTACGGCTGCGGATATCCCGACCAGCGCCAAGTAATGGAAATACTGTGAGGAAGTTTGAGAGATCACCAGGTCCTTCTCCAACCGAGTCTCTCAAAACCTTCTTCGAAGTCCTATGCAACCAGCATCAAGTATTGATAGCCAGTGGCAACACTGCCAAAATGCCATCAGAGACGCCGCCTCTGAAGTACTGGGTTTCACACGGCGACCACAACGAAACCCCTGGTTTGACGATGAATGCCGGCAAGCACATGCAGCTAAACAGGAAGCATACAAAGCGGCGCTGCACAGAAGGACTAGAGCTGCTCGCGAGCTCTACGAGCAGAGGAGGAGAGAGGAGCACCGGCTTCTCCGAAGGAAAAAGAGAGAGCACGAGAAGCGCGCGGTTGAAGAGATAGAGAGATGTTACAACAGGAATGAGGTTAGAAAGTTTTACCAAAGGATCAAAAGGTCCTGCCAAGGGTATAAACTTCGAACTGAAGCCTGTAAGGACCATCAAGGGAACATCGTTGTAGAATCGCAGTCGGTGCTGAGGATTTGGAAAGACCACTTCTGCAGACTGTATAACGGCGAGGAAGAACCAAATACCGCTGTCAGGCAGAATGAACCATTCAACCCGGGCGAAGACGTTACCGACGAAGCATACGAACGATACCGCCCACCCGACCTGGAGGAGGTGAAAGTAGCTGTGTCTAAGCTCAAGTGCAACAAAGCAGCCGGAGCAGACGGCCTAGCTGCCGAACTTTTTAAATCCGCTGGCGATGAGCTGGTTAGGAGCATGCACCAGCTTATCTGCAAGATATGGTCGGAAGAAAGCATGCCCGACGAATGGAACCTCAGCATTGTTTGCCCGATCCTGAAGAAAGGAGACCCTCTGAGTTGTGCCAACTACAGAGGCATAAGTCTTCTTAACATCGCATACAAGATCTTCTGTACTGTGTGAACGCCTGAAGCCGTTTGTCAACAATCTGATAGGCACATATCAGTGTGGCTTTAGGCCAGGAAAGTCCACCATCGATCAAATATTCACACTGCGGCAGATCTTGGAGAAAACCCAGGAATTCCAAATCGATACACACCACCTCTTCATCGATTTCAAGGCCGCGTATGACAGCATCTATAGAGACGAGCTATATAGCGCAATGTCTAGTTTTGGCATCGCTGCCAAACTCGTCAGTCTGTGCAGGATGACGATGGAAAACTCACGCTGTTCCGTCAAGGCCGGCAAAGACCTCACCGACCCCTTTGATGTCAAAAAAGGATTTAGACAAGGCGACGCGCTGTCATGCGACTTCTTTAACATCATACTTGAGAGAATTGTGCAGAACTCTCGCGCCAACACCAGAGGTACAATCTTTCAAAAGTCCGTTCAACTACTTGCATACGCAGACGACATTGACATAATCGGTAGAACAAAGCGTGATGTCAGTGAAGCCTTCGTGAGTATTGGGACGGAAGCGGCGAACATGGGTTTAGCAGTCAATGAGAGCAAAACCAAGTATATGCTGTCATCAAGAAAAGACACCCAACACCGACGTCTTGGACAAAACATCACCATCGACAGCTATAACTTTGAGGTAGTTAGGGACTTTGTCTACCTGGGTTCCGCTATCAATTCAGACAATGACACCAGCGCTGAAATCAAATGAAGGATAACTCTTGCCAATCGCTGTTTCTTTGGGCTAAGAAGGCAATTGAGTAGCAAAGCCCTCTCTCGAGCAACTAAAGTGTCCATGTATAAGACCCTCATCATCCCAGTCCTGCTGTACGGTGCAGAAGCATGGACCCTGTCAAAGGCGGATGAAAACACTTTAGGCTGCTTCGAGAGGAAAATTCTTCGGACGATTTACGGTCCCGTCTGCATAGACGGAGAGTGGAGGAGGAGATATAACATCGAACTGTACGGGCTGTACAGCGATACTGACCTAGCCAAAAGAGTCAAAACACAACGTCTACGATGGCTGGGTCATCTAGAGCGGATGGACACCAACGCCCCGGCCCGGAAAATCTTCGAATCCACACCGCAGGGACGACGCGGTAGAGGAGCACCGAGACTCAGGTGGCGCACGCAAGTGGAAGGAGACCTCAGCCAACTTCGCGTGCGAAACTGGAGACGGCTAGCTAGAGACAGAGCTGGCTGGCGAAGCTTGTTGACTGAGGCCCAGGTCCACCCCGGACTGTAGCGCCACCTTAAGTAAGTAAGTAAAACAGCAATTTAGATTTACCAATTACCATTAGGCTTTTTTTTGCAACCAGATGCGTTCCATTGGCCACTTTTCTCAAATTCTGCGCATTTCTGAGAAAATGCTAAAACATATTGTTTTCAATTTTCATTTTTTTAAAATACGTTTAAAAGCTTACGGTTGGAAACGGCAATTTTGAAACGTTTTTTATGCAGTTCGACTGCCTTTTAAATGGTTCATGCTTGAGCCAAATTTAATCGAGATCGTCATAACTGTTAAGGAACCAAAAATCTTTCAAAACTCGTTTTCGAAAATGTTTTTAAGTTTTTGACTTAAATCTTCAACGTTTTTGAATATTAATTTTTTTTACGTTTTTGAGTCGAATCTTCAACGTTTTTGAATATTCAAAGTTATACCGGGTAGGAGCTAGAGGGGGAGACATATCCTCTTTTGAACTTTTTTATAATATTTTAAATTTCAAATTCATAAAACAACTATTTTGCATTTTTTGTCGCTAGCATTTTTTCCAATAGCACAACTACCTGCGCTAGTATTGAATGTTTTCCTTAAATAATATGGCTACTGGTTTTTGCGTGAACGGTAAAACAGCTCCTTTTGTATACCTTGTTTTAAATTGGCTTCAGAAAACGTAGGTTAGAAACGGCAATTGAGTTTTATTTGCTTCCTTTTTGTACGTTTTGTTCTTTAACCAAATTTGAGCAAGATCACATTTTAAAAATAGTGCAGACATTTTTTCATAAATGTTGGCAATTTTTTTTTTTCGAAATTGCGTTAAAACGGCAAAAAGTATTAAAAAACATTTAATCCATTTTTCCATGAAATTTCAAACTGTAATTTGCCGTTATTTCTGCTTCAAAAAATTGACCCCGTTGAATTCTCTGACTAGGTATTTCAGCAGTTTAAAAATCTAAAAAAAAATATCAAATTATGTCTTTCTCCGACTTACCGTTCAGAAGTTATAACGCGGTTAGACGGACGGTCCTTTTTGGCATTCTTGGACGGACCGCTAAAAACGTGCACATCTTCTGAATTGCTAAACACATGATTGTGATTGGTAAATTCGTTACTTCATACAAAACTGGCTGTCATGGAGTTTGTTTACAAAGCAGAAAAGAGGAATGTTTTCGGTTTGGCTTTGAAAAAGACCTAATAACATTTTCGCTCCTCTAAGAGCCTTACAAGATTTATGTCCAAGGCTGAAGCTATTGGATTTTCACTTTTGTAAAGTATTGTAAGTTATAAGAGTCTTATAAGAGCCTTATAAGTGTTAAATGGCATACTTTTCTCTTTTTATGTACGTACGAATCAAAGATTGGCCAATCTTTTAACGGGTCCACATCTAGCAACCGGAAATGATTAGAAGGAGGGGAAAAGGAGGAGAGGTTCCGGTGTACTATGGCTTCGAACAGTTATGGGTTGTACTGCGTAGGAAAGACTAATCGTGGGAGGGAATAACAAATCTGCAGTGTACGGCAATGAAAGAACCTTTAAACTTTAATGTGCGTCCGAAAGTGGGCTTGGTGGTGAACTAATGAGCACTCGACCTTTTTTGTATTATGGTTGACCGTTTTAGAGGGTGGAATGCAATTGGCTATTTTGCTTGAAGACTGTCTGTACAAAAAACGATTAAACAATGAAATTCAAGAGACACATTACGTCAATTCTTACCCATACGGAGAGGACGTTGCTTCTCATCGACGAAAAGTTGATGATTTGTCTTAAGATGTTTAGCAGTCCGCAAAGTCACTCCTCTTTGCGGGTTGCTTACTGAACGCACTCTGTTAGTTCATTCACTCATTACTTTCCCTTAAAATATGTTCAAAATTCAAAGATTCAAAAATTATTATAAAATTATAAAAGTTTATAATTTTTTTTTCTGAAATTTCTGTTTATCTGGTAAATTTCCAGTGGTGCCTATAATACTTTACCACTGGGGTGAAAATTTCGATATCGACATTGATTCTTGAACGACAGTTTGCTGTCAACTGACTGTAATGACAGTTCAGTGGGTGAGCGGCGAGTGACTCGATGGATTGATTTCGGCTTTCCTTCACCTTACGGCTTTTGACGGTGCTTAATCGAAAGCACACATACATTGATACCCGAAATTGCCTTTTGTAAGTTCCCACTGTTATCCTGTATACTGTTCGTGTCACTGGTTGTGTTTTAAAAAAATTTCCGCTCTTTAAAATTTCCTGTCCTTCCATTGGCAAATTAGATCATTTTGTAGTAATGTTTGGACGTTAATTCATTTACACTGTACGGCTTAATGTGTAAATGAATAGCAAATGAGCGGTGTCGAAGTGGTAAGAAGCTGGCAATCCACCTTATTTTTCCAAAAATTTTACCATTTGCATTAACTTGCTAGTCAATGCGCATGGGTGGTTATTAGGGTTTATTGATTTTAAATCAAAAAAGATCAAAAAATGGTCTTTACCCTATTTAGGTAACCATCAGATCTGTTTCGATCGACAATCTTGGCTGATACTCATCAGTCATGATCTCACCACCTTATTTTTGTCTCTTCAAATCTATGTCTATTCAATTTTCTCAGAACCCCCCATTACCAGACAAAGTGCATCCTTAAAGTGGTGACGTGTCAACGTGCCACCAATTAAATACTTCCTCTTCTTTCATACTAGTTTGCACAATTCTTAACACCTTGGTCATAATTTAAAAACTTCTCCTCTCTTCTTTCATTTCAGTTAACAATTTTTCTCGAGAATGGATCAATTGCGAAAAAATTGAATGCAAGTCAAGCATTCGACAACACATGGCACACGGATGTCGACTTGGAGAACGAACTGGAAGTAAGACGATGTCGTAGACCGGCTGATGGTTATAACAACACTACCGAAAGTGTATTAATTCAGTGTATCTTGCAGCAAAAGCGCGCAAAAGGCGG
Organism: Neoascia interrupta; assembly: GCA_947623515.1. NCBI lineage: Eukaryota > Metazoa > Arthropoda > Insecta > Diptera > Syrphidae > Neoascia > Neoascia interrupta. The sequence goes on along the minus strand of OX392462.1, from coordinate 44,268,084 downwards.
CTCAGGCGGTTGGTCCGGGTGGTCAGAATGGTCGACATGCTCGCGGACATGCGACGGTGGAGTCGCGCAGCAAATAAGACGCTGCCACAATCCAAATGGCTGTAAGGGTGACACCACCCGCTTTAGAATTTGCAACATGCAGTCTTGTCCTGAGCAACAGGACTTCCGGGCTCATCAATGTGCCGCCTACAACGATGTACCCTACGATGGTACTCTGTACACATGGACAACACACTACGATTACGTGGAGCCTTGTGCCCTGACTTGCAGGTACGTTGAGGGAGTTTAATGGGGTAAAGTAAAAACACGGTAAATTACCGCAGGAGGCTTGACGCGAAGTGCAAAACTGCGGACACTGTATAAACAAAGCGTCTGAATGTAATATGCGGTAATTACATTGTATCGGTACCTGTCGGAGAAGGCTAAAAGTCATCATCAGCATCCCGTTTGAAGCAGGCAAACAGGTTTTTGGTGCATTTTCTTTGTTAAGTAGACCTATTCCGTTTTGTTGCATTGTTCAGCGAGTGGTTGGCTCTGCGCTCTGTACGTGAACTGGAGTCGAGTGCTGTACTATAGGCGAGCAGCAGCACGCTATACGGATGTTGCACGCCATATCCTGTTGCCTTGAAACATTTAAACGCCGCGTCGCGTCGCGTAAAGCCTGCATGCACCACCTCGCTCTACCTATACTCTGTGGTAGAGCAAGCAGTCCATCATAGTGAAAAGCTATTGTTGTATACATTGGGGATGAAGCGTGCACTCCTTTGGAATGCCACCGCGCTCCGTTTATTCGGTGTCCTGGTTTATGCGCTTTACGTTTATTTGCCTCTGTGATGTTAAAATATTCACTGTATACACTCTTTGACTCGTTAACTGAATAGCTTTATTCATTTAATTTTAAATAGCTGCTGTTTTTGTTGCGGTTGCTGTTTTTTGTCCTCCTATTTTGCTTTTGTTTTCGTTTTTTCTTGTCGTTGATATTTTCTTTCTTTTTGTGGCATTGTAGGGGGAGACCCGCACATCTTTCTGATGACGTTTCACTGCCAGAGGTTGATGGCGGCGGTGTCGCTGGCCCAGATGAGTCGGAACACTATGACGAGCCGAGTGTCATTGTGCAGCTGTCAGGCAGGGTCCAAGATGGAACTCGGTGTCGTGCCGGAAGTCTTGATATGTGCATCCAGGGCAAATGTCAGGTGAGTCAAACAAAAGGTATTTTTTTATTTAAATATATTCATTTTTGTTATCACTTTGTCGCGGACTGTTTTTCTTCAATTTAGTAAAATTTTTCCTTTTTTATTTTTGAGCTGGGCAGAAACAAGCCAAACAAAAGATGTCCAAATTCGGAAAAATTAAACATTTGGCATAAGTTTGCCGTAGGTCCAAGTGGAATTTAGTAGATTTTTTTTATCCTAACAGGCATATGGATTTTGGTGTCCTGAATATGCTATTCAAAATTGTCGGTCCCGATTAGTTTAGAAGTTATACCCAGTTAAAAAAAGTTCAAAAAGAGTTAGTGCAACTTTAACATATCCATAAATGGTATTAATCGACGATACGAACAATATATCTGGAAAATTAGGCTAAAAAAAAATTGTTTGCTATACTAACGATGTTATTGAAAATTCCACTGTAGAGTTTTCTCGCTAAATTATAAGTTTCAAACATTTGTGACACTAACGTGATATTTTTTTCCTGGAGTTCGTGGAGTAAAACCTAATTTCACTTTCATAATAACGCAACGACACATAATTTTTAAACACAGCTTATTACAGTTCAAATTATACAATTTTGCCACGTTCTCGAAACTTCTCTATCACTAATGTTCCATTTGTATTTTTCCTCTAGAGCAATGACAGTGAAATTTCGATACTAGAATGTCAGTTGACTGAAATGACAGGAAGGTGTTAAGTGAACCGATGGTGTGAATTCAGTGTCTCTTGCATGTCTTTTTAAATCTTGTCGTCGCATCAAAGTATTTAACCCTGATGACACTTTAAAAGTCGTGCTTTTTCTATTTGTGCCTCAGTTCTTTGAATGAGTTCCATGATATGACCCCCAAGCTCGCAAAATGTTTCCATTGGTTGTGACGATTTTGGACAATTAAAAGTAGTTTTTCAGTAGTAGCAGTGAATCATATATCGGAAACAAACCATTATCCTTTCCGAAAAAGTTTAAGGTGTTATGAAAAAGCTCTCCTTTGGACGCCAGACAAAAAGCAATTTCCTTGATATAAGTTGCAATTGAAAAGGATCAAACTAAGGCATGTTTAAGGAACTGGGGTTGATTGTTGTACTTTATTTCGGACCAAATGAAGGTTGTATGTCTGAAATGAAGGTTGTATGTCTACTTTTCCTTGAGGCAAAATAATTTCCAGTGGTTCTTTTTCCTTGGGCCTGAAATTTCAAAATTTGGTGAGCTCTATTCGTAGAGAAGGTATCCCCTCATCTTAAGTGAGTATTAAACCTTTTGGCAAAACTTGCTACCATGTTTTAGAGTTCTTACAAAATTCTGTTCCCCAGCTCTTATAACTTTCCACAGTTCAACCGATGTGGAGAGCAATACTCACATATCGAGTAGAAAACTCGTTACCTACATCCTTTCAGGTTTCATCTCAGTTGATGTAAAAAAGGATACGTCTCGCATAAAAATCTCAACAGCCTCAATCTGCTTACAGTAAAACTTTTCTTCTGAGTAAAAACAAAGCGAGAATCTAAAGAAACAAAAACAAACACTTAAATAACATTTGAAAAAAGAAGCGCAGGGCTTCAACTCATTTACAAGTCTAATCTAGCTTGTTAGACATGTGTGATAAGTTAAACAAAACCTTAATCGGAATTTTAATTTGCATTCCTTTGCATCAAATTGCCCTACGCAACAATCCCAATTCCTTTGGCAAAAGAAAACTTCCCAAAAAAGAGACCTTCCCATCCCGAAAAAAGTGTGCCGTGATTAGGAACCATTTGTTTCTTTGAAAGAGAGAGCAAAGTTTTCTCAGCACGACTTTGGTTTTGTCGGCAAAAATGTCTCATTGCGACAAGAATTTCCAAAATATCAATCGATTGCAAACGGCACATCGGAGCCCGAAGAAAAGTGCACATTGAGGCGCATAAATCAAACCACAATTTGCCAAACAGTTCGGCCAAAGTTATTCATTACCGCGAGGGGAATTTAAATAATGACAACGTGTCTCCTGGAAAACAAAGCACTTTCGTCAAAGTGGGCACAAAACCGCCGCACCACCACAACCAACCTCTGGATCGGTTTGGTGGTAGGCTAGGCGAGTTCGAGGACACGAAAGCATTTAGGTGGTTGGTGGTTCTCCGTCGAGGCTTGTTCGAGCAGGCAATTCATCTATTTCAAATAATTTTTCAGGTAACCTATTTGTTGTAAATTATTTGTTACCCTCTTGACGAAAAGTCCTTTAGTAGTGTAGGGTATAGAGTACATAGCCAAACGCCTTATTTATTCAAATGTTTTTCGCTTGTTTTATATCCCGATTGCGAGATATAAAACGACGAAAAATAACAAGACTTGAAATGTACAACACAACTCACGGAGTGTTATCCTTTATACGATATTTATACGGCTCCTTTTATTTTTGTGTATTTTCAGCGAGTTGGCTGCGACCTGAAGATTGGCTCGGCGAAGAAGATCGACGCGTGTGGGGTGTGTGGGGGCGATGGCAAATCATGCTCGCAACCACTCTATCATTGGGAGACGGCACCGATGTCCCTGTGCTCAGTCACCTGCGGTGGGGGTAAGTGTAGTGTTCCATAGTAACGAAAAAAAACTTTTATTTTCTACGGGTATTGTGTGTCGAAAGGAGTTCATATCGGGGTGTGTTGCTTTTCTGTTATCGAGGCGAGAATCTACACCACCGCAACCACCCATCGGTGGTTGTGACAAAAGTCTGTTTGTCACTCAATTTCGAGGTGGGTGGCTACCCCAAGACTGGAAAATCGAAAAGTTTTGGTTGTTTATGTCGTGTTCTAGTCCTTTAGAGGGTTGCATACCACATGCAAGTGGCATAATACATACAAACTACTTTCTGTTCAATATTTTTTCCCACTTCGATATATGACCATGTTGCAATCATAAAGATGTCATCTTTGAGGTCACTTATTTGTTCCGAAGTTTATGTGTACGAAGTCTTACAGAAGCGCCAGCGTTTCAAATTAGTTAAACTACAAAGCTTTGGGTGCCTTGAATGTCTTAAAGCGGCAACATCGTTCCCCCCTTTCCGGTGAATCAAAGAAAATTAAACTTAATTTTGAACTCTGACTCTTACCTGAAAGTCAAATTCGCAAGTTGAAATTCGATTCGTTTTCGGTTACAATAAACTTGCCGCCCGCTGTCGTGAGTCCTTCGTGTATTGCTTAAAGCGCAGCTATTGGCTTTTGCTCGTGAATAAAATGGGTCTACTTGTAAAAATCTATAAATATTCCCGCGGCAGGAAGATGGGGACACGAACTGTTGGATTATCAGTCATCGAGTAGAGGTCGTGTATTTGCCTGCTAAATGGTGACCTTCCAAGCGATGACCTGATTGGCAGCGAAAGGAAGGTGACTTACAGTGCGTGTGGCTATGTTAAAGCAGTAACAAGTCGGTATGTTTACGGGCTTCTATTGGTATACGTAAAGGAGTGAAGGAAATTCTTCTGAAAGTGTTTTGTGCCCATAAAACATGAATCAAAATGGTGCAACATGTTACATACGTTGCAGAGCGGACACAGCTCTCGTAATTAGCCTGTAAAGAGCATTGGGATTTATTGAACCCTCGTTTCGTGATGATAAGGCATTTTGAGTTTCAAAAGCCATTCGGTCAAAATTGATTTGTTTATTGAGCCTGCAGCTCTCAGAAATGAGCACATAAATCAGAATTTCATGCTTCAGACTTCAGTAAATTATTAGTATTTATATTTATATTTATATTTATATTTATATTTATATTTATATTTATATTTATATTTATATTTATATTTATATTTATATTTATATTTATATTTATATTTATATTTATATTTATATTTATATTTATATTTATATTTATATTTATATTTATATTTATATTTATATTTATATTTATATTTATATTTATATTTATATTTATATTTATATTTATATTTATATTTATATTTATATTTATATTTATATTTATATTTATATTTATATTTATATTTATATTTATATTTATATTTATATTTATATTTATATTTATATTTATATTTATATTTATATTTATATTTATATTTATATTTATATTTATATTTATATTTATATTTATATTTATATTTATATTTATATTTATATTTATATTTATATTTATATTTATATTTATATTTATATTTATATTTATATTTATATTTATATTTATATTTATATTTATATTTATATTTATATTTATATTTATATTTATATTTATATTTATATTTATATTTATATTTATATTTATATTTATATTTATATTTATATTTATATTTATATTTATATTTATATTTATATTTATATTTATATTTATATTTATATTTATATTTATATTTATATTTATATTTATATTTATATTTATATTTATATTTATATTTATATTTATATTTATATTTATATTTATATTTATATTTATATTTATATTTATATTTATATTTATATTTATATTTATATTTATATTTATATTTATATTTATATTTATATTTATATTTATATTTATATTTATATTTATATTTATATTTATATTTATATTTATATTTATATTTATATTTATATTTATATTTATATTTATATTTATATTTATATTTATATTTATATTTATATTTATATTTATATTTATATTTATATTTATATTTATATTTATATTTATATTTATATTTATATTTATATTTATATTTATATTTATATTTATATTTATATTTATATTTATATTTATATTTATATTTATATTTATATTTATATTTATATTTATATTTATATTTATATTTATATTTATATTTATATTTATATTTATATTTATATTTATATTTATATTTATATTTATATTTATATTTATATTTATATTTATATTTATATTTATATTTATATTTATATTTATATTTATATTTATATTTATATTTATATTTATATTTATATTTATATTTATATTTATATTTATATTTATATTTATATTTATATTTATATTTATATTTATATTTATATTTATATTTATATTTATATTTATATTTATATTTATATTTATATTTATATTTATATTTATATTGAGAAATAAACTTACCTCAAAGCTCACAACGTAAAATTGGTCAACGTTAAATTGGTGCAGTGTGTTGGGCTACGTAGGGTTCTCAGTTTGCATGGAGTTCCGAAACGTAAAATGTGGCTGGTTCTTATACTCCTTGAAAGATGTGTTATCTTTATTTTGATTCTTAAATATGGAAAAATCAAAAACTATTTGCCCTTGTGAGAAGAGTAAAAAAGAGTTCCTATATTTTAGCTAAATTAAAGACTTAATTCTTATTTATTCTTCAACAAAAAATTCAAAATTTAAATTTTTTAACCATTCAAAATGCATTTTTGGTTTTTTTCTTGTCACCCTATATTTGAATGCTGACATTATTGCATTCTTCTTTTCTTCTTTTTGGAACGAGTCGAACATCGCTCCTTTTAGTTAAGGTATTTTATCAAAAGTTCTTTACAGAAACTTTCGCTACATTCCTCCCGAAAATCTATTGGCATGATATTCGCAGGATCAAATAAAATACACGTCAACTATTGGCATTCAATGAAGGTACAAGGATGATTATAGAGAACTGTTTGAGACAATGTTACTACTTTATATTTTTGAAACTTCTTGTGGGTATCATTGAGACCATATTGTAATGTCTCGTACTTTGCTCCCTTTTAAGAATGTATATTTGACGCTTTGATATAGCTTACCTGATATTAACTGCGATAGATCTAACGTCACTTGAAATACACTTTTAGAATAAGACCTTTGGGTCATTCCTTAGAAAAGCTGCAAAGTAAGTTATAAAAATACAAAACACATAGCAAAAATTGTTATGAAGAGCGGACCCTGGCTCTCGTTAATAGATGCAAGAACACGACGTTGTAGTCCCGCAGTTAGTTTTAAATAATGGCAGATGTCGCAGGCAGTTTTTGTGTGCATCTCATTGCACGGAAAAAATATTTCTACAGTTTGGTTTCTTGCGTTAAAACGTCGCATGTTTCTTTTGAACTGTCTTTCTAAAATTTGGCTCAATTTGGAGCTAAGGTTACAAAAGTTCGCTTATACTAAAACTCAGTAGCTAAAACTCGTTGAAAATGAAAAACTACGCTAAAGTCAGATATGTAATAAACTATCATCTGTGAACTCGATTAAGCTTGAGCATTTTATTTTCTACTTTTCGAACAGTGTCACACAACACATAGGTTATAATAAAAAAAAAGCTTTGCCTCTGGCTCAGCAACGTGATTTGATGCCGACGCGCGAGCCGAACACTCGCAGTGAGCTACGGACTCACACAATTTGGACTTGTCAAAAATATGTAAGAAAAGCATTTGCTTGGTGTCCATATCACTATGGTCTTTAAAGTCCCGCCATATTTTAGTGCAAGTGAAAATTGCTCAAAAAATACCCTCACTGTTTTTTAAAGGAGTGAACTTCCTACTATCGTTATCACTTTAACAGATAACGCCTACTCGTTCCTGTGCAAAGTATAAAGGTCTACTAAACGCCCCCACACTATTCGACTTTTCTTTTCGCAAATCCTTGAAGTTTTCGTAACCGAGGGAAATGTGCCTCCCACTTAATTTAAAACTCCCCTAACATCTGAAAAGGCATCCCAAACTACTACCTCAGACTGCTACGTCTCTAGCGCTATAAAATATGTAAAGGTAAGTAGGAACTCCCAGATTATGGTAAAAATAAAACGGATCTGGTGTCATCTATGAAATTCTTCACAATACGAATCTAATGTCAGCAGATAGAGAAAACATCGTGTCCTTCTTACCTTCTTCATATTGTTTTTCCTCCAAGGTCATTCCTCAGACCTTTTTTTGTACAAAATATATCTATGCCAGGCAAATCCTCTTCCAACCTATCATTCCCATTGAATACCCAAAAAATATAACAAATATCTCGACTAATGAACTCCTCCACCAGAGAGACAACAGAACGACGTGATACTCATATTTTAAAAAAATCAAAAATAAATCCATTGATCCGTTTTTCCATGGTTGCTACAATTTTCGTCAGATTTCCGGAATACGTTAACTTAATTCCTCCCAAGATGTATATGTGTATAAATTTACTAGCTTCATCTCGACTCCCCGTCTTTCACAACAGCAGTCCTATTTGTCTTCTCATCCCTCGTCTCATCGTGCCTATATCGATGATCCCAATACCAAACATCGGAAAAAGTCAAACAGGGAAGGAATACAAAAAAATTCAAGTACTACTACCATCCCCCTGTGGTAATCCCAATACAACACGCCACCAATATTGCCGAGTTTATTTATACTTCGACTACTTTTTGTACCGAAAGTAGGGGCGAGGATAGATTTTTATCTCCTAGTGTCGCTGTCTATGGGGCAAAATGGATAAAATTGCACACCACCACTTGCAAGAATCAAGAATTTCAGTGTTCCACTGCCAGAAACAGTATGTAATGGGTATAAAACGATTGAAGCTAAAGACAAATTTAAGATAGGGACAACGCGCTCGGCACCCCATTCCTCTCAGTTGAGCCAAAGCTCTCTCTAGACCACACCGTATAGTCGTTTTCCTTGTCGGTAATCGATTAAACGTGCTGTGGCTCACAATAAATACGATAAGTAACCGCGGAAAAAAGATGGTAGGAAACAATAAAGATTTCAACTTTAGCCGGAACTCAAGTTTACATGGAAATATAGTCACCCTCTAAGTTGGTGGGCTTTCATTATATTAAATGCCTTTCAATATTCGCTGTGTCTTGCCCATTTTTCAAGTATAGGAATAATGGGTTCCAAAAACGAAGTCGATTAATCGATATCCTCCAACGAGCACTACTACGCCCGCTCACCCTGCATAGACAAATGCAATAAAAAAATATCTCGTCTTTCTTTTCATTTCATGACGCAAACACAAAAAAGGATACAAGATGTCCCGACCAACATGCAGGAATCGAGTTAGCGGTGTCGAAGTCGAAGACTCCCTGTGCAGTGCAACTAATCGACCCGAACCATCTGTGGTACTCTGCAACACTCATACCTGTCCGCCAAAGTAAGTATTCTCTGCAATGACTAGACTCTTTTTTCGTAGCCTTTTTAACAGTGTGTTGAGCAGGAGAGATCCGAGCTGTTTTAAGTAATGATTTTCAAAACGTTAAAGAAAGCAATATATTAAGTTTGATTCATTTTTGTAACATTTTTTTTTTTGTTTGAATACTAGGGTGGACGAATGCTAAAACTCCAAAATCTTTCAAAGATACCAATACGCCCACTATAGCAGGTATGTAATACCGAAGTAGCCGATATTGGTTATGCCCGATTTCCACGTGCTAAAAAACCACCCATTTTTGAGAGACACTATGAAACTGCCAGAACGCACTTCATAGTAGTAAATTTCCGCTCTCTCATAATATTTCTTGACTACAACTAAGTTAACTTAACAAGTTGTTTACGCTTCCGTAGTGTTTATCGCATTGGGTAGGTTGCTATCCAGTGAATGCACCTACTAAGCCGTTCATTCGTGCGGCTTTACCCTAAGTCGCTAGATCGAAGGGTCTTGTTCTTTGTAGTCGTCGCTCGTTGTTTACATCGTTAAGAGTCTCGTTTAGAGTACGGATCATTTCATTGTTGCAATGAACATGAAGGCGAGCATTTAGCTTTCGAGCAAAGTTTGTTACTTCTTCACTCACGGTAGCTATTCCTAAATCTCTGTGAATATCACTATTCCTAATATACCATGGAGCATTCACAATTGCTCTTAGTGTCTTGTTTTGGAAAGTCTGCAACATGGACATGTTGCTCGGCTTGGTACAACCCCAAAGTTGTGTACCGTATGTCCAGGACGGCTTTAACACTTGCCTGTACAAGAGCAGTTTGTTATATATGCTTAATTTCGAAAATCTTCCGATAAGCCAATACATTTCCCTGAACCTAATCTCGAGCTCGTCACGCTTCTTCTTTACGTGTGGTTCCACCTTAGTTTAGCGTCCAGTGTCATCCCTAGATATTTCGCTTCATTTGCATAAGGTATTTGTGCAGAATGTATGAACAGAGGTAAATTGTTAACCCTTCTGTAAGTGAAATTCACATACGTAGACTTGTTCTCGTTAAGAGCGATTCGCCAAGTCTTCGTGCAGACACAAATTTTTTCCAATACTCGTTGGAGGTTTCTCGTTGATGACTCGACTGACTCACCTGTTGCCAGGATGGCCGTATCGTCCGAAAACGTGGCCACGACTGTCTCGTCATCTAGAGGTATGTCTCTTGTGTAGAGCAGGAACAGGGTCGGACCGAGGACGCTTCCCTGTGGTACGCCAGCCGAATTTGCTTGAAACTCGAGTATTCACTACTACACCTAACACGAAAGAGTCTGCTTTCAAGATAATTTTTCAATATTTTAAACATTTCTTCCGGCAAGTTTTGCTGTAGCTTATATTTCAAGCCTTCGTGCCATACCTTGTCGAAGGCTTGCGATACGTCGAGGACGTATCGTAGTTTGTAACATAGAGAAATCATCATCGTAGATCCCCAAGATCTTAAAGGCCGAATCGAGACCGAATTGTAAGTGGAATGAGCCATGTCCGTCCGTCCGACCGTCTGTCTATCGGTAGTTTTTAGGCCTTAAATTTTGAGCTAGGAACTTGAAACTTAATACCTGTTCTTTGCAGGTCCCGAATCGGTACAAATGTAAAAATTTTTGAAATCCGCTCACTGACACGCCCACTTCACTTATTGGCATGAAAAATCAAAGTTGTAGTAGGAAGCTGAAATCCGGTGTGCGACATCCTTGGTTAAGTGTATTCTGTTTGGCATTTCACAAAAAAGCGAAAACCGTCCCCATGTGGGCGTGGTCTTATTTAATTTGCATTCTAATAAAAAAAATCCAAAAAACTACCACTACAAAATGTTCAGATAATGTGCATATGCTTTCAACTGAAATGAACAACTGAAATTTTTGCCACGCCCACTCTTGCGGGCGTTTTTAAGTAAAGAGTCCGCCAAACAACTTTTTTTTGAAAATGCTATAAAAAAAAAACTACTGAATATTTTCTCAAATTTCTTTTTTTATTTGAAAGTACAATCCTTCCGGTTAGTAACGGAAAATAATTTCATTCAATTGGCTGCCTCGGCTGGCCATGCAGTAGCCTACACGATCAGTCCAGTTTTTAAGTACATTATCGATTGCGTGCAGCTGTATTTTATCAATGGCCTCACGAATATTGTCCTTTAAAGTGTCAATTGCCTCTGGCTTATCGGCGTAACACTTATTTTTTACGGCACCCCACAAATAATAGTCCAACGGTGTCAAATCGCAGCTCCGAGGTGGACAAACGACATCAGCTCTGCGGCTGATAATGCGATCTTCAAAAACAGGGTGCAAAAAATCGAGTGTAGCATTGGCTGTGTGGCACCTATTGCCGTCCTGTTGTTGCCAGTATCCTCCTCTTCAATTTTTGTGAACAAAAATTCATTCAACATGGCCTGATAACGATCGCCATTGACTGTAACGGCCACTCCTTCCTCATTTTCGAAGAAAACTGACCCAGTTATGCCTCTGGACCAAAATTCACACCAAACAGTGACTCGGTTTTGGTGTATCGGCTTTTCAATGTTCGCGTGCGAGTTTTCTGTGCTCCAAATGCGACAATTTTGCTTGTTTACATACCCGCCAAGATTAAAATAAGATTCATCTGAAAAGATGATTTTTTTTTTGCAAAATCGGCATCTTCTCTAAGTCGATCGCAGGCCCACTTAGCGAAGCGAAAACGCATATTTCCCAGCGTTGTTCAAGCGTATACGCAACCATATTCGTTCAGCGGAAGGATAAAACTAATTATCTGTCAAATAAGACATGAGCTAAGTGTTACCATTAACGAAATAAGGACTAGTTGAAAAAAAAAAGTTAGATGGCGCACCCTTTATAAGCAAACTCGTCAAAGGATTTTCCTCTATGGCTTGCTGCCCCTGAGCTCTAACTTAGTAACATATTAGGCTTACGAGAATAGTCTTACATTCCTCGGCCAATTTTGATGCTGAAGCTCGCAGATTCACTTCCCTGTTATTGTCGATTTTCTAATCAACCAACCGTTTTATCGAACCCATTTTGGTTAAATCAAAATGGTGCCATTTAAACAGCTCGCCCTCTAAAAAGGACTCTCGCACTGTTGGGTATACTGTTAAAGACTTTTCTCGGCTTATCTCCTAAATCCACTTTCCATCCGAAGAGACTCGTCTCTACAATGGGACTCTCGAAGAATATCCTCGATAATGATAACTACGTTAACGAGGATAGATAAAGGTGGATTGAGGAAAAGCGAGCAGGAAAAGAGTCCTTCCAGTTGTTTTACATAATTTTTATGGCATTTTTCTCTTTGTCCTTTCCTTCGACATCTCTAGGTGGATTGCTGATGAATGGAGCCCATGCAGTCGTCTATGCGGACCGGGTTATCGGGAGCGTATGGTTGTGTGTGCCGAGGAAACAAACGGCATGAAAACCAGGGTGAGTTATCATTCCTGCAGTTATCCTGTATTTACTTAATTGCGCTTTGCACTGTACACATGCTCTACGAATGCTTTTGTCATTTCCCAACAGGTTTCCGACATCGTGTGCCGTACACCAAAACCACCGACTCAGGAGCCTTGCATGCTGCAGGAGTGTCCCAAGTGGGAGGTGGAAGAATGGTCTGGGGTAAGTTTGCATTATTTCATTGTAGTACAGCCTTATTCTCGTATAGTCTCCTTTCAATGTGCAGATCTTTATTTAGTTTTTGGTTGCTTAAGTGTTCGCACACTCATGGTAGATGTATGTTAGACAAGCATCTTGCATTGCATGCACCCGGAACTATGCATTCATGTGTTTGTGTACAGAGTTCGGGGGACAACACTAATTTTGGAGAAGAAGAGGATTCTGAATGTTATGTGTGTGTGTGTCTATTTTCTTGGAGAGCCTTTTCGCTTTTTGAAGTGCACATCTCCAAAGCAGCAGCGCACATGTTCGATGGCGCGCCCATGAAAAGTAAATGTTTCTACGAAATTCCGCACTCCTTGTCTCCTCCTTTTAGGAAAGCGTGGGTAAGCGGGAGTACGCGGTCTTCACAGATTCCAGCACCTAGGATTTCAGGACATGGTAAAAGAAGAACAAACAGCGAAAATAAAAACAAATGTTCATGTAGTAAAATGTTTATGAGATGGGAGGTGGGTGCGTTTTTTTGAAAAGGAAGCCTTTCACGATTCGTTATTTCAGCGCACACTACACGTGATTTTTCAAAACCTAATTTAACAGTATTTCAGCCCTTGTGTTGTAGTTTTTTTTACATTGGTACACAAAAAGGAGCTTCTCATTTGAAGTAGTTTTTTAAGTAGGATCACACGAAGCCATATAATTTTACGGAGATTTGATAGATGTTTGTTGTATCTACCCACACATTCTGTGAACAAGTTCTGAAACGACTTGGAAAGGTATCACCCTACCTAACCTGATTATTGTCTGTTGAAATTACACGTTGAATTGAAGTCAACAACTTGAATTTATTTGGTACAATAAGGCTTTTTAGAGTTGATCTTTTGACGCATTAAAAATGACAGAAATTTTTCACGGAATAAAAGTAAAAGCAACATGAATCTCACTCATACTCACAACTCCTACAAGTATGCACCGCACTCTCCATTTTCGCACTCTCCAATTGCATTCTGTAACTTCAAATAAATTTCTCAACACTTAAAGTGAAAGTGGTAAAGTTTTCAAAAGCATACTCGCACTCAGAAAACGTGTACCGTGCTCCTCCAGGATTATTGTTTTCCTGTATCCATGGCTACCATAATGCAGCTCTAAAAAAAAGAAGAAAATCTGCTCTTAAACTACACCAGAAGCTGAGAAAAAGTATTTTGAAAGATTTTAGATTACATAACGTTAAACCGCAAATTCTACTTTCCGCCAGTATACTTTGTTGTCATTTGGATGCTTGTCTGTGTGTATGTGCGCGTTGAATGGTTTGCCACAAAGTCCCCAACTTGAGCATATTGAATGCATGGATTTATGCAACACCCTGTACAACATACACTTGCTTTTATTTTATATTTTTGAGGATGTCCTCTTATGTTCTTTTACTCCTCCCCAGCTTTATTTTTACCACTCCTTTTATAAGTATTTTTCTTTGGTGATGTTTTAAATGCATTTTATAGTGTTCGGAAACCTGCGGACATGGAATCCAAATACGCGGCGTCGAATGCAAGTCCGCTGACGGTAGCTTAAGTGCCAAATGCGATCCACAGACGAAACCTCCAGCAGCTCAACAGTGTAGCGCTCGCATAACCTGCAATGGTGAAATGATGGATGTGAGTCTCTTTAAAACAAAAACCAAAAAATCCTCTTCCTTTTTTTCTTCCTCTTAAACTATATTTCTTTGTGTACATAATTGTCTTTTAATTGTGCTCCAATTTTGTGTTATCTTCTTTTATATAAATGTATCTCGCGCTTGTTGAATGTATACGTATACATATACACTACACGAATCTGTGATTGTTTGACATTATAAATCAAATTGAAAATTTACAAAGCATCAAACAGCAATACCAAATTCTGTTAAATTGAATCTTTTTTCGTTCCAACATTATAGGAGCAAACACCCGACGAAGTTAGCCAAAGCGACGACGACGAAGAAGAGGAGGAAGTGGGTGACGAGGAGGACGGGGAGGTCGAGGATGCCGATATAGAAGACGACGACGAACAGGTATCATACAACGATCAACCAATTTACGCCCATCAGCAATCGAATCGACTTCATCACGAGGAACAACCCCCAAGAGCTGAATCCCTCATTGGAGGTGGCGGAGGCAGTGAACCAGAACATCCCTCAGCGGATCCGACGTAAGTGTTAAGACTTTTTGTATAAAATGTTGCGGTCATTTGTCCAAAGGAATGTGGAATCGAACAGTGTGTTGGGAAAGTCGGTGTGTAGAGGTTTTTGATGGGAAGCATTGACTTAACTCAAAAGCAGGGTGCCGCATTGTTTGGTCATAGTTTTTCTTTCCAAGCGCTCAGTACTCCAGTTAATTCGCGGCTTCGGCTGTATATACTCTCCGGCCACCGCCAGATTTGGTCTACTTAAGGTTTTTGTGGCTGATCACGGATTTTGACTTGGTTCAAAAACAGGGTTTAGTCATAGTTTTTCTTTCCAAGCGCTCGATACTCCAGTTAATTCGCGGCTTTGGTTGTATATTCCCTCCGGCTACCACTACCAGATTTGGTCAAGTTAAGGTTTTTGTCGCTGATCACGGATTTTCGGGGCTATTTTTTTTTTT
Source organism: Neoascia interrupta (assembly GCA_947623515.1). Classification (NCBI taxonomy): domain Eukaryota; kingdom Metazoa; phylum Arthropoda; class Insecta; order Diptera; family Syrphidae; genus Neoascia; species Neoascia interrupta. The sequence goes on along the minus strand of OX392462.1, from coordinate 44,252,590 downwards.
TGAGAACTTGGGGTTTCAAACTTTAATCGGCAACAATTACATTCGCGCTTTGAGAGTGAATTGATATATATAAAAAAATGTTTTTGCCTTTAATTTGAGAAATAGGTAACATTTTTTAAGAATTTTAACATTCGGCTTAAATTAAGGGTGTAAATTAAAGGGATATTTTTCTATATTTACAGTTTTTGACTTAAATCTTGCGAAACAAAAAACTTTTTCTGACTGCACATAATAATAACTCATAATAGTTCAAGCACATAATAATAATTAAAAAAAAATCATCCCTACGGTTCATAAAAGGGGGCTTTAACTACCCCTTTATGGGTTGGGCCACTTGAATAGCTAACGAGATGGAATTATTTCTATTCAATGATTTTTTGGGTTGCTGATCACGGATTTTCTGTCACTTTTCAAAGAGTGTAACGTCAAAAACATTTTTATGGGTTGCAAAATATGTTCATGTATTATGAAAAAAAAAATTGACTGCAAGCAGGGTAGACCGGAAGATTTGCGATTTACATAACTAACATAATTTTCATAATCTCAAGAGTAACACTGGGAAACCTTTTTAAATTTTAAATTCTTATCCAGCAAGGAAACTGGTTAGATTTGTCAAAAACATAATAGAACTAACGCCGTTAAGCGAAAATAGATATCCTTTGTGGAAGCGGTAATTCCGCTGAGGTTTGTAAACAATTTTTTTTAGTTCTCAAGGTTGCAGTCTTAAAAAATTGTGTATTTTGCTTGCAGACTAGAAAAGGTGCACAATCAAGTACATTTTCAAAATATGTAAAGCAAACGTAATTTTACTGCAGATGATACGGACAGAAAAAAGGATAATTTGCCCATAAAGCTCGCTTCCTACACCTTTTTTTGGTAGATTCCTTTACGTTTTGTTTATTATTATTCTTTTCTACCTAAAAGCGAAATAACTATGATGCAGGAATTTCGCAACAAAAATCATGAGCGTTCTTAAATTTTGCAAAAAAAAAAAACATGTTCCTAATAAGAAAAATGGTAGATTTTTGTTCATTTGTTATTGTATTTTGATTACAAACAAGTCTACAAAGTTTCAAAGTTTTCTGATTTGATGCAACCTCCAGATGCTTTATTGACTGGACTGTATAGGAGATGAAATCTGAAGGTGGCCAGAAGTTCTACAACCCCCGGCTTTTTATGCTTTTGAGTTATATGTTCTCGGCTTAAATATATATTGAAGTTTTTGAATCTTCAAAATTCGGTATTTTTGAATAATTTCTGATACGTGTGATTATTTTCATATGATTTCTGCCAATCGCGCGCCGGATGTAAGGGGGACACCGACACAACCAACTTTTTTCAAGAATTTTTGCGATATTTTTTCGAAAATGCTTCAAAAAGACCGCACTAGAACACTATCAGAGTTAACTTTGAGTTGCTTTGTACGATTGTTCAAAATCGGCTTTGTGCACTAATTCTTCCAAAGAGATGGCCTTGAAAACGCTTTGAAAAACGGCATCCGATTTCAACTATTCATTTCTCATAACCTTTTTAATTTTCAGAAAAATGGATTTTTTCATTAAATTTCAGTAGATACTTGCTAGATCTTAATTTCGTTTTTCTAGTTCTTACCTGCTACTAATTATTTTACAAAAAGGTACTGAGAAACATTACCTACGTTATTTTTTGTCCTTAAAAAATTACCATCAATGGGTTCTCTGAATATTTCCGCATTTCAAAAGTACGCCTAATTTTGCCTTTTTATGATTTACCGTACAGAAGCTACAACGCGATTGGACGGACAGAGGCAGAACGTAGTGTTACCACACCTAAGATTTCCTTTTGCCATTTTTATTTATTTTTTCATGTAATATTTTTGAAAAAACGAAAATTCGCCAGAATTAATGAAATTACCAAAAAACAAAATGTAAAACGGAAATCAGGCCAGAAAAACTAAACCTTTTTCGGCTCATTTTCTAAATGTGAATGTAGAAATAAGCCCAAAAAATCCTTATATCTTTTTCTCCAAAAAGTTGAGGATTAATTTACGTGCACCAATGTTATTCCTTCAAACTGTATGTAAGGGGGGATAGTGGTTTATGTACCTGTTTTTGGTTTCACAATTTTTTTTGGCCAAATCTATATGAATTTTTAGGAGATTTTTCTTCTATTTTTTGCTTTTTCGCATTATAAAATTGTACTCAAAATATTTGGGCAGTTGTTCTATTTTGGTAGCTCGGTTGTATCTTGGACGAAGGACCGATTTAAAATCAACCATGACATAGTCGATCGCCACCGTGCGAACCCTAAATTGAAGTTTTTGTGGACTAAACCAGTTTCAGTGCGGCAGAGGTACACTAAATATCAAAATCACCAAAAGAGGTACTTAAGTTTTTCGCGTCTCTAATAATGTACTTAGCACTCTTAAATAAAAACGAAAAAGTTTAATTGAATAAAAAGTTTCTTTCCACACATACTGTTCGTTTGGGGCAATAGTCTCGACGCGTGGTCTCTTAACTGATTTTATCAGAGCGCACTTGGGAATCGTATTACAGCCGATACTTTAGGATTAGCACGGAATTGTATCTCCTTTGCCTTCGCTTAGGCAGGCTTAACTGGGGAAGCTTGTCATTTGTGTGTCTACTGGAATTTCGAGATTTATTTGACACACAAACATGAGAAGGAGCAAAAGGGTGATTTATTCACCCCAAATGAGTGGAATTAGGGTACAAAAGAAACTCCAATCGTGATAATCAGAGTCCTTATCCGAAGGCATCTCAATAAGCTGCCTTGTTGTTTATCGTCTAATCAAGTAAAACAATAACATTGTAAACTAGCCAAGTACCGTGGCACATAATGTTGAACTTTCATAGCTACACTTACTATAGCCATACTATAGTCGTCACAGTCCGTAAAGCATAGCTGGGGCAAGATTCAGCCAAGCAGTCACAGAAGCTCGAGCCCCAGCAGCAATATGTTTGTGCAACACACTGCGTATCATTCCCAGCGTTAAAGCTACTAATACAATGCATATACGACGGGTGGTAGAACTTGTTCAATATAGTGTGTATACGCTTTCACATGTGTAACGGGTCAAAACGAACCAGGGAGTTACCTATGTCCTTGGTTAACGTTTAATTAGCTCCCCTTACTTAGTTCGAAAGTGTGAATGCTCCAGGAGCGGGCGGGCTCTGAAAGAAATGCTCATGTTCACACTTCACTACACAGGACACACCGCAGAGCGCACCCCACGTAAAACAGTGGGCTTGTGTGTTTAGGAAGGAACCCACCTCTCGGATATGGGTATTTGGGTTGGTATTTCTTTATTGCTTTTTTTTAACTTTAACTGAAGGCACCTTCGGAGGGACGTAAGATTGGCAGCTTTGTCGGATGAAGGCTCACCAGAAGAAGTTCCAATTCAATTAAATAGAACCAAAAAAAGCAAAACCAGTATCAGAAAGCTTCTTGTTATTTTGTACACAGTAATCGTGGTGTGGAGGTCATGTGTATTCCTTATTATTTGGATTCCAGGAATCGTTTCTTTTATTAATTATTCACTCCCTATGCCTGCGATAGGCAAACATTTAAATTGTAATTTTATTGATTCTCCCATATCGCGTGGACATACATGTGACCTTTGGGTAGGGGGTCCTTTCTTTTTTATTTTTGTGTTCAGGACAGCATGGCAATCAGAACGAAAACGATGTCTTAAGCCCATTTGGGCTGAACTTGTCGTTAGTTATTATCCTTGTGTCATTTTTTTTGTTTTTTCTTCTTCTCTTGTTGTTTTCGAGCATTCCTGTATTTTTTCATGGTGACCTCATTGTTACTTACGACACTTATTTATTTACTTTCAAATTGAGCAATTGTATTATACATAAAAATGGCGTATCGAACTGTGGAAGACACACAACTTTAAGCAGTGCGTTTGCGTTGTTGACCAGGGACAGGGACGAAATAAATTGATTTTTAGATTAATGAATTCTTGATTGAAACCACAAATACGAAGAGTTCGGTCTGAATACATAGAACAAGGGATGTTTTCAATCAAAGTAAGCTCTGAAAGATTGTAGCCCATGCAGCAGGATGAGTGGTTGATGCATAATCAAACCTTTCGTTGAAACTTTAGATTCATTCTTTGACAGAAAGAAGCAAGTAGGTACTCTATTTGCCTAGGACGAAATTCGACAATTTCTACAAAACTGCAATAAAAAGTCTTAGAGCAGGGATTGCAGAAATCTTCAGCTTTCTTTTATAAAAAAAGCTGTCAACATGTGTATTTCTGTAGATCCTTTTCAACGTATTTCAATGCGTTTTAATGCCGTTTTAATGCCGTTAGGTCACCAAAGAGGCACTACGTTCGAAAACTTTTGGACGCTTATTAAGATAAGAATGTATTAAGAAGTGATAGAAAAAATAAGATATTTTAAGTACAGCAGTGTCTACTACTGGGATAAAAAAACAAAAAAATTTTTGACTCCAATCACGTTTCATTTCTTCAAATGACCCCAATTAGCTCGTTCACAGAAAATGTTCATTATTTAAAATGTATCCCTTTATATTGCCTCTTTCAGATTCATCAAAGACACCGAATGGTCTGCGTGCAGTGTCACCTGTGGCGAAGGCATTCGTCGTCGTCCTTACAAATGCAAGATCTTCCTCGAATACAGCCGCACCATAGCCACTGTAAACGACACCCTGTGCGAAGGTCCAAAACCCTACGATGAAGTCGAGAGATGCGTTGAGGAACCATGTATGCTGCCTTCGCATGGCTATGACGAGCAGTACCCAAGGGATTCCATAAAGGTTGGCGTATCTGAGCCTGGCAAAACATATGTATGGCGTGAACAAGGCTACACCAGCTGCAGTGCTTCGTGCCTTGGCGGAGTGGAGGAGCTTATCATTAATTGCGTCCGAGAAGACAACGGACGGGTGGTGTCACCATTCCTGTGCTCGCCCGAAACCAAACCAGAAGCTCGGGTGCGAACATGCAACGACCGTCCATGCCCACCCCGCTGGAACTATTCGGACTACACACCCTGCTCTAAGTCGTGTGGAATTGGCATCAAAACTCGTGAGGTGCAATGCATTCACGAAGTGACACGGGGTGGTGAGAACACAATGGTTGTGCCAAACAGCATGTGTCCTCAGCCACCACCGGCGGATCGTCAGTATTGCAATGTCCTAGATTGCCCCGTACGGTGGGAGGTGGGCGAATGGTCGAAATGCTCACACACATGCGGCTATGGCATCAAGGAACGTAAAGTTGAGTGCAAGCAAATAATGGCACAGGAGCACAAAATCGAGCGACCCGAATCGATGTGTCCGAGCGCTAAGCCAGCCGATAAGAAGCCATGTAACGTGAAGCCATGCCCTCCAGAAGACCCCAAGCCCATAATATCAATCAATAACAGTACACACATCCAGCATGACCCGAAGAAGAGCAAAATCACACTGAAAGTGGGCGGTGCGGCTGTGGTGTTCTTTGGGACACAAGTGAAAATCAAATGTCCCGTAAAGCGGTACAATCGGACGAAGATACGCTGGACAAAGGACCACAAGCCCTTGGCTAAATCGAGGAAGTTCAAAGTTTCGAAAAAGGGCGCACTTCGTGTATTGGACATAACGTTCCGGGATGCCGGAGTGTACTCGTGTCATGCTGGATTGAGCACGGCTGAGATTAATATCGAAGTGAAGGCGAAGCCTGGCACCCAGCCCGAGGACTATGAAAAGCACGAGTCAGGTAAGTGAGACGACAGGAGCTGCAGTGAATTGATAGAAAATGCTCATCTTAATTTTTTTTCTGTCTGTCTGGCTTTGTGACGTTTATTTTATTTTTGTATTTTTATGCTCCTGGCAGATCGTCTAGTGCGGGAAAGAAGTGGTACGGAGCCTCTTACCTCCGCCGATATGACAACATCCGATGCGGGGTAAGTGCAAGGGCATGCCAGCGACACAAGAAAGACATAATCCGATATCAGAGATGACGTATCCGTATCCCTTCTTAGCTTAATCCAATTTAAGAGTTCAATTTTCCCGTTCCTATATCCTTTCATTCTACTGTTGGAAAATTCTTAAAATCTTCCATATTGCATTACAATTTCATCTCTGAATGCATGGACATAGATTAAGGACTTGAAATTAATTTGTAACCATGCACTTCTTTTGACTGGGTGTGCTTTCCTCTTCTGACATAGTGACATTTTCTCCTTGTTTTGCAGACCACAAAATACTCAAAGGCGACAAAAACCGGCAAATGGCAGAGAGAGGAGCCGGCGGCCAAAATCTGATGGTGTACAGCATGCAGATAGCAGCATCATGGAGGACGAGGTAAGGGAAAATACACGAGTTTTTCGCCTCCGAAAAAACGTTACGTACTTGTATATTCATAGTCAAGGCTTTTTATCTGTACAAGTTTGAAAGTAACTACGAAATTGATAAAGTTAGTGTGCCAGTCGTAGTCGCTGTAAATGAGAACTTCTTCGAACAAACAAAAGTTGTTGGAACGAAAAGTGTACGATACTTTATGTACAGCTTCATCGGGGTAGTCAGTAGGGTAATTACTGAATTCCGATTGGGCTTTAATGTTTTTGTTACACTTTAATGGAAAAGTTATAAATTATTTGAATAATTTTGGACTTGTCTTCGCCCTTGTACACACACTTATAGCATAATGTATCATTAAGCTGGTCATCGCCTTTCAAAAGTAGGTGCCACATTGAGTATAAGTCAAGGTGTAAGTGCATAGATGCATTTCAACAACCCAGGAAAAGAGATACGAACGAAGCTCATTTTATAGACAAAAACCAATTTAGGCTTGACAATAATTTATATCCATGATAAATCGGATTTAGAAACACTTCGTATGGGTATGTTAAACACATCGATGTCTGGATAATCGGAGTACGCAAGACTTTTCAAACAGATTTCGTACGCTTCAGGCTTTTGCAAGACTTCATCATTTTATTTGGTTGTGTAGAGAAGTAAAATGATCGTAGCCAACAAATGTAATGCTTCAACACATATTTAATTTCATATTGTCTTGCAGTCTGTTTTTTCATATTGTCTCCGACTTTTACTTACGGCCTGTCATATCAAGGACAAAAACGTAATTAAGCTCTTGTGGATGAACCCATCCACTAGATAACCGAATCTTTCCACAAATGGATGAATTTAAAAAGTAAGCAATCATTTTATGAACCATATGAACAGCGATCACACGTCTCTTTCGATCACCACGAGATTTTAGAATTAATTATGAATTTATATCGATTAGGGAGTAAATGCTTTTCATCTTGACGTATTTCATGTTAAAGAGTCTTCTGTAGAAGCTTGATGAGCGCACATAGTAAAATACTTTATGCTCGGCCATAGCTCATAAAGGTACACTATCAAGTCGGTACCCAGTTAGAATTTTCATATTCTACCTACAGCCTGACCCTTAACTTTAATGTGATTTGACTATGTGAAAAATTATCTTAGGCCCCCAGGGGCAATCTGAATTAGATCTGGAATCAAATAAGCCATGTTCGTCCGTCTGTTTGTATGTTTGAAGCTTTAAGCTCGTCAAAAGGTAGCTAAAGAGCATTAACTTGAAGTATCGCTTAGCCTTTAAGGTCTTCAAAAGCTGGCTAAAGAGCATGAATTTGGTATGGCTTAGTTTTTATGTAATTCATTCTTTGCATGAAAATTCCGTTCACAGTTTCGTCCACTATTGGCTTAGATACAACTGCGCTGCTTTGGTTCTGGCCTTAATTTTCCTCTGGTAAATCATTATGGTTTGCTCATCAATCACTAAAGTATTCTTAATTGCGGTTAATTGCGGTTATTTAGAAGAATATAAGCGTGTATTTTGAAGGCTCTGGACTTATTTCTATCGCCAATTCGGGCCAGGTGGTATTTCCAACGGAGCTTTTGATTCTTTTGAGATATTTATATCGTTTCTATAGTTTACCAACTCTTAGAAGCCTTAAGATAACGCACACCTTCAATCAATCTCAGTCCAAAGATGGATAAATGATCTCCTTGTCAACGTTAACTTATTATTTTTGTAGCTGCAAGTAGTCCACTAAACTTTCTTCAAGCTAGCTAAATTTGTGATACCATAAACTTGAGAGGAAGTATCACAACTTGTGTTGTTTTAAAACTTTTCGTACTCAAAAAAAAGCGTCAATTGATCAAGGCTTCTTGTCGAACATCAGATTTCTCAGATTCTGAGAAAGCAGCAGTATTTTTTAGAACTGTCCAAGACTGTAAAAGACAAACCTCAGAAAGTAAGTTTCCCCTCCTCTGTATCTACCACATCGTTTGCATCAGGGCTATTGTTCGTCCTTATTGACATTTTACCAGCGAGCTCACAACTAAACAATGAGAAAATGATCTTACATTTGTCGCTTTCCCAATCTTGCACGCCGTTTGGTCGCTCGTTTGGTTTGGGCATACGGTGGTGAATTTCATCTATAAAAGCCATAAATTTACATAGTGGTGGAAGCTATCAGCTTTCTCGTTCTTGGTAAGGAAACCAGAGTGTTACAAAGCTCCATGTGACAATTCTTAAGATCGTAAAATCTCTAGGTTCTCTAAGGGCAATTTTTTTTCAACTCGATATCTTCCCAGCTTCGGTACAAAACTGAGGTTTGCCCTGATGTCTATTAACAAGACCCTAATGTCTTTTGTGCGCAAGCGAACAAATTGAGTTATTGAGCGAGAGTGTTTGACACACGAATATACGCCATTTTTGTACCCGCCATTTGAATATACGCCATTTTTTTTGTAAGGTGATGTGTAGTTTTTACATTGTGAGAGAAGAAATGTGATCAAATAAAATAACCAGTTTTTACTAAAATTTTTCTATTTAAACTGTTGTACGAATTAAGGCTTCTGGTTACTTCACTTAACCTAAGTGATTGGTCGTGAGAATCAATCACGAGAAAATTGCGATAATCACATGCTACACCGACGAAGTTTTGGGATTTGTCATGTCACTTATCACAGCCAATTCCACGCCAGGGTTACAAAGTCATCTTTATCTATCAACTTGTAAAAACCCTTTTTTAAACTTTTACCATGCGGTTTGTGAAAGGGCGCCATTATTTTGCTGCTGTTAACAAACTTTGACTGTGAACCACCTCTTTGTTTCTGTCAAAAAGACTTGCATTCAAAAATTGCGCCCTTGGTTAACTTCAAGATCGTTTTCACTCAACATAATTTTACAAATACGGCTCCACCCTAAAAGCCCCAGCTATATTTCGATGTCATTAACGAGAAAAAAACGCCTGTAAAAATCAAATTGTCGAACCAAATAATTTTGGTTCTTTATCAAAAAGAATTCAGTGTGGTGATCAATTCACTGATCTTCTTTAGCTCAGAATTCATGATAATGGGACCAATAATCATCCCCAGCATTTGCCCTTTTAAATCAGCCTAAAGCGTCAAAGATCCACCTTTCATAGAGTTCATATCTGCGCCAGAAAATATGACAGGGATGGTGGGGGTCCTCGAAAAGGACATTTCCGTTTCCCGAGTAAATGTTTATTCTAGCGCAAAGAAGCAGTGATTTTTTTTAATAATCGTCCAGGTATGCGAAAAATTGGCCAGACATTTAAGGCTTGCCTTGTTCCCTTAACTCCGCTATTAAGACTAATGTTCTGCTAAAGTTGTTCTAGAAGACACAGTACAGCCCATACCGTCTCCAAAAGTGTCGTTGAGGTTTTCAGATCAACAAGTAAGTGTGTGTACAAGTTCCAAAAATGTAGGTAAAAAGCAGTACAACTCTTTTAGTTCTACAGAAAGAATGACCAACATAAGGCTCAAATTCTAGCTAGAGCCTACCAATCAATACTTAAGCATGTCTTGAAGATGTGCCAGATGTCTTTCCCATCTTTATCTTCTTTTTTTTTAGTTTACGGAAGGTAGTTGCATACGAGGATCAACTCCCGTGTGTTTAACGGGTTGCTGAATTTTATAGCTGAATCCTTTCATTCCATGTGACGAAATTTTTACCATCTATTCTCATTTTGCTTCTTCCCACAGTCACGTCTTATTCAGCAGGCGCAGGATGGTGTGCCTCAAACAGCCGCCAGCAGCTCTGGCAATCGAGCAATGACAATCTTGTCAATGCCATATTTTCAGGCTCTTATTGACAACCTACAGGTGAGAGGAGTCAATTATAGCTGTTTTCTGTTCGTGTTGTTGTTGTTGTTAAATTTTTGTCCACTTTTGTTGTTTGATTTCGATTGCACAATACAATGCAATTTTATTTCCGTTTTGTCCTTATTTCCATTCAAATCAATTCGCATTTTTGCGCTCCTGGTGTGTTGGTTTTTGTTACACAATTCGTCTAACTTTTGTTCCTGTCTCCAAATAACTTGGTTTTGTATTTTTAGTTTTTGTTATTGGTTGTGTTTCAGAAAAATTTCAATATTATCGAATTTTTACTAAAAACTAACTGCCACTTTTGTTCGCTGAAGCTTTTCCCTTTGTTTCTCTCATATTTTTCTCTTATTTCTTTGCTTTATCACCATCACTTAACTCCAATTAAACGTTGTCCACAAAGAATCATCCAACAGAACGCATTTTATAAAGCATCTCACCAAAATATTATTAAAAATATACATTTTTTTAAACACTACAATAAAAAAAATAAAACCGCAGGTGAGAGTTGCCATTATTTCATGTGTAACTTACTACGAAAATTTATTTTTATTTACTGCATGTCGGTGTCAATAAATCTTGCAAACAATAGAGACCATTGTCCTGACAAAAAAAATGGAAACACACTATTCCATTGACTAATCTCCGGCGATTCCATAAAAGTACAACTAAACTGTGCTGACCTCGTTTTTATTTGCATTTTAGTTTGAATTTGTATCGATTTTATTGTTTTTAAAACAACAACACTTCTCTTTTATAACTTAACACTCTGAATCAAACAAACAAACAAACAAAAAAAAAAAAACATTTCTCACAAAATGATAAAACATGCGCGCGGATATCCTTCACTTTCCAAATGGACACTATTTTTGTATAGGTAATAATTTATTTATTTTGTTAAAAAAAAAACAATATATCAACTTTTTTATTAGTTGCACGTAGTAGCAATGTAACACACATACAATTTTAACAATAGTGTACTTGTATTTTTGTATCTTTTTGTTGCTGTGTGTATGTGTAGCTCATGTCCTTTATAGTAAATATTCATTTGCACTGCATGCGGCCAATCCATATTCAATTACAGGATAAACAATGACCAGACGGATAAAAACCGATATCGCAGGTTCGTAATTCGAGGCATTTGACCGTGAACTCAACGGATTAATTGATTAAATCCCTTTTTTACGATTGGCTAATTTTTGGATTGTTAATTTTGCGTAAATCCTGGGAAAAAAAATTGTTATTGTCCATTAGTTCCGGCGGATGTCGCTTTTTTCAGTTGAGCGACTTAAATATGGTACAGAATTTGTATTTCTCTGTAGGAACGATATAATTTTTTTGTAGAAATGATTGTGAAATTACATGCATTGGGATTTCTTGCAAACGACGAGTTTTTACGGCAGTGAAACTTTAAGCTTTCGACGTTAAGGGCGCATTGCTATTGCTACTTTTGCACAGGCTTGTTTGTGACTGGGCCTCAACCATTGAGGATTTTGGGGAAAACTTTATAGAACCTGAAGTTCCTGACAGTTCCTGAAAGACAGTTTGCTGGTGCAGTGTGCAGTTAATGTCCCACAAAGGTGAACTTCCTCCACAAATTTCTAAAAAAAAAAAATCATTCGTGTTTCTCCAAAATGACCTACCAGAGGATTTCTCATTCCGAATTTCCGAACTTTCAAAGGCGGTTGCGGCCCATTATTGAATCTTCATCCGTCAAATTTCTTGTCATTTGTCAGCAATTTACAAGCAATGGCAGATCAACATGGAGAGTAGGGAGTACCTAATAGCGTACCAAAATGTACAAGTGATTTAATATGAAAAATCAGATTGAGCGACGAAACCCATTTCTTGACGAAAGCGAAATCGTTGAACTTGGGACGATTGCATCTACATGAGATCCACTGCATCAAGAGAAAGTCCTTATTCGTTGTGCATTTTGAGCTGGCGGACTAATCAGTCCATTCTTCTTTGAGAAGGAAGCGTTTTCTATACTACAACATTCCGTATTGTTCGTCATTCTACTTACGACTCGCTTTTATGAAAGCATTGTTATCCACTCCGGCTTCCTGGTCGGCGTCTGTTGTCCGGGTTAGGAACGGCCGAATTTAAACCTGGCAGCTAGGTATAAAATGCAATGGTTCTGGTCTGGCGTCCTAAATAACATGACTGCACAGACGGGTGTGGGGATACTCACAAGCCCCCGGTTGTCAGAAAATGTATTCGATGTCATTCCGTTAGGGGGAAGGATTCTGATCTTAAAGCTTAAGCTTGAACGATCGACTCTGGCCCTGGTTCAGGTTTATGCACCAAATCGAGAGTCAAAATATGAGTCCTTTTTGAACGAAGTCGATGCTGCCCTGGACAGAGTGGCAGAAATGGACTTCTTTCTCCTGATGGGTGACTTCAATGCACATATGTGGGATGTGGGTACGGACGACAGTACTTCGAGGAGTGTGATCGGGAGGCACGGTGACCCGGATCGAAACAGAAACGGAGGGAAGTTGCTGGACTTTTGCTGTGCATATGGCTTGTCCATCATGAACACCTTTTTCGCCCACAAAGTCGTTCACAAATACACATACAAGCACAGTTTAAATCAGAGGTCACTGGATTGATTTCTTTGTTGTACCATCGTGTGTTCAAAGAATGATTTGTGATGTTCGAGTTTTCAGGGGAGCTGAGTTGTCAACTGATCACCACTTAGTGCTGTGTAAATTGTTTATCAGTGCCACCCAGGCGAAAACCAAGACTGTGCCCTGTCTTGGTTTTCGCCTGGGAAACCCTCAACAGGGCACTATTCGCGAAGGTGTTGGAAACGCGTTCCAGAGCTGTAATCGAGCCTTTGTTACGGGAAGAACGGTGCGGCTTTCGGCCTGGCAGAGGCACAAGCGACCAGCTTTTTACTCCGAAGGTTATTCTTGAGAAAGCCTGGAAATATGCCAAACCGGTCTATGCGTGTTTTGTAGATCTGGAAAAGGCGTATGAACGAGTCCCTCGGGATACGCTGTGGAGAGTTTTGCAGGAATATGCGCTGAGTGGGCCTCTTCTGAGTGCCATCCAGTCTTTGTATGGAAGCTGCAGGAGCTGTGTACCGATTAATGGCGTCAAATCCCGTCCTTTTGATATACGCGTTGGACTTCGCCAGGGCTGTTTTCTGTCGCCGCTCCTTTTTATAGCATATATGGACTGGATGGTGAAGCGCAGTCTTTGCGAGCACGAATTGGCTGGCATGAGGATGAGCCATCTGCTTTTCGCAGATGATTTGGCCATCCTTGCATCATCCAAAGAGGAACTTCAACGTGCACTGGATAGGCTTACAGCCGTCTGTGGTGGGGCTAGGATGAAAGTAAACGTGAACAAATCGGAAGTGATGGTTGTTTCCCGAACTCCTGTATACTGCACATAAATGGTTTTTCATTAAAACAGGTGGAGAAGTTTAAGTATCTCGGGGTCTTTTTCACGAAAGATGGGAGGAGTGATACAGAGTAGAATTGGATTAGCTGGAGCAATAGTAAAGGAACTGCGCTGGCCGGTCATCAGGAAAGCTGAGCTTGGAGTGAAAGCAAAGATCTCAGTTTTTAATTCAGTGTTCGTTCCGACCCTCATCTATGGTCAATATTTTCATTACCCAATTTTCATTTGGGTAATTACCGAAAGAATTAGATCGCGGGTACAAGCTGCCGAAATGAGATTCCTGAGGTGCGTTGCTGGTGTTACTCTCAGGGATAGAGTGAGAAACGTCAGTATTCGTGGGAATCTTAATGTTGAGCAGCTACTTCTCCGATTGGAGCGATCGATTCTTCGATGGTTTGGACACGTTGTTCGCATGCCCCCTGACAGACTTCCTAGACAGGTCATGCTAGCCGAGATGCGAGCGCGTCGCCGCCCTGGTGGGCCAAGAAACAGGTGGAGGGATCAGGTAAAGAACCTCTCTGAGTCCCTCCTGGGGATTGCGCCGGAGTCTCTTGAGTTGGTGGCGCAAAATCGAGAACGATGGAAAGACCATTTAGCCACTCTCGCTCCGCGACCCTTTTAAAGTATCAGCGGCATTCGAAAATGATGATGTGCTGTGTGATGCTCTGCCCAAGACGTTGGCGTTGAATGTCTTTGCTTGATGCCGGAATATGCCTTCTTTACTTTGCAAAAGTTGACTGCTCAATTCATATTACCTCCTTCCTTCCTTCACTTAGCACCATGTCCGAACCTTTCGAAAAAGAAAGTTTAAATTCGGGCCACCCTAAACACTGTTGTATCCTTTTTTTTTTAGGGAAAGAAACCGTCAGCAGCAGTATGTTGGTCCATTTGTTTGTGTCGTCCTTTTGCCTTTTCAAGCAATAACTATGTCATAAAAAAACAAACATTATTACAGGCTTCAAGTTGCAACCCTCAAGTCACATTCACCATCTCAAAACATGCACCAATACCCACAATGCTCCTTTACCTACAAAATCACATGTCACACAAACAGAAAATTTCAACTGATCAATGAAGGAGGTTAACAATAGAGGTCTTGCAAATAACCAACCTTTTCAAAGACCTTTTAAGCACCTACGTTATAATGTTAAAAACATGCTGCAATTTGGCCTTCACTTTTGTCATCTAACCAGCTCTAGCAAATGCACAAAAATTCTAGTCATTGTGTAAATGATTTCCTGTTAAATAAAAAATAAAAAAATTAAGAACCAGTATTCTGAGTTTCATTTCATCTCTGTCCTTGTTAAAAGACAATATAATATTGATGAAAACAAAGACCTAAGAAAATTTATTAGGAATGTAAAAAGCTTTTACTAAAGGGTTTTGCAGAAATAGTAAAGTTTTGAGTCACCCTGCACCAGAAAATTTATGCAAAATTAAACATCACACTGTGGGCACTATATTGGAGTTTGGTTAATTGTTCTACGTGCCGCCAGACTGAAATTCGGGCCTGGACATTTTGCTCTAGTCCTGTTTGACGCATACAGTGAACTTGTTCCAAGTGTTTTATAAAAACTTAATTTTTGCTGCCTGGTTGTATGCAACGAAAAAGTATGTAATCAACAAGCAGGTACACTAATGGGGAAAATATATTATAGTTCAATGAATCATGAATACCCAAGCAGTTCCTGCATGGATCCTGGCAAATGGCATGTCAAATGAAAGGGCCGAGGGTGAAGATCAAAGCTGTGAAAGTCCCATGTTGATCCAATCCGGGATTTCAAAGCTGTAAATGTAAACCTTTTTTTGAAATGGATCTTGTGAAAATTGTTAATTTTTGGACCACCCTGTGCTAAAAAAGTTTATGCTCAAATAAGCCCCACACTGTGACCAATATTTTGGTGTTTGATTTATTGTTCTACGTGGTCCCAGACTGAAGTTATGATCCAAGATATGTTGCTCTAGCAAAATGAATGAGAATCCACGAAAACAACCGAAAATCGCCTGAAGCACCAGGCGCCCAGAAATGCTCAGAAAGCAGCAGGTATACTGATGGGCAAAATATTTTCTAATTTCGTGAATAGCTCAGCTGTTCCTGCAGAGATCCTGGCAAATGGGGTGTCAAATGAAAGGGCTGAGGACGAGGAACAAACTCTTGGAACTCTCATGATGATCAGGTCCAGAGTTTCGAAGCTATGAATGTAAAAAGATTTTTCTAATAGGTTTTGTGGAAATAGTAAATTTCCAGACCACCCTGTGTTCAAAAAATTTATGCACGGTTAAACTTTACACTGTAGCCAATATTTCGGTGTTTGATTCATTGTTCTACGTGGTCCCAAACTTCAGTTACGGGCCTGGACATTTTGCTCTGACAACCCAAAACAGTATATACACTAACAGGGAAAATATTTTATAATTTCACGTATACCTTAGCTGTTCCTGCAAGGATCTTCACATTTGGGGTGTCAAACTAAAGTGCAAAGGGTGGACAATAGAACTGGTTAACTCACGTCTTGATCAGGTTCTGAACTCCGAAGGTAGGAACGTAATAAGGTTTTTGAAAGAGGTTTTGTGCAAATAGTAAATTTCTGAACCACCCTGTGTTAATTAAACACCACAAAATTCATTCAGAAATAGACCCCACATCATGGAATGTTTGCGCGTCACCTGCAGGATCCAAGTTTATAAGGATAGTTGGATCGTTGACAGAAGAGGTTGATATGATTTGGCCTTGACATCACCAGCATTAACGGACTCCAATGAGCATGATCGGACCCTTTCTCTTTTTCAAACTTCATAATTTTACGGAGCCTGATAATTTAAGCACGAGAGTCGGAGTCTTTTAGCTTTTCTCGTGTATACAGTGTAATATTTTGGCCTGGGGTTCATCGAATAAAACTCAATTTCACTTTTATACTATGTCTCGACCCGCAAAGAGGTTAAAAATTAACTGGAGACGATTTATAATAAATCGCAAAGTGGTTCCACCGGCCAAATATAAAATTAATTTGACACGAGAACTCTTTTTCTGCCATTTCGACTCTCAAAAGGGAGCGATGTCATTTCCTAGGAGCGTAAAAATATTTCCGTTGTAAAAATTTCAATAGAAAACGTATTTGTGACAGATTTGTCGTACAGGGACAGTTTCAGTTTCCTTTTTTGATTCTCAAACTGTTACAAAGGTGTATAAATTAGGTGTGTAAATAGGGTGAATGGTGAAATAAAGATTTATATTAATCGCGGATTAGTGCCCGATGGAGACATGGTATTATTATCACAAAATGAAACACTTTATTAATCAAACAAAACTTATTTAAATTCAAATCACACTTAATTCAACTTGGCTATTTAGAATTCAACACTTGTCTCAATTCGATCACTTTTTACTCTACTACCGATTTTCACAAGTCAACGTTTTAAATATCAATGTCCCGTACGAGCCTGTCACCCGTGTATTTACACAAACTAAGCACCTTCCAGTACGTTCCATACATCCCCTTTTGTAATTTTCTATTGGATCCTTTTCATCACTTCGGCACTCAGACCTTGTCAGGATATTTTTTTCTTTTGCCAAATTACTTGTCACTGAAAAACTTTGACTGTTTCAAAAATGAATTTCGAACTTCTCCCAAAGTAGGATTTTGACTTCTTTTCAAACGTAACAGATTCATTACTGATTACAATAAGCAGTTTTCGCGCAAGATTATTAAATTTGTTTCACTTACTACTAGCAATGCGCCCCTTGAACTAGGCGCCCTGTTAATGTGCCTATCTCGCACACATGGTTGGACTAGCCCTGATCAAAACAACAAAATTACCAAGCCAAAAACAACTTAGTAGCTTAATGTAGTCGAAATCCCGCCCACAAAGTATCAGGGCAACATGTGCTTATAGCAAAGCAGGCAGCTCTCCTGCTTTTTATTTTTTCAGTTTTTCCCTTACATTCAAGTTCTTACAAACAACTCAGCAAAACTAGTCTACCTTTGTTGATAAACAA
Organism: Neoascia interrupta; assembly: GCA_947623515.1. Classification (NCBI taxonomy): domain Eukaryota; kingdom Metazoa; phylum Arthropoda; class Insecta; order Diptera; family Syrphidae; genus Neoascia; species Neoascia interrupta. The sequence goes on along the minus strand of OX392462.1, from coordinate 44,235,048 downwards.
GCTCCTAGACTCCTCCCATTACAAATACTTCTTACTCTACAACTACAAAGATGTTTACTTCTGTATCACCTCTATCTCGTCTACGTTTCTCCCAACAGATGGCAATAGTTGTACCACTTTGAAAATTGTCTTACAAAAATGACTTGGAGCACAAATGAAAGAATACCCCAATTTGTCTAATTCAATGCGAAGTCTTTCGTCCGCCCCCGTCCAAAGTCTTTTTAAGCCCAAACCACCAAGTACAAGCTGAAGAACCAGGGTAACATGCGCAAGCAGCAAGCAGCCTACTGCTGATTTTATTTTCTCTGCCAATACATCCAAGCAAAAAATTGAATGTCAACTTCGGCTTCCCGATCATGCCTTCTCTTTCATGTGCTTCTACTATTCCATGCTTTCTCTCACATTTTGCCACACGATCTATGAAAACTTTGCTGGTAGTCAAGTACCAAGTTGACCAACTCCGCCCACAAAGTAACGGGTCCTAAAGAAATAGAAAATTCAAAATACACCACAGGGTGTCATGAAATTGGAAAAAGCAAACTTTTTTATTTTATAATTTGGAGAGGTCAAGTATGAAGGTATAGGCGGAGTGGTCCGTCGGCTTTTGTTGTTGGTTAAGTTTACCTTTATTGCGCAATTTGTATAAAATTCTATTTATTTATTTTTATTTCTGGATATATTTTACATTCTCTTGTATGATTTTTTCGTAGTGGAGTCTTCTGTTCTTATATTGGGGGATTTCCAGTTTTGTCACTTGAAAAAAAAGGGATGGTATAAAACTTTATATAAAACTTTTCTGGTATAAAACTTTTCCGAAAAAACATTAATTTTTGGAAGTCATTACTTTGTAACAATCGTACGGTGCACAAATCTGCTGAAACCCAAAAATTGACATTTCATCTATGCAATTACGGTACATGAAATGCCAATTTTTATTTTCTGCACATTTGTTCACCGCATGCTTTGTACTGGGTAAGGACTACCTAAAATTAATGTTTTTTTTTAAATTTTTTTTTCTTTATATAACACCACACTGCATTAATAAACATCAAGCAACACTTTTTTAAAAAAAAAAATAAATAAATAGAGTGGCGCAACAGCTCTTCTCAACAATGTATGCTGGTGTGTTGATTTCTTTACATACAAGGGGACCTACAATTTTTTGCCGAATCCGAACGGCACTTTGAGAAGTTTTTCAAGACAATTAACACTCTCGGAGGGCTTGTCAAACCCTCGCGGAGGTGGGGACCGTGAAAAAGAACAAGTCTTTTTTTCAGGTGACGATGGCAGGATTCGAACCCAGACCTCCGGCGTAGTAAGCACACACACTAACCACTACCCCACGGCACCCCACAAGCAACACTTATAGTGGGCTTAAATGTTTATAATTTTCATTATAAAACTTTTTCTATGATTTTTTTTTATATATTTTTCTTCAAAATTAACTGTTTAAACTTCAAAGTTTTTTTGAAAGCTGTTGTGTTGGTTAAAGTTCATTGGTGTTATGCTTTCGTCAAGTTTGGTTGATGTAAGACAAGTGGTCCCGCTGTAAAGATATGTTTTTTTTGCCACTGGCATCATTTTACTCAGTTAACTAAAGTGTTTTCAAGCACATCTAAGAAAATATTTACCTTCTCAAAACTGCTTCGGTTTTTTTTAAATTTCTATATATATAGGGGGAGGTTGGTACATATTTTCTTGGTCATTTTAGAATTTTTCAAATTGAAAATTCATAAAACAGCTATATTTTTAAATTACCGCTAGGCTTTTTTTCAATTTTACTGACAGATGCCAATATTTTGGTGTTTGATTTATTGTTCTACGTGGTTCAGACCGAAGTTATAAGCTTGGACATTTTGCTCAGGAAGCCAAAAACAACATGTACAATAATGGGGAAAATATTATATAGTTTCGCATGAGTTCCTTAGCAATTCCTGCATGGATCCTGGCAAACGGCATGCCAAATGAAAGGGACGAGAATGATGATCAAAGCCGTGGGAGTCTGATGATGATCCAATTCAGGATTTAGAAGCTATGAATGTAAAACTTTTTTTGAAATGGGTTTTATTGAAATTGTAAATTTTTGGACCACCCTGTGCCAATAAAGTTTATGCGCAAATAAACCCCACATTATGACCAACATTTTGGTGTTTGATTTATTGTTCTACGTAGTCCCACACTGAAGTTATGAGGCCTAGGCATTTGGCTCTGGCACAACCACTGAGAAAATCCACGAAAACAACCGAAAATCGTCTGAAACACCAGGCGCCCAGAAATACTCAAAAAGCAGCAGGTATACTGATGGCGAAAAGATTTTCTAATTTCGTGAATAACCCAGCTGTTTCCGCACGGATCCTGGCAAATGAGGTGTCAAATCAAAGGGCTAATGGTGGGGAATAGAACTGTGAAACTCTCATGCTGATCAGGTCTAGGGCTTTGAAGCTGGGAACGTTAAAAGGTTTTTGAAAGGGGTTTTGTGGAAATAGGAAATTTCTGGGCCACGTTGTGCCCAAAAAAATGATGCACGAATAGCCTCTACATTGTAGCCAATATTTTGGTGCTTGACTCATTGTTCTACGTCGTCCCAAATTAAAGTTACCGGCCTGGACGATGTTGCTCTGCCCACCCAAAATAGCAGGTACACTAATGGGGAAAATATTTTCTAATTTGATGTATAACTCAGCTGTTTCTCCAAGGATCCTGGCAGATAAAGTGTCAAATCAAAGGGCTAGGGATGGGGAATAGAACTGATCAGGTCCAAAACTTCGAAGCTAGGAACGTTAAAAGGTTTTTGAAAGGGGTTTTCTGGATATAGTTAATTTCTGGGCAACGTTGTGCCCGAAAAACTGATGCACGTAATAAACTCTACACTGTAGCCAATATTTCTGCGCTTGACTCACGGTCCTACGTTGGTCCCAAACTGAAGTTATCGGCCTGGAAATTTTGCTCTGGCCACCCGAAACAGCGGATTTACTAATAGCTGTTTTTGCAAGGATCCTATCAAATAAAGTCTCAAATGAAAGGGCTAGAATTTGTCAAGTTGTGTCTCATGTCCTTAATAGTTTATTTTGGTTTGCTTTTTCTAGTACAGATTGATCGAAAATGCTCAAAGAGCATTTATTACGAAATATTAAGGAGTTATGAACAATTTAAAAATAAAAGAACAACCCGATTTTTAAAAAAATTTTATATTTATTTAACACATTTTTTTCAAATTCTGATGAAAATATCAGGGTCTCATTAGATCTGATGCCAACACGTGATTACTCTAAATTACACTCTGATGTCTCATTGCGTTAGTTCCGTTTCACTGTGGATGTTTTCTTGAACCAAACCCAGTAGGAAGTTTACACATCTGGAAGAAGACAAAAAAAGAAGATTTGTTAACATTGTTTAGCAAGTTTTAAAGATGTGTGTTACGGAAAGAAGAAAATTGCACAATAAATTGAAATAATATGAAATCCATTCCACGAAAACCTTCATGTTAAACCAAGGAGTTAAGGACTCAAGGCTTTCAGCTCATTAAGTATATTTTGGATCTGGTTGCACAATGCCTATATTTTTTCCTCATATTGTTCTCTTGTTTAGTCTTTTGCCAGACGTTTTCAAGCTTCAATATACCAATGGCAGCCGTTCACCAAATGAGGTCATGTAGCAAACGTCTTATCTAACAATCAACACCAGCTCCAACATTCGCAACAAGTTTCCACATGTTTGCCAAAAATAATTCAATCCATTCTCCGACGCAATAATAAGTCGGTACACGTTTCCATCCAGCTCTTGTGCCATTTGCAACACCCACACGCACACTTACCTCCACTCAACAATGTCAAGCAAAATCCTTTCCATCTGCAGGACTTTCCCCCAACACATTATTCGAACAGCCAACAAAGTCACCAGGGGAAATTGCTTCACCCATAAAAATAATAAAAAGTTATCGCAACAACATGTTGACCTTTTACTCATTCTGTTGTTTTTCATCCTGCGAGAGTGGTGTACATTAACTACCTTTAAATGAGCTCTCATTATGCCAGGGAATTTTTTTTTATCTAAATGGGACAAACGTTATATCCACTTATGTAAAATTAAATGTGAAATATTAATATAAATTATGTAGCATGGGCAAAGGAGTATACAATACAGCCATGTGTATACCCCAAAAGGATTTTCCGCCTGGGTCTCTTTTGTGCGTGGTGGAGCTTTTTGTTTCTTCTCATTTTCCCTTTGCTTAATTGGTGTACTCGTACAAATGTATGCCAGCAAACCCACCGCTTATCCTACATCAATATTTTTAAAATTAGCCCTCAAGTTTTTGATGAAAACAACAGGAAATCAGGACGCTTTTGGGTTCATGTTTTAAGTAAAAAACAACTTTATTAAAGCCTTGCATTTGAAAATGTTGGTTGTTGCCTTGTGTTGAAGGAACTTTGCATGAATTTTACAAAATTTTTTTTACATTTCACTATGCATGTGTGTAGCTGTCAAATACTATATTTTAAATTAAATAAACCACTTAAAATTTCCGTCGTAGGGAACTAAATAAATACAATGAAATTATTTTTCGTTATAACCTAAATTTCGGATGCAAAAAGGAGGAGGTAGGTAGGAATTGAATTAGGTCTATTACTGACCTTTTGCAATGGAGGGGCGAATTCGGTGGCCAGGATTCGCCTCATATGTTTGTAACCGGGAAAACCTATAGATAGACTAACAAACGTGTAAAAAAATGCAAATTTTTCGCAAATAAATTTGTTCAAATACTCTATACAGTGCTGAACTGATTTTTTTATTTGATGTATTCACTCGTTGAGTTGTGAGTGCTTGCTGACAGAATAATCTAATTAGTAGATTAATTTATTTGATGGATAATTTTAAAAACAAATATTTATAATAGAGCTGCGGGCTGTGAAGATTTGATTTGATTTTGATTGGACAGAGAAACCCTTTTAAATGTTGCGAATCTTCTGAACAACCCGTATAATAAGAGGGGTAGGAAATAGAATTTTGTCACAGTTTCCTATATTTCCTATTTCCTATAGAATGAGTACTCACAAAATACGGAATGAAAAAAATATTCATTCGGAAGTTTAAAATACGGAATAAAAAAAAATTGTTAAAAAAGTAGTATTAACGCTGACTTGAAAAATATAAAAGCTTATTTATTAAATACGTAGGTTTCATATAACAATTTTTATACCCGATCCCATAGGATAGGAGGTATATTAAGTTTGTCACATAGTTTGTAACACGATGAAATAATAATGGTAGACCGCCAAGATCTTAAGAGCATATGATCGAGACCGAATTCTGAATCGAATGAGCCATGTCCGTCCGGCTGTATATCACATGTTTTCAGGCCTTAAATTTTGAGCTAGTGGGCTGAAACTTCGTACGTAAGGTTCACGTCATGCGGAGCGAAACAATTGTAAAAATTTTTGAAATCCGCCCAAAGACACGCCCACAATCGGTCTAAATGTGCAACTACCTCCAGAGTTTTCAAAACTGTAAGACGTTCTAAAAGGCTGTTATTTGACATTTAGCATCTCCTAGTAAATGTAGGACACAAAAAAGACAAATTTAATTGGTAAACCTCCTCTAGTGGGCGTAGCATCTATTTTGAGGGTAGATTTTCAAATGCAGTTTACTCAATATTTTTGCTTGAAATTGAAAAAAATTTGCTTAATATTTTATTTAGAAAGCGCTTAGTTCCACATTTTGTTTATACAAGACTTTGGGCCCCGCCCACATTTGGAGGCAGAATTGAAAAAAACCTAAAATTTTCCAGAAAAACTTAATTTCGACTGGCCTTGAGCCTAATTTAGGAAAGCATGAAACAAAAAAAGAAACAGGTTAGGTAAACAAGATTTCAGTCCAGATTTCGTTCATATAAAGTTTTTAGCTACGCCCCTTTAAGGGATCGATTTTTCAAAAATATTGAATTTGAACAAAAAAATTGCATTTTTACGTACATTTAAGTGTAACTTGGAAATATCTGTGGAACTATCTTAAAATTAATAGTTTGTAATTAAGAGCGGTTGAACCACGCCCCTTTTCGAAGTTTGCATTACTTATAAAATGTCAAAAAATAACTATGCCGTTAGCATTTTACAATGGGATAGGATGGGATATTCAACGGTCCGTTTTACGGACTGTAACTTCTGCGTACACACTGTAGCACTTACTCACTGGTTAAAGTGGAGAATAACGCTGGCCTCTTCTTCACAGTAAGATCAGCAGTAAACATGATGTCTGTACCGACAGCGAATATTTATTGAAATGCTTCGAAGTTCCTTTTTTTTACATATATATGATAAAGTTAATACTATTTCCGGATTCTGTGCCTTTCTCGGCTTAGTCCCTTCGCTGTTTAAACTATTCTCCATTCCAGGAGAACAGATTCCCCTATTTATACTCATTCTGAATTTCATTTTCATACAAATATTTTTCAATGATCTTTCGATCAAATAGTTTTTAGTATAAAGTGTTTTTCAACTTTGTTTGTCTGTTTCAAGTTTGTCCGTTTAACAAAAATTTATTTAGGCCCTTTTGCTAATACAAGTCATAAATGGAAGTTCCTCTTATGAATTAAGTTGAGCTTACTTACTCCCTGTGTGGAAGAAAATCGTTTTCGTTTGCTCAAAATCAATTGATGGCCGTTTCACATTCAGCGCGAGAGCGTCAAACCAGAGCTGCAGCCACAACACGACACCAGAGAAATCGTCTGTCATGGACTGCACAGTGACAAAGCATAACATACTTCTAAAATTTGTCGACTTTATTGCACATGAATAGTTTATTTCACAACAAGCATGAGTTTCGTGAGTGTCATATCATAACTCACAACAGCGAATGATAAAATAACCGTCGACCTCGACGAGGGTTTTTCAATTTTTCGAAAAGCCCGGGGAGCGAGAAAGCGATCACGCGGGTATTGTGAACCACCCCATACATTGCCATTGATTGATATTCATTTGACAGCTTGCCCGAGATCTTCGCTCGCTCTCTCGCTCCTAATGTGAAACAGCCATGAAGTTCAGCTAGCGTAGCAACTGTCATTTATTTTAAGAAAAGAAATATATATTCCGACTTATCATAATAAAGCAGGCGAAAAAGCTATAATCAAAAAGTTTTCTGACAATCAAAAAAAAATTAATAATAAATTTTCTTATGTTCTACCTAAATATTTACGAGCTACTATTTCTGGGGCTAAGCTAAGTTGTACTTATGTACTTAGCGCCCATTTTTCTTTTATCATTCTGATAGTTTTTTATGCGGAGCTTAGGCCCTAAGTAGAACTTAGCATTTAGTTTATGATGAGTACTGGCAAACGGGCCTCACATGTATACATATTTTATTTATTAGGTAAAAGGAGTTATAAAAAAACCATTTTGGTATAATTTTTTTAAACCCCCGGAGCTGCAGCTTTATTTGTCGCCAAATTGCCAACAGACAACTTGTTCTCTTACAAGTTTTGGTAACTCAAGTTTTGGTACAGAGCAATACTGACAAAAGAAGGCAAAAGCAGAACCGCCGATATTGTGATCGACCATGCCCACTTTTAACATGTTAGATCTTTAAATATTCGATCCGGACGTGGCTTATAAAAAAATATATCAATCCGGGCAAAAAAACTTTAAGATTTGTTGTTACACGGCATATAGAGTCGGGTAAATAGAAGTTTGTCACAGAAGATCTCTTGCAAAAAAGATGATTGATAGTCATTTGCCATCGTCATTAGAGAAAAAAAAAGGTGTTTGGTATTAGGGTCGGGTCGAAATCGGGTAAGTTGATCTGTGATTTTCACATTTTGTGACGCGGTTAATGTGATCAAACAAAACAATTCGTCCGCATAATGGTAAGAGAATTGTTTTGAATAGTTGCATAATAAATCACAAAGTTTGAAAGCTGGCGACTAGATCATTTTCATTGGTCGGTGATTGGTCCTAAGCTGCCACAATGAATACAGTTAACGCAGAATTTTTTTTTTGGAATTTTTGAGATCACATATTACAAATCACAACAGCCGATTCTGGATAAAAGACGGCCGACCAGGAAGCTCATTTTGAGAGAGACTCTCCTGGATTTTTGGCTTGCCTTATGTAGCACTTGATTTTTAAAAGCATTTGACAGGATTTGGCACGAAGCTTTCTTGTTGAAAATTGTGTGCGTTTGGAATTGACGAATTACCTTTTCAATTAGGACTTGTATTATTTTCTTACAAACCGTTTTATTCCAATTCTTTCGGATGGTTTGGATGGTCTGGAGTTCATAAAACAGACGATGGGGTTCCCCAGCGCTCTGGTTTTTCTTCAAATCTATTCCTTGTTTTCAAAAACTTTACATCGTCAGCTTCTACTACTCTACAAATCCCTTTTCGCTTTCACCTCATTGGTTTTTAAAAGAAGAACTGGAACAGCAGCGTATCCCAAACTTATGAAACTCTGACCCAAGCAGCATTGTTTCCTGATAAGCATTTATAAACAGGGTGACTTTTCTCCAAAAACATACGTTTGGGTTCCCTTAACGGTGCGAGAAATACTTGATCCCATCGGACCTTTTTTATCAGATACATAAAATCGCCCAAAAATGGAATACAACACTACAACACCAATGTTTGGGCAAGTCCTTTTAAAACTGCACTGTACTTGTTTGACAGGATTAAAAAGACTGGCGTTAAAACTCAGACACGAATATAGAAAATATTTTTAAAAAAATATAGAAAACTCATTTGAATTATACTTGAACCTCCTTTACAGTATTGTTCCAAAAAATTCTTTCCCAGATTCTATCCCAGGAACATCCTGGACAGGGCTAAATCATAAATCCTTACTAAAAAGTTTAAAACGGAGTAAACATCTTCGTCGTATCATCTTTTTACCCGACCCTACATGAAGACTTTGTCTACAGACCAATGAATCCTCTCTACACGTAACTATAACTTATCCGGGCTTTCTTCGTCTTACGAAGAATATCGTCGCAGTAAATAAATCATCACATTAACTTTTTCGATATCCTTCCAAAAAAGATCGTTGCCTTCCTACCTCTAGAGTGAAAGAATGGCTCTATAGAACTTCATCAGGGAAGAAAAAAATGGGCTCCTTTTTTAGCGACCGCAGTGCTAGAGCCAGCGGAAGGCTCCTTCAATTAATAAATCTAATAAACTTGAACATCGATGCAGTGTTTTCTTGCCTCACTGTTTTGTCGACTTCTCTACGAGCAATGTTCCCTCGAAACAGCCAATTGCCACAAAATTTGAGTGCGTTTAAACAAAAATGGGTTAAATGCCTAAACAGCATTTTATTACCTCTTTGAACGTGGCTTGCATTAAAATAAGCTGACCCCGCATTTTTCACAATCAATTTGTAGAATTTGACTTGCGAGGGTCCTCATGGCAGATATTTTCCAGTAATGTTGTTTAGTCATGTTCATTGTTCCGGCGAACTAAGTCTGTCTGACTGAAATAGGGTTTATGTAAACGTCACATAAATCAAAAGCTTATCAAACAAAATGCTAACTTCGTCGATTGTCGTCGCCATCACTAGATCCTGAATGTAAATATCACTTTTTCCTATAGATTTTTCATGTCATCTTTGATTAGGCATTTATTTTTTTTCAAAAGCAAATGCCACGAGAAGAACTGTCCGAAGCCGGAATATATCCGAAACTGTCCGAAGCCGGTCTTTAATATACAAAATTCGACAGAAGTTGCCTACGTTTTTCTCCTATGAACTACTATATCTTTAGCGAGGTCAGAGTTTTGCTAGGCTTACGTGCCTTCGACCTTATGGAATACCCTTCTTTCTTAGTCGGTCAGCTCTCAAAATATTTTGCCCTTTCGCTCACTGACAAACCAAATGACTAAACCCACATACGCCTACGACTGAAAACACACTTCGACTGCAATTAATTAAAACTGTCCGCGTCACATAAAAAAGCGAAGGACAACAGGACCCACCATATCAAAACCCCATCAAATGCATCATTCATTCATTAATAATTGAAAGCTTTAAAAAAAAAATAATTACTTTAATCATTGCGCACATTAAACTGTTTACTTGGAAATAATGGCTGGGCGAGAAACCGTCAGCACCATAAGAGACGCAACAGGATGAATGGGAAAAAAATTGAATTTATATCAATCAATAAATTATTATTGGTGGTGCATTGGCCACTCGTGAAACCGACCGCATAATGTGCGTCCATCATCCATAAAGTGCACTAATTAATTAATTAATTAATAAATGTCTATGGCTCTTTGCCGCAATGTTCAAGGGTGTGCTGGGATTTCTTTCAAAGGATCTCTTGTATAGTGATGATGTTGATGATTCCCCAACCGACCAATTGAACATGAAATATCCCCGATGAATGGCAGAAAGAAAGGTGAGGCTACAACGACGTCACAGGAAATTGAAATCATTCAATCACTCGAGCGAGTCCGAAATTAACTTATCACGGGAAAGTGCATCCATCTGGTGATGCGCATATCTCTACATGGCAGGATGTTCTATGTACCCTCTTTACAGGCTGAGTGGGTGTAAATGCCATTGTGTTGGTTGATTAAAACCTAATGCCAGCGCTTATATACATCAAAGCACCTCACCTACGCACTGATGCATCATTTTAGACTTATTCATGCGATTATAAAGCCAAAGGTGAATGGGAGCTCAAATATCCTTTGGCGTATAGAGAAGCCACAATTCAATCACAAGCACCCCACCACTCACTCTCTTTCGTCTGCAAATGGAGTCATATAGACTGTTTGTTGACAAATGGTGGTAGAGTCCTTTAAGAATACCACCCTACAATTCCTCGAGACAAAATCCATGGGTACCGTGACCTACATACAAGCTCGAGTATCCTGTCAATCAACGACTTTATTTCCAATTAGTAATCCGAGTTTCATTCCCAATATTGTGACCGTCCCCCATTCAAGCGCATAGACACGCATGTCGGAACCCTCGAATATCCTTAATTTCGCAACTTCACAGCTCAAAGACAAACGGAAATCGGAAACTCCCTTGCCAGGACGAAAAGAAAATGAAATAAAATTCCAAAATTTACTCCCGAAGCGGAAAAGCCTTCACTAGGACAACAAGAGTGACGACGCTGATGATGATGACAGTGTTTCGCACTGATTCACAACACTACCGAGATCCTTTCGAACTGTTTTCGGTGGCACTGCAAAGCTAGTGTACAGGGTGTAAAAAAGGATTCCGGTAATTAAAAATGCAGGTAAAAGTCTCTCGCTAAAGAAGAGGACAAGAACTGTGTTAATCCTTTATGACCATCATCCTAGTCATTTTTTCCCTGGCATTTCCTCCGCCGCCGCCCGAGTGCATCAACACGATTTGATGATGGGGGTTTTTCACTTTTGCTCTCCTTAATCTAAGGTCTGAGTCATTAAAAATTATTCAGCAGATAATAATTATCGTAGCATGATGACGATTTTTTACTACGGTGAATTAAGTTCACGACAGCGCACTTACCACAGGATGCTCTACTAGCGCGCGAGTTATCTTTCAATATTGAATGAGCCGCGCCCCATCCCACTGACACACAGAGCAAGGACTCCTGAACCGAAAAGCGCTCGAGAAATATTGAAAACCGCTTTAGCGAAATAACAGTTTTCCAGTGTATGGGGTGTTTTTCAAATGCGCGCGAATGATCCTTAAACTTCTTCACATTTGGGTTTCCTTCTTTAATTTTCGCGCGAAATGAAAGGATCATCAGGCAGGTAGGGGAAAGAGGGAACAATTAGTAATTAACCAAAGATGCGGCTAAGCGAGAAAAGGAATTTCAATGAAAATAGCTGCAGACCGAGGTAAGAAAATTAGGGAATCATTCATGTAAATTTGTTTTCTTGCTCCTTATTTTTTCGAAATTAATATCCTGTTTGTAGTTGTGGTATGAGCTTGTGTAGAAGGTTTATATACCTGTACACCGTGATGAGCTAAGCATTAACCTGTCTCTTTTATTCCTTTTGTGTAATTATTCTTGCAGTACCTATGGCCCTTACAGAAGTTTAGCAACTCAAAAGGACATCATTTGTTAATGGAAAAGGGTCTGCAATTTGGCATCGATTTGGAACGTTTCGAAAAGGACGAACCAGCCAGACCACAGACGATAACGAAAGATTTAATACTGAACGACAGAGCCGTAGCCGATGACCACCACAAAGAACACCACTCGGCGGCACAGCATTACCATCACAATCGCCTTGTGCAGGAAGGATACGAAAAGGAGTACCACCAGAGAATTACGGGCGAGGTCACGTTTAAATGGACAACCAGTGAATGGTCGGAGTGCTCGGAGAAATGTGGTACCGGCACTGGACTGAGGGTGAGTTTCTATTGTGTTTTACACTTTTTTCTTATTTGGGTAAAGGTAGTACAGTTTGTATGGAAAGTGAGTGCACCTTGGTGGAGGAATTTAGGATTTTTCATGGAACTTTAATTTTTTTCGTGGCACTTGAATAGAAACTAGGCCACACCATGCATTTACTCGGAGATCAAAAGGACTTGGACTATTAGCTCATCAAATGCTCAAAGAGTATGGGACACGAACCAAAGTAGGAAGTGGATGAATTTAAACAAAGTTATTGGTCACTTGCAATGCTTTTCCATAAGTACTTTTTTAGCGATGGCTAAAAGATGATGAGATGATAGTGTCATTTCTTGCCGGTGAAGAATTTTCCATCGACACAGGTAACTCTTACCGCCACAGGAAACATACATATATATATACTTTGACTTAAAGTCACAAAGTAAAACCAGGAACAGCTTAGTAGTTTGATATGAACGAACTAATTGTCTTCGTGATCAACTTTTAGGCTAAAGCAGAACCTACCCGTGGAAGATGGTTTCCTGGAAAGTAGATAAGGATTTTTTTATTTTTTTTTTCTTCAAGTTATTGTATAAGATTCATATATAGAGCCACACCAACGAAGTACCGCGTGGTATGTTCCACTCCACTTGCCGCCTTGGTTGCATGATTTAGGATTGTGAGTCAAAAGCAATTCTTTTTCATATTTAGATGCCAAATTGATATAAGAAAACAAAAAAGAGGAAAGATCACTCCAGAAATGCATGTAAATCAGAAACCTCCATTAAATGAAAAATCCTTGAGTATTAACTAGTCACAGTTATTTTTAAGGTATCCTCTGACTTTCTTTTATCTTAAAAAAGGACTTCTTCATAGGTGTATGCAATTAAGAACTCCAGAGAATAAAAGAACTCCAGTCAAATAACAAGCAAAAAAAAATGGTGGAAATGTTAAGTGCTATGATGTCCCCATCGAAACCCCAAAAGTAGCAAAAATTCCTGGTTGGAGAAAATCCACCATCTTGAAAAAACCACCGCTTTAAATTTTTAAGACGTCGTAAAGGCAGACATTTTAAACTTAGCATCTTTAACAATTCAGCTTTTTCATTCTTTAGAAAGCAATAAGATTCTTAATTTTCCTTATTATTCTAAATTTAGTAATGCAAAGAAAAAAAAAGACTGAAGGGTTGCAGGGATTCCATGCACATATTTTACTATGTCGCTTTGAAAAGGAGCATTTGTAGAATTTTGTAAAACAGAGTTTTACGCAGAATTTTGTAAAAAGAATTTTGACTCACCAAACCAGAATTGTGACCCCAATCGATCTCTTTGGCCTCAGGATCAATGTAGGGTCTTTCAGAGGGATATCAAGGAAGACCTTTCTCTCTGGGCTGAAATGGAATACTAAAGCTCATTGTCATGTCTGAGCAGATGCATCTCTGACGAATATGCCCGAACTAGCTTTTAATATTTCTTTTTGGTTTCCATATCAGACGCTGGTCAAGATTAATCAATGCTTTTCTTGGCCTCAATGAAGTGCCTGATGGAAAATGATGATGATGGCTTCGCAGACAGTACACCGTTATATGAGAGTAAAACAGTCATATGAGTCCCCTAACGCGTTTTCTCATCGAGTTGTCTCAAAACTGGACATATAGTGTCAAACCAGAAAATTGTATACTCGATTTACCAGCAGAAATTGTTGTATCCAATACAATAGGGCGAGTCTTGGTGGCTTGCGCGAAACGCATATAAATATTTTTAGTCGAATTCGGTGCAATTAAAAACCAAATTAACTTCGGCGCTTACAATACAGGGTGTTTCCTAATTCGATGCCAATACTTTGGGTTATGATTCTTGGGTATAATTGAAGAAAAAGATCGTTCCCAGCATGGGCCTATCTCTAATTTTGATATCACTTATTGGGAATTTAAGAAAACACCTACTTTGAGGTACCCTTACCCTTACTAACACAAATATCTCCGTTAATACTTACAACAAGAACTTAATTTAGGATTTAGATTTTAGAAGAAACAGCACTTCTTTTAACTGTGTTAAAATAATTGATGTCTTTTTTAGCTTTTGAGATATTTGCTCTTAAGTAGGATCCTTTTTTCCTGCCCAAGTCCTTTTTTTGCAAAAAATACGTTATAAACATATCGTTATATTTTTTTTTCTGGTGAACCTAACAATACTTAACAAAAACTGCTGAACACGGTACCTGAAAAACGCACAGATTTTACGATACTTGGGAAAAGTTGTAGCAATGAAAATTAAGAAAAAGTCGATTCATAGTTTTCAATCCCCATTATTCGGATAAAATAGATAAAAAGAAAAAGAGATAAATCTTTTTTTATTAAGGTGACACGCACCTGAACATAAAGCAATCAAAACAGGTGCTCAAAGTCTCCCCTTCCATTTTAAATGCAAGCTAGAGCACTTTTTTGGATTGCGATTATTGAAGCTAACTGCTGCATTACTTGTGACGAGGCTTGGAGAATACGCTCTTATAAATTGTTCAAAGTTGATACTTCGGTAAAATAAACAACTTCTTTCATTCACCCACATACGAAAAAATCAATAACAGTAAGGTCCGGAGATCTTGCAGGCCAGTGAACTGGTTCTTCCTATCCAACGACCACCGTACTTTTCGTCTAGCCAATTCTTAACTATGCGACCGTTGTGGGCTTGGGCTCCATCCTGTTGAAAATATGAATCGCAAAGATAAGCGCCTGATGCTGCTTGATGGATCATTTGTAACAGCTTCCAGTATTTTTTCATCAACCGCAACTTTTCCTGGTGAAGCTCCTGCGCTAGGTCCTCTTGTTGAAACAGATCCCGTTTCCTGAAGCCTTCGAACCGAATTTCTAAATGCACGGAGATTAGGTATTCATCAGTTAGGTTAGAGCTCATGGTATCTTTGGCTTGCTCTAATAGAACTTCCGTTGCACATCCCATAAGCGTAGATAATATCCGCTTATTGTTCGTTTGTAAAATATGCCATTTCAAGTAGGGTTTCTAAACAACTGTTGTGTAACCTAGGCTTCAAAAATTAAGCTGATGGATTTAATTTGGTTTTCTTACCTTTTATACAATTTTCGTTAGGTAAATTTTTAAACTAGGCGCCCATCCCAAACTTAATCCTATTTGAGAATTAACAGAAAAACGATAAGGGTAGTTTAAAAAAAAATACATTCTCTAAAAACCTACGTAAATTATGAATATGTAGTCAAAAAATTGTTCTTATTGTCAACTGAGGTTATAAAAGTAGGTAATAAATCATATTTCCAACTTATACCTACCACGTCTTCGTGAAAATAATTTTTTGTTAATTTTACCTGCTGCGGCTTTTCCCACGTATCTTAAAATCTGTGCGTTTTTCAGGTACCTTGTTGCAGCAATTTTTGTTAAGTATTGTTAGGTTCACCAGAAAAAAAAATTACGGATATGTTTATAACACATTTTTTGCAAAAATGTGACTCCAAAAACAAAAAAAATTCATGGACAGGGAAAAAGGATCCGACTTAAGAGCAAATATTTCGAAAGTTAAAAAAGCCATCAATTTTATTTTGACACAGTTAAAAGAAGTAATATTTTTACTAAAATTGAAATCCTTAATTGAGTTTCTATTGTAAGTATTAACGGAGATATTTGTGTTAGTATGGGTCAAGGTACCTCAAAGTAGGTGTTTTCTTAAATTCCCAATAAATGATATCAAAATTAGCGATAGGCACATACTGTGGAACGATTTTTTTTTCAATTACACCCAAATATCATATCCCAAAGTATTGGCATCGAATTAGGAAACACCCTGTATAACAGAGCAAGCCTTGGCCTGACCCCTGACTAACCATTCATGCTGTTAACGTTTTAATAGTTGTTCTTACACATAACTCTACACGGGGTAAGAAGGAAATAGATCATCTAAACAATAACAGGGTTTTCCCCCCTCCCCCACTGGGCATGACAATAGTCTCCACAGACCTAAGGGCGATGAGGCACGGGTCATCTCGCCTTCATAAACCGAACGCCTAACCTACACACGAAGAGGGAAACAACATTTTTGACCGATTCCGAACGCCGAACTCTTGGAGGGTTTTTATAAGATGTTTGCAGCAGTGGAATTGGGAAAAAACTTTAATTCCCCCTGTTGGGGATCGACCCAGGGATCTAGTCCACAGTATCCAAACAGACTAACCACACTATACCCAAAACAAGCAAAGTTCTTGACGTGGGTTCCTTCCACTTAACTGCACACATAACCACTTGACGCTGATATCACCTCAAGGTTACATAAAGATGCTCTTTCTCAAGCATAGGAACGTCAGACATGCAAAAACATGCGTAGGTAATTTTTAAAATATTTATGTGACAAGACAGTTTTTAACGCTTTGGATTTTTTTTATCCCAAATTATTCCGGGTAATTTTGAAAGTTAAGCGGAAAATTACGACACTAACTTTAAAGCCTTTATTGGCTGTTGCAGGGAACTTGACTTGACCAGGGAGAATGTTTATTTTTTTACCTTTTGAATACTTGTAAATTTAACTGGTTCCCCAGGCATCGTGATAGGTCTGTTTTTGGAGCCTTGTGCTTGTGTGGCCTTTTAATCCACCAACATGTTTTAGGTTAACCTATTAAGAGTAAAGTCGGAAGATATGGTACCTTGGAGGATAAGGCTAGGCATTTGTTCAATGGCTTTTAATTGGCGACTTATTTTGGATAAAAAAATAACGAGACAACATCAAAGGGTAAATATGACACCTTGAGGAATATTGGATATGTGGCAACGCTTTTTTACTATTTTATAAATTCATTTTTGTATAAAATACAATATTATCAATTAATACTCTTTTTACCATATCTTTTTGAGATAACAGTTTGAAGTAAAAACTTTTTCAAATAGTTTTAAGTAAAAAAAATCGTTTCTTAAAGTTACGCGTGCAAAATTAGGCAGAGACTATATTCATAGTATGTGTTTGCGGGAAAAATTGCATAGTTTATTATGCTAACGTAGTCTCTTATGTAAAGTTATTTCAAGCTTGAATTCATTGCCAAATTTGCGCACCCTTCTTAAGGACGATTTCAAAAAATCGTGTGAGTAGAACAAGAAAAAGTAAAATGCCATATAACCCACCAGTAGGTGCCATATCAATCTCGGACTTTTTTTCAACATTAATCTTTGCTTTTAAATTACAAAAATATTACTAAAATATTTGCTACTAAAATACAGCTTTGAAGCTTTTTTTCTGATTACAATGAAAAATAAAAATGAGTATCCTGATCCTGATAAATAAAAGAAGGATAATAACTCACACATGATAGGAATATGGTTTCCCTAACAGTAATGTACATAAATTCTATATATTTTAGGTGTGACTCGTAGAGAATCCACGCGGAAAAAGTCAGGGCAAAAGCGCCTTCTGGCAATGGGAAAGGTAAAAAGCCTAAACCAACGTAACTAAGTGGAGTTTGAAAACCTAAAGACCTCGATATTTCAGTCTGTGCTTTCGTATAAAACTCAAGTTAATCTAAGAACAAGTTTTTCTGTGAAATTTATTCTTTATGGAGGGAAATCTAAGCTCACCCTTAAACGAAAAATAAATTTAGTATAGGCCAAAAAGGTACCCCTTTTTACTTTTATAAAATCTTTGTTTCTGAGGGAGCTGGAAAGGTGATGGGTGATACAACGAAAAAGCTTGTGTCAAAATTATATGTAGTTATATGTAGGTGCTGCAAAATCACTTAATGCTTCAGACCGTTGAAAACGTTGGGTTAAATCAGGTAAAACCAAAGTTAATTAAAGGTTCCTGGAAAAACTAAGCCTGTGAGGATTTTGCGTGAGCTTAGGTCCACTTTCTGCAATGAAAGTTCATCTCACACAGAGAAAACTTCCGTGTCATACTGTTCCAAGCAGATGGATATCTACTCGAAATCGTTTGACCACTTTAAACACTTTGCATCAGGTGCACTTTATGAGTCTGTTTCAAAGCTATAGCCAGTGGTTTGAAAATAAATGCAATATTTGCAAATTTATGTCCCTAATGGATGGGGACGATCTCTAAAGCATTCTCGCTCGTTTTTTTTTTCAATTTTATTACAGCGACGCAAAGCAACTTGTGTTCAAATGACAAGCATCCCAACATCACCGACCAATACTACGACAATGGAAATTGTTGACAATGTCGAATGTGAGGACGCCGGATTGAACATTCCCGATACGTTTGAGTCATGCGGCAATGAGGAATGTCCCCAGTGGCATTTGGGCGAATGGACAATTTGCCAACAGGCGAGATGTTTCGGTCGCAATACAGCGATTCAAAAGCGAGAAGTCATTTGCAAATACATCAACGACACTCTCAGTGACAGATGCGATGAACTGGAGAAGCCAATCAGCCGTCAAGAGTGCAACAATGAGCTATGCAAGGGGATCTGGAGGGTTGAGCCCTGGTCCGAGGTGAGTACTCCAACAGTGAAATGCGCGTACATGTGCAGCGCAGTGTATTCTAATGCAACTAATTGTATTACAGTGTAATGCGCCGTGTGGTCGACAAGGCCTTAAATACAGGATACTGCAGTGCGTGTGGTATGGTACTCGACGACCAGCGGGCAACGAGTGTAAACATCAACCACGGCCGGCGGTGATGAAAGTGTGTAAAAGTCCCCCGTGCGCTACAAAGTGTATGTATATTGGATTGACTGCTTAAATGTTTCGATATGGTCCATCGCTTTGTGGAAAGATAAATTACAATAACCCTTCAGGACATCACTGGGAAAAGTCGAAATCGACGGAGTTTTTCAAAATTTTCACATTTTGTCACAGTCAATGTGATCAAACAAAATAATCCGTCTGTGTAAGGGCCGGTTTTTCAGTGCTGAATTAAGCCCAACTTTAACCAAGATCTGTTAGTCCCGTAACAAAGCGAATCTGGAGTTAACTCAGCGAGCAGTTTTTCAGCGCAGAGTTGATTCCGTCAACAAAGTTGTCAAAATCTTCGACTCTCGAAATTATTGACTCTCCCAGCTCTCATTTCACATAGAAAAACACAGGAGTTCGAGTTATTCTCAAATGTCATTTTTCACAGCAACGCGCAAATCAACTGACATTCCACGCAGAAAAAACATTCAAAAAAGTTCATACTGTTCTCCAGAGATGATCCGAGATTAACTCACCAAATTTGGTGAGTTAACTCGAGATTAACCCCAGATCTTAGTTCACTGAAAAACTTATTTCTGGGATTAATCTCAGTTTAACTCGGAAAGTCGGTTGATCTCGCACTGAAAAACTAGCCCTGAGGTTCTGATGTTCTGAATCTTTGCTTTACTTAGGCTTCTGACGTAAGAATAGTTTCGGTTTATTCATGCATGCAAAAAGTCAGCCTAAGTGTAGGCGAAAAAAAAAACTAAACAGAAAGTTAGAAAACTGTCGACCAGCTGATTTTGACGGTGATTAATCGTGAGCTGTCACCAGAAAATTGTGATGATCACAGTTTAAGCCGCGTTGTCACAAGCAACGTAAAACAGGAACAGAAACAGAATTTCATACATTAGCAGCTGAAACCTAAATTCGCTGAATACTTTTTGCGTTGCTAATGTATGAAATTCTGTTTCTGTTCCTGTTTCTGTTCCTTGTGACACCGCGGCTTTACGTAGACGAATTTTTGCGATTTGTGACATTACTTCTCATAAATCACCTTAGAGTCAATTATGAGATGCTCGCCTCCAGGAAATGTAAAAGCCTCCAGCTTAAGGAAGACATTGCGTCCGTCACTTGAAATTGCACAACTGACAACTCAGTTAAATATACTTACAAACGTTTGAAGGAGAAGTGACAGGCGGTACTCTGGTTTTCTATGACCAGCTTCCAATAAGATCGCGTATATTCATTGCGCTGGAGCCTTAAGTTCATAACCTGTTATCCGAGAGACGGCAATCATCGATTCATTTCTTTGCATTGAATATTTTTTTTTACTGAAATCTATACGGTTTGGTTAATACGGTCTGTACGGTTTGGTTAGAACAAGAGCCTGAAAGTTAAAACATTGAGTTGCCTTAATCCAAAGCCCAAAGGCATCTCGAATCGAAAGATTTGCTGATATTAGCTGGCATTAAGAAGTCAACTTGGAGACGGTTTTTGTCGTAGGCGCAAAAAAGAATAACTTGCGGAAGAATAGCTTTTCAAATCTCTAACGAAAAACGATGGATTACATTGCGTGGCATAATTTTAAAACTTAAACTGATTTGTTCTTCCCTAATAGCTCGTTGCAAGGACACATCTCGCTACTGCACAAACGTTCGCTCAATGGGCCTCTGTCGACTACATCGATATCAAGAAAAATGTTGCAAGTCCTGTAAATTCAACATCTTCTAGCCGTGAATACACACCATGTATTAAAACCAACTTTCAAGCAATTACTAAATTAAGTTTCCTTTTCTTAGCGTACACTGCATAAACATCTATAAATAAATTTATATAAAGCTACATTGTTACATTATAAAGAAAATTAAAGCAAAACAAACCATACTCACACAAAGACAGAACATAAGTAAATACGAAAAGTTAAACAAAACTAAAATAATGTATTGTAAACCAAAAAAGAAAAAAGCCCAATTAAGGAACAAATTGCAATTATATAATGATATTATCGTTGTTTAGGAAATGGTTTTTATTTTTTATGTCTAAGCTTTGTTAAGGATGATAATCGATGAAACAAATTAACTATAGTTATAAAAAAGAAACATGGCAAAAAAAAAACACTAAGCAAAAGTAAAATTAAAATTATATAGACTATCTAATAATATGAATAAAGTATTACGTATAATTAAATAAATATTGTAGCTATAAATATACATATATATATAAATATCTAAAGAAAATAACGCAAATTAGTTAATATGAAAATTCAATTATTATAGTAAACCATTTTTTATATGCGACAAACAGAAAAAAAAAATATATTATGTTAAAAAAATTATTTTTTAAAAATAATCGCAGTTCTTTCTGTTGAATTTATTTTAATAGCAATATAAATCTTTATCTTAAGCTGATGATTTGTTTTAAACAAATTCTTGTACATACTAGAGAAATTATTATTATTACTATACTTATAACCAAGAAAGAGAAAAGATAGAGAGTAAACCACGCTCCCAAACATCTGACACATAAAAAAACAAAAACCCCGCCAAAAAAGGTAAACACAAGGTTTTACCTTCCTCAGTTCATTTAACTCAATTTGCAGCACAAAAGTATGAAACACAATCGTGTAACAATCTTCCAGATATCCAGTTCGTTGTCTTTAGCTGAGCCAATAAACAGCCGATATTTTGTCAAATCCATAAAATTATTCTAGGTACCTGTAATAATTGGGAGTAAAGACGCATCCACGAGCAAAATTTTGAAAGGTGAAAAGGAACCATCAGTCGCTGCTCGATATCATGCAGGCAGTGTATAAATTTTAGGCATTAAATATTGGTATAAATTGAAAAAAAAATATGTAGTTAAAAAATTTATGTAAATACAAAATCAATTATTAATTTTAAAGATTAAGAGATCCTGTACGAGGAGTGAAGTTATCTTATGCAACACTGATACACATACAAATCACACAGGCACAGAGATGTAAGATTTTGCAGACTTTATTTACGTTGAATAATATAAAAGAAGAAAATAAATAATTAAAATAAATATTATATATAACACGATGGTGATGATAAATAAAGCATGGAATTTATTTTGAAAACAAGGAATTCACTTTTTTAAGGGTTCATCAGAGTTTTATATTTAGATTTTGTTTAACGCTGTTTGAGTGTTTGCTATATGTAACGGTCAAACTATTAAAGCGGAAAGCTATTCTTAAACTAATTTGAAAATATTTAGTTGGAGTTTAGTAAAAAACCAGTGAGTAGGTGCTACGGTGTGTACGCAGAAGTTACAGTCCGTAAAACGGCCCGTTGAATACCCCATTCTATCCCATATTGTAAAATTCTGATAACAAAGTTATTTTTTGACATTTAATAAGTAATGCAAACTTCGAAAAGGGGCGTGGTCCAACCGCCCCTAATTACAAACTATTAATTATAAGATACTTTCACAGATATTTCCAAGTTACACTTAAATGTACTTAAAAATGCAATTTTTTGGTTCAAATTCAATATTTTTTAAAAATCGACCCCTAAAAGGGGGCGTGGCTAAAAACTATATATAAACGAGATCTGGACTGAAGTCTCATTTACCTAAACTGTTACTTTTTTTGTTTCACGCTTTCCTAAATTAGGCTCAAGGCCAGTCGAAATTAAGTTTTTCTGGAAAATTTTAGGTTTTTCCTCAATTCTGCCTCCAAATGTGGGCGGGGTCCAAAGTCTTGTATAAACAAAATGTGGCTCTAACATAAAATATTAAGTAAAGAAGCGTTTTCTACATAGAATATTAAGTAATTTTTTTTCAATTTCGAGCAAAAATATTGAGTAAACTGCATTTGAAAATTTACCCTCAAAATAGATGCCACGCCCACTAGAGGAGGTTTACCAATTAAATTTGTCTCTTTTGTGTCTTACATTCATTAGGAGATGCTAAGTGTCAAATTTCGGCCCTTTAGAACGTCTTACAGTTTTGAAAACTCTGGAGGTAGTTGCACATTTAGACCGATTGTGGGCGTGTCTTTGGGCGGATTTCAAAAATTGTTACACTTGTACTGCTTCGCATGACGTGGACCTTACGTACGAAGTTTCAGCACCCTAGCTCAAAATTTAAGGCCTAAAAACATGTGACATACAGACGGACGGACGGACGGATAGGCTCATTCGATTCAGAATTCGGTCTCGATCATGTGCCCTTAAGGTCTTGGGGGTCTACCATTATTATTTTAACGTGTTACAAACTATGTGACAAACTTAATATACCTCCTATCCTATGGGATGGGGTATAAAAAGTCAGGGTCTCAAAAGACATAAAGCCTTGGGATCACACTTCTTTTTTAAAATTGTGGCTTTTAGAGTTCTTATCTGTATAGAATTCTAAAAATAACAGTCAAGATGCCAGCGAAATGTGTGACAACGAGTACCTACTTCACGCATTTGGATGTAGCAGGCGGTTCATATGTTCCCATGACCAGGCAGGTGCAATTAAAAACGTTATGCGGCGACCACAAAGCAGCCTCAGGTTTCGGCATCGCCCCGTTACGATATGTGGGCTTTGAACCGGCTTTGCAATGACATTGCATGGAAAGAGAACTTTTATTAGTGCAGTCACTACAGGGACCTTCATCCTCTAAAAAAAACGCACACACAGTCGAAAGCCCTGATAGCTAGTGTTGTGTACATAATTATGTGGAAAATTCATGTCCAACTAATAAATAACTGTATACGTAATTTGGCCCGAAATATAGACACACAGAGATATTTTGCATCATATCCGTGCATGACCAACACATGATACAAATAGAGCCCTAGGCAAACTGATTCAGTTCGTGCGTACGATCGAAATCAACCGCCCATTTCCTTCACACGAAGCAAAAGTTCAGCACATGATGTCTGAGCTTCATTGTGTTGCTCAAACATTGAAATCGTATATGACTGAACTCGTAAACGCTAGGCCGACGCCGAGGCCGAGCCGAGGCTTGTTTGTGGGACCCGCATTATGCCGGCACAAGTTTACCGTAGGGCCAAGTGGAGTTTGTTAGATTTTTTCATCCTAATATATTGATTTGGGTGTCCTGGTTGTGAATAGAAGTTATAAGCAAAAAAAGTTAAAAAGCGGTGCAACTTTAACATACCCGTAAAAGGCTACTGGCGCCTACCAGACAACTGGCACCTACCCTTAGCGAAGCAACGAAGTCGCGTAAGCAGCTAAACCCTGCGAAAAAGAGAGTTGAAATCCTTTAAACCCGTGAAGCGGGCCACCCAAACACGGTTGTCTTCAAAAGCTAATTTTTTTTACAGAGAAACTTGTCAAATATATATTGCATACTCTTAGGCATAAATTTAAAGTGTAAAATGAGAAGCTTTGTATGGAAAAATTGAAAATTAAAATACCTATAACTTTTAAACTAAATAAGACCGACAATTTTTAATAACATATTCGTCATTAGGACACTCAAATACGTATAAGCATAAAAATAACAAAGGAATTCCACTTGGACCTACGGTAAACTTATTTCGAAAGCTCTCAGGCGAAGATTTCGGCTCTTAGAGAGAATTTTTCTTCCTCCTCATCCATGCAGATTCTGCAGAATTCGTTGGAATCGACATCAAGTCTTGTTGTGTGCTAACCTATCAGACAGTGTCCTGTAAAAATTCAAATAAAGATATACAACAATTTTGCATACATTTAATTTTCTAAAGAAAATTGGATTTTTCCTTTTCCCTAAATAAAAATGCAAGCACATTTAAAAAAGAACATTTTCAAACCAAATGACTGACATCATGACGGTTGAAAGAAAACAGAGATCTCACAATTTCCATTGCATACCACCGCGGCCCAAAAGTATATCATTTGATATTTCGAAAACACTGTAATTCTTGTCTGGAAAATACATTGCATAAGCTTCGGCGATTATAATTATGAATTCAAATAATGCTTTTTAAGAGAAAATGGCTGCTTCCGGTTCCGAAGAAAACGTTTGTTTTTGTATTAGGTATATAATTGGGTTTTTAAAGCAAGTAACCGAACCGATATTACATTCCGAATGGCTTACGGGGTTGATGATACGATTGAGCGTTGTGGCTCTTTGTGACCGTCTAAAAAAAACAGAGGCGCAATAGCTCAAACCAACTTCTCACAACAACAGTAATGTATTGTTGTTTGTGTCAGGTTGGCCGAACTGTCACTTTTTTGAAAAACTACAGTTGCTTCGTCTACTACGTAACATATGTAGTTAAAAGTAGTAAATGTAGTTAATGTCGCACACGTAGTTTGAGTTGTCAAAATATAGTCAAAATATAGCTTTTTGACATTTCCTAGGTTTAAATTTTGAATCCTTGATTATATTTCTGTATCAGCTGGAAAACGAAAGGCAAAGGCAAAATTAAAAACTCATAGCCATAAACTTTAAAGTTAAAAAAAAAAAATTGTTAAATATAATAGTAAAAGTAATACCAAACTGAGTAATACCAAGTAATACCAAAAGAAGAACCAAACTGTTTTTTCAAAGCAAAACTAATAGTTTTCAATAAACTGGTGCGCGAAGTGTGTACACAAAAAATAAACACAAACTTTTATTAAATGGCTGGTAGGAAGGTCCACTGTTTCATACATTATGCCCTTAAAATAAAAGATAGCAATAAAACAGACGAATATTAAACTTTGTGCTTGATTTTAATTGATATATGTATATAATTTACTTTTCAGTTTTTAAACGATTTTAAAACGTTTGCTTTTGTATTTACTACCTGCGTAGCAGACGTAACCAATTGTAGTAAATAACGCATGTAGTTTATAGAATTTACTACACGTAGTTAGAAGGGTAGAAAATGTAGTAAAGTTACGCAAAAAGACCTCCAATTTGTTGCCCTTTGAAAAGTTTATCGGCACAAATGCTACTCTTGGAAGGATTGCCAGATTATCACGGAAATATGAAAGGAGAAAAGGCAGAAATTATTCCTTGCGCATATACCTACAGAAAGAAAATGAAAACGCTTAACGTGAGCACCTGCCTCTTAGGCTTAATCACACGGTGGGCAATTCCACAAAGTGATGGTAAAGAAAATCGTTTACCCATCCCGGGATCTTTCTTGCACTCTCCAGCACAAGAAGTCACCCAGTGCACAAGAAGTCACGTTTAAGGTTAACGTGCGCTTCCTCCTTGCTAGAGCGAGGCCTATCAGCACCTCTTCTGGTCTAGAAGCCCGGGGCCCGAAGGCAGGACTTCTAGATCAAACGTTCCCGCGATTTTGGGAAGCCACAGCCACCATGATACTCCCACAAGGGGGCCTACCTCTTTTAGACAGAAATGAGCCAAGCCAACTGGAGACAAAGCACCAGCATAAATCGACTTAGCCCATGGGCAATCTGCCTCCCATGGTACCAGAATATAGCTACCGGTGTAGCTTGGCAACCGTGTAGGTCACTTCCAGATGGACTGCCTTAAATGTCCGTGGCCTGGCAACCACAGCGCATATACCTACAGCTATAAAGACAGAAGCGTGCAGACTTTTGACCGCCATTGACTGGGAGAAAGTATATATCTTAAATTACAAGAATTTTCGATTACCGCCATTTTTTGGGCTAGGAACAATATGCACTTAACCTGGCAGCCATATGCTTGTACAGTTATTCACAATATAAAGTGCGACAAAAAGAGCAGTACCTACCTTAACTAAACCACAATTTAGTTTATAGCTCAATTGTGCAGAACTAACATACCACTTAACCCGCACATCTCGAATTCATATATAAGTACTATACAAGCCCATTCCAAAAAAAAACAATCTACACAACAGATTGATCGAAATCAAACGAGCGTAAAGAAGCAGGTGTACGTTCCAAGAAAATCTGTACTTTCTTATAGCAATAAGCAATCAAAACACAAATGGAGTCCTATCGAATATTATATTCAGGTAGGATAAAGGATTCTCGGAAAGGCAAAAGCAATAGAAAATATATTGAGCATAATTTTCATAAATTTATGTAGGCATATGAACTTAACTAGTCAAATTAAGTCCCTGTCAATTCTTGGAAAATATTGTGTAGAACTTAGATCACAGGGTTCTAAGGAGGTTGAAGAAAGATGTTAAAGCCATCAGAGTGTCTTTTATATCATCAGTATCTTCTATCAATGGCAAAAGGCTCATATCTCCGGCTTTTAAGGCAGAAATTAGGATGCATCCCTTAAGACAAAAGAAGATTACCAGGAATAATTCAGAAAGAAGCCCAAGAAATATGTCAAACATCGACAGCGCAACATTTAGCCAAAGCCCTGTGCCTATAAATTGATAAAAAAAAATTCTAGCACTTAAAGATCGTAAACTGTGGAGTGCCGCTGCCTAGAAGAGGGCAGGACAACTCTTGCACACTGTACGACCTGCATCCACTTGTCCAAATTAAATCCGTTGGTAACACGGGAGGTTCGACCTACTCGGTCGTCTCGAACTTCGAAAATGATTTTAAGCTTGATATAGCCGAACTATGTATTATGTATATTGTATACCTGCGTCCTATTTTGGCTCTCTTAGCTATAGCGTTGGGCAATTTTAATATTTTTTTACCCCCTTCATTAATTTAAAAAACCTTTTGTAAGTTTCCAAACACGCATTTCCAAGTCGTACTCTTTGGTTGGCTCTTTTTTTCCAAAAACAAACAAAAACTACAAATGCTTGACTAGATCAATGGCAAATTGTTGCGCAAATTTTTGCCCTCAAGAAGCTTCACTTAAGTGAGGTTGCGTGTGTTACGAATACTCGCTCCCTAGTTTGGTTGTGTGATGCACTTCAAACCCTAAAATCGAACCCTTTCACACATCCTTCTCACTTTTTCATCTTTTCCTATCCATCCAACTGTTAGGTTAGGTTAGGTTGATGGATGCCCTTTTGTCAATAGTCACGGCTTCACTTAGACCAGCAGTTGGGTCCATTGCGTCCATTGGGAACCTTCTTAATACCTGGAACGAAAACAGAAATAGACCGCTGTTAGAAGCTCAGAGTTCCGCCCCCTTTTGGACCCATCCGGATTTGTGTACAAATCATAGGAGGTCCTTTAGATCTACATTATTTAGATCTTCGAGCTCGTTAAAGAAGTAACTGCCGAGGTTACTACGCTTGATGTTGTTTAGTGCTGGGCATTCGGAGAGCAGGTGATGAAAAGATTCAATTTCTTCAACGTCCCTGCAGCTTCTGCAGTAATCGTTATGCGGTATGCCTAGCCGCTCAACGTGTAGACCCACAGCGCAGTGCCCCGTGAGGATTCCCGTGAGTACCCGGATATTCCTGCGGGCTAGTCCGATCAAAAATAGTAACCTCTTTTTGCTTACCTCTGGCCATAGCTCCCTTGTGTGTCTGCACGTATCAAGTTCTGTTCAACGTATGTTGGTTCTACTCAAGGATTCAGTTTCTATCCTACGTGCTATCAAACTCAGCGGGATTCATATAGATTTGAGGGCAAGAAAAACCCAGAAAAACTCATTAATGGAATCCTTAGGGACGTTTTTACATATGTGGTACTGGCAATAGTCATGCACGCACAGTTTTTTCGACTACGGCCGGAACTCGGATGCTGAAGGGCCTAGCAATGCAGTTTTCATTTTTATAATAGCCATTAGAGTGACAGTTGTACCTCTGGATCCGACTTGCTTGGTAATCCGAGCATGCCTGAGGCTGGCATCTAGCGAGGCATTATGAAGTGAAGTTAGTGCTGCTCCTAGCGCAAATAGTAGTACAGACCAATGCAAACCAGCACGTTGTCCAACCCCCAGTGCTAGTTTTGGAAAAGCATAGTTTTAACATTATCTAGTTTAAAATATTTTTGTCTGAAGTTCAGTCGACTCGATCACTCTAACCCTTGGGCACAGAATTAGCACAAAGTTTAAAAGCACCCGCTTAAACTTTTCTTTAGTTAAAAATTGTTAAAAAGTCTTAAATTTTGAAACAAGTAACTAAAAATATTGATTATTGGTTCAGATATCAGCTCAGGGTAAGAGTTTCATCCACATTCAGCTGCTTCCCATTCTGCTATTTTTTTTAGGTTTTCTAGGTTTTAGGTTTTCAAGAAAAGAAGTGGAGTGGATGGTATTCATACAGCCATCGCTCTCAGACCACCGTGATGAAATACCCTTTGATATAAAAGAAAGTTTTCAGGTTACGAGAGTTTTCAAAAGAAAAGCAAGCAGGGAAAAGTTCAATAAATAACTAACAGAGATTTGAGATCCCCTACTCAGAGAGAGATCTCACTACTGAACCAGAGGTTAATACAGTCACAAGGCGGATAAACTCCGTCTTGGTAGATTTCCAAGATCGCGGAGCTCATCAAAAGCTCAAGATCTAGATGGAACTTTGCAGTAACATTGGGGCTCAATGAATGGGGGACTCACAACAAGAGAGTAAGAACCCTTAAAAATGAGAAATGAACCGCTTAGAAAAATTATAGACTGAATTTCTGGAAATCAACCCAAGCGTCTCGAATCTAAGTTACTAATATTGATAATTTCCAGGTTGCACAGACATCCAAGGAGAATACTACATAGAACAAAGTAACACAGGGTCCTCGGAAGAAAAGGGAGCAAGAAAACATATAGGGACTCTTATCAATTTTTTTACTCAACTGGGTCGCCTCAAGCATCCTGGACGAATGATAATAATTTAGGAATTGGCTGATGATTATAAGAGGAGGAATATTTTTTCATACTTGAAAAACGTTAATAGGACTTAGTTAATGCGTTGCTAAAACCCCTGAACCCAGTCTTCAGAGAGAAGTCCGAGTGATATTCAAGTGTTATCCGATTTATATCTATTCCTAGAATGTTCACATTTCCTACACTCGATCACGGGAGCAAAAAGTTGTTGGACTGAAAAATATGTTTTATTTTGGGCACCTTGGTCATACTTAAGGTTTGACGAAAAATGACTAATTGGTGCAGTTTTTTTCATTGCTTCTCAGAAACTTATTCTCATATCTAATTAGTACTTTGCTCCTCTTAATTTAGTAACTATAATGCACTCCGGCGATAGACATTGACTCAGTTACAGATCTTTCGATGCGGATGTTGGTATGATGCTCACAACTTAAAATAAGTAAATTTTCAAGGGTTTCAACTGTGTCTGGATCTGGATGCTTCTTCGCAACATTTAGTTTCATTATTGGCCAGATATTATCGATAGGATTAAGACCTGTACTGATGAATGAGGCCAATTCAATACATCCAAAAAATTTACTCATCCATATCCGCAGCATTGAATCAATCGAAGTTTTGGCCATAATACTACAGCAGAAAAGCGCTTAAAATGGTCGCTAGATTCAAAAATCTGAGCTGTGGTCTTCTTGACCTTATTGTCAGGCCTTTGGTCTCGGTAAATAGAGGCGGCACCTCGAAGTATGTAGCTATATGATGTGCCCTTTTTGCTAGCACAATAAGGTTGATAAGGGTGCTATGTAGACTGTCCCTTCTAAGACCAACCTGTGGAGTTGAGGAATCGTATATACATGGTTTGTATCTTTTACCTGCGATGTGACAAAGGTTGTCCACGAATATTTGGTTAAGTGCACACTATTGTGTATATATTATACATTTCCGCAACTGGGGCAGTGGGCGTTGAATGAGATACCGAGTTTGGTCATTTGGTCTCCGATTTAGCAAGTACTCGTTTTTATTCCCATAATTCTGGGCGGCGAGTTTTGAAGATACACGACTAGAGAACTACCTGCCATTCCACATTCGCTTTCAGCTAGAGATTCGATATTAGTACCTGAGAGAAAGTAATGAGATTGGAATGAGATCGCCGTTTATATTGACGATTCAGGCATCTTTCCTGGGGGTCTTGGACAATGCAAATACTTCAGGGTTGTTGAAAGCTGCAGTATTATTCTGGGTCTGGCGAAGCCATCGGCGATAATTCAAGCTGCTGCAGAACAGAAAAACGACAGCTCGAAAGCTAATTATTCTGACCTCCAAGCGGCCCTTAAGGCTTTTGAGTCAAGACTGCAGATGAAAAGAGGCATTATAAAGCATTATAACGCATTATACACGGGCTGCACAGCGACAGCGACCCAGCCATAAGAGGCAGAGTACAACGGCTGCAATGGTTCGGTCATCTAGTGGATAGAGCGAAATTTCTTCGAATCACCTCCGCAGGAGCGGAGCGCCGAGATTCAGGTGGCACACGAACGCAAGTGGAAGGAGACCTCAGCACACTAAGCCTATATATAAAACTGAAGCCGGGTAGCTAGAGATAGACCTTGCTGATGATAAAGCATCAGCAGCTGAGAATTTAAGTTCCGGAATATTAATACAATAAGAGGAATATTTTAGGGATTCAAGTAATTTAATTTATACTAAGTCAAGAGGCTAGGCACAAGCATATAACGACGAAAACGGCGGTCGACTATTAGGGAGAGCGACATATGTTTAATTTCTAGCGAAACACTGGCAAAAGATATGTCTGGAACCCACTTTAATCGAAGGTGGCTGAAGAGCCGGTCGACCCGAAAGCGCATGGAGTGCAGCTGCGTGGAGGATAAATGCAGGCAACTGGGGAATAGTGGGAGAGAACTTAGTGCTGGTAACCGCAAACGATAGCACGCAAACGTTATGGTGGCCTATGCCCCATAATGGGAGTTAGGAACTGATGTTTAAAACGGGTGTCCTTGACTGTGCGGTGGGCCTCTAGGCGGAGCGCTGATCCACCGAGAGTAACATTTGCCACACGAAAAAAGGCTTTAAAATGATGCATGTTTCCTTCATATTTTCTCTGAAGAATAAATATTTGCAACAATGAAACAAAGAAACTACTCCGCTACTGCGGAAATAAGGTTTATCACAGGTTGCATGGCATATGGTTATTCCAAGTCCTTTTTCGCAAGGAAGTTTCGGAAACATTAAAGCAGCATTGGTCTCCAAAATTTTCTCTGCCATTTCCCACAAAGTAAAATTTGTTGCTGCCCTTCTTCCGTAACATTATTCAAAATAAACCAGCAGCCCTTCAACTTCATCATTCTGAGAATTATGAAACATTTCCTTCACACATTCGTATAATCAACCCAAAAGTTATCCACAAAAGGAAACCATAAAAGCCGATTGTACTGTTTGCTGTATATCTATACAATGTGTGTGAGCAACCTGACTTAACTGATGTCTACGGTATAAATCTAAATTTTGCACATATTCATCCCCAGACATGTGAAGACATCGACTCTATCATCTTGGTCAATTAATGGCTTCCCCTGCTTTGAATTTGGAAGATTCCATGACCTAAATTAATAGCAGAATGAATTGTAACTACGTTGAAGTTTGTGTGTGTGTGTTTTAAATAAACACTTCCTTTGGTAATAAATTCAAATTTTCGTATTTAGTTCGTTTCATATAGACTGTATAGACTTTCTTGTTAATTATGTTGTAATCGTCAGTTATTAAGGGTAAACGTTTCCTCGTCTCTATGTGAGGAACGACCTTTATTTCCTATAACATTGAGGGACACCTTTATCCATAGCTAGCTACAAGCCTTCGCAGACAAGACATAATAATGAAAATAATAAAAATTGCAATCTACCTTGCAAATAAACATTAGCTGTGCTTTATTGCAGCAGCAAATTACTCAAACTAAATGTTTTTTTTTTTCGCTGCAGCTTGTATCTGCGAGACAATAAACCGAACACATATAGATACTTAACAAGCTAGCGAGCGACAAAGCTCGGAAGATAAGATAGACCCAGCTAAACGGTGACATTTAACTAGCGAAATGATGTACGAGCGTTAAGCGAATTTTCAGCAGCGGCAGTATCAGAGACGAATACAACCCTGGACAGGCTGTAGATTGCCTCTATAGTCTATCTATGCATAGACACTGCTATGTGCAGGATGTTCTCATATTAACAGGCACAAATGTATTCAATCGACCATTTCCTGCCAACCCACCACTGCGAAGCTGAATATATCACTGGAGTGAAGTTAATGAAAAGTAAACTAAACTAAAGCAGCCGAACACAATACACAAAAGTGATGAATACAGCGTGGTTGCATTTAACAGGAGGTGCGATGGGGACTCATTTCTAGGGAAGCGGTGCACATACGTCAATGCCACCACTGGGGCTACATACGCAAATGTATTTACTGTACTATAGTTGCATTGGGGGTGAGAGCCGCAGCAGTTAATTATGTTTGGCATCCCTCAATTGCTTTTTTCACCGGCTCCACCAAGTTCAAATCCCACAGCGCGCGCCCCAATGCTATGGTCAACGTAATAATTGCAAATCGCAATTAGCCTTTCTGCTCGAGCTTGAATGGAGGCTAGAATGGAATCGATCGCGGGCATGTGCGGCTATTGTTTGGTTATCATGGAACAGGAAAACTATTTGCAATCAGCGATTTCATTAATCAAATTAAACGTATACTGGGGGGCCTTATATGGGGTCACCAGCACCGCCAACAAGTCACACAGGTATATTTGCATGTCCATGTACTGGACAAAGGGAGCCCATTGTCCCTTTCAAGTTGATTTTCCTCGCCCGGTAAGTGCGGGGGTCACACAATCATGTGATTCCGCAAAACACTTAATGCATCAAGTCAGCCATTTATAGTGTTCGTCGTTTCCTAACGCCTGATGCCGTATCTAGCTTAAGTCGAGCGCGGCACATTAATCAGCCACTCTTGTGATACATATTTCGAGATTTAGATTATAAAGACGACTTCCATCCGATATTATTACTTTATCCTTGAATTTTAACAATATAATTGTCCGACACTTGAAGTCCGACACGGCTTTCGCGCGTTGTGGCCGCTTTTGATTCTTGGTTTACGTATAATGTATACACACATGCGAAACATTGTAAAGCAGCTCTTTACTAAGAACTCGCGACGCGACCCCTTCTTCACGCCTCTACATTATTGAGCCTGAGAAGAGGGCAGAATCTTTCGATGTATCGTTGTGATCAGATAATCCATCTCCAGTTCAAGTCTCGTGTGGTGATTTGATGCCCGGCTTAAATAGGAAATTTTGTGATTTATGTAGATTGACTCACTTCTTTCTTGTAACAACCTTACGTATTACGTGAGCCAAAGAGTATGTGCATAGGAATATGCAGTTACGGCATAGGGTAAGAGTTGCAAGTATATTTCGAAATTTCGTATGATACTGCAACATTGTAAAGGATTCGGAGGAAAATCACAGTCATAAAGGTTAAAATAATAAATGAAAAGAGTTTTAAATTGACAAAAGTCCAAGAATGTTTTTAAAAGAAAAAACACGCATCCGCAAATATCTGAACTTTAACCATAAGACAAGACTACCGATACCTTAGACGCAGAAAAATAATTGAAATCATTGCATAATATTTTTTAAGGTTTTAGATCCTCGTCGAATAACATAAACTATCAACCCAAATACCTTAAGTCGTCATAAGATTGAGCAAAAATGAAAACAAGCAATAGGACAGTTCAAAGGAAGCCTTATCATGATGGTCTGAGTTGCGATCAGAAGAACACTGAGAGGCCCGAAATATTGAAACCAAAAAATATCTAGAGCTGTAGTTTTCGAGTTTAGACACTGATAACTCTGCGAACATCATTTTTCTGCCATGGCAATCTTTTGATGTACGTTAATAGCACGCTTTAAACTCAAAAAATCATTACCTCGGCAGAATGTTTAAACTGGGCTCTAAACAGTGGTATACTCAATGCTCAAAAAACTTAATGATGTTTCCAATCTGAAAACATTATGACTAGTTCCTTTACCTTTGTCTGGGTATGTTATTGGGTTTTGTAGTAACAGGGTTAGCACTCATCACTCATCACCTGACGATATAGTACCTACATAGGAGAATTTTCATCAACAACCTGGTCAAAAACATTTTTATTGTATTTGTAGATATTTCTATTCAGAATAAATATTCATACAACAAAATAATATAAGGAGTTGACATTTATTATAAAAAAAAACAAGTGAGTAAGTGCAAGAGTTCGTCTGTGACAAACATCTATATACCCGACACTATATACCGTGTAACGCGATATCTTATGGCCCGAATTCATATATGATTTGTATAGGCCACGCACCCAAAGATAGGTATGGGCTAAAAATTAAAATCAATTGATTATAATTTCGTTTGAATCATAAGAAAATACGGCAAAAGTGAAAATTAATAAAAAAAACGTTTTTCCAAAAAACGTCCTTTAAAAGTGGGCGGCGCTCAAAACTTTGTATGAAGCAAACTTAGCAAATAGTAAAGTAATATTTGTCATATAATTTTTTTCTTCGATTTGGAGTGAACTTTCGGAGAAATCGGGTTTTTGAAGATCTAACATGTTAAAAGTGGGCATGGTCGATATTTTGATTAAAGGTCTTGGGCCAGTATTGCTCAGTCCCAAAATTTGAGTTCATAAGTCTTCTCTAACTTGACCAAAAGATATTTTAAAAGAAAATGTAAAATAGAGGTTGTCTCACATTGAAGCCAGTAGTGGGCGTGGCCGTTGACAATTTTCACACTTTGTCTGTGAACAGAAGAACCAAGACGTGTACCTAGTTTCAGCTCTCTAGCTTGATTTTGAAGACTTAAAACCTTCACACATACAGACTAAATCGATTCATCTGTCGGTCTCCGTCATTTCTTTAAAATGTCTTAGGGGTATACGATGATTATTTTACTGTGTTACAAACTATGTATTAAAATTAATATACCCTGGGTCGGGTATAAAAATTAACAAAAGCCTGTTATGGTCCACATTAAAGGGTTTTCAATTGGTGCAGAGGGATTTGTCGGCAGGTGAAAGGCATGTTGATTTGGCAACATCTTTCAAAACTATTTTTTTTTTTTACGTTATTGTTGCCATGTCATCATGGGAAAAAACACGATTAATCGGCTTGTCGCAATTATATAGCTTTGTTTATAAAATGAAGCTGGAACAAGACCCCAACTGAAAAACTCTTTGAACCACAGTACACCTACTGTAAAGAGCGCATAGATGCAGCCTACTAACTTACATTTAAATGACTGCGTTCAAAACAATAGTAGACTGTAAAAATGTGTCAGATTTATAGTTAAAAAAAACTGCAAGCTAATAAATACTGCAGTTTTTTTTTAACTTGCAGTCAATTGACTGCTTTAGTTAACATCCTAGTCAGAATATTCGAAATTACTATGGACTTTTATTTTCAAGTCAAAGTACTGAGTCAAACTACTTAACTTGTAGTCAAAGACTTAAGTCCATCGACTTTGCTTTAACTGGCTGGAGTCTTCTCAATTCTAACAGCTATAAGCTCGAGTTTAAAGATCTAAAAACATCATACATACGGACAGACGGACGAGGACAATTCACCTGTGGGTCTCGATCATATCTCTAAAAGGTCTTGAGGGTCTACGGTGATTATTTCAGAGTGCTACAAAATATACATTAAACTAAATCAATCAGCCCTAGGTAGGGTATTAAAGTGCAGCAAGATACTGTCAATTTTGAACGGATTTGGTCAAAGTTCTTTATTCAAAATTCAGAACAAGCAGAATTTATTGCATAGGTCAGCATTTCGAAAAAGCGGAAGCATAACCCGCTTCCTTTTCGGGTCTTATTCTTTTTCTTTTAGGCGCCAGGTTATGATTTGACGTGATGGATCATAACCCTCCCACTCTACTGCATTCATAATGGTCCGCTTGTGGGGTAGATACGCCGGTTTTCGGGTAACTCTTTTTTTAATTTTGATCTATGTATGTGTATTTAGCACCTGCGATAAGCTTTTAGTGATATACTTCATTTTTTAGAATATCGACCAGCTTTGGCGGACTTTTAACTTTTTACTCGGGCATAGATTGGTTTCTGGAATCCTTGAACTCCAGTAAACAATCCCAATAAAGAATCCCGAAAAGAATAAAGCCAGAATACCGAAAAAGAATTGATGTTCTACTAGATAAATAGGCACAATACAGAGCTCACATCTTCTGCCGTTAAGCAGGGCGTTTTTAACATCTTGGTGTTGTAAGCGACTCAATACCGAACGGAGAAATCGTCTTGCTGCTGGAAAATGTCAGCACTTAGACAGGGAAAGCACAAAGTAGGGAACTGGAATTGCATTCGTGAAATGTGTGTGGATTTCTGCAACGCCAATCGCCTTTTCAGCATGTTTGGCACTGTGTGATCACAAGACATGTCCAAAATCCATTGGGCGTCGACTGATAGCCAACTTCCAATCAAATTGGCCATTTCAACTTCAATCACCGTTTCAGGAGTAGCCTTGATATGGATATGGATGTATGGGTAACAGAAGATGGATCGAGATCAACCTTTTATCGTAGCAATGGTTGAGCTTCGCACTGCAAGAAACCGAAAGATTCAAGACGATAAAAAATGCTTCGCCTGGTAAAAAATTTAAAGATTTAAAGAGTACCCCAGTACGTCAACATAATATGGGTACCATTTATTGCAAAATAAATAAGGACAATCTGTCAATAAGAGAAGGAAGAAATTTGCTCGAGTTCGTGTATTGCATAAAACTACATAATTGAGCAGCGTACTGAATTCATATCACTACTTCACCCACTCTTTGTAGACTTTAAGAAGGGTTTCGACAGCGTTAAAGAAAGTTTATCTGACATACAATACGTCCAGAAAAGCTTATGAAGTACCGTGTTTTGGTGAAAAGATTATAGACTCGAAAGACAGGAATCAACACTCACTTTTTTAGTGATAAAGATTTGTTAAATAAAGCCATTTTGAGGTTCCAACAAAGCTGGTCTGATTGTATGGAGAAAACGAAGGAAAAACACTGTTTCATTGGGAGTGTGAATAACACTGATTCTTTTAAACCCCGAGTTGACCCCGGCTCGAAAAAATTCAAAGATAAATAACCCAAGGAGTAATCGAAATTCAAATTTTCATTGTATTATCGAAGAAACTGTTCCAATCAATCCACTTTTTTTTTGCAAAGTGTGGGAAAGGTAGTTCGAAGTGATATCCAGCAATTGTTCCGAGTTAACTTCGCTAATCCACCGAATCTAGGGAGTTGTGTGAGATTGAAACAAAATTTGACTAAAAACGAAATTAGAAACACATTTCAAATTTTAACATTACAAGCTTGGATGATCTGGGAGCTGCGAAACCCTATACTAATACGATTCTGATGTGTTTTAACATTGGCGCATCTATTGATGAGCATCAGAAACGAATTCTGCTATGCGAAAGACTTCGCAAAAACTTACTTGCGTTCAGACCTTGAATAATGTTTGTAAGGTAGTGACACTAAGTCTTAAAAAGGCCTTAAGCCCAATCCAAAAGGATTTCTGGTACAGCATCGAACGCGTGACAATAGGGGGAACTAGCAGACACCCGTAGATCGTTGAGTGTTTGTAATAGAGGCAGAGTAAGAATCAAGTAGCAAACCTAAAGAAAGCCCTAGATTGGAATTGACAAACTCAGGTAAATCATTGCGAAACGCAAATTTAAGAACATTGTATTGAGAAATTCTCGAATCAATCTAAAAAAATTTGTATATCGTAACATGACTCTGTGACATGGATTGAGTAGTCAGACTTTGCAAATCAAAAACATTTCGGGCAGCAACAACAAGAATTAAAATCCACTTACGCTTAAAAGCGTATAGACTTAGGGCGTCCAATCCACCTCCGCAGTTTTCATAAAACGTAACGAAACACTACAGTGGAAAATAAAATAAAAACGCATCAGTAGCACATTATTCTCGCCCCTACATACGGTCGATGGTTGTGTTGAACGCACTTTTTTCCACTCGTACATACGTACGGACAAATCCACACACCATTGACGTACTAGGCAGCTAGCTATACGTTCCTCCTTGGGATGAGATTTGTTATAGTGATATTATGTTTGATTAAGGTTTATCTAAATATTAGTGGCAATCTGTACACACAAAGTCAGTTATTTATTTATATGTAGATATACAACAGTGTCCAATTGTTCCGTTAAATTGCTTCTCAGAATGTCTAACCGCATTATGAAGACCTAGGCGGAGTCTGCCCCGCATCTTTTCACGAGAATTGAACTTAATTTTTCAGATTATTAGTACTCTGGATCGGGACGCGATCGTTTGGGCAGCAAAAATCACGCGAAATTTTAAAGTGAAGGAAGAAAGTTTTTTTTTATTCATATCAAGTGAAAAGAATTGCCCATCGAAACGGCTCTAACTAACGGTTTATTCGTTCTTGGTAGTGAATTTGGTTGGTGAAATATTAAAAAAAAATTCTTTGGCTAAATTTCGAAAATAAAGTGCTAGGGAGTAAAGTTTTAGTTTATTTTTGCGAATTGGCTTTGGAAAATCAATAAAAATCAATTTTAAGGATTACCAAAGGACTAAGTGAAAATGCCGACAGTAGCCGAGGAATCGATCGATGCTTTCCAGCAGTACTATGCAAGGCCGCCGGTGGTTTCTAAAAAGCAATCATTTAAGCAAATGTTTTGGCACCCGGATGAAAAAACAATCTTCGGAAGGACTGGTCCAAGTTGGGGTAAGTTTATCTGGAAAGAGCTTAGATCCTTTTGCCAAAAATAATAATGAAAAATAAAACAAAGATAAAACTAAGCAGGGACAGAATCACAACCACCCCTTTGTTTTTATCTTTTTTTAAAAATTAACACGGAGGCAATGAGATTATGGTTTTGTTATCCCAAATTGCGTGACGAAATTTTAAGTAAGGATCAGAGCTAAAAAGGTCCCAATGGAATCTGCTGACAGCATTGGGTTGAATATTGTAATGAGGAGGAGGGTAAACTGATTACGGGTAACCATTTCGAATCTGAAGTAAAGGGGTAGAAAAATAACCCTTTTTTATTTTTACGCGTGTTTAGAAAATATAGACTCGCGGCTCGTGGGTGAAGTGCAACGCTCCTTCCGTTCATGTCAGAGTGTTGCGGTTCAACGGCTTGAGAGGTTATTGAATATACTTAATTTATACAAATTTTGAACAGGCACATAAATTTCTATAAAAAAAAGATACGGTTAATGAGAAATGATTTGTTTTTAAAAGCAACAGCACTTCCCCTCCTGTCACTATAAGAGCTGTTTTTAGGAAATCTTGATTCCAATGAACAATTACTGGTATGGATTCAAAATCCTTCGTCTCTTTGTAGGATTTGCGGAATGTAAACATCTGATCTATAAACTCTCTCATCAACCCTCTTACCCATAGGGAGAATAATGCTAAGGAAAAATTTTGTAATTTTCAAGTGATCTTGCGCTTCTTATTGGGCACTTCGGTATGACGTAAGCTTAAACAAGCTTGGTTTCTAGACTTGATTGCTAGAAACAAATGCGTCGCTAGCTGGTTTTTCACTCCAATACCAATTCAAAACATTCTTTTATTCAATTTCAAAGTTGACTGAAATGGTTTTTTTAGAAAAAAACTCGAAATTGCATTTTAAGAACTTTGTTGCTAAATTTGTCGCCACAATGGGCTTAAACTTTTTTCCAGGACAACACAATTTGATATACATGAATTAATTATTAATGTTATTAAAAGGTGATTTATTATTTGATAAGTTTGCAAATTAAGCTTAAAAATAAACGTCATACATGGAGCGACCGGTCCGTTGGCTTTTTTTACCTACACTTTTCAACTTTCATGGTTTATTTTAAATGCGTCTCGAAATAATAATTGTTTTGTTAATATAGGGAGATTGCTGAGGATTTGGAAAGACCACTTCTGCAGACTGTATAACGGCGAGGACGAACCAAATACCGCTGTTAGGCAGAATGAACCATTCAACCCGGGCGAAGACGTTACCGACGAAGCATACGAACGATACCGCCCACCCGACCTGGAGAAGGTGAAAGTAACTGTGTCTAAGCTCAAGTGCAACAAAGCAGCCGGAGCAGACGGCCTAGCTGCCGAACTTTTTAAATCCGCTGGCGATGAGCTGGTTAGGAGCATGCACCAGCTCATCTGCAAGATATGGTCGGAAGAAAGCATGCCCGACGAATGGAACCTCAGCATTGTTTGCCCGATCCTGAAGAAAGGAGACCCTCTGAGTTGTGCCAACTACAGAGGCATAAGTCTTCTTAACATCGCATACAAGATCTTTTCTGCTGTCAACAATCTGATAGGCACATATCAGTGTGGCCTTAGGCCAGGAAAGTCCACTATCGATCAAATATTCACACTGCGGCAGATCTTGGAGAAAACCCAGGAATTCCAAATCGATACACACCAACTCTTCATCGGTTTCAAGGCCGCGTATGACAGCATCTATAGAGACGAGCTATATAGCGCAATGTCTAGTTTTGGCATCCCTGCCAAACTCGTCAGTCTGTGCAGGATGACGATGGAAAACTCACGCTGTTCCGTCAAGGTCGGCAAAGACCTCACCGACCCCTTTGATGTCAAAAAAGGATTTAGACAAGGCGACGCGCTGTCATGCGACTTCTTTAACATCATACTTGAGAGAACTGTGCAGAACTCTCGCGCCAACACCAGAGGTACAATCTTTCAAAAGTCCGTTCAACTACTTGCATACGCAGACGACATTGACATAATCGGTAGAACAAAGCGTGATGTCAGTGAAGCCTTCGTGAGTATTGGGACGGAAGCGGCGAATATGGGCTTAGCAGTCAATGAGGGCAAAACCAAGTATATGCTGTCATCAAGAAAAGACACCCAATACCGACGTCTTGGACAAAACATCACCATCGACAGCTATAACTTTGAGGTAGTTAGGGACTTTGTCTACCTGGGTTCCGCTATCAATTCAGACAATGACACCAGCGCTGAAAT
This sequence comes from Neoascia interrupta, assembly GCA_947623515.1. Classification (NCBI taxonomy): domain Eukaryota; kingdom Metazoa; phylum Arthropoda; class Insecta; order Diptera; family Syrphidae; genus Neoascia; species Neoascia interrupta. Next base: position 44,193,364 of record OX392462.1, on the reverse strand, counting down.
CAAACGAAGGATAACTCTTGCCAATCGCTGTTTCTTTGGGCTAAGAAGGCAATTGAGTAGCAAAGCCCTCTCTCGAGCAAATAAAGTGTCCATGTATAAGACCCTCATCATCCCAGTCCTGCTTTACGGTGCAGAAGCATGGACCCTGTCAAAGGCGGATGAAAACGCTTTAGGCTGCTTCGAGAGGAAAATTCTTCGGACGATTTACGGTCCCGTCTGCATAGACGCAGAGTGGAGGAGGAGATATAACATCGAACTGTACGGGCTGCACAGCGATACCGGCCTAGCCAAAAGAGTCAAAACACAACGTCTACGATGGCTGAGTCATCTAGAGCGGATGGACACCAACGCCCCGGCCCGGAAAATCTTCGACTCCACACCGCAAGGACGGCGCGGTAGAGGAGCACCGAGACTCAGGTGGCGCACGCAAGTGGAAGGAGACCTCAGCCAACCTCGCGTGCGAACTGGAGACGGCTAGCTAGAGACAGAGCTGGCTGGCGAAGCTTGTTGGCTGAGGCCCAGGTCCACCCCGGACTGTAGCGCCACCTTAAGTAAGTAAGTAATATAGGGAGATGTAATAATATAGGTACACATATATGGAGATCCTATATTAAGTTTGATATAGGCAAAAAAGTAACATAGACAAAAAAGACCACCAAATCCATAAGAGCTTCATGATCAAGACTGAATTTTGGGTCGAATGAACCATTTCCGTCCGTACGTCGGTATAATTTTTAGGCCTTAAATTATGAGCCATAGAAAACTAAAATTTTGCAAGTGTAAGCTCTTTGTGCATCCGAAATAATAAAAGTATTAAATTTTTTTCAAATCGGCCTACAGGTACCTCCATGCCTATTTAGACAGATACATCGGTCTATTTAAAGCAGTGCATTGGCATTCAAAACTGTGGCCGTAAAAGGCTGTGTTTTGACATTAAGCACCTCCTATTGATTATGAAGAACAATACCCATGAGCGCAAGTCAACGAATTGAGTCAATTGCGAATGCAATTATTGCGAACATACCAATTTTAGAGTAAGCACTTACAGCATTAAATTGAGCATTTTAATATGCAAGTTGCATGCTAGGTGATTGATCTTCTAAGGTTCGGTTTTTCAGTGCGGGACCATCCGAGTTTTCGAGTTAAACTGAGATTAACTCCAGAAATTGCGCAAAAAAGCAGAACTGGCCAAATAAGGATTTTGTAGAGTTTACGCTTTGTCTTACTCTTGCACTGCGTATTGTCTAATGGTACATGGCACAGTTTGACCAGTTTTGCCAGGATCTTTAATTCGGCCATCGCCAGGTAGAGCTCATGACGATTAATGCAGTCATACTCGGCTTTATAGTGGATGAAAAGATGGTGTGTCTCGACTTGAATTTCATTAGTTTTTTCCCAGATTTGCTTTAGTGCCAAGATCTGGGGTGGATCGGCTATGGTGATCTGTGATTTTCACATTTTGTGACAGATAATGTGATCAAACAGAATAATCCGTCTGTGTAAGGTGATCACAAAATTATTGTTCCGAATCGTTGCTTTATTAAGGCTTGTGTGGTAGAACACTGATTTGTCTGTGACTCAGAAAGTCAGCCTAAGAGTGGGCAAAAACACCAACTTACCAGAAAGTTTGAAAACTGGTGACCAGCTGATTTTGACGGTGATTGATCGGGAGCTGTCACAAGAAAATTGTGATGATCACAGTTTACGCAGACGAATTTTTGTGATTTGTGACATCACTTATCATAGATCACCTTAGCCGATTCCATCCCAGGTCTACGGACGATCTGCCAGACTGGAAGCCACATTGGTAGGTGCCGATAAGTGTGTCGCAAAACGGCTTAAGACGTTCACATAGTACGCTTGATAGGAGCATATATGCGACATTAAACCTCTGACAATAAGTTGAAGTAGCTTATGTAAATTTCAGTCATTAGAGTAAGATTTAATAAAATTTTCGCAATTTCGATAATTATCGAGGATATTAAAATATGCTTAAGCTATTTTAATTTCCTCGATAAAGCGGCTGTTTAGAATAAAGCGGCGACATAGAATAATGAGACCCAGACTGAATGAAAGCGTAGAAAAAGGAGAATATAATGGTCCTGAAATCTCGATTTTGTCATAAGTCGACACAAGTTCCATAGTTCTTCCAACACAAAGCGTCGCCTTTCTTCCAGATGGGGCATATTGAATTGTCCAAGCTTTAAGCTTACTTTCTGTCACCCATACTTAGTTAATGCGTTGGTGCATGCATCCCACAAAAACACAATTATTACTCAATTACTAAACCGAAATTGACGATTCATCCTTATCCCTTTACCCTTTATGCTCAGTGTAACAATGCTAAGACTAAACACATTTTTATTTTTTTAATAACACATTCTAGTTTATTTCTCTTTTTTTTATTTAAAGATATTAGTTAAAGTTCAAAACAAAATAAACGAAACACCTTATTGACCGACAACGAATTAAATAAAAACACGAAACAAATAAACAAAAACAACGTTTAATATTTTTTTCGTTTTTTATTAAAGAAATGAATGCATTTCAAACCAACTACGGTTCATCTTCAGCAACACTAACGCGATCGCAAGAAATTGTTCAGTTTTCCGACCTGTTTGATGTTCATCGTTTACTTGTCGTGAAAGACCTTATTTTAATTAGTTAAAGTGTTGATTTTATCATGCAATATTTTGGGTTAGCTCACGCAATAAAAGAATAAAAGAAAAATCTGGTTCATTGTAAAAAACTATAAGATCTCGCCCTAAAATAAATTCTATCCATATCATGGTGGTTTGTTTTAAAATCAAATATGTCAATCCTCCTTACAATTTACTCAAATTATAATTTGATATATCAATGATATATAAGCATTGATATAAGCATTATGAATTATGCATCGATGTAGATATACAACATGGTCTAAAGGATGCTTAATGATGACCTTGTCAATTGTTACACATCACATCCCTATTTTAGCCTTCCTTCAAAAAAATTTTACTTGGCAAAAAAGTATGTATTATGTTTTGTTGTAGACGAACATAAAACTTAGGATTTAAGATATGTTTATGTAAAAGAAAACCCAATCTAACCCAAGCTATAATCAGTCAGAAGATCTCAAACTCCCTTTTAAATCACCCCTGGTTCAACAACCCCGAACAAATTATACATTTTTTGTGAACGTACACTCGGCGGCACTTTATGAGAACAAACTTCGTTGAAAAAAATTAAAAAAATATAACAGAAAAGGCTACAACCTCATAATTGTAAAATATTTAATACGAACTTTTTGTCGAACCTAAACATGGAAGAAAAAAACCCTTCAATACACAACCCTTCAATGCCTTATTAACATCCCATCAAAAAAGTGACCGTGACTCCTTGGCGGAAAAGCTTGTTAAGACTAAATAAAATATTTGTTTTAAAACGAAATAAACCAGGATTTTTAAAGAATAGCAGAGACTCTACACCTATGAAAAACGTCAGCACTGTAGAACTATATTTTATTAGTAGGTAAAGGTATTCAAGCTACCAGAGGTAGAACTGTTCAACGCTTAGACTGTAGATTTTACGCAGATTGCTTAAATCAGCCGTTTTAGAAAACCTAGGTTCGATTGTTCCACTTCAATCAAAGATCGCCAATATTACGGGAAAATTTAGAGGTTTTCAGATTATTACCGACCTTAAGAACTGGTTGACCAAATCGTAAATCTAATCATCATAGTATCGCAATGGAATAAGATACAATAACTAATTACAATGTATAACTTCTGCTTTCTTCCTTTAAAAATACGTCTCAGATTATAGAAACCTTAGTCCAAACTGAGTTTAGTGAAACACTTAATAGTTTCTCTAAATTCTCTTTTGCCATCACGCGTACATAACAATGTATGGTATATGAGACTCAGAGAAATGAAAGATTACTCAATTTGACAAACTACCAAAACGTAACATAAAATATGTAGTAAAAAAAAAATAAAAAAATATGAAGTGGACTAGATTTTGAGGAACGGAGTGTATTCACGTATTACGCTGCTTACCATTCATAAAATAAAATTATGTAGGTAGGTATTTCTTCCCTGGAATATTATTATATTTCCGCTATCTCAGATCTAGTTCCTATTTGTTATCTGAAATGCTTGTGTTTGAATGCAACTGACCCAAGGGGTGCAGATTGTAAGGGATGAATAAAATACTCAAGTCACCATGGAAGGCACACCATTGGTCGCTGCTCTCATCTGAAAATAGGCATAAAGGAAACGGCGCTGAGGTCATTATTTTTAAATGTCTTTTATAAGTTCTAGGACAAGCGTGTATGTAATTAAGACCCCTTTCACTGAGAATCGTTCTCAATCGTCACTGTTTGAGGTCGTAAAAAATACAAACAGAATTTATAAGTAGACCGGTATATCTGCCTACTTTTACTCAACTTAAAAGGCATTAGCAGAGCATGTGTGGCACCTGTTTTCCGTCGAATTGTGTTCTTTAATGAGTTTAAATTAAATCCAATCCTTTTGAGTCCTGCTTCAAAATACAAATTCGTTTCTATATTTCGTATGATTGCGGCCGAGAAAAGTAGCCGCCTTCATTACATTCCATAGAATGTTATGCGGAAAGCGAATAGCTGCTAGATAGATACAGGTAATAATCCACATCCTAATTACCCTTGGCAAACGACCCAATGCCAGTTTATCTACGTATAGGTATGTTGCTCTTTTTATTAAGTGAAAATCTATTTGTTCATTTCAGACACATGTATGACTAGACTAAAAATAGAATTGTATGTCGCACGATTTTCGGACGCATTTCTCTATTGAAATGCATGGTGCTTGTACAATATATTGGATGCATTTAATGTATCTACACTACGTCTTTCCCTTATTGCAAACAAGGACGTATACGTTGCGTTACGTAAATTCAAATCTGCATTTAATGTGTTCAAAGAACGTTTGTCCTTTTTCCCTCACGCTCTTTCTCTTTTCACTTGTTAATTTTAAATCTGGTCTACTATTTCCGAGAAAAACTCAGTGTACCTACCTAACACTGTTGTACCATGACTGGTAATCCGGCAGGTTACAGTCTAGGAATACATTATTTTGGTACAGTGTTCGGCAGGGGAAACACTATCGTAAGGAAAGAATTTTTAGCATGCAAACGGCTAACTACCCCCTTGTGTAATATTTAGCCACTATGAAGGGTGCGTGTATGAGGAGAGCAGATGTTACACACAATTGTATAGGGACCTTCAACTATTTATGTAACAGACGCAAATGCCCTATTTACCTATTTCACCCTCACATACTACAGGCTACAGGATGGTTCGTAAGCCCTGCTCAGGAAAGGTTTCAGAACAACAACACCAAAACAAGAAATCAAAGTGAGTTGGGAGGAAGGTTTTTTTTGGAGTGTAATGCTTTATACACTTAAAGAAATGTCTTTCAGCAGTATTTAAGGTGAGTTCTCAGTTTTTCTTTTCCTGTTGAAGCAAGGTTTAAATATAAACCACGGAATCGCAACACTTATGTTTTGTCTGTTAGGTAGTGTTATTGCTCCTTGCTCATTAGAACAAGCAAGATTGGGTGTCTTTTGAAATTGAAATTAAGGATCACGACCAGAACTAGTTGTTTGATGTTATAGGGAACGACAAAGTCTCTTGAATCAAGAAAATAATAATTAATCAAAATTTAATCCATGGTTAACTTGGATTAACTCAAATTTATTTGTGAGTTTACTTTGAAAAATGGGACCAAGCTTATTTCTCGTTTTTTTTTTTTGTTTACAAAAAGTCAATAATTTTTAAACAAACTGTTGACGATAATATTGTTTAAGAAGTAAACTTTCTTAAACTTAGTTTCGAAAACTTGGTTGTTTAACTTAGTTGTTCGCATTAAAGAACAACTAAGTGACTAAGTTTCTGGCAACCTAGGCAAAGGTATATAACTGTGCATACCTGAGATTTTAACAGAGTTCCCCTCGTATAGTCCAGTCTTTCTTTTTTTATAACTACGGGCACATTGCTTCAGGTGCTTCATCGTATGCATCCTAATTTCAGAATGTTCTGAAAATAGAAAAAAGTAAACAAATATTAAAAAAACAAAAAGCTAATAACGATTAAATAAAATAAAATAAATTAAAAGTAAATAAAACTTTCATTATGAAATGCAACCCCACTCAACAGAAAGACCACTCCTAACTCAAGTCTCTCTTACCGTAAACGGAAGGTACTCACGAGCTACAGATTTGAGAGTGGTGGGGCACTTGATCGAAGAATCTGGGGCGGTAGAAAACGTCATTAGTCTGTATTAGTAGACAATATTGAGTCGAAAATATTGAAAAGATTTGATATAACTCCAATTTATGCAGAAATAATGGGATATAAATATGAAATCGATTAAAAACTATTAAAATGAGCAATGTACTAGAGCGACTTGAAGCCCTTTGATTTCTCTTTTCGGAGTTACAAAATGTAAGGACAATTATTAACACGTCAGCTACAGCTACCTACAACTCGAGAGACGAAATGGAAACGAAATGGATACGAAATGGAATGTTAATGGATATTTGAGTTATTGGGCAGAAAACTTAAATTTTAGAAAGTAACAAAGCAATGCTTCGTTTTCGCACCAAAAATGTTCACGAGATTTTTAAAAAAGTAAATTTAATTTAAGACCAAAAGGCTTTAGTCGCGCCTTAGGATCACTTACAAGACCTTTTCTTCTATACATACTGTGTGATCATCAAAACCTTTTGTCAACAGCCTGAAAGGTCCATTACAGTATGATTTTAGGCCAAGAAATCCACCATAGATTAAATATTCACACTTTTGTTAGACCTTAGAACGATTCAAGAAATGCGAAACTTTACTGACCACCTGTTTCGACGTGGTCCAGCCGATATATGTCCAGGCCGCTTAAATGCTGTTTTAATAGAGAAGAGCTTCATAGGCTAATGTCCAGTTTTGACATCCACACTTAGAATACAATGGAATTTGACGACCAAGACGCCTCTCATTTTGAGACAGACGCTCATGGATTTTACGTTAGTTGCTGGTTTTGGTCCGCGCCGAATATTTTCATCCCATACCCACCATGTCTTTGGTGAGCGTTTCTCACGCCAACTGGCGAGACGCCCACTAGACGAGCAGCAACCTTATAAGAGCCATTTGTAGAAAAGGGGCAAAAGGTTAACGGCACCAGAGCTGAGATCAAACGAAGAATAATAGTAAGCGATTGAGGAGCAAAGGAAAACCCCCTCGAGCAACTAAAGTGTCCATTAATAACACCCCTAAACCTAACAGTTTTATTTTACGATTGCATTGCATCGACAATTCTTAAGTCCATCGACTATTTTTTGGTGCCGCAGGTACGCAGAGGCGGAGAGTGGTAGAGGATGTATATTTATTACATTAAACAGCACAGATAAATGTATCTTATGAATCGTCGTATCTTATGAATCGTTAATTTTTCAAAAAAAAAATATATACAAAGAAAAATGTAAGAAACATTACTTTTCCGGCTGAACTGTTTCTGAGCACATTAGCAGATTCATCAGTCTTTTTAAAACCTTTACACAGTTCACTTAAATCGCGCTTGAAGGGCTCCAAACTAGGCTTTGATTTGAATCTAATTTTGGTCTACCATCAGAAATGCGGCAGCCACCTTGGCAATCATTTTTTCATGCCCAAATATTTATGAAGGGTTCAAATAACAGTGTGGTCTGAAGTTGCTACGATCTTAGCTTTCTCACGACAAGAGAAAGAAAATGTCATTTGGTGACATTTTCTTCATTTTTGTGCTCGATGGAAGCAATTATCCACTTGTGCACTATGATATGCGAGACGACAAAACACCTGTTCAATCGGGGCACGGGTTTTTTTTTGAAAAATTTTCGGATTCAGCGGATTTTGTCATGATTCTAACGAAATTACAATTAATTGGTTTTAATTTTTAGCCCAGACCCACTTTTGGGGGAGTGGCCTATACAAATAATATATGAATTCGGGACAAAAAAAAATTAAGATTTGGTGTTACACCGTGGTCGGGTGTTATAGAAGTTTGTCACAGACGAACTCTTGCACTTACCCAGTTTTTTTTACTAGAAAGTTTTAACAAATACGACTGTTTACTTTAATTATTATTTCTGAGCTTATGCTTTGCCCCCCCCCCCCCCCCCCCCCCTCCTGAAAAAAAATCCTGCGGACGCCTAAGTCCTGAGATTTACTATAGAAATTTAAGACTCCTAGGCAAGAGGTTAAAAGTTTATTTGTTTGTTATTTCCATTTGTCTTCCCAACACACATCTTTTGTTCGTTTTTTATCCTATTCATCAAAACTTAGAATAGTTAATGAAGAGGAGATAAAAAAAATAGGAACCGGAAACAGCTGGCGTATTACAGATCTATCAAAAAAATGTGTTCTGTTTGTCTAATTGAACACCAGCAATTTTTCAAAGTATTAAGTATTAGTTTACTCACGATCCACTGAAGCAGCGCACACATGAGCAACTTTTCCAGTTCTTTCAAGATACCCGCACACAAACACAGACGAAATATTTTGCTCTTGCTCTCTAAACTTTCAGTGACTTGAACGAAATGAGAGGGTGTTACGCCAGCGTGCAAACATGGAGGTGTCTGAGCTAAAAAAGTAATTTCTGTCAACGAGCAACTTTAAAATCTGTCACAGACACTGATTTAAAAGTTGCACCAAACTGGTTTCGTGTCGGTGCCATAGGACTCAAAAAAACAATCAAACCATTGCGTGACTAAAAGTGTCATGTGTGCGGTAAACCTTAGGATTTAAAACATGGCTTTCTTTTCAGCTCCTGGTTAATGTCATCGCATCTCTCTTTTGGCATACAAACGGGCAGAAAAGAGTGCTTGAATCAAGTTATACCTATGTCTGGTTCTGTAGAAACACTTTGAGATTTGTTTTTGATCTTTTACTGTGTTTATGTTTTAATTCGTTCACATGAAAAAGAGTTCAATAGGCAGTTCAAAGGCAGTTTAGCAATTTTCAACTCTATTATTTTTCTTACACAATTTGAAAACCAAATACCTGATACGTGTAGTTAAAAAGCTAATATACAAAAAAAATGACACATACTTATACACTACTTATACAAAACAATACTATAATGTATTAAATAAAACGTTAATGCATATAATAAAACTATAAAATTCTCGTCACATTCTCTTTTAAAAAATAATTTCAAAATGTTACTTAACTTTACTGACCACCCTGTACCTGCGCTAAACCTCGCTCAAAGACCAGATCACACTTTTATTAAAACACGTTCAAGATTCACTCAAACCACACTTGTAGTAAAAATTTCTCTTTGCTTGCACCAACACCAACCCACCCTATGGGAGTTTTTATATTCGATTCGTTGCGGATTGATAGCTCGAGTAGAGAAGTATCGCCAAAGTGTGATACATTTTATTTAGGTATTTCCCACCCTTTTTATATGTAGTGGTTCGATGGTAGGCTGCTCGACTGTAAGCACAAAAACTAATACCCGAGTCACGCAGTCCACTCACCGCTGTACTAGGCTTGATGCAGAGGCAATAGTATTCTTTAAGTTGTTTAGTAAGAAGAATTGAAAAAGGCGGTTCCTCTCATCCATTTCTTCCAAGTGTCTCGAATAGTTACACGTTTCGTTGTTGTTTATAAATAAGTAATATAAAAGGAAAGTAAATCTTTAGCATTTTTTTAAGGATTTATTTAATCTCGATACGGGAACTTAGTGATTTCGTACTATCGGTCCAAGTTCAATAGATTCGATTTAACCGTCGGTCGGCGATGACAGAAGATTTATGAATTTTTTTTTTTGTTGAACCCAAGGTGTGGTCGTCTCAGAGGTCTTCTTCTCTTTTGTGCTTGTAGATACTTTTTTTGTACTACCGGCTGCGCTCGTTTAACACATTTACCAAACGACAAGATCTTATGTGGCGCTGTTTTGAAAGTCCCCCCAAATAAAGAAATACAAAATAAATAAATAGTGTCGTCCTCAGAGATATAAATATTAAGTCAAAGATTTCTCGCTTAGCTGGGCGGTGTGCGGAAAACTTAGCACTCATTGCTGCACCAGTGCATTGCTGCAGTGCACGAGAGGATACAGTGAAGAAAACGTTTTTGGCCGCCGCGTATTACCTTAGGCCTTTAGTCGCGATCGGTTGAACCAAAATCGCTCGTCTCACAGTGTTCAGTGGAATATTTTTTTTTTGGCTTTCAAAATTACATAATTTTGAAAAACAACGGATTTCGAGTGATTTGCTAATGATCTGATCCAGTGACGGGTCAAAAAATAATTGTGCAAGAAATTACGGGTTCTTGTGTGTAAAAAAAAAGTGAGATCAAAATCAAAGGATTAAGAACAAGTTAAAATGTCAAAGGCTCCCATCACAAACACCACCATGGAGGAGCAGTTCTTCGTGCGACACAAGCCACCACCATTTAAGCTGGGCAAATTTCTATACAACTCAGACGATGGGACTGTTATGGGTCGTGATCGCACCTCTTGGGGTAAGTTCCACTGAAAATGGGTTAACGCAGAGATAATCAGATTCCCCCTATAGCCAGCAGGCCCTTTTGGTAATCATTCAGCTCGCACATCATTTACATACTCGTACATGAAATGTTGAATGGTATTTTGGTACTCTTGCATAATTCGTTGTTGTTGTCTCGCGTAGATGTCGCCTTCTAGGCCCCCGTGCTGTCCCGACGGTCTTCCGTTCTAGAAACACTATTTGTACATTTTGTTGACGTCTTTTTCTGTGTCTTTTTCGTGCTGCACAGCAATTTTTGTCGGACTAAAAATAATTGCAGTGCGACATTTTAGTTGAATGTGTCTTGACACAAGGCACGCTGATAGACACACGTAACACACTTTTCAGCACCGTTTTTTTTTTTTTGTGTATTTTTTGGACGGTTTTCGATTCGAAAATTCCACATTTAAAGGCGTGTATTGGCCATAACCTAACTTTTCCACTCCCAACATTTTGTTTGGTTTCATTAGTAGGTACCTGTTTGGTGTTTTCAATTCTAATTCGGGCTCCAAGCACTTGCTTCAAGGTGTGGGTTACACTCAGAGAGTTTTAAAACGACACACTCACGTCACAGAGTTACGCACACTATTGATTTTTTGTTTTCATGCTAAAGTGTGGGTGAGAGCAAGGTGTACCTACTCTCTTTACTGGGGGCTGTTGTCCCTTCGAAAACTCTTTAAATTTCTTTCCGATGATGAACGTCAGTTTGTCGTTTTGAAACGAAATTCCTTGACGATGGTAATTAAATTAAAAAGCAAACGACAGTAATTAGAAATGAAGGCATACCTCAGGAATTAGTCATGCCATCAAGCTGTCAATAGGTAGGTATAGGGTTTTAATATTACAGATCTAATATCCAAGTCATTAGCATGATTTCTCAGGGGTATAACGCTTGGGCGCCTACAGGTTTCGCAAGTCAAAGTGAATCAGTTAACGAGCACATAGCTAGAAAATAACACGTTTTGCGAAACCCATAGTGTAAACATACCTAAATGCCTACCTTCTAACGGAATAGTTCTGTGTTTTATACCCAGAGATATGTAAATAATGGACTGAGCAGGTAAAGCTTGTTTGGGTCAACTTGGCTAATTATTCATATGGAATCGTCACCCATTGCTCGCAGGAAATCATGTGGAATTAAACACGCAATGTGTTACCTACACGCAGCAAAAAAAATAGTATTGTTCACACGCAGGATTAAAAACAGGGTCATCGTTAGAGCCGCATTACGAAAGCCACTTTAAGGCTGGAGGGCTTTCAAAACACATTCACCAGAGAAGGGGCATCGAAATGCAAAAAAAAAACCTATGATTTGCGAATTAAAGATGAGAGAGTTTGTTCAGACAGCTCCATGGCCTGCTGTCTTAAGACGTTTAGTTACCAAAACAAAGCTTATGCCACAAACCGGTACGTGGGTTATGAGTGGTACAGTTGTAGCGAATTTTAAAAAAGTCGAACGTGTTTGGAAGCACCAAATAACATAAAAATGTTGTTTTTTTCGCAGCAAGATAACATGTGCGCTGCGCAATATGCTTTCGCTGCGTACCTACCTGGTAACAAAAGACTGTTTGGTTAGGTTTATCTTGAGAGAAAAGTTAAGATTTATAAAAAAATCTTTTAAAGAATTTTGTTCCCAATTTGGACGTGCACTATTCAGTTAGCCCTGGAAAAGCCCATCCAATTGAGGCTGAAGTCCTTGCGATCGACTACTGTTTTAACATAATACTGTTTGAACACTCGAGAAACAGACAGGACAGCCACGCAGCTCTCAAGACGCTTGACTATCAGAAATTGTGGCTTAGAAAACAGTAACTAGCTAAAACCAAACTTATCATCCTTCACTGGATTTCAGCAAATAGTGGCTTTGACGTTAAGGAATTAGGAAACTCTGTAGGTAAAGTCGGTGCAACTATATTACTCATAGGGCATGAGGAGCTAGTAAAAGATTCTTCAAAAGCTTTCCTAAAAACCTAGCTCGAATCGAATCCGATAAAGTCTGGTTCAATACACCTGAACAGCATTGCTCCGAAAAATTCTTTCCCAGATGCTTCCCTAGGTGGTCCACTAGCCTGACAAATCTGGACAGGGTTAAATTATAAATCCCCTGAAAATCCCTACGCGCATTTTCAGGGGCCCATGCAAACTGAAGAAACATCGTCATCGCTTACACCTTTCGCCGGACTTTAACATGCAGACTTTATCTAGAGAGTGATGAAACCTCTGCACATAAACATTCATAAGCCGGTCCTTCTAAGTCTCAGTAAGAATATCCTCGGCGAGTAAATTATCCCATCGGCAACCAGCCTAGCTGATATCCTTTGAGGAGTGTTCGGAAAATTCTCGTCTTTCTGAATGCCTCCGGAGTGAAAAGATGACTCTAGGATTTCATCACGGAAGGTACAAAAGGCTCATTTATAAGAGACCGCAGTGCCAGGGCCCCACGAAAGGTCTTCCGAAGATTTAATCTTATCTAATCCCCTGTGATATCTAAATAAGACAGAGTAGTTGAATTGGTGCAGTGCCTGCAACAAGTGAAGTTAGCAGGATCATGTCTTTGTTGTGTCGGCGCAACGCGCGGTTCGGCCTAGTAGCCTAAGGGGGCACCTGTATGCCTTAAATATTCTGGTCGCCAAGGGTGAAAAACCATCCCTATGCAAACCTTTCTACATTATCCATCCAACCTCCTTCCCTCACCTAGTCACTTCCCTTCCAAAAGCCAAGATCATCGTTTCATTCGTAAGTAGGATATACCCAGTCGTTAACGGCAATACCGGATACCGGGAGTGGTCGGGTTTTAATTTATGCCTTGTCTGCGCACTACGGGGCTCTGCGAGGATGGACTGTCTTTCCCTCGTTTTTTTGTGTGAGTTTTCATCCAAAACAATCATCAAAAAAAAGAAAAAAAACTAATGAAAGAGTGTTTGGAAGATGATCTCCATAAACCTTCATCCGAAGAAAAACTTCTCTTTAGTCTAGGTGGAAAGGAGAAATCCGGCACAGACACAGCGGAAACCAAGGGGGAACCAGCAATCATGCTTCCAAAAAAAGAACTTCTCTAGGGATAAGCATAGCATCTATCTACCTACTTTGGGGGTGCACTGTTTAAAAACAGCGCTATAAAGTCGTCAAAGGGGGGATGCGTAGGAGTACTCCAACAGAGGCCAGGCACGGCTAGGTCACGAAAATCAGGGAATGGCAGGGCCAACCTCCGACAGTTACCTGATGTCGATTGACCAGGCGGGTCTGATCTCGGGACCGAAAAGCGTAGGCTGCTTCACCCACTCGCGAAATCTTATGGGGCGGTAATTTGTCACTGCTTAACTTAACAGAGAATATGGCTTCAAGACCCGTGGGGGCTCAGTTAACATCTTTCAAAACTACCGCGGAAACGTGCATACACCCGTTGACGAAGAAAGTTGGAGTTGTCGAAAGAGATCCGGAATCGATGAAAACCCTAAAAACTGCAAGCGGCAACTTAAAACGGAATACTAGACATCTGAATCCCTGTTTAAAGAAAAGTGACTCGATATCTCGAATAGATGGTATTGGGGATCAGCAACCCCAGAAAGGTCCAATTTGACTCCTCCCCAGGTGGGGGATAGGTGAACGCTCGCGACTTTCTGGTTGACGCGTTTGTTATCCATGTTAGGGTCGACGGGAAATTTTAAAACTATTTTCTCTTCCAAAATGCATACAGAATGAACAGAAATTTTTTAATATCCTCTCTCAGGAAAGGCGAACTTATAACACTGAAACAGTGCCTCGGGATGTTAGGAATATCACTTTAATTTTAAAAGTTTGCAGTTTTTATTTGTTAAGCAATATGCATTCTCAAGTAGCGAATTCCAAAGTATACTTGTACTATGGAAGTAAGAATTCTAAAAAAAGTGTACTGCGAGGTGTTTCGAGGTGAACATGGAACTGATGAGCACTCAATGCTTGCCTCATGTAAATCGAACAAAAAAAGAGTTTTCAGGAATTAAATGTCTTAATTCTTCAGAACATTTGCCATTATAATATTTATAATTAAGACATAAGTCAGCAACACGTCTACGATGTGACTGGAGATTTGTTGTTAACTCAGTATCAATTATATAGATGTATACCGGATGTTTTTATTGAATACTCTGCGGGTTACATAATGGCTTTTCTCTGTAAGGGCATAACACTTGCGGGGGTAAGCTTTGGTGTTTCTGTACAGGGTTTTCATGTTCCATATTGGCTTATAAGCGCTTGTGTTGGATCAAGAATTACTTTTTTCTTCTAACTCTTCTATCCTCAAATTTTTTTCCGATCACGATGTGGTAAGTAGGGTAGTTCCTTGATCGCGACTTAATAGTTTAAAAACAAGATCGGGAAAAACGCCTGCAAGCGATGCGTTTGCAAAGAATCAAAAGGGAATACGAGGCAGACAATTACGGTTTCCGGCACCTAGTCCTCTAATGCAATGTGTAATGGGAATCGCCGGGGTATTCAATAGTTGTAGGCTCCTCGCCCTTCTCTACCTTGCTAAAAGATTTGGCTGACTGCTCCTTCGTCAAGGTAATTTCGGGCAAATACTGGCCGAACAGCCGCAGTTTTAAGTATCTCTTATTATTACGGTTTTGGGAGGTCTAATCACGTTTTACTTGTAACCCAAAAGCCTAGGATCACAAGAGCCGACGCATACAGTGCAGAAAAATAAAAAGGAAGGAAATAAAGTTGAATTCAATTTGTATCCCCTGCAGACTAAATTTGCAGATTGAATGTACAAGTGCACCGTTTTTCGGCAGAGACTTATAAGGCTATAAAGAAGGGAATTTATGTCTAACAAGGCAAAAAAGAGCAAATATTTTAGAATTTGTCCCCCACAAGAAAAATGTGTGTGGGGGTAGCATGCCTCCTGCTCTAATTTTCTTTTCATTTATAACTTCGTTAAGTCTTATCTATTAAACTAAGGTCAATTTTTAAAACGACATATTAATTTCTATGAGCATTTCGAAACATAGTTTTGATCCATGCAGAATTTTTACCCCAAAACCTAGGGGGGAGCATGACCTAGCAGGTCTACTAGGAATCTCTGTGCGAAATCTTCTATTGCAGCGTAAAGTTGTATGTGGGAGTAACCGCGCGGAGCATGTCACGTACAGCTTGAACTTCGTAATTCTTCGCACTAATATACCTATAGGAAATAGGTATATACATATTACCCATTCAGTTTAACTCATAATCGTTCAAAGATCCATATTATTTAAAATAAAAAAGCCTCTTTATTTGTGGCACGTTTTAAATAATTACGTCCACCCGATATCTTTCCGTATCCCGTGCAAATGACGACACCGTCGACCTTTTCAGACTTTTGACGTTTCATTTCATTTTGCTGCCAAAGATTTCTCGTGCTAGAATTCATTTGGCACGAGTTTTCATTTAGCCAAAACATTGAGAGTCTACCCAGACGAGACTTCTCAATTGGGTTTGAAAGTGGTCAATAGCGGATGTTACCATATAGTATAGACCAATTCCAAAAATGTAAACACTTTTTCCGCTAAGCCTAGACGACTTTAATGTTTAAAGTTTAGGTAAAAGTTGCACAGTAAAAATACAAATATGCGCAGGACTTATTCTACCCTATGAGATCGGGTAATAATTATGATAGAAAAAGGTTAGAACTGGCTTCCAAAAGTAATCGGCCAAGAGTAATCGATCATAAAACCTTTGAAATAAGCCGGTTGTGTTGGAAATATCACGTTTTGGTAAAGCATGCATTGAAAAAGCTTCTCAATCGTCCTTACTGTCCATAAATTATTGCGATACTATGTATTGTTTAGAAAGAAAAATTTTCCACCACCCAACTATGGTGTCCCATGAGCTGTCTTCTATAATCGTGGAAGTTAAAATCCGGGGATACGCAAAGTTCCCAGACTCCTTTCTTGATGATTGGTCAGTTTGCGGTAGCGAACTTAGCATCACTTTTTATCTATCAGTTATGAAAAAACTAATTTAATCTAAATGAGAAAAATATCATAGTGGAGCGAGTGAAAATATTGTTTCATTCCAAGTGACGAAACTTTACGTTTTGGTGAGCAAAATTTATTTGTTGAAATTTATATTTTCTGAACGATAAAGTTGCTCTTTTTGTGAGGTAAGGTTCATTTTTTTATTTCAGTTCCTTAAAGCATTTTCCTAAGAAGCAGCTACCTAAAATTATTCACTATTCTATCCACAAAGGTATTTCCCAGAAATAGAAATAATACCCGATCAAAAGGACTCATACTCGTTAAAGGGTGTGGACGTTGATTGAATTCCATATTTTGCACAGTTAACGAGAAAATTCTATTATTACAAAAGGCGTTACAAAGATGGATCCAGAAATCGATAAATAAGTTGTTGGACGATGGAATCGAGGAAAAATAAAGAAGGTAATAATGCGAGGAAAAAACTTCCTTTTTGTATTATTTCACAGCCAGCAGGAAAGGATTGTGCATGACAGGTAGGTTAGGTAGCAATAAAAATAGTTGACAGATACAGGTGCTCCTTAAATGATTTAGGAGGTGTTGTGCAGGATGGGCACATCGATATCAGGTAGCTTTTTAGTTATTTATGCGCGAGCATTATTTAAATATAAGATAAATGATTTCTAAGTACCTACCTGAGTATTAAACAAATATTCTGAGCCATTGTGAAAAGTAATCTTCTGAACTGTAATCAATTAGGGGTCACCCCCAAAACAAGTGATTTATTTTTTCCAATACTTTTTTGGAGTTGTTTGGTAACATCAGATTGTCTAAGAAACTGAATAATCGCATCTCACGGCTTTTGTTTTCTTTAATTTTAAACATGATAAGGATCCAAGACTTTCTATACTGAAACATTAGTGCTTGGGGTAGTTCTTAGAATGTGAGCTACGGCTCTATGATTAGGGTGGAAGCAAATCTTGTAAGGGGGCTTATATCTACCCTTAAAGGATATTTTTAAAGTACTCAGTACCAGCAATCGCAACAACCATTAAAACTTCGTACGACGACTGAAAAAATAGTCGACTAGTAGACTAGTCGAAAATAGTAGACTAATGTTACAAAAATCTGCGACTGAAAGTTTTGATTTAAAAAAAAAACTGTGCTTCGGCAATAAAACGTTGACTATAAAATTTCTAAACGTTAGGGCTTGCCAAGTTAATCTATTCAACATTTTGCGTAAGCCAAAGCAACCATGACCATAAAATTTCAAAGTACCTTATACCTTATACACAAAGACTTTAGGTTCGAACAAATCGTTTAGAAGGGGCGACTGCTTTTTGCGAATTTTAATGCGATGTGATTAAAAGTCATTATGGCATTCAATTCATAATTTATTCTTTCTCGAGCACGAACATCGTGATAATACGATCAATTTGAATGGAATATATTAAGGCACACATCTAATCGTAAACACATTACAAACTTCCAAATATGCAAACATTAACCACGCTCGCTCTTCTCTACTTGATGTTGGAGAAAGATTAGATGTTTGAAAGAAAAAAATAGTTTGGAATCTTTAAGAGTAGTTCTTCAGCAAATATTTGGGCCTTTGTAAGACCGCTGCATAAAAGTAATTTCTCTTTTGGAAAAGTTCACACTTTTTGTACAGTTTCCCGCACCAGTGTTTGGAAGTAACGAACATCAAACGAAATTTAAAATGAATTGTAACTCAATTTTAACTCAGAGTTAACTCCCCACTGAAAGCCTGGGCTTAAGCCTTTATTGCATTATGCCAGTCAAATTTCTTACAACTGCGTTTGGAGTGCACAGCTTAGATATATGGTTTTATTTGATCACCGTCTCCCTCACTTATAGATTTATGTAGATAGATAAAGACCAACTGGATAGATAGTCGACTCCCTATTCAAGACCTACCTGTCCTTTTACTCTCAAAACTAAACATTAAAATAACATCGCGTCATGTCACACAACATCCATTATCATGTAATCGGGCATTTGCAATGACAATTTTGTCCTTGAAATTCTTAACAAGTCAACACAGTGATTGACTTTGGTAGTTTTATAAACAAAGATTTGTCATCGCATTGAATTATCTTTGTCAGTGCGATGACAGGAGTCAATGCATTTCCGCCATAGGAAACGATTTCATCACTGTTGATGAATAATCCTTCCATTGCAATATAGGAAGATCAACGCAGTCTTGAAATTCCTTAATCCTTTCCCAAACAAATCCAATAAAGCGGAAGAAAGTGGAGAGTTTAAAGGTCCAAAGCAGTGTCTTGAAGCAGGGTTGCAAATGCTGATAAGCATAAATAAGGGCAACCGCCTTTAAAAAGAGGTAAGAAAAACTAATCTAGACCTTGGGTGTTAATTTCTTTAAGGCTTCGCTAAATTGATAAAAATATAGCGATGGAGGGATTGAGTGGTAATGTAATAAAAATATCTACAATTTTTGGTAATGTAAAAAAATATCTACAATCTACTTCAATTGTAGATAATTAGTTGGCTAGAATTTGTCGAATTTGCGGAAATAGCAATGTTAAAAAGCTCCTTCTCCGAGTAAACTGCTCAATGACTCCTTGTTTTGGGTACCTTGTTGTGTCTACTGGATACTGCCTCTACTTATTGTGTAAATGGGCCTTGTGTGCTATTTTGGCGTTTACCCGCTAGTAGGACAAGGATGCGGAGAGCCCATACCAAGTCGGAAATCTGGCCTAGATGCACCTGGGGGATCAAACCTGAAGAGCTGCAGTTGGTGGCTTATATAGTGGAGAACTATGGAAGCACTGATCAGACTATCAATCTATCTTCTTTTACCCCCAAACTGATACTGATTTTCACCGCATACGTATAGGGTGGGCCAAATACAAGTTTCTTTTTAAAATGCAATATTTTTTTGCATAATTTTTTTTCCAAGTATTCTTTATTTTTTTTTATAATATGCTCGTCATCCAGGGAATATGACTACCCTTAAAATGCAGAAAGAAATTTCGGATAGAAAATAGAAAAGAAAGAATAAGAAAGTAATTCTCGATCCAACACATACGCTAATAAGCCAAACGTAAAACCTCTGCACAGAAACACCAAAGCTTTACCCCGCAAGTGTTATGCCTTTACGGAGAAAAGCAAAAGTATAACCAACAGAATATTTCGTAAAAACATCGTGCACGCATCCAGTCCATTTTATTTGTACATTGGAAGAGAAAAGCTGTTTTGTAGTCCGCCGACCCTTAGCTGGGTAACAGACGCCGACCAGGAAGCCGCTCATTTTGGGACAGACGCTTCTGGACTTTTCGTTTGTTGCTGGTTTTGGCGTTCAAGTGGCAAACCCTGCATTATTTGGACTACATGAAACAAGTTTCCATAAATGCCGATATTGTTCAATCGTAGAACAATTCATTTGGTTGTTTAAACAACAAAGAACAAAAAACCCCGCTCGCCATTACCCGTTGTTATAATTTTTTTAACACTCATCTATCATTTCCCGCTCAGCAATAAGCTCAGAATGCTCGGTCAAATTATACCGAGCACTTTGAGCGCCCTCTGATCATGCTCTGAGCGAAAATAGAAACATAAATTTTGGGCTCTGAGCACAAAAAGAAACACAATTTTTTGTTTGGCAGTCCGAGCTCTGCTCGGAACGAAAAAAGAATCCGGCAACTGTCGAGATTTCGGGCGAGAAACGGCGTTCAGAAAAAGAAACCCCTTGATGGCCCGCCCTTTTAAACTCAATGCTTTACCTGATGGACACGAATGCACTCTAATACTATGTCTCCACCGGAAACTAATCTGCGATTAACACAAATCTTCAACTAATCTCGACTAACTTAATACAAATATCCTCGTTCAACTCATTCACCTTTTTCACAAACCTCTTTTATGCCACTTGTAAAGTTTTCCGCAATAAACACGTTTATAATAATATGAGGCTAAAAATAGGAAACTGAAACTCCTTAAGTATCTGGAACAGATCTGTCAAATATACGATTTCTATTGGGATATTTACAACAAAATTTCTCGCTCCTGGGGATGTCATCATCACTCTCTTTTAAGAGCCACAATGACAACAAAAGGATGCTTGTATCTGTTTGTCTGGTGCAGACACTTCGAGTTCTTTTTATTTAATCGTTTCCCACTAACTGCAGTTATATTTCTGGTAGAGGCGTAGAAAAATCTCATTCACCTTCTTAATTAACCTCTTTTATGCCAATTTTAACACTTTTCGCACATCTTTATAACAGTTTTAGAATCCAAAAAGAAAAAAAGCTGTCTGCGTATGACAGGTCTATTACAAATACTTTTTCTATTGGGATATTCACAACGAAATTGTTGTTGCTTGTCCGGTGGAGACATTTAGGGAATCATTATTAATTTTATCCCGTAAATCGCAGTTTTATGGTCGGTGGAGACAGTATAAGATAGCGAGCAATCCTAGAAAGAAAATAAAGAGAGATCTCGTGTATGTTTTTGTCGGTTGTTAGCGAACAAGAGAAAATTTAACTTTTTTATTTAACCAGAAAAAAAAACCATCAAACACTTTGATACATTTGGTGTTAATCATCGATTAAGTCATTTCTGTAAAGGCAACTTTAAGGAGGTGAAAAGATTGTACAAACAGAAAAACAAGTTTCATGTAATAATCTGGGTACGAGGACTCTTAAAAAGATTTATAAATGAGCTTTGGAAAAATCCATTATAGTTAAATCTCTTAATTTAGAGTGAGCCCATAGATAAGGTTGTTTGTAAATTGCTGTCATTAACTTAACGGTTGTTTTTTTTTTACAGTTATATATAGTGCAATTTTCAGCAATTTTAATCGTTAGGGGGTTGAGAGATTCAATCTTGTAATGAAAATGGGCGATCTGCAAAAGTTACATTTCTTGGAATTATTTTTATGTTTGGCCCATGTTCTCGCCAAAGCGTTAACACTCTTCGCGAAGGTGTTCAAGCCAGCCAAAAATAGCTCCTTGCCGAAGGAAACAATTGGAACGGCATATTTTCTTTTAAATAAAAGGAGTTGAGCAGAGTCTGAGCAAGTCATTAGATTTTTTCTGTGATGTAATAAGAAGAGTAAGGTCTACTCTGGTCTGATTTTACCGGATGCTGCGGCCATTGATGGACTCAACTTCTGGTAAAATCATTTTAACCAACTTCATTTATCAGTTTAACCTTTGTTTAGCCACTTGTAGCCAAAAATATGTTGGTCACCTGAATGATATTGTGTTTCAATTTACAATTATAATAGCCGAAACTTCGTTGATTAATAAAGTTTAACATTGACTTTATAATAAAGTTTTGTGATTTGATGAAAACTTCCAATTATCTCTTACCTCACCCTACATAGGTTTCTGTTCTTTGGGACGCGAAAAAGGTTTGCAATTGTTTTCTTTTAAAAACTAAAAGCCGTTATATAGGTTGTTTAATATATTGTAAAAAGTCAACAGAATTAAAGAACCAAAGCTTGTACAAGTCTTTAAAAATTTTCTAATTACCTCTGCCATAAATTTGACAAGTACCTACTGCCACAATTCTGGTTTTGTAAAAACCATAAAACTGGTAAAAATATCACCAAGACTATAATTTTAAATTTTTATACTCTTTCCTGTAAAAGAAAACCACATAAATATACCTATAACTTTTATTTATATGAAAATACCTACCTACTTCATTTGTGAATCCCAAGTTCTAGTTAAAGTATCTTTTTTTCTTTCACCTAAACGTGTTGTGCAAGTCAAACAATTTATGTACCTACAATGACGCATCACTTTTCTGCTAAAAGTATCTACAGGCACTGCTTTTTGCAATGAAATTTACCCATTTACCGCTCGTGCAAGTAGTAAATGTGACATTTTTAGTGAAAAATCTGTTGCAAGCTTCAGCTAGTTTATTATTAACAACTAGGTATGTATTACGACCTCCTGGAACACTCATCCGCGTCTACATTCCATAGAGTTTCAACGTTAATTAAACACTCGCTTGTCGTCAGTCTGTAGGTCTCTCAGCTCTGTATGCCTCCAAGCGCAAAATGCTCCAATTCAAACAGTGAATCATCATTGTTTTAGAATTAACCGATGAATTCTCCCTCACTGGCTCGTCATCATCTGCTCGGCGACCCTATGAACTGCAGAGCAACAAGTATCGACCGCCTAATCAATCGCTGGCAGTGACGAAGGCTACAAAAACACTACTTAGCCATCATAACGACTACAAGATGCTCCATTGTCAGACGGTTATGCTGTGCCGCTAATGTCAAACTTTAGGGGCAGAAGATGAGAAGAATCACCAACCAGCCATGGACGTTTAATCATTATTAAGTGGTTAATTTCATTCAGCAGCTGTGATAAATTGTTAATTCGGTTTGTATGTCGCGCAAGGTTAGATCTGTTTCATTCTGGGCAATAAATTCAACGAGAGGGGTAGAAATTTATTTTTAGGGCGACATGTGGCAGTAAATAATTCCAAAAAATTGCAAATGCGTTTCCAATTGCCCTCGCACTCGCAATTGACAGGTGAAATGGGGCGCGGAGAAAAGTGTTCGTTTGGCACCGCATCTAGCCTCATGTGCATATGATGAAAGGTCACAAAACTTAATTCTACTTTGGACATCACATCACAAACGAAAAATCTTATTATTAAATGTCATCGAATTGGCACGCTCACAAATTTGGCAAAGTGGCCGAGAGCAGCGTTTTATAGATATACTGTTTGGCGGACTATTTGGTCGCACCAAAATCGCGACGTGCGATTTATGAATATTGGTTTGGTTTGGTCTCTTACATCCACCCGGTTTAAAAATAGCCCAAGTGGATACTACACGGTGCCAAATTCAACAATTATTATTATTTGTGAATAATTTCGATGCAAATCTAATTACGGACACATTATGGATGTGCGTAGGTATATATTAGGAGTTGATTCAAGTTGACGACACTTTTTTATCTGGCTTAATAAAATGGTAATCGATGCGTGTCACAAATGACACAAACTCAAACCAATATTAAGGCTTTTTATAGACACGAATTTTCTTGTGAATTGGTTTTGAGGGAAAAGTATCGTTTTCATTTTAAGGTACAAGACTTTTCCTTGTATTTTTAAAGGCATAAAGCTTTCCAGGAATTTTAGTGAAAAAAATGAAATAACATTGTAAAATACATGAGTCTACCGTTAGCATTAACGAAGTAATGAGGAAGAATTTCAAATGATGTCAAGGTTCAAAAGTCTGTCTCTAATTGTGTCTTGACTTTCGAATGCAACATAATTTAATTATACAGGAAGGACATAAAAAATACTTTTTATCGGTTGTTATTGTTATCCTGTAACAAAAACGAGATAAATAAATATAAAATGGACCAAATGGCCACACTTGTAGTTTTATGAAAAATTTAATCCAGGAACATAAACGGCCTTTGGCTGAGACGATTTACGATTTAATATTAACATAAGAAAAATAATACTGAATCATATAGAAAAAAAAGAGTTCAAATTAATTGAAGTTAATTTAAGAAGAAATTGCTGTTTGGTATTGGTTTTATTCAAAGCGGGGTCAAAGGCCTGCAGAGGAGCCACCTCCATTTGTGTGGCTAAACACTGAAGACAGGTAGGTATAATAGAGGTCTGTGGTAACCAACTTTAAGTAGTCCATCTTGAAAGATATTGTTATGTGGCGACAAGAAATAAAACAACACGCAGGAGTCGCTGAATGCACCCATCGATTCACTAAACGAACATACCCAACTGTCATTCCAGTCATCTGACAGCAGCTGTCATATTCGAAGTTCTATTTCCCTTCCTTGGAATTCAGCGGAAGAGTACCAATGGAAAATTACCAAAGGAAAAGTATGGAACGTACTAGAAGTTGCCTTATTTTGTATAAATACACGGGTGACAGGCTCGTAAGGGTCAGTTATATTATAAACGTGGACTTGTGAAAATCGGTAATAAAGTAAAAAATGATAGAATTAAAATAAAGTGTTGAATTCTAATTAGTAAAGCTGAATAACAGTGTGATTTCAATTTAAATAAGTTTGTTTGGTAAATAAAGTGTTTCATTGTGAAATTATAAACGTAAAATTGAGCTTTATTCGACGAACCCCAGGTCAGAATATTACAATATTGATTTTACTCCTACTAAGATGATGATTTTATCAAGACGGCTCTATATTTTACACAGTTCATGTGGTAATGCACTTTAGCATTACAATTTCTTCCAGTTTATGTGATTCATTAAGTCGAACTGTATAGAACTGTAGAAGTGTTAAAGTGTTACCAGCAGCTAGCTAAATGGACACAGTGAAGAATTGTAGAAACACAATGTAGAAATACAGCGATCGATGGTGACAAGAAGAGAACCGATACGTCATGTCAACGAAGATAATTTCAAATGAAGACATGCTTTTTTGGTAATAAGATGTCTCTACCTAGCACTAATCCGTGATCATAATATAAAGCCTCAGCTAATCTCCCTTAAATCTCGAGACTTACCACCTTCTTCCATTTAGGCGCGGGGTTATGATCTGAATTGAGGGATCACAACCCACCCACTCCTACTGTATTTCTTATGGTCCACTTATACAAGTAGGCCATTCGGTTTTGGATAACTTCATAACTAAGCCCAATTTAATGCTGTTTTCGTTGCCTTTGTGCGATCCATGAATGTTAAGGCCTTCCTCTCTTTCGCGATTTTGTTGGAATGTTGATTGATATTGCCTTTTTGACAGTCAATCAACATTTTTGGAATGTTGATTGACATTGCCTTTTTGAAATAAATCCCCTCACGAATCTCTTTAACCCTTTTTGGCAGAGCTTTTTATACAACTTTTAACCCTATTCACACATATTTATAAAATGAAACGAGAATGATGTTCTTTCACATATACGTTCTCTATTGGGATTTCTACAACGAAATTGTTATCTCGCACCTGAGAAATGTTATCGCCACCCCTTTCTGAGAGCCAAAATAACAAAAAAAGGGTACTCGCGTCAATTTAGTCCTTTGTTTGTCCGGTGGAGACACCTAAGGATTTAGTTTAAATCGTCTCCCGCTAATCAAAGCTTTATGGCTGGTGGAGCCCAAGTATAAATTCATTACCCAAGTTTTTCTGGCAGGAGCCACATCTAATTACTGGACCGTCAGCTCCAAATGATTCATCTTAACGATCGATGTTAAATCTTGATAAAACCATAAATAAATATTAATTACTGCCCAGGTTATCACCAACCAGCTGCTCGTAACTATTCCAAGCATGCACGGGATATCGAAGAGGAAATATGTTTTATTCCGCAATCTGCAATCTTGTTTTGTAGAGAATAGATAGTGCGAAGGGCATCTAATCCTTACTCTCTGTTGTTGGACGATTTCATGGCGGTAGTAAAATGCAAGCAAAGTTGCTTTGCGAGGAAAGGGTCAAGTAGTTTCAACAACAGAACAATTTGTCAGCCACTTTGGAGAAAACAAGTGCTCGACGAAGCAAAGGATTTCGCTCGCTTTACAGTAAATACAATATCCCGAATGACATCTTTACGGAAAATCATTGCTCTGTTTACTAAATATATGCAGTACAGAGAAAAAAGGAAGTATGTATCTCACTCTAACTGCAGCAAAATCCCTCTTAGTCGTGCGACAGAAATAATTGTCAAGGGTGTCCGTGCGGCATTATTATAAAATTGCGCAAAAATCCAATAAAGCTTCCTCAGAAAATCCAAGCAAAAATGGGCAAATGCAAGTATTTTCATTGGCAGGGTAACTCTAGTTTGGTGTGCTTAAAGCTCTCCCATAAGGCAGGGCCCATATCAACTAGTGAAGATATATATAAATTTGAGCTTTATAAGTCTGTTTTGTGTCCTTAGTTAAAGTTAGGGAGGAATCACGAACTTGTAAAAGCTCATTTCAAAAGACAGATTTCAATGAAAACTTAAAGTCCTGTATTCGAATGGATTCCCGATAAAACGGGAAAAACGAAAAAGAAAAAAGCCAGAAAATTTCTATACGAAGTTTTGGCGTTTCATTCCCAGGAGAACCCACCAAAATATTTCAGTGGAGGTGCAGTTTTTTGTATTTTAAAAATTTGCAAAGGAACCCCGTAGGGGCATGTAAATAAGTCCTCAGCATATTTTAGTCTTATATCCACACATATCGTTTGGAAATTGATCCAAATAAGGTAAACTTTTTCTGGCGTAGTCTCCGGTTTAATTTTAAAATACAACTACAGAAAATCGCTAAGACTCCACTCGTGTTTGTGGAGTCTAAGCCCCCGCCAGGTCGAGAGGGTTAGATGCCTCCGAAAAACTCCTATTTTAGGAGCAAGCACATATACATCATCACATACGGAATCTAAGTGTTCATGTCCGAAGAGGATTAAATAATGCAGCATCCCAGGTTGAGACTCTCGCACGTGTCAGGAACTAGTAAAAGAATTTGAAATCGACATCAATGGCCAAAAATGCGGTTGTGACTTGTGAGGATCAAGCCTTCTAAGGTCTAACTTGTTCCTTTTGAATGGCTTCAGTTGTGGAAGTAAAATACTTCCTGTTCCCTGTACGTACCAACTAGTCATAGGTTGTTTTGTTTAAGTACAAATTGAGCGTAAGAAGCCGAAGATAGGAGAATCCTCGAATAACCAGTGCTTCTGCAAAAAAATCACTGCAATTCAAGGATGGATTGCTGGCATTTTTGGCTCTTCTTCGAAGCCTAGTAGGCTGGGCTCGAGAGTTAATTAGAATGAATGAAGAAATTTTACGGAATAAACTTAAGAGCTTTTTATTTTTTTTTTAATTTAAATTAAATGGGTCTAAGCAAGACATAGATAATCTTCAATAGGGTGCTGGGCACACAAGCTTTCAACCAATCAATTTTCGATCTTCGCACGAAATTGGAAGATTAAATTTCGGTTGGATGAGAACTTTCTTCCTATAAGAGTACATTATTTGAAAATGTCCATGGATTATATGCCAATGATTCAGCAACAATTCAGGGTCAAACCACAACGCAACTTCGGTTTCAAAGTTTCTTTTCAAAGGATCTCGGAGCGAGTGTGACTCAAAAGAGATTGGGTCTATGTCCCTGATGGTGACTGCGAATGTCCAACGCATGTCCAACGACGATAATGGAACCATGATCACTAATTTATTACATTAGTGATGTAATAGTTTCAATAAATTCATTGTGAATCCTACTTTATCTTTGTTTTGATAAAGTGCATTGCGCCTAGGTATGTCTCCTCTCTTGTCGTGCCTCCGTGACAATCTGTTGTCACTTTTTAAACTTGTTTCGTGGTAAACGTTTACTTTTTTGTTTTGAATAAATTACTTATATCAATTAAGTAAAGTTTAAATTAAAACCAATGACCTACATCCATGAAATATAGAATTAAATAAACAAGAATTATTTCTTACTTAAAATGCAACTTTCGTCTTCCTTCGCCCATAAAACACAATTCAATTGAAAATCCGCCCACTGGTTTGTTTTTGCAACATAAATCACTTGTTTTAAATGCACTTTACTATAAAAACACACTTGTTTATAGTTTAAATTTTATCTTGACGAAAAATCACAGCAATAAAATCAAAACAAGAAATGAACTAAGCGAAAACTTCGTCAACAAGCAACGAGTTGCGCTGACTATAGAATGACAGATGGTGGCGTTGCCAATCGCGGTCTTATTATGCTTGTGTGTTGCCAATATTTTGCAACTATTAAAATATTTATTTTTTTATTTAAAGCAAAATAACTTACAAAAAACTGAATTTATAAATTATTTAAAGTTAAGACATCAGGGCGACAAAGGCCATATGACGTCGTCGAAAATATTTATGACGCATTAATAAAAATGCCAGCAACTTTAAAAATAAAGGTTTAAATATTGCTTTCATTGATTTTCATGCTATGATTTTTTTTAATTCGTCTTTCATATCAAAAATTCAAGGGGAACGAATGTGTCAAAATGTAATGATCTCTGTTGAAATAATTCTTGTGTAAGCAAGAAGGTCCTTTACTTAGAAAGCTAGAAAAGCTTTAAGACTTATTTACACAAAACGTTACATGAGCTCTTATTTGAGTAATGTGTTGCTATTAAAATTAAATATATTTTTGCACCAATCTAAAAAAAACGCTAATAAATATGTCATTTTTTACTCTTTTTTTTTAGCAAAAATTGGTGTATTCTACACGGTCTTCTATGGCGTCTTAGCGGCACTGGTTGCAATTTGTATGTGGGTGTTCTTCCAAACTCTAGATCCACGTGAACCCAAATGGAAACTCGACGCTTCTATAATTGGAACAAATCCAGGTTGGTAGCACTGTGACAATCTTTTCATCCCCGATCAAAATTAATTATAATGATTTTTGTTTAGGTCTTGGATTCAGACCCTTGCCGCCAGAGGAAAATGTCGAGAGTACTTTAATCTGGTACAAAGGAACACAATACGAAAACTACAAACACTGGACGGACTCTTTAAATGATTTCCTAGCCGGTAAGCAGTGATTATCAAATTGAAATGATGGCATTCCAGCCGTTATGCCATCATCATAACTTTATCGATAAGCACAATCGAATCGAATCGAACTTTATCAAGATTTGCGGATAAATTTATGACGATCGTTGGAAGTACCCAAAATCTATATATTCATATTGATACTGACGATATTGCTATTTTTTTTGTTTTATAGTCTACAAGGTGCCCGGTCTAACACCGGGACGAGGTCAGAATATTTTTAACTGTGATTACAATCGCCCACCACCACGTGGTCAAGTCTGCGATGTTGATATTAAGAGCTGGGATCCATGCACCAAAGAAAACAACTACAGCTACCACAAGAGTGCGCCATGTGTCTTTTTGAAGTTAAACAAGATCTATGGTTGGATCCCGGAATACTACAATGATACACAACAGCTGCCCGAAACGATGCCACTGGCTTTGAAATCATACATCTCTGATATTGAGAAGACTGATGCGAAAAAGGTTTGTCTCCTATGACCAAAGCGAGGTGATCAGTATTGAAATTTGTTGGTTTTTTTTTTTCTTTTAGATGAATACAATTTGGGTATCGTGCGAGGGCGAGAACCCAGCTGATCAAGAAAACATTGGTCCAGTTGAATATCTACCAATCCGAGGTTTCCCCGGCTACTTCTATCCATTCATGAACTCGGAGGGCTACTTGAGCCCTCTGGTTGCCGTACATTTCCAGCGACCAAAGCGTAAGTTACTAATGCCAGCATATTTATGGTTTGATCACCGGTTTTATTTTATTTTTCGCAACATGGACCCAATTAGGGTTGCAACAGTACAATTTAACGATTTATGCATCAAACAGAGAATACATAGCGTCAGGTTGAGGTCCTATTCGGTGTGAGAACGGTAAGGCTATGTTTTGGGACAGCAACATGCTAACCAAGTGGTGCTTCATGCTCACGTGCTGAAAAAAAGTAGCAGCCTAAGAAGGTCCCAACCCAAGATCATTAAGGTCCCAACTGCTAGTCAAGTTGTTTTTCTGTATGCTCTGCTGCTTCAAGCAAGATCGGTCAAATAAGGCAGTCTACAGCAACAGTTACATATGCTACGAAATCTTACAGCGCTTCAGATCCAATTTAGGCCATCAGGTGTATTCAGAGGTGACGATCAATGGGTTATTACTACCCGAGAAATTATTAGCGAAATCATTTACGACCATCCCACTTGCTACATTTTGTAGCAGGATGGTCGCTGTGAATGTTAAACTACTTTGAATCAGAGGTTTCAATAATGAGGCTTTTTGCAAGGTTTCTCTTTTAATCTCTTAAAAGCATATTGAGAGTTTACAACACAACACGGCATTTTTAAGTCAGGTCACGTTACAACACATTATTGTTTTGCTGCTGACTTTACCGCACGTTTTTTAGTTGACAAGTCTTTTGGTACGCCCAATAGCCTACGTCGCTAAAGTTTCATATGCGATGCGCTGCATATGTCATACAAATGGGACAGAGACTGACCCTTTGGAATGGCCCTCGAGGCTATGGCTTTAAAAACTGTTGCTTTTAATTCGTCTCCACCGGCGCGGCGATAAGCGAGAGACAGTTTAAAATAAATTCCGAAGTGTATCTACGGGACAAACTTTGGATTCATTTGACAAGAGCACTCTCAAAAGAGAGTGACGACGGTTCCAAGGAAAGAGAAAACGAAATCCAATGGAAAACGTATTTGTGACAGATCTATTTCCAGACTCAAACTATTATAATGAAGTGTGAAAAGGGTTATAAAAGTGACATTAATATATCTGTAAGAAGGGTGAATTAGTTTTATGAGGAGATTTATTTTTCATAACTTCCTTTGGGGATTTAAATTTTTAAAAGATTAATTGAAGATTTAATAGTAATCACGGATTATTGTCCGGTGGAGACATGGCTTAAAGTCTCTCTATTAACCAATTGGCGCTAGTTTAGAAGTATAGATCCAAACTAAACCATTTTTTAGTGGAGTAGAGATGCTAGGTCAATAGGCAAAAAAAAATGTTCACCTTAATCTTTCATCAGGTGAAAGCTTGGTGTAATGGGGAGCCCCAACCAATAAGCTTCTCCACAAGTTAGGTTCATTCTTAGCTAGGTTACGTAGGGTCATTTATTTTGTAGTTTCAAGTTGATAGCCAGATCAACTAATGGCAGATCAATCAAAAGCTAGATTTGACAGCTGTCAAGCTCAGCTGTCATTTGAAGTGTCATGATATTAATTGAATGTTTGCAATTTACGATAATAGATTGTTGAACAACCTTACAACGGGTTAAAATTTATGGTTAAAATTTATGAAACTTATTACAAAAGTGATGATGCAATCGTAGCCACTGTTCGCGCATTACGCGCTTATTATGATCGCTATGATCAACCGACTTCACAAGAAATCAGTAAAATTTTAATGATATTTGCAGAATGTATCACTGTAGTGTGCGCTCAATCGAAAATATGGCTGCTACAAGTGCAAGTTTGGGTGGTCGGCTATGGTGAAATGGTAGTCGATCCAAGAACATGATTGAAGATCATGACTGGGGCAATATGTGGTTTCAACATGATGGGGTAACAAACCACACAACACGACCAATTATGACTTTATTGTTGCTTGAGAAGTTTCCTGGGCGCGTAGTTTCATGTTTTGGCGACGTCAACTGACCACGAAGATCTTGCAATTTGACAGAATTAGAGTTTTTTTTGTAGGCTATGCAAAAAGTTGTGATAAAGCGAATATTCCCCGAGATCTAGGCGTGCGAAAATCCATATTACGGAAGTTATGGCCAGTTAAGATTTAGATACCGCCCGAAATGTGCGAAAAAGTGATAAATTACGTCAAATGAATCGTATTCTGCGAATCTTACTGGAGGCGACTATTTGAATTGTATTATTTTGCACAGTTAAAGCAAAGTCCAAACTCATCAAAAATTAATCACAGCAATTGTGTGTTTTATTTAGCTTTATTTTTGAAACCGAAAAATAAATGACTCTGCACCATGTTTCCATAAACCATAAAATTGCAATTGGCGGGGTACGATTTAAAATAAATCCGAAGTGTCTCCACCGAACAAACAAATAACATAAGTTTGGCACGACAAACTTGTTTTGTCGTTTAGGGTCTCAAAGGAGAGTGACGACGGGATTTTCCAGGAACGATAAAAATTATTTTGCTGTTATAATCGTCATAGAAAACGTTTTTGTGACAAATCCGTCCAACGTGGACAGTTTTAGTTAAAAAACTTAAAAGAGGCATAAAAGAGTTTAGTGAAAAGGGTGAATGAGATTCATGAGAAGGTGATATAAATTTTTATAGTAAATCTCGTGATTAAGAGATCTCACAATTCGCCGTTCGGAATCGGAATAAAATTTCATTCAGGCCCCACCTCCATATGTGTAAGAACGCATGTAAAACAAACAGCGTGCATGGTTGTAAGAGATCAGCGATAGCTCCTCTGAGCTGCAGGTGCCTGTTCATATAGTTTATCGCTCCTATAAAACCCAGTGTTATTCGAGCTTATCTCAACTATGTGACTGTATTAAGGTCTTATGTCTTGGCATGTGCATCAAAGCCTACCTATCACCTACTCGATGTGATTGAGAAAAAGTGGATAGAGTGAATTAAAGCACTACGCTCCAAACTAAAATTAAAAACTCTCGTGTCTGAGCAGGTGCATTTGTTATAATAAAATAATCTAGAAGCGAGGATTTGAACTAAGAGAAGAACCTTAGCTAGCGAAGTCACTCGGCTAATGCAGTTTTATCATTTCTTTTGCAAATATTGACAAAGAGTGGCGTAACAAGCGCAATCACATATCAATTTGGCAGCAGGATCGGTGACAGAATCATGAAAGGTGCTAGGTGGCCACAGCTCTATTGAGCAACTGCTGAAGGGCTTAGACGGATCCCTGGATGTTTTGGATACGGAGGTGTTTTCAGCGGTTTTGTACCATGTCCTTTCCTGTGTTCTGATCCTCAACACAGCATCCAAATGGGAAGATATCAAGTTTGCGATCGAATTGCTCAAGAAATGTTTGGCTCGAGAAATGAATGCTTGCCTATCAACTAGACCGAATGATTTCCAGGAAAATAATCTAAGCAGTTTTTTTCCTTTTTAGTGCAGGACAAGGTTGCATGCTTGTACCAATAATTTTTCTAATGGTGATAAGTGATGTGCACTTGTATGGCAGGGTGTATGCTTACTACAAGGGACCAAATTAGCAAAGTCTGCGTTTTTTATATTGTAAAATGTATAGAAATGTATAAAATGTATAGAAACCATAAAAGAAGAAAATCCTATATCAGTTTGTTTATGATGCAAATATACGATTTCCTATTTGGGAAGACTTTTGCATACATATGCGGAAAAAACTTTTTTCCTGTCAACACAGCTGTCAAAAATTTAAAGCTTAAATTTACACTCAAACTTGTCAACTCGCTTCCTTTTTCGCAGATCCAAAAAATCAAAACAAAATGTTTGTTAATCAAAGATTTTGAAATCTAAAATTTCGTTCGCTTAGGCTTATAATCTCAGGGTGTTGTTTTCATTGAATTACTACTAGCATCCATTGTTTGCTGAAAGCTTTGTAGCTTAAATATATTTAACTCAAAAGCAGAAAAATCTAGAGCAAATAAAGACATTCTCTGAACATGAACTGTTAATTCCAATCTAGTGTGCCGTCCGACGATAAGGCAGATATGAGTTGTGAAATTCAATTTGACGTATTTCGTTTTCGACAATGACAAAAGCTATTGGCAAAAGCTATTAGCGGTGTTCACTATTTAACAGCATCTTAATATTTCTTTTCTAGGAGGAATCATCATCAATGTTGAGTGCAAGGCATGGGCCAAGAACATCCATCATGACCGGAAAGAGAGGATAGGATCCGTACACTTTGAACTCCTGATTGACTAACAACAGCGTTGCATCCCAGACTTGAGTTTTGTCATCATCGTATAAACGTTTCTTTCTCAACCTAATGTATGTGTTTTATAGTAATTTTTTCGAAATCTCCTCCTGCCTCTCTATTTCTCTCTGTCCAATGCCGATTCTATTCTAAATGTCGCAAAGAGACAAAATCTCCTTTAATTTATATAAATTATTATATAAAAAAAAACTAAACACAAAAAGAATGCAAGTATTTTTCTTCTCTTCATTAATGTTTTATGTATTACTGCACATAGAAAAATAAAAACATTTTTGAACTTAAAATTACGAATTACACTATACGTTTCTCTAAGTATAAAACATTTTTGAATCTCCGATTTTATATAACAAAAAGATAAATAAAAAATTGAAAATTCCGAATCTCGAATAGAAATTTAATTAAAAAAAAAACATTAATTTTAAACTTGTGTGCTTTAGGTAAAATAAAAAGAAAATATTATTTATTTTTATCGCTTATTAGTTTATTACAACTTAACTGCCATAAAGACGAAGCAAACAAACAAAATTAAATACGAAAAATATCAAAAAACAACTATAGCGCAGATTTGTGAAAAAAATTAAACAATTTAATATTTATTCTTTCCCAGACGACAATAACAGTTTTATTCGTTTTTTGTTTTATAATATATATTTAATTGTAAATGTATTCATAGATGTATTACTAGATCAATCCAAAAGCAGAAAACACCGAAAATAAATAATTTATTTATTGTTTTTTTTTACGTGTATTTGTTTCAAACTTTTTATTTTCTTCAAAATAACATTCAACAAATAAATTTTAAAAAAAGTATGTACCAATATTTTTTGAGACTTCGATAGAAGAACAACAAAAATATGTAAAATGGCAAAACGGCAATTGTTTGTCGTTTTATAGTTGATAATTTTAAACAAATTTAAATATGCTAAAGTAAAATTGATAAGAAATAAATGAAAGTGTACAAAAATCGAAATTATACGTGTTTGATTTGATCAGGTATTTGTCTTGTCGACGATAAGATATCGCGCATGAAGGAAATCTATATGGCGTCACTTAATTGAAAATTATCAAGATATGAGTTTAATATTTATTAATTGGATTTAAGGTTATTACGTCAATAAAAATTCTGATGAAGATAGGAAAATCTGGAATTGAATTTATGGAAGAGGAGAATACCACGTTAGAATAAAAAAAAATTAACAATTAAAAGTTTGAATACTCGTTTTAAACTTTAAAACATAATTTTGAACTCATTGATTCAAACAGAGATTCACAGCAGTGTGATACGTGCATCGCTCAGGTGCCTTCCAGTTATATTTCATCTAAATCTTAAAATATTATTTCAACATCTCTAACATTTCTTAAATAAAAAAAGGGTCTTCCATTATTTCGAAACTGATCCCGATTGCTCGCCCATAAACCAGGTTTATTGTTATTAGTGGCATAATATTGACTTTTGAAATTAACAGGTATAGACTATAGTGTGCGCATAAAATTTGTAAAGCATATTGAACAAAGAATATAATGCATCTCAATTTAAATGGAAAGGAATCACTTTTAGTTCTTCGAAAGAAGTAATTGACAAGAGTATTCGTGCTGAATGACTTAAAGTTGCAAAGATTTCCCTAACAAAAGAACAAACAAAAAAATATACAATTTTAAACATTATGCGGGAACCACAAAGTAGCCTGGGCTTGGCCTCGGCTTGACGTTTAGAAGTTCAGCCATACGATGTCAGTATTTTCTAACACAATAAAGCTCGGCTTCAAAATCTTGTTTGCAAAGAGAAAGAGTGCGCAAAGAGAAAACGTAGTGCTACGTGATGAGGCTCAGATGTCATTGCAGAGCCGGTTCAAAGCCCACGTATCGTAACGGGGAAAGCCGAAGCCTGAGGCTGCTGTGTGGTCCCCGCTTTATCATTGACAGGGGTAACTCAGATAAAAGCTCTTCCATATAGTGGCCGATTTAATCTTTGTCCGAATTCGACCACTCACACTAGTTTTTGCCTTGCGTGGTATGCTGCATATTTTTAGCTATTTTTTGTAGCTGATTAGGGATAGCGCAGATGAGACTTATTTGTGAAATTCACACATTGCTTCTCGACCACGTAATGACGTATTGTTGGTACATTAAGGCAGCTTCACAAATAGGTTTTGACTTGCCCCATCACGATATGTCGGATTTAAAATGGCCTTTACTAAAAAATATATTTTTTTCGAGGAAAATTATTTTTCTTCTTTTTCATTATCCTTAAATGATAATCCAACATTACACATTTTGATTTTAATTTTTTTTTTCTGATCTGTCAGAAGAAGCAAATGTAAAGTAGGGAGCCACATTACGTAACATAACGATTGTCAAACGGAACGTTGAAGCCCAGGCTAGATTGTGCTAGGAAAATTGAAATCCTATGGCTTAACTGTTAAGCGTCAGGGCAAAACGGAGCCAAAACTTTTTTGTGAATTTCTCTTTAATCTCCCGTGGTTGAAGTGAGACTCTGATGCAGATGGTCAGAACGAACGAGAATCGAAAGGATCTAGGTTTAATACCAAGTTAAACCATTTTTTGGCAACATTGTCTTGAATGAGTAAGTTATAATGACAATAGCCCATGCAATTATCATGAGAATTTATCGGTACAGTCCCCCTATTCTGACGTTTAGTCGAAGGGGGGGAGCTGTAGACATTCATCGACGAATTAAAAGCAAAGCTGAACTTGTGATTGAAGTAAATTTTTGTTTTTAGCGCAGCTCTTGCCCCAACACGCATTTTGTATTGGAACAAGTGAGTAAGTGCAAAAAATCGTCTGTAACAAACTCCTATATACCCGACCCTATATACCGTGTTACCAACAAAAATTCAAACGATTTTTGGCCCGAATTCATATATTGTTTGTAATGGCCACGCCCTCAAATATGGGTGTGGACTAAAAATAAAATTCAATTATAATTTCGCGAGAATCATGAAATATTGCGTTAAAAGCGAAAATTATTTCGAAAAAATCCGTTTTTCTCCTAAAAAGAGCTCAAACTTTGTATGAAACAAGCGAGAAAGAGTTTTAATATTTGACATATAATATATAATCGTTTCAATTTGAAGTGAACTTTCCGATAAATAGGGTTTTTAAAGATCTTACATGTAAAAAGTGGGCTTGGTCAATATTGCGGACGGTCCAATTTTTGCCTTGTTAAAGGTTTTCGGCCAACAATAGTCAGTACCAAAAATTGAGTTCCTATGCGTTGTCTAACTTGAGCAAAGGCATTTTAAAAGTAAATGTGAAATAGAAGTTGTCTCACATTGAAGCCAGTTAGTGGGCGTGGCCGCTGGCAGATTTAGTCTGTGCAACAAAAGAGCAAAGTTTCAGCTTACTAGCTTGATTTTGAAGACCTAAAACGTTCACACATACAGACGTACGGACAGACGGATGGACGGACATGGTTTAATCGATTCAGCTGTCGGTCTCGATCATATCTCTAAAAGGTCTTAAGGGTCTGAAATGATTACTTCACTGTGTTACAAACTATGCATTAAAATTAATATATCCTGGGTCGGGTATAGGTAGATACGAAACGGCAAAGTGAAATTTCGCCGAAGGGTTGGTGAACTTTTTATATTTTTTCTGGCTACCATGAGCCGTCAAATTGCTAATTTAATAAATTTGTTAAATTTGTCATTAAATTTAAATTTGTCATTTAAAAAATATTTTTTGCAATGATTGTCAGAATTGTTTAGTTTCCGACTAGAAGACTCCCACTTTGCTAGCAGAAAAAAAAATTCTCGTATCTTCGCAAGAATCTTCCAGTTACAAGAACATCTCCCAATAAAGTGATCAATGTTTTGATTGCTTCCATAAGACCCAGTGCTATATTAGAACTTAGCTAAACCGGCGCTGCTGACGGCGAAAATTGAATCGCTCCTGTAAAAGGACCCTAAAATTGCATTATTTTCCGCTAATCATCAAATGATCAAGAATCTAGTCCAAGGCTGTTCTTTCGAAGTGAAGTACATAATTAAATTATAAAACACAATCGTTGATAACACATTACCAACGTTTATACCTGTGTGCTGCCACAAAATAAAAATAAAATTTTAAGCAGAATAAACCAACTTAAACCTGACTTAAGAGCAACTAGAACCGCTTACGATATTCAACTCATTTTTTGTCCGAGGGCTAAACACCGCATAGTCATAGGTGTACATTGATTGTTGCAACGACTATAATATCAATCTACCGGCTGTGGCGGTAGAAAAAGTCAAAAGAGAAACCAGAAATTATCAGTGACCACAGGTAGAAATTACAATTTAATATCAATACTTCAAATTAATTGAACAATATAGATTCTTCGTAAATTGTACTTGAAATTATTATTTACCAGACCAAACCAGTAAAACTTGATTCCCCATAATCAAATTCAATGCAACAGTACGATGGAGTGTTCATACCCGATGATCGTGATGACGTTGTTGGGGAACATTAAAATAAATTGTGCCTGTATAACACCTACAAAAAAAAAAACTAAAAGGTGTTAAGGGCAATGAACTTTCGAAACTGCTTTCGTTGTGTCATTTGCATACGGCATCATGACAATTATAAAAAAAACTAGAGTTATTAGGTTTTATTGGATCTTAGAAATGACATATCTATCTGTAATCCGTAAGGCAATAGAGAGCTAGCTTTATGGCTTTGTAAAAGTTGATTGTGTGAGCTAAAGCTTATTGAGCATATCGACTATCGACATCAGAAGTGAAAATTGAAAAAAACGAAAGTCGTATCATGTGTCGTATTATAGGCCCTTATATCCATTCGAACTTTGTATCGACAATTGGCACATAAAATTTTCCATGATCACTCGCAGAGATAAACCATCTAGAATAACCGCACCGCATAAGCGTGGCATTATGGTGCAATTTAAGGTGGCTTATAAGCGCGGGAGACAAAGTTAAGGAACTCGGCTATTCCTAAGATTTTCTGTTACATTGAAAGGTATGTTTTCGATAAAAAAAATTAAAAAGAAACTTACAGAAGTATGGTTTTAAGGCTTTCATGAATCAGGACGTAAAGGATATTTTTGTTGCGGGGATGTTCTACTGCAAAAAAATGACAGGCAGAACCAAAGATATGTGTATTTTATTCATTATGTTTCTTATACCCTACACATTGTTTTAACGCATAGCTTTTAACCCAGTGAAATTATCACCGAAAACCCCTAAGACATTCTAGAGATATGATCGAGACCGACAGATGAATTGATTAGGCCAAGTCTGTCCGTCTGTCTAGACAGGAGCTAAAAAAGCTGAAACTTGCAACTAGGCTTGGTTACCGTTTTGTACAGACAAAGAAGGTCTTTTGGTCAAGATGACAAGGCGCAGGAACTCAAACTTTGGTTTTTAGTAAAAGTATTGTGAGTTGTTTAACTGTTAGAAAACTGGACCGCCCACTTTTGCTATGTGATATCTTTACAAACTTGATTTCTCTAATAGCTTGCTCTGAATAAAAAAAAAAATGAGTAAGTGCAAGAGTTCGTCTGTGACAAACTTCTATATACCCGACCCTTTATACCGTGTAGCACCAAATCTTAAATTTTGTTGTCCAGAATTCATATACAATTTGTATAGACCACGCCCTTCAAAAGTGGGTCTGGCCTAAAAATTAAAATTAATTAATTGTTATTTCGTTACATTCATGACAAAATGCGTTAAGACCGAAAATTATTTCGGAAACAGCAGCTTTTTCCTAAAAACGCCCCTAAAAGTTGGCGGAGCTCAAACCTTTGTATGGACCAAACTTTGCAATTGGTAATACCTTTAATATTTCTCATATAATTTTTTTTCAATTTGAAGTAAACTTTCCGAGAAATCGGGTTTTTAAAGATCTAACATGTTAAAAGTGGGCATGGTCGATGTTGTGGGCGGTCCAATTTTCGGCTTTTTAAAGGTCTTTGGCCAATATTGCTCAGCATTATAAAAACTAAAGTTCCTACGACTTTTCTAACTTGCCCAAAAGGCATTTTGAAAGAAAATGTGAAATAGAGGTTATCTCACATTGAAGCCAGTAGTGGGCGTGGCCGTTGACGAATTAAGCCAAATTTCACACTTTGTCTATGCAGCAGAAGATCCAAACCGTGTACCAACTTTCAGCTCTCTAAAACCTTCACACATACAGACAGACGGACGGACATGGCTTAATCGATTCACCTGTCGGTCTTGGTCATATCTCTAAAAGGTCTTAAGGGTCTACGGTGATTATTTCACTGTGTTACAAGCTATGCAGCATTAAAATTTATATACCCTCGGTCGTGTATAAAAATAAAATATAAAAATAAAAAAAAATACAAATGCTTATCCTTGGCATAATTTTTCTTCTTTCAGTTTTTAGAACGGGCATTCAGTGTGCTTCAAGGCACTCCAAGGTTTTTTATTCCTTACATGACTCCATAGAATATTTTCTATATTTTTTATGATTTTGAAGCACGCATCTGATTTACTTTTAAAATTTGCACATGCATAAGCATTTTTACTAAATTTTTTACGTACTTTTATTTTTTTTACACAAGTGTATTGCGGCACACTTTTAAAATTTTTTTTTTAAGAAAAATGATTTTATAAGTTAAAAAGCGGGTATTTTCGTCTAACAATGATTTAATTTCGTCCCTTAAAATTATGATTTTTCATTTCATTAACTCTTGGGACGCGTGGGGTTTCCTTTTTTTTGAAAAAGGGATTGTTTTATGCATTCGGTCTGAGACCGACTTATAGGTTGTTTCCACTGCACATTAGAAAGAGATTAATGTATCAAGATTAAAAGTAAATCCCAAACTGTTTCCACCGGAAAAGGGAGACTAATTTGACGCATGCTTTAAGTTTTTAAAATTTCTCAATGGCATCCCCTAACGGGCAAAGTCACGTCCTCTGTGCATCTCCTTGTGTTTTGGCCGGGAGCCAAAAAAACGCAAGTCTTTTTGTGGCTTTCGGCAACTCAGATTCAGATATAATTAAATTCATATTTAATTGACGCCAAAATAGAAAAACAAAATGTCAAATATTTTGATGGGATTTCGGTCCACAAAAACGATAGTAACATCCATTATTTTGGTGCAGTGTGCACTCATGCAGTGCATTTAAATTTTTTGGCGGGCCCAACCACATTCACATAAACAGCAACATCCACTGTTGAGTTTCACACAGCTGAGTATTTGATACAGGAAAAAAAAATACCATGAATATTCGTATGGTAAATCCCGTGGTATAGAGTGGATTCAAGAACGGTTTGTCTTAATAGCGAACTAGTGTCCGGTAGAAGCACCCTATAAAGCTTTATTAGACGTACTTTTGTACTTCCCAACAATTTAAGGGCAACTTTTAATAGTGCGTACAAAATTTTATGATTCCCACTGAGTGTGGGCCACCAGTCTTAGTTTTTACCTGAGTGGCAAAGAAATATTGATTTAAAATACAATTTGCATAACACTAGGTGTTAAAACCCGAACATCAGCGACTAATAGGGTGCTTTCACCACACAAAAGACAGAGATTAACGTGGAAAGATTAAAAGTTAATCCCAAAGTGTTCCGGAAGTGTACCGGGAACGTGGAGATTAACTTGACTTGTGCTTAAATTTTTGACATTTCTCATTGACATTCTGTGGTGTCAAATGGCAATGTCTGGTCGTCACGTTCTCCGCGCATCTTCTTGAAAAAGTGAGTTTTTTTTTTATCCCGGGCAACTCGCAGATTTGAAAACAAATTAAAACTAGTGGGAGGGTTACAATCCGCCTAGGCGAATCGTTGGATACCCCAACCCCCCCCCCCCCCCAAGCTCCAAAATGCGTCAAAAATCTTGGTTGTTAATTAACTTTAATTGTGTTAAGAATTTGTCAGTTAAGAATCTTCTCCCTTAAAAACGGGTGTGGCATCCAACCCTTTTCAATAACATCGTTTTTTTGTTCATATTTTTTATCGGAAGTGGTATACACGTGTTGATTGCATTTTCATATTAAAAATTTGGTTTATACTTAAAAACGCCCCACAAGTGGGCGTGGCAAACCACTCTATAAGGGAAACCACCCTGTAAGGGATTTCTTTTTTGGGAATGGACCGTTCAAACAGATCTTAGTTAAAAAATCGCGCAGTTTAGCTTAAAGTAAATCTTAAATTTCTGTCAGTAAATTTTTTCTGGATGTTTGATGAATCATTTTGGCTTTTTTTTATGAAGTTTTGCTTTAAGGGGTTACAAATACATATTAAAAATTTAAATAACGACGAAAAAATCACAAAAATGCATATAAATTGTTTTGCAAGCGGGTCCTTCTTCCGTTGTTAATAATTATGAATTTTAATTAATTTTTGTTAAAAATCTTTGTTAAAAAATCTTTTTAATATTTTTTGTGCGTAGCTTTAGTTTTGAAAATAAAGTGAATTTTTTTTTACTTTTAGGTTCTTTTTAGCTAAGGAGTTTTTTTTTAATTTGTTGCAATTCTTAAGTTACCTATTTTAAATGCATTTAAATAAAAAAAATATATTAGCAAATTTTTCGCGTAAAACTTACCTCCTTAAGAAAACTCGATTTTTTTTGTTTGCCATAAACTTATCAACATATTTTTAGCTCAAAGGATATTTCGTTAAAAGAGAGAATTGACTAAGTTTTTATATACAAAATAATTGAAAAAATTGTGGTTAATTTAATAACAGAAAAAGCTCCGCTAATTGTTGGGGTTTTTGTTTCTTTTGATAAAATTTTATTAAAAAACACCAGTTAGAAAAAACCATCAGGTACCTATACCACCTTCATACACTGAGCGGTTTGTTAAAGGCTAAGCTCACTACATTGTGCCGTTTGTGTAAAATTCTATGTAACCATTAAAAAAATTATAGATAAAATTATACAGCAGACTGTAAAATATTACTTCTCAAAAAAAGTATTAAGGTATTATTTAATCCATTACTTATTTATCATTAAGTGACATTAATTTTTCATTAAGAGACGGTTCGCTAAAAGTGCTTTCATAGACAAAGAGTATCAAAAATAGTTTGCCTCACTGTACACGATCACATTTCCGCGCTCTCTATCTCTTATCAGCTCCATACTGTCACATCTGACAACGAGGCATATCAAACGTCAATCAATTATTACTCAACGGTTCTACTCCTGAAGTAATGTTATGCGTTTCTCTAATAGTAATCCACCCACGAGTTTTTGTAGAAAAAAAAAAAAATACAGACCAAAAATAAAGAGAGGAAGAGAATTTCGTATTCACGGACGACACCGCACAAGCTCTCGTCGACCTCAACATGCAACAGTTTCACTATTCACCAACAACAACAGTTCAATACCATCGGAATGAATACTACAAAAAACTATTAACATTGCGGAGCAAATTTTTTCCACACAGATTACTGTGTGCAACAGTTGTGTCCACAAAAGTAAGCAGTAGTAAGCAGAATCTGCTTACAACAACGACAAGATAATAATAAAAATAAAACAAAAAGCTCGTTGTATCTGAGTATCTGAGCTCTGCGCGCTGAGTATCTGGATTTTCATCGATTCAGGCAATCAGTCCAGCGCCAGCTACACCGACTCCCCGACATCGAGTGTTGAGTTAGCCAAAGCCACAAACAAAACTGTCTGCTCAGTTTAACAACCAGTTTAGTCAGTGTTCTAAGTTCGTGGGTATAGCACGCGTGTTGGAAATCCTCCCCGTTTCTTCATATCAAGTGAAGGAAACTTTGCGCCGCCTGGTCGTTGCTGCATCTCTGGTTTCTGTTTCTTTTTTTGAAAATATGGTTTTCTAAGTTTTACTCGCTGTTCGCCGTAATTTGAATATTTCCTCTCGGTTGCTAGCTCGAATGAATCTTTAGTGTCTTTCGAAATTTCGTTTTGTTTTAC
Organism: Neoascia interrupta; assembly: GCA_947623515.1. Lineage (NCBI taxonomy): Eukaryota > Metazoa > Arthropoda > Insecta > Diptera > Syrphidae > Neoascia > Neoascia interrupta. Next base: position 44,149,589 of record OX392462.1, on the reverse strand, counting down.
TACTTTTCTATATCAAAGCCACAGGGTGTTTTACCTATACATATATTTTTTTTTTACTGAATTTTTATTCAAACCCGCACACATTGGCATTAATATACAAAACTTAAGACAAGTGCTCGCCTTTAATCACCTCGCTCTCAGTCACTCGGCATACAATAAGAGTAATAATCACACGTCGCAGATTGCAAAGGACTAACAAGTGAAGTGCATAAGACACGGCTCTAGACAAGTTGCAATACTACAATCGCAATCAGCAGCATCATCATGTCAACGACAGAGAAGAAAAATGGAGTGGCAACTACCACCTATGAGTTCCAGTTCCCGCAGCCCAAGGAGAAGCAATCATTCATGGAATTTCTGTTCAATAAGAAAAATGGAACAATCTTAGGACGCACTGCCACTAGTTGGGGTAAGTTTCTTTTTTTTTTTTTCAGAACAACGGATATTGCCTTCAATAAAAAAAAAAGAAAAAAACTGTTCTTGTCAGTTAATCTCGTTTTTTTTTAGACTGATAAGCTGTTGCTATGATAAAAACGTCAGCAAACTGTACACAAAATGCTGCCTTTTTCCATTTTCATAAACTGACTTGTGTTTCGATACACCGAAAAACCCACTGCAATTCGATGCATTCGATTTTTTGAATTTTTAATTGTGGAAAAATTCGAAATACATTTTCAATGTCAATTTAGACATAAAGTAAAAACAGAACAGAGAAACTTGTTTGTCTTGGTAAAAATAAATTACAATCCCACTCTATATACAATTTTTTTTTTGTTTACACACATTTACTGCTGAGTCCGACTGCATTTGTTAAGAATAAATAAAAATAAAGCTAGGTACGAGAAACCGCCAAAAGTAAACTTTGAAAATAAACAGATTTCATTTAGGCATTTGAAAATGCTTGCATATTTGTATGGGTGTAAAGATTTTTAATTTAAATTTTATTTCTTTGAAGCAAAATGCATTGTCAGCTCTCGCGGAAAAAAAACATTTAACTTGGCCTTGCTAATGTTTTGTCACTATGCAAGAGTTTCCATTATTTAAAAATTACGAAAAAAAACATCAACTCGTTCGTAACATCAAAATATGTATTTTTTTTTTTTGCAAAACTAGTTACAACTAGTCTGATGTAGAGATCAAGTGCCTCCGTCCGATGGTGCTTCCCATTAGGGTTTGGATGACTTCCACTTACCGTCCATACCGAATCCAGTTAAAACAAGTATTTAATGGAAAAAAAAGTTAATCGACTATTTCCATAAATTAATATGCAACGTTCTCTCCGACGCATTTTATGCATAATTCTTGATTTCATTTGTAAATATACTAGAGTCATGTGAGCCATTCAGATGGGGGATTGTTTAGTGCCCCTGTCTGTCATTCTTTTTTTCTTTGCAGACTCTCATAAAGATATACATATATATATGCATACTTACAATTAATGACGTCCTTTTGCAGAGCTGGGTAAAGATATTTTCAAAAATCCTTAGGGAGGTAAAATGGAATAAAATTAACAGGGGGAAAATTAAAAAAGTTAATTAATGTGACAAGTATATGCTTGAAAATACCGTGGTATTAAAATATTCTGGCAGCTTTGATGAACAACTTTGAAAAGTGTGATATTATAGCTTCCATTACTTAAATCTAATTTTAACATGTTTTTTACGTTTCGAAGCCCTAAGCTCCAGCATTATATTTGAAATATGTATACACCAAAGAAATGAGACAACTTTAAATAAATTGATGCAAAAGCGTCAGAAACGCCTTTCACAGTCTCATCATATATTTGAACTTCTAACCGCATCCTAGTTGGAGTGCCAAGGTATCTCACGAAAAAAGGGACATACTTTCGAAAGGAAACCTATTTCCTTTAGCTATTCCAAAAATCATAATTTTTTTTATTTGGTTTTTTTATTTAGCCCCAAGATGTAATAGGTTACGATTCGATTCGAAGTAACTCTGCTTTTAGCTGGATGTCTAGAGTCTTGCATTGGAAGCTGACTAAATCCCTTTTTCATTTGCGCTTGCCACTTGAGTCCCGATTTTCCTTAAAAAAGTTGCGACATACTGGATCGAATAACGAAAAATTCCAGGGCGATGTAAACGAAGCTCCTGGGTTCCCAATCATGAATATTGTCATAGAGCTCTCTTCATGGCTCTAATTGAATTATTGTATTTGTCTTTCCTGGTTTTCTTTCTGCGGGTTCAGGATCCTTGACAATACATAAAAAAAATCACTTTACGAAAGTCGCCGAAAGCGCTGAATAGCTAGAGCTTTTGATGTTTCCCATCGGCGCATAAGAAAAGTTTACGCGACACATTTGACTCCTGCCACTTTCATAGTGATCGGGGCATAGTTTCAAAGGATCGGGAAGAAACTTTTTTCAGGTGGTTAAAGTTGAAAATAAGACACCAGGGCGTTAGAAATTCTTAGTGCAACAGGCTTAATGGAGCTATGGGGCGCCTGCCCTGATATGGGAATTATTATGATGTCGTCTTTTATGTACCCGATATGGCCATACTTTAGGGTTAGACAAGGCCCGGACAGGGGCATTGTATCACATCCTAAAGGCATATGTGTACGCTTCAAAAGGCGGAAATATTTTTCCGAGGCTTTGAGAAATTGACGCCTATAGAAAAATATATAATTTTGGATTTAAAAATTTGTAACGTGAAGTTTCTCCAAGCTTCTGCTGTTTTGGATTCAGTGAGGGTAAGGCACCTGCCCAGCCATGCGGGTTGTATTTTAACTTATATAAATGTACATTTTAAACAGTCCACTCAGAAAGGGTAAAATGTCTTGTGTCTTGTAGTGTCTCATGGAAAAAAACCCATTAAATTCCGCCCTGTCCAATTTCAGTCTCCGATATGCTCGTTTTTACGTCTCATCTGACGTAAATCTGACTAAGTCTTTTAGACTTAGTGCAACTTTGATTATTCCTTAGTACGTGAGGATTGTTATTCGTAAGGAATAGGTAGTCCCATACAAGTTTTCTTATTTTATATTTTATACAGGCCATGTCAGGTCAAAGTTTTCAAATCTTATTTATTGCAAAGCCTAAGCATGACTAAAAACGATTTCAAGGCTCATATAAGGATTTGGTTTCGAATCTGAATGAGCACTCCTCTTATAATAAGGTTAACTTTAAGGGTTTTGTTGTTATTCAATAAGCTTGGCATTTTTTTGTACTTTATTTAAACCTTAACCTGATATTTCTTATAAAATTTTCTTCCCGGTTGGGAAAAAAAGAAGCAGAAGTATTGAAAAGGTGCAATTTTCGTACATTAGAGAGCCGGTTATGGCCCTCTGTTTCAAAAGTTCGCTTTTCAAAATTCTTCATTTTCCAAATTTTGACTTAAGCAATAATTATTTTCAGCTTTTTAAGAGAATCTTTGACTTTTTTTAAGCAAAGCAAAGGTAAAAAAGGGCGTCACGTCTCCTCGCATTTCCGCAATTGGCATTTTCAAAATTAAAAAAAAAAAAATAAAGCTTGGAAAAGCAGACTTTTGTTAAATGAATTTCGACCCAACCAGAATTTGGACCCCAACCCGGTATAAATTGTGTCTTACAAATAATTGTTCTCAGTTAAAAATTGTTAAAAGTTAAGTAGGCACGTTTACGAACAAAACCCAAAAACTTTGATGTTAAAACTGATTTCTACCAGTTGCAGACTGAGAAATCTCAAATTTTTTCTGGGTAAATTAAATTCATTATTTCGAGGTTTGTCTCACATGAGCTGTTATTAATTTTTTTTAACACTTAATTTTTCAGCAAATTTTCCTCAAAATTTTCTTTTGAGGATATCAATCTTGTTGGGACAAATTTAAAAAAAAAATTCAATTTGATTGGGGGCAATCGATTCGAAAAAAAGCAAGGCCCTATAAATATTCCGCTCAGAGTCAGCAAAACTTGGACTCATGACATAATTATACTCTTGAAGGTTAAACAATAATTTTTTATTGTTTCGATAATTTTAATAATTTCGAGCTCGGGTCCCACATAATAACCACTGCGTCAGCGCGAGCAATGAAATGTGTTACTGAGCCAAAAAAGTCACACAGGATCCGAGTCTAATCTTCAATAACTCTTTCACGTATAGAATCGATAGAATTTCGAGCGGTTGAAAAACATCGGGCCGATCGCGATTCCTGGGGAACCTGAATTTATATTCAAAAGGCTAAAAATTTAAACATTCTCTCCACGTCGTTTCACTCAATGTAATTGAGTTATATGAAGTACGGACCAATGAAAAATTCGAACAGAGCAGTATTTTATGCTTTTGCATTGTCACCTACTTTGAATAAGCTTAGTTCCAGAGGGCAAATTTGCTTGTTTCATCATTCGTCCGAATATTTTTTTCGTCGCTAGAAACGTTGTTTTCGGCTAAATTGGGGTCATATTCTTAATATTCCTAACTATAGCAAAGTGTTATAGTGGTATCATCGTCATTCCGCTTACTGTCCGCTCTCAGCTTCTAGGTCATCTACACGACATCGAGTGAAAGAATGAATTCCCGATCCAAAATTCTCCGAGCTGCAGTGTGCAAAATGTTGCCTCTTGCGCCGATAGGACGACTGTCCTGGTTCTCCTGCGGACTTTTCCGGACAGAGGATATTCGTGGCCGATCTATCATTTCTTTTACTAACGGGTGTCGGCTGGTTGTTCAATAAGCTGTTGGCCTCGGTACCGACGAGGCATTTGGTCTTTCATCAAATGGTGCCACTGCTTGCACCAACAAACAATCTATTTGACAATAAAGTTTTATTATTTTGAAAGAGCTAACTTGTCATTTTGAAGTTTTAACTTGTTTAACTTGTCAAAGATGGATTAGATTTGACGGGCATTGATAACATAAAATAGCATGACCGTGAGAGAACATCAACATCGATTTGTGCCTTTTAAAGAAAAGCCTTGACGACTACATTGATTTCTGATAGAACAGTTGAGCTGACCTAACACTTTTAAATAGAATAAAAATAATAAAACTTAAAAGTGGTTGAAGTAGAAGTGAGAAGACCAGGATAACGTTAAATGTATACCTTTACTTTAAAGGATTGCTCCAACGGGTTTACTGGTCAGCTTCTGAAATGCGAATGAAGAAACACTTCAATCCATCAATATTTACCCAAAATTTACCCATTATTTATTCAAGGTGGTTCACCATTAAGGACCTCATTCTCTCGCCTTTTCAAAAGACGATATAGGAAGGATTCATCTATGAATCAAACGGTTTTAACCTCACATCGATGTGGTACAACATCGCATATATGATAAGTCCATGCGAAATGCCTTCTTACTCAGGGCTTTCATGAGCTTTTTACATTTGTCAGGTGCGGCAAGATTTTGGCTTTAACAACGATTCTACGAATTTTGTTTACCTTCAGGGGCTATTCAATAAATGGTTTTTATATAAAATAAACGTGGCGTAGTGGTTAATGTGTGTGCTTACTACGCCGGGGGTCTGGGTTCAAATCCGACCATCGTAACCTGGAAAAAAAAATACTCGTTCTTTTTCACGGTCTCACCTCCGCGAGGGTCTGACAAGCCCTCCGAGAGTATCATTTGTCTTGAAAAACTTCTTCAAAGTGCCGTTCTAAAGGGTGATTTTTTAGCTGGTTTGGTTTTGGCAACACTGGTTTTGACAGCTGACGTGTCTTTAGTACCTTGTGTCACTGTCAAACAGCTTCAGTTTGGTTTGCAATTTAACCATGGATCGTCTTACAAATGAACAACGCTTGCAAATTATTGAATTTTACTATCAAAATTCGTGCTCGGTTCGAAATGTTCATCGCGCGCTGCTTCCATTCGGCATTCTCGACCTTCTGAGCAGTCTATTCGCAAGATTGTTTCGGGCTGGTCAATTGGCCGCCTAGATCGTGCGATTTGACACCATTAGATTATTTTTTGTGGGGGTATGTCAAGGCTAATGTCTATAGGGACAAGCCCGCTTCGATTGACGCACTGGAAGCCAACATCCATGCATTCATTCGTGAGATACCGGCCGATATGTGTGAAAGAGTATGCCAAAATTGGACTCAGCGGATGGGCTACCTGAGACGCAGCCGCGGTCAACATTTGCATGAAATTATCTTTAAACATTAAATTGCGAGGTTCAAACTATCGATTCAAATAAATATTTCATTAATTTTTTCGAATTTTTTGTGTTTTTTTTTTTTTTTAAAAGTTCTCAACCTCTTAAAAAATCACCCGTTACTTCAAAGTGCCGTTCGGATTCGGCAAAAAATTGTAGGTCCCTTTGTATTTGAAGAAATTAACACACACAGCATACTTTGTTGAGAAGTTGGCTCTGAATCACCTCCAGCTGTTGCGGCACTCGTTTTATTTTTATTTTATAAAAAAGATTTATCAATAAGTTAAATATTTATGCTTAAGATAAATAAATTTATAAATAAATGTATCATCAATAATTGTCTATCGAGACTTATGAAAGCTTTGGCTTAAAATTAGAAGGCGCAAGGTATTCAGTATGGACCAAGTTTAAAATGTGCTTCACATAGCCAAAAGGCAGACCCTGAAAGTGTACCTAAGTTTGCAAATTTGCAATTTTGACTGAAGGTCCAGTAGAATAGATTGAAAATAAAAAATAGTTATGCAATCAAAGAAGCAACTTGTCAAAAAACCTACAACTGCGTATTAGACATTTTGAATATCACCTTTTTTTAGGAATCGTGCCATAAAGTAATTTTTTATCCCTTTACAGGCTCTAACAGCATTTTAAGGCTACTTATTTACAATCTGTTACACGTGTGTTAGTCAAGGATTTATAGGGAAAACATCAATATTTGAAGACATGAAATTTTAAAAAACTTTTCTAAAGATTAACGATCTTAAAAAGCTGTCAGCGGTCTCTACACTTTTAGGAGCAATCTTCCGGTTTCCTTGCAATCATGATCAGGTGACTTTATTCTTATCCAATTTGGTATTGTGTTACAAGATTGAAAAATATTTTGTAAGAGTCACACTTATTTATTTTTCTACTATGTACTTAGTGTGGGGAGTTCTTAGGAAAAATTTTGCCTTGTGTGTTAAGTACAAGGCTAAATTTTATATTTCAATTTAAATGATATATAATGTATAATGTATGTGTATAATGTATAAGCCTTAGCTTATAAAAAAAAATACAAAGCGTTAAAGTGCATCGCAATTATACTGTCTGTGTTTTGTGAAGATTCAAGGCACACTATTGTTCAATTGATAACAATAAAAATAATTTACGAATTTTTACATCCAATTTATAATTAAAAATGCTTATTTAACTTTTTCAACAAGGAACCATAAATAGTTCTTATTACAATTATTTAAAAAAAGCAAAACGAAACTTTTATTCACTTAACTTTTCCGACTTGGCGAAAGAGCTAAAGCTCTGTAAAATATTTGTCAGCCTTTATTTGCATTTAATGAGTGGTAAGTAATTAAATGGAAAACAACTAACAACAAATGAGATAGGCAAATGAGATATAGAACCATTGCGACCTACAGTAAACCCTGCATTCAAAAGAATTTAGTAGAGGTTCCTATAAGGAAACAGTTCCCTGTTTCTTGTTTTCGAAGAGAAATTAAAGTTGCAAAGTCTGGACAACTCCACCGTCTTTTCATGTATTTCTGTGAAAAATGACAGCTGAGAATGCACCTCTCGATTTTAATCATCTCTTAATCTATATCTATCTTTTAGAACATGTAAACTTCTTATATTCTGATATTTGCTTTGCATGATATTCAAAACTTTTGCAATCAAACTTTGATTTGATAAAGGGATTATATCCAATCAAAGTTTGATTACAATAATTTGTGTCATGGCTTCACATCAGTGTGGCATAATTTCGTTTTTGTCTTGTCTCTCGAATGTGACACGTTTCACCTGTAGTATATATCAAACAAGTGTCGATAAATATTCTGATTACTTTTGCAAACAAACGTCATTCGAGTATCACAAGAATAATAAACTCGATTTCGCAAACTGGTATCTTTGATGTACCCATACTCATGCTATATCACTTCTGCTGTCAGGTGCATTTTTATATTCGCTCAAAATGTCGACAATTTTTACAGTGTACACAATTAAACACACATATTTGCAAGATAACACAGCAAAAGATTATAACAAGGGATAGAGCGCTTTTCTGCCACGTTTAAGATACCCGATAAGATAGACCACAGTATTTAGTAAGACCTCAATAATTTAGCTAACGCAAATACTTCAATCCCAGTGTCATATTAAAGATTATAGGAAAAAAAATAATGTACTTGGAAGCATTAGAAAAAAATATTAATCGGGTTTGCTTTAGATACGACACGTTCTCAGGCAGATAAGTATACATACACCCGATACTTTAATAATTGCCATTACCTGCAAAACAGCAGATGATTTTGGCTGATTTTGAAAAACTCTCGCAAGCAACAATAGTCATGAACATGATCATGAATTATATTATATAAAAAGCCCAGGAAAAATACACAGAAACAGAGTCTATCTATAACGAGAAAGAGAGAAAAATTTCATATAAAATGTTCGGAATGAATTTAGCGACAACAACGAGCGCTAGAACTCTGTGTTTACTTAAAAATTTATACAACTCAGACGCTGATAAGAACCTCGTGTTATATAGTAACACTGAGCGGAATATTGAGAATTTTATTAATTTCATGACGTGTGGAATTTCAAATTCCATACGAAACTGACTGAAGGATGACATCAAGGTCTATAGAGTTCTTTAGAAAACGGAAGACTATAAAATAAACTAAACGAAAAGTGATTAGCGGGCGGTAAACATACAGACACTCAGTTTAGACACACACCCTCGCAGACGGGAGCTCCCACTAGGAGAAATTTTCGCACAGAGGGGTATTTTCTGTTTGAAAGTGGGCAAAAATAGTTTCTCTTTGAAACCAATTGAAGACAAATTGAAGACTGCTTAAAAGACTGCAAAACGCTAATTTTGAAAAAGAGGTGAACAGCCGACTATAATACCCGACAAAATTTATTAAACGTGTAAGTTCGAAATTTCATGTCGGCCGGCACATAAGCTCGAAATGAGTCAATTCTTAGCTTCTCAAAAAAAATAATGTAAAGCAAGAAATGGGGTAGGTACATTTAACCACTTTAGCCAGTTTATAACACATTTAAAAAACAAAAAATGAAAATAGTGCTGCCGTAAAAAAGTCCATCTTTAGTTCTGGTATTTTTTTTCTGGGATAGAAGAAAGGGACAAGAATTCGAGGAAAGGGATAGAAACCATTGGGTGCTGGATCTGGAGATTGGGGCGAAGAGTTTAAATTCAGTTTCTTAAAATGCAGCCTTCTCAACTGCAGCCGTATGAACTGATTCATTGAAATGATGAAACAGCACTCATGACGAACAGACTCCCTCAATGGTTTCATTTTCCAAGAAATCCACTATACCGATATCATAAGCATCCCAAAAAAGTAATGAAGTAAAATTCCCTACCGAACTCCATCTTCATTAAATCTCATCAGCGTTGGTGCACGGCGTAGCTTCCAGAGCATCGATTAATGTTTGGTTTATTCGACCTCTATTACATGCCTGACGATCACGCTTTGATCTGCCAACACAACAACTTGACATTTGACAACTCCTTTTAATCAAATCTTTGAAGGTGTCAACATAGGCTTGTTAAAAAGGTTAGAGGGAACTCTCTGGCAGCCAAAAACACCAGCTCACATAGGCTAACGGGGGCTCTTAGCGTTAACCTTAAGAGACATCCTATAGAAGACAAAATTTGACAAAAATGTATACTTAGCTTCATATGGTGAAACTTGGCCTAGCTGGAGTTTTTCTTAGCTTCCTTATATTTGCCTCATAGAAAAACTGTCCAAATAGTGGATGCCGTTGCATGCTGCCACTTAGACTGGACACTGTGGTTGAGGAAGTATTTCACATATTCTTCCGCTTCGGAATCAGTCAATGGCAGTTTCTTCTTAATTCTGCTGAGTGTTTTCAATGCAGATTGGGCCTGTTATCGCTCTTGTTTCGCCAGTGATAGTCTTTTCAGAGCCGAGCTTTTCTGATTTGATGCGCTTTTTGGATGGCTAAATCGCCTTTGTATGATCGCAGCTCTGCCCATTTTCCCATCTTTTTTGGGCAACTTTCTTAATGGTTTAAGCAATTTTTCTGTCTCGAAGTAAACTGGATAATGAGGCCTTTTTTCCGCTTTAGCGATACATTCATATGCGTCTTGCTTCACTTGCTCACCAGCGCTTTCATTGCCGATCAAGTCGCTATGGGCTGGTACTCAAAGAATGTGGACTTTTTTCTGTCTGGTTGGTTTTACAGTGCGAGATCATCCGAGTTTTGGGATTTCAGGATTTCGATCCGGGGATAATCTCGGACAAAATTTGGTGTATTATTTTTCCGGTCCAACTCATAAAAACAGTCCGAACTTCTTTGCACTTCTTCTCGAACTTCTTTTTTTGAAATGACAATTGCTTTGTTTTTCTGTGAAAAATTACATTTGAGAGTAACTCGAACTTCTTTGCCTTTTTTTCTGTGCACTAGATTCTGTGCGACAGAGTTTTTCTACACGAGATTTCACTGTAGGTGTTGCCAGAGCTCCGATTTCTTGTACCTCGAAGACTTATTTCGCCTTAAAGGGTGCTTTCTTAAGTAAACAATTGTATGGACGTAAGGTTGAGGAAAAATCTCAGCCTCAATAAGCGTCTCTAGACTTTCAGCTCGAAAGAATAAACTTCATAGCGTGCGCGATTATTTGGTCCCCAGTTCGATAGGCGCTGTCTTCTCGGTCCCGTGGCTTTCGTGTTGATATCTACCAACCTTACTATTATTTTCAGGATGGAATTGAAGAACCTATATGACAGCGCTTCACCTTGCCTTATTCCAAGTGCAAATGTGGAGAAGTTCCGAAGCATATTTAACATTGCATCGTAAGCCACAACATTATTGCTTGTTCCATTAGTTGGCCTTGATAATAAGTCCAAATGTGTTCGGCAAAGGGTTTGTGCCGTTAATAGGCCTCAACTTAAAGGGGAAAACCTCCTCAAAAGAAAGAACTAATCGCGATGTCATTGGCATTAAACCCATTGCATTCCCTTATGGAGCCACAGCAGCATGGATTCAACAGCACCCCAGCTTATACCATGACTTTATCGAACACTAATCCGTAATTAACATAAATCCTCATCTAATCTCCCTTAGATCTCGAGAATTTTCATACATAATAAAATCATCTCGGTAAACGTTTAAAAATAAATCGTTTTATAAATTTCCTTCACCCTTTACACACACCTCCTTATGCCGCTTTTGACCCTTATTACAAACCTTTATAACAGTTTAATACTTAAAATAGGAAACTTAAACTGTCCCCGTATAATAGGTCTGTGACAGATATGTCACTAGTATGTGGAATATAGAAAGGAGACAAATAAAACTGTTCATATTCGCCACTTCTGAAAATTGGTTAGCCATACCAAAGTCACTTAAAGCCCTGGACCAGCCGTGGACCAATACACTACACTGAACTTCAAATTCATAAAAAAAATTTATTAGCAGCCAAGTAGAGTCAAAGTTGGTGCTCTAAAGAGTTCTAAGCCCAAACTTGTTTTTCTTCATATTCTTCCTACGGGCTTAGGAGCCTTAACTTAAACTCGTGCCTTGGAAAACAGGGAGTTCAAAAAATCAATTTTAACAGCTTTCAAGCCAAATCATGTGGTTTTTGCGATTTTCGCGAAACATTTTTTTATACATATTTTCGTTTATTTAAAAACCCTTATGCTTGCTGCGTTATAGTTTGTCACATCTATTAAAAGGCAATCAAGGGCTTAAGTATCCAAATATCAAATATCCCATTGTGCTACTGTTGGATTTTATTTCAATCGTTGTGATTTTGATGAAAATTAGTTTTAATCGATTGGCTCAAAAAAAAAAACATTTTTTGGCCACTTTTCCAACGCAAATACCCCATTGTGCCACTATTGGATTTTATTTTAATCGTTGATATTAATAAATGAAAAATATTTTTTGGCCACTTTCCGAATGCAAACACCCCATTGTGTGCCGCCTTTCGATAGGCAATTGTTTGTCTGTTATTAAGCGACAACTAAATTCGATATTTATAGCCTAGAGAATAAGTTCGCCCTGAGAAAGCCAGCAAAATGAGTTTTCAATGATTCTGTGTGTTGGTGGTAATGGTGACTGTTCACAGTTGTATATTTATTTTCTGAAGAGTGCCAGTCGTGACGCAATATGGAAAGTTTTTATACATTTTTTTCTTCTCAACTGGATGACATTATCTAAATTGAAAATATGCCCATGGAAATTTTATCATATACCCGCCACCCAGATATCAATGAAATGAGCAAAACTTTGATAAGATAAGCACTCAGTCAATCACTCTATATCAGCAAAGTGGGGGAAGACGCATGCGGACACTTCTGTGAAGTGTCATTCGAGACGTGACCAAAAGAGTAAAAATTTGGCGCCATAATCCAAGCGGGCGAGAAAATCCTTGGCAAGTTTTTCGCAACACGAAATCGTCCTACTGAAAATGACGCCATTTTTATTAACCATAAGAAAGTTCTTAATTGCTTTGGCCAATCTTGTTACATATAAAATGTTAATTTCCCTATTTGTTACCACTCAATAAAAATACAATCCACTTTACCTTCTGAATTACCATGGTCGTGTGAAAAGCATCTCGGTATATGGCAGCCACTTCAATTGTCTCGACAGCTTCGCGCATCTCACCTCCAGAATCCAGTTCGATCCGCAGCGATTTAGTTTTAGCCAAATTAAGTTAAGCCCCCTAAAAGGTGTTTTTCTTTACACACGGCCGAGTAGGTATATGGTTACACGCTCCAACTTTGATGTGTGCAAATTTATAAGAATTGATCGTGTAAACATCATAATCTCTTGCTACATATACTGCAGACGTTGCCATACCATACAGAGCAGATACGCCGTCGTGTTGCGTTATCGGACACTTTTGTTTGAATTTCTTTTGTCAAACATTTGAGTTGTTTTCATTTTTAGAATGACGAAATGAAATTTTATTCGAAAAGTTAGCAGTCACTGTTCATTGGTCAGGGTGGTGGGGGAAGCTAATTCTTTTTCCAAAGCAATTCCCGAAATCGATTTTGATTGAAACACCCGTAAAGTATCGCATTACTAAACCAATAAACACCATTCTCATCAGGGGAAGAGTATCTAGGCCAAGGACATTAGCGGCCTTACAAATTTAGGCGGGAAAGCCATCCGCATGCCGTCATGCAGCGGATGACGCTATGTATTGTTTTTTTATCCACTTAGGGGATGGTTCTTGTTTAATTTTTTGGGGGGTTGGTATAGTATTATTTCGGCTCTTATGGCCGCTGTTTCTATGTCCGTTACTGAATCATAGTCATTACACGTTCGCACGCACAAATGAAGACCATAAAACCACGACTGGAAAACTCCATCGTGGCTGCCTATCCACCGTCAACACCACCCCATCTCCAAACGAGAAGGGTGAAAGTTCGCCTCTGTTCGCCTCGTAAACACCAGCAAAAGAGCTAAATAAACAGGGAATAAAAATGTACCATAGACTGAAACTTTTCACATTCAATTAGGATGCGAAGTAATGTAGGGATTACTTCATCATTTTTCCTGCTGTAAGGAGGGGTTGTGAAAGTAACGTCCCCGGGAAGGGATGGATACATCCCGTCTGCAATGTGACCGAGTGGCGCCTATGGGGTATTTAACTAAACAGCAGGGGGGACCGGCATACTTATTGACGACTGATTAAACTCAACAGATCATTCAATCAGCTTCTCATCCGGCAAAACAACCGAGCGTACCGTCATTCTTTGTCGTGCTCCCATTGTTACATTCTATGGCATGGAATTAACAAAGATCCGGCGGGAACTAGTTTAGATGCATAGTGCGGTGACGGCGACGCGGCAGCATCATAAAGCGCCTCTAATTAAGCAGGTCGAATCAAGGTAAGGTAAGTAGGTAGGTATGAGCAAACCGTGCTGGCAACAATACAGAAAGCCATGATGAAGAGCGGATGGTGGGCAGAACAGCGGGAGCATTTTGGTTGAATTAATTTAAAAATTGTCGACTTTTCATAATGAAAAGTTAGTTAAGAACATTTCAGTTAATTAATGAGGCACTCAAAGTGCTAAATGCGGTCACAAGGTGAGGTTAATAAGTGCGATAAAGCTTTCAACTCTTGCACTTAGCCGGCGGGGGCTCTAATGGAGATTAATGTGGGATAGTCCTTACGCATGGTGAAGGGTGGTTTCTTGTTTCACAACTTTGGAGACACCACTATTAACAAAAGGATGAGTATAATGATGACAGACTCTTGAAGAAAGTCTTCTTGTATTTGCTCGTAATGCGGCCTGAAATTACACGATAATGTCATTATGTAGGGTGGAAAAAGAACGAGAATGTCTAAGTATCGAAAAAGACGCTCTGATAGTTTCCCTCTTACATGGCCAATAGCGCATCAAGTTAGGTAACCGCGTTAAGTCCAGACGTTTGGACTTAATGCGGTTACTTTTCGCAGCCTCTAACGACTTTCAGAAACGACTTAAGATTTTCAAGCTGTCGTCCAAGTGAATAGGAGCCTAAAACCAAAGGGAAACGGAATTTGCATCTTAAGAATCAAAATCGAATTTGTGTATGTTAGCCGAATGGTAGCATCGTCTCTGCTATCAAAGTAGACAAGAGCATATACTTCGGAGACGAAGCCTTAACAAATTTAAGAGCCTTAGCTTTTTCGGTCCAAACAAATTGGACCAGATATCTCAAAAGCAGATCTAACGAACGTTCGAAGCTTGGTTTCTTTACGTGTGCTGCACCTGTATACAACAGCAGGTATCAAACAAAATCCTGGAATTTTATTGACATTTTCTTTTACTAATTTAAAATTATACCATGTTTCCACTGGGCTCTTATCTGCGATTACTCGAATTAGTGCCCAGGCTTCGACTTCTACACGATTAATCATAAATAAATCCCCTTATATGTATATCTCATTCACCCTTTACACTAACCACTTCCAACTTTTCGTTCTCTTTTATAACAGTTTGAAAGTCAAAAAATTACACTGAAACTGTCCACTGTCAACTTATGACAGATCTGGCAGAATTACGATTTCTATGTTTTCAATGGAAATCTTTTTTCGGTCCTGGAAAATTACATCGGCACTCTCTTTTAAGACCCAAAAAGACACAAAAAGAGTGTTCATGTAAAATTAATCCTATATTTGTCTGGTGGAGCCACTTTGGAATCTTAATCGTCTCCCGCTAATCCTCGTATTATTGCCGGTGGAAACATAGTACTACACAGCGAGGTTGTGATCTAAGCTTTTGGATCATTGCCGATTGAAACTCATAAGAAAACTTGTTCAACAATTAATGTTGAACAAGAAAAGATTAGCGACACCAAAAGAAAATTGGATCTCCAAAAACAGAGTTGAGTGTGGGGCTAACAAACTAACACTGTCAAGTCTACGATTCTAATGCCATAAGCTTATGCGGCGAACTTCGAACCACCTAGTGCAAAATTGTTTAAGTTAAGGTCACCTTGTCTCCTAATATCACACTTTCAACGCGTGGTGACGCTTATGTCTGCTTAAGGAAAGGTGGCTCTTGGTATACTATGCGCATTGGAACTTTGCAGAACTTGTCCAATAGATATAAGCACCCTCGCACGCAATGACTCCAGAAATCCTCTTAGGTAAATATGCATGCCTCTGTCTTCTAAGCGGAGCATATTCTAATAGGTATGCGTAGTGACAGCCAAGCTGCACTAAAAGCGCTGCTTAACTCGCTTATCTCGTCCAAGATAGGGTTCGAGCTCAAGCAGTCGTTGAACTTAATCGGAAGGATAAATAAATTGAATCTAGTTTGGGTACCAGATCTCACTGGTATCCAGGAAAATGAGATGTCTGATAAGCTTACTAGACAAGGTTCAGAAAAGGTTTTCTCAGGTCCCGAACCTGCTAATGCTAGGTCTGCCTGTATCTGTTGCCACGGCTGACATTGATACTTGGGTTTCTCGACACAGCGCGCGTTGAACTCAGGGCACGTCGACGTTACTAAGCGCAGATAGACTAAATGATGACGCCAGGAAAAAAGCAAAGGGTTCAGCAGCTGTCCTGTCTATGTGTTTCTGAAGAATCGAATGCAGACTTCTCTTAAGCATCCCAAAGAGCTGCCGAGCTTTTGGTAAACACTTGAATGTGTTAGGCTTGAGCGAAACCACCACCTGTCCTGCCTGGTGGAGAGGACGAAGATACAGCACTTCCTCTGTAGTTGCTCGCATCTGGTGGCGGTTCTTTGGAACTCACGTGTTCACAGCTCTTCATCACTGAAGCTTATTCTCATCTTTCTTTGAATGGCGGAAAAACTAAACAAAACTAAAAACTGCATGGAAGTGCAATGGACCAGCACAGTAGACGTGTCTGAGTGCAACATCGGATAGCAGTAACCTCCAAAAAAGGGGCCCATTTTTCCTGCTCTGTGTCAAAGGTGCTCACTCTTCGTCCAGAAATGTCTTAATGACATTATTTCGCATTTAAGTCTCACCGAAAAAATGGATGCCTATACAAGTTGATAGGTTCTGAAGACTAGAACCAGTCTTTAGAGCAAAAAACGCAACAAAACTATCCCTTGCTGGTTTCTTGTTCTTATCAAGTGCCTCTTTAATAAACTTTTCTGCTCTGCAATTCGGGTTGTTCATGAAATCAAAAGTGGGCTGCACGCGCATTAATGTTTTAGGGAAGCAGCGGATCTTTAATACTAAAAACCGAATAAGATAAGTAGGTTGTTAAAAAATATAAAAATATCCAAATATTTTCTGATCAAATTTCTTAATTATTCTTCTTATCATAAGAAATCGGTGGTTCCAAACTCGAGATATAAGAGGAGAGGGCAATCATTTTTCACTCATTTTCAAACTAAGATGCATTGTTGATTGCGATCGTTGATCGAAACAGATCGTTTTTTAAAACTGATACTGAAATAAAAGTGCCTACAAAAATTATAGAAAATCATTCTACCTCTCTTCACTTTCGTTAAGTTTTAACTTTATTTGACTGTAAAGACGCTTGTAATTTTAATTCCAGTTAGCAAATCCCTTTTCAAAAGTCAAAATTAAATTCTGTTTTCAGATAAGACATAATGTGCATTTTCAAAATGACGTAATATTCGTAACAACCTAAAAATATAAGAGTTTTAATTTTTTTAAGAGAATACTTGTTTTGTGGCCTTATTTCCGTTTTGTTTCTGCTGTTTTTTTCACCTCTTTTTGAACCTGTTTTCCAGAAAAAAAAAATCTGAATTTTTTGAAATCCGAAAACAATTTTTTTTCTGCGTTTTAACCAAAAAAAATTTCGGCCAAATTCGTGTAAAAAAACACTAAATCATCGGCAATCGGGTAACGGATAAAGACAATTTAACGACTTAAGAAAGATGCGCCAGGATGAGTAGTTGTTGTAGTCTGCACTAACGAATATTTGGAAATTAGATTATAAAGAGAATCTGGAACAAGCTTTTTTTGTCTAGCTTCTTGTTTAAATAAGATGATCCGTTGCGAAATGTTGAGCATAAAAATTTTTGAATCGAATAGAGATTTTTTTCAAGAAGCATAATTTTATAATCTGAAAGAAAAAGAGACTCTTCAGCCTTTGACTCCAACATGGGGTCAAACCATAAAATTTTAGTTCGACAAAACTTTATGCACAAATATGTAAGTCAATTCATTATGGAAACATTGTTTCTATCCGAAATAGACCTTGAAAATGCATGTTCATTTTAATTCTTTCTTTGTTTGCTGGCAAAGTCATAAGTTAATGAAATGTTTGACATTCCATTCAGCTGTACATTCTTATAGAACGTGACATGTTTTTAGTTTTCATCTTCGTTGGTATGTCAGTGGTGACAGTAGTTCAATGTACCTAGTTTTTTTTTTAATATTCTAGTCGAACGCTTATACTTTATAAATTTATATCTATGAGATTTTTTATTCAGGCCCCATACTTAATGAAAGAATTAACTATTAATAAGACATCCCTGGTCGAAAAGAAGAAACAAAATCTTTGCGTAGGTTGGCCAGACGCATTTGCTTTGTCATTTTGTTACTGATAACATTCATATGCCATATTACGCTTATCTTAATTATGACAGATTTTTCTTCTAAAGCCAAACACAAAGAAGAAAGAGCACAGAGAAAAAAGAAATTTCGTAAATTTTAAAATATATGAATGCTTAAAAACGTGAAAATACCTATAGGTATACTATAGGTATATATATATATCCACGGGGAAAAATATATTATTAGATTCGTCTGAATCTTACTATTAATAGATATAGTCGCAGTGGTACAGATACATATTATAAAAAAAAGACTTTTCTCTCTTCCTTGGGCGGTTTTTCACTTCTAAGAATTGAAACTTTTTTATTTTCTTTGGAAGCGTCTGTCGAAAACACACTCGGCCTTTTTATTTTCTTATTGGATTTTCTTCTTTTCTCAAGTCGTTTTCAGTGGCGAGGGAAGAAGTATATCGCATCAGAACTTTAGATGCAATGCGTCATCATTTACGTAATTAAACTAAATGGCATTAGAGAGGCTGCCATACGCGACGGCCGACATGTATCAGTAAAAAAAAAGTCTGCATTTTGAGTGTCAATTTAAGCAAAACCACTCCAGACATTTGCTTACTTATAAAACTATTAATGGGGTTAAAATAATTTCGAGCAGAATTATAATCGATCATAAACCTGTGGAAATGACACTTTGACACGATAGTCCGTATCGTGTCACGTCGATATTATAAATTGTCCTTCAAATGCGAGTACACTCTCACACAAACTGTGAGTGTCTTAACAAAGATTAAGTTATTACACCGAGTGGGTGTGCTAAAAACAAGTGTCACGTTTACACACAATTGTGTTTCCTTGAAGGACCAAGGTAAGGATTGTTTATTTTATTGACAAGTGGGTCTTGAGGTTTACTTTTTTGGGGGCCAAACGTGTTTTATGGCCTGGCAATAGGTACACACAAATTTTTACGGCTTGATGATTTGGGAAATGCTAAGAGCTTTCCGGATAGTTGGGTCCAAATCGCTTAGATTCTAACTCGTTGATGATGTCTTTTTTTACATGTTTTCTACTAACATTGTGTTCAGATTTGAAAGGAGTAAGCATTTCACTTAACGTTAAAGACGATGAATGTAAAAATGGAAATGGCAAGACATAATCGCCTTCAGCATTTTTTAAGTTTTGTTTTACAGAAGGTCCTTTATATAGTTAATTTGTGAAATTAGTAATAATTTTTTTTAAATCCAACTGCAAAGCTCATCTAGAAACTATATTGAATGTCTATAAAATGTCCCTTCATCTTTCTTCCTTGCTTTGCTTCTTCATGCAAAAAAATATTAAAGAGAGATTGATGCAAAATTTCAAATGATAATGCTTTCCTTAAAAAAGTGTTTTGACGTATAGGTGACATCTAGCTTAAGTTGGGACGTTTGGCATTTGAATTTGCCCTTCCAGTGTACTTCTAGAAATTTATGTTTTTGCTATATAAAAACTTCTTTTTCTGTGTTATATCTCAGGCTTAAGAAATAGCTTTACCAGGTCAAGGATTCCAAGCCTTCAGGAAGGCAAAGCACAAAGTTTCTTATCAGATATTCATCAGTAAATATGGCTGCGACCGTTTTCTTAAGTTGAGCTATTGTCAATTTATAATTGAAGTCTCACGACGGTCAATATCTCACTATTCTCAGACAGTCAGGCAGTTCTAAAAACTCTAATTATGGCTTCAATTATAACTCCAAGGCTGTTTGGAAATGTCAGCAAAATCAAAACACACTGGCAAGTAAAAACAGTGTAAGACTGATTTGGGTGCCAGGATATGAAAATATGAGGGTAATGAAAAGGTCGACATGCAAGCTAAACGGGGAGCTGAGATTCCCTTCATAGGACCTTTTCCTTCCTCTTTGGTTTTACTATGGCAGCTAGTTATCATCAAATAAAAAGCTGGACTACCAGTAACTCTTTACGAAAATGGAATAAGCTGAAAGGTCACAAACACTCCAAAAAAATTCTTCAGGTACAATTCCAAATCAATGAAGCCCTAAAACTCAACAGATCTGCTTTAAGACTGCTATGTAGAGCTCTCAATGGACATGCAGCATGTAACTAAAACCTTTTCAAACTAGGCCACAGCAGCACTGAAACCTGTAGACACTATGTGGCGAAAAAAAGAGGCTATGAAACATCCTTTGGTAGACTGTCCTACTCTTGCTTTCAAAAGATTTAAAATTACTGGGAAACCCAATTTAACAGGGAAAGACTTCAACAACATCCCATCCAGTTTGGGCTACAAAATTCGTAAATAAAAAAAGTACGCAAGAAAAACCTTCTAATTTTCTAACCTTCTAGAATGCAGAAGTTTGTTGATTCCAAAATCAACAAATCTTCTATCCAAATAATAAAACCAATAAAACCATTTTATCATATTGACAGTCAGCCCGGAATTAGTCTTCAAAAACTCTAAATTAAACTGGACTGCCGTTCACCTTTTAAGGAAATGTCAGAACCGTTTAACAGCCACCTGTGCTGGCTGCCTTTGCATAGCGACATTTCCGGAAACTACAAGGCGGACGGATTGGCTAAACTTGGAACTACTCTCTCAATCTTACCTGGAAAAGGCGTTTCAGGTATACCAATCTCCACATGCAAACTCATTCTAAACTCGAGTGCTATAGAGAGAACAAACCTTACGAGAGGTGGGGTAATGTGTCCGGCAACGAAACTGTTTAGCGCAAAGCTATAATACCATATCTCCACCGGGCACTAATCCGCGATTAATATAAATCTTTATTAAATCCTTTACAAGTCACGCGATTTGAAATAAAAATTTTAATCCT
This sequence comes from Neoascia interrupta, assembly GCA_947623515.1. Classification (NCBI taxonomy): domain Eukaryota; kingdom Metazoa; phylum Arthropoda; class Insecta; order Diptera; family Syrphidae; genus Neoascia; species Neoascia interrupta. The sequence goes on along the minus strand of OX392462.1, from coordinate 44,128,676 downwards.
TTCACCAAGCGATTAAAAATAAATCCTCTCATGAATCCCATTCACCCTATTCACAAACCTATTTCCTGTGCCGTTGCAACGCTGAACAGTTGTGAATCAGATAAGGAAACTGAAACTGTTTGTCACTGATCTGAAACAACAGATCTGTCACAAGTACGTTTTCGATTGTGATTTTTACAGCGGAAATCTTTTTTCGCTCCTGGGAAATGACATCACCACTATTTTTTGAGAGACAAAATGACAGAAACAGAGTGTTCGTGTCAAATTAATCCTATATTTGTCCGGTGGAACCACTGTGGGATTTATTTTTAATCGTCGCCCGCTCATCTTCTTTTAATTGCCGGGAGACATAGTATAAGTTGTTAAGCAATAAGTGTTAGCACACAAGTCCTGAAATCTATGTAATAACAAGGCCAAGACACTGTCTGATAAGCCATCCCCGCAGGTGCCTCACTTCGGTGAGATCACAGGCTTAACGAACCCACGGACTCTAGTTGATCCGGGAAGCGTCCATATTAGGAGGCTTGTTGGTCGGCGAGCTAATGAAATTGTAGTTCCGCTTCTTTTATGTTATTCTAGAGAGGACGTTGTGTGACTGCCAGGCCACGGATAGTTAAGGCTGTCCATCTGGTAGTGGCCTTCGGTTTGCGAAGCTCGGTACCATTCAGGTACCATGGAAGACAGAGCGCCCATGAGTCAGGTCGGTTTTGATTTATTGGCGGCCTGGTGCATTTCTGCCTAAAGGGGGTAGGCCCCCTAGTGGGAGCTTGCCCAAAATCATGTTACCCAAAATCATGGGAACATATGCGGATCTAGTAGTCCTGCCTTTGGGTTTCTGATGGGCTTCTTGACCTGAATAGGTATAAGATAGGTCTCGCTCTAGCAAGACTTCATATTGTGCGGCGTGATTTCTTGTGCTGGAGCACACAGATGATCCTGGGCGAGTAAACGCTTATTTGTACCATGTATGTGAAAATGCCCACCGTGGCATTAAGCCTAAGAGCCCAGAGACTTCAAATGCCAGTTTAGCAGAGAAAAGGCTGTTATTCTAGCTAGTTCTGGACCGCGTGACCAAGGTAGACGATAGTCAAATGATCTTTTACCACTTTTGAGAGGTTCTGTTACCAAAAAGTAAGTTTTACTCAGGCTTGCCTCACAAAAAGTTACCCCTAATCTTGCAGTGCGAGATCACCCACATCTCGGAGTTAAATTTAGGTTAACCCCTGAAATGAATTTTCCGGTCAATTTCTATCGCGGAGATAACTCCGTTGAACTCGCCAAATATATGGTGAGAATAATTGGAATTTTTCTGCATTTTTTTTTTCTGTGTGAAATGACTGCTGGCTTTGCGTATTTCTGTGAAAAATCCGATTTAAGCAGGACCTAGAAGAAAACTTGAACTTATTTGCTTGTTTTTTTCTATGAGATGCGAACGTTGGAAGAGTAAATAATTTCCAGAGTCGACGGAGTTGCTGGAAAAATGCTCTTTGGGTTAACCCAGATTGGTTTTGTTTCGGGATTAACAGATCTTGGTCCCCTCACTGGTCCCCTCACCCTCGCTGACAGAGGTTCACACCAAAGCGGTTACCTCAAACTTTCACTAGCCTTTTCGGATAAGTCCCCAACCAATCAACCATTGATTGGTGACCTTTGGGTCAGGTTTACATCGTCACTTGTTGCCTAGACCCCTCTTATCAAACAGGTAGTTTTCACATATATCTTCGGGCTAGTTACTCCGGTCCTATAAATTGTCCTATAAAGTGGTATCACAATGGTATAAGTGGGTCCCTGCCTAGCGGGGACAGCTACCTAGCTTAACCTTAGGTACACTGCGCCAAGCTTCGAGTGTTAATTAATTTACAGTCGAAATTACGACTGTGTCATGCAATCTTTCTTAATCCTAGCTGAATCCAATGGCGCCGATTTCAAATCCAATGCCGGACATTCCCAAGTCCAAAGGATTACCTAGTCCAAGTGGATTACCTACGTATACATACATACATAATGCCCGAATTTTGTTGTATTTTTGGTGCAGATACCATCAGAGTATTTCCAAAAATACTGTACATGAAAGCACCTGGGTCCGTGTCTACTGACGTGTCATTGTATAGACCAGTGATGTTCCTAGCACGTGAATAAACTCAAGTCCTTGGACTTGAAGTGAATAACCTTGTTTAGACCGTGTTCATATACTAAAACTAAACAGGTTCTGCTCAATTGCATTCTCGTTACTAACTTCAAATATTTGCAATCCGAGGGAGGTTTTTTTATATCAAACTTCATTGAAAAAACCACCTGAATACTAATTTATTCATTGCAAATACAATGACTATTCAACTGCCACACAAAAAGTGAGTTCAGGATAGAAAAACACCATCGACTCTCAATCTATATGGTTGTGTGTTTTTCAAGTGTTTGGATGGCTCGCCTTCGCACTATTGACACCTGGATATGAATGCTTTTAAAAAGATTGCTTACCTTAGCGGAATGATCGATAAGCCGATATTACCGACCAGGTACAAACGGGTTCACAAACACAATGACACTCCCTATAAACAAAAGCCTGAAATGTAAGCTATATAGGTAATTCTCGTATATATAAATGATAAAGTCAAACAAATTAAAGTCGCTTTATGATGATGCCCCTTACGTTGCTCTCTACGCTTTATTTTTTAAGTCAATGGCAGTTGTAGGGGAATCAGCATTTAGCGGTATGGGTTTCCTATTTTCCGTCATCGTTTTCTGTTTATACTTTTTTTTTGAGCAACCCAATCCATTCGGTTAAAACGTGATCTTTAAACCTGAAACAGCTTGAACAAAAAAAAAGACACAATCGGTTAGTATCTATATTTTTTTTCGTGTTAATGAATAAATTTAAGAGACAGTACAGACTGCAATAACCGCAGACAGCTCTGGGGCATGTTTACACAAAAATTTACATTAGATCCGATGAGTATTTCGAATGCACGTCTAATCGTACTTGAGTGCATTCTACTGATTTATTTTGTTCTGGCCTGCACACCTGAAAAGTGCCTGAAAAGCGGTGAGTTATTCACTGTCAGCGTTTAATGACCAAGAAAAAGCAAACATACCGATGTACGAGTTGCAAGCAGATACATTTTATATCTTTTGTTCATTACTAATGTGGTCTCGAGCTGTCATTTTATGGGAGTCGATAACACATACATGTATACAATGTAATAGACAGGGTGATAGAGAACATACAGACGCGAGCGTCAGTAATTTGTCACACCAAATGCTCTTGACTAGACTTGATGATATTTTAATCAATTTCTTGCTAATTAACTAGCTAGATTAGACTAATGATAAGTTTTCATATAAAAATTCGTTCACATGCCTAAATAATGCTTCCCAAGGGTATAAGGTTCCTTGCTGGCCGCTATAGTGTGGCACACATGCTATTTTGACAGATTATAATCATAAAGATACACACGTCCTATTAAAGTTTAATGCATGATGCGTGAGCCATTCATATAGAAGTGCTAAATTGATGACATATGTCGGGGAGTCCCTATCACACTATCCCTCGAATCATGCACGAAACGGAAATGTGATGCAGGACACATCGGCTGACCATACGAAAAAAAATTTCAGCGCGTTCCTGCCAGGTTTCGAGACATGAAAGCGACTTAATTTCTGGTTTTTCTAAAGTTAGGTAGTCTGAAAAGCACTCTGAAATTTTTTTTACCACTTAATCGAGGCTAAATTTAATTCAATGAACTGTGAAAAACGAACTGAATCAGCAGCTCGCAACGGACCAAGTCCAGGCTTTTCACAAGCATTCTGGGTTGTAGGTGCGTTCTTACACGCATGGAGCGGCCAAACAATTATCGCACAATGCTTGAAGGTGGAACTGAAAGGCCTGTAATATCAAATAAGTCCCATCAGAGGGTTCGTGAGTCCCTTGCAGACATGGAAGAGGTCCCATCAGAGGGTTCGTGAGTCCCTTGCAGACATGGAAGCATGAAAAAAGCCTCCTGTACTCTAACCACAGCAAGGACAGTCGTTTAAAAACCAAACTTCAGACTATAGACTGAACTACAGACTGACTACAGACTGGCGCTATTGCTTTTATTTGGTTATTATTATCCGCAAGCCAAAATTAGCCCTTTTTAAACATTTCAAGCATTTTTGTAAGTGTTTATTAAAGATTTAAGTTCACTGCTATCCCGACGTTTCGGCGATTTTGTATCGACTTTTACAGAAGATCATTTCCCGAGGTCATAATGGTTCCGCAACCAGGAAAATGTCCGAACGACAAAAAATTATGTAGACCTATTTCGCTACTGCCGGTAATATCTAAGATATTCGAGAAACTGTTGCTTAAAAGGTTGCAACCCATCATTGAAGGGACGATTTATTCTGGATCACCCGGTCTATAACAAACGAAATCGAAAAAGTTCTGGAAGCGAAAAAGATATGCACTGGCGCATTTCTCGACGTATCGCAAGCCTTCGACAAGGTTTGACACGATGGCCTGAAGTGCAAGTTAAGGCTTAGCTTACCAGAAAAACTCTATAGAATCTTGGAGTCTTACCTTGAAGACAGCATCTTTCGTGTTAGGTACGAAAATTAGAACTCCAAATTCAAAAATATAAGCGCCGGTGTCCCGAAAGGAAGCGTTCTCGGCCCAATATTATTTTTGCTTTATACTAGGAACTAGAGACATACCCCAGGATGAGGAAACAATTTTGGCTACGTTCGCTGACGACACTGCTATTTTCGCTATCGATACGACAGTTGAATTATCAACAGGAAAACTTTAGCGCGCTTTAGACAAAGTATGCGACGAAGAGCTGGCGAGTCTTCCTTAACGAGACAAAGTCAACGCATGTAAACTTTACTTATAAAAAGATAAACAACAAACCTTTATTAATGAATTCGGTACAAATCCCGTTTTCCAATGAAGCAAAATATCTAGGAATGACTCTAGACGCAAAACTTAAATGGAAGCCGCACGTTAAAAAGAAACGTGACGAGCTCGAAATCAGGTTAAGAGAAATGAATTGGCTTATCGGAAGATTTTCGAAACTAAGCGTATATAACAAACTGCTTTTGTATAAGCAAGTGCTAAAACCATCTTGGACGTACGGTATACAACTTTGGGGTTGTACTAAACCAAGCAATGTATCTATTTTAGAAACTTTTCAAAATAAGACATGCACATCGTTCGATCTAGCGGCATAAGACGAAACCGCATAAATTGACAGCACTGCAGGTGTTTTCGTTGGAAGGCAGCCTGCCACACGCGATTACTACAAAAGCTTGAACTACTTGTTAAGGAAACTTAGTCGTAGTCTGTCGGAAAGTGGGAGGAAATAGGCACTACTAGGACCGGCCGCGCGTGCTCATAGTAGTGTGAGATTCTAGCTCACTGAAAAACCTTCTGGTAGCCCCTTAAAAAAGGGGCTACCAAAACTGCAGCAGTTTGGTCTTTTATCTACTTATTTCTCAGTCTTATAGGAGAGGCTTAGGCTTATAAACCAGTTTGATCAATATTCAGGTGGAAAATATATTTAACAGTGTTTCTTTGAACAGTCTTTCCACATTTTCATACTGCGAAATCCCTCAGACTTGGGCTGCGACACATGATGAACCGCATAAGCTTCAAAAATTCTTAATTGTGCACTTGGGTTCTTTTGAGTAAGCCCTTAACTGTTAATGTTTATTCGAAATTAGAGTTCGATGTAACTCCTCTCCCCTTCGAAACATTGTTTGCATTTAAGATTAGAATTAAATTGTTATGAGCACTTATCGTCAAGGTGCTAATGAAGCTTTATAGACAATTCGTATCAATAAAGAACCCGAACTTTATTGCGGTTTTACGTTACCGATCCCGCGAAATGAGTGATGATCACTAAAGAACTAGAATTTTCATTACCAACGCTTAAGGCAGGATTGACAAGGCATAATTTCCCGACAAAGTTTAACTTTCCACATATATGAAAGTTTATGCACAAGTTAAGTTTGGAAAATTTTGCGAAATGGCAAAATTGATGCAAGTCACCAAGTAAATCTTAACCCAATGGGGTAACATGTTGGAATCTTTATAATCTATATAACCACAATGATTTATAAGGTCCAAGCATCTATACCAATTCCACCGTTCAAAGTGTCATCTTGAATTAAATAAATGACAAATTTCAAATCGCACTGAACACTGGAAAAGACAACGAAATTTTCGTCATCTACAAAATAGTTTTCTCTAGTCTGGATTTAGTTACCTCTAAATTTTTTTAGCCTCTGTTTTTTCGTTTTTGTTACATAAAAAAAATCTGTCGTAATATTTTAAGTTTCTGAATTTAATATTTTTTCTTTTATTTGTTTTATTTTAGGTCGACTATTCGTATTCTACGTTATTTTCTACGCTGTGTTAGCGGGCCTTTTCACCATCTGCCTTCAGGGCCTCTTCTCTACCCTCAACGATGCCGAACCAAAATGGAAGCTGGATTCCTCATTAATCGGCAGCAATCCCGGACTGGGTTTCCGCCCATTGAGTGACGAAACCGAACGGGGTTCTGTGATACAGTTTGACACTAAAAAGCCAGCCGAATACGAATATTGGAAAGAGTTGCTAGATACTTTCCTAGAGCGTAAGTGCCGAGCGTTACACTTCAAAGTTTAACGCAACTTATTTGGTTTTCTGCCGTTTCACAGCCTACAATGTAACTGGTGGTACAAATCGAAAAATTTGCGACTTCAGCCAAGCTACAGATAACTCAAAAGTCTGCTTCGTCGACATCAACTCATTTGGTCCATGCTCGCCGAAGAACGAATACGGCTACAAGAACGGACGTCCGTGTGTGTTTTTGAAACTGAACAAGATCTTTGACTGGGTCCCGGAATATTACGACAACATTGACGACTTGCCCTCCGAGATGCCAGCCGATTTGAAAGCTCACATTAACAGTGTCCCGGCGAATGCGGTTAGTTTAAATAAGCCACCTTAGGCATACATTTGATTTTCTAACCAATCCTTTTATTTCCGTAGCGCAAACAAATCTGGATCTCCTGCCAGGGACAACATTCTCTGGATAAGGAAAATATTGGCCCAATCGCTTACTATCCAGCTCGTGGCCTGCCCTCATACTATTACCCCTTCCGCAACCAACTCGGCTATCTTAGTCCCCTCGTAGCCATTCAATTCGAAAAGATAAAACCAAATGAACTCTTGAACATCGAGTGCCGCGCCTGGGCTAAAAATATCATCTACAATGGCAGCGTGCGGGAGCGGATGGGGTCAGTGACCTTCCAGCTGTTTGTCGATTAAATGTATAGAATAGTGTAGAAATAGATAAAAGTGTAAAAAAACAACAAAAATCCTTTGGGTAGCGAAAGATACTTAATTCTTCGAAAGATATAATAGAAAGAAAAAAAAATCCGAAAATAATAAAGCACAATAAACCATGCACACATACATACATTGCCAAAATCACAGAACTATTTCTAGTTCAATTAACCAACATTGTTACAAAAACAAAAAAAAAAACAATACATACAAAAACGCTGTGTAAAAAAAACCAACAATCATTTTTTTTTCATGTGCACACAAAATTAGTTTCCTTTTTTCGGAAATACCCAGTATTTTATAATTATCCTTCATCGTTAGAGAAAATTAAAAATTTTTGAATTTAATAAAAAGAAAAAGGTTTCATAATACATAAACGTAGTCAATTTTTTTTGTTTCCTTTTAAATACAATAAATAAACAAAAAATATATTTGAAACAAAAACAAAATTGTTAAATCTAATGTTAAACAAAAAATATATCGATTCTCGTAAGTACCTACCTTTTTCCTAATTGTTATTTGTTAAAAAATGATACTTTTGAAAAAGAGAAGAGATAAATGAAATGCCTTTGACTTTGTGTATTTTTTGTAAATATTTAAATAAATATATAATTATTATAATAATTACATTAAATGTTTTTATTTTCTTTTTTTCGCTTTTATTTAAATGAAATTCAATTTTAAACATCTTTTTTTTTTGTTCAAGAAAGTTTTTTATGCAATCGCATAGTAATTCGAGTAAAAACTAATTCACAATATTTTAAATTGTCAACTCTATTATGTACTTTAGATTTTATTGTATAAATATCTTTTATTTATTAATAATAATGGATACGTTTGTTTTGTTTGTTTTAATTTTTTGCCATTTTTTTTTTGTTCCGTTTTATTGAAACAAATCTTTACTTAAGGAAATAATCATGGTTGCTGATTAAAAATTGTCAAGTTATTGTATTATTTATTTTACTCTGTCTGCTTGTTTTTTATTTGGCTTAAATGGTGCTCGGTTTGAGAGAAATTCAAAATTAGCAGATAGGAAATGGCAACAATTTATGAAACCTTGAATTTATCATTTTTTTAGAAACTTATTCGACAACAATTTTATAACAATATTTTCATTAATCGAACCTAATACAATAACGAATTGGGCAGTTTTTTTTTTAGTTATTTTGTTTTGTTTGTTAGATTTTTCTGTTTTAAAAAGTGTTAAACGTCACTAAAATTTGCTCATACCTAAGAATCTAACTAAGGGTAATATTGTTGTACTTGAAAGGGGCTTGGCAAACCCAAAAGTCACATCGACCAAGGTCAACAATTTCGTGGGTACTATATACTTCTAAAACAGTTTGGGACGCAAATAGACCCTGTTTTTTCTTCCTCATTTTGTCCAGCACTTTCGACAGGAGATAATCGAATAATTTATGTGAGGAATCACTATCGAAATGCTTCAAATACTTGCGTGTACTTTAATTGTGCTCTTTATTTTTTTATTATTTACCACTTTAGTTACAAATAGTCGACTCGAATGCTTCTAGCACGCCATTTAGTCTTGGGCAAAACAAAAATAATGGAAAATACCTGCCGGGCATCATTTTGAAAAAAAAAAATTAGAGCTGACCATGCAAATTGATTGAATCATTAAGTTCGTTTCGATAACAGTTTAGTTTAATTGTATTTATTTACCCTTGTCATTAACGAATAAGTGAAAGTAAATAAGAAGCTACCAATCCCACACCAAGAAGAAAAGATGATTTTAAACCTGTCGGGAAGTAGATAATAAATAAGAATTCTTCTCATTTTGGGATCGGTTCTTTACAATTTAAAATTAAGTTCAAAAATATCTAAACAAGGCGTTTTTTAGACTAAGTTGAGTTTTCCACATTTTCTCGAAACTAAGTCACAAAAAGACAATTTATCGCATTTACAAAAATTGTATCGCAAATCGATACACTTAAAGTACACTGACAAACGATTGTCACATTGGTATTATTTTTCCAATGCATTTACTGCTTGATCTCCCTGTGTCAGTGCATTTATTAGTGACAAGTTAAGCGACTTTTTGGCTGCGCCGACAATGTTGCAATGCTACGGGATATGTTTTTGCCGTCAATGTTTATTGTTCATAGACAGAATCGACTTGGTCTAATCAGGAGAACTAATCAGGATGATACCAGCTTAGAGAAAAAATAGCATTTATATGACTTTAACTAAAATTTCGATTTTAACACTGAAATAGAACATAGAATCCTCAGGTGGAAGTTTAATTTTTATTAATTCCCTAAGTCTTAAATTTGTGAGCAGAAAAATCTGTAAATGCTGAAAGGAATCGCGGTTATATTTACATCAAACAAATGGTTAATTAATGGGCACAATATTGATACCTTTACTTTTTGTCTTTTACTTTCAAAAATATGAGTGATTAAAGAAGAATACTTTCTACTGCAAAATACGCAAAGAGGTCAGCAGCGATCTATGTGACTATTCGTAAGCGGAAAAAATGCCTGGGTATGTAATTCCATGTGTAAAAAAAATGAAGCGTGTGAACTCGCAAATTCATTCCTTAATCCGAGAAAGCAAAAAAGTAATATGTAGTACGTTTCCACCGGCAATAGAACGAGGATTAGCGGGAGACGATAAATAATAAATCCAAAGTGGTTTCACCAGACAAATTTAGGATTAATTTGACACAAGCACTCTTTTTCTGTCATTTTGGCACTCAAAAGAGGGTGCAATGTCATTTTCCAGGAGCGACCGTCTTAAATATCCCTAAAGAAATTCTGACAGATCTGTCACGCGTGGACCGTTTCAGTGTCTTTATTCTATTCTATAACTTTTAAAAAGGTGTTTGAAAAGGGTTAAAAGTGGTTCGTGAAAAGACTGAATGAGATTTATGAGGGGATTTGTTTTTAATAGCTTGCCGAAAGGATTTAAATTTGTATGGTAAGTCTCGAGGCTTAAGGATGATAAGCTGAGGATATGCGTTAATTGCGGATAAGTATCCGGTGGAGACATGGTATAAAAAACCCAAAAGGATCAGAAGATGGAATTCTTTCTAATTTACCTCTGTCGGAAAATTATAAAGGAAAAGAAACAGGTGAAATTCGCGTTTTAACAGCTTTTGAATGTGGCCGAGTTTCGAAAACCACCGCCCCTATTTAATGAGTTATGTCCTTTTTTTTGGTATTTTGTAATGAGTCAGCTTGAAACAACTAAAAACTATTTAAAAAAAATTATGAGAAAGGTGCACGTTCATGACTTTAATTAAGGAGAGAATTGTTATTTCAGACTCTGCTGGTTATGCCTATCACTGCTTACCCCCTCGAGGCATAACACATGCGGAAAGAAGTTTTGGTATCCCAGTGCGGCGTTTTCGGATGTGTTTGTGCAGAGAACTCTTTCCCCCTTTTCCTCAAATTCTTTCCACCCGTGATATTGTTGCGTATTTTTGGGACAGAAATAAAACCCCTCGGTCGGCATTTTATTATAGAAAAAGAAAATAGTAACACGAAGCTACAGACCTTCTGGATTAAAGTGATATTCCACGCGGAAGTATTGATCTAGCAGGCGTGAAGCATGTCGTCATCGTCACTTTAAAATACTTCCTTATTAAACACAAATGCAAGAAGTCACTATCTTCGTCGATATTTAAGCAGTCAATGTATTTATTCACTCAGTAAGCACTTCCTCCAAACTGGTTTAAGAATCCTAATATGAGGTAGCCGCGGTAGAGATATCCAGATCTATCGCAAGCAAACAATACGCTGATGATAAGGCAAGGCAAAGTTTCCTCCTTTGCTTATTCGCGGAGCCACTGCGATTATTTCGCTTGGCGTAATAAAGCCCCAGGATCCAGTTCCCAGGTTGAGATAATAGACTCAACTGGTCTAATTGAGTTATGACTATTGCATCTCTTGGGCGCCTCCGGCACTAGCTAAGCCAGACAATGGGCATTACGATAACCTTTCTAAACACATTTGAAAAGGTCTCAGAAAAGATTATCAGAGAACCTATATTCAGAATGGCATGTTGACTAGGTTATGTTGAATAAATTTTGAACTTGTTAATCCAAATATACAGGTCACGTGAGTTGTGATATCAAAACGCCAGCTAGGCTACTTGAGTTTTTCTTTGGAAACAAACTTCTCCGTACCTACCTTACTACCTATCAGGCTTAAAGCGACGGACTTTGGTTGTAACTGAATAGATGGCGCTGCTAATTACACAGTTGCTTCTTTTATAATGGCATAACACTTGCGGGACGATCCTTTTGCGTTTAGATTTGACGTTGTTTAAGGATAGGTAATCATATCATAACCACTCTATGTAGAATTTTTTTTTAAAACATTAGGACTTGATTTCACCACATAAAGAACGGGACTCAGCATCGTTTGCCCTCTTTTCTTAAGAAAGGAGGCACTCGGGACTGTGCCAACTTTTGTAAGGCTTCTGTTCCTCGACAAAAGTTATACAAGATCTTATATGCTCAACTATGGGCTTCAGGCAGAAAGGTTCACACTGTAGGTATAGCAGCTATTGAAAGACGCCCAGGAACTCCAAGCCTATAGCCACTCCACCACCTTTTTACCAATTCCAAGGCCACGTACGACATCTATAGAAACGAACTATAAAGGGCAATAACTAGTTTTGACATTCCAGCCAAACTTGTTAGTTTATGCAGGATAAAGATGGAAAACTGCCACGTTTACGTCAAGAACGGTTAAAACCTCACGGACCGCTTTGATGTCAAAAAAGGGTTTTTAATCAGGCGACGCGCTGTCCTGTGACTTCTTTAACATCATATTTTAGAGAATTGTGCAGAAAGTCCGCGCCAACACTAGAGGCATAATCTTTCAAAAATCCTTACAATTACTCGCGTAAGCAGACAATGTAATCGAAAGAACAGAATGTGAAGTCTGTGCAGCCTTCGTGAGTATTGGAAGAGCAAAACTAAGTACACTGAAGAGTCACACAACCTCGAAGTCTTGGGTAAAACTAGACAGCTCTAGGTAGCAGATAGTTGGGGACTGTGTCTTCCTGGGTTCCGCCTTAAATTCAGGTAAAAACAGCGTAGAAATTAGACAAACTTACTCTTGCCAATCGCTGCTTCTTATTGCCTTGGACTAACAAGGCAATAAACTAGCAAAGACCTCTTCCGAGCAACTAAAGTGTCGATTTGTAAGAACTTTATAATACCAGTTCTGCTTCCTGCTATACGGTGCGGAATAGACTCTGTTAAATGCGGATAAAAATTTCTTTGGTTGCTTTTGGTCCCGTCTGCGTAGAGGGAGCGTGGAGGAGATATAACATCGAACTGTACGGACTGTACAGCGACACTGACTTAGCTAGAAGGGACAGACTACAACCGCTGCGATGGCAGAATCATTCAGAGTGGAAGGAGACCGTAATGCCCCAACATGGAGTTCCTTTTAATCCAACCCTCAGGGACAGCGTCGCAGAAGAACACTGAGATCTGAGACTCATGTATAGCGAACGCAACTGGAAGGGGGCCGCGGCTAACTTCGCGTGCAGAACTGGAGATGGCTAGTTAGACACAGAGCTCACTGGTGAAGACCCGGAATATGGCACCACCTTAAGTATACGTCAGTAAGTCTCTCTGAGACTCCATGCACAAAGATTACTCCTTTATGCACTCCTGTATAGAGGAAACAGGAAAACCTCTATAAAAACATGAAAAAGGGTCAGAGACAAACGAGAACCCTGAGGAACTTCATTGTTTTCCTGATGAATTTCTTACTTGACTTCTTTAAACGTTTTATAAGCTGATTAAAGTATTTCATTCGCCTTACGAAAAGAAACTCAATTTTACAAACAAGGTGGAAGAGAAAAATTGTTATAAGTAGACCCTGTACTAAACCTAATTTCCACATACTCCGATCCGAGTTGGGCAGCAGAGAAAGCTTTTGCATGTAAAAGAGGGATTGTCCTTCTGGCTGTTATTGGCTGTTATTACAGATGTCTCTTAGCCGTTTTTAGAACTGATTACAGCCAATTTTAGCTTAATCGTTTAATTTCTTTGCTATTTTGAGTTGACGGTTTTGACCACAGATTTGACAATGTATTTCACTAAAAATACAGGAGTCGGTTGGTTTTACCTAAAAATTTTGTCACCAGAATACTACTATAATAGCAAGTCTAAGGATCGATGATGAGGCTCATCAAATTTAACAATTTTTGTGGAATCTCAACCGTTTTTACAGCCCTTGCAACAAGTTCAAGCTCCTTGAAGCACGAAAGTACGTCTTACGTCTACCATTTGTTGCATTTTTACCTACTGCCCCAAAATATAGAATCACTAGAGAACTGTAAGTATTGAAATCGTTCCTGATCGTGATTTTATAACTAAAGGTATCATAAAGGATTCAGGAAGATGCCCTTTGGGTGAATGTGAAGAATGAATTCTGAATCCTAGTCCTCGTTATAAAATCGTCAATAAAACTTTTTTCAACTTTAACATTTTACTGCACAATCGCGCCGTCACGAATCGCGAAAATAAAATCGAATTATTCGAATCAAAATAGAGTGTAGGCAAGTGTTGAGGCGCTATTTTCACAGCCACGAGAAGATTAGTGGGTAAAGCAATCCTTTATCTTGTAATCCGAGTTAATTCGATTATTTTCGATTGTACCTACTCGAGGTTCGAATGTATATTGACCTAGGCTTGAAAGAGACAATAATTTATTTTGATATGACAGTCCGACAGCTTGTCACTTAAGCTCACAAAAACTTACCACTCTTTATAGCAAAGACCAAGCACGTGACATAGGTCATAAATAAACCCTTTCCCCATCATACAGCCTTTCATTTGAGTGTAAAGTGGAGCTTACTTGTGTTCATGGAACACAACATTGGAACTTTTTGAGCAAAAACGAGCATCTGAGTCCAGACAAAAAAAAAAGTGTCTTTAAAAAAATGTATACCTACAAGCAACATCCTATCTACCCTGCAGCCTTAAAAATATTTAAGCCCTGCCAAATACACTTTGATAAATCCCCATTCAAAACCCATTCCATTTGATTGTTTTAGATATCATGATGGACTTGTTTGTATTTTCATTTTAAAAAATAAAGCTTTGTTTCGTCAAAAGTAGCGCCCTCAAAAACATGCGTACTGCACGCTATTGCTCTTTTTTAAACTCGTCACTTACTCTATCAATCTTAATAAATATTTAATAATGAAATCACAAAGAAAATCGTATCACAATATTTGCATCGAATAAGATCGATTCTAAAGTGTCTGATGATAAGTTAAGGACTAAAGACTAAACTAAGAGCTAACATTAAAAACAGGTTAGAGAGAAAAATAGAGTCTTTAGGAAGTATAGGTATATAACACTTAAGATATATAGGGTTTATTAAAAATATGCTAAAGCCGTCTTAGAGACCGCCTTATTACCTTGGGCTCTCTGGCACTGCATTCAAAGAGTAAAAAGTGTACAGGATAGTCGAGTGATATTTTTGGGAAGGCTTCATGATTCTTTTGCACCCCACAGATCGGTTTCGTGGTACATTCGGTTGATGTTATCGCGTATTAGTTTAACTTTATCTATATTAACAAAGGATTCATTACACAAAAAGTAAAGGACACTACAAGTTAGATCTACCTTTTGGCAGTCGGACAATAACACTCTGTTTCCTGAGAAACTCTAGGCAGAGGTCTTTGTTAATGCCGAGCGAGTGCATATTGCAAGTAAACGTTCTACAAGAGATTAAGAGTTTTTAGCAAATTCTACGTGGAAGGTTAAAAGACTCGATCACTTACCCCAATTGCTGGAATGCAACATGCAGCCGGTACTTCTGATCGTCTGTAAGGTCGTTAACGCCGCTGTGTGCATAGCTGTGATGTGACGAGGAGCTAGACGAGTCGGACTTCTCCTCTTCACCTTCACTTTGTCCCCGAGAGGGAGAGGTCCAAGCGTTCGAATTTTTTTTGCCACGCTTCTTGTTTGAAACTGTCATACGCTGTTCGCGTTGCGATTGAAGCGCGTCAAAGAAGGCGGCATTCCAAAACCTCAAGGTGTGCCAGATTGGTTGTTGACGAAGGTACGTAAAAAGGTATTCCCTGTAGGGCTCACAGCCAGGAACTTCAACTGAAAAGAGAATAAAGGGATACGTCATCAGAGACATAGAAACCACAATAAGGCGTGATGAAGAAACTTACTTTCATGGTAAAAGGTAAAGCACATGTTCATAATATTAGCCGCCGGGGTATAGTCCTCGCTCTCAGTGCACTCGAAGAGGATTATGGCGAAATTTTGCACCAACGAATAGAACGTTATTTCGTCCACTCGCTTGGACTTCAGCTTTTGCGCCATTACGTAACGACAGAACCACAACCGCCCCGATTCCTGCCTAGCCAACTGCCCAAACTCGGACTTAAGTTCCAATCCAATGGTCGATGGATTCGTGAACAATATCTCGCTGAATCTTCTCATAAAATCCTTCGTCGGGTCATCGATGCGATGATCGTCTAAGCTTATCGACGATGCCCATGACGGCACCGAGTTCTGTGACTCTGAGCGAATGTAGTTCTTCCAGTCCGTCGACTCAAGGCTCGGACTCGCATGAACCGGATCGTGGAGGCTGGTCAAAGTGCTGCTATTCGAGGTTTTGCTAAAAGCCGCATTGCCTGCAACTTTCAGCTTATCGTCGTGGGGACCAGGTTCCGAGGGTGGTTCCACATCGATTGCGGGTGGTACACTCAGCAGCTCATTGATTTTCTTCAGGTCGTGTTCTATGTCAATGTCATGGTGAGTAGACTTGGAATCGATTGAGTTGCAACGTGAATTACGCCCACCGTCCCCCACTGGGCTGCCACTGCTTGAACTTGATGACGATGGTTTAACAAGGGCTGCTGCAGTGCCAGTGTCAAGCCTTGCCTCTATAATACCGTTCAATTGTTATTGAAATGAGAACAAACACAAAAGGAGGAACAATGTTGGTATATTTACTTGGAGCCCAGTTTGGGTGCCGATATCTGCCGGAAATTATTTCTTCGTGTGCTCGTCGAGCTTTCACCCTCCTTGACTCGAAATCGATTTTAGTATAGTCAATCGTCTCATCATCTGTTTGAATGGAAAGACTTTGTTTTTACGGTTTCCTCTTTATGCAATATATTTTTACTCACATTGAGGCACCTCTTCCTCATCATCGTCACAATAGTCGGAATCACTGGAGCTTATACTTAATGTCAGCTACGAGAAAAGATAGAAAGTTTGCAAATAATAAGTAGGTACTTCGAAACAACTTAAAGGATTTAAAATAAGCAATTTGGCAAGTAGGTATACCCTTGTGCTTATTTCCATAACATTAATTTTTTTCAGCTGGACAAGGGTTTCAGTAAGGAAAATTACCAGAGGACATTCTTATAATCATTAGAAAAGATTTTAAGACCCGATTCGACAAGTTAAGTGAAATAAGATGGAGAAATTATTGCTCACGGGTAAAGCACTACAGTCGAAGCGAACGATGTCAGATGGAAGTGATCATGATCCTGCCCAAGTGCAAATTAGCGGGAGTTATCGTGGACATAAAATACGGTTAAGACCAGAATGGCATGTCAAAAGCATGACTGGTTGTGGAAGCTTACATATAGCTTAAAGAAATTATGGTAAGAAGGTAACTAAGTATATTTAATTGTGTTCAACGACAAAACACAAAAAATATGTCCGTTTACTGGACTTTGGAACAAAAGTTTATAAGATACCAAACTAGAACCATGTGTCCGTAAGGTAAGAAACATTGTCAGTACGTCCTCCTCAAATTGTTTGAAAGCATGGAGGATTGCAATTGCGAGAAAATATCAGCTAAAATAATCCTTAATCAAAACTTAACTCGACTGCTTACTTATTCAAACCAAACGACAATTGAATCAAACACATCATAGTTCTAAATATTAACAGGTGTCATCCAAAATTGTGACTCCAAGAACTCCTTTAGTAACGGATGGATCTGCATGACATTTACATCAAATGAATTGTTGATTTATAACGAGGTGTTTAAGGTTTTTGCTTCTTTTTTCGCTGAGTTCTTTTGGAAATAAGAACTAATAAAGTAATAAATTTACTTTATTACAACAAAAACTCATAATAGCGGACTTTGACTACAACCAAGCGAAAAAAATTCCTGTACAGTAAATACAACGCATCCAGTAGAGAATCTTCAGAAACCGCCAATTTGAGAAATGAGTTGAAAATTTATGTTGTTTTTTTTTAAGAGTTATGTGTTTGAGCCATAATTTTTGAACCACTTGCTCCAGAAAGCTGCACAGCAAGCACACTTATAAAGCAACTTACTCTTAAACAAAAACGTAAGTCATATTTTTCTGAAATAGTTCTGATACTGCTTTTTTAACACATTTTCGAAAATAAATTGAAAAAAATCTCCCTCCATTTTTGGTGAAACAAGAGGAAAACTGCAAGAGTGCGTATGTTAAGACTTAAGTCCGTCTGCGACGGATTGCAAAATACACTATCCTACCTAAAAAGGAAACTGCCACGCTTGCAAAAATTGGGCGGGATACAAAAATATAACTGTTGAATGCTTTATGCTAGGTAGTTGCATACATTTCGGACTTAAATTCCGCCTTTTAAACTAAAAAATTAATTTTTTTTAAGGCCACGCCCACAAAAGGCGGAGGCATATACTATACATACAAAAAAGTAAGAAAATGCTAATGAATTAACAAATCTTCTTATAACATTTTTTGCCAAATTTCATAATATTTATTGAAAAACAGTAATTTTAAGTTAGAATTCCTTAAAAAGTGGGCGTGGTCAATGTAAAGGCCAAACTTTTTCTGCTGCCTCAAAGGCAATTGCAACGCAATGTCACATACAAAAAATAGGTGCGGTAAGCACCATTGTAACATTGCTAAAACTTGAAAAAAGTATTTTTTTAAATTAGAGATGGTCACACATACAGGCCTGTAGTGGGCGTGTCTGTGGGCGGATTCAACTAATTTTCAAACTTGATCTAAAGGACTGAACTTCCAGCTTTCAGCTCGCTAGCTTAAAATTTAAGGACACACGGACATGGCTTAATCGAATCTCCTGTCGGTCCCATTCATATCTCTAAAATGTCCCTTTCATATCTCTAAGGGCCAGTTTTTCAGTGCTGAGTAAAGCCCAGCTTAAAGCAAGATCTGTTAGCCCCAGATCAAAATGAATCTAGAATTAACCCAGCGAAGAACTTTTCAGTGCAGAGTAAACTCCGTCAGTGAAGTTGTCAAAATCTTCGACTCTCGAAATTATTGACTCTCCCAGCTCTCACTTCACATAGGAAAACACAAAAAAGAAGTTCAAGTCATTTTCACATGTCATTTTTAACAGAAACACGCAAAGCCACTACCATTCACTCAGAAAAACCATTAAAAGAAGTTTATACTGTTCACAAAAGCGTAACAGATCCTTGGAGGAAACGTCTACCCCTGCTCCAAAGAAAGCAAAGAAATCTTCTGCTTCTACGTCGACTTCCACCTCAATTCAAGCGAGGCAGTACAGCGACATGTTTAAGGACCGCATCATCGCCGCAATTGTTGATAAAGCGGACCCGGATGGAAGTATCCCGTTGGACAAATGGAAAAAACTGGAAGCTAAACTTGCCAGCACTCTACTAGGCCTTCTGGATGACTATCCGGATAAACCGCCAAATTGCGAAGATGCTGGCTGGTACCAAGGACACGTCAAACTACTTGCCTGCGCTCGACCTTCTTAAACTGGCGATCCCGAGGATCGGAAAGCTCTGGCCAGGTGCACGCCTGGAAGTTCTGTCAGTGGACCAGGTCCCTAACAGGCCAAGAGCATGCATCCGCCTGCCCATCTAACCAGAGGATCCGAAGTCGATTTTGAGACTGATTAAAGCATGCAACCCAAGGTGGAAGACTGACGACTGGAAAATCGGCAGACTAGAGGAGCCCAAGGAATCCTACAGAATCGCAGTTATTGTGATTAACGAGGAATCTCTAGCGCCTCTGGAAAAAGCCGACCATAAAATCAGTTTCGGCTTTGGGAAGGTGCCGCTAAAAATCTACAGGACGGAGAGTGACCTATCTGCGCCGACCACCTCGGAAGAGGCCAGAGAAAAGGCTACGAACCCTACTGTCCCAGAGTCTAACATCTCTGCACCCTCGGAGACGTGTATTACACCAAGCTCGGAGAGTGTTTCTGAGTTGTCCTCTTCACTCCTGACTCTGGAGCTAGATCCAGGTACGGTAATGGAAGAAGGGCAAAAATTCCTGAGACTCCGGGGAGGGAATCGATGACATCCCCAGCGAGTGTGGAAGTGAAAGTGGAACGTGATATCCGCCCGTGATATCTGTATCTTTATAGATAGCCAGGCTGCCATCAAATCCCTGACATCGATCTCTATAAACTTTAAATTAGTTATTAACTGTCGCACATCTCTTGATGAGATATCCGAACAGTTTCACATCTGCCTGTGCTGCGTGTCGGGTCATAGATACATCATGGGAAACTGTGAGGCTGATAAACTCGCTAAGTAGGCCACTAGACTGCCTGAAGATGAAATCTCCTGTAATATAGGTATTCCTCTAGCTACCTTCAAATTACAGCTCAAAAATCACAGCATACAAGAAACTAACACCAGATGGAGGACAGGCACCACTTGTTTAACCTCCAAGCGAATCTGGCCTTGCCTCGATCCAAAAAGATCAGATAGCTTGATCTCCTTAAAGAGATCCAAAATTTGCACTGTAGTGGGAATTATCACCGGACACTGCCTTATAGGAGACTAGGTCTACTCTCGAATGACTTCTGTAGAAGCTGCCTAGATGAGGAAGAGGAAGAAAGTGTACAGCACCTTCTCTGTTGTTGCCCGGCACTCGCGTCGTACAGGAAATCCATACTAGGCTCCTACTTCTACGACTACCTAAGCGACCTTAGTAAAACACCGGTCAAAAAGCTACAAAAATTCATCGAAAAGACTGGCTGGCTGTCATAGAATTCACGCCAACCTGCTTCCTTGGTAATATACCCACGTGGCGGTACAATGGGCCTACTTTTTAGCCTAAGTGCATGTAAAAAGCTACTTTCCTACCTACCTACCTACCTATACTGTTCACGAGAGTTGATCCGAGATTAATTCACCAAATTTGGCGAGTTAAGCCGAGACCAATATTAACTGAAAAGCTTGTTTTTGGGGTTTTTCGCAGTTTAACTCCGAAACTCGGGTGATATCGCACTGATGAAACTGGCCCAAAGTGGTCTGTGGTGATTACTTTACTGCGTTATAAGCAACTGTACATTAGAGTTAATATATGTACCCTGGGTAGGGTAAAAAAATTTAAAAATTCTGTAAGTAGGTAAAAAAAAGTGGATACATGGGGATTATTGAACATTGGAGATCTTTTATACCCAAATGTCAAGCCAACCATAAAAACAACACTTGCATATTTTTCCCCGTGGTTTTGTGGAACGAGTTCTAAAAAATAAACTTTGACAGTTCACCCGCTCGGTCTTTTTGTGCGCTTCAAAAAATTTAAAATTTATAATTTTGTTTTTTATACACCTTCTTATGGAGTTTTTATAATACCTACAAGCTTATAGACTAATTATTGAACCTGTCATTTAAATATAAAACTGTTAAATTTTTGGTTCCAAGTTTTTTTAATGTTTCTGCGAATGGTGGCAGACGATTAAAAATAAAACATCAAGCGTCTACACCGGACAAACGATGACAAATCCTAATCGAAAACATATTAAGGACTGATCTGTCATGCGTGGACAGTTTCAGTTTACTTTTTCAAGTGACCAACTGTTAAAATGCTGCAAAGGGTCGCCACTCGTGTAATAAAAATTTGTGAAAAATTTGAATGAGATCTGCGAGGAGATTTATTTTTAATTACTTGAAGATTAGTTGAATATTTATATGTTAATCGCGGATTAGTGTTCGGTGGAGACATGGTGCATATAAAAATGGTTTGTTCGCTAACTTTCAACTCGTTCGTTCGCATGTATGGTTTTCTAGAGTGCCGTGACATTGTGCCATACGACATTGTGACAAATCTTCAAATTTGGCGTAGTGACGCTTTTGAAAGTATCACTAGGCCGAATATTAACATTTGGCCTAATGTCGCTTAGGTAATGTATATCGTAGGGCTAATTTGGCACTCTGTCACTTTCGGTTTTAAGACCCAAGGAAAGAAAACAGAAAACCCGAGAAAACAGAAAGTATGCATATAGCATTGGGCACATGTCGCTTTAAAACTGTTCATACTGCCAAATGATAAAATTTGGAATAATGACACTTCCACAAAGTGACTTTTTGCCAAATTTCGAGATTTGGCACAATGTCACGACACCTTTTCGAGTACCACAATAGGAGATGTTTTTAAGCTAACGAAAAATTGAGTTCCTAACGATACTTTTTGGTCAAATTGTAAACTTAAAATCATGGGTGTCATAGGTAAAAGGGTTTGAAGGAACAAAAGTTTGAAGGTCACACGATCATCGAGTTGGCTTCTTGGAGAAAACAAATGCCCAGGAGTTTATTAATAATACTTAAGGCAGGTTACTTGTGTACAACATGCTTCTCAACCCGTGTAAACACTATCAAAATCTTTTTTATACATAATTTTAAAATCTTTCTTAGGGTAGAAGAAACCCTATCCAACCATGATAAATATACATATAGGTGGTGGGTCCAGAAAGAGAACGTCTCCGTTTTCAAGTTGGATCGCGATAAGTGTGGAAGGACCTTTAAGCCGCCCTAACTCCACAACCCTTAGGGATAAGCGGTCATGAATAATGATGATGATGGTAAGAAACCTTTAGAGAATGACAGAATAACAGTGAAAAAGACTTTATAAAAAAATTCAGAAATCTAGTCTTATTCGCTCACGATGCCTATCCAAAAACAAATGAGCTGTGGTCTTATGCCCATTTCAAAACAGGTGCTGAATTTTTCGTTTCTTGCTGGCTTAGAATTTTTCCATACCAGTGCTAGAAAGTCTAGAAAGCAATGCTTTCTGCAGTCTAGAAAGCATTCTCCATTTGCACTAGAATCACCAGATAGGAAAAGGAACAATCAATGCAGAAGGTCAATCGGCTGCCACACAGACTTTGATTAAGTATCTTAAGGTCATGGTATAGCACATCGAATTAAATTCTATGTTTCCTTTAAATATAATATAAAGAAGTTTTATCTAATCCATTCGCCGGTGATTTGCTTAAACCAGTTTTGACAGACTGCCTAAAAGGATAATTTTTTTGTCGCAAATGGATGAATGTTAGATAATTAAGAGGCGATTTCTATTAGAATTCCAAGAGAATTGCAAAGGATGCCTCTTCTGATCTGGAAAACTGATTCAGTAGAAGCAAGAGAACTTGAGAACGTCAGCAAAGCGAAGGCCTAGGCTTTAATATCAACAAATTTTAGGAACTAAATAGACAAAATCAAAATATGTACATATTATAGGAAGGCCTTCTTTTGGTTCTGTGAGTCCAATGCGAGTTCTTGACCACTCAAAAATCCTGCAAAGCTTAAACCGTCCAAGGGATTAAATACGGTGGTAATATGGCATATATCAAAAAGGGATATACCCATGAATCGCATTGCGGCATCTCCACGTTTCCCTTGCCCTAAGTGAATTTTATTTAAAAAAAGAAAAACAGACGTTGTTTCAGACCGTTTTTAAAGTTTAAAATAAAATGGATTTGCCTCCGATTAATGGGACGGAGTATAAAAAGACCTTCAGATACATGAACCTCACATGCTTGTGTCTACACGTGGTAGTTTTTTTTAGGCTTAAGCTTAGCGTGGTAGTTTTTTCCACGAGGACTTTTCTAAAGTAAAAAAACCATTAATTTTCTGTGAGCACAAAAGAAAGGATGATATGCTTAGCGTCACCAGGAGTGACTTTTTCAAATAAAACTGCACACAAACGAAGTTTGCACAAAAGCCTACAACCTACGCCAACACAACACATTTCATAGTGCATGACATCCCATAATAAGCGCTTTAATCTTGACAGGCGATATGCCATGTGAATGTATAAGCCCGCAGCCGTACGTACTCTATTTGAAATTCCATTGAGGAGCTCGTTGCTGTTGCCGAGTACAGTGAGGAATTTCGATTTAAGTATCCCTGGTGTCCGACCCATCAGACTTTTGATTTTGGAGCTCTCGCCCATGGGTGGCGTTGGGGGTGCATTTAAGTCCACCATGCTGACGACACACCGCCGCTGGCTGTTTAATGCTGCAGTTGTTGCTGTAGAAGGAGACTGCCGTCGTCGTTGTCGACGTCGAAAAAGTCAATATGGACAGTTGATTTGGTGTGTTATGCCGCATGAAACTCATGTTCCAACATTGTGTGCCGTTAAAAAAGAAAATACGCCTGTGGAGGTTGCACAACTTAAATTTTCAGATGTGTCGTAACGATTAGTTTCACGCAATGCACCTCACTCCATGTGGCATTGAGGATATCCTTCACCTTAAATTTTGATTACACCGAGTGTTCCTTTGATGGAAATTTATTGATTTTTTTTTATACACTGTTGAAACACCGATTGTGCTTGCCACTGAAATATGTATTTGTTGAAATGAACATCTAAAAATAATCACTATTCGTCGTATTTCACACCGTAACAAGGCACTTATTGTCAATAAGTTAACTTGGTTATCCTTAATTATTGCGTGTACTATTCTGCAGTGTGTGGAGTTTTGACGGACTAAATGTGATGTGAAAACCCGCAGAACTAAGGCTCCGTGCAATGGTTCGAGCTTTTTGGTGCAGATGTTTTGGTTTTACCATAATTTAAACCTCTTCATCGGGCATAAACACCGAAGCTTTGTAGAGTATGGCAGAGAAAGTTCTAAAAATTTGTTGGAAAAGTCGAAAAGCTAAGTTTTGTTTACCATCTTATGTGACGGATGAAAGCATGGTCGGTGTGGTTTCAGCACGTTTTTTCATTCATTTGAAACGTAGTTCTGTCATAGTCATGGTAAAGAAAAGCCCGATGGCTTTTCATAGCTTTTCAGAGCATGAGAAAGCTCTGCGAGAGGAAAATAGTGTACAGCAGGCAATGGTGGGGCCTTTAAGAAGTTCTGATAGAAGGTTTTTTATTTTTAATTGGGAAGTGACTGCATTTATTTCGATGAGGCAAATTTTCAATCAGACCAATGTAAGCTTTTCTGGTTTCAACTACTAAATCTTTACAAATTCTAACTGAAAGTGAAACTAAAAAAAAAACATTTAAAAAAAATGTTTGCTCTCTTTGTTGTCAGCATGTTGTTTAAATATTTTCTTCTTTGGAAAATGTTATTTCAAAGCAGATGAAAGGCCGGCCGCCTTATCGTAACAGTGTAAAGGCGAAACCAAAGCTTGGTTTCCGCAAAAGCTACAAATAGCTGCTGCAAATGCATTTTTTAGAGGTTCGTCCAAAATGGATAAAGGACCTCCTATAGTTTCGCAACGTTATCCGTCCGGCTGTCCGTCTAATCGTTATAACTTCTGAACCGTAAGTGTCAGAAAGACAAAATTTGATGGGCTTTAAAACTGCGAAAATAGTCAGAGAATCCTACGAGGGACTTTTTTTTAAAGCAGCAATAACGGCTTATGAAGCATTTTGTAATTTCATGTGAATTAAATGTTTTTCAATACTTTTTTTAAGGAGCTTAGCAGGCAAGAACAAGAAAAGCGAAACTTTTGAAAATGGGTGACGTTTGTCACAGTGTTTGAGGCCATAACTTTTGAATCGCTTCTTGTATAAAGCCAATATTGAACTAACCTAATCATATTTTTCAGAAAAAGTTTTAATACTGCCGTTTTAACGCGTTTTCGGAAAAAAAAAAATTGCAAAAATGCATGAAAAACGTGTGTGTCCTCACCTTATCTCCAGTGTCGTTTAGACAAAACATATTAAAAAAAATCACACGTAGACCAGAAATTATCCAAAATTCTAAGGACAAATGAAGCGAATTCTAAAGTTTCAAAACATTCTGAGACTTAACTCAAAAACAGAAAAGCATTTTCAAAAATATTTTTTTAAAAAAATTTGACACAGGCACAACCATATGAACATTAACCAACACAAGACCTTTACAAGAACCTATACAAGAAAAATATATAAAAAAAAATTAAAGGAAAAATTGTATACCAGCCTTTTGTTAGTGACAAATTAAAAAAAAAAACTCAATATAAGAACGGTAGACTCCAGACTCCACTACGAAAAAAGTAACAACAGAATGTTAAATATATCCAGAAATAATAATAAAGGAAAGCTTAACCTACAACAACCTAGCCTGGGTTCGAATCCTGCCATTGTCACCTGAAAAAAAAGACTTGTTCTTGGTCCCCACCTCTGCGAGGGTTTGACAAGCCCTCCGAGAGTATCAATTGTCTTGAAAAAACTTGTCAAGCTGCCGTTCGGATTCGGCAAAAAATTGTAGGTCCCTTTGTATGTAAAAGAAATCAACACACCAGCATACATTGTTGAGAAGTTGGCCCTGGTTCACCTCGAGCTGTTGCGCCACTCTATTTATTTATTTTTTTTAACCTACAACAACGTCATCATAACTGACGGTCTTTTTAAATAACTTTTTGTGAAACAAAAGCTTGTTTGTGAATCCAGCTTAACGTCTTTCACCCGAAACAACTTCTGCCCATCGTATATTATATAAAGACTGCGAATGGCTCAAGAACAACTTCTAGTGTCAGAAGCTGCTCTGTTAAGCCACTTTTGGGCTGTGAGTAGCACTGACAGCTCAAGAACGTGATTTCATCAATTTAGCGAGAGCTTTTGCCGGAAAAGTTAAAAGATATGCATTCGTAGAGCAATCTCTCTTCGGGCCCCGTTTTTTTTAAGTGCGTGCTGTTTCCCTATGTTTCTGAAGGTGGGCAATTTGCCACAATCCAAAGCTTTCTTAACGTGTAAGCCATTTATATCCGTCTTCACCCATCACCTGGAGCATTTCTGACAAAAATTTATCCAATCTGGAAGGTTCGTCAACTTTTAACAATCAAATAGCTACTTATTTTGAGATCGCGTCTACTCTTCTATAACTACCAGTTTTTTCGCAAAATAAGCCCTTACTTCGAATCAAAGTATGCTTCCTCTCTTTAATGGCTTCTTGAACTCCAAGCGTTTCAAACTATGCAGTTTTCTCAACACCAGCGCAACACCAAATTGCTTCACTTCAAAAACATCTCTGGCAGGGGTAATGACAATGACTATCATTGAAAAACTAACACTTCCTGCATTTAACGGAAGGGTTTGAATTTGTTCAAACTTCTCCGAAACTTGCTTTTTTTAATCAGATAGTTTTGTGCCCGGATGGTGAAGGAATTCGTCCACTGGGGCACAACTTTGAATACTCTGAGTTCTCATTACTTGGCAGACCCTCTCACATCCCTAATCAGTCTTTGAGCTCACGGCTGTACTATAGAAAAAAAATGTAGATGTCAGTAATTTGTGGGGGTCGTGGTGGTCCCGACCGGCCCGCAACAGTACAAATTTTTGCACCACATCCGCCATTTTTCAAATATGGCGTCACAATTGCCGCGTTGCTCATAAAACATACACTACACACGTTAAGCGCCGGGTGCCAAGTGGGATATTTCAATCCCCAATCGCCTGCAATGCTCAGGTTTAACTAAAAATGTTACTAGGCTCATGTTTGGCAGACAATAGCCTGGTAGGCAGAAGCTGACACGGTGGCTGACACACTTGAATTTAGGCCATTTGAAGTTTAGCGAGGAAACCGCAGAGTATGTATCGAATACCCCTGTGATTTCGGTTCAACCCTTAAAAAGCATCTTTCAGCTATAACCTCGTTGCCAATACCTTGAAAGTGTATTCTCCTGGTCCTGACGTCAAAACTTAATGAAGACCTCTTTTCCCTTCCTCTGGCTGATTTAAGTCGCCACCTATGACAGGCATTTCTTACTTTTTCTCTAAATTCTTTTGGGGGGATGCTGGATAAAAGGGACTTTTTTTTATAAAGCACTCCCGTTCAAGGCTTTGAATAAACTTATCATGTGTTAACATAACGCGATCGGAAAGGACCAAAGGCGATAGAGAAGAGGTACTCATTCACTTGGGTTTTAAACTGTGATACTAAAGTGAGGCGGAAAGATTTCATGAGGGAGCCAATTCCAGATTAACGTGTTGTTCTGCTGAAATAGGAATTCCAATATAACGCGGTAGGCCAAAAACTAGGCTTCAGGGTGAACTGGTGAGCACTAGTTCTTGTGCGGGTATTTTGGCTGAATTCTTTGCCGCACTGAGCAAATAAGCAACATTTTTGTATTCCACTCTTAAAAAACGTTGCTTTTTAGCCAGATTCGAGCCAACCTAAGCAAAATAAAAATCCGCCGTGATTTTTATAAAAATATTTAAAATATAATTTTCTACAAAAAAAAACGAAAAAAATGCAAACTCTAATTTGGTCTAACACATACACGGTCACTAGGATGAGGCCACAATTAACATATCCATTAGGGACGAAAACCAATACTTTAACGCTTAATAGCCAGAAATTTAACTCTTTTTTCTTGATTTTAAAAATTCAATTAAAATCATTGAAATCAAATAAATTTTTCCATGTAGTCTCATCCTACAGGAAATTTAAATAAACTTTCTTCAGAAACCCCTGAATTGTATGGCTTTCTTTTGGTATAGGTAATGTATCCATTCATAGGCATAAAAATTTCCCATTTTACATAGCAAAAATCATTCGTTCAAATTGTGGCCTCATCCTTATTTACATTTATCGATATTAACTCTAAGTCATAAGAAGCTTTTAATGCATCTGTTAAGTCCGATAATTCTATCGATCATCAGCTAGAAAAATTACGAAAATGGCGCGCATCCTTACCAGCTCGCAGAGCGCTATAAAAACGAAAAACAACAGGCGACCAAACAGCTGTTTATTTTTATTTCAGTTTGAAACAAACTTTTTAAAAAAGAACACACAAACTCGAAATTTGGCTGATTTTGCTGTTTGTTGCTTTTGATATTTTTTCCAAAATCTGTGGAAGCAGTGCAACGTTCTTTCTCCCATGTATATTCCTATGCTCGATCTAGCCTGCGTTCAGAACAAATGCATCTTTGCGCATTTCTCTTAGGTATAGGTAGGACTCCCGAAAATGCTCTCGACCAATTTGCATACTAAAACTTTTCAGCTGGTCGCCTCTGAATTTCCTCAATATTTTCAGTTTATTTCGGGATTCGGTGGCTACTGAACGTCTGCAAGCCAGACAGTCCAATTGCCAGCGCCATCATACAAAATACTTTGTCAAACCATTCGCAGGAAGTTCTTGTTTTTCGTCATTTACTTTTCCGTTTTTTTTGTTTTTTTCGTTTCTTGTGTCTCTACACATCTGCCTACAGATAGATCAGTTGGTCTCAAAATCGAACTAGACAGAATGATCGTTGCTTTCTCTATCGTTAGAAATATTCATAAGCCGCTCCAACTACAAAATGAAATAACCTGTGAAGTGTAAGAAAAAACAAAACTTTGTCGTCGTGTCGAAAGTGGACCACATTAAGTCTTGTGTTTGAAACATATTTTAAAACACAAATTGCGATTGTTTTATTTAACGCGTAAGTTATGTAAGAATATTTTTAAAAAAAATTTTAGTGCAAGACATTGTGTGACATATAGAAAAGACTCGCGAATAATCCTTGCCAAAAGGAAGAGAAAATGTAAAATAGTTCCCGAACTATTTCCATCGCCTTGTGTTTATAAATAGTTGCAATTCTCAAAATAATCCAAGAGTCCACCCTGGGATAGCTGTCTCCACCAAAATCGAAGGCGAGAAACCAAACGGAAAAGGAAGAAGTTCGGTGATTTCAAAATGAATGTAAGTTATAAAAATATGGAAAGGAAATGATGCCACATTTTCAAAATAACAATAAATTTTGGAAAATGTGTGCAGAATTTCCCCTTGCGGAAGAATATAATCGGTTGTCGACACTCTCTTGAGAATTTAGAATTTTTTTAAGGATTTATTAATAGAATATATAAACTCGCGTATGATTGTATGTATCTTCTTGATGGAAAGCTAAGTGTATTTGGTGCTCTGCAACAGAGTCCGGCATTCTAGATCACTAGTGCAATAGAGTGTCTTCCTTTCTCTGAGAAGAATTAAAACACAAAGAAAATGATGAAAAATAGTTATTTTTATTTTTGTTAATTAAATAGTGTGCTTGTGGGTGTTTATATTTATATTTTGGGGCCGGCGAATTTGAAAGATGCGCTATGTCATCAGCAGGTACTTTCACATCACTATACCCAGTCCTTTGAGAGCAAGATATTCTTATGCTTTACATCGTGTTTACGATGACAAGATCTTTGGCTTTAGGAATTAATTATTTTACAAATTCGAAAAAGCACAATGAGGTCTATGTAAACAAGATATAGAAAGTGGTAGCCACAACTATATAATTTTTGATTGGTGATCAGTTTTAGGGTGATCACGGTTCTGCTTCCAGCCCGGGTTTTAAGATAAATTCAAGGGAAATGTCAATTCATTGGCCCATATCGAGAATATTCGTTTGGTTTGGGTTGTTTTCGAGGCTGCAAAACTATTATAAATTAGGGACGAAAAATCAGATCGGCCCCCCTAGCCGAAAAGGCGTTAGCTTTTTAAATCCAATTGGAGTTGTATTAATGGGGACTTCAACTGGGCTGGACTTACTTAGGATTTATTGAAATCTAGATATATTTGAGCGTTCTCACATTTTTGAAAGATTTAATTACGTTTAGTCTTATTCCAGCACCAACCCAAACACGCTTTTACGTTTCGATCCTATATTATTTGTCCTAAACAATGCGCTTCATTATCACTTATTACAACAAGTGAGTAAGTGCAAGAGTTCGTCTGTGACAAACTTCTATATACCCGACCCAATATACCGTGTAACACCAAATCTTTAAGCTTTTGGCCCGAATTCATATTTATTTGTATAGGCCACGCCCCCAAAAGTGGTCATGGGCTAAAAATTAAAATCAATTAATTGTAATTTCGTTGGAATTATGAGAAAATGCGTTAAAAGCGAAAATTATTAAGAAGAGAAACAGGGTTTTCCTAAAAAGGCCCCCTTAAAAGTGGGCGGAACTCAAAACTTTGCATGCAGCAAACTTATTAAGTAGTTATATATTTTATATTTGTCATAGAATTTTGTTTTCGATTTGCAGTGAACTTTCCGAGAAATTGAGTTTTTAAAGATCCAACATGTTAAGAGTGGGCATGGTCGATACTGTGGACGGTCCAATTTTTGCCTTGTTAAAGGTCTTGGGCCAATATTGCTCAGTACCAAATTTGAGTTCCTTTGACGGATTGAGCCAATTTTCACACTTTGTCTGTGCAACAGAAGAACCACGCCGAATACTAAGTTTCAGCTCTCTAGCTTAATTTTGAAGACCGAAAACCTTCACACATACGGACGGACGGACATATGGCTTTATCGATGCACCTGTCGATCTCGATCATATCTCTAAGAGGTCTTAGGTGTCTACGATGATTATTTTAATGTATTACAAACTATGCATTAAAATAATCATACCCTGGGTCGAGTATAAAAAGGAGGGGTGACAAAACGCCCGTTCGAAAAACACAAAAAATTTGCTTCAACAAAGCCTCGCACATGGGCCGTCAAAAACCTAATCCTAATAACCACAGGTTTTTGATGGCCCATCCTAAATCAAAATCCTAATAAATATGGGAATAGAAATAGATATAATAAATATTTAAGAATTTATCATAAAGGTCTTAAGATTGAAATCTACGAAACTCATGTAAAGGGACATGGTGTACAGTTTCATACGGTTTTGGGTGGAGTTCACGATTATCGAGAAACTGCTCTAGCTGGATATGAATTTTTTACTTCGTCTTCATACAAGCGTTTTAATCGAAAACCTTCCTTCCGTGATTAAATCCTGTTGCGAATGATATGAGTTGAATGACTGATTCAAATCATATGAACTTAAAAGATATGTTGTTTGTCCCCGATGTCAGACAGTTATCAAATTTCTCAACTGATATTTAAAATAAAACAACACTTGGTACCTACTTCAAGAAAAACAGCTGCAAAATAAATGAAAATATTTATTTTATCAAAGGTTGCTTCTATCCGATGGAGCACTTTCTTAGCAGGCGGACCTATTGGTCTACCATGAAAGTCCTACAAAAATTATGCAACAACTTTCCTTGCCAGAGCTCGAAAAAGAGCTAGAAACTTTGAAACTTTTTCGTCGGACTTAAATTCAAGATGGAAGATCACAAAACAGGCAACCAAACTTTATGAACACTGATAAATCATTCAACCTTAACGAAATTAGAATAGAGATGGTTGAAGAGGTTAAGTTCGACAAGCCTGCTAAGCCAAATCGATATTAGCCATTGTAGCCTTGGAATATGATCAGATGAGTCTATTCTTTACCAAAGTAGCCTCTTCACAGTTAAAACGATCTGCACGACTGAAAACCAAAAAACAAGCCTACAAGTCACGTGTTTTGTTTAGCTCACAAATAAAATTCTAATTACAATTTCTATCATCCGCAGTCCGATTCAATCGCCCAATTGCAGTTTCAAAATCAGAAGGATAACAGCGAAATTTGATTTGAAATAGCTTTTGCTTTTGCTGTTTATTCTTGCTATCACCGCAATAGCATCCTATCATGAGTCACACTTCAAGCCAGCCACTCATTTAGTTAAGGGAAATTTTCCGTAAATATTTCTACCAGTCTGAGTTGAAAGACTAACATGGTAGCAAACTTTATGAACGTCACCAATCTGACAGTACGTAAGATACAGATTCTCCTACCCTTTAAGGCCACCCATGTAAAAGGTTATAAGATAAAGACAGTGTTTCCCTGTGGAGACACAATTTGAACAAAATATATGAGAAGTGAACAAGAAGCATGAGCCAACAGATGGTGTGGATGTTGGCTTTCAATTATTTCATACATTTACTCAGTTCAATGTGGTCGGTTTATTTTTAACAAAATCAGTTGGAAGAATCAAATATAGTCATGGGCTTGGGCTATCTCTAATCTTAACAGATTGGTGTAACGCCCACTTGATCTTAAAAAGTCATCACTGACTTTTTAGTCAGAGACCACATATTTGTACTATTCAAAGTACTATTCTAGCTATTCAAAGCATAGTTTAGCCACAGCTACTTTAGTAACAGCTTCTTCGAACTTCGAAATATACTTTGAAGGTCAACGACTATAGGAAAATTTATTTTTTTAGCCCTATTTTCCTAAATCTGCGGCTTATTGAGAATAAGCTGAAAGTTTCATCTGCGCCGCTTCTAAGACCGGTGCAGATTAAATCGCAGACCGATTGCAACAAAGGCGTAGTAGACGTACGTGGCTGACAGAATGTATTTAGCAACGGACACTGATCGAAGAGAACTCAAAGTTCGCAAATTTCGAAAAATGAAATCGAATAAATGAATCAAATTATAAGACGTACAGCTTAGTGTGCAACGTGAGACGCGCAATAATTCATTCGCTTGCAAGAACTGACAGGTGTCCAGGTCATATATAGCTCTTTTCAACATCGTGTGATCTCATTCATTGATCTCTGCTCGTTTCAGATTAGGGACAGCTTAAGATCTCCTTATAAGCTATAACACTGAGCTCAGGGTTTTAATATTTTTTAGTTTCTTGCCAACTTGTATGAGGTTCCATGTGAACACTGCACTTGCGCTTCGAAAGCTAGTGGAGTTATGGTTACCTTTTTGTTATAATAAGCTGGCGATCAAGGAGTTATGACTACATTTAAATGCATAGCAAGTCGCGAGCGGAAGGATTAGATAGCAAAGAATAGTAGAAAAAAGAAGTTCTCGATCCCGTCATAAACGCTGACGAAGCAGTATGGAATATGACAACCCTGCACAGACACACCATAGCCTACCCGCGCAAGTGTTATACCTTTACGAAGAAAATTTATATAAGAAGCAGGGTATTATAAAAGGGAACACAACAATATTGCTAAACCAGCTTCTTCCGAAAGAAGTTATTTGTTAAGAGTAAAACGATTTCTTTCCCCACCTCACTTACTTCTATTTTACAAAGCTCAAATAGGACGTTTCCCATAAGCATTCTTTTCGCTTCTCGATTTAATTCAAAATAAAGTCATTCATTTCGAGATCGTGAGTTATCATGAGTCAATCGATGATCGTGAAACAACAACTAAACTCCAATCACTTTGACACATATTAATGGCACATACATATATATGACACATATTAAATACATATATTAATGGCATTTTTTTTTAATTTATAAGATAAATAGATCGATGAAGAATAGATCTTTTACATTTTTTATATTCTGAACTATTGCACAATTTACAGAGATTTGGTTATACGAACCTTACTACTGATATTTTTTAAATAATAAAAAAAAAATACTCGTACGTAACTTTTTTTCATTCACTCAAAAAAATGTAAAAAATTCCTGAAAAATTTCTTTTGCACGACCTAAAAGGTAAGCTAAAACGCCCCTCAGTTAATGTCCACCTTGAAACACCTACCTATACTTCAGAATAAAATTTGAAATTGTGTAAGGCATATTAATACTTTTATCTATCCCTTTCGCTATACCATTTCAGTGTTGTGGCCTCGCCGTTCCTTTTCCTTAATACATGTAACAAACATATGTATGATCCTGTCTTCAATCTGTTCAATTTCTTCCTTAAATCTACCAATATCTTGGTTCATCGGATTTGGTTTACAAGACAATAAGTTCGCCGCATAATTGTTTCATTCGAAATAGGCAAGCATATTTTTTTATTCTTTGCTTATCGTCCAGCACTTGGCGCCATAAAGCAGGACCGGCAAAATACAAGTTTTAGAGAGCTTGTGGAAATAATGTCTTCCGCGGTCCATGTTTTGCTTTGCTCTGAGTGAAGAGTTAAAAAAATAAATTAAGCTCTTGCAAAAAGCCATATCCCCCGAGGGCGGGTAATTTGGTATACTCTATCAGGTGATTTGGCGCATCCGATTTTTTCATGTTATTGTTTGCAAAGAACGTCTTGCAAGGAACTTCTTACTTATTGCAAAGAACGTACTGCAACTTAACATCCTTCTTTCTCGTAAAAGACTCTTAGTCTTTTCGGGTTCATGGTAAAAAGACACATTCTGTTTTTTTTTTGGCTTAGGACATGAAATTCTGATACTTTTAGAAAATTTTATATGCTGAGGCTTAGCTCTTGATTATAATAGTTTGCATTAAGCTTTGGCTTACGCTTTTAAGGCCCACAATTTTGTGGCTCCATGATTTATTTGGGAAGTCAGAACTCAAATAATTTATTTTGGATATTTATCCTGCTGGACTTGGATATTAGTGGCCTTAACTGCCCGAAACTGTATTGGTTTAAAATTCAAAGAATTTTTTCGAGTAATTCCTATGTCTACCTATCAAAAAAAAAGTATTGAAAGCAATAAAGAATGCCACCAACTAACCAAAAAACTATTTTGTGCTCAATATAGAACACACTTCCGAGGACAAACACACTTCCTGCGAAGCTAAAATCGGAACGGCCAATGCCCAAATGGGTGGTAAGTAAACGGCCACACACATTATAATTTGACAACGCAAACTTTGCATAAAATAAACAAAACTCTATTTTAGACAGAGGCAAATGACCGCATCGGCCCTAAGCCACCGGCCCCACCATCAAATACGACCAACGGATCCGTCAGCCCCCGACCGCCAGCACTGCCGCCCAAGAAAAATCAGGCCGAACCCGACTATGAAGTCATCGAATTTACTGGTCAGCAATATTCAAACGAGCCGACACTAGTGATGCGTCCCAAGACCCCTGGTAAATTTTGAATTGAGAAAAAAAGCACACGCACTGGAGCCATCCTCACCAAATGGCTATTTTCAGATGCAAGACGCCCAGAATCAGCATTGAAATGCACTTTATGCGGCTCCAACAATCCCTGGGTGACGTGTGACGAGTGCGCCCAACAGATATTCTGTGCCTCGTGCGATGATATGTTCCATAAACATCCAAAGCGAAAAACTCATTTGAGAAAAGTAATTATTTTTTTATATCTTTTAATGTTGATCAACGATTTTGTCCATAAACCTAAAAATATCCCACAATTTGTCCTAATTCACACATATACACGCAGGCTATTGAATTGAAACGCGGCAGTACCCCACTCATCCCGCCAAAAGCGATGAATCCACCTGCTCCTGTAGCGCCGCCTCGTCGCAATAAACGGGGAATGCCATCGCCGATGCCCCTTCGAAGGGATCAGGTACGATTCTGCACCATCTCATAAGTTTGAAAAGCAAAAAAAAAAAAATCTAAAATCTAGAAAACCATTTTGTTTTGTTTGTGTTTTCGAAAATGTTATGTTGTTCTGATTCTTCGAGTTGGAAATTGGATTTGAAAACGGTTTGAAAAAAAAATTCCATTTTTTATTTGAAATGCACCTTTATCTTCAAGATATTCTCCATGCTAACAAGAGCTTTTGTCTATTTATTTTTTTCTATATAATTGTTAAGTTTTACAATTTACACAATAAAATCTATCAAACATTCGTTAAAATTGTTGCAAGAGAATTTATTGGTTTGACTAGTTAGACTGGCTGTATTGAAGGCAAATAACTTAAGAAATCAATCCTAGGTCATAGGTTCCGCAGCACCAACAATGCCAACAGCATCGCCCATACCTGGCCAGCAGCAATCTTGGCAAGATCGATTAGGTTCACTGAAATCGGGTTTGAGTCTAGGCAGTCGACCGTTGCCAGAGACGCCCAGGACGCCGAGCGACGGAGTTTCGTCCAGGTCAACCACACCGAATAGCAGGTCGGTCTTTGATGCGATTCAGAGGCCGCCGTCGTTAACGCTGGAGAAAATCAAGAACAAGGCCAGTGCCACTCTAGATAGAATGGCCTTGCTGCAGCAGAGGTACCGTCAGCACAAGGACGCCAAGAGTATGGATAGGACGAATGGCCAGGTCGGAGGCACCCGCGATCCCGTAAGTTGTACTTCATGCATTTCCTCCTTTAGTCGTCTAATCCTTCTATCATGACATAGCTTCTGCCATCTGATCAGTGGTCAAACATATCATCACCCTCACACTTTCGCTCCGGCAGCATGTCATCTGGAATCAATTCATTCGACTTTCCCGATGATTCTCAGTTTAACTTTCACCAGCAGATGGGCATGCGAAACACTCCGGCCGCAAGGAATATGAGTTCTTCGGTGTTCAACCTTAACCAGGTTAGTCACAGGCCAACAAACCACCAGTCGCAAATGTGGCCAGGTGGCAACCAAATGCAACAGGTATGTGGCCCGTATAAATACAGCCCTACACATGATTAATCGTTTTTTTTGACAGGCTCAATCGATGGCTCAGCTTAACTGCATCAACTGCAGCAGCCACCAGACGTGGAATCAACCAATGCAGCCAGATGCGTGGCCAGGTGCTTCGAACGCCAACCTTAACCGATCAAATATGAGTCTGAACGTACCTCACGGCTTTTACCCGAATCCGCATGCACAGCACATGATGCACCCACCACCGGTTTTCATGAACATGCCCGGAATGTATCCGTACCCGATGGCTATGGGAATGCAGCCCATGAGCCCAATGGCTATGCAATCATCAGCCCGCTCGCGCGCAACTTCCCGTGCGGGTTCAAGGGCACCCCCATCACCGCCCTTAAGTCGGAAGTCAATGCAAGTTCGCAAGAAGCGGAGTAGTTACACGGAAAACGAGCTGACAGACGACGAAGATTCAGACAACGATGATCGTCGATCTCTCATGTCACAGCGATCAGGCGTGGTCAATCCCCGACGTGGCCGAAGAGTCTCGAGTGCTTCCCAAGCTCTGCCCTTGGAGGAAGAGGAAGAGCCGAGAACACTGAGGTCAAAAATTCTAACTTCGCGTGATCGGCGGGGACCATCAGTGCCAAAATCGGTCCAGAGTGAGTGGACTCCTGCTCGCCGGCCCTCGACGTCAAGCACTGCGAACGCAAACTTCAATTCATACAAGAAGGTCTATTCGGATTCCCCCATCTCACCAGATTCCGAGGCTTCTGAAGCACCCCCAACCCGAGTACTGGTGCAAGCTAAAATCCAAGAGAAATTAAAAGAGTCCTCAAAGGCCAAGGCGAAATCTGTAGAGCAACCTGTAGAGCAACCCGAAAGCGAAGCCGACGAACAGGTAGAACTGAAAACCAGTCCTCCCGAACTCGATGACAAACCCGAAGAAGATCAGCCCATGGAAGTCACAGCCGAAGACAATAGCTCTTTAGGGCCACCTCCATCCACACCCGATCACGAATGGGAGTGCGAGTTCTGCACCTTCGTCAACGAAGCCAAGACAAAAATCTGCTCTATTTGCTGCAAGACACCGCAGCACGCACCCGCAAAGCACTCGACCCAGCAAACTGCAAGCACATCGACAAAAGTCACCAACGGAATGGCAAAGCTGAAAGTATCACAATCCGAGGAAGACTCCGAGGATCATCTGGCGGCAGCAAAGAAGAAAGGTAGGAATCGAAAAATTTCATTTTTCCTCGGCACCAAAACCAATTAAAACCATAATATTCACTGGTCCGTGTCCTTGGACGCATTTATTGCATCGATGTATTTTTTGTTTATTCAATTTTTCATAATACTATTTTCTTGATGTTGTTGTTGTTGTTGTGCGAAATCACCTTATTCCTGATGAAATACACCACCTTTATAGATATGATCTAAACATTTGTAGTTTAATTTAAAAACAAATGCAACAAACCTTATAAGACGGTTTATACAATTGCGTTAAATAAAAATCGTAAACAAAAACCTTCCAACCTTATAGACAAAGCGTCCGTCGAAGATATTTGGGCAACCCTTGATGAGAACATACAAGCCGAGGCAAGTAAGGCCAAACGAAATGCGGAAAGTAATACTAGCTGGAAGTCGAGAGAAACCAGAAACAAGAAGGCCAGTGTTTCCAAGGAGAAGATTTCAACAGGATGCGGACCCTCACCACCCAGGGAAACTCAGAAAGAATTGAGATCGACAGCGACATCTCCTGTGCCACAGAGCATT
This sequence comes from Neoascia interrupta, assembly GCA_947623515.1. Lineage (NCBI taxonomy): Eukaryota > Metazoa > Arthropoda > Insecta > Diptera > Syrphidae > Neoascia > Neoascia interrupta. The sequence continues at coordinate 44,090,316 of OX392462.1, read as the reverse complement.
GCAACACAGGTTTGTTAAAGCTTGTTGCCGACAGATGTGTAGACATTCGAAATTGTTTAAATTCAAAATCGCTTCTCTTTTCAGACGTACGAGTGCGTACCAAAGCGACGTGAAAACGATCAGGAAGCAGCGGGAACTTCAGCTGATATAACGATCAACGAACTACAGGTACATTTATGTTTGCATTTTACTTTTGCAATTTGGTGGAGGATTCTTATGAAATTTTTTAGATAAGTTTTCCAGTCTGGATAAGATGACTGCGAATTAATTGCAATTTTCAAAAATAGCCAAGGGTTTATTTTCGCTCAATTAGAGGCTTAAAAAGCTTACAATTTGGTTTTATATCCTAATATTTTAAAGTCTTAAGTCAGGTCGGCACTCAGGTATTATTGGACCAATGCTCGACGACATTTGTCTGATACTACGTTAAATTTCTTTGGCTCAAAATACTGACATGACAGTGATCGCAAAACTCATCAGCCTTTACGAGAGTATTTAAAGAATAATTGACAATTAAAACAATTGGTAAAACTTTAGTAAACAAAAATTATTTATTAGCTTCATCACCACTAGTCTTTACATGGTTCAAAACTTAACTTAACTTTCTTCACTCAGTCTTTGAGAGAGTCAATTTATCTCGAGTTAAGCTTGAAAACGGCAATAAAAAATATTATATATGTTGTAAAAATGTTGTTTAGTATATTTGCGATTTTATGTTTTTCTTTTCTTTTCTTTTAATGGCATTTTCCGACTTTTATTGCACATTTTCAAACCCTTCTCGATAGCTCTTTTGTTTCGAGTGCCATATGCATAAGATCTAGGTTGACGAGTTTTCAAATGCTGCCATTGCAGTGCAGTAAATAAAAATTCAAATACGGCATCTTCGTCCGTCTGTCCGTCCAATCACGTTTTAACTTCTGACCGGTAAATCGTATGAACACAAAGCTTGATGTGCTTTTAAGCTGCGGAAATAGTCAGAGAAGCCAACGAGAACAATTTTTTTTAGCACAAATAAGGGTCTAATCACAGTTTGAGGCTTCAAGCGAAAATGGATTAAATGTTTTTCAGTCCCTTTTTTTAAGAAGTTTGGAAGGCAAGTACGAACAAATCTAATTTTCAGAAAATATTGAAAGGTTTTTGAAAAATGAATAGTTGATAATCAACAACACCCCTGAGGAAGTCGACAAATAAATCGACGAAACGTCGGGAAAAAAATGGAATAAGTTCTTTTTTTCGCATTTAAAAAAAACAACGACCTGAAAGCCCATTTCAAACACTTTAAAGTTCTTATACTGGTCTAAGCAAACAACCAAAATCGATGACGTTTTTCAAAGTGTTTGAGGCCATAGCTTTTGAACAAAGCACAAATATGTAGCTGCTAGCAACTATGTTTATCGTAACTTTTGAAAAAACAATAGATTTAAAAACAAAAAAGAAAACAAGTGAGTAAGTGCAAAAGTTCGTCTGTGGCAATCTTCTATATACCCAACCCTATATACCGTGTAACACCAAATCTCAAAATTTTTTGTCCAGAATTCATATATAATTCGTAAAGGCCATGCCCCCAATAGTGGGTCTGGCCAAAAAATTAAAATCAATTAATTGTTATTTCGTTAGATTTATGACAAAATGCGTAAAAACCAAAAATTATTTCGGAAAAAACAGTTTTTCCCTAAGAAGCCCCCTAAAAGTGGGCGGAGCTCAAAAATTTGTATGGACCAAACTTTGCAAATGGTAATATCTTTAATATTTGTCATATAATTTTTTTTCGATTTGGAGTCAACTTTCCGAGAAATCGGGTTTTTGAAGATCTAACATGTTAAAAACGGCCATGGTCGATATTGTGGGCGGTCCAATTTTTGGCTTGTTAAAGGTCTTGGGCGAATATTGCTCAGTACCAAAATTTAAGTTCCTACGACTTTTCTAACTTGACCAAAAGGCATTTTGAAAGAAAACGTGAAATAGAGGTTGTCTCACATTGAGGCCAGTAGTGGGCGTGGTCGTTGAAGGACTAAGCCAAATTTCACACTTTGTCTGTGCAGCAGAATATCCAAGCCGTGTACCAAGTTTCAGCTCTCTAGCTTGATTTTGAAGACCTACAACCTTCACACACAGAGACGGACGCATGGACGGACGGACATGGCTAAATCGATTCAACTGTCGGTCTCGATCATATCTCTAAAAGGTCTTAAGGGTCTACGATGATCATTTCACTGTGTTACAAACTATGCATTAAAATTAACATACCCTCGGTCGGGTATAAAAACATAAGCTTAACAGTTTTTCTTAAGAAAAAAATATAAAAAAAATAATGAAAAGTTTTTCGCCAGTCTTTATTTTAGATTAACGAAACTAAAGAATCACACTATATAAAAACAGTAGCCAGCACTAAGAAAAATATATACAGCGGACTGTAAAATATATCTGGAAATAATTCTATTAATTACATAGAGTTTTAAACTTCAACAAAAGCCGAGGGACCGCTTAGAGTTTCTCTAATACTTTGCGCTATCAATGGCTATTTTTTTTTACGACATTTTTTAAAGATCTTAAAATTTTTAGAATTTTCTTCACACGTTTTATATATGTACAAACCTTCCATTACATTGGGTTTTACTTACAATAAAGTAGATACCAGAATATTTTGAAAAATAATTTTTGAAATGTTTTTGAAGCTTTCGAGCTAAATCTCAGAATTCGGTAAATATTCAAAAATGTCTATAGTTTTCCCAGTGTTTTAAAACCATTTGGGGTCATTTCATCGGACACAAATTTTTTTTTTTACATTTTTTTTTTTTCATCATCATCATTTTCGGATTCCGCTTATCCTTTAAAAGGGTCGCGGAGCGAGGGTGGCTAAATGGTCCTCGGGACTCAGAGAGGTTTTTTACCTGATCCCACCACCTGTTTCTTGGCCTACCAGGGGGGCGACGCGCTCGCATCTCGGCTAGCATGACCTGTCTAGGAAGTCTGTCATCGGGCATGCGAACAACGTGCCCAAACCATCGAAGAATCGATCGCTCCACTCGGAGAAGTAGCTGCTCAACATTAAGATTCCCACGAATACTGACGTTTCTCACTCTATCCCTTAGAGTAACACCAGCAACGCACCTCAGGAATCTCATTTCGGCAGCTTGAGCCCGCGATCGAATTCTTTCGGTCATTACCCAAATTTCATGACCATAGATGAGGGTCGGAACAAACACTGAATTAAAAACTGAGATTTTTGCTTTCACTCCAAGCTCAGCTTTCCTGATGACCGGCCGGCGCAGTTCCTTTACTATTGCTCCAGCTTGGCCAATTCTACAGGACAACTCTGTATCACTCCTTCCATCTTTCGTGAAAAAGACCCCGAGATACTTAAACTTCTCCACCTGTTTTAATGGAACTCCATTTATGTGCAGTTCCATTAAAACAGGTGGAGAAGTTTGAGTATCTCGGGGTCTTTTTTTTTTTCATTTTAAAAAATGCGTCAAAATTGCAGTTCTAAAACTGTTAAGCCTAAATTCGATTCTAGCTTTTGCGTAAGCTTCGGTTGCTCCGTATGATCCCCAAATATCGGCCTTTTGAATAAGGCACCCATAACTAAAAAGTTATGACCTCAAACACGTTGCAAACAGGCTCATATTTTTCATTCCTTATTCTCAAAAACTTTTCCACAATTTGCAAAAAATCGATTTTAATATGAAAATTCAATATTTGTTTACTGTATGTTTCGATTTTTTTTGCTGTAAAACTTTTAAATAAAAGTGGCAAAACACTTTTTGTTTTTTTTTTTTTGACATAAAAATTCAAAATGTAATTAAATCGTTATGTGTATATTAAAAATGTCCCTTGTATGCGTTCTCATTTTTTTCATGGACTTTTTGAGTGTACCAAATATGAACCTAATTTAAGCATTAAAGAGGTTATTTTTCACAATATTCCGGCAGGTATCTTAACGGTTATGCCGATTGTAATGAATCAGCATGTTAAGATAATTCAAAATTTTTTCAACAATTTCAAAAATGTTGTTTCGAACTTAAATTTTTCTGAAATAGTTTAAAAGCAAAGTAAAATCCGTGTTTTTTACCCTTATCTTAGGATTCTGTGCTCAGATTATTGGCAAAAATAGCCGTTGCCAGCGCAGAATACTTAGGGATGACATAAAAATGTGACGGTATAAGAAAAAAAATTCTACGCTTTTTGGATTTCAAATGTAGATAAAATTAGATTATTATTTTGCTAATATCAATATGCAAATTAATTACAACATTATTTACTAATTTTCTATAAACCTAATTTAAATAAATAAATAAATAAATAGAGTGGCGCAACAGCTCGAGGTGAACCAGGGCCAACTTCTCAACAATGTATGCTGTGTGTGTTAATTTCTTCACATACAAAGGGACCTACAGTTTTTTGCCGAATCCAAACGGCTCTTTGAGAAGTTTTTCAAGACAATTGTTACTCTCGGATGGTTTGTCAGGCCCTCGCGAAGGTGGGGGCCGTGAAAAAGAACGAGTCTTTTTTTTTCTGGTGACGATGGTAGGGATTTGAACCCAGACCTCCGGCGTAGTAGGCACACACACTAACCACTACGCCACGGCACCCCATAAACCTAATTTAGTATAGTTAAAATTTGGAAAATTGTTTTTATATTGTGGTCTGAGGGACATTTTAGTAGGCACTGTAAAATTTAAATTCTTGTATTGCAAAGATGGCAAAGTGGATAGGCTCGGTTTTGTCAATCAAGTAGATGTGGGTAAGATTTGTGTGTTCCAATCGAAGTCTAAGAAAACGCGTTTTCATTTTCCGTTAGCAGGATAGTGGATCGCGAGATTGATCGAGATTTACCCGCCATCTTATCTGTTTTTAATTCCATTTCCAAGTCTAAAAAATGCGTAAAACCCGTAAAAACGCGTTCGACCAACCAAATACTTCGTTACTTTTATTTTTTCTCCAAATCGTTGACGAAAATAACTTCTATTTACTTTCAGAATCAATCGTACACACCGCCCACCAGGCATTTCAGTCCCAAGGAAATCTTCCCACCCATGCAAGATGCGGTCTCGTCACGAGAAGCCGAAAACTTTGCAAACTTGGAAAGAAGCCTACGTTTCTACAAGGATATGTCGGTCCCACAGGGCGAACGCTATCGCAGCTCCAACGATATACGATTAGACGAACCCCAACCAAAGCCATCGGCATCGGATTACTTAGCCATGCAAAAGGTTAGTGGGGCCCACTAAAATTCACATTTCCTCCTAACATTGTATACATTCCCCACCATTCATAGGCTCAAATGTACCACAATGACAATTTCTTTGACCAATATGCAGCGTCTAAAAGAAATGAGCCCACCAGAGACCCCGAGATTGAGCTTTTCATGATGTTGAAAGTATGTGTATAGATGGCATGCAAAACTATCTTTTCATTACGCTTGCTAATTCTTGATTTGTGTAAACATAAAAACAAATTTTTCTTATAAAATTATCACCTTTAATAGGAAGCCGAGCACTATAAATTCACGGCCGAAGAGCTGCACGCAGCCCTAAAGCATTGCGGCGACACACATCCGATCGTGTGGCTTCGCGAAAACTGGTCAAAATTGGTTCAAACCGTTCAGGGTCTGGCCACAAAGTACGGACAAGAGAGAATCGAAAACGTCATAGGCACAATATCGGCAATCGAGGCCAGAGAAGCCTTACGCATGCACGGCGGTAATGTTTGGCAAGCTATTTCCGAGTGCGTTGAACAGAGACAGCGGAAATACCTTGACATTTCGGCCAAGGGAAATTACTCTAGAGAGGACATTGTCACAGCGCTGACGGCTCATCATGGAAATGTGGAACTGGCCCTGCTGGACTTGAGTAAATCTCAGCTGAAACCGTTTCTCATGAGGGTCTGGGGTTCACCCGGCGGTGTCGAAAACGAGAGTGTTAATTACATGCTGCCGCCACCGGCTCCGAAAACTGGTTAGTACCCAAAAGGCGCGAACGTTTATTTGAGTTATTTGCAAGCGCTAATTTGCACTATTTTTATAATGCTTTCGAAAATATCGTTTTATATATATGTTTGAGTTGGATTAAATTAGATTAGATGAAAACCCGCCTTTTGGTTGTTTTTTTCTTTTAAAAGTTCACTTCCCTTTCTCTTTCCCGACTTGATCTAGAAATCAGTTCGCCAATTCATGAATTTCTAAACGCTAACGCAGAACAGCTAACATTCCCACCAGATCAGGCTCAATTCAGAAACACATCGTCGGTGTCGAATTTGTCGGCGCACAGCTATGACGAAGCTTATGTTTCACAAAACAAGAACGTCCTGAGGGACCTGGAAAACCTGATTTCCAACATGGAGCAATCTCAGGCAAAGCAAAATGGACAGATTCTTCGCAGCATGGAAGATATGTTGGGCAACTTGTTGGCCAATAAGACGCTAGAAGCTGAACCTGACGTTGAGACGGAGAGGATTTTGATTAAGAGTCCGATTCCTATGAACCGAGGCGAATCACATAGGGCAACGGATGTGAAAAACTTTATATGGCAGCACATACAGGATATCAATCCTATCCTTGCCGAGCAGGTTGAGAAAGAGCTTCTCGAGTCACAGGAGAGAGATGAAGCGGAACAACCTGCAGAGACAGATCCAATAGATCAGGATGAGTTTCTAATGGAGGAAGTCATTAAGCCAAATTTGAAGCACAGCACAGTTGAAGATGTGCCTGTCATCGACATGGATGAGGTAGAGCCAGTCCCTAATTTTCAGCCAGACAAAGACAGGTGTTACGAAAGAACACATAAGGACGAGGTCAAGATGAAATCGTTCAGTGACGCTCCTCGAATTGTATTTGATATGGCCATAGCCCCTGAGGATGAAACCAGCGAGGAATCTAGCGAGCAAGAAGAGCAATCGAGTACAGAAGAAGATAGTCAGGAGGAAATGTCATCGCGGGGTCCTCAAATGAATGAAGTGACAACTGAAAGTGAGGCAAAAACTGAAGAAACAAAAGATAAGGAGACTGAAAACGAAAAAAAGGCGCCAAGTGTTGAAGTTCGCTCTAAAACTGAAGAAATTGAAGATAGTGCACCAAGTGAAAGTGGCGAAAATATTTCAGAGCCTGAAAGCAAAGCAAATAAGGGCTTTTTTAAGGGCTTTTCCCTCAGAATCGGTTTGAATAGTTTGAGAAGAAATCGAAGGCAAAGAAGTAGAAGGTCAATCAAGAGAGAGAAGAAAATTGTTGAAGCTGTTCAAAGTTCAAGCACACAAGACGTTGAAGATCCCAAATTGTTGGGAAACGATAAAGTAAAAAAAGATATTTCTACAGAGAAAAAAGATGAGGAAGTGAAGCTGCCACTGCAAAATGAGCCAGTTAAGGCAATTATAGTGCAAGAAACTCAGGTTTCGGCAAAGCCAAGCACGAGCGCACAAAAGCCCTCCCAGATTCCATCACCAAAAGCAAGTTTGAACCAGACAAAACAGCTAGGCCCAAATGAAGGTCGAGAAAAGACTGAAAACCAAAGAAAAGTTTTAAACAATGAAGATACTCCAGTAGCAAGTGGTAGCTCCATTTTGAACTCTGAAGAGCAAGTACCCATCGCTCACAGAAGGGAAGAAAACGATGAAGCGTCAAATGTTGCAAAAGTCGAACCAAATGAAGATAAATTAGATCCTAGCAAAAATGACAGACCAGATACTGAAGTCAAGACATCCGACCAAACACTTCCTCAACTAACTAAGAACAGAAAGACGAAAATGAAGAAAAAAAATTTAAGAGAAGAAAGGCGAGGAGTCAGCAATAATGAACAAAAACCTGGCTCGCAACCAAAAGAAGATCCTTCAATTTTAAAAGCTCCGCCAAGCAACTTACCTACGAGTAAAGTTGAAACTAGCCACGATTCAAATGCAACAAAAGCAACAAGTGAAGAAAATACGAAGATGACTGCCAAACAAGCACCTGATAATGAAGAAACAATTAAAGAAGAGACTAGGCTTAACCAAAGCTCAGGCCAAGCATTTAATGAGAAACAAACACAAGACGGACCTAGTTTGGAGCTTGTGCCCAATAAGCTAAATGAAGATAAGCCTGGACCAAGTAAGAGTTCCAGCGCTCGAACACATTCTTCAAAAATAAAAGGTAAAAGACAAAAAGAAAAAGAAGCTGAGTATGTTCTTGAGAAACGAGATCATGCGCCCAATGAGTTGAATGAAGATAAGCTAAAAAGAACTGAGATTTTTAGCCCTGAGAATGCTGCAACAATTTCTTCAAAACAAAAACATGCGAAAAAAGAAGGAACAGAAACCGATCACGTTCTTAATAAACATGGACGCTTACAAGTTAACGAGGACCAAACTTTGAGCTTACCATCAGAAGCTGAAGTGAAGACAATTGCTGAAGAAAACAGTGGTACACACATTGAAGAAAATATTATACAAAATATTTTAAAAGGAAATGAAAAAGAAGAAAGTTTACAAGCTTCCAACAGTTTTGCAAACGACACAGCCAAAAATGAAACACCTGGGACAAGATCTTCCAATAGGAAAGTGTCTTCAACTGAACTTAGCGCAAAGAAGAAAGCAGTCTCTAAAATTCCTGTAAGAAGGGCTACCAGCTCAACAAGTATTAAGTCCATTGAAACTGTTCAGACTTCAGTAGCAGACGAAGAAGAAAGTCTTCCAAATGATGATGAGGTTTTCTACGATGACGTTCAGAGTTCTTCCGACGAAGAGGCTGATTTTTATAATATTGAAGATGAGCATGTCGATGAACCAGATCTTTTGCCAATAGAAATTGTCGCTGCTAGAGCTGAAGATGAAACCTCTGACCAAGAGTTATACAGCGTTGCGAGTGACGAGCTTGCTCCTGAGGACACTAGGGAACTTATGCAGTCTCCTACATCCGAGACAGAAGTTCTACTAATTTTAGACAATGAGCAAAATCTGCAGGCACCCTCACCATCTTCCAGTACAACAATTCCAGGATCTAGCAAATCCAAAGACTTTAAGTATTCAGATTCGACAAAACAAAATCTTTCTGAACTTGTTGAAGATACCCAGCGTTTGATAAAACAAATGAAAGAAGAAATCAATATTGATATGGCAGCTTTTGATTCAGAAGATGATTACAGTGAAGATTATTCGTATGAAGAATATGACGAAGAGTATGAAGATGAAGAGGACGAAGAAGATAGCGAAGAAAATGAGGAAGAAGAAAGTGGAAATGAAGAGGTTTACAGCAACGTTGAGTTGGAGAGTACATCAGATGGAGCTGCAAAAAATGAGGGATCATTGAGAGATGAAGAAGAATACATTGACATCGAAGCCGAAGAAGAACACTCGCAAATCATTTCAGAACACATCACAGACACACAAAACTTATCATTTAATGCTTTAGAGTTTGATTCGCCTAGAGGAAGCTTGACTAATCCAAATGCTCTGACAAACGAAGATACTAACATGGTTTCAGAAGTTTTAGGTTCTACACCGAATGATTCAACTTTGTCTAAGGAAATCATTCAGTCTCAAACGAACGAAACAAATCAAAATAGTCAAAGTAAAGAAAGTGTTCAAAATCCGCTCGATATGGAAGAATTTGCAGATCGTGCCGGTGGATCCATAAACCGAGAGCAGGAAGGAAACGGAATACAAGTTGAAAATAAATCTTCCGCCTCAGACCAGTTGGCAGATCGTCAAAATATTGTCGAAGATCACATCGAAAAACATGTTTCTCCTCTTAATGAAGAAGGCAAGGAAAATGTAACTAGAACTTCTGATTTTACCGGCATCCACAATGTGGCCCAAGAGCGTAGTATAACCCCTTTTGCCGCCAGCAAACAAAGTGAAGAAACCGCCACCCTAGCAAAAGATCGGATGAGCACTGCGAGAGACGCTCCAACATCTGACGATCGTGATATCGTATCTACAAAGCATAATACCAATAGTAAGCAAAGTGAAACAACAGATTCTACTGAACATGAGGAATATGCAGAGGGCGAAGAGCTTTCTTCATATGTGAACAACAAACAAATTGAAGAGCCAAGCTTTTCCCAGGAAAAACCTCTAACGCTGCCAGCGGATTTGAAAAAAATGCGCAGCACATCTCAATCTTTAGATATAAACACACCCTCAAGTAAGAGTCTTGTGGCCCCGGCCTCTGAAGCATCATCTTCATCAATGGACGAAAAAAATATTGAAGATCAAAATCTTCCACAAGAAAAGGCCGAAACTCAGGTAGCAGACTTACATAATACACCCAACACTCAGTCCCTGAGACAGACTACTCAAGCTTCACCTTCATCATCGAACAACAAGCAAATGGAAGATCAAAATCCTCAAACTCAGAAGGCAGACATGGGAAATGCACCCAGCAAACAGTCTATGAAACAGGCTTCTCAAGCGTCATCATCATCAATGGACAGCAAGGAAATTGAAGAAACGATTGTTGCGAAGGAAAATTCATCAACGCAAGTGGGAAGCTTGGATGATAAATCTAGCTCATCGCAATCTCTAGACATCGAGGTACATGCAACTGACAATGGTGAACGTAAAGCTCACTTTTCTACCCAAATAGACATTGTTCTGGAAAAAGTTTCGGCAGAAGCAAACAATGCAGACACCAAGGACACTACTTCAAGTCCAGCTTCTTCTAAAAATAAGTTTTCTTCGAGAAACACGCCTTCGCCCTCTGCTCCTCCTGTAACAACCGAACTTGCTGGTGAAGAAAGTTTAACTATGAAGGCGAATACGTCGTCAAAAGGCCTAATACCAATTCCGATGAAACTTGAAAACAACAAAGACCAAGCTCACGCAGTTCATGATAAGATTTCTGGGGATTCGATCCAACAAGAGGATGACAATGCCCCCAGCACATCACATGCGTCAAGTGCTCGAAAGTCTCCTCCAAAGAAATCTGTTAGCAAGATTCCAACACCCAATGGCAAGGTTAAGCCCACTTCTATACCTACCCGATCAAAGTCCTTTTCCGGACCGACACCAATTGGCATTTCTTCAGTGCGTGCGATCCAACAGGAGCTCTTTAGCAAACCGTCTCAACTGACAAAGCCGTCGCCCTCAACTCAGAAGCCTGTCCCTCCGAAAATCGTCAGAAAGAAATCCATAGTAGACGCGATTTCAAGGTTCACAAAAGTGACTGCTGAGCACCCCGTACAAAGATCGAGAACTCAGCCCAAAATTTCCAAGATTCCCAAAAAGAAATACCACGAGACGTGCTTCAGCGATGATGATTACCAAGCGACTTCATCAGAAGAAGAAGCACCAGCACCGATCGAAGTACGCTTGAGAAAGCAGAGCGCTCCAGTTTTTAGAACATATCCCAGTATTCAGGAGCCTGAAATTGAAAGTCCTGAGGTGAGATAAAATACATTTTCGCATCAGGACACTGTTTCTGAGATATTTTTTTAGATTTTAATAAGGAGATTCATCGAGGATTCGTTGGTGACCAACTTGGCGGAGGCGCAAATAGCAGCCGCACTGGTCGGCCTGAAGTTCCAAGAAGACGTATCAATCTGGGCAGCAAAAGAATGCTGCGATCTTGACCAAGCCATATCACTGCTGCAACAGGAGTGCGAGCTCTGCATGGGATCGTACCCTATGAACCAGATCGTCTCGATGCTAAAGTGTACACACAAGTGCTGCAAGGAGTGCGCCAAGAACTATTTTACGATTCAGGTAAGGAGCCTTCGTTTTGTTCTATGTTGGATCTTGAGAAATTGAAGTATATTTTATAGATCACTGATCGAAGTATTAACGACTGCAATTGCCCGTTCTGCAAGGCACCCGAATTGCACGATCCCAAAGTCAACGAAGACGAAAACCTTGAATACTTTTCGAATCTCGATATCTTCATAAAAAATATCGTCGATCCGGAAGTGCATGAACTGTTTCAGCGCAAACTGCGAGATCGGACCTTAATGCAAGATCCAAACTTCAAGTGGTGTATACAGTGCTCGTCGGGATTCTTCGCTCGGCCTAAACAAAAGAGACTCATATGCCCGGACTGTGGGTCGGTAACCTGCAGTCAGTGTCGGAAGACGGTAGGTTCTGCTCCAACAAGATCGCCAAAAAGTTTATAGCGCTGTTTTACTCTTTTCAGTGGGAGAAACAACACGAAGGTTTGACCTGCGAGAAATTCCAAGAATGGAAGGATGCCAACGATCCTGAGATACAAGCAAAGGGAGTCGCTGAGCATTTGGCTATAAATGGCATCGATTGTCCCAAGTGTCGCTTCAAGTATTCCTTAGCCAGAGGTGGCTGCATGCATTTTACATGCACGCAGTGTAAGTTTGAGTTCTGCTACGGCTGTAGCAAACCCTTTATGATGGGAGCCAAGTGCACCATTTCGCCGTATTGCTCAAAGCTGGGCCTGCATGCCCATCATCCTCGCACTTGTCTGTTCTATTTGCGCGACAAGCATCCTCTGCAATTGCAGAATCTTCTCAAGCAGAACAATGTCAGTTTTGACGTTGATCCGGTTGGTGATGATGCTAGTGCTTCGTCCAAATGTCCCATTCCATTGCAAAAAGAAACACCCAAGGGGTTGGTGGATGCTGTATGCAACGCCGATGTACAGGAAAACAATGCCGGACTGTGTCGGTAAGTTTGCGCCTTCGCCTTATGTCAGTTGTATGCGAGACTTTATCGTTTGAAACTTTTAGCCAACACTATGTTGAGTATTTAGCCGCGAAGGTATCGAAAGCTGGCATCGATCCATTACCAATACTTGATCTCACGGATTGCGTGCAAGAGTTGCGAAGACGAGGACTTCCCTTACCCGAACGTGGACCTTGGGATACAGACGAAATCTATCGAAATATGTGCTCTAAGGTTTGAAAAACTAAGTTATAGCTAAGTCAGATTAAAGCGACTTGTCTTTTTCTTAAAAGCTTCTTAATGTTAAATTTCAAAAAGATCCCAAATTTTGAAGCCGTTTTCGTTTTTTTTTTATTTTTAGGTCATAAAGGAGAAGATTCCCATAAGCTAACGATGACGGATACTTTGGGATAATTTGTTTTTAATTTTTTATTACAAAATATATTATCAATTTATTTGCTTGCAATATTATGCAAATTAAATGCTCAAATTACAGAAAAAAAAAACTTTAGATTAGATCTGCTTTAATGCATTGCATGTGTCGTTTTATTAATTGCGATGATTGACAATTATTAAATTGTACAAAAGATGACTTTTCTAAGTGTAAAATGCAGAAGTGAAGTCTCCGAAGAAGAGGTAGGTGCTAAAAACTTTCATATTTGAAAATGACCTTGTCGGACTGTCGGACTTGTAAACAGATCATCAAACTTTGGGCGTTTTTTGGGGTTTCCTTCAGAAAAGTTCCATGTACAATTCATGACCAAAAAATGTTCACATTATTTGCAGCAATAATCAAAAATAATAATCAAAAATACGGTCTCCAGCTGCAAAGTTAAGTTTGTGGCCGAAAGGAATAGAAGAAATAGAGGAATGCACGTGAGATAAATATTTTTATAAAAAGTCAAACCAAATCAGGTTCCAAGAAGTACAGGGAACTGTGCAGAGACATTAATTTAGTCCAACGAAAATTGCCGCAGCCACATCGTGAAAAACATAAATGAAAATTGAAGTCTTTTATTAGAGCAAAGGTATGAATGCACGAACTACTTCAAAAGGATTGCGGTGGATTAATTAAGTTAGAAAAAGTTAAAATACGACTGCGCCATTTTTCTAGTTAAGAACTTTTTAACTAAGCGAAGAAGGGACGCGATTTCTTTTTTCGATACGGGAGCATCGAACAGTCTAAGCAACAACAGAGCATGCAGCTGGAAGCGAAATGATCACGGAGCCTGTTTTTGAAAAAACAATTCACTTTTTAACAAAAAACTTTTTCAAGATCTGGATGAAGAGGAAGGAAACACCACCCCCACCGTTGCCTGCATGATTCCTTCCCCACAAACGCAATCTTCACCTTAAGAGACTTCCTAACACCGGAGAGTGGTCACAGCCAATTTCGAGGTATGACATTGATGATTGCGAACACCAGACATAGCAAAAACCTGGAGGAAGCACCTGTGTAAGGGGCCACCAATATTCCTCGAACCTCTAATTCCGAGTATAAGAATGGTCAAATTCTGACTTTTTCAGAGAGTTTTGCATGCCAGAAAACCCTGATACCAAAAAGTTGGTCATTCTTGGACTACTATAATTCAAATCAATAAAGGCAGTAGTCCGATACGAAGCGAATGATGGCTTTTAGAAATAATCAAGAAGTTTGTAACCCCGGTTGGTTTTATGTGTAATCTTGAATATTCTCGAGTCTCATGTAGAGCCAAAAAAGCTGGTGTAGGCTCAGATACGTTGTACGAGAGCCGAATGGCTGGATAACGACTATATCTATGTCGTTTTTAATATAAGACTAGTTAGCCAAAATGCCTATTGTGAGTGAATTTAAAAGTGAGTGGGTTTAAAAAAAATTGCAGTCTTTCTTCTAATGGTTGCATAATTAAAGGTAGAGCAAATATAAATTCTATCTAAATAGTTAAAGAGTATTGATATGTATTGGGGCCCAGATCCAGCCCAGACTGTAGCGCCACCTTAAATAAGTAAGACTACATAAAATATAGGAGCCTCCCTTAAAGATTTCAAGACACCTTTGGGTACCTTTATTAATAAACCACAAAACATTACGTGCTATAAGGAACCGCGCGCCGCTACCCTCTGACACATGGGAAACCCAACAAACGATCCAATTAATTTATTAATCGCAATGACCAACGTTTCCTATGCAAAAAATAAAAACTTTCATAGCGATACACAACGACATTGGGTTATCTACTACCCTACATCGGTGTACCCTCAATAATTCTATAAACAAGGGAGCAGTGTTGCTGAATAGGACTTTGATTGTCAAAGCAGATTGCGAAAACGCCTAATTGCAGGCTGCAAGGTTGTGATTTTTGCTTGCCGTATGTCATAGCAACCGATTCATGAAAGTGCAGAGTGCGCAGCACAAGTAGTTGCACGATAAATCGGTTGGCATTGGCATGACAGGTATGCGACAAGGCCTTTTAAATAATTTTTTATAGATGTTGAAGGGACAAATTAAAGCGAGAAACTATAAGGAATCGTATTTTACCGCACCGGTTTGCTGT
Source organism: Neoascia interrupta (assembly GCA_947623515.1). Classification (NCBI taxonomy): domain Eukaryota; kingdom Metazoa; phylum Arthropoda; class Insecta; order Diptera; family Syrphidae; genus Neoascia; species Neoascia interrupta. The sequence continues at coordinate 44,075,191 of OX392462.1, read as the reverse complement.
CGGAGAAGAAGAATAAACTTAGGGGCAAACTTTTGGAAAAAATTAAGTGACGTATAAAACTTTGGTAGGAGCCATCTAGCCCGTCAAAATCTCGTTTGTCGAATAATAAACTGGGATTTACGGGATGCTATATTAAAAGAGAGTGGGTGCCGTGGCGCAGTGGGTAGTGTGTGTGCCTCTGACGCCGGAGGTCTGGGTTCGAATCCTGCCTCTGCCACCTGAAAAAAAAGACTTGTCCTTTTTCACGGCTCCCACCTCCGCGAGGGTCTGACAAACCCTCCGAGAGTAACATTTGTCTTGAAAAACTTCTCAAAGTGCCGTTCGGAATCGGCAAAAAATTGTAGGTCCCCTTGTATGTGAAAAAAGTATAGCACACACAGCATACATGGTTGAGAAGTTGGCCCTGGTTCACCTCGAGCTGTTGCGCCACTCTATTTATTTATTTATTTATTTATATATTATTTATATATTATATATATATATTAAAAGAGATTCTTCAGTAGTGTATGTGAGCTGGTAGCTGTTTGCGGCCACCAATTTTTCTAAGTCAGTGGCGACATCGATTGCAACATTATGACAATGGCTCACAGATTGCAAGATAAGAATTGGGGAGCAGTAACCAATGACTGTATACAGTTGACTATATGTAGGCTTATTTACAGACCATCGAATTCGCCCTCAATAAAACATGAAATTTCATTTGAGTTCCCCACTGAGGATTTATTAAAACTAAAATACTAATAAGCTAAGCGTGCCGAAAAAAAAGGGCCTGAAGACGACGCTGGCGGGATGTCGCAAAACAGAGGGGCAGGACGAAAAACAGTGACAAAAGCAGGACACTTCTATCAGGCAGCATCTAACATCCGGTCGTCGAGTCTTTCCGTTTGGCTTCCCTGTGCTGTGGGTATGTTCACTTGAGATTATGTGTGGTTGGCTGCGCCGGGGTATGTTCGGCTCATTAGGCTTACGGTGTCTGTCCTTAGGCTTACGCCACACTGGTACAATGAGTTGTCTCTGACGAGTTACCTTAAGAGTTAACTTAAAGCGAAAAGGCTGTTGTCTCTGTCATTTGCAGTTGTAAGGTTAAAGGCATCTGAGGACAAAAATTATTAGGCTAAAGACACTCAGGCTGAACCAAAATTAAGAGACTGCAGCTGATGAAGAGGCAATGATGGTGGTCCAAATTAACCTCCATCACGGTGGTAGTGGTGAAGATTAAAGGGACTAGCGAGAGCTTTAGCGTAAACTTACACGCCTTACGACGACTTCAGAAGACGCTAGTCTCAGCGTTCAAACTAAATTTAAAAATTAAAAAAAATATATTCTAAGGTCGCAATGCTCATCATGCCATCTAGAGGAGCACAGACGCACTGATGTCTCAGTGCATCAGCATCAAAAAAAGTTTGACGAAATAGTCAAATGCATTACCGCGATGATCTCTCGCTGCTTCGAAAAATCCCGCTCCAACAGCGCCAGACGGCGGAAGAAATGCCGTTCCTAGTGGAACCTCAAGATTGGTCCTGAGCTCATTATGCGAAATCATCATAACGATTTAGGCGAAACCTTGCAAAAGAGGCTCTACTTCAAGGCGAGCGTAAAAATCTTCAAAAAATATATTAGATTCGCTAAGAAAAATGCTTGCCAGTGTTTCTACAAATCGGTCCAAACGACAACTCTTCAAAGCACCAATACCGCTTTTGGTATTAGGAAGTCCAGGAAGATAAATAAGCAGGACTGCATTACTTAAGAAACGCTGGATGAATTGCATATCCATGCCGTTAGCATTAACGGAAACGTTCTGCTCCGCGGTTTCACTGATGTCCACGGGATATTGGGGGAGAAATAAGGAGATGTTAGAAGAATTGAGGCAGCAAACATTAGAATGATGAAAACTACTCTCAGAGGGACGATTTATATTCGATCAATAATGCTCCAAAAAGCACGGGAAATCATAATTTCATATTGGAGGCTCTGCTATCTTCTCTGAACTTGAAGAGCAGTCCTGGTAGTATGCATCCTGAAAGCTGGCAAAGTTACACCACAGGAAAAAGGGGCCAAAAAGCAAACCTTCGTTCATGCTCAAGACGATGGAACGATTTATTGACATGTATGTCAGAAGTATTATTATTAATCTACTTAATTTGTGGTTTTGGTTGTATACCCGGCCACCAGCAGATTTGCTCTACTACTATAGGTTCTGAGCAGGAATTTCGGGTTTTTTTCTCGAGAAATTTGGGTTTCACCCTCAAATCACCCAAAAAAAACACTTAATCGGGGTGTTTTTGTTATATTCGCGCTTTGAGTTTTAAGTGGTGTCAAAAAAATATGATTTCACCTTTAATTTGAATATAAAGTAATATTTTACTAAAATTTAAATATTCGAGTTACCTTAAGTGTTGACAACTCAGCTCCCCTGAAAACTCGAACATCACAAATCATTCTTTGAACACACGATGGTACAACAAAGAAATCAATCAGTGACTTCTGATGTAGAAACTCAACTTCTCGAGCCCGGTACAATGAGGCGCGAAGGACTTCCAATCTGGCAGTCAGAACAGCCAACGAACAGTCATGGAAAAAGTTCGGCGAGAAGTTGGAGCACGATTACAGATCTGCATACAAGATATTTTGGCAGACCATTCGCCGGCTCAGAGGAAGGAAGTTAAATATCATTCAAGGGGTTAAATCCAAGGACGGTACACTTCTTTCAAATGAGAGCGATGTCTTGCGCAGATGGGAGAGAGAGCACTTTTCGGAGTTGCTCAACCCCCAACAGGGCACTGAAGATGGCATTCCCACTGCTGTCGAGATAAGGGCGGAGAATAGTCCCACAGTAGACGAAGTTACTGAAGCGATTAAATCGCTAAAAGTTGGCAAGTCTGCTGGAGTTGATGAAATCCGGCCAGAAATGCTCAAGGCAATGGGTGAAGAGGGTGTTAAATGGCTAACACGTGTCATTAAGGTGGCCTAGGATAGCGGGAAGGCACCTAGCGATTGGCAAACGGGAGTTATAGTGCCCATTTTCAAAAAAGGGAACAGGAGAGATTGCGCCAACTATAGGGACATATCTCTCTTGAGTCTTCCGGGAAAAGTATTCGCGAAGGTGTAGGAAACGCGTTCCAAAGCTGTAATCGAGCCTTTGTTACGGGAAGAACAGTGCGGCTTTCGGCCTGGCAGAGGCACAACCGACCAGCTTTTTACTCTGAAGTTTATTCTTGAGAAGGCCTGGGAATATGCCAAACCGGTCCATGCGTGTTTTGTAGATCTGGAAAAGGCGTATGACCGAGTCCCTGGGGATACACTGTGGAGAGTTTTGCAGGACTATGCGCTGAGTGGGCCTCTTCTGAGAGACATTCAGTCTTTGTATGGAAACTGCAGAAGCTTTGTAAGGATAAAAGGCTTCAAATCCCGTCCTTTTGATGTGCGCGTTAGACTTCGCCAGGGCTGTGTTCTGTCGCCGCTCTTTTTGATAGCATATATGGACTGGATGGTAAAGCGCAGTCTTGGCGAGCAATTTTTCGAATTGGCTGGCATCAGGATGAGCCATCTGCTTTTCGCAGATGATTTGGCCATCCTTGCATCATCCAAAGAGGAGCTTCAACGAGCACTGGATAGGTTTGCAGCCATCTGTCTTGATGCTGGGATGAAATTATACGTGAACAAATCGGAAGTGATGGTTGTTTCACGAACTCCTGTGCAGTGTACCCTGCACATAAATGGAGTTTCACTAAAACAGGTGGAGAAGTTTAAGTATCTCGGGGTCTTTTTCACGAAAGATGGAAGGAGTGATACTGAGTTGTCCTGTAGAATTGGCCAGGCTGGAGCAATAGTAAAGGAACTGCGCCGGCCGGTCTTCAGGAAAGCTGAGCTTGGAATGAAAGCAAAGATCTCAGTTTTTAATTCAGTGTTCGTTCCGACCCTCAATTATGGTCATGAAATTTGGGTAATGACCGAAAGAATTAGATCGCGGGTACAAGCTGCCGAAATGAGATTCCTGAGGTGCGTTGCTGGTGTTACTCTTAGGGACAGAGTGAGAAACGTCAGTATTCGTAGGAATCTTAATGTTGAGCAGCTTCTTCTCCGAGTGGAGCGATCGATTCTTCGGTTTGGACACGTTGTTCGCATGCCCCTGACAGACTCCCTAGACAGGTCATGCTAGCCGAGATGCGAGCGCGTCACCCCCCTGGTAGGCCAAGAAACAGGTGGTGGGATCAGGTAAAGAACCTCTCTGAGTCCCGCCTGGATTGCGTCGGAGTCTCTTCTGTTGGTGCCGAGGAGGATCGAAAAAGATGAAAGGACCATTTAGCCACCCTCGCTCCGCGACCCTTTTAAAGGATAAGCGGCATTCGAAAATGATGATGATGATGGGTTACCTTAAGGGGGTAATTTTTCTGCATTTTCTCCTTTTTTTAATTCAAATTATGCGTAAAAACTACTAAATTAAGTTCAAATATTTAATAATAGTGATTTATAAAAAAATAACCCTTCCGTTATAAAGAAGGGGTTGAAGCTAGCACTAAATGTGGGTTTAGCCATCTTCTATTACCTATAGAATTTTTTGGGTTGCTGATCACGAATTTCACGTTTTTTCCCCGAGAAATGAGGGTTTCACATTCGCGCTTGAAGGTGAAGGTCTACCGGAAGGAATAGCAGGATCTCACAGGACCATACTCAGTGGCGCATTGAATCTTACCCAATAGTATTCCCAATGCTGCAGTGAAGTCTACCTTTGGTCGCATAATCGATTGGCGACCAAAACGTTGAACCAAAACTATCGTCGTCTAGGCCTTATGGAAATTTCTTTGTGCAGTCTCAGTGGTGTGCCTACCGAGCTGCACAATTCAAGAGACCGCCGCGCCATTTATGGTTTCTTTTACACAGCTTACCTAATATCAGGATGGATGATAGTTCTTTCTGGAAAGCGAATCATAGGTTAACAAGTGCCTCCTTACGTGACAGATAGGAACCGCTCACCGGAAGCTATGGAAATATTCAAGTCGGACAAAACTCCTTCAACTTCCACTTACGTGCGTTACCTAAGCCTCGGTCTGCCCACTCAGGTGGCGCACGCATGTGGCAGGGCACCTCAGCCTACTTTGCGTGCTGTCTGGCAAAGCTTTTGGATTGAGGCCAAGGTCCATCCCTTACGGTAAGCGCCACCTAATTTTTTGGTCGTAAATTTTCAAACCAAAGAAATGTTATCGTTTGTTTGAAAAGTAAAAAAATTATACAAAAGTTTCCATCCCCCTGAACGAAATCCTGGATCAGTGACTTTTTCTTTCACTCACCCCATCTTGGAAATAAAATGTGTAACAAAACATTCAAATGTGTACCAATTCTAGTTGCTGAATACTCATATGTCATTTCTTTTTCCGTGGGAGCAGTGAAGGACATAATATAGATACTTTCAAAATATGGCAGCTTGTATAGTTTATACTCCACAGCAAGTAACTTCACAATTCACGATAGCAGCGGAAGTCAAAATAATCGTTGACCGCCCTGCGACACGGCGATAAAGCCAGTATTGTGACTTATTCCACACATTTGCATTTATTGAAATTAATTTGACAACTCGCCCGATACCATCAAATCTCATTCGCTTTCTCGCGTTTGTTGTGAAACAGCCATATATGTTGTTTTTACGTTTCGTACTGCTTTAGAAGCGTTTTTGTTGTACCGGGTATCCGTTCCTTCCTCAGCTTTCCTCGGTTTCTTTTTGTTTGCGACATGGTTAGGGCTATTGTAGTCAGAGTCCCTTCCCTTTGTTGCAGACTTCTTATAAAAAAAGCAGCGAAGCTTGGTGGCTAAACACCGAACTGCCTCTCTTGCATCTTATAAAGCGTGGTTAAATTTAAAGGGCCGATGTTGAAGGTGAACCACACCTAAACGTCAAGTTTTTTTCTGCATTTCATTTGACATTTCTCAATTTCAGACTAACTCAATTTGAACCATGGAAAGATACACAATCAAGCAACGCGTTAAAGTTATTCAGGCTTATTATAGAATGGGCGTTCAAATCAAAATGAATATTCTGCACCTTGTGATTTTTTTGGTCAATTTATCGTCCAAATGTGCGTACAATCGGAGAATTCGTGCAAACATTTGAGCAAACCGGGTCTGTAGGAGATGTGAAAACACCAGTGCATGCTCCTACAGCTCGTACTGCAGTGTTGCTGAGATATTGTTCACGATAGTTTCAAAATGCGGCCGGTCAAGCAGTTACTGTGAATGGTGTTCGCTATCGTGAAATGATAACGAACTTTTTATGGCCTGAATTGGAAGATATGAATGTGGACGATATGTGGTTTCAACAGGACGGTGTCCCTTGCCACACAGCTAACGAAAAAATGGCTCTTTTGCGCGATTCAATGCCCGTGTTATCCCACGTGGTGGCTATGTCAATTGGCCGCCAGGATCATGCGTGATTTGACACCGTTGGATTTTTTTCTTTGGGGTTTTTTGATAGAAAAGGTGTACGCCGATAAGCCAGCAACAATTCAAGAGCTAAAGGATGAGATAATTCGGCAAATTAATGGCATTTGCATCAATTATGCTTCAGCGTCATCGAAAATTTGGACCATCGGATGGAGGTGTGCCGCTGAGGTCGCGGCGGCCATTTGGCCGACATTTTGTTCCATACATAATTGAACCATTCCAATATTATCATAATAAAAAGAAATGACAATAATTTTCTTAATAATTTGTTTTATTCTAAATCAACATGAGGCCTTAAAATTTAACCACCCCTAAAGCACTTCGGGTAAAGTATCAAGGAATAAGAATTTTGTCTGACTACACAACAGTGATGAGAGGCAGATATTCTTAGTCCATTGATCCATCATTTTAAGTGAATGAAATCACCAACTACGCTGATTATAAAAGACCTGGTCTAAAACAGTGCAAGAAAGGCCCAGCATTGCATAAAAGTGTTATCTGCAGCGTCTGAGATTTTCCAACTTCATGGGTCGAGAGTATTTTAAGAAAAATAAATGTAAACCCTTTCGTGGCACCACAACGGGTCAATAGTTAAGTGCTCCCAAGGGATATGTCAAAAGAACTTGCTTATATATGAAAGTGTACGTAACCAGATATGTCTTTTCAAGTTCATATCTCATGCTTCATTTTCCAATTGGTTTCTAGGATTCTTTAACGCATCGTCATACAGCAATCATCGACTAAACACGAAAATATGTTCTTTGCTCTTCTGATTCTTAAATACCGATGCTGAATTCTTTCAATTGATCTGATTTATCGTTGAAATCGCAAGTCACAGGTGTTAACCCGTAAGCACTGAAAGCAATAGCAAAGAATAAATATTTTTGCTGTATCTACACGGTTTGAGTCAAGGTAAACCGGGTGTAACATTTATTTCATATAATTTATTTCAGCTTTGTGCATCATTCAATTAACGAGTTATTAAAAAACACAGCGTCTTTATTTATTCTTTCAATAAACACCTACCTATCTGAATCGTGGGCACGCAACAAGATCGAAACGAATCAACGCCTAATGTCATAACATTAGGAAATCTAAAACAAAAATGCAAATCAATCAACGTTCCATCATTCGGCACAAATGTTTCCTCATCCTCCAAAAAAAAAATACAAAGGAACGTTGGCGTTCATTCCCGCTGCCAATACTCCGCAATAGCCTTCAGCCAATGACATGACACGATTGAAACAGCGACCAAACAACGTAGCCGAAAACGGACCAACTTCTGGACTATTAAAAGATGTTCCCGCGTATAGAGCGTAGAATATAAATATAGTTTCCATTTTAAAAATGATAAAAGTTCAATCAAATGATTTCACACACAGCTACAACGAGCCATCAAATTTTCATCACTCTGCTTGCGGGTACATCACGGACAGCTAGTTGCACTTCCTGTTCCAACATCAGTATTTACATTTTGTGTTACAGGTTTTTTGAAAGACTTTTAGTTGAACGATTGTAAACAAAAGAGTTGGGGAATAAATTATAGTTTTTTTTAATGTATTTTTCAAAAATTGACAACCACGTAAACAATGTTTGGGTTTAATCCTTTTATGCTTTATCAGTGATAAATAGTATTTTTTTTTTTTATTATAAATTTTACAAAAATACATCTCTACACATAGAATTACGAAATGCTAATAAGGATCTTCAAGGTTCTTCATTTATTTATTTTTATTTTATTTTTTTGTACGAATGCTAACTTAAAGTCTAGTGTTTAAAAATAAAGTTTATATAAATATTATATACAGCCTTAATTGGTACTTTTTTTTCTATAAATTGACGAACATTTTCCTAAGTATTACGATACGATCACAAATTTGTTTTAATTAACATTAATTACAAGACAAGTAAAACAATTGGATACAATGAGTTAGCTTATAAGATGAGGTCTAAGGAGCATTGTAACTGCGATCTTTTTAATTTCCTTTTGCGTTTAAAAATGCGTTTAGTGCGAATTGGGCCATCGCACACGAGAACAATTTTCCCGCCGATCATATACCATGTTTCTAGAACGCTCTGGGTGAGCACATGATGGTATAAAAAATTTATTTTACCACTCCCTAGTATTTCTGCACAAACGTCTTCCTCACGTGTTCCTCTGGCAAAAAGGATATCGTGTGCGATGCCCCATTTACAACCCTAACTGACATACGCTTTGGTTCTTCTTTCGCGTGTGTTAAAAGTTGCTGAATTAATAAACGATCGAGTGACACTCTCCTTTGCAGACTCCTCTCATACTTCAAACAAAACCTACATATTTACAACTAAAAATTCCATCGCATGACATAATGATATGTTAAGGTATGTATTCGTCTAGTGCTCTACGTAAGATTTTCTTACAATGGCCCTGGTCTGGGGCGGAGCATCGGACGTGACACTCCACCCACTTATTGTCAAATAAAAACGTTTGCACATTAATTTGTGAATGGTCCAAATGTTGAGAAAACATGTGTCGAAAGTCGATACAGCAGAAACAGCGGTCCACATCCGAAGTGCCGCCATATCCGCGCAAATAACCTGAGAACAAGTTTGCAATTACAAATTCCCGAGTGTTCGAGTTTGGTTGCGACTCTAGTGGCTGTCGGGGCCCAAATCGTATTGGCTGACGTCCAGAACTAGGCTTTCCACTTCGGTGTCGAAATTGTTGTCGCAGGTGGACAGCCAGTCGAGAACTCGTTTTCTCACTGCCGTCTGATCAATGGTCGCTTCGAGTCCGTAGCTGCTCATCAGTCGCTTGAGCCGAGACTTGTTCTCATCGGAGAATGACTTGGTTTCGCGCTGGTTCAGATATATGCAGGAGTCTTGATCTGGCTGCGGCGATATTAGAGTAGCCGACTTGGAGGATGACACCTTGCACTCGACCCAGCGATCCTTCATGTATTTTGTGATTTCAGTGATCTTGCAGCGATCCTCGGGGTCATGGCTCAGATATTTCCGGAAGCAGCGCATCAAGCGCGGCGAGAATCTTCGAAAATTGTCGGGAATCTTTGTTGTCTTCCGCTCCTCGTATTTCATAAAGTTCGCGTAGTTAGGTTCCTTTACCCAGTCTGCCGATTTCCAAGGTGGACTGCCCGTCAAGATGGAATAGAGAAGAATGCCGAATTGCCACGAATCACTGCTCGTTCGACAAATGAATCGTTCGTGCTTGACGATTTCTATCACTTCGGGCGGCACAAAGGACACCCACGTATGCTTGACCTTGTGCACCAGAATTCCCTTCTTTGTTGTCGCTCCAAAGTCGCAGAGTTTCACTCTCGAAAAGTCCGGTGCAAAAACCAAGACATTCTCCAGCTTCAGATCACGATGAACCAGCGACTTTGAATGCATGAATCCCAGAGCGGAGCTCAATTGCTCTGAGATCAGCTTGCAAGCACTCTCGTGCAGGCCATTCGAGCCCAAATTGGCCGCCAAATCGCCGTAAGGCGCAAATTCCATGGCAAACACAAAATAGTCCTTGGTCTGAAATGCAACGTTGTAGGCGCTCAGAATGTTCCGCTGGTGACTCAGTTGATAGTTGTAGTGAAATTCTTTCTGGAAGTCCTTAAGTGTGGTAAGTTCGGCGTGTACAGCTTTCAGCACCACCTGCGTATTCGTCGGCCTGTGCAGAGCGAGTAGAATTTTCGCAAAACATCCCTCGGCGACGGTCTTCTCAATGGTGTACTGATCGGCAAATGTCATCAGAGGCAGATCAAACTCAGGGATTATATGGATGACGCCACCTTCGGTGATTTCCGGTGGCTTCTTGTAAATACTGGTGCGACGGGTAAATGTGGCATTGGGGATGTCCAACATTTTTGCGCCGCTTCCACTGTTCGAGTGTCCATTGTTGTTGCTGCTTGTTGTGGTGTTGTTCTTGTTACTTTGGCTGGTGTTATTGTTGTTGTTTGTAAGGCCTTCGGTCAGCTTCATGATGCGAAACGAAAGGCGTTTTTCTGAAATAAATTTACATTGTGATTTCATTGAGAGTTAAGTATTATAAGTTGCGCGAAGATATCTTTGTGCACTTAAGGAGATGAGGTACCTAGAAGCCTTCTTTCTTATTTTATTGACTTTAACAAGATAAAAATTTCATGAAAGGAAAATTTTCACTAACTTTGTAAGTCTTCCCAAAGATACCTACATACCTTTTAATTAAATTGGGTACGTAAAATGAAAATCATGAAATATATTTTAACATCAAGAACTTTATATATGAAGAACTATCTAGAAAGACATCAGTTGAACTGCGCCAAATAGAAAGGTTTTGGAATTCAAGTTGGCGCTGTTAAGTGAAACTGATCCCCTCAAGCAGTTCATGGTCCATTTATATACCCGACCCAGAATTATATAAATATTAATGCACCGTAGACCCCTAAAATCTTTTACAAATATAATCGAGACCGACAGGTCAATTTATTAAGCTATGTCCGAGGTATTTGACGCCACGTTATGCGGCAACTTCCATTCTTCTTTGTAAGGCATAACACTTGCGGGGGTAAGCATTGGTGTTTTTTGCAGGGTTTTTATGTTCCATAATTCCTTTGTGTTGGATCGGGAACTCTTTGTCTCCACTAAATATTAAAAATATCCACTAAATATTCCTTCCGGTCGCGATGCGATTCTGATCACGATCTTGTTATATAAAAAAAACTCTCACATACCTTTTTATGGGGGAATTGGAAACATTTTAAGAAGAATCCATCTACACTTAAACAACAAAACCTACGGCTGCAGGCTATACAGAATTATCACTTTATTTTACTAGAAGAATTTTAGTACAAGCCATCAAACACCAGGAATCAACTTCTATCAGTTCTATAGGATAAAGTCGGGTGATATAGCGCAGAGGGAAGTCAAGTGGGTGATATGGCGCACTTTCAAATTCTTTCTAACAAATTTATATTCGCTACATATACAGTAGTATAAATATTTCCATCGGTCCTCACTTTGTATATTTTTTCAACATCAGACTTTGAAGGGGGAAAGTTTGTGAGGGGAATATGGCTAGGGTACCACTTCACCCTGTACTTTTGCATTAATTTGTACATAGGCTTACTTATTAGTTTTCACATGCACCGAAACAAGGCATAACGAAGGTAAAAAGGGTTTGATTTTTTATATAATGTCTCCACCGGACAAAAATTAACCATTTACATAAATCTTCAAGCAATCTTCTACAAAATGCGTGATTTACCATAAAACTTTAAATTCTCCCGGCAAGAAAATAAGAATAAATCTCATTCTCACAATTCCCATTCTCACAGACTTTGAAGAGGGAAACGGCGCAAGTTTGTGAGGGGAATATGGCTGGGGTACCACTTCACCCTGTACCTTTGCATTAATTTGTACATAGGCTTAGTTATTAGTTTTCACATGCACCGAAACAAGGCATAACGAAGGTAAAAAGGGTTGGATTTTTAATATAATGTCTCCACCGGACACAAATTAACTATTTACATAAATCTTCAAGTAATTTCCTACAAAACGCGGGATTTACCATTAAACTTTAAATCCTCCCGGCAAGAAAATAAAAATAAATCTCATTCTCACAATTCTCCTTTTTATTTAAACTCTTTTCAAACAGATTTGAACAGATCAGAACAGTTTGAGACTCGGAAAACTGTCGGCGCATGGCAGATCTGTCAGAAGTATATTTTCTATTGCAAATTCTGCATCTAAAATTCTGCCGGGTTCAAAATTTACAAAATTCTGGAAATGCAGCTTTTACAAAGTGACACAGTAAAATAATTGCGACCTCCCTGCCTGTTCCCTTTTAACTTTTGATTAAGGTACTTCAAAGAAGTAAAAAGTTTGCTTAAAAAAACCAGAACAAAAATTATAGAGCAGAATTTTAATGCTCAAGTAAAAATCTTGAAAAGGCAGAATATTGAAAAGCAGCATTTTGAAAGCAGATTTTTTTATGAAAAAGCTGAGTTTTAAAAGCAGAATTATGACCCGCTCCCTCCTAGGAAATGTCATCGTCACTTTCTTTTGCGAAAGGCAAAATGACAACAAAAGGGTGCCCGTGACAAATTAGTTTTATATTTGTTCGGTGGAAACACTTTGGGATTTGTTTTAAATCTTCTTCAGTTAATCGCAGTTTTATGGATGAAGTCAAGTTTATGGTTTTATGAAATCAAAGCATGAAAATGATGATGATGGAGGTTTTTTCTATTTTCAATTGTTTGTGTGTTTCAACCAGGGAACAATGATATAGAAACTGGGAATAAAATACCTAGCGACATCGCAACTCAAAAAAAATCAAGTCAGTGCAACTTTGGACAGATAAGGACATCAATTTCCAGGTCCAGAAGGATTAACCCTTAAACAATGCGAGTTCAGCTTTTACAAAAAAAAGAAACATAAAGCCAGGAAACATTAAAGTATTTAAAGCAAAAGGCAAACCGATGCATCAGAAGTAAAAAGCAAAATTCTCTAAATGCTTTTATTTCAAGACGGTCTGAATGTTCACGACAACTCTGATATAGCAGGGAACTTTGAAGAAAGTCTTTTGGAATTATGTAGGAAGAAAGGATCATTAGTGTGGTCTCATGAACAGCCTAGACAACCGTGCAATAAGTAAAACAAAACAAAAAAAGGGATAATCACCTGATGGGGTGTACCATATTACCCGCCTTTGGCGAAACATAGCTTTTGCTATAGTTTTTGTTTTAGTTTTTGTTTGTCCAGTAAAAAAATTTGTGGTTCCTTTTTACTTTAGTATGTATGTTGACATTTATATAAAGTTTATTGTTGAAGGCTCTCATCAAGTTGTTGCGGCAGTTGTTTGATTTGTTTTGAAAGACACACTATGTGAGATAGACACTATGGCAGATTGGTGGGCGTTAGATCTTGCAATTAAACAAACAAAATGTGCAAACACATCGCGCTCGTGAACATCGTTAATCGACCTTGCTCTGGAATAAATACAATATCATGCTGCCCACAATGTTAATAGATCACTACACTTCAATTGCGGTTTCTTCTTAGAAAACAATAAGCCATACATTTAGTTTTTTTTACTATTTTTTCACTTCCTGTGGTAAATAAATACATACTTCAATGCTACATAAATATTTATTTAAATGGCCAAATTGGAACAAACAAAAGCAAAACTCTAGTCGTCGCAGATCTTACGCAACGCAAGTTGTATTTTTCATCACACATACGAGTATACCTACCTACTTCCCTAATTTTGGATTTGTCAAAATGTTTGTCATCCTTATAATACTGTGCGCGCCGAAATCATTAAACACATTAACAATTCAAAATGATATTTTTATAAATATAAACTTCAAAAGATCGCGAGAGTTTTTGTTGTTTATAATTTTTGCTTTGCTCCTCTCTGGTATCAAGCTAGAATTTATGGAGCCTGTGTGGAAAATTTTTTCATCTCATCTATTAATTTAGGTTCGTTTTTGACTGATTAAAATTAATTTTATTTCAAATAAATTAAGATTTGTGACAGAGGAGAATCATCAAATGCATCAGATAAAATTTAAGATTTTAGATTTCTCATCAATGGTTGAAGAAAAACACCAGGAAAGGTTGCGAGTTTTTATCTGTAAAATTCAAATCGTGTCTCCAGTTTGGGTAAGGATATTCAGTTTTTACTATAGTTGATAAAACTTTAATCAAGAAATTGAAAATGGTTTAGATAATTGATGAATTGTTTCTCAAAGATGAAAGTAAACAAAAAACTTTTCTTAGATATTAATTAAAATCTTGGGAAGGTTTCAGCTTAACTTTAATAAAGGAATCTACACAGTTGTCTGTGGTCAGTTTAAGGACACATCTTGTGACTTGAAAATATCTAAGATTTTTTGTGCATTTTCTAATAAAAAAAAGAGAAGAGTAAAACAAGATCATGACGAGCTTTCTGGGGCACGAATTTAAGTGGCCATGATTATCCTTGGGTTGTGGACTCAATTTTTTACAACCACAGCAAATCAAAGTGAATCAAAGCAAAGTGTTTGCGTGAAAATCAATGGAATATAGGATACAGGGTGATCGTATGGAGGATCGTATTGGAAGCAGCATATTTTCAAATTGGTTCAGCGTCAACTGCAGTGTAGTGTCGTACTATCGAAATGAAAAATATACTGTGACGAGCCGCTTTTCGGTGGCACTGCTTCATTGCCACTGATGTGGTACAGCCTTGTTCGCCACAAAACTTACACACACCGCACTGAGCGATTTCCAAACACAATTGACGTCAGCAATGCCCGCCAGCAAATATTTATCCGACGTACAGAGCTCGGCAGTCATATATATTTCCACAACGCACACACCAACGCTCTTCGACGTACGAGTATTTTCTATTTTCGAAAATGTCCAAAAGATCGCTCGGCTGCTAGCTAGGCTCGTTCACTAGCGTAGATTTTGACGCTCTCGACCCGCCCGGCCCCGCATGCTGCCGGTAATTACTCTGGGACTGTGTTGGCCGAAATTTATTGTCTAGTAAATATCGGCGATTTTTGTTTTCACACTTTTGAATCCTTTTTTCTTTGGAAAATTAGACTCAAATTAAACAAAGCTAATTTGCATTCGCAGGACTCTGTCAAGGAGATTTCTACCTCGAATTGCGTTTATCTATCTATCAGTGGACATAGCGGAGGCGGACAGATTTAGCCAGCAATGAATTAGACTTTACATGAGTTGGAAAATTTTGATTTTCGGTTTTTTTTTCTCTGCTGGTTGACTGATCGTGAAAATTAAAAGTGGCAGTCTTGGGATCACACATCGCGTGAAAAAATAGGGGAAAAAAATTGTAAATTTTATTTATTTACAAATGTTTGGATATTATTAAATTTTGTTATTCTTGGAAAATGACTAAATTTGAAAAGAGGAGTTGATGTGCGCTTTTGTTTTGCTTATTCTACGCACGACGCGCTAGATCACAGACGTGTTGGCGCCCTGATTTCTAGCTGGAGATGTGTTACTTTTTTGTATTTTTTCATTCAAGCACTTCAAAGAAAATCAATAAATCATATGTGTTTTAGTACTTTTGTATATGTGTTTGTATTTGTATTTGCTTTTTTTGTCCAGAATTCAAAGAAATGCTTGTTTTATTTCTGTATATACAAAGTGAACACTCGATAAATGTATTAAGTAGTCTTTTATATCGTCGTATAAACGTTTTTTATGATCAATTTGCATGCGACAAGCACAGGAAATACAGATATATGTATAATTTTTTTAATTTTGTCAAAAATCTTATTCTGCTTTGATAAATGGTGTTATTATTATTGTATTTTTAATGGACCGCATGATGATTTGTCAGACTGGTTGGCGTGTTCAAGTGAAACCGACTTGTGCAGATGACACGAAAAAATCTCTCAAGGACATGACCGTTGAAAGATATATCAATCAGAAGAAATGTCTTTTAGATTATGTGACTTCGCTGTTTGTCATCCAACTTTATTAGCAGCTCTAAATATGAAAAGTTAATTAAATACCTACTCAAACGATTTGAAGAAAAATGTGTTCGCATTTTAGAGACATCAAAAGCTTCAAAGTGAAAAAATTTTATATAGTTTGGCCTCATTACATAACGCTTCTGAATCTTCTGATGAGTCGAAGAAGTTATGTCCTTACAGCCGTCTGTCGACAAGATTTTTGAAAAGTATTTTGGACTTGGAATTTTCGGAACCCATTTTTTTATGCAAAGTTGAGGGCTTTTACGATGTTGTTTGCGTTAGCATCACAGTTAATTTGCAAAATTTTTTTGGACCTTAAAAGAGGTTTCGCCGCTGTGTCGCTTTTAATTTTCTACGTAGTGAAAATTTCTACTAAGTAGAAAATTAAAATCGTTACAGCGGCGAAAATTCTATTCCATGTGAATAATAAAAAAAACACGAGAGCGATAATTTTACGATCTTTGTGTAAATTTGTCTCCGAGTTTTTTGAATCAGGAACGTTTTTGAACCTTGCATTGATCTGGTATCTGGATAGCATTTGGAAACACAGTATAATACTACGAAGTATTGATAGCCAGTGGCAACATTGCCAAAATGCCATCAGAGACGCCGCCTCTAAAGTGCTGGGTTTCACACGGCCACCTCTACGAAACCCCTGGTTTGACGATGAATGCCGGCAAGCACATGCAGCTTAACAGGAAGCATACAAAGCGGCTCTGCACAGAAGGACTAGAGCTGCTCGCGAGCTCTACCAGCAGAGGAGGAGACAGGAACACCGGCTTCTCCGAAGGAAAAAGAGAGAGCACGAGAAGCGCGCGGTTGAAGAGATAGAGAGATGTTACAAAAGGAATGAGGTTAGAAAGTTTTACCAAAGGATCAAAAGGTCCTGCCAAGGGTATAAACTTCGAACTGAACCCTGTAAGGACCATCAAGGGAACATCGTTGTAGAATCGCAGTCGGTGCTGAGGATTTTGAAACACCACTTCTGCAGACTGTACAACGGCGAGGACGAACCAAATACCGCTGTCAGGCAGAACGAACCATTCAACCCGGGCGAAGACGTTGCCGACGAAGCATACGAACGATATCACTCACCCGACCTGGAGGAGATGAAAGTAGCTAAGTCTAAGCTCAAGTGCAACAAAGCAGCCGGAGCAGACTGCCTAGCTGCCGAACTTTTTAAATCTGCTGGCGATGAGCTAGTCAGGAGCATGCCACCGCTTATTTGCAAGATATGGTCGGAAGAAAGCATGACCGATGAATGGAACCTCTGCATTGTTTGCCCGATCCTGAAGAAAGAAGACCCTCTGAGTTGTGCCAACTACAAAGGATCAGTCTTCTTAACATCGCATACAAGATCTTTTCTGCTGTACTGTGTGAACGCCTGAAGCTGTTTGTCAACAATCTGATAGGCACGTATCAGTGTGGTTTTAGGCCAGGAAAGTCCATTAAAAATAAATAGAGTGGCGCAACAGCTCGAGGTGAACCAGGGCCAACTTCTCAACAATGTATGCTGGTGTGTTAATTTCTTTACATACAAGGGTACCTACAATTTTTTGCCGAATCCGAACGGCACTTTGAGAAGTTTTTTCAAGACAAATGATGCTCTCGGAGGGCTTGTCAGACCCCCGCGGAGGTGGGGACCGTGAAAAAGAACAAGTCTTTTTTTTTTAGGTGACTATGGCAGGATTCGAACATAGACCTCCGGCGTAGTAAGCACACACACTAACCACTACGCCACGGCTCCCCACAGGAAAGTCCATTATCGATCAAATATTCACACTGCGTCAGATCTTGGAGAAAACCCAGGAGTTCCAAATCGACACACACCACCTCTTCATCGATTTCAAGGCCGAATATGACAGCATCTATAGAGACGAGCTATATAGCTCGGTATATATATATCGGTAGAACAAAGCGTGATGTCAGTAAAGCCTTCGTGATTATTGGGACGGAAGCGACGAATATGGGTTTAGCAGTCAACGAGGACTAAACCAAGTATATGCTGTCATCAAGAAAAGACACCCAAAACCCACGTCTTGGACAAAACATCACCTAGGTTCCGCTATCAATTCAGACAATGACACCAGCGCTGAAACCTAACGAAGGATAACTTATGCCAATCGCTGTTTCTTTGGGCTAAAAAGGCAGTTGAGTAGCAAAGCCCTCTCTCGAGCAACTAAAGTGTCCATGTATAAGACCCTCATCATCCCAGTACTGCTTTACGGTGCAGAAGCATGGACCCTGTCAAAGGCGGATAAAAACACTTTAGGCTGCTTCGAGAGGAAAATTCTTCGGACGACTTACGGTCCCGTCTGCATAGACGGAGAGTGGAGGAGGAGATATAACATCGAACTGTACGAGCTATACAGCGATACCGACCTAGCCAAAAGAGTCAAAACACAACGTCTACGATGGCTGGGTCATCTAGAGCTGATGGACACCAACGCCCTGGCCAGGAAAATCTTCGAATCCACACCGCAGGGACGGCGCGGTAGAGGAGCACCGAGACTCACGTGGCGCACGCAAGTGGAAGGGGACCTCAGCCAACTTCGCGTGCGAAACTGGAGACGGCTAACTAGAGACAGAGCTGGCTGGCGAAGCTTGTTGGCTAAGACCCAGGTCCAACCCGGACTGTAGCGCCACCTTAAGTAAGTAAGTAAGTCCACCAATCAATACCAATTTCTGCACCCCTAGAGACTTAAATATTCGAAAGTATTTGAAAAGTTTTGTGAAGTTAATGTCAACATTTCCACTGTAAAAAAAAATAATTTTTTCTAATATTCTTAATAAAATATGTAGTATGTAATAATAAAATAAAAATATGCAGTGTACTGTTTCGAACACTGTCATATTTCGCTTAGCAGATTCCTTGTCAATTTACAACAGTCCAGCCGACCTTTTTCTTTTGATCAATCGTCTTGTGGGATGTAAATAGATTAACTAATGTTATAAGCGGCTGTAGCCACTTACTGGCTGATCGAATCTCAGAAGTCTAACATTCGGACATCTCAAAAAAATAGAATGTAGCGGATTATTTGTGAAATCTGTGTCAATGGTGTTGGAAACAATTAATACGGTCAGCAAAGACCAATAAGGAATTTTTAATACTAATCAGTGTCTTAGAATATAAAGTGACAGATCTAGGCGTCAACTGGGTTCCTTTAGTATGTGGTTTAGGCCATGCGTCTCGACAATGTAAAAGAAGCAGAAGTTTTTATTTTAATTTTTTTTGTGCACTAGTTCCCGGATTCAAGTCCCGACACTGGCAATAAACGTTAAACCGCACATCACACCTCGGCAAGTGTCTGTTAAATCCTTTGAGAGAACCAATATTTTATCATGACGTTTTGTGTGAGTTTTAAGTGAAACTTGGTTTCTTTCAGAATAAACGCTAGAAATCTCGAAAAATTACGGGAATACCAACAACTAAGTGGTTCGAAAATTCGACTTAATACGCATTTATTGTAAAATCAGTGTAGAAACTTGTTGACTTACGAGGTTCAGTTTCAGAAAATAACTTCTAGAAACTCTAACAATTAAACGAGGGAAATCTTATCAAAAACACAAAAAAGCATTTTTAAAAACGTTTTGAGGAGTTTAATAAAATTACGTTATGCAGTATTTTGATAGTGAAAAGTGATATGACAACACAAAATCGAAGTCAACTCAGACAGTGGTCCGGATGTGCTCCAACCTTTTATGTATACCCAAGGGATCTGGTTTATATGCGATCTTTTGGCAGACCTTCATGGTTTTGTTAGAAATCGAACCTAGACTTATTTTCTACACTCTAACAGCGAAGACAAACTCAGCAATACGCATGGCTGCAATTGCTACAAAAGTTTGTATGCCTAGATGTTACTTTAGCCGTGTTGTCACAAGCAACGTAAAACAGGAACAGTAACAGAATCCCATACATTAGCGACTGAAACCCAAATTCGCTGAATGCTTTTTGCGTTCCTGTTGCTTGTGACAACGCGTCTTTAAAGTATGAAATTTGACATGAGTAAATTTGTTATGTTGACACCGCTTTCGTTGAACTGGCAATATAATTTTTATTGTTTTGATAAGAACTTAAAAAAGAGCAATTTTATAAAAATAAAAAAAACTAACTGACACTTGCAGCTCAGAAGAGCTATCGCCTGACCTTCCTTACAATCTTGCATGCAAGTAGTTTTGAACACATGAAAGGGACCTAAAATTTTTTGCCAATTCCGAAATACGAATTGAGAGGTGTCTCATGACAAATGATACTCTCCGAGGGATAGTCAGACCCTCGCGGAGGTGGGACAGCATAAAAGAATTTTTATTGCCCGGTCGATATTTGAACCCGGGACCTCGTGAAAACACACTAATCACCGGCGCGGCGCCCAACATAAAATTAAAGAACCAATTTTTCGTTCTGCTTTTAAAATATTCACAAATAAATGATACAATAAATTATAGTAGAGTTGAATAACTAGCAGACGAAATGCCCAAAGAAAAATCCGTTTATGGGTCACCAGCGGGACAGTCCGAAAGACAGTCCGCTCATTACCAACTAGTCCAAAACAACGATTGAGTGGAAAACATACCCAAAAGGCCAACTGTTTTTGAAAGAATTCACAGCGTAAATCATTTCCACGTCATGCTTAAAGTTGAGCAAGATCAGATAAGGTAGCCAGATGCAACTAAACGTTGTGTGCGCTCTTATGAGACTGCGTGATTTCAATTATAATTCAGCTTTATTGAAGCATTCTGATCAGGGCATTGGTCCTGTTTATCGGCTCAATGATTTTGGAGCATAACTTAGGTTGTTCGAAAAGAAATTTAAGTTGGTTTCAAATGGCATTGTTCACAGAAATACGCAAAGCTGTTTCGAACGGTTTTCCCGAAATTGAACCAAGATCAACTCACGACAAGTTAGACCGATTTGTTTTTATAATAAGCTCACGACTAAGGGATTATGACTACCCTTAAGATGCGTAGCACATCGCGCGCAGAGAGAATTTGAGGATAGAAGATAGAAGAGAATAGAAGTTCTCGGTCCAACAAGCAAACGTTGACGAGCCTGTACGGAACATTAAAACTCTGCACAGAAACACCAAAGCTTACCCCCGCAAGTGTTATGCCTTTACGCAGAAAAGCAAAAATAAAACTAGCAGAGTATTTCATAAAAACATCTGGCATGCATCTAATTGTTGTCCCTTTTATTGTCATATTGGATGAGAAAAAAAAACATATTCGGCCGACACTAACCTGGAGAACAGGCGCCGACTAGGAAGCCGCTCATTTTGAGACAAACGCTCCTGGATTTTTCGTTAGTTGCTGGTTTTGCTCCACCCACCATATCTGCTGAGCTTTCCCCTATGCACCACCTGAAGAGGCGCTAAATTGGGAACCAGCAACCCCAGAAGGGAAACCGACAATAAGCCTGTATCGAAATTTATTAAACAATTTATTTTTGGGTTAAGTCTCAGTTTGACTCCAGAACTCGGATGATCTCGCACTGATAAACTGGGCCTTAAAAGCTTAAGCATTTTTCTTAACACGATAATTCTTCTACTCTCTCTAGTTACCGTTACAATGCACATACATCCTTGCTTTCTAAGGTCATGGGAACATTTGGTTAATAGTCAACAAATTAAATATGGATCTACTGATGGCTTATCTCATCGAACTACTCCTTACAAATCTATTGTGAAAGCAAAACCACTGCGCTTGATATTTCTAAGCTTTTGATAGAGTATGGCATCAAGTTCTCTTTAGTAAAATGAGTATTCTTTGCGTGATTGTTAAAACTCTCGTAGATTGGATTACAAACTTCCTAAAGCGTTCAATGAGTCGCTCTCAATGAAGTCTTTCTGAGTGGTGTGCAGTCCGATATCCATGATACAAATGCTAGTGTGCCTCAGGGATCCGACTTATCTCCACCACTTTTTCAGATCTTTAAAAACGATATTATTTTGTTCGTCACATCCAATTCAATACACTAGTTTGCTGATCATAGCAATCTTTGTTTTTCATACTCATTCCCAGCGAGTTCCGCCAGCCGCTCAGACAATAAAATGGCCATGTTGCGTATGATGGTATGATTGTACAGTCACGACAGACATATTTTCTTACTTTAGGTAGGTTCTTACCCTACAATCCCCAGGGTGGACCTGGGTGGCCCTATTTAGCACATGTTCCCCGGTTCCTTCCCAATACTCACGAAGTGTTCATGAGCTTCACGCTGTGTTCTTCCGATGTCGTGAACGTATGCGAGTGAATGTCATTCGAAAAATGTTACTTCTAGTGTTGACACGTGCATTCTGTGCAATTCCCTCAAGTATGATGTTAAAAAAGTTACATGACAACGCGACGCCTTGTCTAAGTCTTCTTTTGACATCAAAGGAGTCAGTGAAGCTTTTACCGATCTTGGTGGAGTAGCGTGAATTTTCGATTGTCAGCCTGCACAAGCTGACGATTTTGACAGGAATTAAAACTAGACTTTGCGACATATAGTGAATCCTTAGATGCTGTCATACGCGGGCCTGGTGGGTCTCGATCTTTCCCGAGACCATTAAATATTCGATCGATGGTGCACTTTTCTGGTCTAAATCACACTGATAGGGACTTATCAGATTGTTGACAAATGACTTTGGGTATTCACATCACACAGCAGAATAGATCTTAAATCCGATGTTAAGGAGACTGATTCCTCTTTAGTTGGAAAAATTTAGAGGATCTTTTTCTTGAGGATCGGGCAAAAAGTTCTGAGCTTCCATTCATTGGGCAAGCTTTCTTTTGGCCACATCTTGCTCATCGGAAGAGGATTTTAAAAGTTTGGCAGCTAGGCCGTCAGCTCTAACTGCTTTGTTAAGCATATGCAGCAACTTTCAGTTCATCCAGTTCGGGTGATTTCGTTCGGTATCGTTCGTTGTTTTCATCAGTGTCTTCTTAGCCCAGATTAAGTGCTTCATTTTTCTGATGGAGGGATTCGACCCGCCTTCGTCGTTATACAGTCTGCATAAATGGTTATTCCAAACCTTTTGTACTGACTGTAATTCCACAACAACGATGTTCCCTTGAACGTCCTTACAGACTTCAATTCGAACATAATACTGTTGACAGGTCCTTTTAACGGCATGCAGTACCTATGACTAAAATCCAAAGTAGGAGTGAAATTTCCATCAAGATATAGCTCAAACAATATACTCCTCTCATATCAAGCAACTTCACACGAAAATCCAAATAGGTTAAAGAATAGACGGCAAGTCATGAAGTGCACAAAAGATTCAAGTGAACTTTGACACTTTTCTTATTTTTTAAAATACATTTTTTCTGTTTATCATCTGTAGACATTTTTCTATGGAAAAAAACTCGCTTTCCGTCGTTTTCGCTGGACGTCATGTGTAGGACGTTTGGAAGCGGAAACGTCACACACTTTGCCATTTCCGTTAACGAACGCCCGGTTTGAATGCGAAGCTATTGCATGCCAATCAGACCCACAGAGTTCTCCTGTGTTTCCTTACAATTTGGACTCATTGTTGTAAAGCTTATATGCACAACAAAAAGAAAATCATTAAATTGATTAACGTTATTTTATTGACAGCCCACTGACATGGACACACTTGCAGCTTGTCTCTTATGGCAAACAACTGTCGATTTATCTATACTCTTCACGAGGTAATTGAAAATTGTGTCACCTCACGATTGATGGGCTGATTTATGAATTACGAATGATAAGCGCATAAAAAAGGTGCTAATTGTTTACATTGTTTGTCTATCTATGTTTGTTGAAGATATACCGAGACTGACTTATGCTCAAGATAATTCCAAGAATTCGCCAATAAAACATCTCAAGTTCGTCCAAACCCAATCGAACAGTTAGCGTTCGGGTGCTAAAATTCGCATAAATACTCGGATTGCTTTCATCCAACACCCACCGACTGACAGTTCTTATCGGGTAAAAGAATTTTTTCGCATTTTTGACAATAATGAACGCCAAGTGTGTACGACGAATGCCTATAATTACCCATCAGGGCGTCTAGTCGAAATCCATTTTGCATGAATCGAATCGCCACAGATTTCGCCTTACGATGTTGTATTTGTGCCGCGCTTTCCAAATCGGTGATTTTTTCGCTCTGCTTGATGGCACTTTAGCAAACTTTAAAGTGAAAACAAATCATGAGAATACAAAAATAATCTTTATGGCCTTGTTGATTGGCAATATCTTAATTTGTCTGCGCGCCGCCCGGTCGGACGGACGGACGGACGGGCGAAAAATAATAAAGCACTCGAGTGTATTACAAGTGTTTTTCGGACTCGTCTTATCGGCGAGCTTAAGTAAAATGTTACTCATACGCCGTGGAGCACCGACCATTCGCTACGCGCTTTGTCGAGTGCGAAAAAACCACTTTTGATTTTCTTACATACATTCATTGCTGATGCTTAAAATGCAAACTTATAGCCACACGCTGGTTTGGCGGAAACTTTTCCAAAACGCCAACCCATCGGATATTTAAATTTAAGTTCTTTTTGTTATTTGCTCAGCACATGTACGAGGATACGCGGCCGGCGGCGGGGTGGCATGCGGGTGGCGGCCGATAAACATATAGGATTTATTTTGGGATTTGTTAGCTCTAGAAATAACGTGTGGGTTATCAAAAATATCCATTCGGATTCGGTTGAATCTTGGATGAATCTTTTTGGGATCAATCTTTCCCTCTGGGGTGGTGGCAAGTTGCTACATCGCTGTCAGGTTTTCACTTGTTGCTGTGTATCCAGGCCGTTGCTAACTACATCCGATTTGTTTTAGTTTACATTTTCCAAAATGTTCGTTTATTTATCAATGGTAATTTGGAATTACGGTCTATTTTTCGTTTGCATTGAGTTTGTGATCTCATTTGTTGTTGTTTCTGTTTGTATTTTTAATGCGAGTTAATTTGATTGGATTTTCCGCTTTTTTACGAGTTTTTCGCTTTTTTTTTGTAAAGAATTAATTTTATTAAATTTGAAATTTGTTTTTTTCGATGCCTTCATTTTCTTTGCAGTAAACACCATTGCAAGATGTGCTTATTGAAGTGTGGGTTTTCATCAGAATTTAATGAGGTGAATCATCAAAGGCATTGTTGATAAAAATGGTTAACACCGTCACAATCACCGGTGTGGCTCATTAATTTTTTAACGATAGTCATTTTGTTTACATGCCTCCTTGAGTTTAGAGCATTTTCCTATTGACGTAAGCAAAATATTCAGGCTAAGACTCGATGGAAAGGTGAAATTTTTTTTTCCAAGAAATTTGAAGGCTTACAACAACGACTTTTATGAGATTTGTATATATTTCTGTTGAGGTGGCAAAGTAGATAAATATTTCTCAAACAAATTCTAGTGGGAACGAAGATAATTAAAATCTCAGCCTCAGACAGGCCATGGGTGTCTCGATATTAATTTTCGAAGCAATTCGATTTTTATTATTATGCCATGGCTAAGAATTTGATAATATGTATTTTCTATGGCGGTTTTTATTGGGGTTTTACTCGGGGGTTGTGACTTTTGACGACCAGCGACAGCTTTCCGGCCACGTGCAATAAAACGTTTAAAGCATTTGAGGCTTTTAAAAATATTATGATTTTTTAAATTATGTTTTTTTGCCTTGATATATCGGAATATTAAGCAAAGGTCAAATATGAATTTATGCGATGCTTAAAATGTGTAAAGAAGCCATATTCGAGCTCCTCACCCAGAATCAGTCAACAAATCGTTTTTTTATTTGTTAATTTTTTTTATGTCCACCAGAAAATTAACGAGCAGAGAGCCCAGACTGATTGTTATGCTCCATTTATTGACAGAAGTGCATCTGGTTATTTTAAAAATAAATTTTATGAGCAGTTAAAAAATCATTTCTGACAGTAGGTACTTAGCCTGATGGTGCGGGAGGATGATCAAGGTTAAGTTCGTGCTTAAATTTAAAAGAGCACAGAAAAGTCGTAAAAAGGAAGAGTAGGTGACAATTGACATTGCGTTCTGAAATAATTTAACTGCGTGTAATGAAAACGCGATACGATCCGATTTGCACTTCAGCCTTCCACTCAAATCGGGTATTTGTGTTTTTTGTAAATTTATTGCAAGAGAAAACCAACAGGAATTCTGGTTTCGCTGTTGTGTGTAAAATGTTTTCTGCATTCAAAGAAGGCAAGAATTTTTTATTGTTCAAAAAATTAATTTTATTCCATCATAAGGTTTCTACTTCTTCAGCCCTTATTGCATTGCAGTGCCTCTATAATTTTTTTTTGAAAAACGAGACCTTTTAACGCGAATGCGTGCACGTTCACAGGAACTTAAGAGAGATATATTAGCCTTTCACTGTCAAAGTTATTGTTCTTCACATTCTTGTCCGGTTTTTGAAATGTAGGATTCCTGTACTTCCACTTCACGACAGTGTTTGACCATCATGTCTATTCTACAGCTCTTCACGGTTTGTTTTTACTTGACTAAGATTATCCCCAGGACCTATTAGGAACTTTTATACCTGAAGGTGAAATTTTTTTTAGACTCAAAGTTAATTAAAAAAAGCCATAAGTAAATGTGACGAAAATAGGGAGGTAAACTCATTTGGGATCTTAAGCAGAGCACTTTATTTTTCTTTTGCATTGTTGATGTAGTATGCCGCAAGCAGTATAATACTTCAATATATCAAAACCCATAAAGTACCTTGCAAAACAAGAAGAATAAAAACAGTGTGCACATGTACTCAAAGTAACCTATCAATAGTGGCAAATATTCTGGATATCCATTTAGAAAAGACGGAGATGCAGCTATCCAAACACTTTGCTAAGGGTATTATTTTGCAGAATAGGACGAGAACGCAGAATGTAAATCAGGTTTTTTTCATTTCTAGATCTGCTAAGGAAATCGTCTTTGTGTGTTTTAGACCGCAACCTTTACCATAAAAAAGATGCAGCTCATACCTATGCACAAAAAAAAACACACTTTTAAAAAAAATAAACGGTTTAAACTTTAAACTATCAACAAGATCTATTTCGACGAACCGATACTTTCCAAAGGAAAAAAAGTACAAACTTTAACAATAATGACCCTACGGAATACCTACATTTTCGAGCTCTGAAGTCTGAACTGCTCGAAGTATACAAGCAAGACTTGGATTAGAAAGGGGGACCCATCACTGAGGAATATGAAAAAGTTAAAATAGAACTGCTATTACAGACAAAGATCCTCGGTAAACACATCGCAGATCTAAAGAAGAATTTTGAAAACCTACTTGACACATTCGAAGCCCACAAGAGAAAATGTCACAGAACAAGAAGAGAGAGACGAATAAAATGTTCATCCAACCGCTAGAAGATGGTAACTCAAGAGAATATCACTTGATTAAACAGGCTAAAAGATTGAAAGATCAACGTTTTGGTTCTAAAAACGAAAGGATTATTAACGTACCAAAAAAAACTACCCAAAAGCGAGCCCGAAAAAAAAAAATTTGGCGAGATCTGAATAACCAAAACAGTTCAAAGAGTTTTTGGAAAAAAAAAAAAATTAAGACTTGTGACGACCAATAAGCAAATCCGGCAAATCGAGTGTTTCCATAGAAAGTCATGGTATAATCGGTCCATATCTGAGATTGTTTGCCAGGTCACAGTCCCCAAATAGCATACACTACAGATCTATACTCTAAAAACTACTAAACAGCTTCTATAACACTTTTATAACGCTCTTGATACTCTTCGAGCATAATCTCTTAAAAAAAATAAAAAATGATGACTCTTAGAGCGCTTAACTCTTATAACAAGACCATATTTAGACTCTTATTGCAAGACCTAAAATATAAAACAGTTTAAGTTTTTAAAATAAAAACAGTAAGAGCTCAGTTCTTGTAAAAAGAGTGCAACTTTTGTAAAGACACTTTTATTCTGATAATAAAATCTTTGGTTCTATAAGACAACTTTTCGGCCATTATCGGTTAAAAACAGACTTCTTCTTCCTTCGAGGGTTATCAAGTACCTATAACCTCAAAGCATACCGAATAGAAATATTTTAGTTCTCGTTTAATGCATATAAACATTATATTAACTTTTGTAGGTCGCGGTTTGCGAAGTTTTATCTTTGAGAAATTTTAGTTGAGTAGGTATATGTCTAATCAAATTGCTAATTCAATTTGAAAATGTAAAAAATGTAACAAAAGGAACACTTTTTTTCTTTTACCGAACATAAAAAGAGAAAGATTGGTAGCCCTGTTACGATAAGTGGGAATTCATAAAATGCTTTTATTATTTGCAAATGCTTATAATAAATGCAAGTTATTAAAATGCTTTTATTAAATAAAATGTGATTTATTACTGTGATTATATTACCATTTATATCTTAAGAAGAAAAAGCCCACTTGAACTGATACATATTTAGCCGCTCCATTATGTAAGAAAAACCTATTTGAAAAAATTCATCTTTCCATCTCTTCGTCTTTATGTGCTTATAAAAATATACGAAACTTGCTTTTGCAGCATTATGTATCTTCATCCCTTTTTCGTAGAGGTAGCATAGACTACAGCTCTTCTCTTGTTATAAGGAACTTGCGGTAACCCGCGCCCCATCACTCTAAGATCTATTGAGATCCATTGTGATGCCCAGTGGGGAAGATTCTTTCTGTTGTTTCGATGTTTCATTCCTTCTTAAGCAGCGTAAAGTTCCTTGAGCCACCATGTTGATTTAACATACCTTAAAAGATACGTCAGTGGTGCATTCGAAAGTTCTGAAATGTCCTGAAAGAAGAAACTTCCTAAAGTTCTTTTCCTCAACTGACTTTGGGACAGTGGCACAGAAAGTGAAATATGTCCTCGCAGCAATGTCTGCAAGACAGAGTCTTCTTGTCACTCTTAACGAGCGCGTTGGTACGGGACTAATCAGATTTAGGCACATTCGTCTTGAAATTTTACAGGCGGACAAGGATGTCCATCTTGTGTTTGCTTTCATCCGGATTTGGTTTCCACCCGACTCTAATGCTGATCCATGCCGTAATCCATAATGCAAACTCATCGGCTTTTTCATTGCAACGAACGTTTCTGTGGCCAGAAACTCAGAAACGTTCCTGTAACTCAGAAACTTTGAGTCCTTGCCTCCTATATAGAGCACTTATAAGTATAGACCCTTGTTTAGAGGGTGACCAAGCCTGACCAAGCCAATCAGGAACAGCTGGATGCAGCCTGATCAGAATCACATCAAGTTCTTTCTAGTAGAAACCCTCCGCAGTTCGGAAGCTTACAAAGAATCTTCAAAACTGGTGAATACAGAAGGGCTTGGCAAATACAGAAGGGAAATAAAGATTTTACGTCCCCATAAAATAAAATGCCTTACATGCCATGTGAACACACTTTTGTAACCTAAAACTCCTGGATTCCTGGCTATATACCGAGATCCTACTTCCTTTTTGAAACAGAAAGAAGTGGACTAAGGGTTGCAAGCTGCATGACTTAAGCTAACTCTTTAAAAGGACTTCCATCATTGAATACCTAGAATTTCGTAGAGTTTGTCCAGTGTCACCTAAAAAAAAATATAGGTTTCACTCGAAGGCGCTATGCATAAAGCTAAAATTTTACACCATATCATGCTTATTGCAAGGCCAAACTTGACAATCACTAACACCAACTACATTTGCACGGGCTGTCATGATTCGGAAGAATATGTGAATCACCTCCTCTACCCGTGTCCAAGTGGCAGCAGACAACGTTTTCGACTTCTGGGCGAAAACTTCTTTGAAGAGCTGAACGAGCTTGCAACTTCACTGGTGGCGAAAATTGTGAAGTTCAGCAGGGTCTCCGGCTGGGCCAAGTTTCTCTTCGAAGCTCAGGATACTTTAACCGACTAAGTATCATAGTTGCATCAGTTTTTTTTTCTCCTTACAGGTTGCCTCTTTAGGATGACGCTAAGGGCTATGCGAGCTCGTGGCGTTTGCTGCCAGCAGCCCTACCTTACCTAACCTAACCTTGTTGCAAGGCGAGTCCTTTTTTTACAAGATTTAATAAACCGAGGTCTTCTTGGTTAAAAAAGTCCGGTTCGGTCTTTCCGTATCAATACCGAACCTCCATTTCAATCTATTTTAAGTTTACCGTCGAAAGGTTTAAAAGTGTTAGGGTACCACTTACCACGATCCTTGAGCCTTCAGCCCAATGAATCGGTTACATCCGTCACGTTGAATTACACAATTGACAACTGGGTTAAATATACACGTGCGAATGGGAAGCGGCCCACTCGGTATTTAACTGAGTTGTCAGTTGTGTACTTCGACGTAACGGATGTAACTGATTCATTGGGCTGAAGGCTTTCCTTAGAGTATAGTATGAATAACCCATTAAGAAACTGGAAAACCAATCTTAAGCTTCTTTGGAGCCGATGAGCTTTGATTAAGAATATGTTCACAGCCCGAAAGTCGATCAATATCGAATGGGATATTCCAAGGCGTTTCCTCAAAGCCAAGACCGTTGAACTTCCTAGAACAGCCAGACGACCCCACAAAAAAAAAAACTAGCCTCCATACGGCATCCCACACACATTGTTCTATTTCTGAATAGTTTCCGACATGTGCATCATCATCTACATCTCTAAATTACCAATCGCGATACTATTGTGTGGGCCAGAAGATAAATACTAATAAAAACGGATAAAAATGATACATCAGCCGAAGATAATGATGCAACAACGTCGGATCTATTTATTTATCCAATCGCACATTTCTCACTGGAGATGTGCAATTTATTGGTCTAAAGCTGCGGAGGAGATCTCAAATTAGTTTACCCCTTATTGTTTACCTAATAACGCACCGAACGGCTGGCGCGTTGGCTTCGCCAAAGGATGATAACCATGCCACGGGGGAGAATTAGTCATTCGCGGCAAATAACCATCATTATTGCTTTTGTATGATGTATATGAAAGGCAATCCTGCCGCAAATAATGACGTCAAACGAAAGTTGGAAGAGTTTTCATTTCCATGACAACAAATCAGCTGAATGTCCGGGCGGTAGCCGGCGCGCTCGGGGGGAGTGGAATTAGGACGCTAATCCATTTGGATTGTTGACATTACATCGCGTCATCTACGTAGGTTGAGTATACGCCATGGTTTCCCAAATCTGCTGCTGACGTAGGTATTTGCCTTTCATTGTGACCATAAATTTAAGGGAGAAATGTCGAGACAATTTTAGTTGCACAACGAGAAGGCAGATGCCATAACGAAATGCTGCTTTCTATAAGGGTCTCTATAAATAGTCGCGCAAGATGTAGGGATTCTCCAGCCAAGTGACGCAAATCGAAGGACCATTCGCAATCAAGTGTAGGTACTTTGCCAGCCCTCTTCCACCCTAGCCGCACACATACTGTGAAGCATTTTTTTGTCTGCTTCTTCGAACGCGTGGGCAGTTCACAGACTTTCGTTTCTTGTGTTCTCGAAATGTTGCTTCCCCTCGGTTGATTATATTTTTTTGTGAATAGCAAAACTCAGTTTTTTACATATAGAAGATCTGCGGTATAAAAACAGACAAAAAGAACATAAATCGCCTGTGAGTGGCCAAAAAATAAAAGATATATTTATTATTTTTTTCATCTTTCCTGTGGCACAAAAAAACACACACATACACCCCCATTCGGGTGGGTAGGTGTCGCGATATTTATTTTTTGAAATGGGAAATAAAAACAAACGGTCTCAGGTTCAAAGCTTATTCAACAACCCCGTACAATGTTGACAACGCGTGTAACTCACAATTGCGGATCATAATGAGTGTAATGTCATGTCGATGAGAGACTTGCTAAGGCTGGCAACATTGAAATGTTGCAAATTTGAAACGATCTGTTGGTGGTGGTGTTGAGTCTTTGCGGGATCTGTAACTACCTACAGTTTTTAAAATGCGTTTTTGGCACGGCCCAGATAGAAAATTTTCCATTTATATTTCGCACATGATTTTTTGTTTCGGTCTCAGATTTTTTTTTCTCCACAACATCCCTTGCGGCAAGAGGGGTTAGAATCTATATTTTTTGCTTGCCTGCCTTTTTTTATTATGTGTATATAGTATAAATAAAAATACATATAGAGATAATGTTAATTTTTTTTCTCAGGTTAATTAAATGGCAAGCATGGCCTCGAAGTTGAGTTTATTGGACAGGGTGTCGAGGATAAAAATAGGACAGGAAAGGGGAACGTTATTAACTGAACTTTGGTGTATATAATTTTTAGGTTTTAATTTCTTTAGTATTTTTTTTTTTTGTATTTATTTTAACAGCTTCCTGACTTTATTGTTAAATCATGTGGTTCTTCTTCTGACAATTGAGATAGTTTACGCGATCAACCTAAAACACCGGCATGTGTTTTCATAACGCGTGCAAACTTAATTACGTTTTATACTAGACAAATTCTCCCTTTATATTAATTTTTCTTAAAAATAAAAAGAAAAATAACGTTTTTTACGCCAAACTTTGAGATGTGTGATAATAAATAGGTACAAAAAAATGCTTTACAACAAATCAACCATCAGAAGATAGGTTGATGCAGAAAGCAATTTATTTATTGAACCTTTTGATTTGTGATGATTGTGTTTGAAAAGATATGGACGTGATGATAGGTCGATCAGAAAAATCGAAGTAAACAATTTAGAGAAACACCTTGGAACAAAGAAATTTCTCATTTGGAAATATTTCTTTTTGAAGAATAATAAACTTTTCAATCAACATCACCGAGTACAACTTGTAAAAATAACTCATGAGGAGAAATTGCTTTGCAAAATTTATTACATGTTTTGCTGATGTTAAAATTGATGTACAGATTGGATTTGAAGCATGCGCCAACTGGAGGCGTTTCGTAGAACAAGCTGGAGCACTCAGGTAGAATGCGGCAGATCAACTGTGTTCAACATATCCATTAGGTGAACGATGGTGATGGCTTTTGATGCACATTTCCAGCCATAAAACTATGCCTCAAAAATTTACACTTCAACAATTTACTTACGTAAAAGAGTCAAAAACTAACTAAATAATTGCTTTTATTGTAAGACTAATACTTAAGTAATAAATGATTTCCCGTGCACATGCCCAGACATGAAACTTCTACTTCTCTACTTCTCTAGTGAGTCAAAATTTAAATAGCAACACTGTTCTTAAATTTGTTTTTGGGACGTCATTAATTTAGAGATCGGCAAATCACTATGCTACTTAAGAACACATATTCGCAAGATATTCACTTAAGAATCTCAGAAAATGTTCTTATGCTTATTACATCATTCAAATGGCGACTTTTTATACTGTCTTGAAAAAGGAAGTACACAGCGTAAATCCTACGCAAAGGACACAAAAAGTTTTGAATGTACGATTTTTATTAACTTCATGCACATACATAATTCACAATTCTCAATACCCAAATCACATAAAAACAGCCACTAAATGCAGCACACGAGTTTTCAACTGCTGGGCTTGCGTCAATATTATGATTGCTATAAACATTGTGTAATGTTCCATACGTGGTGGTTCGAATTGATTCCAAGTTTTCGTATTAAATTTTTATGATCCCCAAGCTACTTGCATTGGATATTTTAAAATGGAAACAGCGCTATAAAGTTTGGCAAAAAGCATAATATTTGAGCATGCAGAAACTTTTTCTCTTAATAAGTAACGCGGTAATGTAAGAGGCAGTGAAATAATTTTAATAAGAACAGTAAATAGGGCATGTCCAGAGCAATATTGCGGTGAATTTTAAAGTTGGATTTTCTTTCTTAAGGTGACTCTTTCTATTTCCACGTGCGACAAAACAGTTGCCGTCGACAATTGAGATAAGCCCGAAAAACTTTGGACGTTATAGGAGCGACAGAAGTCGACAGCTGCCGCCCGTGGATAAGATAAGATTCAATGCACCCAAAAACTGTTTCCTTGCTCGTGGAAGGCGGCCCTAAATTGTACCTATACAAAATTAAAATTGTGCAAATTGTGAAATTGTGCACCGATACCGCAAGACTTTTTGTAGTTTTAGCTTTTAGTTTATTTTTAGTTCATTTCTCCATTTAAAAAAAGTAAAGTAGTTTTTAGTACATTACTTTTTTTTTAAATTTATACTGCATGACATTTTTGGCAGACGTTTAATTATAAAAAAAAAGATTTACCTTGGCCACCTCTTTGACTAGATTTAAATGCGCCCGACTTGGCCCAGACTGTCTTACATGAGGCTAATATAAAAGAGACCAATTTATAGTGAAGCTAGTTTTAACGTGCTTGCGCGTTAAGTCGAGCTTAGAATTAAAATTTACTTAGGGTCGATTTCATAGTTAAGACTTAAGCATCGATTCTGACACTTCTTCATACACTCAAGATGAGACCCGGGCAGTCTTCACAATAATTTTAATACCCTATCCAGGGTGTATTAATTTTTATGTATAGTTAGTTAAGCAGTGAAATAATCACCGTAAGCCCCTAAGGCTTATCGCACACTAGTAATTTTTTGGAGCATCGATAGTTTACTCACAATTCCCGAAAGCAGCGCACACATGAGCAGCTACTTTGATTTGCAAAGGTACCTACACACAAGAACCCTAAAAAAATATTTAACTGTTTGCTCTCTAAAATGTCGCTGATGTGACAGATATTAAAGAGTTTCATGCCAGCATTCAAAAACAAAGCTGAAGGTGTTAAAAAAAACTATTTATGACACCAAGCAACTAAGAAATCTGTGGCAAAACACAGATTTAAAAGTTGCCACAAACTAGTATCGTGTCGGTTGCACATGTGAGCGCATTCCCATATAGGCTTTTAGGCTACAAAAAGGCAATCGAAACGTTGCGTGATTAAAAGTTTCATGTGTGCGATTAGCCTAAGACCTTTTAGCGATTACGAATGGGGCCGACAAGATCGCGAAAGAAAGGAAGGCCTAAACATTAAGGGATCGTACAAATGCAACAACAATGCATTTATTTGGCCTCAGTGACAAAAAGAT
Organism: Neoascia interrupta; assembly: GCA_947623515.1. NCBI lineage: Eukaryota > Metazoa > Arthropoda > Insecta > Diptera > Syrphidae > Neoascia > Neoascia interrupta. Next base: position 44,040,361 of record OX392462.1, on the reverse strand, counting down.
TCAAAACCGGGTGCGTGGCCTGCCGGTATGTTCTGAGGTCATCGGCATATCCTACAAGCGAACTATTAATAATGCAGTAGAGTGGGAGGGTTATTATCCATTACTTGAGATCATAACCTCGCACCTAAAAGTAAAGAAAAAGAACGAGACCGACAAGATAATCGATTTAATATGTAAACATCTTTTAGGCCTTAAATTTTAAGCTAGGAACCTGAAAGTTTCCTTCAGATTACGTTTTTAAATTAGTGGAATCCGCCTCCAGACACGCCCACTACAGAGCGTCCATCAAAAACCATCTCTAATTTTTAAAAATACTTTCTTCAAATTTTATAATAGTGCAAGCGTACTAATTTTTGGTATCTGACATTGCTTCGTAATTGTCTTTGAGGTAGCAGAAAAATTTGACCTTTACATTGACCACGCCCACTTTTTAAGGAATTTTAACTTAAAATTACTGTTTTTCAACAAATGAATATGAAATTTGACAAAAAATTACATGACAAAAGTTGTAGGTATTAGCATTGACTAATTTTTTCGTATATATAGTATATGTCTCCGCCCAATTTTGTGGGCGTGGCTTTAAAAAAGTGATTTTTTTAGTTAAAAAGACGAAGTTTTAGTTCGAAATGCATGCTACCACCTGGCATAAAGTATTCAACAGTTGTATTTTTAAATCCCACTTACTTTTTGGAGGCGTGGCATGTTCCTTTTTAGGCAGGGAAGGGTATTTTGCAATATCTCGCAGAATGAAATTTTGACATACGCACTGTTGCACTTTCCCACTGGTTTTTCTGTCACAAATTTACGTCACCAAGATTAGCGACTTAAGTTTTTCACAACAAACAATGCGAATTACTTTTATTTTGGAAAAAAATTAAGAATTATACTTTGAAATCTAGTAAGCCCGAAGTGCACTGAAAAATGCACTTTGTTTAAGTGTTAAAAAAATTACAAAACAAAATTATTTTGACAGCACTTTCAAGGAGTTTAAGGCCAGAATGCAAAACCGTCAGCGGAACTGAAACGCAGACTAAGTATTGAAGCGGATTCGACTTATGTTTCACTCGGCCCTTAGCAATTAATTTGTTAAGCATTCATTTATTAAGTGGACCTCTATTCAGGTTGTCGTAAGTTCAATTCCTAAAGGAGAAGTACTGACAAATTTTCGGAGAGGTTTTTATAGAGTCGTAGGTTCACTCGTTGTTGACTGGTGTCAAAATCATACTGACCAACGGATCTAATGAAAGGCAGAAAGACAGAAGTAGCGGTTTGAAGGCCCAATTAGCACAAATGTCTCTTTGACACGACAACTTTGTATGGGACTTTTTCGAGTGCGTTAAAGGAGGAAAACCGCAGACACATTCTTATGCAAACAAGACTGTTTGAAATGTGTTTGAATTTTTCTTATAATTTTTTGACCGTAATTGAGTAAAGAAAACCACGCATAGAGGATTATATTAAAGCAGGGGAATATAGGAACGAGAACGGACCAGGCGCGACCGAGTTGAAGGAACCAATTGAATTGATACTAAAAAGGCAGAAAATCTTAACAATATCCATTTACAATAAACTTCCCGGTACAAGCTAAAGCTTCTTTTGAAATTTAATGCTATTCCCCTTAAGCTTTTTTAAATATCTTTGAAAACCTCTCCTTTGTATTACTGCACTTTTAAGATCGCACGTGTTATATGTCTGTCCTAAACGCAGATAGCCTGAGTCTCTTTACGTATTCTCACGAGCGAGAGGGTCCTGTAAAATATTCCAACGAATGACAGATTATCTCTAATGAATTACATCAATACCCTAGATCTTCCGGCGTCAAAAAGGTGGCACAGACCCTGGGTTACACTGTGTTCTAAGGCGATGCAAGAAATATTTTACACATTTTGATCTGGCTACGATTTATGTGCAGATACTTGCTCTCTAGTCTGAATTGATTCTTAAAACCTCGATACAATCCAAAAACGAGCGAAAGATGAAAAAAAGCATAGCAATATCTCACTGTCTTTTTAATCTTGCTATTTTTTTACCGATTCATTCATCAAGACTTCGCGTAAAGAAGCCAGTAGCATTTTACTGTGCCCCATGAGTCTGAATACAGACCAATCTTCTCAAGAAATTGGAACGGACTTGCACCGATGGTCTTTTTTCTCGATAGATCTCATAAATTTGAAACTGATGTGCATCGGTGTCTTTCCTGTCGCTGATCATTTCTGCTCGTGTTGAGTTAACATTTTACAAAAAATCAAAAGAGCTTTTCTTTAAATTTAAGGATGGATATAGATTAATAGAGAAATACAACGCTCCGCAGCGTTGTAGGAAAAATAATAGCTTTGGAATCTATAGTGGATGATATTATCTATCAATTTGTCGACACAAAATAGAATAGGAGATAAAATAGAACCATGAGGGACTCCACTGTTAAAAAAAATAAACGGATGAGCCATTTTTTCCAAAACTAAACTAAAAAATCGAAAAATGTTTTCGATAAATATTAACGTGAAAACGACTTATTCGAAATATTCTGCAAAAAAATATTAGTAGAACAAGATCATCAAATTTCAAGGCGCACCTCCTACTGCTAATATGCAATGTGTGAAGATGTGTTTGGGGTGAATGAGAATGTTGGATCAACGGTGGAAAATTGGGACCACTGGCAACTTGAGTGCCTATATGGCAAGGATCTAAGCGACACTTGAAAGTGGACTCTTCGCGTTCGGTTTTCTGATGATCATTTAGTCAGAATTGACAAGAAGTTTTGAAAAAAGTATTACCTCCCTTCTTCAAAATTAAAAGAAGAATTCACATTTGCATTGATTATGAAACCCTTAAAGACGTTGTTTTTGCAATTCCCAAACTATACTATTTTCAGAGCTTCATAATACCCAAACACCTCTGAATAATGAATATCAAGACCAAATTTTCCATCAACCTTTTCTGCAGCTTTGAATAAACGAACGGACCACACTACTTAGCATACGAACGATGAGAACGCTTTCAAATGTAAATAAGGATAACAACTAAGGATCAATTTATCATCTCTATTCCATTCCTCCCTCACATCCATTAAACACCATCCAATCCTCTTACATGACATTAAGCACAGCATTCTCTGATTTATTGCGTACCTACTTTCCCCACAGGTCCTTGACATTCACGGTGTTTACGCAAAAAGCGTGAGAGCTACGACACTTACGACAACATGACATTTAAGCATCCTTTGGAGCTTTCACTCTACCTTTTTCCAAAAATAAATGGCCTTTGTTCAGGTACCTCACTACCTTTTGCACAAAAATAGATATACACGCAGATATATATTGCTCGAGGCATTTTTCTCCAACTTACCTATGCTTCCCATGAGGATTGTAAAGGTTCCGGCGGCGATGTCGCGTTTGCTTGTGATGAATTCTTTTTTAATCCAGTTTCGAGCGCTGTTTGTCGCGGGGTATTCCAAATTTGTAAAATTTTAAATGTCGATGTCCGTTTTAACAATGTTGATTGTTTTGCTTTATAACGTTCCCGGTTCACTTCTAATTTCACACCAACACACTTGAACGAATCAAACCAATTTAGGCGGTCTCTTCACATTTCCGTTAGAAATTTAGATAGTTTCACGAATGTAATATCCTTTGTCAGCACGTTTTTTTTTTTTGATATAAATTAAAAAACTAATCAAACATAGCAAAAGTTAGATTTATAGATTGCAACGAAATGACAATCGTCTTGCAAGGAAGATTGAAGCAAGTGTTTGAAATAATATTTAAAAATAATAGAACAGAGACTGACAGAGTAGATGAGAACCAGGGGATGCGTCAAAACTTAATGCTACGGAATTTGCCGATTCTCACGGTTTTATAAGTATCTTTTGAATAAACAGCCACCGAACGACGACGTACTCAACCAAGTAGCGGGATGTTGCTCCCTGAAAATTCAGAGAAAGATGCTGCTCTCTAATAGTGATGAGTGCGAAAGCTTCCAGCCAACCACCCCAGAGCACACATCTGAGTGTTCCTCTTTCCGAGGTGTTCGGCATTCGGCTCCGTGCTCGGTAGTTCTCGGTGGCTGCTTCATGGAGACGTGGGTGACATATTGCTCCTTTAGAGAAAAAAAAATGGCAGAGAAAGCTCCGATATGAGGACTGGGGCTGGTGTGTATAATGAGAGCTCTTTCCTCACGCAGGTGGGTGGACTCTACTGGCTGGAATCCTGCTTACTGTGTGCTGCAGTCGAAAGTGTTGTGGCCGTCTCAAAAATAGAAACTAATTTATGGCGATAAGCTTCATAAGGTCAAGTACAAGTACATAAGAACAATGCGGACGTCGTCGTCGTAGTGTCAGGCTAAGGAATATAAAGTGCCATCCTGAGAGTTTCACATTGATATTGAGTGGAGCATCCATCTTCCTATGCAGAGAGGTGCCTTTAACCGCTTCGTGCAATAATATTTCTCTTGTTCGCTGTTTTCTCTCCGGCGAGAAAGTTATTTTTAGACAACCGAAAATGTTATATTTAGCAAAATAAATTAATAATTTTTACTTTCTTTTTAATAAGCGATGTTGTGTGATTTCGCTTCTTCATCTTTTTTTTTTAAACAAAACCTGACCTTGTCCTGCTGAGGTCAATAGTGACCATGGTACGAATTGGACAACGACGATAGGTACACAATTTGTTTTGTTTGTTTTTCGAAAACGTACACAAAACCCGACCTTAAATATCAGTGTTTGAATAAATTTGTTTAAAGTAAATCTTTCAAAATATGAATGACTTTGATTTATGTTCAGTTCGCGTGAGCTTGTGTAGTTTCACGAGACACCCAGTATATAGAGCGTCCATTGTTTCCTTTGGGTTTACACATATTTTACGTGACGTTGGTTTCGTATTTTCCATGCCAAGTTTTTTGGATTTTTTTTTAGGAAGGCTTGTGCTTGTAGATGATTTGAATCTAGAATTTCCTAAAACAGGTGGTGCAACAATTTAGAGCTGTCCATAAAGGTTGTTTGCAGTATAGAGTGGTAATGACCTCAAACACCGCCTGTATTTAAAAGGCGTGAACTTGGCTACAGCTTGGGACGACCCGCAGTATGAATGGATTAAAAATACAGACAGAGTGTGCTTAACACAATTTTAAATTTATTTCGCGTATGTCCACACGAGTAATTGCATCTCATTGACAAAATTTATCTTAAACGAAACGATTAAAAGGCGAGAGACAACGCAGGGACACTATTGACGTCATCGTGAAGTAATTGAAACGATCAAAATTGAGTGGACACCTTCAGAGCGTACAATGGAACATGTGGTTTATAAATAAACACACAGTTAAGGGGTTGTGTGCTCCTTATTTTTTGTTTACTTAATTTGTTGCAGACACCGACGACTTTCGTGGCTGGGCTAAGTAGAAGCTGCTAAAGAGGTAGAGCACAATTTTTGGATTATGATTGAATCAGCTGAGAATTTAGATTGATTGAACTTTAGAATTAAAGTAAAGAATTACATAGCTAGGAAGGTACACAGGTTATGCGAGAAGGCGCAAAAGTTCAGAAAGTTCAGAAAAAGGCAGAATATTGCATATGTAGACTTTCGCAGGACGTCTTTCCTTGTCATTTCAATGGGTGAGAATAAGTAGGTGTACCTACCTTACCTGCCCTGTCTCCTCCCCTTCGTATTTTGTTTATTATATAAGGTTATAAGGGTAACCACTGTTACTCGAAAGTGGAAATGAAAAAAAAAAACTTAACGTTGAACGCCTAAGGTGAACCAAATTGCAATCCTCTGTATTACAACACAAGCTGTGGATGGTTTCTTATAGCAATATTATTATATTTTTTTTTTAATATATTTTTTTTACCAAGAAACGGAAAGAGCTCCTCTTATGGGTATATCGCTATTGGTAGCCAGAAATATGTGCTTCGATACTGTTGGTTTGCTTTCATTTGTTTTTCAAATATGCGTTCTCTTATGAGAAACCGTAGGAAGAGTCTTTTCTGAACAAAACTAAAACCTTCAGCCAATATCCGTGGATATAACTTGCATCGCCGAAACGGTGCCGTGACATAAGTTAAAGCGACATAGAGTTGTTTGAGTTTTGACGTCTACCCCTCAAGAACTTTGCATGGATCGTTGTTAGTGTATTTTTATTCACTCACGGTTTCGGCTTAATTGTTTGTTTTATTAAATTTTGTTCTTGTGCTTATAAAATGTTAAGCTTTTTTTCAAAGGGGAATGTGCCTTGATAAAGTCTCAACAATCCATACCCGAAAATATATTAACCGCATTTGGATGTACCTACTAAAAAAAATCCAGCATTAGCATTGGATTTTTTAGTAGGATGTACCTACTTAAAAATCCAGCAAACATTGGAAGTTAATTTCTTTTATTTTTAATTAATGTATGATATCTGGTGATTGTTTGCATAACTAAAATGTGCAAAAATAAGTTGCGGGCACAAAATTGTATTTTTCATACAAGCAATTACACAAAACGTATTATTCACAGGCCTGTCTACGACCTCCTTAGATATAAAGGACCAAACGGTATGACGTGCAGCAGTGTTTGATAATTTGTCGTATGTGGGCCGAAAGAGGGTTAAACAGCGCAGAATACCCAGTACTACAATCTTCTGTGGCGACAAAATTTAAGTTAAAAACTTAATAAAGGGTCCGTCATCTAACATTTTTTTTTTTTTTCAACTAGTTCTTATTTCGTGAATTGTAACACTTATGGCCTTTTTGGTTGGCGATCCCGGATCAGGGCGTTCTTTTCCCGGATTAGGGTTTCTCTCCGAACAGCCAAATACGTTTTTCTTGATTTTGAAGTTTGTCTAGCATTGTATTTGTGAAGCAACAGCTATTCTACAGGGTACAAATGACATTTATCCAACTTGATTATGTGCGTGCTTCTGGTTTTGATTCTGGATTCAAAACCGGGAGCAAATTTCTCTTCTATCCAGAAGAGGAACTGTCAAACGAGTCCAAGAAAACAGTTTCAGGAGAATCCAGAAGTCTCCCGGACGCTCCCGGACGACCAACCGAAAAGGCCATTAGCTCATGTTTGATTTAACAGATAATTAGTTGTATCCTTCCGCTGAACGAATATGGTTGTGTATACGCTTGAACAACGCTGGGATATATGCATTTTCGCTTCGCTTAGTAGGCCTGCGATCGGCTTAGAGAAGATGCCGAGTTTGCCAAATAAAATCATCTTTTCAAATGAAGCTCATTTTGATCTTGGCGGGTATGTAAACAAGCAAAATTGTCACATTTGGGGCACAGAAAACTGCACGCATATATTGAAAAGCCGATACACCCAAAACGAGTCACTGTTTGGTGCGGATTTCGGTCCAGAGGCATAATTGGGCCATTTTTCTTCGAAAATGAGCAAGCAGTGGCCAATACAGTCAATGGCGATCGTTATCGGGCCCTGTTGAACGAAAGTTAGTTCTTTCACAAAAATTGAAGAGGAGGATATGGGCAACATTTGGTTTTAACAGGACGACGCTACGTGCCACACAGCCGAAGGCGGCACTCGACGTTTTGCGCCCTGTTCTTGAAGATTGCATTATTAGCCGCAGAGCTGATATCGTTTGGCCACCTCGGAGCTGCGATTTGACACCGTTGGACTATTATTTGTGGGGTGCCGTAAAAGATAAGTGTTACGCCGACAAGCCAGAGACAATTGACGCTTTAAAGGACAATATTCGTAAGGTCATTGGTGAAATACAGCTGCACACAATCGATAATGTGCTTAAAAATTGGACCGATCGTGTAGACTACTGCATGGCCAGCCGAGGCAGCCATTTGAATGAAATTATTTTCCATTATTCATCGGAAAGATTGTACTTTCAATTAAAAAAAGAAATTTGAGAAAATATTCAGTAGTTTTCTTTTATAGCATTTAAAAAAAAAATTAATTGGCGGACAATTTATTTAGTTAAAAAACCGCAGTGAATCCATACTCGAATCGCACGTTTACACCTCAAGAACTATTGACAGCTTGAACGTAATTGATTTTGACAAGTGAACAAACATCTCTATAAGACCAAATCTCAAAATTTTGCCTCACTAAAGGTAGGTAGAATAGTGGCTTATTAAATGCACTTAGGCCAAAAAGTAGGCTCATTGTACCGCCACGTGGGTATATGACCCACAGGGAGTAGGTTGGCGTGAATTCTATGACAGCCAGTCTTTTCAATGAATTTTAGTAGCTTTTTGACCGGTGTTTCACTAAGATTGCTTAGGTAGTCGTAGAAGTAGGTACGCGAGTGCTGGGCACTTGCGCAAGTTACATAAGACCAAACCATTTGGTATAATGACACTTAATAAAGCGAAATAAGCCCAAATTACCAAAGTGTCATAAGGCCATACGTATGGGGGGAACGCTGCCCTCTTGCAACCCCCGTCCCCGTGCCTGCTTTTCCTTTATTTTCCCTTTGGTCCTAAGGTGCAATGTGGATTAAAGACAAATTGGGCTTATGTCGCTTTACAAAAGTGTCACAATGCCAAACGGCTGAATTTGGGGTTATGTCACTTTCACAAAGTGCCGTAAGACCAAATTTCTTGGCTTTTCGGTTGGTCGTCCGGGAGACTTCTGGACTCTCCTGAAACTGTTTTTCTGGACACGTTTGACAGTTTCTTTTTTGGATAAAAGCGACATTTGGTTCTGGTTTTAGATCCAGAATCAAAATCAGAAGCACGCACACAATTATACATGTGTCAATGTCAAGTTGGATAAATGTCATTCGTCCCCTGTAGAATAGCTCTTGCATCACAAATGCAACGCTAGACAAACTTCAAAATCAAGAAAAACGTGTTTGGCTGTTCGGAGAGAAGCTCCAATCCGGGAGAAGAACGCTTTGATCCGGGATCGCCAACCGAAAAGGCCATAAAATTTGCCATAGCACGTTGGAATGACTATCTACATATTCGATGTTGCTAAGAGTGCTGCTAAATGCCCAGGGTTCCTGAGGCGGTGCAAAGAATATATCACACCATCAGATCTAGCAACCATGTACAAAGCGTTTAAGCGCCCCAAAATGGAATATAACTCCCACGTCTGGGCAGGTGCATATAAGACCTCACTGCACTTTCTCGATAGGAACCTGAAGCGAGCATCAAAACTTATATGGCCTTTTCGGTTGGCGATCCCGAATCAGGGCATTCAGGGATTGGGGCTTCTCTCCGAACAGCCAAACACTTGACTTTGAAGTTTATCAAGCGTTGCATTTGTGATGCAAAAGCTATTCTACAGGGGACAAATGACATTTATCAAACTTGAATTTACACATGTATGATTGTGTGCGTGCTTCTGGTTTTGATTCTGGATTCAAAACCAGAGGCAAATTTCTCTTCTCTCCAGAAGAGGAATCGTCAAACGAGTCCAAGAAATCAGTTAAAGGAGAGTCTAGAAGTCTCCCGGACGACCAACCGAAAAGGCCATTATAGTTTTACATAGCGAGATCACTTGACTCCTTTGATTACCGTCGTAATGTTTTGCGACTTGCTGTTTATTCGTTTCTTTTACAAGGACTGCTCTAGTGCAATTGCCAGCTGTATCCCACCTCTGAAAGAATTCAACTGCAACACAAGTGCTAGAACGAATGCTCATGAATTCAACGTCAATCATTATTTTACGATGCTACTCAGGGGCAGATTAGAAGAACCAATCTCCTCCAGGGAGCACTATTTGCAGCTCATGGAAGTTGCATTTCACAGATAGCTGAATTCGTAATGAAAATACCACCACCCTCCCGCGAAGGCTATGGCTGAATTGTACAATGGAACATAATAAGAATTCACATGTCACAAGCCAAACGAAAGTCTAGCCAAGCAACACACTTAAAATCTTTAAACTATCTGCGCTAGAACCACTCGGGCATTGATTACTTTCTAGAGGAATACATTTTCCCAGTTTCGATGATTTTACAAAGCTTAGGCCCAGGCTTTTTGCATTTGTGTTCTGGTACAATCTAGACCTGAGGTTCAAGAGCGCGTTTTTATCTTTGCTTTAAAGGAATTCCATAGTGAAACCACCATGTCTCCTAAATAAAAAAGGCAATCAGTGATTTAAACGCAACTGTCACAGGCCCACCAGCATTGCAAGGGCGAGGCACCTTTTAATGCGACAATTTGGAAATATTGTTCACTGTTCAGACTCTAAAATCTCTAAGTCGTTCACATCCAGGCGTGAAAACGAAAATTATGATTTGACATTAACAAAATGACTTACCACAGAATGGGTGCAATTTTTTTACTATACGTTCCCTTCTGTCCATTCCACATGAGGCTTCTTGACTTGCCGCAGCGCACCGTTTCATTTAATCACCTGTGTTCTTGTTCTTTTAAACAATTCGAACTTGACACTTTTATACAATCCTTTAATCAATAATTGTAGTAGCAACTTTTCAATTCTTTCCATTCCACGTTTGACAAAAATTAAAACACAGCACTCGTGGAAACAACAAAAACAAAACTGAATGGAAAGTGGATGATATTTATCAACGAACAAAAGACTTCACGCGATATTGGGGCAATTGTTTCAAGATTCCGATAAAAACATTTATTTTCTCGAATGAATTTTAACATCTGTGTCCGTAATGCACTTTTTAAAACACTTTTTCGACTTTGAATTCAAATACAAGTAATTTAAAGGAAAGAAAAACATTTTACGATCAATTTCAATTAATTTCATCACCAGCAAAAACAAGGCAAATTTTCAGCGGCCCGTTAGCTTTTGACGATTCAACGAGTCGTTGAGTTTGACGTTTTGTTTGAATTTTTGAGTGGGTTTCTTTTTACACTCGTTATCTTGAGTGGATACTTTTTTGGTTAATACGGAAACGGATGGATTAATATCCGGTAGGTTGAATTCGAACTTCCGCTGTAAATTAACGGTTTTTTTCAGTGGTGGGTTTTGAATACATATTGCTATGGCAAAAATTTTGGCTTGGAAAACTTAATTATGTACACTAAAGAGTGGATAATAATCGCTTCGTATTCGAAGCACCAAAAACTCCAGCCATATCTCATTTGTTCGGTTTGGATCCGTCCGAGTACCATAAATATGAATCCTTGGGTATGTTTAGAACACTGTTCACGCTGTTTATTCGGTTAAATATTAGCAGACATTTACCCGTGAGAATAATATGAAGAATATATAACTCTAGTTGAGTTCTCGCGCGGTACCAAAGTGAACTAGTCTTTAGTTTAAGCCATATTCCGTCATCTGCATAAACGTGTTAACCAAAGCTTCTTAATTTATGTGGAGATGAAGTGGTGTTCAGAAGGACCTCCAACGCTGGTGTAGGAGCGGCTTTCATAGCACTTACCCGTTAAGCATACACAAGCTAAGCTAGTCTTTTGAGTTTGATGAGCTAATTTTCGAAAGATTTCTGTTTTTTAAACCGCCTTACTCTTGCAGGAAAAGCTAAGATAGGTCTTGGTATTCCGCAGAGTATCCGCCTTACCAATGGTTTAAGGTTAAGTGAAATTTCCAGGTGAGCTTTCATCTGAAATTAGTCCCTGTTATTTGATTTCAGATGATATTATTAGTCCTTGTTATGAGCTCATCTGAAATTAGTCCCTGTTATTTTATCTTATTAGAGAATTCCATGCTTGCAACACACAATGTGTTGGCGCTCAGCTTCAACCACTATGATTGTCGTTGAGATGAACATTTTGGCACCACTTTGCAACTAGGTTTATTGTCCTCTGAAAGAGTTCCGATATTGTTCCTTCGAATCTGGCTCTGACTAGTATCGCAATGTCATTTGCTTATCTTTGGACATAGAAGCCTGCACTACTTATGTTCTGCAAGAGACCAGGGGGGAAAGGTACTGCCCATTGGGCTCAACCGTATGATGCGGCAGCAATTTTGAATTAATTTCAGGCAAGGTGCAAGGGAGAAATTTATTCTTATGACTCTTTTGCGTAGAAGTGGCGCGTGAATGTTCGTTACGGCACGTATGTGTTCCTTTATACAGGTAACCATGTTGGTTCGGGTTTGCTCAGAATAAGAAGATCCACAGCTGCAAGGTACTGCATAAACGTCCGACTTTTGAAAAGGAAACATGTCCTTTGGATACGTAAAGGCAACTGCTAACCTATTTTGGAGGTAAGAATATGGATTCTGCCCCATACTTCTGGAGCACTTTCCCTACTCGGTCTGTAGCACCTTTTACATTTCTTTTAGCAAAGCGGACTTCCACGTTCTTTGCCTTTTGGAATAGTCGTTTGTTTTAAAAACGTCGTTGATTGGATTACGTTCACCGGAAAAATGGTAATTTTACCCTGAACCAGGATCGAGGTAACGATTTATAAGTCTGACGATAAGTCTGTAGATCCCACCGTAAAACTTCAACATCTAAAAATGCTGCGAATCCCTATCTTCTTCTATTTCGATAGTTGGTGCAGATGTTGGAGATATTTAGCATATAGAAACTATCAGCCACGCAATGTATCTCAGCTGAATTTTTGGTTTATTTTTTAAGTAATTCAGGACTTCGAGCCTAACTTACATTCTTAAGCTTGCGCTAGTCTAGGATGGACCTGGGCCTCAGCCTGGACCTGTCCTTAGCTAGCCGCCTCCACTTTTGCACGCGAAATTGGCTTAGGTCCCCTTCCACTCACGTCCGCCGTCGGAGTTTCAGTCCTCCGCTGCCCCAACTATTGCAGCCGTTGCATTTTTACTCTTCTGACCATAGATCGGTGTACAGTTCGATTTAATATGGAAATCGTCCGAAAGATGTTCCTCTTGAATCAGCTTAAGGCGTTTCATACGCCCTTGACAGGGTCCATGCTTTTGCAACATAATGCAGGACTGTAATAATGAGGTTCTTACAAAGCAAAGCTCAAAGAAGGGTTTTGCGACTCAATTGCCTTCTTAGCTAAAAAATAAAAGCAGCGAGGATCATGAGGCTGTTATGAATTGACGCTTAAGTTGCTCAATGAGGAAATTCCTCCTCTGTTCCCTTCTTAGCCCAAGGAAACAGCGATTGGCAAGAGTTAATGTTCGTTTGATCTCAGCGCTGGTCTCGTTGTCTGAATTTATAGCAGACCCCTGGTAGACAAAGTCCCTAACTACCCCAAAATTTTAGCTGTCTAAGGTGATTGGATTGGTCTTGATGACAGCCAATTCCGAGACTTGTTGCTGGTACGCAGCACCCTGACACACGGAACGATCCCCAGCCTGGAGGACCAGATCAATTTAATAACTCCCAGGATGGACTGCCAGATAACCAGCCCCCTATAGGACTGAGCTCCGAACACGTCATAGTAGCCCATGTAGTGTTCACTAAGTAGTTCGGCCTGACTGAAACTGTGGACGCCACCGTTGGTTAAGTCTGGGGAACTCTTCCGCTGCGAACGGGATCCAAGAAGAGTCTAAGTCCTTAGTGGAAACACTGCTCCTCCTCTCTCTCGTGTGCTACTCCCAAAAACCTTCCAAAGATTAAGACTCAGGTTGAGGTACTGAGCACTCGCTGTTAATTACTAGGAGTTGATAGACAGATGTTGCTTAAGTAAACCTGTGGATGTTTGTTTCCTCTTGGGTGCACAATTCTATCCTTTGACAACAGCATCGAGTCCGATGTGACTTAAAATCGACAGAGAGTAGGTACAATCCTTTATATGGTGTTCCGTCGACCCAGGTAAAGATCCTTCTCTTTATTAGTACGCTAGTCACCTTCTGCTCTTGCGCTTAGCTCGTTTATTTTTAAGACCCAAATCTACACTCTTATCTGTATTTTTAAGCAAGTTCGATTCATACAAACTCTTTTGTGTATAGGTACATCCTTTTGAAAATAGTTGATTTTATTTACAAGTCTTGAATTCATTTTCTTTGTGTTGAATAAGTTAAGAAAAGTAAAAGGAATACCCAAGTGCTAAAGCATTTTTCTGGGACACAAGCGGAATATTATTATCTCCTCTCCAATAATATCAGCATATACATAAACATATAAATTTACTATATAAAATATAGTCGATTGTAGAACTCTATTTTTTTTTTGGCATATACAAAACTTAATAATACTAGTGATAGCCAGACACTAAACTCTGTTTCTAGGACAATCTCTCAAATGGTGTTAGTCGAAATCTAGTAAACCCTTCAGTGGTGAACCTCCCCCTGCTACCTTTCTCTGTATATAGTATGTATGTAGTTTTGCAGTCGGCATGTGCAGGTGTAGAAAACAAATAAAAAAAAAAATAAGAAATAAAAACACAATAACACACTAAGAGCTGAGATTACGAGCGGCTAGTTCTAGTTCCATGTCGTAGATTTATGATTTAAGGCCACGTTGGTGTCGCTTCACACGGGCATAGGGACCCACTGCGGGGTCCATGATGAAGTCGTACAGCACTCGCACCCACGAGGTATGCTGCGGCATTGAATCGTAAAATTCGGGGGCAATCTTCTTAACTTCTGGCAAGCGGCTGCCGGGCACAAAGGGAAAGTCGTGGTGTTCGTTGTGGTAGCCAACGTTGAACGTGATCCAGTTGAGCGGACCGTAGTAGGAGTATGTCTCAAAGCCTTTGGCAAACATGTAGTGCTCGGATATGAAGTGTCCGGCCACTGGGTGGGGGCCCATTGCCAGCACGGAGCCGATGAGCAGGTAGGCGAGAGCCTTCCAGCCAAAGAAGTACACCACCAGGGCGTCGAACGTCAGCTGGACGACGGCGTTGATCGCCTCCATGCCGGTCGGGGTCTTTGGATTGATGATCAGTGGGCGGAAGATGTAGAAAAACGGCTGGAGGCATACCCACAGGAACTTACCGAACGTTGTACAAAAGAGTTTGGCCTCGAGCAGAGTGGGTATATCGGTGTCAATCACTTCGTCGCCTTGATACCTGAAACAGTGGGATTGTCGTTAATTGGGATGTGTGCGCGATTGCATGAATACATGGCACAAGTGCGTGAGATAAGATTGTGCACACTCATGGGGGAAGCACGTAGCCAGCTCAGACGGTTGTTTATTCAAGCGACGAGCTGATAGCAGCGCCTTTATCGGTTTTAAAGGGCTTATTTGTCAGTTGTCGTGAGCTCGTAGTGAGATGTGGAAATGACGCATCGACTAGGTAAGCCTGCTCCAGTTTTTCTATCAACAAGTCTAAATTTGATGCAGATGATAAGAGAATTCACTCAGCGCGACTGTCATCGCACAGAAACAAGCGGATAATCAGCGAAACCAGGAATATTACGAGCAATCCGATAAGAATATGCGCAACACCTGGGTCCGCTTCTCGTTTCCGCCCCAACCAATGGGTAATTTAAAAGCGAGAACTTGCGATGAGCAAGATAAAGCGGCAATCTGCAAACAATTACAAGACTGCCTGCCATCCGTCACCCCGCAGCTTGTGTTTATTCTCGCCATTTGCACGCAAACACGCCCCAAGAGGTAAACCGCTCCACAGTCACGTAGTGCCATGTATGTGCATGCTTCTATCCCTTGCCCCGCCCGCAGCTACTTACTTGTGGTGCTCCAAGTGGTATTTGCGAAACGATATGGACATCGGCAACCCAATGGGCAAGTTACAAACGAATCCCAGAATTCTATTCGCCAGCGGACGATTGTGACCAAAGGCCAGATTGTGGGATATCTCGTGCACAGCCAACATCAGCGAATGATTGAGGATTCCACCGAAGCAGTAGGCCGTCAGGACGATAACTGGCCACGAGCGGTCCTTGATCAGGAACAACATCAGAATCTGGGTCAAGACCATGGCGCCGGCGACGTACTTGAACTTTGGGTCATAGCCGAAAAGTTTCTTGATCTGTGGATATTTCTTGAGAATGATTTCACGTCGACTGGCGTGCGGCTCCTCTGTGTATGACCACTCAAAGTCCGTCCGGGATACGTGCTGTCCCATTATCCTGCCTGATTTTTTTTTTAAACACACACTCACTGCTCACTACTCGCCTTTTTATTGATTTCAATTGGAAAATGACTAATTTTCTTAATTTTTCCACGCAAACGACACTCCTACTACTCGTCGTCGGCAGGGCGCTTAGAACATCATGCGATGGAGGTGGTGGGTGATGTTCGAATGAAATCAAACGAATGTCAATGCGAAAGAAAGAGCCCGAAAGAGTGAAAACGTCAACACTGCTTTTTTGATACTACCCAGCAGACCGACTTTCGTCCGCACAATTTTACTATTTCCTTATGGAAACCACCTGCAAGATTGCGTGTAGGTAAAGATAAGATAACGGTACGGTGATTAATTGATAACTAATAAGGAAAGCTGATAAATTTGCAGCCCGAAATTCCGAAGCAGTGGGAGTTTTCTTGACACGGTCTCGTTCTTGCGGCTTCCTCTCGCAAATAAACCGCCTGTAGTGCAAAAGAGCCGCTGTAAGGAAACGAAAGCAAAATGTCAAAACGAAACGGAATGTGCGGTAGATTTTTCGTCCTACAGTTTGAACAGATAGTTCCATAGTAAAATTTCCACGGAGCATAAATTTTGCAACAGGTTTTAGAACATAGTACGCAGCTGGCGGGCAAAAATTTTGAAGTTATTGTATATGGGCCAGTCGGAAGTCTGTTCATAAATTTGCACGCAAAATAATTGTCCAGTTTTCTTTTTTTCTCGTGCATGCACATGATGAGGCAAGAGCATGACGACTAAATTTGTATTTAGGTTGACAGTGCGCGTTTTATACCATGTCTCCACCGGCAATAAACAGTGGTTTAGCCGGAGGCGATTAAAAATAAATCCAAAAATGGCTCCACCGGACAAAAAATAGGTTTTATTTGACGCTAGCACTCTTTTTTTGTCATTATGTCTCTCAAAAGAGAATGACGATGTCATTTCACAGGGCAAAAAAAAAAAAACGTTGTAAAAATCCCAATAAAAACGAATTTGTGACAGACCTGTCATACAGGTCAGTTTCAGTTTCCTTTTTTGATTCTCAAACTCTTGCAAATGTGCGCAAAATAGGTTTAATGGGATTTATGAAAGGATTTATTTTTAATCGATTGCCTCCAGCACATTAATTTGTATTGTAAGTCGCGTGATTTGTAAAGGATTTAGTAGAGATTTATATTAATCGCGGATAAGTTCCCGGTGGAGACATGATATTAGTTGTCCGGGGTTACTTAAAGTCACTTTAAGGTTACTTTAGGTTACGGTCTCCGGGTTGCGTTGTAACGTTATAAATAAAATGAAAATAAAATGCGGTTAACGAAATGAACGTTTATTAACATGAACCGCTTTTAAAAAGAGAGGACGCAACTTTACATTTTATTTATGATGGAAATATCAGTACTTTCAGCAAGGAAATCGCCTTCGACAGTGACGAGACATGCTTTTGACTCATGTTTTTATTCGCGTGTTGACCCAGGTAATTTTTTATTCCATGCATTTTGCTAGGCGTGGCGCGTGGATAAGAGATAGATAGAGTAAAACGGTCTCCATTTTTGACCCCATTTTTTTGTGGTAATTTTTTTTTTTTTTAATTCTGAACCTTTACAATAACTTTTTTTATTGTTAATCTGGTTTAAAATCCTGACTTAAATTTTATTTTGTTTTGCGTGCTCAATTGGCTTAATGGTTTTGCCTCTGTTTTGATTTTGTTTTGTGAAATGCGAAAAATTTTATTATATTCTTCCGTAGGTCATTCTGAAATCCGTAAACAATGTCACTAAAAACAAATTCCTTGGCCCACAAAACCCAAACACCTTATTAACCGAAAATTATATTCTGGGTGAAAATTGATGCATAGAGACAAAAATTACTCGTGGTTGTGTGCGAGAATTTGAAACATGATAAAAAAAACTCATCCGCCTTTCCAAAGCGAATAAAAATCATGAAATGGTGGACCCTCTCTCCATCCAATTCTTCGGGCTAGCTCGGAATCGGAACTATAGACTATTTAATATGAAAAAGCTGCACTGCTCCGCGCATTTTCCGTCAATCAAGATTTGAGTGTGTGAGTGCTGACGATTTTGTGGCACATTTTACGTGGGCATTCCTTACTGGATCTGCGGCTTTTTCGATCCACTTTTGGCTTGGGTTTCCCATTCTTTCTCACAGCTTCGCAAAAAAGAAAAAAATCCATTTGATTTGATCCGTTATCGCTTGTTAACGGCAAAAACAAAAAAAAAAAATGGGAAAAATTTGACATTTGAAGACAATGCCGTGTCTAAATTTTCGCTCGTCGCTTCTAATGGCCTTTTCGGTTGGCGATCCCGGATCAGGGCGTTCTTCTCCCGGGTTGGGGCTTCTCTCCGAAGAGCCAAATACGTTTTTCCTGATTTTGAAGTTTGTCTGGCGTTGTATTTGTGAAGCAAAAGCTATTCTACAAGGAACAAATGACATTTATCCAACTTGATATTGGCATATGTATGATTGTGTGCGTGCTTCTGGTTTTGATTCTGGATTCAAAACCAGAAGCAAATTTCTTTTCTATCCAGAAGAGGAACTGTCAAACGAGTCCAAGAAAACAGTTTTAGGAGAGTCCAGAAGTCTCCCGGATGCTCCCGGACGCCCAACCGAAAACGCCATAACAAATTTGTCGCTTGTGATTGTGACACACTTGTCGCGTATCACCTGCTACGCAATCCTGAGGTTTTGGCATCACCTTTATTTTGACAATATTCAGCAATAGGTATACTTTTGAACTGTAATTGACTAAATTTTGCTTTTTAACAATTGAAAAAAGAAAATAACTAATAGCGTTTTTCATTGAAGAAAAGAATTGCTCTTTCTGTCAAAAGATTTGATCTTTTTCGATTTTGCATTTTTGCATTGAAAATAAAAGAGCAATTCTAGCTCAATTCTCAAAACGAAAGATGCGATCTCCCGATGTTGGGAGATTTGATCTAAACTCACACATGCAAATATTTCTACTGTCAAACGCCAAATCGAACCAATTTTGTTTGTTTCGATTTTATGTGCGGACGTGTTTGTTGGTTGCCAGCCCGTGTGTGTGATTTATTTTGTCGCCAAACGGGGAAACATGTTTTATTTATTGAAACGAGCAGTTCCCGATTTTGAGAGCAATTCTTTCAAGTTTCAATGAAAAACGCTATTAATAAGACGTAATAGAAATGCCAAGGCCCCACAGAAGCAATATTAGGCTTTGTTTTTCGCATTTCTTGTCAGATCCTGGCTCGTGACAAAAATTAAAAATGTATCATAATTTAAATAATTTAAAAATTTATCATTATAAATGACACAATAAGTAGGTATATAATAATTATAATATGAGAGTAAAATATTATTATTGTTATACAAATAGATACCCCCGTGTAGTTACCGTATACAAACTCACTAATTGCTTTGTTGGCTGTGAAAAGTTACGATTGATTTCAAATGCAAGACAATTCGACAATCCCTTTCCAGGACGTGACACGAGAAATTCGTTCAAATAGGAACTGCTGATGGTTTGTCCCCTCTTTTGACATTTTTAGTGCAAACGTTTTTTAAGATCAAAAGGATCGCATTTTTTTTACTTTTTAAATAATTTGTGTTGCCCGTTTGTAAACTAATTCTACATTTCTGTTCAATAAAGTTTTTGTTTTTTCAATAAGGAAATAATTTAATATTGTTTAGGTACGTAAAGATTTCGTGCTAACTTAATGAGCACGCAAAGTATATGAATATATGTATAATTTTTCGTTTTGTTTCCGACATAATAAGGCATACATAACACTACAAACTAGCAATTTAATTTATGTTAACGGTAAGTAAATGGAACTTTTAAATATGCAATGAGAAAAGAAGAAAAACTATTTGTACCAAAACAAATAATTCGGTATAGAAATAGTTTCACCACACAAGTGCTTGCATGTGCTTGATGTATCCGAAAACTCAATAGAAGGTGGGTACAATGTGTTACCGGCTCATGCTCACATGTCCATGTCAAACATTAGAGTGTTCTTTGACTCCGGATCGGAGGACTCGGATTCAATGCGATTGCGACGCATAGAACACTGGTTTCCGTTTTTGTCCTGAGTCGAGAGATCAAGTCCACTGTCGTGCTTGGAGGATTTGCGCTCGTTTCCGTGTTGTTTCAGATACTGATCGTGATTGTGGGGTGACTGCAATTAAAAGAAGGCGAGATTAAAATAACATTATAAACTATGACTTTAAATACCTTAGAACGAAATTTAATTTACTTAAAATTAAAGAGAAAAACACTAACACACTGTTGAAACACTAATTTTCTTCTCCCCTAAAATTAACGAATTGCAATTTTTTAAGATCACCCTTTTTTGTCATTTTATAGGATAACAGAAATGTGGTGTTATGCACTGATCAGATGTAATGAGATAGGCAACTTGCAATCCCCTTGCCTGAAACACCCGCAAAAAAAAAGTAACGGGATCTCTCTCTTGACCCTGTCTGTGAATGCATGTGAAGTGAGCAATGGAGATGTTCAATGAATCCATTTAAAAATGGCGAAAGCTGAGATAATCTGCCGTCTCAGTCATTCAAAAAATATAAACAAAGTAAACAGCCTCCATTCTTTTTTGGTTTATTTTGTTTTACAAATAATTATTATCTTCTTAGTAAAGGAAAAATCTGCCGCCCAAGCGAGTGCCCATTAGGAATAAATTTTTGCCATGCACATCGGGCCAACTGAAAATCGAATTTGTTTTGATTACAGAAACGTCAAAAGAAATCTGATTCTGGTTTGCTGAGTTCAGTCCATAGGTAGAGTTCAGCACAATTGAGGTGGAAATAGGAGGTGGAAATCTTTGCTATTGGGAGTTTTTTTCCTTTTTGCTAATTTTTTCCTTAAAATAAACAATCAAGCTATTTGATTGTGTGCATAAATTTTATTAATTAATGCATTTTCTTATAAAAAAAATTACGTGGGAGTTTCTGGTCTAAACTTCTTATAAAAATTAGTTGCAAAAAGAATTTGATAAATTTTCCAGTAGTCCGAAACACATTTTGAAAACAGTTTTTTTTTTTTATAAATGAATAGGCACATTTTAACAATACTCTGTTAACTTTTAGATCAATGTTTAGAATAAGGAGTTTTTTCGCTCAATTTTTTATTTGTTTCCGAATGATTTCATGAATAGTTTCAATAGTTCGTTTTAATTATTACTAGTTCATTTATCCAGTTATAAATAGTAATCCAAATGAATAAATTGACGTCTCAAGTCGACAAGAAATAAAAGGAACAAACGTAGCGTCTAGATACGGATAACGGTTTTATTCACATTTTATTTTTCTCAATTTTTCGCGATTGATTTCAGTTTGATTTTTAAAAAAAGTTTCACTCACACATGAATAATTTTTATTTGAATAGCAGGAATTGTTTGTTTATAAAATGCTATTCAAATAAAAATTTTATTTAGCTATTTGCGAATTATTGCAAATAAAATTAATGGCATGATTGAAATCAAGTCAAATGATTTATTTGAAAATGTATTTTTATTTCATTATGGAAATTCAAATAACTTTGGAAGGTACAAATTTAAAAAAGTTCTTAAACTTTACAAAATAAAATTTTAAAGCAAGAGATTTTGTATATTATAAGCTCTTCCAATAGTTTGAAATTTTGACATCTAATCCTTTATATTTGATTTCTTTGACATCATCTGAAAATCTGTTTTTTCCCCGTTCTGTTTCCCCGTTCCTTGAGACAACACGGATTTACGAAGCGTTTAATTTTATCTCATTGCTTCAAAGTGTATTAAAGCTTATCAACAGACGAGCTATCCGTTCTTCTGTATCTCTCTCAGATGGTCCAAGGTCTTTATTTAAATATATCTTTTACACGAATTCAAAAGACTGTACATTTTTTACCAGTATATTTAAGGCGTCACTGACAAAGTCACTAGAATTTTAGAGCAATACAGAGTGAAACAGATCTTACCACCAGAGAAGGTGATCTTTTAAGCAAGAGTAATATTCACCCAAAGACCAGTTCCCATTCTAGACAGTAGTATTTTATATGCTGTGCCTTTTAGCTGTCATCGGCATTCATTGGACGAACCTGGCGAAGTATTTCACATCGTTTGAAAGAATGTACAAATGCTGTGAGCATTTACAGATAGTAAGGAGTTAATTAAAGACAAATTTATCTTACGCAGACTTTTCAAAATAGACTCAAACTTTTCTTATAAGTTTAATCACTTCTTAACAATAAAGTCATAACATCAAAATCAAACACAAAAAAAATACAATTTTTTTGAAAAATACAAAATTTTCAACAAAAATATAATAATAAAATATATTAAGTATTTTCTAGAATTTTTATTTTAAAACTATTTAAACATTTTTTCAATCAAACAAAGCCTACAAAGTTCACACAAGTCTTAAGTTCCACGTAAGTCTTACCTAGGGTTCCACTGGTATTCCAAAAAACACTGAAGTTATTCCCAATAGTAATGATAAATATCAATAGAGTTTACGGCAAACAATAATGCTAAGTCATTGTGTAGCAAAGTATGTAAGAACTATATGTTCTTTGTTGCTATAGCAACCGACAAAGAATCGACAAGGTAAATGTCTCCGTTGCAAATAATTAAAGTAGTTTTTCTATTTTAAATCTTGAATGAGCGTAATTTGTGTATCACTCTAATATTTTATATTGCCTCCACAAACAAAGATTTCATCGTTTTTCGCAATCAATTTATTCATTTCTTTCTTTTCTATGAAAGCAAACAATGCAGCACTAAAAAAATAATAAATAAACTCTTATTTGAAAGGAAAAATCAAACTTTCTTGCACGAGATTCGGAAAAGTGAACTTGTCTGCTCGGAAATCTGAATAAAAACTCCGAACGATTGCCACGAATCGATCCTCGATATGATGAAAACCTGAAACGCAGTCGGTATCTAAAATGTGTAGCCTGAAACGCACTCAAAACCCAAAATTAGCTGCACCAAGCGCACTCATTTTGGCCTTGGAGGCACAAATCTTGCTTCCAGCTTGGTTGACTGTATTAGTGAATTTTTTTTTTGCACCCCATAAAGTAGCATTGCAACCCACTAACACAATCATGATAGCTGGCAACATTTTCCCTAGAGAGCCGAAAACGAGTTTGGGGGCAAAAAGAGGCACCCCAGCGAAGATGACTATCTCATTATACCTGATCAATGGTGTTATGTCCATGACCATAAATTACTGAATAACTAGATATTCAACTTCGGACATGGTAAAAGCTTTGCGCGCAAGCTTAAAATAATGAAATAACTCATACTCTGACATTTGTTTGTAAGTGTGAGTAAATTTATCAATTCCTCATGTCCATGCAATTGCGTTTTTGAGCTTTTACATCAGCTGATCGCGTAAGGTAAATTGTTGTTGCATATATTTACACGTATTCACGGACACGGAAATTTAAATGTTTATAAAAGCTTTGAAGGTTTTATGAAGAAAACGTAAACGAATGAGTGTTTAAGGGCAAGAGGGACGCAAGTTGAGTATCTTATAATTTTTCAATAATTTAATTAGCGAACCCGGAGCAGGGCGTTCTTTTCCCAGATTTGGGCGTATATGAACAACCAAACACATTTTTTTCGATTTTGAAGTTTGTCTAGCATTGAATTTGTGAAGTAAACGCTATTCTACAGTTGACACATGACGTTCATCCAACTTGACCCATGCGTTATATGATTGTGTGCGTGCTTCTTGCTTCTTGGTTCTGGATTCTCGGCCGGAAGCAAATTTCTCCTCTTTTCGGAAGAGGAACCGTCAAACGAGTTCCAAGAAAACAGTTTCAGGAGAGTCCAGAATGCTCCCGGACGAACAACAGAAAATGCCGTAAGTTTACTAAATGACAGAAGATAGCAGACATAAAAAATCCACTCTATTGGTTGGGTCACTCTATACATAACTAGTCTATTTTTCGCAATATCACACCTTTTCAGTGTGTGAAGTGAAATAATGGCCATAAAGTCGATCGAAATAGACTGCCGTAAAAATGTTAGATTCTTTAATTACAGCGTGTAGCAAGGTCATATTTACTAATTCATTTTTATTAACCACTTAACAATTTTGTTTAAAATTGAAAAAAGAGAAAAATTGCTTTGGTTCTGAATTAATAGACAAGATTTGAAAGGATGGTGGCTTGGCGCGGAATTCCATGTCTGAACCCGCTCACCCACCCAAAACCGCCCTTGTGATGTTCAAAAACAAAAGAATCACACCGCAATACTCTTTTCCGGCGATTAAGTGAATTAGCTGGAAAAAATACCAACCTACGCAACTCGACAATTATGCAGAGAGCTGCATGCTTTGGTGCGGCATCTGCGATGAGAACAACACG
This sequence comes from Neoascia interrupta, assembly GCA_947623515.1. Taxonomy (NCBI): domain Eukaryota; kingdom Metazoa; phylum Arthropoda; class Insecta; order Diptera; family Syrphidae; genus Neoascia; species Neoascia interrupta. Next base: position 44,016,140 of record OX392462.1, on the reverse strand, counting down.
GACCTCAGGGCTGGAGGCGATTTTCAATCTGCTACCTATCGACCATTTTATGCAGGAATCTGATGCCAAAATCGTTTTGAGGCTCAGTCAGTAACCTGAATGGATTCGAAGCTCATTTGGAGATGCGCAGATTCAAGTCTGATATGAACCCGAACCTCCTATGGCTATCTTATCTCTTAGCTTGACTTCTAAATGCCTTTTAATTATGTGTGTTCCTGATAGAGATGAGGAATCGGAGGAACCGCTAAGATTCTAGCAAAAAAAAAAGCCATATATGTACATAGATGGGTCAAAACCACAAATTACTTAATAACTAGATATTCAACTAAAGCGTCCCTTTCCCCCCAAAACCCATTTGTTTATTTGTTGTTGTTGTTTTGAGTTCCGTGTCGGTGAATACGTGTGAGAAAAGTAAACAAAAATTTGAGAGCCCGCCAAAATAGCGAGGTGAATTTCACACTGACATTTGAAAAATTTAAATACATATCTTAAAAAAGTCATAAAAGATAACACACAAGTCATTAAAGTCAAAATGACAATTCTGTTTTAATTTTGCCCACACTTGGGGTGAGCCTACATTGAGACTACAAAATCGTAAAATTTAGTTCATTTGAATGTGCCTGGAAATACTGGAATGTTTATGACGTAATTGAATATTTTTACGAATTTGGTCTTTTTTTCAATAAAGTTCGATTCACAAATTACTTAATAACTAAATATTCAACTTGTGCGTCCCCTTTCCCCCAAAACCTATTTGTTTATTTGTTGTTTATGCTTTTCGGTTTTGCGACGGTGAATGCGTGTGAGACGCTTATTATTATTATTACGCAGTTGGGCTTTTCTTTTCTCCAGAATCGTTCATGTGTTATTGATGTTCAGTTTTTAATTATGTAGGAATGCAGAAAATATTAGTTATTCAGCAAAACAAGAGCAACAGTTAGGAAACAATCGAGAAAACTTCCATCTTAGGAAAAGGCTTTCGATTTTTATTTATTTATTTAAGTTATTTTGTCCGAAAACGGTTCTGATCTTTTTCTTGTATCAATGTGTTTGTAAGAATTTTTTTAAGAAAGTGCTTAAACAACAATTGGCCATATGATTTTTTTTGTTTTTATACCCCATCCCATTAGGAGGTATATTAAGTTTGATTCATAGTTTGTAACATAGAAAAATAATCACCGTAGACCCCCAAGACCTTAAGGGCATATGATCGAGACCGAATTGTAAGTCGAATGAGCCATGTCCGTCCGTCCGTCTGTCGGTAGTTTTAGGCCTTAAATTTTGAGCTAAGAACGTGAGACTTGATATCTGTTCTTTTTAGGTCCCGAAGCAGTACAAGTGTAAAATTTTTTGACTTCCGCCCACTTTACTTAATAGCATGAAAAATCAAAATTGTTGTACAATTATTGGTTGTAATCGCTTCAGCAGAAGTTTCTCGAATACTTTCGATATTATCGGCAGAAGCGATATGGGCCTATAAGATTTTTTATCATTTGCGCATTTCCCCGGTTTTGGAACCATAATGACTTCAGCAACTTTCCATTGTCTTGGAACGTATAGAAGTCTAAGAGAAGCGTTTATCATATAAAGTAGCTTGACTAATGCCTTTTTTGGTAGCTCTTTCAATATTTCGCCAGTGATCAGGTCGTAACCCGGGGCCTTGTTATTTTTAAGTTTGCTAATTGTCTGTCGGAGTTCAATTAGCGAAACTTTTTTCATTCTAAAGCTATCAGGTTCCGCGTTGTTGTTTAGAACGTCAGCCAACGGCGGACCGTCGAAAAGCTTGAATGTTTCTTCTAAATGTTCAGCAAACAAATTCGCTTTCTCTTTGTCTTCTCTTGCCCATTCGCCGTTAGCTTTTTTTATTGGTGCCGAGTGGATTATAGGTTTCTTGATATACTTAACTGCTTTCCACAGCGAGTAGTTTGAGCTCCTATCCGCCGACAAGCCTTCAAGGTATTCAGTGGTCTCACGATTTTTAAGATCTTGCAACATTCCTTTCAGTTTGTTAGAGAGGTGGTTCAATAGGGTTTTGAGTGGGGGGGGGCCCTCGTGCCTTGCCATCTCCTACGCGCTCTTCTCTTTTCACGAATCAATTCTTCGATTTCGAGCGGATATGTTTTACGTACATGCCCGTCGGTGCTAACTGCGTTCTTTTGGGACGAATTGTTGTTCCAAGCAGCGCTCTGAATTGCTTCAATGAATTTGTCAACTGCGGTTTCTAACTCGAAAGGAGTTTTCAATGGCACATTCAAGCCAACACCCTCCTTACAGTCCTTTCTGAAAGCGTCCCAATTCATGTTTTTGCTAGCTAATCTAGGAGCTCTTTCTATTTTCGCAAGTCTTCCACCCATCTTCAAGATAACTCCTGAGTGGTCTGAGCAAAGATCATAACACTCTTCAATTCGCGTAAGGTATTTGGGGTACCCTTTAGCGATGAAAAAATCGACAAGGTCAGGCTTTTTATTCCTATCGGTTGGCCAATATGTTGGCTTACCCGTGGAGAAAAAGTCCACCCCACGCTTCATACTATTTTTGTACAGTAATCTGCCTCTTGTTGAATTGCATCGTGAGCCCCAAAAAGTATGCTTCGCGTTAAAGTCACCCCCAATGATAAAATTGGACCCAATGAAGTCATACATACTTCCACCAGTCTATATCCTGGCGGGAAATAACAACATGCAATGTTATAATCTAAGCAGTAAATTTTTACAGAAACTGAACTGATCTGCATAGAGTCTAGCTCAACTTCTGTGTTCTTGAAGTACTTTATGCAGTTCTTCATGTAGAGGGAGGATCCTCCTCTCGAATTTTGCGAAGGGTGATGTGCGTGATAGTCATTGTAACCTTTAAGTTTGGGTGTAGACCCGTTTTTAAGGTGAGTTTCCGTAATCATGCAAATATCAATATTATTTTTCCGTAGAAATACTTCTAGTTCGTCTATTTTATTCAGAAGGCCGTTTGCATTCCATGTTAGTATTTTAAATAACTGTTTCATATTCATGTTCTCTTGTAATTTTTTCGAGGCTTAAACTCGAGCTTGCTCAGTTTGTCAAATATAACTTTGTTGATTTTAGTCTGATCCTCAAGTTTCTCCAAGATTACAGCGAGGATCTGAGACACTGCATCTGTTGTGGGCGATCTTGCCTTGCTTTCGTTTGCCGCAACCTGTGCGTATGATTTCGGTGCGACCAGTGGTGGTTTCTCCGCTACACTTGAACTGGCGCCGCTCTTTTGTGGAGCTTTTACGCCTTTTGTCGACGCCTCCTTTGCCAATCTTCCACTTTTGATCGGCTTTGGCGTCTTTGGAGTCTTTGGCTTAGGAGTTTCAGCAGGTTTTGGGCGTCCTAGGCTTTGATTCTGACCTCTAGTATTTTCCTTAAGAGGTTCTCGTCCCTTTCGCAGCTCTATGGCTACTTCGCATCCTCGATAGTTCGCGGGGTGGTTTCCGTGGCAATTGGCGCAAACTGCTGGAGCCTTTATGTCAACTTTGCACTCTGTTGACAGGTGTTTTCCGGCACATTTCACGCAACGTGGTTCTTTTTGGCAGTAGGCACTTGTGTGCCTGAATTCTTGGCATCGCTTACACTGTGGTATCAGTCTATTGCCCTTTCGCATGGGTTCGATTTTAACCCTGATGTTAAGTATCATTTTTATTTTATAAATATCGTTTATGCTCTCAGTTCTTTCAAAGGAGAGCATAAAAATTGGAAGGCCGCGTCTGATCACAGTGTCTCTTTCTCCTTCCGTGCGTTGCTTTTCCTTTTTAATGATATTGACGGCATCAATAATTTTAAGGCCTTTACCTTTTACGTCTTTCACAACGTCTTCTTTTGTGCATGATGGGTGGAGCCCCCTTACAATGACTCGCAGTGGTTTCTCGTACTTATTTTGATAAGTATACCACTCGATTCTTTCTGCATTCAGTCTAAGAGACAGTGCGCGATAGGAATCGGCGTTGTCAACATTTACTTTCCACACGTTATTTCGGTGCGAGGTAAGCTTATAGTTTTCTGTTCTCACCGTGTTTGCAAGAAGGTTACGCAATCTCCCAAAGTCTGCTATCCCGACGATGTTTATTGCGGGAGGTGGACGAATTTTCGCTTCTGGCTTAGCCTTGTTTGAGCCAGAGGGCTTATCTTCTTTTTGTATTACTTCGGGAGAGGAATTCGCCTTTCGCTTCTTGCTAGACCTTTTCCTTAAGACTGAATCGGTCTCAAGTGCAAGTTCGTCCTCGTCCGTGAAGTATTCGACTGCTGGTCGGGTCGGTGTTACACACTCTTTCGTTTCCTCACAGTCTTTCGTTAAACGAGTATTTTTCATATCCTCGTTTTCTTTTCGCAGAGAGTCAACTTCCATTTTTAGATCGTGGAAGAGTCGCTCCATTTCAGTAAGCTTAGCTCGGAGTTCATTATTCTCCTTTTCTAAGCTCTTAATTTTCACAGAGTCCTGGTTTACGGGTGGACTGCTTTTTCCGGATATGTTCGATCTAGGTGGTGGTGATCGATTTAGTTTTGTCCTTTTCTCAAAAGGATTTATAAGCAATAAAAGGCTCTCCCCAGAATCCGTAGAGCCTGCCTCCGAAGAGGGTGGATTTTCCAGCATAGCTTGGCTGCCACCTGGGGTAATCAAATCTTTCGTTTTGTTCATTGCCATTTTTTTTTAACTTGTCGTTTTTATGAGAAATAGGTAAGTCACTTCTATTTTCATTTTTAAATACAGCCGCCCCTTTGGAGACAGACGCCGACCAGTGAGCCGCACAATGTGTGACAGACGCTTCTAAATTTTAATTTAACCTTCAGATTCATCTATAAGTTAAAACCTTACTGCCAAAAGTTGCCCCAAATGGAGCAGCATCGACAGCATCCGTTGAAACATTAAAGAATATTGCTTCCGGTGGATTTTAGTCGGCTCTTACGACAGGCATACCTTACCTCAAGGCTATTCTTGAGTATCGTCTTCTTGGTATATCGTCTCATACATATCAGGGAAAAATATGTATGAGACGACATTTTTTCTTTACTTTCTTCATTGTTTATGAATTTAAAGGAGCAACGATTCAAATGAGAGTGAGGGTGTACGCAACAGTCACAAATATTGGAAAAATTGTGTAGATAGGTACGTAAGAAAAAATAAGAAAAGTAAGTAGCATGACGTAATGCAATAAGAAATGAAGAAAAAATGAGTACCAGTTCAAATTTTCTTTGACAGTTCCTCATTTTTTTTTTGTTTAATATTTTGCACATGTCTCGCTCACACACATGTGATAAACGTACTTTCCCACACGATGTTAACAACATTCGCGGCTTTTTATTGTTTGTTTACACGTATTTTGTAGTTATCCTTATCACTCAATATCTATTTGTCTTCTTTACCTACCGGTGAAATTTTATCATTTTTAATGAGGGGAAAAAAATTAAGGTTCATATCATACCAGCATCACTTCATTTATTTCACACATTAAAAATGATAAAATGCCAGCTGCCAGCCAATTTTTTTTTGTGACCAATGCGTATACCTACGCTCACTCCAAGGTTGAATTTCAAGCGAAATCATCCGCACTGCTCTAGTTTTCAGTTTTAATTGAGAAAAAACGCAAAAATAATCCGCATACCCCATACGGATTATTTTGTTTGATCGCATTGACCGTCACAAAATGTGAAAATCACAGATCACCTTAGCCGATTCCACGCAAGGTTATCTTAAAAAATCGACAATAATCTAATAACCGGCTTCGCGACTTCACAAAGCTTTCTATAATTTTTTTTTATTAATTTATTTAAGTTTTTCTTGGATGCTCTAAGAATGCTCGGACATTGTCTGACTTTACAGTCCAGTGGCAACCATGTATTACTATTGCTTCTTCTAATAATTTCATTGAAGTGTTGGCATATAGGCAGAAAAGGGCTACACAAAGATGCGAATGTATGTAGTTAAAGAAACGGTGTTACATTAAGTGAAAAAAGTAGTAAGATCAGATCGGTCACTTCGAGCGGAGAAACAAAATCGCTAGAGCCAACAGGCGCTTCAAACTTAAATCAGTTGTTGGAAAAGTGGTTTTCCCCCACCAGTGGAAAGGGATTTTACAAGAATCAGATTTTAGATGTGGTGTCTTTAGTCTGATCCACCAGTTCAACATTAATCAGAACAATTACCCCATGAACAAGGCATTGTAGTTGATTTCCTTAAGTCCATAAAGTATGGTTGAACCATTAGTCCAATATTTAAAAAAAAATTCATGAAAGTAAAATCGAATCGAAAATACACAGTCGGAATAAATCCCTTGTAATTGACACTATGATACAACACTGTCACATACTAAGCCTGAGTGGAATTGATTCAAGTTAATGGTTTTTTCCTTTAAGGCCTTAATACATAAAGTGTAAATTATTGCATGTACACGCGACTTTTATATCGCAGAAAATCCCCGCGTTTGTGTTAATGTTATTTGCAGGTAAGATTTGTGTACAAGCAAGGCAATATGGGAAGTGCGGGACTTGTAGTCTTAATTTTTTAGAAAAAAGAACGCAGGTTTCGCACTGGTTACATGTGTTGTTGTACTTTCTCTGCACACATGCGGCAAATGTTAACACGCATACAGAGGACATTGCATTGCAAATTTTGTTCTCGTATCATCAATACCATTCTTTAATGTTCAATACACGCATACCGGACGGTACGGATTCGAGTGTCGCATGTATTTTGCATGCAACATTAAAGTTCAGTGATCCAACGAAGAATTCCATATTGGCCCAATAGCTTTAAAAGACTTTTGATTTTGCATGGAATCAAGGTGCTGTATGGATTAGCATCACTAACAAGTGCCCAACGCCAGCAAATATTTTCGTGACTGCACACATGTCCGACAGCCAACTTCCTTGTCAAGACTAGAAGTAAACCTTTTCACGAAAACGATGCTTAAAAAAATCCTTATCTTGAAATTTTTCGATCGCAGTCGTACCTAAACAAATACGATTTTGCATGAAGCACAAATCTTTCATTTACTCCGCTTAAAACTGCCCCAAATGGCTCCAGCACGATCTGATCTCGTTTTCTAGTGCGAACCGATTCCTCTCTAATCAAATTAACACTTCTAATCTAATGTATTTTCCTATCGTCTGTTTCGTTTCTGTTTATTATCGAAATGTATTCAAAACAAACAACAGGTCATATGCCGGCTACTCTACACATTAACCAAACTTTCCACGTTTTGTATTTGATTATGCGTGTACACACGAACATTCCCGATATAGATCATATTTATAGAATTGGCTGATTAGAGTCTCATGCGCAATCTTCTTGTGTATTTAAATCAACAACACTTACCTTATTATCTTCGTAATCTGCGGAATCGCCCTCACTGTGGCGACGCTGAAGAGCGCGTTGTTTTTTACACTTCTTCTTCTGGTTCTTCTTCCGCTGACCCAAGATGCTCGAGTCCAAGCTAAAAATAAAAGAGTCAATATGAAAATGTTCTTATAGTTTCCCATGGCAAAACCAAAAACAAGCGCAAGAGCGAAATTAGACACACGATTTGCGCTATATTCGTCGGCGAGGGTGACTTTGTTTTCCACACAGGAAACACTCATAAGAATTCTCCAACGAGCAACAATTTTACATGGGAGCTTTAATTAAATATAAAAAAAAGTATGCACCCTCGCCAGATGTCGTCGCAAAGCGTTTATCTATTGCGAAAGCCTCGGGCAGGCTTGCGTCAGCCAAACGATAATGATAGTTTGACCATGGGATAAGAGCTGGACTATCAGTACTTACCGAAATACTTGTTTCTTTATGACCTCATTAAATCTAACAGTCTTCTTGCAGCTCTCCGAGAGACCTTGATCAGGAGAATTCTCCTCGGGAATATCACTAAATGACTGCGAGAAATGCAGCCCGGCATCAATGGAGCACGAGTACGAGCTCTGTTCGTCGAAGGAACCACAACTGTCCGATATGGTGCGAGCATATCTGCTGTAGCGCTTCAGGATACCCTTGAATAAGGGCGCGCTATGGTCACGCGACTCAGAGTAGCTTCTTTGCTTGCGATTGGGTATAACAATGTTCCCCTCGCTGTTTGTTCGTTCGGGAGACGAATCCGAGGAAGTTTTCGCATCGTTTCCGCTGCTGTCGTTTTGCTTCTGATCATTGTTGTTGCTTCCTTCACCTTTGATGGCTTGTGTGTTTTTCTTCGCAACACATGCTGCAGCCTTTTTCTCGTGCTGTTTTATGTCATCGCAAGTCGACTCGGAAAGTGAGCGACGCTTCTTGTTCTTCTTTTTGTGTTTCTTACTGCCAACCGACGACGATTGCTTCTTTAGCTCGTCATCATCCCCTTCTTCGCCGTAATTGTAGTCGTTCTGCCCCTTTGACTTTATCTCAATTTCAACAGACTTCTCATCCTCGGAACGTTCCACAGAAACCTCTAGCTGAGTTTGATCCTCGTACGAAGGCTTGGATTGTTTCGATGTATTCGTGATGAACTTCTCCTGGAGTTTGTATTCCTTAACATCAGCCTTGTCCAAGCCAGCATAGTACAATTCGATGTTTTGGAAATCTTTGAGGCTCAACGTCAGCACAACGTTGTTATCCCATGCTTCAGCTTCAATGGACTCGATTTTAACTTCGCTTTCTTTGGGGAACTCAAAGTAGAACGCGTAGTGCACCGGATAGTAGCCAGCACCAATTGAAGTAAATTTGACGTGGAAAAACTTCTCTTCCCGGATGAGCTCAATTGACTCGTTTCCCACATTACGGACGTGTAAGACAATAGCGATGACTTCGTCGAGAGTGTTGCAATCGAAGTGCTGGGGGAACGTGTACTGGATGGCGTTCTTGAGGAAAAAGGTTGGGCTTTTCAGAACTGCAGTAGGGTGAGTCGGTTTCGAATCTGTGGAAAACAAAAATCCGATTAAATTTTGAAAGGACAAGTATTAACGAGTTATAGATTTCTGATTCTTAAACATTTTGCATGCTCGAAAAAAGCCGCAATTGCGGCATTCAAATCCTTTTCTGGGAGTATGCATAAGTGGCACTCCTACTCCTGCCTTTAAAAATATTCAAAAATATCGAAGCGAAGCTAGACCAATTCAGGAGAGAGATTATCGTCATAACTTACTAAGATTGAAGACAATCTGCAATCTCTAACTGGCGTTCTGTGAAAGCAATTTGGTTATTCGGAAAGAAGACCGACTAAAATTTTTTAACGAAGAAAACAAGCTTGCCCTGACTGCTCATGTACATATTTCAGACGCAATTGCAAGTTGCTCGTGAGGTTTCTTTTCTGTTTTTGGGATTTTCTTAGAGTATATCACAAAAGTGACATAATTTATCAGGACAGAACCATGTTTATGCTGCCACCAAAAAAGTTAAACCGAACATGGAGAACATGACCAAAGCATCTTGACCCGCAATAACTTTAAGGTAGCACGTAAACTGGCGTACCTACTGTTTTGTTGGTGTTGCACACATGACAATGCACAAATTTTGGATTCCTGCTAGAAAATCACGAGTCAAGAACTGTATTCGAAGATGTCACGGTGGCATGAAGTAAAGTCCAATACGATTTTAAGGGTATGCTTCAACGAGCGACAGAACAGTCGCCCTCAATAGTTGGGAGCGCCAGCCGACAGCTGTCGCTCGTGGAAAACCTCTGATAAGATTTAATGTACCCAAAAACTGTTTTGTCGCTCATTGAGGAGGTTAAGTAAAGGTTAACTCTTGAAAGAGGGATAAGTTCAAAATTTTGTTTTGGCTTTATTTCATGCTTGCCGGGACAAATCATTCCATGCGCCTACATAAAGTATAATCGTTGTCGAATTAGCTATAAAAAGGCTTAAGAACAACAAAGCCTCCAGATCTGATGCCTTGTGTTCGGAACTCTTTTAATACGGAGAATTATACTTTGGTGCGGGGCATACAGTTGACACTTGGTGGAGTCATACCTTAGGAAACCGTTGCTCTTTCTCTTTTGTTTCACAAGTACAACGATGTCCTTTACCCCTAGCGATTTCGCTCAGCGAAAATGCTGTGAGCGACCCCAAGAAATGCGCCAAACTATTTTACCAACTGTTCATTAAACACTCGCAAAACATCAGCAGGTCCGAAAGACCCACATTCACGAACGATCACCTCTCAACCGACGATACCTCTGCGGCTGCCATAAGGAAGACTTAACCCTCTATGGTTCTCGACCCAGACGGGATCTCAATGCTAATGCTCAAAAAGCTCGGCGAACCAGGGCTAGATAAACTTGCCTCTGTTCTAACCCTCTCCATAAATTCGCCGATACTAGAAATTTGGAAGGTTGCCCGGATAATACCACTAAACTAGCCAGGAAAGCCAACAGATTAAGGAAAATCCTACCGGCCAATCTCTTTTCTCTCCCTGGTCGCGAAAGTACTTGAAGCCTTACTGCTTCCTGACCTCGCCGAACATCTTACGGTAGCTTCACATCAACATGGCTTCAGCAAAATACACAGCACCACCACAGCTTTAACTAGATTGCATCGCAGACGACAAACGGACTGAACCAAAGGCAACCTTGCCGCAGGACTGTCGCTGACGCTCTGGACCTAATCAAAGCTTTTGACACTGTATATCGCGTCATACTTCTACACGACATCATTGAGTCCTCTTTACCCAACACACATAAGCGGTGAATAGCCAACTAGGTACCTTAGTGGAGCCAGTTGTATATCGAGTTTCGAAACGTCAAATCTCAGCAGGAACGGGTCAAACAGGGAGTTTCCCAAGAAGGCGTTCTATCGCCTATCCTCTTCAACTACTCCAAACAGCCCCACACATCTCCCTCACTGACTGGCACCAACATACCCAGACTATGCACAGAACTGAACGTCACCTCCCGGTCCTGGGAACTTTTTTATTGACCACATCCTCCAATTTTCGGCCGAAAAACCATCAGCAACCTTTTTGACAAGTCAGATCTAGATGTCAACATATCAGGACGTCGTATCCCAACTACGAATCAACCAAAACTTCCTGGCATTACCTTCGACAATATGCTGACTTTCGCCACCCATGCATGCAGTAAACATCAGGAGCCGCCTCAGAACTCGAAAAAACATACTTTAGTCCATAGCTGGCAGCTCCTGGGGGATGGAGAAAGAAACGCTTCCCGCCAAGGCTATTGGACGCTTTGTGTAAAACTACGCGGCCCCAATCTGGACGGCGCAATTAAGTGACGCAAACTGGCGGCATCTTCAGCCCTGCCAAAATTCGGGCAAGAAGAATGGAATTCAAAACCAAGCACAGAACATCTTTTGTTTTTTGTTAGACACTATCCAGAGTCAGACCAGGTAACTAGCGATCCAGGTAACTAGCAATTCGTCCCTTAACGGCTAAATATTAAACAACATTGCAAACAGTTGAAATTGAAGCCTTACCTTCACTTAAAGTGGCCTTTGTTTCCATCTCCTGAATCAGCTCGCTGACGGGAGAATCCCCTCCGCTCGTGTGCATTTCATCACGCACATCGCTCTCGACACCACTGTCCTCGCGATAGAAGTCCCTGAGACCGCGTTCCTTTTCCATAGTTTTCACGGGCAGTGTAATCACAAGCTTGCGCTTGTCTGCATCGAATTTCGCCGAACCGTCCTTATCGCGCACAGCGTAAGGAAGTTGTATGTTTAGTTTGTACTTGGCAGGTTTCTCGCTTATCAAGTAGAGCATCTTGTCGGTGACGTCCAGCGTGCAGTCCGATGTCGACTTTAGCAGTGGCAGCTCTATTTCCACCACCAGTTCCTTCGGAATGGTGACATTCATCTTGGCGTCCAGCTCGTATGTCATTTCGGACATGTCCACGGGGCGACGGTGTTTGACCACATACTTGGGCGTGCAGTAGTCCTCTTTCGCGGACGCAGTAGTCTGAACGCGCTTGGGCGTTGCGTTCGGTTCGGGTTTCGGCGGGTAGATTGCGTCCAGAGGATCCGGTTCGTCTGACGGTGGCGGTGGGTTTTCCGAAAGCTTTCGTATCACAGAGGCTCGCTGAACGCCCTTGAACTTAAGCTTTGGGAACTTCAGGTTTGTCCGATCCAGTCGGACCTTGTACTCCCGCTCGACCCCATCGCAGGCGGTGTCAATGAGGCAGCGCCTAAACGCCGCATTCTTCTGGGCCAGGTGCAGAGCATTCGGATGGAAAATCACATCGAACACCTTGCAGCGCACGCCCTTGTTATCGAAATCATCTCGTGGTGGTGGCAGTCCATGTGGAATGCTCCAGTTCAGGCCCCGGGTGCCGTTGTCGGGATTAACACCAGCAACACTACTAGGTGGAGCAACCCTGTCGCACTTGGCGATGTTCAAAAAGCACTTCGACTCACCGTTGATAGAGGTCTTTACTACGAATCCCGGTTCAGGGTTAAGGAAGGTCACGTCCACACCTCTCTCCGCTTCTAATTGCCTGATTTCGTCCTCGTACTGTTTACGGTTCTCGGGGTCCTGAATCTCCTCGCAGTAGTCGAGGAAGAGTTTCCGGAACTCGTCCTTCTTGAGCGCGGCACTTATCTTATCAAATTCATCACGAGTAATGTCCAGATTATCGAAATGTTTATTAGCGGACATATCACACTATTGACACTGGCTTCGCGGAAGGTTTCTCTATTTTCTCCCCAATTATTAACGGCGCACACAATAAAACAATAATAAAAACAAATTGGACGATGTGTGTAGAAGTGGCTGTTGTTTTTTTTTTTCACCCGAACGATAACAATTGCGCAACTACCAATAGTAGGGCAGATAGGGCGAGCTAACTCGATGCGGGAGCACGAGAATTGGAAAATTTATTCACTGCTGGAAAATGGGGATACACTTGGGCGTGATTTCAGGGATATAGAAACTTCTGTATATTACTTTGGTTTACACAAACCGGTTACAACGATTTTATATAGTATTTTCGACAGAATTGTTGTTGCAAAGCCGCGTGCTGCACGATAGCTTCTAGATGCGTCTGATGCAGTTATTGATCAAACTTTTAGCAACCAATTAAGTAAACTGGGATAAGATTGGATTCTTGATTGGTTTTTCACACCGTTGACGTGGTAATCGTCAAAGTTTTTTTTCTCTTTGGACTGGGAGTAAAATGCGTTTTCTAGAACTCACGTTAGCTTCCTTCAACTTGTTCAAGTCGACGAATGGAACGAGATATCTACGTGATTATTTTCGCCTTTGGTATGGACAGCAGTGGAGAGATGATAGTTTTGTTTCTTTCTGTTACATGGGCTGTTGGATACTTTTTCCTTGCCGGCTGTGAGTGGAGAGATTTTTATTTTTATTTTCCTTTTTTCGATTTTCTGTGACAGTTTGATATCGACCGAAGATTTCAACTAGAAAATGTTGAGTGGATTGTATTTCATGTATTTGGATTTGTGTTTTTATGACTTCTAATATCTTTTAATTACAATCTATAGAGGAGAAAATCATGTGTACCTGCTATTTTTTCGTGTGGAATTGGGGCATACACAGTACGCACGGTAAAAACAGTGTCAGCTGTTTGTTTAGGAAGCCCCTCTATAAAAACACAGCAAATAGACGTCTCTCTTTCTGTCGCGTCGGATTTCTTGCAGCTGTCGCTTCTTTGTAGAAAATGAGTGCCAAGCGAGTAGCGGCAGTGTTACTGAGGCGAGATTCTCTCAAACCGTAGTACTTTACTTCCCAATAAGCACTGATGGAGTGGTACTGAAATTTTTCTTATTATTTTATGAATTTACATGCATCCAAAAGAGAAACACAAGTTAAACATGAAAATTTCCATTACACGTTTGGGAAAGGTATGTCTCCACAAGATTTTTGGCTTTTTGGCGGCTATTGGTTTAATAAACTAAACTCAAACTAAACAAAACTCGTACCATGTCTCCACTGGGAACTAACCCGCGATTAATATAAATTTCTATTAAATCCTCTACAAATCACGCGATTTACCATACAAATTTAAATCCTCTCAGCAAGCTATTAATAATAAATCCTCTCATAAATCCAATTCAACCTATTCACAAACCTATTTTCTGCACCTTTGTAACAGTTTGAGAATCAAAAAAGGAAACTAAAACTCTGCCTGTACGACAGATTTGTCACAAATACGTTTTCTGTTATGATTTTAACAGCGGAAATCGTTCTTCGCTCCTGGGAAACTACATCGCCACTCTCTTTTGAGAGCCAAAATGACAGAAACAGACAGTTCGCTTTATGTGTCCGGTGAAGCCACTTTAGTATTTATTTTTAATCATCTCCCGCTAATCCTCTTTTAATTGCCGGTGGAGACATAGTATAAAACTAAATAAACTAGCGAAGAGCTTGCGTATGACTCTGGTGATTTAGAATCTCAACGCTTGCCTTTCTTTCGCCACATGAAAATACGAATCAGCAGTGCAACGCCGAAGCGAGCCACTTGTTAGCGCCAAAGCGAACCGATTTATTAACGCTAAAGCGTAAAGATTCCGTAACGCTTGAGCCTTGATCCAAATACATTCGAAACACATAATCGAAATATTTTCTTAAAGCCCATACGCTTTTGAAAATAAAATGAAAATTTCTTTCAACTATTATTCAAACAAGAGAATATTTAATTTTCTGGGTCTTTTACATGGTATCATGAAAAAAAGTTGAAAAACCTGAACAACTGCAAAATAAAACATGAGAACAAAATTAATAATTCTTTTCTAAAAATTCTTGGGCAATTTATAGATGCACAAAACATAAGTCAAAAGAAAAACGACAACAGAAATCACCTTCCATCAAAGAACTCGTTCACTGTATCCGAAAAATGTCCATTCCATTACTGTAGAACCACAGTGATGTAGCTGTAGCGGTAGTAATAGCGGTAGTAAGAGCTGTCAAAAGTTAAAACACATATATTCAGTGTATTGCGCACACAATGTGTGTCTGTGGCGGTAGTGCGTAGCTGTGGCGGTAGTAAGAGTTGGCCAACTTGTAACTTTCGTAGCGCTATACGGCTGACAGCGCCACACGGTTGACATTTGGATACAAGCAAAGTAAACAATG
The DNA here is from genome assembly GCA_947623515.1 of Neoascia interrupta. Classification (NCBI taxonomy): domain Eukaryota; kingdom Metazoa; phylum Arthropoda; class Insecta; order Diptera; family Syrphidae; genus Neoascia; species Neoascia interrupta. Next base: position 44,001,125 of record OX392462.1, on the reverse strand, counting down.
GAGGAAAATTACGTCGAAAAGTTTATTGAGATGGTTAACTTTAAAGAAATATTATGGAATTTGTGTCATCCGTTGTACAAAAATATTAAATCTAACTCAACTTTGTTACGTTCACCTGAAAAGAAATCCTCGATAGTATAGTGGTCAGTATCCCCGCCTGTCACGCGGGAGACCGGGGTTCAATTCCCCGTCGGGGAGCCATTTCTTTTCAGGTGAACGTAACAACTTAACTCAGAGTCTCGGCTATTGTTAATAAACGAGGTTTTTGTTCGACAGAGCCGCGCCACACCATTGTGTTCAATTTTTTTCCGTACTACGCCACATAGCTCCGCAGCTGTACTACGTACTACTGCTACATTCTACCGCTACGGGCATTGTGGTCCTACGGTTAACATTATTATATGGATTTCCCATTGATTGTTTTTACGAATTTCGCCATGGGTACCAAACAGCGCGAGTTTCTACGTGCTTGAATGGGACCAACTTACTTACTTACTTAAGGCAGCGCTACAGTCCGGGTGGACCTGGGCCTCAGTCAACATACTTCGCCAGCTATAGCTCTGTCTTTAACTACCCCTCTACAGTTTCACATGCAAAGCTGGCTGAGGTCCCCTTCCCCTTACGTGTACCATCTGAGTCTCGGTGTACCACCAGTGATCGTTTTCTTTGTATTTTGACTCTTCTGACTTCTGGGTACATTTCGATGTTATATCTTGTTCTTATAAATGGACACTTAAGTAGCTCGAGAGAGGGCTTTGCTACTTAATAACCTTCTTAGCCCAAAGAAAGAGCGATTGGCAAGAGTTATCCTTCGTTTGATTTCAGCGCTGTTGTCATTGTCTGATTGATAGCGGAACCTAGGTAGACATAGTCCCTAACTACCTAAAAGTTTAAGCTCTCTATGGTGATGTTCTGTCCAAGATGTCGGTGTTAGGTGTCCTTTCTTGATCACAGCATAAACTTGGTTTTGCCATCGGTGACTGCTAAACCCATATACGCCGCACTTCCATCCCGATACTCTCGACGGCTTCACCGACATAACGTTTTGTTCTTTCAATTATGTCAATGTCGTCTGCATATGCGAGTATTTAAACGGACTTGTGAAAGATTGTGCCTAGGGTGTTGGCGTGGCAGTTCTGCTACGCCAACTTGCACTTTCAAGTGTGATGTTAAAGAAGTCACATGACAGCGCGTCGCCTTTGTCTAAACTCTTTTTTGACATCAAAGGGGTCGGTGAGGTCTTTACCCACCTTGACATTTTCCATCGTCATCTTGCACAGATTGACAAGTTTGGCAGGGATGCTATCGATGAAATTTCGTAGGCCCTGAAATGGATGAAAAGGTGGTGAGTACCGATTTGGACCATCGAATCGAATGGGGCCATGATGGGACCATAATGAAGCAGAGTACTAGCAGTCCTTTTATATTGTGTCAAAGATTCATGTTTTACCACCGAGAAGACTTGCTCAGTTTACAAGTGAGACTGTGTGGGCTCACTGAAAATAAAACCATCATATTTGCGAAGTATATTGCGCGTCGTCTCGGATTTTCTTCATCAGAAAAAAAAAAATAATTTTTAACACTCTACAATGCGGCTCGAAAGTCTGATAGTCAAATGGTAATGAATTCGTGCGACAAATTATCGTAACTGCTATGCTGCTTATTAAATGCTTGTAACACGTCTCCGCCCGAACACTAAACCGCGATTAACATAAATCTGCTACTAATCTCATACAAATTGCAAGATTGACCATAAAAATTAAATTTAAAAGTAAAAAAAATCGCCTCGTAAGTCCATTTACCATTTTTGAACGCCTTTACGGAAATCGCACATGATTCCTTTTTCGAGTCACCAATTTGAGACTTGAAAAGAAAACTAAAACTGTCCAGCCCACGAATCGCAAATCTGTCACAAATGCGTTTTCAGTTGGGATTTGTATAACAAAATTCTTGTCACGAAAATGCAGTTGTCGCTATCTCGAGAGATCCAAAATTACAGCAAAGGGTGCTCGTCTTAAATTAATCTTGTTAGACCGGTGGAGACACTTTGGGATTTAATTTTAATACTCTCCCGTTAATCGCCGATTAATGGCCAAAAGAGACATCGCATTAAAATATCGAAGATCTCGTTTCAAATCTTTTGGTACTTGGATTGGCTGCACTGATTTCTAAGAACTCCACCAATCTATTAGGAGGTTTGTGCACAGAATAGTGACCAAAATTGAACTTCATAGCCGACAGCCGACATTGAATGGATACTGGATCCGGATGTATACTTTTGCGGCGAAATGGTTTTTGGTCCTAAATTCAAACTGTTGCAATTTTTATTGGTGAAATGAACCACTTTATATACTTTGCGTTTAAAATATGCGTGTCTGACCTAAGTTACTTGAATTTCAATTAGAGGCTAATGAAACTTTTTCAAACTACGTACACTTTTTTTTAACATAATATTTGGTGGTTAAAGTAGTGCCATGAACTTATAACTTCATTAATAGAAAATTTTTAATGTGATCTTTATTAATCATTCATGCCTTCCTGCTTCCTTATTTCGAAAAAGGGAAAAGCTGATAATTCTCATTTATAAAGCCTCTTATTCCTAAGTGGAAATTACAAATTCAAGTATTTTTTTATTTTTATCCCATCCATCACAACAACAGCACGAGGTCAACCAAATCCAAAAGAAATTAAGAATTCTTATCCATCCTGGTTTCGTATCAAGGAATTTTAAGGCCACTGTCAAGTGGCTGTGCGGAAAGCGCAGGAATTTTTGAGTTGCACATATGGGGTTGATTTGCATACACGGGGATATACACCAGATTGTGGCAGACTCAACGGATTAAAGTGTGTACGACACTACTAAAACTCATTGCTAGTACTTAATAATTTATTTCATAAAAGTTTCAAGCGCTTGTATGCACGAGTACACGACTATCCTTTGGTGGATAGTTCCACGCTCTGCTGCTGGCTACCCTTCCAGGTTCTGTCTGTGTGGCACACGGGGAATGTTGGTCATTTGTAGATGAATGGACGTCCCTACCCACATACGTATGTTAGATTTACCAAAGCCGCCCACCCTGTTTCACTTCGAGAACCAAAGTAAACCGAAAAAAAACTACAAAAAGGGCGTTGCGGGTGGTTTGGCGTCGTGCTTGTTTGTTAAGTGAAAAGGGAGTCAGCGGAAAAGGAAAGGGGATAAGTACCATAATGTTGAACAAACACATGTTTTGTTGACAGTTTTCAAAGTGTAGCGGTTTGTTAAAATTAACTTTGAAATTATTCTTATATCACGACTTTTATGACCATGTTACATCGAAATTGTTTCCATTGACACTTTGGCATACTCTATCCTGTCACTTGTGAAGCGACGATATTTCTTTTGTTTTAAATACGTATTATCTGCAACTCTTTGTTTTTAAACTTTTTTTTCAACACGTGCGGAAATAAGGACTAAAGAATTAAAAAAAAAAAACTCTTAGGGTCAGTTTTTCAGACCGAGTTAAACTAGATATGTCAGTCTCGGAACAAAATGAATCTGAAGTTAATGAATTGTTGACTAAGGAGTTAACTCCGTAAAAAAGCTTATCGAATACTTCGACTCTCGAAATTATTCTCTTTCCTTTAACTGTCACTTCGCAGAGGATTTGCGATTTGTCCTTTTGATTCTGCTGAAATGTCATTTTGCATACAAGCACGTGAAGCAACTGTCATTTTACAACTACTACTATATTCGAACTATCCTCCACAGTTCGGCTAAAAAAGGTTATTTCTGAGGTTGGACTCAGTTTAACCCGGAACCTTGGACGATATGCACTAAAGACAGGTCCTTATCAAGCCATTTAGCAATGATCGGATCTAGTACTTTTGTTATTTTGGCTGAGTCTTTTCTGAAAGTAAATGTATGGAAGGGAAAGTTTAAGAAGCACCGTTGGTTACAAAACAAGAATCATATCGCGTACAACTATCCTTGGGCTAAAAACAGAACTTCTGCGAAAAAATCTAATCAACTTCCAAACTATCGCTGCAAAAATCATTTGTCAGTGTCAGACATTGTTGACGATATGCTTTCACTTTTTGCCTTCGGCCCAATGCAAATTAATGCAAAAATGCATCCGCCCTATGATATCAGCGCACTGCGCTTGTAAGCCCCTTACTACGGAAAAGTACTTTTTTGAGAGGGGGCTCCCACTTTTCTGTCTTCGCCACTTCGCAGAGCAGTATCGAATAATATGTAGAGATCGACATCGATTGCTTCATACCCCAGGATACCCTTTTCAGAAATTTAAATGTTATTTATGCTTCAGGGCAATAGATTATTCCAACATAATGTGTACACCCAACTAAATTTAATAAAGCCATCTTTGTATTCCATTTAGCATCAGATTTGTGAATAGATTTTATCTTTCAAAAATCCTATGTGTTAAGAAAACTCAGGAACCATTTCAGATTAACAGTGTGTGCCCTATTTATCTTTCCTTTTTAACTGTTATGCAAAGTCGAAAGTAATTCTTTTACTTTCGAATTCGCATCCACCCATTAAATTTGCCGCCAGAAGGCATTTAAAATCGACCCACATGCGGGCCTGCCTGCTATGCGACTTATATCTCGTATATCCTTGAGTATGCCTTCCTAGAAAGTATCCTATGACTTTTTTTCAGCAATAAAAAGCGTGATTTATGCTAATTCAACTTAGTATATGAGAATGACATCGGCGTTAAAAAAAGGTCCCATTGTACACTGGAAAAGTGTGGGCTGCCAGCAGTTACCACTGACCTAATTCACTAGATCACTTAAGGCCACTTCATACGAGAGGACTTTTTGGTGGCAAAGTGCTTAAAAGCATTTTCATCGACTTTAATAGCATCTCCCATGGATGAAGGGCTGTTTGCAGCAATGGGTGATTATAATACATAATCACCGGCGCCTGATATCCCAGTGTTGCCTGTTTATCGTAGGACTAAGGCGAGCATAGTCACAAACGAGATAGATTTCAAGTGTAATTTTAATTCACCGGAAATAAAGCGGCGAATGTCCCTTGTTAAGGTTTGCAATTTCTCCTCTTTGGAAATCGATACTTCTGGGCTTTCATTATTGTCCTTCTACCAGCAGATCGGCTTGTGCGAGTGTGTTAATTGGAATCCCCATTCCTCTTCGTTGATGAAAAATTCTGAGAAATCTGAAAAACCTGGACAATCTATGAAATTGACAAAAATTGTGTCAGAGTTCATACTACTGCAGGCGTTATAATTTAAAGGCTTCATCAAGTGGAATTAAGGTTCGATATCCATATTAATGCATATTTTGTTGGGAAAATATTTAAATTTTCCTCATATTCAGGGAAAAGTTTTCCAATTTTTGGCTCACAGATTGCCAAAATTTAATATTGACCATCTGCTAAATGCCCAGTCTTCCTTTTTTTATTTTTCTGCTGTGCCTATATTCTATCCCAGTTCCCAAAAACCTTTTGTTTTTGTTTCGATTCTCGGAATATTTGCGATGCATGACACTGAGAAAACAAAGAAAAAGCCACAACTGTTTCACGGAGTTTCCTGTCAGAAGATACAGACAAAAGAAATGTCCAGCGTTCAAAGATTAACCTGGCAACAGACTTTTCTAATGGTTTTGTTGGTCTCTTTTTGCGCACTCATTCACAAAAGTCAAAGCTCTTCGCACTAGAAAATTGAAGGCTTCTCCTGTATGGAACAGCAACCAAAATTTGTATCCTCCCTATATGAGATTTCACTTTCGGACAACGTAAACACTTCAAAAAGAGGCAGTATGGCAATGGTACATCCTTTTAATCTCTGGGTGCACGTTTTTTCAAGTGCCTCTGTCATGGCATTATACGGTCCAGAATTCATGGGTGATTTTGCTATCTAGGAAAAGCATTTGAGTGTGGTCAAGTGACCACCCAATCTGAATTCATATTCAAATAGAACGACTTTCTAATCGCATGACGAGGTATACGAGTGGCAGTATCTGAAACATGAAACTTCGTTTATTATGTTCGTAGTTTCAAGTGACTTTGGAGTAGGTATTTGAAGAGATAAAAACCCAGTAAGCTTCGAGCGAAATTGAAGTAACATACACGATTATTACCCAGTACATGTGCGATGTCTACATACAGCGTTTTCTATAATTGAAATAATACAACCCTAATCAGGAAAAATCAATGGCTCTTTTTCAAACAAAATGATAATAACAAATGATTTGAAATTGATCAAATGTGGCAGGCCCATTTTACCTGTCACATTTGATTAATGCTGCCAAATGCAAAAATACCGCTACAAGATTTTAGTTTGCAAAAAAAGGTATGTCCGATTCAGATAAAAAAAACGTGACAGAACTGATCCTGTACAAGATCGTGTGAGTGTCACAAGTTGAATCTGACTGTTCCTTTTGTGAAATGTTAAATATTTGTGGGAATAGCATACATCTTTGCAAATGACAAGCTATCCCGATGAAATGTCATTAAGAATACTGTGCCCTGATATGGCAAATCTAGAGTGAAAAAGAATGTGGCTTTGATCTTTCAGCTTCTATCTTAAGTAAACAGGCCATTTGGACCTTTCAACTTCCATGTGTAGGGCGAAAAATAATTATGTCACGGTGATAGTTTAAGGGATCGGTCATATTCGGTTGCTAATGTGCTAAGTTTTTCGTGTATAAATATTTTTAAAATACATTATTTCAAAGAAAACCGTTCGAATATGCTGGCAATATGTGATTGAAAACATGATCATATCGTTTCGAAAAAGTAATGCATACTCGTTATTGCATGAATAAAAGAATATCAAGATGTTACAATGCTTATGTAGTTCTTTTGTCCACGTTTGATAGTTGAGTGAGCGAAAAAAGTCTAGTAGTTTCCGCAACAACTTATGTCTAATCAGCGACATTAGGTGACATCCAAATTCTAGGACCAACTTTTTTTCAAATTGGCTTTATCTTTCGCTTTTGGCTTTTTAATGCGGGAACCACAAAGCAGCCTGGGCTTGGCCTCGGTTTGATGTTTACAAGTTCAGCCATACGATTTCAGTGAATGATGCTCGGCTTCAAAATGTTGTTTGCAAAGAGAAAGAGTGCGCAAAAAGAAAACGTAATGCTACGTAATGAGACTCAGAAGCCCAGAACGAGTTCAGATGGGCTGAACTTTTCCTTCGTGTGAAGCAAATGGGGGTTGATTTTGACCGCACACACGAAGCCAATCAGTCTGCCTTTAGCTATATTTGTATAAGTGCAAATGTATCATGCACGGATATGACGCAGAACATGTGAGTGTGTCTACATTTTGGGCCAAATTGCGTATTATTTATTTATTAGTTGGACATGAATGTTCCACATAATGATGTACACAGCACTAGCTACTAGGGATTTCGGCTGTGTGTTAGTGTTTTTTAATTTATCGTGGCAAGCTGGGAGAACGTAGTGACAGCCCATAGAATCCGTTGCGTCCGTAACGTCAAAATGCACGACTCATAACTCAGTTAAATACCCGCTTTCTTTTCGGAGAAGAAACGTCACTTTCCATTAGAACGTTTGTGGCATTACAACTTAGGGCCTTTTCGGTTGTTCGTCCGGGAGCGTCCGGGAGACTTCTGGACTCTCCTGAAACTGTTTTCTTGGGTTCGTTTGACAGTTCCTCTTCTGAAACGAAGAGAAATTTGCTTCTGGTTTTGACTCCAGAATCAAAACCAGAGGCACGCACACAATCGTACATGTGTCAATGTCAAGTTGGATAAATGTCATTTGTCAATGTCATCATAAGCTTTTGCTTCACAAACACAACGCTAGACAAACTTCAAAATCAAGAAAAACGTGTTTGGCTTTTCGGAGAGAAGCCCCAATCCGGGAGACGCTCTGATCCGGGATCGCCAACCGAAAGGGCCATTATTTTGTGGGGTCTGGGGCCTGAAATGTCAAACCGATTGCTGTTGCACAAAATGTTGAAAAAAAAATGTGTAAATAATGTTCTAAAGGTACTTTTTTGTCTAACTTATTATATTGTTCGAAGAATTTAGCTGAGTTCGAAAGCACATTATGATAAAAACTGAGTCTTTGAGCGGAATAAGCCCGAATTCGGAACAACCTGAAACGTGCAAGCAAATAAGAGTGAAACAGAGCAGCTAGGCATACTGCACAATGCTTACCGCAAAATCTACAGGGACTTGATTAAATTGAATCTGTTTGTCACTGAAAATAATTGAATCTGTTTGTCACTGCTAGGCGACTGTCCCACCCTAAACTTTTAACAGTATTAGGTGAAATAATCCTCTACATCTACAGCAACAGCAAGCCTCTTCAATGAGCTCAAGGATCAAAGGAATGTGGTGTGGATCTGAATAAACTCGTAAGAAAACTCGTAAGAATCAACAACAACAAGAGGACGAGCTAGAACCGTCGACGTCGACGCACCGTTACAACCTGCGGAGATAATCTAAATTGTAACACAATCACAGCAGTTTCCCGATGACCATGCTCGATGTAATTCGAAGCGGAACGTTCGGGGTGAGTTCAGAATTGTTCTCATAAAAATTAAAAACGCGGCTAATCCGAAAATTATTCAAAATGTTATCAAACAACCGCGAAAACCTTAAAAGTTACTCGTAAGAATTATTGAATAATCTGGAGGGGTCTGTCGCTTTGAGCTTTTAACAGCGGGGTCTTTTTGTTTTATTCAGTGTGTTAAGAAGGCTTTCAAATGAACCCAATTGATGCTCTTAGTGAGCCGTGACTACTGTCACTGGGGCATCCATCAACCCAATTTAACATAAAGAATCTTACTAAAATACCAATCATTTTGTGTGTGTTAATAATGAGGTAAAATGGGTTTTGGCGAAACACCGCAGCTCTTTAAAATATTGATTCTTCTTAGAGCCTATGAGAACTTCTAAATGAGAACTCAAGTAGCACACTGGTGTATAAATTAGGGTAAATATATTAATTTTTGTCCATAATTGAGAAAGCTGAGGGAAAGTTTACAATTTTGGTGTATTTGTCAAAATGTAGAGGTCAAAAAAATTGCTCCATTTGTCTTTTCTGAGGATTTAAATTAAGGACTTCTCTGCTAATTGAGTATTGGAAGTAACTCCAGTTAGATAAATAATGAAAAGGGCAAACTAAACGGATTCAATGAATGAAAATTGAATCCGAATAAATAGCCACCTAAAGTAAGTAAGAAGAATAAACAGTAACATTGTTTTAACAAAATTGTTTCTTCCTCAACATCGTAATTTCTTTTGTACCATGCTACATAAAACGAATTCAATACATTTCAGTCCATGTTATTATGTTAAGTATGGCATCACTGTTTTCATCTGTCAGAAGTTAAAAAGTATTCGACGCATAAATCAAAAAGTAATTTGTGGTGGATTCAGATTGTTCCTCGGTAATTCGTATAAGTTCCGTTGAAAGTGTAATTTTCTTAGTAAATATTTCGTAAATATTGTGAGTTTAATTAGCAAGTTTTCTAAAAAATCCGATCGTGTCGCCGCGCCGGTATTGTTCACTTGATTTTTTTCGCTCGTCGTTCAAGTGCATTGTTGCTTTTATTTCTCTGCAGAAAAGGTAAGTTAACATTTTGATGTTACGTACTTACATATTTCGACGAGTTCATGATCAAATATTGTCTGTATAAGGTTTTCATCAAATATTTTTCAAATTTGGATAATTTTTTTTCTAAGATTCCCGGCATCTTCTCAATTAAATTGGCGAGAATTGCAACGTTTCCATTTTTATCGGATGGTAAAAAAGGTCCTATACCATTGCATAATATTCGTTATATTTTCTATGAAATTAACGAACCCATGGTTAAATTGGCTTGTTTTAAAACTATATAAAAAACTTTTGAATGTTCGATGCAACGTTCTAAGCAACAAGAGAAAGAGAAGTTTCATTGAATATTTACCATGTTTCCACGCACGAGTTGAGTAGTCGAGGAGTCCGACTTCGATGGGTGTCTCCCCGCACACAAAACCGAGTAGTCCAGTCTTAAAATGTTTCAAATGTAGTTCAACTGACAGAAAAGTCCAGTGATTCACAAATCAGGCTCGTCATTGGATTTGAAGCAAAACGGATTGCTGATCTATGATTGGTCAGTACAGATTTTTGTGTAAGCAAACGGGCTTTTTTCCACGCGTACAAGATGACGGTTCCATCCCATGACGTCAAATTTACAGTTAGGTCTGTCAAACAAATGTCATAACAAACGAGTGTCGCAATCTTTATATTCTTTCATTCATGGTATACCACCACGCACATCAAAGCCTTCCGGTGCATTCAAACGAAAGCGTCTTCCTTCTTCGTACGACCTGTATGAAGTCTGTCATTCCTTGTACGCGGATATACGATAATATTCGACTCCTCGACTACTTGACTACTTGTCTACTCGCCTCTTGAGCTCGAATTTCCATGCTTCATTTCCAAATTTCGATTCGACTCACTCACGAAGCGTACTCGAGTCAACTCAACCCAGTTTTAGACTCAAAACGCGTTTCCATGGGTTGGACTCGGAAGCCTGGTTCGCATGGAAATGTAATAAATGTATTGTTCTGTTTCGATTCATCAATTCTCAACAGTTTTTGCCGTTACACCACTTATCACAAAAATTAGTCTGTGTGTATCTACCCGTGATTATTACAACTGGCTTTTGAGTTGTGACAGCTGACGGCAAATCACAGTCAGCTGGGTGTTAGTTTTAAAATTTTCGGATCCTCTGTTTATTCCACACATACTTGAGCGGTTTTTGTTGAAACTTGAAAAAATTATACTCATAAACGAGAAAGGGTCGTTTCAATAAAACATGTTGCCCTATTAGGCATCAGGTTAAATCATGCGGACAAACATGTCGGACATGCGGACACATCAAATCGAAACAAATAAAATTGCTTCGATATGGTACTTGACAGAAGAGACGTCTGCGGCGGTGAGTGAGTTCAGATCAAATCTTCCGAGGGGTTTTGGGAGCTCAGATCAAACCTCCCAAATCCTCGGGAGATTTAATCTGAATCTGATTAGAACTCCTGTGATTCCTAGACAAATCGAGCAGAAGTCCTCGACCTGGCCCACTTGCATTTCGGCTAGAATGATCTGTCAAGGAATTTTTTTTTCGGACGGTGTGAACAACGTGTCTTAATGATTGATCAGATACAATGAGACCATCTTAATGAAAAATCTTTTTCATGTCTTAAGAGGCAATCGTTAAAAAAATGCTATTGTATTAGTTAACCCTTTCGTAAAATTATAGGCGTTCAAAGAAAAAAATTCTTTTATATGACTGGCAGTTATTTTCTTACCACCAGCCTCCACACCAAGCCGCTTAACTTCCCAAAATTTGTCAACGAAAAAAGCAGCCGTTTTTGCTTCTTCTTTTAAAGGATATGTTAAAATTTATATAAACTTCTCTAATGGCGTATTCTTTTCAACACCGAATCGTAAAACTGGTGTGAATACAGAAAAAAACTTGTTCTTTTCTCGTGCACCTGAACGGAATCATGCTCATGTAAATGTTCTTTTTAACTCCGAATCAGTTCGGTGTCGACGCCGAACGCGAATTTTCGCCACTGTCGTATTTGACGGTGGAGGCTGAGCGTAGCTTTGTGATGGTGTATATGTGACTTTTTTTCGTTTCGACTCAATTTTCATTCGTTATTTTTTGCAACGCGACTCAAATTGTATTAAAACGATAAGAGTTACTAAATAATACAAACTCAGAGCAATCAAAATTCATTTCAAGTAAAAAGTACAAAAAACCGACGCCAAGGAAGTCACGCTACGAAATGAAAATAAAGTAAACAAATTGAAGTCAAAGCGATTTGACATTTGACAGAACTTAACGTGGTGACTGCACCGGTGGAGTATTTGTCGTTCTGTACAGAATGAAACCGAGTGTGCACCACGCTGGAATTGTCGCTAGCACAGAGTATTATTTGACAGCTCGGTGTGGCAGTTCGGTGTTCAAAAGAATACGCCATAAGATATGGCCTTTGGGAATCGATGACTTAAGTCGGGGTCGGGGTGAGCATTTTGAAATCTTTCCCACTGAATAAGGGGCATCCATCTTGGTTTTTTCTTTGCCACACCAGTCCTGGGTGTCTATCAACTTTTTTCCATTCCTGTATATTTCTGGGTCACCGTACGTCACCGCATCCACATAAGCAAAAGAATGAAAGAATATGCGCCTGTGTGTAAGGGTCTAATCATAGCTATCATCGGATTGCATCATTGATAAATTTGTTTTCATGTTTTTAGACGTTTGAGCAAACAATATTGGCTGTTGTTGCTATCAAAATGAAGCTTATCAGTTGCAGAATTTCCGTAACAAAAATATATAAATTGCGTTAAAACTTTTATGTAAAGTCGCTTTTACTATTTCACTGACAGAAATCGATTTCAAGGAACAGCTGATTTTGATTTGTGTTTTTGCGACAAAATCGTTCCACTGAAAAGCATTCCATTCTCTTTCTATTCTCAACTGTCAGTTTTCCTTTCACTGATCAACTCCAACCTCAATCGCTTATAGCTCTTTGTTTCCACTGACAGAAATTTTCAATGATTGCTATGAATCACTTGTGAGAAAACCGAACACATTGTTCCACTGATTTGTTCCAATGATGCTATCCGATGATAGCTATGATTAGACCCTAAATCTAACGTCAGCGGATGAAACTGATACTTTGTACGAGTGTAAAAAAAAAACCGTTTGCTTACACAACAATCTGTACTAGCCTGATTTGTAAATGAGCCATCTTTCTTCTGAAGTGTCATGTTCTGTGATTCACGTAAGCAAATCATCGTGGCTGTTTCACAATCAGTTGGCGACGTTGTCACAATGGCGTAGTCACAATGGCGACGTTACCGCTGTCTCGGATGCTGGCCTTTGCGAAAAAATAAAAAATTCTCGTTGGGATTCGCGATGATTTTGACATTTTGGCAGTTTTAATTTGCTGTTGACTCACGCTTTTGAGCTAATACTTTTACTTTCACTGACTCACGCTTTTGAGCTAATACTAATACTTTCAGCAAATCCCGCATGCAGAAAAATGCTGATAAATTATACAAATGTGTGATATGTCTTGTCGCTATTTGCAGTCAAAACAGTCGTCGAGCTTTCTCGCCTTCATTGTGTAGCAATTTTGCTAGTCCCACGTTTGATGCTGACGACGCCCGATTGTGAAATTGATCAATGCATTCCTAAGAAAACGGACCAAACTCTTTCTGATAACGCTTTATTCTAGAAAAACACTGTCTGAGACAGAATTACAAGTACATATATAGTTGAATAGAGACCAGGTTCAAAACACATCAAAGACGGACGAAACTTCTAAGGGGATAATTTCCCTCATTTTCAGAATTCAATTTAATTTTTCCATGAATATTTACATGTCGTTAACTTGGAAGTAAGCAGGTATGGAGAAGCTTACAGTCGCCAGACATGCAGTTGCCTTACACGTCATCCATCTAAAGGGTCTACTTCAATTCTCGGAAGACTCCCGAATAAGTTCACACTGACGAATTTAAAGTGTTTGTAACCACAGTTCATTCTCGTTCAAGGAAAGGTTATTCCCTAAGTGCCTAGACGATAGATTATCATCAATTCTGTGCTCATTATTTAAACATAAATTCGGAGAATTTATTAATTTCAAGACAATATTTTCAAGACTTGTCAAACCCAGTACAAAATTCCATAAAACAAATCCTATTAATAACCACCCACAGAGTGTTACCTGTCTACATAACCTGCATTGGGTCCTAAATTGTTAACCTCCGCAGAGTCTAAAATGTGAAACCACTTACAAAACCGCACAAAGGGTTCTTGCCATTATGCAAATTTTGTTTGACTCGTATTTAAATAATCAGGCACAACCGAAAATTAATCGGAGCAAGATGAGAAAGTTCCTCGCCAACTAAATACATGCAGCACATGTATACGTATATAAGCTTCAATCCTCTGCTCCATTTCACGCAAATTAGAGGGAAATCCCTTCACCACATTTTTTTTGCTTTTTTTTTGTAAAAACTCTGTTGACTTTGGGCAAAATTTTGTGGCTCCATTGCGTACTCATCAAACGATGTGTTGCCATCAGCAGCCCTTTTGCTCCTCTGTACGAGTATGCGCTTGTAAACAATCCTTTTAAATTTAAAATACCTACAAAAGCAGCTCCTAGTGTTTGTTTCACACGATATCCTCGAGGCATCATTTCAATTGGATTTTAATTTAGAACTTTGAGTTTTATATCCCATCAAAGGCCCGAGGGTGCGGTAATGGAATTTTTAGAAGGGTTACAAAGTTCCACAAAAACACACAAACCTTGTTTTTATTTTATTTTATTTTAAATGTTAAGTTTATTTCTTTGTGAATGGAATGCAAAGTACATTTGGTTTTTGTTGGTTTTTTTTTATTATTTATTTTGCCGTACAAACTCAGCAAATCGTATATAACGGTATAATTTTTAATATTCTAGAATAAATCAAATGGGAAAATCTAAAAACGAAAACACACGTGTTTTATGGCCGATTTTTCTGTTCGAAATCTATTACATTTATTTTTATAACTTACTCAATATAAATTCTAAATAATTAATTAATTTTTTTTCTTGTTTAATATTTATATTTGATCACAATTCACTTTGCATCGAATTTGTATATATTATAATACACATTGTACCGTGTGTATTTATACAATATAAATATAAACATGGAATAATAACTAGGTATATTTTTGTTTTAACAATATGCTCTTTTTGTAGAAAATAATAGTGTTTACTTTTTAATTTGTATTTCAAATTTATTTTCACAACAACACTTATTGAATTAAATTATTCCTACGATAATACTCATGGATTATTTACATTGTATGCCTCAAACATAAGGCTTTGGGAAATTATTGTCAAAAAATAAAATTTAGTAAATTAAATGGCAGAAGATGGCAAAGCTCTAATTTTTTATATGAAACTTCCGTGGGAATACATGGCGTATACGTAAAATTTTTATGTTCTAATCTAAAATTAAAAAAAAAGTTACACATACGCCATGTTGACCCGAAAAGTGCTGAAATTTGTATGGAATTTTATAGGAGGAACACTAGAAGTTAGTGTTAAAAACATTTTCTCCACCAGAATGTATAAGTAGATTTTAGTAGAGAGGAGGACAGACCAGCCCAAACGGCTATTAAAGACTTTAATGTCGGTACTGGTAAATGTTAACAGTAATTACGAGTGGTGGTTTTCAAACATCTTGCCGTTTATTTTAAACACTCGTGACTATTTTCTAATGTTGTCTCAGGAAGTGATAGAGAGAAAAAGACTTACAACATTTGTCATGGCAGACTTGCGGTCTGTAATTTATGACTTTTTTATTAAAGCAGATTTGCCTAAGTTTACTAAAGACTCCGACTCCGGAGGTGCTTCAAATACATGTTCATCCCTATTCGCAAAGGTTTCCTTTATAGTATTAGAAAACATGGAGCATAAGCTAATACAAATAAGCTAGGATGTCTGAACGGAGACAGAGGGCCAGAAGTAGAAGAATTAGGTGCAGGTCGACAATTTGAATTATTTTTAACCCTATACCGTCGTTGACCTTTGTGCGATGCCTCATGCATACAGCGGATCTACAGCGGATAGCACTTTCCTAATCATTATATCAGTGTTTGATTAAGTACGCTAAAATTAGTCCAAAGAGTCTCTGAAACCTTTTGCAAAAACTAATTTCGTTAAGATTGCTTTATGATTGCTTTATTTTGGTATAATAAGAACCAATCTGCATATAACTACGGTATTGCGGAATTCTTTGGGACGCAACCCGTACTGTACTGTAGAAGCTTGAACTACTCGTTAATGTAATTGAGTCGTAGTATGATGGAAGGGAGAAGAATTAGTTAGGAAGAATCTCGCACTACATGCGAGGCCGATCCTCAAAAAACAAGAAACAGCTCCCGGAAATTACGCCGGATGAAATAACGTCAGAATTTGACGTCTGGTCAAATTTCCATTTCCATGCTAGGCATGAAACCACGTGACGTGTCCACGTTGGTGTCATACAGCTTGCCTCAGGCGATTTGCTTCCGTAGTAATGCTTCCCGAAAAACTTCTCCATAATCATACCTTCAAGGGAAGAACGAAAAAAATCATCACGAAATCTCTTTTGATACACAGGATAGTGACCGGATTTGGAATTGATGGAGAATTGCCCCAAGCGAGCTTTTAAGCCGGCCTTAGAAAAAACTTCCAGTTTTTTAAACGAGTTCGAATTAATCTCCCCAACTAACATTTTTCTTCCCATAACACTCTACGAGAGTCTTATGAGAGTATTCTTACAGAGCTTGCCTCTTGGAATTTGCCTCTCATAGAGAACTACGAGAGCGCTTAAGAGAGTCTTACGGGAGTTAAATGGCCCCACTTATGGGAGTTATTTGATCTGATAAAAAGTCTTAAACTCTCCTTCCAAGAGTTATTCGGTCTCATAATAAGACAATAAGTTCTTCTTATGGGATGTGAAGAGTTGGTCTTGTTTGTAAGAGAGAGAAACATTTAACAAACAATTTTCGTGCCATTTTTATCATGTTGTGTGCCAAAAATGGTTTAATTTTTCATAAGGACATGAAGTGAAAAAGAGAAAAAGATATACTTCTAAAATAAATTGTTATTTTCAATGCGCTGTTTGATGGTACACTATTGTCATCAATATTATTGAGTTTAATAATATTTTTTCTGAGGTTATTTATGCAAGAACTTAGTGCAACTGAAAATTTATCTGCTGAAGTTAACATTTTACTTCGATAAAAACAAAGCGCCTCAAAAATAATCAATTTAAAAAATAAATTATAAAACATAGCTCATCGCAGAAGAGTTTATCTGTTTAAAATGTGTTTTTACCTCAATTAACAGGGTAAGGAGTAAAATAGGATGTAAGAGGATATGATCGCGTCCAAAATGTGAGTCGAATGAGCCATGTCCGTCCGTATTTAGGTACATGGTCGTTTATTTATTCGGTCTCAATCAATGGTAACTCTAAGAGGTAAGAAATTAAATGGCGGATAAATAATTTTCTAATAAGAGTCATTCACTTTTTGTGAGCGATTAAGCTTTTTTAACAGAGATTAGCTCTCCTCGTGCAAACATGTTGGCTATTTTCCAGAGTTTTACCCTTTTAACCAGAGTGAAATTGCCTTTTTCTTCCCGAATCAGAGTAAATAAACTGTTTTTAAGAATTAAGAAATGTCGTGGTTTCGTACTATTTAAAGACGCATTTTTTTTTTACATCATTGCCGCGTGCACATGAATGAAGGAATATATTACGGTATACGCATGTTATGACATTTGCTCGCTAAAGTAAATGTTAATCTGACGTCATCGGAGTTGACTGTGAGTTTGTTTGCGTGTAGAAAAAGTCAGCCAATCCATGGTGGCCATCCAGACCATGAATATGTTTTCGATGACGATTTGTAATGCAAAGATACCTAAACTTTTTTTTCCATAGAGAAATGCATTAAATTTATTAAAAAACTTCTGTCACCGCAAGCACACTACGTACTGGCAAAATTACTTTTGACGGATGGTGGGACGCAATTATATTGAACTGACATGAATACGTATTTTTATCAGCCATCCGGTCTCATAATAAGAGTGTTACACTGAAAAAAGTATTTGTAGTACTTTTTGACGTACTTTTTTGACGGATGGTGGGACGCAATTATATTGAACTGACATGAATAGGTAATTTTATCAGCCATCCGGTCTCATAACAAGAGTGTTACACTGAAAAAAGTATTTTTATGAGTACTTCGATACTTTGACGCTCGTAATGCTTCTTCTTATTATACTTTTACTCTTTGAGAGTAACATGAGAGTTGAACTCACATAACAAGAATCAAATATTCTCTCATTATGGGAGGTTACGTCTTTTTTTACTCTGGTAGCCTTTTACCCTTTTAATGAGAGTAAAATTCAATTTAATCAAAAGAATATGTTCTGAGAGTATTCAAGAGTCTTACGAGAGTCTTATAAGAGGTTTTTTTAGATTTGTAGAGCACATCTCTCGAGAGTATGTTTGTTGGGTCTGTTCCTATAAAATCACTTTAAATACGTGGAAAAACAAATATTGCTCTTTTTAGGCACCCAAGCAGCTCTCAAGATGCTAACACATTAAATTTGCATGACTATTCATGGGGGGGGGGGGGCGTGGCGTAGTGGTTAGTGTGTGTGCTTACTACGCCGGAGGTCTGGGTTCGAGTCCTGCCATCGTCACCTGAAAAAAAAGACTTGTTCTTTTTCACGGCCCCCACCTCCGCGAGGGTCTGACAAGCCCTCCGAGAGTATCATTTGTCTTGAAAAAAACTTCTCAAAGTGCCGTTCGGATTCGGCAAAAAATTGTAGGTCCCTTTGTATGTAAAGAAATTAACACACCAGCATACATTGTTGAAAAGTTGGCTCTGGTTCACCTCGAGCTGTTGCGCCACTCTATTCAATTAACTCAAAATAACCTAGTAGCTCTTCATTGCATCCCAGCTTTGACGGTAACGAATTAGCAGACTCTCTAGATGAAATCATGTCAACTACATCTCTCATAGGGCCAGTAATACTCTTTGGAGACAGTTGAAGACTCCTCAAGAATTGCTAAGAGTAAATAACTCTTAAGGCTTAGGCCGAAGTAATCGATAAAAATGTTCTCTCCTCAAAAGCTGGTTTTAGTTACAATTTCGCACTATTTTTAACACACATAAGGCATTGAACATTCTTTGTTGATTTCCAAACGGAGTTGGTGCGACTTAGCAAAGTAGGCGCAAGTAAGGGCGGAAATCAAACCCACGATCTTCTGCAGGGAAGTCCGCTTGGCTGACATTGTTCCGCAAGGTCCATACTATAAGAGTCGTTGATAATATTTAAGCGATAGATTGATAAAATGTAGGTTACGAGCTCTACCTAAAAACAGAACTGTTTTGAAATTCTCATAAAAGCTAGGATCTAAGAGCTAAGACAATTTCAAAACGTGATTTGGAGCTTAAGCTTCATTATAGGTGACATGCTAACTTCAACGAAATAAACGAGCTTTTTCACTTTGTGATTGTTGAGAGTAACAAGCGAAACTGAGATTAGAACAGTTTTTAGTGGCACATTTTTCTGAATCAACAAGTCTGCTAACCTCGAAAAGTACTTTTAATTAATCAGTACCAGATGCGCCATCTTTTATGTGGGCATGTGATTACTCAAAAATTTCAAAAAGAAATAACCGATATCCATATGTTATATATTTTATTTTAATTTGAGCATCACAATTCATTTGAACCAGTCTTTAAGTATATCATCGATCAAATGGTCACCTCTATGGGCCAAAGCAAAATCTTTTCGCTGAGGTTTCCATGGATATTTATTTTGTAATTTTTTTTTTTTTTTTGAAGCACTTTCCAGGGCATGTAATGTGATACAACTCAACGTCTTATTGAAGTTAGAAACCGTTCGAAAACGTTTTTGTGATAGACAAGGATAAAAAGCGAATATCCATCGATATTAACGTTCTTAGACATTTTCTTCACTTTTATGAAAGAAAATGATCCAAAGATGGTTTTTGTGACAACACCAGGAGGTACAGTCATATTTTTGTCATGCAACGGAGCTTAATGGATCTCTTGTGGATTCGGGGTTTTCTAAACGTAGGAATTTGTTTCATAATTTCAACAGAAAGTATTAAATGGGACTCATAATCAACCTCAGAATTCTCAAGTGACATAGAGGTGTGGACAATGTTGGCAATAGGAACAAATGCAAATCATCGAAGGTGATTTTTGGGGGGTTTATTGTACACTCTCTCTTAAATCTTGCCGCTTCAACAAAGTCTTTGGAAGTGTTTGAGAGGGTAAAAAAATTCTCTGGAACATCTCGAATGTGGTGAACGTGATAAAAAAGACAAGTCTTGTTGCCTTAAGTTACGCAACAAGACTTGCACCAAAGAAAATTTTTAGAGTGCTTGCTGAGAACGATATTTTCGATGATATATGCTCGTTGAGTTTTGAGACACAACACAGCATAACAACATTTCAGTGCCATCATTTGGGTGCTTTCTTTTAAGAATTCATTATGATAAAACGTTAAAAGATTCATAATTAAAATTGTGCTTAATTGAGATATTTCAAAAAGTATCTACTATATTAGTAACTTATAATAAATAATAAGTCATTCGGTTTATAAATGTCAGATTTATTCAATGCTTAAATACCGACTCAAAAGAAGGTACACACAATTCAATAACCATGTTTCTTAAACCAACTGATAATTTGTCTACTCAAGCCACATATTTAATGCCAGCCAACAGTTTTATGCTTTGCATCCCAATGGGGTCAATATTTCTTGCGCGCGTAGTTCAAACACTTTTAAAACAAAAAACTTTAGCTTTTATCGATACAATATTGTTGTAAAAATGATCACTCACAAATTTTATGTACATGTTATGTACTTTCACTTTAACCAAACAAGTAAAAACTGGTACTTTAAAAACTTCCTTGAGACTCACAGCAACTTTAATTTAAAAAATAAAAGTCACAACGTGAGTTTTTGACAGAGACTCAACAAAAACAACAAAAAAAAATAAGAGAAAAAAAGCGTCTTTATAAATATTTCAGTAAACTCTAAACAATATTCTAATAGTTTGTGTTAGACAACGTTTTCTTTTATATAAAATTTAACAATTTCACCTTAATTTTACCATACATGTAATAATTTAATTTATTTCATTAAACTTACATATGTAGTTTAGCAAAAATTTGGCAGCCTTTATCAATGCTCAAGCAGCGGTTGTCATAATATGTATTTCAATATTTATTTTTCTGTTGTTTAACAAGCATCCCATTCAACATGAAACGAACAACAGATACATAGTCTCAAAGGCTATAATTATATTATAAAACATTAGAGTTTTATATCCCAGCATTTTTTGCTTTTATTTTTATTTTATTCATTAAACTTATGGGCTAAAGAATCAATTATAAAATTTTTTGTGCTGAATTCATCAACTATTGTGATAAGTAAATTCTTTTCGGTGATATGAACAAAGTTCAGTCAAAAAAATAATAAATTAAACAAATTTCAATTCAAATTAATTTATGGTTGGAAATTCCAGAAGACTCTAAGCAATGATTCACTGTAATTGTATTTTTTTTTGTTTTTACCTGGTCCCATAGTGTAAAAAAAAAGAAATCTGCAAAATTCGGATTAAATACAATAAAGAGGTAATAAAAAACTACCTAATTTATAGATTTTTTCTTTACTCTACCGCAATGAATAACAAGTGTTTTTTGTTTTGTTTTGTTGTTTCTCTTAAATTCACATCTATGATAAATTTGCAATAATTTCAAGTGAAAACTTATTTATTAAATAACTTTTTTTCTTATATTTTAACACTTTTTTTGATAATTTTGCTTAGTTTTAACGAATACTTTTGATTTAACAATTTTGGTTTTGTTTTTGTATACGAAATTTTTGTCTTAAATTATAAACTTGCATTTACTAAAGTTAATTATTTTAATAATTATTTTGTAAAAAGATTATTGAACGTTACAGTCATCACCAGCAGCATTGTTTATTTGTTGTTTTGTTTTTCTGGACGCTCTTCGAATTAGGGATCTGGAATTAAAAAAAAATGTATTTCCAGATGCAAAACAATTCAAGATATAAAACAAATGCAACTCGGTTGTAATTTAAAAAAAACGTTTTGTTTTTAAGGCGGTCCCGTGAAATGAGGCCAAAACAGTAAATTGAAATAATGCCAAAATCTGCAAAAGTTTTGGCGTTATTTACTGGGGAATATTTTCCTTGATATCATTTTTTTGGAAAAGGAACCAACATTTTTTTTCTCCAAAGGTCACAACCATCTTTTCCATAACTGTAAGGTACGTGACCTTTATTGTGGCGATTTTGGTTTTGTTTTTGCAAAAAAACCTCAAAATCTCATTTTTAGACCCCTCATTGTAGCGAGGGCGCTGGGGCTAAATTATTACAAGGATGGCTCTGATCTTTGCTCAAATCACTCGGCAGTTCTTTTGAGAACTTGCATGATGTACAACTCAAAACGCCGCTTGAAATAGAAGACGAAATAGAAAAACTCGTGAGAATTTAGAGCGTTGGGGCAAAACTCTTTTTTCAGAATTTTGCATTCATTATTTGGCTTTTCAAAATGCTGCTTTCAAAAATTGATTTTTGAAAAACATGCTTTTCAAATTGGAGTTAATGAAATCCGGCCAGAAATGCTCAAGGCAATGGGTGAAGAGGGTGTTAAATGGCTAACACGTGTCATTAAGGTGGCCTGGGATAGCGGGAAAGCACGTAGCGATTGGCAAACGGGAGTTATAGTGCCCATTTTCAAAAATGGGCAGATGATTTGGCCATCCTTGCATCGTCCAAAGAGGAACTACAACGAGCACTGGATAGGTTTGCAGCCATCTGTGATGATGCTGGGATGAAAGTAAACGTGAACAAATCGGAAGTGATGGTTGTTTCCCGAACTCCTGTGCAGTGTACCCTGCACAAAAATGCAGTTCCATTAAGACAGGTGGAGAAGTTTAAGTATCTCGGGGTCTTTTTCACGAAAGATGGGAAAAAGACCCTCATCTATGGTCATGAAATTTGGGTAATGACCGAAAGAATTAGATCGCGGGTACAAGCTGTCGAAATGAGATTCCTGAGGTGCGTTGCTGGTGTTACTCTAAGAAGGGATAGAGTGAGAAACGTCAGTATTCGTGCGGGAATCTTAATGTTGAGCAGCTACTTCTCCGAGTGGAGCGATCGATTCTTCGATGGTTTGGACACGTTGTTCGCATGCCCCCTGACAGACTTCCTAGACAGGTCATGCTAGCCCAGAAGCGAGCGCATCGCCCCCCTGGTAGGCCAAGAAACAGGTGGTGGGATCAGGTAAAGAACCTCTCTGAGTTCCGCCTGGGGATTGTGTCGGAGTCTATTGAGTTGGTGACGGAGGATCGAGAACGATGGAAAGACCATTTGGCCACCCTCGCTCCGCGACCCTTTAAAGGGATAAGCGGCATTCGAAAATGATGATGATGATGATGCTTTTCAAACTTCTCCAAAGGTATAACGTCCAAGGGTGCTTTCAAAAACTGATTTTCAAAATAATCATTCAACCTTTTTTACCGTTGCTTTGCTTCAAAAAAGTTAAAAACTTGCTTAAAAAGCAGAATAAGCTTAATTTTATTGCCTTAAACAGAATTTTGAAAAGCAGAACTTTTTTTTCGAAAAAATAGAATTTTTGAAGCAGAATTATGATGGGCTTCTTTATTCAGAAAGCAGCGTGGAATAATACTTCTTTCCGGAGGAACGCATTATCTAACACCAGAACAACATACCCGCTCGAAATAGAAAAATTAATATGCGAAAGGAGGAGAGTGCGCAAGAGATGGCAACGTTTACGATCACGCTCGAATAAGACCATCTCAAAGAAACATTATAACGGAATTTTGGCAGAGTTCGGACCCCTATCCATCCAGGCTGCTATTACCCGATGGAGCACTCAGATACAACTACTGGGCCATACCTTACTTTAATGTAGTTAGTTTTCTTGGCATTCGAAGAAAGACGTTAAGGAACTTCAGTGATGAAGAGCTTAGGTAGTCGGCGCACATTTAAGTGTCAACCAAAAGCTTGGTGGCCCGTAATGAAGACCCACAAGATGTCAGTAGTCGATTCTGCTGAGAGATACAAGAAAAAAAACGATGACCCCTTACATATGTCTGGGCGCAGTTGTTTAGTCTGTCTGCATCCATCGCAGTTACGCCAACGAGCCCTGTATTCACGAGGGCCCCAAGTATCAATAGCAGACGTAGCAACAGATGCAAGTAGATCCACCGCGGGTTCGAGTCCTTAGAAAACCCATACTATGTTTTGCCTAGCAAGCTCATCAGGGATACCAGTGTCAATTGGAATGCAAACAAGATCCTATGTATTTAGCCTTCCTGATAAGTTCACCGAATGCTTGAGTTCTGCAACTGTCTAGCACGAGGTAAGAGAGTTGAGCAACACATTAACACTGGCTTGGCTGTCACTGCAATCTAAAATGAATTAGAGAGTCTTCAACTGTGTACCATAAAAGGGAGACAGAACATCACCATGCGGGCAGCCGCATTAGCACTTCCCTAATCCATTGAACTAGTGCTTCATCTACACCGTGTTGTCTGACTGAGATGCACATGCTATCAAAGAATATGCGATCGGAGAATATGCGATCGAAGAGTAACCTTCACGTGCAGCACAACCAGTGTCTCCAAGCTTTTCCGTAGGAAGGAAAGGCAGACTTATAGGTAACTTTTGGTTAGGCTAAAGTCAGACTTGTCAGGTTTTGGTAAGAGCACGACTTTAACCATACGTCAAAGGGTGGGCAATCTTTCAGCGCAAGAACATCAGACAATCTATCCAATATTCCTGCCTTCATCCAGGTTTTGGTTTGCACCATTCCACACTGCTGATAGAGATGCTCTTGATACATTGTAGGCATTTTTCAAACTTAGTAGGAGCAGCCTCTTACTCAAGCTATGGTTCATACCACTTTTTAAGGACGAAGTAGACCATTCTGATTATAATTAAAAAGTCGGCAACCGAGGGCGTGTACTAAGAAAAGGCTGTTGGTCCTTAATCTAAGCATGAACTAGACATTTAATTTCTAATTCGAGAAACTTTCCACTCAGTTGAAGAGGGTCTTGTTACATTAGCCTGATACTTTTTAGCTTCGGCAACCATTTTGAAGTGTTTCTATTATAAGTTCTACCATCTTGTATTTTTTGTAAGTATTTTCATTATGTTTCAATTATCTATTAAAACTTTACTCGCACAATATTTGAACCGCCTTAACATTGTTCGAGGCACTAATTTAACGAGCAATTCCTGTCCATGTGGTGAATTCACTCTAAGTAGCTTCACATCCGCTGGACACAAGGCAGAACACCATCTACAAGCCACTTATGCAAATTCAGTTCCGGGTATTTTAATTCGCATATTTAGGATTTGCATTTTGTATACGTTGTAAATACTGAGGTTGGCATGGCGATTTCAGTAGTTTCATAAAATAATATCCATGCCCAACATATTTGAAAACTTTTTTAATATCAGTTCCCTGGAAAATAGCTTTGATCAGACTTAATTAATTCTCGAAGAATTTTGTTGCACAACCACCACATGGCGTCGAATTGTTGTGCATAATTAAAAACTCTAAATAGTACTATCATGGGAATGTGATGATACAAGCCCCGGTTTCTCGGAATCCTTCTTTTACCGCGAATATACTTCCGCAGAAAAGCAACTTCAGCATTCCCAAATAGCTCCATTTGGCTGTTTCTTTCTTTATTTGAAATAAAATTCAAGCATTTACTGGCCATCCTTTAAATTTGATTACAGTACGTTCAAGAGCGGGACGTTAAAAACCGTTTCTCAAGTACACGCTCAACGGTTTACGTATAGGCTTTTATCTGCCCTCCAATCGACTGCTAAGTAAAGACAATAACCCAGCAAAGCACCCAAGCGAAGGGCTTCCGAAAGTAACTGTCATTCAAAACCCCATCTGCGCCATTTCCGATGACACAAAGAAATAAATTTAACGATAACTCGAATTGCGTTCGGCATAAAGGGTTTTATTTTGTATCTTAAACCGAAAAGGAAAAACATTACGCAAGTTGCATTGTTCCACGTTCAAAGCATACCCGTCGTCCATGGTTGTTCTTTATTAAATTTCGACGTCGGACTTTAATTAAACCGAATAAAACGTCCTTTATACGAGCACTCGACTCCTTTGACAGAGAAAAAAAAAAACAAATCGGACGATGTTCCCTAAAAGACATCACCCTTGTAAAGTTTTCATCCGCCACGCGCTGAATGTACGAGAAAAGGGTCGGATCGGATCCGTCATCTCATCGTCGTCGTCGGCCTGGTCCTCGTCATCACCATCATCATCATCATCTCTTCCGAGGAAATTATTCATTGCCAAACAATAACCTTATAATGAAATTAATCCGATACCCTTTATCCTGTCAAATAATGATTGTGTTGACAAAATGTGTATGCGTAAGTGTGTGGGATTATTGTTGCTTTACGAGCACTAAATGTGTTTTGTTTTAGTCGAATTAAGGACTCTTAGAGAACTTCCAAGCACTCGTTGAATAGTTTTAAAGGGGTTTAAGACTTGAAAAGTCTTGGGGAGTTTTTTGAAGACGGTCGACACGTTTAAGTGTGAGACAGATATTTGTCTTAATAGCAATTTTCTATTTGCCTTGGGTAAACAAAAACATCTTTTTCCTATAATTATAGCTGAACCATAAACATGACCTTGGCACTTACCGTGATCTTGGCTTCAGCTTCGATTCTCCACTTGTCGCAGGATCCATCGCTTCGACGATTGTGGACTGGTTGGGTTTCTTATCATTGGATACAGACGGACTGGCGTTACGATTTTTATCTGCAAAAAAAAAACACAAAACAAAATAAATTAAACAAGTGTTTTTATATTAATAAAGTGTTTTGGAAAATTAATTTAACTTTAACCCTTAAACTTTACTCCTTTTATAGGGATTACCCCTGTATTTATCTGCGATAAGAAACTTTAACGTTTAAGTTGACAAAACCGTATCATTAGAGCCCTTGTCGGTTGGGGGGTGTTTCGGGTAAATATGTGTTGTTGACACTTTTCAAAAGTTCTGATGTGTGTTGAATGTAACACCATGTTGGAAAATGTTCACACCGGGCGGCGAGCGTTGTTAAATGTTTGAATTGCTCTGAGAGCGTACATAAACTACTGGTGGAACACATGCATGGTGGCTTCAGGGTCGCCAAAAAGGTGCTCAGGTTTTAAGGGTTTCTTAAACTTACACCACCCAAAACAGGTAACAGGTGCTGGTGGGTAGTTTTTAACACAGCAAAGTAAAAGCTGAGAGTAAGTAATGTAAGGGAAAGTGGAATGGATAACTTGATAGACGCATTGATCCGAAGGGTGAACTTGGTGCTGACAAATAGATAGGAACTCCGATTGTAAAGTTTCTGAACGAAGAAGTGGCGGAAGAAGCTAAAAAGTTAAAAACTATTTGAGCATTTAACTTTGCTCAAATTTTTCTTCTGACTATAAGCCACAGAAAATGTACAAGGGAGCCAGTGAGCAGTAATCAAAGGAAACGACCGAAAAATGTTTTCTCTTTTTGAGTACCAAAATGCCAACCAATTTTTTGTTTTCCATTGTTTTGCTTAAAATGTCATGAAGGCAAAAATTAAGTTTTTTGTTTGAGCTGGCAATCAAGGGGCTATGACTACCCTTAAAATGCCCAAACCATGTCCCCAGCGGAAGTAAATAAACAAAACAGGAGGAAATTGGGATTGGGACAAGGATTTTTTGAGCAAGTTCAAATATCAACTGAAACTGCCCACAGACACGCCCACTACAGTGTTCTTGTATGTGCGAACACCTCTTTGTTTATACCCCATTTCATAGGATAGGAGGTATATTAAGTTTGTCACATAGTTTTGTAACACGGTAAAATAATAATGGCAGACCCCCAAGACCTTAAGGGCATATGATCGAGACCGTCTGTATGTCACATGTTTTTAGGCCTTAAATTTTGAGCTAGGATGCTGAAACTTCGTACGGTACGTAAGGTCCACGAAGCAGTAAAAGTGTAAAATTTTTTGAAATCCGCCCAAAGACACGACCACAATCGGTCTAAATGTGCAACTACCTCCAGATTTTTCAAAACTGTAAGACGTTCTAAAAGGCTGAAATTTAACATTTAGCATCTCCTAATAAATGTAAGACACAAAAAAGAAAAATTTAATCGGTAAACCTCATCTAGTGGGCGTGGCATTTATTTTAATAGTAAATTTTCAAATGCAGTTTACTCAATATTTTTGCTCGAAATTGGATAAAATTTGGTTAATATTTTATGTAAAAAACGTTTAGTTCCACATTTTGTTTATGTAAGACTTTGGGCCACGCCCACATTTGGAGGCAAAATTGAAGAAAAACCTAAAATTTTTCAGAAAAACTTAATTTCGACTGGCCTTGAGCTTAATACAGGAAAGCATGAAGCAAAAAAAGTAGCAGGTTAGATAAACGAGACCTCGGTCCAAATTTCGTTCACATAAAATTTTTAGCCACGCCCCCTTTTAGGGGTCGATTTTTCAAAAACATTGAATTTGAACCAAAAAATTGCATTTTTATGTACATTTAAGTGTAACTTGGAAATATCTTAAAATTAATAGTTTGTAATTAGGGGCGGTTGGACCACGCCCCTTTTCGAAGTTTGCATTACTTATAAAATGTAAAAAAATAACTATGCCATCAGCATTTTACAATGTGGGCTAGGATGGGGAATTCAACGGTCCGTTTTACGGACTGTAAGTTCTGCGTACACACTGTAGCACTTACTCACTGGTTTTAAATACTGAAATCCCATTAAAGTGGTGTTACCATCACACCGCAGCGTATTCATTTTTGGCATGCAGCACCTTTTTGAAATTATTTTTAAACAAAAAAAATTTGGCCCTAGCATTGCTGCCCACGGCCACTTTTTGATTGGGTTTAACTAAAAATAACGTTTTGCAAAAAAAATATTCATATGTTTTTAATAACTTGCAAAGATGTGTGCCATAAATGTTTAAGGTATTATTTTTTTAGTTTTCCAATTTCTGTCCAATGATATTATATAATTCTGCCCACTTTTGTATGCGTGGCTTAAAAAAAAAAGATTTTTCGAGTTAAAAAGAATCAGAGTTTTAAGGGCAAAAAGCATGTAACCACCTTGCATAAGGCATGCAAAAGTTATAATTTAGACCTCGCCTACTTTTTGGAGGCGTGGCAATTTTTTTTTTTAGTATGGGGAGGATATTGGGAAATCCGTCATAGACGGACTGAAACTTTTATATATGCACTTTTGCACTTTCTCCGTTGTTGTTGCTGGTCTAAAAGCTACAGTTACAGTTTAAGTTAATCACAGTCGTCAAGAGATGTGCTCTAGGATCTAAATATAACAAAATCTTAAAAAGAAACTCATAACAACAGTGTGTGTCCAAGTCTCGGGGTCTGTTTCCGATTCTTCTAATACTATCGAAACTAGGATCTTTGTGTGGCTCAGTGTGACTATATCCATCCATAACCAAATCGCCCCTATCTTAAATATTTCACATCACTCAATTTTTGAGGGTGATATTGACTAGAATCTATGACAGATAATTGATCTAATAGATAAAAATGATATCACCAAAATAGATCCAATATTACTAAAACTAAAATAGTGATAATATTAATAAAAAATTAACACGACAGGTAGGGTGTTTTCACCGCATATGCAACAGAGGAAGATTAAATGCTAATCTCAAAGTGTTTTCACCGGAAAAAAGAAAATAAAATTGGCATAGCTATGCAAATTCAACTCAATTTAGCAATCTAACAAACAGAATTTTCAGCCCAGCACAAAATGGTTTACGTGTCCGAACATGTTTAATGTGTCCGAACATGTGACTCGCTGGCATTTTTATTGTTTGTCGCTGCCTATTAAAAACAGAATAGAACTTTTCTTGAAATGATAATTCAGCACCACACAAAGAATGAAAACTCGTTACCAAAAAATGCTTTTCAGATTCAAAAATATGCCACCGAATTTTCAATTCTACGAACCGCATAAAGCAAAAAAAAAAATATGAAAACAAAACCCCAAATATGCTGATGGGATAACAATCCACAAAGTTGAAAGTGGACCAATTTCATCAATATCAACATCCATAATTCTGTTGAAGTGCGCTTAGCGCATTAAACTTTTTTGACAGTTCCAAACACGTCTGCTTCAACCACTCTGCGCATCCCTTGACATAATATAACAAACACAGGGAGTTTATAAAACCCAGCTGCCAAGGAAAGGTTTGTTCAATTTGTTTCGTCAGAAAACGAACAGAGTGCGTGGAATTCTGTTCTGTTTGATTTGAGAATTCATGCCTGAAAGACATTTATAACGCGACTAGTTTTTAATTTCTTCGTGGTCAGATAACAAATTAATGTCGAAAATCTCGTAATTTAGCGGAGAATTAAGAAGAATTTTTCATAATCGCGGATTAACATTGATTGGAAATAGGTAGAATATGAACTTAATAATGTGTGAACCCTTAGGGATGATAAAAAAAATTCAAGTAGGGGGTTTCAGGGGGGCAGCAGGCCCTTGCAAAACAACGTTTTTATGTTGCTTACAAACCCAACGATTTGAAATATTAAATCGTCCAAGAAATGTTCTTGTGCAACTTGATATTTTTCAATTTTGAACGTTCTTACACTATGCACTGCTTTTTAGGATTGAAGGATGGATAACGTGCTCTAGTACGAAAATTATTCTTCTCTTTTACCGTTTCCTTTTTTTTGCTGAGTGATTGTTGTGTATAAAAACGTTTTGGTGAAGATACCTTGTTAATCCGACAAAACAAATCGATTTGAATCTTAACCGTTTTGATTCACACCGTTTTAAATGTCATGTTTATGCGCAAAGTAGTCGAGGGGTTTGAAATGTACCGGTTTGAAAATTAGTTTGATTTTTATGTCAAACTCGAACAATTTTCGACAAAAATTCAAAAGTCATTAGATTCAAGCCGACTCAACCATTTATGCGCATTCTGAAGTCGGTTTAAATTTTATAAAACCGAACCGATTCGAACACTTAAATCGGTTTGAGTAATCGTATATGCTATCGGTTTTCGTGAATTCGGTATCATTCAAAGCGATTTAACGTGTGGGATAAATCAACTGGATATATCAACTGGATTTTGGATTTAACTAGGAATGTTCAGAGATTCTAATAAAATTTTCTTTTTCTTAGACAAATAATTATTATTTAAAAAAATGGCATAATGGTTTGTGATTTTCTAGCCTTTAACTTAGATTTTGTAAACCTGTTCCTCTTGATTAAAACAATTGGGTAAATAAAACTTAAGGTCAACTTGCTTCTCCGAATCCGCTACCAAATTAAAACCCAGGTTAATGATTGATTGAAGACGTCCCGCACTGACACAGTTTTCGGTTGTCAAATTGATTGATTTCACCTGTGACAACCCGAGCACTGGGTTTCCCCAAATAAAAATGGTTTGACCTTATCCAAAGGATAATAGTGACTTCCAAATGAGGATTGGATTTTGTAATTGGCCTCATGTGTGCTAAGTCCAAATTTCTAAATCGAAAACCAAAGTCAAATGGGATTTAGACTGTGTATCACAAAACTAAAACTATGGTTAGTCCCACTCATATTATTTCTCCCCCCAAAAGTACGTTAATCACTTTTCGTCTGACTTGTACAAGTCAGTCAATTGCTGGACATAGAAGTATCCTGTAGCTTGATAGCCAATTGAACTTCAGTACTAATGTAAATGTCCTTTGTGTGGCAAGGGGGTAGACGAGTTTTCCCCAAAAAATAACTGCTTGGCAGTAGGATAGAACTTCAGTTCGATGATTTATGCCATCGAAGGCAAAATGTTGTGTACTCCCAATGGAAATCAGAAAACCCTTCTCCATTTGCTCAGGTTCGGTAGGACACAATAATTTGTGTTTCAATTAAGAGGTTTTCAATACTCTGTAATCAAATATCCTCCCCAAGAAGATACTCGACACGGGGGGCCTCCCCACATAAGACAAGCCATTAACAAGATATTCTTACTTTTAGTCAGGACAATTCTAATTGCATATTCAGGTTAACTTTTCCTCTTCTTCACAATTCCCTTGGGCTAGTCGAACAGACATGAAGACACACTGCACAGGATTCTAAGAATTATTGTTCACAATTAACCACAACTATAGCTGATGCCTGTACAGTCGTGAATTTGTTGTGCATCAAATCCTTGTGGTATTTTCGTCCTTTGTGTGGCGGCATAGACTGATAGATGATGCGTGAGCCATATAATATAAAATACTCCCGGGAGCGCCCCTATCAATTATTGGCGTAAATCCTTCTTTTTGGCTAGGAAAATCCATTATAAGCTTTCGCAGATTTATGGAGCTCATGTCGCCGCCGTCAGTTAGTGCTGATTTTATGACAAATTTTCAAAAATCAATATTCCAACTGCGAAGCTCTATATTGTCAAAAAAACGTCCCATGTTGCCTTAAATGGTTTTTTATTGGCTTTATCCTTTTCGTCATTGAGGAGGTAAATAATTGCTATACGCCGTGGCGGCAAGGACTTTCTTAAATGAAGTGTTTTATGAGCCATGAAGTCGGAGAGTGGCTTGTCTCCTAGGCGTACGGCGACGAGTTAAGAATCTATAAAGGATAATGTATGACTTTTAAGTGCATCTTATCACGAGTTGGTTACTGCCTGGGATGGTGTTTATTTGCTAGTAATTTTGGAATTCCTTAAAGAGCTTAGCTAATTTTTTTTATGATATTCGTATACTATTTTGCTTGCTGTTGTAAGCAAAGGGTGATTCAATTAGGTGATTCAAGAGTTTGATTCAATTTCCTTCTTTTTTATTTAAAGCAAGAAGAGACACTTGTTCTTAAATTTCTTCCATAACTCCTACTTGCTTCTGCTGAAAATGTGGGACCTTGGAGGCAGCATGAAGGACGGTGATACGCTCAAATAGACTCAGCTTAGCTCGTCAATTTACCAACAGATCTTACCTCTTAGACCAACTCAAAGTTATACAAACTCCTTGGATCACCCTATTTTATTAAGTTCTTTTTATTGACTTAGGTCTCACGTAAGTCCTTAAAGAATCCATCAAAAAGTACCTACATAATTTTAACTACTCCCATAACATCTCAAAGACATCATGAAATATTACACAAGAGAAGATTAATTAACCATGTACCGCCTGCTTCGGACATTATGGCTATCCTCGATTCACATGAAATATGTTACAGGTATAATAAATGTGTAGTAATGCAATACCTTTCTTGTGTGTAATTTATATCTCACAAATCCATGGATACAAAGCAGGGGCAAAATACTATTCAATACAGGGGGTGATTTTCATAAAAACAGAAGAGAAAAAACAAGTTATGAGAGCAGGAAGTGGAAACTAATTAAGAATTGTGCAACATAACGAGAAACCTTGGAAAATCAGAGAAGATGCTCATCGTATAAATTGAAATTGTGATTCTCATAGATTTTTTCAATTTAGTATTGATTGGCTTTAGTAACATAAAAAGTACGATATAGTGCTCGTTTACACTGCTTGTGAAATATAAATTTCTTGTGGTGCTTAATTGTATCGGAGTATGGCTGATAGCTCTTAGATCCCAACAGAGTTGTATTATAGGGGCATTGTCATAAACTTAATAGAACGATTCAAACCTTTAAGGTGGCTTCAAGCCTACAACCAAATAAAGGGTGGTGTTCCACAGGCGTGTATGCTGTGGCCGATTTTATTTTTAGCAGGTCGAAAATGATTGCTTAATTTTATTCTAATCGTCTACGAAAAGTAAAGACTTTTTATCGATGGATTTCTTATCCTTCGACTAAATTTATTGGCGAGAAGTTGAGTAAGTAGCGGGCAAAAAGTCAAACAAAAAAAAAATGCCTCCCTGGCAGGGCATATCCTGCTAATTTCACATATCGTGGGACCAATATGAACCAATACTTTAACCAATTGAGCTTTCTCGCATCTTAACATCAAAAAGCGAACGGAAAGATATTGCGATCAATCAACCGTCAACCAGATTAATAAAATTGTGAGCGACACAACACACTCATCCAGAATTATGGACGTCAAACTCTTCCATGGGCCAACATTTACTCGTATAACTTAGTCACTGCAGAGTACGGTTGCAAATATCCCTACAAACGCCAAGAAATCCAGAATCGTGCAGGTCAAACTCTTCCGAGGGGCCAACGTTGACTTGAATAACTAAGTCACTGCTGCCAAGGTACGGCTGCGGATATTCCTACCAACGCAGTGCCAAGAACACCGTGAGGAAGTTTGCTGTTGGAAGGCTACAATCGCAACAGTTCACCAGTCCTTCTTTAGCCGAGTCTCTCAAAACCTTCTACGATTTACTATGCAGCCAATAACAAATGTTGATACAGCCAATGCGAACATCGCCAAAACGTCATTCAAGATGCTGTCTCTGATGTTCTGGGTTTCATATGTTCACCACAACGTTACCCCTCGTTTATTTTATAATGATGCTGGAATTAAGTGACAACTTTTCCTCCTACTTTTCCTTCTGCACTCGTAAGATATTTCTTGGAAGATATGGTCTGCGGAAAGCATGCCCGATGACTGGAACCTTAACATCGTTTGCCCGATGCTAAAAAAAGTGGACTATCTAAGTGCGCCAACTAAGGAGTCAAAAGTTTCCTTGACATCGCATACAAGATCTTTTTTGCTGAACTTTTGAACGTCTAGGGCCGTTTCTCAACAATCTGACAAGCCGCAAATTTCCACACTGCGACAGATCTTGGAAAAAAAAACAGAATTTCCAAATCGATACTCACCACTTCTTCATCGATTTTAAGGTCGTATATTACAGCATCTAGATGGATGAGCCATATAGCACAATGTCTTTTTTTGGCATCTCTGCTAAACTCGTCATTCGATGCAGGTTGATGGTAAAATGTTCACGCTGTTCAGTCAAGATCCGAAAAAAACCTCACCAACACCTTTGAAGTCAAAAAACGATTTAGACGGACTTTAGAAGTCACATGACTTGACGCCAACACCAGAGGCACAATCTTTCAAAAGTCCGTACTATTGCTTGCATATGCAGACGACATTGGCAAAACGACATTGACATAATCGAGAGAACACATCGTGATGTCAGTGAAGCCTTCGTAAAGCTGCGATTACACGGCCATTATATTGCGTTATTTAAATGGCTCTGTGACGTAAGAATTCCGTCACAAAACCTTCATTTAAATGTCGCTTTGTGTGATCGACATTTTTAGCGTCATTTAAATGACTAGGAAAATGGCA
The DNA here is from genome assembly GCA_947623515.1 of Neoascia interrupta. Taxonomy (NCBI): domain Eukaryota; kingdom Metazoa; phylum Arthropoda; class Insecta; order Diptera; family Syrphidae; genus Neoascia; species Neoascia interrupta. The sequence continues at coordinate 43,966,208 of OX392462.1, read as the reverse complement.
GGGAAAATGACGCACCTTTAAAGTCATTAAATGGCGCAAAAAAATTATTTGTTTCGCTTTTCTTGGCGAAAGGACGTGTTGCGTGTGTGTCTCGGTATTTAGGTACAAAAACTTGCTCTATTTAGTTTTGCTCCGCTTGTGTTTTCGGTAGCCTGAGTCTGAGAGGAATGGAACAAGAACAATCGCCGTCAATGAGCGAAGTACCAGTAAGAAGTCTGGCAAATTGCAGAAGCTTGGAGTGCACCGCGACAAAAAAATTGGATGTTCGTGAGCGATGAAGAAGAATCACGTTTGATTGTGGCGGTGCAAAATCAACGGGCGGTTTGGGATAACTCAGCTCCGGAATATAAACTCCACCACATCAAAACTGATTCTTGGGAAGTTGTTGCACAAGAGCTGGCCATTGACGCAGTTGATATAACCGAAGCCCGAAAGAAATGGAACAGCATGCGCAGCAACTTCAAGGCGTTCGTTACCAAACTGGGCAGGACAAAGTCCGGCCAAGGTCCAATCGATGCGGAAGAAATTATATATCCGCACTTTCGAGAGTTGTTGTTTATTGAGTTGACTGAAGTGGAGCAGTCCACCCAGTCCGTCAATTTCTATACTAGATATCGAAATAGTTGAATAGGAGTCATTTGCCACATTGATGAAGTATGTCACTATCGTGTAATTCCCATTTTTTTGCTCGTCATTTAATGGCATACCAACGAAACCATTTAAATGACGCGGAATGTGCATCATTTAATTTTGGGACAAAAATGGTGTGAAACGGTGTGATAAAAAAAATTTGGTGTGATCGCCATTTTTTTACAAATGACCAATTCAGAAATTTAGGTTAAATATCGCTCCAATGCGACATTTATTCCTGACGTCACAGAGTCATTTAAATTACACAAAAAATGGCCGTGTACCAGTAAGAAGTAGGCTGTTGTAGCTTAAGTATTGGACCAGAAGTGGCCAATATGAGTTTAGCAGTCAACGGGGCACAATCAAGTTGAAGCTATCATCAAGAAGAGATAAGCAACTTCGACGTCTTAGACAAAACATCACCATAAATATCCAAAATTTTAACTTTGACGCAGGGACTTTGTCTACCTGGGTTCCGCTATATGTGAATTTAAACGTAGGTTAACTCATTTCAATCGATGTTTCTTTTTCACAAAAAAAATCCTACGGTGTCATTAGTGTCAGTTTAAGGTCAGATAAGTGCGCTGAAATTTTTTCTAAGTGTTTTCTGTAAACTGGATACTACAAGTAGTTTAAAGCCTCTGCCCAATGAATACGTTGCGTCTGTCACTTCGAAGTACACAACTGACAACGCAGTTAACTACAACAAATTATTTGTAAATATATTTCGACGTGAAGAAATCTAGTGAAACATGGTTGCGGGCTCTGAACCAGTAGATAGGAACAATATGGTATTTAAGGCACCTACCCGAACTCAAGTTTTTTGTTCTTAAGCGTTCAGCCTTTTGTAGATATTTAACTGAAGAAAGGAGGTGAGCATGTGAAAATTTGATGAAAATGTCATTTTCTGACACAATTCTCTCAGAGAATCACTCATTTAAGAGTATTTCTATGCAAAGAGGCTCCTAAACTGTGCTTAGACTCGGGTCTAAATAAACACAGTGAGAAAATTTTCTATGAATATGAGCCGTGTCTAAGCTGTATGATAACTTTAGACCTAAGTTTATTAAGACTCGGGTTTAAAGAACGACTATGAATATGGGCCATTAGCCATATGGGCCATCATTTCCAACAAAAAATAAAAAGATTATTCGTGATAGCGCGGAACCCTGGTGCATACAACAATTTTTATTCCTTTAAAATAGTTTCTAAGCCACGAAACAATAAAATAACACATTTACCGCATAAGAATTTATTCTCTATAGAATTTTTATTATTATTTGATTTGCATAATACTTCTTCTTGCCATCGCAATTTTACTTATTATATCATAAGCCCGAAGGATATACCTTTCCTTGGTACCGGCTGAACAAGCGTAAACTCAAAGTGTTGAAAAAATAAAACTTTAGCCTTTTGCCAATTTTCACTTTGAAGCTCAACCAAAAAGGCTGCTTCCTGGAAGTTTGTTTTCAGATGTTTACGAGGATAATAAAGCATCCACACAACACATAACCCACAAATAACCTTACATGCTTCCGTGCTGTTGTTTTAGGGAAGCATAATAATGAGACACGATGAGTTACACAAAATGCAGACAAAATTATTATACATTTTACTCTGCGGTTGCAACAAGAGCTGAGGAGCTGAATTCCCAAAAGGTACCCTCCAAAAACACATTACAACAAGTTAGAAAACCATTTTGCTGCCCATTAAAAATGTGTGCATGATTAAGTTTCAGCGTCTTCGTCGACTCAAAGGGCCAACTTCCCAACAGAGCCAACCATATAGCGAATTGAATAGGGAAACCCTTAAAGCTATTCCAAGAAAGTACACGATAGACTTGTAATTTCATTGCTTTATAATTTGCTCGCAACGTAAATGTTATTCCGTTCGGTCGTCGTCGCATGTAACCCCTTCCGCGCGACAAATTATTTGCAAACGTACTTTTCAATTAAGCCCCCTCCCCCTCCCATGGCATCGGCCTGATTAGCTGATGCTTGCTGCTTTAGCTCGGTCTTCGGTGGACCCATCCGTCTTGGCACATCAAAAAACAAATTCATTTAATATTTAATTAAAAATGAGAGTTTCACTCCAATAATGAATCATTAGCTGATGCTTTCGCAAAAATGGATTCAATTAAAGCTTATTTCGAAATACGAGAATGCCGTAGCTAGTCGCGGCTATGTTGTAGTAAGTATATTGTATAGCAGCTCGGCTGGATGCGGAGGGACGAAATTAGAGAATTTTGTGTTTGCTTTGTTAACGGAGCCGCACGTCGACCCAATTATTTTCGAACATTCCTCAGTATGCAATGTTCTACTATATTGGCTAAGTTTTATACTTGCCGGGATTTTCCTTTTATCCTGGATTGTTGTTGGTATTTCCATTTTTTTGTGGCATTTCAAAGACGCACGTGTGGCTATTTGTTGAATTGGGGATCTACAGGGATTTTAAATACCTTTTTTGAATAATTTACCCTGATTCAAGGTAAACATCGCTTTTAAAAAAAATGTTATAATCCGAATACATAAGCAACACTTGACCGCACGATAAATTATCGTCGAAAAAATACTTAAAAATTGCAGCACGGCTTTATTCGTTTCCTTCAAAATTTTCTTGCGTCAAGGAGTTCAGTGAAATCGAAAATAAACACAAATTTCGCGAGTCGCCAGTTTTTGTTGGCCGGAATCGATAATGCAAGTTAATGAAGCAAATACGATTCGTGTGTTGTCTTCTATATAAGAGTTTGCGCTACAAAGATATTCCGTCGCTTCCATGCTTCTTTACACCGTCAAGAAGGACAGAGGTGATGACGGTCTTTAAAATTTACTTTTGAGTTGCTCGAGAGATGACTTGTTATTATACCTCATAGGATAGGAGGTATATTAAATTTGTCACATAGTTTGTAACACGGTGATATAATAATGGTAGACCCCCAAGACCTTAAGGGCATATAATCGAGACCGAATTCTGAATCGAATGAGCCATGTCCGTCCGTCCGTCCGTCTGTATGTCACATGTTTTTAGGCCTTAAATTTTGACCTAGGGTGCTGAAACTTCGTGCGTAAGGTCCACGTCATGCGAAGCAGTACAAGTGTAAAAATTTTCGAAAATCCGGCCAAAGACACGCCCACAATCGGTCTAAATGTGCAACTACCCCCAAAGTTTTCAAAACTGTAAGACGTTCAAAAAGGCTGAAATTTGACATTTAGCATCTCCTAATGAATGTAAGACACAAAAAAAAAAGACAAATTTAGTTGGTAAACCTCCTCTAGTGGGCGTGGCATCCATTTAAAGGGTAAATTTTCAAATGCAGTTTACTCAATATTTTTGCTTGAAATTGAAAAAAAATTGCTTAATATTTTATGTAGAAATCGTTCAGTTCCACATTTTGTCTATACAAGACTTTGGGCCACTCCCATCTTTGGAGGCAAAATTGAAGAAAAACCTAAAATTTTCCAGAAAACTTTAATTTCGACTGGCCTTGAGCCTAATTTAGGAAAGCATGAAGCAAAAAAAGTAGCAGGTAAGGTAAACGAGACCTCAGTCCAGATTTGGTTTGTATAAAGTTTTAAGCCACGCCCCCTTTTAGGGGTCGATTTTGCAAAAATATTGAATTTGAACCAAAAAATTGCATTTTTACGTACATTTAAGTGTAACTTGGAAATATCTGTGGAAATATCTTATAATTAATAGTTTGTAATTAGGGGCGGTTGGACCACACCCCTTTTCAAAGTTTGCATTACTTAAAAAATGTCAAAAAAAAACTATGCCATCAGCATTTTACAATTTGGGATAGGATGGGGTATTTAACGGCCCGTTTTGCGGACTGTAACTTCTGCGTACACACTTAGCACTTAGTCACTGGTTTTTTTTTATTAGTTCACCCGCATTATGGCTACCCTTGTACTGAGTTAACATAATGCGAATGGAAAGAATCAGAGGAGAAAGAGGAGAGGAACTGATGCACTTTGGTTTTGAACTGTTGGGGACTGTAGTGACGGGAAAAAACCTCCTGTGGAAATCTGTTCCACAAACGTGTTGTTCGGCTAAAAAAAGAACTCCAATACAATGCGGTTCATCCGAAATTGGGCTCAAGGGTGTACTGATGAGCATTTCTTCTTACGCGGGTATTGCAGTTGAATTCTTTAAGGGGTGGAATGCAGCTGGCTATTTCGCTGGAACACTCTTAATGGAAAAAACGGTAGAACAATGAAAGACAAGAGACATTGCGACGATGTTGCAAGGAGTCGATTGACTTCGCAGTGGTTGGGTCACCTATCAATTTCCATTGCTTTTTTTTGACATGAGAGCATTTTCTTTAACATGAGAGTTATACTCCAGTTTTGGTCGTATATACGATTTATAAATGACAGCCAGATCAGAAGGTGTAAAGTATTTCTTGCATCGACTAAGGAATCCTAATCATTGCGCTGCGTTCTCGGCGACGTCGAATATGTGGTCATTCCAACGTAAGTTGTCATTAACACACATACCGAGGGTGAAAAGCTTTTCGGCTTCAGCGATGCATGTGCCAAGAGCAACATCGTTTTACTTCAGCCCTGGTGTCGTTGTCTGAAAACTTAACTGAACCCAAGTAGACAAAGGCCTCAAACTTATACGTCAAAGTTATTAGATAGATATTTTTATTTTCATAGATTAAAGCTTTACAACGCAGGTTGCTCAGAGATTTGACGTTTATATAACTATATCTTACTACTAAACATTTTTTTGTTTTCTTTTATGGCTCAAAGTTATATTTTATGGTATATGGTGGTGTATTATCCAAGACGGCTATCTTGGCTGTCACTTCTTGATGTTTATAATACTTGATTTAACCCTCATTAACTGCATATTGCTGCTTCTATCCCAATACTCACGAAGGCTTCATATAACGCTGTGTTCTTTCGATAATGTCAATGTCCTGAGTATGCGAGGCATTGTACAGACTTTTAAAAGATTGTGCCTCAGATTTTGGCGCGGAAGTCTTGCACAGTTCTTTCAAGTGTGATGTTTAAGAAGTAACACGGCAGCGCGTCGCCTTGTCTAAATCTAAATTTTTTCCTATCAAAGCGGTAGGTGAGATCTTTATCGATCTTGATGGAGCAGCGACTTTTTCATCGTCATCCTGCATAAACTGACGAGTGTGGACATTACTAATATAGGTCGTCTCTAAAGATGCTGTTACACGCGGCCTTTAAATCGATAAACAGGAATTGGTTATAGATTTGAAATTGTGTAGTAGATTCACATCCACTTAATTGAAAAAGGATTTTCATTGCCTTTAGCTATACTGATATGGACTCCCCAGACTGTTGACAAACGAAGCAGAGCGATGTGCGATGTATAGGAGACTAATGCCTTTGTAAACGGTGCAATTCAGAGGGGCTCTTTTCTGGGGGATCAAGCAAACAATCCTGGGAGTTCTTTCGGGGTTTCTTTAACTATTTTTTATAGATGAGCTTGTGCATTTATCCCAACCAGATAATCCCCAGCGGAATTGAAAAGTTCTGCAATTAGGCCGTCCACTCCGACTGCTTTATTGCACTCAAGCTTCGATACAGCTGCTTTCATTTCATCTACCCGTTAAATGGTCTGCAGAAACGATTTTTTTCCAATCCTTAGCACCGACTGAGATTACAATACGATTTTACATTTATCCTTACAGGCTTCAGTTCAAATTTTATACTTTTCGCTAGTTCCTTAATTTGGGAGAACTTTCGAAAATCATTTTTGTTGTCGCACATTTCTGTTAGCTCGCAGAACATATCTTTGGCATCATCTTCTTTATTCTCCATCTTTCTCCTCTGCACAAATATGAGGCTTATGCTGGCGAATCTAGCCTTAATGCAAATCATCGTTAGGAGCTCGTTCACAGACCTAAGCTGACGTTTTTTTTCCCTAAGTCTGTCTTCAAGAACGAAACCACATCCAAATAAGCATTGCTTTTGTTGTCGATACGAATTGCCGTAGTACATATATCGAAGTTTTGCATCCTTTTTTAAGGGTTCCCATTTTAGATGTGCAGAAATGACGTACGTTTTTGTACCGGTCTTCCAGTAGAGACTTCTGAACTTTTAGACATTTGACACACTATCAAGGTGGCAATATTGTCAAACCTTTATTTGTCCAAATGGCTGTCATTTATTAAGTAATTTTTGCCAAATCAATATAAAATTAATTACATACATCAAATTAATTTTCGATCGGAAGCACATGTTCAACGACGAGTCCCGTTTTTGGTTGAATGGGTTCGTTTTCGAATTCGGCACGGAACAAACCACATGATATCCAAGTGCGTTCAATGCATTTCGAAAAGTTACTGTTTCGCGTCGCTTTTGAGCTGGCTAGATGCACGTTGACCAGACCATCACCATCAACTGCAAGCGTTATAGGTCGATGCTTAATAACTTGTTATGGTCTGACTTTTTTTTCCAGCAGGATGCGGTATGTGTCACCAGCTCACGCAGGGGCATAATTACCTACCGTAGAGGTGATGTTACTTGGCCACCGAAATCGTACGATTTGAACCCTTTAAGCTTCTTATTGTGGGCTTTGCGAATGATTCACAAACTATAGTAACTCCTGAAGCCAACACAACCTATTCCATCAGTCAAATTCAGTCTAATTTTTGCGTCAGAGACATGGAAAATAGGAAATTACGGATGCGCAACACATACAGAAGCCAAGGATACCATTTAAACAATATTGTACTTAATAAATAATGGCACCGATTGGCCTTTCAAACTACAATAAAATGTTGCTGATAACTCACAGACACTTTGTTTTATATATATCTAAAGATAGGAATCACTTAATGAAATAACACTTTAAAAGAACTGTCGTCGTAAGGTAAAAGTGCATTTCCTATTGTGTTACTGATCTGAACAAAAGACAATGTTTTTCCTTTTATCTACAGCAGGTTAAGTACTATAAAAAAACTATATGAATCGATTAAGCCATGTCCGTCGGTCCGTCCGTCCATCCGTCTGTATGTGTGAAGGTTTTAGGTCTTCAAAAGCTAGAGAGCTGCAACTTGGTACACGGCTTGGAGCTTTTGCTGCACACACAAAGTGTGAAATTTGGCTAAAGCCGTCAACGGCCACGCCCACTACTGGCTTCAACGTGAGACAACCTCTATTTCACATTTTCTTTCGAAATGCTTTTTGTTCAAGTAAGACAAGTCATAGGAGCTAAAATTTTGGTACTAAGCAACATTGGCCCAAGACCTTTCACAAGGCAAAAATAAGACCACCCACAGTATCGACCATGCCCACTTTTAACATGTTAGATCTTTAAAAACTCGATTTCTCGGAAAATTGGCTCCAAATCGAAAAAAAAAATTATATGACAAATATTAGAGATATAACGATATAATAAAAGATGTTTGCAAAGTTTATCTCATACAATGTTTTGAGCTCCGTCCACTTTAAGAGGGCGTTTTTAAGAAAAAACAATTTTTTCCGATATAATTTTCGGGTTTAACGCATGTTGGGATGAATCTTACAAAATAAGAATTAATTGATTTTAATTTTTAGCCCAGACTTACTTTTGGGGGCGTGGCCTATACAAAATATATATTTTTTTGGGACAAAAAATTTTAAGATTTGCTGTTACACCGTAAATAGGGTCGGGTATATAGAAGTTTGTCACAGACGAACTCTTGCACTTACTCACTTGTTTATTTATGTACATATTACTTCTTTTTTTTAAATATTATATTAAAACTTACTTCTACTTGATGATGCACTAACATAAGCTGACGATCTCCTTTTGAGTCCAGTTGAGTTTTCATTATTACCCACGGGCAAAAATTTCGATAGCGACAATAAAGTTTTAAATAATTCCGTAGTATTGTAGTCGTCCTTCGCTGAGCACTCTAGGACCTTAGCCCTGAAATTAATCAAAACCAAAAAAAAAGCATTAAACCAACAAACCTGTGCAAAAGTATAAAAAAATTATTATTATGAAAATGGTGTAAAAGACAAATCCCATAAGTTCCATCGTAACCATTAGCAAAACGGTTTTACTTCACTCCTGGGAGCAAGCAGAGTCATGCCTCCCTTATTCCCTGGCAAGGAATCAACTTCAATCAGATTAAATTACTTTTTGGCACAACAGCAAAAATGTGAATAAATATACACCCATCTTAAAGCGAAACATTCGTTTGATTCGCAGCCGCCTGAGCTTTCGTTTTTTCAATAAGTTAACAGACCCGAATTCCATCAGACATGCCAAAGACTGACTTGTAACTTTAAGTGGGTGTTCTATTTCCTTTCCTCGAAATAGATTTTAATTATTTTCAATTATGGCGCTTATGGTGGTATGGTGATTACCGATTATATTACTATATTCTGGGAGGGTTTGACTCTTTTCGAATCATTTCTTTCACATGCTAGAAAACTGATAGTGAAAAGCCCTTAGTAGAATGATTTGTATCTACAAGCTTTGCTAAGGATTTTGATGGGTGTCAAACGATAACTAAAAGTGGAAGGGATAAACCTTAGATTTATAATTTTGAAATTTTCCTGGTTTCTGAACAATTGATATTTCAACGACTTTTCTATTTTCTTGGAATTTACTTAAGTCTGAGAGAAGCGCTTATTTTTTATACCTAAACTACAGCTAAAGCCGCATCCTAAAGTTTTATTTTAATTTTTAAACTTTTTTTTATAGGCCGCCTCATTCTTAAGACTATAGAAATTCAAGTACGTGACTTAATTTACACGCCAACCAACGTTAACGTTCATATACAGATCTTTTATATCACTATCATCTGCCCTTGAAACTTTTAGTCGAAAAAGACAACTATCCTTGAAACCGAGCGGAAAAAATCCCCGTCAAGGTGGAATTTTTCCGCAGTATCCTGCCTCAGAAATCTGTCATCAAAGCCCACCAAATTCCCGGACACTCTGTTTTTCCATGTGCAGGGTGTGGGATAGCAAATGGGTGATGATGGATGGTAGCTGATTTTTTTTTCACCCACAGAAACTCAGATGCACGATGCAGGCGACGATGAATGGCTGTAGTTTTTTCCGCTTAGCATACCATCGCCCATCAGCAACAGCCAAAAGATGCATCGGGCATTTGTTTTCACACCTATGCTCAAGTTGAAATGTTCTCCAGTATCCGCCTTGCGTATAAGAGGAAAGAAAATTTTAGAACAGAGCAAAAATTAGGGAAAAATATTTTCCAGGGAGTCGCATGCATCCACGGGGTTTTTTTTTAAGCCAACCTCCGTCTATCAACTTAAGGTACCAGCACCAAACTGGTGCACTGATCCGATAGCTGACCATATTTTTTAGGACTAATTCTTCTTGTGTTATTTATTTCCTTGAAAATCATCTGACTTCGATCTCAGTACATTTCTTATATTTTCACATAAAAGAAGTCTTCCCTTCTTGTTGCAAATGAGTGTTCAGTGGTTGACGAGCTGAGTCCATAAAAAAGTTGCTAAAGCTAGACCTGTTTTGTCCCTTATCATGTAGTTTTTTATGAGATCGTCTCAAATTTAACAGAATTTTTAAGTATTTAATCATTATTGAGTTTAGTCGATATTTATCTGCTTGCCTCACGCTTCAAAAATCATCTTATCCCAGACCCGAACCAAAAAATAATAATTTTGCTTTTTCAACTTGCATTGTCCCCGAGCTAGACTCTGCCCTTGAAATGGTGGAGTAATTAACAGCACTGAAAAACCAAAAATCGCCTGGCCCGCCGAGTTTTATAACAATGCAACTCTTGAATTTCTAAACTACATTTTAGGGCTTTGCAATGAAATTTTCCTTAAGGAAATTGCCCCTAAAAGCTTTTTGTACTCAAAAATGTTCGGGATTTTCACAGAAGGGCATCCTAACTTATCAGAAAAGATAGGGGCATATCTGTGGTAATCTCGCTTAAAAAAGTTTTTAAACAAATGCTTTTCTACAAGCTAGTTAGTTGTGTGGAAGCAAATAAAGTATTAAGCCCCTTTAAAGCAGGTTTTCCTCCAGATCAGTCAACCTTAGACCAAATTTTTACGTTAACAACTGTTGCGAAACGCTATATACAAGAAAGCTTTGACACTGTAAACAGGAGATTACTGTTTTTTAAATTAACAAATTTAGGGTTATCATCCAAAGTTATCAGAGTATACGAAAACCTCTTGTACGATAATTCTGGTGCAGTTTGGAATTGCAAAAGAAAATCCTCAGGTTTTCGTATGGGCTTTGGTGTTCCACAAGGCTGTATTTTGAGCCCAATCCTTTTTGCCCTTTTTATAGATGATCTTGTAAATTTCTTACCGGGTGGCATCTGTTTTGGAGTGATTTTTATAAAAGTTTTATTGTATGCTGAAGATCTTGTTGTCATGTCAGATAACCCGCCTTCTCTTCAGCTTATTATCAATAAACTTAAGCAATACTGCGATCTTTGGGACCTGAAAATCAATTATTCAAAATCCAAAATCATGATTTTTAAACATCACCTTCAATTGCTTAGGATCGTAGTTGGAGCTTGGACAATGAAAATAGTCAAGTCTTGAACGAATTCAAATATGTGGGCTTCCGACTGAAATTTAATCTGGATATCCGCCCTCATCTAAAAGAGAAGAGAGCCAGTAGCTGCTAAAGTTGCTACAAACTGTGAGGAACCAGTTTTTCGCAAACAAAGACGTTGACTTTTCATCTAAAGCCCTCTTAATTTCCCGTTCAGAATCCGCGAAAAAAAATTTAAGGTCCCCACCCCTCCATGTGTGTAAGAAAAACTCCAACGCACACAGCAAACATGGTTGTGAAAGGTTAGGTTAGGTTAGGTTGAAGTGGCTTTCAGGTCCGAAGAAACCAACTCACTTAGACCTATTATCACTTAGACTCACTTAGACTCACTTAGACGTGGATCTGGAAAAATCGCCTACTCGTTGAACCATGTCGAGCTACTAATGAAGCATAAGAGACGTTTTGGGTCAGTGGTACTTAGATCACTAAGATCATTATAGAAGGTTAAGATTACGGTTCATAGAAAGAGCGGGGCATGTGCTGAGAAGGTGGAAAGTAGTCTCTTCTTCCATGCAGCTTTTATGCAAAAGTCGTTAGAATAGACACAAAGCCTTGTCGCATGCTTGCCTATTAGACAGTGTCCTGAAATAACACCGATTGTAACACTAATGTGCAATCTATGTGTAGGATTTAGCTTAGGCCAAATCTGTTTTGTTACTAGACAAATACTACCACTTGTCCATGTGGAAGGTTAGGCGATGGCTCTTCTGAGCCGTGCCCTTTAGTTTTTGTTTTTGTCTTAAGGCTGTGTGCTGTTACTAGAACTTAGGGAGAAGTCCTAGTGAAATTCATCCCTATCGCAGAGAGGCTCTGGACCTGGGCCTACTTGTGCTGCGATCTAAAACAAGCTCTTTTAAAGAAAACGGTTTTTTTTACATTTTTGATAAAGATTTTCACAGAGCGCTACTTGTTGGACAATATGGTTCTTCCAATTCGTGATTCCCTCGAATCAGTAACAGGCAATTCGGAATGCATAGCTGATGAGTCCCCTGGATATATGCTCTCAACAGAGCCAGTGGTTTTAGAAGTTCATCAATTTCCAGGGTCCTTATGAGCAGGGAAAGGACACCGCCTAGTTCTGCTCCTCTACTGATTTTCTTTATAAACATCTATCGGAATAAACTTTTATCTGAGAACTTTTAAAGTTGTGCGGTATCGAGTCTGGTTTGATCTGTTGAACTCTCCAAGTAGGCTTTTTAAGTGACAAGGATTGTTCTACCACTGTAACTACACTTTGCAATGTAGTGTCAACAGATTTGCTTTTCATGTACACGTGTACCGTGAATTTGATAAGTAGTTATCGCCACTCTGACATATAGATAAGCCACCTCATCGTTTTCAACACGGACAAGGACAGGCTTATCGGTCCATAGTCCTTTGCCATATTGTGACGTTTTCACTAAGGTTTTCACTTTTTGTGTACACCTTATATAAGCTACTACAAAGTATTCGGGGCCCAGGTCCATAAGAAGCGGGTAATATGGCTCTGTGTTTCCTACGGGAGTTATTAAAAGGATCTGGTCCCACAGGTTGGGGGCTGTACTGTTCGGGTTGACTTGTCGGTTACGTTAAGAAGGCTTAAGTTTCGACAAGCCTCCGATTAAAACCGATTTACTCTTGGTTCCGACAAAGCATGCAAACGTTACCGCCCACCTGACCTGCATGAAGTGAAAGTAGCTGTGTCTACGCTTAAGTGCATCGTAGCAGTCGGAGCTGTACTCGGAGCGAACTTTTCAAACCCAGTGGCGATTGGCAGGTTAGGAGCATGAACCACCTAGTAGCAAAACATGTCCAATGAACCGCTAACCACCTCCTTTTCGATTTCAAGGCCGCTTAGGACAGCATCTATATGGACGAGCTGAATGTCTTCTATTGGCATTCCTACTTAACTCGTCAGGTGACGATTGAAAACCCACAGTGTTCCGTCGGTCGGTAAAGACCTCACCGGCTCTTTTGATGTCAAACCAGTGAGAAAGTGCTGCAGTGTGTACGCAGAAGTTACAGTCCGTAAAACGGATCGTTGAATACCCCATCCTATCCCACATTGTAAAATGCTGATGGCATAGTTATTTTTTGACATATTATAAGTAATGCAAGCTTCGAAAAGGGGCGTGGGCCAACCGCTACTAATTACAAACTATTAATTATAAGATATTTCCACAGATATTTTTAAGTTACACTTAAATATACGTAAAAATGCAATTTTTTGGTTCAAATTCAATATTTTTGAAAAATCGATCCCTAAAAAGGGGCGTGTCTAAAAACTTTATATGAACGAAATCTGGACTAAGGTCTCGTTTACCTAACATGCTCCTTTTTTTGTTTCATGTTTTTCTAAATTAGGCTCAAGGCCAGTCGAAATTAAGTTTTTCTGGAAAATGTTAGGTTTTTCTTCAATTTTGCCTCCAAATGTGGGCGTGGCCCAAAGTTTTGTGTAAACAAAATGTAAAAAGAAAAGTAAGCGTTTTCTACACAAAATATTAAGCAAATTTTTTTTCAATTTCCAGCAAAAATATTGAGTAAACTGCATTTGAAAATGCACCCTTAAAATAGATGCCACGCCCACTACAGGATGTTTACCAATTAAATTTGTCTTTTTTGTGTCTGACATTCATTAGGAGATGCTAAATGTTAAATTTCAGCCTTTTAGAACGTCTCACAGTTTTGAAAAATCTGGAGGTAGTTGCACATTTAGACCGATTGTGGTTGTGTCTTTGGGCGGATTTCAAAAATGTTTACACTTGTACTGCTTCGCATGACGTACGAAGTTTCAGCACCCTAGCTCAAAATTCAAGGCCTAAAAACATGACGGACGGACGGACATGGCTCATTCGATTCAGAATTCGGTCTCGATCATATGCCCTTGAGGTCTTGGGGGTCTACCATTATTATTTCACCGTGTTAAAAACTATGTGACAAACTTATAATACCTCCTTTCCTATGGGATGGGGTATAAAAAGGATTAAGTCAAGGCGACACGCGCTGTCGTTTGCCTTTTTCAATATCCAATTTGAGAAAATTTTGCAGAACTCCGGCGCCAACACCAGAGGCACAATCTTTGAAAAGAAAATCCCTTACGCAGATGACATCGACAAAATCGGAATAAAACCTTCTTGATTATTAATACGGAAGCGATTAATATGACTTTAGCAGTCAACGAGGGCCAAACCAGGTATATAATGTCATCAAAAAAAACCCACAACCACAAATTCATTATATTTTGAATTCTATGACAATGTTCTGAATATAAACACACGTTCAAACCAAAACAACACTAGGAGGGGAGCAATGTAACATAAAATGTGGGTTATCATGCATATTCTGAAAACATCGCTTTATCCGATTTAATTTTACTATCAACACGTCATTAAACGTGAATGGCCCACATCTGTCTTGCGTCAGTAAAAACCTAGACAAGATAATTGAAATAATACAACCAATTATGCGTCTGCTTGAATCCCACATAACATATTGCACCAAATGGCAAAATGTAAACAAAACATTTTCCCTCCAGTCTTGTGGGCCATTTAACTCGTGAAAAATCGATACCTAGACCATCTTCAATACGCACAAAGTCGTGCTGGATTTTCCACCCGAGAGGACGAAGAATTTATTTTCTTCGTGTTCGGATGCAATAACTCAGCGCTGAGCTGAATGCGAAATGGTCCGAAAATTGATAGTAATTTTATGTATTTACTCCATATTTTCATTTAGCTATTCGACCGCTTAGATATTCAGGCAGGATAGTTCTTTTTTATGGGATCTTGGACAATTCGGGCATTTAATTTCACTAAGTTTAAGTCCCAGATAAGACCGCACGCTGTGTGAGTGGGTCAATGAAGGAAGAAAGTTCGATGAAGACTAAGAAGTTCGATGAAATAAAAAATGGCTTTGGGTGATGGCTTTTTCCTGTATATGCCAGCATTGAGGGTGCGAATTGCAATTTTCATACTTTTATAGCATCAACACATAACTGATTCGCATCATAAAACATTTTTTTTTTCGCTGCTCATCCTTTCAATAGGAGCACATAAAAAGCGAGTATTTTAAATAAAATGAAATACACATTCATGCATGGAAGGGATATACATTTTTTAACAGTCACACTCAGTCTTTCACACATAACCTAGCAATAAATAACGCGCCCCATTTTGGTTTTATTTGCAAAAGGTTTGCGCCATATTTTATCACAACAACATCAGTCCCGATTGAGACTTTCGCCTTTGCTATGCAATTCTAATAAATCACAGTAGGTGGTCTCAAGCCTCACATTGATGTCAAGGAAATGGATGTTTGGTAAGCGATTTTTTACACCGATTTTCTAATAAAACTTCCAAATGGGGGGCATATTTTTTAAAAAACACTTCAAGGAGAGTGCGGCAGAAGGATACAATCATCTGGAGGGATTATGCTGTGATGGCCCCTTATTGGGCTAAGTACTTTTGACATTTTATTTTGACGCTAAAGGACAAAACTTTTTTTGTGTTGATTGCAAGTAAAAGTGTAATTGTGCTTATCGGGCAAAATTTACTACTTATGCACCTGAGGTGTAGGTTGATCGATCGATTTTAAAATATATGAGCCTTACGGTATCGCAAGTATATACTACACTGCAACATTGGAAGGAGCACTGCCGAGACAGTTGCAGCAGATTTTTAAGTGGAATTGTTTCACTTTAGTTTTAGGACAGTAAAATGTCAAACAGCGTGTCTTATAAAACACTTTCGAAACGAGGTTTTTTAAATGTGACTTGAAGGCGTGTAAATGAAATATAAGCATCAGTTAGATGCATAAAATTACATTGGGTCTCAAACGTCAAAGTTTTATACATTTTTAAAAACATTTAACCATGCTACAGCCCGTGGTGAATTTGGGATGAACTCAGACCTAAACTAACAAGCTTCACCAGCCAGCTCTGTTTATAGTTATAGCCGTCTCCAGTTCTGCACGCGAAGTTGGCTGAGGACTCCTTTCACTGACCTGCACCACCTGAGTCTTGAAGTTCGTTTACTGCGCTGCCCCTGTGGTGTGGATTCGAAGATTTTCCTGGCCGGAGTGTTGAAAAAAGAATATAAAGTCGACAAACCTCCCCAAGTGAGCGTGGGGGACCTCTTATAGTATCACTCCATTGTCCATCCGTCCGTCCGTTTAAAATTAGAGCGCCTACAAGGGAATTTTTTAATACACACGTAACGGTTTAATTACAGTTTGAATTTTGATGGTAAAAAAGACAAAAAGTGTTTTGGCACTTATCTTGAATAGTTTTACAGTCAGAAAAAAGAAAATTGAAACATACACTAAACAAATATTCGGTTCTTATAATTAAATCCAATTTAACAAAAATTTTAAAAAGTTTTTGAGAAATAAGGAATTGAAAAATGTGCCCGTTTTTAACGTGCTTAAGGCTTACTTATAAATTAATTTGTTAAAAAAAACGATATGAAGCAAACATATAAAGTCGCCGCAGTTTAAGTAAAGGCTCAAATCAAATTTTGGTTAAACCATTTTAAAAATGCGTTTTGATGTACATATTTTCGCATAAAAAAAAATTGTGAAAAATATTTTGGCTAAATGATTTGAAAAAACTCACAAGAATCAAGAATTACTTTGTTTTTTTTACGGAAAATAATAGAAAATTTTGAATGTTTTCAAAATGAATGAATTTAGCAGTTTCTTAGATTTAGCCTCAAAACTTCAAAAACATTTTTTTTTGTGGATACTAGGGTGGACTAAAAATCTTTCAAGGATACCAGCATGCCTACTATAGCAGGTATTTAATACCGAAGTAGCTCATATTGGTTATGCCCGATTTACACGTGCAAAAAAATGCCACACTTTTATGAGAGACACTATGAAAACTGGTAGAACGCGCGTCAAAGTAGTAAATTTTCACACTCTCTCATAATTCCTCTTGACTAATACTATGTCTCCAACGATAAATTAAAGAAGATTATCGGAAGACGACTAAAATAAATCCCAAAATGGCTCCATCGGACAAATATAGATAAGATTAATTTGACTCTGTTTCTGTCATTTTGCCTTTCAAAAGAGAGTGGCGATGTCATTTCCAAGGAGCGAAAAACGATTTTCGCTGTAAAAATCACAATAGAAAACGTACTTGTGACAGATCTGTCGTACAGGGACAGTTTCGGATTCTTTTTTTGATTCCCAAACTGTTACAAAGGTGCAGAAAATAGGTTTGTGAATGGCCTGAATGGGATTTATGAGAGGATTTATTTTTAATCGCTTGCCGAGAGGACTTAAATTTGTATGGTAAATCGTGCAATTTTTAGAGGGTTTAAACAAAGAATTATATTAATCGACGATTAGTGCTCGGTGGAGACGAGGTATAACTAAGTTTACTTATCAAGTAATTTACGCTTTTGTAGTTTTTATCGCGTTGAGTAGGTTGCTTCCAATGTACGAACTAACTAAAACCGTTAGTTCGTGCGGTTCCACCTTACATCGCTAGGTCGAAGGGTCTTATTCTTTGTAGTCGTCGCTCGTTGTTTGTCTCGTTAAGAGTACGGATCATTTCATTGTTGCAATGAACATGAAGACTAGCTTTCGAGCAAAGTTTGTTACTTCTTCGCTCACAGTAGCTGTTCCTAAATCTCTGTGAATATCACTATTCCTGATATACTATGGAGCATTCACAATTGCTCAAAGTGTCTTGTTTTGAAAAGTCAGGAACATGGATATGTTGCTCGCCTTGGTACAACCCCAAAGTTGTATTCCGTGTATCCAGGAGGGCTTTGACATTTGCCTGTACAAGAGCAGTTTGTTATATTTGCTTAGTTTTGAAAATTTTCCTATAAGCCAATACATTTCTCTGAGTCTTATTTCGAGCTCGTCACGCTCCTTCTTAACGTGTGGCTTCCACCTAAGTTTAGCGTCATTCCTAGATATTTCACTTTGTTTGCATAGGGAATTTGTACAGAGTTTATGAATACAGGTAAATTGTTCACCTTTCTGTACGTAAAATTGACATGGGTTGACTTGTTTTCGTTAAGAACGATTCGCCAAGTCTTCGTCCAGACGCGAATTTTGTCTAAAGCTCTTTGAAGGCTTCTCGGCGATGACTCGACTGATTAACCTCGGTGCTAACGGTGGCCGTCGGTGCTAACTTCGTTCTTTTGGGAGAAAGTTTTGTTCCAAGCAGTACTCTCAATTGCTTCAATGAATTTGTCAACTCCAGTTTCTAACTCGAAAGGAGTTCTCAATGGCACATTCAAGCCAACACCCTCCTTACAGTCATTTCTGAAGTCCCAGTTCATGTTTTTGCTATCTAATCTGAGAGCTCTTTCTATTTTCGCCAGTCTTCCGTTCATCTTCAAGATAACTCCTGAGTGGTCTGAGCAAAGATCATAACACTCTTCGACTCGCGTAAGGTATTTGGGGTATGTTGGCTTTCCCGTGGAGTCCACCCCACGTTTCATACTGTTTTTGTACAGTCCATCTTGAACCCCAAAAAGTGTGCTTCGCGTTAAAGTCGCCCCCAATCATGAAATTCGACCCAATCAAGCCATACGTGCAATCAATATCGTCTCTTACCAGTCTATATCCCGGCGGGAAATAGCAAGATGCAAAACATTTAAAAAATTATTTTTTCAAAATATTCTGGTATCTTAACGGTAGTACCGATTATAATGAAATTTGGTTTGTATATTAAACGTATATAAAAAAGCGTTTGTGTATAAAAAATTATTCGGTTTCAGATCTTTAAGAAACTATATATGAGAAAGAAAACACTATTTTCTGCCATTTCGGCCATAATTAAAACGTAGAATAACAGTAGGTACCTATCTTGAAATACCTATTGTACCTACTGTAATGGAAGCATTTAAAAACTCGTAGACACAGATTGCATTGTATTGTATTACATTGACGGATTTAGTGTTGACAACTAATGTAATTGAAACAAGGACAACGCGCTTCGGATCTGCACGTCGAATGTTAGGTCCCTTAACAGACCACATGCAACCCAGCAATTAGCGGAAGTCCGAGATGCCTGAAAGGCAGACAACACGGCCATCCAAGAAACGCATTGGGATGGGCCGGTAAAATAAGGATGGAAAATTGCGACGGCGACTGCTACCGAAAATGCTTATTTGAAAGTTTTCGTCGTCGGAGGCAGACTTGTTCAAAAAGTCTTGAGCTTTAAGCATATACGCGACATGCTCCAACGATCCGCATCAAGGCTAGATTCGGCAGCATGTCCCCACAGATGAGAAACATGATGACGAAAAAAAACATGTTCTACGTGCTCTTAGACAAAACGTATGAGCCATGTCCTAGCTACGACATTAAGACCGTTCTAGGCAATTTTTTAGCCAATGAAAAAACGCTGCTCAGTTGGCTGAGAAGATTTTCTTATCCTTTGCTTAGCCATCTGAGTACAGTCTAGGCCCACAAGCATTTCTCTAAAGCATGTCTTCTTTCTGGTCAACTAGCCTAAGAAGTTGCTCTTCCTGTTGCTCTTTCTATCTCTCCTCTCCGTAATGTAAGAAATGGGTTCTAACGCAGCTTGATTCCAGAAACCCTACTACTTTGATCGTATATCTATGACGATTCCCGTTCAGGGCCAAAAGTCGACATCCAATTTCAAAACGTCAAAAGACCATAGTAAAGAATTGCCGAATAGAGAACTTTACACGAAAACAGGAAAGTTGGTGAGTTATGCGTCAAAAAAGGCAAAATACTAACAAAATTTGATTAGATTAAGTTTTAATGAAGTCCCTACAATATACGAACAGAAATTTAATTAGCAACCGACAACTTTCGAAGCTTTTCAATTTGAACAAAGGTTAATTTTATCTGAAATCTCTGTTTATTGAAAGAACCACATTTTGTCCACTCTTATGACCATTTAATTTTCAACTTTATCTACATTGGCCACATTAGCTTAAATGAAAATTTCTACCATATGGGTAGAACGTACAATGCACAAATGTCCATTAACTTATCTTAATGTACAAGAACAATAGGTCCCACAGTTTTAAAAATTTACAAAAGAGAAATTCAAAGGATCAACGACACGCAATTTGGCCATTACCCAGGCTTCATATATACCTAAACTGTGTTTCGTTCACAAGGATACATTGTATTTTCCCCAACAAAATTAAATGCACTTTATGGCCGTTTTAAGCACTTTGCTGCAGTAAATGTATCCGCTGTTAACACACATACACACATACTAACTCTTCAAGCATCATAAATCACTGAATGCTTCCGAGTGGGAATATGTATAAACACAAAAAACTGCCGAAGGGCATGACTTGTGAATAATGATATTTTAAAAGGACCTAGCTGAACTAATTCCATGAACGTTATTGTCTCCAAAAAGCCCTGAACGTATGAGTGTTACATTTACGATAGGGCAACAGCAACAGCCATTGTAATGTTTTTTACTTACTAAGCAATTTCGTGCAAGGATACACAAAAGAGAACGTAGGTATTCCCCACACACACTGTTCGTGCCGCAGTTAAATATAACATTTCAGAGCGAATCCTGCCAAGTGCAATAATTGCAAACTATTCGCTTTTCAGATAGTTGAATAGAAAACTACATCCCGTCCAATGAACTCGATGCTTTGCGAGCGCCGCACTGCAAAACTGCTTCCAGAGCAAATTTCGACGGTTTATATGAAACCCATTTGCAGTCATTGTGTTTGCTCTTTCACTTTGTGGCACGAACCATTCACACAAAATGATGTGGTTTCCCCTTTGTCTTGTCGTCCTTTTTGTGGGTTTGTGTCGTGGCAGTAAATTTGCTCACCTCTAGCTTAGTACAAAAATACTCGCTCCATATGGAGGGATGTGCTGTGTGGTGGAAAAGGACTTTCATGCAACAAGTACCTACTAAATTTCCATTCGAAAAAGGGCCACCTTCTTGGCCATTGTGCGGGGCTGTAATATTTTTAAGTGGGAAACAATTTTCTCATTTAATCCGAAATGAATGCAGCACTCAATCAATTAAATCAAGGATACGTTGTGCACTCGAGGTCCTTATTTAACAAGGCCACATGAAAAATTTCATTAAAAATTAATTGATTTAATGCGAGCTGAACGTTGATTCAACAAAAGTGCTTACACCACATTCCGCCCGCTTAAGCATATACGGAACTGATGAAATTGCCACAAATTTACCCGGCTAATATCGGCAGGATTAATATGTGTGTGCTTGAACACGCCACCACAAATCACTTACCGCAATTTCGGGAGCTCACAGTACACCCAATCGGTTACGTCATCCAGTCTGACCTCTCGATGCGATGACGCCAAATCCGATTTATTGCCAGCTAATACAATGGGAATGTCCTGCGGATTAAACATTAAAACACAAATCGAGTTGTCATTCCAATCCAAACATTGGCGTGCATATATCGAATAATATAATTGTACAAACATGATCTGGGTGTGTGTACTTGCGGGATGGTGTGTGGTACTTACTTGGAAATCGGCTCTTTGTTCACGAATCTCCTCGAAACACTGTTTCACACATAGAAAGCTTGGGGCGGACGTTGTTGCGTACACGAGCAGGAATGCATGGGCTGTTGCTATGGACAGGCGTCGCATTGCCGGAAACTGCATATCTCCAGATGTGTCCAATATGTCCACCTGTTTAGATAGATGGAAAATTGGTTTCATTTTGTGCACTGATGTATGGAATCGAATCGAAATGGTTTTCAAAAGAGTAACAAGGACCCAGGGTTGGGCACCGAAATTTGGCTATCATGAGAGTGGAGCTGTTGGCAAGCAACTTGTGCAACATCCAGCTGCATGGTCTTGATTATGTTGTGTTTTGAACATGATACTCTAACAAGGTTTTCAAAATCCTATTAAGGATGGATTACCTGTAATAACTGTTTTATAATCGCGTTTGTGTGTTTTTTGATATCGTAGATCTAATTTCATTTGATTTTCAAACACTTGCTCTCTTGTAGCAAAGCATAGAGAGATATGAAATTTCTAATCTTTCGAAACTAGCTCGAAGCTTCCTGTCCATCTCAGTTTTCCATCCATTCAGCATTTACTAATAACAAATTAACAAAAAACCGTATTGCGGAGGTATATAAAACAAATGGGAAAGTGCAACAGTGCGTATGAAAAACTTTTGTGCGTCTGCGATGGATTTAAAAATACCCCACTCTACCTAAAGAGGAAAGTGCCACGCCTTCAAAAAGTGGGCGGGATGTAAAAATTTAACTGTGGAATGCTTTATGCTTGGTGGTTGCATATATTTTGGACTAAAACTCCGCCTTTTTAAGTAAAAAAATCACATTTTTTAAAGCCACGCCCAAAAATGTGGGCGGAGGCGTATTTAACATATATTTTTAAAAATTGGAGATGGTTACACATACAGACCTGTAGTGGGCGTGTGTGTGGGCGGATTTAACTAATTTTTAACCTTAATCTTGGGTACTGGACTTCCAGCAGACTTTTACCAACTTTTAGCTCTCTAACTTAAAATTTAAGGTCTAAAAGTTGTTTACATACAGATGGACGGACATGGCTAAATCGATTCTCCTGTCGGTCTCATTCATGTCTCTGGGTCTACGGGGATTATTTCACTGCGTTGCAAACTATGCATTTAACTTTATTTACCCTGTGTTACTTAACTCACTTAATGTGGCGCTACAGACCGGGGTGGACCTGGGCCTCAGCCAACAAGCTTCGCCAGCCAGCTCTGTCTCTAGCCAGCCGTCTCCAGTTTCGCACGCGAAGTTGGCTGAGGTCCCCTTCCACTAGCGTGCGCCACCTGAGTCTCGGTGCTCCTCTACCGCGCCGTCCCTGCTGTGTGGATTCGAAGATTTTCCGGGCCGGGGCGTTGGTGTCCATCCGCTCTAGATGACCCAGCCATCGTAGACGTTGTGTTTTGACTCTTTTGGCTAGGTCGGTATCGCTGTACAGCCATGAACAGGTCGGTAAATCCGCTGGCGGTGAGCTGGTGAGCAACATACACCAGCTCATCTGCAAGATATGGTCGGAAGAAAGCATGCCCGACGATTGGAACCTCAAAGACCCTCTCAGTTGGGATAACTACAGGGGCATAAGTCTTCTTAACATCGCATACAAGATCTTTTCTGCTGTACTGTGTGAACGCCTGAAGCCGTTTGTCAACAATCTGATAGGCACATATCAGTGTTGCTTTAGGCCAGGAAAGTCCACCATCAATCAAATATTCACACTGCGGCAGATCTTGGAGAAAACCCAGGAACTCCAAATCGATACACACCACCTCTTCATCGATTTCAAGGCCGCGTATGACAGCATCTATAGAGACGAGCTATAAAGCGCAATGTCTAGTTTTGGCATCCCTGCCAAACTCGTCAGTCTGTGCAGGATGACGATGGAAAACTCACGCTGTTCCGTCAAGGTCGGCAAAGACCTCACCGACCCCTTTGATGTCAAAAAAGGATTTAGACAAGGCGACGCGCTGTCATGCGACTTCTTTAACATCATACTTGAGAGAATTGTGCAGAACTCTCGCGCCAACACCAGAGGTCTTCTTTTAAAAGTCCGTTCAACTACTCGCATACGTAGACGACATTGACATAATCGGTAGATTAGATTAGATTAGTGAAGCCTTCGTGAGTATTGGGACGGAAGCGACAAATATGGGTTTAGCAGTCAATGAGGGCAAAACCAAGTATATGCTGTCATCAAGAAAAGACACTCAAGACCGACGTCTTGGACAAAACATCACCATCGACAGCTATAATTTTGAGGTAGTCAGGGACTTTGTCTACCTGGGTTCAGCTATCAATTCAGACAATGACACCAGCGCTGAAATCAAACGAAGGATAACTCTTGCCAATCGCTGTTTCTTTGGGCTAAGGAGGCAATTGAGTAGCAAAGCCCTCTCTCGAGCAACTAAAGTGTCCATGTATAAGACCCTCATCATCCCAGTCCTGCTTAACGGTGCAGAAGCATGGACCCTGTCAAAGGCGGATGAAAACACTTTAGGCTGCTTCGAGAGGAAAATTCTTCGGACGATTTATGGTCCCTTCTGCATAGACGGAGAGTGGAGGAGGAGATATAACATCGAACTGTACTTGGTCTACAGCTGTCTTGGTCTACTCTCTTTTTCCTTCGGAGATGCCAATGTTCCTCTCTCCTCCTCTGCTCGTAGAGCTCACGAGCAGCTCTAGTCCTTCTGTGCAGCGCGGCTTTGTATGCTTCCTGTTTAGATGCATGTGCTTGCCGGCATTCATCGTCAAACCATTTACCCCGGGTAGGGAATAATTAAAACCTTAGGTGTGGCAAAACTTAAAAGTCAATCATCTTTAACGTCAATTTTAATGGACCCGTTTTTAGAAAAGTCCCAAGTCCAAAAGGCAAAAAGTATCTTTTTTTGAGCATCAGGAAGAAGTATTGTGAGTAAAAAGTAAACTATCGGCTTAAATATATTTCTTGAACGAAGTCAGTGAATCATAGAAGGGGTTTTACCCATCTCTGTAAAAATATGAAGAGTTGTTTAATTGGTTAAAAGAATTGGTAAAAGAATACTGAGAAGTGCAGGAAAATCTCGTAACATAAATAACGTGAGTGCGACTTAAAGCATTTCAGCAGGGATGTAATAACCTGACTTAATGAAGATCGAAAAAGTTTTTGTTTCTTCCAACTTCCAATTTTGTTAAATATCTGGATGAAATTAGACAAGCACACAAATACATACTTAAAATAGCTGCAAGAAAATCGTTTGTTACTTTAAAATTTGAGCGAAATTTTGATGATTTCAGATGACACTAGCCGGAAATGATTCGCAACACATACATATTAAAGATGTCACTCAAGTACCTACTGGAGTTTGACCCGAGTAGTATAATTCAGATTTTCAATTTAAAAGCTGTTTATATCTTTTAATTAAAGGACAATATAGATCCGATGTCAGGCGGACTGAAGAGGGTTTGGTTAGGTGTCTTTGTTTTGAGTAATTTCTTCGAGTGTCGATGTGCATGTGGGCGAGTTTCCTACCATAAGTTCCTCTGGCTGGGGAGATGTCGGCTTTTGCTCAGTGTCTAGTCCTTATTGGAATTAAAAAAGGATTTTCAGAAGGAAAGCGTGTTTTATCTTATAAAAAGAACCTTAACAATCTAACTGATGTCAACGACTTTACCTATATGTATGTAGACTGACGTCCATCGAGATCGAGCATCGGAGGAAACTTAAAACTTCCGGTCAAGACAATCTCTATAAAATCGAACACATCAAAAATCTGTTAGGATTTTTGATAGTGTTTCCTTGTAGCATAAATCAAAGTTATTCTTTGTTGTTTTAATTAACCAAACCAGTGTGCATCATTCACCCTTTTATTTGTGCACACCATAATATCTTCACGAACAAGGCCAAAGAAGGAAGGAAGGAGCATTACCTCGAAGGATTTTATCCACTTCGACGAAGCATCTATCAATATTAATTTCTAGAAAGAAAGCATCGTAAATAACTTTTTGTAACAGGCAAAACACAAAGTTTTCTACAAATTGTTGCTTGATGTGTAAGGGAAAACTTAGGTTTTTGGTTTAACGCTTCACTGGCTTCTGTGTTAGAGCTTTGTGTAAGGCATAAAGGACAAAAAAAAAAGTATGAAGGCATAATTAAACTTTTTCGATTAATTATAGGTTTGTGTTAAGTATAAGTTCTGACCTCTAGAGGTGAGAACTGAATTTAAAAAAATATATAAGATAATTGAGGCACCCATTAAATGTTATGATGACTTTCGAGCGCCACTTCTTAAAGTTTGAAAGTTTGACACCAGAAACAGATATTGCAAAAACAAAGTCTAGTGACCTGCATATGGTGGGAGAGGTTAAAGGATGCTGACTTCAGAGAATGATGTGAACTGCACGTTTCGTAAAAGTTTGAACAAATTCCAACTGACGTAGTAGGAAAAATGTAGAGCAAAAATGGCAGCTGTTTTCGTCGGCAGTCATTGTCTCTGTAACAAATGGCTTTGGAGTATAGCTGTTTTTGCTACCGGCTGGTGATAAGAAAATAGCCCTGGAGCTCTGAAAAATAGCCTACAATGTATGGCATCAATGTAGGGACTCAACTCACAGAACCTTGTAGACTGAGGTGCAAAGAACTTGCAATTTGGTAGTTAGAAAAGCCAAGGAATAGCCATGGAAAGAGTTTGGTGCACGACTACAAATCTGCATAAAAAATAAATTAAAAATAGTAAATTTTTTTGGCGGACTATTTGCCGCCCCATTTGGTGGGGTGCCGTGGCGTAGTGGTTAGTGTGTGTGCTTACTACGCCGGAAGTCTGGCTTCGAATCCTGCCATCGTCACCTGAAAAAAAGACTTGTTCTTTTTCACGGTCCCCATTTCCGCGAGGGTCTGACAAGCCCTCGGAGAGTATCATTTGTCTTGAAAAACTTCTCAAAGTGCCGTTCGGATTCGGCAAGAAATTGTAGGTCCCCTTGTATGAAAAGAAATCAACACACCAGCATACATTGTTGAGAAGTTGGCCCTGGTTCACCTCGAGCTGTTGCGCCACTCTATTTATTTATTTTTATTTGCCGGCTCAAAATCCTTTAAGGTGCTTTTTGCTCTCCAGGAGTTAAGCGGAAAAAAAACCATTGGACTTTACAACAACACCGACTTAGAAAAAAGAGCCAGATTGTTGCGATGGTTGTGACTTCTAGGACATATGAACACCAACGCCCCCGAAAATGGCCAGAAAATCCTAGAATCTGAAAAGGAGCTTCACATTCAAAACTGGAGATGGCTAGCTCCTAGCTCCTAGCAAACATAGCAGCTTCTTCGGGAGCAAGGAGAAATTAAGTCGAGTGCCTGTATCGCATGAAATCTAAAGAGGCCACAGGTTAGTGTGTGACGCGACCAGCGCAAGTACATCAACACACTTGCTGCAGGCGCAGAAGGTACAACCGGAAGATCTATCACCAAAGGGCTGATAGATGGTCATAGCTCTATCTAATATTCGATGAGAAGCTTAGATGGATCTCTGCTAGTTTCGGTTGAGGACCAGCTTAAGTAGTCTGCTCAAGCATAAAGCTGCGACTCGGGTCGGTTCTGCTTTATGGGTGCTGCACCTGAAAAGTAGCCGCCACTGTCACAAGAAAGTGATGCAGTGAAACGTTAACTGGTGCCTACGGTATATACTAAGGATCTTCTGTGGCAATCGCTTTTCCAACGCTGACCTTTATTTGAGAACGAGTCATGAGCCTATAAGCGGCAAAAATTCTCCGACGGCTAAAATGGCAGTGGATTGGCATTGGTTTACACTTTACACTCTTTGGAAAGGTGACAACTCCATTACCAAGTTTGCAATGGAATGGAACCTATTACCTCAAGATGGCAGGAGATTTGACCGCTTTAGAGCCAGTTTTTCAGTGCTTGATCACCCAAGTTTCGGAGTTAAACTGAGATTAGCCCCTGAAATGAGTTTTTCAGTCAATCTAGATCCCGCTCGGCTTAATTCGCCAACGTGACCACAACCACATGAACAAATATAAAAATAATATCCATAAATTAAGAAAATTGAAATCATAAATTAAGATTAAACCCCCTACGATGTCGTCAATAACGAAACGTTGGAAACAAAGTGAAAAAAAAAACATTTTTTTATTTTTTGGTTATCAATTAAAGACCTAAGAGCCTATCTTAACTTTGGTCAAAATATTTAATAATATTGGTATTTATAACATAGAAATATAGTTTTACACAAACTGCATAATAAAGATAAGCTTAAGCTTCAACGAAACCCGACGGACAGCTCCGTATGTTTGTCATTCTTGACGGTCTTTTTGTATTTAAAATAAAAATTGTCTCATGTTTCTTATTTTAATTTTGTGTCTTACACAATCTGTTCCCAAAATTTCTCTTATTGGTTCCTAATAAATTTTATTTACAAAAATCAGTTTTTAATTTTTTTAATATTAAAACATTAAAACATTTTTATTTTTGAACGTTTTCATTAGTAGTTTCATTACTTGAAACTACGAGAATTTCATAAAAGAAAATAATAAAAAACGGTTTGAAGTATGTCAATTTTTTTAACTTTTGTTAGCTCTTGTTTAATAATGAGTTATAGTAAATTAATCCTACGCTAAACGTAAATATCTATAAAGTACCATTAATTGATCAAAAAAATTATATTTAATTTCAGAATAATACCTCAACAGCGAAAAAAATTATTCTGGTAAGTACCGGTATTATTATTGTGTATTTAAAAATTAAAAAAAGTTTAAAAAATTATATATCGCCAAAACCAAGTTATTAAGTTTTTATTAACTTTTTATTAAATATTCTTAAGCTTTTATTTAAGCATTTTAAATATTTTAGATATATTAAAAGTAGCTCCAAATTTTCTGAGCTTTTTAAAAGAAATTCGAACCATGCAATAAGCAACGCTCTAATCCTCTCGAAACTGAAATTTTCTGTCCTCGCGTGCAAGTAATTTATGTTGCAAAAATTTTTTATACCCTATTCCACAGGAATGGAGTATATTAAGTTTGATACAGGCGAAAATGTAACAAAGAGAAATAATGACGATAGATCCCCAAGACCTTAAGGGCATATGATCGAGACCGATTTCTGAGTCTAATAAACCATGTCCAGTCCGTCCGTCCGTCCATCTGTCTGTTCGTATGTCACCAATTTTTAGGTCTTAAATTTTGAGCTAGGAAGCTGAAACTTTGGACGTAAGCTCTCTGTCATCCGAAGCAAAACAAGTGTTAAAATTTTTTAGATCCGCCCACAGAGACGCCCAAAATCGGTCTAAATGTGCAACAACCTCCGGTGCTTTCTAATTTTCTAATGATTACAAGTCATAAACAATAAAGTTCGCAGACCGCCCCTTTGTGGGCGTGGCATCGATTGAAAGTGTAACCTTTCAAATGCAACTTATTCAATGTTTTTGTTCCAAATCGAAAAATTTTTACTGAATATTTATGTTAAGTTTTTACATTTATATTAATTATAAATATGTACTTAATGTGTTAAAAACACTTTTACTTAAATTTCTTTCATACAAAGTCTTGGGCCACGCCCACATTTGGAGGCAGAATTTAAGAAAAACCTCTAATTTCCAGAAAAATATGTATTTTTACTACTTTTTAGCCTAACCTAGGCAAGAATAAGAAATAAAATTTATTACTTTAGCTTTACCGGGTTCTATACTAGATTTTGTTCCTAGAAAGTTTTTAGCAATGCCCATATTTATAGGTTGTTTATAGGAATAGGGTTGGTGTTAAACGGACTGTAACTTTTACATATGCACTCTTGCACTCACTCACTGTTTTTTTTTTGCAGAAAAGAAAACTAAATGCTAACAAAGGTTTTGTGAATAGAAAAATACCTCTTAATTACACAATGAATATTTCAGTGAATATGCCAACAAGAGATCCTCGAAACCATTTGAAATGAAAACTCACAAGGACTCGACTACGTTATAATGTTGTACCAGGTTTTATGAAAGTCCTTAGAGACGTTTAACTACGCGTTCTTTTTAACAGGATAATTGTTTTCAGAACCTTCAATTATTTTAAGAGTTGTGTACTTTTGCAAAAATATTTTCAAGATGAAGAGTCCTAATCATTTCGTTCTAGATTTTGAAAAACAATTCTGCCCTAATTGAAGCCATTCTTAAGTTAAAGTCATGCCAAAAGGATTTGTTTCTGCACAAAAGCGTTCCATTGTTATGTAATTGGCAAACAAAGCCTACCATTTTTTTTAAAGAACTAAAAAGCAATTACTTAACGTCTGCTTTGAATGTCATTTCCTGTAGAAATTCTATTAGAGGCTTTGAAGGATTTCTGTGCCTTTGAAAAAAGCAAATGAGTCTTTTGTCAGCAAAGATTTTCTTGCTATGAGGAGCGTTATAGCCGAACCTGATATATGTTTGTGACACTTGTTATCATTAAAACAGAACTGAGCACAGTCCAAAAATTATTACCATTTCAATTAGTTGAAACAGGACAAAAAAAGATCTAGTGTTGCATGCGGCGTCTGGCAGGTAGCGCCGCTCTGAGTTACATGCCTTTGAAATAAGTTTTTTTTCTAATTGAAGCGAAGAAAAAGTATTTTAGAAGTGTCTCCCGGTATGGCTTTTCTACAAACTAAAAATACTTGTTAAGAGATGTTTGAACCAACATTTCTTTGAAGCCAATTTCCTTTGATTCAAGCAAAATAGGGCAAATACCTCATGTACCTTCTGGTTAAAGTCCAAAGCAAATGAGGAATTCCTGCCACGCTACCTTTTCAAGACTTTCCTTCTTCTTAAAAAGGCCTTTGCGATTATTGTTGAAAATCTAAATTTTTTCTACTCAATGTTAAAGGAAGTCCTTGCAGATCCACTTATTAGTTTTACTGGAATCAAATTTCCTTACCAGCTAAAGAGTTGAACTTCCTAAGAGGTTGTTAATGTAGATGCATCTTGAAAGTGCTATGACGATACACGGTTTATGGGAGCACTTTATACGCACCCACATACGAGTATCGTGTGTGCTTGTGCATTTTTCTTTAACTCATTTAAAAATTAAGTTCGTTACAACGCGAAAGGAGCACCAACGAACACGACAATGAGAACAACTGCCATAGGGGACCAACTTCTGTTCATTTCCCGATATGTCACCTGCACAGAGAACATCTTTCTTTCGTGCTCCACCGTAGGTATTCACTTTTTTAGGTGGACTACCTCCCGTTCATTGTCAGCCAGCGCGATTCGCATCCTGTACGACCGAATAATGCACAGGAAATTATTCCGAACTGACAATCTCCCTAGGGAGGACTAAGAGCAGAGATATCAAATTAATTACTCCGCGTTCCGTTGGCGTCGTCGTCGCAGTCGTCGTTTCATCTTGACTTGCCATTAATCAAATTTCCGCAAGTACCTAGTATAAGGATAAAACGGGATTATCCTGTGGGTGGTTTGTTGGTACGCATGTTGGGGAGGGTTTGAACTCCAGCTCAGCACCGGATGAGTGGTACTTCATTAAATGCGAATTTGAAAGAAGGATTTGTACCCCATCAATGGGAGGACGACGCGGTGGTGGTGAGAAAGCATGCTTCCTGCTAACTTCCGTATGTCGAAGTTGCCATGAAAGAACTGCAGAACGGCACCGAATGCCAGGAAGTGATTTGCACAAACACCGAGCAGGCCCTTATTTTGCTGTGTTTTTTCGTTGCTCTGGCTTTTTTTGCCACCCAAATTTATTCCGGGGGAGATAAGGGAAAACAACGATGTTGCAAATCCTTTGGCCAAAGCCAATTTGTTCCACGGTCGTATAAACCACGATATTGACAATAAATACGGGGATATGTTGTCGGTGTACGCAGGCAATTTAAAGCAATCATGAACACTTGTTACCGACACACAAGGATACGAAAAAGGATTGAACGGCTGTAAAACAGCTCTATATGCGGAATTGTTGAAATACGTTTAGGACGAATGGTTGGGGGGACGACGAATACATTTTTGTCGTCCTGGCGGGGTAATAGCTCGTGGTTTTACACTGGCGTGGCGTATAAGCTGCAATTCGCCTTATACTGACTTGTGTATTGTCGAATTTGGGTCATGTTCATGTACGGATGTATGCTGCTGGGAAGGGTAATATATGTGCTAATTCGTACATGCTTGTATGTATAGCGTTAATTTTTACGGAATAACTTTGAAAGGCGGGTGAGGCGAACATTATGTACGCCTTGTTCGTACATTAAGATGCATAATGAAGTTTTAAATTAAAAAAAAAATAAGATGCAAGCAGCAGCATATAACGATCTTACCGCGGAGGCTTTATTATTTTGCATCAGCTTGGCATATGGTGCAGAATCAGGGTCAGTAAATGCAAACAGCTTTCGCATAACTTGACTAAAATTGAGGCCAAGGAAATTCCTCACGTATGACCTCCCCATAATTTCAACTGGACCCATTTTTGGTTTGGGACAACAAGTGGTTCTGCGTACAGAACTTTTGCATGCAAATCAAATTTAATGAGCACTTGACTTCATCCATGCGTCAACATAATCGCATGTTAACATGTGGTTTTTGCGAATGTCTGTGGGGATGAAAAACTGGCACTTTAATCATCCGTGAATGATCATTCGTGGACGCAGAATAGATGCCATTCCGAAAGTGTTAACCGGCATATTTCTCATGCATTATCAGTCGAATAAAAAGAATAAAATGCATGCGGTGTCCCTTTTCAGATAACTACATCATAGAAATGCTGTGATTTCTTCCACAAATGTGCCATATGCTGAATGTTTTGCACATATCACCAGCTTTGCCCATATGCGTTAAGCATATGCAACACAAGCAGCAATGTATGTAACTATTTTCAATGAAACCACAACATTGTCCCCATAAAACTTACTTACTTACTTACTTAAGGTGGCGCTACAGTCCGGGGTGGACCTGGGCCTCAGCCAACAAGCTTCGCCAGCCAGCTCTGTCTCTAGCTAGCCGTCTCCAGTTTCGCACGCGAAGTTGGCTGAGGTCCCCTTCCACTTGCGTGCGCCACCTGAGTCTCGGTGCTCCTCTACCGCGCCGTCCCTGCGGTGTGGATTCGAAGATTTTCCGGGCCGGGGCGTTGGTGTCCATCCGCTCTAGATGACCCAGCCCTCGTCCCCATAAAAACTACTGACTTTTTGGGATACAAAATCACAAACCACGTACTTGGATTTCGCTGCTCTTGACATTCAAAAGTCTTGATAAATAAACACAAAACTTTTGTTGCTTTGAGGGATAAGCTTTAAGTGAAGCTTATCTTTAAAATCCCCTACACTGCTACAAACACAGGCGCTTATACTGATTCTCATGGTGTGTTCTGTTTTCGGTCTACTGTTTCACAGACGGAACTAGGTGTTTGCTTCCTTCAAACCCAGAAATCACAGCAGCTCGATGTTCCCCTATGTTATCGAAGATGACCCTTCCCTATGAACTGACGTCTGCTTCGAATACGTAAGATTTCCATACTTTTGTTTTCCTTGCTTTCCTAGGAATGAGGCAAAACTTAAAAAAGATAAAGATTAAGGCAAAACCTAAAAGCTACTAGGTTTGCTACATAACCTAGTTTCTCTTCATCTGATTCATAAAATACCGATGTCCACAATTCGGAGAATACTGGATGGGAATCGGGTATGGCGATTTGTAACAAGTGATTTAATAAATCAGAAAAATTTCTTGAAGTAAACTCTGATCATCACAATTTTATTTTGACAGATCACAACCAAGCACCGTAAAAATCATCTGTTTCCTAGGTTTGAAACTTTCTGATTCATTGTGTTGAATGCTTCACTATACTCAGTTTGGCGCGTAAGTTTGACAAAGAGCCAAAAAATAAGTTTTTAGCGCTTCATCCAAAAAAGGAAAAAGGACACCTTGGTATCACTACTGTCTTCGTCCGTCCGTACGTCTTAACGCATTCTGTACAGGAAGTCGTAGAAAAACAAAATTTTTTGTGCATTTTAAAGCTGCGGAAATAGTCAGAGAACCAAACGAGGGCAAATTTTTAAAGCACAAGTGACGGTTTAAATGTTTTCTAGAACTTATTTTGGGAAGCTTAGCAGGCAAGAATGAAAATAACGAAACTTGAAAATAGTTTTTTTTTTTTTTTTTTTTTTCTTTTTTTCCGTGGGTAGGTAAAAACCTTTATAGGCACTATGAGAATCGAACGCGCGTGCTCATAGTAGTGTGAGATTCTTACTCACTAAAAAACCTCCCAATCTTTGTAAGACTACGACTAAGTTTCCTTAACAAGTAGTTCATGCTTCTGTATAGTAATCGCGTTTGGCAGGCTACCTTCCAACGAAAGCACCTGCAATACCGTCATTATGTGCGGTTTCCTCTTACGACGCTAGATCCAACGGTCTTGTTCGTTGTAGTCGGCGTGCAAGATTTGTCTGATCCAGAGTTCGGATTATTTCGTGGTTGTAATGGCCGTGAAGGCGAGTGTGAAGTTTGCGAACAAAGTTTCTGACTTCGTTGGTCACGGTTGCGATGCCTAGATCTCGATGTAAATCGCTATTTCTTATATACCATGGAGCATTTACGATTGCTCTTAGTGTCTTATTCTGAAAAGTTTCTAAAATAGATATGTTGCTTGGTTTGGTACAACCCCAAAGTTGTATAACGTACGTCCAAGATGGTTTTAGCACTTGCTTATACAATAGCAGTTTGTTATATACGCTTAGTTTCGAATAACGTCCGATAAGCCAATTCAGTTCTCGTAGCTTGATTTCAAGTTCATCGCGTTTCTTTTTAACGTGTGGCTTCCACTTAAGTTTTGCGTCTAGGGTCATGCCTTAATATTTCGCCTCGTTTGCGTACGGAATTTGTACCGAGTTTATAAATAGAGGTAAGTTGATTACCCTCTTGTAAGTAAAATTTACATGCGTTGATTTTGTCTCATTTAGGAGGATTCGCCAGGCCTTTGTCCATTCGCATATTTTATTCAAAGCGCGTTGGAGTTTTCGCGTTGATTGTTCGACTGTCTTATCCGTAGCGAGGATAGCCGTGTTGTCAGCGAACGTGGCTATAGTCGTTGTCTCTACTTGAGGTACATCTCTTGTAAAAAGTAAAAATAGTATTCTGAGTATTCGCTCCCGTATCTCACTCGAAATAGTCTGTTGTCAAGATAAGACTCTAAGAGTTCATACATTTTTTCCGGCAAAACTTTCCGTAGCTTATATTTTAGGCCTTCGTGCCAAACTTTATCAAAGGCTTGGGATACGTCAAGAAAAGCGGTAGAACATATCATTTTCGCTTCTAAGGCTTTCTCAATTTCATTAGTTATTCGATAGACCTGGTCAAGTGTTGAATGTTTGACCCTAAAGCCGAATTGGTGATCCGGAATCAATCGTCTTTCTTCAATTATTGGTTGCAGTCGTTTGAGCACAAGTTTCTCGAAGACTTTAGATATAATCGGCAGAAGCGAAATCGGTCTATATGATTTTTTGTCGTTCGGGCATTTCCCTGGTTTCGGAACCATTATTACCTCTGCGACTTTCCATTGCCGTGGAACGTATGAAATTCTCATTGATGCGTTTATGATGTAGAGAAGCTTGACTAACGCTCTTTTCGGTAGCTCCTTCAAAATTTCCCCAGTAATTAGGTCATAGCCTGGAGCTTTGTTATTCTTCAAATTTCGGATTGTTTGACGAAGTTCAGACAGTGTCACGGTTTTCATTCGATAATTGTCTAATTCCGCATTGCGATACAGATCGTCAACCAACGGCTCCCCGTCAAACGGTTTGAATGTTTCTTCTAGATGTTCTGCAAATACATCTGCTTTCTCTTTGTCGCCTTTTACCCATTCACCGTTATCTTTTCTTATTGGCGCCGAGTGTACTATGGGCTTTTTAATGGACTTCACGGCTTTCCAAAGTGAATAGTTTGACCCTCTATCGGCAGTCAAGTTTTCGAGGTAGTTGGTAGTCTCGCGACTTTTAAAATCTTGAAGTAAGTGCTTTAATTTGTTAGATAGCCCATTCAGAATGGTTTTATCAGGAGGAGCTCGAGACAAATGCCACCTCTTTCGAGCCTTTCTCTTTTCGCGTATGAGCTCTTCAATTTCGCGCGGGTAAATTGATCCACTTTTCCTTACTCCAGTCTTCCGGAAAGAAGTATTGTTCCAAGCAGCGTCTTGAATAGTTCTAACGAGTTTATCGACTTCGTCTTCTATTTCTAAAGGGGTTGTAAGTGGTACATGTAGAGATACATTTTCTTTACAGTATTTCCTAAAGCCATCCCAGTCGGTGTTGTTATTCGTTAGCCCGCTCTCTCATTTTTTGCTAGACTTCCGCCGATTTTCAAAACGACTGCCGAGTGATCCGAACAGAGATCATAGCCTTCTTCTACATTTGTGAGGTGGCGGGGAACCCCTTTTGCGATAAAGAAGTCAAGGTACTTTGTTTCTGTCGGTTGGCCAATACGTTGGCTTTCCCGTCGAAAGGAAAACCACGCCACGTTTCATGCTAGCTTTGAAGAGTACTCTACCTCTTGTTGAATTGCACCGTGATCCCCAAAAGGTGTTTTTCGCATTAAAGTCCCCGCCGATGATAAAATTTGACCCAAGTAAGTCAAAGAGGGGAGTAAGATCGTCGTCCGCTAGCTTATACTGTGGAGGAAAATAACTCGAGGCAAAATTATAATCTAGGTGACCTATTTTTACCGATACTGAAGTTATTTGCATAGAGTCAAGCTCAATTTCTTCGTTTTTGTAATGCTTAATTCAGTCTTTAATGTAGAGCGAGGATCCGCCTCTCGAATTTTCTGATGGATGATGCGCGTGGTAGTCGATGTAACCTCTAATTTTGGGCCCGGATCCCTTCTTAAAGTGTGTTTCCGAAATCAGGCATAGGTCAATATTTTTTTCCCGTAGAAATACTTCTAGTTCGTCGATTTTCTTTAAAAGACCATTTGCATTCCATGTAAGTATGTTAATGAGCTTCATATTCATGATTTGTTATTGGTTTTGCGAGGTTTAAACTCTAGCTCGCTCAGTTTGTCAAATATTACTTGATTAACTTTAGTTTGTTGCTCAAGCTTTTCCAATATCATAAATAATATTTGAGATACCGAATCTGTTGTGGTAGGCTCTGGAGGTTTGCTTTTGTGTGACGCGACTTCAGCATACGATCTTGGGCCGATGAGTGATGATTTTCCCTTTGCACTTGGACCGGCGACGTTTTCTTGCGGAGTTTGTATATTTTTCCTCGTCAATCTCGTATTTCTGACCGATTTTGGAGTTTTCGGCTTGTCAGCTCTAGAACGTTTTGGGGTTGTGGCCCTATCTACAATATGTTGCTTAACAGTTTCGTGACGTTTTTGTAGCTCTATTGCGATTTCGCAACCTCGGAAGCTCGCCGGGTGACTTCCATTACAATTGGCGCAAGTCGCTGGGGCCTGACTGCTTACGTTGCAATCTTTTGAAAGATGTCCACCGGCGCATTTGACACATCGCGGTTCTTTTTGGCAGTACGCTTGAGTATGTCGGAAGCCTTGGCATCGCTTACATTGAGGTACTAGTCTATTGCCCTTTCGCTTGGGCTCAATTTTTACCCTGATATTTAGGATTGTTTTTATTTTATATATTTCGTTTATGTTTTCAATCCTATCGAACGTCAGCATGAAAATAGGAAGACCGCGCTTGACCACGGTGTCTTTCTCTCCTTCCGTACGTTGTTTTTCTTTCTTAAGTATGTTCACGGCATCAAGAATTTTAAAGCCTTGGGCTTGAACATCTTCAACAATTTCTTCCTTCGTGCAGGTTGGGTGAAGTCCCCTAGCGAAAACCCGAAGCGGCTTCTCGAATTTGTTTTCGTAAGTATACCATTGTACATTCTCGGTATTTAATTTTTGCGAAAGTGCGCGATAGGCATCAGAGTCATCGACATTGACTTTCCATACATTATTTCGAAGAGAAATTAAATTATACTTCGTCCCCAGAGTATTTTTTAAGATATTTCGCAGCTTTCCGTAGTCTGCGACCCCAACGACATTTATTGCAGGCGGTCGGCGAATTTTTTCTTCAATTTTCGCTGTCGCTTTTTTTGACACGGTTGGTGTTTCATCGTGTTTATATACGGCCTCAACTACTGGCGGAGACCCAATTTTTCGTTTTTTGGTAGATCTTTTCTTGAGAGCCGGATTAGTTTCACGTGCAAGCTCTTCTTCGTCTGTCACATATTCGCTTTGACGCTTCGGCGTGTCCTCACGTTTTGTAGTATCACGGGGATTCCTAAGAGCCTCGTTTTCTTTTCGTAACGAATCTACTTCATTTTTGAGCTCATGGTAGAGACGTTCCATATCTTTAAGCTTAGCGCGGAGTTCGTTGTTTTCCGCTTCAAAGCATTTAGTTTTCGCTGAGTCCCGATTAACCGGCGGACTTCCTTTCCCGGAGATGATCGATCTAGGTGGTGGTGATCGAGGTACCCTTGGTTTCTTCATAAAGGGATTTGAAAGCAATAAATGGCTCTCCCCAGAATCCGTAGAGCCTACCTCCGAAGAGGGTGGATTTGCCAGTGATGCTGGATTACCACCTGGGGTATTACTTCCGTTCGTTTTGTCCATTGCATGGTTTGTATGCGCTACGCGCTCGGCATACGGAGGGTGGATTTTAGTCGCCTCTTACGACAGGCATGCCTTACCTCGGGTATATTCTAACCCCTACCCGAAGGGGGAGAAATAGTGAAAATAGTGAATTTTCAAAAAAAAATGTATTCTTCTAGAAATACTAAAACGTTGTTGAGAAGTAAAGAGTTTAAAATGGATGACAAGTGTTTGAAGCCATAACATTTGAACGATTAGTGCGAAAAGCTAATACTGAACACACGTATAAAGCTACTTCAAGTTTACCAAGCGCTTAGGTCACATTTTTCTAAAATGGTTTCAATACTGCCGCTTTGATGCATTTTCGAAAAAATAAATCGCTTAAATGCATGAAAAAACATATGGACGTGCCGCTTCCCTATCACCGGTGTTATTTCGAGAAATTATACAAAAAATTGTGGGAGGGTTCATTCCAATTGACCAGCTTCAAGCCCCGAATTGTGTCATAAATCTTGGTTGCTAAATTTCAGTTTCTATTAACTTCAACTGTATTTAGAATTTCTCAGTTAAAGAATCTTCTCCCTTAAAAAGAATCGTGGCATTCCCCCCTATTCAATTACATCGTTTTTTTGTTTTTATTTTTTATCAGAAGTGGTTTACACGTGTTGATTGCATTTTCACAACAAAAATTTGGTTTATACTTAAAAACACCCCCGAAAGTGGGAGTGGCAAAAATTTATACATTTCAATTGATAGCCTTCGCACATATCGGAACATTTTATAGCGCAAGTTTTTTGGATTCAAAGAAAATATATCGAATAAAAACCGTTTATTAAAATGCAAATGAAATATGACCACGCCCAATAGGGGGCGGGTTTTGCCTTTTTTTGAAATGTCAATCGCAATACACTTAAGCGATGATAACGCGCACCAAATTTCAGCTTCCTACGACAGCTTTGAATTTTCATGTTATTAAGTAAAGTGGGCGTGCCAGTGGGCGGATTTTAAAAAATTTTACACTTGTACTGCTTCGAGACCTGGAAAGAACAGATATTAAGTTTCAAGCTCCTAGCTCAAAATTTAGGGCCTAAGAACTACCGACACACAGACGGACGGACATGGCTCATTCGACTAACAATGCGGTCTCGATCATATGTCCTTAAGGTCTTGGGGGTCTACGGTGATTAATTCTCTATGTTACAAACTATGAATCAAACTTAATATACCTCCTATCCTATAGGATGGGGTATAAAAATATCACACGTATCAAAAATTATCCAAAATATTTAAGAGGAAACTATAGCGAATTGTAAAGTTTAAAAAACTTCTGAGATTTAATAAAAAAAATATAAAAGCATTTAGAATTTTTTTTTAGTTCTCTAGTATCTTAATGCCCTCTATACACCGAACCCAAAACCGTGTTTTCATGAAAACATGCGAAAACTCTCAAAAACATGAGTTTTCCCATACATTTTTGAAATTTTCTGTTTTCGGAACCCTTTTTTCAGTAGTTTTCGTTAAAAATCACTGTGAAAGTCACGAATATCAAATTGACTTAAGAATTTAAAAATAAACATTGCATAATAAATGTGGATGTAAATATCTGCTAAACCAAATGTCCCATCTGAAATCAGCTTTTAGTTTTGAGGTGCGTAAAATTCTTGATATGCTCTCATCTTTTATGGATCTGCAAAGCACCTTTAAGAATTAACATGGCCAAAAATTTGACAATTAATGAACAAATGAAAAACGAAAACAAATTCTAGTGGGCGTTTAGGACGTGTGAATGGCTAAACGAGTTTTCGAAAACATTTTGCCTAAAACTCGGTTTTTGATTCAATGTGGAGAGCGTATAATGGTAAAAGCGATCTTGTTCATTTCAGATAAGTGTACAAAAGATACATAAAGAAAGCAAGCAGCTTAAGAAAATATTTGAAACTGCTGTTTCTAACCTAAGTTTTTCTAAGTCTATTTAAAAAACGAAGTAAAAAATCTTAGCTTCTCTTACCGTTTACGCAACAAGTGGTGGCCATGGAATTAAAAACAAAACAGACAATACTAGCGCAAGTGGTTGTACTCTTCTAAAAAAAAAATGCTAACGGGAATTGAAAAATAATGATTCACCACAAACATAAAAACGGCCACCGTATTCTTTAAAAATTGTTTCTAGTTCTTTCACAAAAATCATTGCTGACGTCAGCTTTGATCGAGTGAACAATGAAAGCTTCAACGACATCCATAACGACAACATAATGAGCCATTTCCAAACGAAAAATCTCTCAGCAGTCTAGACTTTTTGTAGACATCTTTGTATATCCCTTCGAAGGCCTATTTCCAATGAGTCCATTGTTTATTTCTCGAGGGCATGTTCTTTTTTGTTTTCTTATGAGTTCATTTTTTGGCACCTGTCCGTTACAGAGTTACACTCGACGTTTCTTATCCGATATGGAAGTAACAATAATTTAGGTCCACGTTTATGTATGAATTCATTTTTTGATATACATTAATGAAGAAATTTACACGCGGGACAGGTAAAATTAAAATTCAGCACCTACCCAGACATGGAAGTTGTAAACAAAGCTGTGTTCGAGTATAGAAAAATGGATTTCAGAATACATTGAGTGGCTAAACCATTAAAGTAGTTAGATAACCTTGCTAATGTTTACACCAACCCAGACAAGGGATTTTAATTCAAAAGCTTTTCGGGCGCTCAAAATTAATTCCTGAGCTGTAATAAGTGCGAAAATCAAGTGATCTTGGCACTTAAGCCGATAGAGTTCTATACCTGCCCAGATATAAGTGTTTTCATTTAGTTTTAAATCAAAAAAGTTGGAAGATTATTATCAGGAAACTATGTGCACCTACCCAAACAAGAGTGTTTCATTCTAGCTCTGTTAGAGTGAAGACTTTCTTGTATTCTGAAATACAAATAGTGGGGTGATCACGATAGTGCATCTTTGAACAAATGTTTTCTTTCTTACAATTTTTCATACGTCCACTCCAGTGTGAGTGCGCAACAAAAAATGAGTGGTTGGATCTGAAAATGGACGCATGACGAAAATACTTCAGCCTTCTGTTAATCAACGAGTGTCATATCACAGGATGATAATTACTTTCGGGAAACATTAATTCGAAATTAGATCCGGATAGTGTTTAGATCACTTAAGACCTTCTGCAACGCCCCGACACAAGAACTATACTCAAGCTTTATGCGGATGTTTATAATTTTCAATATTGAATAACAACTCATATAAGTAAATCAGAAAATAGGGTAGACCACCAGTCCAGTTCTCTGTTAACCCTTTAAAAAACTTATTCTTTTTCTGTTTGGGACCCTCCTCAAAGTTAATCTCATATGAGTCCATAATTTTTCTTACATTCCTCAGCCATAATTTTTTATTGCTTTACGTACTCTAAAAAAAGTGAGGATATTGTGGTAAAGTTGAGTCTCGAATCAATACGCTTTTTTGGAATTTAAGGCCCTTGTAGATGTTTCCCAGCTCCGCTCTATCCAGATCTTCAAACAAAAATAATGATTCACCACACACATAAAAACAGCCCTCGCATTCTTTAAAAATTGTTTCTAGTTCTTTCACAAAAATCTTTGCTGGCGTCAGCTTTAATCTAGTTAACAATGGAAGCTTCAACGACATCATAATGAGCCATTTCCAAACGAAAAATCTCTCAGCAATCTAGACTTCTTGTAGACATTTTTCTATGCCGTCGAAGGCCTATTTTCAATGAGTCCATTGGGTACCTATTCGTATTTATTGCCACATTTATCCTGGCCTCCATTCTGACTTCAATTTATATCTTCGTACATTGTGTCGCGACTGAATAGACAACACTCCACTCCATTCAAGTCAGGCTCTCGATGGGAAAACATTCGAATGACAATATACCTTTCCACTTGTCACCCAAGCACCCAATGTACTCGAGCCCATTGAAGAACACTGAACGTGGCGCCACTTTGGTGTCTTGTGAACGAAGCACGTGACCTCACGTACCAAATTGATCCATGGAAACCAATTACGGGGATATTAATTAAGAAGTAAAAACTCGTGTTTTAATTTTTCGTTCGGGATCAATGTTTACAGATCCAATTTGTGTCGCCTTGCCTTAATTGGAAAATTATTAACGATACACCTAGCGCCTGATGGCCAAAGCATTGCTTACACCTTTAACATCGCCAATCTGTATCTCGACGCGCGATTTAACCAGCATGGTGCGCGTGCCTCCATTGCCCAATGCAATTACGATTCTGCTTGGCTTAGCTCAAGGATTTACCAGGACACACGACAACCAGTTTGCTGCCTCGCTGGCTAATTAATAGTGCCCAATGTTAACAGCCAATGTTTTACGACACTGATTACGTATATCTGCCCAATTTGTAGGGCCTTATGGTGTATAGTGGCATACCTATGGCCATAAATCGATACAGGTGTGTGTGTGGGCAGGATGGAAAAAAGCACAAACACACCAACCGAGTTTGCTATCACTTTAGCCTGCTATAAATGGAAGTTCCATTGTTTTCGAGAAAACCCAGTCGAAATGTGTGCCACTTGGCGAAATGTGTAAGTTGCTTAGTCAAAAGGCTGTGGCGCCCATAAACAAGGCGAGGCCGATGCGCCATGCCAGTATTGTAGGCGGAGGATGTTCTGTTTTGTTTTCATTTAAAGCAATAACTGTGTCAAAACAAGTGGAGTAGAAATTATTTTTAGACCGACCGGAGGACGGATGTGGCAGTACGCAGGAAACCCTGGGTAAATGGATGACTTTGCTGGCTTGCCTGTGGTCGTGGGAAGATGCCGGAGCAAAAAGAAAGCAATTGTTGTGATTGGCAAAACGAGTCGTCCTTGTTGCCATAACTTAATTAGATTTCTGTGATACTTTAAGTGTTTTCTGTCGCATGTGCTGTGCATTTGTCAAATGCGATGACAGGCTGAATGTTAAGGACGCTAGAAGGTTTGGAATTGTGACAATATCTACACCATTGTGTTGGTAATGTTATAATGATTTGAAGAATTCACACAACAGCGAAGAAAATATTCAGCAGGTCTACGTCATCTGACATTTCAAAACACACAAAGTGGATGGCATGGTTAAGTTTCGACTTAAATAAAAAAAAACTTAGAACAAGGAATTGTTTTGGGACACGTCTTAGTCTGAAAAAAAAAAACATCTTAACAACTTGAGGATGGAAAAGGCAATTGTGAACCATTTCAAAATGTTAAATGTTTTGTAAACGCTTCATAATTCAGCCAAATTTAAATAAGATCGTCATTACCGTTAACAAAATAGCAACCTTTAAAAAATCGTTTTCGAAAATGTTTTTACATTTTTGAGTCAAATCTACGAAGTTTTAAAATATTCGAAATTCGCTAAAGCTTTGCATTAAATCTCAGAAGATGGCCTAATCTCAGAAGATGCCTATTATTTATTTCAAACTTATGCTTTATACCTACCGTTTAGGAGCTAGAGAGGGGGCGGAATGCACATCTCTTAGACCCTTTTGACCTTTTTTATAATTTTTTTAAATTTCAAACTATTTTGAATTTTTTTTCAGTCCCCGTTATAATTTTTTATCAATAGTGCATTTACTTGCACTAGCATTGGATGATTTTCTTAAATAATGTGGCCATATTTGCTTAAACGGTAAAACAAGCTCCTCTTTTATACCGTTTTTTAAATATGCTTGAAAAACCTAGGTCAGAAACGGCAATTACAAGTTTTTTAGCACAGCTTGTTTTTTTTTTGTACGCTTTTAGACATACAGACAGACATAAGACACTAGAAGATTTAAAAAAAAAAAAATTTAAATTCTTTTCTGCTTTTAAGTTAAATC
Organism: Neoascia interrupta; assembly: GCA_947623515.1. Lineage (NCBI taxonomy): Eukaryota > Metazoa > Arthropoda > Insecta > Diptera > Syrphidae > Neoascia > Neoascia interrupta. Next base: position 43,922,179 of record OX392462.1, on the reverse strand, counting down.
TCAGAAGGTTTTGAATCTTTAAAATTCGCTATAATTTTCCTTAAAACTTTGGGAAATTTCTGATTGGTGTGATTTTCGTAATATGATTTCTCTTATTAACATCGGAAATAGGGGAGAACAACACGTTTTGTCATACGTGCATTTTCAGTATTGAAACTTTTTATGAAAAATATATTGAGTTGTTTTATATGTCTGTTCAATATTGGCTTTGTTCGTCATACATTTTTAACTCTTTTAGGGAATCCTAAAACTTTTCAATATTTTCAAAAAACTGGATTTAAAATCTTCGTAGTTTTTGTATATTCGCAGTTTGCTATAGTTTTGTACACAATTTCAGAAGATGGACTATGCCAGTTTTTTATTTAAGAACTATACTTTATAACGTTTGGGAGATAGAAAGGGAGACATACATTCTTTTGACCTTTTTATAATTTTTTAAATTTTAAATTAATAAAACAACTTTTTTGATTTTTTTTCAATTCCCTTTAGACTTTTTTTTCCAGTCTAATAACCACTGTGAGAAAAACCACCTGCACTCGCATTGGCTATTTTTCAAATAAATGAAGTGAAAAAACTTAGGTTAGAAACGAACATTTTAAGTTTATTTTTAACGAAGCGTGCTTTCCTTTTGTGTGTTTTGTACTCTAACTAATTCCGCAATACATCGCTGTTACCGTTAAGATGCTAAAATATTTAAAAAAAATTGTCTTTCCAAATGCTTTTAGGTTTTTGAATTAAGTCTTAGAAGTTTTTGAAACCTTAAAATTCACATTGGTTTTCTTAAAACTACATATGTATAAAAATAAACTGTGATTTTTTTTATGTGATTTCTCCAAATAACATCGGTGATAGGGGAGGGGTTGACAAAACGTTTTTTCCTTATGAATTTTTTTTTCGAAAATGCGTCAAAACGGCAGTACTTTATTGTTGTTCAATATCTTAAAAACCTCATCCATTTTCAACTCTATATTCCTCACAAACTTTTCAATGTTTTATTAAAAAAAAAGATTTTTTCATTGACAATTGAAGGCATACCCCTGGCGGTCAATTTTGGAATATGTGAAGACCTATACACGTCGGGCTGTTGTTGTCATCTTTTTTGTCAAACGATTGCGCAAACTATTTTTTTTTAGAACGATATTCTCCTTCTTATTTGCTTTTTGAGAAAGGACAAACTATTAAATTCACAAATTAGGTAACTCACACGGAAAGTCTCGAATCCGTTCATCGTAGGCTGGTCAACTTGTCACCCTCGAGATGTATGATGACAGCTATAAGTCTTGACATATTCAGAATTTTACCACCAGGTATTGCATTCTGACTTTTCCAATTGTAAATTACAGTTCAGTATTTACTCGACCTAAGTTTCTTACATGCTAAAATTAAGGGGATGAAAATGACAGTGATGTGTAAGTCAAAAATATTCAAAATCGCTTTAATACAACGGCACTTCAAGTATAACGTCTTAAGATTTCTATTTTGCTTCGAAGACAGGAAACAGCTCTGTTTTGAAGTCCGCAGTTGGTAAGCTGGAACTTAAGTTCGGCATAAGTAACCATTTGATTTCACAGTTTGAAGGACTGAGACGTTTGCAAGGAAACGAATTTGCAAGAAGACTGAGACTACTGTCATCGGCAAAAGGGTGAATTGGATTAGATGTGAAGACAAGAGATCACTTCAAAAGATCAGAAAGAGTGTTGTGGATAAAACTGAACCCTGGCAAACGCTAACATTTCTACGACGGACTTCATACTTGAAATCCTCCAAAACGACTGAATCGCTTCGAAAGGAAATTTTAAATCCAATTAATAAAAGACAAATCGATTGCAAGAGAACCTGAATGCAGGACTCTGTGAAATGCTTAATATTATCTGTTATCATTTCCCTTCGTTTTTTAACATTTGAGTTCCCGCGAGTAAAACTTTGAAATCGTACTCCAGACAGGTTCATTATGAGCTCTACTCAAGAGGCCGTAACAATTTCTTCTTGACAGGGACTTCAGCACCTTAGAATCTTATCCAGCGGCGTTTGCAAAAATATAAAAATTATTATAAAAGGGAAAAAATCACAGATTTCTTTGTTTTTAAAGATGTTTGTTATTTTAAGGCAAAATTAGAACTTCTTCGTGCTTGAGGTCGATAAAGAGTCATTATTAAGCCTGTGCTAAATCTTTATAAAATTATAAAGCACTTTAAAACGTATAGAAACGACCTCATTCAACTCACCCCATTTTAATGGTAAATTTTCCAGCAAATTAATGAAATTCCAAGCTCCATTCAACCGAGAAACCCCACACAGAATCTTTCACTTCATTTCGCATTCAAAGCGAAGCACGACGAGTCGTCTTCGTCGTTGCCAAGCAAAAGCAAAGCAAAAGTACTTCACTTTGTAGCAGAGCAACACTTGCGGTCCAACCACAATGTCTCCTTCCGTTCACGGATCGTTGCCGGGATAATTTGTTGTTTTCGCCGACTAATGTCTGTTGTCTAACCACACCATAATGACCATCTTACAAATTCCCAGTTCGTTTATTTGGCGTAAACATAAAAATCCCATTTATCTGTCATTGTCAGCAAAGGCAAGCAGGTCTGTAACTACACCCCGAATCGTTTATATGCGACCACGCTGCCTTGAACGAGAGCGCATACTAAACCTAATCCCATCATGAGACTAATTCCAAATTAATGATCCTTGCTAATCCGTAGTTAACCCCCACGTAACCGCACAATCAATCCTTTACCCACCCCTCTGTCCCGCTACGCGAAGAGTGCGCTCCCAACAAGGACACCAGAGTTTAAGTACCCACTTGTTTGCTCACACAAGTCTCGCAGTCAGATAACTTTCAGTATGTAAGCCATTCTCTCGTCCTGGATTTTTACTCTTTTTCGTTGCATATTTTTTCCCCATGGTGAAAGGATTTAAACTTTGTGCACCACTATTACTCATCGTGTGCATACAATAACATGGGTGTGGGTGGGTGGAGGACTTACCTTCAGTGTCACTCCGCCTAGGTCGTATTCCCGGTTGTATAGATCCTCAACTGTTGCTCGGTACTTGTCGGTGTATGTTTTGAATAGGAAACGCTTGAGGATGGAACTCTTTCCGACCCCGGCGCCGCCAAGTATCACCAGTCTTATGCGTTCCAGGTCTGACATTATTAGATAATTGCTGCCACCTTTTTTCGCTCCAAGTGAAACTCAAGCACAGGAATTACACTGGCCGACGACAACGACGACGTTTATATTGGATGCTCAGTGTGTGCGCTTATTATCTTTTGTAATAAATATCCTTTTTTTTCGTATATGTCCTTTTTTTCTGCTGTTGTTTTATGAGCTCCTTTAATGCGCTCTTTTTGCGGCACAATTTCCTCCTCTGCGTGTACTCAAAAGATGGTACTCGTGTCCGAGTTCAAGTTTCTCCATTGCAGACGCCTTCCGGATCCGGAGTCCACTCTGCAAAGGAAATAAGCAAAATAATTTTATTTATCATAATGTGTACGAGTGCGGGGTATTTATTGAGTTACAAAGAAGAGAGCCTGTATAAGGACCTTGGTGTAACCAAAAATATTGGTAAACAGTACCTATACGAGTACAAAGATAACATGATTGATGACTCGAAAAGGAAATTCATGGCGCGTGTTATTATTGCAAAGGAACACATGTTCGAGGTGGTTGTGTGTATTCAAGGATAACCTTAAATTTGGCAAAAAAATACTTAAGCAATGGAGCGCAGGCATAAGGCCCATTTGAATATTGGATTGTGGCTTTGTCTTTGGTTCTGCTTAACCCTAACATGAAAAATATATTTTTTTTTTCAAATGACATCTCAGCTCGAATAGGCAGCGTGTTTAACGTGTGTCTGTTCTTCAGACATTTTAAGCCTCCGAAATAAGAAAATTATGCTCGTTACAAAATTCTGACTTACGTACGTGCCTTAAATAAGTAACACCGCAGGGGAATTATTTTCTAGGACGTGTGCCGTGTAAAGCGCCCCGTGGTTAGGTGAAGGGCTTTTCCCTGAGGACTCTCTATCTGGGATTTAACCGAGGCATTGGCTATTCACACAGACCTTGGGTAACTAACGAGTTTTATAGGAAATGCAGACGTCACTGAATATTTCATTAAGTTATTCATTGATTTAAATTTCTAATTTTGACTGCAGGGCTTATAACTTTGCTGAGATTTGTAACTGGACGGTTTGCTCCTGCAGTGGAAGTAATTTGCTTAATTGGAAGTCGGCAAACGTATGGTTGTAGTAAGCTACAGAGAGTTGAATATAATGTTATATTAAGTCTTCTACTGATGGGTTTTGGATTAAGGATTATATTCGGATTTGGAAAGTGGTGAAAATAATATTTTATTTTTAAATACAAATTATGTTCATCTTCTTATTGCCGCAGACTAGCATCTCTGATGTTTTCTCTTAATTGGTGCGGTTTGGTTTTTAGCTTATTCTCTAACATAGTTCTAAAGAAAAAAGTCTACTGGCATTAAAAAGCATGATCTCGGTGGCCATTTAAAGTCTTTATGGCTATTTTGAAACAAGCGCGCAAAGAACGAGCAAGAGTCTAGGGTGAGTTGTCGATCGAATTTCAATCAATGGCAATGTATGCGGTGATTCACAATGCCGGCGTAATCGCCGTTTTGCACGCCGCCCGGCCCGAAAATTAAAACTCGCTCGACTCGGTCGACGATTTTTTTGACATTTGCTGTTATGAGTTGTGTTATGCTATTAAATAGATACTTTTTAAGCTAATACTTGCTGTAAAATGTAAACCATACATAAGCCCACAACGTTTACAAATATGTTCTGTCCTTTCACTTTGCAGTCAAAACAGTCGTCGCGACTGCTCGCTTTCATTGTAGGTATAATAAACAAAGATTTGTCTAGTCTCACGTCTAGTGCCACTCTGGTTGTACGCTGAAGCGTTGATTGTATGGTGGCTATTTCACAACAAGCGCAGTCAGCGTGAAACCAGAGCGTAAGCGTCAACGTGAGACTAGAAAAATCGTTTGCTTATACACAATCACAGCGAGAAACCGCGACGACTGAAAAGTGACAAAACATAAGATATTTGTTAAATTTTGTTGACTTTGTTGCACATGCAGAGTTTATTCTTCACAACACCTATTGGCTTCCAAAATATATCTGCTCAACAGCGTGTGTTAACTCACAACAGCAAATGTCATTATAATCGTCGACCGCGTCAAGGGTTTCAAAATTTTTCAAAAAAACCGGCTGAGACTCATGTGGGGCACGCAACTGGAGGAGAACCTCAGCCACCTGCGCGTGTAAAACTGGAGACGGCTAGCTGGAGAGAGAGCTGGCTGGCGATACTTTTCGGCTAAGTACACCCCGAAATATTGCGCCACCTTAAATCATTAATTAAGAAGAAGAAAACTGCCACCTTACGCAGATGCTTACGAGTGATGGATGTTTCAGCGCCTACCTCCACAGTTTTCTGCATGAGGACAACCCTTACTGACTAGCACTCTAGCAATACTCAGCATGCAGGAAGCTTAGGAAGCACTTATCGTAACTGGGGTCTAGCATGACAAAGAAACACTGAAAAGAGGAACGCCAACCTTATACAGCGCAAGTTGCAGCCAACGTAATTGAGCTGAGTATAAAAGGCTGAATGGTTAGGGGAGTTGGGTTTAGTGGGTGTGAGTTCCACCGCACTGCTATTGAGTTCGCACACTCAGTTTTATTTTTGAAAGATTCCCACCTTCCTACGCAAAAAAAAACGTAAAAACGTGTTAAAGTCAAGGGCTGAGCAAGGAAATTCTGGCCGAGATGTAACTATCATCATTATCATATTCTTTAACCACTTATTATTTAAAAGGGTCAAAGGGCGAAGGTAGCTAAGCGGTGCTTCCCGATGCTCTTTCACCAACTTAAGATTCACAGGCGTGATTCCTGGCGGGTTTTCGCAGGTGTCCTAACCACACCTGTTTGCCTCTGATGTCCTTTACACAAGCTATATGGCTCTTATAAGAATCGGTGCACAGTTCTGAAAAACTCATAAAGTCATAAAGCCGTTTCCAAATCTTTTAAACACGAGTGGACCGTTTTGGGATATTCCCCGGCCTCAGGAATAACACCTTAATAGCACAAATTTGGTCGGCTATCCTTCTACCAGGTGGAAAGCCGCACTGCTCTTTCCGTAACAATGGCTCGATTAAATCTCTGGAACTCTTTTCCAACACCTTCGCGAACACTTTTTCCGGAAGATTTAAGAAAATTCACCCACCAATCGCCAGGAGCTTTTCCGCTATCCCAGGCACCTTAATGACACATGTTATAGCTACTTAGCACCTTCTTCACCCATCGCCTTGAGTATTCTGGACGCATTTCATCAACTTTTGCAGACTAGACAAGTTTAAAGTCTTTGATCACGACAGTCACTTCATCAAATGGAGACCATTTCACCCTAATCTCGTCGGTATTGCCATCTTCAATGCCCTGTCAGGGGTTGAGCAACTTCGAAAAGCGTTCGCTCCATCACTCTTATTCAAAATAAAAGTATACAATGCTTGGGTTTGATTTCTTGTAGGATAATTGCCAACTTGCAAATTCTTGGCGCCTTCGTACCGGATTTGGGAAGTTTAGTCTCCCTCATTGATTCCCCATAACTAGACTCTCGGGTACCGAGTGATGTTCATCCCAAGCAAGGAATTTGCTTCACCCAGGTCTTTCATTTTAAAATGGGTTGACAACTCGTTTTTTAACTTGGTGCACTTCGTTGCGTTGCTCGAAAATATCATGATGTCATCTACCCACACAGCCAAGATTATGGTATTTTGGTTGGAATGCTTAAATAGATACACTGGTCTATCGACGATCGCTTGAATCTAAGTACCTGAACGAGCACTTCATTTAGTTTGCAGTTCCACACACGACTAGACTGCTTCAAACCATACAACGCTCGCTTCAGACGACAAACCTTTGCCGTAGTATCGCTAAACCCTTGCGGCTGACGCATGTATATCTCCTCTGTCAATTCACCTTGAAGAAAGGCAGTCACGGCGTCCATTTGGTGAATGATCATTTTGTACTTAGCTGCCATGGCCAGCAGAAAACAAATTGAGCAGTAGCGAGCAACCGGCGAATACGTCTCATCGTAATCTATGCCTTTGACTTGGCTATAGCCTTTGATTACAAGCCGCGCCTTATAGCGTTCGATAGACCCAGTTGCACCGCGCTTGATTTTATATACCCACTTACTATCAATTGCTCAGCAGGCAGCTCGCACAGGTCCCAAGTGTTGTTGGCCATAAACGCCTCATGCTCAGAATTCATTCATTTCTATCTGACGGCTTTTTGAACTGCAGGTGTTTTAAACCACGCGTTCCTTTTTTAATCACCTGCCACTACACCAAGCCGCTTCACTCCACAAGCATTTCTTTTTGGGCCAACGGCTGCCGATAAAAATAACTGCCAATCTTCGTCAAAATGTAAAAGGTCACTTGCAATTCGTTTGGCAAACTTTTCCGAAACGTACCGGGCAAATCGTTCTCAAAGAGGGTGAAAATTGGTTTTTCGGGATGTCTAACCAAATTTTAAGTTTTAAAAAAATGTCTCAACTAAAGTTGTCCAACTTAGAAGAATCTGACATACCGTGCCTGCTGGATAATTGGATTGCTTACATTTGTTTGTCACTTAAAGGTGTCAACTTTCTGAAAATCCCTAAAGACTAATAATTTTCCGTCAAGGTCTACAAAAATATAATGGAAACGACATTGTGAATACAAATCAAATAGAAACTTTACCAAAGAGCCAATTAGCAAATAAATCAATTCCGCATTTTTGCTTTCAAAATAAACTCAATTCAATGTTTTGCTTTTGTTTTTTTGTTGATAAGTTCGAAAATTATTACAATTTTGTCCATTTATATACTTTTATAACAAAAACCTATCAACAAAGGCAAACATTAGCAGCAGGCTATCACGCAATCAAGCCCTCGTAAAATCAAAAGAAAACCCGCCATAAACCATCGAATTTATGGTTTTCGACTATAGAGAGCAGCACACAGCCAGCGTAGATTAATTAATGTTTTTAGTTTCGCTTGCCCGCCCGCTGAGCTCCTTACAATATCCGACCTGGTTGGGGGGTCTGGGCTTTCTAGACTTCAAAAATCACTCTGTAATTAAACCAGTAAAGATGATGTTCATTTTATTGCAATAAATGTGTAGGGAGAAAGTCCCGCTGCCTTCGCCGGGAGGTAGATGAACTTTTTAGTTTGAAAAAGGTCAAGGGTCGGTTTTTACACAGAAGTTACATCATTCGCCAGCGGCAAGTCCTGAAGAAACAGGGACGCAACAAAAGGAGAAAAAAAAAGTTTAAGACTCGGCTAATGATTTAATTTTTCCTCCTCCGCATTTGTGTGCAGGACATCCACGAATTGGCATTACATTTTTATTCTCCCTTTGTTCGGTTTAATTAATTGATTCAAGCTCCTAATAAGTGTGTGATTAAAACACTCCAGGCGGTCCGCGATGACGACCATGGTGTAGCTGGGCAACGATGTGGTTTTGACATTTCTAACACCAAGGGTATGTAGCAAATAATGACTTTCGGTGAAGCAATTACGAAAAGCTGCAGGATATCGATTATTAGTTATTTTATGATCCATACACAGGTAAAGTTTGGAAGCCTCGAAGAGAGGCCCCTTAAACTTCAGAGGCCCATCGTAGAATCTTTATCCTATCGTGAATCATATGATGCCCAAAGAGAAAGAAGGGCCCCCTTGGATGCCTTTTATAATGGCCAAAAAAAAGGATAACGAAAAGAAATAACATCCACGCACAGCACATGTAAACTACTTCAAGCACAATGTATTCCCAAAACACCCAATTATTCTGAGATTATTCAGCCTTAACGTCTAACTCCAATGCCCTTCTTACGCCGCCTTGTAGAGGGTTCACACAAGTGTATAAAAATGCTACAATAATACTGATGTACGTATTATTGCTCCTCAGCCCCATCCATATGTGTAGCTTGAGAGTTAAACACCCTTATGCTCCTATTAATGGTAGTCACTCATCCAGCAAACCAAGTCTTGCCATATTAGGTTACATCTATGTCAGTGGGACAGCCCTAGTCGAACATTAAGGGGAGGTTGTAATAGCTATACCCTGGCTCAATAATTATCGCCAGGATCTAATGGTGTGAATCGTGGTTGTTGTGCGCGGGCCTAAAAGAACCCAAATTAATCGATTGACTTTAATTAAGGTGAGGTGTACAGTAGGGATGAACAAATGAAATGGGTTGAAGAAACACAACATGCTCTACCAATGGTGGAGATGGGTTTTGATTTATTTCCTTTCGGGTCAAGGAGGTTGGCGTTGGTGTTCCTACTTCAATTTAAAGAAACTTTTTTTCTCAAAGTTACACGAACATAAATTTAAAGAAACGAACCAGCGTTTAACTTAACTGTCGAAAGGAGAAGGGTATATGGAAGAGAAATAAAACAAAGGATAATTTTGGCATGTCTAGGTCTACCTAAAGTGGGTCTATAAAGAATGAGAATTTTTCTATACAAAGAAGCAAGATTTGTATGAATGAAAGTGACTTCGTAATGGATTTGGCTAAAATTTAGTGTTGTCCGCGTGACTTCATAATACAGTAATTTTCATAATTTCTGCTTTATTTATTCTATTGAAAAAATAGTTTTTCCTGGATCCCTATTCTACTTCGGTTTTTCTGAAATAATTTGAAAAGAAAAGTTAACGACAGTTTATAAAGAATCAAAACTGTCGTAGGACGTTCAAAATTGCAGTGCAGTATCTTTCTGTAAGTGTATTGTGATTGAACTTTCGAAGAAGCATAAAACGCCCCTATTTTGGGCATGGTAGCATTTCATTAGACGTTTAACGAACGTTGTTTGGATGTAATATGTTTGCAATAACAAGCAAGGAATTCTCGCATTATTTGTTAAAATATTTCTATATACAATCAATTAACTGAGAAAAATTTTACCACACCCACTTTTAAGGCCGTACTTGAATAAAACCTAATTTTTGACATTAAAAATTCACTTTAAACATGTAAGCCTCATCTTTTAAGTGCAACAAAAACCGCAATGTTATTGAAAGGGGGTTGATGCCACGCCCCTTTTTTAACTAAAGGAGATCGCCATTTTTGGAGCTTTGGACATTTGGCTATTTAGAGCTTGACAGGGGTAAATTGGGATGGGGCTTAAAACGATTCGCCTAAGCGGGTTGTTACCCACCCACTAGGTTAGGTAAGGTTAGGTTGAAGTGCCAGTCGGGTCCAAAGAAACCGGCACACTTAGACCTATATACGCCCATGGTGATACCACGTGGATCTAGAAATCCCTCCTAATCGTTGAACGCTTAATCGAATGAAAGAATGAACGAACGAATGAATCGTTGAACGCTGAATCGCTATATAAGATCATTATAAAAGAAAGCTCCAAGGTGAAAATTTCGGTTCTTAAAGAGAGCGGGTCATGCACAAGAAAGGTGGATATTGGTCTGTTCTTCCTCCTTATCCATGCACAGCTCCTGCAGAACTCGCTGAAACAGACACCAAGCCTTGATGCATGCTTTCCTATCAGATAGTGTCCTGTAATGACACCGATCGTAGCGATTCAGTGCAAGCTGTTAAATCCGATCAAGCTGTTGGAGCCTTTAAGATCTCGCTTTGGCTGGTCTATCTGAGATTTATTTTTTCTGTTACATCCAGCTTAAGCATAAGTTTGCGCGTGGAAATTGCAATGCCTAAGGAGTCTTTGTAAGGAAAGGTTGAAAAAATAAAGCCTTGGCGAGTTCGTCAGCCTTGCAGTTACCCAGAATGTCGCTTTGCCCAGGCACCCAACACAAAGGTGAATGTTGAACTGCTCCGAAATCTTCATGACCGGCAGTCTAGGGCTACTTAAGAGTTTATAGAGAGGGGATTCACGGCACTTGATGGCCGCCTGACTGTTAGAAAAGATTCGTATATCCTTGGAAAATAAAACGTTATTCTTAAGTCAGAACAAGACTTTCTTTATCTCCATAATTTCAGCTTGAAAAACACTACAATGATCCGGAAGTCAAAGAGAGAGACTAATGTTAAGTCTTTCTGAGAACGCAACCCCACCTACCCCATCATTTGTTTTTGACCCATCGGTGTAGAAGCAGATCGATTGACATTCCAGAGGATCACCATCATCCCAAGAGGTCCTAGAGAAGATGGTTGAATAAAAGTTTTTGTCTAACTTTAGCTGAGGTATGGTGAAGTCTATGCTTCTAGAAGGGAACCTAAATGTGTTCAGATAAGAATAGCGGGGTATTCTTTCTCACTATCGGTCTACTGAGAGGTTCCTTTGAGGCGAGTAGCCGTGATTGCAACTGTTTGTCTGCTGAAGATGTCAAGGGGAATTACATGGAATTCCCCTTGATCAGTGCTCCGCTTATACATAAGCTAGCTGATCTATCGACTTTACTCACGATCTTTGAACTTGTCACGATTAACCGCTTTATCCAAGGCAGTCCACCAGACAACATTTCCATAAATAATTTATTTAGTTCTTAAAACACCTTATAGATCGCAAAAATCGTTAAAAAACAATTAAACAAAAAACAGAAAAATCATTAATTTGAAAAATTGAATTTTTATTGACACGTATGCATTTCGGTTCTCAGCTGCGGAACCATCATCAGCGAGCGACGATTAAACATAAGAATGTGGTACATACACACAAAATTACATGAACACAAAGCTAGTTGGACTTTAAGACACTAAACAAACAAAGAGAGTACAGGAAAACGGTTGTCATCTTTTCTCTTTCTCTTTCTTAGGCCGTTAAACGTGTTTTAAGAACTAAATAAATTATTGATCCAGACCACAAACTTGGCTATCAATGTGCGTTTAAAATTTGCATATTTCAAACATTTCCATATGTCAGTATCGGTCTAACGACCGAGGTATATAGCCAATGGGTAATTCAAGGTTGAAGTCCCGACTTATTTCCAATGGCTTTTTTGCTAGCCTCCAAACTTTCTTTCCAGATATTTAGCTTCATCAGAGAAGATTAAGCTTGTGCCCTTGATTGAGGGGGGGTTGATATGTGGGATTTCGTATATCCTAGTTAAGGGGACAAGTTTAGTTTTGTGGGGGTTGGCACCCAGACTGTTTAAAAATCTACATCGCAATGTTTAAATTTACTACAATTTTGTTGAATATCACACAATTGTGTGTTAATTTTGATGAGAGTGAGGAGATTGTTTGGTGAGGCAACGAAGCGATTTCAAGTTCATTTAATCAGTCGTGATAGTAAGTAAGTTCAATGCTAAAATGGTGCAAAAATAATATGTTCAAAGTAGTATAAAAACTATTTTACCATAGTGTAGGTACTATATTACTACCTACTTAGTGACGCGATTTTCTCTTGCGAGTTTTGGGGAAATAAATAGTGGTGGTCCCTTCCCAATGTGTGTTTACATTAAGTTATGCATTTCTCTTATAACTCTTTTTGTTTGTGGCTTGGTTTGCACACATATTTGGCACCTTTTAAGGCTTACAACTTTATAACTTATCAACTTACGATTTCATTTAAATTTACACAGCATTGAATCTCTGTAAAAACGCTAAGCGCTTGAAGACCAATATCGTGCACGTATAAGGGTGATCTGTAGCGAGCTCATACACAGTTTTGTTGAAATTTACACATTTTTTGTTGAACTTCACTACAAAATTAAGCATTTCAAGAGTAATTTTACACATCTTAAGGTTTAATTTTAAACATGTATAAACACACAATTTTGTTTAGTTTACGCATTTAATATTTAAATTTACAGATTTCTGTTGAATTTTACACACAAATTGTGTAGATTTACAATAACTTTGAGCACATTAAGAGTAAAAATACACATTTTCGTGTAAAGTTCTTACACAGAAAGATGTTAATTTGCACACTAAAAATACTGCAATTATAGTAGGGAACAAGCTTCCTCGCTTAATGGTAGTAAAATTACACAATTATTTTTTAGTGTGAATATAAAGCAGTTTCGACAGTTCCGCTCAATATGCGTACTGAACTGTGCTTCTTGTCAATGCTAGAACGCAGGTGGATATCGATCATTCTTTCTAGAAGTGCCTGCCGAGAACTTTGCCCTGAGTGTGTTCTTTCCGGAGAGACAAATCAGCCCACTGTCAGCCATTTTCAACATGCCTATCTCAAAATCATTGTTGAGCTGTAAAACGGAAAAGCTAACCAAATCGTGAGCCGATTTGTATATCGAGATGACATTCTAAGGATTTATCACATCACATTTGTGATAAATCACATTTCTCATTTCTCTTAAGAGATTTGACCCACTTGACCCTTATCCTGATGCAAGCCAGAAAAAATTTTAAAAACCCCCAACCATATGATAAAGAACCAAAGTACAAGAGTCCTAAAGTTAATGTTTTTTCGCCTGACACTCAAAGTCGTTACATATTCCATCTGCAAACACTTCAACAAATTATTCAGCAAAATACGAAATGAAAAGTTCTTTTGTGAACTTCTTTCCTACATGAAAGCCACTGGCTGAACCTTGAGGTCAGAAAAATATTTTACTTCCTATTTACCTTTGACGAAACAAAGTAAACTTCATGGTACCCACATGGGTAAAAGTTCTCATACGCAAAGAATAGCTTTTAAAAAATTAATTGAATGTATGAGCAACTTTTGGTTTTGTAGTGAAAATCTATATCCACCCCAGGGCTTGAGATGGATCTGTCGAAAGTAAAGAACAACTTAAGCACCCCGAGTGCAAACAATGCAAAAGTTTCACACAAACCTCCGGAATAAGGTTATTTGATTGAAATAAGTTTGTGCAGTCCCTTAAAAGAACCTTAAATTGCCAACTAAATATCTGAATCTTTATTTTAACGTAGACCGGGTCTACAACATACACAAAATTTTAAATTAATCGTCCATTCAATTCGGATGCCCCTCTTTGAGTCTAGTAAACAGTTTAATATCGAAATTCCTGTTAAGGACCCGAGGAGTACTATATTTTGAAGTGTGATGGGAATGAGAAGACTGTCAAAAACCATTCGTTCAAGTAGTTTCCGTGCCTGAAAATCGCTGCTATGACTTCGCTTCAAAATGTGACAACAGACCGATTGAACCAATTTCCTATTATTTTTTTCTTTTTCGTCCTTTCAATTTGCATTGCTATTCAAGAGGCGACTTCAATTGAAAAGGTCTTCCCCTGTGCGAAATTGCTCTAACAGAAAACGAATCTTTTCATTACTTCGGCAAAACGAAAAACGTCCATAAAAGGATGCCCCCAACCTTGAGCCCCTTATAGATGTTCGTCACTACTATACGCAAAACTTGCGGAAAACTCAATTGCGGCTTGTTGAAAGCACTTCACGTAACATGCACGTAGGCAGCAGACATACTCTTCACGACACGGAAGATACATTACAAAGTCCTCGTTCTCCTCTCGATACGGCATTGTCAGGCAGGCCTTACACATTTTTCCCTGACAAAGTCACCGAAGAGTCATTGTGAATTTGTTAGGTGAAATAACCTGTGAAATGAAAGGCAAACATTAAGTGTTTGTGTATTCTGCTCTGCACACTGCGTATCGACCGAGAACAACACAGCAGCTGTGGCTTTTTAATTTAAATGCTTGACCAGGCTAAGAGCTGTTATCCCTGCTGATTTTAATTGCTCGACGTTAGCGTTTTCTAAACTCTCTGCATGTGTCCCCGAGTTTTCGAACAACAAACTTTTGCCATACATTTTGCCTATGCGACAGAATTGTGTGCGGCACGTGATCCAAAGGCGCTGTATCCTTGAGTAATGCCCCTCTTTTAATATGACAGATATATAGCATGACTCGAAATACCTACCCGCATCCATCCATAATTCAATAGTCGTTTTCACTTTTCAAAAGTTTTCCAGACCAATATCTCGTCTGTCCCCCGTCTGGCATCATCAGAGCATCAGATGTTTTAGTCCTTTTTAAGGCGATTATCAGAGTGATTTAACGGCTGTATGAGTACAAAGTGTGCTCGTGAGAATCAATAGCCACGGAGATGGCCACAAATCGAGTCTCTACCTCCCGTACCGACCATACAGCTTCCAGAAAATAGCAGGAGAAAGTTTTAGCGCATCGCGTCCGTGTCGATTGAAAGAAGTAATTTTTCTGTGAGTCCCTCTCCCTGGGGAGTGCTTCAGGAAAGCATGTGTCATCGTTTTATTTAATAGTCTGTCAATCAACCGAAAACACTTGGAATATTGCTAGTCGATTGGATAGCATTGAGTTATTAGGAGTTGATTACATTTTGATGGGCGGCTATCAGTCAGCTCAGCAGTTGTTTTGTTCCTTCTTATTTTTTTCTTCTGTGGAGAACATCCATTTGTTGTGGGCATTACAGCAACGGGGGTGATTTTAAGAAGAAGCATGTCATGCGAAATAAGATTGAAAGGGAAAAGACTCGTTGCAATTTTTTCTACATTTAAAAAAGGATTTTGCTTGGAAAAAAGGTTTTTGCTAAGGTGGAACGTGGTGCCGGAAGTACACGAGGATATGGGTCCTTATACTAGTAAGAAATATCAAAGCCTTTTTAATTACTCCAGGGATTAGAGGGACTAGAAACATCTTCAAGGAAGAACTTATTCAGGATATGTTTCTGAAAACGAGTGACGGGGTTTAATATCTGCTCTGTATGATCAAATTCCTCGTTCCTGCAAATTAAGTCACTCATTTCGAAATACCTTCGCTTTCCATCCCCAAATTGGAAAAATCCCATCTGTAGGCCGCCGCGCCGCTCCGTGATACCTATGCTTTGCTTTTTTGTCGAGATATTCCGCGTAGGTACTAAATTTTTTGTGAAAGAATCTGTGGAAAAATCATGATTGCTGAAGTTTGAAAGCAGCGAAGTCACCACTGAACCTTGAGGGAGTCCATTATTAAGTTTCTCCTCGTGCGAGCTATGTGCCAAGAAAGGTTTGAAATGGCCTACTACAAGGGCATATTTTTACCGATCGTAACTGTTTTTTTTTAACAGGGTATAATGCTCCTCTAAACTTTGTGTACGCTGCTGTAAGGACGATAATAAAAAAAATTGCAAAAAATACTCTAAAAGGCCTGTTTTCTACAGGATTATATTTTCCAACGAAAGTACTATCCGAGTATTGAGTATGTACATGTAACTACATCATCTAATCAAGCGGGCTTGCCCCCCTTAAGCTTTAGAGAGTTGCTTTGCTTGTTAAGATTGACTGGACTGAGGAATGGGGAATTATAACTTTTTTATCGGCTTGCGCCATTTTTGATAAATTTTCTTTCGTTTTTATAGGGAGGAGGCTTGGCTTTGTAGAGTAGTTTTTATAATTATCTCGCAATCAGGGGGTTATGATTAAATTTAAGAAGCGTAGCAAACCGTAGGCTGAGGAAAGAAAAAATAGAAGAGAAAAGTAATTCTCCAACACATTTATCCAACACAAACACTGATGAGCCAGTACAGGACTGAAAACTCTGCATAGAAAAACCAAACTTTACCCCCACTTTGAAAGTTTTAAAATTTCTGCAGCTATTGCGTTTGGGTGTTATTACTAGGTTTTCATTACGGCAAATGAAAAGTCTCGTCATTTAGATCCCAGACAAAATATGTGAATTTTTTGGCCTTGTAGGTGAGACGGCACCTCTAAGGTTTTCTTAACCTTAGGATGAAAACCGCACGTTGTTATGAAAATATGACACTGCAATATCAGAACAACTGCCAATTCGGGAAACAGAAATATAAACCTGACATTAAAAATGTTGGTCTGACATTTCACAATGTTTGAACACTTGCATCCATATCAAGTTAGTCTGAAAATGTTGAATTGATATTAAACAAGTGGGAAAGTGCAACGCACTGTATGTAAAAACTTCGTCTGCGACGGATTGCGAAATAGCCTACCCTACCAAAAAAGGAAACTGCCACGTCTCCTTAAAGTGGGCGGGATCTAAAAATATAACTGTTGAATGCTTTATGATAGGTGGTTGCATAAATTTCGGACTAACACTCCGCCTTTTTAACTAAAATAGTCACCTTTTTTTAAGCCACGCCCACAAAAGTGGGCGGAAGCATAAATACTAAATATGCAAAAAATTTAGAAAATGCTAATTCTTACAACTTTTGTAATGCAATCTTTTGTCAAATTTCTTATATATTTATTGAAAAACAGTCATTTTTAGTTAAAACCCCTTAAAAAGTGGGCGTGGTCAATGTAAAGGCCAAACTTTTTCTGCTACCTCAAAGATAATTACAAGGCAATGTCACATATTCAAAAAATTAGTGCGCTAGGACCATTGTAACATAGCTGAAATCTGAAAAAAGTATTTTTAAAAATTAGAGGGCGCACATACAGGCCTGTAGAGGGCGTGTCTATTGGCGGGTTTAACCAATTTTTGTGCACCATCCCATAGAATAGGAGGTATATTAAGCTTGACTCATAGTTTGCAATATAGAGAAATAATCATCGTAGACCCCCAAGACCTTAAGGACATATGATCGAGACCGCATAGTTAGTCGAATGAGCCATGTCCGTCCGTCCGTCCGTCTGTCATTAGTTTTTAGGCCTTAAATTTTGAGCAGGGAGCTTCAAACTTGACACCTGTTTTCGGGACCTTTCTAGGTCCCGAAGCAGTACAAGTGTATTTTTTTTTTTTTTAAATCCGCCCACTGACATGCCCACTTTACTTATTAGCATGAAAAATCAAAGTTGTCGAAGGAAGCTAAAAGCTTTGATATGCGATATTTTCGGTTAAGTTTATTGTGATTAACATATTAAAAAAAGCGAAAACCGCCCCCTTGTAGGCGTGTTCATATTTAATATGCATTCCTTAAACGGTTTTTATTTGATATATTTGCTTTAAATCCAAAAAACTTGCACTGTAAAATGTTCAGATATGTGTGTAAGCTATCAACTCAAATGAATAATTTTTTGCCACGCCCACCTGTGGGGCCATTTTTAAGTAAAAAAAACAAGTTTTTAATATAACACTGCGATTAAAACGTGTATACTACTTCCGATAAAAAATATGATAAAAAAAATTATGTCATTGAAAAGGAGTGGATGCCACGCCCCTTTTTTAAGAAAGATGATTCTTAACTTTGGAGCTTGACAATGGTCAATTGGGATGGGGTATCCAACGATTCGCCTAGGCGCATTGTAAACCTCCCACTAGTCAAACTTGATCTGGCTCATTTTTGAAAGTTCAAAATCCCCTGTAATTTTCCTTAAAATTTTGGATAATTTCTGACATGTGTGTTTTTTTTCTTTGGAGTTCTCCAAATCACAATGGAGATAAGAAGGCGGAACACACGTTTTTCCATGCTTTTTTGAGGTTTCTTTTCGAAAATGCGTAAAAACGGCAGCATTAAGACTCTCTCATAAAATTATGGCTTAATCACTTGATTCACTTTTAGTTACTTTATGCCGTTAAGTTCGATATCGGCTCTTCAGAGCACTTCGAATGGTTCAAAAGTTATGGCTTCAAAAACTTTAAAAAAGGTCACCTTTTTCCACTTGTTCATTTAGTGAGGTTCTTCTCACACTACTATGAGCACGCGCGGTTTTTCCTACCCACGCAAAAAAAAAAACATAAAACAAATTTCAGACCACAGTCGTTTTGCCTATCTGCATCCATAGTAGTCGCTCCAAAGAACCTTTTGTTCACGAGAAACCCATAAGTATTAAAGCAGATGTGACTGCAGATAAAGGCAGGCGTAAGTTCGGGCCCTGGAAAAATCTTTTTCTGACTTGGCTATAGCAAGCTCAACGAAGGTCTCATTTCCCTAGATGAAAGTGTCCCAATATTTCCCCAATAAGTGCCCACAGTATTTATTTTTTGCTTAGCCTTCCGCCTACGTCCAGTAGACTTTCCAGATAATTAAAATTATTAACCTGAATGGTCCTTTTTTAATAAGGCTTGATTTACCATCAAAACCGCCCTCTTGCTATATTGCTGCTTCTCGAATTTGATGGCAGCCTACGCATAGCTTCTATTTTACAGATTGGGCACTCTAACCGTTTTTGGATATACTTCACTTCCCTTTCAGAGGTCCTGCTTCTCATTTCTCCTTTCTCTATTTTCGTCCTGCTCCTATTTGAATGCATAACTTCTGCAGAATAAGACCTGTTCTTAACAGGCTTAAGGCTAAACCCTCGATTTCTTTGACTTTTTAATTCCTGAATTCTTCTGCGATGGGCCTGTTTTAGTGCTTTCTTTCTCGTTTTTTTAAGCTTCTGTCTCTCCGCTTGCTCAGTGGAATCCCAAAAACTGACAGATCAACGACCATTGTCCTCTTCTCGCCAAAAAGATTAGTCTTGAAATCCCTCACCTTCTTCCTTGCTTTCTTAGCCGTTAAGCTCTCTGCAAGTTTACGAAGTCACCATCTGATACCAACACCACTGTGCCGTTTTCCACCCACAAGTCGGTGGGCAATAGCGCGCTTTTTCCAATAAATTGCATTCGTTGCGTGTTTTGGAGTCGGTGTTGGCTTAGCGGGATTGGCTCAATCCTGTCTCCGTCCATAGCTCTTAAGCGCTGAAGCAACCGGAGCTTCGAAGTGGTTATACCGCTCTGGTGCTGGATTGCAGTTTCAAGAGCGTTGAGCTTGTTTTCAGTTTCGCGATCTCGCAGCTTCAAGAAGTTAAGTCAACATTTAGTTCAATGCCGGTTTAAGTCAGCATAAAGTTTTTTAATGGTTGTAGCATTAAGGCTGGTGCTGGATTGCACAAACTTTTAGCAGTACTCGTTCTATTCCTGACAAGATGAGTCTTGGCAACTCTTTGTCTTTTTGGAATCATGGACTTTTTTCAAAACGTATCATTTCTTCTGTTCACCAACTTTTTGGCATGGTTTTCTTGGCCTATATAGTCTCCATTTTCCTCCGACTGCTGTTATCTGACTGACGTTTCTTGATTCTATACTTTTGGATGCTTAGTCAATTGTTCTGCCGACCAAGTTTTAGTGCAAATTTATACGTCATCTCGTATGAAATTCTTCGACTTCCAAGTTTGTAATGCTGCTGCAAGCGAGAATTTTATCTTCTCATAAGAGGCTTTTGGCATAAAGTTAGGACAAATAAAAGTTGTTGTTTTAGAACGGAAGCAAGCTCTCATTTTTCAAAGTATTTTGTTGCTCGTTCAATTTGTTTGAGGCTGAATAAAGTATGACAAATGCGGTCGACTACAGGAATAAGATATTCGCACACTTAAAACGCGGACGCTCTATAGCGTGGTTTTTCTCTTAAATAAAAAGTGTGAGTTTGCAAGCGTTTATAAAGAATTACGTTGCTGAGATCCTTCATTTTAAAGTCTAGAACTCTGCACAACTAGTCAGTTACTTCTCAAACCAATATCGAAAAGTTCGCTTCTTGAAACAAGAACACTAACTACTCTTGTTCATTCATTTCATGTTAAAAAATGGTTTAACTTTTGAGAAGTTTGCTTTTTTGTGCCAATTTCATACCTGTTCAAATGCAAATTTTGAAACACTTCATACAGAGCGAAACGGTTTCGCTGGAGCACTCCACTCATTTGAATAATTCATCCATCATTTTTGTCATCTAAAGCGGAAAAAAACCCGTCGTCTAGGTACAGCATCATGTCTTGAAATATGTACACAACTAGCTGTTTTACCGGGAAAAGGAGTTTAAATGAAATTCATCCAAACAGAAAAGGATGTTCACATAGGAAAATGGAGGACACCTAGAGAGAAAAAACACTCTCATTAAATATTCATAGTTCCTCTCTATCTACTCAATAAATTCCTGTTTCCTGATCTGCCGGGGAATTCCCGGCATATGATGGCGAATAAACACCTGAAATATTCCTACATACACAGACACTAAAGTGTGTCCTGTGCCACAGATGCTGCAATGATGTGTCCTTTGCCCACATGCCTCAGTACCGTATCCGTATCACATACTTTGTTGTTTCTCACTTTATTTTTATACAAAAAAAGGAAATATTCAAACAACTATAAGACACTTCGGGGGATGTGTGCATACTATAAGCGAATATTTTTGGGGTTATGTAAATTTTAGTTAAATTTTCGTCCCTCGGATGCTTTTGATATTCTAAAGCAGAAGTCTAGGAATTTCTGTATTCAGATGTGAGCGTCTTGTGTGTGAATTAAATTTCCGTAGAGGGTATATTTCGAATACGATTTATTCCCGACTGTATTATAATAACGGATTTTGTATATGAGTGGTCCTAAAGTTTTCGGCAGGCAAGTCTTGTGTGTTCGGCAGAAACCAACAACGTTTAGGGATCATAGTGAATACGAATTTTGGGTAAGCTTCGCCTAGGGACTTTTATTACATTACGTTGTTAGCCAGAGGCTCAGAAAAGAAAAACTTTTCAGTAATCGGTTGTCTTTATTTGTATAGGGGATTGTTCTCAGGCGACAGATTATATATAAGTAGTAACATGCGTAGTTTACAACTTTACATGACGCACTGGCAGAACATATACTGGGATGTTGCACAATATGGCAAAAAAGATAAGTTTTACATGTTTTGCATAAAAGGCAGCTCGAGCACCCAAATGGTGAAAAGTTTCATAGCTTAAAAATACTACTGCTCGATTTTGGGCTCATTGACTTCATGGCCTGTTTTCTTAGCTTTTTCTAAAACGACCGACGTGGATGTGGGCTCTTCTCCCTGCGTTTTCTAGCCTGCGTACACTGAAAGGAATTTTCTGGGTAATATGCTTCAACTGAACTTTTTTTTAACCAGAAACTCAATTTTCGTGAAATCTTCCTTTCAAGCAATCGATAACATCTTACTGCGATTAAATATTCAAGTCTTTTTGAATAATTCTCTGGTTGTTGTCCGTGCTTGGACAATTTTTACAATTTTTACGACCGCGACGTACACGGAAAATTTGAGTAAGGTAAAAACGAGTGATAATTCAAATTTGTTCAAACAAATACACCCAAATATTTCTTTTGTCATCTCTTGTGAAACCATTCCTTCTTCGTGGGATAGAAAAGTCAGATAACAGGTCAATGCTGAGAAAAATTTTGTTTCTGTTGCAAAAAGAAGCAAGCGTTTTTCCAGCAAAATATCAGGTTTTCGGTTTTCATTAATTAAAAAGTTAAACTAACGTATCATTGCTTCTATTGGGGACTAGGTGCCACTCTTTGGCAAGATGAGAGTATGAAGCCATTGTAATTTCAAAGATTAGGAATTTTACAAAATTCCTAAGAATGAGGAAGGTCTTAACAGAAAACCTTGTTTGACTCCAATGCGCGGCTCAAACCAACTGGCAATCTTTTGCCATCTCACACTTCTGACTGATTTTATTTTAGTATTTTTGATGACAATCCGACTTCAGTCAGCTTATGGAGAAGAGTTTTTCTGTCGATACCGTCGAAGGCCGTCTTAAAGTCAACGAAGAACGCGAAGCGATGTTTGGATTGTTTTTCGACACCCCAGTTGTGATGCGTTCTAAGATAACTCCTGTAAATATTTTAATTACTGAATTCATAAAGAATATGCTATGATTTTCGTCCCCCTTTCTTAACAATGGGGGAATTATTTCTCTTTAAAAAGACCTGAGAAGTTTCCAGAAATCAGTTTTTCCGTACCTCTTTTTTGCTTTTCCTGAGAACAACATCAGCATGTTTCACTCCCAAGACAACCTGGCCAAGGCTGAATCCCAGCAAGATTAGGTGACCCATTTTCGTAAGCTCATTTTATTTGAAAAAAAAATGACCGTTAAGTATGAAGACATACGCGGAGCGGTCCGTCGGTTTTTTCTGAAGGTTATGGGCATCTATACTGCGCAGTTTGTGTAAAATTCTATTTTTTTTTAATATTATTTCTGGATATATTTTACAGTCTGTAATATACTTTTTTCATAGTGCTGTCTACTGTTCTTATATTGGGTGATTTTATATTGGGTTTCGTTACTCTAAAAAAAGGCTGGCCAAAAGCTTTAGCGTTACGAAAATAAAGGGAAGGACATACTCTTTCTTGGCCTTTTTTTAGGATTTTTATAATTTAAGACCCATAAAACAGGAATTTCGATTATTTTTAATTACCGTTAGACTTTTTGATCAATTTTACAATCACCTGTGCTAGGATTTGCCACTTTTCTCAAATTCTGTGGATATGGATTTCTGAGAAAACGGTAAAAATATGCTGTTCTTTATTTCGCGTGTTTGAATGGGCTTAAGAACTTAAGAAACGTTTTTGATGCAGTTCCCTTGCCTTTTAAACATTACATGCTTCAGCCAAATTTAAACAAGGTCGTCATAACCGTTAAGGATCTCGAAATGTTTAAAAAATAGTCTTCGAAAATGTATTCACGTTTTTCAGTTTAATATTCGAAGTTTTAGAGTATTTGAAGTCTGCTATAGTTTTGTTTGAAATTTAAGAAGATAGACTATGCCCGGTGTTAATTTAAAAATTATACTTTATACCGTTTGGGGGATAGAGGGGGAGACATGCGTCCTTTTGACATTTTTTTTAATTTTTTAAATTTCAAATCCATAAAACAAATATTTTGAATTTTTTTCCAGTTCCCGTTTGACTTTTTTCTAATAGCACAACCACCAGCACAAGCCTCATAGAATTAACTTTTTTTAATTCTATGGCCACCGGTTTATGCGTAAACAGTAAAACAAGCTCCTTTTTTATTTCGTTTTTTGAAAAGGCTTCTTAAAAACTTAGGTCAAAAACGGCTATTTAAAAAAATTAACGCAGCCTTCCTTCTTTTTGTAAGCTTTGTACTTTAACCGAATCTGAAAAAGATCGCCTATACCGTTAAGCTAGTATAAGACTTTAAAAAATTATTTTCGAAAATGATTTTATGTTTTTTAGTTAAATCTCAGAAGATTTTGAAATTTCAAAATCCGCTATAACTTTCCTTAAAATTTCTAATTATTTCTGATACGTGTGATTTTTTTCGTAGAATTCCACCAAACAGCACCAAAATTAAGGGGGGGGGCACACGTTTTTTCATGCATTTTTGCGATTTTTTTTCGAAAATGCGTCAAAACTGCAGCACTCAAACTGTTTTTGAAAAATATGACCTAATCACTTGGTTTACCTTGAGTTACTTTATACGTGTGTTCAATATTGATTTTGAGCAATAAGCCGTTCGAAAGTAATGGCCTCCAACACTTTGAAAAACGTAATGCATTTTCGACTCTTCATTTCTCAAAAACGTTTTGATATTTTCGAAAAGTTTTATTTTTTGATTAAAGCTTAGTATTTCTCAAACCTAAGTTTCGTTTTTCTAGTTCTTGCTTAATAAACTTCTTGAAAAAAAAACACTGAAAAACCTTAAGTCCATTTTCACATGAAATTTCAAACTGTAATTAAACCAAATAACGGTGCCTGAAAAAAATTGCCCTCTTTGGATTCTCTGACTTTTTCCGCAGCTTATACGCGCACCAAATTTTGTCTTTCTGTGGCTTACCGTTCAGAAGTTATGAAGCGATTGGACGGACGGACGGACAACGTAGTGATACCATAAGAGGTCCTTTTTCCATTTTTGAACGGACCGCTAATAGTTGGAGCCCTCTTCGCTTGGGTAGGAAAATATGCCACAAGATTTGGTGCTCCCTCCAACGACTGTTGAAGGTGCTGCATGGATTTTATTTCTGGCTTTCTTTCTTAACTTTCGGGCAAACGGTTCGATCCCGCCATGTCCGGCCGTCCGTCTGTTGGTAGTTTTTAAGCCTTAAATTTTGAGCTAGGAACTTGAAACTTAATATCTGTACTTTCTAGGTCCCGATGTAGTACAAAAATTTCTTTTAAATTCGCCCACTTTATTTATTAGCCTAAATAATCAAAATTGTCGTAGGACGCTGAAATTTTTAATGCGATATCCTTGCCCCCATGTAGGCGTGGTCATATTTTATTTCCATTTTAATCAACGGTTTTTAGTCAATATTTTCGCTTTAAATTCAAAGAATTTGGACCATAAAATGTTCAGATGTATTCCGTATACTTTCAACTTACATGAATATATTTTTGCTACGCCCTCTTTTGGGGGCTTTTTTAGGTGCAAAACAAATTTTTAAAAAAAACTAATAAAATTTTTGAACAAATAATACCCCCCCTAAACCCCCTAATTGAAAAGGGGTTGATGTCCCGCTCCTTTTGTATTGAAGAAGATTCTTAGCTGACAAACTCCAAATGCAATTAAAGTTAATAAAAACCAAAAATTTATGACACGATTCGGAGCTTGACGATTGGGATGGGTATCTGGTCAATTGGGATGGGGTATCCGGCGATTCGCCTAAGCGGATTGTAACCCGCCCACTAGTTTTTTTAGGAAATTTCATTTCAAAGCCGACGTATCGTAATCATGGGGCGAAGACGAAGCTAAGACCTGGTTATGAAATTGCCGTAAGCTCTTCTCTCACATAGAAATCAGCCTGGAAGCAACCAAATGCCGACTGACCGATGAAGAATTTAAGTTTGAATCCTGTTCCAGTATCATATCGCCAATCTTGACGAGGGAGGGGTATTTACTTACTCGGCTGGCCATCGTGCCAGGAGGACCCTTTCTGGTTTTCAAACCGAGTTCAACTTCCTTGTCTTGTGAATGAGACCATTATATTCTCTGGCTAGTGTGCCGAGTTACTCCCTGATTTTCAAACCGAGTTCACTTTCCTGCTCTCGTGACTAACTTCATTGATATTTTCTGAGTGACTGATAGAAGAGTCCGTATATTACTAAGAATATTATTGTATGTGAAGTTAGTAAATCAAGTAAGACAATCAAACGACTTTTGTAAAGAAGATAAACTGGCTCAAGGCTTCCACTTTTGGAGCCACCCTGAATCTGCCAAGCGAATACCCAGCCATAGACAGTAAAAATATACTTAAAATACTTCAGATTTCAAAATACAATACTTACAACACTTTTTGGAAGAAAAACGATCTGTCCAGCCTTGGCCTAAAGAAGGTAATAAGGCTTGTCTTCGGTTCAAGTTGGTTAAATAAAAAAATATAAATAGAGTGGCGCAACAGCTCGAGGTGAACCAGGGCCAACTTCTCAACAATGTATGCTGGTGTGTTAATGTCTTTACATTCAAGGGGACTTACAATTTTTTGCCGAATCCGAACGGCACTTTGAGAAGTTTTTCAAGACAAATCATACTCTCGGAGGGCTTGCCAGACCCTCACGGAGGTGGGGGCCATGAAAAAGAACAAGTGTTTTTTTTTCAGGTGACGATGGCAGGATTCGAACCCAGACCTCCGGCGTAGTAAGCACACTACGTAGTAACCACTACGCCACGGCACCCCACAAGTTGGTTATTAGTGCCCAAATGACGAACCACAGCATGAGCTTATCTTACTTAGGAACTCTCTGTAGATTCTGTGAACATTTCTTTCCCTTTCGAGACTTTTTATTTAAAACTCCTCTATTTGGCCTTCCGAGCGCACTTACCGTTTGACTTGCCACCGACACCCACCCACTCTTATAGGACTCACATGCCCTCTTAAGTTTAAGTTTTTACCAAAAACGGTCGTTGCCCATGTCTATCATGTTCTTCGATGTTTTTCCTTTTCAGTCCAAGCAACTCGAAAAATGAAAAATTTTCCGGGTATTAGCGAATTTTTCAGCTTGCACTGGTATTGGTGTCACTTGCTGTTGCTGATAATCTGGGTAAAAGTTACTTTTGTAGACCGGGAAACCAGGTTTTCCTTTTCGGGAAACCGACCCAAAGAGACTGTTTTAATTTTTTCATTCCTAGGTGTGTAGAGTGCGCTATGAACGAGCAAAAGGACTGAGCCTTAGAGAAGGGATATGAGGTGATCTCAAGCGATCTTGGCAGAGGGAATTTTTTTTTTCTTCGGATAGAAGCATGTTCCAAGCGATTCTGACCATATTGCTTCAGTTCAAACCAATCTGGCTCCCACTATGGCTTGATTAAACAAGGAGCAGACCGGGCGTCTGGGCGTCCATCCTCAACATGAGCCTCCACAATTTCAATTCGTAAACATGTTGCGCAACGAGTCGAAAGAACCGCTTAATTGCTTTTATAACATGCTAACATGCTTTTATAATAGTAAACGCTTTATTGCTTTAAACATTTACACCATGTACTCAGAATGCAGTACAGGCAATTACTTGGTCTAGATGTGAAGATGTAAGACTTCGAATTGTAGACGTACCTAGGCCCAGACGCAGACATCACAAAAATGCAAATCCGCAAATCCTCTCATAATCGCAAGAGATGATCAGAAGAAGTGATCAACTGAGCTCACTGTCACTGTAACACGTATTATCGAATCTCATATTAGTCCACATTTCTTCTCTTGATCGGGTGCACAAAGTTCAGTTTATCTTTTTCAGGTTCGAAAATTTAATACCGGCACTGAACTCCATGTGAAATTTTTGTCCAATCTACCCAATTCCCTACCATCCATTTCAACTGCTATTGGCTTACAACTGGTTGGCGTCAAGTTAGCCTATCGACCAGCATTTTTCCGCGCTCTTCTTATACAAACTGCGATCTCTGGAACGACGAAAAAGCTCAAAGGATGTTTCCATTGATTCCTGTCCCCAACTGGGTTAAGTATTCCAATGGCAAACGTTTATCTCTACTATTTCACCCCTCATCTGCTGTTGATGCATAGACAAAACTCCCCACTGAGAACCATTTGATTCTGAATTGACAAATAGAATCTAAAGTGGCGCCCAACAAAAAAAATAAAAAAAACCCAGTCCAAAAGCAAGTACATTATTATGTTCTACATCAAGTGTATTTTCCTGAGTACACCTGAGTGAGTGAAGTATATTTTCGTTGCTCCTATATGTAAGCAAGCAAATGCAGGAAGCACGTAAGTAAATCTCCACTTTTTCCGAATTTTGAATAGAAAATCTTGCTCTAGTCACATTTTAATATTCTTATAATGTCTGGATAAACAGCAAAGCTGAAAACACACAGATTGCAAGGAATTTCAATACCTGAAAGTAAAGCATGCTCTCAACTTCCCAAAGAAGGCAACAAAAAAAAACGCTTTCGTGGATCTAAACACTTTTGTACTGTCAATCGGGAGTAAATACTTGATGAGTTTTGTATAATATTCAAAGTGGCGCAGTCAGTCATAAGGAATATCGTTTATTCATCGTAAAGCACTCCTGACAGATATCATCCGGCTTACTCTATAAGGGATGTATATGCATAACTACACATGTGTGCTATTCGTTTATCTTTCCTTTTTATTGTATCGGGACTCTTATATCCTTCCATTTGACTATATCAACAGAGACTCCCTTCCCTGTGAAAATATCAAGGAAATCGCTTTTTCTAGGGATAAACAAAATATAAAATCGCTTCTCTACCTGATGTTACCATCCATGTCGGTGTAAATGTGCGCTCAACTGTATGTAGAATCCACGAATTGATATATTATCCTTGCAGATAACGCGCTATTTGCGCTTTTATGGATCCACGCCAGGATGCTGCAGAGAAATTTCGCCAATCTGTTCACCATATCTGCCACATCATATCGCCAAGTGCCTACCAAGTCGACCACAAGCTAAAAGTTTGTTCCTAAAACTAAAAACCATTCGACAAAATTAATCGCCTTCGCACCAGACGCGCCTTAATTCCTATTCTAAGGACGTTCCTTCGTTAAAGTGTTTATGACTTATTATGGCTGGATTCCCGGCTCATTTCGCCACTAAGTTGTTTCCTATTCAAGCTGTCAGCCAGTATTAAGGATTCATCATACACACCATGCTTCAGCACATAAAGTCACATCGATAATACACCACAAGGAGGCGCATGTATTTGCCTCCAGGTCGTTTGTGCTCGAATTGAAAAATGAGCGACTTATTGAATATATACCGAGAGTTTGTCTCGTGACTGGAATACTAAAAGAGCTTTACACTAAGGTTTAACATTAACATAGCATCCTTTGCCGACAACTTGACTTTGTACAACAACATGCGGCGGCGCTCCAAACAAATGGCTGAAACATTTATTGCAAGTTGGCCCTATATCCTCGTGGCTAGCACTTTACGATTAACTTTGTAGCTGGGGCCCAGGACACGTTAGCCGATATAGTACCCATTAGGGGTGTCGTAAATATTTACACGTACGCTTAACCCATGAACCCTTCTCATTCTCATGGTTGAATGAAACGTTAATTTCAGTCCTTTCATCTGCGATTAAATACGAAATGTATGGCAGGGGCAGGCAGTAAAAAGGACTCCGGTACCGACGACGCCGAGGATTTGTACTTGATACTATTATTATTAACGCTATTTATAGGCGTATGTAGTACACACAGTCTGCTGCGTGGTTTTGTTGTTGACATGTAGATACCCCACCCCACACACATGCAAATGTACGACACCTTGGGAATTCATCAGCGAGAAAGAAAGAATTTCAAGAACAGATTAAGGATATTTCAAAGACAACACATTGTAGACTTCTTTGAGTCATTAAGGATTTTTACGCGCTGACAGGGTTTTAAAATTCCTTTGAAATTGAATACGTAGAGACTTTGAACTGATTTTAAGAAGCCGACTACAATACCTATATAGGAAGCACTCATGTGAGTAATGAGTTCGGGTACCGCTTTTGACGATAGCGGCCTCGGTTGTGAATTGTGTATAGGTAGGTGTGTATGGAAAAAAAATAATCAAGGAGCTCCTGAGAGAGGATTACGTCCCAAAAGTCTTTTGTCTTTTTTTCGGAGGAATTGAAGATCTTGAAGGCATGTTGGTTAATTTTTTTGAGCTTCTTAATAATTCAGCATTCGAAAGTGGAAAATGAGTAACCACAGCGGAGCACGTGTCGTGATAAAACACAGTGAAAGCCTTGAAAGCCCACCACCCATGCTGCTAAGGACAAGTTGGATCTAGGTGAAATAGGATCCAATTAAAACTTGAGAAATGATCTGTAAATTTGTTTAAATCTGTTCTGACCAGTGTTGAACACCACCAAAAGACTCTGAAGCATTGACTAAAGCCACATTTTCCACATATTCAAAACGTAAGGCCTGAACTTTATGCTTTTGTCACCATGACTTTCCCTAACACAATATATATTTTCCCCATAAAAAAAACATTCCGAAATGCCTTTGAAATTAAAACCCCGAACCAAAGTATTAAAATACTTTTATGGCACTCGACTTTGAAAAGAAATCATTGATCTGTTACACGCACAAGGTATTTCGCATAATTGAAATTGTAATGGTTACGTGTTACATTTATGCCCTGCGACAGCCCACCCACAGCAAATTGTATTTATAGCTGCCATTCGTCCACAAGGAAACAATAACATTATGCCACAAACTGTCAGTGCGCTGTCATAACTTACATAAGCATCCATAGCAACTCAATGATTAAACCACATGACACTCCAAGAGTGAAGCATTCAATTGCGTGGCCGGATTGTGCCCCAAAATGCCACAGGCAACTGAAAAGTATCGTCAGGAATTGAATAAGTTTGCACGTGGGTGGCATAAATATTCCATGTCCATGTGCCTGGAAGCAATGAAGGAAACCCACAAAAATTTTTTTTTGGGAAAACAAGAAGTTTTGAAGAACCAGCAGCAGGATTCTTTGGCAGCAGGGTCGTGTATATCGAAAAATAGCCCACAAAAATACTTTATTGTTATGGCAATACCAAACTCTGTGTAACCATCAAAGGACATCGAAAACCCGAAATTGACTACTCGGATAGGGCGGCTGGAGGGTGTTGGCAACCAACACACACACTCACACATAACCCAGATGAGAGTTTACTGTCGAACCAGCAGGTCTTTCGTTGCTATTAGATGCAAATGGGATTCAGATCGCTGCACTTTCTGCTTGGTAATACGGCTCTGATGGAGATGCAACTTGCATTATTTGGTTGTGCTCCATCGAGCTTGGAATTATTGATGTGTTTTTGAGTATCATGGTGAGCTGACACGATGTGTTGCATCTGCTCGCCATGATTAGTAATTTCTGTTTTACATTGGAGGAACGTTGAACGACTTACTTATGGGGACTCCCTTGGATGATATTCTCAATCAACTTTGCCATGATGATGCTATGGCTCACTTCATGCTACTGTACGGACCCCATGTGGAAGTTATTTTCTATTTATTGAAAAAACTACCATGGTTAAGAGGAGTATCGAGGGAAGCTGACTTCATAAACGGGTTCTGACATAAAGGAGTGGTGCACTTTTGTCGTCGAGACTGTTAAACTTGAAGTAGATATCAAAGCGCTCTTATCAGCTAAAATCATAAGATTAGGACGGTTAGACAAAAATTGTCGTAGAACAGGTGTTAGCATGAAATATATGGTGGCCTCACCATATTGTGGTTTAAATGACCAACTTGAGAAAAAATTACACCATGTTTCCACCGGACCATAATCCGCGAATCATATAAATCTTTATTAAATAGCCTATAAATCACATGATTTACCATAAAAATTTACCCTATTCACAAACTTTTTTATGCCACATTCAGCCTCTTTCGAATACCATTGTTGCATCTTAGGAATCGAAAAAGGAAACTGAAAATATTCACGTATGACAGATCTGTCATTAATACTTTTTTTATTGGGATTTTTACAAGGAGATTTCGCTCTTGGGAAATGTCATCGTCACTCTCTTTTGAGGACCGAAATAGCAGGGAAAGAGTGATCGTGTCAAAATAAGCCTTTGTTTGTCCGGTGAAGTCACTTCAGAATTAGTTTTTAATCGTCTGCCGCTTATCGCAGTTTTATGGCCGATGGAGACAAAGTATAAATCTGATTATCCGTAGCCTTTTCACAAACCTCTTTAATGACACTTTCTTAACAACTCTATAACAATTTTCGACTTAAACTGTCCGCGTTACATTTTTGTGACAGATATGTCGCATATATATATTCTTTTGGAGTTGTCATTCTCCTGGGAAATGTCACTCCCAATCCCCTGTGAAAGTCAAAATAACAAAAAAGGGGTGCTTGTAACGAAGGAGTCACTTCGGGATTTAGTTTGAATCTTCCCCCTATGATCGCAGTTTAGTGGTCAGTGAAGACACAATATAATACACCGTTGATGGTTTGCAAAAACATAGTTTCTTATATAAATTCTTTCTTATATAAATTTCACTGAAAAACGTATGTATGCCGATAACAAGAACTCTGAACAATCAAAGGATTTTGAAATTTCAGCCTGGTAGAAATGAACTACCTCGATAAAATCTTCATTGAGTTGATTATATTTTTCGATTGTCAAATGTATAGACAATAATAGATTTCAAAAGATTGTGAAATTCGCGATTTTGACGCAAAAATAACAAAATAACCTAAGAGAATCCAAAATAAAGCAACCTAGTCTGAAAAATCGGTCTTGTTCGATTTTATTTTAAGTTGTTCAATTATTTTCGATAATTGTTCGATTATTCTCGAATGCTTTCATTTGCAATCGTGCATACCACAAGTTAAACTTCGTATCAATGACCATAATCCATCATCAATCTCGGAGGTTTTGATTGGAAACAGAATCAAGAATCGCAGAAAATAAAATAGTTAGAAATTAGGCAGTTAGAAATCCTCCACTGCTTGAGAAGCTGCTATTTCCTCAATCGATATTTTTCCTCCATTCGGCAAACTGCGTAATGTAAGACTGGAGATTTAAATTTTATTTAACACTTCACATACAATTCGCCAGATGGTTTAAGCTGTTAAATATAACAAATAAACGCTTGAAATGTCACTCGTGATGTCAAACCGTTGACAGATGAAATGTTGACGCACAACAACCTCAAAGACGATGTTTTCCCTTTTGTTCAATCGCACAAAAACGCACAGCGTGTAGGGTGAGCCTTGTCAATGTGGTGGTCCCTGCTCCACCTCAAAGCAGAGAGTGTCATTCAAAAATTAGATAAGTGTTTTTTTATTTCAGAATTGAAAAGTTTGTCGATTGGTGTCTCATTAGAGGTTTTCTAGTCATTTTCTAGTAACATTAAAATCGCTGCAATCGGATAGTATTGAATTTGACGAATGGAGACACCAGGTAATATCGTCCTTACTTTACTCCATTAAAATAAGACTATCTCGAACTGAAGTTTATGAATTGATTCTGGGCTACCCGTTTTACTTAACATAAAAATTTTAATCATCTCGGCAAGTAATTAAAATTAAATCTCCTTATAAATCCTATTCATCCTATTCACTAATCTCTTTTACGCCACATTTAAGGCTTATATTATTTGAAGCATCAATAGTTTACTCACGTTCCAGGAAAGCAGCACTCATAAGAGCAACTTTTCTAGTTCTGCAAGGAAACTCCTAGGTCCTACACACAAACCCAGATGAAATATTTCACTGTTTGCGCTTTAAACTGTCGCCAAATTGAAAGAAATTAAAAATTTGAATGGCGACGTTCAAACATACACCTGCTTGTGCTAAACAAGTCATTTATGACAACAAGTAACTAAAAAATATAAGAAAAACACAGATTTAAAAGTTGCCTCGATTTGGTTTCGTTTGATTGCGCATGTACGCGCACATATGACTGAAAGAGGCATTCAAACCGGATTCAAAGTGTAAACCTATTCACTGTTAGCGACTGGAAAACAGAAAATGAAGCTCTCCACGTATGACAGATCTGTCACATACAGGTTTTATTTTGCTATTTTTACAATGAAATTGTTGTCTCGCTGCTAGGAAATGTCATCGTCTCTTTTTAGAGTCAAAATGCCAGATAAAGAGCGCTCGCGGGTAATAAGTGTTTATCAGGTAGATATGCTTTGGGATTAATGTTAAATCGTCTCGGCGGTTTTATTGCCGGTGGAGACAGTAACGATAACAGTTTCATATTATTAAATATCAAAACTTGACTGTTTTGTCGAAATATAACTTTAAATAATGACTTCTTCGTTCATTAACATTAACATTAACATTAACATTAACATTAACATTAACATTAACATTAACATTAACATTAACATTAACATTAACATTAACATTAACATTAACATTAACATTAACATTAACATTAACATTAACATTAACATTAACATTAACATTAACATTAACATTAACATTAACATTAACATTAACATTAACATTAACATTAACATTAACATTAACATTAACATTAACATTAACATTAACATTAACATTAACATTAACATTAACATTAACATTAACATTAACATTAACATTAACATTAACATTAACATTAACATTAACATTAACATTAACATTAACATTAACATTAACATTAACATTAACATTAACATTAACATTAACATTAACATTAACATTAACATTAACATTAACATTAACATTAACATAAACATTAACATTAACATTAACATTAACATTAACATTAACATTAACATTAACATTAACATTAACATTAACATTAACATTAACATTAACATTAACATTAACATTAATATTAACATTAACATTAACATTAACATTAACATTAACATTAACATTAACATTAACATTAACATTAACATTAACATTAACATTAACATTAACATTAACATTAACATTAACATTAACATTAACATTAACATTAACATTAACATTAACATTAACATTAACATTAACATTAACATTAACATTAACATTAACATTAACATTAACATTAACATTAACATTAACATTAACATTAACATTAACATTAACATTAACATTTTTTTCTTTTCAGTTCACTAAATTCTATTGAATTAAGAAAAAAACCTCAATTCTCAAGCCAGTAGAGGTAAGTTATTTGTTACTCTTATGTCACCAACTATGAGCTTTGGAACTTTCAGGATCATTCTCGGGTGCTAAAAATCTAACTGAAACAAGAAGCCAAAGTTTCCGATTATAGGGCTGGTCTAAACTATTACCTTAAGGACACAAAAGTGGTCAAAACATTACCTGGAAGTACCTCTCTTCGATTTTTGAAAAGAAAAAACAATTGGATTAAAGCGCAACTATTTCCCAAACTCATACGCTACAATTCCTATGTAAAAGGCATCAAAAAAAGACGCTTCAAAGGATCATTCCTCATTTTAACTCATTCATAAGCAAGCAAAGCAAAGCGCCTATAATAAATTATTCCCAGATGAATTGCGAAAAACTACTTCCCTATCGATTTAGTCAATCTGATTCAGCTGTGAATCCAGGCAAATATATTTATTTAGGTGATTTGTGGACTCATCCCCGGTATCTGGGTCAGTGAGCATTAAATTAATTGAACGCAAATAAATGACTTGCGTCGGTCGTTCGTCGTCCTAAAGCCATTTCACGATATTTACTCCGCATAATGCCTAAAGGTGTTGCCTTCGTCTAGAGATAAATTTAAATTCATCCCGTTTTCACCCCATTACCCGAAGGTATAAAAATTAACCTGTAAAAGGTAGATTCTCGATCCGTTATTTTTTTATTTTTTCTTAACACAATTTTATACTTAACTATACACTCGAAGGAGATAAATAACGAAGATGCTACAAGGTTTGGTGCAACATTGGAACCTCTTTACAGCATCTCTTAAATTATTGCCCTCCAACGGGGCGGTAGACGATGGCGAGCGGTAAGAGTCCTGTGAAACGTGCCTTTTGTCTCGCAGCCTTATAAATATTCATTTATTACTGAAGTAGATGCTGTTTCTATTGCTTGGCTGCTCCTGGCGTTGATATTTCCTTCAGCTTGGTCCTTGTTATTGGTTGTGCTTCAGTTGCGTCTTTTCACTCCACCTCCTCCTCATCAAGTCCAGTGTTTGAAATAAATTCCAATGGCGAGACTTGTGAATGCGATGCGATGACATTTTATCGTTGCCCTATATTAACGACATCACATCGGATTGCTGCCTCTGCCTGTCGTCTGATGGTTGGTTCGGTGGGCAGTTCAATTGACCTGACATCGTTCTAGGAGTCACATGAGATGTGCCAGGAATCTTGAATTACAATCAGGCAAAAGCTCCCAGCCAGCTGCATCAGGGCGCTGTGAATTGGTATGTATGTCTGTGTTTTTGGTATCAGTGGGGCAAGAAAATTTAAATTCCATCTGGCATGTAGAACCACTTTCGTATTCAATAAAGATTGGTTGGCATAAAAATTTAAAGATCGAAAATATTTTAAGGTGCACGATGTGTGGTCTCCTAAAAGTGGGTTTCGAAATACATAAGTCTTGATCTTATTAGCCTTCCTTTAAGTTCAAGCAGTTGTTATACTTGGGGTGCCGTGGCGTAGTGGTTAGTGTGTGTGCTTACTACGCCGGAGGTCTGGGTTCGAATCCTGCCATCGTCACCTGAAAAAAAAAGACTTGTTCTTTTTCACGGTCCCCACCTCCGCGAGGGTTTGACAAGCCCTCCGAGAGTATTAATTGTCTTGAAAAACTTCTCAAAGTGCCGTTCGGATTTGGCAAAAAACTGTAGGTCCCCTTGTATGTTAAGAAATCAACACACCAGCATACATTGTTGAGAAGCTGGCCCTGGTTCACCTCGAGCTGTTGCGCCACTCTATTTATTTATTTATTTTAGTTGTTATACTTTGAAACCTTATTTTGTTGAATGGCAAAGGCCTTAGCTGAAAAGTTTTTAATTAGATAGAAAACTATAGTAGGTAATCCAAATCTTCAAATTTGTCACTTTCAAGAGTATGATAGACATGGTTCATCCGAACGTTTCAATGTGCGTATTTTCTCTAGACTTCTGCTGGCTCGGAGTTTAGGATAGTACACGAGGCAATTACCTTTCGACTGAATTGGTAAACCTGAATTTGGGCTTCTCAATTGGCCCAAAATAGTAATTTGCTATTCTCGCCTTTTCTGACACCTTTTTTGACCCACATTGGGCGCCAAAATATATTTCTTTTGGAAGAACTTAGTGTTTGGCTAAACTTTTTTTACTCAAGTCGCATGAAAAAAACTCAAACCAGTAAAAGCATAAGTAGTTAAGTACTCTAATGTCATTAACTACAGGCGAAAAATTTATATCGAAAGCTGCTCTTCTAAAATTTGCAAAAAAAGTTCAAATTAATAGAAAAAATAAACTTTGGTGTCTATCGATGCAGTTTCGCTGTAACTGGCCACAAGGGGCTTGTTTGGTTTATGGCACATTCGATTTCAGTGTTCAGACTTCTGTGGGAGGCCAGAAAAAATGGCTTCAGATCATCAATCTCTAACTAGGGTTTTATAACTAGGGTTAACTAGGGTTTATTCATTCGAGGGGTTGGGCTTTCTTCATTTAAAGGGCACCGACCCAGACATGGAAGTCTTATTTTTGCGTTAACTTAATAGTTAAATAGTTTTTTATGTGGTTTAAAAACTAGGGAACCTAAAGTTTTGCTTTACTCTTGTCAAATTAAAACTCTTTGTGTGGTATTCAAAAGTGTTCGAAGTTGATCATTAACAGCCAAATCAAAAGCTAAAATTTTTTCGGTCTTATTCTTCACACTAAATCAAAAATTGAGCTTTGGGCAAAAAGTTTTCGAAAACTCGTTTAGCCATTCACACTTCCTAAACACTGACTAGAATTTGTTTTCGTTTTTCATTTATTTACCAGTTGTCAAATTTGAGCCCATATTTATTTCTAAACGTTCTTTAAAAGATCCTAAAAGAGGAGAACATATCAAGAATTTTACGCTGACCGCAAAACTACAATCTGATTTCAGGCAGGACATATTAACATCTTTTTCGGAGAGGTTAACATCTTTTAAAATGACATTCTTTGAAAATTTAATTTAAAATTCTCAAGGCAATTTGATATTCGTGACTTTCAAAGTGATTTTGAACGAAAACTACTAAAAAACTGGGGTTTCGAAAACAGAAAATATACAAAAATGTATGGGAAAACTCATGTTTTAAAGAAGTTTTCGCCTGTTTCCACGAAAACACAGTTTTGAGTTCGGTGTGTAGAGTGCAATACGAATTAAATTAGTGAGCAAGTCTTTCAGCATCAATTTTACACTTTGACAACAGGCGGGAACGGTTTCTTCCTTCGCAAAGGATTCGCCAACGGTTTATACAAAGGAAAGTGTTACATTTTCCATGAGCAAATTCTCACTTTGACGCTTGGAATGGCATGAAATTCGAAAATCGTTCGAAATCAAGATGTGGTGAGAATACGTGCGAAACCATCGACCTCAAATCAGAGACCCAGCGCCAGATACACAATGGTGTTTCCGGTTCTGAGCTTGGAAGCTCTCTGAAGCTAGCAAGCACACTTCAACGGCCGCACAGGGGACCTTGCAGATTAATCGTAGTTTTTTTGTTATAACAATCGCGAATTTTCACCTTTATCTTATCTAAGTTCAGATGAAATTTTAACCCGGTTAATTTTTTCGGTAACCGGGCGACGACCCAGTCTTGGAACTATTGGGGTACTGGTAGCTTTTTCTGCTTAGCTTGGAGACACAGAACAGACACAGCGACGCATACTGTATTCTGTTCCGCTTTAAAGGCTAACTTGACACTGACATTTAACAGGAACGAAAACACAAACTCAAAAATCCCAATCGAACACGTATGACATACGAAGACAGTTCTAGTTTTCTATTTCCCAAAATATCAAAAGTGACAAGTCTCCGCCGGTCATAATCCATTAAACCTGCAAATCCTCAACAAAAAAAATTATTTCAGACAATTTTGATATTCGTGGACAGTTTTATGGCCGGCCTTTTCGGTTCGTGTGTCGTCGGGAAGCATTCTGGGCTATCCTGAAACTAAATGAGTTTTCTTGAAACTAATTTGACAGTTCCTCTCAAGCACGTTAAGTTGAATAAATGTCATTTGTCCCCTGTAGAATAGCTTTGCTTAACTAATACAGCGCCAGATAAACTTCAAAATCAAGAAAAACGTGTTTGGGTGTTTTGATGTACAGGCCTAATACGGAAGAAGAAAGCCCTGACAGATCTGTCATAAAGGCACAGTTTTCTTTTCCTTTTTCAAATCACAGATTGTTATAAAGGTGTTTGAAAATTGAAAGATTTTCCAGCCCGACGTGCAATTTCTTTTCAACTGCGGACTTTAACTCACAGCAAGCTAGAGCCGTTATGCAGCCCATAATGTGTGTCATTGAATCTCCTTCTCCACTCGACGTTATGCACACAGCGCTAAAATCGCCCTAAGGGCTTTTGCCTCAACATGGTTTTTTCTTTATGACACTTTTATATCATACACTACTTTTTATACGTGGAATAGTGGAGTATTCTCGAACAACTGCCAGTAGTACAGATATATAAGTGGCTCTTCTCTTTCGCTTGACTTTGGGATTTTGTAATGCGTACCTACATCGAGGGCGCCGGTAGTGAATATCCGACGAAATCAACCAGTGAGTAAGTGCTACATTGTGTACTCTGAAATTACAGTCCCTAAAACGTAGGACCGTTGCTGATGTTATTGTCATTTTTTTACATTTTATAAGAAGTGCAAATTTTTGAAAGGGCGTGGTCCAACCGCCCTAATTGCAAACTATCAATTATAACGCAGATATTTCCAAGTGACGCTTAAATGTACGTAAATATGCAATTTTTTGGTTCAAATTCAATATTTTTGAAAAATCGACCCCTAAAAGTGGGCGTGGCTAAAAACTTTGCATGAACGAACTTTAGAACAAAATCTCGTTTATCTTACCGGCTACTTTTTTTTATTCTTTCCCAAATAAGGCTTAAGGCCAGTCGGAATTACGGTTTTCCTGGAAGTTTTTAGGTTTTTCTTCAATTTTGACTCCAAATGTGGGCGTTGCCAAAAGTCTTGTATCAACAAAATGTAGAACTATGTGTTTTCCACATAATATATTTAATAATTTATATATTTTCGATTTGAAACAAAAATATTGAATAAAATTCATTTGAAAAACTAACCTTTAAATCGATGCCAAGCCCACTAGGAGAGGTAGAGCGATGAAATTTTTAGTTTTTGTATCTAACAATAAACAGGAGATAATAAATACCAAATTTCAGGCTTTTAAGACGTCTTACAGCTTTGAAAGCTCTGGAGGTAGTTGCACAATTACACCGGTTGTAGGCGTGTCTGTGGGCGGATTTGAAAGATTTGTACATATGTACTGCTTCGGATAACAATGAACCTATGTACCAAATTTCAGCTCCCTAACTTAAAATTTAAGGCCCAAAAACATGTGACATACAGACAGACAGACGGACGGTCGGACGGACATGGCTTATTCGATTCAGAATTCGATCTCGATCATATGCCCTAAAGGTCTTGGTGCTCTACCATTATTATTTCACCGTGTTACAAACTATGTGACAAACTTAATATATACCTCTTATCCTATGGGATGGGGTATGAAAAACAGTCTGTTTGAGTGGAACGTCGGAAGTCAGTTTAATAAATGAGCTTAAAATACTTGCCTGTTGTTCTCCTTATTTATCAAGGTGTGTTTTCTGGGACAAGGTGTAAATATATGACATAAATTCACACAAAATCCCAATCATCCTGGCCCCTTATGCTGCAAAGTAGAGGTTTCACGCACATGTGCTAGAGAACTTTAAAGCTACCCATCTACACAGTTCCAAGGGCATACAAAATCTAATCGCATTGGTTGCAGCGCATTTTCCTTTCTTCCTAGAATTGGGCAATTCAATAGATGTCTGCGAAGTTAGGTCGTCGTTATAAGAAAAAATGCCAGTCTTCAAATGTAACCCGATTTAAAAGTTTCAGCCCCCCAATTCGAACGCATTGTTTGTCACAGAAAATCCTTAATTTAATCAAAATCAACTGAAACACTTCTGTACTCAAGAGCCCTAAGTAAGAAATCATGTAGCTCTGAATATCAATCAGCATTACTTAAAATAGATTCTAGACGGCGCGCGGCGGAGCACGTAGAACCATTCGTATAGTCCATATTGATTGCGCTTTCTTGCTGATATGAAACAAGGCTATACCAAAATCCTTCTTCATTTCACCATCTCAATGAACAGAGACTTTTCTTTCAAGTCGTTCTCAATGCGTAGTTTTATCTTCATTATTTTCCACACACTTCCTCGCTCATTATTCCAATCGTCATACACATTATGTCCTTGAATTTCACACTTTATGCACACAGAGTTCCTTTCATATCGGGAGTATGTACGATATTGGCGCACGTTGGATATCATCAAATTAGCATCATATTTGCTTCTTTCGGTTTAAGTTCAAATAAGCCACGGCATGTGTGCACGACTTGCTTTGAAGCGTGGGTGGCGGTGTCAGCGAAATGTATCCTTATTGGATTTCTTTGAGAAAACCAGAAAGGATATGCTCGCGCTTGGCATGAAAGACAAATCCACCTACGTAAGGCAAGCATCCTCCCTGACAGGTGAATGCTAATGAGGTGAGCGACTCCTTTCAAAATGGTTTGAAAATAAAGATGAGAGGTTATCAAAAGCGTACACAGGTGTTTTTCCAACTATTTCGACTTCAAAGTTGTTTTTGACACAAAACTTCGGTCTCGTGATATGAAAATTAATTTAAACGCAAATTTACTCGCAACATTGAATTTTATTGAGATTGGGGATATACGTGAGTACTTTAAGGTAAAATATGTTATGAAGCTTCTTAGTTACGCATATGTATGCAAGACATGCAGGCTTACGTATCAATACTGAAAGAGCTCCTTATCCCGCACCGGCAATCAATGGAACACTTGTTTGCGTACTTTATGTGCATTTCACATGCCAATGCCATAGACGTGGAAATTAAGTGTAAACAGTAAACACACAGTGCGTACACAAAGTGCAAACCAATTGTAATCGACGTTATCCGCCCGCCTCTGCATATAAATCGCATTGATTGAGAACAGACACAGACATCAGCACATCAGCAAAAATACTTCAACGCGGCACTGTATCTATATTTGCGTATATGCGTTCCATAAATGATGTTTCAACACGATACTCCTGCCTTTTTGTGAATGTTCTGAATTGACATTCAATGGCAAATGAAAAATTGCCTGACTATTAAAATCAAATCAATGAAAAATGATGCGGGCAAAAAAAACATTTTTTCAATAAGTTTATTAATAATTTTTTTTCCAAAATATGTGTAAAACAATATTGTTTTAATATTAAAATGTTGGGACAATAAAAAATATTGGATAAGGGCTTAAAAATAAAATATTAAGATTTAAGAGAATTTAAATTTGACTCATGAATCCATAATATATTTTATAAATGCACAAAATATCAATATTAAAATGCTTTTTAACATGCGCACAATTTATAAGTGGGGACAGTCATATAGTGGCCTTGTAGTCGAGAGTTAAAAGAGCTGTGAAAAATGCAACAAACGCATGCACCTTTTGAGAGTTTTTTTTCATGTAAGCTATCCATTTGCAGCGCAATTGTATGAGTTTTATTTCAAACTCAACAACTTTTCTGCATTCACTAGCTTATACTGAATATCCTTTAATTTAGGTGTCCTCTTCCTGTCCGCTCCTACAGTTTCTAGATTGTCAGATCAGAATATTTTCCGACAGACTCATACCCCCAAAAAAAAGTCAGCAATAACACTCAAAAGCTGCGAAAGAAAGGAATCTTAGCCCTTGACAACCTGATATGATATGAATGGATATGAAACATACCTTCAATATAGGATTGAAAACTGCGCATTCGTACACTTAACAACGGTCGAGAGGTATAACTTTTAAGGCTTTGGCGGTTTTTAGACATAATTTTAAAGGTTTTGGGATATACCGCGTTAAAATAAAGTATGAGTGCAAACCGTACTCACCCCGAACTTTTCGCTTAAGTTACATTAAGCGTGGTCACCGGGAAACTGCCTAAAAATGCTTGTGGCGATTAGCACTACGCAAGTTGTAGCGGTGCGTATGCGGTAATGCTGTCTCGTTCTCTCGTTGTTGTGCATCAGGTGGCTGAGAGCAAACAGTGCTCACTGTGTCGCTGGGGCTGGTTAGCCAATTCGCAATCGACGGTGATGAGCCGATTATTAGCCGGTCGAGAGGTATTTCACAATCGAATAAATCGACGATTGCTTAAAAGCAACGGTTTTCGATTCATTCGGTGTTGTTAGAAACAAAAACAATCGAATAACTATTGAATTTCCTTTGATTGTGCAAAGAGCAGGAAATGTAATACATATTTTTTTCGCTAAAGTCTGTCAAATAAAACTCATTGTTTAGCTGAAAAAATACTTAAGTCATCTTCTTAAAGCTTAAAATGCAATACCCCAGCTACTTATTTACAACAAAGAATATTAATTCTTCATTACTTTATCGCAATTTTAACACCTTTTCTTACCGCTTTCGATGTTTGCAATTTAAAGACAAAAAGCCTTTGTGCCATATCTTCTGGTAAAAGTTCTGGTACTTTCCTGGTTCGGATTCGAGGGAGAACTCTTGAACGTTCCAACTGTCTAGTTGCTTCAACTGTTAAAAGAACACAAATTCGTATTGAGCATAATTTTACCTAATTGTGGTGTGCGTTGGCACTATGAAACTCCACAGCACAAGAACGACTAATGACTGTTTCACAACAAGCACGAGAGTGCGATCAAGAGCCTCGGGCGAATTGTCAAAAATTTTCAGCCAATGGCACAAATCACAGAACATAAGATTATGCCACATTGAGAAAAAAATAGTACACTTACTGCGTCGATCGTCATTGGATGCCAAGCAAAAAAAAAATGCTGATCTGTGATTGGCCAGCACCAGATTGTTGTGTAAACAAACGGGCTTTTTTATACATGCATGGAAAGTGACAGTTCCATCCTTTGGCGTCAGATTTACAGTTAGGTCTATCTATATTCTTTCATTCATAAATCAATGGCAACGTATGGGTATGGGAAGTTTCACAATGCCGGCGTTATCGCTATCTCGCACGCCCGAAAAGTTTTCCAATTTCTCCTTTTCGAAAAATTGGAAAACTATCGCCGAGCTCGACGAGTTCTGTCATTCGCTGTTGTGAGCTGTGAGACGCAGTTGAATAGACATTTATTTTCGAAGCTAATAATTGTTTTGAAGAATGAACCATAATGTGTCTAGTAAAGTCGATAAATTTTACTAATATGTTCTGTTCTGTGACTTTGCAATCAAAACAGTCGGTGCGGTTTCTCACTTTTTTTATGTATCAACGAACGATAACGGCTCTGGTTTGACCCTGACAAGCTTGTTTGAAGGTAGCAGGCAAGCAGTTTTTTGACAAAAAAATCAACCAACTCTTCAACACACAGTTTAATTCAGTTGAAAGTTTTATGTTCAAAATCAAAATCTTTAGATTTTTCAAACGATAATTTAACTATCAAATTGGGTACACACCACACGGGTTGATTTAGTATAAAATTTGACATTTGTCTTAACTTATGATGCGCTAAGCTCTGTATTATGCGCTTAAGTACAGGGACAAGCAGACGCCAAGATAAACGGACAAATGTCGAACAGAGGCCGACGATACAATAGCAACAGAACTCGACCTTTGTATTATTTTCGCCAAAGTACCAACTGATAATTCTACCTGATTCTCGTTCTTTACAGAAAAGTATAAAGTACTTTTGGTGTTAAAAGAGTGTGTGACATAGTCACGTCAATATTGAAAGCTTACCGCTTTTCTGAATACCATTTCGTATGGTTAAACTTGTTTTATATATTAGTCTTCATTTAAACTTACACATTTATGCAGCTTGTAAATGTATAGTTTTCTGCAATGCCTTAAAACATACATAACCTCTCGGAAATCGAAATATGAAAATCACGTAAAATGACTGTCAATCTAAAACATTATCATCCTTAAATATCAACGCAAACTATAATGCACAAATGCAGAATAGACCTTTTACCACGGCTGTCAAAATCTGACGTCTTTCACATTTTTCGACCGCGGGATGCCAGGCAAATCGCGTTTTTATATGAGAAAATTCAATAGTTTCTGTAGAAGTGCGAATTATTAATAAACTACTTAACCTGGAGCGTGCCAATAAGAAAAGAAGTAATTGTGCTTATTCCGTTCTTTAAATTGACCCAAAATTTTTTTTTAATAAAATAAGTGCAAAATACCGAAAAATTAT
This sequence comes from Neoascia interrupta, assembly GCA_947623515.1. Lineage (NCBI taxonomy): Eukaryota > Metazoa > Arthropoda > Insecta > Diptera > Syrphidae > Neoascia > Neoascia interrupta. Next base: position 43,877,239 of record OX392462.1, on the reverse strand, counting down.
TCCGAAGATGTGATATCCTTGAATCCGTGTACCCTTTTGTGGTCGTATACACTGTTTCTACAGCACAAACAACACTTTTCTAATCCTTTCCGTGTTCCAATCCGTTTATCTGTTCGATTTCTATCCCAAATCGAAACGTTCTCTCGGATTTCCAACCGAAAAGCCCAAAAGTATATTGCAAGTTACAAGAACTTGACAATTCTAAGAATTGGAAGCATCACTTAGGAAAAGCATGGCAAAATTCCATACTACAGGAAGGAACTTACGCTGTATCTGGTTCTAAAGTCATATCATGTGGTTTCGAGAATTGTGTTTACGCTACCTAGGTACAGTTTTGTGTATTGAAGTACATTTACGAGCTACGAGTATAAAAAAGTTTTCTAGTAGAAATGATTATAAGGAGATGAAGGACAAAGATGACGGACAAAGCATTTTTAATTAATTTGTGTTTTTCACATTATTAGCAAAAAAAAATCATTCCAATTCCACTGAAAAATAAAAACAATTTTTCAGCCAGAGCACAAAGTATTGTGCACAAAAGTTTACCAAAGTGGCAACACTCTTTCCTCAGCAAATTTCCATGAATCAGCTCAAAAATAAAAACAATTTTTCAGCCAGAGCCAAAGTATTGGGCCCAAAAGTTTACCAAAGTGGCAACACTCTTTTCTATGCAATTTCCATGAATCAGCTGGAAAGTGACAGAAAAGATCTTTTTCGCAGCAGCTGGCTAACAATTTGTTTCAAAAGGTGGGTTCTCTCCGAAAAAAAATTAAAAACTAACGGAAAAAAGTAAGTTTTTAGTTTAATTTTGTAATTAATTTGTTGCTGAAACATTTAAATGTTAAAGTTTTAACAAAATTTAGAACGCAGCACAGTTTTTGCTGAGTAAATTTTTAGTTAAAAGTTTTTGGCCTTTTGCTTTGCAAATTCTGTGACACAGGAGAGAATTTTCCATTTGGAACTTATTGTAATAATGTGTCGGGCTTTGACTTCTTATTAGAAACTTAAAATTTAAATACTTGGTTGCGTAGTGGATACGGCGAAGAGTTAATAAATAAAGGAAAGCGTACATCTCGCGCAGCGTATTTGTCGAAGGATTCGTGTCGGTCCCTGAATTGCTGCAGGTCGGAAGCAAAAGTTTTTTATGCGAGAAACTCGAACTTGACTCGGTGTTGATGATTGCCTCTACAAATGTGTCAAAATTTTTAAATAATGTCAAAGTTGTTGTCAATCGCGTTTCTGGAGTGAATTATTTCGAAAGTGCAGTGTTGCCTTTATGCCCTGTAGTTGCATTAAAATTTTGGACTTGAAACTACACTGGGGCTCCTACTTATAGTGGCTACTTTAATGTGTTTGTGTGTGTGTTTTTTTAACCTTAACTTAAAAAGTATTCTTTGCCGTGTTTAAAGACCATACCGTCCCTTAATTTATTTTTATTGTTTTCATCAAAAATAACTGAAACTTAAAACAAAGAAGGTAAGTCCAATTCTTTTTCATATTATTGTAAATCAACTTCATCTGGCGTAAATTTGAAACAAGAAAAAAAAAATACACCCGACGGTTCCTTCTCTGAGCTTCCTTTAATCGTAATTCCCGTAGTCAAAAGAAGGCTTTAAGGCCAACCATATTCCTGAAAGGTACTGAACCGCCTAGGGAAAATAGCTTAACACCTCGTGAACTACACCGTCAGAGCTAAAAGGTTTCTTTAAATTACAATACTTTATTAAAAGGTTTTCAAAACTTCGTCTCTGCCGAAAACTTATCTGCGATAAACCTAAATCTTCAACTACCCTATAAATCTCGAAATTAACCATTAAATTTTAAATCCCCTTGTCAATTAGGTAATTAAAAATAAATTGCCTTGTAAAATCGCATTTACCCTTTTCAACCGCATTCACCCTTTTCAGAAACCTCTTTTATGCCACCTTTATAACAGTTTCAGACTCGAACAATCAAACTAAAACTGTCCACTTGACAAATCTGTCACAAATACGTTTTCTATTAGGATTTTAACAACGAAATTATTTTGGCGCTCTTTCGGAACGTCATTGTCGCTCTCTGACTTCTCAGGGCCCAAACGACAACAAAAGGGTCCTATTGAGATTCATAAAAGAAAACTGAAAGTGTCTACGTACAACAGATCTGTCACAAATACGTTTTCTATTGGGATTCTTACAAAGAAAATGTTTTCTCACACCAGAAAAATGTCATTGTTGCTCTTCACTTCTAAGAGCAAAAATGACAACAAAATAGCGCTCCCCTCTAGCACCCGATGTATCAATTAACACAAAGATGAAGTCTCTGCAAATGTCAAATTTTAGTATAAATGTAAGTCAAATCCAAGGTTAAAAAATTTTTAACACCATTGTGCGGTGTCTATTTGGTTTCTTTTTTCTGAGTCTAGTTTCATTAATTTGACTCAATTTTGACATTGTTTTTTTGCTGTTTCGTTTTGACATAGTTTTCTCATATACTCTGTTTTTTGATTTATTTTTTTAGTAATATATTTTCAAGTCTGTTAACTGCAATGCCACTACACAAAAAAAAATATTCTTAGTTCTGTAGCTCTGCGATTTAAAATAAAACGTTTAGAGTTTATTTCAAATCGTATGAACCCCAGAACTCAAGCACTCTACTTTACTCCGAATTAACCCCGAATAAAAAAGACGACAAAACAACCTAAAAGACACCATGTGGTTGCGTATGTGTGTGAGCGTGTTAAGCAAGATAAAAAACTCCTTTTTTGAGAGATATGGAAGTAAAAAATGTCAAATCGGTTTCAGAGTAATGGACTTGGACATTTGCTTTGCTTAGAGGGTCCTGTTAAAATAATATAATATTTTTCCGATGAAGACACTTTGGGATTTACATATTTTTAATCATCTCTCGTTAATCTCAGTTTTATATCCTCAAAAACGTGTCAACAAAAACGTTCAAATTTAAAATCTAGGATTTAACGTTTGACAGAAGAGATATCAGCATCTCCCAAAACCAAAATCGAGGGAGCTCATCCTTTCTGTTGAGAATGGATCAAGAAATGATCTTCTTGATTTTCAGTGAAACGTGCAAATTGTAAAATGTCATATCTTTTGACAGAGAGCAAATATTTTCTTCAATGAAGCACGCTGTAAGAATCCACACAAATTCAGTGACAACAGGGAATTTGTCATCAAACTAACATGAGGATCCCTCACCAGAAAGTAATATTGTGACGTGGTGAGAAGATGTAAAAATAATTGCAGGACTCACTGAACTCACTAAACAAACACACCTAACTGTCATTTCAGTTAACTGACATATCCGAGTGTTAAAGTTCCCCCTATAGTTAGTCGAAAACTATCAATGGAAAACTACCAAGCAGGAAATTTCCAGAACGTATTTCTATAAACACTTGTATGACTGTCACGGACGACACAGTTGCACTGATCAGACTATAAAGAGATAGCCAACTCGGCATAAGAATTCTCTTTTGCCCCCAAGCTTCCACTGACTGGGGACTGCATATGTGTTCTGTGTTTTGGCAGACTACTACACTCTGAGCTGGCGAATGTTTCACACAGACAGGAAATCAAAGGCGAATACCATGACAGGTTCCACTACGTTCCGTATCGTTACTTGTAGGTGTTTTTGCGGGTTTTAGCGGGCAGATGGTTGCAGAGTTGGCTATCTCTTTATAGTCTGATCAGTGACAGTTGTATTCGAACCTTTGAATTTTGAATATCGAGAGTTAAAGTAAAAAACAATTGAATTGAAATAAAGTCTTGAGTGGCGCAATTGAGTGACTAAGGGCCGATTTCACAGTCGAAACTTAAGTATAGGTTCTGACCGGAGATGGCAGAAGTGTGACTTTTTTGAATTTCCTACGTTTTTTCCGTCTGCTACATAAATGAAGTAGTTAACGTAGTTAAATGTATTTGTAGTAGTTAAACGTAGCAATTAGACGTCAAAATGGCGTTCTCAATGTCAACGCAACCACCGAATTGTTAATTCAAATTGCTTTTTCAAATTTTGAGGCTGTAGACGCATCGCCATTTGTCTTTTATTAAATTTTGAACTGATTGATTTTGCTCATACGCTACACATTTGGCTCTTTTCACGACCTTCAGTGTTTTCACCCGGTTATTATTCTTTAATTTTTTTTTTGAAATTTAACATTTTGACGTGTAACAAATTTAGGTAGTTAGCGAAACAAATCAGAGGCGTAGTTTATTCAATTAACTACGCGCAGTTAATCGAGTAGATTACCTGGCGTATTCTACTCTGCCATCTCCGGTTCTGACACTTTACTCACTCAGGATGAAATTCCGTTTTCACATTGACTTTTTTTCAATCACACAGTTAAGTCACCAACCTTGGCGACTTAAGTTTTTCACAAAAAACATCGCAAATTATTTTACTTTTGATGAAAAGCACATTAATGTAACAATTACGAATGGAAAAAGCTTAAAGCCAAACGTCGCACTGACAATTTTTATTGAATGTTTCAAAAATTACAAAACAAAATTGTTTCGACAGCATTTTCTAGGATCTTACGGCTAATATGCCTAACCGAAAGCGGAATCGGAACGGAGGCTGAGTATTGAAGCGTTCTCAACTTAAGTTGCCACTGTGAAATCGGCCCTAAGTGACTTGAACTTGTATAAGTCGCGCGTGATAATTAAATTGTTTCGTTTTGTAATTATAAAAGTGAAATTGAGTTATATTCCACAAACCCCAGGCAAAAATATTCCAATATAAGACCCCCTCCCTATCACCCTAAAAGATTTTACGACAACACTCATTTTCACTTAAAATGTAACATGAGGAAGCCGCTTTGTTGGTTTAAAGTCTCAGCCCTTACGAGAAGTCAAAATATGGCGCAAAGTCCTTAAATTAATGCTTTCATAAAAAAAAAACAAATTTTTACTATCCATCCTCTAATTTATGGTCTATGCTGCCTGCTTAGTTGACTTCTCTGTTAGGGACCTATTGTCTTGTGCTTCTTTTGTAATAGGACAATTCCTTTAAAATTACGGCCATTAACATAAAATATTTGAATGAAACAAGTGCTTTGTTAAAATGTCCTTAAAAAAAAACGAAAAACTGACTGCACAACTTATCTATTCGCGTTCCACTGACGAGGGAAGCTATAAAACTCATATAAAAGACGAACAGATTCTTTTTCATAGCTTTGTCATCCGGCGTCCTTCCTGCGAGCTGTCATCTTTCGTTTCCTCCAAGTATCGATTTCCTCCTCCCAATATATATATGTACGTGTGTGGTGCCCGGAACGCGCCACAGTTAGAGGATGGGAAACTTTTTTACAACCTCCAATCGCAGATACGTGCAGAGCGAACAGGCGACGCGACGCATAGAAGGCGCAATTGTATTTCACAGATACGATTAACCTACATGCTTATTCCAGCACGCCGAGCGTCGCTTTGTGCGGTGCTGCCTCTTTTCGGGCTAGAGTGCTGCGTCTAATGCGAATAAACTCATTTAAAAGTGTTCGCCCGCCAACTTACCAGGGATGTGAAGTGTATATCGTGCAGGGATGTAGCACACAGGGAGGTAAATGCGAAAATGTCGTGTCGTTGGCTGGTAAAATATTAACAAGCTGCACTGTCACTGTTGCTCCGAATCATCATCATTGTGCTCGTCATGCTCGTCACCATCGTTTGCTGGATCTGTTTTACGTGACTGTGTGCGGGACATGGGGGCCAGGATAATGTCTGGCTGAGATTAAATTATGATGAATTAATTTATTTTTTCCTGCGGCAGTGCCGAGCACTTTTGCCAGTCTCTCTATTCTCATGGAAATTCATTGTAATGCGGTCGGATTTGGTTATTGATTTCCTGAATATTGTACTCATGGTATTTGCGTTGGCATTTCGGAGTATGATGTGCCTTTTGTGAGCTATAGCTCGCCGCACCGCCCTCGGAAAATTCCCTAAAAATCTGCGGCACATTTACATCAATTATTTCCGCCCGAAACCTTAAAAATTTTAAATGGAAAAGAGCCTAGTGAATGTAGGGTGGACTATACTAAAAATGGAGGTCGTCCCCCGGTCGGTCCTCCCACATTTGCGATTAAATCTTGTTTTTCATTTTTTTGGAAGATTACCATTTTTTTTTTGTTGCTGCTGAAAATTATGCTCGTCGGTATTGTTAAGAAGATGCTTATGGGGCAGATGATTTCATGATTATCACATACCAAAGCCTTCACGGGGTGTAGTAGCCCCTAGTAGTATATCCTTGGATTCTTTTATGGACAAAGTTTTATTAGAAAATTGACAGATGATTTTGTTTTTTAGCTTTATTGCGTGGCGTGGTGTTTTTTTCTTTTTTTTCTTTTATCTTTTCATAAAGAGGCGGTCGAGTTCTTCGGTGTGGGGTGGTTTTATAAATTTTTGCCAAGCCCATAGAGATGGAATAAAATTAGCTTATTTGTGGCCGTAAAGCATGTTGACTTGACCAAGTAATTGCTAATGAACTGTAAAATGGTAAATAATTCATTTGTGAAGATGTTTGGGCCGAAAACAAAAGGAAAACAAAAACGACTCGGACTTAGGTCCCCCGCTGGCAAAAGGGAAAAGGTTCGAGTACTACTGTTGTTGTTTTGTTTCCGATAAGGCCAATCCTTTTCAAGTGCTCTCTTTGCTCTGGTATATAGGGGCTCGAAGGACGTCTTTAAATATGAATGTGGAGAGCGGAAAAAGGTATAGGGATCCCGTATCCTTGGAGGTAGATCAAAATACATAAAATTAGTTGGTTCTTAATAACACTTGAGTACACGAGACCAATGGGTTTTGTTGAGTTGGATGTCATTATGATGCCATGAAACGAGAAATGCGTTTAAGTGGCTTCAAGGGAAGTGGGTTTATGCCTGCCTCGTGTGAGTGTTTAACTATACAAGAAAGTAGTGGTCTTTGAAGTTTTAAATTGTCTTTTTTTTTTGTAACACTATCAGAACTGTGTTGTAGCGTGCTTAATGCAAGCAACATCTACAAGCAGAAATATGCCAAGCAATAAGTGCTTACACAGGCTCATCAGTAAGTGTAGGTGTTAGTGGTTAAGTCATGCTAGCACCATACATAAAACAGAAAACATATATTAAAGCCAGTGTTAAACAATAAAGTATAAAAAGTAACATTACTGAAAACAATTATTACAGTTCTTTACGCAGAGCTTCAAGCTTAGCTTTGTCAATGTTAAAGTCGACTCGACTACTGTAAGTATTATAAACAGAACACATGCGACTAATCGGTTCGTGCTTCCGTAATTAATCCTGTGCCTAAGAACATGCAAAAGCGGCAAGCAGCAGAGATTATGTGATCCTCCGCGAAACTGGACTTTCACGGATGATAGAAGATCAGGTGCGTCAAAGGGACCTAGTGTAAGTTGATGAATAAACATCAGCTCACTGTTGGTTCTTTGCAAGTTAAGCAGTCTTAGTCGTTGGCTGTATGGGGAAGGTTAAAAGGGTCATCCCTTGGCAGGTATCTTAAAGCAAAACAAATGAATCTTCGCTAAATTGCTTCGATTCTGTTTCTGTAACACGACTGCGAAGGATTCCATACTTGCGAGGCGGACTCAAGGTGGGGTCGAACAAAACTACTGTAGAGGGAGAGAGTGACATGAGGGTCACTAAATTGTTTTGACCATCTTTTTATGAAACCTAACATGCAGCCGAACTTGCTAACGATGTAATTTATGTGTTCAGAGAAATCTAAGTTAAAATAAAGGAAACACCAAGGTCCCTAAAACTTAGAACGCGGCAAAGAGTGTGTTCATTGCTGAAATAAACGTGTGCACGTTCTTTTGAAAACGTCATAACTTAACACTTAACTGGGTTGAGGCTGAAACTATTTTTGCACCACCAGGAAGCAAAACTTGTCAAATCGGACTGAAGGAGGACATGGTCAATTGATGATTTTTTGACTTTAAATATTTTCATATCGTCAACATATGCAAGTACTTCACTAAATTCATTCTCATGGAAGCATTCTATAAAGCTAGTATGAAGAGGAGGGGGCCTAAGTGACTACCTTGAGGGACACCTGACAGTGAAGGCTAAGTTAAGAAGTAACCCAACTACCCAACGAAGAAAATTTTGAAACGAAGCCAAGAGCTGTAATTTTAAACCCTATTATTTCATGCGAAATTAAGTCGAATGCCTTAGAAAAATCTGTACAGATGCACTCAACCGTAGAGCCGTTCTCAACTGCGTTGGAGCATTTACTGTAAAAGGAAAGTAGGTTAGTAATTGTGGAGCTATTTTTAACAAAGCCATGCTGTTCTTTTGGAAGGATGTTACGACAAAAGAAAACTACATACCACTTGTTCGAGTAGTTAAGGAAAAGATGGAAGTTTAACAATCGGCCTGTAGTACGATATTCACATTTATTCCCTTTTTTGAAGACTGGTAGTCTAATCGTTCTTGTAGTATTTGATACAACTATCAAATACTACAAGTCTTCACGAGATGCCCAGGCTTTCTTAAAAGGTGCAACGACTAATTTTATATTATTTAAAACATCTCCCGTGTCCGGTTGAATGCTATTAAATTTAATTATTTAAAATGAAATTTTGCTGAAACTATGGCTTTAATGTGTTTTCTAAAAAAAAGACCGTCAAGTATGAAGACGTACGCGGAGCGATCCGTCGGCTTTTGTTGTAAGTGAGGCTTACCTAACCTTTATTGAATACTTCTTCGCAGTGGAGTATGCTGTTCTTATAGTGGGTGATTTTTTTAGTTTTGTCACTTAATAACTAGTAGCATTCAACTTTTCTTTTAATTTTTTTATATTTTTTTTTCTTAAAAATTAACTTATAAACTTTTTGTTTTATTTTAAAGCTCTTGTGTTGGTTAACGTTCATGTGGTTGTGCCTGCGTCAAATTTGGCTGATGAAAAATAAGTGACCCAGAAGCTACGATAAAGGCATAAGTTTACCGTAGAGCCAAATAAAATTCGTTGGATTTTTTCATCCTTACATATGGATTTGGGTGTCCTGATTCCGAATATGCTATTTAAAATTGTCGGCCTTGATTAGTTTAGAAATTATAGGCAAAAAAAGTTCAAAACGAGTGCAACTTTAACATACACAGTGGTCACAGTCGCCTGCCAGACAACTGGCACCTACCCTTAGCGGAGCGACGAAGTTGCGTAAGCGGCTAAACCCTGCAAAAAAGAGAGTTGAAATCCTTTAAACCCGCAAAGCGAGCCACCTTAACACTGTTGTCTCCAAAAGCATTATTTTTTCCAGAGAAACTTGTCAAATTTCCATTGCATATTCTTAGGCAGAAAATTTAACTATAATATGAGCTACTTTGTATGGAAAAATTGAAGCTTTGAATAGCAATAACAAAAATAAGACCGACAATTTTTAATAACATATTCGTAATAAGGACACTCAAATACATATTCTAGCGTAAAAATAAAAATGAAATTCCACTTGGATTACGGTAAACTTGATTCCCATAAACTATTTCAAAAATGCTTCGGTTTTTTTTATTTTAATTTAAAAAGATGGACTACGTTCGGCACATTTTTAAAATTTAAAATCCATGAAACAGCAACTTAGATTTTTGCTCTGCGGTTTTTTTTTTGCTGCGTTCCATTGGCCACTTTTCTTAAATTCTGCGGACATGGATATCTGAGACAGCGGTAAAATATAATGTTTTTTATTTCGGTGGCTTAAATAGATTTTTAAGGATAAAGGTTGAAAACGGCAATATTGAAACTTTTTAAATGCAGTTAACTTGCGCTGTAAATGCTTCACACTTCAGCCAAATTTAAATTAGATCGTCTTAACCGCCCGTTTACAGACTAGCAATTTTTAAGAAATTGTTTTCGAAAATATTTTTATGTTTTTGAGTCAAATCTTCGAAGTTTTTTAATATTCCAAGTTTGTTTTAGCTTTACATAAAATCTCAGAAGATTGGCTTTGCCCGTATTTATTTCAAGGCTATACTTTATACCGTTAGGGAGCTAGAAAAGGAGACATGCCTTCTTTTGACCTTTTTCTAATTTTTTAAATTTCAAATCCATAAAACAAATATTTTGAATCTTTTTTCGGTCCCCTTTAGACTTTTTCAAATAGCGCAACTATCTGCGCTAGCATTGGATGTTTTTTTTTTAATTCTATGGCCAACGGTGATTTGCGAAAACGGTAAAACAAGCTCCTTTTTTATTTCGTTTTTTAAAAAGGATTCGAAAAACATAGGTCAAAACGGCAAATAGAAAACTTTTTAACGCAGCTTGCTTTGCCTTTGTATGCTTTGTACTCAAGCTAAATCTGAACAAGATCGCTTTTACCGTTAAGATAATAGAAAATTCTAAAAAATAGCCTTTGAAAATACTTTTCTTCTCTTTTTGAGTTAAATCTCAGAAGTTTTTGAAACTTTTAAATTCTCTAGAATTTTCCTTAAAATTTTGGATAGTTTCTGATACGTGTGATTTTTTTCATATGATTGGTCCAAATAAGACCAAAGATAAGGGAGAGGGGGGAGGGGTGCACACACGTTTTTTCATGAATTTTTGCAATATTTTTTTCGAAAATACGTTAAAACGGCAATATTTAAACTTTGTCTTAAAAATATGACTTAAGCCTTTAGTTAACTCTGTGTTTTTAAATGCGTGTGCTTAATATTGGCTTTGTGCACTAAGCGGTTCAAAAGTTATGGGCTCAAACACTTTGAAAAACGTCACCCATTTTCAACTCTTCATGTTCCTGAAACTTTTTAATGTATTCAAAAAATTTAATTTTTTCATTAAAGTTTGGTATCTACTTAACTTTAGTTTCGCTCTTCTTGTTCTTAGCTGCTTATCTTCTTAAAATAAGTATTGAAAAACATTTTATCCATTTTCCAAGAAATTTTAAACTGTAATTAAACCGTTTTTTCCGCTTAAAAAAAATTTCCGGAGTTTAAAAGCACACCAAATTTTTCTACGACTTACCGTTCAGAAGTTACAACACGATTGGACAGACGGACGGACAACGTAGCGAACCATAAGAGGTCCTTTTTCCATTTTTGGACGGACCGCTAAAAAAAATTACAAAGGCATTTGATTTAGGAAGAGGATGGGACATTTTGTGGTGTAGGGAAAGCCCGCATTCTGCAGACGCCCTCCAACTCGGTAGAATTCTATCGAGCAAGGAAGGGAAAATCCCTTCCTTGCTCGAGGGACGGTTTTTGACGGAAAAAAAAGGGACGGTTTTTGACGCAACTCGTAGGGCTATTGTCTTTTTTTTAACTGCCGAATCTCTGCCGAGAAACTTTCCTGTTGAATGTGAATATAGTTCTTTTAGCACACCTAATTTTTTTTCAAATTTGAAGAAGATCGCTGTTACCGTTAAGATACTAGAAGATTTGAAAAAAAAAATATTTGAAAATGGTTTTATGTTTTCGGGATAAATGTCAGCAGTTTTTGAATCTTCTTAATCGGCTTTAAGCCGCGTTGTCACAAGCAACGTAAAAGAGGAACAGAAACAGAATCTCATACATTAGCAACTGAAACCTAGTTTCGCTGAATGCTTTTTGCGTTGCTAATGCATGAAATTCTGTTTCTGTTCCTGTTTCTGTTCCTTGTGATTACGTGGCTTTAGTTTTCCTTATGTTTTTTTTTTAAATAATTTCGGACAGATTTAATTTTTGCCTTATGATTTCTCCAAATAGCACCGGAGGTAATGGAGATTTTCCAATTTAGCGTCCATACCATTGTCATGAGGATGAGACACTATGGGCAAACAACACAAGTAATATATTTTTTGTGGTCAGAACTCAATTTTGTAATTTATGTCGTGTTGAAACCGTTTCATGAACAAACGTCAACAGGGCGTCAACTTTTCAAAACGCATCTTTTACCTACCAAACAGCACACCTAAGTACATGCTACACTTAGAGACCGGGGTCCTGCCATTATTGCTGGACACTCTGCGACTCCACTTCGAATATATTGTCAAAATAACCGATATGGATCAAGGAAGAATACCTAAGCTGATTCTAAGACATATTGTTTCAAGAAGAGGGAATTAATTTCAAAGCTGGGATCGATTAGGGTCTGAATGCGGACTTGAGCTTAATTTAACAATGCAGGATCAGGGTGCAACCTTAAGGGCAAAATTCTACGAGCTATTGTCAGCAGTCGGACGTCATAGATACGAAAGATATGTAAACGATGGTCGGAGCTCCCAACACAGAGTATATTATTCGCAACTTACTTACAAGAAAATTCTTACTTCTTAAATCGCAACTCAACGGACAAAATAGACCTCTTTATTACGATATGCCCTATTTTAAAAGAACTACGCCTAAGGCATTTTGGATCTACAGTGTTGGATGAGGGGAGAACATTAAACATTTTAAATGGAAACTATGGTTGGAGCGCCTTGTACACCTGAAATGCCTTAATGTTTTTTAAACTAATAAAAGTTTTTAATTTTGAAACCGATTTAACCAGTTTTGCTGTATGAAATGCTCAAGTTTAAAGTCTGTATTTGAAATTTGTAAATTGGTCAGAATCACATTTTATGTAGGGAATTTAAATGTCAATATTGACCAAACCTAAATAGACTTGTAAATTTATTGTAATTTTTTTTATAAACCTACTTTTTATGAAGTCAAAAAAAGTCCTTACTAACTAACGTCAACGGGGCAAGACTGTTGCATTTCTGTCAATTGCAAAGGTGAAAGTATTGTATCCTTGTTAAAAATACTTTTGGCACTGATTTTTGCATTCTAGTTTTCGCTTAATGTGAATACAAAATCTCTTACCTACTTTATTAGTGAAAATTTCGTACTTGAAAAGTGTTTAAGAAATTTAGGAAACTTTCAAGAATCTGACGCCAAAATTTGATTTGAAAAAATAATCTGGCAATTGCTAGATTCTAGCAGGGTAAGAAATACGGTCACTCTGATCTTGAGTCATGTGCACGCTTCATTCCTAGTCGGGACTATTTATGATTTCCCGAGTAATTCCCAAAAATTAATTAAAAGCTGGATTTGAACTCCGCATCCAAGCCGATTATGTCACGGCGCCAAAACATCCGTTTAAATTCATTCCTTTATTAAATTTTTCAACTGCCAGTGCCAGGATTATTCTACAACCAAGCCACTAAAGTGATTGTATTTACATAGAAATGTGGAAATATTTAATCAAAAGAAATAAAGGTTAGTTTTTCCTGGCCCTAACACCCAGCCCAAATACGAACTTTCTACCACTATGTGAACAGCAAAACTTCTTCGCCCACTTTGAAGTTTTAAATCCTTGTTTTACTTCTGTAAAAGTTGAATTTAAAAAGCCTTCGTTACCCTTGAGTAAAAAGGGACATCGATTCGAAATAACTTAAAGTTTTCATCCCCGCAAGGGATCGGTATTCGGCGGCAGTGGGTCAATCAATCTGTCAGTCATTTGGTTTTGCCTTTTGTTCTGTAGTTTTCCTTTTTCCTGGTTATACATCAGAGCCTCTCTATCGTGTGGCATCTCAAGTGTAAGCTAGGATCGTAGAAGAAGCAAAAAAAAAATAATTGGTTTTCATCAAAAGTGTCGGTTTTCATGCTGGAAAAAATCTTCAAACACATTTTTTTTTTAACCCGAATCTTGAAAGGAAAACACCACATACCGAATCCTTTCTATAAACAATTTAAAGTTGAAACCAAAAATCCATCCACCAACCAATTGATAAATGGTTTCTTGTGGTATTAATGGACATCGATAAAATATTTTGACCCAACGGTGAGGAAAATAAATTATTATGCAATGTTTCCTTGGAAAAACCATTTAAGAGATCAAAGGCAGCGTAAATGCTTAAATTGAGAGCTCCGTTCTGCATCACCTTGACTGCGAAAGGTCAGCGGTATTGAATGCCTTCTGCGAACAGTATTAATTCACAAACACATACAAAGGGGAAAATCGTTTCTTTGACGACAGTCAGCTTCATCAGGGACTTCTCGCAGCTATTTCTCAAAGACCTTTTGGTAGTTTCAATTTAAGTGACCTTATGAAATTCATATAAGCCTCAACGAAGCAGTTTCTCAGTTATTATAATTAAAATTTTCCACTTCGTTGATGGTTAATTTTTTAAGTGACTGGACTTTGTGTGCAAGGATTCTTTCCTAGACTCTACGAAAATGCACAGAACGTGCAAGCATGGACTTTATAGAGACTATTTAATATTTTTTTAATATTAAATGCCATATTCACATCGTGACTTGTCATCTGTAATAAAATTTAAAACGCACACAGTAAACTTTCCTGGAAATGAAAATGCAAGGTAATTGCCAAAAACAAAACATTGGGTTCCTTTTTTCCTTTTCATCTGCATGAACGCATAGTTGAGTTCAAATTCGTGGAGGATAAAAATCGCAACACCCATAGTGATGCAGTTTTTTAAGCGGAAACTGATCATTTCGAAACAGTTTTTTGCAATTCACTTGGAATTACTCTTTTTTAAAAATACGTAAGTTGCAGCATCTCATACTTGTACTTTAAACGGACTTTAAGGGACAATAAGGTACAAGCAAGGGCTTCCACGTTTGACCAAACACCTGGAGAGGGTCAGCTTGATAATTGTTTTATAGACTAGGCTAGTGTCCTTCAAGGTTTTCAACTGTCTTCTAATATATTTTCCGTAACGAGCAGTTTGTACCTGAAAATATATTTAAATAAATGAAATTTTCAGGTCGTTGTGCTCACTCCTATTAATCCTAAATCAATGCAAAATGACTTTGGAGTTGATGTACAGAAAGTCCATAATACAAAGGAGGCCAAAAACGACGAGTCTAAATTCGTCTGACCTGTTATTATTAGCCCCAACTGAAACCTCAAACAACTTGCCCATGCTTGACCAGAGTATTAAATGAGTCCAGGCTAGTGTGCTTAAAATTGTTCCTTTGACTTCAATGACGACAGCAGGAAATAATTCTGGGGATGGAGTAAGACAGTTCATTATACTTGTCATAGTATTCTGCAACCACAATAGAATGCCTTTGACTTCTATGAGTAAAACAGTTTCACAAGTTTAAGGCCATATGATGTTCGGTTGTGTACTCACCAAAGGATCGTTTTCTTTACTGAAACGTACTTTAATGAAAATGGACTTAAAAGGATAATAAAGAGTGTTTGATATCCACACGTGTAATAATTTATTTTGGTTGAATTGAGAGGCATTGAAAACGATTGCAATTTATTAGAGAATGAAAATCCTATAAACGTGTATATGGGTTGTACGTAATTTAATATGTGTTTATTACTCTTTATACGGTTATGTATTAAGGACCCTTTGTTTGGCTTTATTTGTTCGTAAGTAAAAGCGTTTTATTCGAGCATAAAAAGTCTCTTTTCTGTGTAATTCCTTTGCCTTATGGGTTATTAATGCTTTTCTGTTACGGTATGTTCACTTAAATGTTGCTTTGAAAGAAAGTATTTATTAATAAAATATGTACCTGGTCTTTCAAAAGTTATAGGTGAGCTGGTAATATTGAAGATATTGAAAATACAGTGCAAAGTTATTAGCCTAGTTTGAAATAACATGGCAGAGTTGGTATTTAAAATGACGGAAATGAGCTGATGCGATAGTATAAATATACGTCGAATTATTAATATTTTAGTATAAGTATTAAGTACTTACTTAATACTAATACATAGTTAAGTAACTAAGTACTTACTTTTTTAATACTTAGTTAGTATTAAGTAGTAGGTAGCATTAAGACAAGCTATGAGGAATAGTCAACAAATTTCGATCCGCAGATTTCCCAATGGGGGAACCTAACTATAGTTTAGCTGCAAGCATTTTTCTTCCCATCGCTTTTTGAAAATAACGGTTCTTCCAAGAAATGAGAATTAAACTAATACATAGCAGAATGTGGCTGATAGTTCTATGTGGATAGGTTAGAGCGGGGCTAGTAGACTCAAAAAATGTATTGCTATTTTTATTTTTTTAACTATGACAGGTACGACAAAGGTTATGTTAGGCTAGGTTAGGTAGGGTTGCTAGCAGCCAAAGCCACTAGCTCGCATAGGCCTACGAGGGCCCTTAGCGTCACCCTTTGGGGACAACCTGTAAGGAATCAAAAATCTTAGTAGGCATATTTATGATACTTAGTTAGCTGAAGTATCCTGAGCTACGAAGAGAAAATTGGCCCAGCCGGAGTCCCTGCTGAACTCCACGATATTTGCCACCGGTATTTTTGCAAGTTCGTCCAGCTCCTCTAAGAAGAATTGTCCTAGAAGTTGCCTGCTGTCACTTAGACATTGGCAGAGAAGGTTTTTCACATCTTCTTCCGCTTCGGGAACATGACAGCCCCTGCAAATGTAGTTGGTGCTAATGATTCTTAATTTTGAGTGAGTGAGTGAGTGAGCTGAGTGCTTTCCCAACAGGTAATGGCCTGTTATCACTCTTGTGGCTATGACCAGTGATGGCCTTTTTAGTGCTATAAGCTTTTTTGACTTGTTGCTGTCTATGGAAGGCCATAACGCTTTTGCATGGCCGCAACTCTGCAGATTATTCCACCTATTTTGGGTTATATTTTGAATGATTGTAGATATTTGGTATGTTTCATAAGAGAGCGGAGGGTGAGCCCTTTTGTCCGCTGTAGTGATACATATATATGAGCCATGTTTCGCTAGCTCGTCATCCAGCGACAAAAGTTAAAGCTCGCATCGAAAAAGTGTCTTTTGGCCTTTATTTTTTTTTTTTTTTTTTTGAATACTAGGATGGACGGAGACTAAAACTCCAAAATCTTTCAAAGATACCAATACGCCCACTATAGCAGGTACATAATACCGAAGTAGCCGATATTGGTTATGCCCGATTTCCACGTGCTAAAAAACCACCCATTTATGAGAGACACTATGAAACTGCCAGAACGCACTTCATAGTAGTAAATTTTCGCTCTCTCATAATACTTCTTGACTACAACTAAGTTAACTTAACAAGTAGTTTACGCTTCCATAGTGTTGATCGCATTGGATAGGTTGCTTTCCAGTGAATGCACCTACTAAGCCGTTCATTAATGCGGCTTCACCCTACGTCGCTAGATCGAAGGGTCTTGTTCTTTGTAGTCGTCGCTCGTTGTTAACATCGTTAAGAGTCTCGTTTAGAGTACGGATCATTTCATTGTTGCAATGAACATGAAGGCGAGCATTAAGCTTTCGAGCGAAGTTTGTTACTTCTTCGCCCACGGTAGCTATTCCTAAATCTCTGTGAATATCGCTATTCCTAATATACCATGGAGCATTCACAATTGCTCTTAGTGTTTTGTTTTGGAAAGTCTGCAACATGGACATGTTGCTCGGCTTGGTACAACCCCAAAGTTGTATACCGTATGTCCAGGACGGCTTTAACACCTGCCTGTACAAGAGCAGTTTGTTATATGTGCTTAATTTCGAAAATCTTCCGATAAGCCAATACATTTCCCTGAGCCTAATCTCGAGCTCGTCACGCTTCTTCTTTACGTGTGGTTTCCACCTTAGTTTAGCGTCCAGTGTCATCCCTAGATACTTCGCTTCATTTGCATAAGGTATTTGTACAGAATTTATGAACAGAGGCAAATTGTTAACCCTTCTGTAAGTGAAATTCACATGCGCAGACTTGTTCTCGTTAAGAGCGATTCGCCAAGTCTTCGTCCAGACACAAATTCTGTCCAATGCTCGTTGGAGGTTTCTCGTTGATGACTCGACTGATTCACCTGTTGCCAGGATGGCCGTATCGTCCGCAAACGTGGCCACGACTGTCTCGTCATCTAGAGGTATGTCTCTTGTGTAGAGCAGGAACAGGGTCGGACCGAGGACGCTTCCCTGGGGTACGCCAGCCCGAATTTGCTTGAAACTCGAGTATTCACTACTACACCTAACACGAAAGAGTCTGCTTTCAAGATAATTTTCCAATATTTTAAACATGTCTTCCGGCAAATTTTGCCGTAGCTTATATTTCAAGCCCTCGTGCCATACCTTGTCGAAGGCTTGCGATACGTCGAGGAAAGCACTTGAACATATTTTTTTCCCTTCTAAGGCTTTTTCGATTTCATGCGTTATTCTGTAGACTTGATCTATTGTGGAATGGTTAGGTCTGAAACCGAATTGATGATCCGGGATCAAGCGTCTTTCTGCAATTATTGGTTGTAATCGCTTCAGCAGAAGTTTCTCAAATACTTTCGATATTATCGGCAGAAGCGATATGGGCCTATAAGATTTTTTATCATTTGCGCATTTCCCCGGTTTAGGAACCAGAATGGCTTCAGCAACTCTCCATTGTCTTGGAACGTATAGAAGTCTAAGAGAAGCGTTTATCATATAAAGTAGCTTGACTAATGCCTTTTTTGGTAGCTCTTTTAATATTTCGCCAGTGATCAGGTCGTAACCCGGGGCCTTATTATTTTTAAGTTTGCTAATTGTCTGTCGGAGTTCAACTAACGAAACTTTTTTCATTCTAAACCTACCAGGTTCCCCGTTGTTGTTTAGAACGTCAGCCAACGGCGGACCGTCGAAAGGCTTGAATGTTTCTTCTAAATGTTCAGCAAACAAATTCGCTTTCTCTTTGTCTTCTCTTGCCCATTCGCCGTTAGCTTTTTTTATTGGTGCCGAGTGGATTATAGGTTTCTTGATATACTTAACTGCTTTCCACAGCGAGTAGTTTGAGCTCCTATCCGCCGACAAGCCTTCGAGGTATTCAGTGGTCTCACGATTTTTAAGATCTTGCAACATTCCTTTCAGTTTGTTAGAGAGGTGGTTCAATAGGGTTTTGAGTGGGGGGGCCCTCGTGCCTTGCCATCTCCTACGCGCTCTTCTCTTTTCACGAATCAATTCTTCGATTTCGAGCGGATATGTTTTACGTACATGCCCGTCGGTGCTAACTGCGTTCTTTTGGGACGAATTGTTGTTCCAAGCAGCGCTCTGAATTGCTTCAATGAATTTGTCAACTGCGGTTTCTAACTCGAAAGGAGTTTTCAATGGCACATTCAAGCCAACACCCTCCTTACAGTCCTTTCTGAAAGCGTCCCAGTTCATGTTTTTGCTAGCTAATCTAGGAGCTCTTTCTATTTTCGCCAGTCTTCCACCCATCTTCAAGATAACTCCTGAGTGGTCTGAGCAAAGATCATAACACTCTTCAATTCGCGTAAGGTATTTGGGGTACCCTTTAGCGATGAAAAAATCGACAAGGTCAGGCTTTTTATTCCTATCGGTTGGCCAATATGTTGGCTTACCCGTGGAGAAAAAGTCCACCCCACGCTTCATACTGTTTTTGTACAGTAATCTGCCTCTTGTTGAATTGCATCGTGAGCCCCAAAAAGTATGCTTCGCGTTAAAGTCACCCCCAATGATAAAATTGGACCCAATGAAGTCATACATACGATCAAGATCGTCTTCCACCAGTCAATATCCTGGCGGGAAATAACAAGATGCAATGTTATAATCTAAGCAGTCAATTTTTACAGAAACTGAACTGATCTGCATAGAGTCTAGCTCAACTTCTGTGTTCTTGAAGTGCTTTATGCAGTTCTTAATGTAGAGGGAGGATCCTCCTCTCGAATTTTGCGAAGGGTGATGTGCGTGATAGTCATTGTAACCTTTAAGTTTGGGTGTAGACCCGTTTTTAAGGTGAGTTTCCGTAATCATGCAAATATCAATATTGTTTTTCCGTAGAAATACTTCTAGTTCGTCTATTTTATTCAGAAGGCCGTTTGCATTCCATGTTAGTATTTTAAATAACTGTTTCATATTCATGTTCTCTTGTAATTTTTTCGAGGCTTAAACTCGAGCTTGCTCAGTTTGTCAAATATAACTTTGTTGATTTTAGTCTGATCCTCAAGTTTCTCCAAGATTACAGCGAGGATCTGAGACACTGCATCTGTTGTGGGCGATCTTGCCTTGCTTTCGTTTGCCGCAACCTGTGCGTATGATTTCGGTGCGACCAGTGGTGGTTTCTCCGCTGCACTTGAACTGGCGCCGCTCTTTTGTGGAGCTTTTACGCCTTTTGTCGACGCCTCCTTTGCCAATCTTCCACTTTTGATCGGCTTTGGCGTCTTTGGAGTCTTTGGCTTAGGAGTTTCAGCAATTTTTGGGCGTCCTAGGCTTTGATTCTGACCTCTAGTATTTTCCTTAAGAGGTTCTCGTCCCTTTTGCAGCTATATGGCTACTTCGCATCCTCGATAGTTCGCGGGGTGGTTTCCGTGGCAATTGGCGCAAACTGCTGGAGCCTTTATGTCAACCTTGCACTCTGTTGACAGGTGTTTTCCGGCACATTTCACGCAACGTGGTTCTTTTTGGCAGTAGGCACTTGTGTGCCTGAATTCTTGGCATCGCTTACACTGTGGTATCAGTCTATTGCCCTTTCGCATGGGTTCGATTTTAACCCTGATGTTAAGTATCATTTTTATTTTATAAATATCGTTTATGCTCTCAGTTCTTTCAAAGGAGAGCATAAAAATTGGAAGGCCGCGTCTGATCACAGTGTCTCTTTCTCCTTCCGTGCGTTGCTTTTCCTTTTTAATGATATTGACGGCATCAATAATTTTAAGGCCTTTATTTTTTACGTCTTTTACAACGTCTTCTTTTGTGCATGATGGGTGGAGCCCCCTTACAATGACTCGCAGTGGTTTCTCGTACTTATTTTGATAAGTATACCACTCGATTCTTTCTGCATTCAGTCTAAGAGACAGTGCGCGATAGGAATCGGCGTTGTCAACATTTACTTTCCACACGTTATTTCGGTGCGAGGTAAGCTTATAGTTTTCTGTTCTCACCGTGTTTGCAAGAAGGTTGCGCAATAACCCAAAGTCTGCTATCCCGACGATGTTTATTGCGGGAGGTGGACGAATTTTCGCTTCTGGATTTTTGGCCTTTTTGGCCTTTATAAAAGTGATCGTTTGACCAACAAAAAACTTTTTAAATACAATTTTTTGTTACTTTCATAAAATCATCTTTAGTAGGCCAATTCTCCACCGTTGCTGGGGTAAGAAGACCAATGCTATGAGTCATGAGGACTCAATTCCCGTAATACTAAACTCTTACTAAAATTTTAACAATCTGGACTAAATAATTAAGGCTTGTTCATTTCCTTTGACATAAAAGTAAAAAATCGCATATCCGACCATTGAAACAGCAGCAACTACTGGTACGAAAGGTCCTTTAACTTTTGATCCAAATTTTTTCATAGCTTAGCCAAAAATTAACCGATTTAGAGTTGGTTTGGACGTTTGTGCATAGTTTCTGAATAGTGCAGCTCTAGGAGTAGGTACTTTTTTTAATTTTCTAGGTGCATACTTTTGGAAGCCTTTAAAAAAGTAAAGAGTCAACTTTCTCCAAAAGGAGTTAGTAAACTAGCCCCGTATAAAGGAAAAGCAAAAAAAATTAAAAAGTCAGACGCTGAAAAAAAATTGAAAAAAATTAAATAAGGACAACAAAAAAAATTAATCACTCTTGCAAAACATTATTTTTTTCTTTTCGAATATTTCTGCAACACGTACACTACAGAGAATGTAAACACACTTAATGCCAGCGAGTCAACTTACCCTGCACCCGACTAGCCCCGCTTTCCCCTACGGACGACATCTTACGGTTTGGATAAATGCAACAAGCATAGTGAAATATTTATGCAACCCCCTGCCATTTTCTTTATTAAACCTTTGCCTTACTAAAAAAAAGTGAAAAGCTTGCTTAAGAAGCTGAATTAGTTTGCTTATGTCAGAATTTTGAAAGCAGAACTATAACCTGATCTATGATATAACCTAATCATTTGGTACGTGTGTTACCCATTTCGTTTTTTGCCTTTTTTAAGGTCAAAAATCGTATTTTTTAAATTTTTTATAATTTGTAATGCAGTGAAATATTCACCGTAGACTCCTAAAACCTTTTAGGCCTAAGACCTTTAGTCCGTGTGTAAACAACTTTTACGCGTTAAATTTTAAGCTACAGAGCTGAATTTTGGTGAGTGGGCTGGAAGTTAAGTCCTTCAGATCAAATTTTAGCTATGTTACAATAGTGCTAGCGCAAGAATTTTTGGTATGTGACATTGTCTTATGTTGAGCTTGCAGATTGTCTTGTTGAGATTGTCTTTGAGCTGAAAAAGTTTGGCCTTTACATTGACCAGGGCCACTTTTTAAGGGATTTTAACTTAAAATTACATGAAGCTGTTTCCTTTTTGCTTAGGCTCGATACAGCTTAAAAAGCAAATTAAAAAACCCGCATTTATTGTTTAAAAAAAAACACGACACAGACAACTTTTAGGGGTTAGAAAGAAAAATATAGCGAGGATGAAAGATTGTATGGTTTTTCGCTTAAAATCTTTTAAGTTCATTTACTAAAATGGTAGCGCAAAAAAATGTTTATAACTTCTGAGTTGTTTCCAAACAAAAAACCCGTTTGTGATCTTTTTTTATTTGTTACCCCTACTATCAACTTTTTGGACCCAAATCCCATAAACTAATTTCACGTTTTCTTTTTATATTTTTAGGATTTTTTATACCGTTTAAAAAGATCGATGGCAATTAAACATCAGTTTAATTATGTTTGATTCTGAGTTGCCCGTGACCAAAAAAGTATAACCATTTTACTCCACACGATGTCTCCTAGAAATCTAATCTATACCGGTGAAAATACTCATTTTAAATTTTCCTACTTTGATCTCTTTTTTTATGGAAACACCCTATGAGAAAACATCAAGACTTCATGTTGGCACCCCAAAGGCACAGCAAACTGTGTATTTTGTGTAAATGGCACGGGGCTCTTTTAAGGTTTGACAGGCCTGTCCTAATAAAAAAAATGATTTTAAAAAATTTTAAATTTTATATTTAAAATATTTATTTTTTATTTTTTTTTAATTTAAATTTATGTTTTCTTTGCCTGAATTGAATTTTTTGACGCTAAGACGAACATTTTTTTAAGAATGTACAAACAATGTTTTCCTGGCCATGTTTCAAGGCTTATGGCCTGTATACAAAATGTTGTTGGCATCAGCCTTCGCATTTTTTAGCCAACTGTTTTTTAGTGCAACTGACCTTAAAGTTAAGACAGGTGCGGACAGACGGACAGCGGAGCAATGACATATGAGGTCCTTTTTTACCGGAACCAGAGCTTATTAATTTTATTGCATAGCTTGGAACACAGTGAAATAATCACTATTAAAGGTCTTAATTTAAAATTGAACTAGAAAAAACTAAAACTTGGAGTGTTGCTTGGCTTTAATTTTGTACAGATAAAGTATGAAAGTTCATAAGACGTGCCCACAGCAACAATTGACTTGGATGACAGACAACCTTTATATTTGACTCCTAAATTCCTTTTGGTCAAGTTAGACAAGGCATAGGAATTCAAATTTTGGTGCAGAGCAATAATGGCTGGAAGCCTTTAATAAAACAAAAATTGGACCGTCATCCGACACCATCGACCTTGGCCACATTTAACATTTTAGAATTTTAAAAGCCTGATTTTTTCGGAAAATTCATTCTAAATAGAAAATAAAAACTATATGAAATATATTTAAGATATAACCATTTGCAAAGTTTGTTGCATAAAATACATTCAGCTCCGCCCACTTTTAAGGGGCGTTTTTAGGATAAAAAAATTTTATGCACTTATATTTGCTTTCAACGCATTTTCTCATGATTCTAACGAAATAAGAATTGATTGATTTTAATTTACAGCCCACGCCCATTTTTCTAGGCTAATTGCCATATACAGTATATTGAATCACGCCAAAAGTCTTTTAAATTTTGTGTTACAGGGTTAAGAGGGTCGGGTATTAGAAGTTCGTTACAAACGAACTCTACATACTTATTTATTTATTTTCGGACCGCCCAAACCAAGTCAAAAAAAACGAACTCTCGCCGAGAAAATATATTTTCACAAAAAGGAATTTGCTTACAAGAATTTTTAGTTAAACGTAGGTAGGTAAGGTATAGGTACGTTCTTTTTGAAAAGATTTCCCAATTTTTTACAGGCATTGACTGTAAATCCCTGAATAAAAGGGAAAGAAGGGGAGGGGGTGTTCTTCCGAGCCTCATACAAATACTTTTCCGTTTGATCTTGTAAAAAGCTCATCTCTTTGCGGGCTTTTCTTAAAAATAAGAGTTCCCAGGCATAAACATTCATGCGAATCACCGACACGTCTTGATTCAAACAGGGAGGCAAGACCAAACGCGAGATTTCCACGAAATTTTTCCTTTTCCTTAGCCAGACATCGACTGAAACAACAAAATACATCTGCCAAGGATACATTTATACTTGGCAACAGAAATTTAATCTTTGAATTGCTAGCAACAGCTAAGAGGCTTTTGACAAAGAGCCTTTCCCCAGCGCAGCGCGCTTACCTCTTCATGGTGCCATGATTTTGTGCGGTGAGCAAAAAAAAAATACAAATGTCGACATTTCTCACGACAATCAACAAGAGTCGAGACCGACAGCATTATAATTTCACCCCTTTGTTAACCCACACTCCACAGACAGCCTTCCCCAATTGAATCCCGAAACCCCGCACTGTGACAACATTGTGTGAGCAGAGCACCCGGGTGACATCCAACCCATCCGTGTTGTACTTGTAAGCAGCTTAGTGATAATTAATAAATTGCGCCAACGGCCTGTTACATAAAATTAACCAAAATTAGTCGACGTTAACCTTGTTAAAAGCGATAGGTGCGAGGACGACGACGGTGAGGGGAAATTATTTTCATGCAACTTTTGGCCAACCATAGCTACCGGGATTTGACATCGTTGTCATAGAAAATGGTCGGATATTTATTGAATTTGTGGTGGGTATGGTGATTGGCAAAATAAACATTGAAAGCTCATTTTTGGTAGATTGTCACGTTTGTTTTTTTGCGTAGCCTGCCCCATTCCCCAAACATTGAGAGAAAATTTTGATGCCTAATTAAATATTCTAAGTCTTGTCTAGGGCACAATTTTTCCCAAAAAAAATATTATTAACAATTTTTATAAAAACTGTTTAACTTTTTGTTTTCAGATCGAATTTAAAGAAAAAACGAAGGTGCTTAAGGGTAAGTCTCTTAAAAATTGAAACAAACATGATTATTCTCATCAAACACCCTTTATATTTGGACAAGGATCTATAAAAGAAGCTTATATCAAAAAATAAGTGTTAAACACCTTATAAACCCTCATAAGAGCCACAACGCCAGCCTCTACTTCGTCCTTATTTATTTTTCATAAATTTCAATCTCGTCCAAGACTCGTTTCTCGACTTCAACTTAAATAATAAAAAAGAAATACATAATGTCAACAGCAACTTGAACCTTCATCCTTCAATCGTGCTTAGTGTAATCCCATACTAAATGTGGACATGTTTGCTCGAGAGGACGAGGACTTTTCTTGGATAAAGAAAAATAAAAATCGTCCTTCTTCCATATCAATGGGCAAACAAAACAACAATATCATATCGCAATCAAGTTTCCATTATTTCGTCCTGCTTGTTTTCTAACAAAAACACTGTCTCGCACCCTCATCCTTCCGCAACATATTGGAAATTTGGTTTGAAAAATTTTGCCGTAGTGCTTGAGCGATTTTTAAGTCTTCTTGTGCCCTCCTCAGGCATAGTTGGCAAAGGAAAAATGCCGCAAAATCGAATTTTATTTTCGAAGTACTTAAGCCCCGCTGCTTAGCTGAAGTTACATACACATCGGTATTATCAAAAGTTTTTCGACACTCACCGCTTAGATCACCTAATTAGCGGCTCCTCTTTGGTTGTGTATTCCTTTTTCAGATTCAGTAATCCGCTTAGTATCACTCACTCACTCAATGATAAGATAATTTCACTTGTTTTCCGGAACAGGACACTAAGCTCCTCAAAAACAAATTTCACTCCCTGAAGGGTGCCTGTATATACACTTACGGCACAAATCTATTTTTTGCTAAAAGTTGAACGTTTCACTTTCACCGGACCGGGCCCGGGTAAAAAATAATTCTTCCGTAAAATTGATTTTCTAACGGTTCCGTACCCGTGTAATTTTAGAATCTAGTATACAAAAAAAAGAATAAAGGAAAAATTTAAGTAGGATACCCTGAAACCAATCGAAGGATAGCCGGAAATCCTCGTGGAAATAAAACCGAATTATCCACTACCGGCTTTGGCTATACAGACCACCGGTGTATCCTTTTTTAAATTCTATCGCAGAGACAACACACTTAGAGCACGTTCAGCGCATGGTTTTGGGCCAACATTCGAGAGGAACTTTCGCGTTTGCTGCCGAACAGTTCGAATTCAAAAAGCAAACTGTCTGAAAAGCAGCCAGTCACATCCTGTGCGACTGTTGTTTTGTAAACAAATTATCGTAAAAGTAGTAAGTAAGGTGCTTAGGTGACCATGGTTCATCGGTTGGGGCATGTTTCGAAAATGTATATTCCAGTGCGAAACTGCGCAAAATCATGACCGGATTATGATTTCGAAAGTTCGAAATTTGTACTCTAGTACAAAATGCTGTGGAGGAGTTCATGTGATAGGACAAAGTTTTCACTCAAAAGGGGGATGCGATGTCCTTCGAATTTTCGAACAATGAAACAAGTTGATAGGGACTACTGTGTAGATTGAATGTAATGTATCTTCTTTGGGTGTTTACGAATGTTGTCGATTAATTTTGACGACGAACGAATGGGCATAACTCGGAGATGAGCTGCAATATTTCACTTCTTAATATAATTTTTTTTAACAAATGGAAACATCCTTGTGAGGCTTAAGGCTATAATATACAAATTTCACCAGCTGTAGGGCTTACAGCCGGGAAAAATTTGCCGAAGAAAAACTTTTCTGCGAAATTGCATCTATTTTTTTAAGCCCAATAAGCGCGCAATTTTTTTTAAATAAAGACCAGCGGCCAACAGGGACTTAGTTATTTTGTATGTTCTGCCAAATTACCATGGAGGGATATAGCATTTGACAACCTGTGAAAATGATAAAATTGTTTTATCAAAATAGTTGCTTTGGTGGGTTAAACTCTTTTTTACTATTCCACCATAATCATCCAGCCTATAGGACTATACGCAGTGTGGTGGATGAATGTGATTCCACTGGATCAAAGGCTCAACCAAAAGCCAAACCTACTTCAACGAAACGAAAGAATTGCCAATCGTCGCTACTAGTGAGAGTTCTACAGGAGATACCGAGGCAGTCGATTGCGCGGTGCTCACAAGAACTTGGCGAATCTTGCGTCGTTACTTGGGCCTTCATCCATTCAAAATTCAACTAACCCAGAAGAGGGAGTTGGTTTTGTATTACAAGCCCGCAGTCAGGGGCTTATGAATACTCTTAAAATGCGTAGGTCAATGCAAGCAAAAAGAATTAAGGGATAGAAAAAAAAAAGAATTTTTCGATCCAACAGAAAAGCTGATGAGTGAGCCAGTACGGACCATGAAAACCCTTAACTTAACCTCCGCAAGTTTAATGCCTTCATCCGCCACATGGGGGAATTACCCAATATGGGAACCATAAATACCAGAAGAGGTCGAAGGCGAATGAATACGCTTAAGGTTGGTTGGAGGGGAAAATCCGTCGGGCAATTTATGGTAAAGAGTGAAGGGGGAAATGTAACTTCGAAATCTACGGGCTGTACAGCGACACCGATTTAGCCACAAGACTCAAAATACAACGGCTGCGGTGGCTGAATCATCTAGAACGAATGGACACCAACGCCCCGGACTGGCAAATCTTCGAATCCGCTACGCAGGGATGGCGCAGTAGAGGAGCAGCGAGACTCAGGTGGCGCACGTAAGTGGAAACCTTCCACGCCCAACCGCATTAGTATCTCAGCAAGTCATAGCAAATGTGACATGACCTCTTCCTATGGGGGAGTCTCTGGAAGCAGCCACCTTTAGGACACTGTCCCTCTGAACCCGGAAATCGTTTTGCGACAAAACTAACCAAGTCGACTTTCCTCAGGTAATGGAATGGCTTCAGCTAGACTCTGGGCCAGGGAAAGAATGCTATATGTAGCCAGTAGCCCCTTAACCCTTAATCCTTTCCTTTTGAACTTCAATATTACACCTTTTTTTCGTTAGCTGTCTGAAATGACTGGCGCCCAACGTGGGGCACACACTACGTGCTGTATTGTGACTAACAGGTGGAGGAAAACAAGCATATGCGTTTGGAGTGACAGCCAAGCCGCTCTAAATACGTTGCTCAACCCTCTTACCTCGTTAGATATAGTGCTCGAACTCAAGCATTCGTTGAACTTAGGCGGGAGGCTAAATGCAGTGAATCTTGTTTGGGTCCCAGGTCACACAGGTAACCAGGGAAATGAGATTTTTGATGAGCTTGCCAGACTAGGCTAAGAAGAGTCTTTCTCAAGACCCTAACCTGCGTTAGGCCTGCCTACATCTGCTATCACGTCTGCCATTGATACTTGGGTTTCTTGTGAGCACAGGGCTCGTTGGCGTGACTGCGATGGGTGAAGACGGACTAAACGACTACGCCCAGACATCTGCGAGGTTTCAGCGTCTTTTCTTCTGTCTCTCAGGAGAATTGATTGTAGACTTCTTGTAGGTGTCCTTACCGGCCCGAAACAATTTTTTTTATTTTCTAAGGAACATGAGTGAGAGTTTGTGGCTCAGGCCCAATGAATTCGTTGCCTCTGTCACGCAGAAGTACCTACACAACAGACAATTCAATTTAACACACATGTTCTTATGGAAAGTGGCGTATGCCGCTCATTACGAAAACATTAGGTTAGGTTTGGTTAGGTTTATGGATGCCCCTGTATCAGTAAACAAGCAGTTGAGTCCAATGTGTGTCCAACATTTGGGAGCCTATAACAGCTAAGAAATCGAAACAAAAAGAAAGCGCTGTTGAAATCACATAGAAGCCCGCCTATCCGGATTTGAATAAAAATCTTATATCTTATACTCTGACCGTATTGAAGAAGTAAGTTGGATGTACTTACCCAAATTCTTTGACGAATAGATTCAATTTCTTAAAAGTCCCTGCAGCTTCCACAGTAATTATTGTTCAGTACGCATATTGCCACAGCACACTGCCCCGTAAGGACTCCCGTGTGTACTCGCGTCTTATGTCTTAACGCCTTAGTGTCTTATGTATATTATCGTGCATAGCCTTCAACACTGATGGGGACCCTGTGCAGAAAGGAAATATTTTTTTTTTAACCCTAATCCCAAAACCGTGTTCTTGTTGTTGACCCAGGGCTCCTAAATTAGTGCTAAATTCAGTTGGTTCCTCTGAAAAAACACCCTCAGATTGGCTGCAGCAACCTTTTTGCGATAGAGGTTTTTTTTGTACTGACTTCATTGATTCCTAGTCTCTGCTTCCATCACAGTATTAATGGCGAACGCGCCCCTGGACCATGTCTCTGGTCCTTTTTCGCTGACGATACCCCAATCCTGCATTGGAAAGCTGGAGGTTCTGCCCTTGCAACTCGCGAAAAAGTCGTCTTAAGCTGGAACAACTGATCTTCCCTTTGTCCTGTTGGGGATTAGGTGTACACATTATGTGTGGCAAGAAGGTTGAGTAGGTATTCAAAGTATAGCTACTATAAGCCAAAGTCTGAAAAACACATATACTGGCACCCGAACCTACATCGTCCTTACGAGACAAATGCCTCCCTATAAGCCTTTTGCATTGTCTTTCTGATCCAACCTGGGTTTGTCTCTGTGTTTTAGGTTGCTGTACCTCTTCCGGAAAAAGACCTTTGATTGGCTTCGAGGGATGTCGAACTTCCAGACATATCTTGTTTATCGGCCGCCATTTAGATTTACTCCCGGGCTTGGTCAGTTTATTGTCGACGGATTTCTTGTCGGAAACCGGAGTCATCGCTCTGTTAGGCTGTTGAAATTTCGTGGAAATTAAGCAAAAAATTTTGAAAAAAGAGCCAAAATGTGAAACGGAAATTACGCCAGAAAAGGTTAAGCCTTTTTGGTTCGGTTTCCAAATGCGGTGTGGTAAAAGAAACGAAACCAAAAAAAAAGATTTTCCTTTTTCCCTCGAAAATAGCTAAGGACTAATTTACATGCTGGAATTTACCGCTGGAGTTCTTTTGAGTTTTATGATCAAAGTCAGGAGAAATGGTGGGGAGCGAGGGAGTAGCGCGTATCCCGAAGCGGTCGCATTTTCCTCGGGTGCCGGATAACGAGTTTCAGGGAGCCTTTCAGCATTTAGCGTAGCCTCTCCTACAGCCTTGTTTGCTTTGGGTTTGATGAAGAAATTTTGTTGAACAAGCTTGGTCGAAGAAAATGGCCCACCCCGTCAGAGCCGCCAGCAGTACCCGGGGTAAGGTTTTGGTGTTTCTGCAGACCTTCCTGAGGCACTTAAGAAAGCTTGTACGAGACTTAACACCCCCAGCCCTGCATCCTTCGGCACGGTTCGCAACATGCTCGTTTTTTTTCGTTTTTTTTTTTTTTGTTGAAGGTTGCTACTATCCGATGGAGCACTCAGACATAACTACTGGTCCATTGTACTACCACGCGGACACCTTACTTTAATGTATTTATTTTACCCGTCTTTCGAAGAAAAAAGAGACGGAGCTTCAGTGATGAAGAGCTTAGGTGTTCGGCACTCACCACGTCAGCCCCAAAGATCCGTTACCTGATCCGCTCTCCACAGGCAGGACAGGTGGTGGTTTTGCTTAAGCCTAACTCATTCAAGTGTCTAGTAAAAGCTTGGTGGCCGGTAAGGGCGCCTGCAAGAAGCCTGCAATCGATTCTGCTAAGAGGTAGAAGAAAAGACGCTGACCCCTCGCAGATATCTGGGCGTAGTCGTTTAGTCTGTCTGCACCCATCGCAGTCACACCAACGAGCCCTGTGCTCATTAGAAACCCAAGTATCAATGGCAGACGTGACAACAGATACAGGCAGGCCTAACGCAGATTCGGGTCCTGAGAAAACCTCTCCTGAGCCTAGTCTGGCAAGCTCATCAGAGATCTCATTTCCCTGGATACCAGTGTGACCTGGAACCCAAACAAGATTCACTGCATTTAGCCTTCCGACTAAGTTCAACGAATTCTTGAGTTCGAATACTATCTTGGACGAGGTAAGAGGGTTGAGCAACGCATTTAGAGCGGCTTGGCTGTCACTGCATACGCATATGCTTCTTGCCCTCCACCTGTTAGCCACAATATAGCGCATATAGCCATTAGGATAGCGAAAATCTCCGCTTGGAAGACAGACGCATATTTACCTAAGGGGCAGTGGAGTCAAATGTTCTCGCTTTCCACAAAGACTTTTGCACCAGACCCCTGTCGGGTTTTGGAGCCATCCGTGAAAATACAATGGCATTTTTTCCCTGGCTCATAGTCTGGCCAAAGCCATTCCATTACTTGAGGAAAGTTGACTTGGTAGTTTTGTCGCAAAAGGATTTCTGGGATCATTGCGTCAGAGGGCATGTCCATATCGCAACATGCTCAAAGCCGAACGAAGCCGGTTGAATCTTCGCTACTTGATCCCTCCGCTCTCGACAAGGTGCCTATTCCTACCTCGTGGAGGATATAAAATATTAAGTTTCTGCTCGGTAGCCACAATGCGTGTTTCAAAAAAGTTACTTCCTCCTTCAACATTACCTCTTGTCATCATCAGGGATGTGATTAAATACGGGTTGATCAAATAAAAGCGCAACAAATGTCAATTTTAATTGGTTTAAAGTATAAAGTCATTCGTATTAGTAAATTATTAGTGAATTCGTGCAACATACAATCAATATCTACATGAATTCCATGAATCCTTTGAAATATCAACTAGTTCGCCACCCCTTATATATCTTCTGACATGGCAATGTCAAGAAAATCAAACATCCTTGTGGCTCACTGTCGATAGTTAATATCACTGCTTTTCTGATCCGCCTCACTGGGCAGCTATACTCATAGTCCACCTAACTGACACGTCAATTAGGTGGCTTTAGTTCATTGACAAGAAATTCTAATTAACTGTCAGATAAATATTTACCCAATTTCCCATTACCTTCGTCTTCGCCCTTTGTTACGTTTCGTCATTCTATCTAGCTGGCTTCTCGAGAAACAACGCAAATTAGACTACACGAAACGTCGTCGTCGTATACAGCTGCGAACTAGAAACTCACTGACATTTCCTTTTTGTTTTGTCAATCAAGGGTTCCATATTAAATGAAATTCTTTGGCCAATTTTTCGAGGAAAATTTTTGCTTTGTAGCGAGGATTTTTTTTCCAAGAATCCGCTATTAAAGTTCAGCTGGTTAGAACTGAATTACACCTTTAGAAAGTCTGTTCCATTTAGAGCGAGACCCCTCCAAGTCAGGGACACATTCATAAATCTCTTTTGACGAATTCGCCCTTTTCGAGGAACGATTTGTTGAAGCCCACCCGTCCAAGGAGGCGTTGATACGGCATAATGCCATGAAGAGAAATCACGTTCTTGTCAAGCAGAAGGACCTACGAAAGTGCACACAAACCATATGGGGTGTAAAAAAAGGACGAAATTCTCTTTATCTATTTGGATGGGTTTGGGTTTGGGTTTGCCTGATGGCGAAAACAGAAAAGCGTACACGGTACGGAATCTTCAAAAACATTTCTTGTTATAAATGAATGTAGGAAGGTGGTGGAGATGTAGTATATGCAATAAAAAACACCGATCCTATTTTCCGTCAACGTTTAGTGAGTTAAACTTCTCCCCTGAAGCATTTTGCAAAGGGGTGGGTATAGGGTAAACTTATTTTGCTTTTATCGCTGCCTGAAGAAGCTTAGAAAAAAAACGATTTCCAGAAAGTTGTGTCACACAAGAGTTTTAAAGCTTACTTCAAGGAAACACCAGAAAAAGTAGGTAAATACCAATTATTGTTTGTCTACAGATGGACCGGATTGAAGCACTCATTACCTGAGTGCAAACAAAGCCGGCAAGTCCGAACGAAGATTGATTGCCAAAGAAGCCACCCTGGCTTGTCAGGAATTGGAAACTGAATAGACAACATCATTGGCACTGGCATAAGTATCTAATAATTGATTTGTCTCGCATCCGCGCCGGTCACAATTTTCGTATTTACAAAGGACCCGTCAACGGCAAGAGAAAACGAACCGATGGGATTTCAAAGGAATTTCATAACGAAATTCCTCAGATATTTTATCAATTTCTTCTTTATTGGGCCCGGGGACGCTGCTGGCTGGTTGTCGCAATAGAAATGGAGATTTTCGTTGGCATAAGGGGTGTGCCTCCGCATTTAGGCCAATTTATATGCGTAGAGAAAAATAATACACAAATCGGTGAACAAGCAAAGTATTATTCTGTTGTGGAAGGAATAATTATGCATAAGTCATAATGTTGGCTGGGTAAACAGTCGGGACTTGAGTAGAGGTGGTTCAAAACACTCAGACTGGTGCCCGATAAGTGGTTTGAATGAGCTTGAGATCTCCTTGAGGAGCACTTGGTCAAACTGAATTTTTGTCTGTCAATGAAAGGTACTCGCCCTCTGTGGCGGTACGTGATAAGAAATGTGGTGGAGCACTTAAAATCAATTTTGCTTCACACTCCTCAAGAAAATGGTATGGTTCAAAGCCCTCTTAGTAGTACAAAAGAGAAGTTTATCAGTTTCGCGTATTCTATTCCTGACATTGATAAGAACAAGAGTTGTCAGACTTTACTAAAAAGGCTAATGTGGTCTAGGTGCACTTAGCAAGTCCTTTTTTTCGCTTTAAATTCAAATTGGACAAAAGCCAATGCATCTACAGAACGTGACAGTTTGGGCGGGTTATGGATCATGCTACCATTTTTCTTCGAAA
This sequence comes from Neoascia interrupta, assembly GCA_947623515.1. Taxonomy (NCBI): domain Eukaryota; kingdom Metazoa; phylum Arthropoda; class Insecta; order Diptera; family Syrphidae; genus Neoascia; species Neoascia interrupta. The sequence continues at coordinate 43,843,566 of OX392462.1, read as the reverse complement.
ATGAGGCTGGGAACAAAGTTTCGGTCAATTGTAAGCGTTATATAAGAGCCATGCTGTTTTCCTTTTTTTGGTTCATGCCAGATGACGCTGTGTTGATATTCTGTTAAGGTCCGAATTTAATGAGTTCAACATTCTTTACAGTTCAATTTAAATGTCCGAAAGGCTGGGGTATTTGCAAGGAAACAAATATAAGAAACTTAGAACTGTCATCAGCAAAACAATTAAGTGGATTAGATGTGGCAGACAAAAGATCATTGAAAAAGATCAGAAAGAGTGTTGGAGACAAAACTGAACCCTGTGGAACACCAGTATGAATATTATGGACATGAGACTTGAAACCATCCAAAATCACATTTCTAATCTAATAAAAAAGACGTATCGATTTGAAATTTCGACAAGAGAGCCTGATGCCAGACTCTGTCAAATGCTTTAGAAACATCGAGAGCAACAAACTTGCTTTCAACTTGATGCAAGGAGTCGTTCCACTTTTCGGTGAAATAAGCCATCAGATCACCAGTGAAGCTCTTGCCACGAAAGTCGAATAGAAGGTCATTGAGAAGCTTCCATGGTTCTAAATATTTCGTGAATCGCCTTTTTTTATGACGGGCTGAACAAATGAAGTTTTCCATCTACTCGAAAACTACCCAGAAGATTAGGACAGATAGAAAAGCCTAAGAAGTGGTTTTACCAGCGTGGAACAACACTTCTTTAGAACTTTAGGGGAAATGCCATCTGGACCAGTGGATTTGCATATGTTGATGTTTCTAAGGACTGCTACTGTACGAGTGCGAAAGAGAATTAGTTTCCTTTTTTGTCGAAGGTTGCTAATATCCAATGGAGCACTCAAATGCAAGTACTGGTCCATTGTACTACCATGCAGACGCCTTACTTTTATTTAGATAGGGCTTAAGTAATTAAGAGCTTAGATGACTTAGATGTTCGGCACTCACCACGTCAGCCCCAGAAACTAGCTTCTTCTTAGGTGTTTGTTGAGCAGAAGAGGAGCCGGTGCCCGATGTAAGGGACTGGTTTGTTTCAGCTGGTGAGACTTCCACTTACCTGTCCCATTTCATAGACACCGCCAAAGAGTCAACCGGAGTGTTTGCGCCTTCACCCAGCAAATCTTCTTTGCGCCGTCAATCGGTCAGCTGCTCTGCTTCCTTTTCCTTTTCTGCTGTCCCTTAGTCAGGCGCAACGTAGGGCCGCCTCTTTCGGAGACCGTTCAACCATAAAAAAAATATCAAGTCTTACTATCAGCAGCAGTGCATTGAGTAGCAAGAGCAACCTTACTCATGCTCAATTTGCCGACAGAGTCGCTTTTTTTTTTCTTAAAAGAATGTTGGGGCCTCCAGACGCCATTTCTCCGACCGAGTCATAGAGAATGGCCAATTGCCAATACCTGAAGTAGAAAATTTTTAGGTTCTCCATTCATTTATGATTTTTAATGGGATGAGGAATGGTTAGGAGGGGGATGATTTCGGAGTTTGGGGTTGAAACCAGAAAGCAAACAAGGGTCCGCGGGGTCGTTATCAAGTTACCTCACCTAAGTGAAGCGGCCTTGCGGGAGAATTACTTCCATCCATAGTATGTTCTACGCTCTCGAGTACAGGTGGATACATGGCACAATCCGGAAGCAAGGAGCTAGCAGCATCATTAGCTGCAAGTCTAAGAAACTGACAGCTAGGGATGTCATTCAAAACGATTGTCGGGATGGAGTTATATATTGGGTAATTGGATGGATTAATATATTTGAAAAATCAATGACCAGAAACTTTTGCCTCCTTTGGGAAACTGAGGGGTTTGTTGCCTCAATTTCTGATCATGTGACAGCATGACGGATAAAAGCATTGCAGACATTTCTGGCTTGTTTGTAGACCTTTTCCGGTTTTCCGCGGTCTCGTAGGCTTTATAAAATCGAAAACTAACCTCCTTTAACTTGATGGCCTCTTTACAGTTCATCAAGTTCCAAGAGTTCTCCTTTTTTTCTCTCTCATTTTGTTTTGCGAATTAACTACTCACGTACTTTGGCTTAAAATATCAAAAAGTTTTGAAGAAGCATTGCAAAGCCCATTAACGTACGCACGCGGCAACGCAATATTGTGATTCTAGCTTAAATCTTATAGTGTCATTGCAATGAGGAGTTGCTCATAAGTCCCGGTAAGGATTAGAAAGATTTTTAGTGTAATTAAGCTGTTAACAATACATTTACTTTTTGAAATGCCTGATAAAGCATAAGAGCGTAGAAAAGAAGCACAACATAGCTTTTATATTGCCTGATAAACTAAATTTTATTTACATCGTTTCTTAAAAATATCAGTTTTTATAAAATATGTGAACGTGCAGTTTTTTGTATAGTTTTATGAGATAGTTTGCATTCGAAAACCCATTGATTGACGTTTGGCCTTAAAAATTCAAGAAGGAAAATACTGTTTTACATCTTTTCTATGACTACACCCAAAATTTATAAGAAAAAACAACTACCAAAGGACATGCTGTAAACTATAAATTTAAAATACTGAATTGACTCTTTTTTCCTTCATCGTTTGTCGCATTTAGTGGACCATAAAGTAAACCTTACCAAGTATACTTTACAATATTTACTTACCATCAACCGAAATTTGTGATTGCTACATAAAAAAGGAACCAAGGACGATTTTGCTACCAAGTAAAAACAAAAGGCTTTTTCGCTACCCTTACATCAAAGAATATTTGGCGATAATGACAAAAAAAATTATCCCCTTGAAGCGTATAGAATTTGTTTATTTTTGTTAATTTTTCCCCCTAAAGTAGGACTTTAAGGCGCGTTGTTTAACTTTTTTCTTTATTTCTTATCCCCAAGTCGTCGTATAATTAATCTTGTAGAGCAAGTTAGGAACCCCCCAGTAAATCAGCAATTTTTATTTCTTCCCCAAGCTGTCACTCTTTCAGAATTTCTAAGGCAATAATTATTGCCGAAATCGTGACTAGAAAAAGATGTAATTAGGTTTTGGCTATGTGGTTAGCTGATAGCTGTTAATGGAAACTTTTCTCGGAAGTCTAATCATCATCTTCGGGTGGCTCACGTAATTTGATGAATATACTACATCATAATATTTAAGATACGAAAATAAAAATACAACTAGCAGGGATGGGGTATATTTTTAGATAGGACATCTTGTCGGGACATTCAATTTACCATAGCAATGAGGGGCCTTCGGGCGGGATATATAAATCATCTTATTTCATTAAAATCTTGCAGGGATAAAAGAGTCCTCGCATCAGCACCAGGACAATGCTTGAATGCAAATCATGTAATATCTACTCGTTTTTCTTTGAGCAGAAAAAAAACGTTGACCCAAATTTGTCGTTAATTGGATGAAGCAACTGGAGCTGGATGACCCACCCTCTACGCTTGTAGCTGATGCGTTTAAATTTTGCACAAGACTTTGAGGAAGTGTTTGACACTGAGAGTTGTCCGACGCTATTAAGGCGCTATTAATTGATAATTAAGTCCCTATTTTCTACTTATTTATAAAAGAAGAGCCCGCTCAGTAAATTTCAGATGTCAGGTTCAGAAAAAATCATATTTACTTTTAATTTCGATTAAGTTTTTTCTACGAAACGATAAACGCAAAAAAAAATAGAAAAACAAAACAAACAAATAATGTTGATGGGATTTCAGTTCACAGCAGTTTAAAACAGACCAACTTGATGTACATAAATAAGCAGCATCCACCATTCTGTTGCGAGCATAGCTCAGTGCATTTAATTTTTTTGACAGATCCAACCTCATCCAGATCTACATCAACCATTCTGCGCATCCCATTACACAGTAAAACAAACGCAGCTGAGTTGATCATACCCAGCTGTCAATTAAGGGTTTGTTTGACTTATTTCGTTAGATTACGAGCAGAATACATAGAAAAAGGACACGAGTGCTTGCATCAAATGAATCTTATATTTATCGTGTGGAAACACTTTAAGATTTATTTTTAATCTTCTTTCGCCAATCTCAGCGGAAAAGCAATTTAAAATCTAAAAAATGAAATATTATACAGGTGGAAAGTATAAGGTATTGATAAACTTAATATAAATAAAATTAATTATTATTAAAAAAATAAAATTAAAAATAAAAAAATAAATTAACAATTTTATATTATTTCTAATTTATAATTTATAATTTATAATTTATAATTTATAATTTATAATTTATAATTTATAATTTATAATTTATAATTTATAATTTATAATTTATAATTTATAATTTATAATTTATAATTTATAATTTATAATTTATAATTTATAATTTATAATTTATAATTTATAATTTATAATTTATAATTTATAATTTATAATTTATAATTTATAATTTATAATTTATAATTTATAATTTATAATTTATAATTTATAATTTATAATTTATAATTTATAATTTATAATTTATAATTTATAATTTATAATTTATAATTTATAATTTATAATTTATAATTTATAATTTATAATTTATAATTTATAATTTATAATTTATAATTTATAATTTATAATTTATAATTTATAATTTATAATTTATAATTTATAATTTATAATTTATAATTTATAATTTATAATTTATAATTTATAATTTATAATTTATAATTTATAATTTATAATTTATAATTTATAATTTATAATTTATAATTTATAATTTATAATTTATAATTTATAATTTATAATTTATAATTTATAATTTATAATTTATAATTTATAATTTATAATTTATAATTTATAATTTATAATTTATAATTTATAATTTATAATTTATAATTTATAATTTATAATTTATAATTTATAATTTATAATTTATAATTTATAATTTATAATTTATAATTTATAATTTATAATTTATAATTTATAATTTATAATTTATAATTTATAATTTATAATTTATAATTTATAATTTATAATTTATAATTTATAATTTATAATTTATAATTTATAATTTATAATTTATAATTTATAATTTATAATTTATAATTTATAATTTATAATTTATAATTTATAATTTATAATTTATAATTTATAATTTATAATTTATAATTTATAATTTATAATTTATAATTTATAATTTATAATTTATAATTTATAATTTATAATTTATAATTTATAATTTATAATTTATAATTTATAATTTATAATTTATAATTTATAATTTATAATTTATAATTTATAATTTATAATTTATAATTTATAATTTATAATTTATAATTTATAATTTATAATTTATAATTTATAATTTATAATTTATAATTTATAATTTATAATTTATAATTTATAATTTATAATTTATAATTTATAATTTATAATTTATAATTTATAATTTATAATTTATAATTTATAATTTATAATTTATAATTTATAATTTATAATTTATAATTTATAATTTATAATTTATAATTTATAATTTATAATTTATAATTTATAATTTATAATTTATAATTTATAATTTATAATTTATAATTTATAATTTATAATTTATAATTTATAATTTATAATTTATAATTTATAATTTATAATTTATAATTTATAATTTATAATTTATAATTTATAATTTATAATTTATAATTTATAATTTATAATTTATAATTTATAATTTATAATTTATAATTTATAATTTATAATTTATAATTTATAATTTATAATTTATAATTTATAATTTATAATTTATAATTTATAATTTATAATTTATAATTTATAATTTATAATTTATAATTTATAATTTATAATTTATAATTTATAATTTATAATTTATAATTTATAATTTATAATTTATAATTTATAATTTATAATTTATAATTTATAATTTATAATTTATAATTTATAATTTATAATTTATAATTTATAATTTATAATTTATAATTTATAATTTATAATTTATAATTTATAATTTATAATTTATAATTTATAATTTATAATTTATAATTTATAATTTATAATTTATAATTTATAATTTATAATTTATAATTTATAATTTATAATTTATAATTTATAATTTATAATTTATAATTTATAATTTATAATTTATAATTTATAATTTATAATTTATAATTTATAATTTATAATTTATAATTTATAATTTATAATTTATAATTTATAATTTATAATTTATAATTTATAATTTATAATTTATAATTTATAATTTATAATTTATAATTTATAATTTATAATTTATAATTTATAATTTATAATTTATAATTTATAATTTATAATTTATAATTTATAATTTATAATTTATAATTTATAATTTATAATTTATAATTTATAATTTATAATTTATAATTTATAATTTATAATTTATAATTTATAATTTATAATTTATAATTTATAATTTATAATTTATAATTTATAATTTATAATTTATAATTTATAATTTATAATTTATAATTTATAATTTATAATTTATAATTTATAATTTATAATTTATAATTTATAATTTATAATTTATAATTTATAATTTATAATTTATAATTTATAATTTATAATTTATAATTTATAATTTATAATTTATAATTTATAATTTATAATTTATAATTTATAATTTATAATTTATAATTTATAATTTATAATTTATAATTTATAATTTATAATTTATAATTTATAATTTATAATTTATAATTTATAATTTATAATTTATAATTTATAATTTATAATTTATAATTTATAATTTATAATTTATAATTTATAATTTATAATTTATAATTTATAATTTATAATTTATAATTTATAATTTATAATTTATAATTTATAATTTATAATTTATAATTTATAATTTATAATTTATAATTTATAATTTATAATTTATAATTTATAATTTATAATTTATAATTTATAATTTATAATTTATAATTTATAATTTATAATTTATAATTTATAATTTATAATTTATAATTTATAATTTATAATTTATAATTTATAATTTATAATTTATAATTTATAATTTATAATTTATAATTTATAATTTATAATTTATAATTTATAATTTATAATTTATAATTTATAATTTATAATTTATAATTTATAATTTATAATTTATAATTTATAATTTATAATTTATAATTTATAATTTATAATTTATAATTTATAATTTATAATTTATAATTTATAATTTATAATTTATAATTTATAATTTATAATTTATAATTTATAATTTATAATTTATAATTTATAATTTATAATTTATAATTTATAATTTATAATTTATAATTTATAATTTATAATTTATAATTTATAATTTATAATTTATAATTTATAATTTATAATTTATAATTTATAATTTATAATTTATAATTTATAATTTATAATTTATAATTTATAATTTATAATTTATAATTTATAATTTATAATTTATAATTTATAATTTATAATTTATAATTTATAATTTATAATTTATAATTTATAATTTATAATTTATAATTTATAATTTATAATTTATAATTTATAATTTATAATTTATAATTTATAATTTATAATTTATAATTTATAATTTATAATTTATAATTTATAATTTATAATTTATAATTTATAATTTATAATTTATAATTTATAATTTATAATTTATAATTTATAATTTATAATTTATAATTTATAATTTATAATTTATAATTTATAATTTATAATTTATAATTTATAATTTATAATTTATAATTTATAATTTATAATTTATAATTTATAATTTATAATTTATAATTTATAATTTATAATTTATAATTTATAATTTATAATTTATAATTTATAATTTATAATTTATAATTTATAATTTATAATTTATAATTTATAATTTATAATTTATAATTTATAATTTATAATTTATAATTTATAATTTATAATTTATAATTTATAATTTATAATTTATAATTTATAATTTATAATTTATAATTTATAATTTATAATTTATAATTTATAATTTATAATTTATAATTTATAATTTATAATTTATAATTTATAATTTATAATTTATAATTTATAATTTATAATTTATAATTTATAATTTATAATTTATAATTTATAATTTATAATTTATAATTTATAATTTATAATTTATAATTTATAATTTATAATTTATAATTTATAATTTATAATTTATAATTTATAATTTATAATTTATAATTTATAATTTATAATTTATAATTTATAATTTATAATTTATAATTTATAATTTATAATTTATAATTTATAATTTATAATTTATAATTTATAATTTATAATTTATAATTTATAATTTATAATTTATAATTTATAATTTATAATTTATAATTTATAATTTATAATTTATAATTTATAATTTATAATTTATAATTTATAATTTATAATTTATAATTTATAATTTATAATTTATAATTTATAATTTATAATTTATAATTTATAATTTATAATTTATAATTTATAATTTATAATTTATAATTTATAATTTATAATTTATAATTTATAATTTATAATTTATAATTTATAATTTATAATTTATAATTTATAATTTATAATTTATAATTTATAATTTATAATTTATAATTTATAATTTATAATTTATAATTTATAATTTATAATTTATAATTTATAATTTATAATTTATAATTTATAATTTATAATTTATAATTTATAATTTATAATTTATAATTTATAATTTATAATTTATAATTTATAATTTATAATTTATAATTTATAATTTATAATTTATAATTTATAATTTATAATTTATAATTTATAATTTATAATTTATAATTTATAATTTATAATTTATAATTTATAATTTATAATTTATAATTTATAATTTATAATTTATAATTTATAATTTATAATTTATAATTTATAATTTATAATTTATAATTTATAATTTATAATTTATAATTTATAATTTATAATTTATAATTTATAATTTATAATTTATAATTTATAATTTATAATTTATAATTTATAATTTATAATTTATAATTTATAATTTATAATTTATAATTTATAATTTATAATTTATAATTTATAATTTATAATTTATAATTTATAATTTATAATTTATAATTTATAATTTATAATTTATAATTTATAATTTATAATTTATAATTTATAATTTATAATTTATAATTTATAATTTATAATTTATAATTTATAATTTATAATTTATAATTTATAATTTATAATTTATAATTTATAATTTATAATTTATAATTTATAATTTATAATTTATAATTTATAATTTATAATTTATAATTTATAATTTATAATTTATAATTTATAATTTATAATTTATAATTTATAATTTATAATTTATAATTTATAATTTATAATTTATAATTTATAATTTATAATTTATAATTTATAATTTATAATTTATAATTTATAATTTATAATTTATAATTTATAATTTATAATTTATAATTTATAATTTATAATTTATAATTTATAATTTATAATTTATAATTTATAATTTATAATTTATAATTTATAATTTATAATTTATAATTTATAATTTATAATTTATAATTTATAATTTATAATTTATAATTTATAATTTATAATTTATAATTTATAATTTATAATTTATAATTTATAATTTATAATTTATAATTTATAATTTATAATTTATAATTTATAATTTATAATTTATAATTTATAATTTATAATTTATAATTTATAATTTATAATTTATAATTTATAATTTATAATTTATAATTTATAATTTATAATTTATAATTTATAATTTATAATTTATAATTTATAATTTATAATTTATAATTTATAATTTATAATTTATAATTTATAATTTATAATTTATAATTTATAATTTATAATTTATAATTTATAATTTATAATTTATAATTTATAATTTATAATTTATAATTTATAATTTATAATTTATAATTTATAATTTATAATTTATAATTTATAATTTATAATTTATAATTTATAATTTATAATTTATAATTTATAATTTATAATTTATAATTTATAATTTATAATTTATAATTTATAATTTATAATTTATAATTTATAATTTATAATTTATAATTTATAATTTATAATTTATAATTTATAATTTATAATTTATAATTTATAATTTATAATTTATAATTTATAATTTATAATTTATAATTTATAATTTATAATTTATAATTTATAATTTATAATTTATAATTTATAATTTATAATTTATAATTTATAATTTATAATTTATAATTTATAATTTATAATTTATAATTTATAATTTATAATTTATAATTTATAATTTATAATTTATAATTTATAATTTATAATTTATAATTTATAATTTATAATTTATAATTTATAATTTATAATTTATAATTTATAATTTATAATTTATAATTTATAATTTATAATTTATAATTTATAATTTATAATTTATAATTTATAATTTATAATTTATAATTTATAATTTATAATTTATAATTTATAATTTATAATTTATAATTTATAATTTATAATTTATAATTTATAATTTATAATTTATAATTTATAATTTATAATTTATAATTTATAATTTATAATTTATAATTTATAATTTATAATTTATAATTTATAATTTATAATTTATAATTTATAATTTATAATTTATAATTTATAATTTATAATTTATAATTTATAATTTATAATTTATAATTTATAATTTATAATTTATAATTTATAATTTATAATTTATAATTTATAATTTATAATTTATAATTTATAATTTATAATTTATAATTTATAATTTATAATTTATAATTTATAATTTATAATTTATAATTTATAATTTATAATTTATAATTTATAATTTATATTTATAATTTATAATTTATAATTTATTAAAATTATTATTATTCTATAATAAAATAATTATTATTATTATTATTCTATAATAAAGAATAGAATAAGAGGCTATGATTTGTCGTTCAGTTAATTCTTAGCCGTTTCTGGTTCCTCTTCAGTGGCTACTCACGATATTCTACACTACTCAATACAGCTCAATATCGGTATTGCAATCTAACACGACTAAAATCTGTTGCGACTTGCTTTAGCTATACTTATGCAACTTTCCAGTTTACGTCGGGAGACCTTTGCAATTAATTATAAGCACCTTCATTCCGACGTCGCGTCGCTTGCATAATCGGGTGCAAATTGTAATTAAGCCATTGCCACATCACCGCATCGCTTGATGTGCGGTTCTTGTAACCACGGTGATATACCACCTTCGAACACCACCCCTATACCAGCAACAGAATCCTATACACAAAACATTCCAATCAAGAATGTCAAATGAAATTGAATTTCCGCATGCGACCTTATGCAACCTTTATGATTCCGAATTTTCGCATGTGATGAGCGTTGGCTTTGCTGGCGTCGTTATTAAATTTTGTTTCTCTCTATGGCAACGCTCTGTCGAAAGTGTATCCTAATATCGACTTGTACATATAATGTAACGTCCTTAAGAGCAACATGTATACGGTTATAGGCTATAGAGGAAAAGCCTGACGCGTGTTACCCCCTGGTGTGTACATAATTAAGGCTTCTTCGTCGAATTGATTGGAATATGTGTGCTTTTGCTATGCATGAACTGAACACTGCTAAAGTGCAATGTGCACCCTGTAATGCTTTGCCATACCTATATTGATTGACTGATTTATCATTACCGGAATTTTCTGCCAAAAGAGAAGCACAATATTCCTTTGATAACAGGAACACACGTCGATTGTAATTTGCCCAGTGATTTTATGACAGCATTAAATAGATTTTAATTTGTTGGTTGTGTAATCATAATACATCAAAGAGCAAGTTTTGACAACAGGCCTGAATTACCATATACGACTAATAGGTCAACATTTTAGCCAGAATTTCAATGAAAGGGGAGAATTTCGATTTAAAACCAAACTGAAAATCGATAAACATATACTTGCACCACGACCCTTAGTAAAATTGTACCCGGACAAAGATGGTTTCTAGTATGTGAAGGCTGTACCAGTAACCTGATTGAACCTTATGAGTGTGACTTTAGGACTGGTAGCAATTAATAACACAGGCCTCATTTTCCTGGGGCAACACGGTATAGGCATTGTTTACCCGATCCTGAAGAAAGGAGACATCAGTCAGAAACGAGGAGGCATCAGTCTTCTTAACATCGCATACAAGATCTTTTCTGCTGTACTGTCTGAACGCCTGAAGTAGTTTGTCAACAATCTGATAGGCACATATCAGTGTGGCTTTAGGCCAGGAAAGTCCACCATCGATTAAATATTTACACTACGGCAGATTTTGGAGAAAACCCAGGAGTTCCAAATCGATACACACCACCTCTTTGTTTTCGCATCTCTGTTAAACTCGTCAGTCTGTGCAGGATGACGATGGAAAATTCACGCTGTTCCGTCAAGGTCGGCAAAGACCTCACCGACCCCTTTGATGTCAAAAAAGGATTTAGACAAGGCCACGCGCTCTCATGCGACTTCTTTCACATCATACTTGAAAGGATTGTGCAGAACTCTCGCGCCAACACCAGAGGTAAAATCTGTCAAAAGTCCGTTCAACTACTCGCATACGCAGATGTCGTTGACATAATCGGTAGAACAAAGCGTGATGTCAGTGAAGCCTTCGTGAGTTTTGGGACGGATGCGGCCAATATGGGTTTAGCAGTTAACGAGGGCAAAACCAAGTGTATGCTGTCATCAAGAAAAGACACCCAACAGCTATAACTTTGAGGTAGTCAGGGACTTTGTCTACCTGGGTTCAGCTATCAATTCAGACAATGACACCAGCGCTGAAATCAAACGAAGGATAACTCTTGCCAATCGCTGTTTCCTTGAGCTAAGAAGGCAATTAAGTAGCAAAGCCCTCTCTCGAGCAACTAAAGTGTCCATGTATAAGACCCTCATTATCCCAGTCCTGCTTTACGGTGCAAAAGCATGGACCCTGTCAAAGGCGGATGAAAACACTTTAGGCTGCTTCGAGAGGAAAATTCTTCGGACGATTTACGGTCCCGTCTGCATAGACGGAGAGTGGACGAGGAGATATAGCATCGAACTGTACGGGCTGTACAGCGATACCGACCTAGCCAGAAGAGCAAAAACACAACGTCTACGATGGCCGGGTCATCTAGAGCGGATGGACACCAACGCCCCGGCCCGGAAAATCTTCGAATCCACACCACAGGGACGGCGCGGTAGAGGAGCACCGAGACTCAGGTGGCGCACGCAAGTGAAAGGGGACCTCAGCCAACTTCGCGTGCTAAACTGGAGACGTTTAGCTAAAGACAGAACTGACTGACGAAGCTTGTTGGCTGAGGCCCAGGTCCACCCCGGACTGTAGCGCCACCTTAAGTAAGTAAGTAAGCATGGTGTAGGCACCCGGTATGAAGACGGTGATGGGGTTGTTATTTTTGTGAATGCAAAATCAGTCGCCTCATAATTAGGGCCCTTTTTTAGCAAAAAAGCTTCTATAAGGATATTTTGGTGTCAACTGACAGACTAGCTACCTACAATTTTGATTGAGCACTTAACCTAAAAGTCGCTGTTTCAGAAGAAGTCTTTGGGATGGTTGAGAGAGCTGCCATTGGAAGATAAGCGATCACCACACCAACTTTTGTTTGCACATGTACAACTACGAACTTCTATACGAGGTCGAGGGTAGAAAAAAGAGAGGAGGATAACCAAACCACTCAATTTTACGCAATGGTTGAAGATTGTTCAAGACCGTTAAAATCAAAGAAACCATCTTATAGAAGGCACAAAAAATTTAGAAAATTACAACTTTGAGGTTAGCACTATACTATAATTAAGCCAGCTAAAGTTTTAGCCAAAATTGGGTTAAGCAATTAGTATAAGTCCAGTCAAATTAAGATTTTAATAGACAATTTCAGAGGCAGTTCCGATTACTGATTTCTTTCAAGAAACATGGATTGTGGGGTACCTACTGATTGTGAAATTTGCCAACAAAAATTTAATAGCGCAATATTGAAAAAAAAATGCTAAACAATTCATCTCTTTGCAGTTTTTTTTTTGCTGTTAATACGAAAACAAGCAACTTTATGTTTTAAACGTTGGTACTATAATTTGGCTATAAGTTGGGTATAATTATAGCCCATTAGATTTTCCATCAACCATCAATCCATTCCTCGGCTAAAAATTATGCACCCACCTGAAGATTCTGGACTTATACGACGCGAAAGCGAAAGGTATATTTATCTCTCATTCATGTCTCCTGGCTTCTGGGATGCAAATCAATGAGAAGAATCAAAAAGGAAAAGGTTTTAACATATTCTCTTTCAAATTGCATTTGGGCAAGCCCCTCTGACAATAGTAGATTTCGATTAGATTAGATTTTAAGTTGCCTTATTTCATTAAAACTTTTTGTATATAAAATCAACTACCAATCGTAAAAAGACATGGCTTCAGCCGTCGCCTCGGTAGCAGCAAAAAATAAAAATCAAAAATTTTAAATATCAATCGTACAAAAATTATTTGGAAAAAAAATTAAGGAAAAAGAAAGAATGCGTTTACTGACATGTATGTTAAAAAAAAGCAATGCTAAAAGTTTCCCGTTGCTATTTTACGTCTGTACTCTAACGCGTCCTGGCAATATTCTTAAAAAGAATTCCATCCCTTGACTCCGTTAAGTACACCTAAGGTCCTCTCAATCGTAATCGCCGAACTGCCAAAATAAAGAGTTCTTAATTCACCCAAGATAGGACATACCACCAGGAAGTAAGAGGACATACCGCCCACCATAGGCTACAGGAAAAAGGAAGGTCCTCTCTATGTGGCATATAATTAAGCCGCAGAAGCTCTTGAAAATCGTTGAAATAATCGCTATGCTTAATTATCCTATCCTTGAAATATTTTTTTCCATTAGATTGTAGTTGAGCCGGCTATAGTACTCCCTGTACAAAGATGAACTTGCTTCCTCCACGAATTTAACTCTTAACTTGACATCCAGGTCGCGAATGAAGCCATACAAAATGTGCCTACATGAATCGATGTTATTAGTACTGAGATGCAGCTGCTATCCATATCCTTGAGATAGCAAATGAAGGTCCTTAACGAAGAGAGAGTTGTTTGAAAGAGCTTTTCTAACCACAAAGTTAGGCAGACGGTTAGTTGGCATATAATTCGCTTTAATGATGTAGTCCACATGAAGCTTAGGCGTCTGAATAAACAGGGGAGACAGACTTCAGTCTATTGAATAGTACTGAGCAAAATATCTCAATTCAGGGAAGAGATTCCTCTGTAATTTTCTGCGCAGTTGGAGTCCCATTTTTTGGTAAATAGGGAAAAGGATTGTTTTATTAAAGCTTTGTGGAATGTCAGCAGACTCGAAAATAGTGTTAAAACATTTTGAGCTCTCAAAAATGTTTCAAACCGTTGAGCTCTCTAATGGTACTCCAAAAACTTTTGGAATCCCTCGACAATGAGCGCTTTTAAGCCAGGCTTGCTAAACAAGGTTCCCTTTATTTCTACCTTTACCTCACGGCCAAAAGATACAGCTGTCTGGAAATAACTGCATTAGTCTGCCGGTAAGTATTTAGGGCACGGAACGCTTTTCTTAGCTTTACTCCGATCGGCATCAATCTATCTGTTTACCGCATTAAACTTGCGGGGTTGGGAATTGGTCGGGGCTGCTTTGACTATAGTTTCATCGAATTCTTCAGGCTTAAAGTAACCTTCAGTTGTGGGTGACATTCCACTAAGCTCCATGCTATGCAATAGTCAGACAATAGTACAATGCGAACCTGTGGCAGGACGCTTCGCCTTCGAGTACTTTAGCAGAGACAGTCTTAATGCCAAAAGCTCACATAATTGTAAACTAGTACAGTTACTAGAACAAAGCGTGTTGTCAGTGAAGCCTTCGTGAGTATTGGGACGGAAGCGGCGAATATGAGTTTAGCAGTCATTGAGGGCAAAACCAAGTATATGCTGTCATTAAGAAAAGACACCCAACACCGACGTCTTGGACAAAACATCACCATCGACAGCTATAACTTTGAGGTAGTTAGGGACTTTGTCTACCTGGGTTCCGCTATCAAGTCAGACAATGACACCAGCGCTGAAATCAAACGAAGGATAACTCTTGCCAACCGCTGTTTCTTTGGGCTAAGAAGGCAATTGAGTAGCAAAGCCCTCTCTCGAGCTACTAAAGTGTCCATGTATAAGACCCTCATCATCCCGGTCCTGCTTTACGGTGCAGAAGCATGGACCCTGTGAAAGGCGGATGAAAACACTTTAGGCTGCTTCGAGAGGAAAATTCTTCGGACGATATACGGTCTCGTCTGCATAGACGGAGAGTGGAGGAGGAGATATAACATCGAACTGTACGGGCTGTACAGCGATACCGACCTAGCCAAAAGGGTCAAAACACAACGTCTACGATGGCTGGGTCATCTAGAGCGGATGGACACCAACGACCCGGCCCGGAAAATCTTCGAATCCACACTGCAGGGACGGCGCGGTAGTGGAGCACCGAGACTCAGGTGGCGCACGCAAGTGGAAGGGGACCTCAGCCAACTTCGCGTGCAAAACTGGAGACGGCTAGCTAGAGACAGAGCTGACTGGCGAAGCTTGTTGGCTGAGGCCCAGGTCCACCCCGGACTGTAGCGCCCTTAAGTAAGTAGTACAGTTACTAATAAAATGCTATGATATTTTAATGTTTTTTTTGGAATGCCTTTTTTTAAAATTTAATTTCGTCCTATATTCGAAATATGTAGTTAAATTTCCACATATAAACTGGGAAAAATTGGGGGAATAAAAACTGTTGGTTTACACAATCTTAAGAAGTTAAAAGAATTCAGTTTGAAATTGACGGCTTTGTGTACTAGATTGGAGTAAATTGAGCAAACTACCTTAAGTGGTGAATACGTAACCGCATAAGTTTGGATGGACTCAAAAATTTTAAGAGTAAAGTATGTGGCCAATATGCCTTTAATTTTAAATCCCTACTTTTCACACAAAGGGTTAATACTTTTCGGGTTATATGCGAAAAAAACTGCAAAGAAATGCAGTGTTTTAACTTTGGAGCTCGACTACCGCAAGTACATAAGCACCACCACCGCATTGGAATATGAAAAACACCGCAAATGAATTGCATTCAAACTCCACTAATTTACAGATGGTTGGGAGGAAGGAAGTTTCGTTTTCTTATCATATTGGGACGATAGCTTAATTCCTAGCACATTTAGATTCTGTAACCTATCTCTTGTTTTTGGCTTGTTTGAACGAATGAACGTAATTGCGGTGTTTTTTTTATTCAAATGCGGTGGCGGTGTTAAAATATTCAAGTACCGCTACGAAATTGCATGTAGTGTTTGACAATAGAGGCTCATCCTGTATGATTGCTTTTAAATAGATCTGCATTTTTCCTGTTCTAATCCACGAAACACAACAAACCGTTTTGCATTTTCCAATACATCTGAAAAACCTATAAGGACCATATTTCAATCCGATATTTGGATACGTTAGTAATGCAAAGAGCAACAAGATTCGCAAGCTTCTCGGTTTTTCAAGCAGATGCTTTCACTCACACTTTACTGTGTGCTGAATTGTCCAAATCTTCGGAAACAGGGCACACCATTGTTAAGGGATAACTTATTTTGTTTTCGAATCCTTGAGTCGCGCCTGTGTGCATTCAAATAACGACCAATCTTTCTAAAGGCTCTCCATAATTTCCGCAAAATGCAATTTGATAGAATACACATCGGTTGTTACTGCTCCTACTGGCTGAATTTAAAGAGCTTAGCAGACAGTTTGTTTGAAAACCCAAAATGAAGGCTGAGAAGCGATATGTATTTCTATTAACTGTGCAAGAAAATATCGCAGCTTAACACGTTTTGATATCAATAACATAAAAGAAAAGCTGAAACTGAAACAAGCACAATCCCGTAGTCCAAAATGTCGCCACCATCATTATCGTCCGTCACTGGGTCAAGCATAAACCAAAGAGCAATCCCTCCATGATAAAAAAATTCGAAGCACTACACGCATTTTATTTTAGTCCTGCCTTAGTCCATACCACAATAAATACTTTAAGAGGCACAGTTGATTTTGAGGAACCTTTCATCAGCCATTGTCAAGCACACTTTCAACAAAAAAAGGACACATATCCGTTTGGCTTTCATTATTCATGCTGTGTTAAAATGTTTGTATTTGGAAAGCCACTCAATTACTATACACACTCGTGTCCGGTCGGTAGCTAATGGAAGTCCAGTGGAGCACTTTTAGTGGAAAAATAAAATCTCGTGGCCAACCAATATACCCGCCTGCTGTGATATAATTACGGACAGTGACTTAAGTATGTATATGGGGAAACGTTTACTAACATGGTCTGGTCATGCGTTATCCTTTTTTATATGAGCCAGGGCCAGGCGCCTCATGCCGTGTCGTTCTTCTGTGTGTCGTATTAATATGAGAGGCTTATTAATCGGATTTGTGTAAGCCCGGGGCTATTGGAATGAGACCTGAGAATGAAATTAATTGGGGTCGACTTTAATGTGCCACAATTGAACCAGTAGCAAGCAGCGTATGTACCTATGGCCAAGAGAATAAGACCGTTGTTAAACGCCAGACATATTGCGGACGTGAAACAGATTTCAATTTGTTTCTGTTTTTTTTTTTTCGATTGGAGTTGAGTGGTAAGAGAGGACGTCTGGGTAGATTTCAGTTGAACTTTCAACAAGGTAGTTAAAGGAGATCTAAAAAGAGACGTGAAATATTATACGAATTATGGTCCCTTTGTGGACTCATCCAGCCAAAATAAAATTACCATCTGAAACTCGTACACCGCCTTAAACCATTTAAAAATGTCAACGTTTCAAAAATGCACTTCCTTTAATTCTTTTTGTATAAATTTGTCACGGATGTAGCTCTCACTGCAACGCAATATCTCTCAAAAGGATGCCAATGTCAACATATGCGCCGCGTTCAATGGAAAAATAAAAACCCGAATGCCACCATCGCAATTTTTCGTGGAATTTATAGCACGTAGGGCAGCTTTTCCTGCCATCGAATCGATGTTCTTTTTAAGCTTGACAAGCCTTCACCTCAATGCCGCAGCTATCGCAGGACATGAAACGTGTTGAAACATCCTTAAAGTGTTTAAAAATTGAACATGTCTGGTATTTCCATGGAATTAAAGAAAACCGTGTGTCAAGGACTTATCTCCTACTGCAGTGGGCTCGTGGCGTGATTGGAATTCAAAATGCATTCGGTGCCCAACGCTGACCTGCGATTAGACTGCCTTATGTGTGCTCTATACCCAAAGGACCTACTCATCTAAGAACTCTTGGTTGAAAACACAATAGGTAGGTATCCCTTATTTTTCAGAGACCACAACAGTGTGATGGAATTCTTAATACAATCCGGGGCATGAGCTTCATGAGGTAGCTATAGTCGGGTCATCTGTATCCCCTTCCACTTGCCCATCAATCTGATGTTCAACAAAACAAAATTACTGGAGTGCACGGGAATTGTATCTGTTCGTTAAAAAAAAAAACGAATGAAAAAAAAACTCACACACACAAACATATACTGCAAAAACAACAACCGACATCCATCTGACTTTATTACCTCGGGATAAGAACACTAGACTGGGCGCGCTGCTGGACACTGTCCGACAACGGTCGATTGATACAGAACAAGTCAATTCTTATCCTTTTGGGGATAATAGTGTGTGTGGTCGGGGATAACAACCGTTGCTCGGCTCAGTGGGTTGTAAACTCAAAGTGGATACTGCTGTGCTGCCTCACTGACTTGACCAGCTCTCTCCGCCTGTTTTGCAACTTTAAAGTGCAAGCCAAGTGCTTTCGGATTGTGTACATTTACATAAGATATTTACATGCATGGCATGGGAAGGGGGGCGCCAGCCGTAAGCAAGCAACCATTTTACTCGGTGCAATGACATACAGACGCTCTGAGGCAAAAACGTTTGAAGTCTTATATACAGGGAACGAGCTAGAGCCTGACCAACAGCAGTAAAATAAATAAGAAATGATGTAGGCATAGGCATACTCTCTGCATTAAAAATGAGCCAATTTCATGGTTAAGGAGAATTTTGCGGGTCTTTAAATATTTCCTGTGACAAGTCATACGAAAAGTTGCTTCACAAAGGATGTTTTTCAGAAGCTAAAAATCTCGATAAGCATTTATTTGGATACCGAATGGTTGGCAAACCATGTCGCAGGTTTGATAACTGCAGTGGTGAAATATTTTAAACACCTAAAAATTCTGAACAAGTCAATGTATTTTAGTACGCATAGCACATAGCGAGCGGAAATATTTTGAGAATAGAAGAGATGGGAAAAATAAGGAATTTTCGATCCAACACAAACACTGACGAGCCAATATGGAAAATAAAAAACCCTGTCCAGAAACACCAAAGCTCACCCCACAAGTGTTATGACTTTAAGGAGTAAAAAAATATAACCAGCAGAGAATTGAAAAGAAACGTCTAACATGCATCTAATTGTTCTCTATTCTATATGCATGTTGGAAGAGGAAAAGGCGTAAGTTATTCGGCCGACCCTAACCTGGAAAACAGAGGCAACCATGCTACTGGATTTTCCGTTGTTGCTCGTTTTGGTCCTTCCCAGATATTTTCCATACCGGTATTTACAAACTGGAGCTGTGTCAATCGTGATTGATTCGATCCTTTCGACCCGGTTGATTTGATTGCAATCCCGGTTGGGCAAACCAATCGCTCGCAATATCAATCCTTTTTTTTCGTTCAAACGAACGCAACGAAGGAAAAAGTAAAACCATTCGTTCCCAACATCAATCATCTTATTCTGTCAAATGAACGAATGAAATCGGTAAGAACCGAATGAAATCGATACGAACCAATACTTTTCTTTCTCCGTTATTTCTGCTCAAATGAGCGAAAAAAAGAGAAAGGGTCAATTCAATCATTCACAATATTAACACGCTCCATTCCTACATTCAATTTCATTTGAAAAAAGCGCAAAACTGCTACGAGGTTTCCAAAAAGGCATATTTGCCACATTTGCCATGTGGCTGCTGCTAATCCAATCCGGATTGAACGGAGAACGGTGATTGACTTTGGGTCGATGACTGAAAAAGAAACGAAATCGTTAGAAACGATGATGGTTGAAGGGGGAACGAATGAAAGATTGACTAAAAAGATCGGGTTCTTTTTCAAATCAATCCTGGATCGAATCGGTCCGGGAAAATGAACGATTGACACAGCTCTATGATCGAAACAAAACTGCTGCGAGATTTCCAAAAAGGGATATTTGCCACGTGCACGCTGGCTGCTGCTAATTCAATTCGGATTAACTTTGGACTAATAAGTAATAATAGACTGAAAAGATCGGGTCCTTTTTCAAATCAATCCTGGATCGATTCGATCTGGGAAAATGAACGATTGACACAGCTCTAGTACAAATCATGTCTGCATGGCACCTGGGGAGGCGGCCAATCGGCAATCTCACTAGGGCATGTAACGAAAGACATGTTAAATGTTTTATTGTTATTATTTTATTAGTCAAACACTCTAAGTCGGTGTAAGACTGAGCTTTGAAGCTTTTACATCAAGAAACTTTCAGTTTAAAAGGCTTATACCCTGTCTCCGCCGGATACTAATCTGCTATTGACGCAAATCCTCAACTAATCTCCCTAAATCTCGAGATAGACCTTAAATCTTGTGGGCAAGCGACAACAAATATAAATCCTCTCTCTGTTTACAAACCCTTTTTATGCCACATTCAATCCTTTCAGTACACCTTTGTGTGTTCACCTACTCAACAGATTGAGAATCGAAAAAGATAACTAAAACTGTTCACGTATGGCAGATCTGTCACAAATACGTTTTCTATTGGGTTTTTACAAGGGATGTCATCATCTCTTAGGTAATGTCATCTGCGCACTCTCTTTTGAGAGCCAAAATGTCAGAAAAAAAGTGCTCATGTCAAATTAATCTTCTGTTTGTCCTTTGGGATTTGTTTTGCCACTTCGGGATTTGTTTTTTAACACTTGCGCTAATTGCAGTCTTATGGTTGGTGGAGACATAGTATAATTCCGTCTGGATGATCACAAAAGATTAATTTACTTATGAAGCTCTACAGTCAGCTTATGAAATAATTCAGCAGCTCGCGCTTTTTAATCGTGGGAAGCAGGAAAGTAGTCAGTTGTGTCTTTTAGGAATTTGCAATTCCAATTTTTTTCAGATAAAATTAAAAAAACTTATGTTTTGTTTCGATTTATTTATTTCATATACTTCATTTTGTTTTCTTTTTTTAAATTAAAATGTGAGCATTATTATTATATGACTAAAATGAGAAATTAAAATGTTGCTTCCCTTGCACGTATAGTCATTTAAAAAGAAAAGACAAGCGCTAAAAAATTGTCAGCCAAGAGTATAACACGTTCACAACAACAAAAAATACTTTGTGCTACGTAAACTACAACAAGAGCATTTTTATGAAATTCCTTTTTTAAATTCAATGAACACCTCCTGCCACCGAAAGGACATCGATGTGCATAGAAAACCAATTCTAATAGCTTTCTTGACACAAAAAAAAAAAATCCAAACTGTTTGATACCACAAAGACGTACTCAAGTATTATTAATTCAGCTCCTGAATTATGTAGGGTGGAATGATTGATTTATACCAAACCAGCTGTGAAATTGTTTGACTAAAAAAAGAAAATCCTTTCTCAAAGCACTGAAAATATAAAATTTAATATTACAAGCACAAAAAACAAGTATAGTTCTACAGAGCATTTTTACTAATTTGTGTTGAAGAAAATCAGTGGGCAATAGAAGGAAATTAACGTTTGTGCTATTGACAGCTGTCAAGAAAATTTTTTTACAAAGGGCACAACGCAGGTAGTTTTTATTCAAAGTTTAAGCTTAAGTTTTAATATTAACTTCTGGGGGAAAAGAACAGAAAAGGAAAAATCGAAATCCAACTTTGGGGCGGATGATCTTCGTGCTAACTTACATAAAGCTTTCCTGGAATGGCAGCAAGCCAGGACTGGTATAACTTGTAGAAGGGAAACGAGAGAAATGTGGAAGAAAAAATCATCGTAGCTTGACTCCATGAAGTTGGAAAACAAGTTTTATAAAGGATGAGCCTAATTATAATGTTGGATGTTTCCTTTCAATTACTGTCATTTGCCGAATTCAATGTGGTAAATTTTTAGAAATTTTATAGTCATCAAGCTGTTTACCATGCAGTAACGCATTTTCATTTCAAATCGTTCAATTGAACGGAATCGTTCAATTCAGGACAAACTCTATATCGCTTGAACATTATATTGAGCATTTAGCCCGGATATTCATTTTTGGGTCTAAATTAATTTGATAATCTTGTTCATATGTTTTCATATTTTTTTGTTTAAAATAACATTTGGAAAAGGCAAAAAAATCCGAAAGTCCGAAATTCCCATCACTTTAATGACAGAGTTTACTCTGCCCTGAAAAACTGATCCCTAAGTTAACTCCAGTCCGAATTCGTGTTCCAGCAATTACCCTTACTCCTCTTTCACACCTAGGCACAATCTAGATTAATGCCCGGTTTCACGTTTAAACTTAGGATTACTTAAACTTTCACAAAGGTTTATACTCAGTGCTTAAACCGTTGATGTTTCTCAGTAGAAATTGATCGAGCGTTTAGCTAAACTTCCGGTTATTGTTTCTCGTTAGTTTTGTAGGCCACTTTAAACATCAATATTGTCATATCTCAGCCCATATTTATTTTTCAAATTGGTTTAAAGAATCCGTAAAAAAGAGGGATATATCAAGAATTATACGATGTTCTTAAAAATACAAGCCGATTTCGGATCGGGTATTCTGTTTCGGAGATATTTGCATCCAAAGTTCAGTTTAATGTGACATTCTTCGCAAATTTAATTTGAAATTCTCAAGGCAACGTGATACTTGTGACGTTTAAAGTATTTTTGAACAAAACTTCATTCCAGTTTTTATCAAATATCGTTTCAAACGTCGGTTTAAACGTTAAACGGCAGCTTAAACCATTAACGGCAGGCGTTTAAGGTAAACTGCCGTATAAACTCTCGTTTAGGTTTTAACTAGCACACTGGAAAACACTTTTTCTTTTTGAAAGTCAGTTTAAACTTTGTGAATGTGGCTAAAAGAAGTTTAAACTTGCATTGTGAAACCGGGCATAAGTATCAAAAACTTAAAATTTTATTAAAATCTATTAGCTTTCCCATACATTTAAAAATAAAAACCTAAATTGCCGCACAATCTGAAATCTAGAACAAATATCCAAATATGTTGGTTTGGACATTCGATTTGTTCGCTTTGACAATAAATTAAAAATTTTAATATGTAATTCCAAGAGTTTTAAGTATTTTTCGGTGCATCTTATTTCAAAAGTTGTTGTTTTTTATCTACAGACGGAGTAAATTTGGCGGCTAGTGTCCGACCGAAATGTCAACGAAATCTAGATTTTCGCGGTGTGAAAACATCAGTAAGATTTCAAAAAATCTAACTTTTAGAATATTGACTTTAGCTCGGTGTGAAAAAGGTATTAATTAACTCGGCACTGAAAGACTGGCTCATATGGTGTTTTACCTCGTTTCGCCGGAATAAACTTCTTAAGCTAGGGTTTGTGAGGTTATCGCTCCTGTCATCTCACCCATATAAAAGTGCGCGCCAGCATATTACATGCCGCTTCCTTAATACATTTTTCAAACAATTTTTTTTCAAGCACAAGAACCTGTAAGTTATATAATTAATTACAGTGTGGGCTCGAAATGGTGATCTCCTGGAGATATATCAAGAGAGTTGCCATTGGATTGATTTCAAGAAATCAGTATTGAAATAATCCTTTGAATTATTTTATCCCGCATCCCTGCAAAACTTATAAAGTTGGCGAAGGCATGCCCGCTTTTACTTCTCGCGTAGTATAAAGCTCCTCTCCCATTTACACTTCGCATTCAACTTAAGCTCACTTTAGTTTAAATAACTGATCTTGTTGATCAGTTCTAGACTAACTGATAGCGTTACATATTTCCGAAATTTTACTTTCCTTTTGTTAGTGAAAAAAATCCGGCTTCTTCTTGAGCTTGCGTACTCATGACAGCGTTTTTTTTTTTCATCAGCTTCCTTTATATTTTTTCGAAGCATGATTTTAATTGGGGTGATCGGACATCTGAGAACTTCTTTAAAACTGGCACCTATATTCTTCTATGAGGTTTATATACCTTCTCTCATTACCCGACTCAGACATGTAATTTTAACTGCTTTTTTTGCTTACTTCCAGGAATCATAAGTGCAACAAATCTACTACCTACGATTCATTGTTCAAAAAACACCCTCAAGGTAAGTGACTTTACAATGATTAACATTATTGTATTTGTATTATTGAAAAAGTGCTTAAATGTTGTTTGACAATACAACTTTTTTTGATTAGTAACTCTCATGTCTGGGCAGGTGCATCTAAAACCTTGTTCTTTTTCAACACAATTTAAAAAAAAGTGAAAACCAATAAACATAAGATTATAAAACTGAGTCAATTTTTGACTCTTGGCATTATCTTCAAGCGTTTAGAAAGATCTCGTCTCTAATTTTATATCTATGAGTGCGGCAACGGTGAAATAACCAGCTGCATTGTGTGGAAAATTCCAATGTATTCCAAAGTTGGTATAATTTTTAACGTATCATTGTTCTTTCATAAGAAGCACATCACATATGTGGAACAGTCGTCGTCGTCACGAGATTTTTCATAGGAATTATCATATCCATCTGCTCAGAATGCAATGACATCAGCATTCAGCACTTTTCATGTCCATACCAAAACTCCTTATAAATGTTGTCAAAAACCCTTGATAGGAATAGAGTAATTATGAAAAATAAATTGTAGGGTTGCCATGTGCCTCATGTCTTTAATTGTTTCGTTTTTTCTTTAGTCAATTTCAATATTTTGTTTTAATTTAAAAAAATAAAAAAAAAGATCAGCATTTGTTCATTCTTCAACTAATAAATTAATATCACTTATAAAAGTTTGTTCATTAGAAACCATGGATTGCCTTCCATGCCACTATAAAGTTGAACCATACACTTCTCTTCTAGAATGTTTAATTTCAAAAATTATGCTGAAATAGAGGAAAAGAAATTTAAACATATTTTTATAGGGGAATGTGATCCAAACTTACGCCAAAGAGATAAAGCAAATGCCGTACAGTCCTGCGCTTATTAAATTAAATGCTCCCGGATTGTCCGTAAGGGTCTTATTGTACACATGTGCGTACAAGGTGGCGGATGCAAATATAGATACCGCCTCCAAAATATTTATAAATGCAAATATTTTTCCTGCAAGTTATGTATTATTTTGAAGTGTTTTGATTTTTCCAAATGTAATCAATCTTACCCAAATCAGTTGATGGTACTATATTCGTCAAAATTGTCTTACACATTGGATTGCCGACAGCCTTGAATGCACCCAAAACTGCTGCTAAATAAAGATGCCACGGTACGGTAGCCAATCCTTTAATCAGTGCGTTCAGAGCAGAACTACCCATCGCAAGCAAGGCCAGCATTGTTACAGAAACGTTGAATATCTGAAAGTTGACAGGCATTTTAATATGGGGCTCAACCAGGCCAATTGTTTTCAGTATACGAACTTTGCGCATGATAAGCATTCCGGTGACGTTTCCCAAAATTGGCACTAAAGTCCCGAAGGTCTCGTAAATCGTAAACTCCCGAACAGTCCATTGGAACTTCTCTCTCACGAAAAGGTAGAAGACAGTGTTTGTACCATCTGTAAGGTGAGATTTTCAACACTGCACAGGAGGGTTCAAGTTCAAGGGACTTACTAATGACAAAGACTGACGTGAATAAAATTATTATAACCAGCCAGACAATGAGCCGGACTCTGTTTTCCCTTGCCTTGAAACATGTCTTGAGTATTTCACCTATTGCATTGCAAATTGGATTCGTTTCCGTTGGCTCCTCCTCAGTTTGCCTTTTAAGACTCTCTGGTACGCAAAAAATTATGTAGAGTGTCGAAACAACTATGAGAGACGCGGAAATTATGAACACAATTAAGGTACTGGTAGCTTCGTAGATATAGCTGGAAGTGAATGAGCCCGCCATCAAGCCGGTGTATACACAAGCTTCAAGGAACGCCATCCTGTTTTAAATATTTTTATTCAATAAAAAAAAAGGCAAAAGATTCCTCATCAACATTACCGAAGGGGTCTTTGTTCCACAGTAGTAACATCTCCCATATAGCAAAATATCGCTATTCGATAGATACAGTTTCCACCGATGAAGGACTCTGGCAACACGGCCAGTATGTAGTACCAAGGATTAATGAGGTACTGCGTTGAAAGCCAGCAAATGACCGATGTAATTATGTAAATCAGTGAATAACCTGTGATATACAGCATAAATAGAAAGTAAAGAAAGTGATCGAGGTGGTCTTTACCTATAAATGCAGCTATTAATAGTGGCTTACGTCCATTTTTGTCCGACCACGCTCCAAAGAAGAGTCCACCAAAAATGGGCACAACGCTTTCAATAATTGCTTTTGCCATAAATATTTTTGCCGCGTATGGTTGAACTTCCGTTTCGATTTCCTAGAAAAATTTTAGTAACAAAATTCGACATAACAGTAATAAAGGCTTAACTTAAACCGTGTGTAAGGCCGTTTAAAGCTCATAATAATTTTTTTTCATACTTTTCTCAAGTCCTTGAAAAGGTTTCATATATTTTATTTCCCTTAGAAACTGCCTCCGGGTAAAAGAATAAAAAAAAAACTCATTAGAACCCAAGCATCAGAACCCGAGGTCACCCACCAAAAAACTACCCATCTTTCATTAAGACTGGGAAGGTGTCGTTGTTCGAATCCTACGACTTCTTAAAGAGCAAAAGTGAAAGTTATCCATGTGAACCGCCTGTATTGTTATCATGTGCTTGTTTGAGACAAACAAAACTAGGAGGGGGACAATGTGATGTAGCAAGCTAATGTTCAGGTAGAAAAATAGAGATACAACATTGGAGATTTAAATAAAATGCATGGAAGTCAAATTTGTGGCAATGTACGCACTTTTTCTCCGTCATTAGTGTTTTTAGGCGAGACGTTTTTTTTTTTTGTTTTTTTTTTGCCCCTGAAACCATCTCTCCGTAAACCGAGCTGTCAGAAAAAAATCAAAGCTTAATTTGCGGAAAGCTGGAGTACCAAACAACAGTGCACAACAAGAAGATCCTGACATCGGACCAATCCTTGCATGGAAGAAATCTAATGGGTGGGTGCAGCCTTTAAGATGCAGCTTGTGGTTCGTCGGACGATACTTCAGGAGGTTTGAGTGTCCTGTGGGCACTTTAGAATCAAAAAGACGATAGAAAAAATACTCTCATTTACTAAGCGCATAAAACGACTCACGACGAGAGCTGGTGTCGGAATATCACAACGTGCGCAGTCAAGAACCTAAAGTCAAGAAAAGGAGGCAAATGCACGAATACAATTTCCCGGATCCGACATCGCATGTCCGTGTCCGGGGAACTGAAAACCGGTAATCGTAACATCCTGGTCATTGCCGACTGGTAGTTTGAGGCATTTTCTTTCCCAAATTAATGGGCTAAACCCGTTGTCGACCTACTGGGTGTGCAGGTTTAATGTGACGGGAACTACATTTCGATCATAGACGACACTTCGAGTCGAAAATATTCCAGGAAGTATGTACTATACAGAAGACACGGGCCACATCCCTTTACCCAATCGGATAGAATCGTGGAGCCCTGGAACGAGACCTTGGAGGAAAATATTCCGGAAGTCGTCGACAAGAAGCAACGGAATTCATTGAAAACGGCGAATTCTTAGACCTGACGTGATGCGGTTCATAGTACACCTGGATACACTTTATCTGTAGCTCTGTTTAACTGCTAGGCTACAGAGTAACTCTGCGAACTGCTAGGCTACGTTGTGAACTTTAGTTAGAATTTTCCATTGAAGACCCAAAATGTGAAGAGTACTACGCGGTAGATTTTAGAGAAAGGATCAACGACAAAAGAACCAGAGCAACATAAAAATCGCAAGTGACCCCGCATGAGAACTAGATATAAAGGGAGAGCAACAGCACCGAAATGCAATCAACGAGGGAGTAGACCTAGTAAAGCTTTTCAATCCACATCCAAAATAGCCCAAGATGCACCAGAACTGAGAAGAATCCTTCTAAGTGATAACATGATTCAATGATGTCTTGTTGCAACTTTTATCCTCGTCTGCCAACAAGGACGAAGATAGAGAGATCCTAAATCATTACCACGCAAGCAAAGGTAATATGCTCTATCCGAACGAAAAAAAAACTAAGAGGGGGGCAATGTGATGTGGCAACAAACAGCGTCAATTTTATAAATCATTTGTTCAGGTCATAAAAAATCCACCTAGACTCAACGCAATTACTTGCCCAATAACTTTAGTTATTTAATACCCCTTCGTCTAGTGAAATTTCTATTACATTCTAGGTTCACAGCCATTAAGAAATAAACAAATCAAATCAAAATCATTATCATTACTTTCTGTGACCGCTTACCCTTGAAAAGATTCGCGGAGCTAGGCGAGCTAGGCGGTTCCTACATCTTTCCCGATCCTTCGCCATTAACTCAAGAGCTCCGCGATCCCTAGGCCGGTCTCGAAGAGGTTTCTACCTAATCCCGCCTATTTCTAGGCCTACCAGAATCCATCAGCTCCAATCTGGGCTAGCATGGCCTTTCAGGGAAGTCTTTCAGGGATAATGCGAACAACGTATCGAAACCATCGACGAATTGATCGATTTCATGAAGCTTCGCAACTTTTAGATTCTTACGAACACTGCTTTCCTCACTCTTAATCACACGTTCCAAGTTGTAGGCCTAAAAATCTTTGATGCCAAGTCTTCTCGGGGCACTGCCGAGGAGGTTCGGTCAACGCGGTGGCACAAGAAACCTCGAAGAAGAGTAAGGCACAACTTCCACTGGAGTAGGATTGAAAGGACAACGAACGGGGCAGAAGACAGACATCGGAGACAGTAGTCGGACACCACAATCAGATACGGGCAGAACAGGAACTAGGGAGGACCAACAAGGCTTACGAAGAAGTCCTCCAAGTGACGAATTCAACTCATACGACGACGACGACCTTAAAGACGAAATTTTTTCACGAGACGGGGCGTCTGCGGTGGAGAAATCCCCCCGCAAGCGCATGGCCACGTTCTCCAAGAGCTTAACGCAAGTCATCAAAAAAACTTAAGAGCAAAATTAATAGCATGACGTTAATGCAGGACAAAATTCTAATGGCCTTAGCAGAGACCGATGTTAATCGCGAAGACCACAGGCAGCAATTGCAAGAAACATTCCCACGGACGGTCGACCAACTCAACTTACGCACCACGACGACTACAAACAACCTCATTGAGCAGGACAGAGAAGATGACCACCCAAAAAGAAGGCAACAGTGAACCACTGAACTCGATGATCCGAAGGACAACTCTATAGTTGGGTCTATACACATGCTATGAAGAACTTTCTTAACGTCCGATACCAACTTTGCACAGACCTGGGACAAGCTACATTGACCAATGCGACACAAGTGGACTTGACAACAGCCAACGCCGACAAGAACGCTCGTCGGCCAGCGACAAACAGAACCAAACGGATATGGGTCAATCCTCTAGTAGACAGAGTAGGTGATACGCTACCGAGCAGACCTCCAGTCTCAGCTGCAAGGTCTAACATAAGCCTTAGTAGTAGCCACACCGTTCCTCTCCACAGGTCGAACGTTAGAGTAGACGTTCACAAAGCCTGGGTAAAATTCGATGATACGTCGAGACATATGACCGTCGATATCTATATCCTCCGAGTCTTTAAAGAGAAGAAACAGCCTCTGGAGCGAAGATTTGCTTTTCAATTTTTATCACCTTTCAACACTGGTAGCCTAAAGATGGTTTTGGCAGTACCTGGAAGAGAAAGAGCGCACGATTGTTGAATGACAATGATTTCAGGTCAGAGTTGCTAAGCCAACTTTAAGATGATACTCGGAATCATGACCTCCTTATGCAGATTTGTAAAAGGAAACGCTTCGAGGACTTATGAGGACACGACCGTAAAAAGACACACAATTTGACACACTACGTAAAAATATTAAGGACCGAATAGCAACTCTTATAATCTCAATCTCAATAATCTCGGAATATCAGATGGGTACAGGACTTACGACACCATTCTACAAGAACGCGGTAAAACATTAAGTTACCAGGGATCAAAAATGTAGACGCTGCACGTGAGTAAAGTATGGATAGAAAACCGTCAGACGGCAGAAATTATTCAGTGGACGAAGAAGACGATGAAGCCAAAATAGCAGAAATTCCAACGAGGACGCCTTTTAAACCTGGCCTCCCATCCAGCAAGGAAAAGGCCACAAATCACTCAGGCTACACGTGGGCCTTTGGAAAACCGCCATGAGCGCGGACAGGAAGCTATAGTACTCCGTTCGATGCCAATCCTCGTTCCACACGTTGACACGTTGACATTTCAACTGTGCACTTGTGAAACAGGCAATGAAAACCGGGTTGTCGGCGGATGGACAGGGACGGATCCGTCAATTCCAAATCCGATTCCGAAAATCGTGGACCAGCAATAAAGATAGGTTGGAGACAAACAAACCATCAGAGATCGTTGAATTACAAAGGAGCCCGACGCAGGCCATTTGCCGAAGAACTGACGACAAAGGCTCGCGGACATTGACATCGATCCTTGAGTTTTCCTTTTTCTCTCTATCTCTTCTTTCCTATCATTTAGGTTGTCTTTAAGACTTGTTTTCTTCTTTTTGCATTAGGTTAGGCACACAAATTTTGTTTTTGATGTGCAGGTGCGGCATTTTGATAATCGAATGATACCCGAAGCTTTTAAAGACATTCCGATTCCCTTCTGGGGTTGTTGGTCCCCAATTGGGCGCCCCTCCAGGTGGCGGACAGGGGAATGCGCGCCAGATATGGTGGGTACCGGTATGGAAAATATTCGGGCGGACCAAACCAGCAACCAACGAAAAATCCAGAAGCGTCTGTCTGAAAAGAGCGGGCGGCGTCCGTTACCCAGGTTAGGTGCGGTCGAATAAAAAACACTTTTTTTCTTCCAATATGCAAATAGAAAGGACAACAATAAGATGCATGCCAGATGTTTATATAAATTATTCTGCTGGTCATGCTATTGTTTTTCTCCGCAAAGGCATAACACTTGCGGGGGTAAGCTTTGGTGTTTCTGTGCAGAGGTTTCATGTTCGGCTCATCAGCGTTTGTGTTGGATCGAGAATGCCTTTCTTCTTCTATCTTTTCTATCCCCAAATTCTTTCCGCTTGCGATGTGCTATGCATTTTAAGGGTCATTATAACCCCTTGATCACGAGCATATTCAAAAAAAAAATTGTATATACTGACCAACCCACCACCAATTCCAAAAGATGCCCCTCTATGGCTAAATATCCTGTCATACCTTGTGTCTAGTACTATGCTATATGTACCCTCACCGACTTGTCAAGGTATTGCCGTAATGACACGTTTTATTTCTATTTGAATGCAACCGGTGGAAGTAAGCAACACATTTGAGGAAAACCTCGCGTAAGGGTGGTTTGATTACATGCGTACCTTTCCCTAATGGTTAAAAACTGGTCAATCTTGTCGTTCCCTTTTAATGTCGTCCCCTTAGAGTTCCTTATTTGAGCTTTCTTTAATGTGTCCCCTGTGTTTTTTTTTTCTGATTGGATCTTATTACCACGTAAGTTTGTAAATAACCCAACCAACACGATCACGTTGCTTGACACTCCTGGATTGTTTTCTTTAGGGTCGCACTCAATTACCAGCTCATGCCGATAATCTACAGACTTAAAGTAATTTATCTGGAAGCCATCACACGTCACGCTATCGCGGGCATACGTTCACTGCAAATGTTGAACAGAGTGATTAAAAATATTCGTTGTTGTCTTACTTAAAAATTAAAACTCGATCACTGAGAGGAGGCATAGAAAGGTACCTAACCCTAGTTGCCACTTTATCTTTATAATGGACTACTTTAAAGATATTCTAGTTGTAGAGTTCCTAGAAAATGGGCATTATGCAAACAGTATTGGATACCTAGTAACTTGGGAAGTATTTAACGCTAAGTCTTTATAAATTTACGAAGAAAGTACTTCACACGGATGTCCCAAGAGGGCATTTTGACAAGAAGAATAGGAGCTATTAACTTATTATTAACCGCCTAATTGTTGCAATGGAATAAAACTTTTTTCTTCTAATTCAAAAAAATTAAGACCTCCCACAAATAAACGTCTGGGTCGATTCTATTTTGGATTCTTCCACAGCCGATTATGAGATTTTATTTCTCCGCTGAATGAGACACTCCGCACAGACAGACTCTGATGCTATAGAAAAATACTATAACAATAAATTTCCGATTTAAATTCCACTCAAATGTAAACAAAGCAATATTTATCTACAAGCAACACACCCCAGTTTGACATAACAAATTCCGATAAGACGCTTTACTGCAAAATCCGGTGCTTATCACTCACCTTCGATTCCGGCGTCGCGTAGGCTGTCCCCAGTAGACCACACTGACTTGCGTTGTACAAAAACACCGAAGTACATGACTGATAGATAATTTGATTCTTAAAGATCGTTGCTTAAAATGAAAAAAAAAAAAAACTTTTAACAAAAGAACTATTTTTAACACCAACAATCGATTAACCTGATAGATTTAATCCAAACAGAAGCACAAGCACCGCGGGCTCTATTGAAAATTTGAACTTTTTTTCGGCACGCTCGTCGATTGTTTTACCACCCAAGGCGGGAGTTTCTTCGCTGATTATAATTGGTGGCGATGCCGGCGCACCCTCCACTAGAGAAGCCTCCGCTTTTGAAGTCATTCTGGATTGTTGGCTAAACATCGACTGGTAGCCATTTCTTCCGCCACGAATTTTCTGCATCCAGTAGGTACATTAGTCAATGGGCACGTTTTCCTCAATGGCCACGGCCACTGATAAGTAAGTCTGCGAAAAGTACCAACTCAATCTTAAACGTTCCGTTCACGATCGGAAAATCTATTTTGTCGTAGGCTCTACATACATGGAATGTTGCAAGGGCACGAGCTGGCATTCATGTGTTAGCTTTGACCCAAAGACAAAACCATTTTGTCACTCGTCCAAGGTTCGAATATAAGACTGATCGTGCAACTTTGTAAGCGAAAGTCTTTAGCATAATATAAGGGGTATTCACATTCGCGTTAGATAAAAAAAATATCTACACTTTGTAATCTATTCATAAAATATACATTTTTTATTTCCATTTTTTACGGTAAGCTTAAAGTACAATAATTTGTTTATAGATTTATGGTTTAAATGAAAAGACCTGTGCAAAGTCGGGGATCTTTCTTATCGCGTGTAAGAACTCCATTTGATTCATCCCCCCAAGGTGTTGCAGATCCATCTCAGCCAGCAGCTGTTAATGTTCATTAGAAGAATTGGTTAAAAATTGCATAAGACTCCTATGTTTAAAGATTAAGATTAAATATAAAAAAAATTGAAATATGTAACTTAAACTATGTGAAGAAGAAAGGCTAGCTGGTTTGTTCTGCCGCATATTTAAGATGAAGTCAGACAAAAAAAATATCACCCTAATGCAGAAACTAAAAAGTATAATTCTAAAACCGCAACCAATATTACACCAAAAGGGATCACAGGAGCGTTTTTTACCCGGACAAACTATTAGTTCCGCGACCAAAATATGGCTATCGTGAGGCCTTTTTCAAAATCATGAAAGGAGGAAGTTAAACTGACAGGTAGACATTTTTAAGTCTGGGAAAGATTCTACGGGCATAATGAACTCAATCGATCGCTCTATTCAGTGCCTGATACTCTGCTACAAACTATCCTGGAACGTATGATCTTCTACGGTACCAGCTCAACAGGGAACGGACTGATGCCCAAGCTGTTCGTACCGGTTTCTGACAACCCACTTTGAGGTCAACAACGACAAGCAGGATAAAACATCCATCGCGTTCGTAGATTTCACAGCAGCTTATAACACATTTTGGCGATGTGCCCATATTTGTAAGTTCCTGATGAATATAACCAGCTGATAGTTTGGTTACCTCCTAACCGACATGTTTCCTAACCAGAAATACGCGGCAGCTTTTAATGACATAAAGAGTTGAATTATGGAATGCCGCAAGGATCGGTGCTGGAACCATTCCTCTTTAACCGTCAAACGTAATGATTTTCCTTGAACCGCCTTAAGTAAACTTTTATGCACGCTGATGATACCGTAGTAGTAACAATGTATACAACCAAGCTTGAGGAATTGGGCGTAAGACAGAGAGATTTGAGACTCTGGAGAGTATCGACTGGAAGGAAAAATGTCGGAAACTGAGGTGTGTTGTTTCCACATAAATTTCAAATTGGCATCAAACCAAATGAGAGTAATCTTCAATGGTGATTGCGCGGCCACAATACACGCCCAAAGCATATCGGAGTTGGAGTAACGCCAGGCAGATCAGTGAACTTTCAAAACCTCATTTCATCAACTCAGTTGCTTAATAGGAAGGTTAAGTTACATTTAAAAATTTACAGTGCCATCTGTGGGGGAATAAATCAACAAATATTAACACGTGTGAATCAACAGCGAATGGCAAACACAGTGGACGTTCTCTACCATTATTGTTTATTCCGAATTGAAAGCCGCACAAAGTGCCTACTTGATGGAGTCTTGAATATTTCGAAGTGACGAAATGCATTAATTTGAGTGCCGATCGATGAATGCCGGCATCGGCAATTGTATGCAGCTTAACTTAAGCATAACAACCGTTCGGCTGTGCATAGAAGGACTGGAGCTGCTCGCGTGTTCTACGAGCAAAAGAGTGGAGAGGAACATCATTCTTTCAGGAGAAAGGTAAAAGACCTCGAAAAGCGAGCGGCTGAAAATTGTGTTTATTCGCTAAACAAATCAGGCTGGATAATCTCAACCATAGCATTCAAAGAAACTGCCAAGTGCACAAAGTTTAAGGCGAAGCCTGTAAGAACGACAAAGAGAACAGCGTTATGCAATCGCATTCATGTGTTGAAAGTATGTAAAACATCCAATACAACTTGAATTGAACGATTCGAAATCCTTAAACTAATCCACTGAACAAGAAGCATGTCAATTCGAAATGCATGTATTCTAGGCAAGGGAGCTTCGTGCTGGAGCGGTTCCACATTTCTATAAGATATGCCATCAAATTACTCTAATTTGTCTACGAAAACCGCTTTTAGTAGTTTAGTTATCACATATCAGCCACTAAGTAGTTTTCGCGATGTGAGATATGTCATGAGCTTAAAAGTAATCAGCATTTTGTCATGATCTCGGAAAGAAGGAGAAATAAGTGCAATTGGACGATAACTGGAGGAAGAAGAAAAATCGCCGTTTAAGGAGTGGGAGGACAAATCATGTCTTCGAATAAGAGCGAATCAGGGCGATTGGCAAGGAGATTGACATTTGAATGAGGAACATATTTTCCGCTTTTAACGAAAGACCTAAGATCTTACCCCCATTGGGACAATGTAAAATTTTTCGCCTCAACTTTTTGTCGTGCATGCACTCAGATATACGAAACTTTTATTCGTATACCTGTGTTGTTCGTATATACTTTTCGTCTTTACATTGTTTTCGAGGAAATAGAGTGATCGATCGAAATTCTCGAATTCTAATCTCTCTTCTCTGAAGAGCTAAGAGATTAGAATTCGAATTCGAAAAAGCAGAAATTCTAAAAAGAATGATACAAATTACAAAAAAAACCGAGGAAATGTGGTCGGACGCAACGTGTTCATTGGGTTGGAGACTTTATTTCTACCCCAGCCACAACCTCAATCAGTCAACCCCAGGTTTTATGGTGGGTTGGTTAAAATTTCTCTGTAAATACGTCGACATTTCAGGGCCAATTTTTATTATTTTTTGATGCGTCGTTATACTGAAACAAAATTTAATTTCCACTTAAAAATAAAAGCTCTATCCATATAACATAATGACTGCACTGACAGTTTTTCCCCAACACTGTTTAGTGATATGTTAGTAGTAAGCTACATTCCAAGTGCAGAAAAAGTGTACAGTGTAAAAACCTGTAGTGGGCGTGTCTGTGGGCGGATTCAGCTAATTTTCAAACTTTATCTGAAGGACTGGATTTCCAGCCAATCCATCAAATTTCAGCTCTCTGCCTTAAAATTTAAGCCCTAAAAGTTGTTTATATACGGACGAACGGACGGACATGGCTTAATCGATGCTCCTGTGATTATTCCTGTACGGTGATTATTTCACTGCGTTATAATACAGCAAACTTAATATACCCTGGGTCGGGTATAACAACTTTGCCTCGAATCGATGTTCAAAGTGCGTAATCCTTTTACTGAAAAAAAGTCCTGCCAAGTAATCAAAGGAAAATGGACGGCATTATAGGAGTTGAATGAGTCTTTTTCCATGACTCATAAAACTCACCAGGCAGCATAGGACCTCGAAAACAGTAAAACCAAGAAGAGAGTCACATTCTACAGAATTTTCGCTCAGAAGAACCTCAAAATATTTGTCCAAAAACCATCGATAATACTCAAGGCCAGCTTTTTGTGATTATCAGTGAATGAGCAGTTTCCCAGGCAACACCGGCCATTCATGTCGAAGAATTAGAGAAGCGGTGACTTATGCCAAAAAACGAAAAGCTGTTGGTTTTCGTTTTCTGGCATAAGTCATCAGGTCACGTCCAGAAAACTCGTGATCATGATTCACTCGTGATCTATCACACACTAATGACAGAGCGATAGGTGATCCTGATCCAATGCCAATTGAGTGTCGTTATCTTTTAAACTAAAGGGAACTCAAGGATCCTTAACAAACTGCACAGTTCTATAAAATTCCCACAAAAGATCGTCAAACGAATACAATATAGTCGATTGCTTATCGTTGTTATAGGACAACCAGCGCCCGCACCGGCGCAATTCGAAGTATGACCTGAATAATGATCGACCAATGATAAATGGTTAATTTTAGAAAAGGTTTCGGTAGCCAACAATGAGATCTGACAAGGATGAAGAATATAAAACGTCCTCTTCTCTTCTCCTCTATGTACATTTATGAAAGATCAAAGACAGTAGTGACAATAGTTCCTAACTAAGATCGGTGTAAACCGACGAAGCATCAAGAAATTCCCCTAAGTGTAATCGTTAATATACATACTTAGCTCAAGATCGATAGCCTCGTCATAAATGACGAGCACTCCGCACTACCACCAGCACTTGCGATGTATGGGTGGATGTTTTGGAGGGGAATATCGCATTAGTCCAAAGGAGACAGAGTATCTGTGCTCTTCATACTCTGGTTCGCTTGAGTCAAGTCTTGACATTTAATTGAAGGGTAATATGCTTCCCCATTGTGATAACCTAAATGAACTGGAGTCTTTTAATCGATGTATAAGTAACCAACATGTGACGACGACTTACTTTCTTACTTAAGGTGGCGCTACAGTCCGGGGTGGACCTGTGCCTCAGCCAGCAAGCTTCGCCAGCCAGCTCTGTCTCTAGCTAGCCGTCTCCAGTTTCGCACGCCAAGTTGGCTGATGTCAACTTCCACTTGCGTGCGCCACCTGAGTCTCGGTGCTTCTCTACCGCGCCGTCCCTGCGGTGTGGATTCGAAGATTTTCCGGGCCGGGGCGTTAGTGTCGATCCGCTCTAGATGACCCAGCCATCGTAGACGTTGTGTTTTGACTCTTTTGGCTAGCCCGTACAGTTCGATGTTATATCTCCTCCTCCACTCTCCGTCTATGCAGACGGGACCGTATATCGTCCGAAGAATTTTTCTCTCGAAGCAGCCTAAAGTGTTTTCATCCGCCTTTGACAGGGTCCATGCTTCTGCACCGTAAAGCAGGACTGGGATGATGAGGGTCTTATACATGGACACTTTAGTTGCTCGAGAGAGGGCTTTGCTACTTAATTGCCTTCTTAGCCCAAAGAAACAGCGATTGACAAGAGTTATCCTTCGTTTGATTTCAGCGCTGGTGTCATTGTCTGAATTGATAGCGGAACC
Organism: Neoascia interrupta; assembly: GCA_947623515.1. Classification (NCBI taxonomy): domain Eukaryota; kingdom Metazoa; phylum Arthropoda; class Insecta; order Diptera; family Syrphidae; genus Neoascia; species Neoascia interrupta. Next base: position 43,804,536 of record OX392462.1, on the reverse strand, counting down.
CAGGTAGACAAAGTCCCTAACTACCTCAAAGTTATAGCTGTCGATGGTGATGTTTTGTCCAAGACGTCGATGTTGGGTGTCTTTTCTTGATGACAGCATATACTACTGGTAACGACGACATTTATCCTTAAATCCTTAATCCTTAAAGTTACCCTCTAAAACATTCGGCTTTAGAAGAGTGGAAGATTGACTTTGTATTTCACAATAATTTTCAACAAAAACCATCGCCTAATATAAAGGCGGCTGTGGCCAATAACGGGTATGTCACAGTTGGAGACTTTTTGAACCATTTTTTTGCCAAACTGATTGAGTATTTTGACTAGTTGTCTGGAAAAATTTACTTTTGTATAAAACAGTATTTGGGTGGCCCGCTTCTCGGGTCACTTTATAAATAATAGAAAACCACCTATACACAATAGGGACATATACAAGTTCAATACATCCTATGGCTTGGCAATTTAGCATAAAAAGCACCCAAAAATATATATTTTTTTCTTACTCACCACATCACAAATGTGATTTTTTTCATCGGCAATCAGTTTCATTGGATTCGTCAGACGATCAATTAACTCGCATATGTCATTCTTGGTAATTTGGTTGTCTTCATCGAAATCGAATATAAGAAACGCCCAGGCGCCCTTCACTTGCAACGGACAATTGTCTGAGAAAGCACTGCACAAATTGACGAACTCTTCAAATGACAAACTACCATCGGGTTCGGTTGAGAACACTTTGAAAATCCGATCCGCAAACGGATTATACTTGAGCTCGGTGAAAAGGCATGAAATCTCATCTCTAGCAAAGCGAGTATTTGTATCGCGTGCGAAGCGTTCGTAATTGATTGTCGCGAATTTCTTTAAGATGCTTTAAAGAAAAGATTCTAGATAAGTTTAATCTTTTGTTTGATACCGAATTTAAGGCAAACTTACAAATTTATTTCGGTCTTGTTCAAATATGTCAATTGAACGTATTCCTCGATCTGCTCTTGTGACAAAAGACTATTTCGCCCACCCATAGCTTTCAAAAATGAAAACAACGACTGTGCCATTGTTTCCGAATTCCGTTTGAGATTCTTATCAATTGCCAGCTCAAATACTACGCAAAAGATGTACTAAGTGAACATTGAGTACACAATACACTTTTTTGTGGAGAGGGTGACTCAAATCACTTCAAGAGCTCAGAACACTGATGGCGTATAGGCAGGGCTCTGTATCTTAACTGAGGACCGGGCGGCGCGTCGTCGATGTTAATGGAGTGCAAAGTGTTTGATCAACAAGATTCATTCAGCGAGTTAGATAAATATAAAAAGAAATGTTACACCTGCTGTGTAAAATGATAAGATAGAAAGATATTGACGCGACCCCGGTGTCTTGGACTCGAGCTTTTCTTGTTGTTTATATTTAGTTGGCAAGAAGGCGCTCTGCCATTCGTTCCACAGTCGTTATATCCTACGTTCTTGCTTGTTTATTCAGTAGGCTCCAGGTCTGCGCAGGTTCATTGATTTGCTGACTTTTTTCATGTTTAAGATGCTATCTTAATAGCTTAAACGAGTTGAAAAAAAATGCCTATAGTGGCCTATACCCTAGTCGCTTATGTAGGTTATTAACCTATTTTGCTATCTAAGGGAGTATAATCTTATGATTCTCGTTGAAGCCGAACTGATTCTGACCCCCAATAATTATGCTCAAGCAGCTAAAGAGTGAGTCAACGAAGGCCATGGATGTAAGGCATCAATTACGGTCATTTCCTAACTTCAATGTGGTTGATCTTTTTGACAAATGCTAATTAAAATCTTCCCTAACGTCTTTTACCACTCGACCACGCATTTTTGTTTCGTTACTTTCAAAAGTAACATTTTTCGATATTTCGATCAATATGAGCGGGCTAGTGTTTTAAAGTATCTGGTTCCGTAGTTAAGCTCAATACTTCTTTTGTAAAGTTACGTAAAAACATTACCTACCTACACGCTTAATGTGCGAACAGTTCTATTTTTTTCATTATTTAATGGCATTGAAGTTATGTTACAATCGGACACCCCACAGGGTGAAATATTATCGCTCCTGCTATGGCTCTTCGTAGTTAACGAATTACCTACTCCTGATCCTAGGGAAAGATGTCTTTTGAGTCATAGGCTACGCAGACGGTGTTGCAATAATATTATCAAGCAAATCCCTCCCCACAATTGGGATTTGAAGCAGTTTGCTCTTATTTAGGGGATCGAGAACGATGGAAGGACCATTTAGCCACTCTCGCTCTGCGATCTTGAAGAGTATATGCGGCATAATATTAATGATGATGATGATGATTGCTCTTTACTTAAAGAGGCAGGATAGTGTAGGTCTTGGAGTGAAATCGGCAATGACTAAACTAGTATGCTCCTGTAGAAAGGCCCTTGGCCCAAACTGGAGACTCCTACGTCCTACCCCCGATCGTTCACTGCGCTTACACGGCAATCGTCAGGCCTATCTTTATGTGCGGAGTACTAGTCTGGTGGAAGGCCCAAACAAGAGTAGCAATACCGCTATTTAAGAAAAAGTTCAAAGAGTGTCTTGTATTTACATCACAGGTGCTCTTAGATCAGCTCCCTTAACTGCACTTGACATTCCACTCCAGTTGACATCTTTGGGAATTCGATGTCAGCAAAAGAAGCACTTATGTAGGCTTAGAGAACCCCTGCAACTGACTCGTGACAACATGGATCATGCAAGCATTCAATGGCCAAGTTACTTTCCCTGGTAACTAGGACGACGTTGTTCCATACCTTGACTTTAATGTCAAATTCAAGACCTGAAGAATTTGCCTGGGAGTGGAGAATGGTTTTAAACGCTTCTGTAACAGAAATCTACACAGAAGAATCAAAAAGAGCACTTGGAGCAGGGCAGAAGTTCTTTTCAGTACTCTTGGTCTTGACTTATGCATCTCCAAACGCCTGCCGGAACACTGTAGTGAATTCCAAGTCGAAATCAAAGCTGTTCGAGAATCCGCGACATGGTTTTAAATTAACTCAATAGACTGCAGCGGTCTTATTTTCTATATGGACAGCCAAGCTACAATAAAAGCCCTGGAATCGACAACGCTATACGATCCAAGTTGGTGAATCAATGCGGACGAGACTTCACAATGAGATTGCCGTCGAGTGCAATATATCCCTGTGTTAGTTTCCACGCCACGGGAATTTTCAGGAAACTGCAGATATGACGAACTAGCTTAAGATAGTGCTGATACTAATCCGCCGATGTAACGGAATCGGCAGTACCCATTAATTCGATAAAGTCTCACCTGCTCCCCAAAGCCATCATCATCAGCATTCAGCACATGTCTCTCATAAACAAATCTGGTCAGTGCTCGCTCATAGAAAAACAAAGAGACTAATCACCTTTAGGCTGAATCTTAAAACGATAGTTTTGGTCCCTCACATGCCATATGCCTGCCTGATAGGGAGATATGCCAGAAGACTTGGTGCTCCCTTTAAAGTTTTCTGTAGAAGTTGTAAAGATATGAAGAAAAGAAAGAAACCATATGGATCATCTTCTGTGTAGCTGTTCGCCCTATCGACTGCAAGAAGAAAAACTCTTGACGAATTCCTTCTTCGAAAATCTAAGCGATCTAGCAAAACTCGACTTAAAGAAGATTAAAAACCGGGTCAAATTGGTTAAACTGTTGTGTTTTCTTGAGAATGTTTTTCAAATTCCTATTTTCTACTTTGAGCAAAGAAGCCACAGAGGACACACATCCAAAAAACACAACAGAAGAAAATCTGTCGAACACCCTTAAAATTGGTTAAACGTCAAAATGGCCAACCACTCAAGCCGTCCCGTATACCACCCACGAACACAGTCGTTGTGCAATCACAGCCTATATTGCAACCGCCGAGTTTCTAATAATTAGGAAGTCCTAGAAACTAATGGCCTCCCATTAATTTGTTGACGCGGATTAATTCCAAAACCATTGATAACCCCTCACCTCAAGTTATTGCCTCCAATTCATACCAACCTCATCCCTCCAAACCTCAAGGCAAATTCCTTTCTGAAGTCCAACGTTGACTCTTTTTTCAGGAAGGCGCTCACTGGTCCCCACAATCTGCTGACAGTAGTTCACACTGAAACGGTTACCTCCAGCCTTTATCACCCTTTCTGGTAAGTCCATAACAAATCAACCATTGATTGATTGGCAACCATTACTGGTTGCCTCGACCTCTCACACAAATCGGGTAGTCATCATTTAAATCCTGGGCCTGACAATTCCGGTCTTACGGGAACTATCACAATGGATCTCCTTTGGTCTGAGTGTGTCCCTGCCGAGCGGGAACAGCTACCTAACATAACTATAAAGGTGGCAGAAAGAAATTTTACCTAGCTTCAATGCTCTTCAATGCTTTTACCTAGCTCTAATGCTTTCTAGACTCAAGCGTTGTCTAGTATTTTTTGGAAGAGATATAGATAGATAGGATATAGATAACCTCGATTCCCTCACAGTTGCGGAGCTCACCGCTAATCAATCACCGCCGAGAACGAAAGGAAAAAATTAAAAAAAAACTTACCCCAGTCTTACCCCATTATCATCTCTGACATGAGTGACACGGTATCGACTAATTTTGTTTGTTAACAAATTGACTTAATTTTTTGGCGTGCGATATAGATAATAAAAGTTTAATCAATTATGATTTCACTTGAAAAACAAGTGGGAAAGTGCAACAGTACGTATGTAAAAGCTTCAGTCCATCTACGACGGATTGCAAAATACCCGATTAGACCAAAAAGATAAATGCCACGCCTCCAAAAAGTGGGCGGGATTTAAAAATATAACTGTTGAATGCTTTATACTAGGTGGTTGCATACATTTCGGCCTAAAACTCCGCCTTTTTAACTAAAAAAAACCACGTTTCTTAACGCCACGCCCACAAAAGTGGGCGGAGGCACACACAATATATACATAAAAGTGAGAAAATGCTAATATCTACAACTTTTGTCATACAACTTTTTGTCAAATTTCATATATATGTTTATTGAAAAATAGTAATTTTAAACTAAGATCGAATTCGAACTTGTTCTGAAGGACTGCACTTCCAGCCAACCCACCAAGCTTCAGCTCTCTACCTTAAAATTTAAGCCCTAAAAGTTGTTTACATACGGACGGACGGACGGACATGGCTAAATCGATTCTCCTGTTGGACCCATTCATATCTCTAAAAGGTCTTATGGGTCTACGGTGATTATTTCACTGCATGGCAAACTATACATAAAACTTAATATACCCTGGGACGGGTATATAAAAAAAAAAACAGCTATAAGATTTAGATTTCTATCACAATCCGGCAAAACATGAGTCCGCAGAAAAACTACGATACCACTTAAAAAAATCTAGTTATTTTGACAAATGATTTCATGTCAGAGGGAGCCCAAGAAATGAGGCAAAGATTAGGTACCGTAGAATCAGTTGGGGGGTTTTATTTTAGGCCTCTTTAGACAGTTACCACTTTCGATATTAAAGCGATAGCCGGTCAGCTGCTTCACGATTAATCAAACCGCACCCGCTTGAAATAGCGGCAATGGACGACAAACAAAAAATGTAAACATTTATAGCAAATGCTGGGCAAATACCAAGGCCAGGCAAATGCAGTGCCATTTAGACTGTCTACACTAAATGGCACTGTTTGCCTTTAGAATTTCTCAAAAGTGTAAAGCTTAGATTAGACTGAATGCCATGTTAGCATATTTGACGTAAGAAGAAAAATATTTGCTGCATTTTTATATGCAGTAATCTAAGCCTAAAAAGTTGATAACACAAAAAAAAATAATATTTTGTTGATCTGCGGACGAATCGTTAAGAAATTTGTAAAGGCAGCCATTGGATTTTCCTTTGGCAATACTGAGTTGAAAGAAATGCTTTGGATCTGAATAAAATTTGAGTAGCATGCGGGAAAGTCCTGAAGGTAGCGGAGAGCCACACCAACAGTGAGGCATTTCAAGTATTTCCAAAGCAAGGATGCGGCAGCAGCTGTTTAGACTGAGTCACTTTGCTTACAGCACTCATCGAGTAAGGGCGTATCGTGAGTAGACGCTTTCTGGGTGATCCAGAACAATTCAAATATTTCTTTGTCTCGTTCAGTAAAACAAGCCAAGCGACGACATGCCTCGGATTTAGACGGGTTTACTGCTTACGACCAATTCAAACGAAACAAGGCCAACGATCTTCGGATCTGCACATGGAATGTCAGATACCTTAAGCGGGGACCTCAAAGCAGCCTTGGCTTCGCCTCGGCCTGGCGTTTACAAGGTCAGCAATACGATTCAGTGTTTTCTAACATAATGATGCTCGGCTTCAAAGTTTCGTTGGGCAAAGAGAAAGAGTGCGTAAAGAGAAAACGTAATGCCACGGAATGAGGCTCCGTATAAGCCCAGCCCGAGTTCAATTGTGCTGAACATATTTTATTAACTCATTGTGACATACTTAGTGCTTGTTTTCATTTGGTTTATCCTAACCTAACCCAAAATTTATTTCTCAAAACAAAACTGAGGTTGAACGGTGGCCACCACACTGGCGCTTCCCCTCACCTTAGTAATTCTGACACATCAGGTTAGGATAAACCAAATGAAAACAAGCACTTAGAGAACGTCGTGATTGCAATGTCATTGCAAAGCTGGTTCAAAGTCGAAGTATCGAAACGGGGCGAAGTCGAAGCCAAGGCTGCTGTGTGGTCCCCACATTGGAGCCAAGCAACTAGCGGGACCCAAGCCCACTTTTATACTGCCATCCAAGAAACGCGGTGGTATGGGCCGGGCAAAAGAAGGATGAAAAACTCAGTTATATACTACGGCGACTGCTATCAAGAGCCAAATCAACGCTTATTTGGATGTGGTCTTGAGCTTTAAATATGTGAGCGACCACATTACCACGATCCGCATCAAGGCTAGATAGCCTCATATGTGTGTATGCCCTCACAAAAGAGATAGATGACGTAGCCAAAGAGATAGATGACGACGCCAAGGATGCGCTGTGTTTCACACGGCCACCACACCCAAACAGCTGGTTTGACAATGAATGCCAGCAAGCACATGCTGCTTAACAGAAAGCATATAAAGCGGCTGTGTACAGAAGGACTAGATCTACTCGCGAGCTCTACAAGCAGGGGAGGAGAGAGGAAAATCGGCTCTCGATGATAACAGAGAGAGCACTAGAATCGCGCAGTTCAAGATAAAAAGGTGCTCAAACCGGATGAGGTTTGAAAGTTGTACCGAAAAATTGAAGACTGTAAGGACCATCAACACAAGATCGTAGTGGATTCGCAGTCTGTGCTGATGATTTGGGAAAATCATTTTAGGACACTGTATAACGGCGATGATGAGTCGAGTCCCGCTGTCAGGCAGAATGAACCATCTAACTCGATTTAGGCACCGACCGACGAAGAATACGAGCGATATCGCCCACCCGACCTGGATGAAGTGAAAGTAGCTGTGTCTGAGTTTGAGTTGAACAAAGCAGTCGGAGCTGGCAGGCCTAGATGACGAAGTTATTAAATTCGCTGGCGGTGAGCTGGTGAGCAGCATGCAAGCTCATCTGCAAGATTTGGTCGGAGGAAAACATGCCCGACGAATGGAACCTCAGCTTTGTTTGCCTGGTCCTCAAAAAAGAGACCCTCTGAATCTTGTGCCAACTATAGAGGCATCACTCGCCTTCACATCGCATTTGAGATCTTTTCTGCTGTACCGTGGGAACGCTTAAAGCCAACGTAACGTAGTTTGGTTATTTTGGTTGTAGTCGTGCCGTCTACTATTGCTAGAAACCGATCCACTATTTCCGCAATATTTTATTTAAAGCTCTCTTCTCAACAAACATAAAAACAACTGGCTTTATAGAAATTGAACAATATTTTTAATATTAATCGTAACCCTTAAACTGTACAGTTAAGCTATCAATAAATAAAATATTTATTTGAATCAAGTTTAGTTCTTTTAAAATACCTTTAAAATGCTGTTTCGAAAAGTGTTTTATGCTGTGATTTCAAAGAGCACAATAATAGCAACCCTGTTCAAAATATCGGTTTTTTAAGACAACTTATTTCCTTAGATAAAGTTTATTTTAACATGATTGACGTACTTAACTATCGAATGATATTTGTCGCTTGGCTCGAACTGTACTGTTGTTCAGTTCATACAGACCTCCGCATGATGTGGCCTGCTTGGCTGAGTGCCCAGCCTTGTTCACATGTGGGCTGACATTGCGCTGATCCTTGCCGGTAAAGTTCTTCTGAGCCGATCTTCGAAGTTCGCAATCAACGTTCTCTCGCAGAGCTATGCCGCCGAGGTTATTTTTTGAGGAACTATTCTGGAGACTTTCATTCGACTGAATGGGTTGCTGCTTGATTGCACTCTTCAAACTGAGGTTCTCCATACTTTGAGAAGTCTTTTCGGCGGCGGGTTGTGTCAGGCAGATGGATGAGTTTTGACTAAAGCTGAATGAATCGATGGAGCTCTCAAAGTTGCACAAGCCACTGCTTTGACTCATGGCCATCTTTCGAGTCTCGTACTCTTCGGGGGCGATGTAGCCTGATAGACGTGTGCTGGACATACGGCGCTCCTCCTCGATCTTAGACTTGGCGTAGAGGTATATTACATCGGCGGACTTACCTGATATCACATTGAAGACGTATTTCCTAGCCAATCTAGAATAAAGGGGTTGGGTTATATATTCTGTCGAGGGAGGCATTTTAAGCGTGATTACCTCAACATTGTGTCACTGGTGCTGGAGCTGCTCTTTTGAAAATACTCTTGAAACAGTCGTCTAACGACCCTGGCTAGAACTGATGCAAATTGCTTGAAGTTGCTGTGAGAGGAACCAATTTGTTTCGTTTGCAAGGCCTGCGAAACAGCCCAAAGCAGTTTCTGCAATAAAAACAGATCGTTTAAGAACCCAGTTTAAGAACCACTTGATGCAACAAACCTTTCGGTGATTTTCCGTGAGGTGACTAGATGAAGTAAACGTCGTGTCCGAAGAAGCTCTGGTAATTTGTCTGCCATTACTGCTGCCGCACGCAAAGACCGATGTAGTACTCGTGCTGTTGTTGCTTCGCAACGAATTGCTGCTGCCGTTTAAACTGTTGATGGAGCCAGCCCCACTGCAAAAGCTTTGACTTTTTATCTTCAATGAACGTAGTGTCAGGATATCTGCCTCACGGCGAGCAATCTTTTTACTATTTTCAACGATATCGGACAGGTCGTCTTCGGTGCGTTTTCGCTTCAATAGCAGAGAGTCGAGGTTTGAACCAAAGAGACTCGATTGAGACGCTTGGCTTAGGCTGCCACAGTCAAAGGAAAATTGAGTAGGCAGCGATCCCATCGAACTTTGTGACGACTTCTCGGGTGAGAATAGAGCTCTTTTCGATTTTTCAACACGATTTGCGATTTCCGGCTTGATGATGGGCTTTGGTGCAGCGATAATGGGTTTGACCTGCTTAGCTGGGCTTTGGAAAAGTGCACGTTTGGAGGTTTCTCGCGAGGGTCCTGGTTTCGCGCTGTCGGGGCGGCAAAATAAACGTTTCCTCGCAGATGAAGATGGCGTCTTTCTGACTGTAAGAGGAGAAAACAAATGAATACGTCTTTATTTTAACGGCTTTATTTTAAAAGAATCCTCACCATTCTTCTTTTTGCTGGCTGGCGTCATACGCTTTGGTGTCGTTCCTTTGCGTCGACTCTTTCCCTTTCTACAACCAAATAAGACCACAAAAAAGTCCATTAAAAATTCTAATTGTTTTCCCTAGCAATGCTTACTTTTTGTCCATTAAAATTTGCATTCCTCCCAGCGAGGTGTTCAGTGAAGACTTTTGTGAAGTGGATGCCAAGCTAGCCGATGAGAACGCTGCCCTACGCTTCGCTAAGTGGCTTAGTCGATTCCCTGGAGACTGTTGCAGCATCCTAAAGGAATATTCTTTACAAACCCAGTCTTCAGGGGCGCGTTAAAAGGCAAGACTTACTTTAATCGAAGATTTCTCTTCTTGGCACTTGATGGAGAATTGGAAAAAGTCGCAGTGTAGGAGGTTGAGGTTTCAGCACCGATATATCTCTCGATAACAGCCAAACTCAAGTTTTCAATATTCTCTGAGGCCCGACACAGGTTGTAACTGAAAATGAATTTTGTTGTGAATTGGATGCCATTTGGCTGGTTTTTCAAAATAACTTACCTTAAACCGTGCTGGCGAACGCCCAAGATGTCCTTCCAGGGCATCGACTGAACCTCTTCGACTGTGTGAGAGGGTTTAAACAGGCCCTCGTCTTCACAGAGAATAATTTCGCCGACCATTGCCACTTCGTTGTTAAAATTCAGAATATCCGCCTTGTTCTTGTTAATGGCTGAAAACAAGTCCAACTGCGGTATCGTCATCGATGGAGGTGGAGGTAACCCGGCCAGGCAAGACTTGATACGCTTCAGCAGTTCCTTCTCTCTTCGGATGTTTTTTCTCAGTGAACTCACTTCAGTGTTATTGAGAGTATTTTCATCGGCAAAGCTGGACTCTGTTGGGCAGTTGAGCGATTTATTCGTCTCCTCTGCCCCAGTTGTGTTTTCCAACTGAGCCGAAACTCCTTGTTTATCATCATCTTCATCGTCACCAAATAAATCGGGAGATCTTTCATTTGTGTACTTGTATCGTGAGGTTTCAGTCGTTTCAAGTATAGTCTTTAATATTTTCGGCGAATTGCAGGCACTTTTTTGCACCACAGTACTGGACGTTTCCGAGGTCAGACTTTTGATTTTTCCATTGAAGGACAACGCGGACGGTGGTTCCTCGGACAGATTCCGATTTTGATCGCATATTTCTTGCCGATTTTCACCACACATCTGCATGTCGACCGCATTGCAGCTGTTCTGTTCGACAACAATGTCGTAGTATGTGGTGTAGACTTTTTGAATTAATCTTGACCTGCCTCCACTATCCGGGGTAGAAGCTTCATGTTTCGCTTGTTTCTCGCGTAATTTTGAGTCAATCCGTTTAACGTGGCGGTTATAAATTTTCTCTTCGGGGAATCCCTCGAAATCAGATTCCACACTGGAATTTATTTGAGCGTCGTACGATATATAGTCAGGCGATGAAACTTTTTGCTGCACACCTTCGCGGGGTACTTTTTTCACCAGCGAGTAAAAGCCTGGATTCAACATTAATGGCAAATTTGGAACTTCCCCTTCACATGTGGAATGTTCGTAATCATTGACTTCGCTGGCAGATGACTATGGAAACATTTTTGTCATTAGTTTATGGAGTTATTTTGCTGTTAATTTAAATAGACTTACTCCGCTTCCAGAAGATGGTTCCGATTCATAACTGTTGTTGATTTTGATCTTCAACTTAACTGTGGTCATAATTTCTGAAGAGAAAAATGAGTGAAACAATTAGAGTACATAACTTTTAAGCGCCTTTTGAGAATGAACGCTCTTTATCAAAGCTTTTTTAAAAACACAATTACGATGGCATTCAATGCATCTTCACAGAGATTTCAAATAAATGAGGTAAGAAATAGCCTTTGGGACTTTGCGGAATGTAATAATATAAAGCGTAACCTCTCTTCCAAGAGTAAAAATGAGGGCAAAGTCTGTGGCGAGGTTCTTGACTTTTATTCACTAACCTAGACTCTGCTTTCAAAAAAAGGAAAACATATAAAAGAAGGGATTAACTTAATAGACTAATTAATCCAAAAAAAATAACAGATTAGCTTCAGAGGCCCCAAAATGATGCTGAAGGTTCAAATGAAATGGTGTAGCTTCGTTTTTATGCAAAGTTCCAGGATCGACCTGTATACGCGGATCGAGTTTGAGTTGAGTCGAGTCGACTGCATTTGTACAGACAAAGTATGAAAATTGAGAAGATCGGCCCACAGCTCCGCCCACTATTGACTTGAATGTCAGACAACCTCAAATTTAAATTTTTGTTTCAAGATGCCTTTTGGTTAGACAAGGCGTCGGAACTCAAATTTTCGTATAGAGCAGTAAAGGCCAGAAACCTTTAGTTAGACGGAAAAAACCCACAGCATTGACTATGCCCACCTTTAACATGTTTAATTCAAAAAAAAATTAAAATTTAAAAAAATATATTTGACAAATATTAAAGATATAAGCATTTCCTAAGTTCACACAGCATGGAGCTCCGCCCACTTTCAGTTGGCGTTCTTTTGGTAAAAACTGTTGTATTTTAAGTATTATTATTCGCTTTTAACGCATTTTGGATTGGTAAAAACCTTCATAGGAACGACGAGGACCAGCCGCATGTGCTCATAGTATTGTGTGATTCTTTATTTATTCTCAATAAAAAAGACCTCCCATTTATCGTAAGACTAAGTTTCCTTAACAAGTAGTTCAAGCTTCTGCAGCGATCGCTTGGCAGGCTACCTTCCAGCGATAGCACCCGCTTCGTCATAAGACGCTAAATCCAACGGGCTCGTTCGTTCTAGTCGGCGCGTAAGATTTATCTGACCCAAAGTTTGGATTATTTCATGGTTGCAATGTCCGCGAAGTCAAGTACTTAGTTTGCGAGCAAAGCTTGTTACCTCGTCAGTCACGGTTGCGATTCCAAAATCTCGATGTAGATCGCCATTTCTGTACCATGGAGCTTTAACGATTGCTTGGTTTAGTACAACCCCAAAGTTGGTTACCGCAGGTCCAAGATGGTTTTAGCACTTGCTTATCGCGTTTCTTTTTAACGTGTAGCTTCTACTTAAGTTTTGCGTCTAGGGTCATGCCGAGATATATCGCCTCGTTTACGTACGGAATTTGCATCGAGTTGATAAAGGGAGGCAAGTTGTTTACCCTTTTGTAAGTAAAATTTACATGCGTTGATTTTGTCTCATCTAGGAGGAATAGCCAGGTATTTGTCCATTCGCATATTTTGTTCAAAGCGTGTGGAGTTTTCCCGTTGAAAGCACTGTCTTATCCGTAGCAAGGATAGCCATACCGTAAGCGAACGTTTCTACAGTCGTTGTCTCATCTTGAGGTACCTACATCTCTCGTATAGAACAAAAACAGTGTTGGACCGAGGACGCTTACTTGTGGAACACCGGCGTGTATTTCTTTAAATTCTGAGTACTCGCCTCCGTATCTCACTCGAAAGTCTATTGTCAAAATTAAACTCCAACAGTTTGTAGATTTTAACCGGCAGAACTTTCCGTAGCTTTTATTTGAGGCCTTCATGCCATACTTTTTCCAATGCTTGTGATACGAAAAGCGGTGGAACATGTCATTTTTGCTTATAAGGCTTTCTCAATTTCATTAGTTATTCGATAGACCGCATTGGGTTTATTACGGATCTATCACATTAGTGATCCGGAATCAATCGTCTTTCTTCAATAATTGGTTGCAGTCGTTTGAGCACAAGTCTCTCGAAGACTTAAGATATAATCGGCAAAAGCAAATTGGACTAATATTATTTTTTGTCGTTCGGGAACTTTTCCGGTTTCGGAACCATTATTGCCTCTGCGACTTTCCATTGAAGCGTTGAGGATGTTAAGAAGCTTGACTAAGCTTTTTTCGTAGTAGTTCCTTTAAAATTTGCCCAGTAATTAAGTTGCAGCCTGGAACGTTGTTATCCTTCAGATTCCGGATTGGTTGAAGAAATTGAAGACAGCGACACGGGTTTCATTCGATAGTTGTCTAGTTCCGCATTGGGATACAGATCGTTGACGATCAGCTCATTTGCAAATACATCTGCTTTCTCTTTGTCGCCTTTGACCCGTTTTTAATGGATTTCACGGCTTTCCAAAGTGAGTAGTTTGACCCTCTATCGGCAGTCAAGTTTTTGATCGGTAATCTCGCGACTTTTAAAATCCTGAAGTAAGTGCTTTAATTCGTTAGATAGTCTTTACAGGATGGTTTTATCACGAGACGCCCGAGACTAATTCCATATCTTTCGCGCTTTTCTCTTTTCGCATATGAGCTCTTCAATTTTGTGCAGGTTCATTGTTCCGCTTTTCCATACTCCAGTCTTCCGGAAAGAAATATTCTTCCAAGCAGCATTCTGAATAGTTCTAACGAGTTTGTCGACTTACAAATGTGTACTGAAATAAAAATGAACATTCTGAGTACATTTTAAAAAATTCTGCACAGAAAATGTACATTCAGAGTCACATTTTCTTTGCAGTATTTCCTAAAGCCATCCCAGTCGGTGTTGTAACTAGTTAACCCAGGCGCTCTCTCCTTTTTTGCTAGACCTTTAGAACGACTGCCGAGTGATCCGAAGCGAGGTCGTAGTATTCTTTTAAAATAAAAAATATAAATAGAGTGGCGCAACAGCTCGAGGTGAACCAGGGCCAACTTCTCAACAATGTATGCTGATGTGTTAATTTCTTTTACATACAAAGGGACCTACAATTTTTTGCCGAATCCGAACGGCACTTTGAGAAGTTTTTCAAGACAAATGATACTCTCGTAGGGCTTGTCAGACCCTCGCGGAGGTGGGGACCGTGAAAAAGAACAAGTCTTTTTTTTTCAGATGACGATGGCAGGATTCGAACCCAGGCCTCCGGCGTAGTAAGCACACACACTAACCACTACGCCACGGCACCCCACCGTAGTATTCTTTTACGTTCGTGAATTGACGAGGGAACCCTTTTGGGTTAAAAAAGTCGACAAGCCAGGTATTTTGTGTCTGTCGATTGGCCAACGCGTTGGCTTTCTCGTCGAAAGGAAAACCATGTCACGTTTTATACTAGCTTTGAAGAGTACTCTACCTATTATCCGTGCACCAATCCACCATGATCCCTTTGTTTTTTTTGTGTTTTTGGCATTAAAGTGCCCGCCGATGATAAAATTCGACCCATAATTTTTTTCGAATATATGTACGTCAGTTTTAAAACTGTTTTACTTCATACATTTGACTATGGCGTACGTCATCGCGTTAGCCCTGAAATAAAAAAGGATCAAGGTATTTCATATCGCATCAAACCTTATGAGCTGGTATTTTGGATCAGCCTGAATGGAAAAATAATGAACTTAATTCATCTTACGATTTATGTTTGCTCGTATTATTTACTTATTTATTGAGCCATTGAACTGTCTCAAATAAGACTTATCCTTCACTGTGTGTACACACTTTATACCACAATTAAGAAGCGCGGCCAACCTGTACAGTGCGAAATTTTGTACCACCCTCGAAAAATAATGATCAGCTTATATAAGAGGCAGGGCTACATAGATCCTGATCTTGACAGGTAAATATTCTGCACTGAATGTAAATCGCTCCGACGGGAATGCTGCGATCGTTATTACCACTGGCAGCCGATTTACGCTGAGTAGTTCAAACATGCGAAAGAATTCCGTTGATCTTGACTCAACTGAACGCGAATGAGGTTCGTGGAAACGGAAAGTCCAATGATAGAGTTCTGGGAATCCAATTCAAAAAGGCTAAACGTAGATATGGTTATTTCTTCAAAAGTAGGGTTGTTAGCAGCCAAAGCTACCAACTCGCATAGGCCTACGAGGAATCAATTTAAGCCGCAAAAACCCTGTTCTTTAAAGAGGAAGGTTTGTTTTTACTTTTTCACATTTGACAAACAGCTTGATTTTGTTTTGTGTTTTCACGTTGTAGGTCTTTACCTATTCTATTCCCTTTCATTCACACGGAAAATCGTCGCATATTAATTTTTGCTGAGCCGTTACATTGATGGAATTCGACAGCTGGAATAGCTAAGCTCTCAATAGATTTTTATGCGTCCGACTTCTTTTAACACATATAAGTCTAGGTTTTTGCCGTAGCTTACTTCATCGTGTTGGCGTTAAGGGGTTGCAAAAATATTAATCTAAATATCACCAAACTAAAGTAGGCACTAAAAATGGGCCCATGCCGATCAATTTCTGTGGTTAAACAACTAGCTTCCCTCAAAAGCAACAAAGACTCTTTAGCCATCTATTTCCTTCGAGTTTTTAGAAATGCGATTCGCTCTCAATTTTTGTCATCTAAAATCTATCCAAGCGTTATTGCTTTGTACTAATATTGTAATGGGCGTTCTATCCTCAAACGCTTGCAGACCACCACAGAATCTGCAAACCGCGATATATAACAGTCTTAATACCTACGGAAATTCCACTTTTTCTGGTGTTAAATTAGACTAAGATTGTTAAATAAGATCCCTCCTGAAGCTGGATTCTTGATTTGCTATTTAGAGAGTTCATCAGTTAATTTTTAGCGGTGTGACGTAGCGGTGCGCAACTCCGAATCCGGAGGCTGTCAAGTTTAACTTTCATACACGCTTAACATTGTACTCACGTTACGTCTAGTTGACAAACTTAACGTGTAGGCACTCGAAGTTGTCTAAAATCGGAGCCGCAAAACAATTCACATACATTTAAGAAAACAAATAGAGTTTTTCTCTTTTATCTGCCGCGTTTGCACAATTTTGCCCATCTAAAAATTCGCAAGGGTAAAAATATCATGACCACCAGGTGGGCTGGTTTTCTGGTTCTAATTGGGCGGGAGGTCGTTGTTGTTACTTTCACAACTGAAACCCGACGCTGACCTCAAAGAACCTTTTTGGCCTACGAAAGCAAAATAAATAAAAAACTCCCATGGTTGACTAGAAAGCATCTGGTAGAATCGAAGTCTAAAAATATGCCCCAGACAAGAACTATAGAACGAACAGAAAAAATTTAATACTCGGGGCGGAGTGGTGTACCTTATACTTGGTGCATTGTCTTGCACAATGAGGTGATGCTATTGCAAGTTTCACTTAATAAATAGGCCCGTGAATTTCTTTTATATAATTTCTACTACAATTCAAACAGATAACAATTTCATTCTTAAAACAGTTTTTAATATACTAACCAACTCACAGAATGAGAAAAAAAGCAGGCTGAGGAGGTTCCTACGTAAAACTTATTTATTTTGAGGGAAGTAAAAAAGGTCAAAATTAAACCTGTGCAATTTTTTTGACACAATATTTTTTTTAAGCAAACAATTTAGCTTCACTTTATATCATTTTTTTAATTATTTTAACTAATTTAAGTGGGAAAAAGTTATTTTATTTTACTTGCCCCGGTGGCTAAAATCGCCATTACGCGCTTTAAGAAATTGACAAGAATTTTCTGTGGATGAAAATAAAAGCGCGCAGATATCTTTTGTCTCGTTTTCTCTTTAACATTTGGCCGCTAAAGCAAAAACAAACCAAAAATATTGTACTAGATTAAGGCGTTGGTGCTGCCACACCTCAGGTTAAGTCTAAAATAAATTTCGTTGTTTATAAATAGATAGGAAATATAGATAGATAGGAAATTAGCGATGTTAGCTATTATGCAATATTGGGCATAAAATGCGGCTGGTGTTGACGGTTTTTGATTTATATTATCAGTGTGTGCTGGCGATAATTTGTTGGTATAAGTTTTTAGTGGTCCGTTGTTGGATTAACTGCTGCTGGTTTTCAGTATTTTGTGGCAAAAATATGCGTGAAAAATAGCCGCACGATTATCCGCCGCAAGTTCGGTGAGGCCATAGATTCGAATTCTATATTGAATTATAAATAATGGAGGACGCTTGATTAGCAGTGAAGCCGAGGACACACGACGACAGAAAATCGTGCGGCAAATTGTAGCCCGAGTAGGCTTATAATATGTTCCCACCGGCAATTAAAAGAGACGATTAAAAATAAACCTTATGGCGTATTCTTGTCAACACCGTATCGTGAAACTGGTGTGGAATACAGAAAAAATTGTTCTTTTCTCGTACACCTGAACCACAAATTACTTAATGAATTAGATATTCAACTAGACTGGAAAGCCGGGGGGCCTACAAGCTGTTGCCTTGGTAATGCCTGGAAATCCATGCATACTCTCACATTTTGTCAATGTATTCCATACTTGAAGAGATTCACCACGAAGTTCAAGTGATTCACCACGAAATCATGGCGGAATCAGCTTTTTGCTCCGTCTACCGGAGAAAAATTGTAACGAGTTCCAATATCTGGAAGTCGCAGTTTGGGGTCGTGTTACATGAATGTTGCTTTCCGTGAGAACTTAAAATAATTTTTACCGTAATCGGATTTGAGTTTTATGTACATTAAACCTATAATTAATACAAACGAAACATAAAAAGTTTTTACAAACGAAACATAAAAATTTAGTATCAGCAATACTTAATTCCCTTTAGGGTTTATTCTTACGACAAGTTTAAGTTTTAAGTTATCACAACTTTGAAGGCAAAAAAAATCTTCCAGAAATAAATAAACGCAAAAAACCTGTATCAAAATACACAAGCGTGTGATTAAAAAAACTGCAAGCTACCGACTGCAAACTTAAGAAACAAGAAAGACAATGATAAAAGAATTTTATGAAAAATTAAAATACTGCTGCAGTTTTTTGGTCTTTCTCTCCATTTCTCTCCAGTTTAAAAAAAAAACTAGAGGGAGGATTACAATCCGCCTAGGCGAATCATTGGATACCCCATCCCAATTGACCACTGTCAAGCTCCAAAATGCGTCAAAAATCTTGGTTGTTAAATTTCAGTTTCTTTCAACTTTAATTGTGTTACTAATTTGTCAGTGAAGAATCTTCTTTTTTTAAAAAGGGACGTGGAATCAACCCCTTTTCAATAACATAAACTTTTTTATCATATTTTTTATCAGATGCAGTATACACGTATTGATTGCAGTTTTATATTCAAAATTTGATTTTTTACTTAAAAACGCCCCAAAAAGTGGGCGTGGCAAAAATTTATTTATTTGAGTTGATAGCTTACGCACATACCTGAATGTTTTATAGTGCAAGTTTTTTGGATTTAAAGCAAATATATCAAATAAAAGCCGTTTATTAGAATGCATATTAAATATGACCACGCTTACAAGAGGGCGGTTTTCGCTTTTTTTTAATGCCAATCACAATACACTTAAGTGAGGATATTGCATACCAAATTTAAGCTTGCTACAACAATTTTGATTTTTCATGCTATTAAGTAAAGTGGGCGGAAGTCAAAAAATTTTACACTTGTACTGCTTCGGGACCTAAAAAGAACAGATATCAAGTCTCACGTTCTTAGCTCAAAATTTAAGGCCTAAAACTACCGACAGACGGACGGACGGACTGACATGGCTCATTCGACTTACAATTCGGTCTCGATCATATGCCCTTAAGGTCTTGGGGGTCTACGGTGATTATTTTTCTATGTTACACACTATGAATCAAACTTAATATACCTCCTAATGGGATGGGGTATAAAAACAAAAAAATCATATGGCCAATTGTTGTTTAAGCACTTTCTTAAGAAAATTCTTACAAACACATTGATACAAGAAAAAGATCAGAACCGTTTTCGGACAAAATAACTTAAATAAATAAATAAAAATCGAAAGCCTTTTCCTAAGATGAAAGTTTTCTCGATTGTTTCCTAACTGTTGCTCTTGTTTTGCTGAATAACTAATATTTTCTGCATTCCTACATAATTAAAAACTGAACATCAATAACACATGAACGATTCTGGAGAAAAGAAAAGCCCAACTGCGTAATAATAATAATAAGCGTCTCACACGCATTCACCGTCGCAAAACCGAAAAGCATAAACAACAAATAAACAAATAGGTTTTGGGGGAAAGGGGACGCACAAGTTGAATATTTAGTTATTAAGTAATTTGTGAATCGAACTTTATTGAAAAAAAGACCAAATTCGTAAAAATATTCAATTACGTCATAAACATTCCAGTATTTCCAGGCACATTCAAATGAACTAAATTTTACGATTTTGTAGTCTCAATGTAGGCTCACCCCAAGTGTGGGCAAAATTAAAACAGAATTGTCATTTTGACTTTAATGACTTGTGTGTTATCTTTTATGACTTTTTTAAGATATGTATTTAAATTTTTCAAATGTCAGTGTGAAATTCACCTCGCTATTTTGGCGGGCTCTCAAATTTTTGTTTACTTTTCTCACACGTATTCACCGACACGGAACTCAAAACAACAACAACAAATAAACAAATGGGTTTTGGGGGGAAAGGGACGCTTTAGTTGAATATCTAGTTATTAAGTAATTTGTGACCTGAACGGAATCGTGCTCATGTAAATGTTCTTTTGAACTCCGAATTAGTTCGGTGTCAACCGAACTCGAAATTACGCCACCGTCGTATTTGACGGTGAAGGCTGGGTGTAACTTTGATTGTGATGTTTCGACTCGATTTTCATTGGTGATTATTTACAACACGACTGAAACTGTATGAAATCCTTAACAACTCAAATTTAGAGCTTTCAAAATTCATTTAAAGTGAAAAGTGAAAAAACTGACGCCAACAAAATCACGCTACGAAATGAAAAAAAAGTAAACAAAATGAAGTCAAAGCAATTCTTCACTTACGTGATGATTGCATCGGTGCAGTATTTGTCGTTCTGTACACAATAAAATCGAGTGTACACCACGCTGGAATTGTCGCGAACACCGAGTATTATTTGACAGCTCGGTGTGGCAGTTCGGTGTTCAAAATAATACGCCATTAAAGTGGCTCCACCGTACAAATAGAGTACTAAATTGACACGAACACTCTGTTTCTGTCAATTTGGGTCTCAAAGGAGAGTGGCGATGTTATTTCCCAGGCGCGATAAACACTTTTTGCTGTAAAAATCACAATAGAAACGTATTTGTGGCATACTTGTTGTAGGGACAATTTTGCTTTTTTGATTCTCAAACTGTACCAAATGTGCAGAAAATAGGTTTGTGACTAGAGTGAATATGGGATTTAAGAGGAGATTTATTTTAGTCGCTTGCCGAGTAGACTTAAATTTGTATGGTAAATCGCGTGTTTTGTAGAGGATTGAATAAAGATTTTTATTAATCGCGGATCAGTGCCCGGTGGAGACATAGTATAACGTTACGAGTAGCTACCTGTCTTCAGTGTGTAAATCATAGAATTTGGGGTCATCAATTGTAATTGCGGCTGTCATCAATTGTTATAGCGCCCGTCATTGAGGCGATAGCCTGGCAAACGTTGTTATCAAAGAATGGATGATGTCACTATTACTGAATTGAGGTTTTAGTTGTGAGTTGTGATCGAAAATGTCGGGAATCGCTCGAAAAATGGTTGGTCCTTTGCTGAGTACGGTTGCGGCAGAAAATTGCCACATTTTCTATTTTAAAATCCCAAATGGAGAACCCCTTGGTAAAACATAAAATTAAACAACCAAACTAAATTTTTTATGTGATAGTAACAATATTATCCGCCTTCGAGTCCCCTGGCCTCATGAGTCTGGTTGCATCCGTAACGTCGAAGTACAGAACTTACAAGGACACGTGTTTTTATAGGAAGCGACACACGTCACGTACTTCTTCTATAGGCCACTTCACTTAAAACGTGTGTGTGAGTTGTCAGTTGTGTACTTCGACGTGACGAAGAGGCTTTAGCCTTAATGTGTACTTCGACTTGACAAAGAGGCTTTAGCCTTAATGCTTCAGAGCCTGGGCATCCTGAACTTTGTTTCCGATTACGGTGACAAAACGGATCGCAGCTCTATGGATTATGGTGTGCTCTACTCAATCCTTAAATCATATCAGCTGGAGAAGGCTCTTTTTAGGACCATAAAAAAAAAAGAGTTGAAAAATGTCATTTGGTGGGGCCGTTATTGACTTTATACTTCAACCGTGTTTTGAAAAAAGGATGTATTCGGTTCCCCCAATGCTTTTCCACAGAAGTTAAGAGTCCAAAACACCAGGTTCTCAGTTTCAATTTATATTTAAATAACTCTTCTTATGATATACCTATTGAATGTATAAAATAAAACCCTAATCTTAAGTCTAGCGTGTGCGCCCGCCTTTCCCTAGTCATCGTCGTCGCTTTCTTCATTCACCTCCATTTCAACATCGTCTTGCTTTTCAATGTCTTCCTCGTTGCCGCTGTCTGAGTCGTTTTCCTCGCTTGGGACATGTGCCTCGAAACCGTCTTTCTTGTTCCACGAGCACTTAATCGTCAGGCGGAACTTGGCCATAGGCTTGGCGACTAGTTTCAGTATCCTCGCCTGTTCGGGTGTGAGGACCTTTCCCTCTTCACAGACAGTGTAGTCACTGTACAGGGTTATAACACCCTTTTGCAGTTTTGTCGGCATGCCGAGTGAACGTAAATGCGGCTCCATTGAATGTGCGAAATCCTCCAAGGGCCCTGCTGGCAGCACTACCGTTTCTGTGGCAACGAACCCACTGCGCGCGTACTCAACAGCCCAGTATTCTTTGGCCCATTCCAGAACATCTTCCTTGGATTTCTCGGTGAAAAGCAGACCACATTGTCCAGTCAGCCTTTTGGAAACCTTTGGGTGAAGTGCAACGTGTTATTAGTATCTTGCGGCTAAAAACACTCCAGCGAGAACTCACCTTGTGCAACTCGGGTTCAACTTCTTCGGCCTCTGTACGACCCAAACCGATTTGCATTATACGATTCTTGCCAAAGATAAACCTAGAGTTTTTCTTCCATTCATTGCGGAGTTCCTTCAGCAGACTGTTGCGCATATTTTGCACAGAAAATATAAAAATGTTGGGGTATTTTTCGACGCATTTTCGAATGTCTTCGATGATGTGTTGCTTCCAGGCGAGACCTTTTTTGTCCGTTTTCGTCAGAGAAACTGTAAAGAAATTTAATGTTTTAGATTTGCAAAAGTCTGAAATCCAACGAACTCACTTTTCTTGTCTCTCTTTGAACGCGGCATATTGAAATTATTGAAATTTTCGTAAAAATTTAAAAACTACCAGCTAGAATCACCTGCGAGCCAAGTTGAAATAAACACGTGCGTTTCGTTCCAATCGAATGTCAAAATGTTTTTTTGGAATGGAACAATATCTTTGTCGACTGTAGTGCCACCTATTATTTATAAATGCCTTAATGTGCACGTTTCATTTTGTTTTAGATTTTTTTCCCCCAATTTATTTTATTGTAAGTTGATTTTTTTTTTATTTCTTTTAAATTTTGCAAAAATTAGTGCCTGTGCAGATGTTCATAATTGTGCACGTGATTTTAATTGTGTTCGTAAAAGGCTGCATGTATATAAATAAAAAAGCCGAGTGAGTGACATTTTCGGGCATATCAACATCATCAGTCAAAAGAAGCGCAAATTATTGGAGGAGCTGGCTGGACTTGTCAATACATTCGGCTGTTCACTGCAACAGAATTGGCGATTGAAGGCAGACCCCCGGTGGTGAATAGAGGAATATGTAGAGACCTGCAACAACGTCAGTTTTTGAAAAATTCTTAAATTTATCATCCGGCTTTGATTTATTTGTCAACTGGCGAAAAAATAAACAAAAACTGACCAACCAAACTAGGGCGGGAGAACAGCATTGAAGTTTATGTCAATCAACAAACAGCCAACATTTTCTGTTGGACGTTGTTGCAGGTCTCTACCTATTCCTCTACTGTCAACCAGGTATCGCATTTGGACTTTTCCATTCGTCAACAGTGGATTTTGATTTTAATGCTGCTGGATAGTGTTGATCAAGTTGGAACCCTATCAACATAATTTCGCTTTGTAGGATCGGAAATTTGCTGTATATCAAAAATACATTTTTTTTTCAGCACAACTAACGCGAATCGTTAATTACAATCTGTGACTGGAACTGGTAAAAACTTGAAAAGAACCATGTGTTAAATTAATTTTTTATACTGATGCTAATTGATCTACTTTGTGGAAATCCTTTTTTGGGAAATTTTGCTTCATAGAATGGAAATTTGTGTTACAAAAAAAAAAAAAAAAATTCGTCATAATTAAGGCTAATATACAACACCCCTATCCTTACATCTCGAGGCGCTTCTTGTAGTGGTAAAGTCTTAATTAAGCTTTAAGTAGCCAATTAACAAGAATGATATACATTGTATTTCGGCACTGTTTCGGTGTTATAGGTCGCCTTTCCTGGTAGTGGAAATTAAAATAAAACCCTGTAACAAAAAAGTCAGGGAATTTTATGATCGAACACATAAGCATATACCGACGACGTCCTAAGGGCTAGTTTTTCAGTTCTGAATTGAGCCCACCTTAAACAAAACTGTGTTAACCACGGAACAAAACGAATCTAGGAACCCAGCGAACAGTAGTTTGTGAGCGCAGAGTTAAATCCGTTAGTAAAGTTGTTAAAATCTTCGACTCTCGAGATTATTGACTCTCCTAGCTCTAACTTTGCATAGAAAAGTACAGGAAAAGGAATTCGAGTCATTTTTCACAGATACATGCAAAGCCACTGTCACTTCACATAGAAAAAACATTCAAAGAAGTTTTTACTGTTCACAAGAGTTGATCCGCGATTTAATCACTTAATTTGACGAGTTAAGCCGAAATTAATATCGGATTAAAATTCACTGAAAAATTAATTTCTGTAATATTCTCAGTTTAAAGCCGCGTTCTCACAAGCAACGTAAAACAGGAACAGAATCAGAATCTCATACATTAGCAACTGAAACCTAATTTAGCTGAATGTTTTTTGCATTGCTAATCTGCATTGCTATGAAAATCTGTTTCTGTTTCTGTTCCTGTTCCTTGTGACAACGTGGCTTTAGTTGTGCTGAAAGAAATGTATTTTTGATATACAGCGAATTTTCTGTTTCTGTTCCTGTTCCTTGTGACAACGCGGCTTAACTTGGAAACTCGGATGATCTGCACTAAAAAATTGGTGCTATTCGAACGAAAATTTGGAGGCTGAAGTTCAGTGAAATTTTTTGAAACGAAAGCACTAGAGCTTGCTTTTCTGCAGTAAGTTTTTCTTTGTTTTCCGCATGGAGAAAATAGTTTTTTTTTTTTTTTAAAACAAATGCACACTCAAAAACACAAAACACATGAGAACTCGGCTCGGCAGAATGTATGCGTTTGCAAAAGACTATTATAGACGATTTAAAATAAATGAAGTTAAGTTTTCGTCCGGGTTAGACATAAGCTTCAGTTTGCTTTCGACTATTATAGCTGGCCCTTAAGCATTGAGTCTAATAAAACTCATTTTACCCGGACCCGACGACAGATCACTTTTGTTGCTCCTATTAAGGATTCTCGAAGGGTTTCCATGCCTTAGAGTTCTTTTGAAGTCAGGTAACAGTGCACTTCATCTTATTGACGAATGGAAAAGTCCAAATGCAAAAGCTGGAGAACAGTTGAGGAACATGTATACCCTGCAACAACATCAAACTGAAAGCTTTGACTGCTTGTTGACTGACAAAAACTTTTGCCATTTTAGTTTTATTGGTTAGTTTTCTTTTTTATTTTTCATCCAGTTGAAAAGTAAATCAAAACCGGGTGATGAACTTAGAAAATTTTGAAAGCTAACCTTGTGCCAGGTCTCTACATATTCCTCTATTCTCCACCGTGGGGTTGCCTTCAACCGCCCTAATTATGCTCACGCAACGCTTCCATTGAACACTCTCAACAAAGGAACCCTCCCAAAAGTGTTTCACAACAAACGCGCCAGCGTCAAACCATAGCGGCAGCGTTAACTTCAACCCCCCTGTTTTGAAACCAGTTGGATGTCGACCAAGCAACCTCCTATTGACCATTCGCATTAAGCCACAGTTTAAGGAACAGCCCCTTATGATTGCAATTATGCAGATTTGCACTGTAACCATCCGAAAAATCCAAGGCGACAACAAAAGCATCACCTCGTGCAACACTGAAAGTTTAAGGAATCACTCTTATAGGGGTATCCTTTTTGCGAAATACTGGACGGAGACCACTGGACTGATGTAAAAGCTACTTTCACAAGCGGCGTGCGAAACAATTTTTATTTTGCGCATGTTTAAACGTCTAAATTAGCCTTGTTTCGGAATGGTTTAGGTTAGGTTAGGTTGTTGGGCTGATGGAGCGAGGTAACCCGCGCCTCATCGCACTTAGGTTTATTTAGACCCATTGTGATATCCAGTGGGGGATAATCCTTGTAATATAGATGCTCCGCTTCCTTCTTACGCCGTGTTGAGTTCCTAGACCAACCTTGTTGATTTAACATACCTGGAAAGCTCTGAGATGTCATGGAAGAAGTAGCTTCCTTAAGTTCTTTTCCTCAACTGACTTAGACTGGGACAGTGGCACAGAAAGTGAGGTGTGTCCTCGCAGCAATCCGTATCGCCACATCCTCTGCAGATGTCGTCATTGTCGAGATTTAGTTTCATAGCATGGTGTCTCAAAAGATTGTGGCTAGTAAGTTTACCTACTAGTAACGACAGAGTCTTCCTGTTGCTATTGATGAGCGCGTTAGTTGGGGACTTATCATATTTAGGCCACATTTGTCTTGAGATTTCGCAGGTGTACAAGGATGTCCATCTTGTATTTGCTTTCAACCGAATCTTGTTTTCCAACCGCCTTCTAAGGTCACAGAAGGGCTTGTTGAGGATCCAATGTTGATCCATGTCGTGCAAGCTCATCGGCTTTTTCGTTGCCATGAAAGTTCCTGTGACCAGGAACCCAGCAGAGTCTTACACTGTGCTGTGAGCCAAGAGCCTTTAGCTCTTTGCGAAAGCACTTAACAAGTTCGGATTTGATTTCAGTGGCAGACTGGCTGTCTATAAATATGGTAAAATCATCCTGTGGTATTGCCCTTATTGACAGAGTTCTGGGTTCTCGGAGTAGGGACCTGCATCCGTGCCTATGCTCATTTTTGACCCATCTGCGTATATGGCTATCGATAAATTTCTTAGCGGTTCCCCCGATTCCCACTCATCCCTGCTAGGAAACATGCAGTTAAAAGGCTTTTCGAAGTCAAGGTAGGGGGTAAGGTAGTCGGAGGAGGTGTCGGTTCCTATAACGCTGTGAAGAATCTGCGCATGACCAAATGAGCTTGGAATCCATTCAGGTGACTGACTGAGCCTCAAGGCGCTCTTGGCAGCAGATTCTTGCATATAGAGGTCGATGGGTAGCATATCGAGAATTGCCTCCAGCCCTGAGCCCAATACATGCAGCTCTCTGTATTATTGTCGTGTGGCGTAGGTTTGTGTTTTTTCAGCTACTTGCCACCAGACTAAACGCCCATACGTCAAAATAGGTCTAACAATTGCAGTGTACATCTAAAAGATAATTTTGGGTCTGGGACCCCAATTTTTCCCGAAAATGCGACTGCAAGTATAGAATGCGGTTGATGCTTTCCTTACTATTTCCTCAACATTGAGTTCCCAGTTTAGGTTCCTATCAAGAATCACCCCTAAGTAGCATGCTCTATCGGATTGCGGTATATTTCTTTTGTGAACAGCACGAGAACGTTTTTTTGTGGGTCAACACCATAAATTACTGAATAACTAGATAGTGAACTTGCGTCCCTCTTACCCTCCAACACCCATTTGTTTACGTTTTTTATAAAGCCTTTAAAGCTTTTAGAAAGCTTTTATAAAGCTTTAAATTGCCGTGTCGGTGAATACGTGTAAGAAGATACAACAACAATTTACCTAAGCGATCAGCTGATGTAAAAGCTCCAAAACGAAATTGCATGGAAATGACGAATTCATGAATTTACTCACATTTGTAAACAAATGTCAGAGCATAAGTAAATTCATCAATATCAGCTTGTGGGCAAAGCTTTTACATGTCCGAAGTTGAATATCTAGTTATTCAGTAATTTATGGTCAACACCCAAACCGCACTGCTTTGCCCACGAACCAAGTTTCTCTGAAGCTTTCTCTAATAGTTCGCTGATAGTGGGTAGGAATTTACCTTTGACCATTAAAACAAAGTCGGAGTGGTTGCGGTCACACCGCAATGATTTGCACCGCTCTAGTTTGACTTTTTAATTGAAAACACTTATTCGAGAAAAAGAAATGAAAGGCAAAAAATTTTAGTAAATCAATTGTTATAAGAAGACACGGGTTATTATCAAGGCGAAATTAGAGAAGCCGATATTTCATAGAAATGTTATCTTCGTCGGACAAAAAAAAAAAAGATACTTATCCCAATGTGTATACACCCTAAGCTTAATTAATCCGTTCCGGTTTCATCACATTCCTCTGTTTTACAAATCGAACTCCAGCCAACTTCGCACTCTAAAATTTTTTCTCGCTTTGAAACGCATTCGCAATTTTATATTTACTTGGTTAAAAGGTGTGCAAATAAGCCAGTTCTTTCCCGTTGTGAAAATCTGTGAAAATTTCAAGGAAATTCTTTAAAAATCTTTGAAAAGTGTGTTTTAACTGTTTTCAATTGTGGTAAGTGTCAATTTGATTGTATAAATTGTGTTTTTGCCCCGAGAAGCCACATTTTTCCCAACAGTTGGCTCACATTTTTGTCGGCATGCCATCGGTGTACTTTTACCGTGTGAGCTAAAACATTTATCAGTTATTGTTGCCGCAGCGTAATCCCTTATCTATGGTCGACGATTGCATTTATTTTGTACATAAATTATCGCAGAATATGCATTTTATGGCAAAAGGTTTTTGCGGTATGTTTTCCACCATTTTTTATTTCATTTGCCAATGCGCAGTGCGGTAGATTTGTTGCTTGGAATGGAATTTCTTCGCATGAAAAAAAAAACGAAAAAATTGTACTAGCGCGCAATGACGTAATTCGGGTTCTTTCGTTAAGACGTTTCTTTTTTTTTTTGTCTCACTTGCCCGGCGCCGGTAATAGATTTCTCAAGTAGAGAAGTGCAGCAATTTTGTGAGCTCAACAGATAGTTATGCGCCAATCAAAGTACTTTTTTCAGAGTCGTCGGTTTGCTATTTGAAAGATGCATTGAATTAGTTTGGGGATGGTTTTTAGGTGTTGAGGAAAATCCTTGCAATATGAATAAAAAGAAAAATGGAATGTAGCCTGTCATACTACTGTTTAATGAAATGAAATGCAGCGAGTGTCTTAATGCGCTTAAAAATATCTTTAAATCGTTATTTCGAAATCCGAAATTGCGTTGTGAAAAGAACTGGAGAAAAGTTTCAAGAACACTACATTGTTGTCAATATTATCAAAGCCTTCTATAGTTATGTATGTTCCTGACCTTGACTGTTTAGCTGGAACTAGGAAGTGGTTACCGATAGTAATCCTGGCCTCATTCTTATGTCTTAGAGCCCGGTTATAGCCATCCTTAGCGTCATTAAAAGTTCTATTCTCTGATTTTAAGACGATTGGGTAAACAATATTAAGTGTAATACCTTTTTTTACTAAGAGAAATATATTAATTATATTATATAATTTTATATAATGATTGATTTTCTTGTATGATTTAACTGAGAGAAATAGATTTAAACGTTCAATTTCTGCCAGTGAAATAGTAAAAGTGGCTTGAAAGAAAAGTGTTGACATTACATATTTATGTATTTTTAGGTCTGTTCGTTTACTTTTGTGGGCAAACTGTCAAATTTTGAAGAGTGGGGATAAAACTCTCTCAGAAAGAGAAAAACTGAAAAAGTAAACGAACGCGTTGAACAACAAAATTGGTACACAACTTATGGCCTTTTCGGTTGGTGATCCCGGATCAGAGCGTTCTTCTCACGGATTGGGGCTTCTCTTTTTCTTGATTTTGAAGTTTGTCTAAGATTGTATTTGTTACGCAAATTGTATTTGTGAAGCTGTTCTACAGGGGACAAATGACATTTATCAAACTTGACATTGACACATTTATGATTGTGTGCGTGCTTCTGGTTTTGATTCTGGATTCAATACCGGAAGCAAATTTCTCTTCTATCCAGAAGAGAAACTGTCAAACGAGTCTAAGAAAACAGTTTGAGGAGAGTCCAAAAGTCTCTCGGACGCTCCCGGACGCTCCCGGACGACCAACCGAAAAGGCCTTTAAACCAAAACTCAATATTAAGGAAAAAATATTAAAAACAGCAGAAAACGATTTTTCTTATTTCTAAAATGAATAAAATAAATTTAAATTAATTTCAATTCATTTTATTATAAACTTTTAAATGAAGTAAGGCAAAACACAAAAAAAACACGTTTTATGAAATTTTCAAGTCAGTTGTTTTTTTTTTTTTTTTTTTTTTTTAATTGTCAAATTTGGCCTATGACAGATCTCACATTCCTCCCCGAAGAAATTTCTTGGCCTAAATATGTCAGGGAGGGGAAATGTTTTACTCTCTCATCAGCTCAATCTTTTGTGCAAAACTACCCAATTTGTGTGTTATCGAACAGGAATTGGCTAAATATGGTAAAAATTCGCTGTTTTGGGAAGTAAACGAACAGACCTTGTGATAGTAAAAAAAATCCTTTAGCTTATAAGCTTCATTTTGATTCCAATTTAAGCCAATATTATTCTCAATCGTCTTGAAAATTTCAATGAACTCTATAAGCTGTCATTTATATATGTATAAATATGTATGTAGGTACCTACATATAAATAAAGTTAGCGGTAATCTAAAGGATTAGTATTCGTCTAAGAAAGTCGTCAACCTTGACTCTGCCCATTTGACCAGTCGTTGCCGGTAATCTTAAAAAGCCTCAACGCGTAACACAACGACAGAAAGTAGACTTTCATGTCTGATTTTTTTGAGAATGAAGATACCAACCTGTAGCTTCTGCAGTATGCCTAACACTTACGCAAGTGCCCCGTAAGGAATATTTTAAATACTCCTAGCTAGTCTAGTCACAAATAATGAAATCTGTTTTTGAAATTTAGTCTGATTGGCCTCAACTCCAAAATATTTTGTTCGCAAAGAACAATTAAAATGTGTTTCGTCGCCGCCTCCGCCATGATTTATTATGAGCGAGCGAAGGCAGTTGCTGGTCTTGGTGGTCGGTAATTACCGATTCGTAAAGCCACGTTGCCACAAACAACGTGAAACAGGAACAGAAACAGAATCCCATACATTAGCAACTGAAACCTAAATTCGCTGAATGCTTTTTGCGTTGCTAATGTATGAAATTCTGTTTCTGTTTCTGTTCCTGTTCCTTGCAACAACGCGGCTTAGGTAGAAGTTTTTTGGAAACGTAATGTGGCGCAATTTTCATGCTGGTTTTGCAAACGAAAAGATGTTAAAACATCTGTTTCTGTTTTTGTTAATCGTTGGTCATTGCTCTCTGGTGTGTCTGCATGTTTGAAACGTGTTATGCTCAGTTTCTATTTTGTGTCCGATCGAACGGTGCCATATTTTCTAATATTTGAGCCAAGATGCATTCGTCTTTGGCCAAGATGTTCGAATCTTTATCTTGTTCACTTCTTCGTTTCTCGGAATATTTGTGTCCTCGCACCCAACCCCAAGTTTAATCCACCCAAGCAATTCGTTGACTCCGTCAAAACGAATAACCAACTGACAAGGACACTTTCTTTTGGTAGGTAGCTGAAGCACGTCACGCATTTCTTCTAAAGCCGCTTTTTATTAGAACTTGTTGTCAGTTACGAAATTCGATGTTACGAACATAACGTATTCATTGGACTGGGTGGAGCCTGTAATTGCCGCGTGTTTTCTCGTCTTGAATTTCCCGGCATAGTTTTACTACTATTGGCCCACTCAGCTGTCAGAGTAAATGGTGATGGTCTCGTTATCGATGCTGGGCCTCTTCAGTTCCACGATAATTGGGATAATGTCTGCTAGTTCCATCTGAAAACCACTGCATTCGTCGTTGATCATAAAGATTCACAAAATGCCTGCGCTAAAATTTTGTGTTGTGTTAATATTTTCTAATATTGACTCATATAGCGAAACCATCTACAGCTAAATCGGGGGGCAGATTCTGTAAGGCTGAAGTACGAAAAGTTAATTCACATAACTCAAAAAACGAAAGAATTTTCTTCTGTGCGAAAGGAAATAAACAAAAGCTATTCCTTTGACTTTTTTTTATTGGACGCGCTTCTTTGTAGACTGAGTTTCATATTTCACACAAATCGCAACGTTTTACTATTAAGATAACTTAAATAAAGTTGTGTCGAAGAACAGTTTTAACCAATTTCACTAGAAACACGTTCTCTTCAGAGGCGTTCTGATTTGAGTCATCTCATCTTATACCTTATCCCATAAGAGTATATTAAGTTTGTCACGTAGCTTGTAAGACTGTGAAATAATAGTGGTAGACTCCCAAGACCTTAAGGGCATGTGATCGAGACCGAATCGTGAGTCGAGTAAGCTATCTCCGTCCGTTCGTCCATGTTTTACATGCTTTTAGGGCTTAAATTTTTGGTCTTGAGAGTTCAAATTTTGTCGGATCTGCGGGGTGTTATTTTTGCCTACACACCCACCCTAATGCTTACCCACTAGCTAATTTGTAAGGAAGATTGAAGGTGTTTAATGCTACAGGAGGTTTTTTTTAGAATCAAGAAAACGAAATCAGTTTCAAATAATCGTTTTCGCTTGTTTTCTTTCGTTTTTAACTAACGAAAATAGTTTTTCGATTCGTTTTTTATAGAATCCTACCTCGCCTCTTTACGGAAGGATAGCCTTTCTGTATTACAACAGTGATATGGCCATCTTATGTTTATTTATTTTATTTACTTGAATAGAAGCTAAAAATTCTTAAGCTCTAAAAGAAGGAAGGCTCTTAAGTGTAAACATTTCTCCGGTGCTCGTAAAAACAAATAAGCCTGTTAACCGGCAACCAAGACAAAGGCTAGGTGCATACGTACAGTTTTCACATCGACTACATTGTTAAGTCGAGTTGTGTGTCTGCCTCGATTATAACACAATTTAACCATCTTGTCGACGATTGTTTTTTTTTTTTTTTTGTTTTTCATTGTGTGTGAGTATCTTTAAAAACCTACAATCGATGTGAATTTTTAAGTTTGTGTAACTTTCCGCGGCTGAATTTCGAGCCATAATCATCTCGAAAATTACGAGAACTGCGAAAAAACTTCGTCATACAAATCTGACAATTTAATATGTTTACGAGGTTGGAAATTTCTGCAGTTTGCGTAATTTATCAGTTTTTTTTTTCAATTTTTTCCCTAAGGGGAAGGCGAACCTATAACTCTGAAACAGTGCCCCGAGGTGTAATGAGATATATTTTACTTTATTTTACGAGTTTAAGGCCAATTTGCTGTTTTAAGACATAAATTAAAGTTCCTCTTAAGACCTAAGAGCCAGTTTTTCAATGCGAGATCACCTGAGTTTCCCAGTTAAACTGAGATCATCGCCGGAAATTAATTTTGTAGTGAATATTGATCAGGGATTGATCTCGGCGTAAAGCCGCGTTGCCAACGTAAAACAGGAACAGAAACAGAATCCCATACATTAGCAACTGAAACCCAAATTCGCTGAATGCTTTTTGCGTTGCTAATGTATGAAATTTTGTTTCTGTTCCTGTTCCTTGTGACAACGCGGCTTAACGTGCCGAATTTGGTGACTTCGTCCCGGATCATCTCTGGTAAACAGTATGAACTTCTTTGAATCGTTTTTCTGTGTGAAATGCCATTGGCTTTTCTTGTTCCTGTGAAAAATGACATTTGAAAATGACTTGAACTTTTTTCTTGTGTTTTTCGACGTGCAGTGAGAGCTGGGAGAGTTAATAGTTTCGAGAGTCGAAGATATTGACAACTTTGCCGACGGAGGTACTCTGCACTGAAAAACTATTCGCTGAGTTTACTCTAGATTCGTTTTGTTCCGGGACTTATACTTTAGTTTTGTTCAGCACTAAAAAACCGGCCTTAAGTTGAACTTGCCGCATTCAAAATCATCATCATCATCAAAAAATGTTTGAATTCAAAATCATTTTTGGAATTCAATTAATGGAAATAGATAAAGTTAGATTTCGAGGCATATTATCAGCTGCATCGACCTTCATTTTAGGTGTCCTACAAGGTAGTCAAAAGGGTCACTTCTTTTAGTATTGGACATAAATAATGGTTCCACGAACATTTATTACAGCGAAGTACATGTTTCGTAAAGGTTTGTCAGACCCTCGCAACGATGGGCTTGCTGAAAACACTTTTATTGTCCCAGTGAAATCTCGAACCCGACACCTCGTGCACAGTTAACCGACAGTCTAACCTCTGCACCAAAGCACCCCGAAAAAAAAAAAAATTTAAGGTCATATTATCACCAAATAACACATCCATTTTTAGTCGAACGTATAAAACATTGATACCTGGGGTAGCAAGAAGCCTTAACTCACTTATTAAATACCAGATTTTGTGGTTATACAAGAAATGCCTACCTTGAACGTTAGACTTTTTTTTTATCAATGAGCAAACTCTGAGGTCAAAGTTTCAAGGGTTTTTGTGGCCTTAAGAAATATGCCCTAGGAAGATCCCATTATACACTAAAGTAGTCTAAGACTGCCGTTCGTCTCCAAACGAGATGTCAGAGCAGTTCAACATTCTCCTGTGCTGGGTGCCAGGGCATAGTGACATTCCAGGCAACTGTAATGCTGACGAACTCGCCAAACTTGGAACTACTCTCTCAATTTCACCTGATAAAGGCTCCTTAGGCATTCCAATTTCGACAAGCAAACTCATGATAAAACTGGATACAATAGAAACAACAAATCTCAGATGGACAAGTGGTAGAGTACCTGTCTAGTAACGAAACAGATTTGGCCTAAGCTAGATCTTAAACGCTCTAGGAGTTTGATAGCTCTTAATAGATCGCACATGAGTGCTACAATCGGCGTTATTACATGACACTGTCTGATAGGTAAGCACGCGACAAGGCTTGGTGTCTTTTCTAACGATTTTTGCAGGAGCTGCATGGATGAGGAGGAAGAAGAGACCACTCTCCACCTTCTCTGCACGTACCCCGCTCGCTCTAAGAACCGAGATCTTCACCTTGGAGCTTTCTTCTATATAATCTTCTTAGTGATCTTAGCACGACTGACCCAAAACGTATCTTACGCTTCATTTGTAGCTCAAAACCGTTCAACGAGTAGGCAATTTTTCCAGATCCACGTGGTATCACAATGGACCTACATAGGTCTAACTAAAACGTATCTTACGCTTCATTTGTAGCTCAAAATCGTTCAACGAGTAGGCAATTTTTCCAGATCCACGTGGTATCACAATGGACCTACATAGGTCTAACTGAGTTGGGCTCTTCGAAACCGACAGTCACTCTCACACATTCAAAGAAGGAACGGGCGAGTAGTGACAGTTTTTTGTCAACTTACTAAAATCTGCATTTACGCAGCTGATTTTCTTTCTTGAGCATGAGCCGATTACCCGCATGTGTTCGGTTTATAAATCTCATAGTAGTTTAAACCACTAGAATACTAACAAAACTCTACTAAAAATTCTGTTTAAATTATAAAGTACGTAACAACTATATTAACTTATAAGTTTTGCTTATAAACATTGTTTGTAGCATACTACAAAAGAGTTTGAGTTTAAAAGTTGTTAACAACATAAATGTTACTAATACGCCACCGATAACTTGTTTTAACAAAACTTTTTCGTGCTTTTTATATTGATATTTTTGAAAAGATCACATACCCTAAATATTTATTATAAAAAGGAATAGCACAAGGAAAAAATGCTCCTGGTCGTACGGTTTGAACCTTTTGGCCAGTTTCTAGCTTTTGGATAAAAGAACTCTGTCGAAGACCCTTACTCGGGAAGACGAACACTGTCTATAATTTTGGGTTCATTGTCGCTCCACAAATTGTGAGGAGGTAGAACAGTAAAAAATTTCTTTCCGGAAAACATTAAAGTCTACACAATTTGTTAAAGTTCTTCAAAGCCAATAAAATATGTCTGAAGTATTTCAAACTTTTACAAAAAAGTACGCATTAATTTAAAAATCGTGGGTGGAAGTGAATTACAAAGAATGATTGATCTGTCATAACCACCGAACATCTGTTATTCTGACTTAAAAGATTTTATTTTTTATTTTCGTTAAAAATTAATACATGCAAGGCTATTATCGTCCCAAAAAATGTTACTTAAAACGCAGTCTAATGACATCAGTCAGTCGCGAAATAAAGTTATACAACATTGAATTGTTCGCAGTTCGCTGGATCAAGATCTCTTGAACATAATGTGAATTTTATATAGTCCGAAAGGCAACGAAGCTAACGTCTCTTTCTTACTTGTCTGAAAAGTTGCATTACAGTTGCACTTTATTCTTTCTGTGCGCGGTTTTGAAAAGAAAAACATAAGCATACTTAGGAGGAATGATTTAAAGAAATTATGTATACTTTTAAACAGGTAAATGCAACTTTTTTTGGATCACTATCAAGTGGTCTGTTTAGAATTTGGTACTCTATGCAAAGACCAAAAACCTTGACTAAAGAACTGGCACTTAAGGACTTGTCTAAAGCACTGTTTTTAGAAGCTCGCGATCAAGGGTTTATGACTGCAGATTGAGAGAAAAGAAACACCATCAGAAACATCACCGCAAGTGTTGTGCCTCTACGGCAGCGTTACAAAATATTGCTTCCATTTGAAGGCTCCCTTTTTTATATTCTTGTGGGTAGAATAGAAGAGGCAGAGGAAGTTTATTTGGCGTGTAGCCAACTTTAACCTGAGTAACAGACCCCGATCAGGAAGTATGTCGCTTAGGGTCCGACAGTATTAGTCCGCCCCGTATATATTCCATGTCTATACGAACCAAATCTAGTGAGCGTCTACTGTTGGGCGCCACCTGTGATGGCAAGTGGTGTAAAGTGGTTATTAAAGCAACACACGTATTGCATAGATAGCAGACCGTACAAAAGAAGTATTTTCTGGAGTTTAATTTCTTCAGCTACGTAGGGTGTAGTCTTACTATACGGTCTAGCGCCAGTCCTAAAACGTTTGTTAGCCAAATTTTGTCTGAATTTATTAACCTACTTCACAGCCCACCTTCAATGTTATTATGGCCAAGGATAGTTAATAACACCTCTACACGCGTCGACAGCCTAATTATAAAAATCTTTCCAAATTAGAGCTATTTATTGGAATCTCGAGATCGTCGTTTGCCTTTACCCAATATGAGGTAACGATTTTATGCCTTTGTTTACTTATTTATTTGTCACATTGCAAAGTGCGTCGACACGTGTGATCAATAAGTCGAGTACGCTTTGGCATTCCGTCACTACCTATCACATAAAAGTGACAGAAAATTCAATTGAATGTTGATTTTAACATTTTTGTCAAATTAAAAGAGAAATATTCAACCGCAGCGCTCTACTCCGTTATTTGCGCAGCGATACAGTTAACGAATCTATTACAAAGTCATTCGGGAAAAAAAAAGATTGAGCGAATACAGCCAACTCCCTTGCACCAATTACACCCAAAGCGAACAAGTGAACCAAACCTAGAATCGCTTCTCGCTAGCCCACAGTGAGGGGAGATTTCATTGCCCGCTGCTGTCGTCGTTGAACTCAACGAACCATCATCGCAGTTTGATGAGTGTGTATTTAAGATAGTGTGTAGAATTGTGCCATTAGATTCTCTGTGCTAAATTCCTTTCGTCCCTTTCGTCACTATAAAAGTAAGTAAATTACAGCTAATATATTGATTAAATTTGCATTTGCACCCGTTAAATGTGTTGCCTGTGCCTCGCGCTACCTTAGCCAGTTAATTTACTTCATTCCGGGAGCAAGAAAAAAAAATCCACCTACACCCGTCGTCGCCTGAAAACGTCAAAAATTCGTGTGGGAAAAATCGATCGAAAAAAGTACAACGCAAATAACTCTATCACTGAGCTGTCGTAGTCGTTCAAGTCTTCTTCATCGTCCGTCGTCGTTGTCGTCGTCTGCCTACTATGGAGTGAAAAGTACATATATTTTCCACCTTTCTTAGGTGAGCAACAGCAAAAGAAGTGAAACGTGCAATCAATTCAAATTCGAGTCCGAATTTTCCTCCCCACACACACGGATCTGTCGGATTCGAACAGAAACTCGCATCGGAAAGATTGCGTTTTCGAAACCGATTGCGGTCGGAAAAGAATTTTCCTAGAGGAATTCTAAAAAAGAAAACGAAAAGAAGAAGAAAAAAAAAATGTTGCGGTATCTCGTCGTCGACTAGATATTAAATTCCTATATGGATAAACTCGTATCTATCTGTATGTGCACAGATGTATGCGAGGCGCGATAATAATGCGCATGTTCGTATACATGGGTGTAGACCCTCATTTGTTCGTACAAAATACGCTCGTAAAATATTCGCGAGATTGTGTGACGCATTGAGGAGTGTCCAACCAATCCAACAACCACGACAACGACGACGGCGACGACTTATCGTCCGCCATTTTACACACATGCACGAGTATAAAAAGATATTTCTCTAATTCATGAAAAACATCGGAAATGTACAAATGTCAAAAACACGTTACAGCAGAGCAATCTACCTGCCACTGCCAAACGAAATCGCACCACATTATCCTGTTTCAGGAATTACTTGGCCAGGCACCTGCCCAAGGCGAGGACGTTTTTGTGTGTGTCACACAGTCATGGTCGTATATCTCTGCCCTGTATATCTCTATGACACTGACAGGCAGAAAAAAAAAACTTAAAAACCGTCAGCAAATGAAGAATAATCAAACCTACAATTGATTGTAATTAGTAAAAGTTTGACATCATCTCTCCGATTGCCGCATTGACATCACTGGCACGGTGAATGAATTTGTGCTCGCGTAGTTATCGTTTCCTTTTATCCACACTTGATTTCCCGCATTCTTCATATTTGCTCACCTCTCGCGCGCCCCTCTCTGCCGCTGTCACATTGGTTCGACTTTGCCTTCGAGAGGGCGAGTGTGTGCTTTTGGTTCAATTGTTTGATTAGAAAGAAGAAATCTATTTATCTGTCAATCATTGGTTATAGGAAAAATGAAAACTAATTTTTGTTTTGTCACCCCCGGTACATGTGTACACCCCACCGTGGCGATGAAAGCCCTCGGGTAGCCGCAGCGGCTCCCCGGCTTCTGCCATAATTTAAATTTAAATGGGATGTCTTGTCTTCTTTTTCTTCTTCGAATGAGCTCATCCGGCATCTCTTTCTGTCATAATTGAGTTTTATTTTCCATTCGATCGGTTTTCTTGCGTCTGTCATGTC
Organism: Neoascia interrupta; assembly: GCA_947623515.1. Classification (NCBI taxonomy): domain Eukaryota; kingdom Metazoa; phylum Arthropoda; class Insecta; order Diptera; family Syrphidae; genus Neoascia; species Neoascia interrupta. Next base: position 43,765,758 of record OX392462.1, on the reverse strand, counting down.
GCGTTTGTCTCCACCTTTGATTGTCGTTTGCAAGAAATAGTCCAAGAAATTTATGTGTGGGGATACTTGACTTTTATAGCACGAGTCTTCTGCTCCATCAGAATCTATCTCTCGCTAAACACAGCCAGAGCGCGCTAGTACTAGCGACTTAACTGCGCACACACACACCTAAAAGCTGTGATAATGTTTGATTTCATCGTTTCGGCAGGCTTCGCCGATTCGAAGAATAGAATGAAAACTTTATTTTTAACTTTGCCGTCAGTTGTTCTTTCTTGAAAGTGTGAAGACTCGCTACGAGAACATGAGTAAGCACCAACAGCGATTAGTGTACACTTATATATTTCCAAGACGATCACCCTCTTTCATCTGTCATTCGACAGAGTTTAAAAATACTCAAAATCTTGTTACCGGCACGAGAGCATGTTTCTGGCAGGAGGAGTTGCCATAAAAATAATATGTAATGCTATAAATTGTTTATAGATGCTTCCTAGTCCCGGCGACAAACAACAATAATTCACACTAAGTGATGCTAAATCGTTTATTGTGCTGGGCATTCAATGGGTTTATGTCACGGTCGTGTGCATTAGAATTTACACTTAGTCATAAAAGTCAACCAATATTCGCTTTAATGCATTGAAAAGAAAAGTCAATTTTGACTTGGTGATTCTCTTCTATTACTGTATCAACTGCGAAAGCAGGGCACTAGTACTCGGACTTTGATAAAAGATAGTTGTAGGGGTTAGGCTTGCTGATGTAGATTAACACAGCGGGATCGATTTTAGAGCTGATTTGTTGGGATTTTGTGCTGTGGAGATTTTTCTTGTCAACAGAGTGAACCAAGAGTAAGTAGAGCCTTTTTAAAGCATTTCAACGTTAAATGAAGTTGTGCTGAAGTAATTTTTTGTAAACTAATTAAAAAACAACAGAAGGTTTTAATACATTCGACAACTGGTGCATAAAAGTGCTGTCGGCTAATTAAATGTTCTTTTATAAGCAGAACATCACAAATGTGGAACAGGCCTCAACAATACGGTCCTTCGCTGTGTCTCTACTTTCTCCTTTGATGCGTTCCGAGGCAGTCATAAGATCGTGAATGAGTATAAAATAAGTGGTGCCAGTTAAATTCTGAACGGTATCATACATCACTCATGTTGCCATATGCGATGTAGGATGCGTGGCTTAATCGATTATTGCAGTAATAAAGCTTGACGTATTTTTTTTTGTCGTTACCCAAATGATAATGGAGGAAAGTTATCTACCGTGGCAAAATCTCCCATAAAACATGTCAGATTTGGCAGCACTTCTAAATTTTTTCGATTTCATTCAAGTGTCAAACTTACAGAACGTTTTTTGTGTCTGAAGAAAAGGTTTTTTCTTCTAATTGAAAGATCATCGCGAAGCTAACAAATCGATGTTCCCTTTGTTTGCGAAGGAAAAGTGACATTTTAGCTACATTTCGACATTTCAAACTGCGTGTGCTACATTCACTACATTTTCTACTTTTAACTACATATTTTAGGTAGCAGACGAAACCAATGTAGTTTTTCGAAAAAGTGACAGTTCGGCCAATAGTGGGTGACCTTTGCACAATTCTTTATTCGAATTCTAGAAATCAGCTAGAGCTTTTAATCTAAGGAACAGGTCAAGGTCGTACATAATCGAACAGGATACGACCAGTATTTCGGGTATAAGACAGTTCAACCCCAGAACACAAGGTGTTAGGTTGAGGTCCCTTACTAAGGGCCAGTTTTTCAGTGCAGAGTTGCAATCAGCTTAAGCCAAGATCTGTTGATCCGGAAACAAAACAACATTGGAGTTAACCCAGCGAGCAGTTTTTCGGTGTCAATAATGTCGGTAAAATTTTCGACTATCGAAATAATTGACCTCTCCAACCACTTCACATAAAAAAAAAAAAACAGGTAAAAAGGGTCGATTTGTTTTTAAATGTTATTTTTTACATAAGCACGCAAAGCAACTGCAATTTCTTATAAAAGCACAGGCAAAGAAGACCAAATTGGTCGGTTAAACCGAGATTAAGCCCGGATCAAAATTGCCTGAGAAACTAATTTTTGTGGTTTCAATCTCAGTTTAACTCCAAAACTAGGATGGTCTTACACTAACAAACTGGGCTATTAGAGGATGACAATCGTTTTGCTATGTCTGACCCTATCCCTAATCGATCTGGCTCATGGACCACTTTGTGTCCATGATGGGGGCATTACTAAAATTCAATGGGCTTCGGCAGAAATTCTACTCACACATGGCAGTGCAAATAAAGGCTTGCATCAGAAGAGGTTGGTGATGTCCCCTTCCACTTGCATGAGTCTCGGTGCTCCTCTACTGCGCCGTCCCTGCGGGGTAGATTCGAAGAATATCCGGGCCATTAGATTCGAAGATTATCCGGGCGTTGGTGTCCATTCAATCTAGATGACCCAGCCATCGCAGCCGTTGTATGTTGACTCTTTTGGCTAGGTCATTGTTGCTGTTCGATGTAACATTCTCTCCAATCTCCGTTTATGCAGATGGGAACATTAATTGTCCAAAGGAATATCCTCTCGAAGCAGCCTAAAGCGTTTTTATCCGGTCTTAGACAGGCTCAGTGCTTCTGCACCGTAAAGCAGGACTGAGAGTCTTTAAAATTACCACTTTAGTTGCTGGAGAGAGGGATTTGCTATACTTAGTTGCCTTCTAATCCCAAAGAAACAGCGATTGGCAAGAATTATCGTTCGTTTGAATTCAGCGGTACACAGGTAGACAAAGTCCCTAACTACCTCACAGCTGTCTATGGTGATGTTATCTTCAAGACGTGCGTCGGTCGGTGTTGGGTGTCTTTTCTTTATATACTTGGCATATACTTGGTTTTGCCCTCGTCGATTGCTAAGCCGTCAATATTCGACGCTTCCGTCCCAATACTCACAAAAGCTACACGTGCATCACGCTGTGTTCTTCCGATATGTCAATGTCGTATGCAAGTAACTGTATGGATTTTTGAAAGATTGTGCCTCTACCGCCTTGACACTATCGAGTGCCCGCTGTATTTCCTCTACGGACAATGGTCCGACGAACATCTTCTGCGGAGGCAATGAGAGCCGCTGTAATTTTTTTCTACATTTAAGGGTCTAGGAACTTGTTTAAACTTCTCAAAAACGTTCAGTGCCAATCGTTGTCTTAAGTCGGAGGCGTCCTGCAACCCCCCACCGGCGTCAATGGCGCAATTTGGTTGAATGTTTAATAACATATTCAAGCTTACGCCCTTCTTTATGCTATTCAGACATTGTTAAAACACGTACTGAAAAACTCATGTGATAGTGATATAGACGGCCAGAATAGGATTGTACATTTTTTATGAACATAGAAATTCGCAGACCTACTATGTTACTATAAAGACCTTTGCCTCTTTTACTTCTTAAGTATGTACATATGTGAGAAATGATTCTCTTTCTGTTGACCCTTTTTAGTTAACACCTGTCTGAGTCCTGATTTTCTTTCTATGAATGTGATAAGAGTGAGATTGGGAGTGGGGGCATCTACTGATGAATGTTCTTTGCATGTAGCCTTTAGTCCACGTGGGGAACGAGATTGTGCCCAGTCAATTTAGCTTCAGAGTACTTACATACTTTCAAAATCTTCCCAAGACTTCTACACAGAGTTCGGGGGGAATCAGGAGATAGTCTAGCATTTGTAAAGGGGGAAGTAGTATACTTTTGATATTGCAAACTAACATTGGTCATTTTAAAAGCATACCTGACATTTGCTGCATATGGTTGACAGTGCCTGTAACGAACGACGTAAAAACTTCTTATAAATACATAACAGCAACACATTAAAATGACTCACATGATTCAAGCCTTTTCAAAGTTCAGTCAAGGCAACAACAGCGCTTGAAAATAATTTTCAAATTTATTTTGTTTACCCCCTCTCGTACGTATTGTTTGCTGACTTATTCCTCTGCTTAAGTCAGTTGACAATTACTGTTTATCAAATGACGCACGAACGCTTAGAAAAAATAATAAAAATGTACGTTTACTTTTGTGACAGAGTGTGTGGGGATGTTTTTCGACTCTCGAATTTATTTAAGGCATAGTTTATTATGTTTTTGTGGCTCTTTCTATACGTAAGTCATTCATTCCTGTTGCTATCTCTTATCTCTGTAATTGCATTAATCTGCAATTCGGATTTGCATCACGTAAATCTCGCATGCTAATTGTTGATGAAATTCGTCATGTATGTACAGACACATTCGAGGCATAATTGTGTTGCCTTGATAACCTGAAGCACGTGACTCACAACATTTTTCTATCCATGAATAACATCGAGTTCATGTTAGCTTTCAAAATGTTTATGATTTTGGTATGTTGAAATATTTGTTTTGAATTATTGTTTGGTCTATGTGTAATTTTTATGACTATGAACATTTCCTTTGTGACATAATAAGACTGAGAAGTGACAGATGCATGAATGCTTCTGCATTTGAGTATAAGAAAAGTACTTGTGCTTACTCATTCTACGACCGAGTCTTGAAGAGTGACAGAACGGATTTGGCGTAGCTTCCGACGTCCGGTCTTGTGACAGTACTTATACGAGGGAGCAAGAAACAGAGTGATTTCGGAACCTTGCCGCTCGTGCAAGGAATGTCTTGCCTGTGAATTAATTAATAGAAAAATCTTTGGCTATCCTCTAATGGGCGGTCGTTGTACTCAGGTAGATTCATTCTGAAAAGCCCATCAATTAAAATGTTTTGAAAAAAATGCATTTAAGTCTCAAATGAAGTGAATGTAAGGTGTGAGCTTTCGTTCGCATGAATAACGATGCATTTGTCTAGAGCCCTTGCCCACACCTTATTCAACCAAGGGGCTAGTTTCGTGTGCATGATCTACCTATACGTTGTTCTTTTTTTCTAATGAAATTGTGTGCTTTTTCTATTCCTAAAACAAACTCATACACAATTGTGATACCTTGCTAAAGCACGCACACATGCTTGATTGAATAAACAAATATTAATAAGCCGCACCTTTAGGGAAACGAATCAATTTGAAACAAATCTTTGTTTGACGTCGATACAAGGAAGGAAATTGTACTTTTTGTTTTATTTGCTTGGGTAAACAAACATCCACATAGGTTCACCTGTACATCGAAAATCAAGTTCAATGTTCCACAGTAGTATGCGATTCTTAATCTAGATAAAATTGATTGGTTTTCATGTTGCGGGGGAATAAATCAAACAATGGGAAGTGTTCGAGTCATTAAGGTGTTGGAAACACTTTAGTATGGGGACCGTTTCCTCTAAATATTCGTTTAGACTGAGTAAATCTTCTATCAACAGATGAATGTCTCTGTGAATCATGTTGAGAGGGCGCGCTAACAAAGCACAAATTCAAGCGAATACAGGTGGGTTTTGCTATGATTTGTAAATAATTGCACAAGAGATGAGTATGTCAAATTGCATGAATTGCGCAGCTCACTACACGATTTTGAATTAAATCATACTTAAATGACGACCTGGCTTAAATTAGAACTAAAACATTCTGAAATAATAATGTAGGCTTTGAAATGTTGAATGAAAATTTCAATGTCCGTTTAACTTTTCCCATTGTTGCATGATTATGAATTGGTTGCTTCCACATCCTAAAATTCTATAGACGGCAAGAAGTCTGTGATTTTGTTGGGGTCCAACTGCTTTTTCCCCCGGAACTTTAAACTTGTTCTTTGTGCGATTTGACACTTAATATCAAATATTTGTGAGTTAAATTTATCTAAAGCAACGGAGTTCATTTGCGGCAGAGACTGAAGAGTGTCGAAAGAGAGTCAGTCGCTGAAGTCACTTATTATCTGCATATGCTTTCATTTTTGACATATCTCAACGACATTCTGTGGTGTGAAATGGCAATCTCTGGTCGTCACGTCCTTTGCACGTCTCCTTGAAAGGTGATTTTTTTTTTTTGCTCGCGGGCAACTCAGATTCAGAAAAAAGCCACCGATTTTCTTAATCTACGAAACGAAATAACCCGAAAAAATAAACGAAACGTCGAATATGTTGATGGGAATACGGTTCTCAGATTCAAGAGTAGACAGACCAACTTGATCAACATCAACCAGCAGTACCAACGTTGACATCCAACATTCTGTTGCAGTGGGCACTTCTCAGTGGATATAACAGTTTTGACAGGTTCAACCACATCAACAGCGACATCAACTGTTTAAAGCCTTCCTTTACACAACCCAGCAAACACAGCTGATTTGATGATACCAAGCTGTCAAATATAGGTTTGTTTTAATTGTTTCGTAGACGTAGAATTCTGTACGGTTTGATTCGAGAATTCATGCGTGGGAGAGAATAATTACGCGATTCATTTTTAATTTGTTCGTGAAGAGATTAAAATTCGTATCGTAAAACTCGCGATAATGGATATTTAATTAAGATTTGTTTTAATCGCAGATAAGTATCCGGTGGAAACACGCTTTCGAATATAGTTTTCCAAAGACATTAACGGTAGTTAAATGGTCACTGTATAAAAACATTCACATAAGGCAACGTGCCCAATCGCATTGCTGTTGCATACAAGGGATCCTATTCGTCCAAAGTGATTCCCTTCAAAACGTTGCGCTTTCCCTACGAGTAGTTGGTACCGATTCGAACCACCGCCAAATGTTGCCCTTGCTAAACTATTACCGAGGACTTTCATAGACATCTTGGCAATCAGGCGTGATAAGACTTCGCCTGCTGGCAATTCCGAGTGGACCCCAGTTTTTTTTTTGGGTCTGCAACCATACACCCAGAAATACACCTCTTTCACGCATACAAAATCCACATATTTCAGCCATCTCAAAAATGGAGAACCTAAAGCCGAAATTCATCCGCAATTGCTTTGACTACTTTGGATTCTGGAGGCCCCAACATTCGTTTACGAAGAATCTCCTCTGTGACTCTTTGTCGGACTAGCTGCAAACTGAGTAGGTCTGAGGCTCTTCTACTCAATGCACTGATGTTGACGGTACGATTCGAGATGCCTCTTTGGTTGAATGGGCTCCGGAAGACACAGGCCCTGCAGAGCAGATCGATTGGCAGGGCAATCAGCCTTACAGGCTGAAGGCTCAAGCACTTCGGTCGATTCTTCGGCGTGTCTATCGAATGGGACAGGTCGGTGGAAGTCTTTTCAACTGAAACATATATTATTCCCATACACCACCGCACCGCCTCCCGCTCAACCAAAAGCAAGAAGAAGCGAGTTCCTGAATCTTACGTGGTAATTGCTTAAAATCTAAGCTCCTTATTCATAAAACTCTAAGCAAGTTAACTGCGCTAGTTAGTGTTTCGGACTACTGTGTACGAGGTCCCGGGTTCGAAACCACACTGGGGCAATAACATTTTTTCGCAATCCCACCTCCGAGAGGGTCTGACAAACCCTCCAAGAGTATTATTTATCATGAAAGACATTCTCTCAATTCGCAATTGTGTGTTCAAATTGGTAGTATACCTTTAAAATCAAGTTTTCGTCAATCGTTCTCCAACGAAGGGGGGAGGTGTTACTTCGCTGAAGTGCAGCCTGCGTACTCGCGAAGAAAATCGGTAGCATGCATTATTAATGCGAATTGTGCATTGTTATCTTTTTTTCTGCTTTAAATTTTAAACAACTTAAAGAAGGAGGAGGAGTTACTTATTTTAAGTAAAGGAGTCGGTAGCGGGCAAGAAAATCAAAACTCCTTACACACCTTGTGCGGGTCTTTCTTTACTACCCGCCTCTTAACTGGGTTCTAAACCTACCTTTAAAGTCTTCTACTCCCACAATAGAGGCTCTTCCAAGCACAACTTAATCTCGCTGACTAAGTCCTGGCTCATCACTCCTATCTTACATAATTCAATATTCCCCTACCCCTGAATTGCCTGTACGAGTATAATATCTAGACTTTTACCCTAAAAGCCATCAAAATATTGATTGTATTCAAACTCGGGGGAAAAAAAAAACTTAATCGCTACTTGACTATCTTACTCTACTTGACAGTTTCTAAAGTGCAAAGATTGTCAACACACATATTTGCCCTCTCAAGTGTAAATTTCTCTCTTATCTCACATTGACAATTTAATTTGTCGTGTCACCAAGCTATTAACATTCAAAAAGAATTCATGCTCAAGAGTCCACTTTAGAACGAAGGCCTAATGTGTTCTTCTATAGCCGAGACGGTTTTTTTTTTATTTCCCTGATTCACCCCATATCACCCTTCGAATAAAAGCGAGTTCGTTTTTAAATTGTTTCCATAAGCAATATTTACCCTGATCATTCAAATAACATGCTTATTCCTAAATAGAATTACCAATAACAAGTGCTTTTTCACACATACTCGTACACTCTCACAATATACAATGGGGGACAGAATACGAAAAAAAAAAAAAAAATAACCAAACAGGTAAAATACACTGAAAATATGCCATAAACGAAGTACCGAGTACTATACTCGTATCTCTGATTTGACATGACCAACCCATACACATGTACATGTCCTGAATAAATGTGGGGAATTGCGCAAGGACGATTTATCGATTTTATTTGTCTTCAGCTGACAAAAGTACTTTGCTTTCAATTCGACGAAACATAAAATTCTTGATTTGATTTTTAGCTTTGATTAGATTGAGCGGCATCAATGCATCATTTGATTACCAATTAGAGAACCCGATTGTGGTCCTATTTTTGTTTTGTGCATGTAGCAGCAAGGCAGAAGACCATTACCCCCCGGGGGGAAATGCGCATGTACCACCTTAAAAATGGGATTCTATGTTGCGATTGACAATGCATACCATTTAAGGCTATATCATGTGACTATCCTCCCTCCCCGGAAAAGGATGTTACTCCTTTAATCTAAACCGAGTAGAATCTAAACGATAAGGCAGAGGCGAAAAAAAGAACCCACACGCAGAACAAAGGATGATGTGCGAGGTGCCGTGTGTGTGTGTGTGGGCAAGGTCACACCGTGTACACATGCAAATGATAAATGAATAGGCCTCTCGTGGGAGATGATAATGATCCCATTTCCACCCAGTAAGTTTAGATGAAAGGAAAAAAAATAGCTGGTATGAGACCTTGTCCTTTTGCACATAATATCCTTCGGCATACAATGAAAGCGCAATTTCAATCTCGTCTCTGTCAGTTTCTGCTATTAATTGGTTTGTGTGGTTAACGTTCGCATTCAAAGGCAAAAGGCTCCCCCCTGTCTAGACGCGATAATGTCTTGAAAGCTTTTCTTCCATCATAAAATACATGATGTGTTTCACTAAGACACTCTGTCCAAAAAGGATGTGCATCACATCATATGTACGTAATCGGGGCTCTTGAGTTTTGGCAATCATTTGTTTCCACCGTCATCGTCACGGGAGTCATCTCTTCCGATTTTCCAACGAAGGACACTCCTTATGCGCCAAAGTGGCACCGTGTCGTTTTCTTTAACACTGTTTCTCTCATTGCACTGCGCATGATTTGGTCCTTTCTATACAATTGCGTCAATTCCAGATCGCAGATGAACCAAAAGAACCCAATTTGGGCTAACTCTTAAAAAAACACCTATTTTTTTTTTTTTTTTTTTGTATCGGCTCAATGTTAATTCGCGCCTACCCCACTAACGTTAATTACCTAAGTTCACCCTCTCTCTCTCTCGCACACAAACCGAGAGAGCCATATTATTCTGAGAAGCCTCTCTGATCTATCTCAACGTTTATTGGCACTACGTCGAATCATCGAAATCCCAGCAAAAGTACAAAAACAACTCTTGACGTTGATGGTGGAATTCCTACAACTACAGGCAGTGACATTAGCAGCGCATTCCGTTTCTGCCCTTGTTGCGATATGCACAACTACAACGGTTCTTAGTTGATATTCAAGTGTTGTCGGTATTGCACATATGAATCTCTCTGTAGCTAAACAGGCAATGATGTCTAAAAGTTAAAAATTAATAATTATAAAATTAAAGTTAGTGCAAGAAAAGTATTTTTTATTAATTTTAAAATATCGTGAAATTACAGTGGAGCAAAAAAGAATATTTAATTAAGTGTTTGATGAAGAAAAGGAAACTTGTGTAATTTTTATTTAATTTCGTTGTGATAAAAGAAAAAATCTATAAATCTTAATGTGAGAGAGAGCAGTCAAAAGGAAATAGGGAAAAAGCATATATATTTTAAAAAGAAAACTTTCTCGGGAAAATTCGAATTTTCTTTCGGTCTGGTTGGTGTGTGCTATAATAATTTGGTGGATTGGTGCTTTTGGTGGTTGCCTGTGGACATTTGACGTGCTCCTCCCTCCCTCGATTTGCTATAAGGTAATTACACCTACAATCGATTTTTTTCTGGCTATCTTCCTCTTGAAAGCTAAGAAAATTTGCCGTGTGTTTTTGGGAGGGCGAGTAGGTATTTTCTAATACAATCACCCAGTCGAATTTTATTGATTTTTGTCTGCAAAAGAAACACCCAGATGCACTCAAAACTGGACTTGGATCGTCTGATTTTTCGCTGTTGCAAAACCCCAAGAATCGATATCGTCAAGTCGTGCCGTGATTCATTGGTGACGGCGTTTCTTACCCAAGCCGCCCACAGTGAACAAACATAATTTATGCATCGCCAGACTTAAAAGAATTGCATTGGCATTTGGCAATTAATGTATGGCATCCACCTACGAAAGTGTAAATCGTTTTACATTTATTTTTAGAAGGATAAAGATAATATTGACGAATCTATTCTTGGGCGACTGTTTGGTCGTGCCAAGTTTTTAATGTACTCTAAGAAAAAAAGGGACATCCTACCTATAAATTTGTAAAATATTAAAAAATTAAAGGAAATGTATTGATATTCCTTTCTTATCTTTAATTTACACTCTAGCATTTTCAATTTATTGCAAAGACCCCATTATTTATTGAGTATTTTACTAATTTATTGACTTTACAAAACTTGTAAAGTTGTAAAGAATTAAATAAATAAAGGAAAAGTTTTTTAATATTCTTTCCTTTTCTCTTATATACTCACTCTTGCATATTCCATTTATTGCAAAATTTCCATTATTTATTGAGTATTTTACTAATTTATTGGCGTTTTTACTTATTTATAAATAAGTGTTTTACTATACAATTTTCTATGCAACAGACGAATGTGTGTACCTATATCCTTTTTCTTGTCTGTTGCTAAGAAGTAATTAGATTTTTTTTTCTTTCTTCTTGTGGCAATGTACCAATCTATCTATACTCTTGTGCTCCAAAAGTCCAGACGGAAAAATCGTAAGACATGCGCAATATGTCCCAAAAAAAGAACCCTTCATAATAATATTCTAATTACATTTTTCATGTCTTATATACTATGTGCTGTTCATATATCCATTTAGTTGTAGGTTGATGTGTTTCTTTTTTTTTCAGCAACAAATGATTTACGACTATACTTTTGTTTATCTGCACTAGGCATGATGACATACGGGTTTATGTTAGATCTGAAGGCCTATAACCATGACCTAGAACTTTTTATTTAACTTTTTTTCATGTCTCGCTTCAATGAGGAGAATGTAATAATACGTTTGATGGAAAGGCGATTGTTTTGTTTAATAGGGCCGGTAAGCCCCTAACACCCTGCTTTAAGGGGTGGACTGTAAGGTGGGTCTAGGTTGTAGTGTACCTTTTGTTGTCAGAAAAAATCAAAGGCTGTTCCTTCGACCACTTCGACGCCGAACAATAAACGGTTGAAAAGCTTTTGAAGTTAACAAAAACCAAAAGAACAATATTGGCTTTGATGAATTTGAAATGTTTTTTTTTTTTTTATCGAACAAGGTCCGAGGGCGCACGGCCCCGCATTGTACTTGTATTTTTTGAAAGCCAGAAGTTTTAATTGGCGTTTTTAGAAGTGATTTTAAAACCAGAAATTTCTTTCACATGGAGTAAAAGGTGGATTGTAAGAAAATTAACTACTTTTCGTCAAAATGCCATAAAGCGGACTTTGCAATAAGCCTCATGTGGCTTTAAAGGAATTTTTCAAGGATGCACACTTGATGCTTAAGAAATAAGAACCTAAGTTTTGGCTTATGTGGACTATGTTCAACCTTTAAAATGAAACATGGCGAAGGTTTCATGGATTTTTTAAAGTTCAAAGTTCACCTTCGACACTATTTGTGAAGTAACATTTACTGCAGAACAAGTACTTTTTGGAACTCACTTCTTAAACTGGAGACTTTCGGGAAAGTCCAAAAGTGTGTTTTATGATGCATCTAGGTAAAACTTTCTTTGCCAAACTATTTCAGATATTTTAATTAATTTTCGAGCAAGTTCTTTTAAGAATTCACTTTGCAAAATGTTGTTAATAATAATTTCTTTAAAGTTGAAGTAGCTGAAATTATTGTGTTGCACTTACCTGACACCTGCAGTCACATGATACTTTTTGAGAAGGATTGTTTGGAATGAACTGCAAAACTGTTTCTGGATTCAAGGAGGCAAGGGGATCGCGGATGTATATTACAACAGAAATCTTCTGGTGTAGTCGTCATTATTTGCTTCAGGCTTAGAATTCTTACAGCTAAGGATTCTAAGTATCCTTGCTATTTAGCCTCTTGCCTACCTGAACAATAGCTCCTTCCAAATTGACAATAGCTGCTGCCCGCTTTTATTTTAATCCTGGTTTATTGTTTTAAGCTAAGCAGCTGTCGGTTAGGTCTTCCTAGTCTTTTGTCCATATTTTCGGAACATTACTTGCCACAAATAATCTAAGCATCTGCAGTCTCAAAAAATTTAAATGAACAATAGGTAAATTTCCTCAACATCTGCGGATCAGCATGGTTTCGGATTCATAAATTCGTGTCCTTGCACACAGGTAGTAATTTTCAATTTAAATTACTCCTGTACAAAGTGGCACGCATTTTAACAGCAATTATCTGAACAAAGAAACACCACGTGTAAAATTGCATGCTCAAGGTCTTTTTTTTTCTGGGATTGTAATCCATCAGCTAAGTACTTTTGAGTTTTGTAGAATCCCTTGTGTTGCAGGCAGGTATAAAAACTGCAGGTCAAATATACGTATTTTCCTTAAACGTTGTAAAAACCTTTTGTAACGAAAGTGTAGAGGTAAGAAATGAATTTATCAAGCATGATTCTCTAACCCTGGGTAGCTTTATTCCAGGTAAATTATTTTAAACATTCTCAATGAACACTGACCCTGTTACTAGGGAAAATGTATTCCATTTTGGAAAAAAAACGTTACCCAATGACATTGTGAACTACACTCGTTACTTTCGTTGTGTAACTGAACATTTTTATTTGTTATCCGAATTTTCTTTGTCACAAATTTCGTGACGGGCTTTCACTGACGAATAAAATTTACCCAATGGTCAGCATTTCGCCGGCCGGCGCCTATCACCTTGGCCTTACAAGGTGATGCATATTGCCACTGTTTATCATTTCTAACAGCCAACGGCCATACGTTTCGACATAACGAAATAAAAAAGAAAACAAATAAATTAATTTCACAAACTTTTCATTTATTTGTAGATAAACAAAGAATTGAGGAAACTATAGTAACTATAGTATCTTTCTGTTTTTGCTGCTGTCATGTTTTGTGCTTTGATATTCTAAGGAATAGTTCGCATCTAATTACGAAATCAGGTCCATTTTGAATAGGCGCAACTGTTGATTGAGTAGTAGGACAGAGAGTTGGTGAAACAAGTGCTCTAGTTTATATTGTCCGTTTTTTTTTGGTCTCACATAAAAGGGGATATAAATTTTTTTTTTTAATCAGCGTTAAACGGCCATCAAGTAGCCCTGGACTGCCGATCCTCCCTAAAGGAGCAGGGGATTCAACTGTGTTTTTTTAAGGACTATTATCCACTTGTATATTTTCAATGTGGCATTTTGCCGATTTTCCCCATACTGGACATCCATAGAAAAGTAAAGCTTGGGAAATTACTTTAAAATAATTTATGTTATGGTTTTGTATTTATCTAGTTTTTAAGTCTTATTTTATTTGAAATTGATTGAAAACTACTTTGAAACTTACTATTTTCCTGATATTTCCTACACCCATTTTTAGTTATTCGGTATTTGGCCAAGTAGCAAATATAAGCCGAATGGACCGAATAGAAACGAATATTCGTTCCTACACTAGGTTTTTTTCTAAGAATGAAGCCTAAGAGCGGGCGCAGCTCTGTGTTTTGCCTGTAACAAACTAAGGGATTGTTTTATCTTAAATGTTTGTCTTATGCTGTTTTTTTTCGATTTCGGGTAAATTTTTAGAGAGATCAAGTTTTTTAAGATCTTACATGGTAAAACTGAGCATGGGCGAGCGGTAAAAATTTCGTCAACTAGCCGCGAAACGTCGGAGGAAAAAAGGATTAAGGGATTTCCTTTTAACACTTTTTAAGAGGTAACGAACCGAAAGCCTGTTCTAAAATTTCAATAAACATGAAATCTGTAAATGTTGGTTAGTCAGAATATTGATCTTAGTTCAACCGAAGACAAGTACTGATCAAAAAGATTCCGTCTGCATGATGCAACACTTAATACCTTTGTGATATTGCAAAGTATTCTAACCATAAACTTCAAAAAATTGATTTCGTGAGCTTTCTTCTTTTTAACACACATTATTCTTTTTCCCTTCGTTTTGTTTTCGCCTTTAAGTATTCATCTCTCACAAGAATAGCATAAAAAAATATCTACCGTTAATTTGATTAAAATAAATCATAAAATCATTTTTCATGCTGCCTTTGTTTGACTCTAAATTTATACACAAATCTTTTGCGCGAATGTATGTAAATGTTAATGAACTTCTTCTCGTCGTCGTTTTTCCGTTTCTCGCATTTATAATAGAGTTTCCCATTTCCATTTTTGTGTATCGTATATTGTGCTCATGTGGGGGGAACTCTTAGTAGAAACGAAGAATCGACCTGAGGACAGGAAGTACAATTGTCTAAATTTGGAATGCAGTCGGGCCATTTAAGTGTGGCAACTGCTGGTACGTTGGGTGTTGCTCTGCTGGTGCTGTGCCATTCAAACATCAACTTAGCCTATTTATTTCTCTCCTATTGTTTATACATCTCTATAGAATCTAGGGAGCAATCAAAACGAAAGTACTCTGTGAGGTCTTCTATTTCTTTTGCTTTTGTTTGTAATTTTTTTTTTTGTTCCTCTAGAATTCTAGCCGTTAGTTTATTTATTTTGGTTCTTCTAATTTACGGTCACGTACGTGCAATATTTTCTATGACTCACAGCGCAAATAGCAATAATAAGTAGCACCCTTAGAACTAATGTTTTCAAGTTATCTTCAATCACAAAATCCATTACATTTGTAGGAATTTAGATTAAGAAAGGTGGGCGACTTTTCTAATTTCCCTTTTGCTTTTGATTACAATACAGCACACAATCTCTACCCCTAATGTACACGTGTTTACGAGCTGAGTTGCTTTATGTTTATTGAGACGAATAGGTGGGTAGGGGCTTTGACCTTTTTTTAAATTGCAATAGGATACATAGTTTGATTCAATTTCATACCACTCAAGAGTCAACTAAATGTAACACAAACCTCGAAAATGTTTCCTACGTCATTTTTTGTTGTTTTGGAAATGTTGTTTGTACCACCTTCAACAATCTAAAAGCGGCGATGTCGTCACCCAAAGCTATTTCTATCAATAATAAAAAATTAGCAACATTAATTAATGTAATTTTTAAACTGGTCGCATCGGCATGACCACACGAGCCAAATTGCCCACAAAGTGTCGAAGTCGACGACGACGCACGCGGCATCATGTGTCGCGAAAGCATAACCAATGCGCATTATTAAAAAACTATTTGTACTCGATTTGACCAGCAACAACGTCAAATTGTTGCAGATGTCAAGTGACTAATTAATTGATTTGTTTCTCCATTCGCCTAGTCTCGGCGCTACACATCTGTTAAGCTCTTATTTAAGTCACAGTCATGGTTGTTTGGCTGATGGAGAGGAGGAGGAGCACATAAGTGCGCTTGCTACCTTGTGAATCACATGACTCGTAATTTTAATCTGTAGGTCTTATCTGGAATTGAAAATAATAAGTCATTACCCATTGCCATAACGACGGACTACATCTGTTTCCAAAACAAATTTCTTGAGTGTGATTAGCTAGCTGCTGAGCTTATATCAAAATTGAATTAAAATGCACAGGAATCCGGGGGAAGGGTGTACCTGTATAGTGTTTTTCCTTCTGTGTATGCGTACACCAACCGAATTGTAGCGATTAAACTGCTATAAAAGTCTTATCTGGGAATTTAATTTACTGTTTGTTGTTGACGTCGAAGAGTGTACAGTGAGTGAGTTACGCAAGCTATGAAGATTAAAGTCGTCGTCTTCCCTATCATCGCGCACTTGGTTGGTTGTTACCTGTTTTTTTTAAAAAGATTTAATCCAGATAAAGCTGTTCATGTCTAAGGTAAAAGTATTGATTAAGTTATAGCGAGGCCATTACCTACCTATCCACTACCCAGCACAACCTACATTTCGAAATTTATTTTAGAGGAATTCTGAACAAAAATCTCTACACACACACACAAATCGATTGTAATTTTTCTCCCAACCACACAAAGTGTATGCAAGCGTAGCAAATAACTTTTGCGGTTTGAATAAGTATTTCAAAACGCGTTCTTCCCCGACCAGCGGTGGTGGAGGTAGGTATGACATTTGATATTTTAAATATTATAACGCTTACGCGTACACAATTTGATGAAGAGTATCTAATGTGATTTAAGGCTTTAGCATTGTTATGAATTGTTTTTGAGTAATATGTTTAGATTATGTCAAAATCGGCAAAAACTTAAGCTATAAGCTGGTAGTCAGAAGGTTTGTTATCAATTTGGAGACAAAAATTTTCGAATTTGCATGTGGACTCTAACCCGGGAAATAAATCCCACCGCATATATGGAGCAGAATTTCTCGAGTTCTGTTAGAATAAAGCGATTCCATCAAAGGTCATTTGGAAAAAGGAGCTTTGGGCTTTAGCGTCGCCTTTTTAATTGAATATGTTACTTGCATTTTGCGACTTACACCGCGTAGAGGATTTTGAAGTGTGAGAACTTAATCGCTATAATTAAGTTTTAAGTGCGATTTTATTTCTCACCACAAGATGTGCATGTGCGAGCTAAGCTCTTGAGTTTTCACCTGCTTCCGCTTGCAATTTTGCAATTGCTTGCAATTGCAAACGCACATATTGCAATTTTTCGATTGATGCGACGTCTTGTTGAGGGAGAACGTTGAATAGAAATAAGTGGTTCAAAACGGTTTGATTGGTACCCTCTCCGTGCTAAACCACTTTTCGTTTCTTTCTCAATAGGAGATCTAGTAGGTGGACCCAGAGACTCTTGGTCTACCCATTGTATAACATGGCTTTCTATAAACATTATGTCATAAAAATTTAAAATGTAGCAGACAGCCAACTGCAACACTCCAGCGGAAAAATAGGCTCAAATCACATTTTTCGGACATAAGATTGTTTTTTTGTCAGAAGGTTACGAATTATTTCAATGGAGAGCACAACAATAAACTCATTGAAGCTTCGTTTCTTAAAGCACGAGCATACCTCTAAATACGAGAGGAAATGCGTTTAAACACAAGATTTTGCAAGGCGATTTAATGCTTCGAATCTCGAAGTTAACACATTACCTCGAATTTGGAGGTAAGTCAGTGCATTAAGAAAATAACGATTCGAAAACGAAAATGTCTGTCTTTGATATCTGCCTGTTTTTACTTGAAGACTCTCTGAAAAGTGAGACTTTTAAATAAAGTAACTCAGTATTCAATTAAAAAAAAGTTCACAATTCAAACACTTGAGAATAATATTGCAGCTGCCAGTGGCCGAAAAACAAAAAGATTTTGTGGATGGGTCATCTATTAGGGGAATTTCACCGGACACTATTCCGCAATTAAGACAAATTTTCTTCAAATCTCTCCGAATATCATGAAGAGATTTAAAATTAATCTCGTAAAAATCTCTTCCCATCATGAATTCTCAAATCAAAAAAATATTAAAACGTTTTCTATTCGTGTTCTGACGAAGAAAATCAAGACGTCAGATTTTTACAGCCGTGCTAAAGGGTCTATCATCAACTCAGCGGTGTTTGTTGTATTGTTTAAAGTGTTTTGCAGAAGGGTTGGTGTGGATGTGGGTGGCTCTGTAAAAAGAAGTAAAATGCATTGAGCACACTGCAACAGAATGGTGGATGTTGAAGCTGCGCGTTGATTTTAATCAACTTGATCTAATTTCCACTTTGTGGATTGAAATCGGATCCACATATTTGAAGTTTTGCTTTTCTAATTGCATATTTCTGAATTTGAACAACAGTTTTTAGTAACTAATTTTCATTTTGTGGGTCGTCGCAAATTATCTTTTGAACCTGACAGTAAAATTTTAGTGTGTATGCAATAGGCAACATCTGCGTCAACGAAATGTCGGCTAGTCGGACATGTTCGGATATCATCCACAATTCTGTGCAGTGCTTAAATGTTGATTTGCTAAATTTTATAATAGCATAAGTGTTATTTTCAATACAAGCGCATTTAATATATTTCGCTTTTGCTCTACATGATTTCATATTTCCTTCTAAGAACTCGTCTATGATCGAAACACGTAGACCAGCAATGCCAAAAACTGTCGGCAACTTAATTTTGCTTCTTCTTTTTTTTAAAAAAAACCCTAAACTTAATTGAAATATTTTCTTCTTTTCTTTACAGGGGTCATTGCGAGCGGCGCACTAATCTCTGTACCAACATTATATATATATATTTCTAAAAACCATTTCGTAATAACTCGGAATTCCCCTTAACTTCATATTTATATATATTTACCAAGCTTAAACTAAAAACACATCAAAATGTCTACAGTCGACAAAGAAGAATTGGTCCAAAAGGCAAAACTTGCCGAACAATCCGAAAGGTAAATTTACTGTTTAATTAAAAGGGTTTTGGTTCAACAAATTTACTTACTTGATTTTTGTTTAATTTTTTAACAGGTACGATGACATGGCTCAAGCTATGAAATCAGTCACAGAAACAGGCGTCGAACTTTCAAATGAAGAAAGAAATCTTCTTTCAGTCGCATACAAAAATGTTGTTGGTGCCCGCAGGTAATTTAAAAAATTTAAACGAAATTATATTCATTTCAATTTGTACTTGAATGTTGTGTTTCTTTTTTTTTGTTAGATCATCATGGAGAGTAATTTCATCAATTGAACAAAAAACTGAAGCCTCCGCCAGAAAACAACAGCTCGCCCGAGAGTACAGAGAACGCGTGGAAAAGGAGCTTAGGGAAATTTGTTACGAAGTTTTGGTAAGTTTTGTTCTTCAAAAAATTTGAATATTAAAAAATTCGCCAGAGAAACAAAACACTCGTGGGGCTTAGGTTACGCACGCATTGTTTTTAGTTCACATGCAATGCCCTTAGCAATCAACCTCAAGCACTAAATCGTGCTTTTTATTAATTTTGCCTTGTTTCGAGTTGTTCTCGAGTAACTACGTTTTAGTCAGTAGTGGATTTCCTAATAGTGCGAAAATTCTGTGTTCGACGCCGAGATAAACTCTCTGAGACAGTGCTTCAGGTTTACTTGATCATCGCGTTCTAAATGGCCGAAATCTTCGAAAATCATTCGAAGTGATTGAAAGCACAAATTCTATTTTTTGGGTCCTTTAAACAAAGGAATCGATCTCAATATTAGTTCACAGTACAGCATTATTCAATCGTTGTTAGTGGAGCTAAGTTAAGGTGTTTTAACCTGGAAGGTAAATCAACTTCAAGGGTTTTCCTGCAAATCTTTTTACGTACATTTTATTTGTTTCTGAGATGTTGCAACTGAATTTGCTTAAATTATTGGATAAAAATAAGCCCCAAAGTTTTTGTTAGAATTTGCCGTTGAACACAAGGAACGATCAAAGCATGCGCCTAACTTTGGACGTTATGACGAGGCGAATACATGATCACCGAGTATTTTTGCTTTACACCCTCGGCTTGGGTAGGATTTGCTATTAATTCAGGTTCAAACTTGAGATCTTAAGACAAACAATGATGCCAAACATCAGTAATGGACCTCCTACACTTAAAAATATATTGAGAAGAGTATACAAAAACTTCGATAACTTCGAAACGGCCCCCCTTATATTCTTCGCACTCCATCCAACACTGCTTAAGAACCATTTCATCTAATTTTACATCAAGTCCACTCTCATCGGTTTCAACAAGTGGAAGCGTGATTTTGAATAGATGCATCACGTAAAAATAAGAAGTAGAATTTCTGGGGGTTGCCGATCCCCGATTGGGCGCCTCCCACAGGTAGCGAATAGGGGAACGTTCACCAAATATAGTGGGTACTGGTGTGGAGAACATTAGGGGCGAACCAAAACCAGCAACAAGCAAAAAAATCTAGAGAGCCTATCTCAAAATGAGCGCTTACTGGTCGGCGTCTGTTGTACAGGCTAGGTAAGGCCGAATAATAAACACCTTGCTTTCTTCCAACATGCTAATATAATGGACAGCAATTAAATGTTGATAGCAGCGCTCTGCTGGTTAAGTTATATCATTGCTTTTCTCCGTGAACGCATTACATTTGCAGGCGTAAGCTTTGGTGCTTCTGTACAGGGTTTTCATGTTCCATACTGGCTCTTCGGCGTTTATGTTGGATCGAGAACACTTTTTCGCTTTTATAGATTGTCAGCTAATATCTCAAATCACAGGCACTCCTTAATGATTGCAAGTATGGCTTTCATTCATCTAATCGAAAAGTGGTACCGCTCCTTGCATCTTTTTGGTGAAAGCCCTCTTCACGCCGTTGTTGAAAATTGGTGCATTTCTAATCGATGAGTCTTTCTTTATTGGATTAGAAAATTTCCTTTTATAACATTCAATCCGAAAGATTCTGAACGGCCTCTGCGTTCTTGATTTTCAATAATGTTATTTTGTTTGTCTCTTTTAACCCTATATTCTTTTGCTGACGACAGTACCTGCCTTCAAGTTTTCATGCCCATTTCTAGAAAAACTTTCTAGTTCTTCGTTTTTGTAATGATCTAAGCCGCATTTCAGCCTGGGGGTTTGCATGCAAGCAGAGTAGAAACTTTTGCCTCCAAAACGCAATGCTGCATACTGTCCTGCATCCTCACGCGAAAATCGAGATCTTCAGCGATTGTCCAGTAAACCCAGCCAATGGCGCTTGCATCACTGAAACCAAAATGCTTTTCGTAATATGTGGTAATACAAACCTTCGTAGGAATGCCCATGAATCGCAATGTACGCTTGAGCCTTTAGTCGGAACCAGCTTCCACATTTCATTGACTTGAAATGTGGGAGCTGGTTCTATCTCTGTGTCTTGATGCCAAACCTCCCTTAAGCGCGAGTTTTGTTTTTGTTGCTCTGGAATTGAGCGTTTTTTTTTTAATTAAGCGAACTAACACTTTATATGTTATTGGTAATGTGTGTTTCTTCTGCTTTCTAAAGACTGTCCCTTACGCCTGAAAATCTAAATTGTATTTTATTCACCAATTAAAAGGTGTAACAAGCAATAAAAACACTCCATTTATTGGTAACCTAATGACCGACTGCTTCACACAAAATTCGACAAACAAACAATTTTCTAATCCAATACCAATTATGTAATAATTTATCTCAGTAACCAACCTACACGGTAATCAAATAGTTCACCCGAAAATAACCCAGACAAGTTGGTAAATTCCCAAGGAAATGTCTCATAATCATTATATTTCCACTTGACTTGCAATGAAAAGAGTCGTTAGCAGCAATACCAATTCTTCTATCATTAACCATCTATTTCAGTTTAGGAGGGTGTATTAATAAATGTAAAACCTCGGCTCTATCGATTTTTTGTCCCATAAAAAAAGAGGCTCTATAAAAAGATACGCACCGCACCGTGCTTGCTGCATGGACAAACCTTTTTGGTGTAAATTAGCGAAGGATGAAATATCTAATTACTTTCTATTGCCCATGTAGATTCCTATATAGTTAATGTCGCCCAGCCGAGCACCCTCGCACCTCTCCCCTTTGCCATCATCTGTGGACACAAAAAAGGGGTGGTGTTCTGTTTGCATTCTCTCATTCCTTCGGATGCCACTCAACCATGAAACGATTTACAAAAGTCTTGATGTACGAAAATAGGTCATTTGTGTATAACCAAGCAGATGCTCGATGACTATACATGTGTAAAATTTTCTCGCTACACCTGCTGCTACTACATACATACGTGTTTAATCGCAGGGAAACCTGTTACGTTCTCTCTAAGAAGATTTTTTAACCACCCCATCACATTTTATAAAACAGTGTTGCCGGTCTATGCTAGACGATGCTTATTCATTATTTTTGGTTACAGGGTCTTCTGGATAAATATCTCATCCCCAAAGCAAGTAATCCAGAAAGTAAGGTGTTCTACCTGAAAATGAAGGGAGATTATTACAGGTATCTAGCTGAAGTGGCCACAGGAGACGCGCGCAACAGTAAGTACTTCTTTTTTTTGTTACTTTTTGCTATACATTCACATATTTTGTACATATGTGTTTTGTATGTATACATTTTACTTTCTTAATGTACCTTCAAGCTGAGTATATTAATAAAACATCAAATTTTTCCCCATAAAAAAATTATAACAGCCGTTGTAGATGACTCCCAAACAGCTTACCAGGATGCATTTGAAATTAGCAAGGGTAAAATGCAACCAACACATCCAATCAGATTGGGTCTCGCACTCAATTTCTCAGTCTTCTATTATGAGATTCTTAATTCTCCAGACAAAGCTTGCCAATTGGCCAAACAGGTTAATATAAAAATAAAAACAAAAAAATACACACGATATTAGAATTAAAATGAAATCGTTGCTGCAATTCGATTGGAAAATGAAAAATTTTGCAGGTTGCCCCAGACAAACACTGTTGGGAGTTCTCAATTACATATTTCCCTATCTACGCTGTACACCTACTGTAAATAATCTTAGGTCGATACTAATGAATTTTATTGAAATAACATAAGCATAAACCAACCAATTAACACTTTTTTTCTCTCACTCTTATTAATTCTTTATTTTCTATTTTATTTTTATTTTCACCTAACTATACGATTGTTATATAAATAAAACCTATTGGCACCATCTCTCATGATAAAAAAAAAAAACAAAAAAACGTAAAACAAAACAGCTGTGGTAGAAGATTCTCAAAAGGCATACCAGGAGGCATTCGATATTGCCAAAACAAAAATGCAACCAACGCATCCAATCAGATTAGGTCTTGCACTCAACTTCTCCGTCTTCTATTATGAAATTATAAATTCACCAGCGAGGGCATGTCACTTAGCCAAACAGGTTCATAAAAAAAATATTAAGAAATCTATTACTTTTGATATTTTTTATATTAATCGAAAATGCATTATTCTTTTTTGTGGCTCGGTTTGTTTACATCTTACATCTTTTTCTCTTCTTCCATTAATACAAAAAAAAATAATACCCCTTCTCCCTACTGTTCCTTTTGTAAAATAACAATATGGTGTTACCTTGCATTGTTATGGCTCTTTTAACTCTTAACAATTGACCTTTTTTCTTACCTCTTCAACTCGAAACTTCTGCCTAACGAAAAAGCCACTTTGAAAATTGTGATTTTGGTGTTGTGTGATATTTTATTCCCATTCTGTGTAAGTAGTTTTGTTAATAATAAAATACTAGTTAGTGTTCAGTTTCTGGCCCATTACTTAAATGTGTACTGCTAATATAGTCTGAAGAAAATTTTGAGTAAAGTCAAGTGTCTCATCAAAAGTCGAGCCTGTTCCGTTTTCGCTGAATCATTTCATCAAAACAAGAGCTAATCCACTTTGTATCGATAAAGATTTAAGACAACAAAACCACTACAAGTATTGTTTGTCGCTTAAAATGCAGAAAACTTTATAATTAAGACATAAGACCGATTGTTATAGTCCGCTGATGATCCAGGCGCAAATGGAGTGGTGAAATGCATTTTCGCGTCTTCATTTTGAGCATGTTCACGGTCTGCTGGAGCAAGGAACACCTAAAAATAATTTTTTATTAAAAATTTGCTTCGTTTCCTTAATTACTTAAGGAATTCAGTGCCCTATTGAGGTTTGAATTTTTGTCAGATAAGGTAATAGAAATTAGATTCGCTGAAGAGCTCTGAAACTCGCGGAAATGTGACCGTGGACTAAGACCTCATGCACTCCACCACATTGCCCATACGAGGAAGAACTAAGATGTCAATAGTTAGCCCAAACAAAGAATAAAAATCGCATACGTTCAGAGCCTGCTTAAGCATTTAGTGGATGGTTTTACTAAACACCCAATGATGATTACTACTGCTAGTAACGGATGTACTTATTAACTGATCCTTGCTTCGAATATGCTCAGCAAAGAAACCTATTGTTTCAGTGTTATAGTTCCGTTGAAAGGTTTTCCGAGGAAAGCTATTAAAAAATTCGTGTAGTGGCATGCAGTTACATCGTCAGCCATCTGTTCCACATGCAGGGGCTTGAGGGAGTGAGGAAACCTCTCGAATGAGAGGTTATGATTATCAGAATATTGCACGCTTAGCACTCAATGCGAAAATTCCCGAACTCAAAAATATGTCCTTAGCCGAAATCAAGCCTGAAGCCTAGGATTCAAAGACACAAACTTTCATAGCTGATGCAATTAACAGTGGAAGGAACTTTTTAACCATCTTTAAAACTCAAACAAACTGACACTCTCAGCTCTGAACATCTGTCGTCGTCTGTCCTCTCAAAACCATCCATGCTGTGTGCGTTACACGTGTTTTTACTCTGAGAAACGGCCTACAGTTTTTTGTCAATTCCGAACGCCGAATCCAGAGGTCTGTCACGTGAAGATAGGACCGTGGAAAAATCCTTTATTGCCCCGGTCGGGGCTTGAACCCGGGACCACGCGCAGAGTTTTTCGGCATACTAACCACGGCTTCCAATTTCAGCCATCTTTAGAGCCATCATCGATTCGTTTAAAGTTTATAACTACAAGGGCGCTTCATATAGGTGGGGCGACGGGTGTGACGATCCCGCGGACCCTAGTTAGTTGGGGTAAATCCCCCCTAATCCAAGGTGGAACAGCATGCGCCGATGGATGCATGGCTAAGAGGATGCTTAGTCTTAAGTATGCGGACCCCGAATACCTGGCGACATTCGGTTTCAAAGCAGGCTTCCCATGGCAGAAGAGGCTCTGTCATGGGCCAGAGAAGCTGCAGAGCTCTCTGAGCCTCCTCGATCTGCGAGGAAACAAAAAACTAAAGTCCAATCTTTTTTAAAAAAAAAATACGGTTAAACCAGTTAAGCTATCGGTGACCGGTTAATTTTATAATTTTCTGTCTTCATTCAGGTTTAAAAAAAAACTCGTTTTGATTGATCTTGACAGTGGCGAGATTGTAATTTTTTTTCGATCCTGATAGCTTCACCTATCACGGGTACTGTTTCAACCAATTATTCTATCGGTGACCGAGTAATCTTCTGTTCGAATTCGGCCACCACAGTGGTTTGAAAAATGTATTTTGATTTGATTGTGGTCTAGTGCCGAGGATGTAATTTTTTAAAATATTTTTTTACGATCCTGTCGTCCTTTTTCTATATTCAAGACTATGTGCTGTGCAGTTCTAATCTAAATCAATGTAATATCCCTCATTAACATTTACCTCTGTTTTGAGCTCTACTAACCTACAAATGTTTGAAAAACATTAACATATTAACGCTTGTGTCGAATAATGTGCCATAAAAAATATATTTTTTATAGATGTGTATATAGTGTCCCATTAGATGGCCCATGATTGCTTAAAAACAAAATGAAAAATAAAACTACTTTTTATACGTACACAGCAAATGATTAAAAAATGACTCATTTTCAAATTGTAGTAAATGTGATTTACAAAACAAAGAATGCTTTGCAGCAAAGATTTTACTCTTGTATCGTGTTTATTTTTTTTTTACTAATGTTGCATCTTTTATCGTGCACTGAATTTTCGAAATAATGTGAACTTTTTTCTCCAAAACTTATAATAAAAAACAGGCGTTCGATGACGCGATAGCTGAACTGGACACGCTAAATGAAGATTCATACAAAGACTCAACACTCATCATGCAATTGTTGAGAGACAACCTCACCCTCTGGACATCGGACACGCAAGGGGATGCTGATGAGCCACAGGAAGGTGGTGACAACTAACCAAACTAAATGTTCCCTTTTGACTATGCAAATATTAATAAAAAAAATTAAAAAATAAATAAATGAAACAACCATAAAATTATAACAAAAAGCCCATAAACTTCAAAAAGATTAAATCTTAAAAAAGGAAATAAATTAAAAATTTCAAAACATCAGCAGTAAAAAAAAATCCATCAGAGAAGAGATACAGCTAAAAAAGAAACAATAGCTACAAAAAAGAAAAGAACAAACTTAAAAAAAAAAAAAAACAACAAAAAACATGCAAGGTCCGGTTTCCTTCTCTCCTTTTCGTTCGTTCTTTTTGCCGAGAATGTTTATAATTTCAGCAAAAATCGATAAAAAATGTTTTGTCTTGAAAGAAAATTTCACCATTTTGTTAAAAAAAAGAGCGCGCGTTATTTATTATTAATTTTTTGTAATAAATAAATTTTTGTTGTATTTTTTTTTAACAAACAAGATTTATTATTTCTTTTAGATCTTTTTTTTATACATATATTATATACGATTTCTATGCATCTCGCTGTGGATGTTCAAATGCAAACACAATTCGTTTTTTTATGTAATTTTGTTTACCTGTCAGAAATATAGAAAACACATTTTCATCTGTTATTTCTTTTGTAAAGAATTTGAAAACAATAATGATAAATAAAAAAAGAGAAAAAAAAAACCTACAAAACGAGGGTATAACAAAGTTTTTTTCAACATACGAAAGAAATAATGATTTCTTTCATTGTTCATTTGTTTCGTTTACATTTTTATATATATATTTTTTTTTTCGTTTGTTCCATCATTGTTCGTTATTTGCAATATACAAAAAGAGATATAAATATAATATTTAAATTAACTTCAAACACAACTTTTTGTCCACGAAAATCAAAACCGAGAAGAGAAACAAAATAAAAATCAAAAGAGAGAAAAAAAAAAAACAGAAAACCTTCTCTTTTCTTTTGTTCTATTTTTGAGTACGTGTAGTTGGAAAGTATAAGTGTTTTTGGTTTCTTGTCGCACCCTTTTTGTTATTCTTTGGTTTTTATCTGCCGTTTAGCATCACACTTCCCCCACTCACCTCTTTTCGTTTCATCAAGCCTGCTGTTAGTTGGGTTCTCGTTCTATGCCTTTTTTTATTCAGAAACTTTGATAACATTGCAATAAAAAAGAAACAAAAAAAAAAATCAAAAGAAAATGCTTCAATTAACCACTTAAAAATAAAAATAATAATTATTCTTGATACAATTAAAGTAAAATTGCCAATTCTTCAAACTTTTATATATATCTCTCTAAAGACAAAACGACGTGCAATGCATATGAGTTCAAAAATAAAAGCATTTTAACTAAAACAAAGAGAAAAATAATACCAACAACATTGTTTTAGATATTTAAACCAAATATAACAGAATTTTTGTTTTGTTGAGAAAAAAAACGTAAAAATTTATATTTTCTAACTAATTTGCAACAAAACAATGGTTAAAAAATTTAAATAAAGAGTCAACTTGAGTAAGACTTGAATTTTGTTTTGTTTTGACCCTCTCTTAAAGTTTACAAAATCAGAAATAGATAAACACAGCAGTTTTAATCGATAGTGAAAGGGTAGCACACTTTTTTTTCAAGAATGGTTAAATGGCTTTTAAAAATAATTCATAAGCGACTGCGCCAACTTATTTACCAATATATTTACTGCGCCAAATATGCTTAGCCTCTAGTTAAATTTAGTCATGAACTAGAGGATAAAATCTGATTTTTCGATATTTGTATTTGTTCAAATATCCAACATCGACTGCGCCAATAAATTCAATGCTTTAAGATCAAATAGGGCGTTTGTTTACCACGAAGTGTACTCTCTTTGTACAGCTGCAACAACTTCGCTTTAGCTCAGTTGTGAATCAACACTGCGACTGCGCCAGAAAAGTCAAACGCTTCGTGGTTTGGCTTTTAAATTTCGTCATTACTACTTAAGCATATTCTCCGCGAGCATTGGATTTTGCGACAACACCAAGCTCTATATTACTTGTGGGGAGACAAAATAAATTAAAGAATCCAACTGCGCCAATAACTTTCACTCAAATTAGTTGTCAGATTGCGCTATTGTCTGACATCTATGCTGCAGTTTAACCGTTATTTGTGACAAAAATGAAGTAAACCCGAAAAAAGTGTTTTCAAAGTTGAACATAGCGACTGAGCGAGTAACTTCTAAGCTATAATGTTGGAAACGTGTTAAAAAAATTAATTTACGTGAAGCATTATTTTAAAGTTCGGGCTGTAGACCAACTACTGCTGTGTTCATCTGTTTCTGGCCTTACAACTATCTACTCTCAGGGTTCGAACCCACTCTGAGGGGCGTACACCTGTATTATAATTTCTATACCTCAGTGTCGTGAATGCTTCCCTTTTATGATGATTTCAAATAACACCTAGTTGTGCCGTTGTTTATATTTTCGTTTAACAGTTTTCCATATTTCTTAGTTGTGTATTTGTGTTGTGGGTAAGTTTCAACTGTACTGTTAAGAAACATTAATTTTCGTAAGAAATATATTCACTCTACACATACAATAAACATAATATATATTCCAAGTGCATATAGATGTGTGAGTGTGGAATATTAAAAACAGTGTTTTGTGTGTATCACTATAACGTATATATATCGTGTTAATATATATGAAAAAAAATCTCGGTGTAAATTTATTGCACATTTTGCACGTCAACTATCACTTCTACTATTCTTAAGCAATGCTATCGGACGGAATTGGGTCACACAAGAGAGAGTTCAATTCCAATGAGGATCACATCATTTTTGTTTTAAATGTCCTTCTGCCTTGATATTTTAAGAATAATATTCTCTGGCTCTGTTATATATCTTTTATATATATAAAAACAAATATTTAAGTGTTATTTGCTGTTAAATTCAAACAAGGATAAATACGAAAACTTTAATGTTTTTTTTCAACATATCTCTATGGTGTTTGACTCCAGCAACATTTTTTCTCAAAAAGCATTTAAATGCAACAAGTTCTCTATTCTACACTCTTAATTTGTGTGGAAATTAAAAGTATAATAATTGTTTTAAATAAAAAATTTCGGTAAGTAAACTTTTTAACATTGTGTATATAAAGTAAGAATTTTAATACATGAATCGTACATCTAAGTGTTTATTGCTCGTGTAATGCTTTTGGACATCCACTAATTCCAGATGAGTTTCTTATGTACATTTAATTTAATTTTTTTTTTATATTAAATTTTCCCTTGTTTGTCGTTTTTAACAAGAACATAAATAATAAAAATGCAAAAGATGGAAAGGAAAATAAAAAAACAGTCGTTTAACAACCTGTATCAGGTGAAAAGGAATTTGAAAAGAAAGAAACTAAAAATCTGCTTAAATTGATAGATATGATTTTTTAATAGTAGAACCTCGTGCTTTCGCCAACAAAATATATTTATACGTTTACTAAAATAAACACTGACATAATATTTGATTTCTCTAACCTTCATAATGCCTATTCAAAAAACTTTTTTGTTCTTTTATTGTTATATGCTCATGCTTAATTTTAACACAAAAAAACATACTTAATAACATACTTGTTAAAAAAGAAAATTAAATCCATTCATCTCTTCATATTTAAAAAAAAAAAAGAAAATTATATATTTACCATTAACGTATAATTTTCTTTTTATAACGCCAAATGTGAAGCTTATAAAAAAAACTGGCACAAAAACAAAAGTAAATCAAAATATTAAATTGAAATGCTAAACATTCTTAATGGCATTGTAAGAAATGTATATGTATATTTTCCTAATGACAAAAATATGAAATTGGAAAACGAATACTCGACAAATTAAATATATTTCAAAAGGGACAACATAAAAAAACCAACTTATTTATTTATTTCACTAAAATTAACGCAAAGCATAAAACTGAATTTAAACCCAGACTAAAGAAATGAAATTTGAAAAAAAAATTAAGCAAAAAAAATCGCAACCAATAATGGAGATCTAAAAAATGAAATGAAAAACTTAAAACAATTATTGTCCAGCTAAAATAATTATACAAAAGAAAATATAAGACAAAATGAAAAAAAAAAAAAAGACGTATGATGAGGAGGGAAAAGATTATTTAAGTTTATTGAAATTACAGTTTCTTAATTAAAATAAAAAACAAAAAAATGTGTTTTCTTCTTAATTGATCCAATGACAAAAGCCGAACAAATGAAACAAGGAAGTTCGTATGTAATTACCTATTAAAAGAAATATTCGAAATAGTCTTTTGCCTTGAAAGGTAAAACAATCGCTTCCGAAAGCGATTGACTAAGGTCGAAGAAGTCTTAGACCGACATACATATTTGTCTGGACCTGTAACGTTAATCCTTTCAAACGCTTCTAGGCGAACATTATAAGTCACATTTATACTATAATGATATAATGACGTCTTCCAAAGAGAACAAGTATTTGAAAAACAAATTAAAGTAAATAGTCTCTAAACAAGCAAGTGGGGCTATCTATACTGCAAGCTACCGACTGCAACCTTAAGAAACAGGAAAGACAATGACGAAAGCATTTTATGGAAGATAATACTGCAGTTTTTCGGTCTTTGGTCCATTTCTCGCAGATAGTGCGGTTGTCAAGTTATTTTAAACCATGTCTCCACCAAACACGAATCTGCGATCAAGATAAATCTTCAACCCATCCATCAATTTTAAATCTCCCGGCATTTTCAATCTCCCGGATTGAAAATAAATCTCCAAACAAATCTCATTCACTCTATTATCTAACCTTTTTATGCCACTTTTTACCCTCTTTCCACACTTTTCTAACAGTTTGAGCCTCGAAAAAGGAAACTGCCCACGTAAGACATCTGTCACAAATTCATTTTCATTAGGGATTTTAGAACGGAGTTGTTTGCACTCTCTTGGCAAATGCCATCGTCACTCTATTTGAGACTGTTCGTGTGAAATTAGTCCCATGTTTGTCCGGTGGAGACACTTCGGAATTTTTTTTCAAACGTCTCCCGCTAATCGAAGTTTTATGGCCGGTGAATACAATACAAAGCAATAAATTTTTCCAAGGATTTTAAAGGTTAAAATAACTGAATCTTAAGTTATAAAACTCAATTGGGGACTGGGCAATATCCAACAATTAACTGGGAACAACGCTAAAGCGGATTCTGGCCTGCATATACGATTTTCTGGCCATCCCACAAGATTTTCCTCACAAAAATGCTTACAAACGTGTGACGTGGTTCGAGTGAAGCCGCCTTGTCACAAGCAACCTAAGTTCGCTGAATGCTTTTCGCGTTGCTAATGTATGCTTATGTTGCTAATGTATGAAATTCTGTTTCTGTTCCTTGTGATTACGCGGCTTAGCACGTAGTTGTGCAAGCAAAAGCGAAATACGAGTGTAATTGTACATTTACATCAGCACCTTAATTCAAAATTCAGTGAAATAATTTCGAAATCCAATTTTGCTGCTTATACTGGAATTTCAGCTTTTGATGACAGTCGGGGTCAAAATCTGAAATATCAAGTAGCAAAAATCGTTATTACTTACAAATGTCGTTATTACTTGCTTATTTTCAGTTTTCAATTACATCCCAGAGTACTTTTATAGATTTATGTAAAATTAAAAACGTTTTTTTGAGTATTTTCTGTCAACTGCCCTGAATTCTATTGAAAATAAGAGAATCGGAAGTTTGAGAGGTTTGTTCAATTCGACAAACTTCTAAATGCCCAGGCGAAATTCAACATTTATAAATCCTGAAAAATATAAATGGCAAAACGCTGAACATTTAGGGTGGAATGTTGAATTTAGCTTATATGCTGAAATTAGGATCGGTGTAAACGTACTATAACGCTTATGGCGTATTCTTTTCAACACCAAATTGTATAACTGGTGTGTTCTTTTCTTGTTCTGTCTCGTTTTTTTATAACAAAGAACAAAAAAAAATTGTTCTTTTCTTGTACACCTGAACGGAACCGTGCTCATATGTAAATGATCTTTTGAACTCCGAATTAGTTCGGTGTCGAAACCGAACTCGAAATTTCGCCACCGACGTGGAGGCTGTGGAGGCTGGGTATAACTTTGATTATGTATGAGAAGTGACGTTTCGACTCAGTTTTCATTCGTGATTTTTTACAATGCGACTGAAATTTTGTGAAATCGATATATCTCAAACTATCGATATCTCAAAAATCGATATATCTCAAACTGAAAGCTATAAAAATTAATTTTAAGTTAAAAACAGCCAGCGCAAACAACATCGCGCTACGAAAAAAAAAAATTAAGCAAAATTAAGTTAAAGCAATTTGACATTTTCTTATGACAACACATAATTTAATTTGTTTCCAAAAGAAAATCTTCGAAAGACTAATATATGGAAGCACCTATAGGTATTACGTTTTAGGTACCTACTAATATCCATATTATATCCTTGTACATTTTTCAGCATCATTCGACAACATAGTTACTTTATGAAAATGCAGGAAATGTAAGAAAATACAAAACTTGTAAAATGGCAAACTTAATGTTGTTAGTTTTTGTTACTTACTTACTTACTTACTTAAGGTGGCGCTACAGTCCGGGGTGGACCTGGGCCTCGGCCAACAAGCTTCGCCAGCCAGCTCTGTCTCTAGCTAGCCGTCTCCAGTTTCGCACGCGAAGTTGGCTGAGGTCCCCTTCCACTTGCGTGCGCCACCTGAGTCTCGGTGCTCCTCTACCGCGTCGTCCCTGCGGTGTGGATTCGAAGATTTTCCGGGCCGGGGCGTTGGTGTCCATCCGCTCTAAATGACCCAGCCATCGTAGACGTTGTGTTTTGACTCTTTTGGCTAGGTCGGTATCGCTGTACAGCCCGTACAGTTCGATGTTATATCTCCTCCTCCACTCTCCGTCTATGCAGACGGGACCGTAAATCGTCCGAAGAATTTTCCTCTCGAAGCAGCCTAAAGTGTTTTCATCCGCCTTTGACAGAGTCCATGCTTCTGCACCGTAAAGCAGGACTGGGATGATGAGGGTCTTATACATGGACACTTTAGTTGCTCGAGAGAGGGCTTTGCTACTCAATTGCCTTCTTAGCCCAAAGAAACAGCGATTGGCAAGAGTTATCCTTCGTTTGATTTCAGCGCTGGTGTCATTGTCTGAATTGATAGCGGAACCAAGGTAGACAAAGTCCCTAACTACCTCAAAGTTATAGCTGTCGATGGTGATGTTTTGTCCAAGACGTCGGTGTTGGGTGTCTTTTCTTGATGACAGCATATACTTGGTTTTGCCCTCATTGACTGCTAAACCCATATTCGCCGCTTCCGTCCCAATACTCACGAAGGCTTCACTGACATCACGCTTTGTTCTACCGATTATGTCAATGTCGTCTGCGTATGCAAGTAGTTGAACGGACTTTTGAAAGATTGTACCTCTGGTGTTGGCGCGAGAGTTCTGCACAATTCTCTCAAGTATGATGTTAAAGAAGTCGCATGACAGCGCGTCGCCTTGTCTAAATCCTTTTTTGACATCAAAGGGGTCGGTGAGGTCTTTGCCGACCTTGACGGAACAGCGTGAGTTTTCCATCGTCATCCTGCACAGACTGACGAGTTTGGCAGGGATGCCAAAACTAGACATTGCGCTATATAGCTCGTCTCTATAGATGCTGTCATACGCGGCCTTGAAATCGATGAAGAGGTGGTGTGTATCGATTTGGAATTCCTGGGTTTTCTCCAAGATCTGCCGCAGTGTGAATATTTGATCGATGGTGGACTTTCCTGGCCTAAAGCCACACTGATATGTGCCTATCAGATTGTTGACAAACGGCTTCAGGCGTTCACACAGTACAGCAGAAAAGATCTTGTATGCGATGTTAAGAAGACTTATGCCTCTGTAGTTGGCACAACTCAGAGGGTCTCCTTTCTTCAGGATCGGGCAAACAATGCTGAGGTTCCATTCGTCGGGCATGCTTTCTTCCGACCATATCTTGCAGATGAGCTGGTGCATGCTCCTAACCAGCTCATCGCCAGCGGATTTAAAAAGTTCGGCAGCTAGGCCGTCTGCTCCGGCTGCTTTGTTGCACTTGAGCTTAGACACAGCTACTTTCACCTCCTCCAGGTCGGGTGGGCGGTATCGTTCGTATGCTTCGTCGGTAACGTCTTCGCCCGGGTTGAATGGTTCGTTCTGCCTGACAGCGGTATTTGGTTCTTCCTCGCCGTTATACAGTCTGCAGAAGTGGTCTTTCCAAATCCTCAGCACCGACTGCGATTCTACAACGATGTTCCCTTGATGGTCCTTACAGGCTTCAGTTCGAAGTTTATACCCTTGGCAGGACCTTTTGATCCTTTGGTAAAACTTTCTAACCTCATTCCTGTTGTAACATCTCTCTATCTCTTCAACCGCGCGCTTCTCGTGCTCTCTCTTTTTCCTTCGGAGAAGCCGGTGCTCCTCTCTCCTCCTCTGCTCGTAGAGCTCGCGAGCAGCTCTAGTCCTTCTGTGCAGCGCCGCTTTGTATGCTTCCTGTTTAGCTGCATGTGCTTGCCGGCATTCATCGTCAAACCAGGGGTTTCGTTGTGGTCGCCGTGTGAAACCCAGCACTTCAGAGGCGGCGTCTCTGATGGCATTTTGGCAATGTTGCCACTGGCTATCAATACTTGATGCTGGTTGCATAGGACTTCGTAGAAGGTTTTGAGAGACTCGGTTGGAGAAGGACCTGGCGATCTCTTGCGATTGTAGTCGGCCGACGTCAAAACTTCCTCACAGTATTTCCATTACTTGGCGCTGGTCGGGATATCCGCAGCCGTACCTTGGCTACAACAAGGTAGTGATCCGAGTCAATGTTGGCCCCTCGGAAAGTTCGGACATCCATGATACTGGAGGAGTGCCTTGCGTCGATCGCAATATGGTCAATCTGGTTGACGGTTGATTGATCGGGAGATCTCCATGTCCCTTTGTGGATATTGAGATGCGGGAACTGTGTACTAGCTACCACAACGTGTCGCCCCGCAGCAAAGTCGATCAGCCTGAATCCGTTATCGGAGGTCGTGTCGTGCAGGCTATACTTTCCGACAGTACGACCAAAGATGCCCTCCCTTCCTAGCTTGGCATTAAAATCGCCTAGGACAATTTTAATGTCGTAGCTAGGGCACTGCTCATAAGTTTTGTCCAGGAGCTCGTAGAACATATCTTTGGTCTCGTCATCTTTCTCCTCAGTGGGGGCATGTGCGCATATCAGGCTAATGTTGGCGAATTTAGCCTTGATGCGGATCGTCGCGAGGCGCTCGCTTACAGGGTTGAAGCTCAAGACTTTTTGCCTAAGTCTGCCTCCAACAACGAAACCACATCCAAATAGGCGCTGTCTTTGATGCCGATAGCAGTCGCCGTAGTAGATGTCGCAGTTTTTCATCCTTCTTTTGCCCGGCCCGTCCCACCGCATTTCTTGGATGGCAGTAATGTCTGCCTTGCAGTCGTTAAGGGCCTCCGCTAGTTGCTCGGCTGCACGTGGTCTGTTAAGGGACCTAACATTCCACGTGCAGATCCGGAGCTCGTTGTCCTTTTCTCGTTTGCATTGGTCGTCAACAGTAAATCCGTCCGAATCCGAGGCTTGTTTCCGCTTCGTGACTGGTGTTTCTTTACGTGGCCGGGAAGTCACCCCGACGGCACGACCCCCAACCTGGAGGACCAGATCCTTTGCTTAGCTCTAAGGACGGAGAGCCGGATAGCCCGCTCCTTATAGGCCTGAGCTCCGAATACGTCGTAGTAGCCCATATAAGGTGTTCACTAAGTAGTTCGGCCTGACTGGAACTATGGACGCCACCGTTGATTCCATCTGGGGAATTCCTCCGCTGCCGTCCGGATGCAAGGAGAAGTGCCTTAGTGGGAACACTCCTCCCCCCCTCTCTCGTCTGCTACCCCCAACAACCTTCCAAAGGGGTTGGAACCCAATCTCCAGTTGAGGTACTAGGCACCCGGTGTTCACCACGGGGAGGTGAGAGTAGGAGTTGATAGACAGAGGTGGGTTTAGAAAACCTGTGGATGCTTGTATCCTCTTGAGTGCACATGTCTATCCTTTGACCACCTGTTAGTTTTTGTTAGAAACGCTAAATAGTCACGTTTACTAGAAAGGTGACGATAAAATTACTGATGAAATGAAGTTCTTACTACCGTGGGATTCGTTCCCCACTGCTGTTCGTTCCGCATAGCTGCTACACTATTCTAACGCTATTAATTTTTTAAACAGTTCATCATTTGGAAATGGATTTATTTTTTGCGAAACAGATTCAAGGGAAAAGATGGAAAACCCAACCCACACAGGTGAATTGAAGAAGCTGCGAATTCAGTTAGGATTGGACCCGTAAAACGCGGCTACAATTGTGCGCATTCAGAAACACACAAACCAAAGACTCATCGTTTACATGCAAAAGTTGAGGGTTTGAGTTGAGTTGGAATTTCGGCCTAGGTTTTTCCGCACAAGCAGAGGGGGCTTGAGTTGAGTTGATTAGTCAAGTAGTTGAAATAACAACAATCAAAAATTTAAACTAAAAGAAGTAAGTTCCTACTTTTGCATTATTCAAGTTGTCGATATGCCAAACCAACACAAAAAAGCAAGCAAGTACCAAAAATTGGCAAATTTTGCATATTTAATGCTAAATGTTATGAATGTAATTTCAACCTAGGTATAACAGCAAAATTTCAACTCAAGTCCGCAGAATGCAATCGAGTCGACTCCACTCGACTCCAACTCGATCCTGGTCACAAATTACTGAATAACTAGATATTCAACTTGCGTCCCTCTTACCCTCCAACACCCATTTTTTATAAAGCCTTTAAAGCTTTTTTAAAGCTTTGACATTTATTTATAAACGTGAGTAAATTCATCAACTAAATTTCCATGCAATTCCGGAGCTTTTACATCAACTGATCGCGTAAGGTCAATTGTTGTTGTATCTTCTTGCAAGTATTCACGGACACGGAAGTTTGAAACTTTATAAAAGCTTTGCAGGCTTTATAAAAAACGTAAACAAATGGGTTTTGGAAGGCAAGAGGGACAGAAATTGAATATCTAGTTATTCAGGAATTTATGAACTGCATATAAACGAAGCTCTATATATAGTAGAGTATATCAGTGCCGCCTTTTCCGTATTTACAGTCTACAATTCCGAGTACACCCGACGAATTGGACGGGTAGAGTGTCCCCCCAATCCTCCAGTTTTATTTGCTGAGAAGGCTATGTCACAAGGCTACGTTACGTTAACGTTGATTTGACAATTGAAATTCAAATACGTTAATTTCAACGGAAGCTATACAACGTTGCTTCGACCATCCATAGCTACGGTTTTTTGCCTAAGAAAGTTTTGATAAAGCAAAAAAACTCAATTACAGTTAATTTAACAAATTTAACGATACATTTTTCGTTGCATTCTGACGTTTCTGTAACAGGAATTCTTGGCTTCGGCGGGGGTTTTTGTTCTTGTTGATTTGTTGGCATTTTCTTAGGTTTCAATCGATTTGCGAGTGGCATGCTTTCAACACGGTTTTAAAGCGAAGACGACGTAACGGGATAACGCAGCCTTGTGACATAGCTTTGAACACTTTTTCAATCTAGGAACAGCACTTAACTTAAAATTGACTCAAAATTGACATTAAAACATGACTCCGCGTAGAGGTTTTCTCCCATATGTCATTTTTCGTCACTTGGTATGGAAACCAACTTTTTTTTCTCTCGCACACAGGACTAAACTGTTTTCATAGAAGTGTGTTGCGTTGAGGTCGTTGCGTGAAAAAACCTATCGACATCATGTAGGTATGGAGTGCAGACTACATTTTTATGTTAATTTTGACACCGATTGCTTATAGTTCTTTATTTTCTATTTTGTCAATTAAATTGTGTACCACTTTCCGTGCGCATGTTAAAAAACGCGTATAAAGTACAAATGTGAACATAGCATTACTCTTACGTTTGTTTGACAGAACAAATTTCTTTTCCCCTGAACTATGGCGTATCAGCCTGTTTACTTTTTTGTACTTTTTAACATTTTCCGCAACGAATTCTGCACAATAACAAAATAAAACTGTGATTGAGTTCTTTTCCGACATGTTTTGTTAAGTGTAATATCCATTTTCTTATCACAAATAAAAAAGCAACTTTTATTTAAAAATAACCGCCACCGGCAGTCAGAATCTTCTGTCATACGTAATCAATCGATTTTGCAAAGGTCACCTTGAAATGTCATCTTGTGTCACCTTGGTGTAGTTCACTCATACCATTTCTTTGAAATTTTTCGTAAAAATTCTCAAAATTTCAAAGACAAATTTCAATTAATTCCAGCCCGTGAAATAAAACGGACCATCATCTCCAGCCAAGTCCAGTTTGCAGGTAATCTGATTGCGTTCAAGTTCGTCGAATTGCAGTTACTTAAAGTGTTCTAATTTTATCTTTGATATCGGTGCCATCCGCTAGTGCTTGATTAAGGAGATTTCCACCATAGAACCGAGAGTGT
Source organism: Neoascia interrupta (assembly GCA_947623515.1). Classification (NCBI taxonomy): domain Eukaryota; kingdom Metazoa; phylum Arthropoda; class Insecta; order Diptera; family Syrphidae; genus Neoascia; species Neoascia interrupta. The sequence goes on along the minus strand of OX392462.1, from coordinate 43,727,122 downwards.
TGTGTGTGCTATATTCAACTATTTTTGTGAAACCACTTAAGGACCAGATTCCATAAGTTCAAGATGACTGGTGGCAGTGACGATCATCAGCGCTTTATCGAGCGCGGCTCGCATAAGGGCAAGGGCATTGCCGTCTTCACCAGTGGTGGTGATTCGCAGGGCATGAATGCAGCCGTACGTGCTGTTGTGCGCATGGGAATCTACTTGGGATGCAAGGTAAGCGTAGTTTAAGATGAAGTGATGTGTCTTCCATTGCGGGTGCAAGTTGTATCAGAGTCGTAGGTAGCCTCAAATAATAAATTTTCATAGAAACATGTAAGATGTGCACACATTCAGCTATACACCTGTTAAACAATGAGAGCAGTTCACTTAAATGTCTTAATTTAGCGAGACACAGTGTGCGAAAAAAAACAACAATGATTCTCGACTGGTATTTATTTTTGGTTCAAGACAGAAACGAGACGAGGCAGACGCTGGCATAGGAATTGGGGAATATACTCAAACTTAAATACCTGACTCTGCCACGGTACGCACCGCTCGAATAGAGATCGCATATTCATTTAACCTTAACCTTCACCCCGCAGGCAGCGGGCGTACAAGTAGATCGAGAAAGATTTATTGGAGAATTTGATTTTGCACGTTTGGGACATGTTATAATTGGATGATGTCCTCGCATGTGACCAGGTTGTGCAAATAAATTGAATTAGGCGCGAAGCTAGAAATTATTTTCGACTGTAAAACAGTAAATCGAACTCAAGGTCATGTCTTGAGTCATGGAGAACTCGTTGGTTCATAGTGGAGCTCCCAAGTCAATAGTAATTAAAAACACTCTCGAACAATTTTTAGGAACTTTTAGTCACTTTTGGGATAAAACTAGTTTGTACGAGAATCGCTTCAGCATTATTTTTTTCCCCTAGATGAGGCAACACTTTAGAGAAACACGAAACATTCAATTTGCCGGTCGTGGTGTTTTATTATGGCAAGATTCGAGGTGTGAGACTAATGTTTCGACAATAAAAGTGGAGATCAGCAAGTGATGGAATTGTAGTCTAATAATTGAAAACTGCTTCATTTAGTTTTGCATTTGGGGTTAGTAATGGAACTAAAGCTTGAACGGAAATGCCAATTCAAGTTCAGACAAAATAAACAGAAATGAAGAACCCAGCCAGTATGGAAACGTGATTAGTGGAATCACAAATGCTTCCAAGGTAAACAACCAGGATAACCAAGAGCTCAGTGAGTTTTTCGTTACCGCAACGTGGTTCTTGTTCAGTGCAAGGCTTGCATATTGCAACTCCTTTAGAAACTCGGATTTCAAACAATTTTAAGGATATAGAATCATTTACTAACCCTTGAGAATCGCACTTTCTGTGGATTAGTAATGCGTGTAATCCTTTTAGTCTTAATAAATCGTAGCTCCTTTTTTAAGAAATTATTTTTTCTCTATAAAACTAAAGAATATCCCTGAAAATTAAAATCCTAATCGCATGCAAAAGCGCTTCCCGGATTGTGAAATCGAACCGCTAAAGCTGGAAAACAACTGCAACTTACTTTTTTACTGCACTTATTTTTCTGCCTAGACGCAATTCTCACTGCAGTAATAGTACACCACTGTGCTCGATTTAAGGATCGTGCAGGGTGCACTTGGTTGTGTTCTTCGCTTCATAGAACGCAGGATACTATGGCGACATTAGGCATGTCATGATCAAAAAGGCCATGATTTTGTTAGTTCACTTTTTAACGCGACTTAACGCCATAATTGATGGCCTTCATTTAATTCTTTTCAAATAAGAACAAATGTCGTACGGTGCTAGTTCCAAAGTTATTGCGGTTAAAAGCCTTATTCAAACCTACAAAACTTAGACCTTCATATTTAAGATCATTTGGCCTTAACCCCAGTATTTTGATCGATGTGTGATCAACGATCTTGGCATTCTGAATACTCTTCAGTGGGTGTTGCCAAGAAAGTCCACCCAAAACTTAGACCTGTTTGCTATATTCCACAACATTAAAAGTAAAAAGCTGGTAAATTTTGCATCTGCCAGGTTGAAAGCCGCACTGATTTAACAATTTTTTGATTACAGCTCTAGAACGAGTTTGCAACAACGAATACTTTTCTTTAGGACTTCTTGGAGAAGACTTAAGATTCTCTTTCCCCTAGCCGAGGTGGGAACCTGAACGAAAGTTTAATTCCCCGGTCGGGACTCGAACCCGGAGCCTCGTGTAAAGTAGGCCGACACACTTACCACTGCACCGCGGAGCCTACCGTTTTTTCGAAATGGCACTATTACGCTATTCCAGGCCACTTTCCATTTAACATCTTCTTCATTCATTGTCTTTAGCATTTCTGGCCGAATCTTATCAACTTCATGTAGTTTGTTAGATCAGTAAAAAAGATCATTTTGAAAACTTAAGAAACTTCGAAAGAGCTTAAGAAAAAGAGTCCCCTGCAGCTAAAAGTTCGTCCTTCACACAAAGGAAACGAACGGCTCTTTGCAACTTCTCCTTAAACCTTGTGGTTCCCACTCATTTCTTTTCTCGCCAAGCGATTATATTAGGTGATCTGTTTTAAGGCTACGATTTTTTTTTTCTTTTTGTCTTCTTATTTCGAAACTAAATTTCACTGGGACAAATATATATTTTAACAAATTTGCATTATTCCCACGGAATCGACACCTTGAATGTTGTTATTTGTTTAACGGTCAATAACTTAATAAGCAGATAGATCAGACCCAGTCTGCGTTTGGTGGCTATTGAACTTTTTCCAGCAATCGAGGAACTTGAATATTTATTTATGATGATCCACAATAATAAACGATAACCTATCGAGTGTTTTCAAAGCTGTTATTTCCACCTAAAAACAACATGATTCATTGCCTCTTATTTTAGGCTTTTTTGTATGCCATGATGAGATTAAGCTCTGCAGAATAAATAATGTCAGACGTGAATCTGAAAGGGTGGATGGAATAACATTGTTCGCGGTAAATAAAATCTTGATTGCATGTTATGTTTACTGGAAATATTTCCGCTCCTGTAACGTTAACTCATTATAATGAAAAGCTATTAACTTTTAAACGAAAGTGCCCTTTTTATCTCAGAATACAGGCGCTTAAAGAGATTGATCAGGTCAAAGTTCAAAATGCAAAAATTGTGTTTGATTGTTTTTGCAAAAATTAGACTGGATAGACGCAAGCGACTCTTGCAGTAGCACACGGCCAATGGGCATAAAAAAAATTCTTCAAACGAATCAGAAATTTTTGCCGTGGAAGAAGTTTTTAATAAACAAAATAACAAAATGTTTGCTCTTTACCTAAGGAAGCGAAAAAAGTTGTTCGGAGAATTCAACTAGGTTATCACCCAGCTTCCGTATTGCTTTAATTGGGGTGTCCTACCACTAAGACGCCCAGTTGTCACCGAAAGAACAATTTCGAGTTAAAACTTTTTTTCCTGTGCTAGATCAGCTTTTAGTACATCTAAGTGATAAGATTCGAGCTCATGGCATTATCTTTAGGCAACGTTTCAATTCTTACACAAATTTTCATTTGCAATTTCTACTCAAATATAGAGGATTTGAGTATAAAGCCTTAACTATATTCGGCAAAAAGAAATGTGTGTGCACGAAAATGCTTTTTCTCTTTTTGCTTCATGACAAATCTGGAGTTTTCTTTCAACTTTTCAAAAAGTAACTTACTTTAAAGTCATAGCTACGAAAATGTGTCTTTGAAAGATGTAAAAATAAATCTACCAATAAATATTTGCACAGGGGCTCGAAACCCTTGCATACGGCACTGGAAATGGCCATCTTGGTCCGGTGCTCGCGGTTTTTTCTTCTCGTCCGTTTGCCCCCTTGGAAAATGTTTTACCAAAGTGGTTTCTTTTGGAAGAGGGTTGTAAACAAAAGTTAACAAAAACTTAATGAAATCGAGCAGTAAGAAGAAGTTCGAAGATCCGAAGAAGCCTCCATGTAAAAGAACCTATCTACAGAAAAATTGTGCACGACCGGCTCTGCCACGTTCAAAGGGCAATATCAATATCATCCTACGAACCCCGTCAAAAACGCAATGTCAATCAACATTCCAGCGCAATCGCGAACGAGAGGAAGGCCTAAAAATGCATGGATCATACAAATGCAACGACAACAGCATTTTTTTGGCCTCAGTGACGAAGAGATCCAAACCGGTTGGCCTGCAGAGGTCAAATCGGCGTACCCCACAAGCGGACCATTAGGAATACAGTAGGATGGGTGGGTTATGATCCATGACTTCAGATGATAACCTCCTGCCTTAATGGAAAAGAAGAAGAAAAACGAAATCGAGCAAAAGGCTACTATAGTCGAGGCATATGAATTGCGTTTAATGGCACATTTTGGAAAGCCTTAAGCACATCTGAGTCTATTATGATTGAGCAGTTACAAAACAAATAGCAAAGAATACTTAACATAAATAAATAGAGTAGCGCAACAGCTCGAGGTGAACCAGGGCCAACTTCTCAACCATGTATGCTGTGTGTGCTATATTTTTTTTTCACATACAAGGGGACCTACAATTTTTTGCCGAATCCGAACGGCACTTTGAGAAGTTTTTCAAGACAAATGTTACTCTCGGAGGGTTTGTCAGACCCTCGCGGAGGTGGGAGCCGTGAAAAAGAACAAGTCTTTTTTTTCAGGTGGCAGAGGCAGGATTCGAACCCAGACCGCCGGCGTCAGAGGCACACACACTAACCACTGCGCCACGGCACCCACATACTGAATACTTAACATACGTAAGGCAAAACTAGTGTGGTGGTCAAATTTGGCAGGAAATAAACCAGTCACCGATAGCTTAATGGGTTAAATCAGTACACACGATAGGTGAACTTGAAAGGAACGTGCTCTGCTATAAACGTCAGAAAAGAGGGTCTTTACGGCTTAGGCGTTATAACCATTTCTATAATTGACCTAACAAAACTAGTTGCCAAAAAATTTTAGTAATAATTGAGTTTGCCAAGGTGCTACCATTGCACCAAAGTCCCACTTCCATCTCGGCAGCTTAAACGAGATGGAAGTGGGACTGTTCTCTCTGCATAGAATATTTAAAAAACAAAATTTGCGAAAATTCGTATAATGACCCACGAAATGTCGGGAAAAAGTTGAATGTAAAAATATTTTGGTTCGTACTCGGAAAATAACATTAATTGAATACGTAAAGTTATCGTTGTTACAAAAAGGCTTGCCTCTGACCCTTTTATATTTTTATTTATGCATTTTCAATACATATTAGTAAAATAAATACAATTTTTGTCTCGTCATTTTACAGGTTTACTTCATCCGTGAAGGCTACCAAGGCATGGTAGATGGTGGTGACAACATTGTCGAAGCCAACTGGTCGTCCGTCTCAAGCATCATTCATCGTGGTGGCACTGTTATTGGTTCCGCTCGTTGTTCTGATTTCCGTGAAAAGGAGGGCCGCCTTAAAGCTGCACAAAATCTCATTTTGAAAGGCATCACCAACCTGGTTGTGATTGGTGGTGATGGTTCCCTTACCGGTGCCAATCTTTTCCGTCACGAATGGTCCGATTTGTTGGATGAACTCCTAAAAACGCAAAGAATTACAGCCGAGCAGAGGAAAAAGAACGCCTACTTACACATTGTTGGCATGGTAAGCATTTATTGAAATACACTTTCTTAATTGTCCTCAATTGATTTGGTGGTGTTCTCCTTAAGGTCGGTTCTATTGATAATGATTTCTGCGGCACTGACATGACAATCGGTACCGATTCGGCACTGCATCGTATAATTGAAGCCATCGATGCTATCGTCAGCACAGCATACTCTCATCAGAGAACATTCATCATGGAGGTAATGGGACGTCACTGTGGGTAAGTTCACACCAAATTGCATTGCGTGAATATTTTTAAGTGCAAAATTAAAATTGAAGTAGATCTTAAAGCTAGCGTTGTACTGCAGAATATTAAATTTGTTTTTTACACATAATTTGTAAAATCACTACCGCAGTTATTTGCCAGTAGTAACAGGTGTCATATCTGAAGCTGACTACGTTTTTTGTCCAGAATCACCGCCACCATTTGATTGGCCAGAGAAGCTTTGCAATAAATTGATACAGGCAAGCGTTGTTCCTTATTGAAGAAAGTATTACAACAAAATATGATATTTTCAAATCATGTATAAAATTTATTTTCCGCTTTTTCTGGTGTTTTAATTTCTATCAAAATTTGAATCAAAATCCAAATACAAATTCCCCTCTCATGTGATAGCAAGGACACATCGAATTGGCCGACTGATTTGAATGTTATTTTTAAGTGTATTTCTTAAAATGAATTTTGTAATAGTTGTCCACACTCTTAATATGCGAGTAATTAAAACAAAACTTTTATGTTTGTGAAAGTCCGGAAGTTGTACAAGCACTTTACACAAAAAAAAAACACAAAACACTTACACAGCTACACTCGCTACACTACAAACAACGATAATTATTATAGCATTGTGATTATTTATAATTTTTTGCAGTTATTTGGCCCTTGTAGCTGGACTCTCGTGTGAGGCTGATTACATTTTTATTCCTGAAACACCGCCTAAGGCCGATTGGCCCAATAGGTTGTGTCAGCAATTGAGTCAGGCAAGAAGAAATAAATGTGAACTAGCAAAATTGTTCTTTTTTTTCTCTCTAATTTTCTAAATTGCACAAATTGGCTATTTTATTGTTGTTGTTAATAATTTACAAAAAAAAAAATAAGAAAATTACAAAAATTGGAATGATAGAATAATTGTTCTTTTTTGAAGCATTTTCTGCCATCGCTTTTGGTATTGAAGCGACGACAGCTGCGCACTTGTTTAATTAACAATATTTTTATATTTATTTCTTTTTTAAGTTCCTTAAATGTGCTTTTAGCATCCAGCTGCTGAATAACAGTCTAACTTTTGAATAGACCTTGTTTCACTTTGAAAAAAAAATTGTAATATGTTGAAAATGGTGGAGCATTGTGTGCTATGCGCTCGCAGCGTGCTATCAACAACATGCTTCTCTTCCTCTATTGTTTTTTTTTAACTTATTACGTTTATCTACCTTACTAGACACCTCTGCATTGTTACCATGCCATTCATAACGTTGTCATTCGACCATATCATTCATTCATTCAAATATAGTCACTATTTTTTACCCAACAAACCCCAAATTATGTGTGAAATTTGAATTTTTAATGTGCCCTTGTAAGCTTTTTCCCCTCGAAGCTTGAAGTAATGAATTCCTTTAAGTGCAAGAACTTTTCCTTTTATTCTTGCAGTTCATCAACATTTCATACTTATTTTCGGTTTGAGTATTTTTTTTTCGACACAACGAAGTGAAGCCATAGTATCCTCCAGATTATAGCATTGTAAGAAGGACCATTCAACTTAAGATGATAAGAGCTCTTAATAATGTTGTAGACACTTTACCTATTACATAGAGTCGAGTTCCTTTTCTTGCTTTCTGAGCAATAAATGCAGGCTTTGATGTAAAGAGACGATCCGTCCCTCGTATAATATTTTCGCGAAGAAGCAATGTCTAACTGGCCTTACCAAATCAACTGGAGAGGTTTGGGTTTTAATACATCTGCCTCCTTCTTGGCCTTCTATATGGTGAAGCCCAAAAGCATAATAATTTGGTTGCTCGTCAGGGGGTTTTCGAAATCAGACATGTAATAAAAGTCATAAGAAAATTATTAAGTTCTTGAGATTGAGAAAAAAATGCACACTCATAAGCTACTCAGGGGCGAGTGCTACTGAACGAAATTTTATAAGACACACACGCCATTGACGCGACGATTTCAATTTCTTGAACTTATCGACATGAGCCGGTGTATTTACAGAAACTCGCCCCATGTACGCTTAAGAGATCGCAAAATAAAGAGCGCACGTGTGGTGAGTTTCTATGGATGAACACGGTCGTGTGCGTGGGTCAAAAAATGTTGTTTTACTGCTTGTGTGCTGCTGGCAGAGTGATAAACATTAGAATATTTCATGTGAAATAATTTTCCGGGAAATTCAGTTATGAGCCTGTTTGCATTAACGGAAATATAGATTACAAACACACCTTGCCGCACACGAGCTTTTGAAAAAGCACACATCAAACTCAACTCACTTTTTTTACAGGAAGTTCAATAAGCTCTTTCACGAGCGTGTGCGATAATGAAAATACCAGCGGGTCACACTTGCGCAGATGACATTTTAGGGGACTGCACACGTGCGTGAGCAGTTCATGAGCAGTGAGCTACTTAATTAGTGTGAGTACATGACTGTACATTTCCTTGAAATTACTGTGCGTTACATTTGATCTTTTGCAATTTAGCAACATTTTTCTGACATTAGATGTTTCTAAAACATACATATTCTCTTGTCACGGATCCTTGCGGTGGTCTCTTGTTACACCTGTTTGGTCAGAGACATACTTCTCTGGAAAAACAAACATTTTTACTTGCATTATATTAGAAAGAAGAAATGTGTATTCCTCTTAGTCTGTTTCAAAGAACTGCAGTTGTGTGTCTGACAAAAAATTTTGAGATATTCTAGAAGCTTTTCATTTAGGAATTAGTAAAAACGAGTACCTTACGTATTTATTAAGATAATATAATAAAAAAGATGATATTTGCTGTACGACTAGGACCCGAACTTTATGAGAAAACAATCACGGAAAAATCACACAAATGCACTTTTCACCATAGATTATTTGTTTTTTTTTATTATTTTCCCCCACAATGTTTTCTATTTTCTTCTTATCACCTTAGTTACTTAGCTATTGCATCTTCGTTAGCCAGCGAAGCTGATTACATTTTTATCCCCGAAGACCCAGCTGTTACTAATTGGCCGGAAAAGCTTTGCACGAAATTGTATCAGGTCAGAATGAATTGCAGATGCAGCATTTTTTTTCTTAATTTATTATTTCTTACAAATAACGGTTATAAATAATGAAAAAAAAAATTAAACTATTTTTATTATACAAGATTACACTTACTGCACAAAACCTTTCTGTATAGTAAATAACTAAATCCTAACATCAAAAAAATGGTTGTAAAGTTTTTGTCCTTTAATTTAGATACACTCTCACACTGGGTGTCACTAATATTGTAAAATACTGTAGTCCAAATTATTTTGCTTAACTCCTTTTCGTATTTTATGTTCCCTGTTTATTTCCTAACAAATTGTTTTTCTATGTTACATTCGGTTATTTTGTTCAAATCAAAATCTATCAGTTGTAGGGGTCTATCACTCAGTCTAATTGTTGGAGTATAGTTGTTTTGTATTTTTTTTTATTTCTTTTTTTATTTCATTATCAGTCATTCATCTTCATCTCGAAACGAAATTGGTGATGGTAATAATTCTTCTTTGCATTCTTTTCTATGATTTGATACTATTTATATTATACGCATATGGAAATTACTTGCTAATATCACTGTTGTAAAATTTTTTAATCATAAAACATATTTGCTTCATATTTATGTAATATAAGTTTAATGAAATGAGTTCGATTAGTCTTGACACTGCCAAAAAAGAGTCTACGTAATCCGGTTTGTCACTTAAGATTCATATTGTGATGGGTGCGCGCAAATGGAGCTTGTAACGAGTTCTCTGCAACAAAATAAGAAAAAGGTTCTGAATTTGTGCTATATGGCCATTAATTACATTTGAATTTTTTTGTTTATTGGGAGACAGTATAGAGGTGTAATAAGTTTTTCTCTCTAATGTTCCCTACACTTTATATTGTATCTTAACATAATTTTAATCAATCTATCTATACCTCTGTAAATAAAAATAATACATATTCATGCATCATTCTAATATAAGAACTTTTATATTTTTGTAAAAAAGACAATTGTGTTATTTAACTTGCGAATTTGTTAAAGTTTTAAAAATCTAAGAACATATTATTTTTAGAACTTAAAAAGGTGTACTGTTTTTTTTTGGACCCCTGCGTTAAGCAGAGGTTATCAACAATATCAGTCTTAAATTAAGTAAATAATTTGTTTTAAGCGTAATTTCCTGCTGTTCTTGAGAACAATGGTGCGGCAGATTCATAATTTAGAGAAAGTGTGACGTACCCGTACAAACAATTACTTTCTATCAATGGGTGTTGGTGAAATAGCGTATGACTCATGAAAACTTAAGTCATACCCTAAAAATTGTCCATGTCTGGGGAGATGCACCAAAAACCGCACAACTTAACTCAGCAGGACCCTTTAAGATGCCTGATTCGAACATCGTCGCAATATCCCGCCTTCTTTTTTTGTGGTAGTGTTCCTTTTACATTAATTGCTTAACCCGTGTATACTTTAACCTCGTCGAATTGGCTACACAAGTTATATTTTTTCATGTTTTCTTTTCGCTCAGTATTCCGACCGTGCTGATTTAATATGCATTCTCATTTTTTTGTTAAATTGTTCAAACTTAAGAATTAAAGTTAATGTTTACGCAGCCAAAACAAAGAGTATAGCAACCTTCCTTAGTCAAATTGGCAAACGTAAGCAAAACTTTACTCCTTACTTTTTGGTCGTTAAAAATGAACCCCGGCCTGGGCGCTACGTTTTTTCTATTTTGTCCATTTGAAAGATGTATGAACACCCCTTATTGAAGAGCTTAAATCTTAATCTTTAATGCGTACAAATGTATATTTGTAAAAGGGAGCTTTATAGCAGCTTTTTCAGATTTTATTATTGTGCACCACGGAAACCCTTGACATTTTTTCTTTCGTACGACTAAAAGTGATTTCCTTGCAGTTAGAGTAAGATACATACATCCTATCTTCCCTGTACTCCACATTTCAAAAGGACAAAGTACAACTCCTTGTCTTTAGTGCTTCAAGTCAACCAGCTGTCAAAATTGTTATGTCGAGCCTCTCACTTGATTCGAATCAGGCTTAATTTAACGAGAAAACTTCACGAAATCGAGGAAAATACTATTATGCTGGGGCATACAGCTTCAAGATGAGAATACTACAAAAAAGGCGTCATACAACAGCCTTAAATACGAATATGGATGCTGAAAAGTTTACTTACTTACGAACAATGGAGGGTCTCTACCTGGTTCACAGTAGCCTTCCAGCCTCTGCGATCCTGGGCACGCTGCTTCCATTTGTCCAGACCAAGCGCTCTGGCATCTGCGATGGCTTGGTCCTTAAAACGGGGGTTCGGTCTTCCTGGTTGTCTCGAGCCTGGAGGCTTGGATTCAAAGACCCTCTTGGCTGGAGCGTTGTTGTCCATTCGCTCGAGGTGAACGAGCCAATGTAGTCTTCGTGTTTTGGTTTTTGAACTACATCCACATCTTGGTACAGCACATAGAGTTCGCCCTCCTCTTTTCTCTCGAAAGAGCCAAGTATAATTTCACCTTCTTTGCTTATCGTCCAGCACTCGGCGCCATAAAGCAGAACTGGCAGAATAAGGGTTTTGTAGAGCTTACACTTTGTCTTTCGCGAGAGGAGCTTTGAGCCCGTTTGTTTTGCCAAACCAAAATAACAGCGGTTTGCTAGGGTTATTCTTCGACGAATCTTCATTAGGGTGTCTTTTGTGGCGTTGATGTTAACTCCAAGGTAGATGAACTCCTTAACTACCTCGAAGTTGCTGCTACCAACAGGGACGCTGAAAAGTTTGGTTCTGAAAAATAGTAGCTTTTTCCATTGGAGTTGTTTGTCTTTTATATAAAAATGGTTTGCAGATAATTTCTGATAATTTGGTTTTTTTTTTATTCCAACTTGTTTGAAGTTACAAGCAAGAAGTTGGACAATTTTTGCTATGTAGCTGGTTTTGGTTTTATGCGCTGAAACAGATTACACTGTTAAAAAATCCATCTGTTTCAGATGAAAGGAGTATTATATATCTAGTACGTCTTCGTGGTAGAGCTTTGCCCCAGCTTTACGCCTTTTTCATTGGTTTTCATTAAAACAATATGGAAACCAAACCAATATGGTTTCCATTAAACCAATGTGGAAGCTGGATGAAGGAAGACCTAGTTGAATCCTCCGAACAACTTTTTTCGCTTCCCTAGCCCTAGATGAAGAAGCATAAATTAACCTTTTTGTTTATTAAAAGCTTCTTCCACGGAAAGAAATTTTTGAACCATGTGCAGAATTTTTTCATGCTCATTGGCCGATTGCCACTGCAGAAGTCGCTTGCATTCAGCCAGCCTAATTTCATTTTTTAATTTCGGAGTTAAAAGATCACACCTAAGCCAACGATAGGCTATGAAGATATGAAGATCATTACGGATCAATTTTGGCGCATGAATCTGGTTGATATCTCCAATTTCTGGGACACGATCTTTTGTTTCCCAAGAGGATTTCAACGAATTCGTTCACGTACTGCCTTTACCACCGCACTTGTTCGGATGACGCCTGGCCGACCACTTCTTAATCACTAGCCCGATAAAAAGAATTTCTCAAATCTTTTCTGTATGGAGAAGAAGTATTTTTAGCTCGCAAGATGAAAGTTTGGCTTGTAGCAGGAACTTTTTGCCAGCATATGTTGTTAAGTAAATGAATGGTTTTTTCTTTCGACATTTCGTCCGCTTTTATTTCAACTCCAATCTACCCATAGAACTAATGTTTTCTTTACACCGTATAATTTGGCTAAGTTCGAAGAGCGACCAGTCTCTCCAGACTTTTCAGAAGGAAGGAAGCCAGGCTTATGAGGCTGAACCTTTCGGTTAGTTTATTATTGTTACCAGTTTTTGACCTGAATTCAACTTTTACCATACGCCAAAGGGTATGTAAAGGTGGGTGTCCACTTGAGAGTAAAACTACTGCGAGCAGCTCTCAGGCTCCTCTCGAGAGTCACTCACGACAACGAGACTACCCGCAGAGAGTTGATTTGCTACCCTCAGCGTGGGCATCATCTGACTTAAGCATTGAAAAACTACTCGCTGGGTTAACTCTAGATTTATTTTATTCCGGGTTAGCAGTGGTTAGTGTGTCGGAAAGTAAAAGTCTCTTTTTTACGGTCCCACCTCCCTCGAAGAGTAAATCTTACGATTTTTGTTTGCTTGCATATATTTACTTATACTTTATTAAGCCATTTAACTGTGTTAAATAAGACTTATCCTTCACTGTGTGTACACACTTAACTCTCGGAGAGTATTTTAGGTCATGAAATCGCGAAATCGTTCGAAAATCAAAATTGTAGGCTCCCCTCCATTGTGTGTGCACACATGAAGCGCACACAGCATGCATGGTTGTGGGGGTAAGGCGATGGCTCTTCTGAGCTGTAAGTGGCAGTTAATATTTTCTTTTTAAGATGGGTTAACTTAGCCTTGCTCGCATGGTCAGACTAGATTTTTAAGTCGCTGTTCAAAGGCTAATCGAACTCTTTACATTAAACTGCATATGCATACATTTACCCATCAGTCTATATTGCCCTTTCATATAACACTAATTTTTAAACAATACATAACCAGGAGAGAAATGCTGGCCAACGCTTGAATATCATCATTGTTGCCGAGGGTGCAATCGATCGCGAAGGCCACCCGATCACTGCCGAGGATGTTAAAAAGGTTGTTGTGGATAAACTGCAACAGGACACCCGTATCACTGTCCTTGGTCATGTGCAACGTGGTGGAAATCCAAGTGCATTTGATCGTGTTTTGGTAAGAATTCCTTACACCAGCTATTTTATTTTGAGTACTTAATTTGGTTTATTATGAAGGGTTGTCGCATGGGTGCTGAAGCTGTGCTTGCTCTTATGGAAGCCACTGAAACAAGTGTGCCATGTGTTGTGTCTTTGGATGGCAACCAAGCAGTGCGTGTGCCATTGATGGAGTGCGTTGAGCGCACAAAGGCTGTCGCCAAGGCAATGGAAGACAAGAACTGGGAGCTGGCCGTTAAACTACGTGGCCGTTCGTTCGAGAGGAACTTGGAAACATACAAAATGTTGACTCGTTTGAAGCCCCCAAAGGAATCATTCGACGCAGCTGGCAAGGGCATTGTAAGTTAAACACTTCTTTTTGCGAGAAACATTTAATTGTATTCTTATTTTTAGGAAGGCTACAGGCTAGCCGTTATGCATATTGGTGCGCCTGCTTGTGGCATGAATGCCGCCGTGCGCTCGTTCGTCCGTAATTGCATTTACCGTGGTGACACTGTTCTGGGAGTTCATGATGGTATTGAAGGTCTGATTGCGGGCAATATCAAAGAAATGGGATGGTGAGTTACAAAAAAGTTATGACTCGAAGATATTTTTAACTAAAACTCTCTGTGTAGGTCTTCTGTGACTGGGTGGGTCGGTCAAGGTGGTGCATTCTTAGGTACAAAGCGTACTCTTCCAGAAGGAAAATTCAAGGAGATCGCCGCCCGCCTCAAGGAATTCAAAATTCAAGCTGTACTCATTATTGGTGGATTCGAAGCCTATCATGCCTGTGGCCAAATTGCCGACCAACGGCCCAACTTCCCTGAGTTTTGTATTCCTTTGGTGGTGATTCCATCGACCATCTCGAATAATGTTCCTGGTACTGAGTTCTCGTTGGGTTGCGATACTGGCCTTAATGAGATCACTGAAATCTGTGATCGCATTCGTCAGTCGGCTCAAGGTACCAAACGTCGTGTGTTTGTCATCGAGACTATGGGTGGCTATTGTGGATATTTGGCCACTTTGGCTGGTTTGGCTGGTGGTGCTGATGCCGCTTACATTTACGAAGAGAAATTCTCCATTAAAGATTTGCAACAAGATGTCTACCACATGGCATCGAAAATGGCCGAGGGTGTGCAACGTGGATTGATCTTGCGAAACGAAAAGGCCTCAGACAACTACAATACCGATTTTATTCACCGTTTGTACACAGAGGAGGGCAAGGGCCTGTTCTCCTGCCGAATGAATATCTTGGGTAAGTTATATTTTCTTTTTTCGAATTTATTTCAATGCGTAGGACTGGAGTTAGTCTATTTGGGTGGCATTTTCCATTTAAAGAGTAGGAAAAACCCATTTAACAGAAATAATAAACATGTGGGGTGTCGTGGCGTAGAGTTTAGTGTGTGTGCTTACTACGCCGGAGGTCTGGGTTCGAATCCTGTCATCGTCACCTGAAAAAAAGACTTGTTCTTTTTCACGGTCCTCACCTCCGCGAGGTTCTGACAAGCCCGCCGAGAGTATCATTTATCTTGAAAAACTTCTCAAAGTGCCGTTTGGATTCGGCAAAAAATTTTAGGTCCCCTTGCACGTGAAGAAATAAACACACACAGCATACATTGTTGAGAAGTTGGCCCTGGTTCACCTCGAGTTGTTGCACCACTCTATTTATAATAATCCTGCTAACGAAAGCTTTGATGCAGCAGAATTGCGATGCAACAAGTATACAAAGAAAAAATGAAGCACGTCGTGAAGTAAAAATGCGATGTTTTATTATTTGCACAAAAATATTTTTTGAGCATTTGAGTTGTTTTTTTATCTTTTGCGTTAAGCATGTACAAGCATGTATTTCTAATACCTCCCACATGCCTTGGGGAGTTTTGCTACCTAGCAATATTTTCCTTTCATTTTTCGCAAACAAAAGACACTGTTTTGCAGAGTTTTTCATTGTCTATCGTGTTAACGAAGGCGTATATCATCTTTTTAACCCAGTTTTTGTTTTTAACTGAAAAGAGTCCTCTCCAACATGCGGGCTCAGGAAGAAGTCATTTGCTATTTGTTTTTTAGAAGGCTAATTCCTAATGCAGGGAGGTAATACATCAGTTGCGATATCATTTGACCATTTTTTAAAAAGTTTAAAAACAACTTTCTCTTTTCATAAAAGATTGTTTATTGACTGCGCCGCCATTATTCTGTGACGTAATAGAAATATTAAAACCATCATTATTTCTTTTCGTATTAGAATTAATCCTTAACGTAAAAGGATAAATTCTAATACGAATTTATAACGCAAATGTATTTTTTGCAACGAAAGAGTGTGTTTGAACCAGTGAGTAAGTGCTACAGTGTGTACGCAGAAGTTACAGTCCGTAAAACGGGCCGTTGAATACCCCATCCTATCCCACATTGTAAAATGCTGATGGCATAGTTATTTTTTGACATTTTATAAGCAATGCAAACTTCGAAAATGGGCGTGGTCCAACCGACATTAATGAGAAACCACATATATATCCAAGTTACACTTAAATGTACGTAAAAATGCAATTTTTTAGTCCAGTTCAAAACTTTTGAAAAATCTAGCCTTAAAAGGGGGCGTGGCTAAAAACTTTATATGAGCGAAATCTGGACTGAAGTCTCGTTTACCTAACCTGCTACTTTTTTTTGTTTCATGCTTTCCTAAATTAGGCTCAAGGCTAGTCGAAATTAAGTTCTTCAGGCAAATTTTAGGTTTTTCTTCAATTCTGCCTCCAAATATGGGCGTGGCCCAAAGTCTTATATGAACAAAATGTAGAACTAAGCGTTTTCTACATAAAATATTAAGCAAATTTTTTTTTAGTTTTGAGCAAAAATATTGAGTAAACTGCATTTGAAAATTTACTATTAAAATAGATGCCACGCCCACTAGAGGAGGTTTACGGATTAAATTTTTCATTTTTGTGTCTTACATTTATTAGGAGATGCTAAATGTTAAATTTCCTTTCAGAACGTCTTACAGTTTTGAAAATTCTGGAGGTAGTTGCACATTTAGACCGATTGTGGGCGTGTCTTTGGGCGGATTTTAAAAATTTTTACACTTGTACTGCTTGGCATGACGCGAACCTTACGTACGAAGTTTCAGCACCCTAGCTCAAAATTTAAGGCCTAAAAACGTGTGACATACAGACGGACGGACGGACATGGCTCATTCGATTCAGAATTCGGTCTCGATCATATGCCCTTAAGGTCTTGGGGGTCTACCATTATTATTTCACCGTGTTACAATTATGTGACAAACTTAATATACCTCCTATCCTATGGGATGGGGTATAAAAAAAACTCCGACTGCGCCATGTAAATACATAGGATATAAAATATTTTTCAAAATCTTAAAGTGTGCAGCGACAAACGCCTTTTATTCAAGTAAGGTAAAAAAATGTAAACTAAGCATTGGCCGTGGTTACTCGAGATGAAGACTTTTAAGACTAGGTAGCATATGTGTGACAAATGGACGGGACTTAAACTTTTTTCGCCATGTTGAGGTGCTTTTTCTGACCAGTCTTTTTCTGTGAATTTTTGTACGTTACTCGGAAACTTAAGTCATAAAGTAATAATAACTCTACGACCAAGATTTCATTGCACTTTTATTTCATACAGGAGGCTTCTATTTTTTTTAGATTTTTGCAATTTTAAAGCTATGCATGGCTGGCAGTCTTTTGATCCTGATTATCGTAGCTAAGCTGAAAAATTGTTTCTAGGTAGGAAGAACTTAGTTAAAAAAGTCGAAACGAATTTTCAAAAAACGAATATATGTAAATCACTGCGCCTTATACATACATTATGTCAAATATTTTTTTAAAATATCTAGTATGTAGCCCTAAGTGGATTTATACGGCTTAGGTAACATATGTTAAAACTCAATACTGTTGGCATTGCTCGTAGTAACTGGGGATGAGTCAGAACTTGGCTTTCATGACCAGGTGACATGTACGTGATAGTCTCTTCACACAATTGGAGGGAACTTAAAAATTTTCGTCATGTTGAAGCTTTTTTTCTGGCAAGCCTTAGTCTCTGAAAATTTGTGTGCCTCCCGCAAGCTGAAGCCATGGAATTGTAGTAACTCAGAGACCAAATTTTGATTGCATTTTTACTTTAATTTTAGCTTTCTGCAGAACGCGTGTCTGTCAGTCTTTTGATACTGGTATTGTAGCTTATCTCAAATATTATTTCTGGATACTGGATATTAAGTCACTTCGTTAAAAAAAAAAAATCTTCCAAAAACTAATTAAAATCAAAGAAAAAACCAGCTGCGCCTTACATTTGACGTTTAGCCAGACGTTTATGATAAAACCAAAGACGACATTTTAGGTGATAGTTTCTTAAGTCTGTTTTTTTTTCTAACATCGATACAGTCTGCGCAATATCTAACTCCTACGTTTTTTTCTTAAACGTAAAACAATTTTTTTTTATACCGAATGCCCCATTTTCCTGTTAAAATAAATTACATAAGACCAAATTAATGGCTTATTATTTTTTTTTTAAACTGTTTTAATAAATTTTGTTACTCCTAGGCCATATGCAACAAGGAGGTTCTCCCACACCTTTTGATCGTAACATGGGTACTAAAATGGCTGCCAAGTGCGTCGATTGGTTCATTGAGCAGTTTAAGAAGAATACTCAACCAGACGGCACCATCAAGTGTGAGACCAACGACTCTGCCTGTCTCTTGGGTATCGTGCGTCGTCAGTACAGATTTACTCCATTGGCCGATTTAATCACAGAAACAAACTTTGAGTAAGTCAACTTTGTTCTAAGTTTTTGCAGCGAAACTATATCACATTCTTTCTACTTAGACAACGCATCCCCAAGAAGCAGTGGTGGCTGAAGCTTCGTCCTCTTCTGAGAATCCTTGCCAAGCATGACTCCGCCTACGAAGAGGAGGGTATGTACATTACCGTTGAAGAAGAATTGGCCAGTGATGCTGCAGTAGTTTAGACGCCTTTCATATCCACCTGGACATGAATCTATTATTTTTTTTAAACTATCACTTATTTCATCATTCAAACATGAAACCCATTTATATTAGACATACAGATTTTAAAAAAAGTTAGCCACACTAATAACAGAAGATCTTTCAAAATATGATTTTAACCACAAAAAGCGAAGTCCATGATGTAGCTTGACTTAAACGTACCAGTCGGGTACGCAAACCATCAAATTTTTACGCACATATAAAATGTATTATGAGCTCATTAATATTATAGTTGTTGTTCATTCTATATGTATTAGTAAATCAAATATCTTATTAAAGAGAATAATGAAAATCAAGGTAAAAATAAAAAAAAATTAGCAACAAACATCTCAGGTTTAGGAATAAAACCACCAATATACACCCATATATACCTGACACACGTATCTTGTGTTTGGATTAAAACAATGAAATACATTGAACTATTGATCGTTGGATATTTTTGACACTCATAGCGCTTTCATTTTCCAGTGAGCTTTATTTATTTTAAATGTTTGTGTTAATTTATTTTGTATTATTATATAATCTTTTTATTTTTTGTTAAATTAGCTAGAGAAAATTTACTTTTAATCCGCCCCCTCTTAAGCCAAAAATGAAAATATGTTACCTACTATTTTTCTAGATAAATTTCTTAGTTAAAAGCAAAAACTGTAATTTGTTGAATTTTTATTTTGCGCCTTGTCTCTTTTGAAAATAACTGAAGAAGAAAATGGATAAATAATGAAGTCTCAAAGTTTTCTATTATTATTGTATGTGCAGACATAACAAATGGATTTTGAGAATTAAAGAAAAGAAACGTTACACTATACAAAAGTCGATTTGTAAGAGTAAGAACTAGTTATGCAAAAGTAGAAGAAAAAAATGCTGTTAGAAACGTATCAAATAAATTTAATTCACAAATTGTTAAAAATTTAAAATGATAAATAAATAAAATGTATTAAAAAACACAAGTGTTTTACTAAATTTTGTACGTGTCGACTTTGAACAAACTGCCGCAGGTGGATAAAAACAATCAAAAAGTCGATGAATAGAATTCCAAATTTGGGAAACTCTGCCGTAGGATTTGTTTAGAAAATTACCAACGCACTTCCAAATAATGATGCATCCCAATGCGTCGCATTTTAAGGCTGTGAATATTATCCGTTTTAAGATCCAGAAATTCAACCGGAAATTCTCGGAAAGCTACACACCATCTACCTTCGAAAGAATGCATTTGAGTTTTGGTGTGTGAATTTGTTGTTTGTCGATGGATTTTAATAATCCTGATGTCGACATAAAGGTAATCTTATGAGGATCAATTCCATTCAAAGAAAAGCCGAGTGCGCTTCTCTAAATTAACAGTAAAAATTGAAAGGTTTCTTTAAAACTGTGTTGTGAAATATTTTGCTGAAAATATTTCTCATACTTCAACCTTTAAAATAACATGTAACGCATCCAGCTGCGTTGACTATTGGCCCAACTCTGGTTTGTGAAAGGTCTGTGAAACCTCAGAACCAGCTTGCATACCCACGGAAGAATGCGTTTGTATTTTGGTGTGTAACTTTGTCGTCTGTTGAAGGATTTTGATGATCATCGTGTCAAAGAAAGGTAATCGTATAAGGATCAATCCCACTGGAACAAAAGTAGAGAGCGCCCTCTTAATTTACAGCAAAAATTGAAAAGTTTCCTTAAAAACTGTTTTTGATATTGATGGAACACCCTGTGTGGTGAAATGATGTGCTGAAAATACTCCTCACACTTCAACCTTTCAAACGACATATATTGCGTTGCGCTGCGTTGCCTAATGGCTCCACTGTGATCTGTAAAAGTTTTTTGTTTAAAAATCCAGAATTTCAAGCCAAAATCGAGTCAAACACCAGGCGCCCAGAAATCCTCAGAAAGCAGCAGGTATACTTTCGGAAAAACGCGTTTCTATTTTGGTGTGTAACTTTGTTGTTTGTTGAAGGATTTTGATGATACTGGTGTCAAAATAAAGGTAATCGTGTGAGGATCAATCCCACTGGAACAAGAGCCAAGAGCGCCCTCTAGATTAACAGTAAAATTGAAAAATATTCTTTAAAACCTATTTTTGAACTCGACGGAACACCCTGTATGATGAAAAATTAAACGCAAAATATTCGCCTTACTTCAGCCTTTAAAATGACATGTAACGCATCCCGCTGCGTTGCCTAATTGCCCCACTCTGGTCTGTGAAACCTCAGAACCAGCTTGTATACCCACGGAAGAATGCGTTTGTATTTTGGTGTGTAACTTTGTCGTCTGTTGAAGGATTTTGATAATCATGGTGTCAAAAGAAAGGTAATCGTATGAGGATCAATCCCACTGGAAGAAAAGCCGAGAGCGCCCTCTAAATTTACAGCAAAAATTGAAAAGTTTCCTTAAAAACTGTTTTTGATATTGATGGAACACCCTGTGTGGTGAAATGTTGTGCTGAAAATACTCCTCACACTTCAACCTTTCAAACGACATATGTTGCGTTGCGCTGCGTTGCCTAATGGCTCCACTGTGGTCTGTGAAAGTTTTTTGTTAAAAAATCCAGAAATTCAAGCCAAAATCGAGTCAAACACCAGGCGCCCAGAAATCCTCAGAAAGCAGCAGGTATACTTTCGGAAAAATGCGTTTCTATTTTGGTGTGTAACTTTGTTGTTTGTTGAAGGATTTTGATGATCATGGTGTCAAAAGAAAGGTAATCGTATGGGGATCAATCCCACTGAAACAAAAGCTGAGAGCGCCCTCTAGATTAACAGTAAAGTGGAAGAGTTTCTTTGAAACCTGTTTTTGAAATCGACGGAACACCCTGTGTGGGTAAATATTGCGCTGAAAATATTCCTCATACTTCAACCTTTAAAATGACATGTAACGCATCCCGCTGCGTTGACTAATGGCCCCACTCTGGTCTGTGAAACCTCAGAACCAGCTTGTATACCCACGGAAGAATGCGTTTGTATTTTGGTGTGTAACTTTCTCGTCTGTTGAAGGATTTTGATAATCATGGTGTCAAAAGAAAGGTAATCGTATGAGGATCAATCCCACTGGAACAAAAGCCGAGAGCGCCCTCTAAATTTACAGCAAAAATTGAAAAGTTTCCTTAAAAACTGTTTTTGATATTGATGGAACACCCTGTGTGGTGAAATGTTGTGCTGAAAATACTCCTCACACTTCAACCTTTCAAACGACATATGTTGCGTTGCGCTGCGTTGCCTAATGGCTCCACTGTGGTCTGTGAAAGTTTTTTGTTAAAAAATCCAGAAATTCAAGCCAAAATCGAGTCAAACACCAGGCGCCCAGAAATCCTCAGAAAGCAGCAGGTATACTTTCGGAAAAATGCGTTTCTATTTTGGTGTGTAACTTTGTTGTTTGTTGAAGGATTTTGAGGATACTGGTGTCAAAATGAAGGTAATCGTGTGAGGATCATTCCCCCTTGAACAAAAGCCGAGAGCGCCCTCTAGATTAACAGTAAAGTGGAAGAGTTTCCTTGAAACCTGTTTTTGAAGTCGACGGAACACCCTGTGTGGGGAAATATTGCGCTCAAAATATTCCTCATACTTCAACCTTTAAAATGACATGTAACGCATCCAGCTGCGTTGCCTAATTGCCCCACTCTGGTCTGTGAAACCTCAGAACCAGCTTGTATACCCACGGAAGAATGCGTTTGTATTTTGGTGTGTAACTTTGTCGTCTGTTGAAGGATTTTGATAATCATGGTGTCAAAAGAAAGGTAATCGTATGAGGATCAATCCCACTGGAACAAAAGCCGAGAGCGCCCTCTAAATTTACAGCAAAAATTAAAAAGTTTCCTTAAAAACTGTTTTTGATATTGATGGAACACCCTGTGTGGTGAAATGTTGTGCTGAAAATACTCCTCACACTTCAACCTTTCAAACGACATATATTGCGTTGCGCTGCGTTGCCTAATGGCTCCACTGTGGTCTGTGAAAGTTTTTTGTTAAAAAATCCAGAAATTCAAGCCAAAATCGAGTCAAACACCAGGCGCCCAGAAATCCTCAGAAAGCAGCAGGTATACTTTCGGAAAAATGCGTTTTTATTTTGGTGTGTAACTTTGTTGTTTGTTGAAGGATGTAGATGATCTTGGTGTCAAAATAAAGGTAATCGTGTGAGGATCAATCCCACTGGAACAAGAGCCAAGAGCGCCCTCTGGATTAACAGTAAAATTGAAAAATATTCTTTAAAACCTATTTTTGAACTCGACGGAACACCCTGTATGATGAAAAATTAAACGCAAAATATTCGCCTTACTTCAGCCTTTAAAATGACATGTAACGCATCCCGCTGCGTTGCCTAATTGCCCCACTCTGGTCTGTGAAACCTCAGAACCAGCTTGTATACCCACGGAAGAATGCGTTTGTATTTTGGTGTGTAACTTTGTCGTCTGTTGAAGGATTTTGATGATCATGGTGTCAAAAGAAAAGTAATCGTATGAGGATCAATCCCACTGGAACAAAAGCCGAGAGCGCCCTCTAAATTTACAGCAAAAATTGAAAAGTTTCCTTAAAAACTGTCTTTGATATTAATGGAACACCCTGTGTGGTGAAATGTTGTGCTGAAAATACTCCTCACACTTCAACCTTTCAAACGACATATGTTGCGTTGCGCTGCGTTGCCTAATGGCTCCACTGTGGTCTGTGAAAGTTTTTTGTTAAAAAATCCAGAAATTCAAGCCAAAATCGAGTCAAACACCAGGCGCCCAGAAATCCTCAGAAAGCAGCAGGTATACTTTCGGAAAAATGCGTTTCTATTTTGGTGTGTAACTTTGTTGTTTGTTGAAGGATTTTGAGGATACTGGTGTCAAAATGAAGGTAATCGTGTGAGGATCATTCCCCCTTGAACAAAAGCCGAGAGCGCCCTCTAGATTAACAGTAAAGTGGAAGAGTTTCCTTGAAACCTGTTTTTGAAGTCGACGGAACACCCTGTGTGGGGAAATATTGCGCTCAAAATATTCCTCATACTTCAACCTTTAAAATGACATGTAACGCATCCAGCTGCGTTGCCTAATTGCCCCACTCTGGTCTGTGAAACCTCAGAACCAGCTTGTATACCCACGGAAGAATGCGTTTGTATTTTGGTGTGTAACTTTGTCGTCTGTTGAAGGATTTTGATAATCATGGTGTCAAAAGAAAGGTAATCGTATGAGGATCAATCCCACTGGAACAAAAGCCGAGAGCGCCCTCTAAATTTACAGCAAAAATTAAAAAGTTTCCTTAAAAACTGTTTTTGATATTGATGGAACACCCTGTGTGGTGAAATGTTGTGCTGAAAATACTCCTCACACTTCAACCTTTCAAACGACATATATTGCGTTGCGCTGCGTTGCCTAATGGCTCCACTGTGGTCTGTGAAAGTTTTTTGTTAAAAAATCCAGAAATTCAAGCCAAAATCGAGTCAAACACCAGGCGCCCAGAAATCCTCAGAAAGCAGCAGGTATACCTTCGGAAGAATGCGTTTTTATTTTGGTGTGTAACTTTGTTGTTTGTTGAAGGATGTAGATGATCTTGGTGTCAAAATAAAGGTAATCGTATGAAGATCAATCTGACTGAAACAGAAGCCGAGAGCGCCCTCTAGATTAACAGTAAATTGGAAGAGTTACTTTGAAATCTGTTTTCGAAATCGACCGAACACCCTGTGTGGGGAAATATTGCGCTCAAAATATTCCTCATACTTCAACCTTTTACACGACATAAATGCAACTCGCAACGTTCGTTAATGGCCCACTGTGGGCTGTAAATCCCTTGAAGGAGCAGATATACATTCAGACAAATGCACTTGTATTTTAGTGTAACTTTGTTATATGTGCAAGGATTTTGGTGGCCCTGATTTAAAAATAAAGGTTATCCTCTGACGATTGATTTCGCGTTCGAAAATTCAAAAATTGGCGCGAAAGAATTGCTTGAATTTTTCGACATTTAAATGGAATACTTTGAGGGTCCAAAGTAGGGTTATTTAGTAACTGTTTGAGACGCGATTAATTTTATTTTGAAGTATGTAAAATGATCCCAAAAGATAATTGTCGTTTTGAAGAGGAACGTTTGGAAATTATCCATGTAATTTCGGCTACAAAGGATGATCCTTTCTTTTAAAATACTCTCTAAGGAACTTTTGATATTTTTTTTTTTTTTGAAAGTCGCGTTTTAATTATATTTCAATGCGAGTTTTGCTTTGATTACAAAAAAAAAAAAGGTTGATTTTCCACATTGGAAGTATTTTTTAAATGGCTTGTATACTTTGTTTGCAGCTTTGTTCCCATTAATTGGTTATTCATTTTTATTCTTTAATTTCTAGGTTACATTTTGATTTTATCCAGAGTTGAGGACAATGGTCCTGTAGTGTTGAATGCAAAGGCCTTACATGAGGTAGCAGCACGGTAAGTAAGTTATTCCCTTATTTCGTGCTAGGTGTGGCAAAGATGGTATGTTAATATGTTATCTGGAAAACCAAAACGTAGGTCGTAATTAAATAATAATAATTTAAATAAGAAAAACTATTATTTTACTAAATTGCTTTTTAAACCCATTCCAGAGAAGTAGCATAAAGTCTTTTCATTAATTTTAGAAAGACAGTGTTCCTCTGTCAAACTGTGGATGTTTTGAAAAAATTCAAGTTTTTACGAACAAAGTGTATTTCCAAATGTGTAGAAAATCACGTGAATTGAATTGAAGGGAAATGAGCTCAAATACATCTTCCACGTCAACAGGCCGGCATTTCAAGCCTTGTGAGTTGTGCCCCCTTCACTTAAATGTAGGACAACAGAAATCTCTATTTTTAAAAAATTATTCTTATTATTAACAATATTTGAGATTTTATTATATTGTTTTAATTAATAAATCGACTTAATCTAGGACCTCTTCATGCTCAACATAGTATTGATCTCCCATATGATAATGCGAGTACGATCGATTATTTCCCGCAACTGCTTGTTCTTGAGCATGACGGTATCAATCAGTTCTCGGTTCTCCTGCAGCGCCTTCCTATATTCCTCGCAGTGAGTCGGTTCGGAGCGATGATCCGGTTCATCCTTGTACGGAATCAAACTCTCAACGTGTGTGTACTCCATGCCTATTAATTAATAAAAAAAAAATAAAAATTCATATAAAACTCTTGCTCACCTTGAGGACATCCGTCGTTGCACTTTTCGTAAATTATACGAACTCTCTTGAACAGCAACCGAATAGTACGAAAGTATTCCTGCACCTTTTTTTCAGTGATGTTTTCGCGGTTGCACGTGGGTTGAATGATTTTAAGTGCAGCAAAGATCTCTTGGAAGCGCGACGTTATATCTTGAACAGTTTCCTGTCCGAGGCGGGACAAGCCAACAATGTTGATCTCCTTGGGAGGTTGCATATTGTTGACTTGCGGTTGCGTTTGCACTGAAGGCTGCGCCATCATTGCAGAGCCCGCAGTTGGAGTTGAAGGTGTCTGCAGGGTCAGTTGTGGAGCCTGTTGAGGGTTTGGCGCTTGGGACTGCGGTTGTTGTTGTGGCTGGGGCATTTGCTGCTGTTGCATCTGCTGCTGTTGCATTTGTTGTTGTTGCTGCATCTGTTGCTGTACTAAAGCTTGAGGATTACCCGCCTGCTGCACGTGAGAAGGGCTTGGCATTCCGGCGGTGTTCATAACTGGAGGTACTATGCCACCCATTTGTGGATTTTGCATGGGATTGGGTTGCTGCTGGGATTGCTGCATCATGCCGGGTTGATTGTAGCCGCCCATCATGCCCATTTGATTGGGAACCATTTGGTTCATGTTGACCATTTGATTGCCAAAATTACCGCGGTGGCCACCGACGGGGCTGTTATAGCCACCAGGATATTGACCAGACATTTTTATAGTTTATTAAATTAATTAATCGCGTACTATTCGTCTCGTAAGGGTTTGGTGTCTTTTATTTTTTTGTAAATATTTTAAAGTTTATTTGACAGCTGTTAAAATTGAGTTCGAGACTCGATTTTGCGTTCCCAAGAAGTTGCTACCTTAGCGAAAAAAAGCGAAAAAAGTTTGTGATACCCACCAAGCTAAATTTTGAAACACTTTTATTTGTTACGCTTACTTTTCTATCATCTACTGGCAACAACACAATAATTGCTTATCCTGGTGGCGGTAAATTAACAAGTCTTCAGTGCAAAACTTAAATATTCTTTCAGTTATTTTTAATCTTTTAAGGATATTTTTCGAAGTAATGTGGTCTGTTCTGTGGACACACAGCGACATAAAAACGTGCGGTTTTTTCCAGCAAGAATACTCAACACACGAAGAATTTTCCCTGCGGCTCCTGTCAGTTTTAATGAAAATTTAATTTTCATGGTTGATGAAGAGCTATGAAAATTTAGAAATAATTTTCATAGCTTTTTGTGGTATACAAAGCACACAAACAATAATTTTCTGTGCGGTTCTTGTACATTGTGGTGAAAATTGTAATTTTAAATTTAATAAAGCAAATACAAAAACAATTTACCTCACACAATCAGTTTATGTAAAAGCTCCAAAACGAAATTGCATGGAAAAGACGAATTGATGAATTTACTCACATTTGTAAATAAATGTCGGCGGATGGGTAAATTCCCCAATTTCAGCTTGTGGACAAGTCCGAAGTTGAATATCTAGTTATCCAGTAATTTATTGTATAAGTAATTTATGGCTTGGCATCACTCTACAATCAGCTGCCAACTGACAAAACTTCAACTTTGGCAAAATGTCAAAATTTGTTTTCGCAGAATATTTGCATCGCATGTTGCTTTTTTGCTCGTTAAGGAGATTAATTTTTTGTTATTTCTAGTATTTGAATTCCAATTATTTTATAGAACTAATAATGGAAAAGAGGGAAGACGCATTGAGAGAAGTGAGAAATCCCTCAAAACTCCTCAGAATTACTTCTTACAATAAATTTTCACCAGGGTCTTGAAAAAAACCAAGAAGAAACATTGCGATGGGAGACCTACATAAAGGAAAATGAGACTGCAATAGACAATTTAAACACGTTCAGCAAGAAGCTCACAGTGGACGTTATGGTACCTATTGGGCGGAAGGCTTTTATGCCCGGACATTTGATTCACACCAACGAAGTGCTGATGGGTCACTTTCAGGATTACTTTTCCAAGTGTTCTGCATTCACAGCTGCAGAGATATGCAAACGTCGGATAGAGAATGGAAAAAAGCACCTGGATCAGCTTGAAGCGGAAAGGGAATTGTTTCAGTAAGTATGGATTTTAAATTGTTTTAAAAGCCAGATTTGTTGTGTAGATGCGAGATTAGATATCGGAAAGGAGGCAACAAAGGGCGGTAAAGTCCTGTATATCCCATTGGGGGCTGACGTTTAAGCATTAACAAAAGTAATGCAAAAGTTGCATCAGTTGTGTCCTCAGATTTATAAGATGCAGGTGGGGCGCATAAGTAAAGAATTACCCGTTTGTCTATTTACCCCGAACTGTAACGACATCATATAAAAAAAAGAAAAAATGGTTTACATCCTACAGCCTTACCATAAGCCTGTTTGCCGCCATGTAGTTATTTTACAAAAATCATTGCAGAAACAAATTGGAAAAACCTTACCTAGACGGAGTCCTTCCCAGTTCAGATCAAGTGGAGATCATCGAAGATTACGATGAGGAAAAAGAAAAACTCTGGAAAGAGGAGCACCGGCAACGAGTAAAGGAAGCTAGGATCAAAGAAAAGCAAGAACTAAAAGATCAAATCAGCAAACAAGCCCAAGATAAACTCATACAAGATTTGGAAGAAGAAGAACTACTCAAAGAAATGGATGAAGAACTGGCCGAACGTGAACTCGAGCCTCTTCAGAAAACTCAGGAAATCGTAAACCAACTAATCGCCGGCGAAATAAATCTCCCTCCTCCTAAAAACAGGGTAGCCCATAATATCAAACGTGACGATTCAGTGCAACTTAAGCCTCCACCTACAAAAGTTTACTCACGACCGGAGAATTCGATCACTGATCTAATTGTAAAGCCTCTTCAGAATATAAACAACTCGCTATCCGCATCAGAATCAATTCACGAGGACGCAAACGACTCGGACACGTCCATTGCTTCGGACACACCTGAAGAAATCCGTCTTATCGAGAAGCAAGCTGAGTACCTTCCCGCGGAAGATCGTATTGGCTTCTATCAATATCAGTTGCAAATTGTTGATCAAAAGATTGCCACCTGTTCGTTTAGCAACAATAAGGAGCTCGAAGAGAAGTTACAATTGTTCAAGATAAGGGATCACTTGGATGAACTGATTGAAATTATTGAGGAAGCTGCTTCATCAGAGACTGAATCACAGGCGGCCGAGCTTGAAAAGGAAACTGAGGTTCAAAAACCCCCGCGGGACGCACCAAAGAGGCGCATTTCCTTTGCCTTAGAAGATCAGTTACTGGAGTTTAGAAAAAACGAAACGGTTGCTCAAATGATGCCGGCTAAATCTCCAACAGAAGAGAAACCCCCACGTGATATTATTCGTTTGGATGAGCCTATTATACCAGTTGAAGTCGAAGCCGAACAAACTCCAGCGGAACGGCGAAAGACAATTCTGGAAAAAGTCGAGGAAAATCTAAAAACGCAGAGCCTTGAAGATGCCGATTTAGTTAATAGAATAATCGACTCCAGTTCAAATCTTTTACCAACGCTTCGAATAACATTTAAGCACTCGACTGCATTGCCCACAAGTTCCAATAGCACACAAACCGATGTACCTTCAACGCCAGCAGACTTGTATAAAATGATTTACCCAGAGGAAAACCAATATCCGCCCGCAAACGATGACAATAACTTTTATTTAAAAGAATCTTATCGTGATAGAGCATACGTGGATGTAAGATCGGAGGTAAGTAAATACACATCTTCCCTTCTTCAACTTTGTTGATCGTGTTTTTCGTTATAGTTTTTGACGCCGAATAATCAGTCTAAGTCAATTTTGAAAAACAAAACAGCAGTACAACTTGAAACGCACATAGCAGAGATAGAGCAAAAGCCAAAAGCCCCACCAAAAAAGCCCGAAAAGACAAAGCAGGAGCTTGAGCAGCTCAGTGCTTATAATAAGGTGAGTAGCCTTAGTAACCATGGGACCACTGTTGTTAATTAAACCTTTTTGATTAGGTAATGAGTGAGGTCATAGAAAATCCAACAACAAAGCCAGATCCGTTGCCCGATGAAAAATTTGTTGACATGCACACGCCCATGAAGCGAATCAGTAGATTCAAACAAATGCGAAACGAGAACAAGTAGTTTTTGTTATTATTATTTTTTTTTTAATACTAAGTACGTAAACGTTTCAAACGAAAAACCTGTGAAAGCAAACATATTGTACAAAAGAAAAGCGAATATTAAAAGTGAAAATTTGTAAAAAAAAAAACAATAGGGGCAATTGACAAATTTTTATACTTATCAGACAGACTACGCTTGTAACAAAAGTTAAATTACTTGTGCATTTTTCTGGACTCCAACATTCTTATGAGTTGGTAACCATCGACCACCAAAAGAAGAGAATTGCGTATGAACAACTGTCTTCGCCCATTCATTGATAAGTCATTTCTATGCGGAGGCAGCAGGAAACGCGTTTAATGTTAACGCGTTCACGATTAATTTTTGGAATTGAGAACAAGACCTCATTAAAAATCTGAGTTTTGAACTTACACAGCGTTAAGCTCATACAAGGAGAGGTGATTGGAAGCAAGGCCGAGGTATGCAACACTATGCTCGGACACTGTGAGCTAAATCAGGAGCAGCAAACCATAACAGAAAATCTCATTGGTGAGTTCGCTGATATATTATTTGCGGCATAGGATATTATGGTTGAACACACCTAGTACAGCACCGCGTAGACACCGGAGATGCCAACCTGCCAGGCACTTCCATTGGCGAAACAGACGGAGATTGACGAGATGATATCGACCATGGGGAAATAAAGGATTAAACTCCCGTGGGAGTCGCCTGTTATACTGGTGAAAAATAAGAAAGGGAGAACTCGATTCTGCGTGGACTATTCAGCAGAAATGAAGTAATTTGGGCATGTGATATCACGAAATGGGGTAGAAACGGATCCAGAGAAAATCCATGTTGTGAAAAATTGGCCAAGTTCCCGAAGATAAACACGATCTGCGGTGCG
This sequence comes from Neoascia interrupta, assembly GCA_947623515.1. Lineage (NCBI taxonomy): Eukaryota > Metazoa > Arthropoda > Insecta > Diptera > Syrphidae > Neoascia > Neoascia interrupta. The sequence goes on along the minus strand of OX392462.1, from coordinate 43,696,431 downwards.
AAGCTTTCTTGATCTTTCTACGTACTACAGGAGGATCGTGAAGATTTTACAGGGATCGCAGTGTCTTGTCACAAATAATAATTATTGCGTCAGTTTTAAGCTTCGTAGGCTAACATAATCTTATGAAGTGGTTAAAGCAAATAACTGCAGTCAACAAGTTAACGCTCTACTTTAGAAAATATGGGCGAATCCTAAGCTTCAGATTAGATGTTTTTTAACAAATGAACATTAAAGCAATTGGTTAAATGAATGAGATTGAACCTATACCTCTCTGTTAACACAATTTTAAAGCTATTGCTACAGTTTGCCAGTGTAAAATTAAATTGTATTCTAGCTTCTAAGAAACTTAACTGCTACTTTCTGAAGTGCATCAAAAAAGCCTTTAAAATATATTTTTATAACGAGGTTTTCCAACAAAATAGAAGGACAAAAAAACGGAACGCATCGATACTTTAACTCAAAAGATGCTCGCTAAGTGCTCAAGTTTACTCCATAGGAGTAAACAGGTAATTTATTGGGCAAATTCTTTAAGTATGCTTCACTTCTATACAACATTTCAAAATATTCCTATTTAACATAAAACAGCGAAAGAACATTATTAAATTAATAACTTTAAAAGTAAAACATTTAATTTTTTAAACTACTTGTTTTAACCAATCAATCTTCCAGTCCAAGAAACTCCCTTTCAAGAGCCGCACCCATCATATTCCAATCGCCATCGTCTTCAGTATCCTGTGGATCTGATCCATCATTTGAATCTGAGCCCATGTCCAGGTCGGATGGTAAATGCTCACCTGTTGTAAAATTAATCAATTTATTTAAAATTTTTTGAGAATTAATTTTCGAAATATTTACCTCTTCGAAACTTTGTACTCGGCATTTCATCGTCGTCTTCTGCTGAACTTTTGTCCTCCTTTTCGAAATTTTGCTCATTTGCAATAAGGGTCTTCTGTTCTCTAGAGAAGAATTCACGCTGACGTTCCTCTTCTTTTTCTTGTCGTTTTCTTTTTCGCAGCGTCTTATCCACGGGAGGGTTTTCTAACAAAAAAAAAAAAACAATTATTAGTTTAATGACTGAACTTTCAGTTTAACCAAAGCTCACCAATATTGACATGCTCGTCTTCGGTGGAGGAATCTGACTCAAAGAACTGATCAAATTCTTTGTTCATGTCGGCCAGATCGGCATTGGAAAAACTCAGCAACGGATTGATGGTGTCGATGAATTTTTCGGGCTCTTCCTCTTGCATGTTGGACGTAGAGGAGATTTCAGACTTTTCACTGTAATTCACTACATGTTCGGGACTGTGACAGTGCGCGGGCGGCTGGCGCGTTTTATTTTTATTCTTTCTATCGAGCGGAAACAATCTCTCATCGACAATTTCCCATCGTTCCGCACAAGACCACAGCCAGTTGGCGTTGACAACTTTAATTTTTGGATTCTTTTTCGCTGCGTTCACTTTGAATGTGCCCGATGTGACAGCGACCAAGTGTGTCGTCGCTTCGGTAATGTTTTGACTCACATTTGCGCCCAGACTCTTCGCTATGAAATAGGCTCGACTCTGTTCCAGTTTCATGTTGGTCGGTACCAAGCCAGAAAATACCAAGCTTTTAGTTTTCAAAACTTCTGAGCGTATTTTTGGGACAATAATCTTCAAGTCGGGTATCTCTTTAGTCTCGTCGTAGATCTCATAGAATCGCTTGTGGATATTGTTCAAAATTACCTCCAAATAGAGTAAATAATCATCGGGGTCCTCGATTTCAATCTGCTTAATTGCATTGTCTGAGGCGAGTTTCAGTTTAGGATATTCATCGGGTGATTTGGTGTTCTCGTCAGAACTATTGCTTGTTACATCGATTTCATCCTTTTCATCTTTGCTTGCAGTGTCGACATCGTCTTTTGATTCTGTTTCTTCGTCCACTTTAAGCTTACTTGTACTTGTGGTGATATCTGATTCTTTTACATCTTTATCTTCCGGTGCAGTATTGTTGGCAGTTTCATTGCTTAGCGGTTTCAAAGGTTCACTTGTTGAGCTGCATTTTGGTTTTGCCTCATCGTCTGTTTTCTTGTCAGAACTTTCGTCATCAGTTGTTAAATTTTTAAGATCTGGTTAAGGGTAGGATTTAAGTTTGTTTTTTTAATTTTTTCTTGTCTGAGAATGATTTTAATGTTTTAGATTTATTTTTTTATTAACTTAACTTTAAACAATGTGGACTTTAAACGATGCATCGAATTCGTACAGTCAACAGTCAGCCACAAAATTCCGTAGAGGTGTTATTAATCCCTAACCTACTCGTTGGGTCATTGATTAAGCAAAAAGGCGCGTAGTAGAACAGTTAGTAGTAATTGTTAGAAACCTGATAAAAACCATCTTTGGTTCCTGAAAAACGAATTGTTATGGCATGAAGTCTTACCAGTGACCAAGCTTTCCTGTCAAGGCTTTTTGATTTTCTTTCTTTCGGGCCTTATCTGTTTTTTTTTTTTTTTTTTAATTTCCAAGCACGATTTTTTAAATGCTGTTAATATTGTGGGGAAAATGACGAAGGGGAAATCTTTCACTATTTGTTTGAAATTCGACTTTCAACTGTAAAATTATTAAACCCTTTATTATAGAACGCTTTTTATTAAAAGTCTTCTATTTTTATTTTTGACGCATTCTGAATTTTGTAACTCAATTTCTTGCGAAATAAAGAGCGACACACAGTTTTTGTTAAAATTTTAGACTTAAATTTAATTAAATAAAAGAAAACTTATTTCCGCTTCATTTCTCAGACGATTCGCGGTGATTATGACCGTAGAAAACTCCGAGTATTCGTTTCAATTAGAGATAAAATTCGAACTCAGACTTCCCGCGTCATAAGCATACAAACTGAGCCCTTTTCCACAGTTCCCCACTCGAGAAAGTGTACAATTATAATTCCCTTTTGATCCCAGTCAATGGACTTTGTCAAAAGAGGACGAGGCGAAGCTTGTTGATTGAGACCAAGACTCAACCTGGACGATTGCATTAATATAAATTTATCTAGAAAGATTGATAAATTGTGGGTCTTTGCGCAGTTCTGTTCAAACTTATTAGCGATATTGAGTGATTCAAACATTTTTCTTAAAGGGTTTGAGTAGCTCCAACTATTATTGTGATGTTGGTTGGAGCCACCAGGCCGACCAGTATCACATGGTCCTATGGTCGCAGATAGATTTGGCGGTCGTACATAAAAATGAACCCTGCCTTTAGTTCAGAAAAAATTTTTTATCGGTTAGAAAAATAAAGCTTCACCCTAAAGATTTTTTAATAATGAAAAGGGGAAATAAAGTAAAAAAAAGTTACATCCGATTTAGAAATTTCAGCCACTACTCGAGTTAAGAACCAGAAGGACGCAGTAAGCCTAACACTACATTAAATATGCTCCTAAGATATCAATGCCTTGACATATTTCGTACTATTTATCATTATCTGTTTGACGCTGTTGTGTTGGGTAATTTGTCTACAGTTTACGACCCAGAGCTTCAGAAATTTTTCTTGCCTCTTGTCCGATCAAAAAATTTGAATATTTTGAAATTACCTTTGAAATCGACTCCCTCGCCATCAAGTTCATGTTTCGAAAGTCCAGGTGGGGCATTGATGTCGCCGGTATGTTGGAAGAAATGATATGGTTTGACTTGAATGAGGTTTGAAGCCATATTCCAGACATCTTCCCTGTCATCAATAATGCACACCATTGAGTCTCCACACGGAAATAGTGCTCTAAAATGTTAAGCGGGTATGTTAAAATGTTCTTTGCACTTATGGACGGCTGGCTCACTTCAAGTTATCCGTTTTGCTTGTCGCATTAAAGCACTCGTCGCGGGACAAAATCCTATGCGAAAAGAATTTTCCATCAGGATCTAGCAGTTGTGCAATCATGTGCGCATAGTTTCTAGCTCCAAACGTACAAATATGCAACTCGTATGATCCAGACATTCGCTCCAAGAACATGGCCGTACCAGGACGCAGTCTCGTGTGGTACCACGGCGAATGCGGGCCGTAAAGTTGAAAATGATAGATGCCCTTAATGTTGTTCGGAACGTTGTCATTTGTGGTGTGGATAACAGTTTGATCCAAGTCAACCAGCAGCACGAGTTTTCGATCTTGCAACAATCGCTTCGTGTCAGCCTGACCCAGTTGTTGGGCTAACTTCTGCGTAACCTTCAGATCAGGCACCGAATGCACCATAGGCACAGATGCTTCAGATGTGTTGCCCTGCGGCGAAACAAAAGTAAACAAAAATGTGACTAGCGGCTTATTGGCTGGTATGCCAATGCCAACTTAACGTACGTTTTCATTTTGGCGCAAATCAGCACCACAGTCCGCACACATGTCCTTGATCACTGTCGTATGAACGCATGACGATAAGGACACTAAAGGTGATCTGTTTTTAGAAATAAAAAATGAATAAAACTCCCCAATTATGTACTTAATTCAAACAAAAAACCTCCAATTGGCAATTTGTGGATTTTTGGCCAAAAAAAATTACTTGTTTGTAAACGTACCCTTTCTCGACAACAGCGCCCTCTTTGTACAGACGCTTTTTAACAACACCGACTTTGTTGGCTTTTAGCTTTTTAACTTCTTTATCGTCGCCCTCGCAAAGTTCATAGATTAAAATAACTTGAGAATTATTCACGGGGAAACCTTCACGCACCCTCCATTTGATAATTTTTATTTTACAATCGTCTGGAGCGCAAATTACAATGTTTTGATCCGCCATCACCTTATCTTTCACTTTTGACACTGAACTGAAACTTGTGTTCCACAAACGGCCATTTTGGAAAAACACTTGGCTGTGAAGTGTGGGCGCGTTCGAAATGCCGTTAAATAAAATCGATGTATAAATTATATTGGTGCATCGGTGTATTAAATTGAAGATAATTTTGTTCATTTATTTTTTAAATTTTGGGCAGGTTTTTCTGTTGTTTTTTGAAAACATTCCTTTTTTCCAAAAATCTGTGGAAAATTTTAAAGCAACCAACAAGATACAGAATTATACCTTTATGCTACCATTTGAGCTACGGTTTCACCCGATTTAATCTTTTCCTAAATTCGACAACCAGTACATTTCAAAAGCTGCTAATTGCCTTACCTTGCAAACTCGTTTTTTCATCGATGAAAATTAATTTTTTATCAAAACTGAAGAGAATCGCACGGGCAATTATTGTTCGTAATATGTGTGCTCGCTACAGAAAATCGCGCTGTTTTTTGTCGCGCGTTTTTCTGTCACCGTGTATCCCAAGCCTTAGCTGTCATCATAATTATTTTTATTTACTTAGCACGACAAATCAAAATAAATAGTTGTTTATATCTGGGATTCAACTCAGGACCTTTCGATTATCAGTCCGAATCTTTCATCTACACCAAAGCCCCCACTTCCATATCGGGAGTTTAAGCCTAACCTACCAAGAGCGACATAATAGTTTTTAGGTACATTGAGACTTATTAGTGGCCTTCAGCCTACTTGTTTTTTCTGCATGGTTAAAGTTGGTGCGCACGCACATTTCTTAAGTGACTAAAGCCGCGGTGTCACAAGGAACAGGAACAGAATTTCATACTTTAGCAACACAAAAAGCATTCAGCGAATTTAGGTTCAGTTGCTTATGTATGGGATTCTGCTTCTGTTCCTGTTTTACGTTGCTTGTGACAACGCGACTTAAGGCTTTTATTAGACTTTGACGTACTTAAGAAGAAAAATGCTGCAAATATTTTTCTTCTGACGTCAAATATGTCAAAATGGTATGCAGTCTAATACCATGTTTCCACCGGGCACTAATCCGCGATAAATATAAATCTTTATAAAATCCTCTACAAATTACGTGATTAACCATACAAATTTAAATCCCCTCGGCAAGCGATTAAAAAACTAAATCCCCTCGGTAATCTCATTCACCCTTTTCTCGAACCACTTTCAACACTTTCCGAACACTATTTTAACAGTCTGAGAATCGAAAAAAAGACACTGCAGCTACCCACGTGTGACAGATCTGTCAAAATTTTCTGTCAGATTTCAGATTTCTATTGGGATGTTTAAGACGGAAATCTTTTTTCGCTTATGGAAAATTTTTTGGATGTAAATATCAGCGAAAATGAGTGTCCGATATGAAATCTACTTGCAGTTTCGAGAGCAGCTTATAATTGATATATATGTAATATTCCGTCCTTTAACGGATCTCATAGTCATTTAAAAAAAAATCGGTGTTAAATTAGATATGACAATTAATGAACTAACAAAAAACAATAACAAGAAAAAACTTTAGCCTAAAACTCAGTTTGTGATTCAGTGTAAAAAGGGTATTCAACAATCTTAAAAACTTTTAGTACCATCGCAATTCTACTTTCATCGTATACTGTAGTCTGCATACATTCCACATTACTGTCAACAAATTGACATCGATTTGTTTAGGAATTTGCAAATGCACACATTTGCGCGTTGTGAAAACAAAAATTAAAAAATTTATTTTAAACTTAATGAAATTAACAAAATACCAATAAAATGTCTGAGGAAAATAAGCCCGCAAATGAGGACAAAGCAAACGAAACTCCAGAAGCTCCTAGCCTAAAACGGCATGCCGAAGATAAGTCTAGCAGTGAGGATGAATGGATTGGACCGTTGCCTTCGGAGTCTGCGAAACCGAAAAAGAAGAAAGGTAAACGTTTTACTAAGTAAATCCGCAATCCAAAAACTCTAACAATCGAATTTGAATGCCACTTTCCAGTTCTTCCATACGAGAAAATCTATTTAGAAAATTTACCCAGCGCCGAAAGCTATGAGAAAAGTTACATGCATCGCGATGTGATCACCCACCTTGTCTCGACAAAGACGGATTTTGTTATAACTGGAAGTGTTGATGGTCACATTAAATTCTGGAAAAAAATGGAAGAAGGCATCGAGTTTGTCAAGCATTTTCGCAGTCATTTAAGTAAGTTTTTTTCTCATGCGATATGTATAAGAATGCTGACGAACGCATCTCTGATTCCAGTGCCAATTATTTCACTTTCGACCAATAGCAACGGAACGCTGCTGTCTTCCGCCTCCTCCGACAAGTGTGTGAAGGTTTTCGATGTGATTAACTTCGACATGATCAGTATAATTAAACTGGACTTCACACCTCTGTGTACTGAGTGGATTCACTCGCCTGGTGATGCGATAAGCAGTCTTGCAGTGTACGCTAAATTTACATTCATGACTTCTTGTTGGGTAAAACAAACGTATTTAATTGCAGCTCGGATAAGGACTCTAATAAAATTTACATTTATGATGGACATGGGAACGGAGAGGCGTTACACGTGTTGGATAAACTTCATTCGGCTCCAGTTAATGCCATATGCTACAACACCGCCTACGAGACTGTCATCTCAATCGACAAGAATGGTATTTTGGAATACTGGATGAACTCAAAGTATGACTTCAAATTTCCCTCAAAAGTGGTCACATTTGATTCAAAACTGGATACAGGTAAAGTTGTTTTGTAGAAAGAAGATCCTTCCCTTAGGCTTACCAAATTTGAGGCTTTTGCGTTAGAAATAACATCCGTGCATCCCTCGAAGTAGTTTTTGAATCAAAGACGCAATTTTCATGCATGTCTCAATCTTCAGTCTAGAATTGCCTGGGGGTTATTGCCGCAGCCGTTCCGTTATTTTTTCTAGTTTCTAAGTGTTCTGTACAACTGCTTCTTTTTCAACAAGACATATTTCTTGAACTTCGATCATCTGTAATCTCGGTTAAAATGTTTGAAAATTGCAATGACCAATTGATTAGAATGTTAAGATAAAAGGGAACTCTTTTCTGTGTTCTCTCGAATTCCGAGCCTATTCTATGGCCAGGAGGTAATGATCCTTTTAGCAGAAGCGTGGTGGTAAAGCTTTGTCTGTGCTTTTTATCCATTTTTAGTTAATCTTTTCTGGCTGCTCGCCATCATGTGTGTGTTCTATTTCAACGAAGTGTTTAAGCTCTCTCCAATTCTTTCCCAGTTGACTGCATTCCTCCTCTACAGTTCTGCGCCCTGTGCTTCGAGGTCGACAACTCTTCTGTCACCTTAAGTTAATGGGTTTCATTCCATATTTGGAAATGGAATCACCTCACCTTTCCGAAGAGTGTGGTCGAGCCACTGCCATTTTCGGCATTGGATGATTGCGCCTATAGGCTTGTTCTCATACATATAAAGTTCGGCATTCAAGGTACGATTGGGCCAGAAAAAACTCAGTATATTCCGTAGGCACGAGTTAACGAATGCCTGAAGCTTTCTTGTGATAGTGGCGGTTATTTCCACGTGCTGCACCGACAGAACAGCACCTGGTTGCCAGAGGATAACACTGCTCACTAATCAACAGTAGGAAAAGTATCGGTGAACGTATACAGCCTTGTCTTACAGCGCTATTTATTTGGCCCATTATAAGTAGCCTTAATGATAGTGATATCGCAAGATGTTTTTTTTTTTCATTACTTCCTCCAAGCACATCCTCATTGGGCATTGGATCACTTTTCATAAATTCTGTGAGCAGATTTTTGATAAAACGGTTAAAGTGTTGAAAAAACTTAGGTTGGAAACAACGATTTTGAAAATTAAACCCGGTTTTGAAGTTACACGACGGACGGACAGGCATCTTTGCGATACATAAGGCATAAGAAGTCCTTTTTCCTTTTTTGGACGGACCACAAAACCATCCTATAACCCGTTTCTTTATCGAAATATTCTCCTATTCTCTAACTTATTGTTCTTTGTGTGTCTACCGTTGTGCTAATTGTTACTTTTTTTAATATCCCTTCTAAGGACTGTATGAATTTGCCAAAAACAAAACCCTTGTCACCGGTTTGGCTGCATCAAAAGATGGCCGTCGATTCGCCGCAATATCAACAGATCGAAAAGTAAGCACAAAAATGTTTCCTTGCTTCCTATGGTTTTTACTTGTTTACTTTTTTCAGGTACGAGTATTCCAATTTAGCACGGGAAAGTTGATCCGAGTATTTGACGAAGCACTTGCTAGGTTTCAAGAAATTCAAAAAACCTCTAATGCTCTTCCGAATATGGAATTTGGGCGAAGGTAGTTCTATAAACCTGATAAAATATAAATAAAAACATTTTTTTGTCTTTCTCAAACACTTTTAGAATGGCAGCTGAACGCGATCTAGAAAAATCAGATCATTTCACCAACAGCAACATCATTTTTGATTACAGCGGACATTTTATCATGTATCCAACGATGCTGGGCATAAAGTTGGTTAACATTGAAACTAACCGCTGCATTACCATATTGGGAAAAACGGACAATATTAGGCCAATAAACATTGCTCTGTTTCAGGTAAGATTTTTGTCAATTATATTCATCAAGTTGGTTTTTGTTGGTGGCGCTGGCCGTTGCGGCGTGTAAGCAAGATTCACATGCGTGTGGGTCAGAAAAATGTTAAACTCAATTGATAGGCATTTCTTAACTCAAAGAAAAAATCTCTTATGTGGGTAAAACGAAAATTAATGCAAAAAAATCGCCTTACAGGCAATACCTGTTTACAAACCGAGTTATTTCAACATTTGAACCGGATTACTCGGTTTTAAAAATATACAATTTGCAAACGGTCTTTTTACGCCTTTCAGAATCGGTCGAAATCCGCATCCCTTCATTTGTGTGACAATTATAACGCATTTATAGCTGAGTCAGGATTTGCTTACTCAAAGGTCTAAGTTATTGTCACAATAGTAAGCATCCTATTTTTTTTATAGGGAAAAGCAAGAAAAACTAAGGCGGCAATTACAATAGAACAAGAAGCCAGTGACAACCCAACGCTTCAGTCCTTAGCCAATGATCCCACCCTATTTTGTACGGCTTACAAGTGAGTATTTCATTTTTTCTTTTAGAAATATTCAACCTAAACTGATTCTTTTGTACAGAAAGCCCCGATTCTACCTATATAGCAGGCGTCTACCGTCGGATCTTCAAGACGTTGATCGTGACATTTTCAATGAAAAACCATCTAAGGAAGATATTATTGCAGTTCCAGAGGGACAAGGTAGTTCTGCTGCACTTATTTCTTTTTGCGTTCTTTACTCATAAGTTTTGTCTTTAATTTCACGCTTAACAGAAGAAGGTTAAATGGCTAAGAATTGAATTTGCTTTTGTTAAAGGAACTAGATTAATTTAAACTATTAATTTTCCATTCTAAACCAGGTACCCAAAGAGTTTATGAAAACGTTATTTTACACACGACTATGGGTGACATCCATATCAAACTCTTCCACAAGGAATGTCCAAAGTCGGTGGAAAATTTCTGTGTTCACAGTAAAAATGGGTAAGATGACTCGTTGAAAGACGTTTTTAAAATTATTAAATTATTATGATCTAGTTACTACAATGGACATATTTTCCACCGAGTCATAAAAGGCTTCATGATTCAGACTGGAGATCCAACAGGAACAGGAACTGGCGGTCAATCGATATGGGGTCATGATTTTAAGGATGAATTTGTGGCAAGTTTAAAGCATGATAGACCGTACACTGTAAGCATGGCTAATGCTGGGCCCAACACTAACGGAAGTCAGTTCTTTATCACTGTGTTGCCAACGGTAAGATTGAGTGTGACTTAAATTCCTCAGATTGTTTTTCAATTGGATTCTTTGTCAGCCATGGTTGGACAACAAACATACAGTTTTTGGACGAGTTTTCCGAGGAATGGAAGTAGTACAAAATATTTGCAACTCAAAGACAAATCCGAAAACAGACAAGCCTTATGACGACATTAAAATTATTTCAATTTATTTAAGTAATTAGTGTGAATAAATGAAAGTTTGTACGTTTGTTTTGATTGAAAAGTTACCAATTAAAAGTATCAAAGTGATTCGAGAGGTTAAAAAATTAGTTCTGGACTACCGAGGAATTAAATTGTGGCATGAAGCGGGCAAATAGCATATCAGCAAAAAACGGGTTGGAGAAATACGCACGGGAAATCAAACATAAAAAATTTACTTGACGGGCTTTTTTTAAATTGCTTTCACATCTCAATTGTTGTTTTGTTTTAAACGAATCAAGCAATACATACCTGAATAGACAAACCGTAGTCTTACACTTAAATTTTCAAACTATCCATTGCTCACTCTTGAAGTATAATTTGTTCTTGGGCGCTCAAAAATAAACACTTAACAGATGTTATGTCTTGAATTTTATATATATATATTTAGCTCTAAGGCTAGGCCAGCTATTCTAGGCTAAAAGATTTCCTTATTAAATTAATGTGATCAGATTGGCCATTATTTTCTATGATATATTCGATAACGTTTGATAAAGCTGCAAATGAAAAAATATAAATAAATGAACGAGTCCGGGTAAGATTCTTCAAGTAAACTTACCTTCTTTATCTTCATCCGACAACAGCAGTGATAAAATTGGCAATCGATCATGTTTGGAAATCTGTAATAGTACTTCGCATGCGTTTTCTTTGTTGGGAAGGTAGCACTGTTTAAGTAGCATCAATATATCTGTTAGGGTTTCCGAATCGAATCCTGCTCCGAGAACCTTATTTAGCTGCGGTTTTTGTATGGACTAAAAGCGAAGAAATATAAGAAAGGAAAAGTTTTCACAATCTCCTTAGCCCTTACCTTAAAATATTGATATCTCTGCTCAACAGATAAATCCTTCCAGTTACTGTAGAACTGAGCTGTTGATGTTGGCGGCGGAGGTAGAGGTCGCTGAAAATACAAAAAAAAACTTTGAGCTCCATGCTTCTCAATGGTTTTACATTAATCTTACAATTTTCGTAACTGAAGAGAGTTCTGCTTCCAGTTTTGAGACTTTTGAAGGTTTTCCAACAGTCACATCGGGTGGTGAAGTTCTGTTACTGTCTTCTTCGTCTTTTATCACTGGAGTACTTTCGGTGGTGGGACTCTTTTTAACTTCCTCATATGAGCCGCATTCGCTGTTGAACAATTTATCAATCACCTCATCAGATATTTGTATATTGGAGTTCTCAAAATTCTTGCCATCCTTGGGTCCAATCACATCGATAATTGGGACTTTTTTAAGCGGTTTCTAATGAGGTTTAAAAATGGAATCATAAGAACTGCTACAAAAAGACAGCTACTTACTTTAGATCTGGAATATGATGGTTTGTTGGCCGGTAAAATATCAACCATGTTAGTCCGTAAAGGGCTAAACTGGGGCCCTTCAATTTTCGTTATGGAATCAGTCGATGGATAGCCTTTGGGAACAGCGCCTTAATAAAAAAAAAGGTTTAAGGGCATAGCAATGAGAGATGTATTCTTAACGCACCAGTTTTTTGAAGCCTCTGATTGATGCGTTTTAAACTTGCTTTGGCATCGGCATTCTTTGAATCAATCATCAGTACGGTGGTGCAATCTTTGAGCGCTTGTGTGTTGAATCCTAAAATTTCGTTGGCTTGCATTCGTCGGTAGTAGGCCTTTACAGTTAAGCTATCAAGTTCAATTGCGCGATCACAATCAGCAATGCATTCGTGGAATTTTTTCAATTTTAAATAGCACAAGGCCCGATTCGTAAAATACTTGGGATCTCCATCATATGCGTTTATAGCTGCTGTGTATTCTAATATGGCTTCCTTATAGTTGCCAATCTTTACATGTTTATTGCCTAGTTCTTTAAAAGTTTCGGCTTTTACTGTTCTATTGTCCCGTTCCTCTTCCGCTTCGACCAATTTTTTCTTTACTGCAATATGCATTTTGATATATAAATCATGACAATAAAATGTGAGAAAAAACTCTTTTCCTTACAAGGATTTACGGTATTGGCATCCGCTTTCACTCCCATTTGTTCCATTGTGGCGATGTGACTTCGGATTGGGTGAGGCTTTTCATCCTAAAATATTTACAAAAAAAAGTTTTTTTTTTATATATGTACCTATGTAAGGTGTCATTGTATTGAGTGTTTGTTTCACTGACTACAGTTTTTTTTTTTGGCGCTTATAGGGCTTCTCGGTGCAACGACGCGGAATTGTGTAACTACTTCAACAATACACTTGAAAAACACACAAAGTGACTTTTACGATAGGTACTGTAATATATATATATATATATATTTTGAATAACGACGAATAAAATAGCTGTCATCCGTTACTTGCCACAGAGATGTCAGACAAGCAAACTGAGAAATAAAACCCAAGGCGTATCGTTCCCGTATTTTCCATGAAGTTTTTAGCCTGCCAACCTTAAACAATAAAACAAGGTTCGCAGAACGATAAAATATGATTCGTTCTCGCGAAAAGTTCGCAAAGGAATTTAATTTTTGATTCGTTCAGGAACTTAATTTTTTGGTTCGTTTAGAATTAAAATTCGTTTTCATGAACGAATCAAATCTGTTGTGGAGATCCGTTCGCGAATCGTTCGAATAAGAAAAAAATGTCATTTTGCATAAATGTTATTGTATAATTTTAATATTGAAAAAACATAGAACAAAGTATCAAATAATGATGTGCTTCACCTTTATAAGGGATTTCTCCAGCTCCTGGCCACTTCCTCCAGAATTCCTTGGGTTCATTGCAGTTCCTTGCCTGGCAGAAGCCAAAAATGAGATGCTTCACCTTTATAAGGGATTTCTCCAACTGCTGCCCACTTCCTCCAGAATTCCTTGGGTTCATTGGAGTTCCAGTACAATTTTAGCATATTAAGGCGGGGACCTACAATGAACCCAAGGAATGCTGGAAAAAGTGGTCAGGAGCTAGGGGAACCCATAATAAAGGTGAAGCATCTTATTTTTGGCTTCTGCCAGGCAAGGAACTCCAATGAACCCAAGGAATTCTGGATTAAGTCGGTAGGAGCTGGAGAAATCTCTTATAAAGGTGAAGCATCTTATTTTCCACTTCTACCAGGCGAGAAAATCCAACGGGCCAATGAATTTGGAGCAATAGCTAACATTTTTCCCGATCACCATACAAAGTGAATGAAATTAACAATTAACAAATAAATATTTCAATTGCCGAAACCGCAATCAACACTTGAAATGAATCTGAACGAACGGATACTTGAGAAAGAATGATTCGTTTTATGAATCTTTACGAATCGTTATCGCGAGCGAACTATATTCTACCTGAATTTCTTTTTTTCCGAACGTTTCGTTCGTGAGAGATCGGAAAGAGAAAAAATAAGAATAGAAATGAGAGAGAAAAAATAAGAATATAGTTCGTTCGAGAGCGAACTATAAATTTTTAAAAATCGAATACTTTATCGTTCGCGAACTTTATTTTTTAATGGTTCGTGAGAAGATCGACAAAGAACGATAAAAATCCGTATTTTATGGTTCGCGAGCGATATTTTACGAACCCTGCAATAACCCAATACCGTTTAAGGCTCAACTCCCACAAAAAGCAAATAGCAACGGTCAGTTGAGAGACGAGAAAAAAGAAGTACTAATTCGATTTTTTAAAAAAGCTTAAAATGGTTAAGACGAAGAAAAAATACTTAGAAAAACGTTTAACTAGTTTCGAAAGTTCGCTTATGAGCAGATGATTTATCAGCAAGGAGAATGAGTTTAAAAACCATAAAATCTACAATACATGTTGAGACAGGTATTTATACGCTGCTAGAAAACACAGCTAGACGACGTTAACATCATACGAAGACTGCGAAATTTTCTTATCGCGCCGAAAAAAATCAAAACGACAGTGCGGAGATAAAACTGCGCACCCTAGGACACACCAGTATTTGAATCAATGATTCTGCTAAAGTCTAGCTGAATACATTCTGTAAGTTGTAAGTCTTTGGGGCAGTTTGACATATTTAATAGTTTTGGAATCGAGGCAATTTTTCCCCCCAAACCTTTATCTATTCCCTTAGGTTTTATAATCCCTTAGGTTTTTATCAATCTTTTTGTTTGTTAAGTCTGATGTTTGTTAAGTGATGCAATCTGAAGGGCAAAAATCGCCTTTCTTTCCAACGAGACTAGCCGTCTTTGCTGCGAGGCGACGCGTTGTAGAAGTTAGTACCTACACAGTTTCCGCATCTCAACATCCACAAACATAAGGTTGACAATTGCGATCGACAAAGACACTAATCCAGTATCATGGACATCCGAATATTATGAGGGGCTCGTTGTAGCGGATGTACATTGTACAGCTGTAGATATTCTCACAAAAGCCAAAATATGGAAATACTGTGAGGAAGTTGTAGTCGGAAGGCTGCTATTTTGGCAAAAGTCCAAATTCGCCTGTTTGTACTGGGAAAACTCACACTGCTCCAACATTATCGGTAAAGACCTCAGCCACTCCTTTGATATAAAAAGAGGTTTTAAACAAGCTGACGCGTTATTACGTTATTTCTTTAACATCATACTTGACAGAATTGTGCAGTTGCAGAACTCCCGTGCCAACCCCAAAGAATTTTGTCTACCTGGGTTCCGCTTTAAATTCAAACAACTAAACCAGCGTTGAAGTCAAACGAGGGTTTACTCTCGCCAGTCACCGCTAGTAAGGCAACTGAGAAGCAAAGGCCTCAATTCAGTTGCCCGGCAACAAAAAGCCAAAAAGAACAAAAACCAACGCAACGACCCATTCTGCATGCAGTCTCTTGCCTCAGTGTCATACGAGTGTCATACGATTACGAGTTTATTTCAGGAGACACGGACAGTTAACTTTGAGCCAAATAAGCCTAATATCACCAAATGAATGCGCTGCTTTCTTTAAATTTTATGCCCTTGGAACTTATCTTAATAGGCACACCGAGGCAAAAACAAAAATATGGTATTCCCACGTGGCTTTTGCTCATTTTTTAAATGCATAGAAACTTTTTGATTCTAAAATTGGAACAACAAAACTAGGTGACTTACACTTTTATGAAATTTCATTTCTTCTTCCTACCACACATTTGAAAAAATTAGAAGACTTTTAGTCAACAGTTAGGACCGACATTGTCACAATAAGCGGATCCGTAGTTCTTTCAAGAGGAACCAAAGATCCTCGTTAGAAAAACTACAAATAGGCACCTACATATCTACATACCTATTTTGAGAATTTTACACATTTTCTATTCCTTGGCCAAAGTCACTCACCTTTGATTCCTTTTCAATTTTTAGCTTTTGTTCTTTGTCTTTCATTTCTTTTTCCCAGTTGTACAAATCGTTCAAGGTATTTTTGACTTCTTCAGCATTGTTACGGATTTGTTGTTGAATATGTATGCCAGATTGTTTTTGAATGGCTTCCATTTTAAGATGTTTTGTCTCTTTGTTTGTTTATTTAGATTTTAGGAGCAAGGATCACTATCCTTCTAGAATGTGAATTATTTAATTTGCAATTTTTAGCTCGGAAAATGGAAATAACTGGAAAATTCGTTGTCATGTCAACAAACTTTTTGACGTTCTACGATTTCTCGAAACGGCGACCGCGACACCCTGCGGTGGGAAAAAGAATTTTAAGCAAGAAAAATGTGTGCTCAGTTTTTAAGGCAGAGCTCACATCTTCGATTGAAATTCAAAGATGTGAGCTCTGCCTTAATTAATTTGAGCCATCTATTTAGTTGAGATGAGAGCATAAATTACTGAATAACTAAATATTGAACTTCGGAATGTGAAAGCTTTGCTCACAAGCTGAAAATGAGGAATTTACCAATGTCGGCGCATTTGTTTACAAATGTGAGTAAATTCATCAATTCGTCATTCATCATTCATCAATTCGTCAGCAAATGACGAAGATGGTTGAGTTGAGTAGATTAGTTGAAGTAACAGAAATCAAAAATTTAAACTAAAACACCTAAGTTCCTTTTTTTACATATTGAAGCTGCAAATATCACACGAAAAAGCATACAAATACCAAACAAATGGCAAATTGTGCATATTTAAAGCTAGATGCTCTGATTGTAATTTCAACCTTGGTGTATCAGCAAAATTTCAATTCATCCCCTCAGAGCGAGTACGATCGAGGTGACTCGACTCAACTCCAACTCGATCCGCGTTAATGTTAGGTCAAACCTGGCTTGAAAGTCGCTTGAACTCTGCACATAAAAGAAACTGTAGACTGTAAAACGTTTAGTGTTGGTATTGACCTAAGCCCACTATGACACTTCTTTACTTTTCCTAGAAACTGTAAAGAAAAACTGTAAGAAGCGGTCACTTGATGTCCTTAAATAAAGAACATTTTGTTAAAAAAACACTTTATTCAATAAATAGACCCTCGATAAAGTCGGATGATCCCCAACAAAACGTCGGGAAAAATATAGATTAAGAGAATTAAATTTTAATCGCATAAAATATCAACCATCTTAACAGCCCAATTACCAAAAAAAAATCAATTTAAAATAAAAAATTATATTTTGTGTTTATATAAATTTAAAATTATATTAAAATTTTAATTAAAAAAAGTTTGAGTATAAAACTAATAGAAAATGTGGAACAAGTTTACCGTGGCTCCAAGTGTAATTTCTATGTTATTTTTATGTTAATATATGTGTCCTTATTACGAATATGTTATTAAAAATGATTGGTCTAATTAAGTTTAAAAGTTAAAGCTATTCAGAGTTTCAATTTTTTCACACAAAAATAGATATTAACCTTTTTCAACTCCCTAGTTTTTGCCAACAAAGAGTTTGACATTATCGAATTATTTCCCTTCAAGCAAAAACGAATCGATTTATTCTTTACGCAAACTTTACGCTTTTGTTAAGCTCAAATGTCAGCACAACGTATTAGAACTCAGGGATGATGGGGTGGTTTCAGTAAACAAAAAAGATCTCAAGTGTAAACGCATAAGTCTGTTGGCTGGTCTGGTAGTGCGTGATATTTTTTCGGTTAAAGCACAGGCGTTTTTCGATAAGGTAGGCAATTTTTTTGTTTTCTTCTAAGTTGATTTAGGTACCTAAGTTTTAGAACAAGAAAGTTAAGTTGCAAGAATGGACAAGAAAGATTATTACAACATTCGAGGAGAAATAAATCATAAAATAAATCAGTCTTGCTTAAAGGGTTTCATCTCGATGTAAAGCAGATGTAAAGCTCAGTTAAAAGCGCATCTAAACTAACTTTTCAGCTCGACTACTATCAAGGATTTGTGTTTTTCTTATCGCCTGAACGAAATTAGCTGCTCATGACATCGCTGTCAAAACAGAAATTTTTCGAGGTTATGAATAAATTTTTTATCAAAACATTGCAAGTAGACACAATTAATAAATAAATTCACAATAAAAAAATTAAATAAGTCGACTTAAACATAATGGCAAGTCGAGGTTTAATATTACTTGGACAATGTGTTCCTTGTGTTAAGAGAACGGCCTCGAAAATCCGTATTCGGCGCATGGAACTGGACACAAATCTCAACATGGTACGTAATTTCCCAATCGCAAACTGAATCAATAAAACAAATTTAATAAATTGAAAACCACGATACAGTACTTTAAAAAAGACGAGTTCATCTTTGCACATGACCCGCAGAAGATTTGCAAGACCGGCGACATTGTTTTAATAAAAGAACTGCCAGAGAAACTAACCCGACTCATAACGCACAAGGTGCACGAAGTGGTATATCCCATGGGTGACATAACCGATCCACTTACAGGCAAGAAAGTCGTTGTCGGCAAGTATCGTGATCAAATCGAAGAAGCCAACAGACTGTTTGGAAAGTCGGAAAAAGCCTTTGACTACGAAAAGGCCCCGCCACGGGGAAGACTCGAGG
The DNA here is from genome assembly GCA_947623515.1 of Neoascia interrupta. Lineage (NCBI taxonomy): Eukaryota > Metazoa > Arthropoda > Insecta > Diptera > Syrphidae > Neoascia > Neoascia interrupta. Next base: position 43,677,798 of record OX392462.1, on the reverse strand, counting down.
GTACGAAAGACTTTACACACGGCGAGACGTATATTAAGTATCACGACGATGGAAAGGATCAACCTTTTGCAGTTTAGCACTGAACTTGTTATTTAAGAATAAAATATTATTAACTTGACGTTTTTATTTTGTTATTAATCGTTCCTTAGTTATAAGACAGAAAACGGGAGATTAGATGAATCGATTTGGCGACAACTACTGGCAATTGTAAGGAGTTTCTCACTGCTTATGATGATGAACTTCCTTGATAGATAGAAACTGGGTTCTTTAAGTTTAGAAAGGTGTGCTCCAACGATTGGAAACACTGGGAGAATTTGTAAAAACAGAGGACGAGGATACACACGTCTGAAGATGTGTTAAAAATCTTCCTGTGACCAATAATATAACCTTATCGACATTTTTACGGCATTGCTGCCAACACTTTGGAGTTGTTCCTCACCTCAATATGGCAATCGGAGATTGTGGTTTCATCTTCGTTTTTACACCAGGGCAAGACTTTAAACTGGGAATTTATTTCTTCGATTGTTGAAACAATTCTGCCGCTGATATGTCCATAATCGTCCTTGGCATTAAATATTTTAATCCAAGAAAAGCATCAGTCCGAAGTAGAGTTCATTATCGTTAGCCATCCGCGTAAGGCGGCTTTCAAGTTGAAGAAGACGAGTTTTTGGGCCTCTTAATCAACCCCATGCAAGAAAAATTCAAAGCGTCATGTGTGTCCTCCTTTGGACGTTGCTTGCTGCTGCTACATTCTGAACACGATATAATTTGTCATAAGAAAAGTGCAGCCTAAAATCCACAATTTTTGTTAAATTATGAGACGTTTATTGGGCAACGGTTTGTAACGATGCCACCTTTTGCCGAGCTCTGCGAAACCCATAATATCATCTTGATTTCATTCTTTTTATTATTTTAAATTTCTTAAAACTATTCTTTAACCTACACAGAAGAAGCAGGACTAATCAAAAGTGCTTGAATAGCTTAGTACTACAGTAACAAAAACAGATCGCATTTCTAAATTAAGTTAATTTACATTTTCCTTCTTTATTTTTGCCGGAATCGGGTCATCCTCAAATTCGTCGTCCAAAATTTCAATATCCTCATACTCCTCGAAATTATCGACGACAAGGGCTTCATGATCGTCCAGCTTTTCATTGTACGAAACAAGCCGATAGGCGGTAAACTCGTCGACCTTTTTGCCATTCACATAGTGAAACGAAAACAAACACACCGAACACAGGTACGCCGGGTCGCGCAGTTGTCTTTTGCTGTTTCTCACCACGTAGACGTACTCCCTCTTGCCGCACATGTGACAAAATCTTGCGTTAAACGCATTTATCGATTTCAATATTGGATAGAGCTCTCGCACAAGGCAGGTATGCTTGGACAACAGCTCAACATAGGAAAATGTAAAAAGATGCTCACAGTTGCCGTGATGTTGATAGAGCTGAGGGAAGCCAAAGTTTACTTCCAAATCAATGAAACGAACCTCTTCCATGCGACGAGTTTGAAACTGCACATTTTTGTAGCCTTTCGCTGGCTTGGCCGCCCATTCCCTGATGACTTGCGAGTAGTCAGCGTTTTCTGGATTACGCATGTCATTGTAAAACGTTTCGCCGATGAAGAAAAATCCTGGATCGGTTTTTTTCTCTGGATTTCTCGCTGTCGGATTTTCACTAAGCTCGAAGAAGTGTTGCTTGTTGCAGACGCAACTAATTTTGTCACGCAGTTCTGAGAGAAAGTTCGAACCCAGGCATTGAAACTCCTCAACGAATTTGGGGTAAGTTTTTCGTCTGAGAGGTGTATCGGTTTTGGGACGATAAAAACGCACCGACACAACGATATCGCTAAACGGTTCCAGATTATGTTCAGCCGGGTCGACCGTAGGTTGAACCTGTTTGTATGAGTATTGTGACTTGGCGAAAGGACTGCTGTAACTGGATTCTTTTTCCTTGAGCAACCTCTGTAAGGAGTTCAAACTAGTAGTTGCGGCTTCTTCTTTCAACATGACTTTCCGTTTACTTTCGCTGATTCCAGGTACGTACGGCGTTATACGTACATCGTCGGGTGAGTCAAGTAGTTCCAGTGCGATGGACGCTTTTACTTTTTCGAACTCAATATTTTTCCCCTCCAAACCCATTAGGCGCTGCACATCGTTGTCGTCTTTCGGAAACTCGGTTTTAGCCAATTCAGTAACGTAGTCGTCGAAAAACTTCCTCAATTTCACTGCCGCCTGCTTGGGAATGTTGTAGATTTGATCCATTTTGTGGGCTTTCTACTTTTCATGTGTTGCTAGCCTTTGAAGTGCTTCCTCATATGTTATGTCGACGCGCAAGTTTAGATCTTCGACAGGAGTTTGAGTTTCACTTGGTTCGAGGTGTTGTGTTGATTCACTTGACACGAATTTACGTTCGACGAAAATGCGGGAAAAATTCAGTACTTTGTTTGTCTTTATTAGATATTTATAGTTTTGTTTGGCTTGTTTCTCGTAGATTGAGTCTACAGTTGTAGTTGGTTGTTCATCATCCTCTTCAAAGAACACGTGTGTTCCCATTGAATAATCGTACTCACCTGCAAACGACAGAGAAAAACAAAGATATTATTGATATTTTATCTTGTTGAAGGTCTTTTTTTAAGCTAATGTAACAATTTAGAGCCAAAGAGCTTACTTGAGTGCAAATAATTTGATTAAGTTAAGCTTATTTTGAAAGTTAACAGATTTCAAACCAAAGCTTAGGTGTTGCTGCTGGTTTTCTCTAGTTTTCTTTGACAGAAAGGGATAAATTGGTCCTCTTCACGCTTTGCAGCGTCCAACGACTGTGCATATTCTCCAGTGAAGCGTGGTTATGGTCAATTTTTCAAGGCTAAAGTCTCCCTGGTGCGTCACTAAATTCTATTTCGACCGTGGCAGCCTAGTTTGAGTTGTGGAACCTAATGTTTAGCTCGATTTACAACACAAAACATCGATGCGAGAATAATGGTGACTTTTTCTAGCTCAGAGAATTTCTGAAGAGGCATTAAATCTAGAGCATTTTGAAAACAGAAGCAGCGTGTAGCGCGTGCATCGCAATGAACTCTGTAAGGAACTCGAAAAAGCGGGATATTTTCGAATCGTCCATAAAAGTAGTTTGGATTGGAGCTTATTGACTTAAGCAGCTGAACAGACGCATTAAAGCAGGTGCCATTACCTCAGCGCTGAAGCTAGATGTCCAATAAGTAGTTCCATGGTTGAGCACCAATCAAAAATGCGCAAACTGTTTAATGTAATAAAGCGCACTGAAGACTGTAGATCTTCAGAATGGATCGAACAGATCGCTGAACTGGTGCAAAAAATAAAAGGAAGCTGAGAAAAGACACAAGAGATGACCAGGAAAGCCACGCAAGCTTAAATGATTTGCCGGAGAATGTAGTTCGGCTATCTTAAGATGGATGCATCCCATCATTAGATTCAACTAAGTATTTCGCTCTTGTAACGAAAACGTTTGTTTTGCAAACACTAACCAGTGAGTAAGTACTTTAATGTGTACGCAGAAGTTACAGTCGTAGTAGTAGTAGTAGTAGTAAGCTTTATTAGTATTAATTTAATACTTTACAAAATCCATATTTCTCTTACAGTTATAATATAAGTTTTACAAAAGTTTAACAAATTTATTTAATTCAGTCTTAATTCTCTTATGTTCTTCTTTTTACAAACTCTAAGCATTTACGTTTAAACGTTCTAAAATTCTGCTCATTTTTAATATCACTTGGTAAGCTATTAAACAGACTAAAACCTTTATATACAATTGTATTTCTACCTGTTGATGAAAACTGATTTCGTAACCTAAAATCATTTATGTTTCGTAGATTGTACGGCTGCGCATCTCTTACTCTTCTGACCTCGTTCGTTAAATACCTCGGTGCTGCACCATGTTTGATTTTAAACACAGCTATCAAAGTGTTGTACTCCAGCCTTTGCTTGACGTTCAACCACCTTAGCGCTTCCAGCATAGAATTTATTGGGGTGAAACGATTGCACCATAGGATACTTCTCATACCTTTATTTTGGAGTTTTTGAAGCCTTTGAATGTGGTTTTGATTGCAACAGGAGTACAAAATAGTAGCGCAAAACTCAAAGTGTGGCTTCACAATGGTGTTATATACTATTACGGCAGTCATGTCATCCATTTGTTTTCTTATCCTCTTGAAAAATCCAATTTTTTTGCCTATTTTTTTGCATACGTAATCGACATGTTCATGCATATTCAACTCCTCGTCAATCGTCATTCCTAAGTATTTGATACTGCTTACATTTTCAATTCGTTTTCCGTTTATGTTGATGTTGGTTTCGCTCGGTAGGTTTACTTTCAATAATTTAGTTTTTTGCTCGTTTAGTTTCAACTTGTTCATTTTTAGCCAGAGTATTAGTTGCGTTAGATCGTTGTTGATTTTGCTTCTGCATTCCTCAGCGTCTTTCCCCTCAGCGTAGATCAATGTGTCGTCGGCGTACAAAATTACTTTACAAAACTTTATAAAACTTTATAGTCCGTCAGGTCGTTTTAACGTGGAATCCCATTTTATCCCACATTGTAAAATGCTGATGTTACTGTTATTTTTGACATTTGTTCCCATCGCCCTATATTACAAACTATGGATATTAACACAGATATTTCCAAGTTAAAATGGAATTTTTTGGTTCAAAATGGTGAAAATTTTACCTCTAAAAAGGGGGAGTGACTTAAAACTTTGTATGAACGAAATCTCGAATGAAGTCTCGTCTAACCTACTTACTAATTTTTTTTATTCTTTCCTAAATTAGGCTTAAGCCCAGTAGGAATTAAGATTTTTCTGGAAAATTTTAGATTTTTTTTTACTGCCTCCAAATTGGGGCGAGGCCCAAAAAAATATTGAATAAAATGCTTTTAAAAATTGCCTTTTAAATCGATGCCACGCCAAGTAAAGCAGACAAAGAGATAAAATTTTTTTTTGTATCAATAAACAGGATATAACAAAAATCAAATTTCAAACTTTTGAGACGTCTTACAGTTTTGAAAGTTCTGGAGGTTGTTCCACAACTGCAACGCTTGTGGGCATATTAGAAAATTTTTTATACGTCGAATAACAATGCACCAAATTTCAGCTTCCCATATTAAAATTTAAGACTTAAAAACGTGTAACATACAGACAAACGGAAATGGCTTATTCCATTCAGAATTCGGTCTCGATCAAATGCCCCAAGGTCTTGGGGTCTACCATTATTATTTCACCGTATTACAAGCCATGTGACAAACTTAATATAACTCCTAACCTATGGGGAAAAAAACACATAACAAAAAAGTTTTTTCTATTTCACAGAAGGTATGAGAAAATGCCCAACTGCAGTTAAGGAGATGCCGACTCTTTTGAATCTTATGGTTGAGAAATGTTCAAGCAAAATGGTTCTAAGAATGGAAGGAATAGATAATTGCAACGAATGCAAGCATTTATTCGATGCAATACTAAATAAACTACCACTCCTGACCTTTCGGAAACAATTTGTAGGTCGTCTTTAAACGTGGGTCAAAAAATATTATAGCTGAAAGCACAACACTTCTTAAAACTAAAATAAAAAGCGAAACTTAAAAAAAAGAAAAACTAGTTAAAAACTTGATGAAAAAAACGCGCACACACTCACTCACCTTATTCGTAAATAGATCTGCTACCCCGTTTTGTATGATGAGCAGAAGCACATCCCAATCGCGTGTAATTTTTTCCACCACAAAAACACCTTGAAGTAGAATAAAGAAGAAAAGATAGTGAAGGTGTTACTCCCAAGATAAATAAAAAAAGATAAATAAAATATATCGTGTGTGTGTGTGGACGGACACTAGGTCTAAAGTCAGAACCTTTGGACCAAATTCATAATTCAACATATAAAAATGTATTTTATAAAAACAAGTTTTTTATTGTCAACGATTAAGGCAGTCGTAGAAAACTCAAGTTAAAAATTACACAAGTTAAGTTTAGTACACTTCAATACTCATCCTTTGTTATAGGTAATTCCGCTGGCCGTTTTGAAAAATTCCTTTTGGTTTATATTGAATGCATATTTAATTGTATTGCATACTTTGAATACTTGTTGACAAAAAACACAGTAAAACAAAATATCTGCATTTTCGGAACGCTTACTCAAAATTGCACTTTGATGGTTTTATCAACTAAAAATGATGCATTTTTGTTTGTTTAACTGAATAGGTACAAGGACGAAAATTTCAGTTTGTAAATCGATAGCGACGTGGGGTGCCGTGGCGTAGTGGTTAGTGTGTGTGCTTACTACGCCGGAGGTCTGTGTTCGAATCCTGCCATCGTCACCTGAAAAAAAAAGACTTGTTCTTTTTCACGGTCCCCACCTCGGCGAGGGTCTGACAAGCCCTCCGAGAGTATCATTTGTCTTGAAAAACTTCTCAAAGTGCCGTTCGGATTCGGCAAAAAAATTGTAGGTCCCCTTGTATGTAAAGAAATCAGCACACCAGCATACATTGTTGAGAAGTTGGCCCTGGTTCACCTCGAGCTGTTGCGCCACTCTATTTATTTATTTATTTTTCAATCGATAGCGACGATGCAATGGCTCCAATTCCTTTGAGTGCCTTAACAATCAAAGCGGTTTTATGTCACTAAATGAAGAGGTTACACTTTAGTTCTTTACGTTAAGTTGTCAAGCGTATTGCGCGGAATATGGGATGCCATATCTTTCCGCAAGGCATTCGGTACATATTTAAAGAACAAGAACTAAATTAATTTTTCCTTTTTGCGGTCAAAAAGAAAGAGACGTTAACAATTCAACTACATATAAAAATATATTTTTTTTTGTTTTATAACTTTTTTAATATTTAACTTAAAATTTTCTGACTATCGTATTTGGTCAAGTCAATGAATTGTAACATTGACTTGACCAAAATTAAAGGAATGTGCTGGTTCTTTTGTGCGTTAATTATGCAGAAAGATCATGTAGGCGGTTTAAGCACGTAGGAAGGGCAATCGGAGGGTCCTGGGCATAAATTACTGAATAAGTAACTAGATATTCAACTTCGGTCATTTAAAAGCTTTGCCCACAAGCTGAAATTGTCCAATTTACCTATACTCTGTCTATTGTTTACAAATGTGAGTAAATTCGTAAAAGCACTCAATTGCGTTTTGGAGCTTTTACATCAGCTGATCGCATTAGGTAAATTGTTGTTGCATCTTTTCACCGACACGGAAATTTGGAGCTTTATTAAAGCTATGAAGGCTTTATAACAAACGTAAACAAATGAGTCTTGGAGGGCAAGAGGGACGCAAGTTGAATATATAGGTCCATACGTCTTGTGAAGCAAATTATAACAATTGCAATGACAAATCAACCTAACATGCCCCTCTGTTCTGAAGTTTACGAAGGAAATGTCAAAATAAAAAATGGTGTATGGTTCACCAGCAGGATATTATCCTGCATCCTTCACAAATTGTGTGTAATGCTTTTACCCATTAAGCTACGGTAAACACGATTTATTTTGGACTAAGTGATACCATAGGAGGTCCTCTTTTCATTTGTGGACGGACCGCTTATTATATAAATCAGACCAGCCTTAGATTTGAAACTCACAGCAACATTAAATCGTTCGTTAAAGTGCAAGTATACACAGCAAACGAATGCGACAAAATGTCGAAGCCGTAATCGTTTCGTGTCTGCTATACAAATTTCTTTCGCAGACGTACTCAGTTGACGAACAATAATTTTCCGAGGTTTGCTAGTTTTCACGACAACAACTGCAGTTTCCATAGTCGAAAAGGTTTTCAGATTTTGCGGGGTCAGCATTTACCTCAAGTGCCACATTGTTTATTTTGCTTGTTAATAGCGATATATTTTTGCCTGAAGTAAATGTAAACTATGCGTCGATTATATTACAAATCTTTAAGACTATTTACAGCAACAGGTTCATTGTCTGCTCTGCTGCTTGATTGCAATGGAGTCTGTGATATTAAGTTATACATATAATCACGTAACATTTTGTGTAAAAAACGCAAAATGACAAATCTACCAGCTAATTGCGTTATGGTCTTCCTTTTTAAATGATTATCTCCCTAGTTGCTCGTAAGACTAAATTGGAACATATTTACAGCTAGAACTCCCGACGCGTAAAATTTTTTCTCTTGGAAAATCTGTGTCAGACAAAACTGAAGTGAACACGTGGCCCTTATGTAATTATTGAATGGTCCTCTTTGCCAAGGGTCCGATAAAGTAATATGTAATTGCAACATTTTGTCTGAACAAAACGTCTTCAGAAAACAGAATGATTCAGACAATGACACCAGCGCTAAAAACAAACTAGGAATAACTCTAGCCAATAGCTGCGTCCTTGAGCTAAGGTAATTGAGTAGCGAAATTTTATCTTTGGAAACAAAAATATATTTTTATAATAACCTCATTGTCTCAGTCCTGCTTTAAAAATCAGAAACATGGACTCTGCCGAAGGCGGATGAAAGCGCATTAGGGACGAAAATCTTTCGTAAGCGCTTTAGGACGAAAATCTTTTGAGTGGTTTACGTCCCCGACTGTATAATCGTACAGCGACACCAACGCGATCGGCAAATTATCAAATCCTGCCCTCATGAAATGCGCCGAATAGAGGAGCACCGAGACTCAAGTGAAGCCTTCGTGAGTATTGGGACAGAAGCGCCGAATATGGGTTTAGCAGTCAATGAGGGCAAAACCAAGTATATGCTGTCATCAAGAAAAGACGACACCCAACACCGGCGTCTTAGACACAACATCACCATCGACAGCTATAATTTTGAGGTAGTTAGGGACTTTGTCTACCTGGGTTCCAGTATCAATTCAGTCAATGACACCAGTGCTGAAATTAAACGAAGGATAACGCTTGCCAATCGCTGTTTCTTTGGGCTAAGAAGGCAATTCAGTAGCAAAGCCCTCTCTCGAGCAACTAAAGTGTCCATGTATAAGACCCTCATCATCCCAGTCCTGCTTTACGGTGCAGAAGCATGGACCCTGTCAAAGGCGGATGAAAACACTTTAGGCTGCTTCGAGAAGAAAATTCTTCGGACGATTTACGGCTCCGCCAGCATAGACGTAGAGTAGAGGAGGAGATATAACATCCAACTGTACGGGCTGTACAGCGTTACCAACCTAGCCAAAAGAGTCAAAACTCAACGTGTACGATGGCTGAGTCATCTAGAGCGGATGGACACCAACGCCCCGGCCCGGAAAATCTTTGAATCCACACCGCAGGGACGGCGCGGTAGAGGAGCATCGAGACTCAGGTGGCGCACGCAAGTAGAAGGGGACCTCAGCCAACTTCGCGTGCGAAACTGGAGACGGCTAGCTAGAGACAGAGCTGGCTGGCGAAGCTTGTTGGCTGAGGCCCAGGTCCACCCCGGACTGTAGCGCCACCTTAAGTAAGTAAGTAAGAGACTCAAGTGGTGAACACAAAAGAAAGTGGGACTCACTAACTTCGCTTTTGAAACTAGTGACGGTAAGACGTAAGTACAAAACGTCTTTCAATTTTGGTAGGTAAGCCAAGTTTTTCGCGAATGTTAAATTTATTTCGCAAATTAAAAATTATAACCAATATATTTAAATTACACTTTGGGAAAAAAGTTTGACTTGTATAATCGACATTGAATGTTCATCTGTTTCACATGTGCAGCGGAGGCGCAAATTGTTTTAGGTTAAAGTAAGTTTTTTTTTTCACGAATCACAACTTACAACGCATTTGCATAAAATAATACAACAGTTTATAATTTACAACAATCCTAGAAAAATACAATCATAAGACATACATAAAATTACCTTTAAAAACGTTTCCGTTTATTTCAGCGACTGGATTTTCGGAATCGATGCCAATAATCTTGACTGCAGTTTCTGGGTCGTCTAATATATTTAGCATTAGATTATTTTTAAAATCAGCAAAAACTATAACTTCCTCTTCCTCGTACTCTGAGTCACTGGCACTCATAATTTTACCGTAATCTGATAAATTACAAAGGCCAAAAACACAACTTTTCAAACCAAATCCATTTCGGAAAAAGGGATTTTCATGAAAAATGTAAGCCAACAAAATGCTGTTTTGCCGGCATATTCGATTTTCGAGATTCGACTAGCTGTAAGCCGACATTTCGCTAGCGGCTGGTAACTGTTTGTTTAATTACGGAATTTCTTCATAAGGGTAAGTTCACAGTGTATGTTGGGAAAATTCAAAATAATAATAGATTATTAATTTATTGTAATTATTAAGTAATAGAAATGTTTTTCAACTTTTAAATTGTGTTTCTTTTAAAATCAAAAAACAATTATTTTTTGGGTCATTAAAAAAAATACTAAACTCAGGATTTAAAAATCGGCGAATGTGAGTTTACTTAGATTTACGATTTTTACTCGATCTAGATTTTCGATCTTTACCTGGAGTTGAATTGGCTTTGGTAATTTGCTGCATGCGATGTCATGAATGAAAAAATATAAAGATAAAAATATATATATACAGATAAAGATATAAAGTCTTGGGATGGAATAGAGCTTTTCGCCAAAATGCCGCATTTGGTCACATGGTATGATAACAATATTCTTTATCTAGTTCGCGCACAGGCCAACCCCTTGCAAATATTTCATTGTTTTCGTACCAAGTGAACGGATTTCACCAAAGGTTATAACGAGAGGTGCGAGCGAGTAAGCTAGTTACGCGAAAAACTCTATTGTCATTTTGTACGCGTGGGAAAAAAGCCCTTAGACAACAATCTGTTCTGGCCAATAATAGATCAGCAATCTGTTCTGGCCAATAATAGATCAGCAATCTGTTTTGCTTCACATCCAATGACGAGCCTGATTTGTGAATCAGCCATATTTTATCCGAAGTGTCGTAATCTTATGTTCTGTGATATGTGAAGTGATGTCACAAATCTAAAAAATTTCAAAATTTCTAAATTGTTTTTTCTATTGCATATAGTTAGCAAAAACGTCTCTGTGCAAAGATAAAAAATGCAACGATTTGGAAATTTTTTGTGATCATATAACGCAGATGGCCTATTTTGTTTGATGAGATCACCCTAGCCATGCCACGCATAATTTTACCTTATCGTCGTTGTCCTCCTTCGTGAAATTAGGCAGAGCAGGTGGACGATAAGAACTTTCAAGGAATTCTCCAGAGAAACCTGTTCGCTATCGCTCGAAAATGACGTAATACGGTTTTCACACCGAAGCCAGAATCTAGAATCTGAGTAATTCGATTTCAAAATCGAATTGACACTTTCACACTGCAAAATAATCTAGATTTTGTTGACTTTTCGGTCATTTGAACACCAACTGTCCAACTTTTCACAGTTGTCACAAGTTAAACAGCTTCAAATAAGTAAAAAAAAACAATAGTGGATAACTAAAGAAGCACTGGAGAATACATGAAAATCACCCCGCAATTAAATAAAAACAAGGAAAATATTTCTCCTTTTTATTAATTAAACAAACTTCATCGGATGTCATGTCTTCCTTTCAATGAATTAAAAAATGTGTTTGCTTTTATTTTCCTATGATTTCACAAAATCGAATACAATCTATTACAATTGTATTCGATTTTGTGGGAATCTAGATTCTGATCTAGATTCTGAATTCTACAAATGTATGGGAAATCCAATAGATTTTAATTAGATTTGGGACTTTTTTTTACTCTGAATCTAGATTCTGGCTCGGTGTGAAAACCGTATAAGGCTCATTGTCAGCGCAGGATATCTCGCGGCCGACTCTTTATTGCTCATAACGGGTGATTCTTTAAGAGGTTGAGAACTTTTTTTAAAAAAAAAACACAAAAAATTCGAAAAAATTAATGAAATATTTATTTGAATCGATAGTTTGAACCTTGCAATATAATGTTTAAAGATAATTTCATGCAAATGTTGACCGCGGCTGCGTCTCAGGTAGCCCATCCGCTGAGTCTGATTTTGGCATACTCTTTCACACATATCGGCCGGTATCTCACGAATGAATGCATGGATGTTGGCTTCCAGTGCGTCAATCGAAGCGGGCTTGTCCCTATAGACATTAGCCTTGACATACCCCCACAAAAAATAATCTAATGGTGTCAAATCGCACGATCTAGACGGCCAATTGACCGGCCCGAAACGTGAAATTAACTGTTCACCAAACTCGCCTCGCAATTGCGCCATTGTTTCGTGATGAACATTTCGAACCGAGCATGAATTTTGATAGTAAAATTCAATAATTTGCAAGCGCTGTTCATTTGTAAGACGATCCATGGTTAAATTGCAAACCAAACTGAAGCAGTTTGACAGTGACACAAGGTACTAAACACACGTCAGCTGTCAAAACCAGTGTAGCCAAAACCAAACCAGCTAAAAAATCACCCGTTATATGGGCTGTTTTTCCTGAATAATTGTTTGTGTGGTTCTAACTTGTTTATCGAAGTTAAATGCGTCGACTCGACTAGATTGCTCGTTCGGCTTATAAAGTTTATACGTTTTGATTGTCGAGCGTTGAGTGTCGTGTCAAATCGTGAATTTTGTTTATCGAAACGAATTAAAAATGACAATAGTGAAAATAATAAGGTGTTAGCGCTCGTCGCTAAGTTATTATATAAGTACGTAATAAGGTATTATGGTTTTCAATCAATCACTTACTTCTAGGCCTTCGCATGCAAGAAAAAGTGTTTTTTTTTTTTTTTTTTTTGAATTTTAAAGATTTAATTTCACTACTTAAGCCGCGTTGTCACAAGCAAATTAAAAAAGGGAGAGAAACAGAGTCCCATACATTAGCAACTGAAACCTAGATTCGCTGAATGCTTTTTGCGTTGCTATTATATGAGATTCTGTTTCTGTTACTGTTTCTTGTGACAACGCGGCTTTATTTACAACAAGAAATACTCTTTATTCTTTATCTTTTTCTCTTAAGCTTAGATTAGACTACATGCCATTTTGGTATATTTGACGTAAGTAGAAAAATATTTGCACAGTTTTTCTTCTTAGGTACGTCAAATATGTGAAAAGGGCATGCAGTCTAATCTAAGCTTAAGAGAAAAAAGATAAAAAATAAAGAGTAATTTATGTTTGAAAAATAAGCTAAAGCTTCAGGAAAGTTGAACCTCATTACAATGAAACTAGTACACCGAGATGCTAGAAGATAATAACTTACTAAATTTTCAAAAGTTTGAAGTTTATAAGTTTTGGGAAACATTTTTTCAGGTAGCGAATTCGAACGCAGGGGCTGTTATGAGATGCCATCTGATCTTTCGCAAGGCGGTAGATATTTAACATGCGTCCCTCTTATCCTTATTTTTTCTAAAGGCCTAATCATAATTCGGCTACGTTGTATAACATAAAGTCAAAATCATAAATTACTGAATAACTAGGTATTCAATTGGTGTACTCATCTGTTTAAGTTTTTTATAAAGCCTTCAAAGCTTTTATAAAGCTTTAAATTTTTAATTTGAATAACTAGATATTCAACTTCGAACACTTAAAAGCTTTGTCCACAAGCTGAAATTGAGGAATTTACCCATACTCTGTCATTTGTTAACAAATGTGATTGAATTCGTTAGCTCGCCAGTTCCATGCAATTTCGTTTTGAAGCTTTTGCATCAGCTGATCGTATGTAAATTGTTGTTGTATCTTCTTACACGTATTCACCGAAAGGGAAATTTAAAGCTTTATAAAAGCTATAAAAAAACGTAAGCAAATGGGTGTTGGAGTGTAAGAGGGACGCAAGTTGAATATCTAGTTATGCAGTAATTTGTGCTTCAGTTTAACGAAGACCTAATGAAACCGAGCAAAAGGCTATTAATGAAAGCTAATTTAAGCTCACCTATTAGGGTTAGGGCTTATATAAGTACCCACCTAAAAACCGGAAATCGAAGACATTGAACCAGATTTAAGGCTTCAAGGACCATGTTTCAAACTCCTATTATGTGAAAATGCAAAACGATCAGGAAAAGGAACAACTTTAAGCTTAAGGTTTTTATTTAATAAATGGATCAATATAATAAGAGGAAATACTTAAAAATAAATTAAAACAAAGCGCAATTGCTTTCCTAAGCTTTATTCTCAGGCTGAAGCTACCAATCGTCGCATGAGTTATCCGAAGTATTTTGCTGTCAGGCGGAAGAAAGAGACCCGGCATTTTTTTTGGTGGGTTTATACGCGATGACATAGCGCTGCACCACTGGCAGCGGAGGTGAGTAGCCGGACGCGTAGGTACCGTCTTCGAACAGGACCTCGTACTCCTCAGTTGATGTTTGCGGCAAGCGGTTGACTATTGCTTTGTAAAAGCATGTGGTTTGTGGATAGAGAGCCATTACTGAAAAACATAATATTTTTGAGAATCTAATAGTAGTTACACACACCGCAATGAATTAAGAAAAACAAAGCACTGAAGAAAACCGTCTGAAATATTAAGAGACTGGGCGATATTATATATCTTGGATTTCACAGGTTAACGATGAGACTAATTAACTTTTTCATCTGTCTTGGCATATTTTGCAAAGAATTTAAAATCAATAAACTGACTATAATCGGTAAATCGAGCTGCACTAACAACAGGTTTTTTGCAATAAGAGGAAAAGATAGCTAGGCAGGCCTACTAATTAGAGGGGAAATTAAGTTAAATTAGGAAGATTTTAAATGAATTTGAAAGCTAAAACGAAAACAATCAATAGTTTCACGCAGTTGTGAATACATAACATGCATCACGCTTACGCCCCAATTTAAATTTAGATTTAAATAAACATTTTTGCATACTTAAACAAACTTACCCATAGTGTCCTTTGGAAACAGAGCGTGACCATCGGTTTCCGGGTTGGCCCTCATCAGAGGTAGGGGAATTATTTTTCGCTTGCTCAAGACGTGACGATCTTTCTGTTCCTCATCAATGTCGTCGACTTCGTACTTGTTCTGTCCGCTCAGAAACTGTACGACTTCAGCGAGAATCCAATTCTCATCATCCTCAACACCTTTGACTACAGCCGCAACAAAATCGCCCGCCTTGGCAATGTAATTACTTTCCGCAGGAACGGCTCCACAAAGCGGTGGAACCTTTTCACCGGGTTTACTAACAAAGAGTGGCAGCGTTTGCGCTGACACCTGAAGCATTTTTAGCTGGGCTCCACGTCGGATGGCCTCTTTGTTTCCAGCGTTTCTCGCCTGAATACGACGTTCATTGCGAATGTTTCGTATCTCTTGAATTTTAGCTAAAGCTTGCCGTATAACAGCCTCTTCTTGGGCGGCATCTTGAAGTCCAGTTTTGTAGAGACTCTTTAGTTTGTGTGGCGGTAGATTGGACATCTGCGCCCGGATAATGCCATTGAGATTCGCCTCACAGCGCCTTCTTTCATCCTCAATGTCATGGAGGATTCTTTGGAGTGCTTTTAAGCGATCCTAGAACGGGGAGAATTTTAATGGAGCTGTTGTAGAAATAGAAAAGTCTAGTTGATTCTTACCTGAATTTGTTGAGCAGCACTTTCTGCGGTCAATGGCATTTTGTTTGATGTATTTTTATTTATTTATGTTTTTTTTTATGACAAATTTGTTTACAAACTTGCGTTCAAGAAAAAACCCAGACTTTTCTGTAAAATTTACAAGTGACAGTTCAACAAGTGAAGTCATTCAGCACGCATTCTGAAAAACTAAGTGCTGCCAAACTGCGTTTTATTTTTTTACATTAAAATTTTCTACTGCGCTGCCAAGGCGATACTAAAATACGAATACGTATTAGACACAAATTACTTAATGAGATAGATATTCAACTAGACTGGAAAGCCGAGGGGCCTACAAGCTGTTGCCATGGATATACCTGGAAAACTACGCATACTCTCACATTTTGTCAATGTATTCCACACTTGAAGAGATTCACCACGAAGTTCAAGTGATTCACCACGAAAACATGGCAGAATCAGCTTTTTGCTCCGTCTACCGGACAAAAATTGTAACGAATTCCAATATCTGGAAGTTGCCACTTAATGGGTCGTGCTACATTAATGTTTGTTTTGCTAGAGACCTTAAAATCATTTTTATCTTAATTGTATTCCAGTTATACATTATGTATTTCAAATGCCTTCTTAATATTTTCATATATAGTTAAAAACAAAACACAAAAAGCGCAAATGAAACTAATTCTTTACTGCCTAAATGCCTGTGCCTCTGATAAGTTAGTGTTTTATGTTACCGGATTAAAGCTTTAAAAAGCAAAATTTACGGTTAAGTACCAATAAAATGTTTTCTACATGTTTTGACGAAATCAATCGTTGGTATATTAAAAAGTAAAAGTCATTAGAAAGGTTCAAAGGCACTTTTATTATTTTTATTATAGCTATAATTTGAATTCATTATTCGAACAAATCAATATTATGATATAATTGTCATCCTTATCCTTCCAAGTCGATATTATTGCATGCATTTGAGATTAGAGTTGAACATTAAAAGTCAAATTGGCAACTGAGAATAGAAGAATAATGCACTTTTGAGTGATCCCATTTCGTAAAAAAAAAATCAGTAGCACATTGAAATTGATTTCTCTCAGTGAAATAGCAAAGTTGTCGAAAGAAAAATGTTTATGTATATTTTTGTAGGTAACAATAGAGATTGACACTATTCATTAAACAATCTACTGTTCATTAAACAAACAAATTTAGTCACAAGTAAAAAAAAGTTTCAGTGATGCAATCCAATGAAAGCTATATTTAATGCTTCAAAACTTCTTCATTTTTCTTAAACTTGGGAACGCTTAATATTTCACGCAAGTAAAAATCAAAAGCCTTTTCCTAAAATGAAAGTTTTCTCGGTTGTTTCCTAACTGTTGCTCTTGTTTTGCTGAATAACTAATATTTTCTGCATTCCTACATAACTAAAAACTGAACATCAACATCATCACTAACACATGAACGATTCTGGAGAAAAGAAAAGCCCAACTGCGTAATAATAATAATAAGCGTCTCACACGCATTCACCGTCACAAAACCGAAAAGCATAAACAACGAATAAACAAATAGGTTTTGGGGGAAAGGGGACGCACAAGTTGAATATTTAGTTATTAAGTAATTTGTGACCCGAACTATATTGAAAAAAAGACCAAATTCGTAAAAATATCCAATTACGTCATAAATATTCCAGTATTTCCAGGCATATTCAAATGAACTAAATTTTACGATTTTGTAGTCTCAATGTAGGCTCACCCCAAGTGTGGGCAAAATTAAAACAGAATTGTCATTTTGACTTTAATGACTTGTGTGTTATCTTTTATGACTTTTTTAAGATATATATTTAAATTTTTCAAATGTCAGTGTGAAATTCACCTCGCTATTTTGGCGGGCTCTAAAATTTTTGTTTACTTTTCTCACACGTATTCACCGACACGGAACTCAAAACAACAACAACAAATAAACAAATGGGTTTTGGGGGGAAAGGGACGCTTAAGTTGAATATCTAGTTATTAAGTAATTTGTGGTATTAGATATTTAACCAGCGTTCCTCTTGTCCTCCAACGCCCATTTGTTAATGTTCTTTTAATAAGGCTTTTTTATAAAGATTTCTTACAAAACTTTTTTATAAAGCTTTCATTGTCAGTGAATTCACGTAACAAGATGCAACAACAATTTGCCTTAAGCCGCGGTGTCACAAGGAACAGGAACAGGAACAGAAACAGAATCCCATACGTTAGCAACTGAAAGCTAAATTCGCTGAATGCTTTTTGCGTTGCTAATGTATGAAATTCTGTTTCTGTTCCTGTTCCTTGTGACAACGCGGCTTAAGAACAGAAACAGAAGCAGAATTTCATACATTAGCAACGCAAAAAGCATTCAGCGAATTTAGCTTTCAGTTGCTAACGTATGGGATTCTGTTTCTGTTCCTGTTTTACGTTGCTTGTGACAACACGGCCCAACGAGCACTAAGCCGCGATTAATATAAATTTTTATTAAATCCTCTACAAATCACTTGATTATATAAATAAATAAATCCTCTTATAAATCCCATTCACCCTATTGACAAACCTATTTTCTGCACCTTTGTAACAGTTTCAGAATCAAAAAAAGAAACTTAAACTGTCCCTTACGATAGATCTGTCAAAAATACAGTTTCCATTCGTCAATAGAAAAAAAACAAAACCAGCTATTTACAAAAATTCTTCACTTTCATTACGCAACTTTTCTGTCATATGTTGACCCAACTATACGCCATAATCAGTTGTATTGGATGCCAGTTGACAAGTATTCAGTAGAAAAAATGCATCCATGCAGTCCTTCCCAGCCAGGTGATTTTAATTTTCATACATCGAAAAAAAAGGAAAGCGGTGAAATTTTAGCTCGCTGAAGCGATATGCAAGCGATGAGCAGTTAAGTAATTTTTCTGTATTCGTTTCAGCTTGCTTAAGTGACAGCCGCGTTGTCACAAGGAACAGGAACAGAATTTCATACATTAGCAACGCAAAAAGCATTCCGCGAATTTAGCTTTCAGTTGCTAATGTATGAAATTCTGTTTCTGTTCCTGTTTTACGTTGCCTGTGACAACGCGGCTTTAGATGGTTGTATAATCAGTTGAGTAGTTTCACGTATCGCGATCTTTCAGCTTGCCTATACCATGTTTCCACCGGAAACTAATCCACGATTAACATAAACCCACAATTAATCTCCCTTAAATGTCGAGATTTACCATAAAGATTTGAATCC
Organism: Neoascia interrupta; assembly: GCA_947623515.1. Taxonomy (NCBI): domain Eukaryota; kingdom Metazoa; phylum Arthropoda; class Insecta; order Diptera; family Syrphidae; genus Neoascia; species Neoascia interrupta. Next base: position 43,659,133 of record OX392462.1, on the reverse strand, counting down.
GCTAGGGAAGTGATTTTAAAAAAATCTCCCCATAAATCTTATTCCTCAAACCACTTTTAACCCTTTTCGCACACCTTTTTACAGTTTCAAAATCAAAAAAGGAAGCTGTTTTTCCTTATTTTTATTCGTCCCCCGCTAATGCTCGTTTTATTGCCGGTTGAAACATAGTAACAGAGGAAAAAAGACAATGGCAGAGCATTTTATTAAAAATTATAATACACTCATACCTCGCTATACGGCCTCTCTTCATACGGCCTTTCGCTATAGCAGCCTCTCTTTTTTATGACCTTGTTTCGTTTAACGTCTAAAATGTTTCGTTACAACGGCCAAAAAAAAATCCAACGATTCATTTAGACGCTACGCATACATAATCTTCAACGTTAAAACTTGCCCAAAGATTTCAGAACTGTACCTATTAAGTATTTTTTTTGTCGCGACAGATGTCTCCCCTACAAAAAAAAAAAAGATAGCAAACGAATTGCAACGGTTCGCTCGAACATTTTTTTCTGTAAAAAGCGCATCGGTATGACAGGTTTGAATTTCCCCGACACATTCTTCCGATTTTTGTTGACTGAGTTGAAAAATGGACGAAACATATTTAATTTTTTTGTAATGTTTTATTAAAATTGTTATCTATTAAGGATTTGGAACCAATCTAATGGACTTTGTATAGGTTTGTATGAAACTCGATGATTCGTTATGCGGCATTTTGCTTAACGGCCTTGTTTTGTGGAACGTATCTAGGCCGTTAAACGAGGTATTAGTGTACTGTTAATATAATGTTTGGACTGGCAACGCTTGAAATAATAAGCTATTATTATAATATTTGTAGAATTGTAAATTGTAAAAATTTTTCACTTGTCAATATTATAAAACAATAAAAGTCTTACAACTGATTTTAATGGCCTCTACACACCCAACCCAAAACTGTGTTTTCGTGAAAAGATGCGAATACTTCTTCAAAAACATGAGTTTTCCCATACATTTTTGTAAATTTTCTATTTTTTTTAATTTTGAACTGGGGTTCAAAATTATTGTGAAAGTCACAAAAATCAAATTGCCCTGAGAATTTTAAATTAAATTTGCAATGAATGTCTTTTTTGTCTCAACTTTGAATGTAAATACATATCTGCGAAACCAAATGTCCCATCTGAAATCAGGTTGTAAATTAAGGTCGTCGTAAGATTCTCGGTATGTTTCCACCTTTTATGGATCTTTTATGGATATGTTCCCAGCTTTTATGCACCTTTAAAAATAAATAAAGGGGTAAAACTTGAAAACTAGTGAACAAATGAAAAAAGAAAACAGCTAATCAAGTTTTCGAAAACTTTTTGCCCAAAAATCAGTTTTTGATTCAGTGTGAAGAGCATAGGTATAATTACAATTAACAATCTTTCAAAACCTAAAAATGAACGTATTATCTTGTTTTTGAGTCTTTGGATTTTGAACACATCCGCTGTGCTAAAACTGTACAATCAGCTCCAAGCCGCAAGCTGGCGGCCATATTTGTTGTTTTGCTCTTGCCTTTGTGCGGTTTCGTAGAAATTTTTAACCGGGAAAAGTGGAAAAATTTTGCCAACGTTTTAGTCCGGGGGAATTTCTTCAAAAATAATCGAAAAACATCCACAATTTCACAATTCTCCATCCGATTTCGATAACTCCCTTCGGCGCCCCAAATAAAACATTTCAAGTTGCATTAGCTATTTTGACCTGGTTTCCAGAACACCACAAAGTGCTTCAGAAAAACGAAAACTCGTCCATTCCTTGAAATCTCACCCAGACCAAAAGGCGACCATTTTGAGTGCATCGATTTCTTCTTTTTTCGTGTTTCGTACGTGGATATTTTCTTTGGCGTGTTTTTTTTTCGCATAGCGCCCCCATTTACACAGCCTTAGCGCGACGTCGCACAGAAGATAACTTGGAAGTATATAGTATACGAGAGCCTGTATCTGTGTACAACAAAAGCACAAGAAATGGCAGACGAAGACCTATCACTGAACGAAGATCAGCTTCTGGATAACTTGGATGATGCCAACGGAGAATCAGAAATTTTGAACGAGGTAAGACGTGTTGTTTGGGGCGTGTGAACTGTGAATACTTTTCCCTGCCGGCAAGCTAAAAAGAAATCTCATTTTGTTTGTGCTTTTTCGTTTGTTCGGTTTGGCCTGATTTACACAGGAGGAATCCAATATGCAAATTGACCCAGAACTGGAAGCAATTAAGGCTCGCGTCAAAGAAATGGAAGAAGAAGCTGAAAAAATTAAGCAAATGCAATCCGAAGTTGATAAGCAAATGGCCGGCTCGAATACTGGCATCGCTACAGTGCCTCTGTCCATCGAAGAGAAACAAGAAATCGATACGCGGTCGGTCTATGTCGGCAACGTCGACTATGGAGCTTCGGCCGAGGAGTTGGAGTCCCACTTCCATGGGTGTGGAACTATTAATCGTGTAACGATATTATGTAATAAGGCCGATGGCCATCCTAAAGGCTTTGCCTACATCGAATTTGGCTCCAAGGAGTTTGTCGAGACTGCACTGGCTATGAACGAAACTCTGTTTCGGGGCAGACAGATCAAGGTAAGGATTTTCTTTTTCTCAAAATTATTTTCTTGGCCTTTTTTCGCAATTTACTTTCGGTCGTGTGTGTATGCATGAGGAATCCGTGCGCGGCTTGGGGGCGGGGTTGCGAAAAATATTCCCAAGCAAACATTTCTTATGTATCTATTCAGAGGGGGGATGCTCTTACTTATGCTTATTTTATTGAACGAAAGTGAGGCTATTGTGGGGGTAATGTTTGGCGTTGTTTGCGTGTATTTAAGCCGGTGTTGATCTTTTTTCGCTGGATAAACTGGTTTCTGGATATGAAAACTATGAAACAATGAAACCAAGTCAAAACCAAAACAAAAGCAAGCGAAATTAAATAGGTTTGGGAAGTTGTCCTTGAGGCGCAGGGTTCAGTTGACAATTGTGTGAGAAACGCAAAGTTATTGATGTACCTCAGTGCAAATTAAATTGGGGTAAGACAATAAAAAAAACCTTTATGTGGTTATGATACGTTTAAGGTACTTTCACAGCCGGCGAACTTGCGAACTGGTGCTTAATTGGACATTGCTCTATCGAATTGCTTAAAACTGAAATTTGTCAAATAGAAAACTAACAAGCATCCTTAATTCTGTAATTTGTCAATCCTTCATTTTCAAAAGCTTTGTAGATGTGAAGATATTTACAATTCGCTTAGTAATTGGCACAAGTCGCTGCAAATTCGTTTTGAAACCAGCGAACTGCGAATATCTTGACAGAACTTATGTAAATTGATTTTATTGAAGAGTCGAGTTATAGATTATTCGATTTTCGTGCTGCGATTTCAACTCTGAAACAATATTTTTAAGTAAAGCCATTTGTTCGCCAGTTCGCTGGTCGCAAGTTCGTTGGCTGTGAAAGCCCTTTTAAAACGACGCGCTTGTTGGCTTTATTAAAGTCCTTTTGTTTAATGCATTTAAACATTAAAAAAAAATTAAAACTTTTTTAGCAGATTTATGGTAACCTACATTCAAACAGTGCGCAGGTAGAAGTAGAAAAAAGCATTTGTACTAAAATTCATTTAATTAAGACCCAGAGGGGGAGAGAATAACAATGATCTTGTCGTCTTATTGTTATCTCCGTCGACTAAGCACACAACATGCTGTGCAATGGCAAAGCTCTGACCGCGGTCAACCAAAAAGCAATCTGAGATAAGCCTAGTTTTGCCACAACCTCCGACAGCAAAATTCTTGCACACTGCGTGTGGTCAATAAATGTATTGCATATTTGCAATTTCAAAGTATAAACGCAGTCGAAGTAGCAAAAACCGATTTGCTGGCCTCTGCAAGTATTGCAATGATGGTTCCAACTATGTCTCGAAAACAGTGAGCCGTGTCTCGGATTTGAACGTGTGCAGTCAGATTTCGAAATATAAATTATATACCAACGAATTTATTTATTCGTAGTAATATATATTACCTACCAACATCTAATCCCGAAAAAAAAAACGAATTAGGTAACTCAGTTAACAGTTTTCATTACAGAGTAAGGGTCTATTTCTACGCGCGATAGAACAGTCACCGTCAACAGTTGAGATAAACCTGAAAAATATTGGGTCTTGCGACAGACAAGAGCCTTTGATAGAATCAAGGTGTTCAAAAACTGTGTCTTCGCTCGTGGAAGGATCTTAACTCAGTTAATTAAAGCCCGATTGCTAATACTATACATAAATATAAGTTTCTCTTAAACCCTTAAATACTTACCGCCTATGTGAAACATTATGATTTTCGGTGGCTCAAAATCAATTTAAGTTCAAAATAGCGTAGCAGTTGTTATGTTTGTTGGGTGGAAAAATATGTTTTGAATTTTTTTTGTATAAAATTTTTATGCAAACTGGCTTTTGGGTATTTTTATACTAAAGCGGGCGTGAAATATATAATCAAAAGTTTTCTCTAAGAGTATAAACGAAAATCAAAAATAAATTTTTCTTTGTTCTACTTTAATATTTACGATCTATTATTTCTGGGGCTTAGCTATGTTGATTTGTTATTATTGTTGTGAATTTTTTTTTATGTGAAACTTAAGGTAAGATTTGACTATGAAGTGGCCTTATAAACTAACGCTGAAATATGACTAAAATTATCCTCCTACGGCGTACATCACCAAAACGTTCTTATGCTCTCTGCTGGGAGTACGGGTGATATACTTTTCATCTGTCTAATTGCCAAAGTTATTACACAGTATGCCAGTTTTATACTTAAATAACTCACAAAGCTTGAAGTTTGTACTTGACGATTAACACAAATTCAAAAAAGAATTCTTTCGAACAACAAGATGGTTTGCAAATTTATTTGATATTTTCTGGATAAAATTCAAATCTAAAAATATGTAACATTTATACATGAACTGAAAACAAATTATGATTTTTTGATATGAACAAATATTCCAATATGAAAATTTCTAGGATGGCATATGGTAGTATTGGGTTTTATGGCGGAATTCTATGTTTGACCTAAGGGTCATATTTTACTGTCAAAACGAATATAGTGCGGAAAATATTGACATATGGTCACATAAAATTATGACAATTACACTGTATGACGACATGTGACAGATATCTGTCAAAAAAGGAATATATATACCCAAATGGCATACAGTCTAATCTTACTTTTAGGATCTAAGTAGAACTTAGCAGTTTATGAAGAGTGTCAGCAAAGGGGCCAAAGTTACCAAAATCGTGGGCTCTCGAAATTATAGACTCACCCAACTGCCAATTCTTATAAAAAAAACGAGAAGAAATTCAAGTTCTTTTTCAAATTCTGCTCAAATGTAAATTTTTACCAAAACTAAACTGGCACTCATAAAAGCTATCGCCTTCGCCTGAACCCTCACAATCATGCATACTGCGTGTGCTTTAGATTTTCTTACTCATATAATCAGTTATAAAATGTTTTGCCGATCCTGAGGGCGTATTTAGAGGTTACTCATATAAATGATAATCTCGGAGGATTTGCGAGACCCTCGTGGAGGTGCGACCGTGAAAAAACGTGTCCGCCCCCTCTATCTCAGCAATGGTGATATTCTTGTACCATTTTGGAAAAAAATAACAGAGTCCATTTTCTAAAATTTGAAAAAAAGTCTGAAAAACAAGATCTGAAATATTACATGGTTTCCGAGATATCTTAAAACCATTTAAAATGAGTCACTTAATTGTAGTGCTAGTAAAATGCGGCATTTGAACTAGCAAAAACTACTTAAGTATCGAGCCATAACGTTAAAAAACTTTAAAAAAAGTTAATGACGTTTTGAAATTTTTAAGATTTGTAAACAAGAAAAAATCTAGATAAAGTTATATGTCACCATGTATATAATATGTACCAGAGGTTTAGATGATAGACCGCAATAATTCGTAGGCTGCATGTACATTCTGTTCATCCTACTATCGTCACCTAAAAAAAAAGACTCGTTCTTTTTCACGGCCCCACCTCCGCGAGGGTCTGACAAGCCCTCCGGAGAGTATCAGTTGTCTTGAAAAACTTCTCAAAGTGTCGTTCGGATTTGGCAAAAAATTGTAGGGTCCCCTGTATGTAAAGAAATAAACGCACACAACATACATTGTTGAAAAGTTTGCCCTGGTTCACCTCGAACTGTTGCGCCACTCTATTTATTTATTTTATGTACACTGTTTTATTTTATGTGCACTACGACTATAGCTCATAGATCTCTAGCCAAACATGTATCCCCTTCACATTTATTGCAAATACGTGATGACGCGGTCATATAATTTCAAGCAATCATTGGTGTTTGAGTATTTAAACCGCCACCGCTTTTGAATCTATTCGTTCAAATCACCCAAAAAACAATCCCTTCTAATATGATAAGACTAAACTTCTTTCCTCTCTTCCAACCGAGGGCAACTTTGTGGGGTGTAAGCGTAATTCGTTTGCGATGTTTCCGGTGGTTCTCATACTTACGGTGTTGTTTACTCCCACCGTTTTAGTTTATAAACATGCAGTGCTTCAGAAAACAATGACTCTAATGACTCAAAACACTCGAGTTTAAAAAATAAGCATACTCGTGGTGAGCGTACACACTTGCACTGCATTTTTTGAAGGTAGATTTTAAGTCGCGAAATCGTGATCGCATGCCGTTCTCTGATATGTACAGAATGTATTTCGAAAAAAAAGTAACAAACCTTAAAATTCTTTCATAATAGAATGTTGGACTTAAAAAAAAAGGTATAACAGTACCAAAAAATTAATCAGAAAATAATTTATGTAATGTTTTAAATCTAAAATTCGGGCAAATAGAAAAGAATAAATTTTTTCTTTATTTTCTATACGACATTATGTACGTTGACAGCTGTGTCTCCATAGAGTTTAAGAAAAGTAGCCAAGCTAGTGCAGGTGGTTGTTATATTGGAAAAAAAGTCTAAGGGTAATTGAAGACGATTTCGATATTGCTGTTTTATGGATTTTTAATTTAAATAATGGTAAGAAGGGCCAAGAAAACGTATGTCCTTCCCTTGATCTCTGAAACGATAATAGGTAATAGTCCATCTCGAAATAAAAAAACACTACAGCGGGTTTAAAATACATAATATATGCGCTTCCGAGATGTGCTTGAAAAGACTTTAAAGTTAAAAAAAAAAAATTAAAAAAAAAAACAATAAACCTTGTATTCATTGTGCTTTGCATGACGTTTATGAAATCAGGAACGGAAACAAGTTATTAGATATTTAGCTTGCATAAGAACTTATCAGTAAGGTAGAGGAAGCATTTCTTATATGCCCTGTTAATGATTATGGTGTTCATTTTTGAGGATACTTCGTTAAAAAAAGAGAAAGATTTCGGATCTCTTTATCTAAGAGGACAGTTAGGTGTAGTAGCAAGGTTCGTTTGGCTGTTACTTCTGCTAAACAGCCAAATGCAACCAAGCAACAGTGAATTTTGATCCCTGAAATTCAAGCCCGCTTTGTCGACAAACAGCACGCAAATAAAGGATGTGCGATTTTTGCTTTAGACTATTTTTCACTATCAAAATTATTATTTTGGTGACTATTTTCACCTTTAGACGTTTTTTTTTGTGAAACCCAAAGCCATTTCTTTTGAACGATCCAAGATAAAGAAGCCAACAGAACTTGTAGTTGGGCACATATAACGGTTGCAAGTCTTGAAACAATGATATAAAATTCGGTTTGCATAAGGCATATTTGCTGTACAGTCGGGGGCAACATTTTAACGAAATTATAATTACAAAGTGGGTGCGAGGTCCTCGATTCGAATTGCCCTGACCGGGGCAATAATGTTTTTTCACGCCCCCACCCTCGCGAGGGCCTGACAAGCCCTCCTAGAATATCGTTTGCCATGAGAGACCTCCCAATTCGCCGTTCGGAATCGGCTTAAAATTGTAAGTCAAAAGCACCTGAAATGCACACAGCATGAACGGTTGTGAGAGATCAGGCGAGGGCTCTACTGAGCTATGAGTGCCAATTAGTTTTAAGTACATTTAAAAAGTAAATGTCAGGCGATGTTTCTTTAGGCCATAATAAACTTTCTACCATCTTTAATCATGTTATGGGTTTTATTTAAACTTTAAGAAAGATAATCTATATGAATCACCCGTCACTAACATTAATTTTTTAAGTAAGCAAATTTATAACTAATAATTTTTCTTTTATTTCATTTAAGGTTATGTCAAAGCGAACAAATCGTCCAGGACTCTCGACCACTAACCGCTTCGCTCGTGGCAGTTTCCGAGGCAGAGGCGCCCGAGTTTCCCGTGCTTGCTGTCACAGTACCTTCCGCGGTGCCAGGCGGCCAATGTAATTTAGGATGTATGAAATAAAATTGTCCTTAAAACTAATTCCATTTTCCATTTTTTCTTAAATTTCGTTTTAGAAGGGGTTACCGTGGCAGGGCAAACTATTACGCACCTTACTGATTATTGCTTTTTCCTTCTTATTTTTAAGGTAAGTGACCGTTTACTTTCTATTTACTTTTTTTTTCGTTCACCTTTATTTTGTCTGCGTACGTAAGCAAAACGTTTAAAGCTATATACATATCATCTGGTGGGGTATCTTAAGCTCATTCGTTTCGACTGATTCATTACAAACATCCCGATAGTAGTATTATTAGTAAAGATTTGCATGCCTAGTTTATATTTTCATGGTAGTGTATTTTACGGTAGAGTTGAAACGAAAGAAGGAGGTGCTATTTCAATAGAAAACGTTTTCATTATCAAAAACTAGGAAGAATAATGTAGGAAGGAATGGCGAGCTCGTTTTATCAATTTACTGGAAATATTTAGGCTCACAAAAACCTTGTATGAGCAAATCCACTGCTTATTAAGGCCAGCAGCTGTTTTTTAGGTCTTAACAAAATCTTAACTGCAAAATTTGAGATGCCAGTGTAAATTAAATAAAATTCCCGTTAGGCTTTTCAATACCTTTTCAAGATTAACGGAAAAATTAAAATTTTTGCAACATTTTTTTTTTCCATACATCGACGTTTTGGTGGGTATTTGTATTATGTTTGCTCACACACATTAGCTTCGAGGATTTAAAGTCAGATGTTGAAAGACACTGCTTTTTTTTTCAAAACATATAACTAACTGACTTTTGAGTCTATAAAGAAAAACACTTATGTATACGAGTAAGCGCTTTTTATCACAAATTAACTGGATCATGCTTAGCTTTTACTTCTATTTTCTTTCATTTTCAAGATACGTTGGTGCCCACCATGTTTGCCCTGCACGGTATGTTGCGTTTTCGTTGTATTTCGTCCTTTACTCAGCTTGTCCATTTTGTTTTTTATGTACTGCTCATTCTGCATTGTTTGTGTGTTACAGAGCCATTCTTCAATATGGTCGAGAAACATAACAAAAAGTAAGGGGGCTAAGAAAAAATCAAATAAAAACTTTCAGCGTGGAGAAAAATTCGAATCCAAGATTACGGTCTAAATTTACAATTTTTTACCCCTTTTATTGAGTTTAACTTGATAAGTGTCAAAAAAAAAAGTCTAAACACAATTCGGATCAACGGAGGTTATTGTTTGAAAATTTTCAGAGGGCAGGCCAAATTATTTCTGAGACCATAAGCTTACCTACTTGTTCGGTAGTGAAAACACATTCATAACCTCTCCTTCGATTTTAAAATCATCATCTTCATCATTTTCTTTGACCGCATATCTTTAGAAGTGTCGCGGAGCGAGGGCGGTTAAATGGTCCTTCCATCGTTCCCGATCCTGCGCCACCAACTCAAGAGACACAGTAGCGATCTCCAGACGGGTCTCGGAGATGTTGTTTACCCCACTACCTGTAAACAACATCCCACTACCTGTTTCTTGGCCTACAGGGCGACAGGGCGCATCTCGGCTAGCATAACAACGTGTCCAAACCATTGAAGAATTAATCTTTCCACTCGGAGAAGTAGCTGCTCAACATTAAGATTCCCACGAATACTGACATTTCTCACTCTATCCCTAAGAGAAGCACCAGCAACGCACCTCAGAAATTTCATTTCGGCAGCTTGTACCCCGATCTAATTCTTTCTGTCATAACCCAAATGTCATGACCCTAGATGAGGATAGGTAGGAACGAACACTCTGAGATCTTTGCTTTCACTCCAAGCCTAGCTTTCCTGATGACCAGCTTGGCCTCTCCTACAGGATAACTCAGTATCACTCCTTCCATCTCTTATGAAAAAGACCCAGAGATACTTAAACTCGTCTACCTGTTTCAATGTGACTATTTATGTGCAGGGTTCACTGCACAAGAGTTCGGGAAAATCTTAAAATTATTTATGTACATTTTCAATCAATTTTTTATGTTCAATGGCAATCTGAAAAAAAAGTTAAATGAATTAAACTTAATCTACACTGGGCTTATGGGTCTATACCCAGGAAGACCTGTACTAAATTTGACAGCCTATGAACTTAGAGAATTACGCTTGGCTTACCTTCAGAGTGCTAAATGTTTTTAAGGCATCGGCATAGCCTTTGTTTGTCTATGACTCTTGCTTTTAAAGAAACTGCAATAGTACTTTACAAAGATCTAAATATCCCAGACGATTAGGGCAATTGTCAACTTATATTCAATGGATAAAATTCCAACTAGATATCGTAGCCATTGTATGACTAACAGTAAAATTAATAATGTTGCTTTACTAGGACGTCCCCTAGTAAAGGGGACGTTTACTAGGGCGTCTTAAATGAAGGGACTTAAATTTAACTAAAAAAAATGATGAAAGAAATCTGAGAAAAAAAGTGCCCACTCGGACACAATCTAGTAAGCAAAAAAAGCTTTAGAGCTCAAAGCAACTGTATTGACCAAGAAAGAGGAAAATCTTGTTTCTGTGAATTCAATGCAATATGTTTTTGTTTTTTCTTAAAACATGTTTACAAAGAAAGTTTGAAATAAAATTAAGGTACAACATGGCTAAATGCCGTCTGCCATTTAAAAGAAAGCAAGCAAAAGTTAAAAGAAAAACGCAAGAGGCATATAAGGAACTTTTAACCATATCCGTCATTTATAAAAGAAAGGCATTCCTCGAGGGAGAAAAAGCTTTTATCAAAAATAATTCTTCTAATCTTTTGAAGTAAAGGACAAAGTGCTACGAGGTGAAAGGTGTCCTTATTCTGATTGAGGTTGCAAAGATTACAAAGAGGGCATGCCGGTGCGATCTATAGTTAAGTTCTAGGATTTGTATGAGAGCTTTGAAAATAAAACAGATGTCGGAGGCATTAAGTCTGTCACAAAAATAGTTATCTCCACTCGATGTATGATTGCGATGGCTATGAACTGATCTCGTGTATCTATTCAGGGACTAATAACAAGCTGATGCTTCGTCGATGACAGATAGGCAGCCATAAAACATGTTGTGACATTCGAGAGAGTTTTTCGCTGTCAGTTGCAATTGACAGTTATGGTAGTGATATGATAGTGAGCTCGACCACATTTGGGTGCAACCAAGAGAATTTTTCGTTGCAAGTTATTGGTAGTTTAACGACTTTGCATATAAACCATACAAGTTCAAAATTTGGCGTTGAACGTGAAAGTCAGAAAATTATTTTGAAGAAGAAAATCTCATCTAGCCTTTGGTGGCTTCGATACCTTTACTGGCAGCTATTGATTACGGCGCACGTCGAAAACCTTAAATTTAGACGATAAGTCAACATATTTGTTTGAGAAGAACTGGCATATACAGTAGCAAATTTAGATTGTACTGGTCTTTGTTTTGAGGTGAGGGCGAAAGTCTAGAAATAAATTTCAGAAGGCCTTCAATATTTTCTTTGTCCAGTATTCGAGGGTTTGCTCCACTACTTATTTGATGGTGATCCAAAAATCATGATTTTTGATGTAAAAGCATTGATTTTCAGGTCTCAAAAATCGTGGCACTGCTTAAGTTAATTGCTAATAAAGCTCAACCAAAAATCTACAGCTTTTTTTTATCTTTGTAATAATATTTCGCCAAACAAAATGTAGTTGACAAAGCAAATATTTGGTCAATGGTTGAGAGACTGGTTCGAAAGGCGCTGAATACATTATTTCTTTACACCCAATTAACAAGCCTGTAATAAAGTGTTTTTAGCAAGCTTAGTACATACGTTTCTCAATTTTCGTGCCGTCTTTGGAAATTACGAAGATTTTTGAAGCAATAGCAAGAAGCTTTTAGGTTAATTTCATAACGGGGAATTTCATTGTAAAGCTCTTAAATATAGCTCAGTATACAGGGGTAGAATGAACTGTGGTGATATGTGATTTTCACATTTTGTGACAGATCAAACAAAATAATCCGTTTGCGTGAGGTGATCACAAAAATATTGTTCTGAATCGTTGCTTTATACAGGCTACATGAATTAAGAACATTCTTTTTTATTTATACATGTGAAAAGTCAGCCTAAGTGTAGGCAAAAAAAAAAAAACAAACTAACCAAAAGTTTAAAAATTGGGGACCAGGTACTTTTAACGGTGATTGATCGTGAGCTTGCACAAGTAAATTGTTATGTTCATAGTCTACGTAGACGAATTTTTGTGATTTGTGAAATCACTTATCACAGACCACCTTTGCCGATCCATTTCATTCTTTTGAAAAGTCTTCGGTGGTTTCATCCGATCAAGGTGATCTTTAAAGGTTGCTAATAGCTTCACCTTTTGAAAAACAGAACCTGTGAGGAGGCATAATTCACTATGCAGACTTTTTTTAATTCTTTGAAAGCGCGATCGACGCCTTTATCGATGATCGGAACACAGTCAAAACGTCACATCATCCACTACTTTCGCGCTTAAATTAAACTAAATTTGACCAATGGCATTGAAAGTTTTGACTTTCATGACAGGGACTGGGATTTGAGAAAACTCCACAAGAAATCCAACAGGTTGGTTTCCGCGTGAGATACCCATGCTTAGAAATCGCTCTTGCAAAATGTGTGTTGTGGCATAGGCAGTGTGGCACGTAGCGCCGCCCTGTTGAACCACATTTTGCCGGTGTCTCCATCATCGTATTAGGGAAAAAACTACTACAATTAACCGGTGACGCTAGCCATTAAACGGATAGCGGGTTCAACGTCGTTTTATAGTCCTATGAGACAGTCGTATTCAAATCTATTCCAAAAAGTTTGTCTAAATGTATTACAATTTTTTGGATCTAGTGTGGATGGTAACCAAATATGAGTAAATTCGACAATTATGCTTGTTAACGAACCCATTCATCCAGAAAAGGTCCTAGGAAGGACGACGTAAAATAAGCCAAAAAGATTTACTCTCATAAAATGTTTAATTCCATCGTTTCTTCCATCGTTTATTTTGATTGTTGGCGATGTTGTCTACTGTTGTGTTTCGTGTTGAATTAATGGAAATTAAATTAATTCTTTCTTTATGTGGCTCCAGATCGGGATTGACAGGCCTTAACCAATACCCGTATCCAGTTAGCCCGGTCTCTAATTCTGTTTCATGCCAGGTCTTTCTTGCTGCATTGAATGAAAAATTCCAAGACTTCGGGCTGGAGAGTTTTTGTACACTTCCCCTCCAGGTCCTCAGGAAAAAAAACATTTGCGCATTTTCTTGACTAGTCTCTGTGGAGCTCGTAAAATCCGTTGTTATGCAGACTACCATGTTTCGTCAACACTAATGGAACAAAGCATTCTATGAAGAACGCTTCTGTCGAACTGGGCAAGGATATCTTCTTTCTTATCAGATAGTGTCCACATTTTGATCGACGTCGTATAGAATGACTGAAAAGATGGTTGCACTATAGTTGCACTCTTTTTAAATTTTTTTTTGCCTATAAATAAACAACGCCCAAATACACATATTAAAATTAAAAATTCCAACAAATTGCACTTGGACCTTAGGTTAACATCTGCCATTATTTGCCTGGAGCTGTTAAATTTCTGAAAGATAAGATTTAAATTATAAAATAAGAAAATTGAACAAAAGGAAAAAGACAACTTGTCAGGGGTCTGTTAATTGAGTGTTAAGTGGATTAACATCAAAAGACGAACAACGAATATTTTGGCTGAAACACAAGCTAAAATAAGACCTTCCACTCAGAGTGGATTAAGAAATCGACTTGATTTAAGTGCTCTTAATGCGCAAACTACTATGTTAGACTATTTCACAAAGTCTCTTTCATGTGTTAAAAACTGTTCCTATGGAAAAATTGGTCACCTCACAGGTCCAAGAATCTTCAGTAAATTTATATGTCGAAAAAGAGTTCAAGGAAGAATTATCAGAATTATGAATTATTTCTATTAAAAAAGAAGTACCTCTAGCCTTTCACCTCTCTCAAAGGAGTAAATATCCAAAACGTCTTCGTAAAATTTGGCATGACTCAGCTTTCCTGATTTAAAGAAAACAGAAAATCGTGTTTTTCTGAAGGCCTTGAGGTCAGGCTTCTTTGTAATTAGGACAGCAATGTAACTTTTTTAATCTGTTGAGGCAGGTATTGGTTAAATGCACATCATTCTCCAACAATCATTCATCGAAACTAAGCGGTTAGAAATCTTCCATTCGAATCATCAATCTTACGTGCACCTAAATTTAAAGCTAAGCAAATAAAAACAAATTCTTAAAACAAAATTCTTGACCTTTTTTGTAAACAGCCAATTAATGGTGTTCTGTTGTCTTGTTTAACTTTTCAGAAGATCACAATCTCTGATTTTTATTAATATGAAGGAAACAGACTTTAGGTGAAATATAAATTTAATCCTTTGTATTTTTATAAAGCACCAAACGCCTTTGTTGCTTTTGTTTGAAAAGCAGTGAACCTTCTTTGTTGCATTTTTACGTTAAACAAACGTTTTTGGTTTTGTTTTGTTTTTCCTTTTTTTTTTGTTCAGAGTGTGCCACCATCTATGCCAGTTCTCTCAATTAGTTTTTTAATCAATAGTTCAAATTGATTTAATTTTCAATCTTTTTAATCAGTTAAACACATTTTTTTCGCTTTTAATCATGTTGTTTAAAAAAAACACACACATTTGACAACTATTAAAAATTCACAATCACAAAATTCCGCTTGCATGTTAGTTACTAAGATCTTACACTTTTAATTTTAACAAAATCAATTTATTTCAGATTTTTATTGAAAGAAATATATATAAAGTTCAAAAAACATTATATGTCTTCTTAATTAATAAAAAAAGACTAAAAATAATAAAAACAAAACAACAAAAAGAAAGAAAATAAGAAGAAGAAGAAAAAAGGAAACCTTTCCCAAAAAAAGAAGAAAAAAATAGAGAGGAAAAGAACCTAAAAAAATAAATACATAAAATGTATGCAAATGTCTAACGAGCGCTTATAATTTCAACTATAATGTTTTTTGAATGGTCGGACTAAAAAATAAATTAAAAAAAGATAATATAAGAAATAAGAAGAAAAAAGACAAAAGAAGAAATCTAAGAAAAATAAAAAGAAAAAAAATTATTATATAAAAGAAGGATGAATGAAAAAAATGGTGGAACAAAAAAGGAGACGATAAAAAATGATAAAAACAAAAAAATATAATGAACAAAAGAAGCAAAAAAAATCAACACAAACGCAAAACAAGGAAAAATCAGAAAAAAATCATATTTAAACATAAATAATAATTATATATAAAAATAAAACGATAAAAAGTATACTGATGAAAATGAAGAAATAATAAATATTATTCAACAAACTTTTGCTGTTTTATTTCGTAAACGTAAAATATAACTTTGTTTATAACAATAAAATTTAATTTTGTTTTGTATAAAACGCTATAATTTTTGTTATTATATCGATAACAGCCGGTGGAAGTTGAGTCGAAAGGGTAAGCATGTATATTTGTCTTTTGTAAGTATAAGAGTATGTGATTATATTATTATTGTTGTGCTGGAAATACATTCAATTATAAACCGGAGAAAGCCGCAACAGCTAAGACTCTTAGCTTAAAGTGTAAGTAATATTTTTTAAGGAAATTAAACTCAAATTTATTAGTGATTCATCGTTCTTTGCAAAACAAACAAAACTTAAGAAAATGGCACCTCAGAAGAGCCATTGCCTATCCTCTCTTACGTATCATGCTGTGTGCGTTATTACACACATGAAGTCTTTGCAAAACGTTTCTTCCAGTTTGTGCTCCCAGAAAGTGCTCTCCTTAATTTTTTTAAACATGGCTTGCAGTTCTTAAATTTTCATCTGTCAATTAATGTCATTTCCACACAGTTTTGTTAACTCGTCTACAAGTCTATTTATCACTTAGTGCCTGTTTTCATTTGGTTGATCCTATCCTAACCCAAATTTTATTTCTCAAAATAAAACGGAAATTGAACGGTGGCCACCACACTGGCGCTTCCCCTCACCATAGTAATTCTGACACATCAGGTTAGGAGCAACCAAATGAAAACAGGCACTTAGTTGCTGCGGTTTGGAAATGTAAGTACATAATTATAAGCTATTATTGTAGTTTTAATTGCATGATTCATTAATTTAAGGTCTCAAGCAATCAAACACCAAATCACTGAGATCATAAACTTACGGGATCGCAAAATGAAAAATGTGATGATTAACTTAAGCCGCATACACACATCAAAATCTCGTCAAGCATACGAGATTGTGTTTGTTAATTTTCTTTTTACGCACATCAAGCTTGAGTAATAATTCATATATTTTTATTTTATTTTATTTTAAGTAAGCATTCATATCATTTTAAATTTCTTCTCAATTTTTTCACAAATAAACCCCGCTCCGTTCAGTCAATCACGAATAAACCCTTATCAAGCATAGACACTTGATTGAAGAAAAATCAAAACATTTCGATTTCGATTCAAGCATGCACACAACGTATATGTGTTTCGTTTTCACTCATACACTCTCGCATGCTGCATGCGATTTTGATGTGTGTATTTTCGGGATTTTGTTTAATCCCGAAAACAAAAAACAAATCCAGAGTTAACCCAACAATCAGTTTTTCAGTGCAGAGTTAATTCACCAAATTTGGCGAGTTGAGCCGAGATTAATCCCGCATCAATATTCACTGAAAAATTCATATCTGGTGTTAGTCTCAGTTTAACTCAGAAATTCGGATGATCTCCCACTGAAACACTGGCCCTTAGAGACGGTGATGGCATGGCAGCAACCTAAGAATAAAATTATGTAACTGTTAATATGTATCTGCTCGTTTCATATATTGTTTTTGTTTTTTTATATTAGAACGGAAAACTCACGCTGTTCCGTCAAGGTCGGCAAAGACCTCACCGACCCCTTTGATGTCAAAAAAGGATTTAGACAAGGCGACGCGCTGTCATGCGACTTCTTTAACATCATACTTGAGAGAATTGTACAGAACTCTCGCGCCAACACCAGAGGTACAATCTTTCAAAAGTCCGTTCAACTACTCGCATACGCAGACGACATTGACATAATCGGTAGAACAAAGCGTGATGTCAGTGAAGCTTCGTGAGTATTGGGACGGAAGCGGCGAATATGGGTTTAGCGGTCAATGAGGGCAAAACCAAGTATATGCTGTCATCAAGAAAAGACACCCAACACCGACGTCTTGG
Organism: Neoascia interrupta; assembly: GCA_947623515.1. NCBI lineage: Eukaryota > Metazoa > Arthropoda > Insecta > Diptera > Syrphidae > Neoascia > Neoascia interrupta. Next base: position 43,641,593 of record OX392462.1, on the reverse strand, counting down.
ACAAAACATCACCATCGACAGCTATAATTTTGAGGTAGTTAGGGACTTTGTCTACCTGGGTTCCGCTATCAATTCAGACAATGACACCAGCGCTGAAATCAAACGAAGGATAACTCTTGCCAATCGCTGTTTCTTTGGGCTAAGGAGGCAATTGAGTAGCAAAGCCCTCTCTCGAGCAACTAAAGTGTCCATGTATAAGACCCTCATCATCCCAGTCCTGTTTAACGGTGCAGAAGCATGGACCCTGTCAAAGGCGGATGAAAACACTTTAAGCTGCTTCGAGAAGAAAATTCTTCGGACGATTTACGGTTCCGTCTGCATAGACGGAGAGTGGAGGAGGAGATATAACATCGAACTGTACGGGCTGTACAGCGATACCGACCTAGCCAAAAGAGTCAAAACACAACGTCTACGATGGCTGGGTCATCTAGAGCGGATGGACACCAACGCCCCGGCCCGGAAAATCTTCGAATCCACACCGCAGGGACGGCGCGGTAGAGGAGCACCGAGACTCGGGTGGCGCACGCAAGTGGAAGGGGACCTCAGCCAACTTCGCGTGCGAAACTGGAGACGGCTAGCACGAGACAGAGCTGGCTGGCGAAGCTTGTTGGCTGAGGACCAGGTCCACCCCGGACTGTAGCGCCACCTTAAGTAAGTAAGTAAGTTTTTTATATTAGAAAGTATGTTTCCTATAAACGTGTCTTTATATGAGAACACCTCGGATATAAAAAACAAATTTTGTTTATTTTAGTTGTTTCTTATATCCGCGTTGGGCTACTATCAAAATGCAAAAAAAAAAATCGCCCACAATGCGTAGCACCCTTCGGCCAAACAAAGTTATTATCCGTGAATAAAAAAATGTAAGAATGCTCTTGCTTTTCCTCTTCTTAGCCTATTTAAATCATCTCTATTTTTTGGGTGTGTTTCCGGATGTCTGGAAGGCGGTCATATGCTACACCTGTCTTTAAGAAAGGTACCAAATGCGATATAATTAATAACAGACCAATTGCTAAACTATCCTGTACTCCTAAGCTTTTTGAACAAGTTATTTGTGACAGTTTATGTGGTTTCCCCAAAGCAACATAGCTTTTTAAAGAATAGATCTACAGTCACAAACTTACTTTCCTTTCTAAATAATTGTCGATTGTATATACACTGTCTTTCCAAGGCTTTTGATCTCATTTCGCACGAAGTAATAGTTTTAAACCTTGAAGCTCTTGGATTTCCATCACTATAACATGGATTATATCTTATCTTCAGGCACGGTCATATCAAGTGAAATTTAGGGGACTATTATAGATTCCACATTTGAGACTATGATACGGGGAAGCCACCTGGGTCCTATTCTTTTTGTTCTTGCCTAATGATGTCTTTTCTTGCATCAAATCCAGTGATATTCTCACTTATGCTGACGACATGAAAATTTATAAAACCATAAATTCCTTGAATGATCGTCTTCTTCTCCAGGCACGTCGATAAGTTTATGATATGGTGTGACAAGAATGGTCTTAGTCCTAACCTTTCCAAGTGTCAGGTCTCCGTACGGCCCCGTGTCTCCGTACGGCCCCGTTCAATTATTCCATAAATTCCACATGTCTTCGAACGAGTTCAGGGCTTTTAGGATCTCGGTATTTAACTCTATGCTATTGTTCACAAATCTAACTGCATGTTTCATCATTATCATCATTTTCGATAGCCACTTATCCTTTAAAAGGGTCGCAGATCGAGGGTGGCTAAATAGTCTTTCCATTGTTCTCGGTCCTCCGCCAAGAGACTCCGGCGCAATTCCCAAGCGGAACTCAGAGAGGTTCTTTACCTGACCCCCCACCACCTGTTTCTTGGCCTACCGGGGGGGGGGCGACGCGCTCGCATCTTGGCTAGCATGACCTGTCTAGGAAGTCTGTCAGGGGGCATGCGAACAACGTTCGAGTCGATCGCTCAACTCGGAGAAGTAGCTGCTCAACATTAAGACTCCCACGAATTTCATGACCCTAGATGAGGGTCGGAACGAACACTGAAATAAAAACTGAGATCTTTGCTTTCACTCCAAGCTCAGCTTTCCTGATGACCGGCCGGCGCAGTTCTTTTACTATTGCTCCAGCTTGGCCAATTCTACAGGACAACTCAGTATGACTCCTCCCATCTTTCGTGAAAAAGACCCCGAGATACTTAAAATTCTCCACCTGCTTTAATGGAACTCCATTTATATGCAGGGTACACTGCACAGGAGTTCGGGAAACAACCATCACTTCCGATTTGTTCACGTTTACTTTCATCCCAGCATCACCACAGACGGCTGCAAACCTATCCAGTGCTCGTTGAAGTTCCTCCTTGGATGATGCAAGGATGGCCAAATCATCTGCGAAAAGCAGATGGCTCATCTTGATGCAGCCAATTCGAAACATTGCTCGCCAGGACTGCACTTCACCATCCAGTCCATATGCTATGAAAAGGAGCGGCGACAGAACACAGCCCTAACGAAGTCCAACGCGCACATCAGAAGGACGGGATTTGATGGCATTTATCCGTACACAGCTTCTGCAGTTTCTATACAAAGACTGGATGGCTCTCAGAAGAGGCCCACTCAGCGCTAGTCCAGCAAAACTCTCCACAGTGTATCCCGAGGGACTCGGTCATACGCCTTCTCCATATCTACAAAACACGCATAGACCGGTTTGGCATATTCCCAGGCTTTCTCAAGAATAACCTTCAGAGTAAAAAGCTGGTCGGTTGTGCCTCTGCCAGGCGGAAAGCCGCACTGTTCTTCCCGTAACAAAGGCTCAATTACAGCACTGGAACGCGTTTCCAACACCTTCGCGAATACTTTTCCCGGAAGACTCAAGAGAGATATGCCCCTATAGTTGGCGCAATCTCTCCTGTTCCCTTTTTTGAAAATGGGCTTATTAACTCCCGTTTGCCAATCGCTAGGTGCCTTCTCGCTATCCCAGGCCACCTTAATGACACGTGTTAGCCATTTAACACCCTCTTCACCCATTGCCTTGAGCATTTCTGGCATTTCATCAACTCCAGCAGACTTGCCAACTTTTAGCGATTTAATCGCTTTAGTGACTTCGTCTACTGTGGGACTATTCTCTGCCCTCATCTCGTCTGCAGTGGGAATGCCATCTTCAGTGCCCTGTTGGGGGTTGAGCAACTCCGTAAAGTGCTCTCTCCATCAGCGCAAGACATCGCTCTCAGTTGAAAGAAGTGTACCGTCCTTGGATTTCACCCCTTGAATGATATTCAACTTCCTTCCTCTGAGCCGGCGAATGGTCTGCCAAAAAATCTTGTTTGCAGATTTGTAATCGTGCTCCAACTTCTCGCCGAACTTTTTCCATGACTGTTCCTTGGCTGTTCTGACTGCCAGATTGGAAGTCCTTTGCGCCTCATTGTACCGGGCTCGAGAAGTTGAGTTTCTACATTGGATTCACGCAATGCAGGCTCTCTTCTTCTCTCTGACGGCTTCTTGAACTCCAGGCGTTTTAAACTAAGCAGTTCTTTTCTCACCACCAGCCGCTACCCCAAGCCGCTTCACTCAACAAACATTTCCTGCAGAGGCAATGACTTTCGATAAAAACAGCTGCCATTCCTCCTCTACATTCAAAAGGTCAGTTGGAATTTGTTCAAACTTTTCCGTAACATGCTGCGCAAAGCGCTCTCTGAAATCAGAGTCAGCATCCTGCAACCTTTCCCACCGTATGCGGGTCACCAGTCTTGTTTTTCGCCTGGGTGGCAAAGGAATATTGTCACTGAAAAACAATTTACATAGCACCAAGTGCTGATCAGTTGACAACTCAGCTCCCCTGAAAACTCGAAGATTACAAATCATTCTTGAACACACGATGGTGCAACAAAGAAATCAATCAGTGACCTCTGATTTAAACTGTGCTTGTATGTGTATTTGTGAATTCCTGTGTGGGAAAAAGGTGTCCCTGATAGACAAGCCATATGCACAGCAAAAGTCCAACAACTTCCCTCCGTTCCTGTTTTGATCCGGGTCACCGTGCCTCCCGATCACACTCCTCCAAGTACTGTCGTCCGTACCCACATGTGCATTGAAGTCACCCATCAGGAGAAAGAAGTCCATTTCTGCCACTCTGCCCAGGGCAGCATCAACTTCGTATAAGTATTTATTTTCAAATCTAATGGAAAGGCAAATTAAAGCATCCAATTGGGCAACCGGGGCTACCAATGCGACACAGCGACACCGACCTATCGAGAAGATTCAAAATGCAACGGTTGCTAAGGCTGGGCCATCGCCCTGGCCCGTAAAAATCTTCGAATCCATCCCGCAGGGACGCACCGTGATTCAGGAGGTGCACGCAAGTGGAAGGGGGACCTTAGCCTAACTGCGTGCATAACTGGAGACGGCTATCAGGAGACAGAGTTGGCTGGCGAAGCTTGTTGGCTGAGGCCCAGGTCCACCCCGGACTGTAGCGCCACCTTAAATTAAAGTAAATAAAACCTTACCAATGCTGGAAACTACCAGTTTCATTGTTCGAATAAGTTTTTTTCATATTTTTAGATTTCATCAGATTTTTTTTAGCGAAATTTCTTTCTGTTCGAGGAACCTAATGTCTCAAGTTTTCCCTTTTTGCATATCGTCCACTAATAAGCTGTCTGTATCCAAGTATGAGCGTTTCACACAAAGTTCTAATAAAGTTCAACTTTCAACAATTCTTGCATTAAAACAACAATCAATTATGTCGCCACTGTTCGTACTTCGCACACCGTAGTTATTTAATGTATATTATGAAATGTATATGAATAATGTTGTCATGGTTTGTTTAGTTTAGTTCTTGATGCTATCTTGAACTAGCTCCAAGTTTTTACCAATAAAACACTTAAAGCCACGATAAACCCATGTGCAAGAGTCACTTTTCTTTTCATTATTGTCGACACATTTTTCGATTTCAGCCTTAACTTCATCCTTGTGGCGATATTGTTGTCCCAGTTGCTTGACAAGATTATCCACCAAGAAACCATTTTCCGCGTTAAAAAGTCCAAACTTGTCGAAAATACACTCAATATAGCAGCGGGTTGACTCCTCGTCGGGGAAATCAAATTTCTTGTACTTCTCTAGAAGTTCAGCGGTCACGTTTCTTGATTCGGCGCATTCCTTACGAAACTTTATGAGGTCTTCTTTTGTTTTCACCGTGAACTCATTTGCCGTTATCTTAACAAAAGAGAATATACTTGGATAAAGATTGCAAATGTATTTAAGGGATCTTGTAATCTTCTATGAGATCTTGTAAGCTTACCACGGCTATGATGGCCAGTACGATGCACGCAACGTACTTCATGATGATATTATGTTGGAAGCTCTCAACAGCCAACTGGTTGTGCAACGCTGATACGGCTCCATTTTATAGACGACTTTTTCAATTAATAAATCCCATCATCAATTTAATCTGCAGGCTCTTTTGTTGATCGCTTAACAGGTCAACTCGCATGTACAGTGTCTGAAACTCATATTCGCACACCCGTCTAAAATCAGATATTTTTTGAAGAATAGCTAAATACAGTCGAATTCAAACTCGAAATTGTTTTTATTTTATTTTAACTGTATTTTAAAAGGCATGAAAATGATATACGAATAAAAAAAAGTATTAATAATTACTAATATTTAAATAAGTTAATCAATGCATAAACAAAAATGTGATCAAATTTGAGTTCTTAATGTTTGGCTTTTTTGGCATATCATTTCATTTTTTTAACGAATGACATGTTTAAGACTCTTTTTTTTTATAATTTACTCCCGCTCAAGGGTTTATAGCTACCCTTATGATGAGTTAACGAGAGGAGAGGTACTGGTGCATTTTGATTTTGAATTGCTGTGGACTGTAATGAGGAGGAAAGACCCCGCGTGGAAGACTATTCCACATCCGCGTTGTTCTGCTAAAGAAGGAATTCCAGTACAATTCAGTACGACCAAAGCTTGGCTCAAGGGTGAATTCATGAGCAATAGTTCTAGCACGTGTGTTGCGGTTGAATTCCTTCAGAGGTGGAATACAGCGATTTCGCTAGAACAGTCCTTATAAAAGAAACGATAAGACAGTGAGACACGAAACATTACGACGATGATCTGAGGGGTCAAGTAACCTCGCTATGTTAGGGTCCCCTATAAGTTTAATCGCTCTCTTCTGAATCCTGTCAAGAAGGTGCAGAGAGGTCTTTGATGCACCCGCCCAAACGTGGGAGTTGTATTCCATTTTGGGGCGTGTAAGCGCTTTGTATATTATTGCTAGATCTAATGGTGTGAAATATTTCTTGCACCGCTTCAAGAATCCAAGGCATTTCGAAGCACTATTGGCAACATCAATTATGTGGTCACTTCAACGTAGGTTGTCGTTTGACATTGATTCAACAATTTTTAGTGATTTTAGGCAAGATTTTACACAATTTTTGCATAGGCTTATTTTTAAGGTCGTTTGTGTTACATTCCTTTTTCTTTTGTCAAGTTATATACTTTTATACCATATTCTCTCTAGGACTTAAGCTCCAACCACAACAGACTTAAATTAACCTTGTGTCAAAATACATCGAAAATCCCATTTATGTTGTGCCAAATGCTTACGGTGCCCATAATAGACTTCAGTAAACGTCTTGGAAATCGCATGAAATTTGTGTGCATCTACGCAGCTGTCAAATGTCCGTGCTGAATCTCTCACTTGAGTGGTACTTAACTTGAGAGAGCAAAAGTTAACGAAGACCTAACGAAACCGAGCAAAAAGCTAATATGGTCGTGGCATACGATTTGCATGTAATGGGACATCTATGAAAGCTGACTTAAGCTCACATAAGTCCATTTTAGTTAGGTCTTTATACCCGGAGATTGTGGAGTTGTTGCCACCACATTCCGAAAGTAACGAGTTGGTTAAAAGACCTTACTACTTCAAGTCCTTATCTTGGTGAAACACCAACTTTTAAGGCTAATTGAACACCACTTATTGCAAGACGTGCCCTTAGTATATTGATGTAATCCTTGTGGTTCAGTAATTCTTTTAGACCTACTGCTACAGCGAAGAGATGTGGTGCCGTGAGATCCATTAAAAAGATCTTCAAATATTTCGCATATTTATAAGTAAGAGTTTGCGAATATTTTACGATTATTTGAGAGTATGGCTCACAAATATGATTCTGAGACTCTGTACGTAATCCAAATGTTAAGTGAATTGTCACTTGACCATACTCAATCTATCTTTGTCATTTTCTAGCTAAATAACTTCTGAAAACTTCTTATTTTGTTTCTATTTAACAGCGCAGCGCTTGAAAGATGGAGCCATGGAACTTCCCCAACTCCTACACAGAGAGGAAAAGAGATCTGCCCTTGGACAAAGTTTATAAAATAGAGACATTAGACGCCGCGGCGATGCCCTTTTATGTTTCTGGAAAAAAACAAGTGGCGCATGCTTGCATACATGATCTAGTTTTAAACTATCCTAAAAATAATGTTCATTAAAAAAAATAATTAATTTTTTTAAACTTAAATTTGTAAAAAAACAATAAAAAATTATTTGATACAAAAAAAATATTTAGTGCAAGCTAATCTTTTAAGTATGGTAAGCTGTTAGGTAAGCTCTGATATAATTAATTGATTCAAGACTTGAGAAATAAAACCATCAAAGCGGCAAACAAAAAGTCTAAGTTAAGCGATGACAAACACAATTTTTGTTGAAGTTATTGGATTAACTTAAGAAATCTTTCGACGACTGGCGGGTGGCCATTTTGCAAAGAATCGGGTTGTTTTATATGTCGGTGTAAAGGCTGAATTGTGGAGTACTTTTTCCATGCAAAATTGGACAACACAGAGTAGTCCTTCAATTTTAAATAAACGTTTTAAAAGAATAAATTAACATTTTATCTGATTGTATAGCCGTGGCCCCAGTTTACTGCAAGGTCATTAATCCTCATACAATTTCCTTTATTTTGCCATCTCAATCACTAAAATTCATTGGAAAACAACGAAGTTACACAGAAAAAACCAAGTGCCAAGTTCCGCAGGTATACCTTCTACTTTCTGAGGATTTCTGGTGGCCTGGTATTTCACGCGGTTTTTATTCAAATTATTGGATTTACTTGAGAAATCTTTCGACGACTTCTGCGCGGCAATTTCGCAAGGCATCGGGATGTTTTAGATGTCGTTGTAAAGGTTGAATTGTAGAGTACATTTCTCATTTACAGTTCGACAGCGCAGGGTGGTCCCTTAATTTCAAACAATCGCTTAATTAAATAAACTGATTTTTTTTACTGATTGTATAGCCTTTATTTTGGCATCTCAATCACTAAAATTCATTGGAAAACAACGAAGTTACACAGCGAAAAGCAAATGCAAAGTTCCGCAGGTATACCTACTACTTTTTGGGGATTTCCGGTGGCCTGGTATTTCACGCGATTTTTGCTCAAATTACTGGATTTACTTGAGAAATTTTTCAGCGACTGCTGCGCGGGCATTTCGCAGCGCGTCGGAATGTTGTATGTGTCGTTGTAAAGGTTGAATTATAGAGTATATTTTTCATGTAAAATTGGACCACACAGGGTGGTACTTCAATTTCAAATAAATGTTTAAAAAAAAAACAAATTGTTTTATTTTAAGTGACTGTACAGCCGTGGCTCAAGTCTATTACAACACTAATAATCCTCATACAATCACCTTAAATTTGACACCTCAGTCATTAAAATCCATTGGAAAGCAACGAAGTTACACAGTAAAAAGCAAATGCAAAATTCCGCAGGTATACCTCCTACTTTCTGAGGACTTCTGGTGGCCTGGTATTTCACGCGATTTTAAGTGACTGTACAGCCGTGGCTCAAGTCTACCACAACGCTATTAATCCTCATACAATCACCTTAAATTTGACACCGCAATCATTTATTTCCATTGGAAAACAACGAAGTTACACAGAAAAAACCAAGTGCCAAGTTCCGCAGTTCAATTATGGAGTACATTTTTCATGCAAAATTGGACAACACAGGGTGGTACTTCAATTTCAAATAAATGTTTAAAAAAAAAAACAAATTGTTTTATTTTAAGTGATTGTACAGCCGTGGCTCAAGTCTACCACAACGCTATTAGTCCTCATACAATCACCTTAAATTTGACACCTCAATCATTTATTTCCATTGGAAAACAACGAAGTTACACAGTAAAAAGCAAATGCAAAATTCCGCAGGTATACCTCCTACTTTCTGAGGGTTTCTGGTGGCCTGGTATTTTACGCGATTTTTATTCAAATTATTGGATTTACTTGAGAAATCTTTCGACGACTCCTGCGCGGAAATATCGCAAGGCATCGGGATGTTTTAGATGTCGTTGTAAAGGTTGAATTGTAGAGTACATTTCTCATTTACAGTTCGACAGCGCAGGGTGGTCCCTTAATTTCAAACAATCGCTTAATTAAATAAACTGATTTTTTTTACTGATTGTATAGCCTTTATTTTGGCATCTCAATCACTAAAATTCATTGGAAAACAACGAAGTTACACAGCGAAAAGCAAATGCAAAGTTCCGCAGGTATACCTACTACTTTTTGGGGATTTCCGGTGGCCTGGTATTTCACGCGATTTTTGCTCAAATTACTGGATTTACTTGAGAAATTTTTCAGCGACTGCTGCGCGGGCATTTCGCAGCGCGTCGGAATGTTGTATGTGTCGTTGTAAAGGTTGAATTATAGAGTATATTTTTCATGTAAAATTGGACCACACAGGGTGGTACTTCAATTTCAAATAAATGTTTAAAAAAAAACAAATTGTTTTATTTTAAGTGACTGTACAGCCGTGGCTCAAGTCTATTACAACACTAATAATCCTCATACAATCACCTTAAATTTGACACCTCAGTCATTAAAATCCATTGGAAAGCAACGAAGTTACACAGTAAAAAGCAAATGCAAAATTCCGCAGGTATACCTCCTACTTTCTGAGGACTTCTGGTGGCCTGGTATTTCACGCGATTTTAAGTGACTGTACAGCCGTGGCTCAAGTCTACCACAACGCTATTAATCCTCATACAATCACCTTAAATTTGACACCGCAATCATTTATTTCCATTGGAAAACAACGAAGTTACACAGAAAAAACCAAGTGCCAAGTTCCGCAGTTCAATTATGGAGTACATTTTTCATGCAAAATTGGACAACACAGGGTGGCACTTCAATTTCAAATAAATGTTTAAAAAAAAAACAAATTGTTTTATTTTAAGTGACTGTACAGCCGTGGCTCAAGTCTACCACAACGCTATTAGTCCTCATACAATCACCTTAAATTTGACACCTCAATCATTTATTTCCATTGGAAAACAACGAAGTTACACAGTAAAAAGCAAATGCAAAATTCCGCAGGTATACCTCCTACTTTCTGAGGGTTTCTGGTGGCCTGGTATTTTACGCGATTTTTATTCAAATTATTGGATTTACTTGAGAAATCTTTCGACGACTCCTGCGCGGAAATATCGCAAGGCATTGGGATGTTTTAGATGTCGTTGTAAAGGTTGAATTGTAGAGTACATTTCTCATTTACAGTTCGACAGCACAGGGTGGTCCCTTAATTTAAAATAATCGTTTAATTAAATAAACTGATTTTTTTTTACTGATTGTATAGCCGTGGCCCAAGTCTACTTCAACGTCATTAATCCTCATACAATCACCTTTATTTTGGCATCTCAATCACTAAAATCCATTGGAAAACAACGAAGTTACACAGCAAAAAGCAAATGCAAAATTCCGCAGGTATACCTCCTACTTTCTGAGGATTTCTGGTGGCCTGGTATTTCACGCGATTTTCGCTCAAATTACTGAATTTACTTGAGAAATCGTTCAGCGACTGCTGCGCGGGCATTTCGCAACGCATCGGATGTCTTATATGTCGTTGTAAAGGCTGAATTGGTGGAGTAGATTTTTATGCAAAATTGAACCCCACAGGGTGGTCTATTTGAAACATAAACCCTGATATCCTTAATTTTACTCAGCTGGATGTGTGATTTTAAGAGTTATCGGGATCCATTTTATAATCCATTGGAATAAAAACCGTGCTGAATCTACGATATTACTGCACAACGATGTTTCTCTTCACAGAACAGTTTAAATATAAAGATCGAACACATTTTTTCAAGCAATATCTAGATTTATTTATATACAGTTTAATCCGTTATATAAACCAGTCCATTTGTCAGCTTAGTCTTAGGTGTGTGCGCAACAAGATGTTTAGTTGCTTTTCAAGCTCTGTTGCACCAGGGGTAAGTTCTTGCCAATAAAGCACTTAAATCCACGGAAGACCCACGAGCAGGAATCGCTCTTTTGTTCGTTTTTGTCCACACATTTTTCGATTTCAGCCTTGACTTCGGTTTGTGTGCGATTTTGTCCCAACTGCTTGACTAAATTATCGATCTGGAAACCGTCCTTGGCGTTGAAAAGTCCAAATTTATCAAAGATGCATTCGATGTAACAACGTGTCGACTCGTCATCGGTGAATTCGAACTTCTTGAACTTCTCCACTTGTTCGGGGGTTACTTTCTTCAGCTCGACACATTCTTTTCGTACATTTACAAGGTCGTCCTGGGTCTTGATTTTGTACTCCTCGGCGGATGTCTGGAATTGAGAATTTTTAAGTTTAATCGTTTGGATAAAGGTGCATTAAGTGCATTTTTTTACATATGCGAATATAGCCAAAAGGACTGCGAAAACGAGATACTTCATTATGATGAGTTTAAATGCGGTGAACTAGCGTTGATTGATCAAAACTGACTGATAACCGAGAAGGCAGCGTCTGCAGCTTTTATAGTCCAGTCTCAGTAGTCGTTTGTATACAGCGAATCGTTGAATAGACAATGGGAACCATAATTGGAGGCCATTTAGCGAAATATAGGGATGAGTGGATGATTCTCTGCAACTTGACGGGCGCGTGAGCATCTTTTTTGCTGTTGTGAACGCAAATTCTCCTGGAATATAGACTAAGTACATTGTTGCTTAATTAGGCTGCCTATTATTCGAAAAACTTCCACACAGTTTACAGAAGTTTAAATCACAGAGATTGGTTTCGGTAAATTTCCATAGGAAATCATCTGATTAATTTGGACGTGTACCAAGTAAGTGGCCTGAAGAGAGCGCAGCAGATCAAATGCTGTATGAAATATAGGCAAGGAATTTTCTTTTTTACCCTCACGCTAAGAGTGCCAAAAGTCATGAATGATTGTTGGAAAAGCAACTTTTAACACTTGTCCTCACAGGACCTAGCCAAGTATTCTAGAAGAAAAAATGTTGCAAACCTTTTGAACAAGTCAAATCTTTACTTAAAATTGAGATCAATATTTCGCGCCTAGCCCCTTTTTGACTTAGTTACAGGAAACCCCTTCTCAAAATTGAACCCCTTATATGTTCCTATATATCAATGTAAAGAGAGTACTTTAGAAGAAAACCACTTTTCATTTTCTGGTTTTAAAATAGCTTTTAAAGTTTCCCCAATTAGAAAGATCCAAAAGTTAATTTTGCTTAGTTCGACAGTCAAGCAACTGACTGCGAAATATGTTTCGAACAACTATATAAAAGCGCCCGGGAACCTTTCTGCCAACAAATTTTTAACTGACCCCAGAACGCTCTACGTTGCTCTCCAAATGGTCAAATAATAATCTTAGTTCCCAGCTCAAGTTAGCATCAGACAGAGCCCTTCTGTGCAGATAATTTTGAGCCTTAGTCTATTTGAAGATACCTAAACTAATTCAATGGATTCAGCATAAACGAAAAAATTATATATGAATGAAGAACCTGAATTTTTACTGAAGTCGCAAGCACTACCGTTGACTCTTCGGCGGCAGCGTCTATGAAATGGGCATCGATAGAAGTCTCACCAACTGAAACAAACCAGTTCCTGTATCGGCATTATCTCCTCTTCTGCTCAACGAAAATGTAAGAACAAGCGAGTTTATGCGGCTGGCGTGGTTAGTGCAGAACATCTTAACTCTTTATCACTAAGACTCTAGCCAAATAAAAGTAAGGTAAAACAGAAAAGGACTCGATCCAATACAAACGCTGATAAGGCAGTATGGAACGTGAAAACCCTGCACAGAAACACCGAAGCTTACGCCCCTGCAAGTGTTATGCCAATTTTATTAGCAGAGGAGTCAATAAGAAAACTATCTGGCGTACATTTAACTGTTGTCCATTCTATTTGCGTGTTGGAACAGAAAAAGGTGTTCAATATTTGGCCTACCCTAACCTGTATAAAAGACGCCACCGACCAGAAAACAGCTTATTTTGAGACAGACGCTCCTAGATTATTCGTTTGTTGCTGGTTTTGGTCTGACCCGGATATTACCCAAACCGGTACCCATCATATCAGGTGAGAAACCCCAATCCACCACCATGACAGGCGCCCAATGTGGGACCAACAATCCTAGGAGGGGTTATATCTTGGATAAGCCCTTAGGATATATAAATAAATAAAGTGGCGCAACAGCTCGAGGTGAACCAGGGCCAACTTCTCAACAATGTATGCTGTGCGTGTTATAATTTATTCACATACAAGGGGACCTACAATTTTTTGCCGAATTCGAACGGCACTTTGAGAAGTTTTTCAAGACAAATGATACTCTCGGAGGGCTTGTCAAACCCTCGCGGAGGTGGAGGTGGGGGCCGTGAAAAAGAACGAGTCTTTTTTTTCAGGTGACGATGGTAGGATTCGAACCAAGACCTCCGGCTATGTAAGTACACAACCCTGAGAATGCCTAGCGATAAATAAAGAGGAGGTTTCTTAAGCGAGCAAAAAATCATAGGCAATAATGTGTCTAGCAAGCTATAGAGAGAGACCTAGATTTATTAGGGTTAATCTAGGACACCCACAATGACATCTCTCAGAAATACCCTTACAATACCCAGCCAAAAAATTAAGAGAAGCTAGCTAAATTGTTCTAGTACGTGATAGAAATCTAAATAAAATTAATAACGGTTGTAGAGGTAATCCTATAGATTTATTACTTCTTCACGGCAATGCAGAAATGTTTCTTGAAAAAAGGAAAGTGAATTGACTTGCGTGCAACCAAATGGAAATGTGGTTGCACGCAGATGTTATTTGAATAGAATGAAAAATTTTAAGCAAGGTTGTGAGGTTAATTTTTAAGAACTTTGCCTGTGTCGGTAAAATAATATTTCGTTTCCTGATCAGATTGTACGTTATGGCTTTGAAGAAAACAAAATTAAAGTGGTGATTGATTTACGTGAAATTAGGGTCATTCATTTTATTTATAGAATTAATAAATTGTTTAGAGCTTAGGCATTTGATGAAGATTCACATTGTTTTAAACAAATAAATGACTTAAAGGCTATTTGAAACAGTCACATGACGTTTTGTACAAGGCAAACTACAAAAATATCCCTACCACACCAACTAAACAAAATATTATCTCATCAAATATTTTTTTTTATTTTTTTTTAAGATGGTTCCTATATAATAGAGGTCGAGATGACCTCGAATCATCACTGCAATCATTTGGAAGCGCTCTCCTTAATCCAATTTATTTGATTATCGTCCAGACGAATTGAAAACTTTTCCAAATGCAATTGTGGCTCGCAATCGCAAACACTGCGTACGAATAAATCAGATTTCTGGGTTGTTGAACCACATAATGTACATTATGGAATAATTTAAGTGCGACCATTCTATTAAATAATATTTAAGTGAGGGGACCATTACAATGCTCTCGAAAAGAATGACCCTCCTTCTTTTCCAGCTTAGGGCACAGTGAAGCGTAAATGTAAACGGACAGTTAATGGGCTTTCTTTTTAAAATTAAGCAATTTTTTAGTTGTCCATTATTATCGAAGGAAAAAAGCTTGCGACTTTATAGTATAAATCCGTTGATAGTTCCAAATTTTGTCATCCACACATACTGCGAATTCTAAGAGGGGCTTGTAATAAGACATCAGACCATCACCGAAATTGTCTTTTGGTGTGTTCACCTATGAGACCATGGTGAAAACCTCCTCCTAAACTTATCTGAGTTGTTTGGTGGAAGTCTTTTGCAGAAACTTATTTTCAACTTAAAGATTGACTTCCTCTCAGCTCGATTGTAAAGAATTCAGCCGCCTTTCTATAAAAAAAAAGGTCGCGAAGAAAAGGTTTATAAGTGCTCCATCTACCCTGGTTGATCATCCAACGCCAAGTCTATAGTTCAGCACGTGCAATCCTCCTGTCTTGGGATTTAGACCTGTATTTATTAATTGTCTAGGCAGGAAGTCTTTCTTACGATTTACGATTTTTGTTTGCTTGTATATATTTACTTACACTTTATTAAGCCATTTAACTGGTTTTGAATTAAACTTATCCTTTACTGTGTGTACACACTTGATACCACAATTAAGGAGCGTGGCCAAACTGTTGTGTGAAATTTTGTACCACCCAGGAAGTCTTTCGAGGACACGCGAACGAGTCCACTTAGAGCTGCTAAGTCACAAGAAGTAGAAGCTTCTGTAGGTTAAAGTTCTTATGAATACATAAGCAGATCTTTTTTGTATACTGCTTAAAGCCAGTTCAATAAACAGCGTTAGCCATAACAATACTGTCTACTGACGTTCATAAAATCACTAGCACTAAAAGCTGACATCTTAAGATTTCAATTCTTGAAAAACAATGTGATGTAGTTGAGACAAACGCAATTATAGTTTCGGCTTAGTTATGCTTTCCTAATACTCTGACGTATACGGTCTACGTAACATTATTACTTATCGACTTACTGTATTCCGGCCGGTTCTGAGACCCGATTGCGATATGCGTGGCTAATCGGTATTACTATATGCGTCCGAATAATTTTAATGGTGTTTTAATGGCGAATTTAAAGCGAAATCAATCGCTAGCAATTTAAAACATGTTGGATAAAAATTTAAAGAGTTTTATTTGATTTTTGTTAGGGCTGGGGCCCTACTAAAGTAAACGGTACTCACGACAAAGAACGGTTTTATAAAACAATAAAGCTGTAAGAAAGATTTTTCCAACCGAAATTGAGCAAGCATAAATTTCTTTTTTGCATCGCAATTAACTGCACACCAATTTAGAATGTCGCAATTGAGTTAACGGCAACCAAACGTCAGCCTTATAAAAAAGCAAGTAAAACTTAAACGATACTCGTTTTACGCGATCGTGTTTACAATCACAAAGAAGGGGCCTTGTTGTTGCTTCCTAATCGTTTAACACCTGGAAACCAACAAAGGCAGTCCCGTCCGGATTGCAAAATTGCTACGCACATCGTAATCGGCCCCTTGAAAACTTAAGGAACTCCTAAGGAAAAAGATTTGGGAAATCTGCCACAAGGATAGTGAACCAACCAGGTCTGAAAACGCGATTGAGTCCACTGAGTCAGAAAATGCTTCGAGGCCATACTAAGTAAATTTCCTAGGCCCCATGTTTCTTTAATAGCTTTAGGTGCCGATCGAGTATTGCACAGATACAAAAGGTTTTCGTTAAGTATATGAGCTCGTTCCGTAAATTAATTTTTTCAGCAATATTTTTTGCACTTTAAATCATGTTACATGCTAAAAAAACTATGTTTCAAGCGCATAATGCTGGTAATAATAAAAATGATAAAAAACAGTTCAATGAAATAAAAAAAAAAGTGGCAAGAGGTTTCAAATTGTTGCTAGATTTTTTTTTGTATTTATAAGCAAGGATGAAAAAATTCTACGCAATCGGTTCGCTAATGTGGAAGAAGCTTCTTCTTTCCACTTTAGTTCAGGTCAGTTTTTAAAAGACCGACTTCAACATGCAAGGCAAAAAACCGTATTCAGTTACTTGATATTATTTTGTAAAAGCATCTTCGTCTTCTTTATAATTTTCGATCGACAAACACAAAATAGCATAATTATTTAAACAGGACAACAGGACAGTCAAGTCACAAGCTTAGTTTTATAATAATAGCGACAAACTACAATATTCTGTGCTATTTATATAATGTGTTATATGTATAAGGAACGTAGACGGTTTTTATAATAAGAGTCTAAAATTGCTAAGCGAACTTAATCTGAAACTGTAATATTTTTAAACCAAAAAAAAAACTACTGGGAGGGTTACAATCCGCCTAGGCGAATCGTTGGATACCGCATCCCAATTGACCACTGCCAAGCTCCAAATAAATAAATAAATAAATAGAGTGGCGCAACAGCTCGAGGTGAACCAGTTTCAACTTCTCAACAATGTATGCTGGTGTGTTTATTTCTTTACATACAAGGGCCCATACAATTTTTTGCCGAATTCGAACGGCACTTTGAGAAGTTTTTCAAGACAAATGATACTCTCGGAGGGCTTGTCAGACCCTCGCGGAGGTGGGGGCCGTGAAAAAGAGCAAGTCTTTTTTTTCATGTGACGATGGCAGGATTCGAACCCAGACCTCCGGCGTAGTAGGCACACACACTAACCACTACGCCACAGCACCCCACGTCAAGCTCCAAAACGCGTCAAATATCTTGGTTGTTAAATTTCAGTTTCTATTAACTTTAAATGTGTTAAGCATTTGTCAGTTAAGAATCTTCTTTTGTAAAAAAGGGGCGTGGCATCAACCCTATTTTCAATAATATAATTTTTTTATCAGATGCAGTATACACGTGTTGATGGCAGTTTTATATTAAAAATTTGATTTTAATAATTTTTACTTAAAAACGCCCGCAAAGGTGGGAGTGAAAAAAAATTATTCATTTCAGTTGATAGCTTACGCACATATCTGAACATTTTATGGTGCAATTTTTTTTGGATTTAAAGTAAATATATCAAATAAAAGCCGTTTATTAGAATACGTACATATTAAATATCACCACGTCTACAAGGGGGCGGTTTTCGTTTTTTTTTTAAATGCCCATCAGAATACACTTTAGCGAGGATATTGCATACTAAATTTCAGCCTCCTACGACAACTTTTATTTTTTTCATGCTAGTAAGTAAAGTGGGCGTCAGTGGGCGGATTTCAAAAAATTTTACACTTATACCGCTTCGGGACCTAGAAAGAACAGGTATCAAGTCTCAAGTTCCTAGCTCAAAATTTAAGGCCTAAAAATAACCGACAGACGGACGGACTGACTGGTCTCGATCATATGCCCTTAAGGTCTTGGGGGTCTACGGTGATTATTTCTCTATGTTGCAATATATGAATCAAACTTTATATACCTTCTATCCTATGGGATGGGGTATAAAAAAACAAACTTTCACATCACAAAAAGATGATAACGTTTTATTTTATTCAGTGTACACTTACCTACGCGTATTTCTTTCCATGAGATTGTATTTTGTCTAGGGATCAATTGACGGTTTCTAATTTGAACGCGGGTTATGCTAAGGTTGTCCACTAGATAGAAAGGAAACAAAAAAAAAACGTTGTAGCAAAAAAACATTTTCGTCTCTAAACACAAGCCTAATAGAATATTAATTTATTTTTCAATTCAAATTGTTGTATAAATGTTTATAAGCTTGCACATTTCTGTGTTATATATCCTAACAGCTATACTGGATATCATATTTATTTATTTGTGTACGCTTGTAGCATTGTTTATTTTAAATATAAGTACGAATAACCTTCTTTATTTTATAAGAATAGAACATAGAGTAATGCCTTCCAGTTTCTTTTTTTTATTGTAGTGTTTGCAACGTAAGGTAAAATCTCGCATTTAATTCAAAATGAAATTATAATTGGAAATGATTCCGTTGCAACATATATCTTTAGATCTAATAGATTCTAAGCAGTCCTTACAATGATAAAAAATATTTAGTTTTTCTCTATTACTATTTACCTATGGTTATATAATGAAAACAAAAGTTTTTAACAAAAATGTCTCAGAACGAAACACACCTAAGTAGTTCAGTACCACACGATAACGTTTCTCTTTTCGTTTTTTTTTTCATCCACACCAAAGAAACTCAATAAAAAAATAAATTATTTCTGACATTCAAGAATTGGAACATAAACATAAATAACGATAGATTCTGACCATGAGAAATCAAAAAACAAGGAAAAAAACATTTTTTATCACAAAAAAACAAAACCTGGAAATAAGATTTAGCAAAATTAATTTAGATATAAACACAAACGTTTTTCATATTTCTTAAAAAATAAAAATTAAAGTATATTGATTATAAAAAATAGGAATGGTAATTTGTAGAAAATAGGAAAATTCGGTTTTTTCAGTTTCCATTCTAGGTAAATTACATTTTTTCTTTTTCTAAACTCAGGATATATAAATAAATATTTTACGATTTTTTTTATCACAATTGAATGCAAAAAAGTTAAGAGAAGCACATTGTTTTTGACATGTTTAAATGAGCCTGCATCATTTTTCTGTGCATGATTGTTGTGAAAAAGCATGAATAGCTTTTAGACAAAGTGGTAAGTTTAAATATTTTACTTATTCATTGATTATTCAAAGTTGCTCCTAGTTTTATTTTATAAGAATTTAAAATGTGGTTAAATTTTATTCTTTACGTCAGTTTTGTTGTTGCTGTGTTTTTGTTATGACAAGTTCAGCGTTTTCAGTTCTCTGGAATGGAGCTTAAAGGTTTCGACAAATTGGTATTTGATGTATTAACTAAGAGTTTACTGTCATCAAGCTCTATTTCGAGCTCGGGTAAGGGATCACGCCAGTAGTTGAAGTTTGAGAACTCAATTGAACCCTCATCGTATTTGATTGGTGGAAACAGTTGATCGACAATGTAAGTCATGCTGCAGTATCTGAAAATAGAAAAAGAGTGATATTATCATAAATGTGCACCTTTCTGTTGGATATTAAGAACGAGGAAGTATAAAAAACGATCATACCTACGCTTTTCAATATTCAATAGCATGTTTTTCGGGTGTTTTTGTTTGAAGATATGAATAATTTGTGTGATGAGAACAATTTTGAACTTCTGACAATATTTCGAAGTTGGTTTCGTGGATGCACAAGTAAAGCAGCACTCGCATATTATTTAAAAAAAAAGTATTAAAACGTTATAAACACATTTGGGTAAGTTGCGTTTTGAAGGAGACCGGCCCGCGTCTTATGCCTGCTTCACTCAAATTGAAAATACAATTATGAATACAGGTCAATCGGAGCATAAATAAAGTTTATCGAAATATGTGAAAAAATAAGTGAATAAAGGTCTTTTTTCACACAGCGCACAACGTATTGTATGAATGTCGTTTGGATACTCTTAAGGTAGTATAGGGGCAAACTCAACTAAGGTAGGTACAGGGACAACTTCCTCCTTTTTTTATTTCCAACAAGATGTCTGTCAGGCGATGTTAGGACAGGCTTCTTTACTTGTAAAAAAATAAATCTATTGCTGCCGCATCGTAGCTCTTTGGCTATATTTTTAGTCCTGTTTGGGTAGCGTAAGCTTAATTATCGGACACGCTATCTATTCAAATCAATTTATTCACACAATCCAATTTTTCCCCCATTCAAATAGCAACTTTTTTATCACTAATAAACCTTTTTAAATTTTTTTATTTGTTTAAAATTATCTTTCACAATAGTCCATTTTTTTTTTAAATTCTTTAACGCCGTTTGCACAGCCTTTGCGCGAGTCAAATTTGCTTCAGCCGAATAAGAGTAACAGGTGGTGGGATCAGGTAAAGAACATCTCCGAGCCCCGTCTGAGAATCGCGCCTGTGTCCCTTGAGTTGGTGGTGGAGGATCGGGAACGATGAAAGCACCATTTAGTCGCCCCTGCTCTGCGACCCTTCAAAGGATAAGCGGTCTACGAAATAGTGTATGATGATACTCGCGTTCAAGAAATTATGACTATCCTTATAATTAATAAGCACAACGAGAGAGTGCACTATGGTTTCGAACCTTTTTAGGACTTTAATTACGAGGAAAAAAAACATGAATAATGCTGTACTTCCAAGGCCGATCTCAAAGGTGAATTCATAAGAATTAGTTTTTAAATTGGGGATTAAGGATGCATGCAGCTTGCTAATCACACATATATCGAGAATCAAAGGATTTTCGGATTCAGCGATGTAAGCGTTATTCATAGATAAACATTGAATGCGTTTGTTGTTCTTGAATGAGAGTAGACAGCGCTGGGTATTGCACGCATTAAATTCCACTTTGTTTTTACGGGGGTTCTTTCACGAGCGACAGAACAGTCGCCGTCGACAGTTTAGATAACAATCGATCTTATGAGAGGTACAATTGTCACTCGTAAAAGGCTTCTGAAGACTCAATGTACCCAATAACGATTTCGTCGCTCGTGTAAGGTCGGGCTTCTTAGCCTGAAGGGTCTGATCATAGCTATCATCGGATTGCATCATTGAAAAATTTGTTTTCATATTTTTAGACGTTTGAGAAAACAATGTTGGCTGTTATTGGTACCAAAATGAAGCTTATGAGTTGCAAAATTTTTTCCGTAACAAAAATACATAAATTTCGTTAAAACTTTTATGTAAACTCGCTTTTACTATTTAACTGACAGAAATCGATTTCAAGGAACAGCTGATTTTGATTTGTGTTTTTGCGACAAAATCGTTCCACTGAAAAGCATTCCATTCTCTTTCTATTCTCAACTGTCAGTTTTCATTTCACTAATCAACTCCAACCTCAAACGCCTGTAGCTGTTTGTTGGCACTGACAGAAATTTTCAATGATTGCTATGAATGACTTGTCAGAAAACCGAAGACATTGTTCCACTGATTTGTTCCAATGATGCTATCCGATGATAGCTATGATTAGACCCTAAATATGATGTTAATGCCAGAATTCAGGGACTTTACATTCACAAAACTTTCCTTTTTAAAGTCCTAGGTCATCTGGCTGGGAATGAGCATTAAAGTTTAAGAGTGCTGTCACCGACAAACGAGTGTATTGGTAAAGTTTTTAATCCGTTCTACGATGATAACCCATCAGATTACCAGTGGAGCTTTTGCGGCGGAAGTAGTATAATCGATCATTAAGAAGCTCACATTCTTTAAAGCAGTTCCGTTCAAAACAAGAATGATCTATCAAATACCAAATACTGAACAAACTTTTCCTCAAAAGCTCTATTTGATTGAGCCTGAGTTTAGCTTCACACAACTGAGTATGAAGTAAGAGGCTATGTTCTTCACAATGTTTGAGCGGAAGTAGTTTTTATGAATTTTTCGAGCAGTAAGCGTTTTGTGTTCCCTCTCATGATAAATGTTCCAGTTCACAGTTTAAGTCGTAAGAAATATTTAAATCCTATTTGGGACTTGAACTAAGAACTTAATGCCGGCAAACCGGAACATTGCCATTATATTGTGTTCGACATAATTTGTCAGAGGTACATGAAAGTACAAGTTAGGCGCTTGCCTCTTGTTTTTAATATAAATAAATCAAGTGACGTTTTTAAGCTACAAACTGAATACATAATAAACGAATGGTAACTTTCACCAATATATTTTCTCTTAGAATTTTAAGCAGCATACATTCTTGATACTCTTTAATAAAGAGCCGAAGTCGAAGAAATGTAAACGCTGACTTCTTTTTTTTTATTACTTTAATTACATGAATTACATGCAAGCAACTGGGGCTGGGGCCTAATCTTGAGCGAAAAACTTTAATCAGTCTATGGCAGATTGGTCGCAAATACTGTAAAATTTCTCTTGAAACAATGTTTGAGATTTTTGTGGAGCCGATTATTAACTGAGTGATATAAAAATGAACTCTTCTCGTTAGTGCTGTTTTTTTTTTTGTAAGTACTCCTTCCAGGAAAGGCGAATCTTAAAAACTTAACCAGTGACATGAATACATGTGGATTATTAGATTTGCATGTGAATTCCAAAGAATACTTGTTCAGTAGAAGAAAGAGTTTTTAATAGTGGAGTGCGTCATGTTTCAAGGTTGACAAGGAACTGATGAACGTTTGTTGCCCTGTATAATTGTATAATTGCTGCACTGAGAGTTTATGTTGAACAGGGTATAGGTGCCTCCTAGATGCATAAGAACATATAAATATGCTTTCTGAATTAATTGAGGCAACAACTTAATGATTTCATCGCTAGAAGGTGTGACCTAGATGACAACTCATTTATTTGTGCGCATTTCTATGCATAACACAAAAGAAAAAAATAAATAAAACAAAACAAGATAACAAAAATGAAAACATCCTTCATTTATTCGTGTTGTTCGCTCTGACTCTAACTTGACATTATGCATCAAACATAAATTTATACAAAATAAAAAACAAAAATTAACAGAAAAGAAAATTATCAGATTTTCTTTAAGAATACATTTTAGTCTTAAACCTAACTAACAACATGAATATCACATTTAAGTAAGACATTTTGTTTCCACTGCTTAAACTCCAATGTTTACGAATATTACTGCCTTAATCTAAGCATATCCTTAGGATATACTGTTAACAATCTGGTAGACTTATATTAAAAGTCCGATTTGCACTTTGGTATTGTCATTGTCATCGGTGTTTGCATCGAGGATACTTTCCTCATCGAACGCATCATCATCATCGACATCGCTTTGGCTAAATTGCAGCTCATCTTCGTCATCTGAGGCACAATCGAAATCATCATCTAGATCGCTGTCTCCTCGTTCGATTGGTGGAAAATATTCATGCACCTCTAGCGATTGATTGATGTAGCTACAAAAGAAATTGTCATCATAATTGATGGACAGGTATGCACACAGCGGGATCTTTCGCAACTCGACAGATGTGGATAGCACATAACATATACAATGCCGAATAAATGATTTCAAGGAAGGAACACATCACCAAATGGTAGGATAGCATACGCGATTTTTATTTTTTTATTTTTGTTAATAACGTTCAATGTTGTTGTTTTTTTCTTTACTTTTTTTTTGTTTGCCAATCACATGAGTTTAGATTTATGCTTCTGCAGTGAGTTAATTGAAATTGATTTAAGCCAGTGAGTCAGTGGACTTTTAATTACGAGTATATTTTTTCCTTTTTACAAGAATAAACTAGTTATTAGCGTAAACTGTTAAAAGCTAATTTAATGAAATGTACGTTTGCAAAGTTCCATAGATTTACGCAACTACCAACTAATGTCAGTAAAATTAACTTAGGTCGTCTGTTTCCCATTGAAAAAAGGCAGTTATAGTAGGAAGTATGTATATAAAATAGGTAGTATAACGCTATGTTGTTTAATTCTTACAATTCTTCTTCAGTAATTCGTTTTAACAAAAAATTATCATCCGAACGATGAACTTACCGACTGCGCCATATTGTACGTTTTTTTTCGAAAAAAATTGCAATAATCAGATTTGTGATTCACTTGAAACTAGACTAGTTACCTTTGTTTTTTTTTATATATATAGTTTAGTGGGTCTGATTTGCTGTGATGGTTACATTTTTTATATAATCTCTCTATTTTTTATATATAATCTCTTCAAGTCATTGAACCATTTTCTAAGAGACATTTGCATTTTCGTGAAGTTTATGTGCCGAACTCGGGAACATGTCTACTAGCCTAATTCCATTTTAGAAACTGCAACTCGATATAGCTGCATCTTAGCCAATGAGTCGTAAATAGCTTTCAGATTAATTAAGAAGTTTAGTTTTGCCTGCAGGAACTGCTTATCCCCAATCCAGATTAGTATCGGCCCGAAACTGCTTGGCACCTTTTTTTTACCTGACTATTTTCGTTCTCTTTTATTTCTCCAATTCGTTTCCCTTCGCGACTTGTTAAAATATTTAAAGGGTATTCGTAATCTCCTTTGTTGTGAACTTAAGGAAAAAAGCTGCGAGAAGGCGCGTTGAAAATGTTTCATGTATTTGAACACGTTCGCTCACAGTTGTGATATGTCTATTCAGTTTCTTAAAAACATTTTACTTTTGCACGCATCCTACCAAGCGATTTTTTTTTGTCCGAACAACTCCATGGCGCAAATTGCTTAATATAGCAGTTAACATTTTTCAAAAAGGTAGACAACAACGAACTTATAGGGAATTTATAAGGAACTTATAAGGAATTTATAGCTATCCAACATCCAACATCCACACCATCTGTTGGCTCACTTTTTATATCACTCAGCATAGTGAGTGCTTTTAAATTTCATAATTCTAACGCAAGTAACTGAATGCAAGTAACTCAATTCAAAATACTTTGAATTATTTACTTGATAATTCAAAATCTTATTTACAAAATTAGACTACAGAGATGACTGAGTCATCTCAGATGACTGAGACTCGTTTTTGCTTTAATATTTAGGGCTAATATTAAAGCAAAAACGAGTCTTTAAAAAATAATTAGGTTTTTTTAACTGGCCCAATAGTCTTATTTTTTTTTATAAAACCCACATTTTTCGTGAATACCATGTCTGAACCGAGCACTTATCCGCGATTAATAAATATTTGTTAAATACTCTTCAAATCAAGCGATTTATCATACAAATTTAAATCCTCTCGGCCAGCGGTTAAAAATAAATCCTCTCATATATCCCATTCACCCTATTCACAAACCTATTTGCAGTACCTTTGTAACAGTTTGAGAACCAAAAAAGGAAACTGAAACTGTCCCTGTACGATAGATCTTTTACTCACAAGTGCGTTTTGTATTGTGATTATAGTTTTTCGGTCCTAGGAAATGACATCGTCACTCTCTTTTGAGAGCCAATGACAGCAACAGAGTGTTAGTGTCAAATTAATTCTATATTTGTCCGGTGGAGCCACATTGGGATTTATTTTTAATCGTCTCCGGCTAATTCTCTTTTAATTGCCGGTGGAGACATAGTATAAATGAAACATAAAACGTCACAAGATCATAAGGTCTTAAGCCTCAGATGCAAATGCCTTTTTTGATAATTTTTTAAGCATAAAACGTTTTATTAACGTTTATGCGAAAAAAATTTGGATCTTCGTTATTTGGGTTGCAATTTATTGGAAGTTGGATAGTATGCGAAGAAACATAGGAAACATAGAAACTATTAAACTATTATTTAACAATTAATACGCATTAATTGGTGCAAAGGAACATCCAAGGAAAAAGTTATTTTTAAATTAAAATTACGAACGATAAAATTAAGTAACTCTTTAAACTTATCACTTGTTTGTCTATTAAATTTTTTTTTTTAAATGTACTTAGTACTTTAAGCACTATTTAATTTTCTAATTCTTGTTGTAATAAATCATTAAAGTGTAAACAACTCAAGTGCAATAGACGCAGCTGAGAACCTCTAAGGACCGACGTTAGGCTTAGATTAAAAGATTCGTAAGACATGACGATAATTTGTAAAGGTTAAACTTGTTGAACATAATTCTGTCAACCCAGATTTAATTATAATTAAAGAGTGCCTGGTTAGAATGTCTGCAATGTCGTACGGTTATGAGTAAGTGTAACCTTCAATAACAAATTTTATTTATTTGAACAGTAAAGCTTTGAACCACTTCCTTTTTTCGCAACTAAATCAAATGAAACTGCCAATACTAATATCATCTTCAAATTTCCAACGCTTTATGAATGAATACAATTTCTAGCTAAAGAACACATATTAGTCTTCAATGCGTGCCATTGCTTCGTGCAGTACTTAAACTAAATACACTCAAACACCTAGGAGTATGATATAATGTATGAAGTACTTACGATGATTGGAATGTTTGTGTGAGCTCGTGTTTAAGCTCGCCTTTAGTGTTAATAGTAAATATCCTCATTATGGGAATTCCAACAGCACGATATGCCCAAACATCCTAAAAATAGAGAAGCAGAATCGAAATTACAATCTTAATCATTAAAAAAAACACAGTTGTCGGTGGGTCATACATTAATGCGGTTTCCATAGCCAGCATAGAATGGATTCTTCTCCGGGAACAGGGCTTGAATGTCCGACAAGCAGGCAATTTTAAATTGTTCTGGTTTCTTTTCAATCACCTCACGATGGAAGGCTGAGATCAATGAGGTAGGATTCAACAGTAGCGGGCCGTCGGGTAACTTGACATCGCCCTGGCGAATGGATCGTAAATATTCGCGTGTAGCACGTGATTGTCCAATCGCGCGAGCTGAGAGATACAGCAACTTGTAGCCGTTCTCTTCGATTTTCGAAAACAGTTGCGCAACACCTAGTTGCGCCCAGTCTTTTCCAACCATCGGCAAGATGTGACCCAATACATCTGATTTGGTGATGGTACCATCAATGTCCGATATAACTACCTTGTCGCTGTGCTTCCAACGGAAGAGGTAACACTTGCAGCGAGTGGTGCCTTGATAGGCAGTTGTAACGCTGAATTCTATTTCGTTCATTCCGGCCTTAAGGTTAAGCTTTTTCTGCAGTTAAAAGAAAAACATGAAGAAGTGTTGTAGATGTAAAGGTACAGGATGCACTTACGATTGCACCAGAGCTGAGTCTCAAACTCTTTTTAAATTTCTCGTTCTTGAGCGCTAACTTTGATTCTATGGACTCCTGGGAGAGTTCATCGTTGTCAATTGCTGCCGATGTGTTTTCAGCATTTAGGGTTGAATCTTCAGTCTTGCTGAGGGTATTCTCGCTAACACTGACATCCGGCGAGGTGGGGCGCGATGTTTGCGTGGCCACTGCAGTCAGATCAGCTTCTAAGCCTTCGGACGAAACAATCGTTAGTTTCTATGGAAAATTAAAGTTTAAAACAAACCTTTGTTACCGTCTTCCTTAGGATTCTTCATATTTCCAACAGGCCCACTAGCTGAACGACGCCAATACCACCAAGAACGCTTGGCAGCGGTTGCATTAGCCCCACCTGATCTGTTACCATCGCCTTCAATTTTAGAGCTGTCAAGCTTTGAATTGTTCATTAGTTGCTCGATGGCGTCCTAATAACAAAAAGTATTTACAATTAAATCATTTGGCTCGAAAAAAGCGGATATTGAATTAAAAAAAAAAAAAAAAAGAAAACCCAAACAGAAAATTATAGGGAGAGGGAAATTTTGTTCGTTTTTTTTTTAAGGAAAATATTATTAACAAAGCAAACTTACATTAGACAGAGGCTTCTGGAATGTGATTATGGTCATGACGATGGGGCATGCAGCCGCCCAGCTGTAGTATTTACCATTCAAACGTACAACTAAATTTGGCGAGGAAAACAGGCTGGGATTTTGGCAGACCTGAACAGACACAAATGTGCGTTTTTTGATTGTGATTTGAGTGTGTGATAATGTGTGTAGGGATATAGGTTTATATTTATAAATATTAATTGGTGATTAGTTGGTATATTGTCCATGACATTGGGTTACAATTTTTGTTTTGGTTAAGCACATTTCAATTTAAACTTAGATTACTTAGACTAATTCGGATCCTGGTAACAGAAAGCGTTTTTGGCGATGGTTTTGAAGAAGAAATAATAATATATCCACTGAAATTTTGAAATTTTCCTAATTAAGTTTTTATGTACTCCTGAACTTTAAAGGTCGACTAAAAAAATTTACAAAGGAGTTAAATACAAGAGCTAAACAAGAGAGTAAATTTCCTAATTCACTGTGGCCGCCATCACAGGAAAAGGGCAGTTTATTCAGAATCTTTACTCAGATTAATAGGTTGAATAATACAAATTATATTTCTTGTACTGAGAATAAGGGAGTTGATTTCTTTTGAGAGCACAATTTTTCTCCATTGAATAGACAAAAAAGAAACGATTTGATCAAACCCGCAAAGCTTTACAATTGCCAAGGACATTGCTTAGCTTCGTTTCGTAATAGATTCTGAGACATTCATAATAAACTGAAGGCTAATAGGATCAATGCTGGTCTCCATGACCAGCTTTCTCTGCAGAAAAACAGATGTGAGCTGATGTGATTCTGGACGATAGAAGAAAAAAACTGCTCGAATAGTACTTGCGTTTTGACGTAGAAGTAACAGATGTCAATAGTGAATTGTATTTAATTGGTGGAGATTATTGCTTGCATCAGTCTTTTTTACTTTTTTTGGACAATATGCCAATTGCAATTTCGCATAGAGTTAGATTTCCCAAGTTAAAGTTTAATGGATATCCGATCTCAGTTAAATATTGGGTTTAATGAGGCAATAACAGGTTCGACGACATTTGCGATGAAACTAAAAGAGTTACCTTCATAATTTTCAGGAACTGTAGTTTTTAGGCGTGCAATAATACAAGAATTTTTAGGGAAACAAAAATTTGTATTAATTTACTAGCTTTACGATCTGTGATATTTTCACCTTACCGAAAAAGTTTGAGTGCTAAGTAGGAACAAATAAGTCCCCAAAAACATGTTATAATAACTTGCAGCCTTTAAAATTCCCCTGAGGAAGTCGGCAAAAAGTTTCTAGTGGCAAAAAAGTAGTTTGTCGCTGGGAATAAAAAAATTGTTTGCCAAGCAAAAAAAATAAAAAAAAATATAGGTAGCGATGGAAAAATCGCTTTACACTGGCCACAAAAATCAAAAACGCTTAAAGTAAGACACAAAACAAAAACTCGTTAGCTGACGAACAAAAGTCATTAGCGATAAAAGTCGCTTTAAGCTGGCAAGAGACAAATCTCAATGTCTCGATCCATCGAAAGTTGCATCCACTCTTTCACTCATCGCTTTGAGCTACTAAATTAAGTGTGAAAGACGTATTGACTCGGGCGTGTTCAGATCGTTGTAGAAGAAAGCTCAAATGTGGGGATCACTTTCCTAATATAGAACGGGGCATGTGCAGAGGGATATCATGCGCTTGATGGCTTCCTGGCTCCGAAAATATTTGATTATTCTTGGATGATATCACATTACTCTTACGCCAGGGTACGATTTATTTTATCGCCGTGATATCCACTTGAAAACACTACAACGCAACGGTTAGAAAGGTGGCAAGAGCAACAAAGATTTAGACTTGCGAAACGCCCCCACCACTCTCATCGCTAGTCTTTGATCAATTGGTATAGCAGATCGATAAATTTTCCAGAAAGGCAAGATCATACCATGAGGATCTTGAAGGGATGTTGTTGGGCTAGAGCTTCATGTCAAACTGAAGTTGGGGTATGGTGAAGTCTGTGGTCATAGAACTGATCGTGGACGTATTTAGGATGGAAGAGTATACCGCTATGGCACCAAATGTTAAGTGCTCCTTAAGGAAAGGAGCAAAGTGCTCCGTTCATACGAGACAAGCGGATATTTGGCCCGTGCTCAGTTTGTCACGGTTTACCACCTTATCCAAGTAGTCCACCAGAAAAAGGTTCCATACGTCAGCATCGGTATCAAGACCCAGATGTATAGCTAGTAAGTTATTAGGCGTTGAATTTAATGTTTCAATTTTTAAGCGAATGAAACGTAAAAAGCAAGGGCATTCACGCTCACGAATGTCGCAAGTTTTTTTTGTAAGTTTAAAGTTTTTTGTTTTCTTTTGGGATTTTGGGGCGCATTTGATTCCTTTGACAGAAACGTGCTTTTTTACTAGCTTCAAAACTCTCATTAGCGAGGCATTTCACTTAAATCTTCGTATTGAAAGCCAGAATAAAAACAAACCACAAGAAGAATGAAATTATTGGAATTATGACTATGATTAATGTCACCCGTTCAACTTTACTTAATCGTTCCTCCCATGAAAAAGTCTTAAGCCCAAGCTGAGAAGTAATTCTGTGATGAACTGAAAACAATGCACAACTTAAGCCTAAAATGTTTGCTTGGACTATAAATTTCACGAGAATTTGTCCACCTTAAGCATTTATGATTTACGAAGATATATGAGCATGATTGAATCTTAACAGAAAGCAACCAATATTGTTACAACGACAAAAGAACGCAAAAAACAGAAGAAAAAAATCCCTTAAATTGAAATGTGCTCTGGCAAAACATTTTTTAGTTTGTTAGCAGTAAACAACAGGCTAAAAGTGAAACCAATATTTTCTTGTACTTACATCTGAATATTTGATAAGATTTCTATCGAATTCCTCGTCAGATGGTTCACCTTTCTCGTTTCCACCGCAAAGGGACATTGCCACAAAGTCCAGATATCTGAAAAGAACTTTTTGGTTTAAAGAAATTATGCAACAAACAATTGTCAACACTTACTTAGGATCCTGAACATTTTTGCCATCTTCGTAGTCGGAGTCCAAACTCTTGTGTCCCTCCATCGAACTAGGACTGTGTGGAAGGCTTGTTCCATTTCCACTCTCCCTGTCGTCCTCATTCCCAACCAAGTCACTCTCCTTGAGAGATTGGAAATACATCGCGCCCATTTCGGAATCCATGGCTTCGGTATCCAAATCATTTTTGTTGGGTTTGGTGTCCTTGATTGATGGGAAATACATCGCTGCCATTTCGGGGTCCATGCCTTCGGCGTCCAACTCGGACAGATACACTCCACCATCGGTGGCATTCTTGCGCAACTTGTTGGTTTTCTTCATAAAGTTGAACATTCCGCTAAGCATCGAGTTCCGCTGGCCCTGCTGAATGTCCTTCTGCTCCTCAGTCTGTGTGGGCAATTCACCCCACTTCCAAGAGGCGGAATTCATATCAACATCGTTGACCTTCTCACGCATTGAAATCTCGAATTCACTATCACTCTGTATCGGTGTACTGGGGCGACCAGCGCGAGTCCCCGATGCACATTCAGTGTCACTAAAGAAGTGGATGTCCAGATCCGGTATACGGCTAGACGGTGTAATTGGACTAGTTTGACACTCACTAATCGGACTGGGCGCAATGGTTCCACTCGAGTTCAGAGTGTCATCGGTTTTCGTTGGTGATTCATCGTTGGATGAGTTGGTATTGTTCGACATGGACACTGTGTCCGGTTCGGCGTCGTTCGTTTCCATGGGTGTGGTACTGCCGACCGAACTGCTGGACGAACTCTTGCGCTGTGCGTTCTTCTTCTTCATTTGCGACTTCTTGCGACGCTTTTTCTTGCTCTTTGATTCTTCTTTAATACTGGTGCTGTCGGTGCGTAGCTCGCAAACGGATGCACTAGGTGCTTCTTTGGTAGCAGTCATAGTCACGTCTGAATCTGGTTTTGTAGAATCGGGTGTTTCCAGTGGTGGTTTGATTGTGTCAGATTGTTCTGGCTTGAGCTCACCCTGCTTTACCTCAGCTGGTGATGTCTTAGAGGCAGACTCTTCCATTCTTAAAGTGCTATTACTCCAGTCCTAAAAAACAAGACATCATTTGTTAAACAGATGATTCAAGCGCACCTCCAGAGTTACAATCTACCTTCTTATCGGCGACATCGAATTGGAAAATTTGCTCCTCGTGTTCAGCCCATTCCTGGCGCAACTTCTGCGTTGTGTACTCCTTGATCTTTTCGCTCAAGTTACGTCGCTCGAGGACGTTGTCAGTGTACCTATAATGATATAGCAATGGTTTACAAATCTTTCACACCCCATGTCGTGAGCTTCTTATTGATTTCTCTGGCAGCAACGTTTCATTTCATGATAATACTACAAAAATAACTACAAAAACATCTTGAAAACTAAAACGAAACAAAACGATGGTCCCATCCGCCCATATCTATTGTGCTTATGTACCTCCGATGGCTAAAGTCAGAGAGCTGATTCTCATATTTGGGTGTGGTGTCATCCTTGACCTTGGTTTCTTTGGACAAATCAATTGAATTTCTTCTTGGCATTGGCAAGGACATCGGTATGTCATCACTAGCTTTTCTAAATGTTGTATGTAAAGAAAAAAGAAAAAAATGCAAGAAAGTCAACATAAGAACGAAACTAAAATCTCAAATCAAAGAAAACACAAAATGAAAAACCCAAAACGAAGATGATCGAGGTGAGTACGCTACCCAATTAACTGTGAAGCAAATGAGTGTAGGGACATGCAAAATATTTAAAGCATTAAAATGACATCATTTTCGCAGCCGGAAAGCAATTGAAATAGATTTCACATCTTTTGCGATTTGGTTAACCACAAGGGTGCATGCAGGCGGTATGGGGTGCTTAAATGTACGTACTTGGCTTTTTCCTTAGCTTCATCGATATCGGCGTCTGTATATTTGTTGGGGAAATAGTCACTAGGTATGGGTGATGTTGCCAAATTGTCTGGCAGCTCTTCAACATCTTCTTCGGCGCACTCTTCCACAAAGAACGCTTCACCGGATTCGCCCAGTTTCATGTGAATGTCGACGGGTTCGCCATTTATTTCAATGTCAACCTGAAAGTTAAGGCAACAGCTGCATTATTTTGTATCTATGACGGAAGCAGTTGGCTTATCTTTTTTTTATTAACATAAAATTATAAGAAGCATTCATAGGACAAAGTCATGAATGTAAATAATTAAAAACTTTTTAAGCTTTTCCAAGCTTTAGGGGTCATCAATTTTGGTAAAAAAATAAATAAAGACGTAAATGATATAAACAGACATTTTTAATAAAACATCAAACCAATTTTTCGAAGAGTTAAGTTCTGCTTGTCTAATGCATCGTTTTCTAGCATTACGAACTCATAGAGGATTGAAAAAACATTTTTTGCCTACTGTTCGTACTAAGTTAACCTAACCGTCTCCTGCTAATCGCAGTTTTATGGGCGGTGGAGACAAAATAGGCTCCTCGTAAATCTCATTCACCCTTTTCACTTAACTCTTTTATGCCAGTTTGACGCACAACTTTTCATACACATCTTTATCAATTTGCGACT
Organism: Neoascia interrupta; assembly: GCA_947623515.1. Taxonomy (NCBI): domain Eukaryota; kingdom Metazoa; phylum Arthropoda; class Insecta; order Diptera; family Syrphidae; genus Neoascia; species Neoascia interrupta. The sequence goes on along the minus strand of OX392462.1, from coordinate 43,608,108 downwards.
CGAAATAGGAAACTGTCCAAATAATGACAGATCTTTCCCGAATAGCAAATTAGTAGATTTTTTTACAACGAAATTGTTTTCTCGCTCCTGGGAATTTCACTCTCGTTTGAGAGCTAAAATGACAACAAAAGAGTTCTCGTGTCAAATTAATCTTATGTTTATTATGTTGGGCGGAAAAACTTTGGACTTTATTTTGAATCATCTTCCACAAAAGCTTTATTGCCATTGGAGACCCAGTATGATACTTAATCTTATCCCTATTTTTTAATGCATTTATGATTTTTATGACATTTCATGTCATAATGTGAATGTCAATGACATTTCATCATTTTTAATCAGGAATAAATGAAGTATCATAATACCATTACAAATTTGTCAATACACGTTTCGGTTGAAATTTTTCTTCATCTGTCAGCATCATAAGAAACAAGGAAGAAAACGAATTGAGAAAAGAAAACACATATTTCAAACGTTTTAAAAGCAATGGGCCTTTTTGGTTGGTCGTCAAGAAGCGTCCGGTATCTGGGAGCATTATGGACTCTCCTGAAACCGTTTGCTTGGTACTCGTTTGACAGTTCCCCTTCTGAAAAGAAGAGAAATTTGCTTCTGATAGAGAATCCAGTATTAAAACCAAAAACACAATCACACAGCACATGTGATCACAGAATCACAATTCAACACAAATGTAATTTGCTCCTTGTAGCAAAGCTTTTGTGTCACAAATACAACGCCAGATTAACTTCAAAATCAAGAAGAACGTGTTTGGCTGTTCGGTTGTTTACCCGAATCATAAATGACGAATCTACACAAACTCTGTCATTTGTTTACAAATGTGAGTAAATTCGTCAATTCATCAGTTCTATCAAATTCCGTTTTGGCTTTGTACGTATGATCGCGTAATTTTTTTTATAAAAGCATTGAAGGCTTTTTAAAAAACGTAAACAAGTGCGTATTCGAGGGCATGCTTTATGTACCGAATTAGGGCATTCGAAGCCATTCTCCCAGATTTCCTAATGCCAATCGAAAAGGCCATTAGAAATACCAATCAGAAAAAGTGACAGGGAAACATTGAATATTTTTCTTGCTATGGTATGGCGATTTCTTTGATAACTTTTGGTTATCATTAGCAAATTTATGGTTTCAAATCCAATGAAAACATTTTAAAATTTAGAAAATGGCTTACGCCATATGGGAAATACCCGACAAACATCCATGGCAAGTTCAGTGGAGATGCTCACAAAACATTTTAAAATTTGTTTTCCAATAGGTACTCAAAAAACTTTTGGAGGAACGTTTTTACTGCTTCTTCTCCTTCATCTGTCAGCATCCCAAGAGAGAAACAACTTAAGAAAACAAATACTGTAAAACTTTTGAGAATCTGAAAGAACACAGAAAACAGATGAGGGCAAATAATGAAGAATTCTAAGTATCTACTTTTTTGACCAATATCTTCTAAATTAGTTGAACGACAAATTGGTTCCCGAAACTCTTAGTATAAAAGAACGGAAAGAAATATGCTGTTTATAATAAAATTTTAAGTGTTAAAATTTGGTTTTTAATTTACCAAAAAAAACAATCAAACGAAAATTACATAATTGCAATTGAAACAATCAAAAAAAAAAAAAAATTGCTAACTATGTAGCTAATTGTCTGTCACGTGAATTAGGTGTGCAATTAATCATAAAGCCAAATTAATCAAAAAATTAAAAATCTGTATTATAAATCAATAAAAAGTTAATAATAATTAAAAATGAAGGAATACCATCGTTTGCATGTAGAAGAAGCTGCTGTAACCATTAGAGTAATCTGGGCTGACCAAAAATGAGTGCACCAACTCTAGAGGCTTGGGATTCCCCTTGGAATAGAAATTTTCTAGCGATCTTTTAAGCGCTTTTAGTGTTTTCAAAACAAAGTTTTCCGTTTTTTGGGGACCGAGCCGTAAGCGTTTTTTTGGCTTCAGCATAGAAGTGGCAACCACTAATGCATCCTTTCTGACCAGAATACCACTTGTGTCTACTGTTTCATCTCTTACACAATCCAATTGCAGAAAGTCCTTGCTAACATTTAACCCTACTGAAATCTCTAAGGCCATCTTAAGAGTGACAAATAATGCTTCTATCAACTACCGCTAAAGGCTGCTAATTTTTATACACATGAGGGAGATAAAATAAGGCGCATCTAATCTCAAGCAAAAAACGTTACCCTGGTCTTTAATTTGTTCGTTTCATGTCTTTGGAGGCCTAGGTCGGATGATAATTAACGAAATGTGTGGTTTAAAAAACTACTTCTATACTTTAAAATTATAAAACATGTTCGGTACAATTAAAATGAAAGGAGTAAAGTAAGGTTTAAAATCATTTTTAAAATTTGGCTGGAATATCATGGCATTTTTTCGTTTATATAAACCTCCAAAACGCATTTTTAGTAAAAGTTTTTTGGTATTAAATTGGAGAAAATTCAGCTCGTAATAAGGAAGAAAAACTAAAAGTTAAAAAAATGAACTAAAACTAAAATGTTTTTATGATTAAATAGTTATTGATTAGAATAGAAAAAAATCAAGAGAAAAGTTCAAAATAATAAAATAAGTGAACCCAAGTTGGGGCTTCAAAATGCAATTAAAAAAACAAGAAATGAGAAAAAAATTAAAATCAATTAAAATGTTGAATTTGAAAGTTTTGAGCCAAATGCATGGCCAAAAAATATCCAATAGTGCCTGGTCTATTGTTGGTTCCATTCTCCAATACCACGTTTTTGAAAAATTGCCTCATATTGGCATTGTCTGCACGGTTGGCCTATTGCAACCACGATATCCAGGCATTACATACGGTCGTCTTAGGTTCATTAGCTAAGCTGTTGGCTTCCGGGAAACTACCAGCCATCCTTTTCTTTATCTCAGAAGAATGAGCATAAGCAAACAATAAGACATCAGTTAATCTGTTATTTGTGTCAAACATCTTTTTAGCATTCTTGTATTTGGAGTTTCCAAGCATTACAGTCGCCATGCAACAGAAGAAGTACAACGCATCATTAACGGCCGCTGAATAAGGGGACTTTTGTGCTAAGCGCATGTCAATTAGATAAGGCAAATATGAATCATCCTTGTTAGTTTCCTCATTGGGCTTGAGCAAGCGCTCGACATCCGATTTAAGATATAATCCGGTATAACACCACGTTTTGATATGTGATCCATCTTGATCTACCATCTGACAGATTGTTTGAAATGCTTCTAGGGCTGCACATTCCTTGAAACGCGAAGTGATGGTGCAAATTCGAAAAGGTTTATATTGATTTTCAGGGAAATGGTGTAAGAACATGTCCAATGCAGCTACAGCTGTCGTATAGTTAACATCCGATAGCCAACCTCGATATAGTGCATACTTCTCAAATGTAAAATTATTCGCAGTCTGCAAGGCCCTGGCGGCACGCTCAATGAGCGCAACGCGTTCGGCTGGACCCAAACGCGGATTAGAGTTGACGCGATAAACCATCAAACAATGCATTAGAATGGAGTATTTGGGCAATACTACGGCGGCGGCCGGCCCGGAATTACATAAAAGGGTGTCTTTAGAAATCTTTAACAAATCAAAAGGCGAAACAAAACTATCTTTGGATCCAATGGTGATACCGTACGATATCCAATCTTCCTTACATTTCAAGTGGTCGCCTTTGAATGCCAAATAAATATAAGCAACGGCCAGTGACGATGTCAGGGTTTCCTTTTGGATTGCATCACTAATAACAGGCGCAAGCTCCTCTATTGTGTATTCCTTATCTTTTTCTTTGAGAATGGAAATTTTAATGGCTGGCTTCTCACGGGAAGAGAAAAAAGTAGAAGGATACTGAAAGCATCCGTCTGATCGCTTGGATGCAACTCGAAAAGGAACGACCTCTTGGCCAGTGCCGATACGGAACACGCGTTCAGCCATCAAATTGAATTTGTTAATGACGCTGGCAAATGTTGAAATGTAGCTGATATATAAGATACTCCTCTCCTTTTTGATACGGGACTTGGTATGGTGATGAGATGCCCTTGTGCAGGGGGTAGATCCAGAGGAATGCTGACGATGACGAAAGAGCTGGCTTTCTCACAAGGAAAAGGAACTGTTGAATGTTGAATTTCGTGGTGTCCCTGTACTTGGTGCCAAAGAGTGCTCCTGGGATTCGTTTTTAATTGCTGAATTGCTTCTGGTTTTCGTGATATAATCTTCGGTTATTTCACTTGTTACAATTTGACAAGTTCACGTTCACTGTACCGCTACCGTAACAACAAAAACTGCAAACTGCCCGCGTTTAAACAATGAATATTCTTTAAGCTCGAAACAGAATGGTTGATGTTGATGTGGATGTGGACGGACTTGTCAAAAAGTTATATGCACTGAGCTGTGCATAGTGCAACAGAATGATGGATGTTGATGTTGACGCTGGTTGTTGATGTTGATTAAGTTGGTCTATTTTGAACTTTGTGGGCTGAAATCCCATCAACATATTTGACGTTTTTTGTCTTTTGCGTTTTTTCGCTTCATAGAATCAAAAATTCAATGATAAATTAAACTAAATTTCTTCGCCTTTATAACGCGCATCTGAAAAAAGGTTTTTGGAAATGAATTTTTATTGTGTGGGTGGTAGCGAATTATCGTTTGAATTGTGCAGTGAAATTCTATTGTGTTCGCAGTAGACAACATCTGCATCAACAACAATGGCGGCGAGCCACATGCTCGGACACATCAACATCAATATTTACTATTCTGCGCCGGGCTTTAGCGTCCAGCTTGTTTGGTTTGGTCGCGCCGGTGACGGTAAGATGTGAGATCTTAAGAATCTAGTACCAATTATTATTGCACTTTGTGTCTTTGTACCTTATTTTAAACCGACGAAGCGAACCAATGAAAGGAAAAACGATAACACTCAGAGAAGATAAAAAATGCTTTTAGAAACTTATAGGCGGGAATCAATACTGCCTTGCTTGCGTCGCTGTTTTTTCGGCGGGTAGCGACTTTTTCTTTTCGTATTTAACGGCACAGTGAAGTTGGCTCTAGTTCTGCTGTTGGCTATTGAAGCGTTGCTGATATAATTTTAGTCTTGATATAATTTTAATGTTTTCTTAAGCCAAAAAAATCTGTAACTCATGAGCTTTATATACCAGTAAAGCCGCGTTGTCACAAGGAACGTAAAACAGGAACAGAAACAGAATCCCGTACATTAGCAACTGAAACCTAAATTCGCTGAATGCTTTTTGCGTTACTAATGTGTGAAATTCTGTTTCTTTTTCTGTTCCTGCTCCTTGTGACGACGCGGCTTAAAAGCCCACAATGTTTGCTCAATCGTCTAAGAACTAGAAAATAAAATTTTCACTGACAGCAAACCAATGAAATCTATGATAAAGCCCGAAAGTGTAATTTTTCACAGGAATACTGAATGCAACTACCATTTCACAAAAAAGAACTCGGATAATAGTCTCGTACTCTTTCGTTGTCATTTTAGCTCTCAAAAGAGAGTGACAATGAAAAAAAAAATCATTGTAAAAATTCAAAAAAAACGAATTTGTGACTACGTATCATAAATTACTGAATAACTAGATATTCAACTTGCGTCCCTCTTACACTCCAACACCCATTTGTTTACGTTTTTTTTATAGCTTTTATAAAGCTTTAAATTTCCCTTTCGGTGAATACGTGTAAGAAGATACAACAACAATTTACCTTACGCGATCAGCTGATGTAAAAGCTTCAAAACGAAATTGCATGGAAATGACGAATTGATGAATTTACTCACATATGTAAACAAGTGTCGGTGGATGGGTAAATTCCCCAATTTCAGCTTGTGGGCAAAGCTTTTACACGTCCGAAGTTGAATATCTAGTTATTCAGCCATTTATGTTACGTATCTGACGTACGTTAAGCGGGGACCACAAAGCAGCATCAGGCTTCGGCTGCGCCCTTAACGATACGTGGGCTTTGAACCGGCTTTGCAATGACATTTCGCTCATGGAGAGAGATATTTTATTATGCAGTCACTACGTTTTCCAAGAATGCCACACAGCCGGAAGCCCTGGTAGCTAGTGCTGTGTACATAATTATGTGGAACACTCATGTCCAACTAATAAATAAATAATACGCAATTTGGCCCAAAATATAGACACAGTCATATATTCTGCGTCATATCCGTGCATGACCAACACACTAATACAAATATAGCCAAAGGCAGACTGATTGACTTCGTGTGTGCGATCGAAATCAACCCCCATTTGCTTCACATGACGCAAAAGTACAGCACATCTGAACTCGTGCTGGGCTTCTGAGTCTCATTACGTAGTATTACGTTTTCTCTTTGCGCACTCTTTCTCTTTGCAAACAACATTTCGAAGCCGAGCTTTATTGTGTTAGAAAACACTGAAATCGTATGGCTGAACTTGTAAACGTCAAGCCGAGGCCAAGCCCAGGCTGCTTTGTGGTGCCCGCATTACAGTTTCAGTTTCCTTTTCTGAGTCACGAGCTTAAAAAAAGGCGTAAAAAGTGGCATAAAAGAGGTTTGTGAAAAGTGTGAACGTGATTTATAAGGAGTTTTATTTTTAATTCCTTGCCGAGAGGATTTAAATTTGTGTGGTAAATCTCGAGATTTTATACTATGTCTAAACCGACCATATAGGTGTGATTAGCAGACTATTAAAAATAAATTCCGAAGTGGCCCCAGCGGACTATGACACGAGCACTCTTTTTTCTTTTCTATCATTTTGGCTCTCGAAAGAGAGTGACGTGGCATTTTCCAAGAGCGAAAAATTTCCGTTGTAAAAAACCCAATAGAAAATGTATTTCTGACAGATTTGTCATACAGGGACAGTTTCAGTTTCGTTTTTTGACTCTTTAAATGTAACAAAGGTGTGCGATAAGAGTTGGATGTGGCATAAAAAAGGTGTGTGAATAAAGTTAATGAAATTTATATGGGGATTTGTATGGTAAATCTCGAGATTTAAGGGAGAATTTATATTAATCACTGATTAGTGCCCGGTGGAGACATAATATTGGACCCTTCGAAGGATTCATATTGATAAGTAATTAGCAAAGTTTCTAAATCGGAATAAAAACAGATGCATCAGATAAATGAGTTTAAAAAACGGTAAATTGGCTATAGCCCCAAAGTGTGGGAAAGGAAGAGAACGTAGTATATTACTCGTTTGTCGTTTATAGTCATCTTATCTTGCTCTTTTATTTACTTCAAAAAAGAGAAAGGGTGCTTGTTTTAAAAATGAGAGCTTTTTAGATTTAATCTTCTTAAGTGTATTAAGGATTGAAATCCTAGCAACCCTTATAGCGTGAATGGACATGAAAAAGTAATAGTAGGTACTCTCAAAACCGTTTGTAGTATCCGGTGGTCTTGCAAACTCAAAACTCAATCGCAGCATCTCGGCGTAGAGGCTCGCAGCTGCAGCTTGCCACTGGAAGTTGTCCAAAGATTTCGGATTGGGAGAACTTTTCGATTTTGGCAAATATACTGGCGGTCTTAAGCGGTTTCACTCTTTTGACATAAAATTTATTCACAGTACCTATTTGTCGTTGCTGTGGAGAGGCAGAAATGCACAAAGGTTTATCGCCGCAAATATCGCAAAAAACACAATTTGTCGGGCGGCTTTTGCATGTCGGAATAAGGAAATGAAAAAATCTACAACGAAGTTTCTTAACTGACTTAAAAGTATGCGGTTAAGTGTTTATTACTCGATATCATAAATAGTGGTCATAAAACAAATAAAAAAACATAGGAGCTGCGACATTTAACAGCGTACATATTTTTATCTTTCACTGACCACTGCTGATTTCATATCAATTTTGATTGGAATTTCTATTTTATTTTTTATCACACAGTGACTCAACTGTTGTTCAGGTAATTTTTGAATTTTTTTCGTTAGAATAGTGCAAGCTACTATGTATGTTTGGGAATCGCTAAAGAATCTCATACATTCCCTGAAACAATTCTTTCTAGATAGAGGCTCAGGTAAAATTGAGTACCACTTAATTAAGGGCCATACGAATAAAATATAATTGAAATTATTTTATTCACACTTACCACTTTCTCCCGACTCCTCAGAACACCGAGCTTTCCAAATCTTACATGGAATGGAGAACACTGATACTCGCCATCGGGTTGTTCAACAACAATAACATCGATGGCTCCAGTCAAGGTTGCACCATTGATCTCACTGTAGAACTCCTTGAAGTTACTGAATACTTTCACTAAGCTGTTCATTTTAAATTTTGCTTAATAACTAGTCAGTTGAATGTGTTTAATTCTTCTTAAGTGAGCTTTATGCAGATCCTGAGCTTGATTCTGTTAATTGGATAATTATTTCTTCGCCATCGTTTTGGTGTGGATTGCTTTTATATTTTTTTTAACTTCTGATGCAAAATGCTGTGTAAGCTGAAGAATCTGTAAATGGAGGAAGAAATAAAGGTTAGTTTTGAACAATTTAATTCTAAAAATGAGATTTTGTATTTTGAAACTAACAGATTTGTAGATTAGCTTCATGACGGACTCTTGAAAACCCAATACTTTATTTAAACAGGTTTGAGTATTGCATTCAAAAAAATGCGCAGACGTTTTTTACGACGAAAGTTTTTACATTTCAAAATCATGTTACAGCGTTCAGGCAATACGAAGGCGTTAGCCACAACCTTTGAACATAATGTAGCAACAACAGCTTTCCAGTTTTAGGTTTCAGTATCTTTTCTTAGGTAAGGTTAGGTTGAAGTTACTACTATGGATATGAAGAAACGATGACCTTACACTCATGAAGGTACAGTACAGAGCAAGGTGGATTTAGTAAGTTACGGCCATGAAATATTTTGAGCCTTATGGGGTCGCTCGTGTTTAGATCGCTAGGTTTGTTCTTACCACAGCATTCAGCTCAAGCATAAGCCAGCGATGGCGAACCAGTGGCATGCGACGAAATATTGTCGGGACGTCAACTGAGAAACCCGATTGCACCTTTGAGTGGCAGCACAAACTGTCTTCGTCGAGATTATAAAGTGTTTCCACCGCACACTAATCCGCTATAGAGACAAATCTCCGCTGAATCCCCTCAAGTTCACGAGATTAACAATACGAATTTTTATCACTTCACGAAGAGATTAAAAATTAATCGCGTAATAAGTCTCTTCCACGCATGAATTCGTGAAGGCTATGTCACAACGCTGCCTTGCGTCAAAGTTGATTTGACAACTTAAATTCAACCACATTAAGTCCAATGGGAGCTACCACAACGTTGATTCTAACATTTCTTTTTCGGTGGAAACCCTTTGGGATTCACTTTCAGTCTTCCTACGTTAATCTGTTTTATGAAATATGGAAACTATGAAAAAACATCAAGACTGCATGTTGGCACCTCAAAGGCACTACAAACCGTTTTTTTTTTTGTAAATGGCACGGCGATCTTAAAAGGTTCGCCCTCCATGGCATAGGCTGTCAAATGTTGATTTTTATAAGCACAAAGGGCGAAAAGAGAAAGCCTATACCGATGTTGCAGAAATCAATATGGTTCACAGGGTTTTATCTATTGCCATTTACCTATTGCAATATAATGTATACCTGTTAACTTTTACCTTGAGTTTTCTTTACAAACCATTCCCAAGCATGTATGTTCGATAAATGTACCTATCCAAAACCGTTAGCTAAGCGACGCGACGTTAACTGACATATCGATTTAAACAGTGATTCACTTCTTACAAAACAACCACGTTAAAGGTAAAAACAAATACAAAGCAAATGCATTCAAGTTCACTGCTGTAGTTGTGAAACTTTAAACTGGCCCGCTATACGGGTCACATGGTTAATTATTATACTACAACTTAAGGTCTGAGCACATTGGTAACAAGTAATTACTTTTGCTAATGCAAAGCATGACTGCTGAAGCAATAGCAAGAGGTTGTTGATATTTATTTAAAGTCAGTAAAGTCGACTCTGATGCTTTTGAGAAATATAAACACTGACCACCAGTTCAAAGACCTTGAACAATAGACCGATTGCAAAATTGCCAAATCGATTTCGATGTTTGGGTTGAACGGTTCAGCCTAAAGCATAACTCGCGACGAGGTTAGTTAAAAGGTTTCTGGTATTGGCGGAAGTAGCGGTTAAGTAACTAATTGATGGTGTCTCTTTTTACAATTATTATAAAATGCTGTAGTAGTTATTTTCTCCAAGTCTTTGACATTTCAAAAGCTGGTACATGCTTAGGAAATCGTGGAAAGAAATGATTTATACTTCTCGAATTTAAATTATGCAGATTTACTATACAACCGTTGCCATTAGTAATTCAAACTTTTTTGAATTCATTTCCTACAGAGCAAGGTATCTTCAACAGCTTCCTGCCGCTTAACTCTATGCATATTAAAAAAACACAAGACCTCCGACTTTGGCGGCTTTAAGTACACTCATCTCATGGTTTCGACAGAGCTTTTTCAGTGCATAACCTAACAATGCTGCAATGTACTTAATGTTTATGGGTTTACGCATTGGTAACTCACAGGAGTTCATCAACCGAACAAAGTGTGCGGTTGCGTGACAATAATGTGGAAAATAGATACATTTCAATACGAGAAAGATATTCAGTCTAAGTGCAATAGCATTTCATTATCAAGGTAAGACATTTCCACCTCGCATGCCGACGCTACTACCGGCTGTGTTGGTTGTGCCAATTGGTTACATAAACTTTTGCTTCACCCATTGGTCGGATATACGCTTTAATTGGATTTAAAATTTCAAGACTGTGCCTCCTGTTTCTATAAATAAAATATTTAGCAAAGAAAAACAGAAACACATCAATGAATCAGAAGCCTCTCAGCGATACTTTCTTCTAGAACATCACGAGACTATATAGACTTTGTTCCCTCCCGCGGCTAGATAAATAAATAAATTTATTAAGGTGCCTACCAAATGGACAAATGTGATGCTATGTCTGCCAAAAAATGTTTTCAAATAAAACACTAAACAAATGTAATATTTAACTTGGACTAAATATACCAAAACAAGGTACCTAGCCACGAAAAAAAAATATTAACATATAAAAAAATGATTTGGTTGCCAAAACCGTATAGAAATGGAAATTTTCCGTGCAGTTCTTGAGTTATGTGTTGGACAAATGAAGGACGTTTTGTTTTCATTGGTTATTGCCACAAATTTATGATGTGGCATAAGCTTATATAAGTTATGAAGACCAATGCCAAGGCTGTGAATAGTAGACTGACGGGTTTTCAGCTTGTAGAAAAATCTAGCCGGATTTTTGCGCATCTTTTAGAAATGAATGATTTTTAACTCATAAAAATAAAGTAATATCATAGCAAAACATAAAAATATGAGAAAAACATTAAAAGAGTCTATTAGGAAAACAGAGGATCGACCGATCATCGTTCTATTGTTTTTTTATGTTAAGGATTTTTCCAGTGTATGCTTCATCATGGTTCCTGATTGTTTTTAAGTTGACATTTGTGTGTATACCAAGAGCAGAAATAAGTTGAGTCATCTGTAGATAGATAAATGAATGAGACAGTGGCGTAGTGAGCATCTAAGACAGACAGACAATTACAAGGTCTGGGTTCAGTACCAGACTGATCTAATTTAATATTCGTTTTACCAGCATGTTTAAACTGTAAATTTGAGGACCATTTACCTTAAATTAAAGACGTTTAAGTTTTCCAGCTCCGGAGTATTGATCGGAGAGGTCTCCAATAAATTGCTTATGTTAAATTCTAGAGCTTCCACTATAAAAGTACATGTTAGGTATGTTAGGAAAGACAAGATACATTTTGAATTTTTGTACTTCTAAAGGCGCGCGTCCACATGAGTGTAAAACAACTTCGAGTAGCTCTCAGGCTACTCTCGAGAGTACTCACAGAAAGTTTATATTCTACTCTCTCCCAACTCCTCCCTTGAATATCTCCATCTGAAAGTTACTCTCGTGACTCTTGAGAGTGGCCTGAGTGAGTGCTACTTTCAGTAGTTTTACTCTCAAGTGAACGCGCGCGTTAAAGGCTTGATGTTGGCAAATGTTTTCTGATGAAATGAAATATTTGTTCTATTAAAGTAAGTACACACATTAAAGTTTGGCTCGTTATCATAGAACTGATTTATACATTTCTACCCGCTTATCAGGACATGCAAGAAAGAATATTTTAGAAATTAAGCTTTGCAATTCTCTGAATCTTTTCTTTAATTTGCATAAATCCACAACAGTTCTTCGAAACACAAATTGAAGGCTAGAGATTTTATGGTTATTCCCGATAAGGTCCAATAAAAAAATAAGTAGTTTTTTTTATCGAAACCAGAAGTTGAACCGGCAAGGAGCCGCTCATCAAGCAAATAAACAATAATCAAGTACAGGTTCGATATGGAATGGAATGAGAAACTGCAAGGATGAGGCTCAAATTTAAAGTTGAACCCGAGGCTTGTAAAAACACTATTTCTGTAGACTGTTAAGGCGTTAAGGAGGCGAATTTCGCAGGTAGAATAAACCATTCAATATGGGCGGAGAAGTCCAACGTTTCCAACGTCCACCAGACCATGATGAAGTAAAAGTAGGTTAGATTGAAGTGGCTGCCGGATATTAGAGTACCGACACTCCATTGTGGTGAAAAGTGGATCTATTGAATGTGGAGCTTACTCCTTGAATAACTCCGGCACTGACTCAGAAGAGCCGGTATGTTTTTGTCCGACATATTATCTAGGCGGCACAGTTCAAACGATGTCACCGTGAATTGATACAATGGCCGTTCAGAGACTGTAAAGGCTGTCTTCTCTTCTTGACTTGGCCTTAAGGGATATCTGTTAGAATGCATCCTTCAACTCCACCATTCACTGCAGAGTCTGTTCTTCCCAGGATGCCGTACTAAAACCACTGGAGAACTCAAAGCGCTGTTAATTTCTCTTATGACTCCTAAGCCGAGCATTCTATCCACCTCCTTGAAGATAAGCTTCCGTATCGCGGGTAAGATTGGGCAGCTGCCCGATGCTCGACTGTCTAGCAGCCCTTAAATTTCCTCATCTCCTCAAACTATTCTTTTTTTTTAATACGTTTTCCTTATCTCTGGTTAAAATCTTCAGCATTGGTTCGGGGCTCTCGGGAGGGTTGTCGTCTTCTTGGCTTCGGGTGGAAGGGTGTCTTTTTGTCTAGGCTTTTAAATAGGTAGCCGCCACCTCGGTTTCAAGACCGCTTATGACAGCTTATATATAGAGACGAGTTACAAAGCGCTAGTCTTGTCATCCCAGCTATGTCTAGTCTTGTCATCCCAACCAAACTCGTCCGTTTGTGCAGCAAGAGGCTTTGAGAAAAATCGCCAAAAAAAAACTCTGGCCCATATTTTATGGAACATGCATATTGAGCATGTTGCACCTAACCTCGCACCTATTCCAAATCTTATACTGAGACACTCAAGCAGAGGTTTTTAGTGAAATCTTAAGGAAGTTAAAGGAAAATTGAAGCAGAGGGGATGCAAAGGGCAGTAGGCCCCTCATACATATTCCACTATTTTGTCCATGGAACCGTGGACTTCTCTAACATCGTACTTAATATAGAATTTCCGTGCCACATGCCAGCATCAGAGGCACGATCTTCCAGAAGTGATGTATTCGAAATAACATAGCCTGATATTAATGAAGTTTTCCTGCCAACCGCCTCGGCAAAATATCACTATAGAGAGCTTTACTTTGAGATAGAAGTTAGGGACCTTGTCTACCTAGGCTCCACTTTAAATTCTTGCGACAGCAGTGCTCAAATGATGAATAAATCTTAACCATCCCTGCTACTTTAGGCTAAGAAGGTAGCAGATACTAGGGTAGCAGAGTCGTCTTTCGAGATACTTAAGTGTCTTCTTATAAGAATTTTATGATCCCAGTCTTACTTTACGTCACTGAAACAAACATGGACCTTGTCAATTGTCAAAGGCAAATGAGGACTGTTTCGAGAACAACATTCTTATGCTAAGTTTCCACTTTTCGATTTGTGGACAAACGACGTATTTTTAGGTTATTTGTCAATTCAAATATGAATGAACTGGCGTATGCTTTGCCAATTGTATCTTTAATTGACAAAGAAAAGAACTGTCAAAGTTTGTCAATATATTGACAAGTGGAAAATTAGCATTACGTGTTTTTTTTTTGTTCCGTGTCTGCATAAACAAAGAGTGGAAGAGCAGATATAGCATCAAACTTTAACGTCTTTTACCGACGGTAAAGTTCGAGTTGGAGATTGACCGATCCCAGAAGTGAAACACGGCAACTGTAGTAGCTGGATCATTTAGAGCCGATGGACACCAACGCTGAGGCCCAGAAAATTTTCCTATTCACCCCGGAGGAACGGTACAGGGTGCCGAGACTCAGGTGGCGCGAGTGAGTTGACGGGACCCTCAGCCAACTCTGCGTGTAAAACTGAAGACAGTAGGTAAAGAGAGAGCTGGCTCGCGAAGCCTGTTTGTTGAAGCCCGGGTTAAGCCAGGTTGAAGTGCCAAATAAAGGAAGCCACTCAAGGGACGGAGGTAATGCAGCTAAATATCAAAACATTACGTTTATCGAATTAAATGTTAAACAAACATGGTAGTTGGGTATTGTAGGAATAAGGTAGGCACTGATCGTTGACAACATGGTGACGCCCAGTGCTGTAATTATTACTACACATCCAGTGTTTGCTTATGATACCTCCACGTGGTAACCGTCATAACCGGGTACTGGCTTTGTTTGCCCTTGGACTTGGCTTGCTGAACTCATAAGTGCAAGATTCACCAAGAAGAGAATAGCAGCACTATCATTGACTAAAATCATCGGCTGATCGAGTCTCAAAATTCAAGATCTCAGAAGGAGAGCATGCAGGGAAGGAATTCTCATTCATAGATCAACGGTGCTGTCAACAGCCAGGACGATAAATATCTTAGCTACCTCGACTTATTTGGGGCTATAAGGTCATAATCACAAAGGATCTCCAGTACAAGTTAGGGTAATAGGACAGAGACGTTGGTGGATCAGCCTGTGAGTGGGTCAACGGCAGCTCTTACATCCCCAAAGTGGGATACTGACTCTAGTGCATCAGCTCTCCTAGGGTTGAAATGGTCCCCGAACATGAACCTGGCCCTCCAATTCGAGGGTTGTGCCGTTGGGGTAGATTCTCGGCCACGTAAAAAAAGGCTAGGATAATTTTACTGTGAGACAGGTAGACACCCTCCATTGGTCGGGAGCTCGTTAAGTAAGTGGGTATAAGAAAATAAAAGTTCACCCTGCAGTTTTCCACAGCAATATTTTGAAAATCATATAATAAAAGCAAGACTATACCAGATGAAACATTTTTGCAAAAATTACGCAAAACGCGTCATTACGCACCGGCTTACACTGGCCTTCGATGTGTTTTTCTTTATTTAATAAACACTCCAATTTATTTTATAGTCTTAAATGGTTTTCAGTCTAACAGCTGCTCAAACTCATGTAGAAACAAGAGCTTTAAACAATTTTAATTCATCATCAACACTAGTTGTCTCCGATAAAAAAATATTAATAAAGAAATTTATGCTATATACACAGCTTGTTTGGGGCCAGCTAGAAACGTGCGAGGCAAGAAAATTTGTTTAATAAATTTAAATTGAATAATGTCTAGATCATTTTTATGTTTATATTTGTGCCAGGGGATGGCTCACTTACAGTCTTCCCTATATAAACCAAATTCCCTGCTATAACCTCCTGTTGCGTTGATCAAAAAGGATAATAAGAAAGTCGACAGCGCCTAATTCCTTGTTAAAGCTCTAAGAACAGACCCAAATGGTTGTACTATATTTTCTCGTATCTTTGAAAGCGATAAGTGTAACCTCAATTTAATTGCCAATTTTCGATACTTTTCGCTGATTCAATTAATGACTGCGCGTTATGCAAATATAATTGTGTCGCCTGTAACTTTTGTTATCATCAGATGTGTTAACAGTGGCGTGTTTTTTTTGATTATTGTATATTATACAAGATAATAAAATATACATTCTAATTAAAAAATATATTAATGATTCTTCTTGCTAAAGCTCCAGACTCGATGTGTGTATTTTTTTATAGCTCACGTGTTTTTAGATGATACTTAAAGGCAATACGAATTTGGTACAAATTAGTCATGTTTTGCAAACAGGCTAGTTGAACTTAATACTAAAGTTGAGGGTCGATTAAGAAATTGTATAATAAGGAGCACTGTGGCTAGCTTGGGTGAGTAAAGTAGGAAGGTATGTGTGCAAAGAACTACTTATGCTCGTTATTTAACCTTGTTCTTCAACTTTATTAGTCAATAGCACGATAATGACCAGACTGCATTTTTATTTTGTGCTATCAGACAATCAGCTGAGCGATATTGTTTGACTGATTTCCTTCGAGGTGACCATTTAAATGCAAAGCTGTTTCATAAAAATGGTGAAACAAAATCTAACTATACTAGGCTTACTCAGAATTTTACCTTTGACGGTTTGGACTGTAGTTCATTTGCCAGACTAAATGATAACCTATTGGATGTCTGGA
This sequence comes from Neoascia interrupta, assembly GCA_947623515.1. Taxonomy (NCBI): domain Eukaryota; kingdom Metazoa; phylum Arthropoda; class Insecta; order Diptera; family Syrphidae; genus Neoascia; species Neoascia interrupta. The sequence continues at coordinate 43,591,596 of OX392462.1, read as the reverse complement.
ATTTGAGGCACAAAGTAATGACAACTATATCAACAAGTGTCTTATCGCGCTCAGACGTTTAGCTCATTTCATTATTTAGTGGTAAATTTCAATAATGATTTCTATTGAGTTATTCTGACGCATAGGACAGGACTTCTCAATTCGCTGCAAGCAATTGGAAAAGGATTGTAGTGTGGCGCCATCCCCTGAGTATTAGTATTTTACGAGTATAAACATAAAACACCTCGGTTTATCTTCGAGCTGTTGCGCTAGTATTTTTTTTATCCTGTAATAAAACACTGAATGGTTCTGATCTGCACAGCGCAAAAGTGTTATGAAGTGTGTCCACACTTGAAGGACATAATTAAAAACCTCTTCGTAAAGTTGAAAAAATTCCAATTGATAAAATTCTTTGAAGTTCAAAACACATATTCAATTTAGTCAATAACTCTAATCTTCCTCCGCACTCAAAATTTTGTTTTTTAACTTTTTGTGTTTTCCCATAACGCAACAATATTTATCCTGTAGATAAGTTTTCGTAATGATTGTACAAAATCCAAAACAATTTTATCATTTTGCCTCAGAAAACAGCTAACAATTACTGGTAGGTATGTGCGTTGCTATCGAATCGATATAATCTTTTCGCAAATCGACACACTTTGACATAAGCTCTTCGATTAAAGTTTTTTATAGTTGTGTAATTGTTACACAATTTTGCTTTATCAGGAAAACACTGTTTTAAAGGAATATTGGACAACACTTAGCATGCATTAAGCAAAAGCTTCGTACAAGAATCAAAAAATAATTCTTTGAAGCAACTTGACGTTAAAAAGTTTATAGGTTTTTATGGAATCCTTCCTCTAAATGAGGGCGTGGTCCAAAACTTTGTATGAACAAAATGTAGAGTATTTTCTACATAGCACGTTAAGTGAAATTTTTTCGATCTGGAACAAAAATATTGAATAAGTTGCATTTGAACAATTACTCTTTAATTCGATGTCAAAAATGTATTTTTTTGGTTAAAATTCAACATTTCGTAATATCTACCTCCAGACATGGGCGTGGCCAAAAACTTTGTAGGAACGATGTCTAGTATAGAACACGTTGAAGCTAATGTGCTAAATTTTATTTCTTATTCTTACTTAAGTTAGGCTAAAAAGTAGTCGAAATCCTTGTTTTCTGGAAAATTAGATTTTTTTTTTTAAATTCTGACTCCAAATGTGGGCGTGGCCCAAAACTTTGTATGAGAGAAACTTGAAAAAAAGCGCTTTCTACATAATATACTAAGTAAAAATTTTTCGATTTGGAACAAAAATATTGAATAAACTGCATTTGAAAGACATGCAGTTTATTCAATATTGTCACCCTTGTGGGTGTGGCATCAACACTTTAAATCGATGCCACACCCACAAGGGGCGGTCTGCGGACTTTATTTTTATTTTTTATGACTTGTAATCATAAGAAGATGCTAAATAATAAATTTCAGCTTTTCAAAACGTCTTACAGTCTTGTAAGCACCGGAGGTTGTTGCACATTTAGACCGATTGTAGGCGTGTCTGTAGGCGGATTTCAAAAATTTTAACACCTGCATTGCTTCGGATGACAGAGAGCTTACGCACAAAATTTCAGCTTCCTAGCTCAAAATTTAAGGCCTAAAAATTGGTGACATGCGGACAGACAGAGGGCTCATTGGACTCAGAAGTCGGTCTCGATCATATGCCCTTAAGGTCTTGGGAGTCTATCGTCATTATTTATCTACGTTACATTTTCGCCTGTATCAAACTTAATATACTCCTTTTCTGTGGAATAGGGTATAAGAAGATTAAGCTTGTAAAGGCCCAATTATAATAGGCTTTCGTGGGATAGACTCTAGTGGAATCTTATGTCAAAACACAACGAAAGTTTACACAGAAAACTTTACGAAATCGAGCAAAAGGCTATTGTGACCGTGGCATACGAATTATGTGTAATGTGACACTTCTGAAAGTCGGTTAAATCTCATCTAAGTCTAATATGGTTAGACCTTAAGTCGTCGGTATTAAATCCTGACTGGTGGGACCTCTGTCAATACGATTCTTGCAATCTTATTGGCAGAGGACAATGATCAGGGGTTTTTTTTTTTTTTTTAATTTTGATAACAAGTAATACTTCAAACAATCAAATAAAGTAAAGGAACAGCCTTCTTATTAGATTGAACTTTTAATGCTAATTTTTTCAGAACTGAGTTAAGATTTGAGTATTGAATCCTTTTTAAACTAATCCTATCATCTTGATCCTATGTTCTTACTTATAAAATATTTTCCAAATGAAGAAAAATCGAAAAATGTATCATTATTGTATCCGATGCCCTACAAGGAAGCGGGTTTGGTCTAATTCTGTTCAACAATAGGATTGGATATTCAGGATGGACTAACAGGTCGAGACTTCGTTCATTTTTATCAAAAAAAAAGACCATTCAAGGCAGAGTTTCGGACTTAAGCTGAGGTTTATTTTTTATGTAAAATGACAGTTGCCTCGCGTTGTCTTTCTTGTGAACAATTACGTTCGAACAAAGTCTTGAGACAACTCGAACTTCTAACCCTGTTTTTCTTTGAAAAGCATCGGTGGAAGGATCAATGATTTTAAGAGTTGAAGACTTCGATAGCTGTAGTTATTTTACCTTGCACTAAAAAAACTTAGCCCTGCACTAAAAAAACTTATTCTTGGGCTAATTCCAGACGCGTTTGTCTCGGAATCAACCGAAATCTAAATTCGGTTTTGGCTGCCTTGTTTTCGTGGGGTGCCCAATTGACCTAACCGCTTTTTAAAGCTATGCCATAAAGGCTATGTCACAAAGCTGCGTTGCCGTTTGCTTTGTCCCGTTACGCTCCCGTTGCTTCAACAACCGCGTTGAAAATATGTATGCCATTCAAAAAACGATGCAAGATCATAGGAAATGCCAACGAATGGACAAGAACAGAAACCCACCGCGAAATCCAACATTTCCAAGTTCACAGAAATGTAAAAACGACGCAAGAATTCATCGTGTTGAATTTTTTTGCTTTCTCAAAACTTTCTTAAGTAAATAAAACGTAACGACGGATGGTTGAAGCTACGTTGCGGTAGCTCTCATTGAATTTGATCTGTTTGAATTTAAGTTATCAAATCAACGTTGGCGCAACGCATCGTTGTCACATAGCCTTAAGGCTGCGCTGCGCCAGCGTTGACTTACAACTCAAATTCTAACACATAAGTTTCAATGGGAGCATAAGAAAGTATTGAAAAAGCAAATAATTTCAACAGAATGGATTTTAGCCTGCATTTTGACGTTTCTGTTAAACTGGAATTGTTGGCTAGTGCGCTGGTTCTTTAGTTGTTTGCAGTTTTCTAGTTTTCTATGGTTTTCACTCGAATTTCGGATGGTGTATTTTCAACGCGGCTGTAAGGTAAAGAGAACGTAGCGGGGCAAAACAAACGACGCCGCTACTTTGTGAAACTTTAGAGTTTTCCGTTTCGTCCCTTTGCGTTGCGCGTTACCCAAAAGACGACGTGGAATGAATTTCATATTCTGTGCAGAGACATCGTTTTAAAAAAGTAAAAAGGGCTTCAGAGATGACTGAAACTCGTATAGTGAATGAAATAAAAGGCTCAAGATAGATTCTTAGATTCAGACGGATACAGAAGAAAACAAGCTCGACAAGTTGGAATTCACCAATTGTATTAGATTCTTCTATAGACTTCGAATAAGTTAAAGTGGAAATGGCTATCTGCACGATGTTAATCGGACAGATTCTATTGGGATGAAGTGGCCGGGGATCTTGCTCGTGTTACAACCTTGAACTTTAAGTGAAACGAAAAGGGTTAATAGTATTTTTAAGGTTTATATGTTTGTCAGTTTTAAGGGAGATATTTTAAAGAAAATGTTAATTCAATTTAGGAGTGGCCTCGCCTTCTGACCTCTGCGGTTGCTTATGTCCAATTGAACGCCAGCCCAGGTGGCGGACAGAGAACCCCTTTTCAGGTTCGGTTTTTTTTTTAGAAATTATGCGGGGTGGACTTAAACCAGAACGCCCGAAAATCGGGAGCGCCAGGCTTAAATTAGCAAGACTGTCGTGTCAGTTCCTTTTCCCAACCAGGAAAAAATTGTGGCTTTGTGATTTTTACCTGAATAATCCTCCGTTTATACCATGCTTTCAACTGGAAAGACATAACCTTTTCCATTTGAAGGATTTTCGATCTTGCTCGCAGAAGCCAGACTTGCGCTGGATCGAGCATTTCTATCGTCTTTCCTGAAATTACTTCTGTTCATTTCATGCTGAGCTGACGCATTTTAATTGTATTTTTATGTTTTATTGAAAGAAGAGAAGAAAAAATTATACTCAGTTAATTGAAAGGAAAAATTCTACGGCGAATGCATGGTCTCGTGTGCGAGGAGGGCGAATAGAGGAGAAGATGCAACTGCGAAATTTCAAGATTAAGATCCAGAACCAAGATCCACATCTTGTTGATGAGCTGTGCCAAGCTCGAAGACATCGATCGGATGAAGAACAAAGCTCCAGCAAAGACAGACGACGACCAAATGACAGACCAAACCTCTGTTTTAAGGACCTAGCGCTTGGTCTTGACAACTAGAAGCAGGAAGGCGTATGTTGCACTGCGATCTTTTGGTTTATTAAGCTTCCACCTATTCCCTTGGAGAAGTGCGTACCTTCATAAGAGTTTCCCTCGAATATCGAAGTTCCTTTCGAAAACATTGAAGGGTTATGTAGGTTGGTTAAAGAGCTTTGTCCTATTCTGTTTCTTTTAAGAATTAAAGGATGAGGGTTGGCTCTTGTGATGGTATTTGCTCAACTGGTAAATTGGTACTTGCCAAAGTGTTGATTTCTTTTGTGTGTTAGTGCCCCACAGGATTCTAGCAGATACCTAAAATCCTAAGTTTTCAAGATGCTCCGTGAGTTTACGGTGCCACGTAAGAAAGCCTGTTAGGATATGGAGTTTGTACTTGCCATAAAAAAAATGCTTGCCCTGTTTTCCCTTGCTAGTTTCCTGATTGATAAGGGCATATCTGTTTTTTGCACAGATCTGAGCCTCAAAGTTGCGGGTACTCTTGCCCACGGGTACAGAATGTATATATAACTTTCCGCATACCTATCAACCACCTCAAATAAATTCTGTTTGAAAAATCCCACTGCCAAAAACTGGCATGATAGTTAAAGTGCAAATTTTAAATTTGCTTACCACCCAACTAACATACTTTTGAAAGTAACACCGCTCTTATAAGACTCTTTTAACGCTCTTGATACTCTCCGAGCAAAATATCTTGTTAAAAAATTCAAAAATTATCTTATAGCACTCTTCTTTAAGAGGTATCACTCTTATAGCGCTTAGCTCTTATAACAAGAGTATAAATAAGACTCTTGTTATAAGACTGTAACTCTTGTAGAGTTTATGTTTTGTCTTATACTAGCTTAAATCTCGTAAAACTTGAAACTCTTGTAAGGAGTACTCTGATAACAAAATCTTTAGTCTTAGAAGACAACTTAATTTCTTCGGCGAATGCCTGGTATAAAAAGTCCACCCTTTTCTTCCTTAAATGGTTACCAAATACCTTTCAAGGAATGACAATAATGAAGTGTGACAATAATTGTCATTTGATAGATAAACATAATATTTTTTCAAGAAAGTACATTTTTTATGGTAATTACAAGCCAACTTATTTATAGAATGCATTAGTCATGCAAAGTATTTTGGTCTCTTTTCGTCTTTTAAAAGAATTTTTGTATATTTTCAAAAAAAACGAAAATATACAAATATTTTTCTTGCAGCCTCATCATCTTTCTTAATTTTTGGAGAAGATTGCAATGAGAATAGTTTATAAGTCTCTTATAACACTCTACAAGAGTGAAGTTCTAAGAGCTTTACTCTTGATCATAAATCTTATTCTTAAAGAGCTCTTGTAGCGTTTTATTAGAGCTAGAATGTTAGTTGGGCTGATGCCCCTCCTCCTATCATGTTATTTTTAGTCTAACGTGTTTCTTTGATAGATAGCTGCGTTTTCAACTAATTGTACCTAACTACACTAAATTGTTTTCAAATATATAATTAAAGATTTCCCGTGTCAAGCGTCTATAGAAAGTGCGTCAGCATTTTTCATTATTCATAACAGTAATTAGGAGGTATGTACGTTTATGCACAACGAAATTTCGCTAATCTTATTTGTTGAATAATCAAAGTTTCATAAATAAATAAATATTAATTTGAGACATGCTAAAACACCTATCCAAATACATATGTAGATGATTTTACGATTCGTATGGTATCGTAGGTACTTCCTCCGTTCTGTTACTTGTGTATAAGAAAGCGGTTTTAATATTTCCCAATGCAATGTTTTATTATTCAGAATTATGTGAACTCAACGAGAAAATTAATGTTTGCTTTTCTTCATCTTTTATGCAACACACAGGACTAGGTTTTACAAGTCATAATTTAAGGCAACAATTTCTCAACCGTGGTCATTCTCAAGGTACCTACTCATTATGTAACAAAAATCTGACAACTACAGCATAATGCGCCAAGACGGAAAACCGTACCTTCAGCGGATCATTTTTGTTCTAGACAAAATACCTACTTTGAATAACTTAAAGAAACTTTATGCATATGGTACGGACCTGCATTACTAAAGCCGGAAGCTTGTACAAAACACAAATTATTGTTTAGTAATCAACTTACGTGACGTCTATGTCTATGTAAACAGCTGTAACTGCAATGATGCAACGAATATCCACACAAAGACCACGTTTACCAATAGACGTTCTTTCAGCAATATAAAATGACAGCTGACAGGTACCTTCGCACTTGTAAAGAACTCGGTTGCAATAAAAAAAACTTTCACTATATAAATTCAGCAACCACAGCACTATCAACGAGGTTTATAAAATAAGGTGAAAAAAAGTTTATAAAAATAAAAACATTTTCCGCGTCGGCCAAAAAATTTGTTTGACCTTCAAATGCAAAAACTGTAAGTAGGTATACACGGTCGAATTTATTCTGACAGCACACAAAAATCAGCTTAACATGAGTTAGCAAAAAGCAAATGCTGTGTTTTATTGTATTTTGCTGATCAAAGATCACTCAATTTATTATCTCGTTTTTGTTTTATTAATTTTGTATCTCTCGCGTTGCCACTTTTATTGACTAACAGATCTGTGCACCATATTTCCACATCAGGCGATACAATGCAAACTAGCACACTGGGCACTTTTTGGGGCTAAAACAACTTCACAAATTGACACTTCTTTGGTTTTTCTTGCTTAGAAAAATTGCATTTGTTCAGACTTCAGACTAATCAAAGGTGTTTAAAGTCCACCAGCAACGGGTATAGTCTTTTGAGTGGAAACTCGTTTGGCAATTTCATAACAAAGGGAGCGCGATACGACGACCACGAAAGCTTTTTATTTCATTTGGACTTGTTTTTTTTTTCTATTTGAGATACAATTCGGACGAGATACTACAATTTTCGCTAGACGAAACAGCTCCGACAAGTGCGGATTTCACACTGAACGATTCAACCGACGAGATATAGCTAAATACTGAGGGAAGAAAAGTTTCAAGAAAACGGATGGCCGGTGGCGTGGAAAAAAGTTCAAAGACACAAGCACACAATAATGCCGGACTCAGAGTGACAATCTAGCTGAACCGACTAAATGGCGAAGAAACAGCCAAGCGATGAGTGGACGCCAACGCCACGCCGCCGCTACCCGGTTTTGAGGGCTATATTCGTTAGCGAGCAAATCGTGGTGTTTTTGTTGTGCCGGGGGCTACCAGAAGTGTGGGTAGAGGAAGACGACACTAGTTCCTAGGAACTCGAACTATAACATACAGAGCTGCATGGGTGGGTGGGTCCAGTTGGGAGGGGGAGTGATAATTTTATGTAAAAACCAGCTTGAGACGGAACAATGTATGCGAACGCGATCAATGAAAAGGCCTATAGGAGGCCCGCTGAAAGAAAGCTTCCGGGGGATTTTCTTCACTTTATTACGGGCATGTGAACGAGTGAGCTTTTCGTGACGTAAGATAGCAAAAAAAAATATCGGGCAAATCGGAGGGTAACGAGGTTACCGTTTATCAGCTGTGCACACATACGCGAGTATTGTTAACAGAAATTAATTTGTACACCGGAAAAAAATATTTTCACTTGCCGGTTTTGCGTTAATTTAGGGGTGGTAATTGTGAGGCTTTGACGAAGGTACTGGGTAATGTATGAAACATTTTCGGATGCTCTGATTTTGATGGATTGAGAAAGATAATGGTTTGTTTAAAAGACAGCTAAGCCGCTTGAACAGGACGAATATGAAAATGAGTATGAAAAGTATCTAATTGTCAAAATGTACCTACATAAAATATACAGATGGTACCAAAAATACTTTTAAGTTTCCAACTTGGAAATAGAAAATTGTGTACTTGATACTACCATTTGAACTGACGGTTTACCTACTAACAGCACAGCTTAGGCGGTGATAGTCAAGACCTTTGTTCACCAGACCAAATTGAAGTTTTGTTTATGTCATTATTTAAGTTTTAAAATCAACTCATGGAATTTATTATAATGATAGCCACAAACCCTTGTACGAAATAAGCACAATCCGAGGACCAAGGACGAGCTTCATGCTTATATCTTAATTAAAAGAACAGCAAAGCTGCTGGACATCACAACCTGCCTGCTGAACTGACCAAAGCAGCGGGGGTTGAATTGGAACAGAGCGGGCATCAACTTATGTCTAGAATTTTTGTAGTTTGCCCGAAGAATAAACTACAAATCTCACCATTTGCTCGATTGACGCTCCTTGCCTGCACGACCTTCATTGGAATAAGTCTTCGTAACATGGTGAAAAAGATAGTTATGTTTGGACGCCTAAAGTCTTTTATCGACAACATAAATAAATCCTAGTGTTGTCTGATGTGACTTTAGGCCCTGAAATGTTTTCATCAGATCAAAATATTCAGATGCAGATCGTGAAAAAATAGGTAAATTGATATTTCGAGGGACCCGTTTTATTTATGTCGGCTGGCTCATAGGTAGGTCCCATCGAAAGCAAGTCGACAGCAAAACTTTACCCAAATGAGTCCAAGAGGGGATTAAAATAGTTGCGTCGTCCGCCAACCTTTACTGCGAAGGAAAATAATTCGATGCGATTTGTAGTCTTCTAAGTGACTAAATTTTACCGAAACGTAACTTATTTGCATAGATAGAAGTTTTTTTTAGGGCTTAATGCAAGTTTTGATGTTCAGAGAATATCCGCTTCTCGAATTTTCTGAAGGATGATTCGCGTGTGTCCCGATCTTTCCTCACAGTGGGTTACTCGTTTTGCAAATTTTAAACTCTAGTTTGGTTGATTTGCCAAATATTTGCTCAAGTCTTTCCCATATCGTTGAAATGAATTGTTCACTTTCACGTGACGCAAATTGAACCGGCAACGTTTTCTTATGAGGTCTTTTTTTTTTTGTTGCATTTCTGACAGACTTAGGGTTTTCGGCTTTTCAGCTTTACGATGTTTTTGGGCTATGAGCTTATCTTCAGCACGTTTCTCAGGAGTTTCACGACGTTTTTGTGACTCTTTGGCAATTTCACAACCTCAGTAACTCCTTGTCTGACTTCCCTTAGAATTGGCGCAAATCGATGGGGCCTAAGTTCCAACGTTGCAAACCTTCGGAAGATGTTTACCGGAGCATGGCACGTATTTCAATCATTCTACGCAAAATTGAGAAATAAATATGTTAAGCGCTTAATTGATTCATAGAGACGAGCTAAAAGAAAGTATCCCAAAGAAAATTCGCTGCTTTATGAGAATTGGGAGAAATGACGTTAGAAAAAAGAACAAAACCTTAAAAACTTTAAGCTTTTACAAACTAGGAAAATGAAATATTTTTAAGCTCACGTTTATTTCCCGCGTTACAAAAAATCCTAACGTCCTCATAACTCTCTATGCTCATTAAGCTTGAGTGCTTTTTGGGAGCGTTATACGTGGTTTTCCCGCCTTAATCTTGTCGATATTTATAATTTTCTTACTATTCTGTGGGTTGTACAAAATGAGACTTGGATAGCACAGTAGCACAAGCCAGCGAGGGTTAGTACAAAACTACTATTGTAGTGCAAACGACAGCACTGGGAAACAAAAGGCACTGACTAGCAACCGGGATTACCAGAAACACATGTTCTTTTAACCAAAGGGTACACTTCAAACTGATCTATGACGTTGGAAAAAAGAACAAAACCGTTAAGTTATTCTTTTCGTACATATTAACCTGCCATGCGCGCTACTTCTCTTCTCCAGAGCAAGATTGACAAATGCTATTGACATCTCATCCGTTTACTGATTCCGACGTGTTTTTTTAGATAGATTTATTTTCTTATAAAGCTTTTAACAATGATTGAGTTAATTGCACAATTTACATTACAGAGATGGATATATTTAGATTTTATCTTTCTACTGAGAAATTACACATTATGTTTTAATGATTCCGACTTGACGTTCTCTGTTATAAAACACATTTTTTAGCCAGGTAATATTGATTTTAATGCATAGTTCGCAACACAGTGAAATAATCACTGTAGACCTCTAGGGCCTTTTAGAGATATGATCCGAGAGATATGATATGTCTGTCCGTCCGTCTGTATGCGTGAAGGTTTTGGGTCTTCAAAATCAAGCTAGAGTGGTGAAACTTGGTGCACGGCTTGGTTCTTCTCTTGCACATAAGGGGTGAGGTGAAATAGGGATAAAGGGTGAAAATGGGCTAAATATGCCAACGGCCACTCCCACTACTCGCTTGAATGTGAGACAACCTCTATTTAAAATTTTCTTTCAAAATGCCTTTAGGTCAAGTTCGACATGGCGTTGGAGCTCAAATTTGGTGCAGCGCAATATTGGCAAGAAAACTTATTGAGGCGAAAATTGGGCCGCCCACACATGGTCAATGGACCATGCCCACTTTTAACATGTCAGATCTTTAGAAACCCGATTTCTATGACAAATATTAAAGACATTACTATTTGCTAAGTTTCTTTCATGCAAATTTTTTAGCTCCGCCCACTTTTAGGGGTCTATTATAAAAAAAAATTGCTTTTAACGCTTTTTCTCATAATTCTTATGAAATAACAATTCATGGCTTTTAATTTTTAGCCCACGATCATTTTTACAGGCGTGGCCAAAGGCCAATAAAAATAATTGACATACAGCATATAAAAAAACGGGCAAAAAAAACTTTAAGATTTGGTGTTTTACACGGTAAACAGAGTCGGGTACATAGAAGTTCGTTACAGACCAACTCTTGCACTTGCTCACTTTTTTTGCTGGCATTTTGAGCAAGTTTCAGATTTATAACCCATAAAACGAGTGAGTATTTGAAAGTCTTTTTCGCGCTAATTAATGGCTTTAATTCAATATTCTGAACACAGAGTTTTAATATAGGTAAGGAAAAAATATGAGTTGTTTTTACTTTGCTTTTAAAATTTTAGGAAAAAAATAAACGCTATAAACCCAATTTTTGAAATTTTATAACAAATTTGTTCACATACATATATAAGTTATATAACCGTTAATGTGCCTACCAGAAAAAGGGTTTTTGAAGTTTACTAACCGAATATCATGGCCTTTTCGATTGGCAAACTGGGAAAACAACCAAGAATTCTCTTAATTGAGATTACAGCCGAAGAGCTAAGCACGTTCTTTATGATTTAGAAGATCTTCTAGATTTTTTTTTCTAGAAGATTTTCATTTATGAAACAAAAACGGGCAAAAGACATTTCACAACTTAATACATGTGCTGTATTCTTGTGTGTTTTTTTCTAGTTTCCATTCTCGATTTAAAATAAATTCAAATTTAACTTCTTTTTAGGAGAGGAACTGTCAAATGAGTGCGAAGAAAGCCCCTTTAGGAGAGCCCAGAATGTTTTCGGACGCTTCTGTATGGCCAAACGAAAAGGCCATCAGAACAATTCCTTTTGCTTTACAAGAGCATTGAAAATATACCAATCGAAAAACTATTGAGATTGAAACCATAGAGAATACCAACAAATCAACCTGAACACAAACCACCGCGAAAGCCGACAATTCTATGTTTACAGAAACATTAAAACGCACACAAAAAATCATTGTGTTAAATTTTTTTGCTTTCTCAAAACTTTCTTACGTAAAAAACCGTAACGACGGATGATCGAAGCAAAGTTCTGGTGGCTCCCATTGAATTTAAGTTATCAAATTTACGTTGGCGCAAAGCAGCTTTGTGACTGATTGATATGATGCTAACCAAACTAGCTACTCATTTATAAACGAGCATCATTCGTCTTTTTTCGATCGTTTTTTATAAGCGATTATTGAAGGTGTGCTGCTTGAGTATTTTCATCATTTCACTCTTGAGTCCAACTATAAATGTAGCGAGTTTTTAGGGTAAACTTATGAAGACACTTTGGTCGGTACCTACTCTACGCGTACCTACCCTCTAAAACTTTTCATTGATGTATGTTTTTTTTTCAACTAAGGGTTAGCCACAAAAAAAAACCCTTTGGCTGTATTAGAAAAAAAGGGTCGTAAGCTTTTTTGTTATTAGTAGGTGACCCAAATAAGGTCCAGCTCCAAGGCCCAATTCGCATCGCGAACAAATAACGGAAATTTTTTTGCTTTGCATATGTAAACCCTTTCATAAAGAACGAATACAACGCAAAGACAGCCAGCTGCGCGATTCGTGTCGTTGAGTGGTGCACACGTGTCACTTTATAAAAAACAGTGAAATAAATTGCAATTTTTCTTGAAAATTAAGACGAGTAAGTACAGATCATTATTTTTCCCTTAAAATACATAAAATTTAAAGTAACTTCACCTAACTTTTTTTCAAATGTTTAACCGTTTCTGTTTATGATTTGAGAAACAAAAGTCTTTCAAATTCCTAATAAGGCCCACGAAAAATTACGGTGGGCCTTACTAGGTATATGAACAATTTTGATTCAATTTATTTACTTTTTCATTTGATTTTTTGTTTGTTTTCAGCCAAAATGTCCACTGAAAGGAAAAAGCGAGCGACATGAAACGAAGCTGTTATGGAAAATGCTCTAAAATCGGTTCAACAGGGCAGGTTATCCCAATATGAGGCTTCAAGGCCGTACAATATTCCACGAAACCACATTAAAAGTGGTTCAACTAAAAGGAAGCTGGGTCGTTCATCGACGTTCACTGCGGAACAGGAGAAGCATTTGTGCAGCAGAATAGTGAGACTGTCTCAAGTCGGTATGCCGATTACACCAAAGATGCTTCGGTACCAAGCGGCCTTGTTCTGCAGATCCCACAACATCGTCAACAACTTCAATGAATCGAGAAGTGGTGCTTGAAAAAAATGGTTGCAACTGTTGTCTCCTCATTTTTGACGGCGCAGCCTGTCACTTGGATTATACCATCGTAGACGAAGCAGAGCGCCATGGAATAACCGTAGGACCACAATGACCGTAGCGGTGGTATGTAGCAGTAGTACTTAGTACAGCCGCGGAGCCATGTGGCGTAGTACGGAAAAAAATTGAACACAATGGTGTAGCGCAGCTATGTCGAACAAAAACCTCGTTTATAAACAATGGCCGATACTCTGAGTTAATTTGAGCTAAATTTAATATTTTTGTACAACGGATGACACAAATTCCATAAAATTTCTTTAGATTTAACCATCTCAATACACTTTTCGACGTCCTTTTCCTCCATTGTTTACTTTGCTTGAATTGAACTGTCCACCGTGTAGCGCTGTCAACCGTGTAGCGCTACGAAAGTTAAAAGTTGGCCAACTCTTACTACCGCCACAGTTACGCGCTACCGCCACAGACACACATTGTGTGTGCAATACACTGAACACATGTGTTTTAATTTTTGACAGCTCTTACTACCGCTACTACTACCGCCACAGCTACATCACTGTGGTTCTACGGTAACGCTTTATTGCCTTCCATCAAATACGACCCACGAACTCCAACCCTTAGATAAAGCTGTATATCGATCGTTTGAGCACCACTGGGACCAAGAACTTCTAAAGTTTACATCAAAGCATCCAGAAAGAAAGATTAACAAAACAGTTTTTAACGTCATTCTTTCGAATGTGTGCTCCAAATGTATGACGTACGACAATATCACTTCGGGATTCCGGGCTACGGGATTATATCCATTTGACCCAGACATTATTCTGGAATCAGCATTCGCTCCAGCAGCTCTAGCCAAATTACCTTGTCCAGACAACGTGGACAATATAAATGCCTTAACAGTTGCACCAGAATCAAACACATGGGATGCTGAATCAGACGACATGCCCCTTTCGACATTTATTGAAAGTTCAAATATCGCCGCCGTAACTGATCCACAACCAGCAGATGGAGACAGAGGAACGTGGGCAACCTGAAAGGTCTCCATTTCAAAAATTACTGCCGACTCCTAAGCTTAAAGTGAGCAATAGAAACCCGCGAAAAAAGGCTCTGAATTTAATGGGTTAGCAATTAACAAAAGACTTGTTCCAAGACAAGGATAAGTCACCGAAACCTTCAACATCGAAAGGTGTGCAAAAAGAAAATCGTGGAACCGGAGCTCGGTAAGTTTGTTTTAAGATATTCTACCTAAGAAGGGTATCTTAGAGTTTTTAGTTATTATTTTTGTTTAAAAATAAATAAGTTTTCTAAGTGCTTTAAATCAAGGATTATTTTTTTAGTTTTTTACAAATAAATGACAAAAAATGTATTTTTTTATAAAGATATTGTCTTTTAGTGTGTTTTTGCTAAAACACAACCTTTTTTAACAAGAAATCTTGCAAAATTCGGTCGAAAAATTAATGGGCCTTATTAGGAACCCATGCGCCTAATAAGGCCCAACGCAAGATTTTTTAAAACTACGAAAAAAATATATTTCCCATTCAATTTTTAAACCTAAAATGTTTGCTGATGTGTAGATAAAACTACAGAGATTCATTATCTTTTTAGTTTGCTTTGATATTCAAAAAAAATGTGGGAGAAAATTAGGAAAAACGCTTAGGTGGGCCTTATTTGGGTCACCTACCTATTTGATGCATTCGATTTCCTATTGAAACCTTTTACATATTCCTTTATGATTTCGATTACAAAACACAAAAGCTGACCAAATCGAAAAGTAATATGGGAAACCCATCCCTTATGGGATAAAAACTTCTTTGTATAATTTTTGTTAACAAATGGGAAGTATCATTGGGGTAAAAAAATGATGACGCATTTGGGTTAACGATTACTCAATGCAATTCTGAATCATACATTTTTAATTATACTTGAGGATGACAAAGTTAAAGTAGTTAAATGTCATCTCTGAGTATGCACTTAATTAGGAAGTGTTTATTGTTTTAAGGGATATGCAATAAAAGAAACCCAAAATTAAATTACGTTCTAAATATTCTACACATATCAGTGTAATCAGTCTTACGAAATTGCAAAAAAAAAATGATAAGTCGTAAACAAAACGATAAAAACATCAGCTTATATCTGGAAAGCCTATACACACAGGGTTGTTTACTTTCAATATGTTCCATTCCCACGTGAATACGTCACATTTTCTCAACAGTTTTCCGCACTTCTAGAGAACTCAGCAGGTTGGATATTATTTTTATTTTAGTGATTCAAATGCGTTCGAGTTTTCCATCAAGTCAAGAATTTATACACATGTAGTTTCTGATGATGAAAACGAATGGACTTTATACTTGCGCCACAATGTAGCAAGGAAAAAAAATACAATGACCAAACCAAAGCAAACCTATCTAGTAAATTGAAAAATGTGTTTTCTCATTTCTTAAGGTTAGCTCTGTGCGGCTTAGTGGCAGCAGCACCTTCAAACTGGAACAAAGCAGTGAAAGCAACGCCAGCACAGGTTCATCACATAGAAATGTGAACTAAAGTTATGCGAAAACCCTAAGAAGGCTAGAGGCTACCAAAAGATTTGAGTCTCAAAAGAAATCGTACGGAGTGTGAAAGTTCAGTCTTTTCGTCTTCATAAAAAAACCGGCATAAGAATTTTTTTAGGACTATATGACCGATACGCTTATTAATACAACATTCTTTGCTAAAAAGCTTCGCCCAGAACTGAAGGGATGCTTCATTCAGAACTGTTGAGTTTTTAATTAAATTTAGTAAATAAAAACAAAGCGAAAAAGGAGATAATTTTTTTTAAAGATTACTTTTAGTGATATTTTGAAATTTGCATTGCAATTAATTTTACTTATCTCCTTCTCACATAGGTGACAAGTCTCTTCACCTTAAATAAGTTCTAGCTAGGTTAAAGCCCAAAAAGACAATTGAAATTCTCAAGAGAGCCAACCACATTTTTATCAATAATATTATTGGTCAAAGAATATATTTGTGTTGCCGCCGCAGACGTAGGCACTTTCTGATGCGACACAGTATGTGACCAAAATTCTTTTGGCGACTGTTCAAAATTTTAAGAAATGCCACATCTGCACGTAGGCGAGTGGCATTGTCTTTTCTATAATTTTTAATAGGCACTCATTAATACGCTTGTGTTACCTAGAAACATTAAGTGGGTCTAAAAATCGGATTTGAAATGAAAGTGGCAATTTTTATACCCCATTCCATAGGACAGGAGGTATATTAAGTTTGTCACATAGTTTGTAACACGGTGAAATAATAATGGTAGACCCCCAAGACCTTAAGGGCATATGATCGAGACCGAATTCTGAATCGAATGAGCCATGTCCGTTTGTCCGTCTGTATGTCACATGTTTTTAGCTAGGGTAAATTTTGAGCTAGGGTGCTGAAACTTCGTACGTAAGGTCCACGTCATGCGAAGCAGTACAAGTGTAAAAATTTGTAAAAAATTGAAATCCGCCCAAAGACACGCCCACAATCGGTCTAAATGTGCAACTACCTCCAGAGTTTTCAAAACTGTAAGACGTTCTAAAAGGCTGAAATTTGACATTTAGCATCTCTTAGTGAATATAAGACACACAAAAGACAAATTTAATTGGTAAACCTCCTCTAGTGGGCGTGGCATCTATTTGAAGGGTAAATTTTAAAAAAAAAAAAAATAGATGAATTTTAAAAAATTTGCTTAATATTTTATGTAGAAAACACTTAGTTTCACATTTTGTTTATACGAAACTTTGGGCCATGCCCACATTTGGAAGCAGAATTGAAAAAAAACCTAAAATTTTCCAGAAAAACTTAATTTCGACGGGCCTTGAGCTTAATTTAGGAAAGCATGAAACAAAAAAAGTAGCAGGTTAGGTAAACGAGACTTCCGGATTTCGTTCACATAAAGTTTTTAGCCACGCCCCCTTTTTGAACCGAAAAATTGCATTTTTACATACATTTAAGTGTAACTTAAATGGGGTGCCGTGGCGTAGTGGTTAGTGTGTGTGCTTACTACGCCAGAGGTCTGGGTTCGAATCCTACCATCGACACCTGAAAAAAAAGACTTGTTCTTTTTCACGGCTCCACCTCCGCGAGGGTCTGACAAGCCCTCCGAGAGTATCATTTGTCTTGATAAACTTCTCGAACTGCCGTTCGGATTCGGCAAAAAATTGTAGGTCCCCTTGTATGTGAAAAAATTAACACACACAGCATACATTGTTAAGAAGTTGGCCCTGGTTCACCTCGAGCTGTTGCGCCACTCTATCTATTTATTTATTTATTTTTAAGTGTAACTTGGAAATATCTTATTATTAATAGTTTGCAATTAGGGGCGGTTGGACCACGCCCCTTTTCAAAGTTTCCACAACTTATAAAATGTCAAAAAAATAACTATGCCATCAGCATTTTACAATGTGGGATAGGATGGGGTATTCAACGACCCGTTTTACGGACTGTAACTTCTGCGTACACACTGTAGCACTTACTCACTAGTTAAAAATAACTCTATTGCCTGGTTTCAAACACTTTTTATCTCTGTTTCGAACTAAAAACCACGTAAGGTGTGTGCATTGACCAGTAGTTGTGTGTCAGTGCTCCATTGGGTGTTACCGATCAAAAATAAAAAGAAAAACAAACCATAAAATAATAATGTTAATGCACTGATATATTTTTTTTCTTGTCGTCTCCCTTCAAAACATGATCTTTCCTTTATAAACAAATAATAAAATATTAAACAAAAAAGAAATTATGTATAATAAACTTAAAAATTTGTGAAACTTTGCATAATTTAATAACTCAAATACAACCATTGGCTTTGTAAATAGAAAATAATATTAACATTTACTCGCATCCCCCACTCAGTTTTTGGACTTTCGACGCCTTGCGTCCGTTATAGCACCCCATAGTTCAATAATAAAGTCGTCTGTGAAACCAAACGATTCTAAGTCCGAATTATCGATAGCCTCGGCAAAGTCCATCGAATTTGTCTTATTTGAACCCAGATCCCAGATTTGAGTGGCCAATTCCGCATCATTGATGCCCATAAAGGACTCGAGCAAATTGTTTATAGCTTCGATGCCGCACTGCGTAGAATCGTCGAATTTCTCCTCTATTTCAACGTTGCCGTTCGCCTTAAATCGTAGTGTCTCCTTGCCGCTACCGTAGCCCTTGGTTGGCGCCTTGGGTTGTGATCTTGGCCCAATGCCTTGGAAGCCGCTCTTCATGGGCTCCACCAATCGAATGGTGAATGTCGCACCGGTGGGAATTTCTTTCAGTAGCCTCGCCACCTCGTAATGGCGTTTACCCACCATCTCGACACCGTTCAGCTTCTCTATGTGATCGCCGACGGAAATGTGCTGGATGCGATCGATGACACTCTCCTCCTTGATCCTTTTTATAAATGCATAACCGGCGCCATTGTCTGTGATAGTCAGGCCAAGGGCGTCCTCTGATTTGATAATTTCGATCTCCTTCGGTCGGCCTTTTCGGTGTGCAAATATAAAGTCGTCCAGCCCAATTTGACCGCCCAGCAGCTTTGTCATATCGACTTTGTGGGAGTTTAGGGTACAAAACAGAATGTCATCGACTGGAATGTCATAGCACTCGGCGATCTTTTTGTAGAGTTCCCTTACGCTGGCGAATCCCGTAATCAGTCCTGTGGGACTTCCATGCGCCAGCTGGCAGTGAAAGACCAATTGTGGTTTCGTAGCATTTGACTCTGGTCTGGGAACATTTGCAGGCACTGCTGTCAGTTTGTTATTGTTGTCGAGGTGTGGTATTGTGTCAGGCACCGGTTTACTGCTCTTCTTCGCAAATAACGGCATATCTGTGTATAAATTGAAGCTCGTATAATTTTGTTTTCAAGTGTTTTTACTTTATTTTGTTTTTGTACAAAATTTACATTGTGTTGTGTGGTTTCAGTGTGGTGTTTTTTATTATTAACATTTTAACATTTGGCTTTAGTGTGTGCGTCTCAAGAACTTTTCTGTGGTTGCTATTTATGGGTTAAGCTTTCACTTTTATGTACAAATTAGTTTACAAATAAACTTACGGGAAAAAAGGTTGTTGCACAGTTTTCTAGTAGGTCTTAAAAAAGTTTAAGTCCTTTTCCTAGCACTTTGTTTGATAAAAAAAAACTTGTAACACAAATCGAAAAACTACTGATTCCGAAAGAAAAGATTGATTATATTTGCTCAACTAACAGGATCCAAGTATGTATAGACTTTTAAGGGGTTTTTTAGGTCCTCAAGGTTTAAGAGACAATTTTTCAAATGGTGTTGAAAATAGTCAGGTCTAACTAATAATAAACTTGTTTTTAATTAGCGCCTGTTTTAATCGCAAGCGGTGCAGAATGAATAATTGGACCTTCTAGAAACCTGGTTGGATTATTTACGGACTATAAGACGACGTAGTATAAGTTTCATCAGAACTTCTTGCAAGAAAATAGAAGAAAAGAAAAGAGTATGGCTGCAAGTCACACAAAATGTTCCAAAAATTTATTTTGCGGCCTTACAAACAATTGTTTTTTTAAGTACCTATTTTGGTATCTTATAGTTCAAGTATAGTAGTAACTAATCTTATTAAGGAGTTGACAGAACAGGAGTGAAAAGAGTAAGGGGAAGGATAGGTCAGGAATTGGTGCATTTGGTAGACCAGGTCTTCCAAATAAAAGACGAAATTTAAAAGGCCCTTTAAGGGAAAAACTTATTTTCTAGTGCCCTCGACGTTCCACAACCCGTCGACAAGGTCTGTATACTGTATAAACAACGGCAAACATATACAGTCTATGTCGAATACTCAAAATATAAGAAAATCTGCGGTGATGTACCTCAGGGAACCATTCTAGGTCCGACACTGTTTTTGCTCTACACAAGAGACATAACTGAAGACGGTGAGGCAGTCGTAACCACACAACTAGCCTGCCAACATGGGACAGAAGAGTGAGAAGAGTCTCAGAATCCTGAGGTGGTGTACCTCAGAAAACCATTCTGGGTCCGACACTGTTTTTGCTCTGCACAAGAGACATTACTGAAGACGTAAGGCAGTCGTAACCACACAACTAGCCTGCCAAAATGGGACTGAAAAGTGAGAGAAGTCTTAGAATCTCAATCTCAGACAAATCAACGAGAAGCCCCCAAAAAGTTTGGGCAAAGTTTGCGTGTGGGCGTACAAATTGTTCCAAACAAGACCAAGTCAATGCATGTTTGTTTTAAGCAGAGAATAGATCAGCAAATTTGTACAAAAGCTGCAGGGAAACGAGGGAAATTTCCTGTGAATGCCTAGACCAAACATTTAGTGACCGGGAGCCACATGTCAAGAAAAAACATGACGAGCTGCCTGAAATGGTCCCACAAATGCTACCACTGCCACCTGAAAAAGACTTGTTCTTCCTCAAGGCCCCACCATCGCGAGGGTCTGACAAACCCTCCGAAAGTAACATTATTGTCTAAAAAAACTTATCAAAAGGTCCCTTTGTAAATGAAGAATACGACACAAAATGGTTGAAAATTTTGCCCTGGTTCACTTCGAACTGTTGCGCTGCTTCATTTATTTATTTTATGAAATATCTTGAATCACGAAAACTCCTTAATGACCGGCATTAAGGTTTTCGTAACAAATGGTCCACTGATGATTTGGTGGCGTATATCACCGAAAAGTGGAACCAGTCGATCTCTTATGTAAACGATCTCTTTTCTGTTTTACATATTTCTTCCCTCTTCACAAAAGACAGCATACCAAAACACCCAGCCGTTGTCCATGAATGGCGCGTGCATCGATGAAACCGAAAAGCCTTTCTCGGAATGTGTGCCAATAAAAACTCAGTTGGACTTGGAATGACCACACATTTGAAAACGCTGAGAAATGCCTAAATTTCAGTCTTCCACCGAAACAGCCAATTGCATTCCAGCGCTTAAGATTAAAGATCGAATGCACATCAATTCTGCTTGAGCCCACTTACGGACGTTCAGTGGAGTTCAGAGGTTCTTTCCGTACAAAGCAAATGCTGAATGTCCCACCATCAGGCTTTCCTTATCATTACAACCCTTAACTGTTCAAAACAAGAGTGCATCCCTGCCTCACTTTTTTTTCCTCTTTCTATTCCTTTCCGCTCTAAAATGTATAGAAAAAAAAGTTAAAGATGAACCAAGGCCTCGCTTCTAACGAGAGTCGGCACCATTGTACAATGGCGAACTTCTATGCAGGATAGCATGGGTTCGAGTATCAAACCCCCGGGCAATTTAATTTTTTTTCGCTCAACCGGGGGGAACCCTAGCTGATAAGCCCGCGGAAAGTAGCATTTATTATAAAAGTGCAATTTTTGCCACTATTCTGGGTGGCTTCATAATCGGCCGTTTAAAATGAGCGAGAAATTATAGGTCCTCTTCTTATGAGGCTTATAGCATCCTTCCACCGGCAATAATACGAGGATAAGCCGGAGACGTTTAATGATAAATCCCAAAGTGGTTCCACCACACAAATTTGGGATTAATTTGACATGAGCACTCTTTTCTGTCATATTGGCTTTCAAAACTGGGTGGCGACGTCATTTTCCAGGAGCGAAAAAACATTTCCGTTGTAAACATCCCAATAGAAATCGCAATCCTGACAGATCGAATCTGATTTTGATTCTAAAACTGTTAAAAAGGTGTTCGATTCGGTTGGTTGAAAGTGGTTTGTGAAAAGGCTGAATGAGATCTATGAGCGGATTGATTTTTGATCGCTTGCCGAGAGGATTTAAAGTCGTTGTTTAATCGCGTAATTTGTAGAGGATTTAATGAAGATTTATATTAATCACGGATAAGTGCCCGCTGGAAACATGGTATTACGTTCAGCTTAGGAAAAACAGGGATGTGTTGGCTTTCTCCACACAACAATAGGCGCTAAAAAGAGAAGGAGCCAGTTTAATACATGTGAGGTTAAGTCGACACAAAAGATTTAAAATCTCGATTATGAGAGTTTTTTTTTTGACGTAAATTAGAATGGTTATTGACACCCCTAGGTTCTATGGTCTGTTTTTAACGCCTATCATCTAAGTAGTTCATCAAACTTGACTCCGACCCCAATTATAATCCTAGGTTGATTTTGGTATATCGCATCAACCCGACACCGACAAAGTTGGTCTGAAAAACGACTACATCAGTTTAACCTAGTCTACCAATTTTTGTCTAGTGTTAAGAAATAGGAACCTAGTGTTTCTGTAGGTTTTTTGTCAGTATCGTTGCAGTTTTAATAACAGCTTAATGTTATTAACATGCCTGACAACTATACTCTTCTAAAAAATGTAGAACAGATTTTTCACTGTCACCCGCGACAGATCACCAATTAAGGTCGTTGAGGGCTCAAAATGAACACAAAGCCAACCAATCCGCCGACTGTCTCCCGAGATGAATAAATTTGTCATTCGAAATTGCTTTTATAATTTAATGCACCCTTCAAGTAGGTACCTTACAATACAAACAGTCGAGTTTAATTCCACCCCACGCTCATTCACTCTGCCTACTTCCTTCGTTGAGCACAAGTCAAGCAATGAAAAGGGTCACTGCACGCGTCTCCCTCTAACTCAATTAAGGCAATTGGTTGGACGTGTCTTATGCTATTTGGATTGAATTTTAAAACCATTTTTGGGATTTTTGCAATCTCAACAAAAAACTAAGATATCGCTAAAGAGCACCACACAAAAAAGAACTTGAGACCACATGATAGACACAAAACCTAATTGAATACACAAAATCCACGTTTAGATACATTTTAACAAATACCACAGTTCACCGTTTTTTCACAAAGTAGATAGAAAGAAAAATCACTTAATTAGATAACATGAGTGTCAAAGAAATGTTAGATATTATGTATGCCACCACCTTGTGCATTTAGTGAAACAATAAATTAATTGATTAGTGTTTGCAGGTTTTGTTTTAAATTTTAACAAATGGAAAAGTAAATTTTATGTGCAGAAAGGAATAGAGAATGACCTTAGTTCACGTATTATCGCACCGAAAATATCTTTCTAAGACGAGAAATAAAGTCCCACTGGAATGGGCTATTCGGTCTTATCTCGGGACAAGATAAGATACTCAAATTGTCGCCCTGTGGCAATACAAATGTGCACAATGCTCACGCATACAACTCCATGCTGGAAACGAATGCGCTGCTCGGTAGCTTCACTGGGACGCTGAGCTTTCAAAACAGCTGGCGCCCTCAATTTTGTACGGTTCTAAATATGGAATGGTGCATAATTAATGAAGGCGGACGTGGAGACAATGCAGGGCAGAGGAGAATGTCGAAGTTGGAGTGCTGCAAGTCAATTGGGTCCAATAAATTCACTCCATGGAAGCCAGTTCAGTATTTGTGGAGTTTAAAGGTGTACCGCACCCGGTCCGATGTGATCGAAAAGAATAACTTTGGCTTGGCACCTTTCCAACCATGCATCGATCACATTAGCGGCTATTACAACCAAGTCGAGCCCGTCGAATGCGTCAAGGTGTCATTATGAGCGATTCACACTCGACTAATTAAGTGATTTTCTGTTTTCTGTTATGGATTATGCACAAAGTTTTTTTTTACCCACTTTTAAGAAGTCCACCGCGAATTTTGTTGTTCATGATTGAATTTTGTAAACTTTTTTGGAAATTGAAACAAAATATTTATCCGCTCCGCATACACAATTTGAAAGCAAAATGTCACTGTTTTCGAAAACTAAACAAAATGTTTTTCGAACGGTTACTGATTGATTTGTTTAAAGTTCGACTTCGGTGATGGGAATGTGTGGTTAGTTTGATAGGAACAACACGTACAGGGTTTTTTTTGAAGATAACTATCTAAGTTGATTGTTAATTGATTGCAGTCAGTAGACCGCGAAATGTGGGGTTTCACGGTGAATGTGTGAGCCTGAGCACTTATCAAGAAAAGGTAAAGGTGAATTTTTATGATGGTATATGAGTGATGAATTGTAAAACAATATTCTTCTTATCAAAGTCACTGGCTATCAGTACTTGTGTTATTAAAAGTAGTGAGTAATGTTAGTTAGTTTATTAAAATGTGCAACAAGAAAGTGTTTGAAGTTGACAAAGAGTTTTTATTGGTAGAAAGTGGACAAGTAGCAGTCGGGGACGAGTTCTTCTGATCTATTTTTAAGTCTGGATAGATACGGTATATAATGCAGATGTGCTAAGATTGGCGATATCGCAATCCAACAAACCCGCTTAATGTTGATGGTCTTTGGTCGAGAAAATTCAATAATTAAATAATTTTATTTATTAATTATTTGATAAATTTAGTTTTGCCATCAAGAGGATTTTTGCGCATCTAAAAATATACATCTACGCAATTTTCGGCCAATAACTTATGTAACGAAAAAGTCTATAACATTAAATATGTATATTTTTGGTTTTTAATCAAAGCATCGAATTCAAGAGCTGTTAAATGTTGATATAATGTTGTAAGGCAACAAAGCTCACCGATTCCACCCGATTTCCAACTCCCTGCTACTGTTTTTAGCCGAAGGAGTAATATGAGATTTTAAGAAATTAGTACTTGTACTGCTTCAAGACATTTTTGATAAAACTAGATACGTAGTTTTAAGCGGATGATGGATTAAGACAGGAGACAGGTAGTTTTAGATTTAGTTGGCGGCTAAGTTTGTGGCCTTATTAGTCATTGAGTGAAAGAAGAGATCCGTTTAAAAAAACAGACCGTCAAGTAAGAGGACATACGCAGAGTCGTCCGTAGGCTTTTGCTGTAGGTTAAGCTATGCTTTATTGCACAGTTTGTGTAAAATTCTATTTGTTCAGTATTATTTCTGGGTATACATATTTTACATTCTGTTGTAATCTTTTTTCATAGGGGAGTCTAGTGTTCTTATATTGGGCGATTTTTTAGTTTTGTCCCTTAAAAAATGGTGGCATAAACTTTTTTTCTAATTTTTTTTTTGCATTTATTTCTTAAAAATGAACTGTTATAAGCTTATTGTTTTTTTTAAAGCTCTTGTGTTGGTTAACGTTCATGTGGATGTGCTTGCATCAAATTTGGTCGATGTGAAATAAATGGCCCAGAAGTTACGATACACATATCGTCGCTTGAAAAGCAAACTGTCATAAGGCGCATAAATTGCGTAAAATGCATAAATTTTCAGAAAAGCCATTTGAAGTTTTTCATTATTTAAAAAGTTAATTTAAGTTTTGAATTTCAATGAATAACAAAAGGTTGTAGAATAAAAAAGTATTATTTTTTTTCTTCTTCTTTCAAGTGGTATTCCAAAGTTTCTAAAAAAATGGGTTTATTGGAAAAAAAAATTTTTGACTTATGTTATTATGCATCAAAATAACAGCCAATTCGAGAAAACAAATTAAAAAATGTTTGAAAAAGTGTCATTTTGTTTTGAAATAAAAGCAGTTAAGTCTATCGTCAAAAAATATATTATTTCCTAAATAACTTAACATAAGTTTAGTTTAATTATTAAAGGCATAACAAAATGCTTATGTAAAACTAAATAACTGTTAAGCAGTTCTTCGGTTGTGCCAACTACAGGGGCATAAGTCTTCTTAACATCGCATACAAGATCTTTTCTGCTTTACTGTTTGAACGCCTGAAGCCGTTTGTCAACAATCTGATGGGCGCATATCAGTGTGGCTTTAGGCCAGGAAAGTCCACCATCGATCAAATATTCACACTGCGGCAGATCTTGGAGAAAACCCAGGAATTCCAAATCGACACACACCACCTCTTCATCGATTTCAAGGCCGCGTATGACAGCATCTATAGAGACGAGCTATATAGCGCAATGTCTAGTTTTGGCATCCCTGCCAAACTCGTCAGTCTGTGCAGGATGACGATGAAAAATTCACGCTGTTCCGTCAAGGTCGGCAAAGACCTCACCAACCCCTTTGATGTCAAAAAAGGATTTAGACAAGGCGACGCGCTGTCATGCGACTTCTTTAACATCCTACTTGAGAGAATTGGGCAGAACTCTCGCGCCAACACCAGAGGTACAATCTTTCAAAAGTCCGTTCAACTACTCGCATACGCAGACGACATTGACATAATCGGTAGAACAAAGCGTGATGTCAGTGAAGCCTTCGTGAGTATTGGGACGGAAGCGGCGAATATGGGTTTAGCAGTCAATGAGGGCAAAATCAAGTATATGCTGTCATCAAGAAAAGACACCCAACACCGACGTCTTGGACAAAAGGGACTTTGCTACCTGGGTTCCGCTATCAATTCAGACAATGACACCAGCGCTGAAATCAAACGAAGGATAACTCTTGCCAATCGCTGTTTCTTTGGGCTACGGAGGCAATTGAGTAGCAAAGCCCTCTCTCGAGCAACTAAAGTGTCCATGTATAAGACCCTCATCATCCCAGTCCTGCTTTACGGTGCAGAAGCATTGACCCTGTCAAAGGCGGATGAAAACACTTTAGGCTGCTTCGAGAGGAAAATTTTTCGGACGATTTACGGTCCCGCCTGCATAGACGGAGAGTGGAGGAGGAGATATAACATCGAACTGTACGGGCTGTACAGCGATACCGACCTAGCCAAAAGAGTCAAAACACAACGTCTACGATGGCTGGGTCCTCTAGAGCGGATGGACACCAACGCCCCGGCCCGGAAAATCTTCGAATCCACACCGCAGGGACGGCGCGGTAGAGGAGCACCGAGACTCAGGTGGCGCACGCAAGTGGAAGGGGACCTCAGCCAACTTCGCATGCGAAACTGGAGACGGCTAGCTAGAGACAGAGCTGGCCGGCGAAGCTTATTGGCTGAGGCCCAGGTCCACCCCGGACTGTAGCGCCACCTTAAGTAAGTAAGTTCTTCGGTTTAAAAATAAAACTAGGTGTTTTACAAATAACTTTAAATATTACATACTAAACAACAAAAAATGAGAGGGGATGAGTGGGAATCTGGGGAACCGTTAAGAAATTTATCGATAACCATATACATAGATAGGTCAAAAATGAGCATAGGTACGGGTGCAGGTCTCTACTCTGAGAACCCACTCATAGAAAAATCACTAAAATTGCACGATTCTTGCAGTGTCTTCCAAGCGGGCGTCCTTGCAGTCAAGGAGGCAGCCAGCCAACTGTCAATAAGGGCAATACCACAGGATGATATTACCAAATTTATAGACAGCCAGGCAGCCATAAAGGCAATAGCTGCGACTGAAATCAAATCCGAACTTGTTAGGTGCTGTCGCAAAGAGCTAAGGGTTCTTGGCTCACAGCACAATGTAAGACTCTGCTGGGTTCCTGGCCACAGGAACTTTCGCGGCAATCAAAAAGCCGATGAGCTTGCACGACATGGATCAACATTGGATCCTCATCAAGCCCTTCAATGGATCAAACCTCCACTCTGTGATCTTAGAAGGCGGGTGGAAAACAAGATTCGGATGAAAACAAGTTCAAGATGGACACCCTTGTCCTCCTGTGAAATCTCAAGACAAATGTGGCCTAAATATGATAAGTCCCGAACTAACGCGCTCATCAAGAGCGACAGGAAGACTCTGTCGTTACTAGTAGGTATACTTACTGGCCACAATCTTTTGAGACACCATGCTATGAAACTAAATCTCGACAATGACGACATCTGCAGCGGATGTGGCGATACGGATTGCTGCGAGGACACACCTCACTTTCTGTGCCACTGTCCCAGTCTAAATCAGTTGAGGAAAAGAACTTTAGGAAGCTACTTCTTCCACGACATCTCAGAACTTTCAAACGCACCACTAACATCTCTTTCCAGGTATGTTAAATCAACAAGGTGGCTCCAGGAACTCAACACGGCGTAAGAAGGAAGCGGAACATCCACACAACTAGGATTATCCCCCATTGGGTATCACAATGGGTCTAAATAGACCTAAGTGCGATGAGGCGCGGGTCACCTCGCTCCATCAGCCCAACAACCTAACCTAGTAAACAACAAAATTTAAAGGACAACGTTTATAGGTGGCGATAACATAAAAGTGTAGTATCTCGTTTATATGCAGGCTTAAGGCTCGCTTCATCTACATTTCGATCCTATTTAATACCTGCGCCAAGTTGAGTTGAGTTCGCCTAGGCTCGAATTCTCGTGCCTGGCGTAGTTGAGTCGAAGTTTCGTTGAAAACCTGGGTCGAAATCGAACTGGAGTTGGATTCACAGGCAGACATTTTGTTTTCTCAAGACATGCTGCTTACTCAATGTAAGCAGCTGTATGTGTGTACTTGTACTTCGAGCGGATAGAATGGGATCTCAATGTACTTTTTCCTTTGTAATAACTTGTTTCTTTAATTTTGTTTATGATAACATTTCAACTAATCAACTCAATAAAGAAGAAAATGTCGAAAATCACACTCAACTAAACTCAACTCAAGCTCTCCACAACATGCATAATAAACGAGGTAAAATAATACCTAGGCCATTGGTAAAGTGACACTTCTTAATGTAATCAAAAGAATTTTGCGGCTCATCAACTAGTTTCTTTAAAGGTACAATGACTTATCGCTCATTGAAACGTATTACCACAGAAAAAATTTACGGAAATTTGCCAGTAAAGTGACACAAATAATAGAAGAGCCATTTTGCTGGGAAAAAGACAAGCGATGTTCAATTAAATGCAAAACGACACTTCGCCCTCACGCTCTCAGTTTTTGAGTTTAAGTTATGACAGTTTGACAGAAAATTAGCATTTTATTTTGTGATTCGTTCTGTTAACTTAACTCAAAATCGTAAAATTTTGACTTATGTCAGTTTGCTTTTCAAGCGACGATATTTGCTTACGGCTTCATTTTAGTCAGTCAAGCACATCTAGAAAACCATTAACTATTTGAAAAGTGCTTAAGTTTTTGTTGCAATTTTAAAAGATATGGACTGCGATCATTGTTTATTTAAAATTTTTTCCTCTAACCATTTCGAAAATAGAGGGAAGGACATGTATTTTCTTGGCCTTTTTTACCATTTCTAAAATTGAAAATCCATGAAACAGCAATTTAGTTCTTTTTTTCAGTTCCCGTAAGTTTTTTTTCCAATTTTGCAACCAGCTGAGTTCCATTGGTTACTTTTCTTAAATTCTGCGGACTGGATTACTGAGAAAACGGTAAAGCATGTTGTTTTGTTTTTTGTTTATTTAAATGGGTTTAAAAAGTTGAGGTAACAACAATTTTAAAACTTTTTAAACGTAGTAAACTTGCGTTGTTAACGCTTGATGCTTCAGCCAAATTTGAATAAAATCATCATTACCGTTAACAGACTAGCAACCTTTAACATACCATTTTCGAAAAGGGTTTTACGTTTTTGAGTCAAATCTTTAAAGTTTTCGAATATTTGAAGTTCGCTATAGCTTGCATAAAATCGCAGAAGATGGACTATGCCCGTTATTTATTTCAAAATTATACTTTATACCGTTAAGGAGCTAGAGGGAAAGACATACCTTTTTTGACCTTTCTTATAAACCTTTTTTTGACCTTCCTTTTCTGTTTTTGAGTTATGTGTAAAAAGTTATGTCGCAAAATTTTGGACAATTTCCGATAGGTGTGATTTTTTTTAAGATTTGTCCAACCTTTCTTTTTAACGTGCAACTTAAATGGAAGCCGCACGTTAAAAAGCAACCCGATAGTAATATTTAATAGAAATATTTAAAAAAATAATGAAAATCTATACCCTAGCCAACTTAGACATTTCATATTAAAAAAAAACTAAGCTAAAAGATTTTTTTTTTATTTTTTCCAATATGGTAAAACCTCCCGTATCACTAGGTATCGTTTTGCCTTTCAGTTCCAGGACACCCTGTATAACAATCTGCTTTTGTATAAGCAACTTAGACGTACGGTATACAACTCTGGGGTTGTACTAAACCAAGCAATATATCGCTATTTTAGAAACTTTTCAAAATAAGATACTCAGAGCAATCGTTAATGCTCCATGGTGGCACGTTTTTTCAGGCGATTTTTTTTTTCAAAAATACGTTAAAACAGCAGTATTTTCTGAAAAATATGACTTAAGCACTTGGTTTACTTTGTGTTGGTTTATACGTGTGTTCAATATTGGCTTTGTGAACCAAGCGATTCAAAAGTTAAGTTATGGCCTCAAACACTTTGAAAAACATCACTTATTTTCAACTTTCATTTCTCAAATTTTAAAAAAAAAAAAAATCAAAAAACTGAATTGTTTATTTAAAGTTTAGTATCTACTTAACTTAAGATTTGCTTTTCTTGTTTTTACCTGCTTTACTTCTTAAGTGAAGCATTGAAAAACATTGAATACATTTCCCCCTGAAATTTCAAATATAATTAAACCGTTATTTACGCATAAAAAAAATTGCCCCCGTTGGATTGTCTGACTATTTCTGCAGTTTAAACACACACCCAATTTTTTCTTTCTACGACTTGCCGTACAGAAGTTATAACGCGATTGGACGGACGGACAACGTATTGATACCATAACAGGATCTTTTTCCTTTTTTTGGACGGAGCGCTAAAAACGATTCTGTTTTATCAAACGCTCATATTGTTTGGGAAAAATAAAAAAGTGTTTGCTCATAATATTTTTGTCAATGCTGTTTTCTTCTTGAACGTTTATTGTTTGTGGCTTTGTTTTTTTTTTTAAAAGAACATGTAATGGTAACATTTAGAACGGAACTCAAATACAACGGTTTATTATACGACTGAAAAAATTTCCTAAACAATCCATTTGTGCGGTCTGGCCTCTCCCAATCATACATGCTGTGCTGCCTTAGATGTTGTCATAAATTGAGGGGACCTGCAACTTTTACCGATTCCGATCGGCGAATTGGAAAGCTTCGTATGTGTCGGTTGTTGGCAGAAGCAGAGTCAGTAAAAACTTGTATTGTCCTGGTAGGAATTTGAATCTGAGAACTCATGCTCAGTAAGTCTGCCCCACGACGGTCACTTAAAACAAAAAATGTGTGTGTGGCATTGTTGATGAAAAACGCCTAAAAATGCAAATGATTCGAAAAAAAAAATCATTCTTGCGTGTATCATGACGGAACACTTTGGCCCACCTTCTGCCGGCAGTTTTGCAGCCTGTGATGAGGATAAGAAATCTTCCGAAGCAAGAAGTTTTCGCTCTAACAGAACCAAACTTAAGAAGCGAATGTCAAAGTTGCTGCTAAAGAGGATACCCCAACCAAATGATATGCTCTTGGGAGTTAAACACTTAAAACGTAAAAACATGTCTTAAAACGGCTCTTAATACTCCTTGAGCATAATCTCTTGTTATAAGATCTTGAAGACCTCTTCTTGCAACAGCTGTTATAGCGCCAAACTGTTATAAAAGGAGTAAATTTTGGCCGTTATTGCAAAGCTTTAGCTCTGCAAGAGTTCTAGTCTTATAACAAGAGTCTTGTGCTAAAATTTTGTGGCAAGAGTACAACCGTTGTAAAGCTACATTTACTCTGATTATAAGATATTTAATCTTATAAGACAATTTCGTTTGTTTAGCAGTTGCCTGTGAAAAGAATTGTAAAAAGCAAAAGCTTTCTCTTTATTTTGTAGTTCTTTGCTTTCTTTAAGGAGTTACAGGATGAAGAGGAAGCTTTTCGCCTCTTTCCCTGCACTTATACCTTTTTCGTAGGTTTCGAGCATTCCTTGTGATATTTCATAACACCAGATTTAATACCGCTCGGTAAGACTTAGAAGAAGACTTCACCCGAATTGTGCGTTAAAAGTGCCGAAAATAAAATAAATATTTCTTCTTCGTTATCATAACACATGTTCGTGCCTACCTACGCATAAAAAAAAAGTAAAGATAACGCGCGTTCAAGTGCACATTATCGGCCGGCGGTACTCCTTTTTCGTGATGAGCTTTCGCGTAAATAAGTAGAGTGTTTTGAAATCAGCCCACTTTCCACAGAGTATAGATAACTTTAAATTAACAGCCCCTTGTGGTAACACGATCCGATTGAAGAGCCATGCATGACGCACAAGTCGCCAAAAATCAAATTGCGCGCCACTATCATAGGTTGTTATTGTTCTTTTATCACCAATACCCACAAGCGCACATAAACATTTCCTAATTTATTTGTTTTCAACATTGAAAATGTACAAAACGCGTGACACGTTTCGACCTTCAAACTAGCGCAGATCAACATTTTGCAAAAATTTGAAGGAGGCCCGTCCTCATGTCTGAATTGATGTGCTCTTTATTCGGTCGGTACCAATGAGTTTGTTTTAAAAATAGCTAGGTAGTAGCTGTGTCATATCGCTAATGTAGTAGATTAGCGTCCATAGAAGAAGCTGCGAACTTTTTTAAATAAAAAATACCTACAACGTCATTTAGACGAGCCTTTCATAACACCATTTTATTCCCTAATGCGAAGCAAACAAATAGTTTCAAATTGCACTATTGTGTTGTTATTTTTTTGCAATGATAAATCCACGATAGTAAACAATTTGTTGACCTTGAGCGTTGTGATCAAAACAAAGTTTATTGCGGAAAAACATTTCGCGCCGCCAGACTCATTTCATATGCACACGGTTAAATTTTCGAAAATATGCGTTTTATGTATGTGCGCCAACAAGTTTGTTGTATAACCTATTTTTTATATGAGGAGACTGTATATGGGTGACGGGCCCACCAAACGCAGCCAATCATGTTTACGGAAATAAAAAACACCACAAGACGCGCCAACAAACAAAGTCCCCTAAGCCCTGACGCTCCCCCAACAGTCATTTAATTCAAGGAAACCGGTCGTCTTAAAGTTGGGCACTAGTGTAAAGCTTTTTATCTCTTTCGGTATCTGTACGATAAAAAGTGCTTGTACATATCTGCTGATTTGAGCTTTGATCGTGGCCACCATTGTGCCATGATAAAAAGCTGTTGTAAAAGAAGAGAGGAATTTGTTTGTTGTCGTATTGCCCGTTGACGCACTTTTAGTATCACGCCACTTTTTAGATACACACACGTAGGCCTTTGTTGGGGAGGTAGTCTGGTAGCTGCGTGGTATCCACCGGTTTTGAATTAGCGAGCAGAGGCTGCCCTTATAGACAAGACTAACCTAAAACTCATTTTATTTCTTCGGTTTTGGTTAAGTTTTGAATGCAGGTTCTTTGGAAGTCGCGTCCAAAAAGCATACTCCTTCCAAAGTGTTTGACCTTGCATTTTCAGGTGCGGTACTAGAAAACCTGACTTCAGGTATGGAGAGGAATCGGATGTTGTTGATACAAAAAAAATTTAAATCTAAATTTCTGTCAGTTAGATATTTGCTGGAAGACTTGCAAAGTTGGTGATGGTAAAGCAAATCCCATTGGAAGGCCTATGAAGAATGCCCGTTGGTCTATGAAGACACCTAGAAAGTACTCGTAACTCAACATAGGAGGCAACACCTGCGCCATCTTTTGCATCGGAAAGTAAACATAAAATAATTCTGACATTTAGCAACCGATAAGCTTAAGTAGACATGTTTTTGAAACTTCAATTTAGTGAAAGTTTATCCATCCCTTCACACTGAAACGATGCGCCTAAATAGTGTACTAAATAATAAATTGAATTTGAGTTATTTTGAGTTCATACAGTCTGCACTGCCACAACTTGCGTAGTGTTAATCGCCAATAGCAGCTTGAGGCAGTTTTCCAGTGACCACATTCAATGAAACTTAAGCGAAACCTACGGCTGGGAAAGATTTAAGAACACATTTTACAATTAAAACGCAGAAATATCCCAAACCATTTTATAATGCCAATTTCCGACGTGTTGAGCTGTTAAAGTTTAACAAATTTTAAAAACAGGGCATACAAACCATCAACTAGAGCTCCAAGCTTCAGCTCGTGCTCTATTGTTGGACCCCCTGGAAACATGTCCTGTTAAAACTTTCTCTAAGACCTTTAAAAGAAGAAGACGAAAGCTGAAACGGTTTGGAAACCAATTTGAAACCAGCTTCACCCAAACTAATATAGCTCGGTCCGTCAAAGTTCCGCCAATCAGCTACGATAAGTCTTACTGGGGTTACTTTAACAACTCACAAAGCTTTACCTTAGGCAAGATTCAAATTGTCATGTGATGGTTTTAACGTCACTTTCATGGCAACAGCTAAAACCATTACTCTATAGTCTTGAGATTCACACGTATTCGCATTCCTGCGTATATTGAAATACACACACTCACACTAAACGAATAGCACTACCCAAACCATCTGACTAATTACTGCTAAACAAATCTGAATCTTGCATCAGCTGAAATACAAAAACAAAAAACAAAAACAATTAAACACGGGATGCATGACGTATGAAATCATTAAATTTTTTATGTTGCTAATTTTGAGTCAGATTCCAGTTCGCGTCATGAATTAATCATTATTTAACTGCATTCTTAGGAATTACGCCACAAAGGCGTCGATCTCTCGAGGAGCTCCTACAGTGATTCACTGCTTGAAAAAACTTCATTGTCTAGGTCATACAGTGAGAGAACCCCACCATTTTGTACGTGGAACTTTTACCAGTTCAAAGTCGAATTATCGTACGATTTTATGCCTTATGTTTTGACGTTAAGACCTTGACATGTGCCTTACACCACATCGGTATCGTGTGGATACTTATTCTTATCATGTGCTCTGTTACCCACCGAGCTGTTGCCTCGCGATGAGATAACTTTTCAATGGAAAACAGGAAAAGTAGGTACGTAAGTGCGCTCAATATGGAAAATATTTGAAACATATTTTAACAATTCTGTCTCCGATCGGAGTATATTGACCTCTTCCTCGTCTATACAACAAATTATCAACTTAATTGATGACAAATGCACAAGAATCGCAGAAGAGAATATACTGAAGGTGGTGTGGACTATTTTAATTCGATTAAGAGTTACACCTGATAGGCGAACTTTCTTATGTAAAGAAACAAAAAACACCAAGACGGTTTATGTTGCATCAGAGCACGCCCGTACAAATACGAGCGAATGTCTAACGTAGATTATTTTCTCAAAGGTCGAAGTGCATCACAAATGTAGTAAGATACTACTCAACAATTGTATGAAGACAAAATTGGCGGTAATAAATAAAGACATAATGTAATACTCTTTCTACACCGAGGCAAAATCTAGATTCTGAGCATTCTTAATCATTTGAATTCTTTCAAGGAGCGGTATGCAAAAACGAAAGAGGGATAGACAAGGGAATATGCGAAAATGTTGCAAGGAGTCAATTGACTTTACAATTCTTAGGTCAGGTGCACTTGCCCAGACATAAGAGTTATACAACTCCAACTTTTGTCGAAGAAACGCTTTTAAGATGTTAGCTAGATCAGAAGGTAAACATTTTTTTTCCATATTTAAAACAAAATATTTTGCAGCGTCTGTGTGGAACTAATGATCATTCCAAGGTGGTCTTAATGCTTATACCTAGGACGAAAATCTTTTGGGTTTCAGTGATACAAGTGACATTCATGGGCGACAGCTGAAGATTTCGGTGAAGGGGCAATAGACACCATTTTGGCTTTGGACTTATAAAAACTAAATTCTGTTTAGGATTCCCACATTGAAATGCTGTTTAGATTCTCCGAGAGATCCTTCCTGGAACTCTGGCATGGCAGTCTCCTAAAAAGGAGTCTCTGGTACCTTGCCTGATGACATCCCAGAGCCAATTTTTTTTTCACTTTGAAGGGTAGTCCGAAAGACGGCTATCTTTTTTGGAGGGGATCTAGCTAGTTTGTTATTTCGAAAGACGAAAGAGGGCCGAACAATCTATGAGTATGTGAAGAGAAGATTCATCGCTTTCTGGATAAAGTCTACATATGGGGTGCTGTATTTCGGTGAGAGGCCAATGTGGTGAAGATGATTTTTTAGTTCGTGTTACAAAATTCTTGTTCCAATTTTTAGTTAAGTTTTGTCAAGGTAATAATTAATTTATTAGACTGCCGGATGAGAATTTATTGAAGCAGTTCTGTCTAGTTAAAGTAATCCAGACTTCGTTGGATACGATTCAAGGCAAACATTTTTAAAAAATTTTTTAAAGTCTTTTAGTGGCACCAAAAAATGGTGCAGGCCCTGCTATGAGGGATATGAAGGAGTCTGCTGATTCGTTGCCGTCAAAGCCACTATAGGCTGAGATAGAGTGTAGGATGAATAGGTTATTCTGGGCTGATTTTTGGACGGTTTTTTACGTTGCCAAGACAAGCATCGATTTTATGACAGGTGAGTTGCCTTGTGAGTTGCATGAGAAGTTGTTTTTTCTCCTTTGGATTATGAAAAGATTTTCTGCAAGCTGCACTGTCAAGAGACATGCTGAATTGGCAGATTCCATTGCGATGAGCAGACCTAAGTGGTCTTGTAAGAAAATCGATGTTATTAAAATGGAAATTGTGTCATGAAGCATGTCATACAGTTTTTAGCTAGATTTTGTGTCAGTTCTAGTTTTAGACCGTATTGACTTTGTTGGTTTTATGTACAAGACCATTGAAAAAAGGCCATCGGTTATCGAACAACGAGTAAAGTCAGGGGTGAAATCCTCTAACGTGAAAACTGATAGTTGATCATCAGATTTTTGATTTCGGAATGATCACAGTGATCATCACCTTACGGGATCCCGATTATTTGTGATGAAATTCAGCTGACAGCTATTTTAGTGTCACTTTCAAAAATAGCTAGTCGTGTTTTTGCAATAATTGTTTTCTTTTTTATCTTTTTTCCTAAAATTTGTCTGCTTAAGTGATAGGTACATGTGAACCTGTGATATGTGTACCTCAGTGAGTTTGTTTTTCAGTCCAAAAACCATTGGAAAAAAAATGTGGACAACTCAAAAGTTTTAGGACTGCCTTACGCAATATTCTAACTTGTTAGTTTCCACGCTCGAATTGATTTTTTGAAGGACCATTATGACTTAAAAACCTCCAAAAATGTTCCCGTTTTGTTTTGGAGTGGTTTTTCTAACACATGAAAGTGAATCGTTGTTTTTCGGTAATTAGGCGTTGGCTGGGCTATATACATTTTCGCATCTCAGTTATAAAATGTAAATGCACTTACGGGAAAATGGAAACAAAGGTAAATTAGGATAATTTGAAAAGCACTGTATTGACACGACATCAAATGACACATGAAAATGTAAGTGCTGCCAAGTTTTTTGGTGATCATTTTACAGAAACGAGTTTGATATACGTAATCGTTCCATTTCAAAGTCCAAATGACTGGAACGTTTTTCTATACCATAGCGAGTATACAAATTGGAGGGTACTGTCGTCAGCGAAACAGCAAAACAGTGGGCAGACAAAAGATATGAAAAGCGTTAGAGACGTCACAGAGCCTTCGGGCACGCCAGCATTTCTATGGTGGTCAAAGTCGGTCGCAACCACGGTTTGGACGGTTCGATAGGAAATTTCTGTTGAATAAAGAATACGTAGAATCGGAAGAGAGCCTGACGTTAAACTCTGTCAAATGCCTTTAAGATATCAAAAACGTAAATGTTGCTTACACCCAAAAAATGAAAGGAGCGGTCCCCAGCGGCTGCGATCAGCGGAAGACGATTAAAAATAAATCATGAAATGGCTCCACCGGACAAACAAGAGATTTATTTGACACGAGCACTCTTTTTACATACGTTCAAGTACAAGTGAAGGCATAGTGCAATGAACTTGCGCACTGGCAGCACAATGTGTGGCTGAAAGAGCCAGCGACATGATCGTAGAATCTGGATGATTTCACAATGACATGTTAATTTCGAACAAACAAATTTGTCTAAATTTATTTTTTTTTGTATAAACCTTCAACATTTAGTTAAATCGTGGCCGTAACATATGGCTGGACGCAATTGCAAATGACTTGCTATCGTTAACTGGACCACCAAGCTGCTAGGAAAAGCCTCGGTGCTTTCCCAACCTCACCAATCAGGCACATTTTAGCTGAAGCTGGACTTCCAACTATAGAAGAGCGATACTTTGAAATCATCGCCAAACTCAATGTTAAATTCGCCTTCAAAACAGGCTCGGTGATAGACAAGGATATTTCCAAAGCGAAATCGCACTCTCGAAGAAGGAGGATCCCCTCTGCAATACACCACATTCTTGAGTCTCGAAAGAAGCTACAACCGTCCCCCACAAGTGCTGGAAAATTTATTCCAACGCAATCACCATGGTCACTTTCCAAGAGATCAGTCGTTCTCGATCTTCAAGAACTACAAAAGAACAAGACTTCTAACACCATTTTCAGACCTCGGTTCCTGGAAATCCCTAATGGTCTGAAAGATAAGGGCTGAAACTTTATGTATACAGACGGCTCAAAAACCGACTCGAGCACTGCTTTTGCAGTCGTAGCCGAAGACGGCTCAATCATCTCACAAGGTATGCTCCCAAACATGGCCTCCATCTGTACAACCGAAACAGTAGCTATCCTCGAAGCTTCTAAGAAATGAGTAGTAAATAAAGGAAAATGGGCCATATGCTCCGATAGTCTTTCAGTACTACCAGCCATCACCAACCCAAGCAATCACACGGATATAATACAAAAAATTCAAGAAACTCTCTCAAAAGGAAAGACAAAACTTAAAATCATCTGGACACCAGGTCATGTAGGTAGAATAGGACACGAACTAGCAGCACTTAACGCACCAAACTTTACTTTTAACATCTATTCTCCTCTTGACTTAAAAAGACACACCAACCTTCAGTGCCAAAGAAATACGTTATTGGACTGGGAACACTACAGACACCACTACACTTCTATTGACCCGAATAAAATTCAGCCCGCGTAATTAAATCAGACCTCAAAACATTTATCTGACTACGCCTAGGTAATACCGCATTCACCCATCTGCACCTACTCAAAAAGGAACCTCCAACTACCTACCCCAACGGCTCAACCGCCATAACAACAGCCCACATATTTAGTCCATGCTACCTACCTGGACATCCACAACTTCTACCCCACAACATCAGCTTTAACCTCATGGATCTTCTTAAAGAACCCAAACAAAGCAATATTCTAAAAATTAATAAAATTATTAATAGCCTCAAAATTACTATTACTGCTCTCCTCCTTAATATTAATAGCAATTTCAGTTGTATATTGATATACTAATAAATAAATAAATAAATAAATAACTGGACGTCATCATTCGTCAGATGAATGCCTTGTCTTTTTCGTGATTGGAAACTATTTTTTAAGACTGTTTTCAGTCATTTTCCAGTAATTTTTCAATCGTGGTCATTGGCAAGGCATTAATCTGACAAGAAAAATAAGACACGCGACACGTTGCATTAAACATTGGTTTTTTTGAGATCCACACACAATTATTACGCCAAAAAGTCTACGTAATTTAATTGGTTTTGGAATGTGAAACAGAGAGCAAATAAATTTGAAAATAAGGAGCCAACAGTGTCCGAGAAATGCCTTCGCATAAGAACAACATTAGTGTCGATGAAGCTGTTCTTCGAATGTCACAAAAAAAAAGCGTTTCGTGATCTACAGGAACATCATTGGCTCGACATCGAATAAGCAACAGGAAAAAGCTTGTTCCACAATCAAAGCTGAATGTGTGGATTGTTATGCAAGGAGTAGAGATGCAGGGTTTACTATCAGACTTACTTGTTGATGTGAAAACTATACCAATTTTGCAAGTCAACCAATCTAGAAGATATTCCTTCCAGTAAGACCTACCTACAGAGACTGGTCCTGAACTGACATATGTGTTCAGCGAGTCTTGTCCATAGTTCACTGACTCCAATCGCGCACTCTTATCAGATTGAAGTTTCACTCCACTATTTTGCGTCCTTGACAAAGGTTGTTCTCTGTGTCACTGTTCTCACGGGCTAGATTCGAGGCCGTAAGCGTTAGTGTACATTATTTCTGTCCATGCACTCTCTGCTTTTCTTGGAGCACTTAAATCAATCCTTTTGATCAAAAAAACTTAAAAAGAAATTAAGTACGTAGCTCAAGGTAGCCAGAGCCTTCATCACCAGCGGATTTCAACGTATGTACTAGCTGGCGTTTCTCAGGCCTCACCTTAAATGAAGCGCATTCTTCATATTGCCTGACCTTTACCAACTTTTAAACTAGATTTGGAGACAGTTGTCGGATGCCGGTTTACCACGACTTAAGCAAAAGGAAAAAGGAAGCTTGTCGTACCGTAACGGCGCAAGTCAACTTTTCAATACTTTTTCCTCAGTTACAAGATTGTCACTTTTGGTGGATCACAAGTCAGCCAGTAAGAACACAAAGCCCCTAAGAAAGCGAAGAAAAAACCAACCCATAGCTTACGGGCACCCTACCATACAGCTCCAAAGCATAAATCTTAATTCAAGTGCTTCTATACGAAGTCCACACCTATCGTTAACCACTCGACCGCAAGCTTCGTTAACACCCGATCCAAACTAGTCCAAGTTGCCTCTTTGTTGTTGCTTAATTAGTTGAGAAGTACATACGCCAACCGGCTACAGCGGGGGTCAACGGCCTTTGGCCAAAGACAGCCGAGTGTGTCACATCATTTGCATTCAAAAATATGGATCTAAGGTGCCAATGGCAGCCTCATTTGTATTCTCGCACTCGTCGCTTTTGTCTACAAACTGATTTACGGCGTGCTGGTCGGTCACACAGCAGCGAATGCCATAAACTCTTCCGAGTTGATAGCCGCGCATTGCATAAGGCAATCTCAATAAACCCACAAAAAGAGTCCATCTCCTGAAATGGGCTCTGTAATCAGCTTAACGATCGAGCACAGCCGAACAGCCACAACGGAAGCATCAGACAAATTTTTGTTACCCACTGGCGCGGGAGGGGACCGCAGGCCAGAGATTTTGGGCACCCGTGTGGGTAACGATTTTCACGACAATTGGAAGCAGCCACTAACAATGTTCGTCGACTGTTGAACCGTCACGCTCAGTACACCGTGATACCAGAAATTACCATAAACCAGAGAAGTAAGCCTCACTGGGTATAGTTGCCTTTGTAGTTTCGGCAACGATTTGAATCTGCGCCTAGTTCTGCGAACTTGAATGATTCATCGGCCTTTTTGGGCTGTATCCTTAGGCCCGAGGAAATCGATATTGTCCCCACGCATAGCAGCAGTCGGCAATCGATATTTCAGCGGTTGTCACGAGTGTTGGGCGTCGTCGTATGCAAACGCGATTCCCTCGCCCAAAACCGGAAGAAGGAACTAATCGAATTAGGGCCTTTTTGGACGAGGTTCACGCCAGTGCAACACAACAGCACTGCGGTGACATTAATGTAGCCAAACCGGAATCGTCACCCAAATGCAACGTCCAAACCAGCCCGAAACCAAAAACAACAACACCACCGAGCAGGGTCGTAGACTATCGATTTTCACGACAACCGTTTGTCGTAGTCTCTGGTGGGATTCCTAAATGCCACCCGATACTGGAATAAGTTATTTACAGCGCTCCCGCTATGGATTAGTAGAATAAATGAA
Organism: Neoascia interrupta; assembly: GCA_947623515.1. Lineage (NCBI taxonomy): Eukaryota > Metazoa > Arthropoda > Insecta > Diptera > Syrphidae > Neoascia > Neoascia interrupta. Next base: position 43,549,904 of record OX392462.1, on the reverse strand, counting down.
CTATGGTACAATAGAGACAAAAACGTGTTAATCCACTTTCGGCGTTGGTTAGTAAAATACGATTTTTAATCAAAAATTAATCAATTTAATTGGCCAGACCAGAGGTAAAGATCGAGATTGCACAGTTTACTCACCAATTGCTCAGTGGAATGTACGGGAATTTAGTTAGCGCAACCTTTTTTCTGGTGGTTTTCGGCCAATTTCACGCAATTAATTCGATTTTACTCGCGGAGTAATTAATTAAAAAAATTTCGTTTGGAAAGCAGCGAAGGAAAAATAAAAAAGATTCACCTGCACTGTTCACTGGCTGCACCACTGACATTAGATTAGAAGAACAACGACCGACGGACGACGGCGATTTTCCATTTCTCTTGTGTATGTTTTGCTCTTTTGCTCGGCTCGGATGAAAAGAGATGTCTAGCGGACGATGAGGTCGATTTGCATGGGCTTGAGGGAGACCATCAGATGTGTGAGCGGTGAAAAGAAAGTTAGAAAGTGGCGGAGAGGGTCAATTTGGTTCGGGTGTGTGCGTGTGTCGTGTTGAATTTTCGTGTTTTTCTTGCAAACAAATTTTTCGCGTTTGTCACTTGAAGTGTCAAAAGGCAGGTTAGCCAACGGAGCGTTGGGCAATTTGGGTAACAGGGTGGTACGTGGAATTCATTTGATAAAAATAAGCAGTTATAGGAAAGTTGATTTTTTGTATAATTTCAACTTTTAATCCTAGCATTTTTCGCAATCAGGGAGCTGATGACTAACAAAGCCATTTACAAGAAGAATGGAATGGCAAAAATTTGGCTTCTTTGTTGGGATAATATTTCATTAGAAATAGATTTTCAATAAATTAAACCAAATTATTTATTGAAATTAAATTACTAATTAAAAAAAAAGCATGGACCCTGTCAAAGGCGGGTGGAAACACTTTAAGGCCCAAACAAATTAATCCCGCTCAATAATAGTCTTGAGCGGGATTATTCTAATGTCGAAATACAACGAAAATCCCACTCAAGTTCTGATTTTCAAACGTTTTGAAGATTTCACTGTGAACGTCTCGAGTATCCCATTGCCTTGAAATTTTCTTCAACTTTTGATGTTAATATCTCCGAAACCGATTTTCAGATCTTGTGTTTAAACTTTAGAACCCTTCTTTCATCTTCTTGCTTCTTTCCTTTCTTTTCAATAAATTTTAGTAGCTTTTTGACCGGTGTTTTACTAAGATCGCTTAGACAGTCGTAGAAGTAGCAGCCTAGTATGGATTTCTTGGACGACGCGAGTGCCGGTCAGTAACAGAGAAAGTGTTGTACACTTTCTTCCTTTTCCTCATCTAGGCAGCTTCTACAGAAGTCGTTTGAGAAAAGCCCTAGTTTTTTTTTGCGTGAAGACCAAATAGACAGTGTCCGGTGATAATTCCCACTGCAGTGCTAATGATCTTTTTGGATCGAGGCGAATTCAGATTTGCTTGGAGGTTAAACATGTGGTGCCTGTCCTCCATCTGGCGTTAGTTTCTTATATGCTGTAATTTTTGAGCTGTAATTTGAAGGTAGCTAGGGTAGTACCTATATTACAGGAAATTTAATCTTCTGGCAGTCTAGTGTAGTTCTTAGCGTGTTTATCAGCCTCACAGCTTCCCATGATGTCTCTAGGACCTGGCACCCAGCACAGACGAATGTGAAATTGTTCGGAAATCTCATCAAGAGTTGTGCGACAGTTAATAACTAATTTAGAGTTCATAGAGATCGATGTCAGGGATTTAAGGGCAGCCTGGCTATCCGTTAATATACAGATATCGCGGGCGGATATCACGTTCCACTTTAGCCAGGACAGGGCTTCACTAATTGCCGTTATTTCTGCTTGGAAGATGTTGCATTGGTTAGGTAGGCGAAGGGATTTATTAAAGTAAAGGCACTCAGAGAATGCACCACTTCCCACACCAAATTCCGTCTTGGATCCGTCTGTGTAAGCTTGTAAGGCGTTACCAAAGGGTATATTACCCCCGTACAACAGGTCTCTGTTCGGAATCCGGGTTTCAACGTTTTATCTGGGAAATATGAAGGTGAAGTATAATCCAGGTTCGTGGAGGTGAGATGCTGTTCGTTTAGAATATTGGGATTTCCGTTAACGTAATCACACCATTGGGTGATTTGTGATGAGCTGCTTGCTTACCAAAGATGTCTAAGGGGGTACGGTTCAATAGGATTTCGAGCGCATCAGTAGGAGTGGTTTTTAGGGCACCACTAATACAGATGCATGCTTGACCTTGCACCTTTTTTAAAACGTTGATATGTGTGCCGACGTTGAGTATGGGTATCCCTCCTACACCGTATAGAAGGATTGGTCTGTAAGTTTGGAAGAACACTCAAACTGTCCACATATGACAGATCTGTCAGAATTACGATTTCTATTAAGATGTTTACAACGGAAATATTTTTTCGCTCCTGGAAAATGACATCGCCACCTTCTTTTGAGAGCCATAATGACAGAAAAAGAGTACCTACGCATGTCAAAATATTTCCACATTTGTCTGGTGGAATGACTTTGGCATTTATCATTGACCGTCTCCCACCGATCCTCGTATAATTGCCGGTGGAAACATCGTATAAGGCTCAAGCTTAGATTGAACTTTTCTGGGCTTAACAGACATGGCGAATATGCAACATTTTTTACTTGTAACACATTACCCAAAATGTGTCAGGTCAAAACGGCCTGTAATCGCACACAAACTTAACCCAAGATTAGACTGTATGCCTAGATTCACTCTTACAGGCACTAAGCATCATGCGATGTGATCGTGAATGAATGCCTTATGCCTTAAAATCCCGACCTGTCAAAATGAGATAAAATACCTGCATTTTTGATAGATAGAAATGCCAACTAAGACATTCAATGAAATCGAGCACTTAGCAAATCACAGCACATTTTGAAGTACGGTCAACAAAAAAACACGAGTGCGAATTTAGGATTATATCCTTTTCAGACCGAGTTCAGAATCTAGATTCTGAGCAAATTGATTTCAAAATTAAAATGCGGCTTTCACACTTCGAAAATTATGTAGATTTCGTTGACGTTTCGGTTAATTGAACACCAGCCGTCTAATTTGTCACAGTTCGATAAGTTAAATGGCTTCAAATAAGTACAAAAGCAATTGTAGATAACTCAACAAGCACTGGAAAACGATTAAAATCATCTCACTACTAAATTGTATAATAAAAATGTAAATATTTCTTGCATTTTTTTTCATCAAGTATCAGCTGTTTTATCATCGGCAATTCATTCACAATGGATAATTTCCACAAACGTATTTTAATTAGATTTGGGACTTTTTTTCTCTGAATCTATATTCTGGCTCGGCGTGAAAACGGTACTAATGAAACAAAAAAAGGGAAAAGTGATTTAAATTTTAGTTTGCACAACACCCATGACATGTATGTAAGTGATTTAAGAACAGCTGACTCGCTTGCCTGGCTATAATTTGTGACACCTGGCAGTAATACCATGTCTCCACCGGGCACTAATCCGCGATTATAATAAATCTCTATTAAATCCTCTACAAATCACGCGATTTACGATAAAAATTTAGATCCTCTCGGCAAGCGATTAAAAATAAATCCTCTCATATTCCCATTCACCCTATTCAAAAACTTATTTTCTGAACCTTCGTAACAGTTTGATAATCATAAAAGGAAACTGAAACTGTCCCTGCACGACAGATCTGTCACATTGTCACATCTTTTGTGATTATTGCAGCGAAAATCGTTTTTCGCTCCAGGGAAAAGACATCGCCGCTCTCTTTTAAGAGCCAAAATGACAGAGAGTGTGTTTTGCTTCGAATCCTATGACGAGACTGATTCGTGAATGGGCCATGTTTTTTAAAAAGTGGCGTAATCTTCATATCTGTGATTTGTGCATAATGACGATATGCCTTAACCGTTTTTCTTATATTAATAAGTATGTACACCTTGTTAGTATGTACACACACCGAAATAGATTTCATTTATACAAAACTTAATTTGAAAAGAATCTAGTTTTTCTTCATGTTGCAAAAATACATTAATATAGGTACAAGACACTTTATAAAAGTCAATAATATTATCGTTTCGCACTCCATCGTGATTTATAGAACTCTTGTTACCCATATTTCATCTGGGGATATAGCTCAGTGGTAGAGCATTCGACTGCAGATCGAGAGGTCCCCGGTTCAAACCCGGGTGTCCCCTTAGTACTTTTTTTTTTTTAGAAATAATGGAAAATCGAGCGTCATTAGCCCGTTAACGTTCACCCCATAATTGCGTCATCACCAAATTAATGCGGCTACCACGAAAACGCCGACATCTAAATTTCCAAGCCAAAAATAAAACAGTTTAAATTCATGAACGCAAATTTACACATTTTATTGGTTCGTTTTAGAACATTTAACATTCAAATTAATTTATAAAAGTTGATTAAAAAGAAACAAAATGCTTTTGTAGTGGAGTAGTGGACATGGACACACGACGAGAGTACCAAGGTGCCTCAACGGCCAGATTCAGTGAATGAAGACCACGTAGAGGAAGAGAAGGAGAACGACGAGTCCCACGATGAGGAAATTCCTCTTGAGATGATACTTGCGGTCCAGGGCGATGAGGAAATCCCTGAACGAGTCTGTGACGGTATGCTTTCGTCCGACGCTGCTGCGGCCCACAATTGGCGAGTTGAAACGAGGAATTTCGCGTTTTACCGACGTTTGTCGAGGAGATTCGACGCCCTTTATCAGCGGCTCTGCCTTGAGACGCTCAAGCTTCCGGGCAAACTCGCTGAGATATGGAGCTTCTTCTTCATCTTCCTCGTCCTCGCCATATGCGCTGGTGTACCTCGAAGCTGGAGCAACACCTGCACCGTAGCCCCCTGTGGTGAAACGACGTGTGGCGGAGGTCGTTGAAGAAGTGATTCCACTGCCTGACGAGTATCCAGTGCCCAGGGAGCTGTAACGGGGAGTTGCAACCGATGGTTTGTAGAGAGGTTCCGGTTCAATAGAAGTTCTGGTGACTGTACTCGTGAGGAAGGACGAAATACGCTCCGGTTCCGCAAAGACTTTCTGCTGCGACTGACCGTACGAACCAAGAACTGGTTGCGACTTTTGCAATGGACGCGTGACTGGCTCATACGAGCTGATGTATTTCGTAGCCAAGTCCGTGTCAGACTCAGATTCAGTTTCGTTGACAGTCGGTGGAGTCTTTGCGCTTTCCTGGCTGTAGGAGGTGGTCACTACACCAGTCTTCGACAGAGATACCGAACGACGAGCTCTTGGTATGACGATCTCTCGCTCGCTGTTCTCGGCCGCCTCCAGCAAGATCACATCATCCTCGTCCTCATCTTCTTCTTCGAGCACAACTGCGGTTTTGCGCTTCTGTGACACAGGTATGGCGGCGGCGGCGGCTGCTTGCTCCGATTGAGATCGCACTGAGCGTCTTCTGTCGGCCACTGGAGCAGTTTTAGGTGCTGCTGACAAGGCCGTGTCGTCCACGGTGGAAGTCACACTAGTAGCAGCAATCGTTCTTCGGTTGGCCCGGCTGGAAGGACGCTTTGGAGCCTCCTCCACCGGAGCGTTGTTGGTTGTCTCTACTGGTGATGGGATTTTGCTTACATGAATTGTCTCACGGCGGTTCTTCTTCTTCTCGGTAGTTTCTCCGCTAATAGCTGCTCGGAGTTTTCGTATGAGCAACTTGCGGCTGGTGTCTGTGATGGGCACATTGGGCAGGCCATACTCCAAGCATTTTTTGCGGAGTGACGCATTGTCGAGGCTTTCCAAATTGTCGTCTGACATTTCAATGATTTCTCTGTCACGGATAAACACCAGGAGAGCTAACAAATAGTAAATTACTAAAAAAAATCTTGAAATTTTCAAATTCTTGTTACTTACAATAAATTAAATTTAACTTTTACTTGTTTTTTTTATTGAAAATTAAATTTCTTGCACAGAAGAGAATTGTCGTAGTTTTCGTTACGAATGGCTATTTCAAACTTGTATTCCAGGCGGCGAGCGCTCTTTTGAATTTCACAAGTGTATGAAAGAGATGCAGAGATGATGCTTTGGCTTTGTTGTTGACAACTCTTTTCCAAGGAAAACTTTTCCAGTGGTTTGTTCGGTTTGACATTTGCGGAGTTGTGTCAGAGAAAAGTGAAGCATCTGGGACGGCATCGGCTAAGCATTGACATACTACATATTGACTACGATTCCCTACGAAAAAATCGTCGCCAATATCTACTAGCTCTCTGCCACAAATTACTTAATGAATTAGATATTCAACTAGACTGGAAAGCCGGGGGGCCTACAAGCTGTTGCCTTGGTAATGCCTGGAAATCCATGCATACTCTCACATTTTGTCAATGTATTCCATACTTGAAGAGATTCACCACGAAGTTCAAGTGATTCACCACGAAATCATGGCGGAATCAGCTTTTTGCTCCGTCTACCGGACAAAAATTGTAACGAATTCCAATATCTGGAAGTCGCAGTTTGGGGTCGTGTTACATGAATGTTGCTTTCCGTGAGAACTTAAAATAATTTTTACCGTAATCGGATTTGAGTTATATGTACATTAAACCTCTAATTAATACAAACGAAACGTAAAAAGTTCATATAAAATTTAGTATCAGCAATACTTAATTCCCTTTAGGGTTTATTCTTACGACAAGTTTAAGTTTTAAGTTATCACAACTTTGAAGGCAAAAAAAATCTTCCAGAAATAAATAAACGCAAAAAACCTGTATCAAAATACACAAGCGTGTGATTACCAATACTGCAAGCTACCGACTGCAAACTTAAGAAACATGAAAGACAATGATAAAAGAATTTTATGAAAAATTAAAATACTGCTGCAGTTTTTTGGTCTTTCTCACCATTTCTCACCAGTTAAAAAAAAAAAAAACTAGAGGGAGGATTACAATCCGCCTAGGCGAATCATTGGATACCCCATCCCAATTGACCACTGTCAAGCTCCAAAATGCGTCAAAAATCTTGGTTATTAAATTTCAGTTTCTATTAACTTTAATTGTGTTACTAATTTGTCAGTGAAGAATCTTCTTTTTTTAAAAAGGGACGTGGAATCAACCCCTTTTCAATAACATAAACTTTTTTATCATATTTTTTATCAGATGCAGTATACACGTATTGATTGCAGTTTTATATTCAAAATTTGATTTTTTACTTAAAAACGCCCCAAAAAGTGGGCGTGGCAAAAATTTATTTATTTGAGTTGATAGCTTACGCACATACCTGAATATTTTATAGTGCAAGTTTTTTGGATTTAAAGCAAATATATCAAAAGCCGTTTATTAGAATGCATATTAAATAAGACCACGCCTACAAGGGGGCGGTTTTCGCTTTTTTTTAAATGCCAATCACAAAACACTTGAGCGAGGATATTGCATACCGAATTTCAGCTTCCTACGACAACTTTGATTTTTCATGCTAATAAGTAAAGTGGGCGTGTCAGTGGGCGGATTTCAAAAAATTTTACAGTTATACTTCTTCGGGACCTAAAAAGAACAGATATCCAGTCTCACGTTCTTAGCTCAAAATTTAAGGCCTAAAACTACCGACAGACGGACGGACGGACGGACGGACATGGCTCATTCGACTTACAATTCGGTCTCGATCATATGCCCTGAAGGTCTTGGGGGTCTACGGTGATTATTTTTCTATGTTACAAACTATGAATCAAACTTAATATACCTCCTATCCTATGGGATGGGGTATAAAAACAAAAAAAATCTTATGGCCAATTGTTGTTTAAGCACTTTCTTAAGAAAATTCTTACAAACACATTGATACAATAAAAAGATCAGAACCGTTTTCGGACAAAATAACTTAAATAAATAAATAAAAATCGAAAGCCTTTTCCTAAGATGGAAGTTTTCTCGATTGTTTCCTAACTGTTGCTCTTGTTTTGCTGAATAACTAATATTTTCTGCATTCCTACATTAATTAAAAACTGAACATCAATAACACATGAACGATTCTGGAGAAAAGGGAAGCCCAACTGCGTAATAATAATAATAAGCGTTTTACACGCATTCACCGTCGCAAAACCGAAAAGCATAAACAACAAATAAACAAATAGGTTTTGGGGGAAAGGGGACGCACATGTTGAATATTTAGTTATTAAGTAATTTGTGACCCGAACTATATTGAAAAAAAGACCAAATTCGTAAAAATATCCAATTACGTCATAAACATTCCAGTATTTCCAGGCACATTCAAATGAACTAAATTTTACGATTTTGTAGTCTCAATGTAGGCTCACCCCAAGTGTGGGCAAAATTAAAACAGAATTGTCATTTTGACTTTAATGACTTGTGTGTTAACTTTTTGACTTTTTTAAGATATGTATTTAAATTTTTCAAATGCCAGTGTGAAATTCACCTCGCTATTTTGGCGGGCTCTCAAATTTTTGTTTACTTTTCTCACACGTATTCACCGACACGGAACTCAAAACAACAACAACAAATAAACAAATGGGTTTCGGGGGGAAAGGGACGCTTTAGTTGAATATCTAGTTATTAAGTAATTTGTGTCTCTGCCTAAAGCGGAATCATTTGTAAAAAAAAATAACAAGGCACCTAGATGAGAACTCATATAAATTAGTAGCCTTGTAGATGAGCACTTGTAGATACTCCTGCCACCTACTGGAACCTACAGTGCAACTTTTCCAAATATTTTAAAATTTCAGAGTTTTTTTTCAATTGAAAGAAATTCTTGGTGCTTTTAAGATGACTACACGAATATCTAGTCTAAAGTGACCATTCGTCCCACATTACGTGGGACAGTCCCACATCGAAAATTGTCCCACAAATGTCCCACAAAACAAGAAGATGTCCCGCACTGTCCCCCGAAACGGAACTAAAATTTTTCGTTCGCTTATTTCATCAATTACTCCCTATCGCTGAGTAATTTATAAAATAAGCGAACGAAAAATTTATAAAATAAGCGAACGAAAATCAAGAATCATACGGTGACTTCAAAAATGTAAGCCGATTTCAGATTTGACATTCGGTTTCGTAGACATCTGTATCCAAAATTGAGGCAAAAGTGACATTCATTGCAATCTTAGTATATAATTTTCAGCAGCAATGTGATATTCGTGACGTTTATAGTGGGTTTGAGCAAAAACTAATATAAACCAGGGGGTTACAGAATCAGAAAATTTATAATAATATATGGGAAAACTCATACTTTTTATGAAGGTTATACTATTTATTTCTGACAGATCTGTCGTACAGGGTCAGTTTCAATTTCTTTTTAGATTCTCACACTGTTACAAAGGTACATAAAAAAGGTTGGAGAATAGGGTGAATGGGATTTATGAGACGATTTATTTTTAATCTTCTGCCCATGTTTTATGCGAGTTTACGCAAAAAATAAGTTTATGATTCATGTGACAAGGTTGGAATAAAACTGAAACTTTTCCACGTTCAAAGAATATATGTGCCTTCTATATTTTTTTCTGGTGGATTTCTTTTCTTTGTCCAACATTTTGATATTTTGGATCTGGTCACTTTAGTCTAGTCACATAACCTTAACCTACTTTTCAACCAAAAATTAAAGTTAGAAGTAGGTACGTTTGCTTTAGTTTTCTTGAAAAGTTTTGCCGCGTGGAATTCCAAAATCTGTCATTGGCTTGCTTATTTTATAGCGAAATTATTGTCAGTGAAATTCATCTTTTCGTGTTTTCAGACGAATGAGCGAGTAATGTTTTATTTTACTGGTATCAAAATTAAGCTTATGAGTTACAGATTCGTTTGCCTTAAGAAAATATAAAAAACATGTTAAAGTTTATCTTTAAATTGCTTCACTGATCAATGAAATGTTTCTTGTTTAACATTTCAATGATCAGTGAAATGTTAAAATTTGATTCAAAGAAAAGGCGCAAAATATTTTTTATACATTCTTTAGGCGGAAAAAAAAATGCAAGGCATTATTTTAATATCAACAAAAGCCAACATTTATAGCTCAATAGTATAAAAAAGTGAAAATTAAATTTTCACTGACACCAAACCAATGATAGCTGGTTATAACGCCCTTTGTCCACGAAAATATAGACATTTTATTTCTTATATTACTCAGGGTAGTATATAAAAATGTAACGGACTGTCAAAAGCTGGTGACTGTGTAAATACTTTGATAACACAAAAATCTAAAGATCTAAAATATTTTAAAATTATTATCCTATTTTTTACAGTTTTATATACAAACCAAATTTTTACAGTTTTATATACAAACCAATCATGTCTCCATCGGGCACTAATCCGCGATTAATATAAATCTTTATTAAATCCTTTACGAATCACGCGATTTACCATGCAAATCTAAATCCTCTGGGCAAGCGTTAAAAATAAAACCTCTCATTAATCCCATTCACCCTATTCACAAAACTATTTCTGGAACGTATTGGAATCTGCCATGGGATTTGCCGTTGATTTCCTGTCTGTGTGAAACACTCGCCAGCTGAGAGTGTAGTAGTGTGCCAGGAAAAACACAGAACACATATGCAGTCCCCAGTCAGTGGAAGCTTGGGGGCAAAAAGAGAATTCTTGTGCCGAGTTGTCTATCTCTTTATAGTCTGATCAGTGACATAGTATAAGATTACTGAAAAGCTTCTTTTTGTATTATTCGCAAACTCGAATGAAATTGTTGAAGCTAAATCGATTCTCGACAATCTCCAGTTTTATTACATTCAGCTAAGCAACACCTCATTACAATTTTTTGTATTAAGAAACAAGCTCGAAACAAATAAAAGCAAATGAAGTCAAACACTTTGAAATTAGCGTATCAGTTCACCTTTGAAAAAAAAATATTTCCAAAATTTTCCGCTAATCTCCGAAGAAGCTAGTACTCATGTTGGAGACAACATGAAATTGACAACTAGCAGTCCATATCTAGTAAGTCAATGCGGCTAAGTGATCAAAATCAGTTCGCCCACAGTTTTCAAACTTTGTGGCTAGATAGTTTTTTTGCCTTCACTTAGGTTGACTTTGCTTGCATGAAGAAAAAAATGTGTTTTCGCTTTATGAGCCTAAAGGCTCAAACATAATAGACTTAAGCGGGATTAATCTTATGTCGAAATGCAACGAAAATCCCACTCAAGCTCTGCCAAAAAATTGTGTTGCCCATAATAGACTTAAGCAAACGATTTGAAAATCTTATCAGATTTCACTGTGAACGTCTCGAGTATCACATTGCCTTGAAAATTTAAAATCAAATTTGACTTACGTCGCTTTTTTTTCAACTTTGGATGTTAATATCTCCGAAAATGATTTTCAGATCTTAAATGTGTTTAAACTTTTGAGGTCAGCGTACATTTCTTGGTATATTCCCTTCTTTTACGGATTTTTTGAAGCACGTTTAAAAATAAATATTGGCTAAAATGTGACAATAACAAAACTTTAAACCAACACAAGTTGACGAAAACCTTACGAAACCCAGCATAAGGCTATTATGGTCGTGGCATACGAATCGCGTGTAATGGGACATTTCGGAAAGCCGACTTAAGCTCATCAAAGTCTATTATGGTTGGGCCTTAATACGCTCTTCACACTGAATCAAAAACTGAGTTTTGGGCAAAAAGTTTTCGAAAACTCGTTTAGCCATTCACACTTCCTAAACGCGGGCTAAATTTTTTTTTCGGTTTTCATTTATTTATCAGTTGTCAAAATTTAGCCCATATTTATTTTTAAACGTACTTTAAAAGATCCATAAAATATGGGAACATAGCAGGAATTTTACGCTGACCTCAAAGCAACAAGCTGATTTCAGACAGGACATTCGGTTTCGGAGAAATTAACATCCAAAGGGACAAAAGTGACATTCTTTGTAAATTTAATTTAAAAATCTCAAGGCAATTTGATAATCGTGACTTTCAAAGTAATTTTGAACGAAAACTACTAAAAACTGCGGTTTCGAAAACAGAAAATGTACAAAAATGTATGGGAAAACTCATGTTTTTGAAGAAGTTTTCGCGTGTTTTCACGAAAACACAGTTATGAGTTCGGTGTGTAGAGAGCATAAATAAAGCAGCGATACGAAACAAGATTTTTGTGATCACCTTACGCAGACGAATAGTTTTGTTTGATCACATTGACTGTCACAAAATGTGAAAATCTGTTTAAGGCCGCGTTGTCACAAGCAACGTAAAACAGAATCAGATTTCTATACATGAGCAGCTGAAATTTGCTCATGCTCAATACTTTTTGGGTTGCTAATGTATGAAATTCTGGTTTCTGTTATTCAACAATCTATGCCTGAGCGGAATTGTGCTCAAATCTTCTTTTGAACTCCGAGCTTGGAATATCGATAATCGCTTGGAAATCGAAAAAAATTAATTTTAATGTAAATAGTACAAAAAACCAACCCCAACAAAATCAAACTACGAAATCAAAAAAAATAAAGTCAAACTGAAGCCAAAGCAATAAGACACTTATATGGTGTTTCCACCGGACAAAATACATAGATTAACGTAGGAAGATTAAAAGTTAATCACAAAGTGTTTCCACCAGTATAGAGGCGATTAGCTTGATGTATGCTTTCGTTTTTGACATTTCTCAATGGCATCACGTCATCTGCGTATGTCCTTGTAAACGTGAATTTTTTTTTATCGGGCAACTCAGATTCAAAAACATCTAGTTAAATTAATTTTTAATTGCCCTTTTTTTTATCTGCGTAACGAAATAACTCAAAAATAGAAAAACGAAACGTCATATAATATGTTGTTGGGATTTGAGTCCGGCGTTCAAAGGATAGACATGTGCACTCAAGAGGATACAAGCATCCACAGGTTTTCTAAACCCACCTCTGTCTATCAACTCCTACTCTCACCTCCCCGTGGTGAACACCGGGTGCCTAGTACCTCAACTGGAGATTGGGTTCCAACCCCTTTGGAAGGTTGTTGGGGGTAGCAGACGAGAGAGGGGGGGAGGAGTGTTCCCACTAAGGCACTTCTCCTTGCATCCGGACGGCAGCGGAGGAATTCCCCAGATGGAATCAACGGTGGCGTCCATAGTTCCAGTCAGGCCGAACTACTTAGTGAACACCTTATATGGGCTACTACGACGTATTCGGAGCTCAGGCCTATAAGGAGCGGGCTATCCGGCTCTCCGTCCTTAGAGCTAAGCAAAGGATCTGGTCCTCCAGGTTGGGGGTCGTGCCGTCGGGGTGACTTCCCGGCCACGTAAAGAAACACCAGTCACGAAGCAGAAACAAGCCTCGGATTCGGACGGATTTACTGTTGACGACCAATGCAAACGAGAAAAGGACAACGAGCTCCGGATCTACACGTGGAATGTTAGGTCCCTTAACAGACCACGTGCAGCCGAACAACTAGCGGAGGCCCTTAACGACTGCAAGGCAGACATTACTGCCATCCAAGAAATGCGGTGGGACGGGCCGGGCAAAAGAAGGATGAAAAACTGCGACATCTACTACGGCGACTGCTATCGGCATCAAAGACAGCGCCTATTTGGATGTGGTTTCGTTGTTGGAGGCAGACTTAGGCAAAAAGTCTTGAGCTTTAATCCTGTAAGCGAGCGCCTCGCGACGATCCGCATCAAGGCTATATTCGCCAACATTAGCCTTATATGCGCGCATGCCCCCACAGAGGAGAAAGATGACGAGACCAAAGATATGTTCTACGAGCTCCTGGACAAAACTTATGAGCAGTGCCCTAGCTACGACATTAAGATTGTCCTCGGGGATTTTAATGCCAAGCTAGGAAGGGAGGGCATCTTTGGTCGTACTGTCGGAAAGCATAGCCTGCACGACACGACCTCCGATAACGGAATCAGGCTGATCGACTTTGCTGCGGGGCGACACGTTGTGGTAGCTAGTACACAGTTCCCGCATCTCAATATCCACAAAGGGACATGGAGATCTCCCGATCAATCAACCGTCAACCAGATTGACCATATTGCGATCGACGCAAGGCACTCCTCCAGTATCATGGATGTCCGAACTTTCCGAGGGGCCAACATTGACTCGGATCACTACCTTGTTGTAGCCAAGGTACGGCTGCGGATATCCCGACCAGCGCCAAGTAATGGAAATACTGTGAGGAAGTTTGACGTCGGCCGACTACAATCGCAAGAGATCGCCAGGTCATTCTCCAACCGAGTCTCTCAAAACCTTCTACGAAGTCCTATGCAACCAGCATCAAGTATTGATAGCCAGTGGCAACACTGCCAAAATGCCATCAGAGACGCCGCCTCTGAAGTGCTGGGTTTCTCACGGCGACCACAACGAAACCCCTGGTTTGACGATGAATGCCGGCAAGCACATGCAACTAAACAGGAAGCATACAAAGCGGCGCTGCACAGAAGGACTAGAGCTGCTCGCGAGCTCTACGAGCAGAGGAGGAGAGAGGAGCACCGGCTTCTCCGAAGGAAAAAGAGAGAGCACGAGAAGCGCGCGGTTGAAGAGATAGAGAGATGTTACAACAGGAATGAGGTTAGAAAGTTTTACCAAAGGATCAAAAGGTCCTGCCAAGGGTATAAACTTCGAACTGAAGCCTGTAAGGACCATCAAGACATCGTTGTAGAATCGCAGTCGGTGCTGAGGATTTGAAAAGACCACTTCTGCAGACTGTATAACGGCGAGGACGAACCAAATACCGCTGTCAGGCAGAACGAACCATTCAACCCGGGCGAAGACGTTACCGACGAAGCATACGAACGATACCGCCCACCCGACCTGGAGGAGGTGAAAGTAGCTGTGTCTAAGCTCAAGTGCAACAAAGCAGCCGGAGCAGACGGCCTAGCTGCCGAACTTTTTAAATCCGCTGGCGATGAGCTGGTTAGGAGCATGCACCAGCTCATCTGCAAGATATGGTCGGAAGAAAGCATGCCCGACGAATGGAACCTCAGCATTGTTTGCCCGATCCTGAAGAAAGGAGACCCTCTGAGTTGTGCCAACTACAGAGGCATAAGTCTTCTTAACATCGCATACAAGATCTTTTCTGCTGTACTGTGTGAACGCCTGAAGCCGTTTGTCAACAATCTGATAGGCACATATCAGTGTGGCTTTAGGCCAGGAAAGTCCACCATCGATCAAATATTCACACTGCGGCAGATCTTGGAGAAAACCCAGGAATTCCAAATCGATACACACCACCTCTTCATCGATTTCAAGGCCGCGTATGACAGCATCTATAGAGACGAGCTATATAGCGCAATGTCTAGTTTTGGCATCCCTGCCAAACTCGTCAGTCTGTGCAGGATGACGATGGAAAACTCACGCTGTTCCGTCAAGGTCGGCAAAGACCTCACCGACCCCTTTGATGTCAAAAAAGGATTTAGACAAGGCGACGCGCTGTCATGCGACTTCTTTAACATGCGCCAACACCAGAGGTACAATCTTTCAAAAGTCCGTTAAGCTACTTGCATACGCAGACGACATTGACATAATCGGTAGAACAAAGCGTGATGTCAGTGAAGCCTTCGTGAGTATTGGGACGGAAGCGGCGAATATGGGTTTAGCAGTCAATGAGGGCAAAACCAAGTATATGCTGTCATCAAGAAAAGACACCCAACACCGACGTCTTGGACAAAACATCACCATCGACAGCTATAACTTTGAGGTAGTTAGGGACTTTGTCTACCTGGGTTCCGCTATCAATTCAGACAATGACACCAGCGCTGAAATCAAACGAAGGATAACTCTTGCCAATCGCTGTTTCTTTGGGCTAAGAAGGCAATTGAGTAGCAAAGCCCTCTCAGCCCGGGTCCGCCCCGGACTGTAGCGCCACCTTAAGTAAGTAAGTTTGTTTTGTTTCGTCAGAAAACGCACAGAACACGCCGAGTTCCGTATGGCTTGATTTAGAAATTCTTGCGTGTAAGAGATTAATTACGCAATAAATTTTTAGTTTCTTCGTGAAGGGGTTAAAATTCGTATGGTTAACCTCTTGATTTAAAGGGGACTTAAGGATGATTTGACTTAATCGTTAATCATCACGTCGTAATCATAATCATCGTCGTAATCGTAATCATCACGGATTTGTGTCCGGTGGAAAGACCCTATTAACGTGATGGCTTCCCCGATGCAACTTTGATGTCACAAATCACAAAACATAATTCTATGTTTTCACCGGGCACTAATCCGGATTAATATAAGTCAGCATTAAAGCCTCTACAAATTACGCGATTAACCATACAAATTTAAATCCTCTCGGCAAGCGATTAAAAATAAATCTTCTCTTTAATCTCGTTCACCATTTTTACGCATCACTTTCAATCCCTTTCGAACAAATTTTTGATAGTTTCAGTTTAAAAAGGACACTGAAACTGTCCACGTATGACAGATCTGTCAGAATTACGTCTTTTGTTGGGATGTTCACAACTAAAATTTTTTTCGCTGCTGGGAAATGACATCGCCACTTTTTTTGAGAACCAAAATGTCAGATGACAAATTAATCCTACATTTGTCTGGCGGAACAACTTTGGGATTTATTATTAATCGGATCAAGTTGATCGTTTTATTACTGCCGCAGGAAACATATTTTTATGACCTTCACCCTATTCATAAATCGTTTATTTGCACGCCTTTGTAATTGTGAAAACTGTAAAGTTTGAAAAACGAAACTGCTCACGTATGACAAATCAGTCATAAATACGTTCACTGTTGCGATTATTTAAACGGAAATAATTTTTACAATTCTACAACATTATAATAATGGCTAGTCCTATTTCAAACGCTGCCAGGCGAACATCGTCAGAAAGCTTTATATTACTTCATGATTTATGGCCTTTTCGGTTGGTCGTCTGGGAGCGTTCGGGAGACTTCTGGACTCTTCTGAAACTGTTTTCTTGCACTCATTTGACACTTCCTCTTCTGGATATAACACAATCAGAACAGATGGATAGAATCAATCATAGCACGCACACAATCATAGATGTGTCAATGTCAAATTGGATATATGTCATTTTTCCCCTGTAGAATAGCTTTTGCTTCACAAATACAACGCCAGACAAACTTCAAAATCAAGAAAAACGTGTTTGGCTGTTCGGAGAGAAGCCCCAATCCGGGAGAAGAACGCCCTGATCCGGGATCGCCTACCGAAAAGGCCATTATTTTTACACATCAGGCCTGCCACCTGTCAAACGAAATTGTCTCGTTTTTTGTAATTGTGTCGGTTATAGAATTAAGGTCTCGAAATTGCTCCATTCGAGTAAAATAATAGGAATTTATTATAACATAATCAATGAATGTCTTAAGAAAATGTGTTTACCTTGAAAATCAGACAGTTGCTAACAGATTTCAATTTTAGGGAAGATTTTCGTAAAGTATACGATCTTTAAATTTAAAGAGGAACTATGATAAAATTATCCTTAGATTTGAAATTTAAAAAAAAATCCGAATTTCTTACTTGAAATCTAGATTATGCATTACTGTATGAAAAGGTTTATACTTTATAACTTACGTATTGATTTTTTTGTAAGCTTTGCCGGAACATTTCAGCCCGATTTTTCCAATTTGTTCCGCTGCTCATCGTAAGATCTAGGAAATGGTGCTCTGCTTTCAAAATTTAGTTGAAAATAAAAATGCTCTATAAATTCTCCAAAAGTTGCTTCGCTATCGATTTCCTCGTCTGTATTGTGCGAATGTCAAAAATATTACAAGCAAATTTTATTAAAATGTTTTAGCTATGTGTACTTTTTGATTCTCAAAACAAATTGGTACCTAGTAATGCTAGCTCACTCCACGGTAGATGATGTAACGTTATTTTTTCATCCATGGAAGAAAACTCTATTGGAATTTCTGGATATATGTATGTAGGTACGAACTATGACCAGATAAGGCTTGTGCGTTTATTTCAGCGATTTCAGGGAACAACGGAGAAAATGTGCTGAGGTCATACCTCTGAGGATGTTTTTTTTTTAAGCTTTCTGTGATCAGCGTTAGTCCTTTCTTAAAGGCAGGTATGGAACATCGGAATATATATTTATATATAACCCAATTTTTTCGAACGTCCGTCCAACACACTCAGACGGTTTATTAAAAGAGGCATTTATTGGTTCAAATCATCAGAGAACTTAATACGGGGCCCACAAGCAAGCCTTGGCCTTACGTTTACGAGTTCTGCCATACCATTTCAATGTTTCCTAACACAATGAAGCTTTCGGACCAAATTGGGTATTATTATTTATTAGTTAAACATGGTGGAATGTTCCACATAATTATGTACACACCACTAGCTATCAGGGATTTCGGCAGCGTGTACGTATTTTTAAATTCATCGTGGTATGCTTAGTGACTGCACTAATAAAATCTCTCACTATATAAGCGCAATGTCATTGCCAAGCCGGTTCAAAGCCCACGTATCGTAACGTGGCGAAGAGGAAGCCTTCGCTGTGTGGTCCCCGCATAATGGTTCGCGAGTTAGAATGCTATCGTAATATTATTTTCTCCTGGAGTTAGTCAAAAGAAATTTAGTTCACAATTCAATGATTCCACACCGAAGAAACCGTTTAGTTATCCCGCACACTTTTTTAAATTCAAATAACAATAATTAACATCAAAATTATTAGAAATATTCTTCAATTTAATTTCAACCTCATTTTACTTTCGCTTTCGATGTTCACAATGCAATGATCCGAGCTCAGCGAACTTACTTAGTATATCACCTATATCAACCGTAAGGTATTCGCTAACCGCATAAGAACATTTAAGAGGCCGCTCGATTTTAGGAGGAGTATTACCTAATGTCAGTTGGAGGGGCTTTCGCGGCAGTGTTGCCGATGGCATATCAAAATTCAATGTCAAATTATTCAAATTGGGGAAGACCAAAGTTCTGATTCCCCACACAATTATCTAGCAGTAAAAATGGAGTTTTTAATAAAAAATCTGCACATTTTATTCATATATTTTAACTCAGTCAATATTGTTTGGCAATCTTTATTGTCAACATCTTCTTTGAGGTGTTGGGACACTACCCCCAGTTTCGTTTGAATGCACGTAAACGCTTCGGCTTATCGCAGACAGCACACATGACACTTCTAGTCACGCAGCTGTTGGGTCCTATGGGATTGTTTAAAAATGCGCGCATATGCATGCACACGAAACCAGATAAGGGCAACTTTAAAAGCTCGGTTTTGCCACAGAGTTCTTAATTGCTAGTTTTTAGAAATTAATTTTTTAACACAGGCAGCTCTAAGTCTGAGGGTGGTCAAAGGATAGACATATGCACTCAAGAGGATACAAGCATCCACAGGTTTTCTAAGCCAACCTCTGTCTATCAACTCCTACTCTCACCTCCCCGTGGTGAACGCAGGGTGCCTAGTACTTCAACTGGAGATTGGGTTCCTACCCCTTTGGAAGGTTGTTGGGGGTAGCAGACGAGAGAGGGGGGAGGAGTGTTCCCACTAAGGCACTTCTCCTTGCATCCGGACGGCAGCGGAGGAATTCCCCAGATGGAATCAAGGAATCAGGCCGAACTACTTAGTGAACACCTTATGTTAGATGTCCATATGTTAGATGTCCATATGTTAGATGTCCATATGTTAGATGTTATGTTAGAGACCCTAGGTGGAATGTTAGGTCCCTTAACAGACCACGTGCAGCCGAGCAGCTAGCGGAGGCCCTTAACGACTGCAAGGCAGACATTACTGCCATCCAAGAAATGCGGTGGGACGGGCCGGGCAAAAGAAGGATGAAAAACTGCGACCTCTACTACGGCGACTGCTGTTGGCATCAAAGACAGCGCTTATTTGGATGTGGTTTCGTTGTTGGAGACAGACTTAGGCAAAAAGTCTTGAGCTTTAATCCTGTAAGCGAGCGCCTCGCGACGATCCGCATCAAGGCTATATTCGCCAACATTAGCCTTATATGCGCGCATGCCCCCACAGAGGAGAAAGATGACGAGACCAAAGATATGTTCTACGAGCTCCTGGACAAAACTTATGAGCAGTGCCCTAGCTACGACATTAAGATTGTCCTAGGCGATTTTGATGCCAGCTAGGAAGGGAGGGCATCTTTGGTCATAATGTCGGAAAGCATAGCCTGCACGACACGACCTCCGATAACGGATTCAGGCTGATCGACTTTGCTGCGGGGCGACACGTTGTTGTGGTAGCTAGCACACAGTTCCCGCATTTCAATATCCACAAAGGTACATGGAGATCTCCCGATCAATCAACCGTCAACCAGATTGACCAAATTGCGATCGACGCAAGGCACTCTCCTCCAGTATCATGGATGTCCGAACTTTCCAAGGGGCCAACATTGAACCGGATCACTACCTTGTTTTAGCCAAGGTTCGGCTGCGGATATCCCGAACAGCGCCAAGTAATGGAAATACTGTGAGGAAGTTTGACGTCGGCCGACTACAACCGCAAGAGATCGCCAGATCCTTCTCCAACCGAGTCTCTCAAAACCTTCTACGAAGTCCTATGCAGCCAGCATCAAGTATTGATAGCCAGTGTCAACATTGCCAAAATGCTATTATAGACGCCGCCTCTGAAGTACTGGGTTTCACACGGCCACCACAACAAACCCCTGGTTTGACGATGAATGCCGGCAAGCACATGCAGCTAAACAGGAAGCATACAAAGCGGCGCTGCACAGAAGGACTAGAGCTGCTCGCGAGCTCTAAGAGTAGAGGAGGAGAGAGGAACACCGGCTTCTCCGAAGGAAAAAGAGAGAGCACGAGAAGCGCGCGGTTGAAGAGATAGAGAGATGTTACAACAGGAATGAGGTTAGAAAGTTTTACCAAAGGATCAAAAGGTCCTGCCAAGGGTATAAACTTCGAACTGAAGCCTGTAAGGACCATCAAGGGAACATCGTTGTAGAATCGCAGTCGGTGCTGAGGATTTGGAAAGACCACTTCTGCAGACTGTATAGCGGCGAGGACGAACCAAATACCGCTGTCAGGCAGAACGAACCATTCAACCCGGGCGAAGACGTTACCCACGAAGCATACAAACGATACCGCCCACCCGACCTGGAGGAGGTGAAAGTAGCTGTGGGTAAGCTCAAGTGCAACAAAGCAGCCGGAGCATACGGCCTAGCTGCTGAACTTCTTAAATCCGCTGGCGATGAGCTGGTTAGGAGCATGCACCAGCTCATCTGCAAGATATGGTCGGAAGAAAGCATGCCCGACGAATGGAACCTCAGCGTTGTTTGCCCGATTCTGAAGAAAGGAGACCCTCTGAGTTGTGCCAACTACAGGGGCATAAGTCTTCTTAACATCGCATACAAGATCTTTTCTGCTGTACTGTGTGAACGCCTGAAGCCGTTGCCAACAATCTGATAGGCACATATCAGTGTGGCTTTCCACCATCGATCAAATATTTACACTGCGGCAGATCTTGGAGAAAACCTAGGAATTCCAAATCGATACACACCACCTCTTCATCGATTTCTAGGCCGCGTATGCCATCATCTATAGAGACGAGCTATATAGCGCAATGTCTAATTTTGGCATCCCTGCCAAACTCGTCAGTCTGTGCAGGATGAAGATGAAAAATTCACGCTGTTCCGTCAAGGTCGGCAAAGACCTCACCGACCCCTTTGATGTCAAAAAAGGATTTAGACAAGGCGACGCGCTGTCATGCGACTTCTTTAACATCATACTTGAGAGAATTGTGCAGAACTCTCGCGCCAACACCAGAGGTACAATCTTTCAAAAGTCCGTCCAACTACTTGTATACGCAGACGACATTGACATAATCGGTAGAACAAAGCGTGATGTCAGTGAAACCTTCGTGAGTATTGGGACGGAAGCGGCGAATATGAGTTTGGCAGGCAACGAGGGCAAAACCAAGTATATGCTGTCATCAAGAAAAGACACCGACGTCTTGGAAAAAACATCACCATCGACAGCTATAATTTTGAGGTAGTTAGGGACTTTGTCTACCTGGGTTCCGCTATCAATTCAGACAATGACACCAGCGCTGAAATCAAACGAAGGATAACTCTTGCCAATCGCTGTTTCTTTGGGCTAAGGAGGCAATTGAGTAGCAAAGCCCTCTCTCGAGCAACTAAAGTGTCCATGTATAAGACCCTCGTCGTCCCAGTCCTGCTTTACGGTGCAGAAGCATGGACCCTGTCAAAGGCGGATGAAAACACTTTAGGCTGCTTCGAGAGGAAAATTCTTCGGACGATTTACGGTCCCGTCTGCATAGACGGAGAGTGGAGGAGGATATATAACATCGAACTGTACGGGCTGTACAGCGATACCGACGTCTATGGACATCAACGCCCCGGCCTGGAAAATCTTCGAATCCACACCGCAGGGACGGCGCAGTAGAGGAGCACCGAGACTCAGGTGGCGCACGCAAGTGGAAGGGGACCTCAGCCAACTTCGCGTGCGAAACTGGAGATGGCTAGCTAGAGACAGAGCTGGCTGGCGAAGCATGTTGGCTGAGGCCCAGGTCCACCCCGGACTGTAGCGCCACCTTAAGAAGAAAGAAGAAGCTCTAAGTCTGAGCGCCGAGATGAAACTCTTTCATTTCTGTCAAGTCGTCAAAATTTTAAGATCGATGGAAAATATTTCAGCTGTTCAATCTTGAGTAAACTGTTGATGCTTTAAAATATAGCAAGTGGGCGACCGATAAGCCTTAGGTCTGCGGTAGTATACATCAGTTAGTTGAGCTACACTTGAAACCTATTTCGACTCGACTAATATCGACTAATATAGACGTTGATCGAGATTCGATTCCTTGACTACTCATCTCTTGCATGGAAACGTGGTACATAATTGCTTGCCGTTGATGTAAGGAGTTTCAAACAGGGATGCGCTTTTAACAAAAAAATCTAATTAGTTCATCGTTATTGCTTTTATTAGTTGTTTGATAAATTACTAAATGCTTACATATAAAAAATTCCCGCATTTTCCCCGCGTAGCTGAGATTCCCCGCAATATGGGGAATTCCCCACAAATTGGCAAACCTTGATGGGGAGCTTAGTGTATGTTCTAATAATGTATGTATCCAAGAAATTATCATATTTTGTCGCCGCCACATAAGACTCACAATATCCCATGCAACGCTATGGGTTTTTGTCAAATCAGCCTCATTCTGGAAATTAAATTTAATGTGTTCTTTTTCGTTTCATTGCCAAATCTGATTTCATTGAAACGGGTGAAATACCTTACCGTGAAATACGACACTTTTAGTTGAATTATATAGGATTCTTTGCACAAAGCGTTTTGTCATGGAACTTCAAAAAGATTTCAGTTAATTTTAAAGCTTAAATATACCTGCCTTCAATGTACCTATATGCTAATAATTCCTGTATTCCCTTATGGAGCCTATAGAAATTTTATAGCTACCACGCGCGATCACATATGAGGTTTGAGGTTTCCCGCGATCTGCTTGCGTTATCTCTCCAAGCCGATCGGTCTAGAGTGGTTTCCCTATTTAGACTATCTTTTTGATGTCAAGATTGCATCTACTTATTGATTTTCTCGAATCCCCCTTACGCAAATCTACGTCGATAACAAAAAAGTACTTTTAATCTTTTTATTTGCAAAAACACAAAAAAAGATTTCTATTTCCCGGAAAGTGAAATAATTTTTGCACTTTTTACTTTTACCACTTTTTACAAAATTTATAGTTGTTTGTAATACATACTTAAGCCCGCCCCCCCATTTCGGCAAAAGCTATTCTGTTTTCAGTTGAAAGCTTCGAAGAATTAAACGTCAAGCCTAGAAGTCTGAATATCGAATACTTCTACATTATTATGTTTCTATGAATTATGTCACCCGTTGAAGTGACAAAGGTCGATCATGGTGTGACCAGCAACCAGTTATCTAGTTTCAAATGTTTACGTCATGTATGTATAGAGTTGACATAAAGCCGCGTTGTCACAAGGAACAGAAACAGAAACAGGAACTGAAAATAGCTCCGTTACGTCGCCGATTCGGTTTCTGTTTCAGTTGCTGGTGCTGCAACAAAAACAGGAACTGAAAATATTTTGAGAGAGAGCTCTCAAATAAATGTCACTCGAAACGTTTGACATACCTTGCAAAAAAAGTCCCGTACTGTCGTTACAAGATACAAGATGCAGGGCTTAACCGAAAATTCATTCAAACAAAACAAATTATCGGAAAATTAAAGTTTACTACGGCCCAAAAATGAGGAGCAAAATATCTCCCACTTCCCCAAATCTGTGGCAATAGTTGACCCATTCATAACCTGCGACAATGTTTCATTGTACACTCACAACGAGCACACAACATCAATCATGCGTCTTTCCGACTCACATTAAGAGATATTATACTACACAAAGCCACAAATTACTCAATGAAGTTATTGACTAATTTGTGACAGTCAATAACTGACATTCGTGAGCGGCTCTCTTTCGTGTTTTTAGTACTGAGCTTTGTCACGTGGTAAAAGGAAACGCCCCTCTTATGAGCGACACTATCAGAACTGTCACCAGGCATAGTACGTTATAGCATGCAATAGCAGTAAGGCTTGGGTCAAGCCTTCGTATGGTAGGACTATCTTGTCGAAGGCTGCGATATGTCAAGAAAGCATTTAGAGTTTAGCTTGGTGTTATAACCTATGATTTCCTCCCAGGGTCAGAAGAAAAGGAGACTTGATTGATTGTTGAATAGTAAGTCCTAAAACCGAATTGATGATCCGGGATTAGCCGCCTTTTTGAAATCATTGGCTTTAATCATTTCAGAAGAAGTTTCTCGAAGCATTTCAATATTATAAGTTTATCGTTATTTGTTTTGCTATTTGGACATTTTTCTGGTTTCAAGAACCATGACTTCAGGAAATTTTTTATTCTTTGGAACGTATGAAAATCAATGAATTTTAGAAGAAGTTTCTCGAAGTATTTCAATATTATAAGTTTATCATTATTTGTTTTGCTATTTGGACATTTTTCTGGTTTCAAGAACCCTGACTTCAGGAAATTTTTTATTCCTTAGCATCTGAGAAACCCTTTAGCATAATAAAGTGACTTGACTAGCGTTTTTTCGTCAGTTCCTTCAATATGCTGACAAGAATCAGGGCGGTGGATTCGGCCAAGGAGTTCTGTGATATTTCACATTTTGTGACAATCAATGTTATCAAACCAAATAAACCCTCTGCGTAAGGTGCTCACAAAAATATTATGCCGAATCACTGTTCGATTTAGGGTTGCGAATTGTGATGTAAGATCTTTTCATACCGAAAGTCTGACTAATAGCGTTTTTCATTGAACAAAAATTTGCTCATTCTGTGAAAAAATATGATCTATTCCGATTTTGTATGTTTCATTGAAAATAACAGAGTAATTCTAGATCAATTCTCAACCCACCCAAAAAGATGCACTCCTTTTATGAAATGGAAAGCCTTTGGGCTTAGCGCTGGAAAAATCGTTCATGGATATTTCTTCATACTTCACTAAAAGAATACAGCATTATTTTCCACTCTATTAAGCGCCGGTTTTTTAGTGCTGAGTTAAGCCCAGCTTAAGGCAAGATCTGTTAATCCCGGAACAATATGAATCTGGAGTTAGCCCAATGAGCAGTTTCTTAGTGCAAGTTAACTCGGTCAGTAAAGTTTTCAAAATTTTCAACCCTCCAAATTATTATTATTATCTTCAACTCAACTCCGACTTCACATAGAAAAACACAGGGAAAGAAGTTCGAGTTGTTCTCGGATGTAATTTTATACAGAATCACGCAAGGCAGTGGATTGAGTTACGTGTAGTAGTGGCAGATAGAAGATCATTTAGGTATAACAAGTGAGTAAATGCAAGAGTTCGTCTGTGATAAACTTCTATATAAAATAAAATAAATAAATAGAGTGGCGCAACAGCTCGAGGTGAGCCAGGGCCAACTTCTCAACCATGCATGCTGTGTGTGCTATATGTTTTTCACATACAAGGGACCTACGATTTTTTGCCGAATCCGAACGGCACTTTGAAAAGTTTTTCAAGACGAATGTTACTCTCGGAGAGTTTGTCAGACCCTCGCGGAGACAAACTTCTATATACCCGACATTATATACCGTATAACACCAAATCTTAAACGTTTTTGACCCGAATTCATATTATTTGTAAAGGCCATGCCTCCAAAATGGGCTAAAAACTAAAATCAATTAATTGCAATTTCGTTAGAATCATGAGAAAATACGGTAAAAGCGAAAATTATTTCAGAAAATAACCGTTTTTTCCTAAAAAAAAAACGCCCCTTAAAAGTGTGCGGAGCTCAAGACCTTGTATTGAGCACACTCAGCAAATTTTTTTCTTTTTTTGAATACTAGGATGGACGGAGACTAAAACTCCAAAATCTCTCAAAGATACCAATACCATCTCTATAGCAGGTACATAATACCGAAGTAGCCGATATTGGTTATGCCCGATTTTAGCGTTACGTTAGCTTTCGAGCGAAGTTTGTTACTTTTTCGCCCACGGTAGCTATTCCTAAATCTCTGTGAATATCGCTATTCCTAATATACCATGTGTCTTGTTTTGCAACATGGACATGTTGCTCGGCTTGGTACAACCCCAAAGTTGTATACCGTATGTCCAGGACGGCTTTAACACCTGCCTGTACAAGAGCAGTTTGTTATATGTGCTTAATTTCGAAAATCTTCCAATAAGCCAATACATTTCCCTGAGCCTAATCTCGAGCTCGTCACGCTTCTTCTTTACGTGTGGTTTCCACCTTAGTTTAGCGTCCAGTGTCATCCCTAGATACTTTGCTTCATTTGCATAAGGTATTTGTGCAGAATTTATGAACAGAGGCAAATTGTTAACCCTTCTGTAAGTGAAATTCACATGCGTAGACTTGTTCTCGTTAAGAGCGATTCGCCAAGTCTTCGTCCAGACACAAATTCTGTCCAATGCTCGTTGGAGGTTTCTCGTTGATGACTCGACTGATTCACCTGTTGCCAGGATGGCCGTATCGTCCGTAAACGTGGCCACGACTGTCTCGTCATCTAGAGGTATGTCTCTTGTGTAGAGCAGGAACAGGGTCGGACCGAGGACGCTTTCCTGGGGTATACCAGCCCGAATCAGCTTGAAACTCGAGTATTCACTACTACACCTAACACGAAAGAGTCTGCTTTCAAGATAGTTTTCCCATATTTTAAACATGTCTTCCGGCAAGTTTTGCCGTAGCTTATATTTCAAGCATTCGTGCCATACCTTGTCGAAGGCTTGCGATACGTCGAGGAAAGCACTTGAACATATTTTTTCCCCTTCTAAGGCTTTTTCAATTTCATGCGTTATTCTGCAGACTTGATCTATTGTGGAACGGTAAGGTCTGAAACCGAATTGATGATCCGGGATCAAGCGTCTTTCTGCAATTATTGGTTGTAATCGCTTCAGCAGAAGTTACTTTCGAAGTTACTTTCGATATTATCGGCAGAAGCGATATGGGCCTATAAGATTTTTTATCATTTGCGCATTTCCCCGGTTTTGGAACCATAATGACTTCAGCAACTTTCCATTGTCTTGGAATGTATAGAAGTCTAAGAAAAGCGTTTATCATATAAAGTAGCTTGACTAATGCCTTTTTTGGTAGCTCTTTCAATATTTCGCCAGTGATCAGGTCGTAACCCGGGGCCTTGTTATTTTTAAGTTTTCTAATTGTCTGTCGGAGTTCAATTAGCGAAACTTTTTTCATTCTAAAGCTATCAGGTTCCGCGTTGTTGTTTAGAACGTCAGCCAACGGCGGACCGTCGAAAGGCTTGAATGTTTCTTCTAAATGTTCAGCAAACAAATTCGCTTTCTCTTTGTCTTCTCTTGCCCATTCGCCGTTAGCTTTTTTTAT
Organism: Neoascia interrupta; assembly: GCA_947623515.1. NCBI lineage: Eukaryota > Metazoa > Arthropoda > Insecta > Diptera > Syrphidae > Neoascia > Neoascia interrupta. The sequence goes on along the minus strand of OX392462.1, from coordinate 43,522,170 downwards.
TGGTGCCGAGTGGATTATAGGTTTCTTGATAGACTTAACTGCTTTCCACAGCGAGTAGTTTGAGCTCCTATCCGCCGACAAGCCTTCAAGGTATTCAGTGGTCTCACGATTTTTAAGATCTTGCAACATTCCTTTCAGTTTGTTAGAGAGGTGGTTCAATAGGGTTTTGTCTGGGGGGGGCCTCGTGCCTTGCCATCTCCTACGCGCACTTCTCTTTTCACGAATCAATTCTTCGATTTCGAGCGGATATGTTTTACGTACATGCCCGTCGGTGCTAACTGCGTTCTTTTGGGATGAATTGTTGTTCCAAGCAGCGCTCTGATTTGCTTCAATGAATTTGTCAACTGCGGTTTCTAACTCGAAAGGAGTTTTCAATGGCACATTCAAGCCAACACCCTCCTTACAGTCCTTTCTGAAAGCGTCCCAGTTCATGTTTTTGCTAGCTTATCTAGGAGCTCTTTCTATTTCCGCCAGTCTTCCACCCATCTTCAAGATAACTCCTGAGTGGTCTGAGCAAAGATCATAACACTCTTCAATTCGCGTAAGGTATTTGGGGTACCCTTTAGCGATGAAAAAATCGACAAGGTCAGGCTTTTTATTCCTATCGGTTGGCCAATATGTTGGCTTACCCGTGGAGAAAAAGTCCACCCCACGCTTCATACTATTTTTGTACAGTAATCTGCCTCTTGTTGAATTGCATCGTGAGCCCCAAAAAGTATGCTTCGCGTTAAAGTCACCCCCAATGATAAAATTGGACCCAATGAAGTCATACATACGATCAAGATCGTCTTCCACCAGTCTATATCCTGGCGGGAAATAACAAGATGCAATGTTATAATCTAAGCAGTCAATTTTTACAGAAACTGAACTGATCTGCATAGAGTCTAGCTCAACTTCTGTGTTCTTGAAGTGCTTTATGCAGTTCTTAATGTAGAGGGAGGATCCTCCTCTCGAATTTTGCGAAGGGTGACGTGCGTGATAGTCATTGTAACCTTTAAGTTTGGGTGTAGACCCGTTTTTAAGGTGAGTTTCCGTAATCATGCAAATATCAATATTGTTTTTCCGTAGAAATACTTCTAGTTCGTCTATTTTATTCAGAAGGCCGTTTGCATTCCATGTTAGTATTTTAAATAACTGTTTCATATTCATGTTCTCTTGTAATTTTTTCGAGGCTTAAACTCGAGCTTGCTCAGTTTGTCAAATATAACTTTGTTGATTTTATTCTGATCCTCAAGTTTCTCCAAGATTACAGCGAGGATCTGTGACACTGCATCTGTTGTGGGCGATCTTGCCTTGTTTTCGTTTGCCGCAGCTGTGCGTATGATTTCGGTCCGACCTGTGGTGGTTTTTCCGCTGCACTTGCACTGGCGCCGCTCTTTTGTGGAGCTTTTACGCCTTTTGTCGACGCCTCCTTTGCCAATCTTCTACTTTTGATCGGCTTTGGCGTCTTTGGAGTCTTTGGCTTAGGAGTTTCAGCAGGTTTTGGGCGTCCTAGGCTTTGATTCTGACCTCTAGTATTTTCCTTAAGAGGTTCTCGTCCCTTTTGCAGCTCTATGGCTACTTCGCATCCTCGATAGTTCGCGGGGTGGTTTCCGTGGCAATTGGCGCAAACTGCTGGAGCCTTTATGTCAACTTTGCACTCTGTTGACAGGTGTTTTCCGGCACATTTCACGCAACGTGGTTCTTTTTGGCAGTAGGCACTTGTGTGCCTGAATTCTTGGCATCGCTTACACTGTGGAATCAGTCTATTGCCCTTTCGCATGGGTTCGATTTTAACCCTGATGTTAAGTATCATTTTTATTTTATAAATATCGTTTATGCTCTCAGTTCTTTCAAAGGAGAGCATAAAAATTGGAAGGCCGCGTCTGATCACAGTGTCTCTTTCTCCTTCCGTGCGTTGCTTTTCCTTTTTAATGATATTGACGGCATCAATAATTTTAAGGCCTTTATTTTTTACGTCTTTTACAACGTCTTCTTTTGTGCATGATGGGTGGAGCCCCCTTACAATGACTCGCAGTGGTTTTTCGTACTTATTTTGATAAGTATACCACTCGATTCTTTCTGCATTCAGTCTAAGAGACAGTGCGCGATAGGAATCGGTGTTGTCAACATTTACTTTCCACACGTTATTTCGGTGCGAGGTAAGCTTATAGTTTTCTGTTCTCACCGTGTTTGCAAGAAGGTTGCGCAATCTCCCAAAGTCTGCTATCCCGACGATGTTTATTGCGGGAGGTGGACGAATTTTCGCTTCTGGTTTAGCCTTGTTTGAGCCAGAGGGCTTATCTTCTTTTTGTATTACTTCGGGAGAGGAATTCGCCTTTCGCTTCTTGCTAGACCTTTTCCTTAAGACTGAATCGGTCTCAAGTGCAAGTTCGTCCTCGTCCGTGAAGTATTCGACTGCTGGTCGGTTCGGTGTTACACACTCTTTCGTTACCTCACAGTCTTTCGTTAAACGAGTATTTTTAATATCCTCGTTTTCTTTTCGCAGAGAGTCAACTTCCATTTCTAGATCTTGGAAGAGTCGCTCCATTTCAGTAAGCGTAGCTCGGAGTATTTTGTCTAAAGGGCGCTGAAGTTTCCCTATATTTCCCGTATCGATAGCGAGAATAGCACTGTCGTCAGCAAACGTAGCTAAAATTGTTCCCTCATCGTGGGGTATGTCTCTTGTATAAATCAAAAATAATATTGGGCCGAGAACGCTACCTTGCGGGATACCGGCATTTATCTCTTTGAATTCCGAGTACTTATTTTCGTACCTTACGCGAAAGATTCTGTCTTCAAGGTAAGTCTCTAAGATTCTATAGAGTTTTTCTGGTAGGCTAAGCCTTAACTTGCGGGACAGGCCTTCGTGCCACACCTTGTCGAAGGCTTGCGATACGTCGAGAACAGCGCTAGTACATATCTTTTTCGCTTCCAGAGCTTTTTCGATTTCGTTTGTTATTCGATAGACCTGGTCCATTGTTGAATGCTTTTTTCTAAATCCGAATTGGTGATCCGGAATCAATCGTCTTTCTTCAATGATTGGTTGCAACCTTTTAAGCAACAGTTTCTCGAATACCTTAGATAACGGGTGATTTTTTAGCTGGTTTGGTTTTGGCAACACTGGTTTTGACAGCTGACGTGTGTTTAGTACCTTGTGTCACTGTCAAACAGCTTCAGTTTGGTTTGCAATTTAACCATGGATCGTCTTACAAATGAACAACGCTTGCAAATTATTGAATTTTACTATCAAAATTCGTGCTCGGTTCGAAATGTTCATCGCGCGCTGCTTCCATTTTATGGTCGGCATTCTCGACCTTCTGAGCAGTCTATTCGGCAGATTGTGACCACATTTCGCACCAAATTTACTTTGTTGGACATTGAACCACCAACACGTTTACTGTGCGTAGTGAAGAAATATTGCGGCCGTATCAGCTTGGCCGTATCGATTGACGCACTGGAAGCCAACATCCATGCATTCATTCGTGAGATACCGGCCGATATGTGTGAAAGAGTATGCCAAAATTGGACTCAGCGGATGGGCTACCTGAGACGCAGCCGCGGTCAACATTTGCATGAAATCATCTTTAAACATTAAATTGCAAACTAATCGATTGAATCAAACTATCGATTCAAATAAATATTTCATTAATTTTTTCGATTTTTTTGTGTTTTTTTTTTAAAAAAAAAGTTCTCAACCTCTTAAAAAATCACCCTTTATTATCGGCAGCAGCGAAATAGGTCTGTATGACTTTTAGTCGTTCGGACATTTTCCTGGTTTCGGAACCATTATGACCTCGGCCACTTTCCATTGCCTGGGAACGTATAAAATTCTCATAGAGGCGTTAATGATATAGAGTAGCTTGACCAAAGCTTTTTTCGGTAGCTCCTTTAAAATTTCGCTAGTAATTAAGTCGTAGCCAGGTGCTTTGTTTTTCTTCAGATTATTTATCGTTTGACGAAGTTCAGCCAATGACACGGGTTTTATTCTATAATTATCTTGTACCGCATAGGGATTGAGCTCCTCGACCAACGGTTCCCCGTCAAACGGTTTGAATGTTTCTTCTAGGTAATCTGCAAATAAATCCGCTTTTTCTTTGTTTTCTCTTGCCCATTCGCCGTTGGCTTTTCTTAGTGGCGCAGAATGTACTATAGGCTTCTTAATGGACTTCACTGCTTTCCAAAGAGAGTAGTTCGAACCTTTATCGGCAGTCAAACTTTCGGGGTAAGCAGTAGTCTCGCGACTTTTATAGTCTTGAAGTTCGTGCTTCAGTTTGTTAGAAAGGTGGTTCACGATGGTCTTATCCGGGGGTGTTTGCGAACGTTGCCATCTCTTCCGCGCTCCTTTTTTCACATATTAGCTCTTCTATTTCTTGTGGATATATTGTTCCGCTGTTCGATAGTTCGGATCTCCGAAAAGAAGTGTTTTTCCACGCAGCGCTCTGAATAGCACTCACGAGTTTTTCTGTTTCATCTTCGAGTGGCGTTTTGAGTGGTACATTCAAAGCTATGTTTTCTTTACAGTATTTTCTAAAGCCGTCCCAGTCGGTATTATTGTTGCTTCTTTTTCCTTTTTCTCTAGGCTTCCACCGATTTTCAAAAGAACTGCCGAGTGATCTGAACAGAGATCAAAGCGTTCTTCTACGTTTGTAAGCTAACGAGGTACCCCCTTGGCGATGAAGAAGTCAACAAGTTCAGGTATTTTATTTCTATCGGTTGGCCAATATGTTGGCTTTCCCGTCGATAAGAAGACCACGCCACATTTCGTACTTGCTTTAAAGAGGACTCTGCCTCTTGTTGAATTGCACCGCACCGTGAGCCCCAAAAAGTATTTTTCGCGTTAAAGTCTCCGCCGATGATAAAGTTTGTCCCAAGTGATTCAAAGAGGGAAGCAAGATCTTCATCAGCTAGGCGATACTGCGGAGAAAAATAGCTCGACGCGATGTTATAATCTAGATTGAGATTGAGCTTATTTGCATGGAATCCAGTTCTATTTCTGCGTTTTTGGAGTGCTTAATGCGGTCTTTGATGTAGAGAGAGGATCCGCCTCTCGAATTTTCTGAAGGATGATGCGCGTGATAGTCGATGTAACCTTTTTTTTTGGGGGCCGAACCCTTTTTAAAGTGGGTTTCCGAAATCAGACATATGTCTATATTATTCTTCCGTTTGCATTCCATGTAATAATTTTGATTGACTTTCCCATATTCATGATTTATTGTTATATGTTTTCTTTTTCGAGGCTTAAACTCGAGCTCGCTTAATTTGTTCAATATTACTTGGTTTACTTTCGTTTGTTGCTTAAGCTTTTCTAGAATCATAAGTAGAATTTGAGAGACCGAATCTGGTGTGGCCGATTGTTGCTTACTTTTAGGAAAGAGGAAGATGGTCATCAGAACTCTTAGTAGTTCTAGATATCTTCATATCGTCTGCATATGATAGAATTTCGCTATAAGCGACACACGAAGGCGCATCGTTTATAGCAAGAACGAATAAGAGTGGGCCTAGATGACTTCCCTGGGGAACGCCGGAAATGGCAGGAAAAGAATATGTCTAGATAAGATAAGACATAATCCAACAGATGAAATTTGGTGGAAAGCCAAGAGAAGTAAGCTTAAAACCAATAATTTCATGCGAAATCAAATCGAAAGCTTTGGAAAAGTCGGTGTAAACGCAATCAACCTCGAAGCCATTTTCTACTGCATCTGAACATTTTCTATAAAACGATAAAAGGTTAGTTACGGTAGACCTATTTTTAACGAAACCATGCTGTTCTTTGCAAATTATGTTTCGGCAGTAAAATATAAGGCTATCGCAAATTCTATTTCTAACCGCGTGGTAAAACTTTACACTCACGAATAAGTAGTTCCTTTATAGACCCTCGGTATGGGCCCATCGCCGGGGTCGAGGAAAAAGCCCGAAGGCTTCTACGATGTGCTAGGTGATACCGCATCGTCAGAGCCGCGGGAAAAGAAAAAACAAAAACTCTCTGGCTTCGAGGAGTTTCCCGAACTGCCGCCAACCAATACAAATCTTAAAAACCCGAAATTCGTAGTTATTTCTCCGAAAAACCCAGATACACCAATTACTGCTGTGAGTATATTTTTGTTAAGAAAATTTATTGACTCGGTCAGCACGTAGTATGATAACATTTCGCAACTTAGAGATGGAAGTACTCTCATACTTGCGAGAAGCCAAAAATCTGCTGACAAGTTCCTCAAAATCACCAACCTTGCCAATCAATGCCCTGTAAATGTATCGCTTCACAAAACCTTGAACTCCTCAAAAGGCATCGTATATGCACCCTGTCTTATAAATGTTTCAGAGCTCGAGTTTCTGAGATGAAAACACAAGGCGTGATAGACGTATATAAATTTACGAAAAAAAACGATAATAAAACTCAACCAATAGGCCTGATACTATTCACTTTCGACTTATACCAAGTCCCACAAACAGTAGAAATTGGTTGGTATAAGACCAAAGTCACGGAATATGTCCTCTCTCCGCATGAGATGCCGCAACTGTCAGTTGCTGGGTCATACCACAAACGGCTGCTCTAAGAGCAAAATCTGTGAGAACTGCAACCTCCCCCCTCACGATCCATTAATTTGTACCCGTACCATGTGTGCTTATTGCCTTCAAAATCCCCCCGCCTCATCAAAAACATGCCCGAAATATGTGCAGAGTAAAGAAACATTAAAAATCAAGACAAAAAATAAGTGTACTATGGCCGAGGCAAAACGGCTTTACAACCAACTAAACTCAGTTCAGGCAAATTCTTTATCTATATCTTATTCTATAGTTCAGGTAAATTCTTATCTAAAGAGCGAAACAAGCTACCGAAAAACCCTCTCAAACCCCCGCCCCTAATAAGCCACTTCCTCTTCAGTCTTCTGCAGTAAACGCTGCTGCACACACAGATAACGAAAACCAACAACCACAGGCCTCTGCCTCACTCACACCCACACCTCAATCTACCGCCACAGCAGCAAATGCTCCCAAGCGCTCTCTTTCTCCACCTCATAGCCCAAAACAAACTAACTTAAAGACAACTAACTTAAAAACTACTCAATCGAACTCACCTCTCTCAAAATTCACCACTTCAATCACTACTCCACCACAAGAATCACTCACACTCACACCTACAACCTCTCACACAATATCACCCACACCTTCCAATCACTGTCAACCGCCTCAAATAAATCTATCACCAGTCCTCAATTCATTAATTAAAAATCACACCTTACCAAAATTCTCTGACCTACAATCAAATACAAATGATGCCACATAACTCTAAGCAATTATCAACAAACCCCCTGTCGATGCCTCTACTCTCTGTGGGGGGTACAGATCCATCCGATTGCGGTTGGAATTGTCACCTCCACAGCGAGTGTAGGCATCGAAACTCACTTAATCACCATAACAACGATCAAACTAAAACATTTACAAATACATATCTTGACATTTTGCAATGGAACATGAAAGGTTTCATTAACAACATCGATGAGCTAAAACTCCTAATCAAAGAGCACAACCCTGATATAATATCCATACAAGAGACACATTTTCCAACTCAAGCAACACCTACAGCACCCAAGCCATATATCGGATATTTTGCTAATCTCCCAATGTAACTGCAAAGCATGGGGTAGGTTTGCTAATTAAAGATAATATTCCCCACTCCCCAATCCCTATTTGATCAAACCTTATCGCAACAGCTTTAGAAATTCGCACTAACATTAGATTCACTATAATATCTATTAACATTCCTTCCGAACAAGCTTTTACCAAAGCCGACCTTGAAATTATTATTCATCAAGTAAATCCGCCATATATTCTTACTGGAGACGTGAACTCCTGGAGTGCACTTTGGGGCTCACCAAAAACAAACAGCCGAGGCTCTATATTAGAAGATTTTATCACTCATTCCGACCTTGCCATCCTTAATGACGGATCTGCGACCCATTTTTCCACACATGGGACATTCACCCACATAGATATCTCTTGTGGCTCGGCAGAAATTTTACCAAGGGCATCGTGGAACATCCTTGATGATCTAAACAACAGCGACCACTTTCCCATATTTACAAAAATTTTACTAAATTCAAACGTAAAGAACACCTTTATTCCAAAATATAAAACCGACCTGGCAAACTGTGAAAAATTCGCTCGTTACGTCGATAATAGATTATTATCAAAGCATCCATCCTCTTGTGTTAACAAGGAAGCTGCCGTGTTTCTTAAATGCATACGAAGTGCTGCCAATGACTCCATCCCACAAACTTCACCTGCAAAACTAAAACGTAAAGTTCCCTGGTGGAACCCGGAACTTGGTAGGCTAAGAGCTAAAAAAATTTTAACTTGGAGGACTTTCAAAAAAAATCCTATGCAAGTTAATCAGATAGCCTATAAAAGAGCCAATGCAATTTTTAGAAGATTTCTAAAAATCAGCAAATCCGAAAGCTTTGAAACTCTCACAGCTCAAATCAGTCCCAACACATCCACCAGTAAAATCTGGCAGAATATAAGGAATCTTACGGGCAATACTTCCTTTAAAAATATAGTGTCAATCACAACTCCAACTGGTCCTATCTGTTCAACAGATGAGATCTGTGACTTATTTGCCGACACTTGGTCTAATAACTCGAAGGACTCCTATTTTTCCACTAGTTTTGTATTGAGAAAATCTGAATCACGTACATTAGTGCCAAGCGCTGCAAAAACTCCTGCAGCAAAACACATTGAAAAAGAAATATCTCTAATTGAACTCGATAGCTGTTTATCAAGGGTAAGAGGTAAAACCCCGGGTCGGGATAAAATCCCCTACCCAGTGATCAAAAACCTCCCAAGCAAAGCTAAGACCAGACTGATCGAACTCTACAATAATATATTGGATAAGGGTATCATACCACAAAGTTGGAAAATCGCTTGTATAGTCCCTATTTCAAAGGATAAGGGTATCATACCCCAAAGTTGGAAAACCGCTTGTATAGTCCCTATTCCAAAGCCAAAAAAAGAAATCGATAAGATAGATGGATACCGTCCGATCTCTTTACTCCCATGCTTATCCAAAATTTTAGAAAAAATTATAGCCAACCGTATTCTTTGGTTTACGGAATCCAAAAAATTGATAAGCCTGAACCAAGTGGCATTCAAACCAAAAAGAGGTTGCATGGATGCTCTACTTCATATGGACTATTCCATATCTAATGCTCTATCGGCCCGAAACCACATTTCAATCCTAGCACTGGACTTTGAAAAAGCGTTCGATCGCATAGGCATTCATCTTGTGTTAAAACGACTTATCGAATGGGGAGTTGGTCCCAAAACTTTCAATTACATAAAATCATTCTTAACCAATAAAAAATTTTGCATCAAAATTGGAAATACTTTTTCAAAAACCGTACCCCTTGAAAATGGAATCCCTCAGGGGTCCCCGCTCTCGGTAATCCTATTTACTATTGCTTTTGATGAGCTAAGCGTTATAATACTCAAATATAAAGAGCTTGATCACATTCTGTACGCTGATGATATGTACATATTGTTTAAACTAAACAACCTTAACCATACTAAAATTGTTTTCTCCAAATTGCTTGAGGAGATAACCGAATGGTCCTCCATGTCTGGTTCAAAATTATCACTAGGAAAATGTAAAACCCTTCATGTTTGCCGCAAAAAAAATTGTCAAAATTTAAGCTTATCTCTTAACAGCACAACAATTGAGAATGTAACTAATTTAAGTATTTTAGGTCTTCTTGTTAAAAATAGGTATAATTGGAAACCCCATTGTTTAGCTCTTAAGAAGTCGCTAGCATCAAGGCTCAATATCATTAAGTATTTGTCTTCAAAAAAGAGTAGTGTGCATGTCAATTCCTTAAGCCATGTTACTAAGGCTTTACTTTTAAGTAAGATAGATTATGGTTTAGCTATTTATGGTTCCTGCCCCAAATCTACAAAAAACATAATTAAGCCCACGTACCACCAAGCTGCAAGAAGGAGCATTGGAGCTTTTCCCACAAGCCCTATCAAAAACATTCTGGCTGAAGCCGGCTTACCTACAATAGAAGAAAGATACTTAGAAGTAGTACTTAAACTTTTCGTCAAACTCTCTTTTCAAACCAATTCAATAATTGATAAAGACATAGCTCAAGCTTTAAAGCACAAACGGCAATGGAGGATCCCCTCAGCTATACACAACTCCTTGAAAATGGCAGAAAATTTAGAAGTCCCACTGAAACGGTTCGCAAAGTACACACCATCTTCACCGCCTTGGGCCCTGAGTTCGTCATCCATCGTCCTGCAACTCCACGAGTTACATAAAGAAAACACCTCTAGTTTGGTGTACAACAAGATGTTCCAAGAAATCTTTTTCAACCTCACCGCCAAAGGATGGAAGTTTCTGTACACCGATGGCTCGAAAAACACCGATAGCACATCGTTTCCTGTAACAACCCCCAATGGATCAACAATTGTTCTTGGTATCCTTCCAAACACAGCGTCGATATTTACAGCTGAGGCTCAAGCCATCTACGAAGCCGTTAAAAAATTCTCTCTCACCGCTGGTAAATGGACCATTTGCTCCGATAGTCTCTCCGTTCTTAAAGCTATACTCAATATAAGACACGATTGCATCATAATTAATAAAATTCGGGATATGCTCATAAGATCGCCCTCCAAAATAAAACTACTGTGGACACCAGGACACGTGGGCATTAAAGGAAATGAACTCGCTGACCATGCAGCTAATCTGGTTCATATTTCTCCCGCAATCATGTATGAATCGTTTAGCAATAAAGATCTCAAGAGGCTAATAAATAGTAAAATCAAAAATTGTCGAGCACAGGAGTGGAGTCAATATATACATCACTACCAAACAGTTAACACCAACAAAATCAGCCCGAACTTCCCACGCAACATGCCCAAGTTCAACAATTTAAACTTTATTCGTCTGCGCATAGGACACACCCAAGTAACCCATCAACACCTCCTAAAGAAACAACCCCCTCCGGCCTGCCCAAAATGTAGCAATGCCATCACGATATCACATCTTCTGGGACCATGCTATCTCTCAGCCGCCAACCCTCATCATGACTTTAACAGCAGCCAACGTACCATAGTGGATCTTCTACAAGATCCAAACCAAAAAAATATTGAGCTTATAAATAAACTTCTTACAACACACAATATTAAAACTTAAATAGAAAAAATATGTAATCAAGTAAATAATACATAATATAAGAATTATCAACTAAGTATTATTTAAAAGAAAAACTCAACAACGAGCCGAAAGTCCTCGATGCTAGCGCTCTTTAATATAGTATTAATAATAGATTTTAATTTATTGTTAATGTTTATAAATAAATAAATAAATAATTTTTCAAACACTTTTGGAATGGTTGAAAGTTTAGCAATCGGCCTGTAGTTCACAATATCACATTTAACACCTTTTTTAAAGACAGGCGTAATAAATGAGAGTTTCAAAGTCAAAAGTGTATGAACAGTCAAATGAGTGGACATTCTCATGTATATGACAGTTCAAGTCAAGAAAAACATCCAACGAGGGAGATGGTGAGTATCTATGTTAGTAATGTTGCACTTGGATTTACAAGCAACAGTACTAATTGCGTCAGAAGTAAAGACCAAATCGAGTATTCGATTATTAATGTTTTTTATACAGCTTTTTTAACTTGTTAAGTGCTGCATGTGGTGACGAAATATGAGGAATGAATCACATCATCAGATAAGACTCATTTTAAAGCAGGAAGTAAAATTCCCTTACTACCTCTTGGACAATCATAAATGAACAGTCGTAAAATAATTTTTGGCGGCGGATATGATCATTATGTTTCTGGTTTCTTTTAACTTTTTCGATTTACTACAGAAGGGTTGGTCTTTTTTTTTTCTTTTTTTTTTTTTTTATAATTTACTCGCGAATAAAGGGATTGGCTACCCTTTTAATGTTACACATCTCACGAGCGGAAAGGATTAGAAAAAGAGGAAAAGGAGGAGAGGTACCGATGCACTCTTGTTTTGAACAGTTGCGGGTTGTAATGTGACGGAAAGACTGAACGTGGGAGAACATTCCACATTCGCGTTGAGCGGCTTATGAAGGAACTTCTAAACTTGACTGTACGTCCGAAAGTGGGCTCGAGGGTAAACTGATGTGCATTCGATCTTTGGCGAGTATTACGGTTGAAAGTCTTAAGGGGCGGAATGCAATTGGCTATTTCGATGGAACACTGTTTGTGGAAAAAGCGATAGAACAGTGAAAGGCAAGAGACATTGCGTCGATGTTTTAATGAGTCAATTGACTGCGCAATATTTCTGTCTCCACATAGTTTTATCGCCCGTTTTTGTATCCTGTCTAGCAGGTGCAATGCTGTTTTTGGAGCACCAGCCCAGACATGGGAATTATATTCCAGCTTGGGGCGGATGTAGGCCTTATATAAAATAGCCAAATCAGAAGGGGTGAAATATTTCTTACATCTTTTGAGAAAACCTAGGCATTTCGCAGCGTTCTTGGCGACGTCGAATATGTGGTCATTCCAACTAAGGTTTTTATTAACACACATACCTAGAATGGAAAGCGTTTCGGTTTCGTGGATGCAAGTGCCATTTATGGATAATGGCTGAGTGTTTCGGTTTTGCTTCAATGACAGAAGACAGCATTGAGTTTTAGAAGCATTAAACTCTACTCTGTTAAGAGATCCCCATGATACAATGCTGTTAAGATCAGAGTTTAATGAGTTTGACATACGCTGCCATTCCAGTTCTACGTCCGAAGAGCAGGGGCGAGGAACCGAGAACGAATATGAGAAACTGAGGTTACTGTCATCGGCAAAGGAGTGAATTGGATTAGTAGTAGCAGACAAGAGATCGTTTATGAAAACGAGGAAGAGAGTCGGAGACAAAACAGAGCCCTGGGGAACCCCAGCATTTATTTTTTGAACTGCAGACTTGAAGCCGTCCAAAACAACTTGAATTGAACGGTTCGAAAGGTAATTACTAATCCACTGAATAAGAGATTCGTCGATTCCAAATGCACGCATTTTCGACAAAAGAGCTTGGTGCCAAACTCTGTCAAATGCTTTTGAAATATCAAGCGCAACAATCTTGCTTTCACCAAGAAGATGCAAGGAATGGTTCCACTTTTCGGTGAGATATGCCATCAGATCACCAGTGGACCTTTTGCTACGAAAACCATATTGCCGGTCATTAAGTAGTTTTCGTGATTCGAGATATTTCATGAGCTGGAAGTTAATCAGCGTTCGTTTCCATGACCTTAGAAAGAAGGGAAGTTAGTGCAATTGGACGATAGCTTGAGGGAGAAGAAGAATCGCCTTTTTTAGGGACGGGCTGGACAAATGCTGTTTTCCATCTACTCGGAAAGAGGCCAGAGGAGTAGGACCGATGAAAAAGCTTACACAATGGTTTTGCCAGCGTGGAAGAACACCTCTTCAGAACAATCGGGGGTATACCATCTGGACCAGCGGATTTGTGAATGTTGAGATCCTTAAGTACTTTTTTGACTGTACGAGTGCGAAAGTGAATGTGTCCCATAGTGCATTCAACGCGCTCAGGTACAGGCGGAGGCAATACGCAATCTGGTAGCGTGGAGCTGGCAGCAAAATGTGCTGCGAGGAGATTGGCTTTGTCTAGGGAACTGACAGCTGGAATGCCATTGCAGACGAGCGTTGGGATGGAGGATGAGGCACAATTTTTCACATTTTTGACGAAAGACCAAAAGTTTTTACTACCTTTGGGACAATGTAGTATTTTCTGCCTCAACTTTTGGTCGTACATGAATTTCACACGACGGATATGAGCATTGCAGGCATTTCTGGCTTGTTTGAACTTATTTCGGTTTACTAGAGAGGGATTGTCCTTGTAAGACCGAAAGTAAGATTCCTTCAAATTTATTGCCTCTTTACAGCTCAGGTCAAACCACGAGTTCTCCTTCGGTTTGATACTCTTAACCCTGTGGGGGATAAAAGATCTCATTCCTAGAAGAATTATATTTGTAATCATATCGGCAGCGGCGTTTACATTGTTGTCGAGAAAGCAAAGCGACGAGTTAAAACTTTCGAAAAAGTTGTTAAGGCCGTCCCAATTTGCATCCTCGTATCGCCAAACAGTTCTCTTGGGAATTGGAACTTTGGTAGGTTGGTTGCCAACGAAAAAATTTGCCGAAATGACACAGTGGTCTGACGAGCCTAGAGGAGATAGAACATCGACGGTGTATTTGTCGGGATGGGAGGTCAAAAACAAGTCCAGTGTGTTGGCGGTATGATCGGCAATGTCAGGTATCCGTGTGGGCTCGTCTACAAGTTGGGTCAGATTGTTTAGAGCACTAAAGATTTCAACATACCTTCCTTCGGGTGTTGTCTGACCAGAATGTCGAAGCCAACTAGAATTGTGAATATTGAAATCGCCCGTAATCACGATTTTATTATTGGGATTCAGGGTGACAATTCTTTGGATGGAATCAGACAGTGCATCGAACTCATTACAAGTTAATGCACTGCCCAACTTTGGACTTCTGTAATGAAAACAGTAATGAATTGTTTGTCTACGGACGGTGAAATCGATCCACTTGAAATTAAATTCCGGATTGGTACAGGTGTTTATTTGTGGAGGAATGCGGTAGACTATATCATTACGTATATAAATGGCGAGGCCACGATGTGGGAAGAATAATGGCTCTAAGCGATAGCCAGGGAGTTCAAAACTCGGGTCAGGGTGACCAGTGGCAGGATCTATGCCTAATACCTGGGTCTCGCTGAGGGCCAAAACAGCTGGGCTGTAAGTACAGAGGTGGACATACACCGCAGTAAAGTTCTTTCTCAGCCCTCGAACATTACAAATGTCCACACGAAAGTCCTTCATCACGAACACAAACAACAACTATTCAAAACAATTTTTAAGCGATAAGCACTAAGCAGAGTTGTTGCGTGAAAATTCTCACAAAGAAACACCACAGCAACAATTTGTAAGTACTATGCCTTTACAAAGCATTGCGTGGTGAATCAAGCGAAAAAAAATTCGCCAACAACCCGCTATACACTCAATGCCACTGCTAGTACAGGCACTCCATACGTGTGTATGGAGACACACGATAGTGGAGCGCCGATACCTGCAGTGACAGGCAAAGGGCAAAAGAAAGAGAAAAAAAGAAAATAGAAATGGTGTGGGCTATGGTTTAATACGGTAGATGGGAGGGGGAGAGGGAGGGTCACGTGAGATGGATGACGATGGGAATAGGCGCGTATGATGCACTCGAGGTGTCGGGCGAGTGAATGTATGTATATATATTTTTGTTTTATGTAGGATTATAGTTGATCACTACACAGATGTATACGCGCACTGATTTTTAATTTTTTTATATTCCCGTGATTATGTTATTGGCGCACAGGGTATAGCTAATTATTTGGTTTTATTTAATTTTATTAGATATGTAGGGGCAGCGGCACTAAACACTTAAGATGTATTTTCCACTTTCACTTTTCACTTGTCTTTTGCGTAGCGCGAGCGCGTGCAGTCACGATGAGTGCAGATCGATGACAATTGATCTTGCAATTGGAAAACCAAAAATGAGACTCTTTCAAGTGAATTGCCTCTTTACAACTCGAGTCAAGTTTTCCAACGCGGATTGAGACTCCTCAGCTTAATATGAATATCGCACCCTGTGCTGTAAGGATCGCGTCCCTAGGAAAAAAGATTAGTATGATCATATCGACAGCGGCATTTACACGGCTGTTGAGAAAGCATAGGTACTGGCCAGTTACAACTCCCAACAAAGTAGCTAAGGCAGCAAGCTGATATATGTGTTGTTTCTCGAGTGCTCTGATAAGCTCTGATAAGAATTGATTCACTGATTGGCAACTTTGAAACTACGCTCGATCGGCCTTATAAATCGTTTCTATATTCTAAATTTTTCATTCATTCATTCAGTGTTGGTCAGTTCGTTTCATTGATATTTTTCTCCTCTAATACAAACTTCGAGTTCAACATGGTCCGACAAATAGGGGAAAGGAGACGGGTTCGTTATTATAATTTACCTTCCGTCCTTTATAGTCTTTTTTTAGTTGTTCAGTTGAAGCAATGTTAAGTTATAATATGTAAATATTTATGTTACGAGTATCCATACAAAAAAAAAAAGACGTTACCTCTTTCAAAAGTGCAATATAGAAGAGCACCGGCCGGCCGGTATGATTGTGTTCATTAAAAATCCTATTTTTAGTGTGAAGCTCGTTTGAATTTTCGAAAAATTTTAAGGCGCACCATGGTTTGGCTTTTTTAAAACCGATATGCAAAATATTAGTCTGTGAAAACTGCGAGGCATTTAATGGCAACAAAGTGTTGAATTTATTATTGTGAATAGATAAACAATTCTAGGAACAGATAATGATCGTCGATTATTGAACGATTCAATATGTATTTGCTTTTGTCAACTTGTCAATGTTGAGTATCGGTTTGCTCATATTTTTTTATTAAAAAATTCGTTCGAATGAACATAAAAAAGGAGGCATAAAACAAGATTTTCTGTAAAGTTTAAATATTGGACATAGATTTAAATACGCTGCAATAAATTTGGTATTCACGTACTGGAAATACTAGCCTTTAATAAGACAAAAATTGGGCCGCCCACACCGTCGACACGTTTAAAGTGTCAAGTCTTGAAAAACCCGATTTCTCGGAAAATTCGTTCTAAATCGAAAAAAATTATTTGGCAAATTTTTAAGATATTACCATTTGCCGTGCTTGTTACATAGAAAACATTAATCTCCGCCCACTTTTAGGGGGCGTTTTTAGGCAAAAACTGTTTTTTTATACATTAATATTCACTTTTAATTTTAACGCATTTTCTCATGATTCCAACGAAATAAGAAATAATTAGATTTAGTTTTCAGCCCACGCCCATTTTTAGGGACAAATAATTGACATAAATTATGTATATGGAATAAGGTCAAAAAACTTTTAAGTTTTGTGTCATAGGCTAAAGAGGGTCGGGTATTTAGATTATTGCTCGTTTAGACGCGGTCATACATTGACTTGAAGTGTTGAAAATAAGGAGCAAGATTTAGTAGACTTTTTGCTATGTTTTAAATTCATAATAAATTCGCAGAACAATTTTTTGCTTGTTTTAAGGTTGGTTTACTGTTTGCAGTTTCCTTTTTTTTAAGTCTACTCAAGTTTCGTTATTCAACTTTGTTTTTTGGCACAGGGTGACAAATTGCATTTTCTTATATTTTATACCCGACCCAGGGTATATTAAGTTTGATGTATAGTTTGTAACGCAGTGAAATAATCACCGTACACCCCTAAGACCTTTTAGAGATATGAATGGGACCGAAAGGAGAATCGATTCAGCCATGTCCGTCCGTCCGTCCGTATGTAAACAATTTTTAGGCCTTAAATTTTAAGTTAGAGATTTGAAATTTTGTGGGCTGGAAATCCATTGGACCAGATCAAGTTTGAAAATCAGCCGAATCCGCCCACAAACACGCCCACTACAGGCCTGTATGTGCGACCATCTCTAATTTAAAAAAAATACTTTTTCCAAATTTTAGCTATGTTATTGTGGTGCCAGCGCGTCCATTTCTAGTTTGCAACATTGTTTTGCAATTGCTTTTGAAGTAGCCAAAAAAATTTTAGCGCTTTCATTGACCACATCCACTTTTTAAGGGATTTAAGCTTAAAATGACTGTTTTTCAATAAATGTATATGAAATTTGACAAAAAATTATATGATAAAAGTTGTAGATATTAGCATTTTCTAACTTTTATGTATACATTGAATGTGCTTCCGTGACATTAAAAAAAGTTTTTTTTTAGTTAAAGAGGCGGAGTTTTAGGCCGAAATATATTCAACCACCTAGTATAAATAGTTATATTTTATATAGTATAAATAGTTATATTTTTATATCCCGCCGTCCTTTTTGGAGGCGTGGCAGTTGTTTTTTTTTTGGTGTGGTTTGGTATTTTGCAATCCGTTGTAGATGGACTGAAGCTTTTGCATTCGCACTGTTGCACTTTCCCACTTGTTTTATCTTAACACATTTTTAAAAGGCGTTTATTATATTATTATTTTATTTTTAAATTTTTACCCATTTTGGTTGATAAGTGGTTTATGCTTGTGTCAGTTTAAAATAATAATTTGTCAATACTTCGAGTCATAATTTCCATATCAACTTAAAAACTCTTTTAGCGTATACTCTTTCGCTCCGAGGCGAAGCGAAGGCTGCTTTGTGATCTCCGCTTTAAGTTAAGCCTGATTCCGTCACTCCGAAGAGTAGACATAAGATAAAAAATTTATTTTTTTGAAGTCTTCGAAGGGATGTGCGTTTTACTTTTTACAGATTTTGTAACTGGTGCAGTCATCGGTGTTTAACCCAGAAAAACTATAGAAAAAAAATTTGCCATCGTCAGAGGCATCGTCAGGAAAACTGCAGAAGCTGTGTACGGATTAATGGCGTCAAATCCCGTCCTTTTGATGTGCGCGTTGGACTTCGCAGTCTTGGCGAGCAATGTTTCGAATTGGCTGGCATCAGGATGAGCCATCTGCTTTTCGCAGATGATATGGCCATCCTTGCATCATCCAAAGAGGAACTTCAACGAGCACTGGATAGGTTTACAGCCGTCTGTGGTGATGCTGGGTTGAAAGTAAACGTGAACAAATCGGAAGTGATGGTTGTTTCTCGAGCTCCTGTGCAGTGTACCCTGCACATAAATGGAGTTCCATTAAAACAGGTGGAGAAGTATAAGTATCTCGGGATCTTTTTCACGAAAGATGGGAGGAGTGATACTGAGTTGTCCTGTAGAATTGGCCAAGCTGGTAAGGATCAGGTAAAGAACCTCTCTGAGTCCCGCCTGGGGATTGCGCCGGAGTCTCTTGAGTTGGTGGTGGAGGATCGAGAACGATGAAAAGACCATTTAGCCACCCTCGCTCCGCGATCCTTTTAAAGGATAAGCGGCATTCAAAAAAGATGATGATGAATGATCGTCAGGTGCGTAAAATATTTTTGGCCTAATTTATTTGTCAAAGAATTTGATTTGCAAACAGATCATCAACCTATTAAATGGTTGCAAGACAAAAACATCGGTTAAAATATTAATCCAAGGCTCTGTAAGGATGGTTATTACAATTAATAACCGAACTAACGCATATGTTGCTAAGACAGATCACATTAGGGGCAAGAACAAAAAAGTAGCCGATTTCTTAAGCAGAATCGATCAAAATAGTAATTAAATAAATATTTTCGAAAACCTTTTTGATGAATACACTGAAGAGCATAAAAACTTCAATGAATCTCTAGAAATATCATCCGTTCACTCTCCAGAAGAAAATAGTAATGAGCACATGACATTCACTGGGCTGAAGGCTTTAATCGCTTTTAAACCGAAATAAAAATTTTAGATCAAAGAGAATTCGAAACCGAAAGAGTCTTTAATCATTTAAAAAAAAATTACAAAAATGATATACCTGACAAAAAAAATTAATCGAACTGGGGAGCCCCCACCTTAAATTCATCAAATGTAGTTTCTTAGTGAGAGACCTAAAAGATGAAGACGAGGCATTGAAACAGATATGTTTGTTCCACAAACTAGAATAAAGTCCTGATCAGAACGTGTAGCTAAAGCTGAGTAAAAAGTCAAATGCACGTATTCTCATAAAGGGCGAATACAATGTGAAGTTGTAGCTAAAATTATTTAACTTTAAATATGACGTTAAATTATTAACTATAAGTTAAATATGACGTTTTTCAAATTTTCAAAATCTGTCAAAAGTGATAAAAACTTCAAGGAAGAATACGTGCTTTTATTTCCCGCCTTTGTTTGTGCCAGACTATTGACGATTGAAGGCTTACCCCTGGCGGTCAATTTTGGAATATATGAAGATCTATACACGTTAACGGCTGGCTGTTGTTGTCATCCCAATTGTCAAACGAGTACGAAAATTAATTGGTAAGGAACGATATTTTCTTCTAATTTACTTTTTGTGAAAGAAAAAACTATTTTATTCACAAATCGGTTGATAACACACACGGAAAAACGTGAATTCGTCTATCGAAGGCAGGTCAACATGTCTGTCAACTTCGAAAACTGTGTTGACAGCTATAGATCTTCGCATATTCTAAATTTGACCACCAGGTTACTTTTCCAATCGTCAATTGATTTTTTTTTGCCAAATTACAGTGACCGAAACCCGCAGAGACGCACACAATTTTTTTTGTATATTTTTCTTTCCGATCAATTTTTAGCTCTATTTTTAATTGAGGTAAGTATAAATTCTTTAAGTAATGAAAATAAACTCGATATTATTATTTAAAAAAAAAATGAAACTCCCAAGTTAGCACCCAGTAGATTTATTCAATATTCTGTAAATCGCCATTAACCCTTACAACGGCCTACATTCGTCTCGGCAGTTCACTGTCTAGTTATGCCTCTTCGAAGCTCCTGTAAGTAAACAACTTGAAGGCCTTACATTTTGAGCAAGAGAGTATAAAAATTTGGTGGTTAAGCCGGAAATCCTGCTTTACAGGTACAATTTAAAAATTATTAACATCCCCCCACAAATACGCCCACTAATTTAAAAAAATTGTTTATTCACTCCCTAGACATGTTGAAATGGTGCTAGACATGTTGAAATGGTGTTAGCACACTGATTTTTGGCAAATAGCACTGCTTTATAATTGCCTTGGAGGCAACTGAAAAAGTTGGGCCCTCACATCGACCACGCCCACTTTTTAGGGAGTTTTAACTTAAAACCACGGTTGTTTAATAAATATATATTAAGTTTGACGAAAAATTCTATTGCGAATGTGGTAGATATTAGCATTAGCTAAGTTTTTTGTACATAAAGTATACGCCTCCGCCCACTTTTGTGGGCGTGGATTTAAAAAAAGTGATTTTTTTGTTAAAAAAGTGGAGTTTTAATCCGAATTGTATGCGACCAACTAGTACCAAGCATTCAACAGTTATATTTTTATATCACGCCCACTTTTTAGAGGCGTGGCAGTTTCGCTTTTCGATAGGGTAGAGCATTTTGCAATCCTTCACAAACGGACTGAAGTTTTTACATACGTACTGTTGCACATATCTACTGGCTCCCTTCAGTTCTCGCTTCGCTGCAAGATTCAGCCACAGCGACAGCGTCAGCTTCAGCTACGCATTTTGATCAGGCCTTAAGGTGATTCGGAGATAATTGCAAACTATGAAGGGACGAAATTTAAGGTATATTTCAAGGTTCTAACCGATAGGGTAATAAGCAGTTGTTATATTTGTACTGCAGCGAAGTATGACAGAAATCCAATTAAAAATTACAGAAACGCCGACCGACAAATG
This sequence comes from Neoascia interrupta, assembly GCA_947623515.1. Classification (NCBI taxonomy): domain Eukaryota; kingdom Metazoa; phylum Arthropoda; class Insecta; order Diptera; family Syrphidae; genus Neoascia; species Neoascia interrupta. The sequence continues at coordinate 43,500,850 of OX392462.1, read as the reverse complement.
TAAATGAAATAATTTACGTAGACGTTTATACAAATAGTAAGCACAATTTTATAAACTTTGTAGATAAATGTTCTAAGCAAACCGTTAGCTTTTTACTTTAAGACAAGACCATAAAGGCCCAACTATAATAGACTTTGATGAGCTTAAGTCGGCTATCCGAAAGGTCCCATTACACGCGAATCGTATGCCACGACCATAATAGCCTTATGCTGGGTTTTGTAATGTTTTCGTTAACTTAAATAAATATAAATAAATAAAAAATAAATAGAGTGGCGCAACAGCTCGAGGTGAACCAGGGCCAACTTCTCAACAATGTTTGCTGTGTGTGTCAATTTCTTCACATACAAAGGGACCTACAATTTTTTTGCCGAATCCGAACGGCACTTTTAGAAGTTTTTCAAGACAATTAATACTCTCGGAGGGCTTGTCAAACCCTCGCGGAGGTGGGGACCGTGAAAAAGAACAAGTCTTTTTTTTCAGGTGACGATGGCAGATTCGAACCCAGACCTCCGGCGTAGTAAGCACACACACTAACCACTACGCCACGGCACCCCCCGTTAACTTGTGTTGGCAAAAAGGTTTTTTTTTTTTGCTTGTCATTAGTTCACTCATTGTCATATTTAAGCCCATATTTATTTTTAAACATGCTTTAAAAAATCCGTGAAGGATGGGAATATACCAAGAATTGTACGCTGACCTGAAAAGTTCAAACACTTTTTGGATAAAACAATCGGTTTCGGAAATATTAACATCCAAAGATGAAGAAAAAGTGAGATAATTTTAAATTTTGATTTTAAATTTTCAAGGCAATGTGATACCCGAGACGTTCACAGTGAAATCCCATCAGATTTTCAAATCGTTTGCTTAAGTCTATTATGGGCAACACAATCTTCTGACAGAACTTGAGTGGGATTTTCGTTGTATTTCGACATTAGATTAATCCCGCTCAAGTCTATTATGTTTGGGCCTTTAGACGTTAATAGAAAAACTAAGACAGTTAATATCAATTAAGGGGAAAATGAAAAAAACAGTTTTCGACAACGAGTTCAAGCATTAATGTGAGACAATTCTGTAAGGTGAGAGCATAAAAGTACATTTCGTCAAGCCGAAAAAACGCACAGGAAATACAGACGCCAAAAAGACTGAACAATTTCTTAACCGAAAGAATTAGATCACATATCCAAGTGATCACAGTGCAAGTTTAAACTCCGTTTAGCGACATTCAAAGTTTAAACTGACATTCAAAGCAAAAAAGTGTTTTTCAGTGCTAGTTTAAACCGAAACGAGAGTTTATACGGCAGTTTAACTTGAACGCCCGCCGTTGATGTTTTAAACTGCCGTTTAACGTTTAAAACGTTTTGAAACGACGTTTGATAAAAACGGGAATAAAGTTTTGTTCAAAAATACTGTGAACGTCACAAGTAACACGTTGCCTTGAGAATTTCAAAATAAACTTGCGAAGAATGTCACACTTGTCTAAACTTTGGATGCAAATATCTCCGAACGAAACAGAATACCCGATCCGAAATCGGCTTGTAGTTTTAAGAACACCGTACAATTCTTGATATTTTTCTTCTTTTAACGGATTCTAAAAACCAATTTGAAAAAATAAATATGGGTTGAGATATGACAATCGATGTTTAAAGTGGCCTACAAAACTAACGAAAAACAATAACCGGAAGTTTAGCTAAAAGCTAAACGCTCGATCAATTTCTACTGAGAAACACCAACGGTTTAAGCACTTAGTTTAAACTTTCGTGAAAGTTTAACTGACCCTAAGTTTAAACGTTCACAGTGAAACCGGGCATTAATATAGAAAATAAAATCCCCATCACAGAACAAATATTTAAGGCAGTAGAATATTATTTATAACCATTCATTTCATTCTACGATTTAAGCCAGGCCTATCGAAGTCCAAACTCGTACCGTAGAATTCATAAGAAATAGAATAGTTTCATTAGCAAGCTCAATAAAATTAGAATAGGACCGTCATAAAACTGGGAGAGAGGGATTAAAAAAAATTCTGTTAGCCTTAGGCACAAAGAACAACCGAAATTTCGGAAATGTTAATTGAAAGGAGTACTCGAAAATAATATTAAGCGACCGTTAAAATTTGCAGGAAATCGTGACATGGATGCTGGTCCTAGCAATGATGCCTCTTAACCAAGGAACCCTCGTTATAGAAAGGATCGATTCGAGATTGGGGTTTGTGGAGATCACGATCGACGAGGTAGAAATCGCGATTATTTTTCATCCCCGTGAAATTCTTGGTATTATATCGGAACTTGAGAAGAACATTTGCGATCACAATTTTACAGAAACCACTTCACTCACGCAGCAAATCTCTTCTATGAAAAACCAAGTTATGACACTTTTTCCAAAGAGGAACAGAAGAGGACTTTTAAATATTGTAGGGAAGGGGCTAAAATGGCTTTTTGGAACCCTTGACGAAGATGATAAGATTGAGATCGAAAAAGAACTAAAAGCTAGAGAAGAAAACAATGAAGACGTTATTAAGGCAATAAATAAGCAGATAAAAATCAATGACAATTTTAACAATTCTTTCACTTTTATAAAAAACATTCTAGAGTCAGACAGAAAGAAAATTATTAAAGAGCTTAGTAATATATGAGCCTTTGAAAAAAGGCTCAACGAAAAAGAAATGTATTTAGAGCAACAACTAAGAATCAATTTGTTGAACGAACAAATATTTAAGATCCAGGACAATATCGTTTCGGCTAGGTTAGGAGTTACACACCCAAGTATACTTAGCAATATCGAAATAAACGAATATAAAATTGATTTACAAAAACTAAGCAGCATAAGAACTGGTTTGGCTAGATCTATAGATAATGATATAATATTTGCACTTAAAATTCCGACGGCTATCTTGAAAACTGATAAAAAACTAATTGTTCCTATTGCCAACTTTTATAATAAACAAATCGATGAAGAACGAGAATATATTGTACGCATCCAAAACAAAACTTTTTCTTTTCAAAATGATTTGATTCTATCAGACTTAAAACTAAGCACTAATTGCGTAATAAAAAGAAATTGGAAATCGATCAATAGCCCGGATGAAGAGATTATTGAAATCAGAAGCGATTTCTTAGTATTAAATAACATAAAAAACCAACCATTTAAAAGTACATGTGACGAAAGAAATCTTACCCTTTCTGGTAACTACATTATTAATTTCACAAATTGCACTATAAGAATTGGGGAAACTCAATTTAGCAACAAGATTCTCGAACTAGTTGAACGATTTATTGTGCCTAATCACCAAAATGTAACTGTAATTGAAGATATGTTAACTTTTGAAGAAATGAAATTAAAATATGAAAAGAATATCGAAGAAATTGCAGAACTTAAATTTCACAAAACTGTTAACTATAGCATAGGATTGAGCTCTCTAGTCATTATTGTAATAGTTGTTATACTTGTAGTTTATCTTTTAATAAATTTACAATTCAAAACAGTTCAGGAGAAACGAAAAACTGGGGAAGGAGCAGTTACGTTAACTATAAATTCCCACAGTCCACTCGTCAATCAAAATGATGACGTACTCAGACGCAGCAGAAATACTCCAGACATCGGCTCGAATACCTCTGCATAAATTAATTATTGCAAAGACTTCGAGCTGATCAAGCAAAAGTACGTTGGTTCAAGGCTGTTATGTGAAAATTAATGACGACGACGCAACAAATTCGGTACAGTGACAGGGCTTAGATTAAGAACAAATTGACATGTTAAGTTAAGCCTGATTTGTCAGTCCGACGAGTAGACATATAATAAAAAGTTTAATTTCACTTTTTACAGATTTTGCAACTCGGGTGCTCATAGAGGAGCGAGATTCTTCCTCACTAAAAAACCTCCCATTTTCCGTCAGACTGCGACTAAATTTCCTTAACAAGTAGTTCAAGCTTCTGTAGCAATCGCGTTTGGCAGGCTGCTGATCCAATAGACTCTTTCGTTGTAGTCGGCGCGTAACATTTTTCTGATCCAGAGTTCGGATTATTTCGTGTTTGCAATGTCCACGAAGCCGAGTACTAAGTTTGCGGGCAAAGTTTGCTACCTCATCTGTCACGATTGCGATGTGTACATTTAAATTACAGATGCCAAAATACTTTTATTCAAATACAATATAAAGCAGTGAGTAAGTGCAATAGGTGTACGCAGAAGTTACAGTCCGTAAAACGGACCGTGCATAACCCATCCTATCCTATATTGTAATATGCTAATGTTATTGTTAATTTTTTTTTAACATTTTATAAGTAGTGCAAACTTCGAAAAGGGGCGTGGCCCAACCGCTCCTTATTACAAACTATCAATATTAACAAAGATGATTTCAACTTACGCTAAAATTTAGCGTAAAAATGCGATTGGCTGGTTCAAATTCAATATTTTTTAAAAATCGACTCCCAAAAGGGGGCATGGCTAAAAACTTTGTATGAACAAAATCTGAAATGAAGTCTAAATTAGGCTTAAGGCAAGGGCCCTAAATAACAAATGTCTGTTAAAAAGTAAAAGCTACATAAGGTACAGGTATATCCTTTAGTCGCATACTGAGCAGATATTTTCGAACTTAATTAAACCTTGAGGGCTAAAGTAGGGCTACATATTGATAAGAAGACATGAAATATCATCTACAACTCCACTCTAAGTCAAGGATTTACAACAGAAATTTTTAGTTCCCAATCAGACATGTATTTTTATACTATTTTTCCACCGGCAATAATATGACGATTAGCGGAAGACGATTAATTAAAAATCCTAAAGTGGTTACAAGATTAATTTGACATGTGCACTCTTTTTCTGTTATTTGGGCTCTCAAAAGAGAGTGGCGATGTAATTTTCCAGGAGCAAAAAAAGATTTCCGTTGTAAATATCACCATGGAAATTCTGACAGATCTGTCATACGTTAACAGTTTCAGTGTCATTTTTCGATTCTCAAACTGTTAAAAGGATGTTTGAAAAGGGCCAATGCGATTTATGAGCGGGTTTATTTTTAATCGCTTGCCGAGAGGATTTTTATTTGTATGGTTAATCGCGTAATTTGTAGAGGATTTAATGAAGATTTATATTAATCGCGGATTAGCGCCCGGTGGAAACATGGTATTATTCTCAATAATATATTCTGCTGTTATAGGTATAGTTCGAAGATTTCGATGAGTCTGCACCCAAGCAGGAATATTTGATGCATAGAGTGATATACACCACGCATTGGTTAATCACGGCAGTAGCTTGAGCCTCCTCAAGCTACTCCACATTTTGGACTAAACATTTCGGACTAAAACTCCACCTTTTTAACTAAAAAAAAATCACTTTTAAAGCCACGCCCACAGTGGGTGGTTCCACATACATATTATATAATACAAAAAAGTTGGCAAATGACAATATTTAACAATTTTTCAGTATAATTTTTTGTCAAATTTCTGTATATTTATTGAAAAACAGTAATTTTAAGTTAAAATTCCTTAAAAGGTGGGCGTGGTAAATGAGAAGGCCAATCTTTTTCTGCTTCCTCAAACTATTACTGTTAGTTGATTTAAGCTCTAGAAATGGGAAAAAAATGTAGGAAAGGAAGGGAATTTTCGAGAAGAGTTCCTGTTTGTTAAAGGAAGGAAAGAGAATATAGAAATTTTTCATTATTATTTTAAGGTATGTCCTTGTCTCTGAATAGAGCTAGAACACGCCTTGCCGCGTGCGTACCTTATTATACTTTTGCCGGGTGCGTACGCTTTGACACACTTTTCCAAAACCTTACGATATTTAACGCCGACGCGCGCAAGCAGCGAATTTGAAAAGCGAAAAGACGCTTCGCCTTTTGAAGTAGGAAATTGGAAAAGACCTGGAGGTTTGTTTTATTTTGCACATATCGAGGGAAGCACCATGAAGCAAAAGCGTATAGTCGAGACGAATAAGACCAGTTTGGACTCAAATCGCTTTTCGACTCTGGTTGGAATCGTATTATTCTGTGCAGCATTTCAAACAATTTAGATCAAATTGTTCTATTCAGCGTTCTGATACCTTTTTGTACTACATAAATGTACAAAGTACATGCAACATTTCTTTTGCAAGACAATCATGCCATATTTAATTAAAGTCTCTATTTAAATTCTTTTTAATCTCCAGATTAATAAATTCAATAAAGAAATCTTACACTCTTTAGATAGATTTAATATAGAAATCTTACACTCACTCTTACGCATATCTACCCGTAAATTTTCTGATTATGAACAGAAAAAAACATTTTTTGTCCCCTAAAACTATTGACAAGAGAACTAGTGACAAAACGATGAAGGAGGGAGGCATTCAAACGCACGCAAAAGTAGAAAGAAGATGTAGACGATCTGTAGACGCGTTGAAGATATTTACAATAAAATGTGAAGCAAAGCTGTGAGGTAGCATTTCTTTTCGGTCCAAATGCGCCCGTTTGTTTCTACTCTATTTGTCATCGCACGCAAGCAGCAACGCCTAAAGGCTATGTCACAAAGCTGCGTTGTCATTTGCTTTGTCCCGTTATATTCCCGGTTGCTGTACAACCGCGTTGAACCTATACCATTCGAAAAACGATTGAAAATCAAAGAAAATGCCAAGAAATCAACACAAGCCACCGCAAAAGTCAACAATTCCAGGTTCACAGAAACGTCAAAACGCACGCAAAAATTCATCGTATTGAGTTTTTCTGCTTCCTCAAAACTTTCTTACGTAAAACAACGTAACGACGGATGTTCGAAGCAACATTGTGATAGCTCCAATTGAATTTGAGCTGTTTGAATTTAAGTTGTCAAATCAAAGTTGGCGCAATGCAGCTTTGTGACATAGCCTTAATTGCGATTTAATATTTACAGTTGCTCGAGAGGGATTCGCGTGCGCTTAAGAATTCCGTCGTACTTCGTTATGGAAAGTTTTAGATATCCACTTATTCTGTTTTGAATCCGAATGGAAGAAATCGGAAGGAAGAAATTGAATGGAGGAATTTTCGCAATGCCCGTAAACTTCAAATCCAACATTGCAAATGACAACAGAAATGCAAAATAAGCCACTGATCATGAAAAAAGAAATGTGTTCATTGTAAGGAGGATAGATTTTTAAAATAGTGAAATTTGGTTCAAAAAAGCGGAATAAGCAGGATTTTATTGTTTAATTCAGAATTCCGCAAAAGCATTATTTCGAAAACACAATTTTTTCTTTCGAAAAAGAAGATCTTTCAAAAGCAGAATTAAAACTCACCCCCTTTCGGCCTAGGGGCAAGATTAGATGTATGAAATAAGGTGTTAAATTAGACTTTAAAAAGTTGTTTAATCGTAAAAAACAAAATTTTGATCCATTTTTCTTTTTCAGCTGTTTCTACATTTTGGGTCTTACTTTGAGGGAGGGGGGGAGTTCATTTTCACCGAATTTACGTTCCAAAAATGGACGTGGACTAAGCAGGAAATCTTTTTCTTTAGAACCGCGAGGAAATGTGTTAAAAACGAAAGTCAGAGCCAAAAAAAAACGTTTTTTTTTTCTAAAACCGCCCCCTAAAAGTGGGCGGAGTCGAAAACTTTATATGAAACAACCTTAGAAAATGCCAATATCTTTGATGTTTATTATTTAATACGTATTTTTTTTTTATTTGAAGTGAAAATTCAGAGAAATCAAGTTTTGAAAGTTACAACACTGTAAAAGTGCGCATGGTGGATGGTGTGCGCAGTTCAATTTTCGTCGCATTGAAAGTTTTAGGCTACAATTTCTATACACCAAAGTTTGATTTCTTTTGCCTTGTTTAAGTTGGTCAAAAGGTCTTTTCAAATAATATGTGATTTAGAGGTTGTCTCACATTGAAGCCAATAGTGGGCATGGCTGTTAACGGATTAAACCAATTTTAACACTTTGCCTTCGCAATATATCCATTCGGAGGTTTGGGTTCGAATCCTACCATCGTCACCTGAAAAAAAAGACTCGTTCTTTTTCACGGTCCCCACCTCCGCGATGGTCTGACAAGCCCTCCGAGAGTATCATTTGTCTTGAAAAACTTCTCAAAGTGCCGTTCGGATTCGGCAAAAAACTGTAGGTCCCCTTTTATGTGAAGAAATCAACGCACACAGCATACATTGTTGAGAAGTTGGCCCTGGTTCACCTCGAGCTGTTGCGCCACTCTATTTTTTTTTTTTTGTTTTTAGTTTCAGCTCTCTAGCTTGATTTTTAAGACCTAAGACATTCACACATATAGGGACGGACGGACATGGGTCACTCAATCAATACACCTGTCGGTCTCGATCATATCTTTTAAAGGTCGTAGGCGTGTAGGCTGCAAACTGCCAACTCCAGTTTTATGAGGAGATTTATTGGTAATAACTTTTGTACGGTAAAGCTCGGGGTTAGAAGAGATTACTTAAAGATTTATATTAATCGCGGAATAGTGTTCGGTGGAGACATGGTATTGAAAGAATCCTCACCTAACCTCTCATAACCACATGTATGCTGGTGCGTTACATACAGGAGTTCTTACAATACTTATTATATCCTCAATGTGTGTAAGGTTTAGGAAAACAAGTTCGATTGATTGTAATTGCCCTCCTACAGAAACGCACAAAACAGAAAAAAGAGTTAGAGAGAAAATAGCTCTCTCGATTTTATTTCGGTGTTAACACACCAAATTTGGCGATTGAAACCAAAGTTAACTCGGAATTGAGATTAACTGGAAAACTCATTGCGGTGGTTAGCCCCAGTGTAAACTATGCATGCGGGTTGATAAGATAATTCACAGAAGTTAATGCCACCATTATTTTTAGAAAATATGTCAGATGCAGTAAATAGTTTGCGAGAAGCTTTTTGTAAAATGCATTTATAAATAATTTATTCGTCATGAAAGTGCATCGGTTACGTCAACTGCGAACTGTCAAACGATAAGCTTGCCGTTCGTCGCGTTTCCTTTTAATTTGCGAAGGTCACTTATGTCATTCGTCTAGCGACTTTTTTAAAAAGAAAAAACCATGTTGTGAGGTAGGGCTTCCCCTATTTAGTTTTTCAATTCAACTTATACGCTTTGTCCTTTCAATTGCTCTATCTTAAACGCACTTAAGATTTTCTGTAAATGATTCAGCGAAACATAATTGCCATAATTGTGTATGAATGAATTATGGGACGTCTCGTTCGGCTTATATTCCATAAAAGATAACACATTTCTACAAGATAAAAAAAAATATTTGGTGCCCCTGAAAGCTTCATGTTATTTAAGCATAATAGTATCTGGCGATACTTCCTGTACAATTTGTTTTTATACCCTACCCAGGGTATATTAAGTTTGTTGTATGTAAAGTTTGTATTTTTGTAATGCAGTGAAATAATCACCGTAGTCCCCTAAGACCTTTAAGACATATGAATGGGACCGACAGGAGAATCGATTAGGCCATGACCGTCCTGAAAGTGCACTCAACAGTGCTCGTTGAGTCTTTTTCTGTCGTTTCGGCTCTCAAACGAGAGTGTCGATGTCACTTCTTAGGAGCGTAAAAAGATTTCCGTTGTAAAAATCCCAATAGAAATCGTATTTGTGACAGATCTGTTATAAACATGCGGACAGTTGAGTTTTCTTTTTGGATTCCCAAGCTGTTTCATGCCCGGTTTCATGGTGAAAGTTTAAACTTCGGTTCGGATAAACTTTCACGAAAGTTTAAACTCAGTACCTAAACCGTTGGCGTTCCTCAGAAGAACTTGATCGAACGGTTAGTTAAACCGTTTAGTATTTTTCTTAAATTTTTGTAGGCCACTGTAAATATGAATTGCACATGTATGGTAGCCTATATTTATTTTTAGATTTGCCTAAAGAAAAGAACCGTGAAAGAAGTAAAAATATCAAGAATTGTACGCTGACCTCAAAATTGCAAGCAGATTTCAGATCGGACCTTTTGTTTCGCAGATATTTGCATCCAAAGTTAAGTTAAGAGTGACATCATTTGCAAATTCAATTTGAAATTCTCAAGTTAACAAGATACTTATGACGTTCACAGTATATGATATGAACGTTCAGTATGACGTTCAAAATCATTCGCATTTTGCTCACAAACGTCGATTTAAACGTTAAACGGCAGTTTGAACCATCAACGGCGCTCGTCCAAGTTAAACTGTCGTTTAAACTGTCTCTTAGGTTTGAACTAGCACTGAAAAACATTTTTTTGTTTTGAACGTCAGTTTAAACTTTGAATGTCGTTAAACGGAGTATAAACTAGCCATTGACACAATAAATATGGACTGCTAGTTGCCTATTTTCATCTAGTCGAAACATAAGTAACGACACCAAAATGCAAGCGGAAAAATACAGAAACGCAAAAAAAGCATTGCCAATTCTAACTATTCGAGCATTCAAAAATTAGTAAAACTATGTAGGTGTTATTTTGATTTGAAGTAGATAATTTAAATTGTACCTATAAACCATAAAAATATTTTCCCTTGCGGACTTTTACTCTCATAATGCAATTTAAATTTTAAAATAAGACTTCCAATGTCACTTCTCATTGGAAAACAGGCAAAGAATTTCGAGTTGTTCAATAGACTGCTCGAATGCAGTTTTCACGTAAACACTCAAAACTACTGTCATTTGATATTAAAATAAGGACCGAGAAGAAGTTTTAAACTATTTTCAAGAGGCGCATTCGTTTTAAGTCCAAGTTAAACAAAGATCTGTTAATTTTAAAGAAAATGAGTCTGGGGTTAACGAAATGAGTGCGGTTTTTCAGTACACTAACTCCATCAATAAAGTTATCAAAATCTTCGACTCTTGCAATATTATTGTCTCTCCTAAGTGTCAGTTAGTTCTAAATTCGTTCTAAATTCTGCTCAAATGTCGTTTTTCCTATCCATTTACTTGTTTTGTACACACTTTGTACTTAGGGTCAATTTATAGTGATACGGAAAATGGATACATATAAAAATTGACTTTTCCTTATCTTATTTTTGTATTGCTAAAACTAAAGGCCCAACCATAATATACTTTGATGAGCTTAAGTTGGCTTTCCAAATTGTCCCATTATACGCGATTCGTATGCCACGACTTAACTTGTGTTGGCTTAAGGTTTTGTTTTTTCTTGTCATTAGTTCACTCACTGTCGTATTTAAGCCCATATTTATTTCTAAACGTGCTTCAAAAAATCTGTGAAAGAAGGGAATATATCAAGAATTGTACGCTGACGTCAAAAGTTTAAACAAATTTTAAATCTGACAATTGGTTTCGGAGATATTAACATCCAAAGTTAAAGAAAAAGTGACATAATTTTCAAATTTGATTTTAAATTTTCAAGGCAATGTGATACTCGAGACGTTCACAGTGAAATCTCATAAGATTTTCAAATCGTTTGCTTAAGTCTATTATGTGCAACACAATCCATTCATGTTTTGGCAGAACTTGAGTGGGATTTTCGTTGTATTTCGACATAACATTAATCCCGCTCAAGTCTATTATGTTTGGGTCTTAAGGCCATAAATAAATTTCGAAGTGAATGCCGCTTTTGAATAGAATGTGTTGGAACATTCTAAATTTCACCTTTTCGCATACGACCAAAGACCTTATAATAAAGTTTCAGCACACAAACAATTCTTGAAGATTGAAAACATATAGACAGCCGGATGGAGTGGATATGGCTTTTTCAAATGTCAATTATGAGTACCTATAACATAACTAATTTTTTCTCCCTTTACCTAATCCACAATAATTGTTAAAACATATTTATGAAATTTACCTTTATTACCTTTATGAAATAAGGTGACACACGGATTTTCCGAATTTTAAGGAGAAGATTTTAAGCAAACAAGTTATTATTTGTTCGTTATCTTGTAATTTTATATTTTTATCAATTTATAACAGCCGTTAGAGTCATGGAAGTAAAAAGCAAAACGTTTGATGCTGCAAAAATCATGATGTTGGTAACGCCGACCTCGTTTTGCAAATATAAAAAGCTTGTATTAGTTTTACATAGGTGACGCACTAATCTATGCGAATTTTTCTATTTTTTTCAAGAACCCGGTGTGAGAATTTGTTTTTCTACCGTTTTTTTCCTAATAGGTGACCTAGCTTTCTATGTGAGTTTTTCAAGGAGACAGGCATTTTGATATAATTTTTTTTTTCGTTTGCATTTTCGAGGGGCGACAGGTCTTGCGACTCGTATTTTGCGCAAATTAGTATGAAAATGACGCTTGACTAGCAGTCCATATAATATAGTATGTCAATGAAACTAGCCCTCTGAAACCGGGCATTAAAGGTTTGCGAAAAGGATTCAAAGTGGTTTGTGAAAAGGGTGAATGAGATTTATGAGACGATTTATTTTCAAACGCTTGCCGAGAGGATTTAAATTTGTATGCTAAATCGCGTGATTAGTAGAGGGTTTGATGAAGATTTCAATTATTCGCAGATTACGCGGTTTGAAATAAAACGCAAAAAAATTGCTTGTCTTGAAGTTGGTCAGCAAATGTTGAGGATTTATGTGTCATGGTGGAAGTCATTCAGCAAAGATTGATAAAAAGAAGCAGGCGATCTGTGCTTATTTTTACTTCAACTTATCAGAGATTATTAAAAAAAAAAATCATGTTTTTCTCAACAAATTGTAAATATAATAACATAAATTAAATTATTAAATTTTTTCTTATTTTGCAGAGGGATGACGAGAAATTGTTCCAAGCTGTCGCTAAAAGAATTAATATTGACAACGAACGCCAACTGTTTACAACGAAATTTGATGAAATAAAAAAAAGTACCCTTAACGATCTGAAAGAGAACAAACTATTTAGAAAAATGTTCAAAGGAGAACGACTTTGTGGTTCGTGGACAATTTTCTTGCTTTCTGTAGACATATTTTATTGTATATACAATAGCTAGACCTGTCCCAAGGAAGCATGTCCTAGATTTTCTAAAACGTGCTATTTTTATTTTTAGATCCATTTCATTAACCTAAACAATTATGTTTCTTCTAATGTAGGAAGTTGTGCGGATAGACTTAAAATTTCCAATCTCAACGAATTCGACCTTGTGTATCGATTGGAATTTCCTGAAAAGGATCAGGTCGTGCTCCATCCAGATGAGGAAAACAAGGGAAACGTGTTCATTGATTTGAAAAATGTGCTAAACCACACCAGCGTTTCTGATCCGGAGATGTATCAATTTTTACTCGGCTTAGTCGACGGGAACGGATTATTAGTGCAAGAGAAATTTCAGAACTGGATTCGCAGCTTGTTCAATTCTTACCTCACGAAAATCCAGAACAAAATCGAAATTCAAGCTTGTCAAAAGGAGTACATTTTGAAATATCAAAAAGAAGGTCCTGCACACACGATCTATGTACATCGGGAAGGGGAAAGATTAGCAATAATGTCAATTGATTTTGTACCCGGATTTGTATTTGATGCCGACAAGTATGTGCCGAGTGCGTGTACGAGGAGACCTACACACCCTTGGGAGGCGATTCCAAAGCCTATTAGAAACTCCGCCGAGACAACATCGTTTCGAACTTCTTACACGAGTTCAGAACGCGTGATTATAGAAAATAAACAGCAGTTCAAGAATGCATTGAGGCTGATGAAAAAGTTTCGTGATAACAACCCTGAGATGAAGGCTCTAAAAAGCTATCATCTTAAAACAATTTTTTTGTGGTTTGATGATCGATTGAAGGAAAAGAAATATTGGGAAAAACCGATTTCTAAAATAATGATTGATGTGAGTATTATACTTAGCAGTTTGATTTATATTTTTTTGTACCTAAATTAGTTATGTTTATGTTTATGTTTATGTTATGTTTATAATACAATGTCTCCACCGTACACTAAACCGCGACTCACATAAATCCTCAACCAATGCCGACTAATTTTCAACAAATCTCCCTTAGATCTCAGGATTTAACAAACAAATCAACCTATCCCAACACCTCTTTTATGTCACTTTCAATCCTTTTCGCATACCTACCTTTGTAACAGCTTGAGTCTTTGAGAATTGGAATAGGAAACAAACGACAGTTTCAGATCTTTCAAGAATATGTTTTCTATGCAGATTTTTAAGGCGAGATTCTTTTTTCGCTTCTGGGAAATGTCATTATTAATCTCTTTAAAGAGTCAAAATGTTGCAAAAAAAAAAAAAAACAAAGTTTGTGTGAAATTGGAGCCGGTGGATGCACTTCGAGATTTCTTTTTAACCAGTTCTTTTTATCGCAGTTTTATGGCCGGTGGACACATGGTATAAAACATGAAAATGCGAAAGTAGGAAAGTAATGGCTACATAAATTCAGTCCCAAATGCACTCAAATGTTTTCAAAGGCCAGGACCAAATAATTGATCCTTTTGAAATTCTTGGTAGCTAAGTATTTAAATTTGTCTCTTTGTTTTTATACCACACACCATAGTCTAGGAAGTGGCTATATTAAGTTTAATTCATAGTTTCGAAAATCGAGAAATAATCACGAAATTTCTGTCATCATCAATATTTTTTGTGTCGCTTATTCTTTAAAAGGGTCGCGGTGCGAGGGCGACTTAATGGTTTTTCCATCGTTCCCGATGCCGATCCTCCGCCACCAACTCATAAGAGACAGAAGCGCGACCCTCAGGCGCCTTTCTGTCTGGACGATGTTCTCAACTCGGCTAGCGTGACCTATCTAGGAAGTCTTTTGGGGGCATTAAACTGCTCAACGTTAAGAATCCTATGAATACTGACGCTTCTCACTTTATCCCTAAGAGTAACACCATCCACGGCCTCAGAAATCTCATTTCGGCAGCTTGCTTTCGCGGTCTAATTCACTCGGTTATTACCCAAATTTCTTGACCATAAATGAGGGTCGGAACGAACACTGAATTAAAAACTGAGATCTTTGCTTTCACTCCTAGCTCAGCTTTCCTGATGACCGGCCGGCGCAGTTCCTTTACTCTAGCTTGGGCAGTCGTTCACGATAACTCAGAACGTTTGAACGTTTTTTACTAGTTTTAATGGGACTCCATTTATGTACAGGGTTCACCGTACAGATATTCGGAAAACAACCATAATGTCTGATTTGCTCACGATCGCAAAACCCATTAAGTGCTTGCTGGAAGTTCGTCCTTGAACGACGTAAGGATATCTAAATCATGTGCGAAAAGCAGATGGTTTATCCTGTTGAGGCCATTTATCCGCACATCGCTTCTGCAGTTCCCATACAAAGACTGTGAATGGCTCTCAGAAGAAATCCACTCAGCACGTAGTTCTGCAAAACTCTTCAAAGTCTATCCCAAGGAACCAGCCTTTTCCAAATCTAGAACACACGCGTACATTGGTACCCAGGCCCTTTGAAGTATAACCATAAAGTAAAAATTTGTTCGGTAGTGCCTCTGCCAAGCCGAAAACCACACTTCTCTTCAGTAATAAAAGCTCGATTACAGCTCTGGAACGCGATTTCAACTTACTTACTTACTTACTTAAGGTGGCGCTACAGTCCGGGGTGGACCTGGGCCTCAGCCAACAAGCCTCGCCAGCCAGCTCTGTCTCTAGCTAGCCGTCTCCAGTTTCGCACGCGAAGTTGGCTGAGGTCCCCTTCCACTTGCGTGCGCCACCTGAGTCTCGGTGCTCCTCTACCGCGTCGTCCCTGCGGTGTGGATTCGAAGATTTTCCGGGCCGGGGCGTTGGTGTCCATCCGCTCTAGATGACCCAGCCATCGTAGACGTTGTGTTTTGACTCTTTTGGCTAGGTCGGTATCATTGTACAGTTCGATGTACAGTTCATTGTACAGTTCGATGTTATATCTCCTCCTCCACTCTCCGTCTATGCAGACGGGACCGTTAATCGTCCGAAGAATTTTCCTCTCGAAGCAGCTTAAAGTTTTTTCATCCGCCTTTGACAGGGTCCATGCTTCTGCACCGTAAAGCAGGACTGGGATGATGAGGGTCTTATACATGGACACTTAAGTTGCTCGAGAGAGGGCTTTGCTACTCCATTGCCTTCTTAGCCCAAAGAAACAGCGATTGGCAAGAGTTATCCTTCGTTTGATTTCAGCGCTGGTGTCATTGTCTGAATTGATAGCGGAACCCAGGTAGACAAAGTCCCTAACTACCTCAAAATTATAGCTGTCGATGGTGATGTTTTGTCCAAGACGTCGGTGTTGGGTGTCTTTTCTTGATGACAGCATATACTTGATTTTGCCCTCATTGACTGCTAAACCCATATTCGCCGCTTCCGTCCCAATAGTCACGAAGGCTTCACTGACATCACGCTTTGTTCTACCGATTATGCAATGTCGTCTGCGTATGCAAGTAGTTGAACGGACTTTTGAAAGATTGTACCTCTGGTGTTGGCGCGAGAGTTCTGCACAATTCTCTCAAGTATGATGTTAAAGAAGTCGCACGACAGCGCGTCGCCTTGTCTAAATCCTTTTTTGACATCAAATGGGTCGGTGAGGTCTTTGCCGACCTTGACGGAACAGCGTGAGTTTTCCATCGTCATCCTGCACAGACTGACGAGTTTGGCAGGGATGCCAAAACTAGACATTGCGCTATATAGCTCGTCTCTATAGATGCTGTCATACGCGGCCTTGAAATCGATGAAGAGGTGGTGTGTGCGCTTCAACACCTTCGCGAAAACTTTTCCTAAAAGATTTATAAGACAGTTCTGTTTGCCAATCGCTATGCTAGGTGCTTTTAAGCTGCTGTCCCAGGCCACTTTAATGGCACGTGTTAGTCATTAAACACCTTTTTCATCAACTTCAGCAGATTTGTCAACTTTTACCGATTAAATCGCAAGAGTGACTTCTCTGCTGTGGGATTTTTTCCGCCCTAATCTCCTTAGCAGTGGGAATGCCATCTTCAATGTCCCATTGAGGGTTTCCCTTAGCTACTCCGAAAATTGCTCGCTCCGTCTTTGTAAAACAACGTTCTCATTTGAAAGAGGAAGACCGTCCTTGGACTTAACCCTTTGAACGATATCTAGCTTCTTTTCTCTGAGACAGCGAAAAGTCGGCCCAAATATCTGTTTGCTGATTTGTAATCCTGCTCCAACCTCTCTCCGAACTTCTTCCATGCCTGATTGAAAAATTTGCGCACCTCATTTTACCGGGCTCGTTAAGTTGAGTTTCTGCATCGATTTCAAGGCTCTCTTCTTCATCGAGTCTAATGGGAGCGACAGCTGTCGCTCGTAGACGTCCTCTCATAAGATTAAATTTACCCAAATACGGTTTTGTCATGGTCATGGTCAAGCTAAAAGGTTAAAAAGCTGTGAGGGTGCTTTCTTTTTGGTTCCGCCCAGATTTTAGGGGCGGGATAAATATAATAGACACTTCGTTAACTCACAAGTTATTAAAGTCTTATGTTAATTTAATTAAGATGTTCAATGAGCTGGAAAGGGTTTTGGAAAATCGTGAAATAAAGTTTTTTTGGAATGACGAACTTAACATGCTAAGATTTGCGATGAAGAACAATAAACTGCGAGAAACACAAATACAAAAAATGCTCCAGACAGTCACCAAAGCGAAAAACATTTTACTCAACAATAGAGCAACTTGCCACGAAGTCCTTTATCTATTTCGTAAGTATACTTAAGTTTTTTTTCTAACATTTTTTTTCTAACTTTTGTTCTTCTAGTGACCGACGAAGAAAAAAAGCGGGTATCAGAAATCGATTACTCCCTGATGTCCGACGGCTATGAATGGGACACTTCAAAATTTTATCGTTATATTAACTTTTTTATTCTAAGTATGACTGTGTGCCTTCCGATTTACAAAGTTTATAAAAAAATAATGAACTAAAGGAGAAGGCAAACTGAATGTTTTCATTGGCTCTTAACACGGCCAGAAAACTGTCCAATGCTTTAAGAATATTTTGATATAATTTCATTTATAAGCAATAGGATAAAGTGAGTGACACTTTGCTTCGTAAACGAAGAACCACAAGCTGACATTTGTTCGCAACAAAAACCTTTTAATGTATTTGCTAGTGTGAAAACAAATTTATCAATAGAAGTAAATAAATTGAGTAAATCCATATTTCCTTATAATATTTGTGATCAGTTTCTATGGTGTAATGAAGGCTGGAGATTCAAATTTTAAGCGGAAAATGGAATAACTCTTTATCGGATTACCGCATCCACTAAGGGCCAGTTTTTCAGTGCTAGGTCATCCGAGTTTCGAAGTCAAACTGAGATTAACTCCGGAAACAAGTTTTTCAGTGAATTAAGATGCGGGGTTGATCGCGGCTTAGCTCACCAAATTTAGTAAATTAGTCGCGGATCAACTCTAGAGAACAGCATGAAATTCTTTGAATGTTTTTTCTGTGTGAAATGACAGTTGCATTGCGTATGACATGGACATCTGAGAAGAACTCCAACTTCTTTCCTGTGTTTTTCTGTTTAAAGTGAGAGTTGGAAGACGCAATAGTATCGAGAGTCGAAGATTTTGACAACTTCACCGACGGAGTTAGATCTGTCGCTGGGTTAGCTCTAGATTCATTTTGTTCCTGAATTAAGAGATTATAGTTTAACCTGGGCTTAACCGAATCGAGAGTCGAAGATTTTGACAACTTCACCGACGGAGTTAGATCTGTCGCTGGGTTAGCTCCAGATTCGTTTTGTTCCTGGATTAAGAGATTATGGTTTAACCTGGGCTTCTAAAAGCCCATCACTAAAAAAAACAGCTCTAAAGGGCACGAAAGCTGTGAAGGCCCAAAACCGCTACAGAATGAGGAAAAATCTATAAGCGATCTACATTATGTAGGTAACTGGTCAGAATATCCCGTTCAAACTCTGGACATCTTTATGTCGAAGATATTGTGATTTTGGTTATTACGGATGAAACGGTGAGACCAAATAAGGGTATAAGCGGAACTTCTGGTACTCGATAATGGTATACTAACTAAAAAATTGTTACAATAAAAAAATTTGAATATTCGAAAAAAGACGTAGATGTAGCGTACCCGTACGGTATAAATAAGCCACAAGCAATACTTGTGGTGGTCTTGTAACTGAAGTAATTTAAATTGAAGTAGTTTAATGCTTGATCATTCTTAACTATAAGCTTGCGTTTAAGATTCTCTCTCTGTGTGGTCTTGTATGTCTATACTTTTCATTATCAAAAAGTACTACATCATTACATTTCGAAGAAGGCACAGTTTTTCAACTTAGTGGAGAGGTTCTGAAATATCTGTTACCTGTCAGATCGATGGGTAGAAATTCATCGGTTATGCGGTATAAATAAGATGCTACTCTTGTTTGAGTGCCGGACATTGACTTCTTTTTTCAGATCGGCGATCTTAATGCGAGTACATACAATATGACTTGGATAGATGTGATTCGAGGGCACAGTGAAGTTTATTTGATGTCTTCGTGTTTAAAAAATGGAGCAGTGCAAAAAAAAAGATCACCACTTTCTGCCTCCTTTGGTAAGATTAAATAGAGCGTTGAGGAAAACGCCACACAAATACTAGAGGCCAAAACAGGTCCATTGCGATCCTTAGGGAACCAGATGAATTTACATTCGAAACCAAAAAACTCAAACAATATTCCCGTTGGAACAACCGAGTTTCCTGCAAAAGCCTTAAACGTTCGTTGAATTATGTGCCATCTATTTCCGGTTGGCTTTCGAGGGCTTCATGAATATTCCCCTAGACATTGTCTTAGACTAAAGGCAATATTACTTTGCACTCACGCAGTATGTGTATTACATTGCCAGCGCCACCAACTAGCAGATCACTGCAAAAAACGGAAAATATTCGACAGTCTGAATATTTTCTGGGTGTTTTCCGGAGCATGTGATCACTATCTCTTCGAACTTCTGTCAGGAATTCCAAGATATCGTGAGTCCATTTTCGAATTCCTGTCAGGAATTCGATTAAAATTCTTATCTTGTCCCTGCTTAGTTTTATTTTATTCATTTCCTACTTTTGTTTTTAATAAATCTATTGACGATTGGAAAAGTCTGAATGCGATACCTGGTGGTCAAATTTGGAACATGTTAAGTTGACAAACGTGCCAAGGTTTCACCAGGTCTTTGATGAACGATTCGCGTTGTTCTGTGTGATTTTTCAACCTGATTTGTGAATGAAATAGCTTGTCCTTTCACAAAGGGTAAATTGAAAGGAAAATTTATTTTTTAAACAAATAATTTTCGTACTCGTTTCACAAATGGGATGACAGCAACAGCCACCAGTTGACGTGTATAGGTCTTCTCATCTTCCAAAATTGACCGCCAGGGCAAGCTTTCAATCGACGATTGCGGTCAAAAAGTGACCAGAAACCCTCCGAAACCCTTCTGTCCATTCAGACTTGAGCACGCCATAGGTTGGCAGCGCCAAAGTGTAGCCTTAACAAGTTAAAAAAACTTTTGCAGTCGACAATTTAGATTGGCTCGAACAAGATTAGGTCTTATGTGAGCGAGAAAGCAAACCCAGACAGTTGTAAGACGCACCCGGACCCGACGACAAGAATAGCAAACCATTAAAAAAAAGGCCTTCTTCAGGGAAGCACCCCCACACGAAAAGTGCATGACGCCACTTTCCATTAGAAAGCATCTCGAGTTGTCTGTTGTTTACCTAACTGCTGACTTCCGCGCATCACTGGGTAAGGCTGATTTTTAAGAAAAGGTTGCACAAATGCACAACACGGGTCGTTAAGATTCAAGCAAATTACAGCTGTACCATCTGTCAGCTGTACCATCGTAATCATTGACTTCACAGTAGATGTGTGTAGAGTGAAGCGGCTCGATTTGGCGGTGTCAAATGGAAATTGCATGGCTCAAAACAAAACACCCTGGGTTCAACTGAGTTCGAGCGCTGAAATTATCGAAATCGTTTTTGAAGCTCGCAAATTATCCAGAAGAAGCGCCAAAAAAACAGTTAGAAGTTAACAAGTGAGCAAGTGCAAGAGTTCGTCGGCAACGAACCACTAAATACCCGTTAACTCCAAATTTAAAAGTTTTTTTTGTCCTGATTTCTTTAACATACTGTATGTCAAAGAATGGTATTGGCCACGCCCCCGAAAAAGGCATGGGCTGAAAATTGAAACCAATTAATTCTTATTTCATTAAAAAGCTTACCGAACGTAAGGTTGCTTACATATTGTAATGTTTTTGCCTGGGGTTCGTCGAATAAAACTCAATTTTACAATTTCACCATGAAACACTTTATTTATCAAACAAACTTATTTAAATTCAAATCGCACTGTTATTCAACTATACTACTTAGAATTTAACACTTTATTTCAATTTATTCACTTTTTACTTTAATACCGATTTTCACAAGTCCACGTTTAAAAAATAACTGTCCTGTACGAGCCTGTCACCCGTGTATTTATACAAAATTAGGCACCTTCTAGTACGTTCCATACTTCTCCTTTGGAAATTTTCCATTGGTACTCTTCCGCTGATGGTCAAAGGATAGACATGTGCACTCAAGAGGATACAAGCATCCACAGGTTTTCTAAACCCACCTCTGTCTATCAACTCCTACTCTCACCTCCCCGTGGTGAACACCGGGTGCCTAGTACCTCAACTGGAGATTGGGTTCCAACCCCTTTGGAAGGTTGTTGGGGGTAGCAGACGAGAGAGGGGGGGAGGAGTGTTCCCACTAAGGCACTTCTCCTTGCATCCGGACGGCAGCGGAGGAATTCCCCAGATGGAATCAACGGTGGCGTCCATAGTTCCAGTCAGGCCGAACTACTTAGTGAACGCCTTATATGGGCTACGACCAATGTATGGGTTGACGACCAATGCAAACGAGAAAAGGACAACGAGCTCCGGATCTGCTCGTGGAATGTTAGGTCCCCTAACAGACCACGTGCAGTCGAGCAACTAGCGGAGGCCCTTAACGACTGCAAGGCAGACATTACTGCCATCCAAGAAATGCGGTGGGACGGGCCGGGCAAAAGAAGGATGAAAAACTGCGACATCTACTACGGCGACTGCTACCGGCATCAAAGACAGCGCCTATTTGGATGTGGTTTCGTTGTTGGAGGCAGACTTAGGCAAAAAGTCTTGAGCTTCAACCCTGTAAGCGAGCGCCTCGCGACGATCCGCATCAAGGCTAAATTCGCCAACATTAGCCTGATATGCGCACATGCCCCCACAGAGGAGAAAGATGACGAGACCAAAGATATGTTCTACGAGCTCCTGGACAAAACTTATGAGCAGTGCCCTAGCTACGACATTAAAATTGTCCTAGGCGATTTTAATGCCAAGCTAGGAAGGGAGGGCATCTTTGGTCGTACTGTCGGAAAGTATAGCCTGCACGAAACGACCTCCGATAACGGATTCAGGCTGATCGACTTTGCTGCGGGGCGACACGTTGTGGTAGCTAGTACACAGTTCCCGCATCTCAATATCCACAAAGGGACATGGAGATCTCCCGATCAATCAACCGTCAACCAGATTGACCATATTGCGATCGACGCAAGGCACTCCTCCAGTATCATGGATGTCCGAACTTTCCGAGGGGCCAACATTGACTCGGATCACTACCTTGTTGTAGCCAAGGTACGGCTGCGGATATCCCGACCAGCGCCAAGTAATGGAAATACTGTGAGGAAGTTTGACGTCGACCGACTACAATCGCAAGAGATCGCCAGGTCCTTCTCCAACCGAGTCTCTCAAAACCTTCTACGAAGTCCTATGCAACCAGCATCAAGTATTGATAGCCAGTGGCAACATTGCCAAAATGCCATCAGAGACGCCGCCTCTGAAGTGCTGGGTTTCACACGGCGACCACAACGAAACCCCTGGTTTGACGATGAATGCCGGCAAGCACATGCAGCTAAACAGGAAGCATACAAAGCGGCGCTGCACAGAAGGACTAGAGCTGCTCGCGAGCTCTACGAGCAGAGGAGGAGAGAGGAGCACCGGCTTCTCCGAAGGAAAAAGAGAGAGCACGAGAAGCGCGCGGTTGAAGAGATAGAGAGATGTTACAACAGGAATGAGGTTAGAAAGTTTTACCAAAGGATCAAAAGGTCCTGCCAAGGGTATAAACTTCGAACTGAAGCCTGTAAGGACCATCAACGGAACATCGTTGTAGAATCGCAGTCGGTGCTGAGGATTTGGAAAGACCACTTCTGCAGACTGTATAACGGCGAGGAAGAACCAAATACCGCTGTCAGGCAGAACGAACCATTCAACCCGGGCGAAGACGTTACCGACGAAGCATACGAACGATACCGCCCACCCGACCTGGAGGAGGTGAAAGTAGCTGTGTCTAAGCTCAAGTGCAACAAAGCAGCCGGAGCAGACGGCCTAGCTGCCGAACTTTTTAAATCCGCTGGCGATGAGCTGGCTAGGAGCATGCACCAGCTCATCTGCAAGATATGGTCGGAAGAAAGCATGCCCGACGAATGGAACCTCAGCATTGTTTGCCCGATCCTGAAGAAAGGAGACCCTCTGAGTTGTGCCAACTACAGAGGCATAAGTCTTCTTAACATCGCATACAAGATCTTTTCTGCTGTACTGTGTGAACGCCTGAAGCCGTTTGTCAACAATCTGATAGGCTCATATCAGTGTGGCTTTAGGCCAGGAAAGTCCACCATCGATCAAATATTCACACTGCGGCAGATCTTGGAGAAAACCCAGGAATTCCAAATCGATACACACCACCTCTTCATCGATTTCAAGGCCGCGTATGACAGTATCTATAGAGACGAGCTATATAGCGCAATGTCTAGTTTTGGCATCCCTGCCAAACTCGTCAGTCTGTGCAGGATGACGATGGAAAACTCACGCTGTTCCGTCAAGGTCGGCAAAGACCTCGCCGACCCCTTTGATGTCAAAAAATGATTTAGACAAGGCGACGCGCTGTCATGCGACTTCTTTAACATCATACTTGAGAGAATTATGCATAACTCTCGCGCCAACACCAGAGGTACAATCTTTCAAAAGTCCGTTCAACTACTTGCATACGCAGACGACATTGACATAATCGGTAGAACAAAGCGTGATGTCAGTGAAGCCTTCGTGAGTATTGGGACGGAAGCGGCGAATATGGGTTTAGCAGTCAATGAGGGCAAAACCAAGTATATGCTGTCATCAAGAAAAGACACCCAACACCGACGTCTTGGACAAAACATCACCATCGACAGCTATAATTTTGAGGAAGTTAGGGACTTTGTCTACCTGGGTTCCGCTATCAATTCAGACAATGACACCAGCGCTGAAATCAAATGAAGGATAACTCTTGCCAATCGCTGTTTCTTTGGGCTAAGAAGGCAATTGAGTAGCAAAGCCCTCTCTCGAGCAAATAAAGTGTACATGTATAAGACCCTCATCATCCCAGTCCTGCTTTACGGTGCAGAAGCATGAACCCTGTCAAAGGCGGATGAAAACACTTTAGGCTGCTTCGAGAGGAAAATTCTTCGGCGATTTACGGTCCCGTCTGCATAGACGGAGAGTGGAGGAGGAGATATAACATCGAACTGTACGGGCTGTACAGCGATACCGACCTAGCAAAAAGAGTCAAAACACAACGTCTACGATGGCTGGGTCATCTAGAGCGGATGGACACCAACGCCCCGGCCCGGAAAATCTTCGAATCCACACCGCAAGGACGACGCAGTAGAGGAGCACCGAGACTCAGGTGGCGCACGCAAGTGGAAGGGGACCTCAGCCAACTTCGCGTGCGAAACTGGAGATGGCTAGCTAGAGACAGAGCTGGCTGGCGAAGCTTGTTGGCTGAGGCCCAGGTCCACCCCGGACTGTAGCGCCACCTTAAGTAAGTAAGTAACTCTTCCGCTGAATTCCAAGGAGGAGAAATCGAAATTCGAACTTCGAATATGACAGCTGCTGTCAGATGACTGGAATGACAGTTGGGTATGTTCGTTTAGTGAATCGAGCGGGTGCGTTCGTAGAGTGAAATGATGGGTGCATTCAGCGACTTCGTCGTGTTGTTTTATTTCTTGTCGCCACATAACATTGCCCCCCTCTTAGTTTTGTTCGTCCCGAACAAGTACGTCATCATTGCTTCCATGGTAGCGATGTAGGCGATCAACTTGGACAACTTTCATCTTCGCTCTTGGTCCTCTTTGGATTCGGAATACAACATCATTAATTCGCGTTACAACTTGGTAGGGACCTTCCCAGTCCTTCTGAAGCTTCGGCGATCTTCCCTTTTTACGATGTGGGTTGTAGAGCCATACCAGATCTCCCTCGTTGAACTCGGGTGCCGTTGCTCGCGCATCGTATCTCGTCTTCATGCGGTCGCTTGCAACTTTTATATTGCTTCTGGTTCTCTGATGGATGTCATTAATCCTTTCTCTAAGGTCAACCACGTAGTCCTCCTCGCATGTTGGGTCTTCAGTAGGAAATCTGAATTTAAGCTCACTGGGTAGCCTGGCAGTTCGTCCAAATAAAACTTCAGATGGAGTGTACCCAGTTGTACTGTAAATAGGGTTTCGATAGGCCATGAGGAATAAAGGTATTCGCCGATCCCAATCCCGTTGATTCTCGTCCACTACTTTGGACAGATGTTCTTTTAGTGTCTTGTTGAAGCGTTCCACCATTCCATCTGATTGTGGATGAAGGGGTGTGTTCCGTGTATTCTGTAGTCCGATTGCCGCGCATACTTCCTGGAATATCTTCGACTCGAAGTTTCTTCCTTGGTCGAAATGTAATTCCATTGGCACTCCGAACCTGCACACCCAGTGGTCCACTATCTGGTCGACAACGGTTTTCGCTTCTTGATTTGGGATCGCAAACGCCTCGGGCCACTTGCTGAAGTAATCGGCAATAACCAGGATATAACGATTACAGCTTTCAGTTTCCGGAAACGGTCCTGCGATGTCGACGGCGATCCTTTCAAAGGGAGCACCCACATTGTACTGGTGCATTTTACCCCCGGTTTTGACTTTGGGTCCCTTACTAGCAGCACAAGTAGTACACTTCCGACACCAGCTCTCAACGTCGCTTCTTGCACTCAGCCAATAAAAACGTTCCCGTACTTTTTGCAGAGTTGTGGAACCGTGGAACCACAAGCTGCATTTTAAACGACATCCGGCATTTCCCATTTTCTTCGCAGAACGCCATCTTGTAACTATATGGAGAGAGTCCCACTGCGCCCAATATGCCCTTAATGTGGGACTTCTGTGGGATGTAACACTTGCGCTCGCTTTCTCCAGAGATTCCTTCCATGCAAGGATTGGCTCAATGTCAGGGTCTTCTTGTTGTGCGTTGCGAAGTTCCTCAGTACTCCAGCCTTCTGCAAGTTCGGCTCTTACTCTCTGGACAGTACATTCGTCCTTTTCCTCTTTTCGCACGCAATGCTTACAATTGGGCTCACATGGTCTCCGGGATAATGCGTCCGCGTTGCAGTGCAGTCTTCCTTTGCGATGTTGTATCTCGAAGTCATAAGCCTGCAATCGCTCGATCCATCTTGCGACTTGGCCCTCAGGATTTTTAAACTGCAGTAACCATTTGAGCGCGGCGTTGTCTGTGCGCAAGATGAACTTCTGGCCGCTCAGGTACTTCTGGAAACGTTTCGTCGCCAGTATTAAAGCAAGGAGTTCTCGCCTGGTAACACAATAATTTCTCTCTGGTCAGGTAAGAACTTTACTGAAGTATGCTACGACTTTCTCCTGCCCATCGTGTAACTGCGACAATACTGCGCCAACACCCACATTGTTAGCGTCTGCGTCCACAATAAATGTCTTGCCGGGGATGGGGTAAGCTAGTACCGGTGCTTCGGAAGCTGAAAGCTTCTTACGCACTCACCTGACCGTTTAAATTGTCTTCCTTTCTCAGTGAGCTGGTGCAGACACTTTGCAATCCCGGCGAAATCTTTGACGAACCTCCTGTAGTACGTAGCAAGACAAGACCGAGAAGGCTCCTTAGCTGGTGTTTGTCCTTGGGAACTGGTCAACTTTTCAAAGCTTTTTCCGTCTTCACTCCCTCCGTCGATATCACATGCCCCAGATACTTTACTTCTGCTCTGAAGAGCGCACACTTTTTCGGATTGAGCTTCAAATGTGCTGATCGAAGTCGTAAGAACACTTGCCTCAAGTTGTCGCAATGATCAGCGAACGTCTTTCCCAAAACGATGAAGTCATCCAAATATACCAGGCAGGTTTTCCACGTCAGACCATGTAGGACACGTTCCATGAGACGCTCAAGGGTGGCCGCAGCGTTACACAGACCAAATGGCATTACTGTAAACTGCCATAGTCCATTGCCAATTGTGAAAGCAGTCTTCTCTTTGTCTTCTGGATGGATCTGTACCTGCCAGTAGCCACTTTTCAGGTCAAGGGTGGAAAACCATTTCGCTCCAGAGAGTGTGTCCAGTGTGTCATCGATTCGAGGTAAAGGGTAGCTGTCCTTCTTTGTGACATCGTTAAGCCTCCCGTAATCCACGCAGAATCGATTGCTGCCGTCCTTCTTTTTCACCAGTAAAACAGGCGACGCCCACGGACTTTTCGAGCTATCGATCAAACCTTCTTTTCCCATGGCCGATATCATTTCGGCGGCTTCATCCTGCTTCGCCAACGGAAGTCGCCTAGCAGGTTGGCGATTGGTCTAACGTCTCCGGTGTCTATGCGGTGTTGTATTTAGTGTGTTCGACCATAGTCTCCATCCTGTGACACAAATATATCAGCAAACTCGCCAATGAGATTTTCCGCTATGGTTTGCTACTCCTGATTTAGCTCACAATCTCCGAGTACAGTCTTACATAGCTCCATCAATTTTGATGGAGAGACAGGACCCGCAGGCTCACTCTCAGCTATTGTCGAAATGGCTGCAACGGGCACATATCTTCCGATCACCTCTCCTTGTCTGAGCTTAACGGTGCGCTTATTTGGGTTCATCAGTCTTACCGGCACCACGACGTAACTTTTATATTCACTCTTGTTATCTGGCTTGACGAAATAGAGTCGGTTCCCAGGATCACCCTCCAAACTTTGTCTGAAGAGGGCCACAGAACTTCATCGCTTCCCAGTATTGCGCGAAGATTCACAGCGTTGTCGTTTCCGTATACCATAGGGATCTCGACGGTTCGATACCTTAGCACCTGCATTCGTTAAGAATTACCTCGTGTGCCTTCATGAAGTCCACTTCAATGATGCATTCGTCGCATATGTCGGCTACCAAGAATGCATGTGAGAAGGTCAATCCCTCTAGTTTTATCTTTAGCTGCACCTCCCCGTATACTTTGGCCGCGTCTCCTGTAGCTGTCTTCAGACTGTAGCAGCTGGTGTTATGTAGCCTGAACGTCTGAACAAGGTCTCTTCGGATGATGGAGGCCGTGGCGCCTGTGTCAAAAGTGGCCATACATTTTCTGTCGGCGATGATTGCCTCTACTGTTAGAATTTTGTTGCAGCGTTATGTTTGCGAGACTTGGATGATGGTCCTGGGGCGTCGACTTCATCAACCAACTTCTGCCCCGCGAAGTTGGTTCTTAGGCGTTTCCCGACTGCTGTTGCTCCGAAGCTTGTCCAGCAGGAAGAACGCTGTCCCTGCCCGATGCTTCTTCATTTTGCCTTTTTATAACGCAATGTGGGCAGCTTGCTTGTCTAGCTGGAGCTCTGCACTGTCGCTGTAGGTGTCCCAGTTTGTAACAATTCCAGCATCTCATTTGTCCCCGAGCGGTGTTCGCGTTTTGCCTTTCGATGTCGATGGGCTGACATAAGCATTCTAGCGTAGCCATTTCCCTGATGCGATGGACACCTTGCGAAGCTTGGAATTGATGGGTGCATTCAGCGACTCCTGCGTGTTGTTTTATTTCTTGACGCCAAATAACAATTTATTAGGAAGCGGGCCCTATGGAAAAGCCACACAACAGTTCTTTTTTTTTAAAAACGCCCCCTAAAAGTGGGCGGAGCTCAACGTTTTGTATGTATAAAACTTAACAAATGGTAATTTCCCTAATATTTGTCATACAATTTCGATTAAGAATGAATTTCCCGAGAAATCAGATTTTTAAAGATTCAACATGCTAAAAGTGGGTATGGTCAATGGTGAGGGCGGTCCAATTTTTGTCAAATTAAAGCCTTCTGACTACTATTACTCTACACCGAAGTCTGAATTCAAATGCCTTGTCTTACTTCTCCATAAGGCATTTTGAAATAAAATGTATATTTGATGTTGTCTGACATTCAGGTCAACTGTGGGCGTAAAATCAAGCAACACATCAAGACAAAACAAAACGAATCTAGAGTTAAATCAGCCAATAGTTTTACAGTGCAGAGCTAAGTCCGTCAGTAAAGCTGTCAAAATCTTCGACTCTCGAAATTATTGAATGTCCCAGCTCTCACTTCACATAGAAAAACAAAGGAAAAGAAGTTCGAGTTACTTCAGATGACATTTTTCACAGAAACACGTAAGGCCACTGGCATTTCACACAGAAAAAACTTTCAAAGAAGTTTTCACAGTTCACCAGAGTTGATCCGGGATTAACTCACCAAATTCAGCGAGTTAAGCCGAGATTAGTCCCGGATCAATAGGGTTCAACTAAGAAGCTCAGATGATCTGTCCCTGAAAAACTGGCCCTAAAGATATCCTCTTTATTATTATGTAAGTATATTGATGTGGCGACAAACTCTTTTAACGTCTTGTCGCCAAATCACAAAATTATGTACATCCATTATATGTTTTTTAGTTTACTTTCATACATTTAGAAGAGCATCCGCTTTAGTTGAAGGAAAATATCGATAAAAATATTTATGAAAACTCTTAAATTATCAAATGTAAACTAACTGAATTGTGTCTGCATCTTAATGTTAAAAGAACGTATACCATACCAACCAAACGCATTCTGTCATCTCGGTCGACGTACACCATTCATACATTGCAGCCCCGATTTATATTTCATTCACCCAAACAGCTGGTTTTCGTCTATGTGTATCTATGTGGACAATCCACACCACATCAATGATAAAGTAGAAGACACACCAACCACCAGGGTTACCGCTGAACATTTTTGGAAAGTTGGTTTAAAAAAAAAATATAAGTTAATTTAAAACCAAAAAAGTCGCTTTTTGTAATAAATTGTAATAAATCGCTTGGTAAGCTTGATAGATAAAATAATTAAAAACGATTTATGGAAAATTTTTTATCTACCCCATTCCATTAGGTAGCATATTAAGTTTGCTTCATAATTATTGGTAACATAGTGAAATATTGACCGTAGACCCCGGGCATAATTATAATCGTGACCGAATCTTGAGACCGAATAATTCATGCCCATCCGCCCAAGTGACGGTAGTTTTATGACTTAAAATTTTAGCTACGAACTGCAATTTTTACGTGCTTTTTAGGTCCCGAAGTAGTACATTTGTGTTAAAAAAAAATTGACATTTAAAATAAAAACTTGTCGCATTTAAAAATGCTTTTAGGGTTGAGCACGTTTTTGTAAAAACAAAATTTTTGATATAAAAATGCCAGCAAATCAATTTAAGCCACTTCTTATAAAATATTTGAAAAGCAGTTGAAATTCGCCCGTAATTGAAGAGGAATTCAGCTGATAGGTGAATTCTAAAAGAAATTTTAGTTACCTAATAAAATTAAATACTTGTCACTAAAGTTGTAAAATCCTCTTATTTAAATTTAAAAAAGAAGTCGCTTTCAAATGAAAATAGTATCTTGGTTTCCAAAGGAAAAAAGAACGTTGCTAATAGCGACCTTAGTCGCTCAGCGGTAACCCTGCCATCCACAGCCAGGCACTAAATTATTCACTTTCGTCTGAGATAGGTCATTTTGTGATTACAGTGAGTGGAGTGAACTGCTGACTCGTTTTTTTTTTTTTGTTAACAGAAGTTATAAAGCAAATTAATAGCAATGGAAACTAAAGATGTAAGTCCCAAACCCAGTGTTCAAATCTAAATAAGATATTTGGTGATAATTACAAGAGGCTACCAAAGCAAGATGGTTAAAAAGAGTTTTATATGGCTGCCTTGCATGTACATATATATTAAATTGTCATCTCTGTGAGAAGAGTGCTACGAAAAAACCTGATTTGCGAGTGAACAGTGAAGTCGAAGTGGGTACAGAACGCCTTTGGGTAGTTTGGCACAAATACGCATCAGGAAAAATCTTATTTTATTTATTAAAATAATTAACAGCACCAAGTACAAACGGCGACAAGGGGATAAATGCCTCATCCCCTTGTTGGTATGCTGGAACAGATGTTTCCTCATTCGGAACGTTCGGATATGGAACTAAAATGTTCGTAGCCGAATGTCACAGCACAGCAGTGTTGCCATCAGACATACATAATTTCATACTGAAAATCTTGGCCATTTTCCAGCGCGAGAGCGTCAAACCAGAGCGACAATACGAGACCAGAGAAATCGTTTGTTAATACACAATAAAAGCGAGAAACTGCGACGAATTTGACTGCACAGTGACAAAACATAATGTATTTCTAAAATTTGTCGACTTTAACGCACATGAATAGTTAAGTTTATATTTTACAAGTAGGTATTAGCTTCGAGAAAAAATGTCTATTCAATAGGGTGTCATAACTCACAACAACGATTGACAGGTTTTTTCAATTTTTCGAAAAGCCCGGCGAGCGAGACAGCGATCACGCCGGTGTTGTGAACCACCCTATACATTGCCATTGATTGAAATTCCTTTGCAGTTCGCCAGAGACCCTTGCTCGCTCTCTCTCTCTTTATGTGAAACAGCCATCTTTCCATTTCATTCAAAAGTCAAAACGAAGAAAAATATATCATTTTTTTTAATCTTTATGTCTTGAGGATAATAATTTTTGTAGTGATACATATGAAACCAAAAAAAAAAACTTTTAAAATATGAAAAAAAAACATTTTTTCCGAAAAATTATATTTGTTAGGAAATGTCACTTCAAAGTAGATTTAAGAAGCTGCCTTTCATCTTAACAGCTGCCTTTCTGCTTATACCCTTTTATACCGCATTAAACCCACATTGGCCACCGACAGGATTTTGTTTGACATTTAAGTTGGCTGTGCCACTATTTTTTTCTAGAAGAAAAATCAATTCAGATCTTTAATACACACAGAAAAAACATACAAATCTTTAATGTTTTACTTAATGCGCAGAAATTCACAATGATTAGAACTTTTTTTTGACTGGTACATCAGCTG
Source organism: Neoascia interrupta (assembly GCA_947623515.1). Lineage (NCBI taxonomy): Eukaryota > Metazoa > Arthropoda > Insecta > Diptera > Syrphidae > Neoascia > Neoascia interrupta. The sequence goes on along the minus strand of OX392462.1, from coordinate 43,468,851 downwards.
AAAAAAGTTCATACTTATTGCCGCTTTTCATTCGTTATACGGTGTTTCCACCGCACATAATACAGATATTACGAAGAAAGATTAAAAGTTAATCCAAAGTGTTTCCACCGGAATAGAGGAGATTAACTTGACGTATGGTTTCGTTTTTGACATTTCTCAATGACATCACGTCATCTGCGCATCTCCTTGTAAACGTTTTTATCTCTTGGGCAACCCAGATTCAGAAGTAACTAAATAAATTTTGAATTAATTGCCACTGATATTTTTAACAAAAAAAAAAAAAAAAACGTAAAATATGTTGTTGAGATTTTTGCACAAAGTGCATAGAGTCGATAGGAGATATCAACTTGAACAACATTAACCAACGGTATCAACATTAACATCCATCATTATTTTGCACACCTTTTTGCATTTAATTTTTTGACAGAAACAACCACATCCATATCAACAGCAACATCAGCCGTTCTGCGCATCCCTTTACACCACATAAAAAACACCTGCTGAGTTGATCATACCCAGCGGTCAATAAACACTGTGTTTGTTTTGTTTCATCAGAAAACGCACAGAACGCGTAGTATTATGTTCGGTTCGATTTAAGAATTCTTGCGTGGAAGGGATTAATAACGCGATTTATTTTTTAAGAGATTAATATTCGTATGGTCAATCTCGCTATTTAGAGAAGATTTAAGGTAAATTTGTCTTTATCTCGGATTAGTGTCCGGTGGAAACAACTTATTACTCGTCGCGTACGGATTTTGTCGCGATCTTATTTAAATCAACTATGAGCAGTAGATTTAAAAATCCCGAATATGTATGGAAAACGCGCGATTTTAATGAATTTATTTTTTTATGTTTTTACAAAATCTTAAAATTTTTAATGCTATTAACGCTAAGTCGATAGCCTTAATTTAGAGCATAACTATATGCTTTTTATTTGTTAAATACTTAAGTGGTAGTCATACGCCTACATACCCCCGGTACTTTTCAACCTTCTTCCCGCGGGTTGAGGTAAAGATTTTGGCTGGTAAAATTCTTTTTACGAAATTCTGCTATAAAAATTCTGTTTTACAAAATTCTTTTACAACTTACATAGTGACACCAGTAAAATATCCGCCAAAATGCCGTTCCTTTTTTTATACCCCATCCTATGAGGTTAAAAACCCGTCCACTGTAGGTAAATGTGCCACTACGTTCAGTAGTTTCAGAACTGTAAGACGTAACAAAGAGTTGAAACATAAGCATGAGCTGAAAGCTGAAATCAAACAAAGCATTGGGCCCTGCCCACATTTGGAGGCGGAATTAAAGAAAAACCTCGAATTTGCTAGCTTTGATTTCGACTGCCCTTACGAGAGTAAGGATAAGATAAGCAATCAAATTTAGGACATACGTTTGTTTACACACCCAACGTTTTAAGCCACGCCCATTTTTAGGGCTCAATTTTTACAGAATTATTGATTTTGAACCAAAAAATTATATTTTTGCTTACATTTCAGCCACAAACTCGGATATTTCTATGTAAATATTGATTTTTAGTGATAGGGGTGGTCATACCACATAAATTAGAAAATCTTTTAAGAAATAAAAGAAAATATTTTTTAGTCAATACGTGAATGGCGACGAAGAATTTTGATGGAAAACAAAAAGATAGCAATGGGAAGGAGAATAGAAATAGGAAAAGGGTATACCGCGGTAACAGACTTACCGAACTTTTTTTAAATTTTTAAAATTTTTATTTGATACTATTAAAAATATAAAAAAAAACAGCGTAAGTAGTGCAACAGTTGCTTTATTTATATTTAGGTATTATTATGTATGTACCTATACATATTTATATTGTTATAGTTATATTTATTTTTGAAAATAGCTTTGCAAAGAGGGCCGCTCCCAAATATGAGCAACGATACGTTCGGTTAGCTTCTTAGTTAATTGTGTTTATAATTATTTATATTTTAATATCTGTTTTTACTTATTTTTTGTTACATTTTGACTATATAAACAATTTTTTTTTCTAGCTGGAGAAACTTTATCAAAACATAAGCGAAGCGATTCGCATAAAAGAGCAACAGACCTATACCAACTTATATAATTTCGTTAAACAAGAAGTCTTTAAGGGTTTGAGAGAAGATACTTACTTTAAGGAGTTACACTGTGGCGAGAAACTCTGTGGTATGTTTAATACTGAATTTCTTAATTTAATTTTATTCTATAAGCTACAGCGTCACCAAAAATAAGTAGGATCTCAGTTCATAAGATTTTAATAACCTTATCTGCCTTCAAGTTGCCTTTCACAAACTTCAAGGTATACCTCCGAAGATTTTCCTAACCTGCCGTTAAGTGAAGTCTATAAATACCTTGAGGATAGCTTCGATTGAAGTTCGAAACCACAAGCTCCTGTAAAATAGTCCGTTTGCTAACCAATGCTACACGCCCGGCCGGCCTCCTAAAATATGATCCCGCTTTTTAAGCTTTTTCCTCCCAAAGAATGACTTTGTTCATGGTTCCTCTTTTCAAGGTAAAAATGACCTCTTATGATATTACTTAAAATTGGAATTTGGACCCTAACCCATTCAACACGTATATCGTAAGCGCAAAAAGCCCAACAACTTTCCTCCACTCCTATTCTGACCCAGGTCACCGATAGGCTTTATGCCATCACCGTACATTGCGTTCGATGATTGAAAAATGAGGGCGATACCACAGTAAAAATGTCCTTACACAATAAACGGATGTTCTCGTGATAAAAATGGAACCCACAAGGGTTTGTCAGACACTCGCGGAGGAAGAGCTGTGAGAAAACTGTAATTGTCCTGGCCGGAATTCCAACCCGGTGCCTCTCGCATAGTTGTCTGACTTCTGACACACTTACCAAGCCACTGAATCCTGGAAAAACCTTCACTCAGTTTTTCTTTCTAATCACTACTATACAATTTATTGTTTCAGGAAGCTACCCAGAAAGGGTAAAAATCATTTTGCCCAATGAATTCGATGTGATTATGCGGTTCAAGTTTCCCAACAACAATGTAGTCGACATAGAACCGGATGAAGGAACAGCTTCCCGGAAATCCTTACCAGGAAATATCCTAATCAATTTATCCAGAGTCCTCAGGCATTTAGAACAAATAAAAAAACCTGGAATGCACCAGTTTTTACAAGGAAAGGTCGACCAACAAAACTATTTTCTGGTAGATAAATTTCAGCAATGGCTCGAAGGATGCTTTACAAAGCTTCTGCTCAAAATAAACGGAGTTTTGATGTATGAAGGTGAAAGAATAACCTTAAAGCACAGAAAACAAGGACCTGCACACACGATCGATGCAACATGCAACAGACGCTCGTTTTCGGTTGATTTTGTTCCCGGATTTCGATTTGAGGCTAGCAAAGCGATTTGCAATCGAAATGTTACTGCGGAGTATTGGGACGCTATACCAAAGCCATCGAAAGTTTGCCCATACAATAATCGATCGTTTAGAAGCGATTTTACAGAGTCCGAGAGGGAACTTATAAGTGGCAGCAACCAGTTGAAAAATATTTTTCGGCTAATGAAAAAATTTCGTGAAATGAATCCGAAACTGAACAGTAATCTAAAGCCTTATCATATAAAGGCTCTATTTCTGTGGCGTGCAGAAAAAAATCAATATAGACCTTGGAACACTTCCATTGTATGGACAGTTAACGAGGTAAGAAAAAAAAATCCATTGTCTATTTCTTTGTTTCTTGTAGCTTGGTTACTACAGAGTGAAGTGAAAAGGATTTTGCCACGAGAATACTTATGGCCTTTTTTCAGTGCGAGATCATCCGAGTTTCGGAGTTAGACTACGGCTTCTGCAAACAAATTTCGTGTCTCTGACTATTTGCAAAACAAAGGACGAATGCTTTGAAAAAGGCCACACATCAAGAATTTTGTATTTAAAATTTTCGGGAAAATTATAGCGATTTTTTAAATATCAAGTCGATTTTGAAATTCGCCTCGAAAGCTTCAAAAACAATTTTTTTTTAAATATTTTACAACCTGATCGGTAGTACCTACCGATTGTAATGAAATTTCGTTTAAGTTAAAGGATATTAAAAAAAAATTTAAATTTTTCAAAAACGTCGGTTCTAGCCTATACTTTTTGGAACTTCTTTTAAGAGCAATGTTTTAAACTCGTACTTGACAATCACATAAAAATATAACGGGTATTCGAATAGAGATTCTTTACGGTCGTGTTATGGATTTTAATCTTTATAAAAATGCAGAAAGAGGCCAAAAAAAGTAATGAAATCGTTAAGTAAGGCGAATGGAATTGTAACAACAATTTACCTAAGCGATCAGCTGGTGTAAAAGCTCCAAAACGAAATTGCATGGAAATGACGAATTCATGAATTTACTCACATTTGTAAACAAATGCCAGAGTATGGGTAAATTCATCAATTTCAGCTTGTGGGCAAAGCTTTTACATGTCCGAAGTTGAATATCTAGTTATTCAGTAATTTATGCACATTACATTCAATGGGAGCTACCACAACATTGCTTCGACAATCCGCCGTTACGTTTTTTGACGTAAGAAAGTTTTGAAAACGCAGAAAAATTCTTCAGGATGAATTTTTGCGTGCTTTTTGACGTTTCTGTGAACCTGGAATTGTTGGCTTTCGCGGTGTTTGTGTTTTTTTTTATTTGTTGGCATTTGATTTGGTTTTCAATCCTTTTTCGAATGGTATGTTTTCAACGCGGTTGCAAAGCAACGGGAAGGTAACGGGACAAAGCAAACGACAACGCAGATTTGTGACAAAGCCTTTAGGTAACGTTAGTTATCAGAAAGACACGGTCTAAAGTTCGAGTTCAGCGTGTGATTTTATTTTGTACCCATTGTTTTGCTTACAAGGTAAAAAAGAATTCTGAATTTTTGCTTGCGTAATTGGGAGCTTACCAAGTTTTCAATATTGTTTCAATCAAAATCCCTTTTGTGACAATTAAAAATTTAAACATTCTTTTTATATTTTTTCAAAGATGTTTGAAAAGCTTGAAACAGCCCTTGGAAATCAAATGATTGAATCCTTCTGGCATGCAGATGTTAACTTGCTTGAGGACATGACCGAAAGACAAATCAGTAGCATGTACTACGAGGTGAAGAAGGCAAGAAAAATCATTATGGGACCCAAGTGCAAAAAGGATATCCTTGATCTTTTTTGTATGTATTTTATACACAAACTTAAGTCTTGTCTTTGAAATTAATATACTTTTCATATTATTTTTTCTTTACAGTGACGCTTGACGAACAACGAAATATGATCGCAAAACGTGAACCTTCAGTCGATAACAGCGTCTTTGCATGTCGTGAGGAAACTTCGAGGGAGTCCGAAGAGCAGAATGGTGGAAGTATTGCCAGCTATCTTGCTGTTGGCGTTGGCGCCCTGGCGATAGGTTCCGCATTGTATAGTTGGTTTAGAAGTGGTAACGATAATGATGATGACAATAATGGAAACAACGGTGCTAATAATAATGCAACGAATAACAGGGTTAGAAGGCAATGAGTCATCTTCGATTGTAAGGTTTTGCCATGAACTTTTTTTTAGTATTTCTAATGATTTGCATTTCTGTTTTAGGATCAAATTCATGACTGACAATAGATACTTTGTAACATTTTTTAAGTGACCATAAAATTATACTAGAAAGTGACGACGGCTAAGGAATTACTTTAAAACTGTCATTATTTTTGAAGAAAAAAAAAACATCTATTATCCCAAAATGACTTACTTGGATTCGCTAGGACTTATGTTCACCAATACAGAAAATTGGGCATATCTCAACCACCATACAATATTCGAGCTTATGACGAGGCGAAAAATTATGAGAATCATGGTAAAAGATTTTATTCGGCAACACTAATTTACTACTTTACGAATCTGCGAAGTAGTTAAACTCTAATAATTATTTAAATTTCTGCAAAGATCTAATTTTTACGGTTCAAATTTGAAAAGATTCAATCCGGCGCTTAAGTGAGGATCGGAAACATCGCAAGTTTGTTAAGTTAAAATAAAATTGTTAGTTTAATATTGTCTTTTACAATAAAATTTATACTATGGCTTCCCTAGAAGTATTTTTATCTACATATGTGATGTGGCGACGAGACGTAGAAATGCATGCAGTTGTCCCTAATTGCAACCATCGATTCACTTTACGAACAAAACCAACAGTCATTCCAGTCAGCTGATAGCAAATTGATGTTCGAATTTCGATATCGAATTCCCGTTTCCATCGGATTCCCAATGGAAAATTACCAAAGGGTAAATGCAGAAAGTACTAGACAGGCTCGTACGAGCCTTTATTTATATTTGATACGTGCGTCGACTAGTGAAAATCCAGAATAAAGTAAATAGCGGTTAATTTGAATTAAAGTGTTATATTCTAAAAAGCGAAGTCGAATTAAGTGTGATTAGAATTTAAATAAGTTTTGTTTGATAAATTTATGTTTCTTTGTGTAATTATAAAAGTGAAATTGAGTTTAATTTGACGATATAGAATAATTCCCTCCATGGAATTCAGCGGAAAAGTACCAATGGAAAATTTACAAAGGCGAAATACAGAAAGTACTGGAAATTGTTTAATTTGTATAAATACACCATACACGGGTAACAGGCTCGTTATATTTTTGTGATAATTTAGTGATTGAACTAAAATAAAGTGTTGAATTAAGTGCGATCTAAACTAAAATAGGTTTTGCTTGATAGATAAAATGTTTCATTGTGTAATTATAAAAGCGAAACTGAGCCTTATTCAACGAACCCCAGGCGGCAAAAAACCTAGGCAGGTAATTTCTTTATTGAATCTCATCAGTTAGTTACTTTTACTTGCAATGAAGCTGCAATGAAGAACTTGGCCCGCCTCAGGCTTAACACAATGGTGTCACAATCTTTATGTGGAGCCTATTTGTAAAGGCGTATGGTAAAAAATTATCACAGCAACCTGGAGCAAAAAACCGAACTTTACCGAACTTGGTCACATATAAAAGTTACTAGCCAAGCCAGCTATGAAGTTAACACACTTTTCACACCTAATCAAATTTTATTCGACTCATCATTAAACAATGAAATATAAGTATACGACCAAACATCCGAATATCAAAACGAACATACCTTCACAATCGCTTAACAAATTGTGGTAAATGTTAAATAAAAAACATCTGATAAATTTCGCTTACAAAATAAAAACGAGAAATGCTTTCATCGTGTTTTAGAGTATCTTTTCGTTTATCATTTTTAACTATTTTTTAGAACTTGTTTATTTATTTTAAATTGTTTTATGAAAATTTATGTTCTTTTTAAGTAATTTTGTTTCTGAGTAATTTTTTTCTGAGTAATTTAGCAGCAAGATTTTTTTTTTTAATATTTGTAGGAACAAATCCCACTTGGGCTTGAATTCAAGAAAAAAATTTATTCCTGAATAGTTTTTTTCCAAGTTCAATAGTTTTGTAAAAATCTGCCCTTAAATATGGGCGTGGGCAAAAAATTTGTATGAACGAAGTCTAGAATGGAGTCTGGTTTGCCTACTTTTGAAAATTGTATTTTCCATTCTTTCCTTAATTAAACTTTATACTATGTTTCCACCGGCAATTAAAAGAGGATCAGCGAGAGACGATTAACAATAAGTCCCAAAGTGGTTCCACCGGACAAATATAGGGATTAATTTGACACGAACACTCTGTTTCTGTCATTTTGGCTCTAAAAAAAGAGCGGCGATTTCCCAGGAGGAGAAAAACAATTTTCGCTGTAAAAATCACAATAGAAAACGTACTTGTGACAGATCACTTATGAGAGTTTCAGTTTCCTTTTTTTAATTCTCAAACTGTTACAAAGGTGCAGAAGAAAGTTTTGTGAATAGGATTTATGAGAGGATTTATTTTTAATCGCTTGCCGAGAGCGAGAGGATTTAAATTTGTATGCTTAATCGCGTGAGCATTTAATAAAGATTTATTTTAATCGCGAATAAGTTTCAGGTAGAGACATGGTATAGGCCTCTCTAAATCCACATTTTTTCGGAAAAAAGCCTGTTTTTTTTACATAATTTTTTTGCATCTAAATGTGTGCATGCTCTTAATCTTTTTTTGAAATCAAAGTGAAATTGTTTGTACACAATAAATTGAGCTTGAAGTTTGTTTTTAAAAATACACCTTAAATTTACTCCTTAATTTGCTGCCACGCCCACTACGAAAGGTTCACCGATATAATATTTTTTTTTTTGTGACAAGGTCATTGACAGCCTTTCGACTACTTTATCGCCGTTATTGTTATCAGAGAGGTGTTATTTTTTGTGAGCTTTTCCGTCTTAGACTATGTTGGTTTCTACCGACAATAAAACGAGGATTAGCGGAAGGCGATTAAAAATAAGTGCCAAAGTGACTCCACCGGACTTAGGATTGTGGCCATGTCATCTCCTCGGAGCGAAAAAAGATTTCCGTTGTTAAAATACCAATAGAAATCGTATTTGTGACAGATCTTTCATACGTGTACAGTTTGAGTTTCGTTTTTCGATTCTTAAGACCATTGATCAGGTATAATGAGATAGTCATCTTCGCTGGGGTGCCTCTTTTTGCCCCCAAGCTCGATTTTCGTCTCTCTAGGGAAAATGCTGCCAGCTATCATGATTGTGTTAGTGGGTTGCAATGCTACTTTATGGGGTGCGAAAAAAAATTCACTAACACAGTCAACCAAGCTGGGAGCAAGATTTGTGCGTCCAAGGCCAAAATGAGTGCGCTTGGTGCAGCTCATTTTGGGTTTTGAGTGCGTTTCAGGCTACACATTTTAGATATCGACTGCGTTTCAGGTCATGTGGAGGATCGCATGAGGTTAATTCGTGGCAATTGTTCGGAGTTTTGATTCAGATTTCCTTGCAGACAAGTTGACTTTTCCGAGTCCCGTGCGAGAAAGTTTGACTTTTCATTTCAAATAAGAATTTATTTATTATTTTTTGAATGGAATGGTTAGCTTTCATGGAAAAGAAAGAAACGAATAAATTGATTGCGAAAAACGATGAAATCTTTCTCTGTGCAAGCAATATTAAATATTAGAATGATACACAAATCACGCTCGTTATGCATTTAAAACAGAAATGCTACGTTTATTATTTGCCTAAGATAAATTGGTAAATTGATAAATAGTTTGCACAAGGTAAATTGGACTTTATTAAACCTGCAACTAACTGTTAATGCAAACAGCATTTTTACATTCTTTCAAACGAAATGAAATACTTCGCCGGGTTTGTCCAATGAATGCCGGTGACAACTAAGGGCACAGCGTATAAAAAACTGCTGTCTGGAATGGGAACTGGTCTTTGGGTGAATATTACTCTTATTTAAAAGATCACCTTTTCTGGTGGTAAGATCTGTTTCACTCTGTATTGCTCTAAAATTCTAGTGACTTTGTCAGTGACGCCTTAAATATACTGGTAAAAAATGTAGTCTTTTAAATTCGTGTAAAAGATATATATAAATAAAGACCTAGGACCATCTGAGAGAAATACAGAAGAACGGATAGCTTGTCTGTTGATAAGCTTGAAAACACTTTGAACCAATGAGATAAAATTTAAGGCTTCGTAAATCCGTGTTGTCACAAGGAACAGCACGGGGGAAAAAAAAACAGATTTTCAGATGATGTCAAAGAAATCAAATATAATGGATTAGATGTCAAAATTTCAAACTATTGGAAGAGCATATAATATACAAAATCCCTTGCTTTAAAATTTTCTTTTGTAAAGTTTAAGAACTTTTTTAAATTTTTACCTTCCGAAGTTATTTGAATTTCCATAATGAAATAAAAATACATTTTCAAATAAATCATTTGACTTGATTTCAATCATGCCATCAATTTTATTTGCAATGATTCGCAAATAGCTAAATAAAATTTTTATTTGAATAACATTTTATTAACAAACAATTCCTGCTATTCAAATAAAAATTATTCACGTGTGATTGAATTTTTTTTTTAAAATCAAACTGAAATACATTTTTCTCAATTTTGTGTGCAATCGCGAAAAATTTCTTTTTTGGTGATGAGATCTGTAATTTGTTTCATGTGAATAAAAACGTTATCCGTGTCTAGACCCTACGTTTGTTCCTTTTATTTCTTGTCGACTTGAGACGTCAATTTATTCATTTGGATTACTATTTATAATTGGATAAATGAACTTTTCATGAAATCATTCGAAAACAAATAAAAAATTGAGGGAAAAAACTCCTTATTCTAAACATTGATCTGAAAGTTAACAAAATATTGTTTAAATGTGCCTGTTCATTTATAAAAAAAAAACTTTTTTCAAAATGTGTTTCGGACTACTGGAAAATTTATCAAATTCTTTTTGCAACTAATTTTTATAAGAAGTTTAGACCAGAAAGTCTCACGTAATTTTTTTATAAGAAAACGCATTAATTAATAAAATTTATGCACACAATCAAATAGCTTGATTGTTTATTTTAAAGAAAAAATAAGCAAAAAGGAAAAAAAAACCCTATAGCAAAGATTTCCACCTCCTATTTCCACCTCAATTGTGCTGAACTCTACCTATGGACTGAACTCAGCAAACCAGAATCAGATGTCTTTTGACATATGTGTAGTATAATCAAAACAAATTCGATTTTCAGTTGACCCGTTGTGCATGGCAAAAATTTATTCCTAATGGGCACTCGCTTGGGCGGCAGATTTTTCCTTTACTAAGAAGATAATAATTATTTGTAAAACAAAATAAACCAAAAAAGAATGGAGACTGATTACTTTGCTTATATTTTTTGAATTACTGAGACGGCAAATTATCTCAGCTTCCGCCATTTTTAAATGGATTCACTGAACACTTCCATTGCTCACTTCACATGCATTCACAGACAGGGTCAAGAGAGAGATCCCGTTACTTTTTTTTTGCGGGTGTTTCAGGCAAGGGGATTGCAAGTCGCCTATCTCATTATACCTGATCAATGCTTAAGACGCGGTGTCACAAGGAACAGGAACAGAAACCGAAACAGAATTTCATACATCAGCAACGCAAAAAGAATTCAGCGAATTTAGGTTTCAGTTGCTAATAACTTATGGGTTATATGGGATTCTGTTTCTGTTCCTGTTTTACGTTGCTTGTGACAAGGCGGCTTTAAGCCGTCATTCACCTTATTGTGAAAAGGGTGAATGATATCTATGAGAAGATTCATTTTTAATCTCTTGCTGAGAGCATTTAAATTTGTATGGTTGATCACGTGATTCGTAGAGGATTTAATGAACTTTTATATTAAATTCGATTACATGGGATTTTAATCAAAGACTGATCAAAATGGCTAGAGAGCAAATCTTCATACAGCATGCGGGTTATTTTAGAAGTAATTTTCTCTAGGTGTGACTGATAAGTAGTGTGCCACTTTTGATTTATGTCAAAATCAATGAGAAGCACTGACGTTCTTCCTTGTTATTCAAATATTTTGCACAGATACCTTAAACGAACTTAGAGCTAACAGCAGTTTAAAAACAATATTAGTATTGAGGGTCATTTTTGAAAACCCTTTTCTTTTTTAAGGATAGTTACTTGTTCATTGCTTTGGTGAAAGGTAGTTGTAAAGCTTGTTAGACGTCCGTCATCCTGAAAAAAAAGAAACAGTTCAAATTAAATGCTGTGTGCTTATAGTAGTTAATTGAAAACAAAGAAACCATGACTAGTTAGTAAGTACATATATAACTAGTTTTAGTAAGCATAAAAATCTAGACTCGTCCTTACACAAAAGTTATCGGACATCTTGAATTGGTATTATCGGCGTAAATACTTATTATTATTATCATTTTACTACATCTACATAAATGTTAAGATAAATAACTTAGAGACTACAGCAAGAGCTACATTATAATCCAGCCTTTAGCTGGATTATAAAAAGAATGTTAGTGTTGTTTTTCGGTATAGCAATACTAAAGCTCCTCGGGTAGTAAGGGATGAATAAACTGTTAAAAGTTCCTCTATTTTTTATACATATCTACATATACTACTACATCTACAAATATATATCTGTCATTTTTTAATTAATCAAAAAAATATTTTCAGCTCATCGGTGATCTGATTCGGTGTCACTTTTAAACAGAATGGACCTCATCCCGTGGGGAAAGTTCAAGGGCCTTACAGTTAAGGACGCCGTCGAAAGGGATGAAATGTTCTGCAAGAGATACTACTACGATCAGTACAAAAAGTTTATGGATGCAGAAGGAATTAAAAATTGCCCTGTCAAATTGATTCGAATGGGAAATTGCAGCGATATGGTTCGTGAATTTGACAGAACAAACTTTACGAGCATATACAGTCTGTTTCACGAAAATTATGATCCTGTAGTAAGGCAAGTGTACAAAGAGCATTCGATCCCGGAAATGGTCAAGAAACTACGTTTGGGAACTGATCAGCATGCATTTTTTGACTATTTGTTCCGAAAATATTTAAAAAATATTAAGAACGAATCATTGAAGGACGTGCGAGCCGAGTCATGCAAAAAAGCAATCGAAGATGAAGAATTTTCTCGTTTTATAGGTGAACATGGCTCAAGGGCAATAAGAAAAAGACTACCCTTTTACGAAGACTTTAAAAAGATACATCAAAAGGAAGAGTTTCCAGACATCTTAGAATGTATATGGCAAACAGCAGTTTTGGAACGAATTTATTTTTCTAGACGTTCAATAGAGCCAAGAGAATTCAAAGACATCGATTTTGTTGAGAATCTAGTGAACAAGGACTGCGTTAAGGACTTTCTAAGCTACCTCGATGAGGAATTTCATGGCGAGTATATATTTAACCCGTTCATGGATTGCAAATATTTCTACGCTGATGCCGATCTTATAGACACAAAAAATAACATTTTGTATGTTCTCAGAACAACATACAGAGAGCCTGATGTTGACATGTTTGTTCAACTAATTCTCTATGGCTTAGGCTATTATTTACAAACGAAAGTGTCGATCAGAAAATTCATAATAATGAAGCCAATCGCCGGAAAAGAGTATTGTGTAACCATAGAAGAGCTGAACTATGACGAGTTAGAAAAGGTTATTGCATCGTTTGTGGTATTGCCTAAGGCAATTAACCGGCCGAATCCATTTCAAATAATACAGATTTTTTGATATATTTGTAACCGACTTTTATTTCTTAACATAATAAAATGTTTCATTTTTTTTTATTACAATAATGCAGTTTTGAATTTTTAACCCTCTACGACATACGAAGCCAAATATATTTGTGTATTTATGCTCCATTTTCTCCTTACTTTTCAAAAAAAAAAAATTATCACGACAAGAAAGGATTTGTGTATTTTTGAGAGTACAAACAGGTTATTTTCGCAAACCATGGACTCTAACAAAAAAAAAAAAAAATACAATAAAATGTATTTGTCAAATCGCATTTGTCAAACTTTAAAACTTTAAACTAGTAAAAATATCCTTGATGATATATCGCAGAGCCAGGGGTGGGAAATTGAACCCCTTTGTCCCCCTCTCCAGGCGCCTATGCGAAAAAGCAGTTAAACTTACTGAATCGAAAGAGTTGCTGAGAGATCGCTGAATTTTTTGACACCGGAGACACCATTGGAGTTTTTAAAGTTTGTTTCTAGTGACGATTTGATGACTTTCGTAATAGATGAGATGAATAAAACGGCCCTCAATGATGGTCTACGCTTAATCCGTCCACAGACACGCCTACTACAGGCCTGTATGTGCGACCATCTCAAATTTAAAAAAATAATTTTTCTAAATTTTAGCTATGTTTGTTAGAATGGTGCTAGCGCATTCAATTTTGGTATGTAACATTGCCTTGTAATTGTCTTTGAAGTATCCAAAAAAGGCGGGCCTTTTCATTCATGTATAAAGAATTCTACAGTTATATTTTTGTATCCCGCCCACTTTTTGGAGGCGTGGCAATTTTTTTTGGTATGGTCGGGTATTTTGCAATCCGTCGTAGATGGACTGAAGCTTTTGCATACGCACTGTTGCACTTTCCCACTTGTTTTAATTACCCTCGTCAATCATTAACGGAACGGAACCGCTGTATCTACGAAAACCGATAATTTCATGCAACAGGTGTAAAACCTGTTCCACCTGATCAAAAGGTTCAATGAAAACAATGACTACTAACTATTATTGTAACAGAAAAGCATGAAAAACTCTAATGCTTACAACACAAAGGAGTTGTGGTCCGGACTCTCAGTTTGGCCTTTATTTTTTTTTTACCGTTTTCGAGTGGCGAAATGAGAAGCTTTCCGTGACAAAATTTACCCTTGGAACTTTGTCAGACCTTTGAGAAGCAAAAGAACCGGAGAAAAAACTTTAATGTCTTGGCCGGGGCTCGACTGCCCGATGCACGCCTTGCACCGCAGATTCACACAGAAAATACAGTTCCTTGGGGGGCACAAAACTAAATTTGGAGAAAGTAATGGAATGTTTACTTCTAAGGACCGGTTTCAGTGCAAGATCATCCGAGTTAAACCGAGATTAACCCCAGAAATGTTTTTCAATGAAGTCAGATCTGGGGTTAATCTCAGCTTAACTCGCCAAATTTGGTGAATTAATCTCGGATCAACTCTGGAGAACTATTTTTTAAGTAGTATAGCTCAAGTATGAACTATTTTTTTTTTGTTTTTTCTATGTGGAATGGTGGGCGATTTGCGTGTTTCTGTGAATAATTACATCTAAGAATAACTCGAACTTCTTTTTCTGTGTTTTTCTATGTTAAGTGAGAGTTGGGAGAGTCAATAATTTCGAGAGTCGAGGATTTGGAAAACTTTGTTATCGGAGTTTTTCAGTGCAGCCCCGCTCTGAAAAGCTGCTCGCTGGATTAACTCTAGATTCGTTTTGCTACGGCATTAACAGATCTTGGTTTAAGCTGGGCTTAACTCAGCGCTGAAAAACTGGTCCTAAGGGAAAGTTCCTCGCCTAGAAGTATGTACACAGTTAAGCCACCAAAAAAAATAAGAATCCAATTCCAATAGAATTTCCTGTTTAAATAAGGATTTCAAGTTATTTACCGTGCACCGGAGCAATGTATGCGTAACCGACACCAAAAATGACTTTCTTTCAAATTAGTTAAACAATTAAACTTTTTTTTTTGTTTTTTGATGTAGGATGTCTTTAAACAAGTGAAAGAATAAATTTCAAGTGTGTTTAATTTTTTTCCTCTTAGAATAATTCATGCGGTAGAGGGTTACTTAGCATCGCGGATTGTAGAAAGAATAAATTTTGCTTACTTATCATACCCACATTACAAGGAACAGTCACAAATTTTGCTCAATCTCGTTTGATAGAACGAAATCAAAACGGTGAAGTTTTCAGTCTTAATGAAATGTCATTATTTTTGTCAGTGCACCTTATTTTTTCACTTTTAATTTTGAAGAAACAAAAAAAAATGTGGGACGGTTTTTTAAATCACTTTTGTGGTACGACATTGTTCATAGACCTTTTAATTTTTTTTAAAGGTTCCTGAACGCACTCACACTGGTACGACAAAATAAACGTCAATCATGACATTAGACCAGACTCTTTTAACGCATTTGACAGATTGAAAAAAAGAAAAGCAAACTTGATCAATTTTTTATGGAAAATTCTCTAATTTGGTTCATTTATTAAGGGTATGTTTCTGTACTCAATCCGAATTTTCGGAATATTCTGAATACTCACTTCGGGTTTATTTATTCACCGTCGCTTCGGAGTATTCCAGATAAACTATTTTTGTGCTTAATTAAGAGATGGAACGAACAAAATATTCTCATGTTTGACGAGCGCAAATGTTGCTGTCGTATGAATCTATTTGAAGAATCTTCTATTAATTCTTTTTTGTTTCTTTATCTATTCCATTCTACTCTGTCTTTTCAAAAGTAAAAAATTAAAAAAAGAAACCATTATCTGCTACGTAGGTAGGTACTTGAAGGTTATCAAAGTTTTAGAATTTCTTAATGATGATTGCAGGCATAAATTAAGTACAGAACAGTTGAATTTATGTTAAGTATCTCCCTATAACTCTATTGTATTAAACTGTGCAACTGTTGTGATAGTGTTAGTCTTTATTTATGTATTTTCTGTTCATCCCTATGCCGGCCGGATCGGCAACTTATACTGTAATCAGTGGATATGATGCTCAAAAATCTGTTAAAAGCAATTCCACTCAAGTGGATCTTGCCTGACGTTACGCGCGCCGCTCAGATTAGATTAGGAATTCTATTAGTATAGTGTAGATTTAGATAAAACTTATAAGTAGCCCAAATAGTGTAGGTATAAGTAGTTTAACATGCAAACCAAGTGCTTAAGCTTAAATGTCATCACCTGCTTTTTTTTCGTTATAGACAGCAGTCCATCTTACTAAGGAAAAAAGGATCTACTCATTTTGTTTCACTCTGTTGCCCAAACGGTAAGTCGTAACTCGTAAGAATTCGTTTCGTTCGTTTTTTTGTTTTTGTTGGAGGTTGCTACTATCCGATGGAGCACTCAGACACAACTACTGGTCCATTGTACTACCATGCAGACACCATGCAAACATTAATGTATTTAGTTTACCCGTCTTTCGAAGAAAGATGAGAAGGAGCTTCAGTGATGAAGAGCTTAAGTGTTCGGCACTCACCACGTCAGCCCTAAAGATCCGCCACCTGATGCGAGCAAAGGCAGGACAACTACAGAGAAAGTGTTCCGCTGTATCGTCGTCCTCTCCACAGGCAAGACAGGTGGTGGTTTCGCTTAAGCCTAACACATTCAAGTGTCTAGCAAAAGCTTGGTGGCCGGTAAGGACGCCTACAAGAAGTCTGCAATCGATTCTCCTAAGAGATAGAAGAAAAGACGCTGACCCCTCGCAGATGTCCGGGCGTAGTCGTCTACACCCATTGCAGTCATGCCAACGAGCCCTGTGCTCACGAGAAACCCAAGTATCAATGGCAGACGTGACAACAGATACAGGCAGGCCTAAAGCAGGTTCGGGTCCTGAGAAAACCTCTTCTGAGCCAAGTCTGGCAAGCTCATCAAAGATCTCATTTCCCTGGATACCAGTGTGACCTGGAACCCAAACAAGATTCACTGCATTTAGCCTTCCGACTACTGAGCAACGCATTTAGAGCGGCTTGGCTGTCACTGCAAACGCATATGCTTCTTGCCCTCCACCTGTTAGTCACAATATAGCGCATAGCCATTAGGATAGCGAAAATCTCCGCTTGGAAGAGAGGGAGAGGTTCATCAAAGCATCTAGAGCAGAGCCCAGCGTGCTAGGGAAGGCCCTGTGCAGCCAAGACAAGCCGTTCTTTGGAGTTTGGCAAAAGAGGCAGTAACACGTTTCCGCGAAAGCCTGTTCCACCAAACAACCGATGCGTATGAGAGGAGTGGTCTAACCATGGCAGTATAGATCCAGAGGACCCTTTTCGGAGATAAGCCCCATGTCTTGCCAAAAGCGCCTCTGCACTGCCAGAAGGTGGACAATGCTTTTTCGGTTTTGGATTCAACATGCTTGGGCCATAGAAGTTTTCTATCAAGGATAACTCCCAGATATTTGACTTCATCGGATATCAGGATAGTGACACCTTTAAGCACTAGTTGAGTCAGACCAGTGACCTTCCTCCTTCTCGTAAAGAGAACAACCGTAGTTTTAAGAGGTTTCCTAGTGCTCCTAGGATTCCTAGTGATTAACCCCATTCCTAGTGCACCAATCATCGATCAAGCCCAGGGATCTCTGCGCCTGAGAGCACAAAGTCCCTAGGTTTGAGCCGACAGAAAGAACGGCGACATCATCCGCGTAGGCCTGTGTGTAGGTTCCAGGAAGGTTGAGAGCCGATAGTAGAGAGTCTACAACCATGCACCATAAAAGGGGAGACAGAACACCACCTTGCCGGCAGCCCTTGTTTACCCCAGTTATGACGCACTTGCCACAATCTGCTTCGGTTATCAGCGTCCTGTTCATTAGCATTGCCCTAATTAATTGAACTAATGTTTCATCTACACCATGTTGTCTGGCTGAGTTGCACATGCTATCAAACGTCGCGTTATCAAAAGCACCCTCAATATCGACGAAAACGCCCAGCACGTACTTCTTCTGGTCAAGAGCACATTCAATCCTACCAACAAGGTTTTGAAGCGCAGTTTCGCAGGATTTTCCGCGCTGATAAGCGTGTTGCATCTCAGAAAGAGGGTGCAAACGAAGAGCAACTTCGCGCACGCGCATCTCAACCAGTCTGTCTAAGCTTTTCAGCAGGAAGGAAGACAGACTTATGGGTCTGAAGCTTTTGGCTAGGCTATAGTCTGACTTACCAGGTTTTGGTATGAAAACGACTTTAACCATACGCCAAAGGGTGGGTATGTAAGCCAAGGCAAGGCTCGCAGTGAAAATTCTTTTCAACGTGGGCAACAGCTGACCTGAACCTTGCTTCAGCATAACCGGGTAGATTCCATCTGGACCAGGTGACTTAAAGCTCTCAAAAGATAAATAAAAATAAATAAATAGAGTGGCGCAACAGCTCGAGGTGAACCAGGGCCAACTTCTCAACAATGTATGCTGGTGTGTTAATTTCTTTACATACAAAGGGACCTACAATTTTTTGCCGAATCTGAACGGCACTTTGAGAAGTTTTTCAAGACAAATGATACTCTCGGAGGGCTTGTCAGATCCTCGCGGAGGTGGGGGCCGTGAAAAAGAACAAGTCTTTTTTTTCAGGTGATGGTGGCAGGATTCGAACCCAGACCTCCGGCGTAGTAGGCACACACACTAACCACTACGCCACGGCACCCCACCAAAGATGCAATGGCATATTTGATAGCGTCATCAGTCACCACTCTAGATGCAATGTACCAGTTAAGCCGCGTTGTGTTCGCTGATTCTGCAGTGGCCACCGTTGCCGGTACCACTGAAGAGCATGTGGTGACCTGATTTCCCGGGAAGTGAGTCTCAAGGAGAAGACTGTAGGTCTCCGCCTTGGTCTCAGTGTAGGTGCCATCAGGTTTTAGTATTGAAGCGAGTCTGCTTGGTCTGTTCCTCTGAAGAACTTTCACAAGCCTACTAGTTTCACTTAGAGATTCGATCTCGTCACAAAATTTTTTATAAGAGTCATTTTTCGACTTGCGAATAAGTCTCTAAAAATCCTTTTGCCTTGATCGATATAGATTCCAGTCTTCTACTAAATTGGTTTTTAAGGACCGATTCAGGAGCTTCCTGGTCTCTTTGCGAATACGCTGCAGTTCGGCATTTCACCAAGGTACCGATTTTCTACGAAGGTTTTTCGTAACTGGGCACGCGAGTTCAAAACAACGGGTAAGGATGCTGTTCAGATTTTGAGCAGACATCTCTACCCCTTGTCGTGAACTCAGTTTGAGTGGACTCTCTAAACTGTGACCAATTCGTTTTTCTCGGATTTCTCCTCTCTTGCAAGGGTAGAACTTCGCAATTGATTTGAAATTCGATGTATCTGTGATCTGACAGGGTGCTATCTGGCGATACCCTCCATTTTGCGATAGTCCTTGAAAACTTGTTGGACAGGGTAAGGTCAATTACCTGCTGTCTCCTGGCGGTAACAAAAGTGGGTCTGTGACCCAAATTATTGATGGTAATGTCAGACGATAAGATGAATTCCAAAAGACGATCTCCTCTTGCGTTACATTTGCTGCTGCCCCATACAGTATTCTGAGCATTAGCATCGCAGCACAAGACGAGACCCAATCTTTTGGATTCACAATAATCTACAAGCTCAACAACTGCCTTTGGTGGAGGAGGAGTCAAAGAGTCATAGGGGAAGTAGGCCGAGGCAACGACAAAGGTTTCCCATTTGAAGTTTGCATGGCAGGGAATAGAGGCAGCAAGCAGATCTTGGGCACAAAACCTTTCGATCGTGACCGCCTCTAAGGATTTGGATGCGATAAGACAAGTTATAGGTCTTTCGGACTTCTTATCGTTAAGAATGTCGTGTGAAGCACTCAACCCACCAAGACCACAGATGTTACCTTTCCACACCCATGGTTCCTGGATGGATGTTATGCATGTTTTTGTACTACATGCCGCAAGCCTGCTACTCAGAAGAGCAGTAGAGGCAGTGCAGTAGGTTAATCTGAGTAAACATTATGGATGTAGACTCAGGGTAACGTACACTAATAGCGCTGTTTGGCATTGAAACGGAAGTGAATCCTACCAAAATGCAGATAGGGACGCATGTTGTACCTAGATTCAATGACCTCGGCAGAAGCCATGTCCATGCCCACGACCAAACAACTACCATCTTCATTAAGACAATTTTTTTTTGGTCTCTGCGAACGGACAATCCAGGCTTTTGTGTCGAGGCCAGGATTCTGGGCTCGCAAACGCTTCAGCACATCCGCCGTTTTCCCCAGTTTCCCAGGGATCCAGCAGACGGCTCGCGTTAGCTTGGGTGGCTTGTAGACCTCAAAAGTTGAGGTCCCAAGGGGAGGGATTTTCGGCACCATACTGCATAGCCATTCAGAGGTTTGCTGCGATGAGGTCTTCACCCAAAAGGTTCCGTCCTTCAAACCACAGCTCTCCATCTGAATGCAAGCATTGGTTGCCTCAGCAAGTTCTAACAGTCGAGTTTTGCAGTGTTCGCACTCCGCAGCACTCAAACTGTTGTCATTACCTGCTTTCCCAATTCGAGCTGCTAAGGAGGAGACAGCAGCATTCCGATAAGAACGCCTCTGATCTCCCACCTTAGCTGTCGTGCGTTCAAAAGGTTTTCCAGGTTCAGTGGCACACTGACCTTCAGGACCGCCCGCGTCGACACAGTTCTGTCCACTAGTGCTGCAGCCTGTTAAGGTCACATCACCAGCATCCATCACCAGTGCACGGGCAGCACTGACGGTTTGTGCGCTTCCTGGATTCATGCCCGTGGGAGTGCTCGCGACGTCCGGTTTCGATCCGCCAGCACTGCACCCTTCAATGGGAGAGGCACCAGCTTCACTCGGAGACCGGGCGCAAGCAGACACAAGGGCCTGGGGGATTGCGTTACTCGTAATGAGCTTGGGTTTTTTCTTGCTTTTCGGTTCAGCAGAAGAGGAGGCGATGTCCAATGTAGAGGACTGATTTCCTTCAGTTGGTGAGACTTCCAGTGACCTGTCCCGCTTCATGGAAATCGCCGAAGAGCCGACCGGACTAGCAGCGCCTTCAGCCCGTAAAGCTTCTTTGCGCGACTTATCGATCTGCCGCTTCCTTTTCCTCTTCCGCCGACCCTTAGTTTGGCGCACCTCAGAGCCCGCCTCTTCCGGGGCCCGTTCAACCACAAGGGTATTCCGAGTCGTCGCGTCAGTAGCAGTGCACTGGGTAGCAGCCTCACTCATGCTCAGATTTCCGAGCGAGTCGGATACCGAGCTACAAGAGTCGGAGGGTATATCAAAAATGAATGTTGATGCCTCCAGAATCCGTGCCCCGACCGCAGTCGAAAAGACTGCGGGTGGATTTTGGCTATCGCCGGTACCAGCTGGAGTAGAAACATCCTTTAGGGTTGTCCATTCATTATGATTTGTGCGTTTTTACTACTTCTCCTGTAGGTTAGAGTACACTAACAGTTGGATGGAGGGGGAAGGAAGAAAGGGATGAGAGGGATGCGTGGAAAGGGTTGATTCCGGGGTTTGGATTTGTCCCCGAAAAGATTAGGAATTCTATTAGTATAGTGTAGATTTAGATAAAACTTATAAGTAGCCTAAATAGTGTAGGTATAAGTAGTTTAACATGCAAACCAAGTGCTTAAGCTTACATGTCATCACCTGCTTTTTTTCGTTATAGACAGCAGCCCATCTTACTAAGGAAAAAAGGATCTACTCATTTTGTTTCACTCTGTTGCCCAAACGGTAAGTCGTAACTCGTAAGAACTCAGTGGGAGAAATAAGAACGCTGGGGTAGCAGGTAGGTAATTTACCTACAAAGGATATTTCTTTCTACTACGATGGAATATTATTCCGAAAATTGTAAATAAGCCACATATACTAAGGAATGAGATCAAAGCGAGGGTTAAAATTTTATATTAGGTACTTTCTGGGGTTTGAAATATTGAACTTAAAGGTAGGTCTCTATGCACATTAAGAATGTAGTCTCTTATAGTACTAAGTGAACAACATAGTAATTGGTAACCAATAAAAAAAATAATAATTCACAATAAAAAATAATTAAATATTAAAAACTAAAATTTAAAAATATAATGTTAATTTATAATTACGGAGTGGACCTGGGCCTCAGCCAACAAGTTTCGCCAGCCAGCTCTGTCTCTAGCTAGCCGTCTCCAGTTTCGCACGCGAAGCTGGGTGAGGTCGCCTTCCACTTGCGTGCGCCGCCTGAGTCTCGGTGCTCCTCTACCGCGCCGTCCCTGCGGTGTGGATTCGAAGATTTTCCGGGCCGGGGCGTTGGTGTCCATCCGCTCTAGGTGACCCAGCCATCGTAGACGTTGTGTTTTGACTCTTTTGGCTAGGTCGGTATCTGCACAGTGATACCCGTACAGTTTGATGTTATATCTCCTCCTCCACTCTCCGTCTATGCAGACGGGACCGTATATCGTTCGAAGAATTTTCCTCTCGAAGCAGGCTAAAGTGTTTTCATCCGCCTTTGACAGGGTCCATGCTAAGCACCGTAAAGCAGGACAGGGATGATGAGGGTCTTATACATGGACACTTTAGTTGTTCGAGATAGGGCTTTGCTACTCAATTGCCTTCTTATCCCAAAGAAACAGCAATTGGCAAGAGTTATCATTCGTTATCATTCGTTATCATTCATAATAGCATATCATTCTACCGATTATGTCAATGTCGTCTGCGAGTAGTTGAACGGACTTTTGAAAGATTGTACCTCTAAAGAAGTCAGATGACAGCGCGTCACTTTGTCTAAATCCTTTTTTTACATCAAAGGGATCGGTGAGGTCTTTACCGACCTTGATGGAACAGCGTACATTTTTCATCGTCATCCTGCACAGACTGACGAGTTTGGCAGGGATGCCAAAACTAGACATTGCGCTATATAGCTCGTCTCTATAGATGCTGTCATACGCGGTCTTGAAATCGATGAAGAGGTGGTGTGTATCGATTTGGAATTCCTGGGTTTTCTCCAAGATCTGCCGCAGTGTGAATATTTGATCGATGGTGGACTTTCCTGGCCTAAAGCCACACTGATATGTGCCTATCAGATTGTTGACAAACGGCTTCAGGCATTCACACAGTACAGCAGAAAAGATCTTGTATGCGATGTTAAGAAGACTGATGCCTCTGTAGTTGGCACAACTCGGAGGGTCTCCTTTCTACAGGATCGGGCAAACAATGCTGAGGTTCCATTCGTCGGGCATGCTTTCTTCCGACCATATCTTGCAGATGAGCTGGTGCATGCTCCTAACCAGCTCATCGCCAGCGGATTTAAAAAGCTCGGCAGCTAGGCCGTCTGCTCCGGCTGCTTTGTTGGACTTGAGCTTAGACACAGCTACTTTAAACTCCTCCAGGTCGGGTTGGCGGTAACGTTCGTATACTCCGTAGGTAACGTCTTCGCCTGGGTTGAATGATTCGTTCTGTCTGACAGCGGTATAGGGTTCGTCCTCGCCGTTATACAGTCTTCAGAAGTGTTCTTTCCAAATCCTCAGCACCGACTGCGATTCACCAACGATGTTCCCTTGATGGTCCTTACAGGCTTCAGTTCGAAGTTTATACCCTTGGCAGGATCTTTTGATCCTTTGGTTAACGTTCTAACCACATTCCTGTTGAAACATCTCTCTATCTCTTCAACCGCGCGATTTCGTGCCCTCTCTTTTTCCTTCGGAGAAGGCGGTGTTCCTCTCTCCTCCTCTGCTCGTAAAGCTCGCGAGCAGCTCTAGTCCTTCTGTGCAGAGCCGCTTGCTATGCTTCCTGCATGTGCTTGCCGGCATTCATCGTCAAACCGGGGGTGGCATCTTCATTCAGAGGCGGCATCTCTGATGGCATTTTGGCAATGTTGCAACTGGTTATCAATACCTGATAATTCGGTTGGAGAAGGACCTGGTGATCTCTTGCGATTGTAGTCGGCCAACGTGAAACTTCCTCACAGTATTTCCATTACTTGGCGCTATCCGCAGCCGTACCTTGGCTACAACAAGGTAGTGATCCGAGTCAATGTTGGCCCCTCGGAAAGTTCGGACATCCATGATACTGGAGGAGTGCCTTGCGTCGATCGCAATGTGGTCAATCTGATTGACGGTTGATTGATCGGGAGATCTCCATGTCCCTTTGTGGACATTGAGATGCGGGAACTTTGTACAAGCTACCACAACGTGTCGCCCGCAGCAAAGTCGATCAGCCTGAATCCGTTATCGGAGGTCGTGTCGTGCAGGCTATGTTTTCCGACTGTATGGGAGGGCATCTTTGCCGACCAAAGATGCCCTCCCTTCCTAGCTTGGCATTAAAATCACCTAGGACAACCTTAATGTCGTAGCTAGGGCACTGCTCATAAGTTTTGGTGTCGTCATATTTCTCCTCTGTGGGGGCATGCGCGCATATGAGGCTAATGCTGGCGAATTTAGCCTTGATGCGGATCGTCGCGAGGCGCTCGCTCACAGGGTTGAAGCTCAAGACATTTTGCCTAAGTCTGCCTCCAACAACGAAACCATATCCAAATAGGCGCTGGCTTTGATGCCGATAGTAGAAGTCGCAGTTTTTCATCATTCTTTTGCCCGGCCCGTCCGACCGCATTTCTTGGATGGCAGTAATGTCTGCCTTGCAGTCGTTAAGGGCCACCGCTAGTTGCTAGCATTCCACGTGCAGATCCGGAGCTCGTTGTCCTTTTGTCGTTTGCATTGGTCGTCAACGGTAAATCCGTCCGAATCCGAGGCTTGTTTCTGGTCCGTAACTGGTGTTTCTTTACATGGCCGGGAAGTCACCCCGACGGCACGACCCCCAACCTGGAGGACCAGATCCTTTGTTTAGCTCTAAGGACGGAGAGCCGGATAACCTGCTCCTTATAGGCCTGAGCTCCGAATACGTCATAGTAGCCCATATAAGGTGTTCACTAAGTAGTTCGGCCTGACTGGAACTGTGGACGCCACCGTTGATTCCATCTGGGGAATTCCTCCGCTGCCGTCCGGTGCCTTAGTGGGAACACTCCTCCCCCCTCTATCGTCTGCTACCCCCAACAACCTTTCAAAGGGGTTGGAACCCCATCTTTAGTTGAGGTACGAGGCACCCGGTGTTCACCACGGTGAGAGTAGGAGTTGATAGACAGAGGTTATTTTAGAAAACCTGTGGATGCTTGTATCCTCTTGGATGCACATGCGACATGCCTATCCTTTTGACCATATTAACATAAGGTTAATATTTACTAATAATAAAAATAAAAGAAGATAGGAAAGTAAGACATAGGCAAGAAATATAGAAAAACAGTTGAAAGAAGTAAGGTAAAGATTATTGCTGTTGGAGAGAAAAGTGATTATGTAACGAGGCTTTAAAGTTTGTAGCACTATTTATCCCCTTAATATGTAAGGGTAGTGAGTTCCACAACCTAACGGCATGAATAAAAACAACCTCGAAGAATTGCGATAATTAAACCTTGGCAAGTTAATGTTAAATGTTCGACGAGAATGAGAAAACTCGAGCTTCGAATATAGATAATTTGGTTTTCTGGTCGTTATAAGCTTGGGCATAAATATACAATTTCTTATTTGCATATATTGCTATAATGTACAACCCAGAAGATCATTCGCATATCTCGATATATGTTCGTATCTGCCTAACCCATGTATGTACCGCACTGAATCGTCGAAAGCTACTTGTAGCTTGTTTCTAGAAAGAGAATCAAAACAACTGAATAATAAGCATTTGAACAAGTCGCTTACGAGCTCCAAGAGGAGTAAAATTCGCAGTCAACCAAAGCCTTCGCATGCAGCCATAGATACGTCCTATGACGTAATTCGCGGTTTAATACGATGCCGAGGGTGGTTACAGACTCAACTATGGCCAATTTCGAGTCTGACACATACAAATCAGGTATAAGGCATGAATCGAAATACCTTTTTGAAATAGGCAATACCTGGTATTCGGATGGATTTAGATGCAGCCCATTTCTGTTAGGCCACTCATTTATAGCTGATAAATCTTCATTTAAGCGAACTGTCAATACATTTAGTAGATTCATAGGCAAGGTAATGTACAACTGGACATCATCAGCATACAAATGAACAGAAACGTGAGTGGAAACCAGAGGAAGATCATTTATAAACATTGAAAACAAAATTGGACCCAGTATTGACCCTTGAGGAGCACCTTGCAACAAAGGCAAACATGATGATGCTTTATTCCTAACAATGACTTTTTGAAAACGGTCCGTCAAATAACTTTTCAATAGATTCACAGCTCTTACGCTAAAACCAAAAAGATTCTCAAGCCTCCACAGAAGTATTTTGTGATTTACTTTATCACAACTATTTACTTATCAAGTATTTTGTGATTTACTTTATTATATTTACTTTATATTAATACTGTGCTTCACCGCACATAAGACAGAGATTACGGAAAGATGTTTTAAGTTAATCCCAAAGTGTTTTCACCAGAAACGATGAGATAAACCTGGCGTATGCTTTCATTATTGACATTTCTCAATGACGTTCTGTTGAGTGATATGGCAATGTCTGGTCGTCACGTCCTCTGCACATCTCCTCGAAAACGTCAGTTTCCTTGGCTCCCGAGCAACTCAGATTTCAAAATACTTACATTCATATATCATTGCCACCGATTTTTTCGTCTACAAATAGAAAAAATCAAAAAAAAAAAGAAAAGCAAATTGTAAAATATGTTGATATGATTTCGGTTCACATATTTGATAGAAGAAGACCAACTTGATCAACCAGTACCAATATTAACATCCATCATTTTGGTGCAGTGGGCACTCCTCGCATCTAACCGTTATGTTAGGTCCAACCAAATCCACATCAATAGCAACATCAACCGTTCTGCGCATCTCTTTACACAACACAGCAAACATAGCTGAGTTGACGATACCAAGCTGTAAAATTAAGGCTTGTTTGATTTGTTTCGTCAGATAACAAACAGAACACATAGAATCCTTTACGGTTTGAATCGACAATCCATGAGTGGTAGAGATTAATTTTGATTGACGTGATTAATTTTTCATCTCTTCGAGAAGAGATTGAAATTCGAATGGTAAATCTGGTGCTTTAATAGAGGGATTTAAGGAAGATTTGTCTTAATCGCAGATTAGTGTCCGGTGGAAACACCCTACAAAAGAGGGGATATTTAAAGAACATTTTGGCTTAATCGCGGATTAGTATCCGGTGAATGCAACTAATGGCAGTTCCCCAAATCAAGAGCTAAAATTAGACTTATTTATTGGCTTAGATTTAGACTTTAGGAAATTTTACCATTTTTAACACATAAATATGTCTGTAATATCAAACTGCTTTGTCGTTTTAAATTAAGTTTTTATATATTTTAATTTTTACAGCTCATAGTAACACAGAAATTCATTGACCTCACTATTCCATTAAACAAAATGGACCTCATCCCGTGGGGAAAGTTTAAGGGCCTCACAGTTAAGGATGCCGTCGAGAAGGATGCAGAGTTCTGCAAGAAATACTACTACGATCAGTACAAAAAGTTTATGAATGCAGAAGGAATTAAGAATTGCCCTGTTAAATTGATTCAAATGGGAAATTGCAGCGATATGGTTCGTGCATTTGACAGAACAAACTTTACGAGCATTTACAGTCTGTTTCACGGAAATTATGATCCTGTAGTAAGGCAAGTGTACAAGGAGCATTCGATCCCGGAGATGGTAAAGAAACTACGTTTGGGAACTGATCAGCGTGCATTTTTTGACTATTTGTTTCGAAAATATTTAAAAAATATTAAAAACGAATCATTGGATGACGTGCGAGCCGAGTCATGCAAAAAAGGAATCGAAGATGAAGAACTTTCTCATTTTATAGGTGAACATGTCTCAAGGGCAATAAGAAAAAGACTACCCTTTTACGAAGACTTTAAAAAGATACATCAAAAGGAAGAGTTTCCAGGCATCTTAGAATGTATATGGCAAACAGCAGTTTTGGAACGAATTTTTTTTTCTAGACGTTCAATAGACCCAAGAGATTTCATAGACATCGATTTTGTTGAGAATCTAGTGAACAAGGACTGCGTTAAGGACTTTCTAAGCTACCTCGATGAGGAATTTCATAGCGAGTATATATTTAACCCGTCCTTGAGTTGCAAATATTTCTGCGCTGATGCCGATCTTATAGACACAAAAAATAACATTTTGTATGTTCTCAGAACAACATACAGAGAGCCTGATATTGACATGTTTGTTCAACTAATTCTCTATGGCTTAGGCTATTATTTAAAAACGAAAGTGTCGATCAGAAAATTCATAATATTGAAGCCAATCGCCGGAAAAGAGTATTGTGTAACCATAGAAGAGCTGAACTACGACGAGTTAGAAAAGGTTATTGCATCGTTTGTAGTATTGCCTACGTCAGAAGATGAAGAATCAGAAGAAGAGACGAAGTAGTAAAATTCGTTTCGAGTAGCAAAACATTTTTTATGCCTACACTACTAGTACCTGTGCTGGGATGTCCCACGGATGGTTTTTACCTCTAGTAAGTGCCCTTTTTCCCTTTTTTCCCTCCGTGCCTTGCCGAAATTACATTTTTTTCCCCTCAAGCATTTTTCGCAAGAAATATTTAAAAAATATAAAATATAAATATAAAAAAAACAAATGAGACCCTTTATTCCATTAAAACAAAAAACATAAATTTATCAATGTAAAGTAACAAAATAAATTATTTCTATTAAAGTGAAAAGCTAACGGCCATACAAAATTAAAAAAATCAAAAATAAAAGCCATACAAAATTAAATTGAAAAGTGAAAAATTACAAAAATTTAGAATCGTAAATTGTTGTAATTTTCCACTTTTCAATTATATTTCTCAATTTGCTATACCTGAAAAAAAAATTAAAATCAAGCTCAACGTTAGATATAAATATTCTGGTCAAGGATCTGATTACGCTAATTGCTTTTAGGAAATCATTTCCTACCCTTCTATATATTCCGTTACTATGGAAGAAATACGTTGAGATTCTGCATTTGAGTGAGGCTATGACAAAACATACTTAACTACTTTTTTTTTGAATTAGGGAAACTTATAGAACCGTCATCGTTTTTCAACTGTTTTTCTTTTATTTTTAATTTGATGGAATTTCCCTTAAAATTGCAAGTTT
The DNA here is from genome assembly GCA_947623515.1 of Neoascia interrupta. Classification (NCBI taxonomy): domain Eukaryota; kingdom Metazoa; phylum Arthropoda; class Insecta; order Diptera; family Syrphidae; genus Neoascia; species Neoascia interrupta. Next base: position 43,439,682 of record OX392462.1, on the reverse strand, counting down.
TCCCTTTTTCCCTTTATGCATTTTCTTTGTTTGAGCATAAATAAATTGGCTTCTTTGTTTTACCCGGTCCATGTGAGACTAGTACTGAATTGTTTTTAACACCAAATAATAACACCAAAAGAAACTGTTAAGCTCATTTCGTTGCATGCACCCCACTACACCAGTTCTGTTGTTAAAATAAAAGAATTTGGCAACAGAACTGGTGAACTGGTGAATTCACAATGAAATTATGAAAGAGATTGCAACAAGATGCAAGACCCAGTGGTCTAATAATGTGACATTTGACATACATAATACCACAGGTTATGTATGTCACATAGATTTTATTTAAGTATGTGTGCAATCGTGAAACTTATTTCCAAATTTTTGTAGGCACAATGGGTTCACAAGTCTGCAGTTTGTAAGAGTCTTCTCACGTCAGATAATACACTCTAACTCTAACACAATCGTTATACTTAATCTACTGAATTACTAATGTTCGCTTCAAATTTACAGGACCATCATTTTGAATTACTGAACGGCAACTGTTTGATATTTACAACAAATTAGTTGTTAATTTAAGGAGAAGTGCACAATGTTTAACTTTCTTATTTTCGCTTTGAACTTTTAAAGATATAAATCATCAAGGAAATATAATACTAATTCTTACTGTAAGCACAACTATAGCAAATTTTTAGAAACTTTGAGTTTGGTTTACAAATTATCAAATGATCATACTTTTTACGAAAACCATTTATGTCATTTTACAAATGGTTTCTGGTAAAAATTATATGTTGTTTTGTTATGTTGCTTGGCACTCCATTTTGAAGTCCTACGATACCCATACATTGCAAACAAAGCGCAGATCTCGGTCAGAACCGAGCAAACAAATCCAGGGTCTGGAAAAAATAATTCTAGCCTTTCGTGTTTGTTGCCTTATTTTAGGATGTTTCCACCGCACATGAAACAGAGATTGAGGTAGGAAGATTAAAAGTTAATCCCAAAGTGTTTCCACGAAAACGAGGAGATTCACTTGACGTACGGTTTCTTTTTTGAGATTTCTCAATGAAATGGCTATGTCTGGTCGTGACGTCCTCCGCACATCTTGAAATCGCGAGTTTTTTGGCTGACGGGCGACTCGGATTTAAAAATATTAAAATTCATATTTCACTGTCGCCGATTTCTTTTATCTACAAAACGAAATAAGAAGACAATTTAAACAACCAGCAGTAAAAACATTAACTTCCATCAATCAGTGCATTTGACCGTTTTGACAAGTCAAACCATCCCTTTACACATAGCTGGAGTTGATGATACCAAGCTGTCAAATAAAGCCTTGTTTGACGTGTTTCGTCAAGTAATAGAGTGTTTCCACCGCACATAATACAGAGATTAACGTAGAAAGACTTAAAGTTAGTCCCAAAGTGTTTCCACCGAAAACGAGGAGATTCACTTGACGTATGCTTTCTTCTTTGACGAAAAGTGAAAAATTTCTTCAATGACGAAAAGTGAAAAATTACAACAATTTAAAATTCTACAAACATTATAATAATGGCTAGTCCTAGGATCATTTCAAACGCTGCCAGGCGAACTTCGTCAGGAACTTTTATATTATAATGATGCTGACATTAAGCGACAACTCTTCCCACGGTTTCAAAACACAAAAGTATCAAACAGAGACAAACAAACACTAAACAGTATCCAAAAACAAAAGTGTGGCTACCAATACTGCGAGCTACCGACTTAAGAAACAGGGAAGACAATGACGAAAGCATTTTATGAAAAATTATAATGCTGCTGCGGCTATTCGGTCTTTGATTCATTTATGTCTCTTCGAATGACATCACGTCATCTGCGCATCTCCTTGTAAACGTGATTTTTTTTATCTCTAGGGCAACTCAGATTCAGAAATAATTTAATTAATTTGTAATTGCCAGGGATGTTTTTGTCAGCGATCTACAAAACGAAATAACCCAAAAATATAAACACAAAACGTCAAATATGTTATTGGGATTCCGGTCCATAAAGTGGTTAGTAACTAAGTCAGCATGAACCAGCAATATCAACATCAACATTATTTCGCAGTGTGCACACCTTATTCCATTTAAAGCTTCTTCGACAGGCACAATCACATCCCATCAACAGAAACATCAGCCGTTGCGTTGTTCTGCGCATCCTTTTACACCACACAAGAAACTCTGCTGAGTTGATGATGCCAACCTGTCAATAAAAAATGCGTTTGCTTTGTTTCGTCAGAAAACGCACAAAACGCGTAGTATTCTGTTCGGTTTGATTTAAGAATTCTTGCGTGGAAGAGATTAATTACGCGATTAATTTTAAATCTCGTCGTGAAGAGATTAATATTCGTATGGTAGATCTCGTGATTTAGCGGGGGTTTAAGGAAGATTTGTTTTGATCGCGATTAGTGTCTGGTGGGTTTATCCCTATAATATGCACAAAACAGGTAGAAGTCTGATTAGTTACGCGACTAATTTTAAGTCTCTTCAGGGAGAGACTAAAGCTTTGTCTCCATCGACAATTAAATGAGGATTAGCGGGACACGAATAAAAATAAGTCCAAAAGTGGCCCCACCGGACATATATAGGATTAATTTGACACGAACACTGTTTCTGTCATTTTGGCTCTCAAAAGAGAGTGGCAATTTGTCCCAGGGACGTTCACTGTAAAAATCACAATAGAGCTTTTAACGGTTTGACGTCTACTGATATTTCTGAGTGCAGGATGCAAAGCAATGTTCCTTTTTATATGGGAAACGAACAAAAATTACATATAAACGCAAATAGCTTTTCAAATAATGCAACCCTGTGTTTCGATGAACGAGAAAGTTGTAGACTCGATCAGCCTTCCTAGCTAAGGTTAAAAATATTCAAGTTATAAAACACGGAAAGGATTAGAAAAGTGTTGTTTGTGTTGTAAAAACAGTGCATATTGTTAAGTGGCGACAAGAAATAAAACAACATGCAGGAGTAGCTGAACGCACCCATCGATTCACTCTACGAACACACCCGCTCGATTCACTGAACGAACATACCCAACTGTCATTCCAGTCATCTGACAGCAGCTGGCATATTCGAAGTTCGAATTTCGATTTCCTCTCCTTAAAAATCAACGGAAGAGTACCATTGGAAAATAACCAAAGGGGAAGTATGGAACGTTCTAGAAGGTGCTTTATTTTGTATAAATACACGGGTGACAGGCTCGAACGGGACAGTTATATTTTAAACGTTGACTTGTGAAAATCGGTAATAAAGTAAAAAGTGATTGAATTGATATAAAGTGTTGAATTCTATGCAGTAAAGTGGAATAACAGTGTGGTTTGAATTTAAATTAGTTTGATTGATAAATAAAGTGTTTCATTGTGAAATTATAAACGTGAAATTGAGTTTTATTCGATGAACCCCAGGCCAAAACATTGCAATATGATCACAAAGTGGGTACACGCATTCAAGGAGATAACATCTTCGGAACATTTTTTCGATTCTTTCCACTTATTTTATTTAAATAATTTTTGGGTCAACATAAAGAACGGAATTAGCACAATAACTTCTTTCCTAATCGGCACACTCTAGGTTGAGTAGTTTATTAATAATTCGCACTTCTACAGAAAATATTGAATTTTTTCATATAAAAACGCGATTTGCTCGGCATCCCGCGGTCGAAAAATGTGAAAGACGGCAGATTTTGACAGCCACGGTAAAAGCTCTATACAAAACGCACTTGTGACGGATCTGTCATCTGTCGTACAGGGACAGCTTAAGTTTCTGTTTTGATCCTCAAACTGTTACAAAGGTGCAGAAAATAGGTTTTTGAATATGCCGAATGGGATTTTTGAGAGGATTTATTTTTAATCGCTTATCGAAAGTATTTAAATTTGTAGAGGATTTAAAAAAATCTTAAAAAATTAAAAAAATTTTTATTCATCAACATTCTATTTATTTATTAAAATTATTTCTGGATATATTTTACAGTCTGTAATATACTTTTTTCGTAGTGCTGTTCTACTGTTATTATATTGGGTTTCGTTACCCTAAAAAAAGGCTGGCAAAAAGCTTTACCGTTACGAAAATAGAGGAAAGGACATACTCTTTCTTGGCCTTTTTTTAGGATTTTTATAATTTAAAACCCATAAAACAGCAATTTCGGTTATTTTTAATTACCGGTAGAATTTTTGATCAATTTAACAACCACCTGTACAAGCATTTACCACTTTTCTCAAATTCTGCGGACATGGATTTCTGAGAAAACGGTAAAAATTTACTGTTTTTCATTTCTCTTGTTTGAATGGGCTTAAAACAATACATACTTCAGCCAAATTTAAACAAGGTCGTCATAACCGTTAAGGAACTCCAAATCTTTAGGTTTAGTCTAAATCTTCAGGTTTTTCAGTAAAATCTTCGAAGTTTTTTAATATTCGAAGTCTGCTATAGTTTTGTATAAAATTTAAGAAGATGGACTATGCCCGGTGTTAATTTCGAAGTTATACTGTGTATCGTTTGGAAGATACCTAGAGGCGAAGAAATACCTTCTCATAACAAACTTTCTATTATAGTTTTTTAACTTTCAAATCCATTTTGATTTATTTGTTTAGTTCTCGTTAGACTTTTTTCCAATAGTGCATAGGAGGTTTTTCTTAAATTATATGGCCGCGGGTCTTGCGTAAACTGTGAAACAAGCCCTTTTTTATATCGTTTTTTTTTTTTGAGTAGGCAACGAAAGACTTAGGTTAGAAACGACAATTCAAACATTTTTCTACGAAGTTTGCTTTCATTTTACCAAAAATTAACCGTTAAGATACTAAAAAATTTAAACTTTTTCAAAATGTTTTTATGCTTTTTAATTATACGCACTTCAGTTTTCGAAAACTCATTCACACTTTCTAAACGCACCGACTAGAATTTGTTTTTGTTCATATTATCCTTGTCACACTGGATCGTAAGCTAAGTTTTTGCGTAAATAAATTTTCTGTTTTTGTAACCCCCTGGTTTTTGGTAGTTTTTGCTTAAAACCATTGTCGTTAGGACATGCAAATTCAAATTTTTGTAAATTGCAAAAATTGTCATATTTGCCTCAACTTTGGATACAAATATATTCGAAACCGAAGGCTCTATCTGAAAATTGCTTGCATTTTCGAGACCAAGGTACAATTCTTGACTATATTCCCTTGTTTCAAGGATCTTTAAAAGACCTTTTGAAAATAAATGTGGGTTAAAAGTATAACAATTGATGTACCACAGACAAACAAAAACAAAACCCAGTTCCCGCCCAGAAGTGTAAACGGCTAAACGGTTTTGTGTAAACTTTTTGCCAAAAATCGTAGTTGATGATTCAATGTAAATGGCACATGTAAATATAAATTGTCAAATTTAAGCCTAAATTTATTTTAAAAGGTCCTTTAAAAGATCCATAAAATATGGGAACATATCAAGAGTTTTTCACATGCATCCTTGCGATTTTTTTTTGCAAAAAGTTAGTCTCGTTAAAAATCAAAAATAAGATTTTTTTTTCGAAAATATGGTAAAACTCCAGTATTGAAACTTTTTCTGGAAAATATGACTTAAGTACTTCGTTTGCCTTCCGGCCACCACCTGATTTGCCCTTTTAGAATTTTTTTTTTTTGTTGCTGATCACGAATTTCGGGCTGTTCTTCTTGAGAAATTGGGAATTTCTCAAGGCCTCGTCCGTAAATCACCTAAAAATACCTCTTAACAGGGATGGTTTTCCTATATTCGCGCTTTGAGTGTTAATTGGTGTCCAAAAATTATGTTTTCACATCTAGCTTGAGTTTTAAGTATTATTAAGTATTATCGGTACCCCCTAAAAGAGGATTATTTTGCATTGACATCTTTTACACAAATTATGCGTAAAAACTGCTTTCATGACTAGGTGCATTTTTAATTTTCAAAGAATCGTAAATCGCCTCCGTTATTTAAAAAGTTAAGCTTGGAAAGAGATATTCCTTTTATCTGTACATTTTTTCACTGTTTATAACTACTTGTACATAAATGCTTTTTTGCAGCTCGTAAATCTAAAACTAATTGCGTTGACCTTGCTCGTTTTCATTGCTGTGACCAGAGAACTCTCGGTCTTGAGCCTCATTTCGCCTCACTTTATTCTCTTAAGAGAGTTAAAAGATGGATCTCATGCCGTGGGGAAAGTTTAAAGGTCTAACAATTAAGGATGCTGTCGAAAAAGATGCAGCATTTTGTAGGAAGTACTACTATGATCAATGCAAGAAGTTTATGGATGCAGAAAGAATAAAAAATTGCCCCGAAATGATTCCAATGGAACACTGTATGTACGAGCAGAGGCGTGCAAAAAAGGTATCGAAAAAGAAGAATTTACTGATCTTATGGGCGACACTACCTTGAGGACAATTAGAAAAAGACTTCCATTTACGACGAGTTTAAAAAGATTCATAAAAAGCAAGATTTTCCAGACATTGTAGAATGTATATGGCAAACCGCAGTCTTGGAATCAATACTTTACAAGAATATTCCAAAACAAATGGATTTTGATGAGAATCTAGTCAACAAGGACTGCGTAAAGGACTTTCTGGATTACCTCGATCATGGCGAATATATATGTAACCCGTTTCTTATTTGCAAATATTTCAATGCTGATACCGATCTTATAGATACGAAAAATAACATTTTGTACCTTATCAGAACAACACACAAGGAGCCTGATATTGATATGTTTGTTCAGCCAATTCTTTATGGCTTGGGCTATTATTTACAAATAAAAGTGTCAATTAAGAAATTTATAATAATAAAGCCAATCGCCGGAAGAGAGTATTGTGTGACCATAGATGAGCTAAACTATGACGAGCTAGAGAAGGTCGTCGCATCATTTGTTATACTGCCTCCACCAGAAGAATTGGAAAAAGATTCGGAGTTCTAAAATTCGTTTTTAGTAACACACACTTCTTCACATATACAACTCCTATTCGAGTTTTGTCTATTTAAATTAATAAAAAGTTTTTTTTTCTTATTTGCATTGCAGTTTTAAATCTAAGCTTAAGGAATCGCCTGTTAATTGTTATTTATGGTAGGTATTTATTTGCTTCAAATTTGCAGGACCAAAACCTCGTAAGTACCAAACTGATTTGCTCGTTTGCCCTCGTAAGTACCAAACTTTTATGTAGGTAGCACTTTTTTGTCACTTTGAACACTTTTCAGCCATCTTTTATAACAGTTAAAGACTTTTAAAAGGAAACGGAAACAGCCCGCTTATCTATCACAATACTTAAACAATCAAGCAACTTTTTAGCACAGCTTAAGCCGCGTTGTCACAAGCAACGCAAAACAGGAACAAAAGCAGAATTTCATACATTAGCAACTTAAACCTAAGTTCGCTGAATGCTTTTTGCGTTGCTAATTCAAGAAATTCTGTTTCTGTTTTACGTTGCTTTTTACGTTTAAGCCGCGTTGTCACAAGCAACGTAAAACAGAAACAGAATCCCATACATTAGAAACTGAAACCTAAATTTGCTGAATGCTTTCTGTGTTGCTAATGCCCTCTACACACTGAACCCAAAACTGTGTTTTCGTGAAAACACGCGAAAACTTCTTCAAAAACGCGAGTTTTCCCATACATTTTTGTAAATTTTTCGTAAAAAAATTAAATTTTACGAAATTTAAAATTTTTGTAAAGTTTTCGAAACCCCAGTTTTTTAGTAGTTTTCGTTCAAAATCACTGTGAAAGTCACGAATATCAAATTGCCTTGAGAATTTTAAATAAAATTTGCAAAGAATGTCACTTTTGTCTCAACTTTGGATATTGCGAAACCGAATGCCCCATCTGAAATAATCAGCTTGTAGTTTTGAAGTCAGCGTAAAATTCTTGATGTTCCCATCTCTTATGGATCTTTTAAAGCACCTTTAAAACTAAATATGGGCTAAAAATTTGACAACTAATGAACAAATATAAAACGAAAACAAATTCTAGTCACCGTTTAGCAAGTGTGAATGGCTAAACGAGTTTTCGAAATCTTTTTGCCCAAAACTCAGTTTTTGATTCAGTGTGAAGAGCATATAATATTCTGTTTCTGTTCTTTGTGACCACTCGACTCTGGGACCAACGACGACAGAAAAACGTGCGGCAAATAAACGCATTTATGCCGCAAGCATCCCAGCGAAAGAACATTTATTTCATAAGAACATAAATTTTGAAGAAAGCCGTCATTTTCATTTCTGAATAAAAAAGGGGTTTCAAGCTGTTTGTTCGTGAACATAGAACACGAACAGTAATTTTCCGTGAGATTTCTGACAATTGTGACAAAAATCTTCGCTTTCATCGCTAAATAAAAAATATCAAACACAAGACTTAAACATTTTTAAGCCGCACGATCCGCAACAAAAGTTTGAATTTACACTATTTTATTTAACGATGTACGTAAATAACGGGTTTCTTCACGATTCAAAGGAATCGCATGAAAAATTAATTTTCGTGTGCTGAATTTTTATCAAAATTGACAGGTACCGATTGGGAAATTATTACTCGTGTAGCAAGTATAAGCCTTGCAGCAGAAAATCGTGCGGTTATTTGTCCCGTGTGTTTTTCGTTGCGTGTCGGGTGAACAAGGCGGCTTTGTCGTTCGGTTTTAAAGAATCGCCATCCGGAAAATGGTCGCAGATGCAATCTGGTGAATAATCATTGTTATGTTGAAATCGTTTGTTGTCTCTTGAGCTTTGAGTCGGAGGTGAATTATCGCGCGAGATTTTATTGTCGTGTGTCATTGGCCGTAGTTTCATACTTGACGGCTTCTTCATTTATAGTCGAAAAGCAATTTTTCGAACAGGATTTTTATTGTCACTGATCTGGATCTATAGATTCGCTACAAAGCAGTATCTAGTACAGACGACTGATACATTGCTGCGCGACTCCTCAGCTCGCGTTTACATGCATATTTTCGCCTAGGCCCCACTTGTAGCAAAAAAAAAAAAAAAAACAGTGAGTAGTGTTTGCTTTGCTACAGGGTGTACGTAGAAAGTACAGTCCGTTAAAGTGACCGTTAAATATAACATCCTTTTCAGCTAACTTGCCTAAAATTTAGGGCATTAAAACTTGTCCCATACAGGCGGGCGGACAAACAGAGATGGCGTATTAAATTCAGAATTCGGTCTCGATCATATGCCCTTGTACCATGTTTCCACCGGGCAATAATACGCGATTAATACAAATCTTCATTAAATCGTCTACAAATCACGCGATTTACCATGCAAATTTAAATCCTCTCAGCAAGCGATTAACCTGCTTAAAATTTCAACATTTTTCGCAAACCTTTTAAACAGTTTAAAACGAAACTAAAACGTATGACAGGTCTGTCAGATTTACGATTTCTATTGGGATGTTTACAAGGGATTTTTTTTTTCGCTTCGGAAAATGATATCGCCACTCTCTTTAGAGAGCAAAAATGACAGAAAAAAAAAATTCACATGTCAAATTAATCCTATATATGTCTGCTGGAACCACTTTGGGATTTATTTTTAATGGTCTCCCACTAATCCTCGTATTATTGCTGACAGAAACACAGATAGTATTAAGGTCTTGGGGGACTACGTCTACGATTATTATTTCACCTTGTTCACATCAAGTTACATGTAAAAACTTTAAATATTGGGTATAAAAGCATGCTCTTATTCGAAACAAGTTATGTATTTATTTATGTATTGGAATGAGTAATCGCATACGAACATCTAAACAACACCTGCGACAACCTGCCATATTTTCACCTGCGACAACCTGCCAAAGCTTGGAGTTTGTGAATTCGCAGAACTTTACATTGGTGAATTTCGAATCGAAATTGTCACGGAAAATCACGAGCCCTGCGTAAAAAATTCTTCATACAAAATCTGAGAGAAAAACTGCAGTTTACGCAAGTTATTAGTCTTTTAAGCGTTTAATATTTGCTTTGTCTCCACCGGCAATAAAAGAGGATTAGTGGGAGACGATTAAATATAAATCCGATCTGTAAAAATAAATCCAATCAGTCATTTTGGGTCTCAAAAAAAAAGTGGCGATGTCGTTTCGTTCCAGGAGCGAAAAACGATTTCCGCTGTAAAAATCACAATAGGAAACAGAATTGGGACAGATCTGTCGTACAGGGACAGTTTCAGTTTCCATTTTTGATTCGCAAACTGTTACAAAGGGAAAATAGGTTTGTGAATAGGATGAATTGGATTTATGAGAGGACTCATTTCTAATCGTTTCCCGAGAGGATTTAAATTTGTATGGTAAATGGCGTGATTTGTAGAGGTTTATTTGTAGGAGATTTATAATAATTGCGGAACACTACGTATTTTTTTTGACTATCAGAGGGGTGAATCTTGGCTAGCATGACCTGTCTGGAATGCCCCACCATGCATGTTAACGTTTACTAACAGTGCCATAATAGCTAAAAAGCTAAAGGCCTGCTTGTTACAAAAACAAACCATCGTTGTCTGTTATTTTCATGTTGCGCCTTACCTACCGAAGGGCATGATAGCCAGTGTTGAACTTTCACCCTTAACATTACTTTTTGTTTAGTTCTGTTAAGAGAATTTCTGTAAGAACATAGTTTTAATGCTCCTTACATGGATGTCTACGTTAACAGCGCCATAAAAGCATTTTAGCTAAAGGTCTGCTTGTTACATAAACCGACCTTATCGTGGTCTGTAATCTGCATGCTGGCGCCTAACTGCAGAGTTTGAGGGCTGGTGTTAAAGTACCACCCATAACAGAACCTGTGTTTTACTTCTGTTAACGTTAACAGTACCATAAAAGCTCTAAAGCTATAGGTCTGCGTGTTACATACACAGACTATCGTAGTCTGCAATCTACATGCTGTGATGCCAAAGAGACTACAGAACCACCCCTAGCATTACCTCTTGTTTTGTTGTGTTAACGTTATACTAGTGCCATAAAAGCTAGAAAGCTTTCGGAAAATCCATTCTTTGAGGAAAACCAAAAGTTTATACCTCTCAAAAAGAAAAACATTCAAAGTTTATTTTTCGCTGACTTCCGTTCAGTAACGTTAAAGCTCTTAGTTTGAATTTGAATACTGAAAGCTCTTCATACATCATACTTTGGCGTGAACAATGGCAGCTCTGGTCACACCTCAGTAGAATTCAAATTCAACCCCATGCAAAAGTTCCTCAGAAACTTGCGCAATGCCATGTAAACAAATGTGCTTTTGTGCACGGTAAACAACTTTGGGATTTTCCTTGCTTCTCCAAGTAGTGTTACTTCTCCATAAATTTGGCGGTTTTTCTTTTTGTCAGGGGGAAAATTTCGCCTAGTTTTTCACCACAATTTCCGCTGTGTCTGCCTGCACTCTGCAACTGCTTTGAAAGCTCTCTCATCCAGCTGTTCCTCGGGCAGTCTGTTTGGCTCTGGCGCCGGGACAAGTCGTTTTCGTTTAACCCAACGGACAAGTTTCTTTCAGTTCTTGTTTTTTTTTTAAATCAACTATATTTTCAAACGGTCACGAAAGTCATTGTAGTTTCGAAATTTCCGCATACAGAAAGCGTCCGTCAGTTAAGTTTTGCCTGCGCTAAGGGCAGGACGCTCTCGAACAAGGGCTGTTTACACACAGTCCAGACAACAACCACCCAGACAAACCCTGTGAGTGCGCGTTTTGGCCTTGGTGGCTCATTCTCCCGGAATCCCTGTTCTTCAAAGCACTGTTCGTAGTACCTACGTCGTACATCCTAGCAGTAAACACAGCATCCGTACAATCAAGTCGCTTTTGTCGCCTGAAGTGAGTGCCTCATCATTTATCGTCTAATTGTCGAATCCTCCTCCAAGTCAAAAACGGTTTCCGTCTCAGACACATTAGACTGATAAGAAACAAAAAAGAAAAAAAAATAAGAAGCAACAAGCTATCAAAATAGAAAATAATTTCAAGTTTTTATCCGATAGTGGTGTTTTTTTTCGAAAGTGTGTGCGTTGGAAATGGTCTGGTTAGTTATCGAGAAATTCTCGGAAAAAGCGTTCCAATAACGTTCCCGTGTGTGAAAATGAAAGCAAAATTTTTAATTTTATGTGATTTTGAAAATTAAAATATATATGCATAAAAAAAAATATTAAAATGTATTAACGCTTACATTCTGGGGTGTTTTGAATATACACACGCGTACATATACGATTTTATAATTTATCTGTCAGTCGAATTTTGAAACTCGTTCAAGAGTTTTAAATAGAATCCGTGGCTGGGAAAAAAAGAGAAGTCGTCGTGTCACTAGCAGTCAAGGATTATTTCAGCTGTTGGCGTTTTGCTTACGGTAGGTGCTTCTATTTGGGATCAATCAACCTGTTGAGACTGTTTGGGTGCTGCATATAGGTATTCCAGATGATTTTTTTTGTTCTTTTAAAATCGAGAGATTGTTGTTTAATGTTTCTTTTTTTATTTAGTGTGTCGAGGTGAATATCTCAAAAGAAATTTTTGATGACATTATGGATTTATTTTTGCAATTACCATGGGATTTTTTTTAACTGCATCGATTAACACTAGAGTTATTTCGGTCGCAGCACTTGTTGCATTTTGTTGTGCACTGGTGGGTGGATCAATATAAATTCCCTTCTTTTTGTGTGAACCTTTTAAGCTTATTCAAGGGAATACTGAAACTATTCGAAAGATAACTTATTTTTAACTTTTAGCACCCGTTTGAAAACTTTTAGCCTTTGTTTTTTTTTTTTGTTCTGATAATCAGATTAACGCATTTCCTTTCAAGTGATTTTCTGAGCTTAAATTACATTCTATGGGATAAGTTTCATCAGTGAACTTTATGGCGGAGAGTGATGCGCTTAGAGAAATAGTGTTTTTAAGTAGTTAATTTTGGTGTAAGAAAAACTTTTGCTTGTGACTCTTGAAAGAAAAAGGAAGATTTTCATTTTATTTTTCGAAGTTCTCGATAACTTTTGATCTCTTTGAGGGTCCAAAGACAGAAAATGCATGGAAAATGCATAAGAAGATTTGAAAAGTGTGACCTGGGATTTTAAACAAAAAAATTCTACGATGGCAATTTTTTTTTTCTTAAAATAAACTCGCGAAAAATGGATTTGGCTACCCTAATGGTTAACATCGCACAAGCGGAAAGAATAAGAAGAGAAAAAAAAAAGAGGAGAGGTACCGGTCAACCCTTGTTTTGAATAGCTGCATGTTGTATTGAGAAGAAAAGACTGATTGTGGTAGAACTTTCCACATTCGTGTTTACGGGCTTACGAAAGAACCTCTGAACTTCACTGTACGTCCAAAATTGGGCTCGAGGGTGAACTGATGCGCATTCGTTATTTGTCGAGTATTACGGTTGAATATCTTGAGGGGTGGAATGCAATTGGCAACATCGTGTTGAAGCAGGTGTGTTACCTAATTGTTAAATGCTCTTCTCCTCGTATCATATCAGAGGTATGTTGAGGTCGAAATTCTGCCGAAGTCAAAATTCTTTTTACAAAACTCTGGAAATTCAACTTTTATAAAGCAACACAGTGAAATTAGGGGGTTTAATGGAATCCCCTGATCTGTTTCTTTTTTCAACTTTGCTATACCTTGATATAAAAAAGGATAATATTTTTGCTCAAGCCTACATTTTGAAAAGCAGAATTTCGAAACCAGGGATGGAATCGGCTAATCGGTGATCTATGATAAGTGATGTAACAAATCACAAAAACTCGTCTACGTAAACTGTGATCATCACAATTTTCTTGTGACAGCTCTCGATCAATCACTCTCGATCAAAACCAGCTGGTCCCCAGTTTTCAACCTTTTTTGTTAGTTGGTGTTTTGCCTACTCTTAGGCTGACCTTAAGCATATGAATAAAAATAAGTGTTATAATAACGATCCGGAACAATATTTCTGTGATCATCTCCCGTAGAACGGACGGAATATTTTGTTTGATCACATTGGCTGCCACAAAATATGAAAATCACAGATCACCATAGTCGATTCCACCCCAGAATTATGGCCTGCTCCCATCACAGGTATCTGGTGGCTTACTTTAGTGGTTGGATTGGAAGTGTGATTCCTGAGCTTATTTTCAGGGTGTGGAAAAGTCAAACCTATAAATGATGAATAAGGCTCTAATGTTTAATATATAATATCACATATTTTTTGGTCGCTATGTCTTAAATTAGGTACATAAACATTGTTTTGCATTAATAAAGCAACTTGTCAAGACAACTTTGTAGGGTTTTGACAATACTTACTCGAAATTCGTAACATTTCGAAAGCGAACAGAAAAATAAGAAAAAGTAGGAGACGAGTATCCAGTGTAATGTACTACAAACACTGCTTATAGCAGCTTTTCCAATGGTTTCACCCACAGGTGTTATGCCCTTAATATTTCTTTTTTTGAGTTAATCAATAGGTAACAAAAATTGTCTGATAGTCAATTAAAATTAAAAGCTTAAAAGTTTGATAGATATAATAATAATTAGTAGAAAAAATTAACAATTCTGTTTTCAATTACAAAATAACAAACATTTAATATAATATTGGTAGGAAATTAATTTTTTCAAAAATATAAAATTTTTTGAATTTTTTCATATTTTCCAAAGTTCTTAATCTACAGATCTCGTTTTTTGAAATATAGTAGAATTTGAGTTGAAAAAAAAATCCACAATTTGCACAAGAAAAAAGTCAAAGTGGTTGTATCTTTGAAAATATCTTGGGCATTCAAGGAAAGTTTGAATTTTGATGGTAAAAAAACAGAAAAAGAAAAAAAAAAAAAGCAGAAATTGAAATATTTACGAAAAAAAAATTAAGTTTTCATAATAAATCAAATATTTACAAAATATTGAAATGTTTTAGTAGTTTTTTTATGCACTAAAAAACCTTTGTCTACAGTTTCAACCAGTTATACCTACACATATGTGTGTTGCTTAACTTGGTAAAATTTCTTTGAAAAATATTTTCAACTGTTTTCCGTACTAAATACTTTGTAGCGAGTGAAGCAGAAATAAAGGCGCAGATTTAAAATGTTCCTATATTGATGACTTTCCGATTCCTAATCCCTAAGCAGATAAAAATTTCTTGCCTCAGGATATTAAATAAACAACGTGAATTCATATAAGTTTTAAGGCTTTCGCGGTTGTTGATTGACATGACAAGAAACTTTTCGGATTAACCGCGTTAATATATATTTTAATGAGTACAATACTAGACTCACCCGAACGTTTCGCTCAAGTTGACTGGGTCAACAGGACACCATATAAAGGATTCCTCTCACTTTGTGTCCATTTTAAGTGGTTTAAGACTCGACGCTGATGAGGTCATGGTGAGTTTTGACGTGGAATCACTATTCACAAATGTCCCAATACAGAAAGTTCTCGATGTTGTCCGTGATCTTATCCCAGATTTCGGCCTTAACGACAAATACCTGCCACTCTTAGAGTTTTGCCTAGCATCAGGATATTTTTGCTACAACAAGCAGTTCTATCTTCAAGTAGATGGTGTTGCTATGGGTTCACCCCTAGCCCCTATTGTGGCGAACTTGTGGATGGAATATTTTGAAGCAAAAGCCCTAAGAAACTTCGAAAATAAGCCGAAAATCTGGCTGAGGTATGTGAATGACACTTTCTGTATTATTTAATATCTCCACCATCGCGAGTTTCCTAGAACATCTTAACTCGCAACATCCAAAAATCAAGTTTACGATGGAAAAAGAAAAGGACAATTCAATCGCGTTTTTGAATGTGAGAGTTTTAAGGAAACCCGACGGGACTTTGGGACACACAGTTTTTCGCAAAAACACACACAAACAGGTACTTACATGCTACTTCTCACCACCACCCGGCAAACCTAAGATCCGTTGTCTCGACATTGGTTCAGCGCGCCCACAAAATTTGTGATAACGACCATCTTTCCGCTGAACTTGTCCTGGTCAACGACGTGCTTAAAGCAAATGGCTATACAAAAAGGCAAAGAATATGGAAGCCAGATTTGCCAAGAGAAAGGGACGAAAGCAATTTAGACAAGAAAGCTTTCTTACCATACGTCAAAGGTGTTACAGACCGAGTAGGAAAAGTACTCAAGAAATATGGGATAAAATCCATATTTCTACCGCCAAAAAAGGTGAGAAGTTACCTAACGTCGCCGAAAGATTACTTTCCTCTTCAAACGCCGGGCGTTTATGCAGTCCTCTGTAGCTGTGGTTCGTCTTATGTAGGGCAAACCAGAAGGAGTATTGCAACCCGTTTGAAAGAACACATCAGTCCGGTGACTAAAAAACAACGGGAAAAATCTGCACTATGCGATCTGCAATACCACTGGATCCATTTCGATCAAGCCAAGATCTTAGCTCGTGAAAATCATTACATCCCTCGATTGGTCCGCGAAGCGATTGAAATAAAACGCCACCAAAACTTCAATCGTGATGATAGTTTTAAACTTTCGCGTACATGGGACCCCGTGATCAACATCACACGCCCACTCCCAATCGTCCTAGAAACACCCCGTGATGTAGTTAGTACAGTTTGCACTCAACCACCTTAATCCCAACTACAACAACAAGATGAGTCAGAACCGTCTACGCACCGCTACATCTACGCAGCAGATCTCAGCGATAACACTTTCATAGCAGTTTCCCGGTGACCACGCTCAATGCAACTTGAGCGAAACGTTCGGGGTGAGTCTAGTATTGTACTCATTAAAATATATATTAACGCGGTTAATCCGAAAAGTTTCTTGTCAGCGTGAATTCACATTAAACTTTAATTATCCAAACTAAAATTCTGCAGAAAAACAGGGTACGATTATTTTTTATATTTTTTTTTTTATTTATTTATTTTTATCTTTTTAAAAATTTGATTGACTTTTTAGGGTTTAAAATAAATACATTTAGTTATTTTTTCAATAATTAATTAAATTAATGATTAAATAAATAAATAATTTGGAACTAAAATGTATTTAACAAAATATTTTTTAAGTAAAAGATCAAAGCATTTAGTTTAGTGTAAAATTTTGAATCTAATTATAGGTATGTATTGAATTAAATTCATTCTTCAAATTAATGACATTAGATAACTTTTGTTTAACATTCAATTATTAATTAAATTCAGTAGTTACTAAATAAATAATTTGAAAACCTTAAATTGGTTAAAAAAAAATTATTAAATGAAAAAGTTATGTAAGCAATACATAATAGTGTGATACGGCAAACGAGGGCCGTGAAAAGAGAAGTATTAGGAGGAATAGGGCAGAGGTGAAGTCATGCTGAAATCGTGCTGTGTTTAGGACAGTGAAGTGCGATGTGGCATGAGAAAAAAAAAACACATGAAAAAAAAACACAGGAGAAAAAAAATTGGGGCATTGTGTTGGATCTGGATCTCGTAAATAAATTTATAGGGCTGAAAAAGGAATCCGTTTTGTGAATTTTATGTAAATGTATTTAAAAAAAAAAAAAATAAATAATATAGCTCCAAACAGCCGCCCCAGCAAGTGCCACCAGGGGTCTGAGCTCCCCCTCTTCCACTGTGCTTAAGATCATATTTTTTTAATAGCTTTATTCAAAGAGCTGATATTGAGCTAATACTAAAATAAAATTTTCGTTTGACAGTTTTATAACTGTGGTTTTAATGTATTTTCGAAAAAAAAAACGCAAAAAATCGTGAAAAAGATATGTCACCAAGACAGACCAAAATTAAATTTGAATAGATCACACAATCAAGAATTATCTGAAGTTTTTGTGAAATCTTCAGCGAACTATGAATAATAAGTAGATTTTGAGAATTGACTCGAAAGCTTTAAAAAGGTTACAAAAATTATTTTTCAAAATATTCCAGCATCTTAACGGTTACGTCGATTATAATGAAATTTGGTTTTTGTATAAAACGTGTGAACTTATTTAAGATTTTTCAAATACGCCGTTTCAAGCTTAAATTTTTTTGAAAGTGTTTAAAAACCAAATTCGAAAACCCATATTTCTTACCATTATCTTTAAATTTTATTCTCAGAGTACTAGGAAAAAAAAGCCGTTACTAGCGCAAACTACCTAAGAATAAAAAACAAATACAACGGTATTCGAAAAAAAACAGTTTTTTTATGGATTTTAAATCCAAAAAATGCAGAAAAAACCTAAAAAAAAATGCATGTTCTCCTGAAATTTACCTGATCTATTATCACAGATTATTTGAAAATTCAAGCTCAATCAGTTTAACGGTGCCGTAGTAAATAAATTTCACACAAATACACATATATCCTACTTGTAAGAACCAGCGTAATTTACCTAAGACTACCACCAAAAAATTTAAAAATTATTCATTAGCTTCAAGTTTCATAATCATAAGGAATTATAAGGAATCTCATGGGGCAAAAATCATGGAAATCCATTCACTATAACTGGGGTTGCGATGTATAAACCTAATTGCACTGGACTCGTTTTCTGGTTTTGTCAGACCCTCGCGAAGGTGGAATCGTTAGAAAAATTTTTTTTGTGCCCCGTTCGAGATTCAAACTCCGGACCTCGCGCACAGTAGTCTGACACACCAACTACTGCAACACGGCCGGCATCCACAATATATTCAATAGATGCAATACAGAACTGCAAGCCTTTGGATTTTTGTCTGAGGTCCCTGGTTTGTATCGTACGATATGTATCGTCACGATTTTCGGGTGAACTATATGAGTGTTCAGTTAAGGAAATAGTTTTGAATGGACTTGAACGACGTGATTCCCTTTACAACAGAAAAGTCTCGAGTTAACTGTTGACAATTGCTAAGTTCAACTAAGTGATTCGCTGTGGACTTTCAACTGTGGACTTTAAATGTAAAAATTTTATGTTAAAATGAGGCAAATGTCGCCGTAACAACTTGACTTCAAGAGGCATTAAAAAAAATGAAAAACAATAAAGCTCCGGGCATGGACGGAATACCGGTTGAATTTTAAACCGGTTGAATTGAAAACGCCACGCCCCTTTTGAATTTATTATTGAGGTTTTATAATAAACTCTTAAACGAAGAACTTCTTCCAGGGCCTTTCTTAAAATTATTGATTTTTGCAATATTTAAAAAAGGAGATAACAGTCGACCCGAAAATTACTACAAATTATTTTTTGTAGATTTCAAAGCAGCATTTGATACTGTCAACAGGAGTGCTCTTATTTACAAACTATCGTGTCTAGGCTTGTCTACTAAGTTTTTAAGGCTTTACCAGCATTTTATTTCTAACACCTCAGCTGCTGTTCGGAGTGGAAATTCCTCGTCAAATTTTTTTTAAAACGGAATGCGGTGTTCCTCAAGGCTGCAACTCAAGCCCAATTCTCTTTGCACTGTTCATAGATGATATTTGTGAATATTTGCGAATTGGTGGTGTTCAGTTTGGTGACTTGTTGGTAAAAGTTTTGCTGTTCGCGGATGACCTTGTAATTCTCGCTGATAATTCCGTGACTTTGCAACTTATGTTAAATAAACTGAAACGTAACTGCGACCTGTGGGATTTGCAAATAAATATAGCAAAATCTAAAATCTTAGTGTTTAAATCAAATTCCCGTATCAGCGCTCATGAACGGTGGACCTTAGAAGGGAATCCAATTGAGGGAGTTCAGCAATTTAAGTATTTAGGTTTTCTTTTGTCATACAACCTAGACCTGCGCATGTGGAAGAAAAGACATGTGGAAGAAAAATGCTCTCTGGCAAAAACGGCTATCAATCACATGTGGAGCAACTTTTTTTCTAAAAAGTATATGGACTCTTCTTCAAAGTTTAAAGTTTTTGATGCTACAGTAAACTCTTTCCTGTGTTACTCAAACCAAGTATTTGGTTATAAATTGATTGAGAACTTTGAAACTGTCCAACGATACTTTTTTAAGCGAATTTTTAAACTGCCCCGTCGACGCCAAACTACGCAATTCACGTTGAGTCAGGTTTACAGCAAATCTACCTTCGAAATCTAAAAGCCAATGCAGATGATTTGTGCAAAGTCGTGCAGAGACCGTTGTTGTTCAACTTACATAAGCAAATTATGCTGCATGCATTTCACTGCAAATTTACTCCATTTAAAGAGTGGTACGAACTTGCAACGCTACACGATATGAGGTTGGATCTGAACGAAAGGAATTTTGACAATTGGCAGAATATGTTTTGTAGGTGTATTGCTAGCGTGGATGAGGCTTTCTTTCAGCAATGTTTAAGTAGAGCCTCGACTTCTCCAACCTAAGCATGTCTTAGGTTGTAGCAACTACTTTTGCAACAGGCTCTCAATCAATGGAATAAGCCTTATTTTTAAAGTAAGGGCGGAAATTTTGAGGCTTAACTTTGTCCCACATAGGCAAGATTTACGAGGAATTTGTACTCTTTGTAACCTTAACGAAACGAAAGATGTATTCCATTTGTGCCAAAATGTCCCATACTACGCGAAATACGTGTTCTTTACTTTGCTAAGAGTACTCTTACATTCGATGAAGCTAAACTTATACTGAATGGTGATTTTGGTTGGAGCCGACTTTTTAAATATTGTAATCACGCCTTTAAATACCGCAATAGTTTCCCGGACTAGCTTGAATACATCATTATTGTCAGCTAACTTTAAATTTTATAGATTCTGCTACTTAGTGTTTTGGGTTTTTTGAGAACTTGCCCTCTTACCAATAAGCTCTTTCTAGTTTTGTACTCTCTTGTCAAGAATTAATTATATTATATATATTGTAATTTTTATTTCTTTTCAATTGTTAATCTTTATCATATTTATTTTTCCTTTCTTAAGCATTTTTTTTTAATTGTAAACTAAAGTCAATTCAATGCAGACGGCTTTTTAGCCAGCGCTTTTTTTTTCTTTAGAATATGTTTATATTATTATTTATCTATTAGTTTCTTAATAAAGAATGAATCTATCTATCTATCTCTATCTTATCCCAGTTGGGACTCAAACCCTGGATCTTGTATAGGAAGAAACCCTGGACATTTCTCTTAGAAATGTTCTTTGTTAACTAAAAGCGCACGACAAAAGAAATTTTGGGCTTTTATGCATTCGTTCTAATGGACTTAAATATGTGCAAATTTATCGTTTAGTTTAATTAACGCATAAAGTTATTAACTATTATTAAAATCTCCTGCTTGAACTTATATTCAAATAAAGTCATGTGGTTTATTCGACTACTAGGGGTCAGTTTTCATTGCCCGAAAAAGCCGCATAAATAACTCAACACTTGCCTGCTTAGAACTATGCAATTTTTAATATTCGACCAATGATCTTTAGTTCATAGCCTTAAGATGTTTCGTTTCGACAGCATCGTGTGAATACAGCCATTTTTCAAATGGAGTCTAGTTTAATTTAAAAATATCCTGAAAAAAAAATTCTCTCATTCGATTCTGTAATGAGTTCTAAAACAAGCATTCACTGCGTGGTCGTAAAAATATCACTCACAGTCATTTGCATTTTCTAAAACTATACCTGACACAAAAATAGACAAACGCTGCATTTTGAAAATATATTATTAAGTTCAACGTGACGTAGATTTGAAATTCAGTTTTAAAGAAAACATTTTTTTTTCTCATTGAAAAATATCGCCTGGCTCAGGGCTTGTTTGTTGAGATTAAAGTGTCATGTTCCATTGGGATCAATTTAAAGTTTAACTTGCAAAGTTTTTTCGTTAAATTGGTGAAGTCAGTGAGGATGAACTTTGAAGTATAACTACCCAAGTTTCGCTCGTCATATATAAATTATTTCGAAAACACGTTAAAACCTTTGTGGTGCCTGAGTGACACGTTGCTCATATAAAGTTTTGAACATGTGGAACGCCAGCAGTGTATATATTGTCGAGTAAAATGTCTCATGGGAATATTTATAAAACTTTCTTAATATGCAGAGGATTGTGTGCAGATTTATATGCTATTCACCATTAAACGGATGTCTGTGCATGTTATGGTGCTTTGACATGTTTGATTTCAAAGGCACATTTGGAAACTGGTTAAGACTTGGAATCATGTAACCAATTCATGGTCGACTAAAAGTTGTTCCTTTGAGATGGTTAAAATTCCGATGCAACAAGCACAAGCTGCGTGTGGTTTCTATTCCTCTACCGGTTGCCATGATACATGACATAGCGACCAACGTCAAGTTCTACACACGCTTTTGACAGACTAATGGTAAGGCTGAATGGGTATTAGATAGAAGCACTTTGACCCAAGTAATGGTTAAATGTTTCTTCGCATAGCTGACGAATTTTGGACAGATACTTTGGCGCACACAGGGCAAGTTGAGATAAAAGTACCACAAAATACATCGATAGAGCAGATTGGATTACGTCCTTAGCTCTAGTAAGTGATTGTAAAAAGCATTCGCCGTTAAAGTAAGTATAATCTGGAGTTGAAAAACATGTTATAATTCGAAATTGAATTTTTGTTGAGGGCAACAAATCGACGACAGTCGATAAGTTGCAGACTCTGTGCGGGCTTTTTATATCTTTGCAGCTATAAAACTGTTGCAATGACAGGTTTGTACCAAGAAAGAAAGTCAGGTGCACCGCCCCTAAACGCCGTCGTTATTTGCCTTCAATTAATATTAATACCCACCTACCTCTACCTAGCCTGGTAGTAGGATATGTTTTAAAGCAAGCTTCATTGGAAAATTCAACCCTAAATATGCAGACCTTGAAAACATACACCCTCACGGTCATTTAAGGATGACATCAACTCGAGTTCTCTAGGGGTGCTATTCTCAAACGGGTACAGATAGAGGTCTTGTCATTACTAGCCCCCACCCTCTGGTGCGCTTTTTATGTCACGGTATCATAATCTATAAATCGCGTTTTACTCGGAAAACAAGACGCGGAAAGTTGAGATTTCCATAATCGCAGATCATTTATTTTGCTGGTTGTACTTGGTAATCAAACACTTCCGCTCATTGCCTAAAGGCCTAACCATAACAGACTTATATTAGCTTAAGTCGGCTTTCAGAAATGTCCGAAATGCCACGATCATAACAAAATTTTCCTCGATTTCGTTAGGGTGTAACACCGAACCGACCAGCAGTCGAATACTTCACGGACGAGGACGAACTTGCACTTGAGACAGATTCAGTCTTAAGGAAAAGGTCAAGCAAGAAGCGATAGGCGAATTTCTCTCCCGAAGTAATACAAAAAGAAGATAAGCCCTCTGGCTCAAACAAGGCTAAACCAGAAGCGAAAATTCATCCACCTCCCGCAATAAACATCGTCGGGATAGCAGACTTTGGGAGATTGCGCAACCTTCTTGCAAACACGGTGAGAACAGAAAACTATAAGCTTACCTCGCACCGAAATTACGTGTGGAAAGTAAATGTTGACAACGCCGATTCCTATCGCGCACTGTCTCTTAGACTGAATGCAGAAAGAATCGAGTGGTATACTTATCAAAATAAGTACGAGAAACCACTGCGAGTCATTGTAAGGGGGCTCCACCCATCATGCACAAAAGAAGACGTTGTAAAAGACGTAAAAAATAAAGGCCTTAAAATTATTGATGCCGTCAATATCATTAAAAAGGAAAAGCAACGCACGGAAGGAGAAAGAGACACTGTGATCCAGACGCGGCCTTCCAATTTTTATGCTCTCCTTTGAAAGAACTGAGAGCATAAACGATATTTATAAAATAAAAATGATACTTAACATCAGGGTTAAAATCGAACCCATGCGAAAGGGCAATAGACTGATACCACAGTGTAAGCGATGCCAAGAATTCAGGCACACAAGTGCCTACTGCCAAAAAGAACCACGTTGCGTGAAATGTGCCGGAAAACACCTGTCAACAGAGTGCAAAGTTGACATAAAGGCTCCAGCAGTTTGCGCCAATTGCCACGGAAACCACCCCGCGAACTATCGAGGATGCGAAGTAGCCATAGAGCTGCAAAAGGGACGAGAACCTCTTAAGGAAAATACTAGAGGTCAGAATCAAAGCCTAGGACGCCCAAAACCTGCTGAAACTCCTAAGCCAAAGACTCCAAAGACGCCAAAGCCGATCAAAAGTAGAAGATTGGCAAAGGAGGCGTCGACAAAAGGCGTAAAAGCTCCACAAAAGAGCGGCGCCAGTGCAAGTGCAGAGGAAAAACCACCACTGGTCGGACCGAAATCATACGCACAGCTGCGGCAAACGAAAACAAGGCAAGATCGCCCACAACAGATGCAGTGTCACAGATCCTCGCTGTAATCTTGGAGAAACTTGAGGATCAGAATAAAATCAACAAAGTTATATTTGACAAACTGAGCAAGCTCGAGTTTAAGCCTCGAAAAAATTACAAGAGAACATGAATATGAAACAGTTATTTAAAATACTAACATGGAATGCAAACGGCCTTCTGAATAAAATAGACGAACTAGAAGTATTTCTACGGAAAAACAATATTGATATTTGCATGATTACGGAAACTCACCTTAAAAACGGGTCTACACCCAAACTTAAAGGTTACAATGACTATCACGCACGTCACCCTTCGCAAAATTCGAGAGGAGGATCCTCCCTCTACATTAAGAACTGCATAAAGCACTTCAAGAACACAGAAGTTGAGCTAGACTCTATGCAGATCAGTTCAGTTTCTGTAAAAATTGACTGCTTAGATTATAACATTGCATCTTGTTATTTCCCGCCAGGATATAGACTGGTGGAAGACGATCTTGATCGTATGTATGACTTCATTGGGTCCAATTTTATCATTGGGGGTGACTTTAACGCGAAGCATACTTTTTGGGGCTCACGATGCAATTCAACAAGAGGCAGATTACTGTACAAAAATAGTATGAAGCGTGGGGTGGACTTTTTCTCCACGGGTAAGCCAACATATTGGCCAACCGATAGGAATAAAAAGCCTGACCTTGTCGATTTTTTCATCGCTAAAGGGTACCCCAAATACCTTACGCGAATTGAAGAGTGTTATGATCTTTGCTCAGACCACTCAGGAGTTATCTTGAAGATGGGTGGAAGACTGGCGGAAATAGAAAGAGCTCCTAGATAAGCTAGCAAAAACATGAACTGGGACGCTTTCAGAAAGGACTGTAAGGAGGGTGTTGGCTTGAATGTGCCATTGAAAACTCCTTTCGAGTTAGAAACCGCAGTTGACAAATTCATTGAAGCAAATCAGAGCGCTGCTTGGAACAACAATTCATCCCAAAAGAACGCAGTTAGCACCGACGGGCATGTACGTAAAACATATCCGCTCGAAATCGAAGAATTGATTCGTGAAAAGAGAAGTGCGCGTAGGAGATGGCAAGGCACGAGGCCCCCCCCAGACAAAACCCTATTGAACCACCTCTCTAACAAACTGAAAGGAATGTTGCAAGATCTTAAAAATCGTGAGACCACTGAATACCTTGAAGGCTTGTCGGCGGATAGGAGCTCAAACTACTCGCTGTGGAAAGCAGTTAAGTCTATCAAGAAACCTATAATCCACTCGGCACCAATAAAAAAAGCTAACGGCGAATGGGCAAGAGAAGACAAAGAGAAAGCGAATTTGTTTGCTGAACATTTAGAAGAAACATTCAAGCCTTTCGACGGTCCGCCGTTGGCTGACGTTCTAAACAACAACGCGGAACCTGATAGCTTTAGAATGAAAAAAGTTTCGCTAATTGAACTCCGACAGACAATTAGCAAACTTAAAAATAACAAGGCCCCGGGTTACGACCTGATCACTGGCGAAATATTGAAAGAGCTACCAAAAAAGGCATTAGTCAAGCTACTTTATATGATAAACGCTTTTCTTAGACTTCTATACATTCCAAGACAATGGAAAGTTGCTGAAGTCATTATGGTTCCAAAACCGGGGAAATGCGCAAATGATAAAAAATCTTATAGGCCCATCTTATATAGCCTTCTGCTGAAGCGATTACAACCAATAATTGCAGAAAGACGCTTGATCCCGGATCATCAATTCGGTTTCAGACCTAACCATTCCACAATAGATCAAGTCTACAGAATAACGCATGAAATTGAAAAAGCCTTAGAAGGGGAAAAAATATGTTCAAGTGCTTTCCTCGACGTATCGCAAGCCTTCGACAAGGTATGACACGAAGGCTTTAAATATAAGCTACGGCAAAACTTGCCGGAAGACATGTTTAAAATATTGGAAAATTATCTTGAGAGCAGACTCTTTCGTGTTAGGTGTAGTAGTGAATACTCGAGTTTCAAGCGAATTCGGGCTGGCGTACCCCAGGGAAGCGTCCTCGGTCCGACCCTGTTCCTGCTCTACACAAGAGACATACCTCTAGATGACGAGACAGTCGTGGCCACGTTTGCGGACGATACGGCCATCCTGGCAACAGGTGAATCAGTCGAGTCATCAACGAGGAACCTCCAACGAGCATTGGACAGAATTTGTGTCTGGACGAAGACCTGGCGAATCGTTCTTAACGAGAACAAGTCTACGCATGTGAATTTCACTTACAGAAGGGTTAACAATTTGCCTCTGTTCATAAATTCTGCACAAATACCTTATGCAAATGAAGCGAAGTATCTAGGGATCCAGTGTCATCCCTAGATACTTCGCTAAACTTAGGTGGAAACCACACGTAAAGAAGAAGCGTGACGAGCTCGAGATTAGGCTCAGGGAAATGTATTGGCTTATTGGAAGATTTTCGAAATTAAGCACATATAACAAACTGCTCTTGTACAGGCAGGTGTTAAAGCCGTCCTGGACATACGGTATACAACTTTGGGGTTGTACCAAGCCGAGCAATATGTCCATGTTGCAGACTTTCCAAAACAAGACACTAAGAGCAATTGTGAATGCTCCATGGTATATTAGGAATAGCGATATTCACAGAGATTTAGGAATAGCTACCGTGGGCGAAGAAGTAACAAACTTCGCTCGAAAGCTAAATGCTCGCCTTCATGTTCATTGCAACAATGAAATGATCCGTACTCTAAACGAGACTCTTAACGATGTTAACAACGAGCGACGACTACAAAGAACAAGACCCTTCGATCTAGCGACGTAGGGTGAAGCCGCACGAATGAACGGCTTAGTAGGTGCATTCTCTGGAAAGCAACCTATCCAATGCGATTAACACTATGGAAGCGTAAACTACTTGTTAAGTTAACTTAGTTGTAGTCAAGAAGTATTATGAGAGAGCGAAAATTTACTACTATGAAGTGCGTTCTGGCAGTTTCATAGTGTCTCTCATAAATAGGTGGTTTTTTAGCACGTGGAAATCGGGCATAACCAATATCGGCTACTTCGGTATTATGTACCTGTTATAGAGGGCGTATTGGTATCTTTGAAAGATTTTGGAGTTTTAGCCTCCATCCTTCCTAGTATTCAAAAAAAAAAAAAAAAAACTATACCCCATAGTTACAATTTGACAAGAACTTCCAGACAACTATCCCCAAAGGTCTTCTTGGGATGATTGTGCGCCTCTGGAATGTGAATTGATTTACTTCCACACTGATGGATCACTGGTTGGTGGAGGTGTATGCTTAGAAAGACTAAATCTTAGTCTCTCTTTCCGTCTTCCGGATGATTGTTGTATTTTCCAAGCTGAAATCATGGCGAATAAGGAAGCCTTGACCTGGCTGAAGAATAACGTTCTATCCGCCGAGGATACGCATATTTTCTGACAGCCAGGCGGCCATCAAGTGCCTCGAATCGGTTCCTAAATGTAAACTCTAAAGTAGCCTTACACGACTGCTGTTCGTCTCTAACGGAGATGTCGGAGCAGGTCAACATTCTCCTGGTGCTGGGTTCCAGGGCATTGGGACATTTCAGGCAACTAAGGCTGAC
Source organism: Neoascia interrupta (assembly GCA_947623515.1). Taxonomy (NCBI): domain Eukaryota; kingdom Metazoa; phylum Arthropoda; class Insecta; order Diptera; family Syrphidae; genus Neoascia; species Neoascia interrupta. The sequence continues at coordinate 43,412,023 of OX392462.1, read as the reverse complement.
GAACTCGCCAAACTTGGAACTACTCTCTTAATTTCCCCTGGTAAAGGTTTTAATGGGAAGTTCTTGTTTTCTTAAGCGCGCCATGTATTTTTTTTTATCAATCTATCGACTTTTGCCCAAATCATTAATAAAGGCTACAAATGAATTAAGCATTGGGTGTAATCAATGCTTAATTCATCCTTCAGCTTGGGTGTAAAAGCAACGTCCCGTATCGTAATGATGATAAGGAGCAGAGATTGTCATCGGCTTTTTGAAAACCAAAGTGTCTAAGTACCTCTGCGCAGTTGTACAATAGTTTCCTTTGCTGCGAATAAGGAGTAAGCTCAAACCTGTTGACAGGAGGGCATAAGATATGGATAAGTGTAATATCCCTAAATGTAAAAATCCCAAAATGTAATGTATTTTTTAGGGTGTAAATAAACGCTAAAAAATATTATTCAAAAGGTTTATAGTACAAATTTTTCATTTTTACGGAAACTATTGAAAACACTGGGCGAAATCGGTGGAGAAAAAAATATTGGTCCCTCTCCCTTTTACGAGTAAATACCTAAAGACAAAAATGCATTCACGAAATAATTATGAACACGAGCAACTAGGACTCGAGTACACCTGGAGCTATTGCACCTTTTTATATCGTGTTCCTGCCCCTTTTCGTTTCGCTCCAACACTTTTTAATATTTTTTTTTTGTTTAAGCAATGACGATACACAAGGAACTTTCGTGCAAAAAATGCAACGAAAACAAATAAATTAAATTATATTGACAAGCAAATACACCAAGTGTAACTACAGTTCCCCGGAACTTTATTTCATTAAAATATTCATTATGTCCTTAACACATAATATCTACCTCCGTTTTCCACAGGACGAATATAGTGTATACGTGATTTTCCAAGGAACTTTGTTGAAAATTGAACCTAGACTGCATTCACCTTTAGCCTTTCGAAAGTGCGAACCCATGCACACATTTGACCCAATTTCAAAGGAGTAAAATATTATTGGAGCAAAATGTGCAAGGACACATTCAGTCCCTATATACGGGAAGAATACAGCGAGATTTATACCCTTCGCAATGTGTAATGGTAAATCAGTCATGTTTTTATTATATAAAACGACATGATTGAGACTTTAATGATTAAGTAGATCATGAAATCGATTTAAACCTAGAGGGCTCAGAAGTCGACGCATTCAGCCCTGTTGGACATAAAAAAAGGATAAAATAAAAATACACTTAAAAAAAACTCCTTCTTTGTGCTACTTTTTCATGTGTTAAAGATTTTTCAGAAAAATTGCAATTTATCGCTTGGTAGATATTTTTTTTTAAACTACAAAATCTTCGAAATGAAAAGAGAAACGGGATTAAAAAACGCTAAACCGTTTACAAATAATATCATTCGAGAAAAGAAACCCCTAAATCTTAATTCTGAAACCTTAAATCTTTTGCAGTTTTATTTCATTTTGATTTTCTCATTGGGAGTACTTAAAGTTTTATGTCTTGCGATTAACCGCTCAAGGGTTTGGCCATGGACTTGACCGAGAGAAGAAGGCTAATCTTCGGTGCCTTAAAAAATAAAGCATTTGTGGTTGTTTTCTTTTTTCGCCTTTTATTTTCGATCCAGCATGCATCTTAAAAAATCAACACCCTCGATAGTAAACCAACCTAATCCACCCGCCTGGGTTGTAATTTTTTTTTACGACGGGTCGTTAAAGGCTAACATTTGATGGACGTTATATTGAGACGACAAAATTTATTTTTGGACACACAAGTTTTCCAACACTTCATTTCATTTAGGCCGAGTTTAGGTAGATTAAAAGTTTCAATACAAGTTAAGTGTTTAAAATATTAGTAAGAAGTCAAATATTTGGGAGAGATCCTTGAAAGAAAACTTCTTTGGTGCAAGCATGTTGAATCCAAAACCGAAAAGGCATTGTCCACCTTCTGGCAATGCAGAGGCGCTTTTGGCAAGACATGGGGCTTATCTCCAAAAAGGGTCCTCTGGATCTATACGGCCATGGTTAGACCACTCTTCTCATACGCATCGGTTGTTTGGTGGAACAGGCTTTCGCGGAAACGTGTTACTGTCTCTTTTGCCAAACTCCAAAAAAACGGCTTGTCTTGGCTGCACAGGGGCCTTCCCTAGCACACCGGGCTCTGCTCTAGATGCTTCGATGAACCTGATATATGATATATTTATCATGGGATGTACGCTGAAAACCACCTTTCGCTTAAAGAGAGGCGGTTTTTGGTACCAAACGCATTGGAATTTTGAAGAACTTGTTCGAGAATTGTCCTTCGACCCCTGTCTTATGGACATGCCCTCTGACGCAATGACCCCAGAAATCCTTTTGCGACAAAACTACCAAGTCAACTTCTCTAAGGTAATGGAATGGCTTCGGCCAGACGAAGATGGAACGCCATCGTATTTTCACGGATGGCTCCAAAACAGGACAGGGGTTTGGTGCTGCAGTCTTTGTGGACAGCGAGAAGATTAGACTCCACTACCCCTTAGGTAAATATGCGTCTGTCTTCCAAGCGGAGATTTTCGCTATCCGAATGGCTATGCGCTATATTGTGACTAACAGGTGGAGGGCGAGAAGCATATGCGTTTGCAGTGACAGCCAAGCCGCTCTAAATGCGTTGCTCAACCCTCTTACCTCGTCCAAGATAGTGCTCGAACTCAAGAAATCGTTGAACTTAGTCGGAAGGCTAAATGCAGTGAATCTTGTTTGGGTTCCAGGTCACACTGGTATCCAGGGAATTGAGATCTCTGATGAGCTTGCTGAAGTGCTGGGTTTCACACGGCGACCACAACGAAACCCCTGGTTTGACGATGAATGCCGGCAAGCACATGCAGCTAAACAGGAAGCATACAAAGCGACGCTGCACAGAAGGACTAGAGCTGCTCGCGAGCTCTACGAGCAGAGGAGGAGAGAGGAACACCGGCTTCTCCGAAGGAAAAAGAGAGAGCACGAGAAGCGCGCGGTTGAAGAGATAGAGAGATGTTACAACAGGAATGAGGTTAGAAAGTTTTACCAAAGGATCAAAAGGTCCTGCCAAGGGTATAAACTTCGAACGGAAGCCTGTAAGGACCATCAAGGGAACATCGTTGTAGAATCGCAGTCGGTGCTGAGGATTTGGAAAGACCACTTCTGCAGACTGTATAACGGCGAGGACGAACCAAATGCCGCTGTCAGGCAGAACGAACCATTCAACCCGGGCGAAGACGTTACCGACGAAGCATACGAACGATACCGCCCACCCGACCTGGAGGAGGTGAAAGTAGCTGAGTCTAAGCTCAAGTGCAACAAAGCAGCCGGAGCAGACGGCCTAGCTGCCGAACTTTTTAAATCCGCTGGCGATGAGCTGGTTAGGAGCATGCACCAGCTCATCTGCAAGATATGGTCGGAAGAAAGCATGCCCGACGAATGGAACCTCGGCATTGTTTGCCCGATCCTGAAGAAAGAAGACCCTCTGAGTTGTGCCAACTACAGAGGCATAAGTCTTCTTAACATCGCATACAAGATCTATACTGCTGTACTGTGTGAACGCCTGAAGCCGTTTGTCAACAATCTAATAGGCACATATCAGTGTGGCTTTAGGCCAGGAAAGTCCACCATCGATCAAATATTCACACTGCGGCAGATCTTGGAGAAAACCCAGGAATTCAAAATGGATACACACCACCTCTTCATCGATTTCAAGGCCGCGTATGACAGCATCTATAGAGACGAGCTATGTAGCGCAATGTCTAGTTTTGGCATCCCTGCCAAACTCGTCAGTCTGTGCAGGATGACGATGAAAAATTCACGCTGTTCCGTCAAGGTCGGCAAAGACCTCACCGACCCCTTTGATGTCAAAAAAGGATTTAGACAAGGCGACGCGCTGTCATATGACTTCTTTAACATCAAACTTGAGAGAATTGTGCAGAACTCTCGCACCAACACCAGAGGTACAATCTTTCAAAAGTCCGTTCAACTAATCGCATACGCAGACGACATTGACATAATCGGTAGAACAAAGCGTGATGTCAGTGAAGCCTTCGTCAGTATTGGGACGGAAGCGGCGAATATGGGTTTAGCAGTCAATGAGGGCAAAACCAAGTATATGCTGTCATCAAGAAAAGACACCCAACACCGACCTCTTGGACAAAACATCACCATCGACAGCTATAACTTTGAGGTAGTTAGGGACTTTGTCTACCTGGGTTCCGCTATCAATTCAGACAATGACACCAGCGCTGAAATCAAACAAATGATAACTCTTTCCAATCGCTGTTTCTTTGGGCTAAGAAGGCAATTGAGTAGCAAAGCCCTCTCTCGAGCAACTAAAGTGTCCATGTATAAGACCCTCATCATCCCAGTCCTGCTTTACGGTGCTTAGCATGGACCCTGTCAAAGGCGGATGAAAACACTTTAGCCTGCTTCGAGAGGAAAACTCTTCGAACGATATACGGTCCCGTCTGCATAGACGGAGAGTGGAGGAGGAGATATAACATCAAACTGTACGGGTATCACTGTGCAGATACCGACCTAGCCAAAAGAGTCAAAACACAACGTCTACGATGAATGGGTCATCTAGAGCGGATGGACACCAACGCCCCGGCCCGGAAAATCTTCGAATCCACATCGCAGGGACGGCGCGATAGAGGAGCACCGAGACTCAGGTGGCGCACGCAAGTGGAAGGGGACCTCAGCCAACTTCGCGTGCGAAACTGGAGACGGCTAGCTAGAGACAGAGCTGGCTGGCGAAGCTTCTTGGCTAAGGCCCAGGTCCACCCCAGACTGTAGCGCCACCTTAAGATGAGCTTGCCAGACTAGGCTCAGAAGAGGTTTTCTCAATACCTGAACCTGCCATAGGCCTGCCTGTATCTGTTGTTACGTCTGCCTGAGCACACGGCTCGTTCTCGTGACTGCAATGGGTGTAGACGACTACGCCCGTACATTTGCGAGAGGTCAGCGTCTTTTCTTCTATCTCTTAGGAGAATCGATTGCAGACTTCTTGTAGGCGTCCTTACCGGCCGCCAAGCTTTTGCTAGACTCTTGAATGTGTTAGGCTTAAGCGAAACCACCACCTGTCCCTCCTGTGGAGAGGACGACGGTGCAGCGGAACACTTCCTTTGTAGTTGCCCTGCCTTTGCTCGCATCAGGTGGCGGATCTTTGGGGCTGTCGTGGTGAGTGCCGAACACCTAAGCTCTTCATCACTGAAGCTCCTTCTCATCTTTCTTCGAACGACATGTAAACTAAATACATTAATGTAGGGTGTCTGGCCATGGTAGTACAATGGACCAATAGTTGTGTCTGAGTGCTCCATCGGATAGTAGCAACGTCCAACAAAAACGTTACGTAAGTGTTTAAAAAGAACAAAAGCAAAGGCCTAGACGGGAAACAACTTCGTTGTGATTGGCAATGACATTTTAAGGTATAAAAAAAGGTTTGACCGACAAAACTCAAATATTTTTTGAGGGACTCTTTTTTCTCTCAATAAGAAACTCTTCAGATAGCTTCAGGGTTTCTAAACTAAAAAAAAAAAAAAAAAAAAAACAAGGAAAAACAAAGAAATAGTCCCTTTTTCTATGAAAAACATTAAAACAAAACAAATAGTACCTACTGAAAAACGTATTTATTACAAATTCTGTCTGAACAATGATAATTTTGTTCGAGAATTTATTTCTTCAGTGTTTTGTGTTTGCGCACATTCTGGATGCTTTTACTGAAGTGAATAAATAATTTAATTCAATTTCTCCACTAAACGCTTCGCTACACTCGGCATGTCTATTGATAAGCTATGTGCAAAACATATCTAATTTAAATAATTTGGTGGTGACATTCTGGCTTTCGGCACTTCTATATAGGTACTCCTTGTAGGTACTCGGCAATGTCGATGTGTTCCTTCCAATTGCCATTCCCATCAGAACAAAAAGTTAATTTTAAGAAAACATTTTCAATTCAACGTGCAGAACTTTACATTTTGGGGTATTTTCCTTGTTCTGAAGCAAATCATGCGTTACCGACCGAACACATGCCAGATAGATTGCTGTGAATCGGTGTTTTTTCTTACCTTCCAACGCCTGTATTGTGTTTTAAGATTCTGTAATACTGTTGGTGAAAAACATGTGCCATATACCTTTTTTCACACCTTTTTAACCAGTCTGATTGATTTTGTTACGCAGCTTGATTTATTCACGTTGTGCCTTTGAACTTGTTGGGGTCTTTTGTGTGTCTAACTTGTCACATGTGTCACACCGGGATTGGGAAACCAATAAGCGAGTTTTAAAAAATTACTCTAGTTAAACCAATGTTTTTAAACGGACGAAGAAATGGAATAAAAATAAATTTTTTCCCATGATTTGGAGCACTGGATATTTTCATGACTCCTCCCCAACTAACATTTTTCCTCCCATAACACTCTACGAGAGTCTTATTAGAGTATTCTTCCAGAGCTTGCTTCTTGGAATTCGCCTCTCATAGAGTACTACGAGAGCGCTTAAGAGAGTCTTACGGGAGTTAAATGGCCCCACTTATGGGAGTTATTTGATCTGATAAAAAGTCTTAAACTCTCTTTACAAGAGTTATTCGGTCTCATAATAAGACAATAAGTTCTTCTTATGGGATGTGAAGAGTAAGTCTTGTTTGAAAGAGAGAGAAACATACAAAAAACAATTTTCGTGCCATCTTTATCATGTTGTGTGCCAAAAATGGTTTGATTTTTCAGAAGGACATGAAGTTAAAAAGAGAAAAAGATATACTTCTTAAAGTAATTGTTATTTTCGATGCGCTATTTGATGGTACACCATTGTCATTAATATTATTGAGTTTAATAATATTTTTTCTGAAGTTAATTATGCAAGAACTTAGTGCAACTGAAAATTGATCTGCTAAAGTTAACATTTTACTTCGATAAAAACAAAGCGCCTCAAAAATAATCAATTTAAAAAATAAATTATAAATGATAGCTCATCGCAGAAGGGTTGCCGCATTTTCTCTGTTTTAAATGTGTTTTTACCTCAATTAACAGGGTAAGGAGTAAAATAGGATGTAAGAGGATATGATCGCGTCCAAAACGTGAGTCGAATGAGCCATGTCCGTCCACATTTAGGTACATGGTCGATTATGTATTCAGTCTCAATCATTAAAAATGCTAAGTATGCGATTACGCGGCGATAATTTACTGTTACAAACTATACGTTTTAAAATATATCCTATTTTTAGGGCATAATAAGAACCAAAATATAGCTCTTACCATCCTACAAAAATTAACATTTCTTCGTCTTAAAATCTTTTCGGCATACATTTTTTTTAATTTTATTTATAACAAACGAATGCAAATCAACTAGATGCGTATACTACCTTGACGTTGGTAACTCTAGGAGGTAAGAAATTAAATGACGGAAGAGTCATTCACTTTTTGTGAGCGATTAAGCTTTTTTAACAGAGATTAGCTCTCCTCAGAGATTAAGGCTGTCGATCCTAAGTAAGAAAATTCGTATGCGCCAGGAGCCTTGTTATTCTTCAGCTCATTCATGGCTCTGCCTACTTATTCAAGCGCTTTTTTTTGTCAACTAGCTAGTGATGTTGGGTGTTCCTTCCTGCCTTGTCTGGCCAGCTGTTAGGCCAGCCGCTGTCTCAAAATATAAGCTACGAATTCCTTGAGACTCGGTGACAAGATTACAATAATTATTATTTCAAAAACTATTTGGTGCCTATTTTCAAGTCTGCAGCTAGTTTTTTCAGTTGTCCGCAAGTGTCCAATTTCATCATAATATGAACTGATGGTGAACGCAGTCTTCTGACATTGGAAGATCGCGACGGGGCGACGTGGGAATTTTAAACGTGTCGTCGGACGTTTGAGAGGATCTTAAATGCTGCATATCGCAGGAATATGCCTCTATAGTTTTCGCAAAACATATAGGATCGCCTATCTTGAATATAGGGAAAATATGGAGCTGATTGTCCACTCATCGGGAAAATGCTTTCTGTCTCTCGCTGTTAAGGTGCAATTTAAGCATTAGGTGTGTAAAAAATTGCATCTAGTAAGCAAATTTTTTGGTACAGTTTGTGTACCAAATTTTGTCTTTTTACAACTCAATCATTCCGTAGGTACAACAAGTGCGGGCGAACGGACGTACTACGGACGGAGCAATGCCGTAAAGGGTCCTTTTTAAATTTTTGGACAGATAGCTAAAAAGTGCAAAATTTGTCTAAGTGTCTTAAAAGCTTAATAGTGACTAATTCGTCAGGCCCTTATGTTTCTCAGATTTGCTTCAGTTGCGTTGGTCTAACAACTTAAAGCCGCGGTGTCACAAGGAACAGGAACAGAAACAGAATTTCATACATTAGCAACGCAAAAAAGCATTCTGCGAATTTAGGTTTCAGTTGCTAATGTATGAAATTCTGTTTCTGTTCCTGTTTAACGTTACTTGTAACAACGCGATTTTAAGTTGTTAGACCAACACAACTGAAGCAAATCTGAGAAAATAAGGGGCTGACGAATTAGTCACTATTAAGCTTTTTAGACACTTAGACAAATGTTGGCATTTTTAAGCTCTCCGTCCAAAATGTAAAAAGGACCCTTTACGGCATTGTTACGTCCGTAGTACGGATTGCGATGGGTGCAGAGAGGACGCAGAGAAACGCCTGGACATATGTAAGGGGTCTGCGTCATTCCTTCTATCTCTAAGGAGAACTGACTGCAGACTTCTTGTAGGCGTCCTTACGGGCCACCAAGCTTTTGTTAAACACTTGAATATGTTAGGCTTAAGCGAAACCACTACCTGTCCTGCCTGTGGAGAGGATGACGATACAGCGAAACACTTCCTCTGTGTTTGTCCTGCCTTTGCTGGCATGAGGTGGCGAATCTTTGCGGCTGACTTGATGAGTGCCGAACAACTGAGCTCTTCATCACTGAAGCTCCTTCTTGTTTTTCTTCGAAAGACGGGTAAACCAAATACATTCAAGTAAAAGCAGGGTAGTATTTACAGTTGACCAGTAGTTGTAGCTGAGTGCTCCTTGCTCCACCGGATAGTAGCAACCTCCGACAAAAAAAAAGTCTTCTTTATTCTGTTTCAAAAGTTTCCACTGGCTACTGATCGGAGTTTTTTTTTTATGGGAAAACAATTCTTAAGAGCACCTTAAGAGATCTTACCCCTTAAGCCGCATTGTCACAAGCAACAGTAACAGAAACAAAAACAGAATTTCATACATTAGCAACGCGAAAAGCATTCAGCGAGTTTAGGTTTCAGTTGCTAATGTTTGGGATTCTGTTCATTGATTTATTGATTGACAGAAATTTTTGGTTAAAGGTTTTGTTTAGTTTCTGTAGCAATCGCTCTTTCAAATATTTCTTAAATCAATATTACCTCGGTCTCATAATCAAAAATAATAAATTTTTTCGTCAATCGTATGCCATTACACATGTCAATCGGCATGATGCTCATCATGCAAAATCAAAATTGTTTTATTTTTCGTCAATCAGCTTCAATCGAATGTGTGTGAGGCAAACTGATTTTAAATTTTCACTAATACATTGCCCTGATTGACGTCAATCGATTGACCGTGTAAAAGCCGCATAATGCCTGGGCCTGTGGAAAAAATTCCCCATATTAACCTAAACTCAAATAAATTTCGCCAGGATAATATCGATTAACAAATGCCGAAATCACTTTATACTATGTTTCCACCGGCAATAAAGAGGGATTAGAGGAGACGATTAAAAATAAATTCCAAAGTGGCTGCACCAGTCAACTATAGGATTAATTTGACATGGGCACTCTTTTTCTGTCATTTTAACTCTCAAGCGAGAGTGCCGATGTCATTTTCCAGCAGCGAAAAAAGATTTCCGTTGTTAACATCCCAATAAAAATTGCAATTCTGACAGATCTGTCATACATGGACAGTTTTTATATGCTTTTTCGATTTTCAAACTGTTAAAAAGTTGCTCGAAAAGGTTTGAAAGTAGTTTGTGAAGAGGGTGAATGATGAGTTTTATGATGAGTTTTATGATTTATTTTTAATCGCTTGTTCTAAATTGGTATGGTTAATCGCGTTATTTGTAGAGGATTTAATAGAGATTAATTTATATTGATCACGGATTAGTGCCAGGTTTAAACATGGTATAAAAGGTATTCTACGTATAGTGCTGAGAAGAACTACTGTACCGTGTCGAAATCAATTGTGAATTCGAAAAGCAACCGAGGCAAAAAATTTGACAGTTCTGTGAGACATGTTGTTTTGTTTTGTGTTCCATTAGTTCACCTCGTCAACATTTAACCCATGCTTTTGGGAACACGTTTTGAATCTGTGGAACTCTTTCTTCGTCTGAGCTTGATGAGGCTAGCTTTGAATTGTTTATATCAGTGTTTCTTTCGATGGAAAACCATCTGCCTAATTAGACTAAATAATGAGTGACTAAAATTGATGGCCGCCTATTTCAAGCAACGATATATGTATATGTACGTTCGGTAAGTTTGCGAGGGTTTTAAAGTCTTATATTCTGGCTTTTTGTTGACACATTGTTAAAACTTTCTTTATTGATTATCTGTGAAACAATATTATGTACGAGGACCTCTCTCTAGTGTCCAGTGGACTTCGAGGCTTGGTTATCATTCTGCTAACTAACTACCAAGTGTAATAAACTTGAGTAGCCATAATATATTTCGCCCTCCACCCTCCCACTATTAACACACAAACTAAGGCAAATCGATACGAGGTATACAACATGCTGTCAAATATCATTAATCTTTCCCCATTTTGTGTGTCTTCTGTGACTATAGGCCGGATATTTTTGTGTTTAGACGGTAAGTGGAACCGCAACACCATAATTTTCTGTAATTACCCGTGAATGTGTACAAATTAGGTTTATATACACATATGTACATACAATGACAGAGAATATTATCTCATACATAAATATGACGAGGAAACTTTTTCCTGGTTTGCGTTGTTGAAGGGAATAATAACAATTTTATGACCGTTAACAATTTTGTTACCAGTTAATGTGCGTAAATATGTTTAAATATCCTACGAGGAGTACCTACTTACCTACCTACCTAACCTACACACTTGCGTGTAGGAGCCAAAAAAAAAGTTACCATGGCGAAAAAGTTTACCCGGCCAATTTATGACAACAAGGCACACACGACACACACAAGGATTAAACGTGAAAATGTTCCAAGCTAAGGTATTAAGGAGCACTGCTGATTTATGATATGATTATCATATGGGTATTCACATTCAAACCATCCACGAAGGGCAGGTAAAAACTGTTGATGTTTGGATTTAGGGAACAGTTGGGATTATCCGCTGTGATAGCAGGGGAGTGTACTTTCTGACTCGCATTACTTTGTGTTTCTATCGAAACATGATCTAAGAGCTTTTTGCATACTTATAGCCCCTATTAGATCACAATTATCCTAATTGATTATGCTATCTCGATTTTGCCATGAAATAGTTTTTGTTACCCAAGTTAAATGGGGAGGAAAACATTTTATGTCGGTTAATTTTCTATACTCAAGGATAGACAAGGATGCACAGGGAACTTGTCAAAGGTGCTCGAGAAACAAAACAAAGAAAATATTGATTGCTTTTACGGAGCTCATTGACCTTAAAATTGATTGTCTTCCAAGTTCGATTTCTCTCACTGAATTGATAGTCAGGCGGTTACAAAAGAATTGCTATCGATTTCGCAGGAGTCAATAATTTACGGCCTTTGTCAAAGCTTTCTTCCAATACATTGCTCCTTTTTGCCTGAATATGTTGGGCGTAATTGGTCTGAGAGGACCTCGCATGTGGTAGACATTGCGTGTTGCATATTTTGTTTAGTGAAAAGGACTATAAATTCGAACAACATACTGCATGGGTTTGGGTATGTTGAGATGGCAGACGGGTTCATGAATATTTTTGGTTGGGTTCATGAACATCTTCAGCAGTTTCTGATAGAGGAGCTCAGTGGGAATGCGAGTTTATTTACATTATGTGGTAACAATTTTTACGGTGCAGATTATACATATAAATATTCCATTAAATCAAAAATGACTTATATATTAGCCAAAATTATATATATTCAAATTCATGTTAATTTTCAATGTCCAACAGCATTTTTTCAGACGCTTATAAGCCTTAATTACATAAAAATAGAATTAATGAATATCTGTAAGGATTTCGGGGCACTAAGTCAGTGTTATTGGTTCGAATTTTCTGAGTTTCTAAAACCTTGTTGAGACACCTAAAAAATTAAAAAAATAATAGAGAGTGGCGCAACAGCTCGAGGTAAATCAGGACGGGCCTAAAATTTTTTTTCATGACAAATGTAACTCTCGGAGGGCTTGTCAGACCTTCGCGGAAACCGTGAAAAATATCGAATCTTTTTTTCAGGTGGCAGACGTAAGATTGGTACCCAGACCTCCCACGTAGTAGGCACACTAGAATACATAAAATACTTAGCAAAAGCAGAAGAATTGGGGAACCTTTTAGAACTCGAAGAATAGTACCACAAAATAGCTTAAAATCCTAGCAAGTTTTTTATCGCTGCACTTTTTATTTAAATTAAAATTTTTGCTGAAAAATATGCTTTTCGATTGTTTTAGGAAAACCTCTGTCGTCAATTTGGTATGATTATCGAATTGATTGAAATTTTCTGTTAGTTCCGAAGTTTTTTTTAAAATAATCCTCTTAGGTCCAATTTTTCAGTGCAAGATCATCCGAGTTTCCGAGTTAAACTGAGATTAACCCCAGAAATGAGTTTTTCAGTTAATTAAGATCCGGGGTTAATCTCGGCTTAACTCAACAAATTTGGTGATTTAATCCCGGATTAACTCTGGTGAGCAGCATGAACTTCTTTGAACATTTTTTTTTGTGTAGAAAACTGTGTTTTCTGGCTGTTTGGGCATTTTTATGCCATCTGAGAACAACTCGAACTTATTTTCGTGTGTATTTCTATGTAAATTGAGAGTTAGGAGAGTCAATAATTTCGAGAGTCGAAGATTTTGACAATTTTGCTAACGGAATTAACTCTGCACTGAAAAACTGCACGCTGGGTTAACTCTAGATTGGCTTTGTTGCGGGATTGACAGATCTTGGTTTAAGCTGAGGGTAACTCCTGAAAAACCGGGCCCTACTAGATTTAAAATAATTTTTTTAAAGGTTTTGAGTTTCCTGTTTTTTTTTTTTATCGCACAATTACCTATTTGTCAGTGTGTTTTGCTATTTCTGCGCAAAAGTGTGCTTTCAGAGAGGCTAAAATGAATCTTCCAGTCATTAAATCGAATTAAGGATTCATTAGTGCTTAGAGGGATTTTTTCAGGGGTGGATTAAGGTATAGTGCCGCCCTGGGCCATATATGTTGCTGCCCCCTGAGAACATGTTCCAAAAAATACACCCACCTAAAAAAGGAGACTAAAATTCTGTAGGCCTCTAGGTCCTCTAGGGGCGTATTTTGGTTTTTTTTTTGTTAGTCGATGTAATATTTTGACATAGTTTCAACTATTATAGCCGCATTATTTTCCAACAGTTTTTCTGGCACTTAATTTCACGACTAAGTTTCATGTCTGTTACCCACTGAGGGATCTCTCAAACCTTACGCTTCGGGACCTAAAAGATCTAGACATGTAGTTTCAGACTGTCTTCCTCCCAATTCAAGGGCTTTCAAAATATGAGGCACAGAAACAATCGGACGGACGGATATGGCTTTTCGACCCAGAATTCCGTCTCGTCCATAAGTCCACAAGCTTCTTATTGGCCCAATGCGATGATATAAGGCCTTTCGAGAGTTAAAACAAAACTCCTGTTTAACATGACCGAGGCGACGGTTATGCCCAAGACCGTGCGAAAGCTTTCGTCTTAAAAAATAAGGAAAATGTTTGGTGTGTACCATGTAAAATGATATTCGCCAACCCGGGCGAAGACGTTACCGACGATGCATACGAACGATACCGCCCACCCGACCTGGAGGAGGTGAAAGTAGCTGTGTCTAAGCTCAAGTGCAACAAAGCAGCCGGAGCAGACGGCCTAGCTGCCGAACTTTTTAAATCCGCTGGCGATGAGCTGGTTAGGAGCATGCACCAGCTCATCTGCAAGATATGGTCGGAAGAAAGCATGCCCGACGAATGGAACCTCAGCATTGTTTGCCCGATTCTGAAGAAAGGAGACCCTCTGAGTTGTGCCAACAACAGAGGCATAAGTCTTCTTAACATCGCATACAAGATCTTTTCTGCTGTACTGTGTGAACGCCTGAAGCCGTTTGTCAACAATCTGATAGGCACATATCAGTGTGGCTTTAGGCCAGGAAAGTCCACCATCGATCAAATATTCACACTGCGGCAGATCTTGGAGAAAACCCAGGAATTCCAAATCGATACACACCACCTCTTCATCGATTTCAAGGCCGCGTATGACAGCATCTATAGAGACGAGCTATATAGCGCAATGTCTAGTTTTGGCATCCCTGCCAAACTCGTCAGTCTGTGCAGGATGACGATGGAAAACTCACGCTGTTCCGTCAAGGTCGGCAAAGACCTCACCGACCCCTTTGATGTCAAAAAAGGATTTAGACAAGGCGACGCGCTGTCATGCGACTTCTTTAACATCATACTTGAGAGAATTGTGCAGAACTCTCGCGCCAACACCAGAGGTACAATCTTTCAAAAGTCCGTTCAACTACTTGCATACGCAGACGACATTGACATAATCGGTAGAACAAAGCGTGATGTCAGTGAAGCCTTCGTGAGTATTGGGACGGAAGCGGCGAATATGGGTTTAGCAGTCAATGAGGGCAAAACCAAGTATATGCTGTCATCAAGAAAAGACACCCAACACCGACGTCTTGGACAAAACATCACCATCGACAGCTATAACTTTGAGGTAGTTAGGGACTTTGTCTACCTGGGTTCCGCTATCAATTCAGACAATGACACCAGCGCTGAAATCAAACGAAGGATAACTCTTGCCAATCGCTGTTTCTTTGGGCTAAGAAGGCAATTGAGTAGCAAAGCCCTCTCTCGAGCAACTAAAGTGTCCATGTATAAGACCCTCATCATCCCAGTCCTGCTTTACGGTGCAGAAGCATGGACCCTGTCAAAGGCGGATGAAAACACTTTAGGCTGCTTCGAGAGGAAAATTCTTCGGACGATTTACGGTCCCGTCTGCATAGACGGAGAGTGGAGGAGGAGATATAACATCGAACTGTACGGGCTGTACAGCGATACCGACCTAGCCAAAAGAGTCAAAACACAACGTCTACGATGGCTGGGTCATCTAGAGCGGATGGACACCAACGCCCCGGCCCGGAAAATCTTCGAATCCACACCGCAGGGACGACGCGGTAGAGGAGCACCGAGACTCAGGTGGCGCACGCAAGTGGAAGGGGACCTCAGCCAACTTCGCGTGCGAAACTGGAGACAGAGCTGGCTGGCGAAGCTTGTTGGCTGAGGCCCAGGTCCACCCCGGACTGTAGCGCCACCTTAAGTAAGTAAGTAAGTATGTAAAATGATATTTTTATGTGTAAAGTAGCAATTGATTTTATTGCTTTTAATCTCTGTCTTCTTAATTTGCGGCCCCTCAAAATTTGCCGCTCAGGGCCCGGGCCCCACCGGATCCAAGGGCTAATATGGCTCTCGGGATATTTCTCTTGCTCTAAAAAATATGTGTGCATGCAAGACCTATAGACGATCATATGCTCAATCTCGTGATTATCTACTTACTCCCAAAATCAAGTTTCAATCTTTGGCTTTATGGTGTGAGAAAGCTTATGCAAGAGAATTTCAGTCATAATAAGTTTACAACGACCAATATTATGCTATGTTAGTGTATGACAACCGAGCTTACTGGTCGTAATTTTTTAAGTTTACACTATAACAAATCAACAACATATTTCCACGACGTTTCGCAAATTTTTTTCCACTTCCTCAGGGGATTTTTCAACTATGATTTTTACATTTTTAAAAAGTAGTTATAAATTATTTGCTAAGCTATTTTGGCTTTCAACAGTTTTTTGGATTGAATATCTGTTTAATAAAATAAAAAATTAAAATTAGATTATTTTATATAATTTAAAATAAGTAAAATAAAATTTTTGTTTAAAACTTTACGAGAAAACCGACTTGTCTAAAATTTTAATATTGTCGAAATCAGACTTGACGTTTCAGGTTTCAGCATATTGTCCATTGGTGCTCTCCGAAGTACCTACTGTCAGTGCTTTGCGGAGTTTTGAGAAAATTGTACAGGCCAATAGCAAAAACGATGAATGTTTTTTCACAAAAAAGACCGGAATAGATGAAGAGAAAACACCTACTTTTGCGTTACCTAATTAACCCATACTAACACCATAATCTTCTCTAATACTTACTTCATCAGGAATTTCATTTTAGATAAGGAGTACATCTACATACTTCTTTTGGCTCAGGGTCAAATCGCCCAAAACTACCAAAAGGTCAAATTTCGCAAAAGTATTTTTTGGGCGTGTTACATTTCCTTTAAATCTCAGAAAGGATTGAGTGTAAGTTTGAATGCCTTGTTTGAAAATTAACCTTAGATGAATTGTATTAAAGGTTAGGAAACAAAGTCAAGTACATCAGTTTACATACATTAAGTTTGAATCTCATCATTTATACCGAGCACGAAGCATGCGAAAAATTACATTTCACTACTGTGCTGCACTTGCGACTGAGTCTTCAACAGACTCTCGCCAATGCAATGTTACTCGATGGCTAAGAAAAAGGAGAATGTATTTGCCGCTAAAGAGCCTACAGCAGTAATAATGTCCTCTTAAACTATACCCAAGAATCACTTCGCAAACAATTGACACTGAATTCAGGACCACTTCTTTCTTTGATTTGATAAATGTCCGTCCGTCCGTGTGCCTGCGTGTGTGAAGTTCTTACGTCTTAAAAATTTAGCTAGACAGCTGAAACGTGGAATTTAACTAGTATTTTGTACAGACAGATATGCCATTGGCAAATTTCACCTGCAATTGACTTGGATGTAAGGCTACCTCAAAGGTATAGGTAGGTAGGTAGGTAGGTAGGAAAGTGGCTTCTTACATGCACTTAGGCCAAAAAGTAGGCCCATTGTACCGCCACGTGGGAATATTACCAAGGGAGTAGGTTGGCGTTCTATGACGTCCAGCCAGTCGTTTCGATGAATTTAAGTAGACCGGTGTTTTACTAAGGTCGCTTAGGTAGTCGTAGAAGTATAGGAACCTAGTAAGGATTTCCTGTACGACGCGAGTGCCGGGCAGCAACAGAGAAACTGTTGTACACTTTCTTCCTCTTCCTCATCTAGGCAGCTTCTACAGAAGTCTTTTAAGAAAAGACCTAGTCTTTTTGCGTGAAGACCTAATAGGCAGTGTCCGGTGATAATTCCCACTGCAGTGCTAATTTTGGATCTCTTTAAAGAGATCAAGCTATCTGATCTTTTTGGATCGAGGCAAGGCCAGATTTGCTTGGAGGTTAAATAGGTGGTGCCTGTCCTCCATCTGGCGTTAGTTTCTTGTATGCTGTGATTTTGGAGCTGTAATTTGAAGGTAGGTAGGGGAATACCTATATTACAGGAGATTTCATCTTCTGGCAGTCTAGTGGCGTTCTTAGCGAGTTTATCAGCCTCACAGCCAGCACAGGCAGATGTGAAACTGTTCGGACATCTCATCAAGAGATGTGCGATAGTTAATAACTAATTAAGAGTTTAAAGAGATCGATGTCAGGGATTTGATGGTAGCTTGACTATCCGTAAACATACAGATATCGCGGGCGAATATCCCATTCCAATTTAGCTAGGACAGAGCTTCACTAATTGCCTGTTTGGAATTGCCTGCTTCACTAATTCTGCTTGGAAGACGATGCATTGGTTTGGTAGGCGAAGGGATTTATTTAAGTTAAGGAACTCAGAGAATACAACACTTCCTACACCGTCTTCCGTCTTGGATCCGTCTGTGTAAAAGTGTATGGCGTTAGCAAAAGGTGTTCAATTCAATTCAATTCGAAGTTTTTCTCTGGAAAATATGAAGGTGCAGTGTAATCCAGGTTCGTGGAGGTGAGACGCTGTTCGTTTAGAATATTGGCATGTCTGGGCTTCACTAATTGCCATTATTTCTGCTTGGAAGACGATGCATTGGTTTGGTAGGCGAAGGGATTTATTTAAGTTAAGGCACTCAGAGAATACACCACTTCCTACACCGTCTTCCGTCTGGGATGGCGTTAGCAAAAGGTGTTCAATTCAATTCAATTCGAAGTTTTTCTCTGGAAAATATGAAGGTGCAGTGTAATCCGTTTAGAAGTTCGTTTAGAATATTGGCATGTCTGTAAACGTAATCACGCCATTGGGAGCATTTTTTAAGTCGAATCGCGCAGTTGGTAGCTGTTTGCTTACCAAAGATGTCTAAGGGGGTAAGGTTCAATAGGATTTCGAGCGCATCCGTAGGAGTGGTTCTCAGGGCACCACTAATACATGCTTTCTTAAAACGTTGAGATGTGTGCCGACGTTGAGTATGGGCCACCATACTGCTACGCTGTATAGAAGGATTGGTCTAATCACAGCTGTGAAGAGCCAATGCGTCATGTGAGGTTGTAGTCCCCATCTGTGCCCAATGGCTTTTTTGCTCATATAAAGGGCCGTGATGGCTTTCCTTGCTCTTTCAGCTGTATTGAGCTTCCAGCTTAGTCTATTGTCCAAAATAAGGCCAAGGTACTTTGCCTTATTTGAAAACGATAGGCTGGTGCCATTTAAGGTGGGAGGGGCAATGCGGGGGATTTTGTATTTTTTAGTGAAGATGACAATTTCGGTCTTTTGTGCATTAGCACTCAGACAGGAGAGTAAGGGCATGTTGCATTAAGTCTCTCAGTACGTGGGGATGTTTCCCCGAGAAGGCAATGGCTACATCATCCGCGTAGGCGATCGTTTTGCAGCCCGCTCTTTCTAGTGTAAGTAGCAGCTTATTCACCGCTACGTTCCAGAGAAGAGGGGATAGTACTCTTCCTTGAGGTGTACCTCTTCTGGTCGAGCTTTTCAAGGAAGCGTGACCTAAAGTGGCATTAATTATAGTCCCGCCTCTATTTTTAATCTATATCTTTACCTTCCAGTGCTTGTGTGATTGCGCGCGGATGGATGTAGTTGAAAGCGCCTGCTATGTCTAGAAAAGCAACCATCGTATATTCTTTTTGGTTGAATGATTTCTCAATGAATCGCACTAGTGTGTGGAGAGCCGTTTCAATGGATCTTCCTTTGCTGTACGTATGTTGAGATAGAGAAAGTTTGAACGGGTCTATAGTTGATCTTGGACGTAGATCAATGAGCCTTTCTAATGTTTTAAGTAGAAATGATGATAAGCTGATAGGTCTCAGATCATTGGGAGCTTCAAACGTGGGAGCTTTTACCCGCCTTGGGGGTAAAGATCACTTTGGTTTGCTTCCATCTAGTGGGGATATGACACAAAGAAAGACAGCCTTTAAAAATTATCTCCAACCAGGGGGTAATCAAGTCGGACGTTTGTTGAAGCTCGGCTGGTATTATGCCGTCAAGTCCTGGTGACTTGTAGGGACTGAAGCTATTTATAGCCAACATGATCTTATGACGCGTTATCAGAGAGTTCGGATTTCTAATTGGGACTTGGGCAGTCTGTTGAGTGCCCCGGGAAATGGGTATCTATCAGCAGTTTCAAGGATTCTTCATTGGATAATGTCCACGTATCATCTGCCTTTTTGAGAAAGCTATAGACATTGGGACAGGTTGAGATAACCTTTCGGAGCCTGGATGCTTCCGCGGATTCTTTAATCTTTTCGCAGAATTTCTTCCACATGGACCTTTTTGCTTTCCTAAGTTCAGTTTTAAAAGATTTAAGAGATTCTTTATAGGAGTCCCAGTCTTGAGTCTCTCCTGAATTCCTTGCCTTATTAAACTTCCTTCTGCAAGTTTTCCTAAGGTTGTTTAAGTCCGCATTCCACCAACGCGGTTGTGGCGTCTTGTCAGGTTTTTTCAGTGGACAAGCTATTTCCATCGCCTTATTATGGGTGTTCGTAATCACATCTACCAAGTTGTCTAACTCAAGGCTACCTCAAAACTCAATTTTATTTTAAGACCTTTTGATGAAGCTAAGCGAAGCGTATTATGAACTTAAATTTTGGTATGTTGCAATGACTGTCACAATTCTTTGCTCTGCTTAAGGTATAAAAAATATATGAGCTCTTTTATTTGTCATTTATTAACTTGTAGAGCTATAGAAACTTTAACCACACTTGGCAAATTATCAAAATCACCAGGGCCATTAAGGCCAATATACTTTTACAATGCCACAGGCTTAATAAAACTAAAAGGTATAAAGGTGACTGACATTATGACCTTACATCGAGCTAATTACTTTTAATGTTTATATGCTGAAATGAAATAAAAACAGAGTAATTCAGCCCTAAGCATCTACATGCCACCCCGCTATCACCCTTTTTCGATGCAGGAAACTTTGTGAACTACATGTTATACTGGAGGGAGGTTGCCCTACCCCCCTTACCCCCATTCACAGACATAACATAGCCAATGTTGTTTCTTTCGAAAAGTTTGCAAAATTAACAGCAAACTGTGCAGAATATTTCATATCCGCAGAACATAAAACCCCACAGTTGTGGCGCGCGCCTCCAAACACCTTTAGCTTCCCCACTAATGAATCAACACTGCAAAGAAGCGCGTCCTCTCTGCAGAACCGTCAAAACGGCGGGCGGAAATGTTCTACCTGATGTTGTTTCAGAGCCTCGTTTAGCTTCCGTTCTCTAATGGTAATGTTTGTCTTGAATGTCAGACTTCGCATACTCTGGGGGGACATAAATGACGCAAATAAAGCCACCAGAGCAGAGGGTTATATTATGTTAATGTTCGTGTATGGAATATGTATGTCAATTGCATATAAGTCTTTGGGGGGGTATTTTTTTGTTGACACTAAACATGGTTTCTGCGTCTTTTTAAGGACGTGCGAATAATTTTAGGAAAAATAATGTGTAGGTTCTGTTAGGTACACCCCTTTACATTTGCCAAAGTGCGCCAAGGAATAGGAGTATATTTTTTCGATTAAAGACGCGGGTTTTTCTTTTGTGTGATGGGAATAGAAGAGGACCGTTCACTGCCTAAACTTTAAGCCCTTTACATTAAACCCTTTTGCAAAAGTTGTGTTTTCATTGAAAGTTTTCAACCAAAAAAGGGTAATTTTCAACGATAAATACATTTCGTGGGAAATATATCAAGTGATTCCCCTTGGGAAATGGGATGAGAACTTTATTAAGTCGCAGCATCGAAGTTTGTGTGGAGAAGGCAACACTCGTTGAGTTTCGAAAAGATTTTGTTTTGGGTTTATTTCTGTGTTTTGAATTACTGATTTCTAAGTAAATGTTTGTGGTGTGTGCACTTCGGGTCGATTCTTTTCGTTGGCTTTTGTCCCTTTAATATTGTCTGCTTCGCACAATAATTAAAGAATAATTAATCAAAATTCTAGATAAAAAAGTAGAGGCATGAGTATATTAAATTAGGGGGCTTTTGATTTTTTTTAACTCTAAAGTTACATTTTTTCCTCTATCCTAATACAAAACGCCAGAACCTATTCAACACTTCCTCAATAATTCTTGAATATCACAGAACACAAATTATGTCTGATCGTCCAGATGGTATTAACGCGATATTTTTTAAACGACCAAAATCAACAAGAATGTGGGTTTATTTTCTTAACTCTGTCGGAATATTGGTTAGGAAACCATCAGCTTGTCCACACAAAATTCTATTCTGTTTTTGTCCCAGTCACCAACTAATTTTTAAGATCGAAATATTTGATTTTTAATCAAGTTAAGATTTTTAAGAATATACAATCTAATGTCTGGGTAGAAGCATTGAAGATAAAAATGTTAAAAGTACTTCAAGCCCTAAATATAAGCACATGTCTGGGTAGGTGCATAGATAAACAACCTTGACCTGCTCGATATGGGATTAAAAAACCGACTTAAAACATGCATAGGTCAAACAAATTTTTTATCACATTGTGTTTTTTCAGCAACAGGCTTCCATAGTCGCTTTTTATAGGGATCCTCAATATGTGAGGACAGATTAATGTCAGTGTCAACTAACTTGCCTACCTCTGGGCCTACAAAGCGAAAACATGAGGTTTGAGTCTGCAAATTTAAATTTTAAGCTTATAAGTCACTGGAAAAAGTCCATCCATTTGACACAATTTGACAAGTATTTGACACAATTTTTGGCCACGATCACATGTGAGTAAAATTTTAAAAAACTTTTCCCTTTTAGCTGATGTCGGTTGAAGACGAATTTTCCAACTTCTTACGCTAAATCATACGGTGCAGTTGCCCAATAAGTTAAAGCCCACGATATTCTTCTCGTATCCCTGTCTCAGCACTCCCAGGAGTACAATCTGTAGCTCGTTTGATCGTCATTTCGTCCTTTCTCTGTCGTTAGGCTTTTAAAAAATTCTCGAAGTTAATTCCCTGGACTTTGTCAGAAAACACATTTTCAAAGAAATTATGAATTTTATCAATATTTTGAGCGGAACAAATAAATTTTTTTTTTGTCATATCGTAGAACATTTCAAGGGGAGTCTTTGTTTGGCAGTTTCTATTCTTAAGATTCGACTTTGTTTTATTATCCACCTGGTTTTAAGATCAAAGATTGGAGATCATAAAGAAGTTAACCGAAAATAGTCACAGAAAAGTACTGCTTATAAGGCCGAACCTTGTGTAACTCCGCTCTGGATTTCTTGTTTCTCTGAAAATAAAGCTGTGCAAAGAAAAGCGCAGAATTAATCTCCTTTGTGTCAGTCTTGACAATGGCTTTTAGCTATATGACAATCCGTCCGTCCGTCTGTCAATCTCTCCGTCTGTCTGTCTGACCGTATGTGTGAAGTTTTTGGGTCTTTACAATTGAGCTATAAAGCTGAAATTTGGAGCGTAGCTTGTTTTAATTTTGTACAGATAAAGTATGGAATTTGGAAATATCCGCCTTTAGCCACGCCCACGTCAGAGAACCTAAAATTTAAGTTTTATTTCAAAATGCCTTTCGGTCAAGTTAGACAAGGCGTAGGAACTCGAATTTTGGCACAGAGCAATTATAAAGGCCAGAGACCTTAAATGACACAAAAATTGGATCACCCAAACTATCAACCATGCCCACTTTTGAATATTTACCTCATGTTAGATCTTAACAGTTCCGCTTCTTTTCTGCAATTCGAGAGAGGATGGTCGAGTGGCTGCCAAGGCACGGAGAGTTAAGTCTGTCTATCTGGAAGTGGCCTTCGGGTTGCGAAGCTCGACCGCAGGGTAAATTCTGGAACCATGGGAGGCAGAGTGCCTGTCGTGCCTGCCAATGAGCCATGTCGATTTTTTATTTGTATGCTACCTGGTACGTTTCTGTCTTAAAGAGGTGACGCTCCTGGGCTTCCACACAAAAAGAGGTGTTGAGAAGGCCTGGCTCTAGCTAGAAGCTCACGCCTTAACGTGACTTAACATTGTGCTGGGTGATTTCTTGTACCGGATAGCACAAGAACGATCGTGGGCGGGTAACGCTTTTCTTTACCATCTACGTGGAATTGCCTACCGTTAGATGAAGCCAATAAGGCAGGAGCTGCGATAAGCGTGTTCATTTCCTTCTGCCACTGTCGAAATCTCGTGCACAGTCGTCTTTCACAATAGCCAAGGCAACACGGTGCTCACTAGCCCACCTGACGTTATTGGTTTACCAGCTTAAAAACGGTATTTAGTACTCAGATAGCCAGATTGATTGATTCGGAAGTATGTAGTTTTTTCTGTAATCATAGTTGAGTAGTACCTACCGACTGCGCCAAACTCTGTAGATCTTTCTATTCAAACATTTTGCAAACATTTAGTTTAAATATCTCATAGTAGTGGTCTTTCTTATTGACTGCGCCAAAGTTACAATGATTTTAGAACTAGAACCAATACCTATCAACAGGATTTTGGTAGGTATTGGTTTGACTACGCCAAGCTACTTTTTTTCTGCTTTGAGCCTGTTTACCTTTCACTTTTTGTTTGTCTTCATTGGAAAACTTCAACTTGGTTGTTGTTTCCATTTAAAATTGTTACTGATTTCAGAACGGTGATACTAATTGTCTACAATTTTCTTAAGAGTAAAAGCCTATTTCAATTCATGAATTTCATAATTTCAGCCAACTAAGTACATACATATACATAATGTTCTGTTTCACGTTAGTCCATCCGTTGTTATATAGGAAATGCCTGCATGCCTGCATGCCTGCCATAACAGGACACGCATCATAATTGGATTTACTTGTTTGTAATTTTCCAACACCACTCAGTAATAAATGTGTCAAAGCAAGGTTTTAATTTCATGACGCACACTGTACAACAATGAGAAACAAGATAAAGCAACATGGTCGCACATCCGAAATTAGCTTTCACCAAAGAGAAAGTGTGTGCGTATGTAGCAATCAAAACCAATAACCTTTTAAGGTTGAATAATTGAATGGGTATAGGTACGTTTGAATACCACATGTCAACGGTCCCGCACTCTTATCTTATCCTTCATGAGGTTGTATTTCAGGGGAGCAAACAAAAAAGATAATACGTATGCATTGACAATAATTAAAGTGCCTAAGCAAACACAGACTTTTGTATGGATAAGAGAAAAACCGACCGATTTTGTACAAAAATGAGTTTTTTGAAAAACGCAAGGGTTAAACTAATTGTGGCACACTGTTTAGGGTAAATTGATTTTTTGCTGTAGGTGAAATATTGAAGTAAAGTTGATCGCTTACTTTTGTTCTTAAACTGCCAAGTTCGAGGCCTGATTTGGTGAACGTCCTTTTAACCCAGAGCTTAAACTCTGCATCCGTTACGTCCAAATCCGCCGCCAATCAATCTATTACCGTCAATGCGTCCGAAGTTGCCCATTTGTCGATGCATGGAATATGGAAAAAAAGACAGTGATCGTTTCTGCCAATATTGTCCCAAAACTTCCCGATATTACCAAGTGTCCAAGCGTATCAAACCTTTTAATGTCAATGAATATATCTTTATATTCCCTTGGTTAGGTGAGAATGACACATTTAATCAATGAAATCAAGGATGTAGGACATTTACATACAACACGTCAGAGATGATTTTTGTTCAATGCATTGGAAATTTATATTACAAAATTTCTTATAAACAAAAAATGTCACTAAAAAAAATTGAACATTTAATATTAGCCAACTAACAGATATGCAAGTATTGGCCATTTGTTTAATATTATGGCGTCTTTTTTAGTAATTAATAAAACTATTGTAGCCTCTACCCTATTGAGTTTAAGTTCATCAGTGGACTCCATCACGCATAGCCCAAACATTATCTATGCTTCGACTTTCAGACAATATACTGTCTTAAGCGATGTGATCCTGAAAGATTCAATGCAATTTTGAGCTTGCAAACTACAGTTTATCGATAGATTTAAGCGAACAAAACGACCACGGTAGTCCGCTGAGGAGCCAGCCGCAAATATAGTGGTCAAATGACAATTTTCGTGTTTTTTTGGCACGTTTAAAAAAAAACTTAAACATAATTTTTAGCTTGAAGAAGATGGTGCATCAGTACCCCGTGAGTGCCCACGGATCAGTATACCCCAATTGTGCTACTTGTGTTCATTTTTGAACCGCCTTCTCTACCCTAGCTCATGGGTTAGATTTGATTAGACCAAGTTCAAAACCTTACCTGGGCCTGCCTTACAATAAAGCCTGGTGAGCTTGAGTTGGTGGCGTAGGATCTAATAGACAAGCGGCCTAGAAATTTTACATTTTTTTTAGGAAAACTGCATAATTTTTTTTTTTCTTTTTTGCCCATGCCTCTTAGGAGTATGATTAGTGCCTGTTCATTATTGTTGCCTTAATGTAAGTCTAGCCTAGCTTAGTTCGGAAGGAACCTCGACTCTGGAACCCAAAATTCCAACGTTGTCGGCTAAGGTTCTAGTAAGAATTTGAGGGCCTGATATAGAGGGCCTACCTCACTGACAGAAAATAATTAGGAAAGCTCTCTCACTTATAATTCTTGTTTTTAATGTTTGTTCTTTTCCCATGACGACTTGAGTGTCAATGTCATCAAGGACTTCTTATTATTTTTTATATATTTTTTTTTTTTTTATATTTATTTAGATCTACGAATTTTCTCAACAGATCGATCATAATGAAAAAAGAAATAACAGTACATATATAAATTATCTTAATGCTAACAATGATAGTTCCTTAAATCTAGTTCTAGGTAATGTTAAGTCAAGCTGATCATAGACTATATTAAAAACTCTACATGAAAACGAAATAGGCTCATTCGCCCCGTATAAAGTGGAGTGATGAGCTTCATATAACAGCGGCCTAGGCCTAAGTGCTCTTTGCGGGGCATACAAACAAATAAGAGACAGTAGGTTACTACAATCAATATTAGAACAAAGTAAATCTCGGACGAACATAACACATTGCGATTTCCGACGAACTTCAAGAGAATCGAATCCCAACAGCAAACATTTAGATCGGTACGAATGGTGGACATTGTCATCAAGAAAGAAATGGCGTAAAGCGAAGCGCAAAAAGTTTTTTTGTACTTTTTCAACTCTCTTAATATTTTTAGCGGTGAACGGAATCCAAACGACACTGCAATACTCTAAAAGGGGACGCACAATGCTTACATAAATGGCTTTAAGAGTGTAGGGATCCCTAAAATCCGAAGAGTTTCTTTTCAAAAATCCTAGAGCAGAATTAGCTTTTGACAAAAGTTTATTTATATGAAGATCAAAGGTGAGCTTTCCATCGAAGATGACCCCCAGGTCCTTGAATTCGCTTGCAATATTGAGTGTTTGGTCTCCCAGACGGTATTCAGGGATAATTGCCTCTAGAGATCTGCTAAACAACATCGCAGCACATTTGTCGACATTAAGAAACAGATCGTTCAGTTTGCACCATTCACGGAAGGCGTCCAAATCCTTTTGGAATAGATTTCTGTCGTTAAGGTTCAAAACTGTAGCAAAAAATTTTACATCATCCGCATATAAGAGACAGGAGCAAAAACGTAGAATTCTCGGCAGATCGTTAATGAAAAGGATAAACAGAATTGGTCCAAGATGACTACCTTCTGGGACACCAGATACGACATTAACCATTGTTGAGACAAAGCTTCCAATCTTAACCAATTGCTTCCTCCCGAAAAGGTAAGACCTAAACCACGACAGCAAAGAACCAAAAAAACCGTAACACTCAAGCTTTTTAAGAAGTATTTGTAGATTGATTCTGCTAAATGCTTTAACGAAATCAGTATAGACTACGTGCACTTGTTGGCGATTTTCAATAGCTCTTAAGCAGTAGTTGGTAAAGAGAACTAGGTTCGAACAGGTCGACCGGCCTTTCCAAAAACCATGTTGATTATCACTTATAAAGTTGCTCAAAATAAATACCATTCGCTCCTTAACAAGGCGATCCAAAAGTTTAGGGATGGTAGAAAGTTTGGAAACAGGCCTATAATTCGATATAAGGTCTCTTTGACCACTCTTATAGATTGGCGTTATCAGCGAATACTTCCACTCATCTATAAGAGTACCCGTAGCTAGGGATTGGTTGAATATAGAAAGGAGGGGGACACAAAGAGAATCAGCACATGATTTTAGAACGACAGGAAAAAAGCCCAAGAAATCCGGATTCTTACTATCATTTAAATCCTTAAGTGCCGACAAAACTTCCAGTCTATCAAGTACCAAAGAGCCTGAAGAAGTAAAAGCATCCAAGGTATCGAAATACTCCTGATTAAAATGAGACTGACTAGATGAATCGTAAATACTTTGGAAAAATGTCGCAAACATGTCCAGTATAACTTTGGGTTCACTGGATGATTGACCTTGAAAACTCATACATGACGGAAAACCTACACTAGTTCGTTTAGAATTTACAAATGCCCAAAAACTTCTCGGGTTGGATTTGAGATTTCTTTCCAAAGATTGGATATATTTGTTCGAGAGAAACCTTGAAAGAAAAAGGAATTCTTTTCTCAACCGTGCAAATACATCATAGTCCGATAAAGATTTACTTGTTTTATACCTTTTATGAGCTCTATTTTTTGCATATTTAAGATTAAGTAACCGGTGGTTGTACCATGGCGGATGAGAGTTCACCCGTTTACGAACTCTAGGCACAACCTTATTTAATATCCGGAAGAAAATATTAGAAAAAGCTTTAAAATTTTCGGCCACCGAGTTATACCGGAATTCATCAGTCCAATTTATTACCGCAAACTTATCATTCATTACTTTCAGGTTAGAACAATTAAACTTATAAACACATTTAGGCTCTTCGTTAAACGACACTTGATTATTATAATTATACGATTTGATAGAAATGTAAATAGCGTTATGAGCCATAGAGTTCCTCAACAACGGTAAACAAGTATCAACAGATACATTTAAATCATCATTTGCAAAAACAAGGTCTAATAAATTATTAAAGGAGTTTCTAACATTACTAAATTGGTGGAGACCAATTGACTGAAAAAAATCGATTGTAGTCTTTTCAACTTCCGAAGAAAAACGATACGGAATCACTTTATTACCATCTGAAAACCAACTAAGTTCTCTAAAATTGAAGTCTCCAAGGACACAAATGTTAAAAGATCGTTGATTTTCACAAGTTGAAAGGACGTTATCGATATTTTTTAAGTGTTTTTCATAAACAGCTGCAATACTATTCGTAGGAAAATAACTTAAAAATAACAACAAATCTGGATCACCAACATTAGCAGCAGTCACTCGAACACAAACTTGATCGATATTTATTACGCCTTCAATAAATACAAGGTCAATTGGAATCTGGTTCGCAGTCAATTTCCGACGAACAGCGATCAAAATCCCGCCACCCCGGCTTTTGTTTACATCAGAGCGATCACAGCGAAAAACAGCAAAAACTCTTTCATCAAACAGCTCACTCGTGTGAATTTTACCATGCAGCCACGTCTCTGTCAGAGCTATGACGTCAAAATCGCAGGCATCAATCGCAAACGACAGTTCTCTTAGTTTTGTAGAAAAACCGCTCATATTTTGGTAGTATACAGTAAGTTCACTTGATGAAGACGAAGATGATGAAAAAGGGGTATTATAGAGCCCACAATCATCATTAGCAGCAACACCAGCAGCAGCATTCACAGGAACAACAACAGCAACAGCATGAGATGTGATTGATTTATCAGCAGCAGCGGTGACAATCGATTCTACATCAGCCTCACTCCCTCTATCCAATAATGACACATGTGTAGAGATGTGTGAGCGATGTACATTTGGCTCAGGCAACAACAGCGAGACATCAGAAACGGCAACGGGAAATACATTCTTTATTAAGGCTGAGGGGCCTCGATTGGGGTGACCATCTCGTTTTTTGAGTTTGGTTTAAAAATTCGAATACGGAGTCCACTCATCCAGGTATCAGAATTAAGAAAGATGGAAATCTTATCTTCCGGCACCCCAAGCTTAAAATTGACGAACTTGAGAGTGTTTTCATCAGTATCTTGTTTGATAAGCTTGTGACAAGACAGAGACGATGATTCCACTTTGAATGCCGAAGACACATATTCAATAATTGATTGGCATGATGTAGTAGGCTTAAAAGATGACAAGTGAAGCCATTTTAATCGTTTTATGACTTCAACACTCAAATCAGAATTAGTATTCGTCCCAACAATAAGTTTGACATGATTGAGATCTGGTCGAATAGGCGTATTTAAATTATTAACACCAGGCAGGTTTTTACATTCACTGGTCACACTGGAAGTATTAGTCGCCGAGACACACAGTGAGTTTTCCGCATTACTAGCGTCGATGGCATGCACTAACTCCGCAGCGGCAGCAGCTTTCTCATTTGAAATGACTTGCGAATGAAGTTCTTTAGCAGGCGTTATAGAGTTTGATTTAGCATTAGGATCACTAACCCGGGGGGAAAGGGAAGCATTTTGTGTTTTTGTTTTTTTCACATTAGACTTCTTAAGCAAAGTTGAACATTTGAGAGAAGGTGAGGGTGATGCACGAGCGGAATCAAGTGCACGCGATAATTGGGAGCGAGTAACGACTTGTGATTTCTCTCCAGTTACGCACGCAGGGGACGAAATTAATTTTTTTATTTCTAATATTTCACGATGCAATTGATCGATTTTTGATAATAATGCACTATCGACAAGAACATGATTACAATTAGGACAGTTTGACATTTTATACTGATTTAATTGCAAGAAAAAAAAAACGTAAAACTTTATAAGCCAGCAAAACGCGTCCGAGTTGTCTGTTGAACAATTGAACATATATTTTTCGCGTTTTCATGCGCGATGCGCAAAAGTTTTTTCGGTTTTTCGAAAAACTTTCGCATCTGATGCTGGGTTTGTATTTTTAGTTAGTCTTTCGGAGTATAGAGCCTACCAGAGTAAAGGACGCGCCTTGATTGAAATACTTGCTTTCGTTCGTCTATGCTACTTTCTCGAAACTCATGCGTGCTTTGCTCTGAGGTAAGTTTTGATTTAAAATAGTTCGCCCAGTCAAAATAGTCGTTGACATGTTCAACAAATGATATATATTTTTAAAAGTTGTGCCTCCGGTGTTGTTTTTTCTGAATAAGGCAATTTGTTTGCAATTGTAGAAAGCAACGTATTTTTACTCTTATAGTCTGCTCTTTTAAAGCCATCTCTATGCGCACTTAGGACCAAAACAAAGCCACAGTCAAGTAACCGAGCAGTAAAGAAATGTGAAAAATTCTGCCTCTGGTGTTGACATGTTAGTTTTTTAATTCAATTTAATGTCAATTTTAATTTAATTTAAAATCAATTTTAAAGTCAGTTTATAAATAAAATACAAGAGAATTCTAAGTCTTCTGATTTACAGACAAAAACAATGTCTTGCAAAAAACAGGGCGATACGACACTGTTATTTAGGTCATTTCTACACTATTCGGAAAAAACGCGTTTATCGGAGTAGGTACTGTCGGGCAATCCAATTCTAACAAACGAAATTCCTTCCTTGGTTAACTTCGACACTCTGTATTATGAATTTATTTAAAAAGCACTGGAAAATATGCAATAAGCAATTGCACCTATAATTTGCGATTTTCACTGATCGATTGTGATTTTCACTGAATATGGTTCGAAAATGGGGGAAGAAAAGGGTTCTGAAAATCTCTTAGAAGACCTAGACTATAATCGCGATACCACTAGGAAGGCTAGAATACAATGTCCGTCCGTCTGTCTGTATGTCACACGTTTTTAGGCCTTAAATTTCAAGCTAGGGAGCTGAAATTTGGTACATAGGTTGTTATCCAAAGCAGTACAAGTGTAAACATTTTTCAAACCCGCCAAAAGACAAGCCCACAATCGGTCCAAATGTGCAACTCTCAGGGATTTCAAAACTGTAAGACGTTCTAAAAGGTTGAAATTTCACATTTAGCATATCCTAACGAATATAAGATACAAAAAAGAAAAATTTAATTGGTAAACCTTGTGGGCGTGGCATCTATTTTAAGGGCAAATTTTCAAATGCAGTTTACTCAATATTTTTGCTCTAAATTGAAGAATTTTTATGTAGAAAACACTTAGTTCTACGTTTTGTTCATACAAGACTTTGGGCCACGCCCACTTTTGTAGGCAGAATTGAAGAAAAACTCAAAATTTTCCAGAAAAACGTACTTTTGACTGGCCTTGAGCCTAATTTAGGAGAGCATGAAACAAAAAAGTAGCAGGTTAGTTAAACGAGACTTTAGACCAGATTTCGTACATATAAAGTTTTTAGCTGCGCCCCCTTTTAGGGGTCGATTTTTCAAGAATATTGAATTTGAAGCAAAAAATTGCATTTTTACATTTAAGCGTAACTTGGAAATATCTGTGGAAATATCTTATAATTGATAGTTTGTAATCAGGGGCGATTGGACCACGCCCCTTTTCGATGTTTGCATTACTTATAAAATGTCAAAAAATAAGCATGCCATTGCCATCAGCATTTTACAATGTGGGATAGGATGGGGTATTAAACGGTCTATTTTACGGACTGTAACTTCTGCGTACACACTGTAGCACTTACTCACTGGTTTTGTTTTTTAAAGGCACCCGAGTGGGGCAACCCTTGTCGTTGTAAGTCCCTGACTACTGGAACTCATACATAGGAATTTGCCTTGAGAATGGGAGAGGTTGGAGTTGGTGTGAATCAGAAATTATAAATTGAAGGTAAGGGAAACCGTTTTTGTGGTGTGAACCATGTCAAAAAGATATTAGGTGGCCATAAAAGACTAATCTTTAATGAAAGGACATGGGGACCGGTTTTGGCTTAGTTCGTACCTATTGCTGTAGAAGATTTAACTTCAAGGATTAAAGACTACAACATTAACCAATTGCGGTCCGAAGGGAAATTTGGACGCCTTCCAAATCGTTGGAGGTAGGACCAAATCTTGTGGTACCTATGTCTCTCTACCAGACAATGGCTTCCAAGAGCCCCAACTATCTTTCTAAGATTCAGCATACTAAAAAAAATGAGTCTCCTTACTTTCTACAATCCAGCACTGGCCAGGTTTGTTTGGAGTACAAACATGTGCTGAGGTTGTTCCACCTGTTGCAACCCATTTTGATGTTTATCGAATCTATATGGGTGCTACCGGCTCCGTTGCAATCGTCGGATTTGCACAAGCACGCTATCTAGCTATCTAGTTCGTCAGCTCTGCAGTAGCCTGGAATATCCTGTTGCCTGGAACTCAGCATAGGTATTTGGCGCATATGATAGAGATTGCTGGTTGAGAGATGCTCGGCGTTGCTTTAACACCTTGAAACAAGTTGTTGTAAAGGCCAAAATGTTTCTATAGGTATTGAAAACCTAAAAAATGTTCCGCGATTCAAATGAATTACTCTTGTCGATACGAGCTAACGAGTCTCTTTTTGTTTACCAAAAAAGTTACTTTTAAAGACGAATACTAATTTGTTATTGAGGGATTTTCTAGAACATAATTTTGCCAAGGGTCTAACAAAAGAGCTACTGTCTCTTGTGTTAATTCAGTTTTTTTTAAGTTCCTAATAAGTTAATAGATTTGTCTTTTATGGCGCCTACATATGGTTAGAAAATTGCGCCTCTGGTGTTGGCTCATATCAAATTATGTAGCGGGAATTTCGAAAGGAAATTCACTTTTTAGCTAGGGTACTGTTTTAAGTCAGTAAAGCTATCAGTGACCGGTCTATACTCTGTGTAAATTCTGGCACCTCACTCTTTGTCGCCTTACGTTGTGCTGAACTAGGGGTCATGCTTCTGTCTATTGTTTCACGACGAATCGGATATGTAATTGGACCTGTAATAAAATTAAGCTTTCTTCTAAATGTATAACAAATGTTAACTATTGAGTAATCGCTTTTTGCTTGGTAATTAAATTTACCTCTCCTTAATTCCTTGTGTTTGCAAATAATTGTACAAGACTTTTATGCTTAAAATGCTGGTCTTTAAAAGCCAACCAACGCTTAAGTGATGCTGCCTTAATGTACAGAAAAAGCCATTAACCCACAAAGAAACACTTTTCCCGCATTAAGTTTGTTTAAATTTGAAAAACAATTTGCGTTTTTCACTAGTTCACGTAGTTACACAAGTTGAATACTCCTCTCGAGATGTCTCGAAGGAAATTTCTTTGTCGTTACGAAATTTGAATTTCTTACATCAACAATAACCCCCTGCCTCTGCCAAAAGGGTTGAGGAACTCGCTCGCAAATTATTGTTTCCATCTATTTTTGACAAGCTTCCTCTCTCTGTTCTAGTGGCGTGCAAGGACGATGAAACAAACAAACAAAAAAAAAACTTTAAGGGCCACAATGAAGTTCACTTCTTTAATAATTTATGCCAACAGCCAAGGGAAGAGTTTATTACATATACTCTTTAAAATAAAAGGGTAGATTCGGGGAGAGAATTTTCAATTATTTAAGCAATTAGGCTAACGAATTTAAAGGGACGGGAGAAAAAAAAGGAATCTTTTTCGTTTCATGTCAGGTACATAAAAGTAAATCAGGCGTCTTGAATCATGGCAATTGAATGTTTCTTGTTGCCCGGTGAGTTTGGGCCTCATCGTTTTATGGCCATCCTGATTGTGTTGAACCCTTTTATGTATAGAATATGGCTGTATACACTTTTGCTAAATGAAATGACATAATTTGATTTCGAGAGACGGAAACGAAACAATCGTTTCAGCTGCAGGACATGTTGGTACAGCCTTTTGGGAAAGGTATGACGGAAGATACATGTGGAACTAAATTGATAAAAGTGCGCACTCGTGAGGTTGTGAAGTTTGACTAAACCACAAAACAGTTTTCAATGAAAATCCCCAATTGTGTCGTAAGATTTTTGTTACAAAAGAATACAAAGTATGAGCGTTAAATTTGAGTTTTTTAACTGCACAGCAGGTACATTTAAGCTCAAGAAAAGTCATGTGTGCATTTTATATGTACGACTTTAACTTCGTTCAATTCCAGCAACAGGAAAACTTTCCTTTGCCTTCTTCATTTTCATGCACAATTACTCATCGAAATAAAGGATGGCAGCAACAAGCAAACATGTACATATTTATATACATTCAAAGATTTGTCAAATTGCCCTCAATTAGGTTCTACTTTGTCCCATGCTTAATTATTCTGGGATGGAAGGTAGAGTAGCGTCATCAGGTGAATGTATTTAATGAAGCCTCGCACTACAGGAGCAAATGTGACGACTGGCCAACGACTGAGGCTAGTATAGGGTTTTTCTGTAAAGTGGATTCCCTTGTTCTTTGTATGAGTTTTATTTAACAGGGTCTGTAGAAAATGGACATTGGTAATGAGCATAATTAAGTATTGCTACGGGAGAGTGGATGAGGATCAAATTTTAATAATGGCCTGGTGGAAAAGGTCTGCAATTCGACGGCTGCGGTAAGTTGGCGTTTTCGTTTCAAAATTGGTTTAATTTTGATTGAATACCTTGGGTAATCATCTTTGACAGTCCGCAAATTAATGATTATTTTCTCTTAACTCCCTTTTCATGATCTGTCGTACACTGTTCTTTTTATAGCTGCCATATGACCTTGACCTTTTTGGTCTTTAAGACCAGTAACTTTTCGTTCATGGATTCTATCCGCCTTATTGTGACACGTAACAACCCTAGAAAGGGTTTCACAATAGTTCGAGAACTGCTTAATAGGTACCCATGCCTTGAAAACTCTATGATTTTGAGCAATGAAATTGGATTTAAAAAATTGATAGTTAAAAAACCAGGGATACCACGAGGGCATATCTTGCATATGTATGCATTATGTATAATAAGCCTTGACGAATTAAGGTCACCTCAGGAAGGCGCGGTTCATTTATAAAAGTTCCTTATTACAGCAGTATTTTATCAGGTACACAATATGAGGTACAAAATCGAGGATTATGAGCAGCTTTGACAAAAAAAAACTAGAGGGAGGGTTACAGTCTGTTTGGCGAATCGTTCGATACCCCATATCCCAATTGGCCACTGTCAAGCTCCGAATTGTCATAAATCTTGGTTGTTAGATTTGGGTTTCAATTAACTTTAATTGTATTTAGAATTTTTCAGTTAAGAATCGGCAATTTAAAAAAATTAAAGGGCATTTTTTTTAATGCCAATCACAATGCGCGGGATAATGCGAGGATAACGCATACCAATTTTCAGCTTCCTACGACAACATTGATTTTTCATGCTAATAAGTAAAGTGGGCGGATTTCAAAAATTTTTAC
This sequence comes from Neoascia interrupta, assembly GCA_947623515.1. NCBI lineage: Eukaryota > Metazoa > Arthropoda > Insecta > Diptera > Syrphidae > Neoascia > Neoascia interrupta. Next base: position 43,376,298 of record OX392462.1, on the reverse strand, counting down.
ATGTGAACTGCTTTGGGAGCTAGAAAGAACAGATATTAAGTTGCAAGTTCCTAGCTGAAAATTTAGGGCCTTAAAACTACTGACACACGGACGGACGGTTTGACGGACATGGCTCATTCGACTAACAATGCGGTCTGGATCACATGCCCTTAAGGTCTTGGGTCTACGGTGATTATTTCTCTATATTACAAACTATGAATCCAACGTTATATACCTCCTATCCTATGGGATGGGGTAAAAAAAATAAACGATGGACTCTTGGAGGGCAGCAGAATGTAATAGCTGGGACGCAATGAGCATCTGTGTCTGTGTCTTGCAGTTCAGCTTACGGAAACATAGCAACACAATGCGTATCTCGCTGTGTCTCTGAATTTTGGTGAAAAATGAGGCGAGAACAGCGACAGACACAGACACACATTGTGCCCGGCTGGTAAAACTTTGGTGGTCCTGCATTCCAGAGCATTCTAGCTTCCATGGGAAGTGAAAAATCTAATGAGTTTGCAAGAAGAGGATAATAACTTGAACTGAAGAAGTTCCCGTCATGTGAGTTTAAATAAGCGCTTGGGAACAAAACAAGTTTAATTTTTATGTTATTTTTTTTTTTTATAATTTACTCGCGAATTAAGGGATTGGCTACCCTTTTAATGTTACACATCTCACGAGTGGAAAGGATTAGAAATAGAGGAGGAGAGGTACCGATGCACTTTTGTTTTGAACAGTTGCGGGTTGTAACGTGAAGGGAAGACTGAACGTGGGAGAACATTCCACATTCGCGTTGAGCGGCTTATGAAGGAACTTCTTAACTGTACGTCCGAAAGTGGGCTCGAGGGTAAACTGATGTGCATTCGAACTTTGGCGAGTATCACGGTTGAAAGTCTTAAGGGGCGGAATGCAATTGGCTATTTCGATAGAACACTGTTTGTGGAAAAAGCGATAGAAAAGTGAAAGGCAAGAGACATTACGTCGATGTTCTAAGGAGTCAATTGACTGCGCAATATTTCTGTCTCCAATCAGTTTTATCGCCCGTTTTTGTATCCTATCTAGCAGGTGCAATGCTCTTTTTGGAGCACCAGCCCAGACGTGGGAATTATACAGGGTGTTTCCAAATTCGATGCAAATATTTTGACACAAGATTCTTGGGTATATTTGAAAAAAAAAATTGTTCTACAGTATGGGCCTATCTCAAATTTTGAGATAGGCCCATACCCAACGTGTCACCTCGACTTCAAAAATGACCTTGATGGATTTAATTTTATTTTCTAACCTTTTATACAATTTACATTAGGTAAATTTTCCAACTAGGCGACCAACCTCAAACTTAATCCTTTTTGGGATTTAACAGAAAAATGATAGGGAAATTACCTTTTTATCAGGTAGTCTAATAAAAATGCATGCTCTAAGACCTACGTAAATTATTAATACATAGTCAAAAAATCGTTCTTGTTGTCAATCGCGGTTATAAAAGTAGGTAACAAATCATATTTCCACCTTAAACCTGTCGCGGCTTCGTGAAAAGAGTTTTTCATAATTTTACCTGCTATGGAATTTCCCAAGTATCATAAAATCTGTGGGTTTTTCGGGTAACTTGTCTTAGCAATTTTTATTAAGTATTGTTAGGTGCACTAGAAAAAAAAATTACAGATATGTTTATTACGCATTTTTCGCAGAAATGTGTCTTGAAAGTCAAAAAAATGTCATGGGCAGGGAAAAAGGATCCGACTTAAAAGCAAATACCTCGAAAGTTAAAAAAGTCATCAATTTTATTTTAATGCACTTAAAAGGAGTACTATTTCTTCTAAAATGTAAGTCCTAAATGAAGTACCTGTTGTAAGTGTTAGCGGAGATATTTGTGTTAGTATGGGTCAAGGTACCTCAAAGTAGGTGTTTTCTTAAATTCTCAATAAGTGGTATCAAAATTTGAGATAGGCCCATACTGTAGAACAATTTTTTTCTTCAAATATACCCAAGAATCTTGTGTCAAAATATTTGCATCGAATTTGGAAACACCCTGTATAAAATAGCCAAATCAGAAGGGGTGAAATATTTCTTACATCTTTTGAGGAAACCTAGGCATTTCGCAGCGTTCTTGGTGACGTCGAATATGTGGTCATTCCAACGAAGGTTTTTATTAACACACATAACGAGAATGGAAAGCGTTTCGGTTTCGTGGATGCAAGTGCCATTCATCAATAATGGCTGAGTGTTTCGGTTTTGCTTCAATGACAGAAGACAGCATTGAGTTTTAGAAGCATTAAACTCTACTCTATTTCGAGATCCCCATGATACAATGCTGTTAAGGTCAGAGTTAAATGAGTTTGACATACGCTGCCGTTCCAGTTCTACGTCCGAAGAGCAGGGGCAAGGAACCGAGAACGAATATGAGAAACTGAGGTTACTGTCATCGGCAAAGGAGTGGATTGGATTAGTAGAAGCAGACAAGAGATTGTTTATGAAAACGAGGAAGAGAGTCGGAGACAAAACAGAGCCCTGGGAAACCCCAGCATTTTTTTTTGAACTGCAGACTTGGAGCCGTCCAAAACAACTTGAATTGAACGGTTCGAAAGGTTATTACTAATCCACTGAATAAGAGATTCGTCAGTTCAAATGCACGCATTTTCGACAAAAGAGCTTGTTATCTGATAGCCAAGAAAATGTGGGAAATTGTTTCTTTAACTCAATCGCGTTCAAGGGCTTTAAGTTACCCAATCATAAGGTAAACAATCGAAGTAAAAAATAGCACTGTAGACAAAACTGAGCCCTGCGTAAAATCAGCGTTTGTATGGTGATCATTCGAAATATAGCCACCTAAAACTAGTTGAGTAAGGCTGCGCGAAAGGGAATTTCTTATCCATTACCTATACTAAAAAAACAACTGCCTGCACAAGCTATCGCCTGAGCTCTCTTACAATACCATGTCGCGTTCGTTACAGGTGTTTTTTTTACACGCATGTCGCCTTAAATTTTTTGCCGATTCCGAACGGCGAATTAGAGGTCTCTCAAGACAAATGATACTCTCCGAGGGTTGTCAGACCCTCGCGGAGGTGGGACACCATGGAAAAAGCTTTTATTTTCTCTGTGGGATTTCGAACCCGGGACCTCGTGCACTACGGTGGCTTGAACATGATAGTCGGACTGATCGATAGTTTCGGGGAAGACTATCGATAATATCGATAGTATCGATAGTTTTTTTTTAATAAAAAGCTGGCCCTATCAAAACCGCACACTCAAAAACTTAAAATGCATTGACGAAAGTTCCCAGAAAATCCATTGAAACACAGTTTTAGTAAAATAATTGCAAAATATCAATAGATACCATAGTAACAATCTGCATATAAATTTTCATTTTATTTATTTGTCGAAGAGTGAAATCCTTACTTCTCGAGAAAAAAAGCCAAAATTCGGGATCAGCAACAACAAAAATTAGTATTCCAAACCCGTAAGCTCTCAAAATGACCAAACCCATATTGGGGACAATTAACCCCCTCTTATTAACCGAAGGGTTACATTTTTTGTAAATTATTATTAAAAGTTTCAACTCAGTGTCAGAAAAAGTTATTATGCAAGATTTGAGTCAAAAGATAAAAATTGAGAAAAATTCACCTTCTAGGGTTAATTTTTAACTCCATAACTTGACCCGAATTTTGAAATCTTTTTAAAATCTTATTATTGAAGATAAAACCATATTTTTTTACAATTAACACTCAAAGCGCGAATATGGCAAAAACACCCTATTTAGAGGTTTTTTTTGGGTGATTTAAGAGTAAAGTCCAATTTCTATCAGCGACCCAAAAAACCTTTATTAGAGCATCATATCTCTAACACGTCTTGGAAATCTACAGTGATTGTGTTACAAACTATACAAAGAGAATAGTATACTCTGGGTCAGGTATAAAATTGTAATCGGACATCTATTCATTTTAAAATCTTTTAAACTGAAGAACAACAGGTAAAATTTATGTTATATGTACAAGAAAATAGTTAAAATATTAATCTTTACCTTCAAACAACAAAAGCTTTCATCTGAAAAAAAGAAAAAAGAAAACAAATTTAATTTTATCTAAAATAAATGAGGAAACAGAAGTTCTAAGTAATGAACTGTTACTTATTCTTAAAAAAGACAAAGTAAAGTAAAGAACTTTTTTAAAGAAGCATTTTTTCATTTTCCTATTTAATATAACATTGTTAAAGATATTTTATGTATTTTCACCATTTGAGGAAAAGTAATTTTAAAGTAAAATAAGAGGTCCTTTTTATACTTTTAGACGGGCCGCTAAAAATCTTTAAATAGGTATGAAATGATGTATTGTTTCAGATTTTAAATTTTTCATTATTTTGTTTTATTATTTAAAAATACTCGTATGTTATTTTTCGAAATGATGCGAACTACTGCTTCAAAAATAAGGGGAAGGGGAAACTTTGTTTGAAAGAAAATGAAGTATTTTTTATTACGTTGTTTTTTTTTTTACTTAATATTAGGTTTAAATAAAATTAGTTCTGACCGTTGTCTTTAATTAAAAAAATATAAAAATATGTCATTTTATTTTTTTATAAAATGAAATTTTGTAAATGGAAATTTATAAAATTTTCAAATTTTCAAAGTTATAAAAAATTTCAAATTTTTTTAAATGAAATTGAATAATTTATTTTTCAAATATTCTGAGCACAGAGTTTTAATATGACTGTGAAAAAAGTATTTTCTTACTTTGCAAACTTTTTATATTTAGAAACGAAATTTATTCAATTCAAAAAAGTTTTTTTTTTAACCAATTTTGTCCCAATCGTTATCATGATAAGCACTAACTGCTTAGATACCAGAAATTTATTAATTTGTTTTTGAAAATCCGTTTGTATTTTGCAGTTTTGACTTGGAAAATATAAATTGAATATTTTAGGCCAAGAAAATATTTTTTCGAAAAACAAAATTTAACTTAATTTAATTTTTGAATTCTTACTTGCGAAACCAGTCAAGTGAGGTTTACCAAAAAAAAATTCAACCATTTAAAAACTCATTATGATTATGATAAAATCATAAAAAGTGATGAGTTTCTAATCATAAAACTCAACATGATTAGAAACTCATCACTTTATTATTAGAAGTCACACAGCGTTTCCAATCCGATCTAAATACTTTCAACTTCCTTTCATCGCTCCAAAAAATATGTTCCAAAATGAGGCAACATTTGAAAAACCGTTTTTATTTTGAAATAGCATGTGGAAAAACCTTTCTCATTTTGGAAAAATATTTTCTGGAACGATGAAATGAATCATAGTTTGTTTTGGTCTTCGAATTGCGTTATGGAGTTTAATAGAACAAAATATGCGTTATAACAATTATTCGACATTTATTTACTTTACTTTTACAATATAAAGGCGCAACTTAACATTAAAATTATAAACTTTGTTTCAATAAGACGCGACGCGTTTCGGGATAAATCCCATCATCAGGCGCGATGAATCATCTCTTGATGTGTGATGAAACGAAGGTGAATATTTTTTGTTCGGGTCTTATAAAACTTTGCAATATTGTAAGAGAGTTGGATTTTCTAGGCAGGTAGGTAGGTAGGAAAGTTGCTTTTTAAATGCACTTAGGCCAGAAAGTAGACCCATTGTACCGCCACGAGGGTATATGACCAAGGGAGTAGATTGGCATGAATTCTATGAAAGCCAGCCAGTATTTTCAATGAATTTTAGTAGCTTAGTCGTAGAAGAAGGAGCCTATTATAGATTTCCTGGCGACGCGAGTCCCGGGCAGCAACAGAGAAAGTGTTTTACACTTTTCCTTTTCCTCATCTAGGCAGCTTCTACAGAAGTCGTTGAGAATAGACCTAGTCTTTTTGCGTGAAGACCTAATAGGAAGTGTCCGGTGATAATTCCCACTGCAGTGCTAATTTTGGACCTTTTTAAGGAGATCAAGCTATCTGATCTTTCTGGATCGAGCCGAGGCCAGATTTGCTTGGAGGATTTTCTAAATCGACACAAAAATCTAATGTTGGTTTACTTACATACTTAAGGTGGCGCTATAGTCCGGGGTGGACTTGGGCCTAAGCCAACATGCTTCGCCAGCTAGCTCTGTTTCAAGCTAGTCATCTCCAGTTTCGCGCGTGAAGATGGCTGATGTCCCCTTGCACTTGTGTGCGCCACCTGAGTCTCGGTGCTCCTCAGCTTCGAAGATTTTCGGTGCCGGAACGTTGGTTTCCATCCGCTCTAGATGACCCAGCCATCGTAGCCTTTGTACTTTGACTCTTCTGGCATGGTCAGTGTTATATCTCCTCCTCCAATCTCCGTCTATGCAAACGGGACCATAAATCGCTCGAAGAATTTTCCTCTCGAAGCAGCTTCAAGCGTTTTCATCCACTTTTGACACCATCCATGTTTCTGCACCGTAAAGCAGGACTGGGATGATGGGAGTATTTAGAAGGCTTCACTGTCATCACGCTTTGTTCTTCCGATTATGTCAATGTCGTCTGCTTATGCGAGTAGTTGAACGGACTTTTGAAAGATTGTGCCGCCCTGGTGTTGGCGCGGGGTTCTGATTGAGACGATTGTCTCAACTTTGATGTTAAGGAAGTCACATGACAGCGCGTCGCCTTGTCTAAATCCTTATTTGACATCAAAGGGGTTGGTTAGATCTCTACCGATCTTGACGGAACAGCGTGAATCTTCCATCGTCATCCTGCACACACTGACGAGTTTGGCAGGGATGCCAAAACTAGACATTGCGCTATATAGTCCGTGTCTATAGATGCTGTCATACGCGGTCTTGAAATCGAAGGTGGTGTGTATCGATTTGGAATTCCTGGGGTTTCTCCAAGATCTGCCGCAATGTGAATATTTGGTCGATGGTGAGATTGTTGACAAACGGCTTCAGGCATTCACACAGTACAGCAGAAAAGGTCTTGAATTAAGAAGACTGATGCCTCTGTAGTTGGCACAATTCAGAGAAATGTCTTTTCTTTAGGATCGGGCAAACAATGCTGAGTTTCCATTCGTCGGGCATTCTTTCCTCCGGCCATATCTTGCAGATGAGCTAGAATATGCTCATCGCCAGCGGATTTAAAAAGTTCGGCAGCTAGGCCGTCTGCTCCGGCTGCTCTGTTGCACTTGAGTTTAAACACAGCTACTTTCACTTCCTCCAGGTCGGGGGAGCGTTATCGCTTGTATGCTTCATCGGTAACGTCTTCGCCTGGGTTGAATTTTTCATTCTACCTGACAGCGGTATTTGGTTCGTCTTCGCCGCTATACAGTCTGCAGAAGTGTTTTTTTCAAAACCTCAGCACCGACTAATGTTGGTTTACTGTATGTTTAATTTTTCCCCATTGTGGGTGTAAAAAATTAAAGTTTGGTGTGAAAACACATTTTTTGAATTGTTAAAATAAGAATTAAAATTTTTGCGTTTTCCAATTTTTATATAGTTTATAATTATGTAAAATTTCATTGTTCAAAAGTCAGAACAGGGGCGGATGGAATCACGTACCATCTTCAGGCTAAAAACTGTGGGCATGTTTTGCTCTAGAAAGAATTTTGAATATTTTCCTTCGACAGTTAAACCTAATCTTGGAACATTTACTCTTGAAATTCATTTAGACATATTTTGACACTATCTTCCCATCGCTCACATTAATTTCCGTGTATGTACAACTAACATTAAGAAATGTCTCGCATGTGCGTACAAATTTAAAATTAAATTCTTCTGGATGCAAAAAACGAATTTAAATCACCGTAGGTACACCTTGTAGACGTACATTAAAAAAAAAAACACATTTTCTTTTTGCGCTGGCGACAAGTGCTTGGTTGTCCTGTCTGCGATCCATAAAATTTTATCGATAGAGACAAAATATCTCGGTTTAATGGCTCTGCTATAAAAAATCCATTCCACTTGAGGTTTATAATACTGATCTACTTTCAATCTGTTTAAAAAAAAATAGCATTCCTTTACGCCATCAGCAAAGGGTTAAGAACAGCAGTAAGTGGCCTGTATTTCAACCAACTGACACTGACTATGACTAATCACGTCGTCGTTTCCTGACACTTAAACACACCATTTCCCCCAACAGTTATTGTCGCATAGACTTTATCCCACTGAAATGGGGTTGACAGTGGCACACCTATTTTTAAGCACCTCTGTCGCGGAAAGAGAACTCAAAAACATAATCTTCAGGTGTGATGTAGTGGAAGCCAGAAAACAAATTGAAAACAATCAAACCGGACACGTAAAGACAACGCAAATATAAGCCGAAATACAAAATCGTTATTTAAAAAAAAATTCTATATTTTGCATTGCCCCTTTGTCTTGTGTTCGTGCTCACATTTTGTATTCACAGTCAAGGGTGCTCGAGCACACGGCTGGGTGGCTGCGGTTCTTGATCGCAACCTTCGAAGCAATTAACATTATAAAAGCTTAGAAGGTTGTCTGCCAGGGGTTGCCGTATGCCGAAATCCCAATACCCCACCAGATTTCGGAGCGGCTGTCTTGGGTATTGTATTCTCTCAGCCAAATAGGATTACAATATCTTTGCGAATTATAACCTCATTAACGCAGATGTGTCTCCTTGTCGAAGCTTGGCGTCACAGAGATGTGAAAAACCCATCCGAACCGACAATGACACTGATATGTATGTGCTAAGAAAAGAAAAAAATACAAATTGATTACATTAGACGTATTTTTAAAATTTATCGACTATACGCGCACTAAAATTAATTATATATGCCTACGAGCAAATTCGATCGTATCAACCACACAAAAGCAATTAAAAATGAAAAAAAAATAATCGTTAAAGTTAATATTAAATGCATTTTATTGCTGGTTTTAGTGTAAACACTGAACTGAAATTACCCCCCATTTGACTGCGAATATACGAAATACAACAAACACATGTGGGCTGGATTCCATTTTTACGTGTAGGTACACATTCGATGTGTCAATGCTCTGATTTACTGTGGTTTACATTATCCTGGCGAACAAACAATTTGATTTACGACAATTCGCGTCGAATAGACATAATGAATTTCCGCGAATTTTTCATCTATTAACAAAATCTTTATGAACTTTAGAATTTTGTTTAAAAATATTATTTTTTTTTCGTAAGACATCCGAATTAGAAAACATGATTTTTTTCTGTTCAGGATCAACGCTTTGGTTAATTGAATTATTCGGTCACGTGTATAAGAGCAGGGTTGAAAAAAATAATATTAATTATAAAAAATCATAAAAAGCAATTATCTCTAGAACGAATTTTGAAATATTTATGCTCGTCTGCTCATTAATTCATGTTTTATGTTGTGATCTAATATAAAAATAAATGTAATATTTCGTAGTATGGGTCATGGCATCACCATCTCTGTAGGAACATTCTTACGTGTGTCACGTTAATAGATTGTGAGTTTTTCTTTCCAATTTTCCAAATGGATTTCGACTTTTTGAATTATATATTATGGCTTGAGTGTTTTCGAATCGTAGATGGAGTCCGATAAGGGAAAACAATTTGATGTGCTCGGTACTTGTTGCTTTTCAATTTGTTTGCTGGAGCCCACTGGCAATGACATTCACTGCTAGTCGCTCAGTTTATCCAGAGTGTTTTATTTTTCGACTGAATAGGTCCATGGTGGTCAAAAATTCATCTCCTATTCAACACAATTATCTTCTTTGGCGTTTGCTTACATTTTTCAGAGAGATCATGATATAATAAGAGAGTTTTGCATGAATTGAAAACAAAAATAGTAGCTATGCGCTTTGGGGCGCCTGCAAAAAATTAAAATGTGGAATACACCACACCCCGTTGACCATAATGGGCACCGTAGATTTTCATACCCGACCCAGGTTGTATTAATTTAAACGTATAGTTTTTAACATAGGGAAATAATTACCGTATACTCCAAAGACCCTATGATCGAAACTGACGGAAAATTGATTAAGCCACATTGCTGTCCGCTGGTCCGTTCGTCTGTACAGGGACATATCAGCCATAGGGTCCAGTTGGGCCCGAGCGGTAAATTTTGGGGGGCGGCAAATTAAGAAGACAGAGCAAACAAAAAACTGCAAAAAATATACTTTTTTACATAGGAAGTAAACGCCAAACATTTTAAATATTTTTTAACCCCCAGAAGTCCTTTTGACTTTTCTGGATTATCGAATAGACGAAAGTTTTCGCACGGTCTTGGGCATAACCGTCGCCTCTGTCACGTTGGACAGGAGTTCTGTTTTAAACTCTCGAAAGGCCTTATACCATCTCATGTGTCCAATAAGAAGTTTGTGAAACTATGGCGCTAATGGCAGAACCCCAAGACCGGACATATGATCTAGAAGGAATTGTGAGTTGAAAAAGCCATATCAGTTCGTCCGCTTATTTTTGTGCCTCATATTTTGAAAGGCATAAAATTGCAAGGTAGATAGTCTGAAGCTACATATCTGAATTTTTTAGAAATTATTAAATTTTAGAAATCCGCCCACTGACACATGCTTCCTTCATTCATAAGGGTGGAATAAAGTTGCCAGAAAAAATTTTTGAAAAAAAGTCGAAAAAAATTGAAACTATGACAAGAGCACGCAAAGCCAAAAGTATAATGCGTATCGAAAAACGAAAAAAAAAAAAAAAAAAACGCGCCCTCCAGTGGACGTGGCTTTAATACGTGGCCAAATCACACAACATGGGTCCACCCACAAAAGTTTAGTCACGTTTTTTAGGTGTATTTTTTGTTACATGTTCCCAGAGGGCTGCAAAGCAATGGAAACCAGGGCGGCACTTTACCTTCATCCACCCCTGCGTCTGTACGTGTGAAGATTTAAAGGTCCTCGAAATCAAGCTAGCTTGATCATTATGTTTTACAGACAAACTGCTAAAACTGGCTTAATCCGTCGATGGTCACGCCCACTACAGGCCTAAACATTAGACAACTTCTAACTTACATTTTATTTCAAAAGACCTTTGGACCAATTATAATGGGCACATAAACTCAAATATTTGTGTATAGAAATTGCAGCTAAAAAGCTTTCACAACGAAAATTGAACCTCTCAGAAAATCGACCAAGTCCATTTTTACGGTGTTATAGCTCTAAAAACTTTTTTGTCTGAAAATTCACTCTACATACAAAAATTTATGAGAAATATTAAAGATGTTTTTTAAGTTTGTTTTATACAAAGTTTTGAGCTCCTTGAGATTTTAGGAAAACGGTTTATTTTTGGCTTGAGTTTACGTTTTTAACATATTTCCTCCCTGTTTTTACGAAATAAGTTTTAAGGATTTTCTTCTTAGTCCACAACCACTTTTAGGCGCGTTGCACATACACCTAATTGACTTCCAATGAATAAATTCAGGTAAAACAAGTAAGTAAGTACAAGAGCTTATCTGTGACAAACTTATACATACGGCCCTATATACCATGTTACACCAAATCTTAAAGTTTCTTGGCCCGATTTCATATATTATTTCTAAAGGCCACGCCCGCAAAAGTGGGCATGGGCTTAAAACTTAAATTAATTAATTGTAATTTCGTTAGACTCTTGAGATAATACGGTAAAAGCAAAAATTATTTCAGAAAAAACAGTTTTTTTCCTTAAAACGCCCCTTAAAAGTGAGCTGAGCTCAAACTTTGTATGGAACAAACTTAGCATCTTCAATATTTGTCATATTTTTTTTTTTTCGTTTTGGTGTCAACTTTCCAAGAAATCGAGTTTTTAAAGATCTAACATGTTAAAAGTGGGCATGTTCGATTATGTGGGCAGTCCAGTTTTTGCCTTGTTAAAGGTCTTAGGCCAATATTGCTCAGTACCAAAATTTGAATTCCTACGCCTTGTCTAACTTGACCAAAAGGCATTTTGTCTCACATTGAAGCCAGAAGTGGGCGTGGCCATTTATGGATTGAGCCAATTTTCACACTTATCTTACTCATGTTTAAGCGTAAACCATTACCTGAAAACCAAGTGACCACATTTCTAAAATCATATTGCAGGAGCTCGAAATCGAATATGCCTTTAATAAAAAAAAGCAGCTTGCGGTCATCAGCGAACACCAGGGAATGGCAGTACTTCAACATAGAGGATAAGTAATTAAAAAAGACCGTCAGGTATGAAGACGTATGCGGAGTGGTCCGTCGGCTTTTGTTGAAGGTTATGGTCATCTATATTGCGCAGTTTGTGTAACATGTGTCTACTGTTCTTTTATTGGGTGATTTTACATTGGGTTTCGTTACTATAAAAATAGGCTGACAAAAAGCTTTACCGTTTCGAAAATAGAGGGAAGGACATACTGTTAAGGAACTAGAAATAAAAAAAAAATAGTTTTCGAAAATGTTTTCACGTTTTTCAGTTAAATCTTCGAAGTTTTTGAATATTCGAAGTCTGATATAGTTTTGTATAAAATTTTAGAAGATGGACTATGCTCGGTGTTAATTTAAAAATTATACTTTATACCGTTAGGGAGATAGAGGGGGAGATAAGCGTTCTTTTGACCTTTTTATAATTTTTTAAATTTCAAATTTATAAAACAAATATTTTAAAGTTTTTTCCAGTTCCCGTTAGACTTTTTTCCAATAGCACAAGCACTAGCCTTGGATGTTTTTTTTTTAATTCTATGGCTAAGGGTTTATGCTTACTTACTTACTTACTTAAGGTGGCGCTACAGTCCGGGGTGGACCTGGGCCTCGGCCAACAAGCTTCGCCAGCCAGCTCTGTCTCTAGCTAGCCGTCTCCAGTTTCGCACGCGAAGTTGGCTGAGGTCCCCTTCCACTTGCGTGCGCCACCTGAGTCTCGGTGCTCCTCTACCGCGTCGTCCCTGCGGTGTGGATTCGAAGATTTTCCGGGCCGGGGCGTTGGTGTCCATCCGCTCTAAATGACCCAGCCATCGTGGACGTTGTGTTTTGACTCTTTTGGCTAGGTCGGTATCGCTGTACAGCCCGTACAGTTCGATGTTATATCTCCTCCTCCACTCTCCGTCTATGCAGACGGGACTGTAAATCGTCCGAAGAATTTTCCTCTCGAAGCAGCCTAAAGTGTTTTCATCCGCCTTTGACAGAGTCCATGCTTCTGCACCGTAAAGCAGGACTGGGATGATGAGGGTCTTATACATGGACACTTTAGTTGCTCGAGAGAGGGCTTTGCTACTCAATTGCCTTCTTAGCCCAAAGAAACAGCGATTGGCAAGAGTTATCCTTCGTTTGATTTCAGCGCTGGTGTCATTGTCTGAATTGATAGCGGAACCAAGGTAGACAAAGTCCCTAACTACCTCAAAGTTATAGCTGTCGATGGTGATGTTTTGTCCAAGACTTCGGTGTTGGGTGTCTTTTCTTGATGACAGCATATACTTGGTTTTGCCCTCATTGACTGCTAAACCCATATTCGCCGCTTCCGTCCCAATACTCACGAAGGCTTCACTGACATCACGCTTTGTTCTACCGATTATGTCAATGTCGTCTGCGTATGCAAGTAGTTGAACGGACTTTTGAAAGATTGTACCTCTGGTGTTGGCGCGAGAGTTCTGCACAATTCTCTCAAGTATGATGTTAAAGAAGTCGCATGACAGCGCGTCGCCTTGTCTAAATCCTTTTTTGACATCAAAGGGGTCGGTGAGGTCTTTGCCGACCTTGACGGAACAGCGTGAGTTTTCCATCGTCATCCTGCACAGACTGACGAGTTTGGCAGGGATGCCAAAACTAGACATTGCGCTATATAGCTCGTCTCTATAGATGCTGTCATACGCGGCCTTGAAATCGATGAAGAGGTGGTGTGTATCGATTTGGAATTCCTGGGTTTTCTCCAAGATCTGCCGCAGTGTGAATATTTGATCGATGGTGGACTTTCCTGGCCTAAAGCCACACTGATATGTGCCTATCAGATTGTTGACAAACGGCTTCAGGCGTTCACACAGTACAGCAGAAAAGATCTTGTATGCGATGTTAAGAAGACTTATGCCTCTGTAGTTGGCACAACTCAGAGGGTCTCCTTTCTTCAGGATCGGGCAAACAATGCTGAGGTTCCATTCGTCGGGCATGCTTTCTTCCGACCATATCTTGCAGATGAGCTGGTGCATGCTCCTAACCAGCTCATCGCCAACGGATTTAAAAAGTTCGGCAGCTAGGCCGTCTGCTCCGGCTGCTTTGTTGCACTTGAGCTTAGACACAGCTACTTTCACCTCCTCCAGGTCGGGTGGGCGGTATCGTTCGTATGCTTCGTCGGTAACGTCTTCGCCCGGGTTGAATGGTTCGTTCTGCCTGACAGCGGTATTTGGTTCTTCCTCGCCGTTATACAGTCTGCAGAAGTGGTCTTTCCAAATCCTCAGCACCGACTGCGATTCTACAACGATGTTCCCTTGATGGTCCTTACAGGCTTCAGTTCGAAGTTTATACCCTTGGCAGGACCTTTTGATCCTTTGGTAAAACTTTCTAACCTCATTCCTGTTGTAACATCTCTCTATCTCTTCAACCGCGCGCTTCTCGTGCTCTCTCTTTTCCTTCGGAGAAGCCGGTGCTCCTCTCTCCTCCTCTGCTCGTAGAGCTCGCGAGCAGCTCTAGTCCTTCTGTGCAGCGCCGCTTTGTATGCTTCCTGTTTAGCTGCATGTGCTTGCCGGCATTCATCGTCAAACCAGGGGTTTCGTTGTGGTCGCCGTGTGAAACCCAGCACTTCAGAGGCGGCGTCTCTGATGGCATTTTGGCAATGTTGCCACTGGCTATCAATACTTGATGCTGGTTGCATAGGACTTCGTAGAAGGTTTTGAGAGACTCGGTTGGAGAAGGACCTGGCGATCTCTTGCGATTGTAATCGGCCGACGTCAAACTTCCTCACAGTATTTCCATTACTTGGCGCTGGTCGGGATATCCGCAGCCGTACCTTGGCTACAACAAGGTAGTGATCCGAGTCAATGTTGGCCCCTCGGAAAGTTCGGACATCCATGATACTGGAGGAGTGCCTTGCGTCGATCGCAATATGGTCAATCTGGTTGACGGTTGATTGATCGGGAGATCTCCATGTCCCTTTGTGGATATTGAGATGCGGGAACTGTGTACTAGCTACCACAACGTGTCGCCCCGCAGCAAAGTCGATCAGCCTGAATCCGTTATCGGAGGTCGTGTCGTGCAGGCTATACTTTCCGACAGTACGACCAAAGATGCCCTCCCTTCCTAGCTTGGCATCAAAATCGCCTAGGACAATTTTAATGTCGTAGCTAGGGCACTGCTCATAAGTTTTGTCCAGGAGCTGGTAGAACATATCTTTGGTCTCGTCATCTTTCTCCTCTGTGGGGGCATGTGCGCATATCAGGCTAATGTTGGCGAATTTAGCCTTGATGCGGATCGTCGCGAGGCGCTCGCTTACAGGGTTGAAGCTCAAGACTTTTTGCCTAAGTCTGCCTCCAACAACGAAACCACATCCAAATAGGCGCTGTCTTTGATGCCGATAGCAGTCGCCGTAGTAGATGTCGCAGTTTTTCATCCTTCTTTTGCCCGGCCCGTCCCACCGCATTTCTTGGATGGCAGTAATGTCTGCCTTGCAGTCGTTAAGGGCCTCCGCTAGTTGCTCGGCTGCACGTGGTCTGTTAAGGGACCTAACATTCCACGTGCAGATCCGGAGCTCGTTGTCCTTTTCTCGTTTGCATTGGTCGTCAACAGTAAATCCGTCCGAATCCGAGGCTTGTTTCCGCTTCGTGACTGGTGTTTCTTTACGTGGCCGGGAAGTCACCCCGACGGCACGACCCCCAACCTGGAGGACCAGATCCTTTGCTTAGCTCTAAGGACGGAGAGCCGGATAGCCCGCTCCTTATAGGCCTGAGCTCCGAATACGTCGTAGTAGCCCATATAAGGTGTTCACTAAGTAGTTCGGCCTGACTGGAACTATGGACGCCACCGTTGATTCCATCTGGGGAATTCCTCCGCTGCCGTCCGGATGCAAGGAGAAGTGCCTTAGTGGGAACACTCCTCCCCCCCTCTCTCGTCTGCTACCCCCAACAACCTTCCAAAGGGGTTGGAACCCAATCTCCAGTTGAGGTACTAGGCACCCGGTGTTCACCACGGGGAGGTGAGAGTAGGAGTTGATAGACAGAGGTGGGTTTAGAAAACCTGTGGATGCTTGTATCCTCTTGAGTGCACATGTCTATCCTTTGACCACCGGTTTATGCGCAAACAGTAAAACAAGCTCCTCTCTTATTTCGTTTTTTAAATAGGCTTCTAAAAACTTATGTTAAAAACGGCAATTTAAAAAAATTTAACGCAGCCTTCCTTCTTTTTGTAAGCTTTGTACTTTAACCGAATCTGAAAAAGATCGCTTATATAGTTAAGCTACAAGAAGACTTAAAAAAATTGTGTTTGAAAATACTTTTATGTTTTAAACTCAGAAGATTTTGAAATTTTAAAATTCGCTATAATTTTGCTCAAAATTTTGAATTATTTCTGGTACGTGTGATTTTTTTCATAGAATTCCACCAAACAGCACCGGAAATAAGGGACACACGCAAACGTTTTTTCATGCATTTTTGCGATATTTTTTCGAAAATGCGTCAAAACTGCAGTACTCAAATTGTTTTTGAAAAATATGACTTAAGAACTTGGTTTCTTTGAGTTGCTTTATACATGTGTTCAATATTGGTTTTGAGCGATAAGCCGTTCAAAAGTTATGGCCGAAAACGTCACGCATTTTCGACTTTTCATTTCTAAAAAACGTTTTGATATTTTCGAAAAGTTTTATTTTTTAATTAAAGCTTACTATTTCTTAAACCTAAGTTGCGTTTTTCTAGTTCTTGCCTACTAAACTTCTTAAAAAAAAAACATTGAAAAACATTAAGTCCATTTTCACATGAAATTTCAAACTGTAATTAAACCAAATAACGGTGCCTAAAAAAATTTCCCCTTTTTTGAATTCTCTGACTATTTCAGCAGTTTAAACGCACACCAAATTTTGTCTTTCTACAACTTACCGTTCAGAAGTTAGAAAGCTATTGGACGGAAGGAAAGACCGACGGACAACGTAGCGATACCATACGAGGTCCTTTTTCCATTTTCGGACAGACCGCTAAAAATATTATGAAAAGCAGTGGTCCCAAGTGACTGCCTTGAGCATAATCACCGATTTGCATTCTTTCTTTCCTGTCAATCATGTAAGAGTCAAGCCTTTAAGTGTTGCCGAATGAAACCCAAAGAATTCAACTTTTTTTTTGCAGGATTTGAAAGTTGAGCGAGTCGAAGAATTTACAGAAGTCAGCATAAGTACAGTCACTGATCAGACTTATAAGAGATAGCCAACTCTTCAAACCCGCAAAAACACCTTCAGGGAACGAATCGGAACGTAGGGGAATCTGCCATGGGATTTGCCTTTGATTTCCGGTCTGTGTGAAACACTCGCCAGCTGAGAGTGTAGTAGTGTGCCAGAAAGAGAATTCTTGTGCCGAGTTGGCTATTTCTTTATAGTCTGATCAGTGGCACAGTCCACTTGATAACCATCCTCTCCTAAAGCATTAAAAGTGCAAAAAGAGAAGCAAGCCAGGTTAGTGGTTGTAGCCTCCTACTGGCAAAGCCATGCAGTTTAGCACATAAATATGCTCTTTTACGAAAAAATCAGCTTTCGATTTAACAATGCTTTTAAAAAGCTTGTATTTCGCACCATATTTGAAGAAATGGATAAGGACAATTTCTATTTTTCAATTCCAGAGGACAATGACCTGTTGAAAATTCGAAGCAGAGGCTTACAAGTTACTCAGGTACACTTTATCAGATGCCTGCATTTGGTCAAGTCTCTCTTTATTTTCTTTTTCTCTTGATTTTTCGTTATTGTTCTTTAGTTATTAGTTATTGATTTATTAGAATATTTAAACTTTAAATTCATTTTGTTAGGTATATGAATTATTTAAATTTACGTTTTATCATAGACAGATTTAATTAAAGCGTTCATTGATTTCTAATTTGTAGTTTTCATTTAAATATGTACAAGATAAGACATTGTTCTTGCGTACTATTAAATTTAAGTAATGAAATGAAATAAATGAATAAATATTTATTTATTTTTCGTAAAAAAAGTAAATAAGTCCGACAGTGTATCTACTCTGTTCCTTGTAGGCAATGCATTTTCAACACCAAACTTATCATTTTATTACCATTAATTTACCAAGGCGATAGAGCGGAAAAAACACCGCAAGCAAATTCATAAGCAGAAGCCTGTTGCTGCTCTCCCAACATCCCATAAAAGTAGATGTCTGCACCATAGGCAAAACTATTACTAAATTCCAAGGACAGCTTAGTTGTTATACTTATTATAAAAGGAATTTTATTTCGTCCATTATTGAATGTTTTTACTATTCTCTTTATTGGAGACTGAGATTATTAAACCCCTCTTTATGAGATCCATTAAAATGCAATAAAAACTAATTATCAAAGTACTCAATGCCGGAAACTAAAGCAAGACATAAACAGCGCACCACTAGCATATACACATACTCGTTAATTAATAACATCCTCGTACAGGATAATTCCTTTGTAATGGGAAATAATGGGCAGAAATTACTATAGACTACAAAACAACAGTGGGGATTGAGAAAACTAATTAACCTTCGATTCGATATACTCATTCAAGAACCCAGATGCACTGATAAATTATTTATTATTAATTAACTTAAGTGCTGCGGCTATTGAAGCTATAAAAGCATAAACATACACTTGTAGCAGAAGTGCAAATTGCAGTTAATTATTGCGAGCGATGGTCGTTGTTTTATTACCGGAGTAATCAAGCTGTTTAATGAGACTAAAAACGATCACATGAAAAACATGTACTTTTGGATATGTGATCAGACTTTTTACAATTATTTTCCAAAAGACCCTTAGCGAGTTTTTCAAAAGGCATTGCTTGAGGCAGTTAAGAGAAGCCCTGTTATCTGTTATTTACATTTTTCTAAAACAAACAAAAGAAATCTTCGAAAGAAAGACTAAGAATGATAAAAGGGTGCAAATCAGCTCCCAACTACAAGTCCTTAACTAAAATTACATACTGGAAGTTTGAGAAAAGCATAAGTGGAATGAGGATTATCATAATAACAAATGGATGTCCTCGACAATGAATCCTCTAAAAGTCACTGTGTGTTTTTTTTGTGGGATTTCTTGAAGTCGTAGGTCCTCGCAAATAGACCACAATCGACTTTATTAACATAACATATGTGGGAAAATCATTTAACATTGGACTACTCGGATCTGTGCCACCGCGATGGCGGATGTTTAAACGATATTGTATTTCATAAATAATGGCATGCACCGGCCTTTCAAATAAAGAAAGAATTTTGTCAATAACTCACTTGTTACTTGTTCTGTTCCATTTCAGCATTCACCGCCCTTATTGAAAAACTGTTTTAGAAGAGGTAAATGTTTCTATCCACAGACAAAAAGAGAAAAAAAATTTGGTTTAAGCTAAAAATCAACTTTCTTAATAACTAGTCGTTGAAGCACTCTAATTTTAGGCAATTAATGTGGCTAAAGGTGTGCTTTACCCTGTGGAACGAGTAAGCTTTTCAAGTGTCTCTTTATTCTTGGGTATTTTTGGTCCAAGCCTTTTCACTAAATATTAAGTTTTCAGCGATTAAAGACTCATCCTCTGATTTTGTGCTCTATACGAACCCACTCAAAGTCCTTGCCACAACTTTGGTAAAAAAAAGTCGAATTCGAGCCTTGATACGGATTATCCGAATTTTCTGGCTTTTTTAAAAGCATTGCACAATTCACCAAAACATTGGTTTCGATTTCCACATTATAGTTCCCTGATAAATGCACACATACAGTCGACTGTAAATTGAAAATATTTATTTATTCAAAATTGAAATGCATTGAAATGAAAAACACATTATTCTCCTGACACAATTATCGCATTTCCGTGACTCCGCCGAGTGCTTACGTACGTGTGTTCACGCCCATATTCGTCCCATCGGGGTTAACACAGTTCCATACAGAAACCCACCGAGAGATGTGGAATTTAATATAATATCCTTCCCATGTACTTGATGCTGTTTCGTGACCTGTTAAAGCCCACCGAGTTAACGATAGTCACGCAATAAAAGAAAAAAAAAAGGAGAATTTTAAAACATGCTTTAGAAATTGATCCCACGCTATTTGCTGTAGTTCCTTCAACAAGGACTATATACCACCAACCAAACATTACTATAATTCCCCCAACCTTTACCATATCTTTTATCTTTCGGTCTCAAACAATGGAAATATACACTTTACGATAAAATGAATTAAGTGCAAGTACTAAACGCACCCTCGAACACACCAATTCAATGTCCTGGCAGTGGTTTTATTTTCAATATTTACGAACGATGACAACCCATAGCCACAAGGACTAACTGACTTGAGGACAAAAAATCTTGTAAGAGAAAATGTAATTGCTATAGTCTGTAATTAAGGAAAGGAGACAAGATTATCATGGATTTGGTTTGTAGCCAAAGGCTGGTATGGCTTAACCCTGTTGGCTCGATTGTTGGAAGGATGTTGAAATATTCAGAGAGGATTTGCTTCTTACATTTTACCGGAGCAAAAAGAATATAGGTGAAAGGACACAGTGTACAGAGTTGCCTCTGTAAGTGCGTGTTTAGGTAGCAAACCAATGACAAATGAACTAAGCCGTCTGTACCTAATTCAGTTGCTTTTCATGCATTTGCCAATCGTTTGTAGGATTAGAAGAAGGGGGATTCATGAAGGCTTGATGAACTTCATGAACTCTGAAACGTGAATTTGTTACTTAAAGACTAAATGTAAGCGAATGTCTTTTGATTAAATTCCCTGGTCTCTTGTTGCATTTAAATAACCTTGAGTCGTTAACTCTTGCAAACGGAAAATTCTTCTTTACCAGCGTAGCATATTTTGCTTATTTTTTCTAAAGGACTTTAACTTTTTTTAGAGCTACATTGGAGGTGTTAAAACCGCGGCGCGTGTACACAAGCGTACATGTGATTATACATTTTTTAAGTGCTAATGCAACACGCTCCTCCTAAAAAACGTTCCAAACATATTCAAATGAGTAGGTGCTTAAACTGCCTTAAAGGGGCAGTAAAAGGATACTTAAATGAGCGCTAAATTGGGCGCTAGATAAGGTGCCTCAGCGAAGGTTTAATTTTTAACATACACAGACGCTTCGCTCATGAAAACACATGTG
Source organism: Neoascia interrupta (assembly GCA_947623515.1). Taxonomy (NCBI): domain Eukaryota; kingdom Metazoa; phylum Arthropoda; class Insecta; order Diptera; family Syrphidae; genus Neoascia; species Neoascia interrupta. Next base: position 43,355,188 of record OX392462.1, on the reverse strand, counting down.
AAAGCTATTGGAATGTGCAGGCAGCGCCATGTGAATGTAAGGAATGCAGAATCGAACTCTGTTGTTAAGGTTCGGACCAGGGTCTATACATAAGACTGAAAATATTCCTGAAGCACATAAGACATTAGATCGTATGCAAGTAAAAAAAAAATTTGGTGGAAAGACGCTTTCGTATATTTATAGGCATCAAACTTTTAACTTCATTACTACTCACTTTTTCACCACAGGTTTTTGTGGCACTTCTGCCAATTTTTATACGAACCCACTTATGCCAATTTTTAAGACGTTTTGAATGTATCAGTTAACCTCTCCAAAACATACGCTGTACATAAGTCCATGGATAATAAAAGCCTTATGCCGGGCAAATTCTTGCCGTCTACGTCGATGCTCAACTGATATAATAGTCAGTAGAATTTAGAAGTGATGGCTTCCTTCAAAACACCCTTTGTAAATTCTAAACCGCAAGTCCTACAAATACGAAATTTGATGTGCTTTTAAACTGCAGAAATATAAAGAGAATTCATATTAGCAAAATGTTTTCTTACCCATATAACGGTTTAGTTACAGTTTGAGTTTCATGTAAAAATTATTGAAATGCTTTCTTTTTTACTTATTTCCAAAAGTTTTGTAAAAAAGAACTCGAAAAATTAAACTTAGGTCGAATTTTTGTAAAATTTTTTTGGAAATGTTGAAAGGTTTTTAAGAAAATTAAGGGTTAAAAAAGATGTAGTTTTTTAGGTATTTCAGGCCATAATTTTTTAACCTCATGCTCCACAAAATCATCAAAAAATGGCTTGGGTTTAAGTCTTCAAAGAGTTCTAAAAAGGTTCTTATAATATTTTTTTTAGGATTTTCGAAAAAAGTCGCAAAATGCATGAAAAACCATTGGGGAAAAAATTGCATGTATCAGAATTTGTTCGAATTTTTAAGGAAAACTATTTTAAAAGATCTTAAAGTATATAATCTTCTGAGATTTCACTCGAAAACATGAAAGCATTTAAAAAATTAAACATATACGCTTCTAGTATCTTAACAGTAACAACAGTCTTGTTCAAAATTTTCTGATAACTGTTTTACAATTTTAAATATTGTCATTTCCAATCTAAGTTTTTCTAAATCTGATTCAAATACTTAACAAAAAAACAGCATCTCTCACTGTTTCCTCCAAAATCGTGGTTTCAGGCATATCGGTGGTTACAGACTTAATAACAATCAGCGGGTGCTAAAAGTATTAGAAAAACATCTTGCCACATTTAAAGAAATTTAAACAAGTGGGAAAGTGCAACAGTGCGTAAGCAAAAGCTTCAGTCTATCTACGACGAATTGCAAAATACCCGACCACAACAAAAAAACAACTGCCACACCTCCAAAAAGTGGGCGGGATATAAAAATATACCTGTTGAATGCTTTGTACTAGGTGGTTACATACATTTCGGCCTAAAACTTCGCCTTTTTAAATGAAAAAAAAAAACAACACATTTTAACGCCACGCCCACAAAAGTGGGCGGAGGCACATACAATATACACTTAAGTTAGAAAATGCTAATATCTACAACTGATATTCAATTTTTTGTCAAATTTCTATATTTATTGAAAAACAGTCATTTTAAGCTAAAATCCCTTAAAAAGTAGGCGTGGTCAATGAAAAGGCTAACATTTTTTGGCAACTTCAAAGACAATTACAAAGCAATGTCACATACCAAAAATGAATGCGCTAGCGCCATTGTTACAAAGCTAAAATTTGAAAAAGTATTTCTTAAAATTAGAGATGGTCGCACATACATGCCTGTAGTGGGCGTGTCTGTGGGCGGGTTCAGCTAATTTTCAAACTTGATTTTGTCCAGTGGAGTTCCAGCCAACCCACCAAATTTCAGCTCTCTACCTTTAAATTTAAAACTTAAAAGCTGTTGACATACGGACGGACGGACGGATGGAAATGGCTTAATCGATTCTCCTGTCGGTCCCATTCATATCTCTAAAAGGTCTTAGGGGTTTACGGTGATTATTTCGCTGCGTTACAAACTATAAAAATTTCAAAAAAGCCAAAAAAATGTTTTTCCCCTCTCTCCATTCCAAAACGGTAATAGGTATAATTTAAAAATTAATAATGAGCATAGTCTCTTCTAAAAACTTTCCGAAATTTGACTCGCTCCTAACATCTTAGCGGTAAAATGACCTAGTTTAAAATGAGTTTAAGTGTAAAACGCTTACAAGGCAAGTAACCCGCGTTTAAAATTTTCAAAATTTTAAAGCCAAAGCTTTTTTAAGCCTATTCATGAATGAAGTAAGAAAAATTGAATTATATTTACAATTTCTGAAAAAAAAAAAAAACAGTTCACACAGAATTTAGGTTTAACTACCGATGCTAGCGCAGGTAGCTAATTGAAGCATTGGAAAAAGGTCTAAAGACATTTGAAAAAAAAAAATTAATAATTCATTTAATGGATTTAAAATTTCAGAAATAAAAAATAGGAAAAACATAGACCGTCAAATATGAAGATGTCAAAAGTCCTTTTTAGTTAATTTTACTGCGTCACCGATAAACAAAGCAAAAAGCAGGGGACTCACATTGCAGCAATGCGGGAAGTCAGAGTCGTTGTAGAAGCCCTAACATAACAATTCCCATTCCCACCGCCAACCCAGACTGATGAAGAATTCTTAGACAAGGGTTTTTCAAACCAGGTCAATTTTGAAATTCTGAAATACTTCAAATTTACAAAAAGTAATTTACACACCATTTGCTAGAACTAAAAAAAATTAAAACGGACAAAATCTCGAAAATCGGTTTGAGAAATTTAGAATGCACAAAATCTAAAAACACAAAAATTACTAAAATGCAAATCTTGAAAAAATCTTCTCGACATTATTGAAATTCGACTTGGAAATGATTTTATATACGCAAACCTGCATCTACCCGAAATTCTTTCAGGTATGTCCAAGCAGGGAGATTGTAGGAGGCCAAAATGCTTCCAAACGTTTTAAACTTCGCAAAGTAGAGCTTTTTGACATTGTCAGAATACGAGATTTCAAATTCATGCGAAGATTTGATTTCAGCAAAAAATCCAGGATTTTGTTTTATAGATTTTTTGTGTTGGAAATTTTGGCTTTCTAGATCTAGAGGTAGACCAGAAGTTAATTTATATTAACAGTGTCTTCATTCTCTTAGACCAACGAACAAATGAGAAGTTATTTTTTTTCAATAAAACGACTCGCGATATTCGTTAAAATCGTGGATAGACTTAAACTAAACCCTGCTTGCGAAGAACTTAGACATTTATTTGACTTAGGAATTATTTGAATCCACCCAGCTAACGAGCCTGCGATTGAGAATTCGTCAATCTCGAAATTTGAAATCCCGAATGCAAAAATCTCGAATTGTAAAAAAAATCTGGAACAAACAAAAATCTCGAAAGATTAAATCTCGAAAAAATTTGGAATTCAAAAAAGTTTTTCGAGATTTTTTTCAAGTTTCAAGCTAGTTAAACCTAGGGGGTGGTAAAAAAAAGTCAGGCAGGGGAGTTGCCCATACATACTTCACTGTTTCGCTATATATCGCGAAAATCCGCCGCGAATTTTCAGTTTTTTCCAACATGTGTGTGTAAATGTAGGTACATTAATTCGAGATTTTTGCTTTCGAGGTTATGGTTTTCGAGATATTGTAGTACCGTGCAAATAGTTTTCTGCCTGAACTAAGATCAATCTTCCTGGGTGCTAAGGAATGGCGCGTAAAATTTTTGCCCTTGATAAGGTGTTCAGACGCCTGGAGATAGCGTAAAACTCTTATGTCTGCGCAGGTGCAACTTAACCATTTTGGTCCTACTCTCCTAAAGCATAATTTTCTCTTTACTCTTATAGTTTTTTTCAATCTTCACGCCTTTGCAATAGTTTCCATACTATACCGAAAGGTTTTGTCCCTTTTTTCAATGATTCACCGCTAATAAAGCTTAAGTGCATGACAACACAGGAAGGTAATCAATTCGTTTCTTGCGGAAATGTTTCCTTAGCAGAAGCGAATGTACGTGGCAGAGGCTTCTACGTGGTGGTTTTTCTCGTCATTACAACGATACCCTTACGAGTCTTAAAATTTTATAGAAACCTTACACGAGAAGGTTGGTTTCTAGTAAATTAATAATTTTTGAATTGAAAAAAGATCAAAATTTGTCTTTACTCTCTTGTTTGGTAACCACGTCTGTCTCGATCGACAATCTTGGCTAATACTCATCAGTGGGAAACACTAAGATTCCCTTACCATGCAGACGTTTTTTCGACAAAATCCTACACGAACAAAATTTTCGAATTGAGCATTCGTGTGGTGTCTTATAATTTACACTGCGTTTTTGCAGTTTAAGTTTTAAGTGTTGTTCGGCTTTTGCCTAAAAAACGTCTGTATGGGAAGATGGGAAGACAATCTTGTGTCTCCCACTAATGAGTATCAGCCAAGACTGTCGATCGAGATATACGTGGTTACCAAACTAGGGTAAAGACCAATTTTGATCTTTTTGATTTAATATCAATAAACCCAAAATAGCAATTGCAAATGGTTAAATGTTTGGAAATTAATAATTTTTGAATTGATTTTTAGAACTGGCTGTCCATTGTCCTCCTTAACTAAAGCCTACATTTTCCAAACTCTGTAGTTGCCGCTGGACTCAGTTGACAAAATCTTATAATTTATTCAGAAGACGCGAAATACTTCTCAGTATGTTTGACATGTCCCGAAGTTTAATGTTGAATTCAAGTAAACAACATTCTGTGCTAACCTTCCCTTGGTGCTGTAAGGACTAAAAGCATGAAAAATTCACTGTCTCAACGCATCGCCAAGTGTCACTATCCCCATTAAAATCTCGTGTTTCACAATCGTATCAGAAAAACTAGATATTTTAATTTGCTTACTCATCAACGCACTTGCATACAGCTCAAAATATAATTTGTCTGATTAATGTTATTTTTTCTATCATTGCAGGTTGCCACACCGGACGGCGTCAAGGCATTGCGCGCGTTTCTGCTGTTGATTTCACCGCACCTAGCATGGTCAACGTAACGGCATACACAAAGTTTGCCCGTCCGAGCTTTAGTTACGTATACGCCCGAGTGTATGCGGACCAGTGAGAGCGACACAGCTATGTAGTTTGCATACTCTGCTGGGATTCAAAGGACGGTCAGCCGGACGACAATGGTCGCGAGTGATTTCTAATTGCAACAGTTGACACACAAAATAGTTCCGTTTCTAGCCCGCCGTTGTTCGACCAAACGCCATATTTTCAAGCCAGTTAAAGCCGTTTGCAATAGTTCCTCGAATAAAAATTCATTACGTGAGTGCGTCGTGTCGTGCTGAGAAAAGTGCAAAATTTGATTGCAGTGCTTCTGTGTCGATTTGAAAATCGTCGATAAAATAAAAGTGTCATTGCGATTATTTATGGGAAGACGAAGTGAATTAAAAAATTTATAAATCATCCGCCGAAGCGAATTATTGGAAGCGGATTCGAAAAATTCATACAAAGTGTCAAGAAAGTGTTTCGTACACCTTCTGTGTGCTGCAGCTGCTGTATTTTTAAAGGTCACACCGCCCAGTCAGCTTGATAGTATGTTTTTGGAATGCGTTCAATTTTAGCATTTGCATAAATTATATGCATATTGAGCAAAGTGAGTATAATATGGTTTTCAAATGTCATGGCTATCAAAAAATAGATCGATGTGCAAATTATATTCAATTGGTTTCCTCAAAACCTTCGCCTGGGATTCGGGGGGAACTGAAAACTGAAAATATGCTTTGCAGAAAAATATTATTCAAAGATCCTTTTGATGTAAGCGTCCATAAGCGGAAAACTATATTTTTGGGCAAAACTTTAAGGGTGCTTTTAAGAATGCGGGTACAAAAGGCGAAATCAATTTGGTCGCTCTCTTTGATCAACGAGAAAAAACTAAATATCTAAGTTTGTTCAGTTTTATACATTTTGAACTCGTTTGCCAGGAGCGAGGATACTTGGGATTTGAAGCAGAAAGCGTTATAGGGATGAATTCTGTAAACATTGTAATAGCGTCTGTTGCATCAAATACTTTTAAATATTCTGCGGTACTTCGGGCGGTGGGTTGATGAAGAAAGTAGAAAAAAGTAGGATGCACTCCCTGAGCCATTAAAAAGTGCCCCTTCAAAGTCGGTGCGGAAGGTGGGCAAGCTTAGGTTCCAAGTTTATTGCTTGATCGTAGTCTTGAACTTATCTACTTGGGATTGTTTGTTTTCAATGCAGCGCCAATCTCAGATGACCAATAGGGGAACGTTCACCAGATATGGTGGATACCGGTGTGAAAATCTTCCGCGATGAACAAAAACCAGGAAAAAAAAAGAGAAAAATCCAGGAGTGTTTGTCCCAAAATTAGCGACTGGTTGTCGTCTGTTATCCTAGTAAGGATGGGCCAACCAAACTTAGATAAAAAGAGCTTCTGACTTGCTTTCAGTTCGTCTTTGGAAACGAGATGGCCACAAATCGTAAATATTTAGTGTTTGTGTCATCTGAAGTTTTTTTTTTTTTCGTAAAAAACGTGTTCCTTTTCCAAGTACTGCACCCATAGCACAAGTTCATGCTGATCCTATGTTAGGGCGAAGATGCAGCTTATTGGCAAAGATTTTGCCTTTTCCCTATTCTCTGAACAACACCACTATTATGTGAATGTGAACAAGCGAATCGTTAAATTCAAGATGTCTTTGGAGTCCGGCTGATTTCTTGCAACCGGAGGACAGCGCTGTACAGGGTATGTCATCCACTAGTGTGTCGGTAGTTTTTATGCCTTGGATTTTGCGCTAGAAGCTCAAGCTTTATGTCCTTTCTAGATTCCTCGAAAAATTCGCACATAATAACGTTCAGGCTGTCGATTTTTTGAGACTTAAATCGCACATGTTTTTATAACATTTTAAAAGAGAAATTGAATTTTTATGAAATAAAGCTGAAACGTTTTCTGTTTTGAAATTAATAGAATTTAAGTCCAATAAACGAAAATAGTTATTCAAGTGACATCGAGTAACGTGGTTCGGAGCTTGTCATAGGGGGAATGGGATTAGAGGATGAAAAAAGGATTGAAAACTGCGACTTATACTACGGCGAGAGCACAAAAGCAACGCTTATTTGGTGGGTCTCCAAATTGTGGTTTCGTAATTGAAGCTAGGCTTAGGCAAATGTCTTGACGACACAAAAATATTTTCTACGAGCTCCTGGGCAAAACATTTAACATATGACAATGTCCAAGCTACGGCATCAAAATTATCTAAGACTAAATCATCTGAGGTAATTTTGATAAATTTAATTTTTTTTTTTTAAATCGAAACGGTAAAGCGTTAAATTACAAACAATAAGATTCAACATTTAAACTAAATCCATTACCGTTGAAGCTGGTGCCATGATCGAAACTGAATGCTCCGAAAATAGAAAGAAGGGAAAATACATCTCGGTTATCTCGGGAACATCGTTGTAGAATCACAGTCGATGCTGAGGATATGGAAAAATCACTTCTGCAGACTGTATAACGGCGAAGACGAACCAAATACCGCTGTCAGGCGGAACGAACCATTCAACCCGGGCGAAGACGCTGCCGACGCACGAAGCATATGAACGATACCGCCCACCTGACCTGGAGGAAGTTAAAGAAGCTGTGTCTAAACTCAAGTGCAACAAGGCACCCAGAGCAGACGGCCTGGCTGCCGAACTCTATAAATCTGCAGGGGAAGATCTGCATTAAGACATGGTCGGAGGAAAGCATGCCCGACGAATGGAACCTCAGCATTGTTTGCCCGATCCAGAAGAAAGGAGACCCCCTGAATTGTGCCAACTACAGAGACATCAGTCTTCTTAACGTCGCATGCAAGATGTTTTCTGCTGTATACTGTGTGAACGCCTGAAGCCGTTTGTCAACAATCTGATAGGCACATCAGTGTGGCTTTAGGTGAGGAAAGTCCACCATCGAACAAATATTCACACTACGGCAAATCTTGGAGAAAACCCAGGAATTCCAAATCGATACACACCACCTCTTCATCGATTTCAAGGCCGCTTATGGCAGCATCTATAGAGGTGAGCTATATAACGCAATGTCTAGTTTGGCATCCCTGCCAAACTCGTAAGTCTGTGCAGGATGACGACGGAAAATGTACGCTGTTCCATCAAGTTCAGTAAAGACCTCACCGACCCCTTTGATGTAAAAAAAAAGGATTTAGACAAAGTGACGCGCTGTCATGCGACTTCTTTAACATCATACTTGAGAGAATTGTGCAGAGGTACAATCTTTCAAAAGTCCGTTCAACTTCTCGCATACGCAGGCGACATTGACAAAATCGTCAGTGAAGTCTTCTTGAGTATTGGGATGGAAGCGGAGAATATGGGCTTAGCAGTCAACGAGGGCAAAACCAAGTGTATGCTGTCATCAAGAAAAGACACCCAACACCTATACAGCTATAACTTTGAGGTAGTAAGAGGCTTTGTTTAGCGGCCTGGGTTCCGCTATCAATTCACAATGACCAATTCACAATGGTGGCAATGACACCAGCACTGAAATCCAACGAAGGATAACACTTGCCATTCGCTGTTTTTTTTTTTTGGCTAAGAAGGCAATTTAGCAGCAAAGCCCTCTCTCGAGCAACTAAAGTGTCCATGAATAATACCGTCATCATCCCAGGTCTGCTTTACGGTGCAGAAGCATGGACCCTTTCAAAGGTGGATGCAAACACTTTAGGCTGCTCCGAGAGGAACATTCTTCGGACGATTTATTGTCCCGTCCGCATAGACAGAGGGTGGAAGAGGAGATATAACATCGAACTTTACGGGCTGTATAGCGACACCGACCTAGCTAGAAGAGTCAAAATACAAAGGCTACGATGGCTCTGGGTCATCTAGAGCAGATGGACCCCAACGCCCCGGCACGGAAAATATTCGAATTCACCCCGCAGGGACGACACAGTAGAGGAGCACCGAGACTCAGGTGGCGCACGCAAGTGGAAGGGAAGTTCAGCCAATCAACAACGTGCGAAATTGGAGACGGCTATAGCAGGAGACAGAGCTAGCGGGCAAAGCATGTTCGCTGAGTCCCAGGTCCACCCCGGACTGTAGGGTCAACTTCGTTGTCCTTTTGTCGTTTGCATTGGTCGTCAGCAGTAAATCCTTCCGAATCCGAGGCTTGTTTCTGCTTCGTAACTGGTATTTCTTTACTACCCGGGAAGTTACCCCGACGGCACGAGCCCCAACCTGGAGAACCAAATCCTTTGTTAAGCTTTAAGGATGGAGAGCGGGATAGCCCGCTCCTTAGAAGCCTGAGCTCTGAATACGTCGTTGTAGCCCATATAAGGTGTTCACCAAGTAGTTCGGCCTGACTGGAACTGTGGACGCCACCGTTGATTCCATATGGGGAGTTTGTCCCCTGCCGCCCGGATGCAAGGAGAAGTGCCCTAGTGGGAACACTCCTCCTTCCCTCTCTCGTCTGCTACCCCCAACAACCTTCCAAAGTGGTTGGAACTCAATCTCCAGTTGAGGTACTAGGCACCCGGTGTTCACCACGGGAAGGTGAGAGTAGGAGTTGATAGACAGAGCTTCGTTTAGAAAACCTGTGGATGCTTGTATCCTCTTGAGTGCACATGTCTATCCTTTGACCACCAGTAAAAAAAAAATTCGATGTTTAATTCGAATTCGCTTAACTATGCGACAATAATATTAAAAAAATCGAGACAAAAACCAATTATTAATAATGGTAAAATCTTTTATAAAGGAAATTAGAGTTTATAAATCCTTAATCATAGGGATATAATGTCAAAAACAAACTACGATGTTGAATGTAATTTTAAGCTATAAGAAAGTTCCTGAACTTGATGCAAGTGCCGTTTATTTGATGCGTAAACGTAAGGAATTTTCGTTGCTTTGTTTTGATTTTTCGCCTCAATGATAAAGGTGATCAGGGGCACTTAAGTTCCTGGAACGTGTAGCTGCTATGTATGTGTATGCAGCTACATTGAATTGAAAAATAATTTGATGCTATGCTTCATCAACGTCTAGACAAACCATTACTTCAAATTATTCTGGACTCAGTTGATATTAGGCACGCACTAAAAATATGGGTCTTGAGATAAGTTTCTAGAATTGAACGTGTAAACGGCCTGAAAATATATCATGTACCTACTGCCTACTTGGCACAATTCAAGCATTGACACTGTCGGCAATCGATTGAGTGTTTAGTTCAGTCATCATTGAAGCTTTCACTGTCTAGAAGTTTAGCAAACTCTTATTCTAAGCTTCCTGGAATTTAAGTCCAGTAAAAATAAAGGATAAAGAAACGCGATATAGTTTCTTTAGTTGGCAAAACCCAGGGTCTTTCGTCAGAAATACTTGCTGTTTGCTGAATGTGGTCTAAGTAAGGAGCCTATCAACCGACCAGAAGTTCTTAAGTCAAGATCTGGTTTTCCCAAACCAGTGACACATGAGAACTCTTGATGATTTTCTCAAAAGTACTTCAGTTGGATAACAAATTTATCTCTTGTGAAATGTTATTCGACCAATGAATTTATAACTTTTTCCTCTCTGATCCGATTTCATGCCAAAAGTATCTACTTCTCTACTTACCCGAACAAACAATAGCAACAATTGAATTGAAACGAAAACAAGAGCTACTCTAGGTCGTAACAGCAATATTTTCAAAAACCTAGACGACACGCCAAACCGACGAATGACAAAGCACTTGGCAAGGCCCGAATGACAGAATCCACTGCACAATAAGGAAGAATGTTGTCACTGCCGCCGCGCTGCAGAAGACGTATCCCAATGCTGGGCAGTATTTATAGATTGAGATAAATTTAGTTTCTATGTCAGCGCTTTGCTGGTGGTGCCTTGGCCATGCTCTTGAGATCAAGCATGCTCGCGCTCACCGACTACGACGACAACGACGACGCTCCACGCTCATGTTTGAAGATTTGGTCACGTCATCGGCGCAACCTTCCCCTTCACACATAACTTTTCCGAGCAATTAATTTTAATGAAGTCTCACAGGCCAAAAGACCCGTGCAACGGAACGGGGGAGCATTTCGATACACTTTCCAATTTGTACACGCAAATTCGAAAAATAACGTTTTTTTTTCGCGCTGAAAATTTTTACAATGACAAAACGATGAGATGATGATTCCCTAGCGGTAAGCGCTCGGCGATTTGATGTAGGTTTTCCGAGTTATTTATGAACAGGAATCTATGCCAAATAAACTTTGAGTCACAGAGCTCCTGATGGGTGTGCAGGGGGGCAGGGCATGATGAAAAATACTCATACTGAGTCAATGCATTGTGGGGCCGAATAGTGGTGACCTTAAGCGAATTAAGTGGACTCTTGGATGACATTGGGCGGAAAAGGGAAATGTGTGCGCGTAAAAAGGTAAACAAATTTTATTTATAAATAAAATTCAGATACTTTCATTATCGATGGTTGAGTGAGAATTGGCCGAATAAAAGCTTTCGGTCATGATCTTGTATGTTTTCGAAAACATTCTCATCCGCAGAGCTTTGATGTTTACCCTTCGTTGGGATATATACACTTTTTTCTTTATTTATTTTGTTTTTTTTTTTTTTTCAGATAGTCTACTTAATAATGCCTATTTTTAGCAGACGTGTATATAAGGTTTTTGTATATGCCAAGACTTCAAAGGAAGCAGCAGTTCTTTTGAGAGGGTGGTTGACCTCCCGCAAAGAAAAAACAATGAGTTTTGAGTGGGAAAACAATAAGATCAAAAGTAACAGCCCACAACAAAGGCTTATGAATCTTTTCCGAATTCAAAATCCCATTTTGGTTATAAATATTTGAAGACACGTTGGTATGGCTGTGGTGTGCGTACTCAGTTTCTGAGATCTCATCTGTAGAGAAACACTTGACTTGAGTAGAAATTAATTTTTAATATTCCACGTAACACTCGAAATCAAAGTCAAACGCAAGCTATACACATTTCGTTGCTGCTTTTCTATCGAAAAATGTGGGTTTTGACTTCTTAATTACCTGCGCACCTTATGCTCCTACGTAATTATTTGAATTGTAACCACAGAATAATGACAACATTGCGGTTAACTTTTTTAATTGAATTTTCTGCAATGTCAGCAGTTTTCCTATCGTACGTGAGACATGTGTCAACAAAACCTCATTGCCGCACAATTCAATTTTTTGCTAATTACTTTAGTTTTGCCAAATGAATTTGTTTTAACAAACTCATTATAAAAGTTGAAAACTTTTTCAGTATAGTTGCGCTTTCGCATGGAATTGCTGGAGACTAACTACGCCAACCACGTCAGATAGTTCCTCTGTTATCGATGGCTTTTTGAAGGAAAATAAGGATCACCTTGAACCGTGGTATTTTAACTGCACAAAAAGATAATGTTTCCCACTGTAGGACAATAATTCCTTATTTGATCTTATTGGCATTATAACATGTAAGTTGCCTTACCTAACGACATTTCCTAATCTGGGAAAGATCTTTAAGTTATTCCCAATCATCTCCAGACAATGTCAAGAAATTTATGTGCCGGAAGATTTGTGTGAGTTTTTTCCCTAAAGGACTTGTAGCGTCTGATATTACTTTCGGCCGGCAAGCGCAGCACTACTCAAATATATCACCTCCAATATACTTATGGACCCTTTTCATGGTTTTTCCCTTAAGAACTCTTCAGGGCTTATCTGTTTATGAGTAATGAAAGTCAAGTGTACAATAAAGTATTAATATATAAAATAGCTCACCCACTCTCGCTTGGTTTTCACATCAGACTCATCTTTCTAATAGACTCTTGAATTTTGTATGTATGTATGTGTGAACGACCGGTGTACCCGCACTGAATGGCACTAAAACAACTTATATCTGAAATACTTTGGGGAATTTCTAAATTTCATCCGCCGTCCATTATCATTATTGCCTTGGTTCAATTCTCAATTGGCATTCGGTACAGCATCCACTTGTCTGAGGATACCCTCCACACACGTCAATGGTCGATATTTTGCAATCACATATCACGTCTGGGGATTACCTCATTATTTTCACAGGTGTAGTATGTGCCAATGCTCCTCAAATTGAAATAAGTGCGATAATGCCAAAGTCTGGTTATGTTTAAAACGATATCGATTTAGTATTTTTTCCCCAAAAATGATGTTATGAACATAAAGTACAGACTCGTGTAAATGAAAATTTAATTAAATTCAAAAAAAAATCGTATATCTCATTCGAAATTCAATGGGGAACCTCTGACTACATCCGCTGCTGATTGGAATAGATTTAATATTTGAGTTAATAATGGAAGCAGGACCCATTATCAGGAGGACCCCAATTACATAAAAAAAGGCTCACGATGTCGTGAATAATTAACCGCAATTTTTATATATACACTTTAACCCTTGTCAATCAGTTTTTTGTTTTGTAATTTGCTATAGCATATTATTTTGTATACCCAAATCCGTGCTGCTGCTGGTACCATGAAGGCGGGATTGTGCAGACGACCGCGTGCCCTTCATTTACATAATTGTACTCGTCGGTCAATTACGCTATTAATTAATGGCTTGAGTTTACTTTATGTAGCCGGGATGAAATTGTCGAGATTTAAGGGAATCAAATGAGGTTACCGACCGAGTCATGCGTTGCAATATTTGATCCTGTATTTTTAATTTACATCAGCGAATGTATATAATTTTAATCGTTTTTTCTAAAAGCGGTCATTGCCAAGAGCATGAACGAATTAATTGACAGAAAATTTTTTTAAGTTAAAATTTACGGCAAATAAAATAGTTATAAAAGCGAGAACATGACTTTTTTCTTGACAGGCAACATTTTTGGGTGATGTGGGACTCAAGTACAGCTGAGAAGTAAAGCTATCTACCTAGTACCAAGTCAATACTGTCTGCTAAAAAGACGATCGGACGATATCAAGAGACGATCAACCAGTGGCGAATAGAATAGAGAAGTAGAGGACAGTCGTTCTTCAGCCGTACAGTAGAAACGAGTATTAAAAAGTTGAAAAGTCTCAGTCTTAAGGCAGTCTAAAGCAGTATACAGTCGTATCAGTAGAAGTACATTTGTTAAGACGTTGAAGTAAATCTAAACTTGTTTTGTATTAAATTTTAAACCAAATTTACATTGCAACCTACAATTTACCTAAAAACATTGAGATTAAAGTCAAGTGAAATAGAAAGCTGCATGTTTTAATCGATGGACTAACCGCACATTACGTCAATTTCAATTCACCCAAAAAGAATTTACATTACAAATTTGTCGGTTTTGAAAAGTAGTTTTTTCCTTAAAAAGTCCGCTTGAAGAAGTAGGAGATGAAAACTTTGTATTCAAAAAAGTTGGAGCATTTTATTATGTTTAATATATGTTATAAAATATTATTTCGAATTAGAGTGAATTTTTGAATAAATCAAAATTTTAAAGATTAAGTAACATGGTAACATGTATAAAAGTACGATGTTTTGAGCGGTTCAATTTTTATCGTGCTAAAGTTTTCTAGCCACAAAGATTTCCATCTATGGCGAATCTTACCAAATTTTATGTTTTGTCTGTACAAGATGAGAATCAGTGTGTACCGAGTTTCAGCTCCCAAGTTCTTAGTTTTGAACAATGTAAAAAAACTATATAAACCATTGTAGCAATTTACAAAAAATGAAAAATGGATTCTCCTGAAGATGTCGGAAAGAAACTTCGAAACGCTGGTAATTGGAAATCGTAAGTGGAAAAAGGAAAAAAGGAGCTATTTTTTGTCCAGTCAATAAACGACCTAAAAGGAGCCTATCAAAACTTAGGTAAAAATATCCCCTAGGTACTTATAAAAAAGGCCTAAGCTCGTAATTACGTCACACCCAACCACAAAACAACAAGTCTAAATTATATGGCTCGTTGGTCTACTGCGTGAGTTACCCCCCACGCGCACCGCCCGCTGGAGTTAAAGTCCCGTCATGGGAAACGTTTTCAGCAGTCCGTCTGAAAATGGAAAAAGGACCTCTTTCATGGTACCAGGATGGTACCAATTCGTTGTCCGTCTGTCCACACGTGTAACCTTGGAATAGTGAGGCATAGAAAAATGAAATTTGGTAGGTGCATTTATAAAATCCGTGAAAAAAATTGAGAACGCATGCAAGGGGAATCTTTTTTATACACTCATAACGAATTAATTTGATTTTGAATTTTGTTTTTACAAAAGCCAAATAGTGTTTTAATAAAAAACAAAAATTCCCTTACACATTAACTATTGCTAATTTATGTGCAAGTATTTTTTGATTTTCATCAATGATTTTTAAACAGTGGTCTCTGCTCCAAAAATATGCATGTTTCGCTTCTGAGCTCATAGCTAGATCGTAGCAAACTTATGCTTCACATTTGCTTTTGGCAATGAAGTTTGTAAGGAGCATCGATAAACGCCGATCAAATTGCATGTCAAGGCATAAGATCATAGTCGCCTTCTAACGAGCTCAGCTATGATCTCAGGTGTTTCACCAAGATCAAATAGTGTTAAGGCGCTTTTTTGGAAAAGTTTGACAGCCAGGAAGAAGTAAATTAAAACATACACTAAACTAATATTAAAAAATTTCACAAAAAGAAGAGTTTTTACAATATACTTAAAAGTTTTTGAGAAATGAAAGATATGTGCCCATTTTCAACTTGTTTAAGGTCATAACCTTTAGGTCATAACATAATAGTTCAATATTCGGCAATCAAATTAAACAGCAGCAGCTTAAGCAGAGGCCAAATTCAAATTTTGGATAAACAGTTTAAAAAAACTATTTTATTTTCGAAAAAAGATTTCTGAACAAAATTTTGCCCAAGATTCGAACGAAATCACACATACCAAGTATTACTTGTAATTTTTGGAAAAACTAAAGAAAAATTTGAATATTTAGCAGATTCGATTATTTAATTCGTTTACACATTTAAAATTTTTTTTTTTAAATATTTGGGTATCTTTAGTCATAACTGTAAAACGATTCTAATGAAATTTCGTTTGTTTATATCTAAAACGTGTGAAGAAAATTAGAAAATTTTTAGTTTTTTTCAAAAATTTGTTTCAAAGTTAAAATTTTCTAAAACGATTTAAAAGCAAACTAAAAACACCACTTTTATTACCAGAAAAAGTATCTAGTATTAGCGCAAAGTACCTACTCGTGAGTCAAAAAAATATAACGGTATTCAAAAAAGATTCTTAATAGTAGTTTTATGGCTATAAAATCAAAAAAAAAAAATGCAGGAAAAAACTAAAAAGGACGAGTGCTCCCCACGGTATAGTAACTTTATACGATTTCGTAAAATATCTCAGACATAGGCAATTTTTTGGGGTTTAAAAGAAAAATATAGCGGCCTGAATATCAAGATAAGCTTAAAACATTTTAGTGAAATTGTAGTGCCATAAAATACCTACAATTTTTATCTGTTTCTATCTTATCAACTAAATTTTACGCAAGCACAAGCCACTTGAGTAGCAAGCCAAAACGCGTTAAATTTTTGAATATGAAAAACCCGTTAGTATTTTTTTTAAACTTCTTTTACAAAAAAAAAAAAAAAATCAGAAAAAATTATTTGTTACCCTGCGTTTCTATGGAAATTTTAGTGCCTAAACTCAAACTTCGCCTTTAATAAAAATTATGCTTTTATAGATACATATCTCCAATTTACGCTTAAATGCACGCAAAAATGTAATTTTTTGGTTCAAATTGAATATTTTTGTGAATTTGACCCCTAAAGAGAGGCGTGGCTTGAAATTTTGTAAGAGTGATATCCAGAATTGAGCCTGCTTTACCTAAAGGGCTTATATTTATTTGTTGTTCTTTCATAAATCAGGCTTTAAGCCTATCATTATTGCGTTTTTCTGGCCATTTTAAGGTTTTTCTTCAATTCTGCCTCCTAATGTGTCCGTGGCCGAAAATCTTTAATAAACAGAATGTAGAAATAAGTGCTAAAATTCATACAATTTGGAGCAAATAAAATTCGAAAATAAACTCTTTAAATCGATGACACGCCCCCTCGGCACGCCCAGTTAAGCGATTTTATAAGGGAGATAGAAAACGTTTAACTTTAGTGTTTTAAGACATGTTACAGTTTTGAAAGCTTTGGAGGTAGTTGAACACTTAAACCGATTGTGGGCGTGTCTGTGGGCGGATTTATAAAATTAAAACTATGCACCAAGTTTTTTAATTCAAAATTGAAGGCCTAAAAACATGTGACATACAGACAAACGGACAGACGGACGGACATGGCTTAGTTGATTCGGAAATTTGCCATTAAAGACGGAAATCGTCATTAAGAAAACACAAACATATAGTCCCAAATCGCTCATTTGCTGTCGTCATAATTCGCGCCTTTTTTAGTTTTTATTGCAGATGTTTCGTAAGTAAAGAGATTCATTTCTTAGTCATTTCTTAGTCTCCGTAATTGGTTGAAAGAAAGCACAATTTGCGGTTGGTGCTTCTTCAGCACAAGGATAAATGCGTCTCCTGAAAAACTGCGATATTTGAGTTATAATGGGTTTGCAGAAAAAGAGCGAAATATAAGTATAAACAATATCCCCTATATAATGAAGCGCTATGTGCGTAAGTATGTCACGTACAGTCGCCAAATGACAAGTCCAAGTCGTGTGACTCGGTAGCTCACTGGTAGACTGTTCGGCTCGCATTTCGTTGGTTCGGAGTTCAAATCGCGTCGAGGGGCAAAGGCAACTTTTTTTTTTAATAAATTCTGCAATATTTTTTTTTCCTTGGGTTCATTGGAGTTTCTAATATGTTAGTACCGAAAAACGGAGTGCTTTACCTTTAAAGGATTTCTCCAACTCCTGCCGAATTAAAGATTCCTCCAGCTCCTGCCACTTCCAGAATACCTTGGGCTGATTGGAGTATTCCTTGGGTTCATTGCAGTATTCCTTACCTGTTAGTACTGAAAAATTATTAGCTACCCCTTTTTAAAGGATCCTTCCAGCTCTGTCCCTGGTAGTACCCTGGTAGTTCATGGCTTGGTAGTACTGAAAATGATATGCTCCTCTTTTATAAAAGATCCCTGCAGACCCTGCCCACTTCCTCCAGAATACCTTGGGTTTATTGGAGTTCCTGGCCTGGTAGTACCGAAAACTGATATGCTTCCCCTTCGTAAAGGATCCCTGCAGATCCTGCCCACTTCCTCCAGAATTCCTTGGGGTCATTACAGTATTACTTGGGTTCATTGGAGTTCATGGCTTGGTATTACTGAAAAATGATGTGCTCCTCTTTTATAAAGGATCCCTGCAGATCCTGCCCACTTCCTTCAGAATTCCTTGGGTTCATTGGAGTTCCTGGCCTGGTAGTACCGAAAACTGATATGCTTCCCCTTCATAAAGGATCCCTGCAGATCCTGCCCACTTCCTCCAGAATTCCTTGGGCTCATTACAGTATTACTTGGGTTCATTGGAGTTCCTGGCCTGGTAGTACCGAAAACTGATATGCTTCCCCTTTATAAAGGATCCCTCCAGATCCTGCCCACTTCCTCCAGAATTCCTTGGGCTCATTACAGTACAATTTGGGTTCATTGAAATTCCTGGCCTGGTAGAACCGAAAAATTAAATACAGTATTACTTGGGTTCATTGGAGTTCATGGCTTGGTAGTACTGAAAAATGATGTGCTCCTCTTTTATAAAGGATCCCTGCAGATCCTGCCCACTTCCTTCAGAATTCCTTGGGTTCATTGGAGTTCCTGGCCTGGTAGTACCGAAAACTGATATGCTTCCCCTTTATAAAGGATCCCTCCAGATCCTGCCCACTTCCTCCAGAATTCCTTGGGCTCATTACAGTATAATTTGGGTTCATTGAAATTCCTGGCCTGGTAGAACCGAAAAATTAAATACAGTATTACTTGGGTTCATTGGAGTTCATGGCTTGGTAGTACTGAAAAATGATGTGCTCCTCTTTTATAAAGCATCCCTGCAGATCCTGCCCACTTCCTTCAGAATTCCTTGGGTTCATTGGAGTTCCTGGCCTGGTAGTACCGAAAACTGATATGCTTCCCCTTTATAAAGGATCCCTCCAGATCCTGCCCACTTCCTCCAGAATTCCTTGGGCTCATTACAGTATAATTTGGGTTCATTGAAATTCCTGGCCTGGTAGAACCGAAAAATTAAATGCTTCCCCTTTATAAAGGATCCCTGTAGATCGTGCGCACTTCCTCCAGAATTCTTTGGGTTCACTAGGTTAGGAACTCTGGTATGAAGTACCGAAACATTATATTCTTCTACTTTATAAAACCGATAATGGAGCTTCTCTCATAGAGGTGAAGCATATAATTTTAAGTTAAAAGTAAAAATTAAAAAGGTAAAAATGAAAAGAAAAAGTTAAAAGTCAAAACTATAAAGTTCCCTTACAATAAAGTGCTATGTGCATAGGTATTCAAAGCGCTATTTGCAGGTCAAAATTGTGTGACTAGGTAGCTCACCGCGAGAGTTGTCGGCTCGGGTGGGGTTGGGTTGGGCCCAGGGCAATTTTTTATTTTTTATTTTAATCGATGTATGCTGCGTTGTTCCTGTCGTACGACAGGCTTCCTTACTTGTTTTATATAAAAATTAAGAACTAGTTGTTAGCTAAGCCTTGAGAAAAAGCCGAGAGACCGTGTATCATTTCGTACTTGACATTCTTTTTATTGAGTTTGGGGTCCCATTTCCTAGAGCCTTTTAAAAGAGCTACGTCAGCCAGTTAAATGGGATTACGTTTTAATTTCAACTCTTATCCTCTAGTCCTGGTAATAGACCACGTTGAAGTTATGTCTAAATGAGATTGTTGTGGGTTTGCTGATGTAACTTCTAAAGACAGAATAAAAAAGTCAGTGTTTGCGAGAGCTCAACGTGATCAATGCTTCAGTGGTTTTGGCACCATCTGGAAATAAGCTATAGAAATGAGAACCAGAATTTCTCCTGTACCCACCTGAGAATTGCACTTGAGTAGGTGGTGGATAACTAGAAGGGATGGTAGGACTACTCAAGTATTCTCTAAATGGTCCTTATTAGAGGCACGATGTGCCGAATTTTTAAATAATGTATGTGACAATGATGACGAGTTGGGAACTGTATGCAGAATTGAATTTAATACTGAAAAAACATTTTATGGTTTAAGTTTTTTTCACGTTTTAATTTTGTTCTGTTTGGATAAAGAAATAAAAGTTCAGCTCTCATATTTTTTTTCTATCCCAGGATTGAAAAAATAAATAAATATTTCGGTCTAACCGAGACAAGACCATTTTTGGCCCAGATCTCGGCCGAATAATGATGGACATGTTCCTCTCTAATAAGTGATATCTGCCCTGTTCACATATTTCGTCCTCTGATAAGTTAACATCCCACAGCTTATCAGATTCTAATCCGAAGTTTTACTGGCCTTGTCATAAATTCAGCGCAGACAGTTTCATAGTTTTCCTTCCTCAAAATTCCTTTCCACAGAGCATCCGTAGAGTTTTTTATGGAAATACTCCTTGCCAGGTTTCTTGAGGACCGAAAATTTGTTCTAAGGATATATTTTTTGTCAAAAGGGTATCGAAAATGCTACTAAAATCTGTAAACATTCTTAAAAAAAATTGTTCACTTATTTTTTTGTTTCCTCGTATTAATCATCCTGTTTTTTTTCTCCTTTCAGATTTCATCAAAATGATCGTGTGTATTTGACCCCCATACGCCAACAGTGATCGATTTCGAGATTGTGATATTTTTTTAAATAAAGTACGTATAAGCCAAAAATATAAAAAGACATAAGCTACTAAGTTAATTTTATTTACACCAAAAACCCATAGATTTATACAAAAATTTTAATTATTTTAGTATTGATTTTTGGTTCGTTTATGTAGCAAATTGTTAAAACAAAAAAATTAAACTAGTTCAAGTAAGCGCAAAAAAGACACCAACGAAAGACATTTTAACAAACTAAAATATTAAAAAAAACATCTGCGACAATAAGAAAATCATATACAATATAGACGCATAATATCGTTAAGCCCTTTATACAAACCTGCATGCAAGAGTCGCCATGTCACATGGAGGCCAGGAATGTATGTAATATTTCCAGCTGATGAACTCATTTTAATGACATACGGTCCCGCATTACCAAGAATAAAGCCGCGACCAACATTGGACTGCCTTCGTGAGCCGCTTGTTAATACCGACGGCAGGTCCTTGTCCCCAATTGTCCAACAAACACCTTCGAGCACATTCAATTCAGCAGCGCACCAGCATAAGCCGCCACCGTCGCCGCGTATCATAAAGCCGCCACTCATGCACACCACTGTATATGATGATCCGTCGAATACCCGTTCCACTCCCAGTCGATTCCATCCAAGTGACTCCAGCGCGACAGCTGTCGAGCCATATGCGTTAAATGACAGCAGCGAAGCTCCCGCCGATGATCCCTACCTAGAAGACTATGGCATATCACGCGAGCGTAGCCCCAGTGCGTTTCTGGAACCTGCCACCCGCGAGCCATCGACTAGTCGTCCGACGACGCCGTCCACAAAACCCAAATCCCCACAGAGCAAAACGAAAACTCGACCCAAGCTCAACATATCGTTGGGTCGGTTGGGTCGACAGCAGCGTGAACAAATCGAATCGAGCAGACTGCGCGAAGACCTGCATCTGCATGTCGAGAATCCCACCTTTACCCGCGAGAACCTGCGCCAACGAAACTTCGATGCGTTCTTCGAGTCGGGCGAGCCAGTGTATAAGCTACACCCGAAGCCGACATCCTCTTCCAATTTAGAATCCGAATTCCTCTCCTCATCGGCCAACTATGATGCGGCCAGCGGTGGATATGAGCCGGCAACGTCGACCAAACCCAGTTCCCTGGGCGTCTTTGGACGCACCAAAGAACCCTTGAGTTCACGGTCCAAAAGCGCCGAGTACGATAGTGAGAAAGCGACGACTGGTGTGCCCCAGAAAGGTGACAGGTGCCCCCAAAAGATTACTTTACAAAACTTAGTTTGGAACTTTTTTCAGCTTTTCATGCGTTCAACTTAACAAAAAATAAATAAATAAGAAAAAAAATAATTTATCTAACTGAAAACGGCGTAATCTTGTAATATTTACGGTTTTCGATTGGTTTTTCGAGTGGCCAGTGATTTTTGAAATAACAATTCGAGTGTTGCAGCTGGCTTGGTTTGGCTTTTTTTGGAATGCGTTGAGTGAAGGGTTTTTTTTTCATAATCACGTCTGTGGCTTTCGAACACGATTTAGAAAAATTTTTCTTTCGAAGCCTGAAGTCGAAGTTTCACTTCCAGTTTGTATGAAACGAAATTGTTAAATGTTAAGTTATGGTCTTGTGTATATTATTTTTTGACTCTTGTATTCGTACATTTTTGTGTTATTGATTCCAGTTTCATACTAGTTGCAATCCCAAAACAATTGTCCTTTCTATGCACTTTTGAAAAGTTTGTGTTCAATGCGAATTTCATCCCCTAGTTAGGCTATTGCACAGGCTACAGTCTTCTGTTTCTGCTCCAAACCCTTTTGTACATCCTTGCGCGTGTCTTCTCTTGCTGGTTGAATACAATTATTCAAATTTTCAGCCAACACAAATTGATTCAAAAGCAATCGAATTCATTACTGATAAGGACAGACGTTTACATCGTCGAAAAACAGGGGGGGGGGGGTACAGCTCATCAATAGATATTAAATGTAAATTTATTTGCCTCATTTGACTTCTGTTTAGTTCGATTGAGCCGCGTGCATAAATTCATTTAATGTCAGCAGGATGTCTTTGACTTGTTTACGAATGTATAATAGAACGGCAACTTTGCGAAGGCACAAACCAAAATGAGTTTTGTCAGAAAATCAATTTCGTTTTTGAAATAGTCAACCTCAATGGCACATGAATTGCAATGGAGGGATTTCTGTATAAAGCCGATATGGCTTTGTATTATTCCAAACATGCGGTTATTGATTGACTAACAAGGTATACCATTGTTTCATAGAATTATGAGTTAAAGTGCTGCACAGTCTGCGCCATGAAAAATTGTGAGCAATGGGGGAGGTTTTGCTGAACAGTGGTGCCTATGCACCGATTTAGTGCTTACAAAGTTGCCACTGAGAAAAACAAAAAAACACTGACTGAAAAAAAAAGTTCTTGATGTAACTTTCATGAAATTTTCGTACCTATACTCAATGAACAGACAACCATAGATAGTGTTGGCTCTTAAGCAGGCTCTTTTCCATCATGCACATACATTTCTGCCGCAAATGTAAGAAACTGTACAGGATGAATATCGACCAGTTGAGTTTCAAAATAAAATGTTCGAAATATCCTCGAATACGACACCATAGTACCTACCTGCGAACCTCCATATACCAACACCAGTTTCCAAGAATGCATGCAGTACGTGATCATAATCACTCGCTCTCAAGCGGTGGTGGTTGTGACCGAAACCGACAAGTCGTTCTCGCATTCACTTCATCGCTTGCTAAAGTCGTTAAGACCATGGTCGGTGTCAGGTCCCAAGTGCCCAGCTTACATGACACCTGCACTATCGATCGTTGCTTCCGAGAGGCGATATTAGCTGCCAACGAATACAAGTTACTTTGGCCCTTTCTGTCGATCCACTTTGCCTCTAACTTTCTTTTGACCAGTTGTAGCCCTCGCACGCAAGACAATCAATTTGCCACAGAATTTTAATCTCAGAAGAGCCAAAGAGAAATTACCTCTTTTTCGGATAGCCCAGCATTTCCGCCTAGTCCTGGATGTAAGGTCAAAGACCAGTCAGTGTATGAGTCAAAGAGGCACCCGGAGTCCTCCTTGTTTTAAAACCACCCAAACACTGTTCGATTTCTTGGGCTTTCAGGTCGGAAATGAAGATCCCCGAAATCATTGTTCAAAACAAATAAATTTAAAAATGTCATGAAACTAAAAAAAGCGAATTATTTGGCTCAAATCTTAAGGGGCAAAACGTTCCAAAACCCTAATGAAATAATATACCGCCAAAATTAGCAACTTATGTATATTAACAAATTCAGGACCGTTTTTGCAGAACTCAACAAGCTAAACGCTGTAACGCAGTGAAATAATCACCGTAGACCCCTTTAGTCCTGTGAGCGATATGATTGAGATTGGCAGAAGAATCAATTAAGCCTTGTCCGTCTGTCCCTATGTAAACACTATTTTGAACTTAAATTCAGTCAGACACTGAAAATTGATAAGTAGGCTTTAAATGCACTTTTTCAGATCGAGTATGAAACTTAGTGGAATCCGCTAACAGACACGTTCAATACAGGCCTGTATGTGCGCCCATCTCATTTTTTTTAAAAAATACTTTTTTCCAAACTTAAGTTTTGTAACTAAGGTGGTAGCGCACTGAATTTTGGTTGGCAATTGTCTTTGAGGTAGCAGAAAAAGTTTGTTCTTTCTTAGAAGTTTTAACTTAAAATTACTGTTTTTTAAAAAAATATATGAAATTTGACAAATAACTATATAAGAAAGGTTGTAGATATGAGAGCATTTCCTAACTTTTTTGTGTATTTAAAAATAAATAAAATAAATAGAGTGGCGCAACAGCTCGAGGTGAACCAGGGCCAACTTCTCAACAATGCATGCTGGTGTGTTGATTTCTTTACATACAAGATGATTTTTGTGTATTTACATTGAAAAAATTTCCGCCCGAATTCGTGGGCGTGGCTTTAAAAAAGTAGTTTTTAGCGGTCCGTTCAAAAATGAAAAAGACCACTTATGGCATCGCTACGTTGTCCGCCCGTCCGATCACTTTATAATTTCTGAACGGTAAATCGTAGAAAGACAAAATTTGGTGTGCGTATAAACTGAGGAAATAGTCAGAGAATCTAAAGAGGGCAATTTTTTTAAGCACAAATAACGGTTTAATTATAGTTTGAAATTTCATGCTAAAATGGACTTAATGTTTTTCAGTGTTTTTTTCAAGAAGTTGAGCAGGGAAGAACTAGAAAAACACAACTTAGGTTTAAGAAATACTAAGCTTTAATTGAAAAATAAAACTTTTCCTATGAAAACGTTTTTTGAGAAATGAAGAGTCGAAAATGCACGACGTTTTTCAAAGTGTTGGAGGCCAAAACCTTTGAACTGCTTATCGCTCAAAATTAATATTGAACACACGCATAAAGCAACTCAAAGTAAACCAACTGCTTAGGTCATATTTTTCAAAAACAGTTTGAGTACTGCAGTTTTGACGTATTTTCAAAAAAAAAAAAAAATCGCAAAAATGCATGAAAAAACGTGCCCCTCCCGCCCTTATCGCCGGTGCTGTTTGGTGGAATTCTATGAAATAATCACACGTATCAGAAATAGTTCAAAATTTTAAGAAAAATTATAGCAGATTTTGAAATTTCAAAATCGTTTGTGATTTAACTCAAAAATGTTTAACCATTTTCAAAAACAATTTTTTTTAGTCTTCTAGTAGCTTAACGGTATAAGCGATTTTTTGCAGGTTCGGTTAAAGTACAAAGCTTACAAAAATGAAGGCTGAGTAAATTTTTTTTAAATTGCGGTTTCTAACCTAAGTCTTAAGAAGCCTATTTAAAAAACGAAATAAAAAAGGAGCTTGTTTTACCGTGTACGCATTAACCGGTGGCCATAGAATTAAGAACAAACATCAAAGGCTAGTGCTGGTAATTGTGCTATTGGAAAAAATCTAACGGGAAAAAACTTCAGATATTTGTTTTATGGATTTGAAATTTAAAAAATTATAAAAAAGGTTAAAAGAACGCATGTCTCCCCCTCTATCTTCCGAATATAATTTTTAAATTATCACCGGGCATAGTCCATCTTCTTTAATTTTATACAAAACTATAGCAGATTTCGAATATTCAAAAACTTTGAAGATTTTACTGAAAAACGTGAAAACATTTTCGAAAACTACTTTTTAAAGATTCTAGTGCCTTGACGGTTATGACGACCTTGTTTAAATTTGGCTGAAGTATGTAATGTTTAAAAGGCAAGCGAACTGCATCAAAATCGTTTAAAAATTGCCGTTTTCGACTCTAAGTTTTTAAGCCCATTCAAACAAGAGAAATAAAAGACAGCATATTTTTACCGTTTTCTTATAAATCCATGTCCGCAGAACTTGAAAAAAGTGACAAATGCCATATATGCCTCTGTCCAACATAAATTGGCAGAACAGGTCTTATGGAGGAGCTTTTAAAAATCAGTAGCGTGTCATCATGGCAATTTGAAAGGAACCCCCTATAGAGCTTTTACCATAGCTGTCAAAATCTGACGTCTTTCACATTTTTCGACCGAGGGATGCCAAGGAAATCTAGTTTTTATATAAAAAAATGCAAAAGTTTCTGAAAAAGTGCGAATTATTAATAAACTACTCAACCTAGAGTGCGCCGATAAGGAAAGAAGTTATTGTGCTTATTCCGTTCTTTAAATTGACCCAAAAATTATTTTAATAAAATGAGTGGAAAGTATTGAAAAAGTATTCCGAAGATGTGATCTCGTTGAATACGTGTACCCTTTTGTGGTCGTATACACTGTTTCTACAATACAAACAACACTTTTTTAATCCTTTCCATGTCTTATAATGAAAATGTTTTTAGCATAACCTAGGAAGGCTGATTAAGTCCAAAACTTTCCCGTTCATCGAAACACAGATTTGTACTTTCCTTTCTAAATGGTTATTTACGTTTATGTGTAATTTTTGTTCGTTTTCAAAAGGTAGTTTGTTTGGCATCCCGCACTCGAAAATACCAGTAGACGTCAAACTGTTAAAAGCTCTATAAGAAGTGTTTACCCGCCAGTGAATTTGTAGTTTCATCTGCCGTAAACCCATAAATTACTGAATAACTAGATGTTCAACTTCGGACATGTAAAACTTTGCCCACAAGCTGAAATTGAGGAATTTACCCATTCTCCGACATTTATGTCCAGTTTATAAATGTGAGTAAATTCATGAATTCGTCATTTCCATGCAACTTCGTTTTGCAGCTTTTACATCAGCTGATCGCGTAAGGTAAATTGTTGTTGTATCTTCTTACACGTATTCACCGACACGGAAATTTAAAGCTTTAAAGCTTTATAAAAAACGTAAACAAATGGGTGTTGGAGGGTAAGAGGGACGCAAGTTGAATATCTAGTTATTCAGTAATTTGTGCGTAAACCAAACGTCTTATTCAGAGCACATCTTGTTGTGCACTGATTGGCTGTGGCTGCAAGTCAACCCCCATTAAATTGAGGTGTATTCAGAGTTATGCTGAAATCGCAATGTTGCGTTGCTGCGTGCGTACGTTAATGGCCTTTGCCATGCGTTGCCAAAACTTTACGATACTTTACGTCAAACTACCCACGCAGCAAATTTGCAAATCGAAATGCCGCCACCGGTGCCCGTTTGGTATCTCGTTAAATTTTTTTCCGTGGGTTTCTGTTGAAGAACTTTTGACATTAGAGCTTTGAATAAAGTTCTTAATCATGAGTGCTGTCTTGGAGATCGTGCTTTTGTTTTTTGCATTTCTTTTAATGTGTGGAAAATGCTATAAATTAAGTAACGAAATTGTAAGCTGTTTTTTCACGGAAACTTGCTTAGGATTTTATACCGCGCGATCAGTTTTCGGATGTAACATGTAATTTTCTAAGTTTGGATTCTGATAAAACACTTGAAGTTAAGTGTTTTTATGCAAATTGTGTTTTTAAAAATTGATTTTTTTGGGATATACTTCAAAAACGAGCCTTTTATCTTACTTTTTGGTGGTGTGGACAAAGATAAATATGTTTTATTTTCTGTAAATAAAACAAATAAAATTAACATTTTAATCTAAAATATAGGACGGCAACCCTAAATACTATTGTTTCAGGTGTTTGCTAATTTAGAAATTCTTACTACGGAAACCCTGTAAGAGCTTTTGTTAGAGTAGCGCCTTACGGAAAACAAAAGAGTGGGAAAGAGAGGCGAACATCCCTATCCTTCGCTGTACTGCCAATTTATGTTGGACAGAGTATAGCACAGGTGGTTGTCAAATTGTTAAAAAAGTCTAACGGCAATTAAAAATAATCGAAATTGCTGTTTTATGGGTTTTTAATTATAAAAACTCTAAAAAAAGGCCAAGAAAGAGTATGTCCTTCCTTCTATTTTCGTAACGGTAAAGCTTTTTGCCAGCGTTTTTTTAGAGTAACGAAACCCAATATAAAATCACCCAATTAAGAACAGTAGACAGCACTACGAAAAAAGTATATGACGGACTATAAAATATATCCAGATATAATTCTAATAAATAAATAAAATGCTACACAAACTGCGCAATCTAGATGACCATAACCTTCAACAAAAGCCGGCGGACCGCTCCCCGTATCTCTTCGTACTTGACGGACTTTTTTTTAATTTAAAACGGTGGGGTTTTAGTCAAAATTATAGTTATGCTTTTACATCGCGTCCAAAAGGATGCGTGACAGTTTCCTTTTTAGATTGGGCGGAAATTTTGCAATCCGTCGCAGACGGACTTAAGTTTTACGCAACAGTATGGCAATACGTATGTATTGTTGCCATTTAATTGCCATTTATGTCGTTGAATTTCTATTTGAAAAGAAAAACACTAAAGCCCTAAATTATATAAAACAAGTGGGAAAGCGCAACAGTGCGTATGTAAAAACTTCTGTCTGTCTGCGACGGATTGCAAAATAGCACCCAAACCCACCCTACCAAACAAAGAAACTGCCACGCCTTCAAAAAGTGGGCGGAATATAAAAATATAACTGCTGAATGCCTTACACGAAGTGGTTGCATATATTTTGGACTAAAACTCCGCCTTTTTAACTAAATTTTTTTTTTTAACGCCACGCCCTCAAAAGTGGGTGGAGGCACATACTATACATACAAAGAAGTTAGAAAATGCTAATATCTACATTTTTTGTAATTTTTTGTCAAGTCTTATGAATATTTATTGAAAAACAGTCATTTTAAGCAAAAATGCCTTAAAAAAGTCGGCGTGGTCAACGAATGTTAAATTTAGACGACTTTATGACTTCAAAAGCATTTGTAATTACCCATACTATATTTTTTATGACAGAGTTGAAGATAAATCTGAAATAACAAAGGTAAAGTTGTACTCATTCAGCTTTAAGTGTCATTTAGCTAAAAAATTTCTGTTTTTGCATGAGGATAAAATGAAAAACAAGTGAGTAAGTGCAAGAGTTCGTCTATAACAAACTTCTATATACCCGACCATATATACCGTGTAACACCAAATCTTAATCTATTTTTGTCCCGAATTCATATATTATTTGTATAGGCCACATCCCCAGAAGTGGGTCTGGGCTGAAAATTAAAATTAATTAATTGTAATTTCGTTAGAATCATGACAAAATGCGTTAAAACCGAAAACTATTCTGGAAAAAAAAGTTTTTTTTCTAAAAACGCTCCCGCCCACTTTTTTCAAGCTTAGAAAATAGTATCCCTAACATTTATCATATAATTTTTTTTCAATTTGGAGTAAACTTTCTGAGAAATCGGGTTTTTAAAGATCTAACTTGACCAAAAGGCATTTTGAAAGAAAATTTGAAATAGAGGTTGTCTCACATTGTCATTGTTAGTAGTGGGCGTGGCCGTAGGCGGATTTAACTAATTTTCACTCTTATTTGTACAAAATAAGAACCAATTTACACACTACAGTTTGACCATTCTAGCTCAATTTTAAAGACCTAACAGCTTCCCACATACGGATGGACGGTTGGACGGATTTACCTGTCGGTCTCGATCATCATGTTTCTAAAAGTTTTTAGGGGTCTACGGTTATTATTTCACTGTGGTACAAACTATGCATTAAAATCAATATACCCTGGGTCGGGTATAAAAACGACGCCACTTAAAAGGTCAGTCGCCGCCGCGCCGTCCGGCGTAAGAACGTGGAACTTGGCGGCCAGTATCTTCTTCTACCAAATTCTTGGTGACGTTTTGATTTGAACGCCCTTGTGGCGGCTAAAAAAATTTTCAACATAAGATGACCCGTCGGACGCGGAGTATAACGAACATAGCATAAATCAAGTTTCGTGAAATTGGACCTTGGCTGGGACAAACCATGGATTGATCGGTCTAGCATTTTGCATAATGTGATCTAATAGACCGAGAGGCCACAGCACATTTTGGGAGTGGTTATATACCTAACCAAAAAAGTTGCTTATAATTGGAGTTGCTATAATAAGGCCTATTTCAAGCGATGTTAAATTGCAAAGTCTGAAGAAGTGTTAACTTAAGAGTGGTTTACGTGTTTTTTAGGGTGTAACCACTTTACCCGTTATGTTACCACTCCCCAAATGTGCAGTGGGCTTCCTATGTTAGCCACGAAAAATACAAGTCAAAATTAGATTTCCTTTTTATTGAAAGCAAATTCAAGTTCGATATTGTCCTTGTATAGCTGCAGACTGCTGTATTTTTTCAATGGGTTGAAAGACAATTGTGAGGTGTGTACTATGTGGCGCAGTTAGTAGGGCAAGATACATCCTACAAGTGTCTTCAAACCTTTTAAAAAACAATAGTACTACTCTGCTGCGATTCATGCATTATTCGAATTCGGATTTCTTTTAATGAAGTGTTTTACACTACCGACTGCGCCACACACTACGGTGCCCAAGATCCATAAAAAAAAGAATGCGGCTTAAATCAGACATTAACATGTCTTACTACCCAAAATGTGTGTAACACAGAGATCGCTTTAGCTACTAATCATACAAGAATACCTTGAATCAAAAAGCAATTGCCTGTCCTAATCTATTGTATCGAACAATATCCCCGACAAGCCGACTGAAAGTTGGTTTTATGGTGCTGCAGGTAGCAATATCTAGCAGCAATTTATGGATAACAAAATTTGCCATAATTATCTTTCATCCCATGATTGTCTGGTGCTTAATAGAAAAAAGTTCAATACAAAAACTGCCACCCAACTACATTTTCCATAAAGAGGTGAACACAATGTTATTTTCATAGAAACTCATTAAAATAACAATTATCGCCCAGCAGCAGAACCAATCGCTCAGAAAAACTAACATAATTTTGAAAGGAAACAATTTAATAACTCAATTATCAACACACACAAAACCGCAAGTTTTTCATCAAATTTTCCATCCTGCCCATAGGATATGGTAAGGCGAGCTTTTCTTTGTAAACCTAATTACCCGACCCATTGTCCGCAATAATGTTTCTTGTGGCAAAAAGTTTTTCAAGGGTAGCAGTCTCAACAATTATAGTACCAGACGAAAGGATTCAAAATACTTGGAACAAACATCAACCAAAATTCTATTAAATTAATGCCAACTGATTCCTGGAAAAATAACACATAACTGGGAAGGTTTTTCCCAAAACCGAAACATTTATAATTCGTGTTTGATGAATTCAAAAACTTATCCTGGGTATTTTAGTGATTTCATCAGTGAGTTTTGCTGCATTAAAAGGTTTTCATTTAATTTTTTTTTTGTTTTTGTTTCTTTTTTTTTACCCACTTTTGGTTTGTTTTTGGCTTTGGTTTGTGTTTTCTTTTGAAAATTACTTTATGATCCCTATTTAATCTGGAATTATTTCTTGTTTCTCTTCTCTCATTGGACACGAAAAATAACACAAACACCAACGTGTTACGTGCGCAGGTTTCTCGGGAAAATCTTCAGGTGGTCAAAAAGGACGTAGCTTCTTCGGGTGGAGGGGACCACGTGGTGGTTCCCTTAGCCCCCAGGCCAGTATGGCTTCCTACAATGGGGTGCTAAAGGACTATGGACATCCTAATATGACTGAGGCTTTCAAATCCCAAAATAATGTTACCTTCAAATTGATAAAAACAGGTGAGTTTTATTGTTTTAATTTAAATATATTTTTAGTATTTTTAGCGTAAATTTAGAGGATATTAAACTCTGCTTTTAGGAGTTGGATGGGATGTCTTTGGCGTTAATAGCAAAATAATTATAAATTTTTCAAACTATAAAAAGTTCAAACAAAATTTGAATGAATTTTGAAAAATCATTTTGATCATTTCTTAAACTCTTTAAGTAAAGAGCGTTTAAGACCATTCGCAGAGGGGCCTTTCTGTCTTCTGGGTGCAGCACCTGAAACACGTCAAAATCACTTTGACAGGGGGGCTGTTTGGCTGACTTGGCTGGGAGAAGGCAAGTATTTAGCATGACACGAAGAGGAAATCTCAGGGCATTTATATTACGATCTGAAAAGGAAAAACTAACAAACCTCTGTGGAGTAATTTTCGTCAAGAGGAGGTTTGATACAAGCAGATAGCTGCCGGCAAAATTCTTGTCCCGTTTCCCCGCGCTACAAAGCTCCAACCAAAAGTCCCTACAAATGCATTGCAGTTTTCTTTTTCTTTTCCGAGAACTGCGATTTTCGATACCAATAGTAATGACGAGTAGGATTGCTTCCAATCGACCCTCCTTCAACAAATCAGACTTGTTCCATTACAATGATCTCGTTGAAACAAAGTAAAAATCAAACTCATTACTGTTTTGTTAGCGATATTATACTATCAAGATGGTTCATTAAATATTTAAATAAATCGCTGCTGGCTCCTAATTGATTCGTTCAACAGAGTCCTTTGTCTATTTCAGTCGAAGCGTACTCAAGAAGAGTGTATAAAATTCTACATTTCTGCGTAGGGTCCTGCCAACTAATTGGTTTTCATGTTTCATAAGGATACCATTGTTGTTAAGCTGCAATTGTTGAAGAGGAGCATACCTTCTTGTGCGACATCTTTTATTCTTTATTGTGCACATGGGGTGGTTTATTTATAAAAATAAAATACCCCACTTAAAGTACAGACGTATTTTGAATTCAACATGTTCATTAGACTTCCTGTACAAGGATTCGTTGAAAGTCTAGGAGTTTATTATTTTTTTTTCTTTTGGGTCAAGTGCATCTGTGTGTGCTTGTTGTAGCCTGAATAATAACCCATAGAGCTCTTGAGCTCGTGTACCTCTAACATTGCCTAGAATACACGAAAGGGTGAAATCAAGCAAAGTTTAACGTTTCATTTATTTCCCTTGCAAACAGGGGAATAACTTGCGCTATACAAAATCGTTTTCCGGCAATAAGTCCATGTGCACGAGGTGTTCACAAAAGTTAGCTAACACCGGGGCTGAAAATGCACTCATTCGTTCTGAGAATAACTTTACGAAATTCCTTTATAGAGCCCTTAGAATATCGATGAAGGACGAGGGAATATCGAACACTACACATTTTGACAGGTTGGAAATAAGTTCAAATGCTTAACTTTGGTCGATTATGCCGTAATCGAATAATGGTTGAATAATAAAAGTTTAAATAATAATTAAATAAGCAATCGTAAGTTAGTGTAACGAACACACTTTCAAATATATACCTTGAAAAAGTTACTCCGGACTAAAACCTTTCCATAAACATCTGAAATTTTAAGTACACACAAAAACCAGTGAGTAAGTGAAACTGTGCGTATATAATAGCTTTGGTCAATCTGTAACGGACCGCGGTATACTCTATTTCTATTCTACTTTTCATTCCTTTTCTCCTTTTCATTCCTATTCTCGTTTTCATTCCTATTCTCCTTTCCATTCCTTTTTTCCTTTCCATTCATATTCTCCTTTCCGTTCGCTTATTTTCTTGTTTTCCATCCTCGTCTAGTTACCATTTACGCATCATTTTAAATAGAAAAAAAATCTTCCTTTTAAGTTTCTGTTCACTTTTTTTAAAAAAAAGGGGCGTGGAATGTCCAACCCCTTTAGCCGAAAATCAATATTAGCATAAAAATATCCAAGTTTGTGGGTAAAATGTACGCAAAACTGTAATTTTTTGGTTCAAATTCAATAATTTTGTGAAATTGACCTCTACAGGTGGGCGTGGCCGAAAACTTTGCATGAACGAAATCTGAAATATTTGTGGTGTTCTTTATGTGGCAAATTTTATTTCTTATTCTATATTTAGTAAAACTAAAAAGCAGTCGAAATCCATGTTTTTCTGGAAATTTTCAGGTTTTTATGGAATTATGCCTTTAAATATGGGTGTGGCCCAAAACTTTGTATGATCCAAAAGAAGAACTTAATATTTTCTATATAACATATTATGTAAAAATTTTTCGACTTGGAACAAAAATACTGAATAAATTGCATTTCAACAATTGCTCTCTAATTCGATGCCAAAAATGTAATTTTTTGGGTATAATTCAACAATTCCGTTATATCAGGCCCTTAACATGGGCGGGGCCAAAACATTTGAAGAAACGAAATCTAGTATAGAACCCGGTGAAACTAATGTGCTAAATTTAATTTCTTATCCTTACTTAAGTTAGGCTAAAAAGTAGTCGAAATCCATGTTTTCTAAAAAATTAGAGGTTTTTCTTGAATTCTGCCTCCAAATGTGGGCGTGGCCCATAACTTTGTATGAAAGAAATTTAAAAAAATGTGTTTCCTACATAATAGATTAAGTAAAATTTTTTCGATTTGGAACGAAAATATTGAATAAATTGCATGTGAAAGATTATACTTTCAATCGATGCCACGCCTACAAGGGGCTGTCTGCGGACTTTATTTTTTTTATGACTTGTAATCATTAGACGATGCTTAGTAATAAATTTCAGGTTTTCACGACGTCTGACAGTCTTGTAAGCACCGGAGGTTGTTGCACATTTTGACCGATTGTGGGCGTGTCTGCAGGCGGATTTAAAAAATTTTAACTTTTTATTGCTTCGGATGACAGAGAGCTTACGTGCAAAATTTCAGCTTCCTAGCTGGCTCATTCGACTCAGAATTCGGTCTCGATCATATGCCCTTAAGGGCCTGGGGGTCTAGCGTCATTATTTCTCTATGTAACATTTTCGCCTGTATCAAACTTAATATACTCCATTCCTGTGGAATAGGGTATAAAAAATAGTTATAACAAGAATTTTATACTTTGGCTGAACAATTTTCGTAGGTTAAAATGAGCCCAAGAACTTTTAATTGTTGGTTTTAGAATGGAAGTGTTAACTTTGAAGAAGAACTTATATTCTTGATTCAAGAATGAAAAATGCCAAAACAGAAATGGAAACTGTTGGCTTAAAATTGGTGTTAAAAAGATTTCAAAATTTATTCCTGCTGCAATCCTTATCGTAAATGTTGCCAGTGGCTATTGCTTTATGAACAAATCTCCTAGAAAAGGAAAAAAAAACCTTTGCCCAGGCTGAGATTCGAACCTGGCCACTTGGTTCATCCGTCTGATAGTCAAATTGCATTCCACTGGTCTTATTCGTCTTGAAGTAAGTCATCATGCTAAAATAAGTTTTAATAAGTTTAAAAAAGTTAAGCTAAGCGTAATTATTGGTTACATTTGAACCCTCTTTTATGTCGAATTTTATATATGTATCCTCTCTGTTATTCATTTGGATGTTGATATATTCGTGCCGTCTAAATATAATGAATTTTAAATTTTTATTGCATACTTTTTACTGTCAGTGAACATTTTATGGTAAATTAAATTAAAACTTACTTGGCTAGGCTTGAACATGTGTCCTCGCGCGTCAAAGGCAGCTACGCTATCCACTAGGCTATCGCGTGATATGGGCTATGCCTGCCGAAGTTGCATATTATACGTTCTTCTTTATTTTCAGTTTTTTAACATTTAATTCTTGTTTTGACAATTAGTTCTTAAAACCAGATTTTCACAAAAATAATTGTCATTTTTAATTGTTGTGCCAACTAATTGTTGGATCAACAACTTGATTTTTGACAGGCGAAACTTTTTTGGGACAACAACGTTTTTTTTTGTGTGATCAGGTGTTAAAACAAAGATTGATGGTTTAATTTGGTCTGATATTGAGTCCTGCTTTTTGATTTATCTTGGCGGAAATCTGTTCATTGGACTTTAATTAAAGGATGAAAAATACACTTTCCGAAAGAGCTGTGCGACCACTTTTGGATAAATCAAAAGCAGAAAAAAGCGAGTTCAAAGTTGCATTCCCTGAGGGACTTCAGAGAGTGAAATGACTTAAGAACATAAGCTCATTAGGGGCGATTAATGCGTCAGGTTAAGTACGTCTGAGTTTTTAGTTAAGTTGAAGGTACAGGTGCGGATCCGGGAATTCTTCTTCTTCAGGCAATCTTGGAAAATGTTTCAAAATAATTTCAAACATTTTATTTTCCTGTCCATCTCTATTTGGTTTATCGAAATTATGGAGCAGTCTTACTGAACTTTATTTTTACCCGACCCAGGGTATATTAATTTTAATATATAGTTTGTAACACAGTGAAATTAATCACTCTAGAGACCCCTCTAAGACCTTTTAGAGATACGACTGAGACCGACAGGTGAATTGATTAAGCAATGTCCGTCCGTTCGTCTGTATGTGCGAAGGTTTCAGGTCTTCAAGGTTTAGGAAGCTTTAGGTCGTGAAGCATTTGAAATCGAGCTAGATGGCTTAAACTTGGGGTACGACTTGATTCTTATGTTGAACAGACAACATGCTAAGATAGGTTAAATCCGCCCACGGCCACGCCCACCTTTGGCTTTAATGCGAACCAACCTTTTTTATTCATACTTAATTTCAAAAGGCTTTTTGACATTGTTGAACGATGCATATGAACTCAAATTTTGGCTTAAAGAAATTGCGAAGTGGGACATAAAATACTCTTCGAAGCAGGGTTATGCGAAATGGTATTAGGGAACATGCAAAGAAACTCTACTTTTAACCCTATAAAGTCTGTTTGTCTGTCGTCAGAAATTTAGGTTAAAAGTAAAATAAATGTACTCGCAAGTTAAAGAGGGAACGAAAAATTTAATTACCAGTTAGGTACGTAGTAAAACTTGATATTTATTGCACAATATTATACTCTAATCTCTTCTTGTTGCCGGTTTCTTAAAATCTTGTGGTGTATTTTTAAAAGACGATAAAGATTTGTCGGTGGATGGGTCAGTTTCCAGTCATTGTTGCCCATGACATGATTACCATGCCGAAGATTTGACCATGCAATTACACACTTTCTTATACATCCATTTGTGTAAGAACACCTAAAATACACACAGCTCTTCTGAGCTGCAAGTACAAGTTATTCACCAGTTTATTAAGGACCAGTTATTTACCAGTCCTTCCACCAATAGCACTCGGCTGACTTGATGCTTTTTCTCTTATTGGATATTTTATAATCAACCCTGTTAAATTTGGTCTCCCCATAATTTTTAGTCGGTGGGAAGCAAGTGCAGGACACTTTTTATAAACATGTTCTATAGTTTCTTTTGTTTCTCCAAAGTGTCAACAGATTTCAGTGGTGCTGTGGCCCCGTTTAGTTACACGCTGCATGTCCAGTCAGGAAAAGTGAAACCAAAGAGGGGAAAAGGCCCTATAAAGGGAATCTAAGCTACCCATACATGCCTTTTTTTACCCTCATAGTATTCGTGTCCTGGCACCCAAATCTGTTTTACACTGTTATTGCTGCCCAGTGTAGGCATTAGTAATTTGGTGTCATTCCCAAATAGCTTTGGAGTTAAAACTTCCTCATGACGTCATTGTTTTGACTGAAACTTGGCTCAATGCTAGTATTACTGACGCGGAGCTCTTTAATAATGAGTTTCTAGTACATAGAAAAGATCGTCATAAGGACGATTTGAAAGCATTAGGTGAAGGAGTTCTCACCGCTGTTCGGAAACACATTACTTCGTCGAAAGTTCCCTTCCCCTTTTCTGACAATATGGAAATTGTATGTGTAAAACTTGATTTCAAGCCTTATTTTGTATATGTTGTTAACACATATATCCCTCCCGATAGCTCTGCTGAAATATACTCGGAGCTAGCAAAAGCCCTTGATTATATTTTCAGCGTTTCATTGGTCAATAGTATTGTTCTCCTAATTGGTGACTTTGACCTTAGTCCTCTAAAATGGGAACCTTTAGACGATAGTACGTATTTTATTCCATGTGTTTATTTTATTCCATGTGTTATTCCATGTGCTCAAACGGCACTTAATAAACTAGACAATATTCTTTCCTCTGACTTACAGCAAATAAGCTGTATCAAAAATATTAATAATCGAATTCTCGATTTATTCTTTTCATCAGACGCTGTTAGTACTGTTGCCTGTAAGTTCACATGCAACATTACTAAAATAGATACTCACCATCTACCACTGGATGTATTTCTTGACTTGAACGGTCTCATGAGAATAATAATTCATACCATCGTTCATACATGTTTGATTTCAAAAAGGCTAACTTTCACGCTATCTCAGAAGAGTTAACCAGGTTAGGTATTTCTAACGTTGCGAACTCTTCTGATGTAGACTACTGCGTGGATAATTTTTATTCTATTTTGAATACCTCCATAGGTAATATTATTCCTAGAAAATTAAAGAAAAACGAAATTTGTGACCGTCCCTGGTATACAAGTGAACTTAGATCCTTGCGTAACAAACGAAACAAGGCTTGGAAATTATATATAAAAAGTTTACATCATACAGACCTCGAAAGATTTATAGTAATTTTTGAGGAATTCAAAGCTCTTTCGGACTATCTATATAACAATTATATCTCTCAAATGGGAGCATCATTTAAATCTAATCCATATAAATTTTGGAAATTCGTCAATTCGAAAAGAAAGACGGACGGATATCCAGCGAATTTAACGTAAAACGGTAACTCATCTAATGATTCTGACGTGATTTGTAATTTTTTTCGCTCACAACTTTTCTAAATCGTTCAGAGATGGCCCGTTGCCTGTCGACACGGAATACTTTGAATGTCTTAAGCATTCAGCACAAGTCAGCTTTAATGGAATACCAGTTGCTTTTGAGTCTATTAAAGAGTTTATGTCTAATCTTAAAGAGGATTGTTCTGCAGGACCAGACGGGATTCCATCTATTTTGTTAAAAGAATGTAAGGATATACTTGCCCTTCCCCTCCAACATCTATTTAAGCTGTCGCTTTCTTCTGGAATTTTTCCAAAGGCTTGGAAGCTATCGTATATAACCCCTGTTTTAAAAAAGGGAGATAAGTGTGATGTGTCAAATTACAGACTAATTGCAAAGCTATAATCCTTACCTAAACTTTTCGAGCAAGTTGTTTGTCTTTTTCTGTCGCAATATCATTTGTAGGGAACAAAATGGCTTTGTAAGAAACAGATCCACTGTCACTAACCTCGTGTCCTTTCACAGCAAGTGTAACAACGTTTTGGAGAGTCAATTTGAAGTTGACTGTATTTACACACACTTTTCAAAAGCTTTTGATCTAATCTCACATGAAATTATTGTTTTTAGACTTCATCGCTAGGTTTCCCACCTAATTTCATATCTTGGATTATATCTTATCTTCACTTGAGAACTTATCAAGTAAATTTCAGAGGGACTAAATCAAATATCTTTTCCGCGGTATCAGGTGTTCCCCAAGGGAGCCATCTTGGTCCTCTTCTCTCTATACTCTCAATTAATGATTTCCCGTCAAGTGTGAAACATAGTGATATTCTTGCATATGCCGATGATATGAAAATATCAAAAATAATAAAGTCAGTGTCGGACCATAGTTTTTTGCAGTCAGACATCGACAGTTTCACCATCTGGTGTGATAAAAATGGACTCACACTTAACCCAAATAAGTGTCAGGTTATGACGTTCTCAAAAAAACGTAGGCCGACGGAGTTCTTATATACAATAAACAACCACATCCTTGGTCGTGTCTTTCGATTTAGTGATCTTGGTATTTTCTTTAGCCCCGATCTTACTTTTTCCGAACACATTAATTATGTCGTTAATAAGTCTAACTGTATGCTGGGGTTTATTAAGAGATGGGCTAAGGAATTTAATAATCCTTATGCTACTCTTTCGCTGTACAATAGTTTCGTTAGGCCACACCTCGAATATGCTTCACAGGTTTGGACACCATCCCAAATTTGTTATGCTAACAGGATTGAGGCTATTCAGAGGACATTTCACCTTCCACCTTATTACCAGAGGCTAAAATTACTTAATCTGCAGAGCCTGTCAAAGACGTATTGACACCGATCTCGTTTTTATTCAACAAATATTGTTAGGTCACATTGACGCACCTGACCTCTTGTCCTCTTTCAAATTTTAATTTCGTGGTGGCTCTTATAACCTACGTAATATCAATCTGTTAAACGTTCCGAATCATAGATCGAATCACGGCATGCATGAGCCTGTTACACGCATGAGTACCCTGTACAATTTATATATTAGTGTTCTAGATTTCAATATTGACAAAGCGACACTGAAAAAGCTGCTTAAGCAATTGTAATTTTCTTTCTTTATGTGTATCTATTTTATTAATTTTTTCCTATTTTGTTAATTGTTGTGTATGTGTTAAGTGATCGTTACATTAACCACTAACACCTGCACTAGTTGATGAGCCTGTGTAAGCAATATTTTGCTTGGCAATTTTCTGCTTGTAGTTGCTGCTTGCTTTAAGCACCCTACATCGCAGATCTGATAGTGCATTAAAAAAAAAAAAAAAAAAACTGAAGCCTCTTAGAGCTTTTAGGACTGCCTGGCTGTCCGAGAATAGTGATATCTTGACTCTTGTGAGAATTCTATTATAAATGCCGTGGGCTTCTACGGTAATCGCAAAAAGTTCGGCTTGAAAATTCTTGTCTTTGCAAAGGAGTATGTGTTTATGGCGCCTCGGCCCTATACTTCCCATCTTCTACTCTACTGCCAATATATACATTTAGCCAATTGAGCAACCATGTTTTACCAACAAGCTTTAGTAGGTTTTTTGCACATGGAATTTATATGTGGATTCATAGTGAGTTTTTTTTGTCTAGAACTACGCCTTAACCTATTCCCCAGTTGCAATAGGAGTATTTCTAATTTTGAGCGTTTGAAGCTTCTTCTTGTGAAGCGAATGTCGTTGGTCTTTTTTCGGATTTATAGAGATTCCTTTACACTCACACCATTCCCATGTTATTTTCAAAACTTTCTACATAAGTTAACCTATCGTATCATCGCATTTACCTATTATAAGAATGGCTAGATAATCAGCATATCCAATGGTGTAGAAGCCATTGTTATGTAGTACAGTGACAAAAACAGCCTACCATTAAAGTAGGGAAAGAACTCCTTACTGAGGACAACCTTTAATGGTATTTATTACTACTTCTACATTACCTAAGTTTGCTTTTATGAGCCTTTCTCTGGCATATTGTTTATTGATTTAAAAATGAAAGTTCTAATGTTTTCACATAGAACATATAACATGAGGCTTAATGTTATTTTCGTACCTCTTACTTAAAACTTCTGGTGCTGCTATTAAATGTCTCAGTTAACAGGGTTCCATATGGGTTATTTAAGTGCTTGCTATCTCTATTATTTTTTCACCCGCAAGGGCACTTCGCTTAGGT
This sequence comes from Neoascia interrupta, assembly GCA_947623515.1. NCBI lineage: Eukaryota > Metazoa > Arthropoda > Insecta > Diptera > Syrphidae > Neoascia > Neoascia interrupta. The sequence goes on along the minus strand of OX392462.1, from coordinate 43,313,930 downwards.
GAGGTGACGGGCTTGACGACCCCACGGACCCTAGTTTGTTTTTCGGGGACAAATCCAAACCCCGGAATCAACCCTTTCCACACATCCCTCTCATCCCTTTCTTCCTTCCCCTTCCATCCAACTGTTAGTGTACTCCAACCTACAGGAGAAGTAGTAAAAACTCACAAATCATAATGAATGGACAACCTAAAGGATGTTTCTACTCCAGGTGGTACCGGCGATAGCCAAAATCCACCCGCAGTCTTTTCGACTGCGGTCGGGGCACGGATTCTGGAGGCCCCAACATTCATTTTTGATATACCCTCCGACTCTTGTAGCTCAGTATCCGACTCGCTCGGAAATCTGAGCATGAGTGAGGCTGCTACCCAGTGCACTGCTACTGACGCGACGACTCGGAATACCCTTGTGGTTGAACGGGCTCCGGAAGAGGCGGGCTCTGAGGTGCGCCAAACTAAGGGTCGGCGGAAGAGGAAAAGGAAGCGGCAGATCGATAAGTCGCGCAAAGAAGCTAGTCCGGTCGGCTCTTCGGCGATTTCCATGAAGCGGGACAGGTCGCTGGAAGTCTCACCAACTGAAGGAAATCAGTCCTCTACATCGGACATCGCCTCCTCTTCTGCTGAACCGAAAAACAAGAAAAAACCCAAGCTCATTACGAGTAACGCAACCCCTCAGGCCCTTGTGTCTGCTTGCGCCCGGTCTCCGAGTGAAGCCGGTGCCTCTCCCATTGAAGGGTGCAGTGCTGGCGGATCGAAACCGGACGTCGCGAGCACTCCCACGGGCATGAGTCCAGAAAGCGCACAAACCGTCAGTGCTGCCCGTGCACTGGTGATGGATGCTAGTGATGTGACCTTAACAGGCTGCAGCACTAGTGGACAGAACTGTGTCGACGCGGGCGGTCCTGAAGGTCAGTGTGCCACTGAACCTGGAAAACCTTTTGAACGCACGACAGCTAAGGTGGGAGATCAGAGGCATTCTTATCGGAATGCTGCTGTCTCCTCCTTAGAAGTTCGAATTGGGAAAGCAGGTAATGACAACAGTTTGAGTGCTGCGGAGTGCGAACACTGCAAAACTCGACTGTTAGAACTTGCTGAGGCAACTAATGCTTGCATTCAGGTGGAGAGCTGTGGTTTGAAGGACGGAACCTTTTGGGTGAAGACCTCATCGCAGCAAATCTAATGGTAATGGAATGGCTTCGGCCAGACTCTGAGCCAGGGAAAGAATGCCATCGTATTTTCACGGGTGGCTGCAAAACCGGACAGGGGTCTGGTGCTGGAGTCTTTGTGGAAAGCGAGAACATTAGACTCCACTACCCCTTAGGTAAATATGCGTCTGTCTTCCAAGTGGAGATTTTCGCTATCCTAATGGCTATGCGCTATATTGTGACTAACAGGTGGAGGGCAAGAAGCATATGCGTTTGCAGTGACAGCCAAGCCGCTCTAAATGCATTGCTCAACCCTCTTACCTCGTCCAAGATAGTGCTCGAACTCAAGAATTCATTGAACTTAGTCGGAAGGCTAAATACAGTGAATCTTGTTTGGGTTCCAGGTCACACTGGTATCCAGGGAAATGAGATCTCTGATGAGCTTGCCAGACTTGGCTCAGAAGAGGTTTTCTCAGGACGCGAACCTGCTTTAGGCCTGCCTGTATCTGTTGTCACGTCTGCCATTGATACTTGGGTTTCTCGTGAGCACAGGGCTCGTTGGCGTGACTGCGATGGGTGCAGACAGACTAAACGACTACGCCCGGACATCTGCGAGGGGTCAGCGTCTTTTCTTCTATCTCTTAGGAGAATCGATTGCAGACTTCTTGTAGGCGTCCTTACCGGCCACCAAGCTTTTGCTAGACACTTGAATGTGTTAGGCTTAAGCGAAACCACCACCTGTCTTGCCTGTGGAGAGGACGACGATACAGCGGAACACTTTCTCTGTAGTTGTCCTGCCTTTGCTCGCATCAGGTGGCGGATCTTTGGGTCTGACGTGGTGAGTGCCGAACACCTAAGCTCTTCATCACTTAAGCTCCTTCTCATCTTTCTTCGAAAGACGGGTAAACTAAATACATTAATGTAAGGTGTCTGCATGGTAGTACAATGGACCAGTAGTTGTGTCTGAGTGCTCCATCGGATAGTAGCAACCTCCAACAAAAGAATCTCTATTATTACATCTGCTGATTGGACAAGCTTAACGAAGAGCTTGATTTATTGGTTCTGTGAGCCCTGCCAATTTCTCATCCAACTCCGATGGTGATTGCGCCTGTGTTGGAGCCAAATAGTCGAGATCTTTTTAATTTTGTGCCATCCATTTAGGTGTCTTAAAGTCAATTTCCAATTGCATAAACATTTTTAGCCACGATCCTGTTATTGACATATTAGGGGAACTCATGCTAAGGCTCCCTTAAATGACTTACTGCCTATTTATAGCAATGAAATTTTGGGATCTGACCACTAATTTCAAATAATGAGGTAAGTTTTCATAAAATTCTCAAGTAGACACTCATCCCGATCATCGTCAGTATTGTTGTCATTAGACCTGTGCGATTGCTTTTATGAACTTGGCAGAGCTATTTTTTAACCCACACGAAGAAATATTTATATGACTCCGGGGACTCTTTAAATTACAGACGCCGCTTAACAACGCAACAAGTATTAGCTCCTTTTGCGCTGACACTCAAAGCCTATCTTAGGTAGCAGCTGTAAGATTAGATCCCATTCATTTTCGCCCATTTGAGGCCTTCTGCCTGCTTCTTGGAATACATTCTTTGTATATTTACGTGACTCCTGTTTTTTCTTTGTACCAAAAGACCAAATATTGCTTTCGTCAAAACGGGTCGGCTCTTTGATTCTTTATTTTTTGGACTTTTGATTCTTAGACAAATTCATAGTGATAAGGCAAACTTACCCCTTTCCACTTAATCTAACTTTATCGACCGAAAATCATCACTCTCAATGTCAGAGTGGCACGTCCGTTTTCTTATCTCACAAGATCCTTTGCAAAAATTAAAAGTAAAGACTCGTCATCCAAATCAACACGCATGTAAATGACTTAAGGAAAATTAAATTTCCCGAATCAAAAGCAAAACAAAATTTTATACCTAATCCCATTTTCCTAGGAAATGAGAATCCTTTTTGCGTTAAATTCGTTCGTCTTCTTAATATTTTATTTACTCTTCTCGTCGCACGTTCGGATGTGTTTTTCTATTTTATTTTATGACAGCATCAGATGGAATAAAATGTCTTCCTCCTTCGAATAAGCAACAACTGCGAGTAGGTATGGCCGAACGTTGCGTTGTTGCGAGGGGCAATAAAGAAATAAATACAAGATTGGCGTGGGAATTTGATTTGATATGTTATTGAGTTGGTAAGTACAGGCACTCAAGTGTTAATGAAGGTTTTTAAAAGGACGAGTCACACGTGGTTCACGCAGCAATGTCATTAACGCATTGTGCCATTAATTATAATTAAATGGAACAGCTGTTCCTGCACAAAAGGACACATTCAACGAGGCTTGAACGTTGTCGGATCAGGTCTCTCTGTTTCCATCTTGTTGATGAAATTTTTATCTCATTCATGCGATAAGGTGCGTATCTCTCCGGATAAGGACGATCAATCAAATTTGTCTGGCCTTTGAATAGAAGGGCATTGTGTTAGCTCGTCTAAGCCCTTTTTCACGTGAAAGCCGAAATCAGAAAGTACAAAGTTCAGCTATTGTTGGGCGACACACAATAAACTTTGAAAGGATTTGATACACAGAGTTTTGGTCTGCCTAAGATTACATTTATCTGTGTTGCGTTGTAGGAAAATGGAAAAGTTTTTCATTATTGAAAATAGCCGAGTAGGTTTCGTATTATCTTTTGTAAATGTCAGAGTGACTTTTCTTAATTGAGCGTCAAATCACAATTTACCGGATGATTGGCCACCGAACCAAACTTCCAAGTTGGGAAGTGACTCGGCAAATCTGCACCTTTTTAAAAGGCCCATTAGCCGAGGGCGTCCAGAAAAAAAAACTTTGGTAATTCCCAAAATAATGCACAAGTCCATAAGAACTAAATATCAATTTTGTGCTACAAAGGAAAACTTTTCTCTGTCGATTTTCGATAAATAAAATTTGCACAAAGCGAAAAGGAAATATCCGACAACTCTCCGCAGGAATGTGCAATCTTTTCAGGTTTTCAAACAGACAAGTTGAACTTTTTTTCTCAGAGTTTGAATTGCAAATTTAATAATAAAAGTGTTTTTGTGATTTCCTTGGGGGTTGTTTTATTAAACAATAAAGGAAACGTCTGCGCGGTTTTATGCATGTTCGTAAACGAAGTGTGCACCGGATACAATTTCCATTATTCGTTGGATGTGCAGCCGGGTAATGTGCGAATATATAGGAACAACACGTTGATGACTCGCGTCGGCAATATCAATTGACTAATCGTAAAGATTATCGAGAGAAAATATTTACACGTTCCAATGCGTTTAACGAGTCGATTGTAAATAATTTGGAGGGTTGCCAAAGACAACAGCAGCAGCTTGTAGCAGCAACCACATGGGATGCTTTACATTTTTGATGTGGTGTTTGAGGATTTATGGTTTTTCAAACTGTATGAATTTCTTCGGGATAATAAACAACGACGATCATTTTCGTTTTGAATGGTGTTTGTTTGTACAGGTTTTATGATCGTTGGCTTCGATTTGATTTCAAAAGGAAACAGATGATTATACTTGCAGTGATAAACCACTAAATTGAGTTCAAAGAATGGTTTCGTAAGTGGTTTTTATGGCAGGTTAATCCGTTTTCGAATGAGGTCGGCAGTTAGTGTCTGACAGTTATTATGTGAGCTAAATGCGAGAGTTAAAGTGCTTTCTAAATTTTTGGGTAGTTTTTATTACTCTTTTATAAAATTAAAAATTTGTGTTTGTTTTTGGAAACAAACGTAGACCGTTAAACACAACGACATTTCGTCGTCCTTTAGAAGAGTATTGGACAACAAAAGTTGCTGCCAGACCAGTCGGCTGAATTTCCTTTACTGAATTGAATTTTCGTAAAATGTTGGACTTCGTACTATTTAGAAGAAGTGCCAAATAGTACATCGATGCGCGGTATGATGTTTCCCTCCTTAGGCCCAATGCATTCTAAATGCATATGTACAGATTTTTGTCTGAAATAGTCATGAGCGGTGGAGTCAGTTTTTAGTTTCAGGGGCGTAAAATATCTTCATACAACCAACAAAGTGCAATTATTTGCGCTCAAAGCTTCTGCAAGGTCAGCGAGCCCATACTCTTCGAAAGTTACAGGGACTTCCTTGTAGCATTCTCTATTACAAAAAAAGATTTGGACTGGAGAATATTCGCGTTGCAAATGCACCATACCCGAAATTCTAATGATTGTATTTCCGGGTCGAGTGATCTTTAGCTTTGGCACGGGCCCGCAAGATCGCTTGACTAAACATTCCTTTTGTTGGGCTTTGGAAAGCATGAGCCAGTTATTTTTTTTGTGCATCACAAGACTCTGTCAACAGCTTTCAGACTCTTTAAGCTCTCATAGGAACATGCTCCAAGACTCCGGTAGCCAATCGCCGGGCGATCTGACTACAACGATGGAAAATGCCATAAGTCGGGCCGAAATGGTCACCATTTCTCTTGGCTGGGGGTTAGTAAGCCGACATCCGTTTTTTGACTTCATGAAAAAAAAACTTGAGATAAGGCAATCTGCCAGCAGAACCATAGAAGTCATTCATAAAAAAGGATACAGCCAAAGATACAGCCTTGTATTAAGAATTGACGGTTTGAATGGCATAATTTTCTGCGCTTTGAATTAGAGTTTGTATATTTACTTATACATACCTATTAAGCCATTTAACAGTCTTGAATAAGGCGTTTCCTTCCTTGCGTGTATACATCTTGAACCACAATTAAGGAGCGTGAGCAACTCGTACAGAGTACAGTTTTCTGCCTGCTCCTTTACTCAACTTAAAATTGTTGGCGCAGTTGATAAAAATGAATATACACTTTTTCTAAGCTTGTTACCCTTTCGTTAACTTGCGTTTTTGAGACATTAACTTAAGATAATGGCTAATACTACAATTTTTACATTGAGTTGAAAAAAAGCATGTTTTACTATTTAACTTAATGGAGCAGTCGGTGGTAATTCTTCGTGTTTATTTGTCTTAATGTCACGTGATAACAAAAGGACTTAACACAAAGTTCCATAAGTTTATCTGTCTTAAAAAATGTCCATTAGCTTATCTGGTATTGAGATGAAATTTAAACATTTCGGCGCAGTCGGTGGGGACGCTTTTGTCGGTTTTATGAACTGTATTTATCTGTCTTAATGTTATATTTCACTAAAACTCCTTGCCATGAATTTTTGTTATTTTATCTGTTTTAATTTGAAACTTCAGTTTTTTGGCGCAGTCGCTGTATGGGCTTTTGTATACATGAATAGCAAACGCATAAATCGTTCGTGATTTTTTCGCTCCATGAACGGTTTTTATTTGTCTAAATAAATTTCCACTAGTATATCTGGTTTAAATGTAAAATTTTAGATGCAGTCGGTTCAGACTTCTGAACGGTATTCAACTACCCTAATGTTAGAAGACATTAAAACTGCTAACCATGAATTTTGACTATTTTATCTGTTTTAATTTGAAACTTTAGTTTTTTGGCGCAGTCGCTGTAAGGGTTTTTGTATACACGAATAAGAAACGCACCAGCGCTCGTAAAATCTATGCTTCGTGAACGGTTTTCATCTGTCTTAATCAATTTCAATTAGTTTATCTGGTTCTTATATGAAACTTTAACACTTGGGCGCAGTCGGTTCAGTTTTCTTTTTAAGCTACATGAACGATATTCGATCGTTTTAAGTCAAATGACACCATTAATTTTTATCATGAATTTCCATTAATTTGACTAGTTTTAATGCTAAAATTTTAATATTCTGGCGCAGTCGGTGGAGATGTCATTGCGCGCTGTATCAACGGTATTCATCTGTCCCCATGTAAGATGACGTTTTAAACCTTACCATGCATTTTCTTTCGTTTATCTGGTTTTAATATGAAATTTTAGTAATGCTTCATGAACGGTATTCATCGGCCTTAATGTCAGAAGACACCCTTAGTCTTACCGTGAATTTCGATAATTTTTTCTGGTTTTAATTTGAAACACTAGCAATTTGGAGCAGTCGGTGGAGATGTCTTTGTATATAGGACTAGTAACTGCATCAAGTGTACGCTTTATAAACGGTATTCATCTGTGTAAATGGCACCATAAACGTTTACCACGAACTTCCATTGGTTTATATGCTTTCAAATATAAGTTTTAGAATTTTGGCACAGCCGGTGGAGATGTCTTTGTAGACGTTTACATAAACTGTCTACAATGTCTTAATGTCGGATGACTCCATAATTGCCTACCATGAATTTCCTTAGCTTGTCTAGTTTAAGTTTGAAATTTAATTTTTTCTGGCGCAGTCGTGGAGACATCATGCCATAAAGTGATCACAAACTGCAAGATTCATCACCGGCATTTATTCATCTGTTTTTATGTCAGATCATACCACAAATGCTGACCATGAATTATCATTAGTTTCTTTCGTTTAATTTTGAAATTTTATTACTTTGGCGTAGTCGGTGAATAGGTATTGTGCACCTCATTAACGGTATTTATTTGTCGTGACACCATGAAGGCTTGCCATGAATTTCCATAAGTTTATCTGGTTTCAGTTTTGAATATAAGTATTTTGGCGAAGCTGGCGGAGACGCCTTTATAAACAGAACGACTAGTGTTCATAAACTGCACATTTTATGAACAGATTATCTCTCTTTATGTCAGATGACTTCATATGGGCTCTTCATAAATTTCCATTAGGTCATTTGGTCTTAATTTAAAATTTAAGTATTTTGACGCTGTCAGCAGAAACGTATTTGTATGCAGGACTAGTAAAAACATCAAGTTTCAAAAGTTGTACACTTCATGAACGTAAAATAAATACTTACCATGAATTTCTACTAGTTGATGTTTGACGCCAGTATTTTGGCGCAGTCGGTGGAATCGTTTTTATACACTTCATCACCGGTTTTCATTTGTCTGGATTTCCAATGACTCCATAAAGGAAGGAAACAATGAATTAACATTATTTTATTTCGTTTCAATTGAAAATTTTAGTATTTTGGCGCAATTGGTGGAGACGTCTTTGTTGACATGATCAGTGAAAGCATCAAATAATAATAAACTCTATTATTTATGAGCGGTTTTCATTTACTTTTTTATCAGATGAACCCATAAATGCGCACTGGTTACGAATTTCTATCAGATAATCTGGGTTTATTTTGGAATTTTAGTGTTTTGGCGCAGTCGGTGGAGACGTCTTCCTTACTGTGTTTCCAGTAAATGTTTAAGAGCCGAAACGGTCTACATAATACTTGTGAAGCTTGAGTTCAAACCACTGCAGCCGTTTGAATCAACTTCTTGGGGTTATGTTTCTAATTTTTACATAATGGCGCAGTCGGCAGGCTCTCTTTTTAAAGCTTATATATTGTTACACCAAATGCAGGTGAATTATACCGATGCAAAATAAAGTAACAAGAGTCTGCATATAGCTCAAAACGGAGACAAAGTTCCACAGAAAAATCAAACGGGTCTCCACAATTCGGGGGAATTGCGCCTTAATGCTTTAAACAACTGTAGTTAAGCTGAATCGTAATTTATGGAGGTATCGTATTCTCAACAAAAGTATCGCTCTTGAAGATTAGAATTTAAAGACATTTTTCCAAGAAACTGACAGCAGCCCCATATGTATAGTTGAACATGCTTTAACCAAAGCGTAGACACATCTTGTAAATGTTAACACAACATTGAGTCTTCGGCAAATACTTTCATCTTTGCGCTGGTGTTGAATGATGTTAGACAGGAGCAGTAGTGCGTCTGCAAGACGGTTATAAGTCTACAAAAATAAATGTACAACACACTCCGAGTGAAAGTCCCAAGGACCATTCTACGAAAATGATTGAGCAAATATTTATACAAAATGATGGGTGAATAAACTACCATAACTACACAGAGAACACCCAAGTGAGACACATCTGAGATGGCGATGGAAGCTATTTTCATTAGCGCAAATATCTTCTGGTGTAATAAACTTAAACTCAATCATCCCTTGACGATATTGCCGGCGAAACAATGGGATTGGAATTCAGCAAACATAGTCCTGGGTATCCAAACTATTTTCGGGAGTGTCAACGTTGACAAGCGAGTGCCTTTCCCTTCTATATTCTTCCAGGAAATAGTTGTCTGAAGCCGACAGAGGAATATTTTGCTCGGGGATATTCAATAGGTATTTCTGGTGGCCGGGGTTTGTTGTTTCTGAATGCGCTGTGGCATATTGATTGACATTTTGTGAAAGTCCTTAAAACAAACTTTGGTAATTGACCAACACTTTCGACAATTTGATTTATCTGGGAAATTTAAAAGTTCCCGAAAGAAGGAATGTAATCCACCGGCAGGTGAAAACTTTCAATGAAGCAAGGTTGCAGAATCGCTTTCGTTAATGAGACGTGAATGTGCGTTTCGAAGCCAACACAATGAACCAAAGAAAGGAGCAATCAGAAGCTCACTAAATCAACTCGAAAAGTTAAGCTCACTTATAAATTATTTAAGCACCACAGTGGAACAAGAAAGTAGCGACATGATGACTTGGCAGCAGCTGTTTTGAAAATTGTCCCCACACACAGCACCTCGCTCCGGTGTGATCCTTAACGCTTCAAGGAGTTGGCATATATCAAGTTTACATATCAAGTTTACATATTTTCCACTTCGTTACAAACTGACTGCGGGGGCGAAAGATTGGCGGGGGAGCTCGAACAAGGCTCCACAATCAAATCAGTCGATAACGAGACCATTTTTCGCAGACAAATCGATCTTCTTTGGCAGCCTATTGCAGATAATTTCGTGAAAATATACAACACGCTGAGAGGCAATTTGTTTCACTTGCATCGCACAAGGATATTGCTCTATTTTTCTCGCACACAACAAGGTATAGGTTACCCGGGGTGTAACTTTAATTTATTTTTATGGATCTTACTTTTTGATAAACCCTAATGTTTGCTGTGCTCGTGCAAGAGTGGCAAGCCTGAGTGTAAGCATGAGCTTTTGTCTGGATGTCACCTTTCCTTTTTAAGAAGTTGACTCCATTTATCGATACACCCGTTGTTGTTGTTTGTGTTTGGTTTTCTCTTGAAACACATATATATCAACAGTATCCTGATTCCAGAACCTCTTATACTGCGTGTGTACATTCACTTTCCACGTCCAAAAGAATTTCTTTCGAGTTTGTTGTCTGCTGTGGGGTCGTTTTTTTCGTCCTTGATATTTGAGAGAATCCCATTTTGTTGTGTCAAATCAAATTATATCTCTGGGACTGATATGCCTCCTGGAGTTCATCTAGCGTGAGATGAAATTAAGTTCATATAACATTAATCTGTTTCATTCGGCGATTGAATGACAAAACAAGTTTTTTCCCATGACGTTTGTGGAAATTGATTTGAGCGATGATTGCAAACGTAGATTGTCGTATGCGTTTGTAGAGGGTGTTTGTAGACAATCTTACACATTGGGGTGTTCTATTTTCGTATATGTCATCGTCATCGGCATTGGTTCGAATGGAGCTAAGTTTTTTTGTGATTTCAAATCGAAAGAATCAAACAGAGTTAATGAAGTCCCGGAAAAAACCCAAGGCAGTTTTATAGAAAAGGTTCCACTTTGTGCCGCATTCCATAGGATAGTACCTATACGTATTTAGGGTTTATTTCATAGTTTGTAACGTAAAGAGTTTTTAGGCCTTCCATTTTGGGCTAGAAACTTGAAATTTCATCTCTGTCTTTAAGAATGCAGATAAATGTGTGCAAACACCTTTAAATAGAGCTTATTTCGACCGCTTTTTGAAGACGTGGTTATTTTTTGTAAATGTTACCTTGCACACCACTGCAGTCGGACTGAAGCTATGTTCTCCCGTCGAAGATTGGGATGCTGCAAAACTTAAAGCCGTTCAACTTAAAGCCACCCTCAACAAGAAATTTGGGGAGTCTGTTGCTCATGGTTAAAAAATCAAATGGCGGCTGCAGTACATGGTGCGAACTTGAGTGCTCTGAACGGCTTGAAAATCCTCGATCGTTACCCTGCCTATATACAAGATGTCTAAACCGTAATTCATGCATAACAAATCTTGGACCTCAATGAAACAATTGACCACCGGAAGGAATACTGCGCAAATACTAGATGCCGATCGAGTCTTGCGATGTTTCGGAGTCAGCTAATATAAACACTATTCGGCCCGTTTTTTTGCGTAGACATTTCACGAGGTACTTTAAATGTTTTAAGGAACTTACTAGTTGAAGTTTAAGGGGCTTAACCAAATTTTAATGATCTTGGCTTGCCTTGAAATCTTGTGATCTGCTAGAGATATACCCCTCAACGGCGAAACGTCGAGTTTTTCACTAGGCCAAACTTCCCTTTAGTGGAAGTTTCAAAGGTCAGCAGAGGTGGTCCAAGGTGGTCCCGTGTCATAAGCTACGGAGAGCATCAACTTGACAAGTTTTCACTTATTCGGAGAGATCATGCAGCCAATGTCATTGCGGTTAATCACAGCGACTATAATATGATCTTTGAAAGCATCGGTAAAAGACCGGAGAGCTCAAACTGAGGAAGAGTTTTAGAATGCGTGCTGGTGCTCTGCGCCTTGTTGAGTTTAGAAATAAGGCCTTGCGCATGAAATTTGCAGCCCATTTCAACTTGGCGATCTGCTGCGGTTTTCTGTTGGCCATCATCAGAATATCTCCAAAGGCTTTTCAGAGCCCATGAAGTTTCACGCTTTTGTTTTGTAGGACGGAAGTCAAGGAGCCATGAAGTGTACCAACCCCTCTCCTAAAATGTATTTCTTCGACTTGGAGCTTCTAGTGGTACCGAAATAAGGTGGATCGCGAGAAACCAAAGTCGCCCTAACGATCGGCGGTGTTTCAGGCGATGGTTGAGTAGACAGTTTGGTCATGGTTTTTGGTTTTTCGTTCATATTTGGCAAAAAACCCACGAGTAGCGGAGAAAATAGGTCAGTCTATACAGATATTCGGAATGTTTAGGAAAAAAAAAAAAAATAATTGGCTCTTGCAGCTCAGAAGAGCCGTCGCCTGACTTCTCACAACGATATCTACAGGCGAAATAAAGCCTTTCATGACAAATGGTACTCTCGGACCGTTTGTCAGACCCTAGAAGAGCTGGGATGGGACCGTAAATAAAACGTATATTGCCCCGGTCGGCATCCGATCCCGGGACCTCGTGTACAGTAGTCCGACACAATATAGACAAAGCTAGTTAATCCAGAGGAAGCGCAGGTATGCGGGAACGGCTGGGTTATTTTTGTTAGACTCGGCCACCAGTCAGGCTGCTTTTGTCAGGCGGCCCAGAGGAAAGAATAAGGACGGAAAGAAGGGTCAAAAAGCAAACAAAAGGCGGATGGGCAGGGGTGAAAGAAATAAATTAGTAAAAGGAGAAGTCTTCGTGTTTTGGATTTGCACGACGAAAACTAACTAGGGTCCGCCGGGTCGTCAGGCAAGTCACCTAACCCAAATGAACGGCCCTTGCGGGTTAATTCTTAATTTAGTTTAAATCATTAATTTGCTGCAATGTGTCGGCAAAAAGCTTCGGTTAATTGTGCCTTAAGCATGACATCTCTGAGTAAGGAGGACTTCGCATAGCCTATAATGAGTAAGAGCAACAACACGACTCATCAGTGACATGTGTCATATTGCTATGGACAGGGTGTGAAAAAAATCTTGTAAGCACGCTCTTGCACAAGTTGTCAAAAAGCCTTGTACCACTGGAGACAGAATGCTATATCCCACCCGAAGGTCGGTCTGAAGACGCTAATTTTAATCTGTGAATCACACTTCCACAATAGCAGGACGAGCGGTAGGTATGATCAGGTTTTGACGCTGACCATTGTCTGCTTCTTATTCCAATACTAAAGTACAAAATAACACTGAAAGAACAATTTTTAAGCAACTTACAAAGCACATTTAACCACCATGGCTCAGGAATATTATCCCCCAACAACTTCTGACCGCTCTAGAGAGATGACCTCGGTTGCACTTGATAGATCGAATTCTACCGTATGACTGTTGTGCGCGGCAATCAATCACAAACTGCGAAGTATTTCTGGTGAGGCTTAGTGTTGCTCACGAAGTGTGTTGAGACAGAGAAACTTTTCTCAAAGACTTGCGACGGAAGGCTCAAATCACTCCTATTACAACATCGGGTTATGATATCAAAGCATTTCCCAAAATTATGAAGGCTACCTACGTTGACGTTTGTTCATAATAATGCTGCCAAATGTTCGCTTCAACAGCCTTGTGAAGGGGTCTTGGAGTTTTAAGGAGGAAAGATAAATATTCTAAAGTTCGAAAGATCACGAGCCACCATCAGAAGCTTAGCATCACGACGATCCGAGTGGGAAAGATGAAAAAACCCTAATCAGATTCTTGTGTATGACCACAACGTTTGACAGTGATGCCATTTATGCCCCCACTGATCGCACAACATTTTCCGCGATCATATTATTTAATCCCTACAATTGTATGCTCTGCTGCCCTCTGAGCTAATCCCCAGGTTACTCCCGGAACACTTTTATTCTGGATCAATACATCCAATTTTATTTTGCGCTGCAAGAACTGTAACACAGGAAATGGAATGGAGTAGACTATCGTTGCGAAACTCTTTCCCAAAAAGCCAGAAAAAAGAACACAAAAAAAAAAGCATTTGCTCAATTTCTGAATCCAAAGTTTTGACGCTTGCTTTTGGTCTAGTAGGTTCAGCACCGCCCCCGACAGGGGATGTATATTCCTCTCCGGGCAGTAATGGTTTTGCCAAGGCCCAGGTCCACCACGGATTGTAGTGCCACCCTAAATAAAGTTGAGTAATGGTTTTGCCCGGGATTCGTCGAGTAAAATTCAATTTCACTCCTAAATTACACTATGAAACACTTTATTTAGCAAACAAAAATTTATTTTAATTAAAATCCTACTTAACCAAACTTGGAATTTAACACTTTATTTCAAATCAATCAGTTTTTACTGAAATTACTCTCGATTTTCACAAGTCAACGCTTCAAATACCACTCTCCCGTACGAGCCTGTCATTCGTGTATTTATACGAATTCAGCACTTTCTGTATTTCCCCTTTGGTAATTTTCCACTGGTACTTTTCCATTGAAGGGGAATTCGATATCGAAATTCGAACTCCGAATGTCAGTTTGCTTTAAGCTGACTGGAATGATAGTTATAGGTGTGTTCGTTTAGAGAATCAAACGGATTCGTGAAGTGAATCAATGGACGCATTCAGTGACTGAAGAGGATATAGTGTGCAAGAGCGACTTAAGGAAAACCTTTGCATCAAATTGATTTCAATTTCTGATGAGGAAGAAAAGGAAAGATTGCATGCCAACCACTCCTTTTATACGTCGTCGGTGATCGGTCATCTGTCAGAATGTACACTGGAAGCAGCTCGATTTCAGCGCATCACATGAAGCAACACATGAATTTCAGACATACATACATATTTTCGTATGTCTGCAGCAAAGCCTTTATGAACTTTGGTAAAAAATGGGTTTATTGGAGGCAAAAATTTCCTCTGCGATGACCCTATATGCCGAACAAGATTCCTAGAAGAGTCACCTATAAACGGAGGGTCCCTCTCTCTTTTATCAGTATTAGACAAGCTCGATGTTGTCCCCAGTACACCTCCCCAGACACGTAAGTTATACTCTGATTTTGACTTAAAAAATATAATGTTTTTCTGATCGTCTTAGGATTCCTGAGCATTTCTGTTTGCCCAAAAAGACTCTCGGTAAACAATCTAAATATTTTAAATGCTGACTATCCGAGTGTGAAGTTTTGTGAAAACAAACAAACGAATAATTGAGGCGCACCAAATTTATTACCCTACAACGCGCATAATAAAACACTCTGACAGTTCTTTGAAAGGCATGGTAAAGCCTCTATGCCCACATTGTCGTCGAAGTCCATCAAGTTGTATATTATTAATGTGTGTCGATAGTAGAGCTCCATCGTTCCGTTGGTAATTGACGCACAAGTACCATTACCGTCAAATAAACAAAATGCGAACGTACACATTCGACACAGGTGAACACCTCCGTTCACCAGTACAGATCGAATCTATAATTCAATTTAATGGTGTTTTGATTTGTGGTATGTACCTAATGGAGACGAAAGTACTGGGCGTTTTTTTCTTTCGCATGCATGGGGAGGTGTATTAACCAAATTGGCAGGTCGGCAGCAATGGAAATCAAAGTTTTCTTGTATTCTTTGGAGCCGAGTAATTATTTGGTTGTTTGTCATACAGGATCTATGAGGTTTTTCTATAAAATCGATTTCACTAGCGGAGCGCACAAAAGTGAATTCAATCAATGTTTTTAGGGACGACAACCTTTTTTGTTTGTTGTTTTTTCTAACTAAGAGCAAGTACCCTTCGATTCTTTGAGTCAAACGCATATGCTGAAAATCAATCACTTAGGAGTCCACGAGAGGACTCTGCTCTCGCTCTGATTTTCCCTAAGGCAAAGCACACACCAGATAACCACTTGATTGTGGCTTGTTTGTATCTCTAAAAACAGAATGTTCAGTGGCACTTCAATTATTCACTATAGGGAAGCATGTTACGTATTAATTTGACAATGTAGCCTCGATGGTCAACAATGAAATATTCAAAACATTCGACACCAATTGATTGCACTTAATAAGTATCTGCCTTCGCATGCTCAGTCCCAACAGTAATTCGATGAGAGTATAGCTTAATAGATGTACCCAAACTCGGAAATATACAATATCCTGAAAACATTGGCAGAATGGGCTATGCAGAAATATATTCCCAAAAACTCCCCGGGGCAATATACCAATCAATATTGTGAATATTTTGGGAGCACACCCAACCAAACATACAATCATCCATACACGTATACTTGTTGAACAGGAACTCGTCCTTTCATCCTACCACAATCTATATCGGTCGGAATGCCGCTAGGCTTGTTTTAATTATGATATTATTATTATGATTCTATTACATTAACGAATTGATTCAATTAAAAAAGTTTTATCCGTCATATCAAATAAAATTAACGATAAAAATATTATTTGTGTGAATATTTTACGAGAGTCAAATAACTTTTGGATATCTACTCAAACTCGCGGGAATTGTATGAAATTCGAGCGTTTAATTGAATTGGTTGTATTAATAAATGAGCATGTTGGTTGGTGGATGTGGTTTGGCATTCGATGGATTTTTGCGCCTGTGGGAGTGCTGAGAAATATTTTACATTAATTAAATCAGTTACGAGTCCATATTTGTATTTTAACAAGGATGTCATAGTATAGGATTTCAAATTATGTGGAAATATTTGGGGTGGAAATAAATATTGGCGCAGTCGCGTTTTTTGCATTAGAAAAATACTAAACTCAGGAAGTATAAAATATAAAAAAACATAAAAGCAAACAGTATGAAAACACAAAACCATCCTTTCGATAATAAAAGGTCAAGGCAAACATTTTCTTTTTATCAAGAAACTTCTGAGGTGCTTTCCCACCACAAGTTTAAATTTGCTGCATGATATTATTTTATTTTTTTCTGACGACTGTTTACGCAATAAGCAGATTGCAAATTAAATAACTTGAAACCAGCAAAATTTAATAAAAATTGCTGCAGTTCAAAAGTAATCTCAGCTCTCCGAGCAACAAAGCTGCAAAGCTGCCAATTGGCGCAGTCGGTTAGAACCAAATGCAGAATGTACCTAAGAAACTAAGCAAGCCGCAAAGCCTTGACAAAACATGGTAAATTATTTAACTATGCTCTGTGCAGTAAATATGTGCAGCATAGGCCTTATGGAAGAGCTTTAAGTACATAAAATCAAGTTGCCTTGCCAAGAATAATGCTTACAAATGTTTTGTTTTATTTTTATTAAGATTTTGTAAGGGAGCTTTATCAGAGCTTTTTGCAATTTCTTAACAATGCAGTACATAACCCCAAATGACTAAAGGGAATTCCTTTGCTGTTAGGGTGGGACACATGCATAACATCTTCCAATGCAATCCAACCATTGCAAGCAGTTTTTGTAGGTTAAACCAACTCAATGAGGACGATAAAACTTCTGCTTCGTCTTACACAAGAGGTGGTAAAAAATTTCATATGGATTCATTTCATATGGATTTAAAATTTCATATTAAAAATGTCTGATTAACAACTAACTAAACAGATTAAATTAATAGTTCTTCAGAGACTATCCTCTTCTTATCGACCTGATAACACATAAAGGTAGTACAATACACAACCAACGAGAGACGCTGGTATCAACGGCTAAAACGTCCCCGAAGCGCTCGGAAATAACTCGCCGACATTTTCCTGTCAACCGGTAATGAAAATAAATGAAGGACTTAAGTACTAAAAATCTAATTTAGGGCTCAGTAAGCTCAAAAACTACTTCATTATTTTTGAATGATATTTGAGGGATAGATAACAGGATGGAAATTTTTGAAGGATGGAATTTGAAAAAGGCAATTCGCCCGCTGCTGCAAGGAAAACCAAAAACCGTTTTATTTGTGGGCGGGACATTATATTGTATTATTATTATTAAGTTGGGTTTTGCACTGCGACCTGTTGGTCTATTGTACCCCCTACTAAGCCTTGGAGGGGTTAATTCCTACATAATGTAGTAAGTTAAGACACGAATTCGAAGCGGATATAAGGTGCCTAGAAAATTGAAAACAAAAAAAGGCAGGTATGTTGAGATTTTTACTGTAGGCAACCATCTAACCCAGCTTGTAAACGAGCCTTCGCGAATTCCTGAATTCCTTCCCTACCTTCCATCCGGACAAATACTCAGTCAGCGTCTTATCACCTCTAGGCTCTTCAGACAACTGTGTCATATCGGCTTCTTACTCGTTCCAAAATAACACCTTAAAAGATCCGGCTCCGAAAAAACAGTTTGGCAATACGAGAAAGCCAACTGGGCTTGAACAGTTTCTTTAAGTCTTTCAATTGTTCACTCTGTTTCCTCGATAGTGACGTTGAAGCCGCCGCCGATATGCTCTACGAAATAATTCTCATTGGCATGAAATATTTCATTCCCAACCGGAGTAAGGATATCAAACCAAAGAAGAATTCATGGTGTGACTCGAAATGTAGAGAGGCCATTAAGTTAAAGGAGGTTAGTTTTCGGTCATATAAAGCCAACCCAGCCGAAGAAAACCGAAAACGGTTTAAACAAGCCAGAAATATCTGCTTTGTTCATATCCGTTGTGCTAAATTCTCTCATGATCAGATATTGAGGCAAAAAATACTTCAGTGTCCGAAAGGTAGCAAAAGTTTCTGGTCATTCATCAAAAATATTAAAAATTGTGCCTCATCCTCCATCATGCCGATACTCGTTTTCAATGACATCCCAGCTGTCAGCTCCTTAGACAGGGCCAATCTACTTGCAGCTCATTTTGCTGCCAGCTCCTCGCTCCCTGGTTGTGCCATGACTCGAGAGCGTAGAACATTCCATTGAACAATTTCATTTTCGCACTCATACTGTACGAGTGGTGTACGGAGTCTTTAAAGACCTCAACATACACAAATCCGCTGGTCCAGATGGTATATACCCCATAATTCTGAAGAGTTGTTTTTCCAAGCTGGTGTTTTCTCCAAAACCACTGCGTAGGCTTTTCTATCTGTGCTACTCTTCTGGTCTCCTTCCGAGTAGAAGGAAAACTGCATTTCTTCAGCCCGTCCCAAAAAAGGGCGATTCAACTTCTCCGACCAGTTACCGACCAATCGTACTAACATTCATTCTTTCCAAGGCTTATGAAATATCTAGAACAACGGAGGCTTCTCAATGACCGTCAATACGGCTTTCGTGACAAAAGGTCCACTGACGATCTGTTGGCTTATCTCACCGAAAAGTGGAATCGCTCCTTCATGGTGAAAGCAAAGTTGTTGCGATCGATATTTCTAATGCAATTGACAGAGCCTGTTATAAGGCTCTCTTGTCGAAAATGCGTGCATTTGGAATCGATGTGCCTTTTATTCTTAGGACTAGATATTTCCTTTCGAACCGATCAATCCAAGTGGTTTTGAACGGTTTCAAGTCATATGTTTATCATATTAATGCTGGTGTTCCCCAGGGCTCCAGCACCAGCTGGCACTAGCGCTGAAATCAAACGAAGGATAACTCTTGCCAATCGCTGTTACTTTGGGCTAAGGAGGTAATTGATTAGCAAAGCCCTCTCTCGAGCAACTAAAGTGTCCATGTATGTGCAGAAGCATGTGCAGAAGCATGGACCCTATCAAAGGCGGATGAAAACACTTTAGGCTGCTTCGAGAGGAAAGTTGTTCGGACGATTTACGGTCCCGTCTGCATAGACGGAGAGTGGAGGAGGAGATATAACATCGAACTGTACGGGCTGTACAGCGATACCGACCTTGCCAAAAGAGTCATAACACAACGTCTACAATGGCTGGGTCATCTAAAGCGGATGGACACCGTCATCTAGAGACACAGCTGGCTGGCGAAGTTTGTTGGCTGAGGTCCAGGTCCACCCCGGACTATAGCGCCACCTTAAGTAAGTAAGTAAGTTCCCCAGGGCTCAGTTTTGTCTCCAACACTCTTTTTGATCTTTTAAAATGATCTCTTGTCTGCCACATCTAATCCAATCCATTCTTTTGCTGATGACAGTAATCTTAGTTTTTCATATTCGTTTCCTGGCAAAAGCCCCAGACCTTCGGACGTTGAAATGGAACGGTTAAGTATGTTGTACTCATTTAATTTCCACCTTAACAGCATATCAATATGGGGGCTTTTTAACAGAGTGGAATTTAATGCTTCCAAAACACAATGCTGTTTACTGTCATCCAAGCTGAATAGAAATCTTCAGCTGTTATCCATGAACGGTACTTGCATCACTGAATACGAAAAGCTTCAATCCTTGGTATGTGTTTTAATGACAATTTACGTTGGAATGACCAAAAATGCGACGTCGCCAAGAACGCAGCGAAATTCTTGGGACTCCTTAGTCAATGCAAGAAATACTTTACACCGTCTGATCTGGCTGTCATCTATAAATCGTATATTCGACCAAAACTGGAGTATAACTGTCATGCCTGGGCAGAAGCTCCCAAGACAAATTTACACCTACTCGATAGGATACAAAAAAGAGCATTGAAATTGATAGGTCACCCAAACATTGCGAAGTCAACCGACTCCTTGCTACATCGTCGCAATCTCTCTTGCCTTTCATTATTCTACCGTTTTTTCTATAAAGAGTTCTCCAGCTAAATATCCAGCTGCATTCCAACCCTGAATTCAACTGCAATACCTGCGCAAGATGGAATGCTCATCACTACACTTACTTACTTACTTAAGGTGGCGCTACAGTCCGGGGTGGACCTGGGCCTCAGCCAACAAGCTTCGCCAGCCAGCTCTGTCTCTAGCTAGCCGTCTCCAGTTTCGCACGCGAAGTTGGCTGAGGTCCCCTTCCACTTGCGTGCGCCACCTGAGTCTCGGTGCTCCTCTACCGCGTCGTCCTTGCGGTGCGGATTCGAAGATTTTCCGGGCCGGGGCGTTGGTGTCCATCCGCTCTAGATGACCCAGCCATCGTAGACGTTGTGTTTTGACTCTTTTGGCTAGGTCGGTATCGCTGTACAGCCCGTACAGTTCGATGTTATATCTCCTCCTCCACTCTCCGTCTATGCAGACGCGACCGTAAATCGTCCGAAGAATTTTCCTCTCGAAGCAGCCTAAAGTGTTTTCATCCGCCTTTGACAGGGTCCATGCTTCTGCACCGTAAAGCACGACTGGGATGATGAGGGTCTTATACATGGACACTTTAGTTGCTCGAGAGAGGGCTTTGCTACTCAATTGCCCTCTTAGCCCAAAGAAACAGCGATCGGCAAGAGTTATCCTTCGTTTGATTTCAGCGCTGGTGTCATTGTCTGAATTGATAGCGGAACGCAGGTAGACAAAGTCCCTAACTACCTCAAAGTTATAGCTGTCGATGGTGATGTTTTGTTCAAGACGTCGGTGTTGGGTGTCTTTTCTTGATGACAGCATATACTTGGTTTTGCCCTCATTGACTGTTAAACCCATATTCGCCGCTTCCGTCCCAATACTCACGAAGGCTTCACTGACATCACGCTTTGTTCTACCGATTATGTCAATGTCGTCTGCGTATGGAAGTAGTTGAACGGACTTTTGAAATTGTACCTCTGGTGTTGGCGCGAGAGTTCTGCACAATTCTCTCAAGTATGATGTTAAAGAAGTCGCATGACAGCGCGTCGCCTTGTCTAAATCCTTTTTTGACATCAAAGGTGTCGGTGAGGTCTTTGCCGACCTTGACGGAACAGCGTGAGTTTTCCATCGTCATCCTGCACAGACTGACGAGTTTGGCAGGGATGCCAAAACTAGACATTGCGCTATATAGCTCGTCTCTATAGATGCTGTCATACGCGGCCTTGAAATCGATGAAGAGGTGGTGTGTATCGATTTGGAATTCCTGGGTTTTCTCCAAGATCTGCCACAGTGTGAATATTTGATCGATGGTGGACTTTCCTGGCCTAAAGCTACACTGATATGTGCCTATCAGATAGTTGACAAACGGCTTCAGGCGTTCACACAGTACAGCAGAAAAGATCTTGTATGCGATGTTAAGAAGACTTATGCCTCTGTAGTTGGCACAACTCAGAGGGTCTCCTTTCTTCAGGATCGGGCAAACAATGCTGAGGTTCCATTCGTCGGGCATGCTTTCTTCCGACCATATCTTGCAGATGAGCTGGTGCATGCTCCTAACCAGCTTATCGCCAGCGGATTTAAAAAGTTCGGCAGCTAGGCCGTCTGCTTTGTTGCACTTGAGCTTATACACAGCTACTTTCACCTCCTCCAGGTCGGGTGGGCGGCATCGTTCGTATGCTTCGTCGGTAACGTCTTCGCCCGGGTTGAATGGTTCGTTCTGCCTGACAGCGGTATTTGGTTCGTCCTCGCCGTTATACAGTCAGCAGAAGTGGTCTTTCCAAATCCTCAGCACCGACTGCGATTCTACAACGATGTTCCCTTGATGGTCCTTACAGGCTTCAGTTCGAAGTTTATACCCTTGGCAGGACCTTTTGATCCTTTGGTAAAACTTTCTAACCTCATTCCTGTTGTAACATCTCTCTACCTCTTCAACCGCGCGCTTCTCGTGCTCTCTCTTTTTCCTTTGGAGAAGCCGGTGCTCCTCTCTCCTCCTCTGCTCGCGAGCAGCTCTAGTCCTTTTGTGCAGCGCCGCTTTGTATGCTTCCTGTTTAGCTGCATGTGCTTGCCGGCATTCTTCGTCAAACCAGGGGTTTCGTTGTGGTCGCCGTGTGAAACCCAGCACTTCAGAGGCGGCGTCTCTGATGGCATTTTGGCAGTGTTGCCACTGGCTATCAATACTTGATGCTGGTTGCATAGGACTTCGTAGAAGGTTTTGAGAGACTCGGTTGGAGAAGGACCTGGCGATCTCTTGCGATTGTAGTCGGCCGACGTCAAACTTCCTCACAGTATTTCCATTACTTGGCGCTGGTCGGGATATCCGCAGCCGTACCTTGACTACAACAATGTAGTGATCCGAGTCAATGTTGGCCCCTCGGAAAGTTCGGACATCCATGATACTGGAGGAGTGCCTTGCGTCGATCGCAATATGGTCAATCTGGTTGACGGTTGATTGATCGGGAGATCTTCACTACACTCATCACTACACCCTTGAATCCAATTTCGGACGAACCGCATTGTTTTTTTCTCGACACTACAGTCCCCAACAGTTCAAAACCAAAGTGCATCAGATCCTCTCCTCTTTCTCCTCTGATCCTTTCCATTCGCGTTATGTTAACTCAGTATAAGGGTAGCCATAAACCTTTGAACACGGGTGAATTATAAAAAAAAATCAAAAGACACCCATTTTCAAAGTGTTGAAGGTCATAGCTTTTTCATCACCTTATTTAAAAATCCGATATTGGCCTAAGGTATAAAGCAGCCGCAGACTAAGCAAAGGTTAAAATCATGTTTTGGGTTAAACAATTTTAGAACTGTTGTGTTTGGCGTACTTTTGAGAAAAAATCGTGAAAAAAATTTTGTCGCCACCACTATCCCCGACAAAGCATCAGCTAGATGATTTGAAAAAAATCATACACACAAGAATTATTTTAAATTTTCGGAAAAACTATAGAAATTTTCGAATATTTAGCAGATTTTGTGATTTAGCTCAAACACTTCAAAAAAATTTCATAAATTATTTTTCAAAATATTCTGGTATCTGATATTTATGTATAAAAAACGTATGAAGTGAACTGTAAAATTTTTAAGATCTTTCAAAAATGGCGTTTCTAACTTGAAATTTTCTGAAACGGTTAAAAAATGTAAAACAAATTAAAACAAATTGGAAAGTGCAACGGTGCGTATGTTAAAATTTCAGTCCGTCTGTGACGTATTGCAAAATACCCTACCCTACCAAAAAAGGAAACTGCTACCCCTCCGAAAAGTGGGCAGGATAAAAAAATAAAACTGTTGAAAGCTTTATGCTAGGTGGTTGCATACATTTCGGCTTAAAACTCAGCATTTTTAACTTAAAAAAACACTTTTTAAACGCCACGCCCACAAATTGGGCGGAAGCATATACTTAATACACTAAAAAGTTATTAAATGCTAATGTGTGCGATTTTTTAAAAATATGGCTTAAAACAGAAAAAATATAAAAAAACAATGGTAACACTTACATTTTCAAGATATTCTTTTATTTTGCTTTAAAATA
The DNA here is from genome assembly GCA_947623515.1 of Neoascia interrupta. Taxonomy (NCBI): domain Eukaryota; kingdom Metazoa; phylum Arthropoda; class Insecta; order Diptera; family Syrphidae; genus Neoascia; species Neoascia interrupta. The sequence goes on along the minus strand of OX392462.1, from coordinate 43,290,095 downwards.
AAGCTGTTTTAGTGCACTGTAAAGTTTTTGAAAAATTATTTTTTAAACTCAAAACTTTGAAAAAAATGAAAAAAAAAATTTTAAGTAAATTTTTTTTAATTTTTATGTTAGCTCTCGCAGAAACGAAGATATTATGTTATGGCCTTAACATAGGCCATAGCATATATAACTCGACAAGCCTTTTTGGTTTTGTATAAATATTTTGCGCATTTTAACAAGCCCCTGCTTATAATTCAAGTTTTTAGTTACACACAATAAAAAAAGGCTTGCGCGCTAAAGATTGTTTAGTAAAGAGTTTTAAAAAAATTACTTTAATTTGATCTACCGAAATCATACCTTGCATAAGAAGCTATCTGCAGAAGATATTATTCTTATCCTACATGTTGCCCACTTTAACGAATGTGTTTGCATACAAATATCCAGACTTTTTAACAAGGACTCTTGCTCATCTTAAGCCCACGAGTTTGTATTTTGCATTTTATTTCTTAAACTTTGTCAAAGTCAATTACTCATTACTGAGACGTTATAAAAGACAGTAGTTTGTTGCTGTTGCCAACTTTCCCATTCATTTAACTCATACATACTTACATGCTTCACATTCATCCCGACTACTCATTAATTTTGTTCAAAGTTTCTCACAACAGAGCGCATTCAAAGCAACTGCGTTTCTATGGCAATATACGCCTAATCATAAGGTTCTCTGTGAAAGTTTCTCCCATAAATCATGGGCATCAGAACAGAATAAAAAAATATCTAACAGAGGCGGGGGCAAAACAAACTTCCCTTCCGTATGTTGAGTGAGGATAGCTGCTTCCTACAACAGCATTTATACAATATTGAACTTTAAAGTCGTTAGCTCTTAATTGGAGAACTAAAGTGAAATAAAAGCTTTATGCTACCTGTGGTAAACGTGACTGCCATTCATAGGAATGATTTTAATTGAACGTCTACCTACCTACCTACATAAGACGTATATATGCAAGATTCAGTGGAAATAAAATATGAGAGTCTGTCTGACGTTTGAAGTTTTATATTTCGTTTTCCATTTTATCCAAATAATGAATCTTTCCTTTTGTATCTTCATATTACAACTTTTTGTTGTATATGTTTGAGATTTAATAAGTTGGACGAATGAATAATAAAAATGTGGGATGCTTTTGCCTGCATGTTGCCATAGGTAATGCAAATAAATTTAATTTATTCATGTAGGACACAGGACACTCTCGCCACTTTGATATTTTCATTTTGCAACGTTTCTCGGTTACTTTGTTATTTTTTTTTTTTACAACTCAAACTTTTCCAATTTTGCGAAAATACATTCTTCACCGAACAAAGTTGCAAAAAGACGGAAAGTGGATCCCGTTTACTCAATTAATTTTGTCGCATTCAAATCCAAGAATTGCATTTATGCTGTGACATTAAGTGTTTAGTTAAGGCAACGAATCAATTACAGAAAATAATTATCAGGATGTGGTTGATATTATCAAATTAACAAAAGCTTTACCGGCAATATAATTCTGTCTTAAGCAGACGTCAGTTTGTGTTGTGTTTTCCTCTAAGTATGGTCAGGAGCTAATAATGCTTCCATAGGTATAATCATTGTCAGACTTGCATTCAAAGGAGGGCGACAGTGCGGCGATAACGATTTGACATGAATGCTTCCCTTTACAGATTTAATCAATCTCAGAATTCAACGGATTTGTGCAGCGCAATATGTGTGCTTTTGTACACCTATTTATGCATGATTGAGATGCTCAACATCCCTTCAGATGTTAAGCGTCTTATATTGGGGTGTTTGTAATCTAAGGATGTGTTTATTTTGAAGTTTTTCGGGTTGGCGGCGCGTGATTTTTGTTTTGAGTTGGACTATAATGCTTCTTTTCGAATGAGTTATGCGTACAGCAAAGTTCCATTAAATTAAAGTTTTTTTTTATCCTGACGACCTTATATTCTCTAGTATTCAAAACTTTTTCAATGTTCTTCCTTACTCATTCATTTTTTTTTTAAATCCTGAATTTTCTTATTGACTTTTCATTTGTTCCCAAGCCAAAACTCAAAAACGAAGGATAATATTTCTTTAAGTTCAAACATGTTCGCAACAGTTCTCACGGTTCCGCCTTACACCCAACTTTAAAATGGGTGGAAGAGTTAATTTGCATCGTATGAAAAAAGAACAGAGTGGTTGTAGTGTTTGAAAATTTTTTTTTTTCGTTGGAAGGGATCATATTTAATGGCATCATCACATTACTCCCCTCTTAAATATTTTTACCCCTAAGGAAACTCATCACTATTGCTTCCATGGTTAGGATGTTCAAAGCGATGTTACAATTAGCGCACATACCTGTTCTCCGAATCTTCACATTGTTGGGAAAGTTTTCTGTTGGTTCGTAATACCACCTTTGCTCTCATGAACTCACCATCAATGAGGCGTTATTCTTAATCACGAACTCGATCAAACATTCATGACTTCTACTAACCATTCCTTGTGGATCCATTGTTAAGGTAAAATTCTGCTCTTTCTAGTGCCCTAATCTGTTACAAATCGAAAATCTAATTTGTTGTGACCGGATAAGGGATCTCACTTTCTTGCCCTGCATCATTGAGTAATTTACGAAGTTTGGTCTGTTACTTCTATTATTAAGAATAAAACTTAAGCCTGAGCAATCTATTAATTCGAGGGCCCTATAAAACGCTTTAGAAATGTCGAGAGTAACAGCCTTGAATGCACCAAGAAGATTCAAGGAGCCGTTCCATTGTTTGCTGAGATACGCCATCAGATCACAAGTGGTCCGTTTGCTGTGGAAGCCGTAAGACCGGTCAATATGAAGCTTCCATCATTCACAATATTTCATTATCTGATGACGCTGGTAAAGTTAGACATGAATTTTTTGACCAAAAGAGGAAAAGAGGAATCACCTTTTTTGAGACGGACTGACAAAAAACTTGGAAAGACCCCAAACGTTTAGAAAGATAGAAAAGGTTTGGCAATGGTGACGCCAGCAGAGAACAACCCCTTGGTAGAATTGTGGGGGGTCGGGGATATGTCGTCTGAAACGGGGGATTTTTATGCCCAGATTTAAAATAACTTCTGCTACAAGACTACAAACTATACTCTGCGGAGACCCATTATGATGGGAAAAGATTCTTGTGAGGGATGGGTTATTGTCTGGATGATCCATTTCCTTCTTACTCCACGTAGAGTTCCGTTTTTTGATGATTTTGAAAAGCAAGAAAGCCAGGGTGTTGGTGAATTTTAAAGTTCTGAGATGCGCCGAAAGAAATAGTAAAAAAAACAGTAACATAGGTGTTCCCTTGCAGATATCCGTATCGCCACGTCATCTGCCGGCTTTTTGTTAGTCCATGCGGGCGTGTTGTTTTCTTCGGCAGCGGGACATACACAATTCTGCTTTAAAAAATCTGTGCAAAATAAGTACAAAATCTTCGTTTTCAAAGTTTTGAATTGAGCACTAAAATCTGGTTCACTTTGCTTTTTAAGCTAAATTTTCACTGCTTTGAAGTGAGTGTAAGAAAAAAACAGGGGTGCCACACCCTCATACATAGTTCATTGTGTCTCCTTATTTAAGTGAAATATCAGAATTTTGAAAAACAGAGCTTTAAAAAGCGGAATTTTATTAAAAGAATTTTGACCCAACCGAAATTTCGACCCCAAGCCCTGTTCTTCCATACTCGTACGTGGGCACCTAACATCTTTTGCTAAATCCGTGCGGCTTCGAGAAAGTTTCGTGACAAATTTTGCTCTTCGCACTTTGGCGGATGGGACCGTTAATAAGGGCGAGATTTTTTTTCAGATGACCAAAGTAGGACTCGAACCCTTCCGCGTAGTAACTTTGGCCAAACTTCAGAATAATAATAGTTCCAAAATTTGCGGGAATTTTCGTTCTGTTATTTTTTCCTTTCTTTTCATTGACAGAATTTCAATAATTCGCCCCCGAATATCGGAACTATTATTTTCTTTTTTCCTTTTCTTTCGCTCGAATTTTTTTTCTTTTATTTTTTGTTTTTACTTTTGAGTAATAGGAAAGACAAGTAGAAAGAAATAGTTCCAAAATTTCGACGAAATATGACCTACATAAGTACTCTTCAGACAAAAATCCAGTACTCTCCTAGACAAAACTTATGAGCAGTGCCCTAGCTACGACATTAAGATTGCCCTAGGCGATTTTAATGCCAATCTAGGAAGAGAGGGCATCTTTGCTCGTACTGTCGGAATGCATAGCCTGCACGACACGACCTCCGATAACGGATTCAGGCTGATCGACTTTGCTGCGGGGCGACACGTTGTGGTAGCTAGTACACAGTTCCCGCATCTCAATATCCACAAAGGGACATGGAGATCTCCTGATCAATCAACCGTCAACCAGATTGACCACATTGCGATCGACGCAAGGCACTCCTCCAGTATCATGGATGTCCGAACTTTCCGAGGGGCCAACATTGACTCGGATCACTATCTTATTGTAGCCAAGGTACGGCTGCGGATATCCCGACCAGTGCCAAGTAATGGAAATACTGTGAGGAAGTTTGACGTCGGCCGACTACAATCTCGCAAGAGATCGCCAGGTCCTTCTCCAACCGAGTCTCTCAAAACCTTCTACGAAGTCCTATGCAGCCAGCATCAAGTATTGATAGCCAGTGGCAACATTGGCAAAATGCCATCAGAGACGCCGCCTCTGAAGTGCTGGGTTTCACACGGCCACCACAAAGAAGCCCCTGGTTTGACGATGAAAGCCGGTAAGCACATGCAGCTAAACAGGAAACATACAAAGCGGAGGAGGAGAGAGGAACACCGACTTCTCCGAAGGAAAAAGAGAGAGCACGAGAAGCGCGCGGTTGAAGAGATAGAGAGATGTTACAACAGGAATGAGGTTAGAAAATTTTACCAAAGGATCAAAAGGTCCTGCCAAGGGTATAAACTTCGAACTTTGAGCCTGTAAGGACCATCAAGGGAACATCGTTGTAGAATCGCAGTCGGTGTTGAGGATTTGGAAAGACCACTTCTGCAGACTGTATAATGGCGAGGACGAACCAAATACCGCTGTCAGGCAGAACGAACCATTCAACCCGGCCGAAGACGTTACCGACGAAGCATACGAACGATACCGCCCACCCGACCTGGAGGAGGTGAAAGTAGCTGTGTCTAAGCTCAAGTGCAACAAAGCAGTCGGAGCAGACGGCCTAGCTGCCGAACTTTTTAAATCCGCTGGCGATGAGCTGGTTAGGAACATGCACCAGCTCATCTGCAAGATATGGTCGGAAGAAAGCATGCCCAACGAATGGAACCTCAGCATTGTTTGCCCGATCCTGAAGAAAGGAGACCCTCTGAGTTGTGCCAAATACAGGAGCATAAGTCTTCTTAACATCGCATACAAGATCTTTTCTGCTGTACTGTGTGAACGCCTGAAGCCGTTTGTCAACAATCTGATAGGCACATATTAGTGTGGCCTTAGGCCAGGAAAGTCCACCATCGATCAAATGTTCACACTGCGGCAGATCTTGGAGAAAACCCAGGAATTCCAAATCGATACACACCACCTCTTCATCGATTTCAAGGCCGCGTATGACAGCATCTATAGAGACGAGCTATGTAGCGCAATGTCTAGTTTTGGCATCCCTGCCAAACTCGTCAGTCTGTGCAGGATGACGATGTAAAACTCTCGCTGTTCCGTCAAGGTCGGCAAAGACCTCACCGACCCCTTTAATGTCAAAAAAGGATTTGGATAAGGCGACGCGCTGTCATGCGACTTCTTTAACATCATACTTGAGAGAATTGTGCAGAACTCTCGCGCCAACACCAGAGGTACAATCTTTCAAAAGTCCGTTCAACTACTCGCATACGCAGACGACATTGACATAATCGGTAGAACAAAGCGTGATGCCAGTGAAGCCTTCGTGAGTATTGGGACGGAAGCGGCGAATATGGGCTTAGCAGTCAAAGAGGGCAAAACCAAGTATATGCTGTCATCAAGAAAAGACACCCAACACCGACGTCTTGGACAAAACATCACCATCGACAGCTATAACTTTGAGGTAGTTAGGGACTTTGTCTACCTGGGTTCCGCTATCAATTCAGACAATGACACCAGCGCTGAAATCAAACGAAGGATAACTCTTGCCAATCGCTGTTTCTTTCGGCTAAGGAGGCAATTGAGTAGCAAAGCCCTCTCTCGAGCAACTAAAGTGTCCATGTATAAGACCCTCATCATCCCAGTCCTGCTTTACGGTGCAGAAGAATGGACCCTGTCAAAGGCGGATGAAAACACTTTAGGCTGCTTCGAGAGGAAAATTCTTCGGACGGTTTACGGTCCCGTCTGCATAGACGGAGAGTGGAGGAGGAGATATAACATCGAATTGTACGGGCTGTACAGCAATACCGACCTAGCCAAAAGAGTCAAAACACAACGTCTACGATGGCTGGGTCATTTAGAGCGGATGGACACCAACGCCCCGGCCCGGAAAATCTTCGAATCCACACCGCAGGAACGGCGCGGTAGAGAAGCACCGAGACTCAGGTGGCGGACGCAAGTGGAAGGGGACCTCAGCCAACTTCGCGTGCGAAACTGGAGACGGCTAGTTAGAGACAGAGCTGGCTGGCGAAGCTTATTGGCTGAGGCCCGGGTCCACCCCGCACTGTAGCGCCACCTTAAGTAAGTAAGTAAGTAAGTAAGTACTCTTCAGTGCACTTTCTTAATGGTAATGAGCAACGAACATTACTTAATTACGAAGAAAAGGCGCAAAATTATGACGCAGTCGGTAGGTGTGCACATCACCTACCGACTGCGCCATATTTTGTTTTGTTCTCTGACGTACTAAGACTCATGTTGTGTAAAGCAGCCCAAAAGCCTGCCTCAAAATTTGAATGCCCAAGTGTAGAGCTTACGACAAAACAGTCCAACGTTAAAAACTATTATATGACGGGTATTTGGCGATTGCCGCCTCTTATACGATATTTGTTGGCTTAAAAGTGCTCTCCAGGAAACATCCAGTTCATGCCAGTGAGCTTAATTTGAACGAGGTAAATTGCTTCTATACAAGATGCTTAGGCAGTCATAAAAAAAGTAGAGAAACAAATTCCGATCTTGGCTGCGACTCAAAAATTCTTATTCAAATGCAAAAGGCGAAAGTTCATGGAGAAATAGGAACCATTGGCTGTATGATGCAGCATAAAAAATTCATCATGACTTTCAATCCAACAAAGATGCTACCCAATGATGACCTACTGAAGCAACTTAAAGTAGCCAAGTGGAATTTGAATACATTTTGCAATAAACAGAGAACATGAGCATTTTTTTTTATCTGACAAAACGAAAATCTGAGAACAACCCTGCCTGTTTGAGACTCATGACTGTAATTTTATTTTTAACCTCAAAAACGTAATCCTGTCATTCAAACAAAAGACAAGAAATAACCTTTATCGTGACGCGTAAAGCTCATCCTAACATCCTCGATTTCCTCGTCATTCTATTAGCATATAGTCAGTGCAAATGGATCCAAATATATTCGAAACGGTTGGTGGGTAGAGTAGGAGACGAAGAACCACGTTTTGAGTAATAACTTTCTTTTAACCCGAGACATTTGGTGGCCGAAAAACAAAACCCCTGCAATATTGAGACCTGCAAATCTATACAAATGGATGATTGATTTAAGGGTTTTGGCTTTTCGCTGTCAACCTTCGTCTTGTTCGGTTCTCTCTCAAATTAGATTAAATATTTTCCCAAAAAACCATTACGTAGATGCGCTAATGTGAAATATAATTCAATTGTTCCCTTCCGAACCTTTATCATTTCAGTATCCGATTTCAACGAAACCCTTTCCCATTTATACGAGGAGCATGCAACCGCACTTCAAACGTTGGTATCCAACTACCGAAAAAAGAACGGAGAGCTAAGAAAAGAAAGGTAAGTCTTGGAGGAAATAACGTATATATCCTTTTCGATTCTCCTTGTTCATGTCGATCAAGAACAAGAAAATCAATACAACACAACATGATTTTTTGATTTCTTGAAAAGAATCTATTTACTGATTTATATTCTCGGTTTCTTCCGCTCGTGCCGCGCAACCACCAGACCGGCGTGCCATTCGAGCATATTCCAAGCCTGGGAGCAATTTCTTCAAGAGGTTGAAAGCGACGTTCAGGCATCGAACGATGTGGCCAGTGTGCTCTCCAGACAGGTAAGTCAGCCAAGTAGTATTATACAGGAATGTTTGTCGAGTGTGGTACATAATATCTATCCCGAATGCTATGCCTAAACATCATCCGAACCTTATGTTCCCGAGAACAGACAGAGTAGAGAGCTGCTGTGAGGATGTTAAGTGCTTGTTATCGTTTTTTCCTTCTCACTGGAGATTTTTAATGCTATCTGTCACAGGGAATAAGCAGGGAGTGACAAATTGATGTGAAATGTGTACGAAAACATTTAAATTTAGATAGATACCGCCAGGTTTTTTTTCTTTTTGTTATAAATTTTTCCTCGATGACTAGATATACACATCGTTACCCCATGAAATTGTAATAGTGACGCATTGGACAGATTAAATAGGCTTTCTCCATTAAAGCCAACACCACCGCACGCCACCGCCGCCGCACCAAGGAGTGAGAGGTCGAAAAGTATGATTTTTCGTTTTTTTTTTTTCACATAAAACCATAAATCTTAGCTAGGAGAGTTGTTTTTCATATTTTTAAGTACATACCGGCGGAAATTATTTTTCATAAGCTTTCAAGGTTTTGTCGACGAGGAAAAAATTGTAGCTCCAAGCGTAAGGTGAGACTCCCCTATCCCTAGGCATATTAAAAAATGTTTTGCACTGTGCCAGGAAAGATGACAGATAAAAATGAAATGGATTTGAGGGTGCGTTCGGATGTTTTCTGGGCGGTTGTACATTAAAGACAATTTCGAAAAGGGTCTTCTAGAGGCTTCTTCAAGCGGAAGGATAAAGACGTTTAATGATTAAGAATTAGCTATAAAGAAAAAAAAAACAACAACAACATTTTAAACGGGTTGTGGTGGAGCTTAATAATCCTTAAAATGGTACATAGAGTTTTGGGTTAAAATTAATTTTAATTTTTTTTAAGAAGAAAAATGAGTTTTTGTGGGGGAATAGAAAGTTCAGAGGCTCAAGCAAAGCATGTCATTTATAGGCAGTGCCATTAGTGACTCAAAAATGATGAACCTTTGTTGACAAATGTGCTGTTTAATCTGTAACGACTGCAAATTTTTAAGACCTTTCTTCCCATAGCAAAAAAGTGTTTTGCTTAAGGCCCTAAACAGTCAAACCTGAAATTATAACAGTTTTTTCGATGAAAAATGCTCACCTGCATTTTCTCAATCAGTTTTGATTTTAAAGGATTCAATGGCAGAATGTTGGTAGGTCTTTCCTTCCTTCTCTGTTATCCACCATTCCATAATAGCATCATCACAAGCTGTAAAACACATTCTAACACCGCTGCAGTTCTAATCGGTTGAAGGATAGGTTCCTTATATCGGAAAAGCAAATGGCTTTCCAAGAAAACCTCAACAATTAACGTCTTGAGAGTAGAAAGATAGGTTTTAACGCCTTTTACCCAAACAATCCCCTACGGACACGTAATTCATACTTCCACTGTTCCCAAGTCAGGCGCAACGCAGTGCCCGCCTCTTTTGGAGCTCGTTCAACCATAAAAGTATTTCGAGTCTTACCTTGTCAGCAGCAGTGCATTGAGTAGCAGCAGTTTGCGGACAGAGTCGAAAAAAGATCTGCAAGAGCAGCTTGCTTCCTGTTTTTTTATAAATTAATTTGGGCCTCTAGACGCCATGCCCCGACCGAAGCCATAGAGACTACGGATGGAATTTGGCAATTGCCAATACCACCTGAAGTAGAAAAATCTTAGGTTCTTTATGGTTCGTTTATGATTTTGGATAGGATGAGGAACAGGTGGAAGCGGGATGATTGCGGGGTTTGGGGTTGAACTCTGAAAGCAAACGTAAGGGTTCAGGGTCGTCACTCCCGAAACCTCACTTTAAGTGAAGCGCCCTTGCAGGATCGCATGATCTTGGTGGCCAACTTACGGCACCTTTTGAACCTGCAGCCAGTTTCTTGGCCATTTAATGGTAGGTACTTTCTGGTCTAGTTTCGTTCGTTATAGGCTCTTCGATCTTGTATGATTCTATGATCGGTCCTTCCCATCTCAACACAACTTGGAAACCAAGAACAACAACTAATGATTTTTGATCTTCTTTAGGTGCAAGGCTACATAGGACCTCTTCTTTCAGAAAAAGAAGAGCTCTTTTTCTCTTGGCACTATACGCTTGAAGACTGGAGCTGCAACGTCTTCGCATATGCATCATGGATCACACTTTTGCTGTTCATGCAATCTTCGTCATACCAAGGACTCTTTTTAAGGGGTGGCTGAACGCTTTAATGGTGTCGCGGTACTGGCTCCACGGGTTGTTAACGTTTGGAAAGATACCTACACACAAGCGCTCTCTGTAGGCTCCGGCTACTCTATGTGTGCTGAGGCATCCATTATTGAGTTTCTTTTTGTTTTTCGCTGGAAAGTCGAGTTCTGCATCTAGGCACGAAAGCAAATGATCAGAATCGACGCTTGCCCCTCGGGAAGTGTCCACATTTAAGATTTAAGATGTGTACCTTGCGTCGATGAGCACATGGTTTACTTGGTTGGCGGATTCGAACATCCAGAGCAGAGGCCTTGTGGATTCTGAGCCTTGGAAACATAATGCTGCTTACAATAGTCTAACGAGCTGCTGCAAAGTCGTGGTAGCCGTTATCTGTTTTTTTTTTTTTTTTTTCGTGGAGGCTATGCTTAACTTCCCAGTTAGCATTAAAGCCCACGAGTAACTTTGACATCCTACTCCGGACAGGCTCCATAGGCTTTTATACAAGAGGTTATAAAATTTCTCCTTGTCAAGGTCTTCCGGGTATTCGGTAAGGAATGCTGTGCATGTTTTGAAAAGTGCGAAGAGAGCCAGAATCAGCTGGAGAGATAGCAAGGCGATCACTAACCGGGTTGGAGTTAACATCATCTGACCTTGGGCGCCCAGTGGAAACCTCCAAAGAAGTTTTCACCTCAGGCCTTCATTAGAGGTGTGAGCAGCTAGGCGATCGATCGCTTACCGACTTGAAGTCAATTACTTTTGACATTGGGCGAGTTTGGAGGGTCAGGTTCATGCTACAACTCTTGGAAAACGAGTGTGGTACACCAGACCCAGAGTCAATAGCCTAATTAGTGGATGTAAGAGCTGGTGTTGACCCACTCAAGGGATCATCCATCACCATCCTTGTGCTAGTTACTGAATTTAAATATAAGTCGGGATAGCTAATATATCTATGGCAGTTGTTGTCCTCACTGTTAACAACACCTTTTATTCTAATCGATGGATTACTCCTCTAAATTTCTTGCTTCTCAGGCCTTCAAAGTTGACTTCGAGACCCGAGCAGCCAGAAATTTCTGATACATGGGCTTAGAATGTTTTACATGTTTAATCTAATAAGATTTAAACCAACGCTTTAACCAACGCCAACGATTAAATAGGACACCGTCGAAAATAAAGCTCGTTATTTGCCATCGCTCATTTCTTTTGAACGAAATAATTTAGAATAAAATTGAACAACATTTCTGTCCGATTTCTTCTTGGCGCTTCCGTTCTGCATGGAATGGCGACGCTCTTGAATTTAGTGTGGATTTGTCTGGTACCGAGTTTCACAACTTTGTTTCCCGACACAACCATTCATCCACAAATTGGCGCATTTCTTAAAGATGATTCTTTTTCGCGGAATTATGTCCCAATATACCAGTTTGATTAAACAATTTTGTCATTTATACGCATTGTTTAAAGCGTTTGTCTGTTTCTGGTAATATGGCAGAACAAACTGAATGAATAACAGCCAATTGGAGAAATGTAGATTCAACAATACAACCGCTATTAACTGTCAAATTTCGGAAGTACTTACTGAAAGACCCAATGCCACCTCTTCCATAACCTTTCAAAAGGTCTTGTTCTTAGGCAAAGCTAATTTGAGAACTATCACATTACGTAACGTGGTATAGGGAGCAGAGCTTCAAAAGAAGCGTCAGACTTTTTTCTTTGGCACATTCAAAATAGGCGAGCTATCTAAGCTTGAGATTGGCTGAGGATGCAATTGGTTTTTTAACATGATTCCCTTGACATTTTCTGGCCCTCTCAAATTGTTGAAGGTAACCAAAAATCGAGTCGACGTTTTAAACCGAAGACGAAAATTATGCGGGTTGTATACTCATCCTTTAGTTTAGAGTTCTGCGTTGTTGGCTATAATTGGGCGTTGCAGAAGAGCTCGCAAAGCCTCCAGGTAGGATTTTTTGAGTGCTGCGGACGAGGCAATATGATGGTTGTCTCATTTCGCTATGCTCTGGTTGGTCTCGAGGGAAATACATTGACTTTTTCCTTGCCGTACTTTCCTACAAGCGTTGCCCGGGCATGTTTCCCCGCACGTATCTTCGTTAGGTTGATTCGAACCTCTTATGGGTGTAACAACAATCTAAAGGTTATTGATGCTCCTTCCAAGCTTATCCATAATTTTCATTGTAAAGTTTTGCCTTTAAATCAAGTAAATTATTACTGGATTATAAAAAGCTGACCACAAAATTGTTTCTTATCATATTTTTTGTACGAAACATAAGAATCCTGCTTTGTGATTGCACAATCCGGCTCGAAGGACCAGTTCCGTAACTGTCAAATATTAATATTCGGGGAATATTGGCACAGATTGAAGTTTTCGGGGTATAATTTCACATTTGTAGAATACATGATTGTGACAGGCTCAGGTCAAATGTTTTCGAAATACAAAGCAAATAAACTCACTTTCTTTATCGACTGGTTTAGGTAATCCTTTCAATTTTCACTTCTGGAATGACACGGTAGAGTAAATTTATAGAAGGTACGTTCCGAGAAAAGTAATTTTGCTACTTATGTGAATGTCAGCACACACTAAAGCAAATCGTATCGAACCCTTTTAAGGATGTTTTCTGAGAAAACAGCAATCGAAATATGCAAATTTCAACACACAAAATACGTTGTGCTTTATCAGATTTCCCCAGGTATTTCTTCAGCTCCTCCGAACGCAATGACTTTAATCGCATTTTAATTAAACGCTGCCGTCTTTGAATGGTACCCTCCCATTTCACCCACCCACTACTTTTCTGTAACACGATTACAGTAGTCTCGCATGCATATTCGTCGCTCGGATTATCGATTTTCTAAGTATTTAAGTTCAGTGAAGCAATTAACTTAAGTAATTCCTTAAATACCAACGAATACACTTAAGTCGAATTACAACAAAGCACACCGCATTCACATTTCACCGAAGGAGAAGGAATTGGAAAAAGGCTTTATCAATCCTTGTGACTTTTTGTTCCGTTTTTAACTGGAAAATAATTAAAGGAAATAAGGCACTTCAAATGGCTTCCCCCGTCCCTTCCGCTAAACCACTCTAGAGGCGTAATGTAATCACTCCATTATGCTACTGTGGAGCTTTTGTCTCGTTTAGACGCCTCTTTCATGGCAATTATGTTTCCTTAGACTTTGAACCCCCTTGGAAAAATCTGTTCTATTGGAAAAAAGAAATTGTTGTGCCTTAAAGGCAGTTTCATGTTGCGATAGACTATGTAGATATTCAAATGCAGACATCTTGGGGTTACCTACTTACACGCCCCGACATTGTGCCAGGAAAAAAGATTAAAATTTACGTCTTTGTATCATTTCAGGTGTCACGACCAATGCTCGATAAATCCTTTCATCGCAAAGTTCAAAGCAGGAAAATATTTACACACAGGGAGTCTTTTGAAACCATTATCGCAAAGACTGAGGAAAAATTATCAAAGGTGAGTTTTTATATTGCAGCATCCTTGAAGGGGATTTATGCCATCAGCCTCGAGGGTGCTGTGTTGCAATAGGTTTTTTTTTCGTATCGATGAATTCCCGCAACGAGATCTCGTCTATTGAACTTGTAATTTTTTTTCTCTCCCGTTTTTTATTCCTCTTTGCTGCAGTGTCGCCTGGATTACAAGCAATGCTATGTAGCGCATAGGCAAAGTCCAACACAGTTGTCCTTAACCGAGTACATCGATGCCCACAATGCATACGTGCAGCAGTTACATGCCACAAACGCTATGCTCGAGACGTATCATTGCGAAACGGTGCCACAATTGATGCAGGAATTGGAGGAGATACATAACGACCTAAGCAGTATTATTGCCGAGTCCATTCTGCAGGGTGCAGATGTAATAGCGAACAAGGTAAGTGTACACAAACGTTTTTTATTGCATCTGAACTATACCTTAGTTACACGATACTTTCAACTAGTAACAATGAGGCTGCAAGGACATCATCAGCCAGCCCTTTTGTGTGCAGGCAGACAATATGGGTTACATTAACAAGAGCTGAATGTGTCGTCGGTATTTCTGGATTCCTCTTTGAATACTCTTGCTGGGTTGCTTTTGTATTCAAAGAAAAGATCTGGTATTTTTTCTTTTTTACTATTGACTTATTAAGTTACTTAAAGGACAATGGCTTATAAATGGAATCACGTTGCTCTTCTTTTTACAAGACGTTGCATTCTAAGATTAAATCAATGAACCTTCATATAAAGTAATTATTTGGCCGCTCAAAACTTTTAAATTTAAACACTTTGAATAACAAATGAGAATTCTGAGGATTTCGGACGACCAAACTAACCATGTAAAGGACCTTTCTAGTAAACATTCTCCCTGAATTTCCCTATAAATATAAATATAAATATAAATATAAATATAAATATAAATATAAATATAAATATAAATATAAATATAAATATAAATATAAATATAAATATAAATATAAATATAAATATAAATATAAATATAAATATAAATATAAATATAAATATAAATATAAATATAAATATAAATATAAATATAAATATAAATATAAATATAAATATAAATATAAATATAAATATAAATATAAATATAAATATAAATATAAATATAAATATAAATATAAATATAAATATAAATATAAATATAAATATAAATATAAATATAAATATAAATATAAATATAAATATAAATATAAATATAAATATAAATATAAATATAAATATAAATATAAATATAAATATAAATATAAATATAAATATAAATATAAATATAAATATAAATATAAATATAAATATAAATATAAATATAAATATAAATATAAATATAAATATAAATATAAATATAAATATAAATATAAATATAAATATAAATATAAATATAAATATAAATATAAATATAAATATAAATATAAATATAAATATAAATATAAATATAAATATAAATATAAATATAAATATAAATATAAATATAAATATAAATATAAATATAAATATAAATATAAATATAAATATAAATATAAATATAAATATAAATATAAATATAAATATAAATATAAATATAAATATAAATATAAATATAAATATAAATATAAATATAAATATAAATATAAATATAAATATAAATATAAATATAAATATAAATATATTTGGGATTTGCGGTTCCGTCTGCTTAGTGCTCACAGAAGCAGAACTTCATTTCTGCGCAAAAATTTTTTTTAACATGAGCCAAAAGTCGGGCTTCTCAGTACTGCCAGACTTTTGGTAAATTAAAATTCTTACCAAAAGTTTGGCAGTTCTAATAAGCATGTACACATTTAAGACCAGGTCCTTAAAAGTGCCTAAGACCAGCTCATCATATTTCTGGTCGTCTTCCAATTCTATTTGGTCCTTAATTGATTAGGCTCTTAATTCGCCAGCGACTTAAAGCCACAAAGTCGAATAACTTAATCCTTTTGAAAAAATTTCGTCCGTTGGAACTTCAGTCAAGATCAACCTATTCACATGGTGATAATACCCAGGCCAGTACTCGAAATCGTCTATTAAACGAACATTTTGGCGCCCAACGTGGGGCAATGCAAATTATTGAAATTATTAAAATTATTGAAATTAATTATTGAAAATTTAAGCTTTGCGGCGAACCGATATTAGAAGAAAATTTGGACACTAAAAGTCTTTTGAAGTTTTGTCGATACACAATTTTTGATGGAATTTTATTTCGTTAATCTATAAGCAGAAAAGAAAAAAACTTTTCAAAGATCCAGGAAAGTTTTGTTTTATATCTAAGAGGAAAAATTCTGCCTGGAAGAAGCGACGAAACGTTGAGAGAAAATTTGTTAATAAAACGTTATTTTCCTTCTTTTACTTTTCTTTTTTTTCTGTGAATAAAAGTTAAAAAAATTTTAGCCTGATTTGCGGTGGTAGAAATCAGGACCGCATCTGAAAACTTAGATATAGGTGAAGTGCCAAATCAAATACAACTGAAAAATCAGGTAGGGTTAGGTGCGCAATCCATATACCCAAGTTCATATTTCCTTTTCATGTTCAAAAAACATTCAAAAAAGAACTTATGTATATAAATTGAGGAGAGTCTTGAAGTGCTCTTTGCCCGCTTTTAACAAAAAATCCTTTCGAAGAAATCAGATAATCAACAAACAATGTTATTCTTAAGGATTTTTCAAAAATTCGTTTCTGATCTTAACTCTTCCTTAAATAACTCGTTGAAAATATCTTAAAGAAGCACGCACGTCAGGTCTTTAACCGCCAAATTTCAATTGCGTTAGCATCTTCATGACACACATGCTTTGTCGTCAGTTTCATGCCGACCTCTTGTGATTCGACGTTCTCATTTTACTCTAGACCTGCCATATACCTTTCCTACATGACACAATGTAACTCTGCTCGTTTTAAAAAAAAACCTAAAGCAATTTTACGACTCAAATTACGCACATCAGACATCATATTTTTAAACACGTACGTCACTGCCTGGCTTTACGCAAATTTAACGACATTTCGTAATCAGACCTCTTGCCGAGGATATCGTTTTGTTTGCTGTATGGGGGGGCTGCTGGTTCCACGTAATGTGTCTGTCACCGTAGTTTAAATGGAGAAAAATCTTTCACGAAAACTTCTGAAAAATAAGTCATTTCGAGAGATAAACTGCCTGCAATTTGCCTGATAAAAGGCATTCCATTACCATTAAAACTTTTTTGCTACACGCACCTTTTATTTTGGGTGTTTTTTCTCTGTGTGTTGCTCCCTCAGATCCCATTATCCTTCTCTTTAATTACAACACTTACGTAACGTAGAGTTGCAGCACCAGCATCGTGGGTGATGGCGACGGAGCGGCGTCCAATAAATCAAGACATCACGTCGCTCCAACTGATGTATGCTGCTGCCCGTTGCTTTTAATTAAGCGAATCCATGACGCACTGGATTTCATTCAAAATATACAAAAATCCTTTTATTTTTAGTCCTTGTTGTAGAAAAATATTTTTTTTGTTTTGTATTTTACAGGCATCGGAACAAGCCAAACGGTATTCGAGTCTAACATCACAATGTACAGTGGTAGCACCGCAACAGGATTTGGCAAACTTTGTTCGAATCCTACCCCTGCCGGTGAATTCACAAAAAGTTCCTAAACGGCCATTCGCCCCGCCCCAGCCTCCAGGCGAGGCTGAAGACGTGAACGAGTACAATGTGAGTACAAAAAAATATTGTAAAAAGCAATCGCACAAAAGAAAATCACAAAAAAGAAAAATCTATTAAAACTTTTCGTAATCCTTTGATATGGCAACTACAATTATTCGCTTTCAGGACATGACGCCGGTGCTGCGGGATGAACTTGTTTTCGAACGTTACTCATCCCTACAATTGCGTCCTGCTCTGGATTCTCTAAAGCGTGAAGCCGCCGACTTGGAAATGCAAATACGACAGTTACAGGTTTGTGCGCCGCGCGCCCTTGTTGGTGTGGTGTTTGTGTGTCAGAAATCCATTAAAAAGGGATTTTGACAACTCTAAAAGGAGGAGGAATCTCTTTGATATCACTGTTTTTCTTCCTTCCACTTTCAGGATTCTGTTGATTCGCTGAGTCGCAATCAGTTGAGAGGTATTGAAGGCCAACTTTATAATAAAGTTAATGAACTGCAGGAAGACCTTTCGATGAAAAAGTTCGATTTGAGAGCGAAACAAATTCATTTTGCGGCAGTACGCGCACAGGTAAGTACTGAGAAATGATAAGTTAGTACATACACAGCATATATGTGGGTACAAACAGACAAATTGTTATGTCCTGGAGGAGGTGCGAGGCCTCCTGGGTTACGCCAGATGATTTAATGAAAACGTTTCACCACCAATCGGCAAGTTTGAAAGAAACTACGTGCGAAACTTCTTAATTGCGAAATCTTTTCTCATTTTTTGTTGCTTCCTCTTTTCGAAAGCGTTTATTGCCTCATTATCGAAATTAGTTTCGGGAATGGTTTTCGCTAAGAACAGTTTTATTGCTAATTAGAATGAACAAAGTATTCTTTTGTGATGGTGTCTTATTTGATTTTGAATTTCGGGTCGTGAAATGGTGAAAAGATGATTATGTGTTTGATCGGATAGCTCACACAAAAGAAGTTGGTGCTTCCTTAAATGGGCTCCTCGATTGTCTTTTAAAAGCTTACTGAGTCAACAGTTAAACTGGAAGTGTTCAAACGGGAGACAAAAGCTTTTGGTAGCTCAATTGAATCAAAGGAAAGTTGTTGGGATCGGAATTATTATGGAATTGGAATTATTTTAAACAATGGAGTTGGGGCTAAAGTAATTTTCGAATTCCCTAAGCTCAAAAGTTTTGATTTTAATGACAGAATACGCACAACTCTACTTGGAGTTCAAAGATTTTAGAAATTTATAAAATTTAGTGCTTAAACTAATTTGTAGCCAAGTAGCGATCCCATATTGTAAGTAATACGTTCACAACACAATAAATAAAATCCTTAAAAGGGTGTCAAAATGTTATCAGTATTTTTTGGTTTAGTTTTCTGACTTAAAACCGTCTAGAGTTAACCAACACACACCTTGAGTCCTATCCGATTCGATAGCTTTTTAAACAGAGAGCCACAAGATTCTGAAAATAGCAAAAAGTTCAGCATTTTTTAAAGATGCTAGAGACACACGCATCACTATTTAATCGGCTTAAGAAGAAAAATAGATATAGGTCTACAAATCAGTAGTAGATTTGATGAACAATTTTACTGGGATATCCTTAAGCGGGGGTTGGTCCTGATGCTTCAATCTCAGGTAGGGAAAATCAAACTTATAAGCAAAAGTTTTGGCCAATGCAAAGTCAGTGTGGAGATTCTGATCAACAAACGTTTTAAAATTAGCTGCTGAAGTTTCAGCATCAAAAGAGTTCTGCTTCGTACTAAGACTGTACTCCAACTTTGAATATAGTAGCGATTGTTGAGCGTTCTACACAGAGTGGCATTGCTTTGCCTTTGGTAAAAAACCAAAAACTTTTAATAAAATTTCGATTGTTTTTAAAGTTGAACTTGACAATGGTAATTGATTGATATTGGTAATCAATAAGTAATTGTAACTGGATATAGTAATTGTTAATGGTAATAAGTAATGATAATTGGTAATGGTAATAAGTAATGGTAATTTGTAATGTTAATGAGTAATGGTAATTGGTAACGGTATTAAATCACCAACAAAAAAGATAAAACAACGGAGTCCTTGTTTCAGCAGCTGGCCTATAGCGCGCGCGAACGTCGTCGTGCTAATAGTATTATTAGAGGGTTTGTTCTACAACAGCACCTTTTGCGATTGTGTATGGATTGATGAATGAAGGAGTGCTTCTTAAGTGTTTTTTAAAGAATAGCGGGAGTTACTTGCTTTTCACCAAAAACTTTGAAAAATGATTGTTTGTGGTTGTTTTCAAAGCCGAAATTATAAATGGTAATTGGTAAT
Source organism: Neoascia interrupta (assembly GCA_947623515.1). Taxonomy (NCBI): domain Eukaryota; kingdom Metazoa; phylum Arthropoda; class Insecta; order Diptera; family Syrphidae; genus Neoascia; species Neoascia interrupta. The sequence continues at coordinate 43,270,235 of OX392462.1, read as the reverse complement.
GGTAATTGATTGATAATTATAATTAATTAGTAATGGTTGTAGGAAATAGTAATTCTTAATGGTAACAAGTAATGGCTAGTTATTACTTGATTTAAAATTGGTAATGGTAATTGGTAATCGAAACTAGTAAAAGTAATTAAAAATGGTAACCGGTAATGGCTATTGGCAATGACATTAAATCACATTAGTAGTGGTTGATATTATATATAGAGTGTTCTCCAGATAGTGACGCGCCATTGCTTCCAAAAACTTTGAAAAAAAAAATCGGTTGTTTTTGAAGCCAAAATTATCAGTAGTAATTGATAATGTTAATTGATTGATAATTATAATTAATTGGTAATGGTAATAGGATATGGTAATTCTTAATGGTAACAAGTAATGGCTAGTTATTAATTGGTTAAAAATTGGTAATGGTAATTGGTAATCGAAATTGGTAATAGTAATTAGTAATGGTAACTTGTAATGGCTATTGGTAATGATATTAAATCACATTAGTAGTGGTTGGTATTATATATAGAGTGCTCTCCACATAGTGACGCGCCATTGCTTGCTTTTGAAAAAATAATCGGTTGTTTTTAAAGCCGAAATTATCAATGGTAATTGGTAATGTTAATTGATTTATAATTATAATTAATTGGTAATGGTAATAGGATATGGTAATTCTTAATGGTAACAAGTAATGGCTATTGGAAACGATGTTAAATCACAAACAACAGAGATCACAAAACGGAGTCCTTGTTTCAACAGGTGGCATATTCCGCGATCTCGTCCTGCCAACAGTAATTTGAGAGGTTTTGTACTGTGTGTGTACAACTGTGTTGTTAAGTTGGAGCAATGAAATAAGAAGATTGATAGTACAAGAGGTGCGACCAGATTTTTTTAAAGAGTTTGTACATACAATGACTTATACATTCCACTGGCTCTAAAAAAACAGTTTTTTCGTAAAAACGCCCCTCAAAAGTGGACGGAGCTCAAAACTTTGGAAGGAGCAAATAGTTATATCTTTGATATTTGTCATACATTTTTTTTTCGATGTGTCGAAACTTTCCGAGAAATCGGAGTTTCAAAGATCTCATATGTTAAAAGTGGGCATAGTCGATATTGTGGGCGGTCTTATTTTGCCTTAGTAAAGGGCTTGGGCCTTGGGTGGGTGCCGTGGCGCAGTGGTTAGTGTGTGTGCCTCTGACGCCGGAGGTCTGGGTTCGAATCCTGCCTCTGCTACCTGGAAAAAAAGACTTGTTCTTTTTCACGGCTCCCACCTCCGCGAGGGTCTGACAAACCCTCCGAGAGTAACATTTGTCTTGAAAAACTTCTCAAAGTGCCGTTCGGATTCGGCAAAAAATTGTAGGTCCAATTGTATGTGAAAAAAATATAGCACAGACAGCATACATGGTTGAGGAGTTGGCCCTGGTTCACCTCGAGCTGTTGTGCCACTATTTATTTTTTTCTATTTAAAGGTCTTGGGCCAATATTGCTCAGTACCAAAATTTAAGTTCCTGTGCCTTGTCTAACTTGACCAAAATGCATTTTGAAAGAAAATATCAAATAGAGGTTGTCTCACATTGAAGCCAGTAGTGGACGTGGCCGTTGACGGTTTTTACCAATTTTCACACTTTGTCTTTGAAACAAAAGAACCAAGCCGTGTACCAGGTCTAAGCTCTCTAGCTTGATGTTGAAGACCTAAAGCCTTCACCTATACAGACAGACAGACGGACTTGGCTTAATCGATTCAACTATCGCGTAAGGTTATATCAATTTTAATGCATAGTTTGCAACACAGTAAAATAATCATCGTAGACTTTTTGACCTTTTAGAGATATGATCGAGACTGACATGTGAATCGATGATTATTTCACTGTGTTACAATCTATGCATTAAAATAAATATACTCTCGGTCGGGTATAAATAGCTCGAATATACAGAAAAAAGGATTTTTCCAGACCGTGCAAAATTTGCTTGTTGCTCACTTTTTTATCGATTACTCACGACCTCACTGTGTCGCCGAAAGTACAACATAATCGTTTTTTATGACAGCAAGCGAAATAGGTATATTTGAAAACGATTGTTCGGAGTTATTCGGGATGTCCCACTGTTGGGACTATCTCACTGTTAGGTCTCTCTCACTTTTGAGTCTGTTTCACTGTTGGGACTGTCTTACTATTGGGACTGTATAACTCTTGGGACTGTCTTACTGTTGGGACTGTCTTACTATTGTGACTGTTTCACACGTTATGTACTTATTGGATTTATAAGCAGTACAGGAGGAAGCCTGGCACCCTAAGGCACGCATTCATGCAAATTTTAATGATTATATTTTTTAACTTCTCCTTTTTCCTGCAAACACATTTTAAAATATTTAAGAATGATGAGTTTCTTAAAAATGCACTATGAACACGGTCAACACCTCATAACCTAGAGGTTTTAAACGCTTGCTTATAAAGTATCTACACAATTTATAAAACAGAAATAAAAAAATGCAGAGATGTCCTTAATCTCGTGTTTCCATCGCTTAACTTTTTTGATGTAGAATTGATTTTTTGGTATCTTAACAAAATCGGCTCAGGTAATGAATTTAACGCCCAAGTATCTGTTTTTTCAAAAGCAAAAGCTCTCTCTCCTTCCCAATTTCTTTTTTATCTCACACTATACGATTTATTATCATGACTAATTACGCAGTAAACAGTAGGGGACCTCAGACACAGCCTTGCGGCATTCGATTTTTCGGGCTTCTAACAAAAGAAGACATGATATGGAAGAGCATGGAAGAGCAGACATGTTATTAGGTATATCAATAGCATTCGTAATCTGTAAATCAAATGGCAAGGTGTTTTCTTTTTAAAGTCGCAAACAATGCCACTGCTGTAGGCAAAACTCAAATGCATCAGTCAAACTAGCTCTGTTTGAAGACAACTTTCTAAAATAAGGAAAGCAGACTTAATCTTCCGATATCTCTTCAATACTTTAAAACTGGATGGTTACCAAAAGCCTTAATTATAGGAATTTACTGTAGTAAGTTGCAGTTCGAGAGGTTCATATTCATATTTAGCTATTTTCCTATCCCACCCTGCCGCTTTGATTCTGCCACTGCATTTTGGTTGCATTAATTCAATTTTGGTTTAAACCACGAACTTCCTGGAATACCTAACACGAAATTTCTTCTAAATCCATTTATATTCCCTGTGCGCAAGGCACAGATTATACAGGTATCTTCTCTAGTACCTACGTAGGTACTACGTACGAAAGTTCCAAAAATACCAGAATTCCAAGAAGTTTTTTCTTGTATTTCACCTTTCAAACATCTCTGAGTGACTGATGGATTTCCCTCTCTTATCAATTATTAGAACAACACCCCATTCGTGGCTGTCTTGTTGCCAAATCCACCTAGACAATACGAAGTCTATTCCTACACGTATAATTTTAATGCACGTTCAATTTCACTTAACCTAGGATCATCTGTATCGCGATTCTGGCTCATAAATCAATTTCAGCCTGTTTATTCGTATTATAATGGAGCTAAGTGAAAATTGTATTCTATCTTATTCACATGGAAGAGTACAGTAGGAAAAAGTACATTGAAAGTACTCTTAAAAGCCCACCCACCCCACACAAAAGAAAGTTGTACACTTTTAGCCCAAAAATAGACTTTACGTTCTTTTCCAAGTCACAAGAAAAAAGATGAATAAAAAAAAAATATGTTAGTCCCTATCCTCAGGCAATTTGTATCAGGTCTCATAATTTGTTTTCTTCATGGCCTACTTCGTCGCCATGCCACCCTTATACAGCAACAACTTGAGAAAAGATCGTGAGACATGCTACAAACCACATGAAATACCCCATCGGGGGTAAGGTGCAACCAGACTTGGATGTGGTTGCAAATGCCTTTTCGGTCGGTGGGTTTTATATTTATTTAAATTGAGAAAAAAAAAAATACATTGAAGTGCCTTCTCGAAAACACTTTCGCCCCCACAGCCGAAGTGGTTCTTTTCTGTTACCACGCGCCCTGATTAAAGCATAAGGGTAGTAGTTATCACAAGTGTAGGTCCTTTTCAAGTCGTATTCACTGCCGCAGCTCCTTAAAACGTTATTTTAAATTATGATCATAAACAATGTTTTTTTTCAAGACACTCGTTCCTTAGTTTCTGCATGAAAAACCAAATCAAAAATGTAAAGTGATATTCTGCCACGAGACTACCAAAGTATTCATGAAGCGGCGCATTGAACCAGCCAGTCTCGGGGGAAGGACAAGATTCATTCCATTGGGGGGCCTGGGAGTAATCCACCAAAAGCGTCTGGAAGATGTCTATTAAAGTCAGGCTACACGATAAGCAGAATTAACTAAGCCCCCAGTAAATTAATCCAACACTTTGTGTCCAGACATTTAAATTTTTAAATAATGCCAAGAGGCAATAAATTTTTAGGCGATATCTCCCATTACTCAGTGCTGAGGGGTAGATTGCTCTGACAGAAAAGAAAACACTTTGCTGACACTTTCGTGTTGGGAAATTTTTTAAACTTTCCTGTCACTCTTGTCTGTTGATGGGATGAGATGCTTCTTAGACAGATGTTTGGAAAATATTTCAGATGCTGGACAGTGGTCTTTTTCAGAGTTTTTTTTTTAAATATAAGAAAATTCTTGGTGTTCTTTAAATTTCTAAACAGATTTTTTCTTTTACTTTTTTAGTGGCGAGGAAATGGATGCCTTAAGACAGAAATTTCTTCTTGGCTAAGAAATAGTTTGTGACCGAAACCACGTTAAGAAGACGTCCCTGTTTTTAAGACTGGTTAAAAGAATGAATTGCTTGGCCACTTTTGACTTTGAAAAGCGGAAGTGGGTTTCTTGAACAAAATTTCGAGACTCTCACTTTACAAATAAGAGGCATAAACAAAAAATGGTTTGAACAATAAATGCAAAACAGTTTAACCTTTATATCAGGTTGATTTAATTACGATAGTTAAAATGTTTTAATGGGCACAATAGGCCAATAGATTGCATACCGAATCCGAATGTATGTAGCAGTGAATTTAACAAAACATTCGCGAGACCTCATAATTGTCCCATTTCCACTGTTAAAATTTGGCGCAGTCGATAAGCATAAGATTAAGCTCACGAAAGTTTACCATACTTCTGTACAGATTCGTATTTTTATATAAGAATAACAGAAATGATTAATTAATACTTAAAGGGGAAAATTTCCATTCCCCTTTTAGTATGGCGCAGTCAGTACGCAGCAAACTAGAACCTTACGAAAGGTCATTGCAGTTGCAAATTTCTAAGGCAAAGGTAATAAATACATATTATAACAGCGGCTCATATGTACGAAAACCAGTACTTGTCCCGTGTTCTAGCATAGTTTTTATGGCGCAGTCGATAAGAAAAAGACAGAGAAAATGTCCACAAAGGTCCTCATACGCCTTTTCCTTATTCTTATTGTTCATCAGAGTATCTTAATCACTGAAATTCAGTCTGTTTTCCTTAATTTGGCGCAGTCAGTAGGCAGTAGATTGAAAAATTTACAAAAAAACAATTGCGATTGCAAATTCTTAAGGTAAATTATTGTAGAAAATATTACAATAGCATTTTGTTTCACTCATAGTTATCCTTTTATCCAGTCGATAAGAAACAAACAAAAGAATGCTTTAGAAGTTGTTGCTTACTCATTCAAACTCCATTTTTCCTTGCCTCTAAATTGCAATTTTTATGCTGTCGCATTATTTATTTTTTGTTATTTAAAGTAAGGCGCTGCGCAGTCGATGAGTAAATCAGTAAAAGGTCGACAGAATTCAACGTACTCCTTGAAGATGGGCAGTCCATTATTGCACCACATATTTTGCTTCAACCGTTTTTTTTTTTTTTAGTTTTTGGCGCAGTCGGCAAACCAAATTACCGGCAAAATAAAGAAAAACTTCGTTAGTGATATCCTATTTAACTAAGTTATCTACTAAGTCGTATCTTATTAGTTTATTTGAATTTAAAGATGAGTTTTTAACAACATCGATAAAATGAAAATGGCATATTGTGACTTTTTTGTACAGCGGCCGCTTTTATATTGAGTTGATTTATAACTCTAAAGCTTTGATCTTTCATTCTTTTAAAAACTACTTAACCACATATAAACAACAAGCAATATTTGCTTATAGTGATTTTTTGTTTATGATTTTATATGGCGCAGTCGGTACAAAAAATGAAGAAAAGCTGCACTAAAGTCTATGATCTCCTTTGGCGATTCACCAAATTTGTGACTCGGAGAGTCTTCTTCAGTTGAACTTGTTTTAATTTTTTTCTATTGGCGCAGTCGATGGTCAGCGGACACAAAAAAAAAAAATTGCGAAAGACCACAGCAGAATCTTTATCATTAAACTTGCTTCTAATTTTATTAAAGTCGCCCACAATTCTTTTGTTGTAATTTGGATTACTCAACTCATCCATCTTTTTTTGTCACAAATAAGGCGCAGTCAGTAGGCAAAAAAAGAAAAATTCCATGAAAACCATCGTTCTACCTTAAACTTGCACTGCCACTAAATGTTTTTTTTTTTTTTAAGTAAAGAAATGAAACTGATTTCGTTGTTGTAACTTTGGCGCAGTCGGTGGATAAAATTTAAAAAAAAAGAAAATTGATTTTCTTGAATTGGAATTTTCATTTAAAGCCTAATTATGAAAAAGACATTTTATGGCTTTTAATAATGGCTTTAATCATGCCGCGTTTTTTGTGAAAAACCCAAGGCGCAGTCAAGTAAGCACAGAAGAGAAAAGGATAACCCGAACCATCGTTCTTCTTTAGAGTTGCACTGTCACTCAAGGGTTTTTTTAAAAATGTTTAACAATTAAAGAGATTTCGTTGTTGTAATTTTGGAAATCTTGAAATAAACAACAAAACAACTGTACCTATATTTTTTAAATGAAATCTGTATAAAAGCTCTCATCATGTAATAGAGATTTTCTGCTTTTCAATAATGGTAATCATAGCGCATTTTTTGTGAAAAGAAAAAAATTTGGCGCGGTCGGTAGGCAACGAAGAGAAAAGTTCCATGCAATCCATCCCTCTACCTTAGAGTTGCATTGTCACTAAATAGGTTTTCAAAGAAATTGAGCAATCAAAGTCGATTTCGATGTTATAATTGTGGCGCAGTCGGTAGACAAATATTTGAAAATTACGAAAAACTGTATTTTTTCTTTAAATGGAATTTTCACTGAGAGCGAAATTATGAATTCTGTATTTCTGTTTCTTAAATATCTAACGGCAATCACGACGCATTTTTTTCATAAAAAAAGAAAGTGCAGTTGGGTGGTAAAGAAGATAAAGTTAATGGAAACTGTCTTCTTTAGAGTAACACTATTATTTAATGGTTTATCAAAAATGTTGAGTATTTAAAGTCGCTTTCAGTTGTCAATTTGGCGCAGTCGGTAGAAGAAAAATTAAAATTTCAACTGTTTTTTATTTCCAAAAAGCAACTGTATTTATTTTACATAAAATTTTCACTGAAAGCCTATTTATAAAACTTTTATTTTCTGCTTTTTGAATAATGAAAAAAGAAAAATGGAATAAAGAAGAATTGAGGACGGAACAAAAAACTACACATGTGTGGAAAGCAACGTCAGTCTTCTGGTTCGTGGCTTGTTTCCAAGAGCTTCACAGGAAAAAGATAAAATCTGTATCTGTTGCCAATTTGATGTGTGAAGAAACTTTCTACAGTAAAAACACCAGTTTTGAGTAGGTACCTAGCTATATGACCTCCTTTAAAATCAGACTGTACTCAAAATTATGGTATGGTAAACAGAGGGAATGCACTCATCTTGTATGACTTTTAAGTGAACAGAAATAATTTTTTCCGAAGAGTCCCCTAGCTTCATGTTCGTCTCAGCTATGATAAAGCTGCTTTTCGAATAATGTGGGGAAATGACAATGTCTTCGCTGCACCTTCCCAACCATTTGAAATAGTCCATAGTTATCAGAAATATGCGAATTTTTGGAAGAGTCACTCAATTTTACAATCATCTTGCCTATAATAAAGGTTTCTTAAATCATGGAGATTGTGGAGAGAGATTCATGGGGATGGTGCACCTACCCAGACATTATAAACTTTCATCAGTGATCAAATTTGCAATACGTTTTTGAATAGGCACATAAATTGACGTTTCTGTTGCTTAAAGTAAAGGTTTTCGACTCATGCACGAAAGGAACAATGTCTTTACTGCACCTACCCAGACATACATTTCCTAAGGTAATCAGAAGCTTGGTGCCGTACCATTTTTCGTTTCTCACGTTGCTGATAAAAGCTTTTTGGTCTAATCATGTAGAGAAAGAGCAATGTCTCTAGTTGCACCTACCCAGTTCATTCGCAATAAATTTGCTTGAGTTTTGACGATATTTAAATGAAAAAGGACGAAAAAAAAAAGAATAAAAAGGTTCATCTCGATGATAGTTTCATATAGATAAACTAAAAACTGATGAATATATTTTTCTAAGCTTCGATAAATTTCGAATGTTTTGATTTAAGAAAAAACAAACTTACATTGACGTTGTAGTCATTCAATATATTTCAAGGTATTTTCCCCTTTGTTAAGGAGGACCAGTGATTTTTCATGGGTGGAGTAGGACTTGAAAGGACCACACCTTTCTCACCATTCTTTCGCCAAGTGATGACTCAGCTCTATCAAAAAAGTGAATGTGTTAATTTGCTACGTCTGTCCACAACAAAAAAAAAACCCAAACCAAGTCCGTCTGAGATAAAAAATCACCGAACCTTTTTACATTCAATTTGCATTGACGCTTCGAAGGACCTTTGTTAACAGCAATTCTCACCTTCGTCGGATTATTATACACACCTTTTGCCTGCATTTAACAGGTCAAACAGCATCCTCATTTATTTCAGTATAGCATTTGTTTGGCCCACGCCAATGTCGTAATAAATCTTCCACCCAGCCAGCCCAGACAGATGTCTATCCTTGCAGGTTTCCCAAAACAAATTGACTCCGACTTTAAGGACAAAACAAACGAAATTTTGTTGTGAAACTTTATCACACCGAAAACCGTTCGTTTTGGTGAAGAAAACTTTACCCGACTTGGCTAAAACGAAACTTCCATACATAAATTGGACGAACGATGTCGCTTGTCGTTGGTCCTTAACTTGTCATATTGACAGAAGGCACTGACATTCTGTTGTCTCCCGCATATATACTATACACAGTTACACCCAGGTAAATACAGAGGGTATACATTTCTCCACATAATTGATTCATTCATATTTTATGATATGAAACGTATCCATTAATAAACTCAATTTTAACTTGGCCCTTTTTGGTCCAAGTCCTACCTTATCCTGATGGGGAAGGGTGGTGCTGGTGTTGTTGCTTCTATTTGTATTGTGTACACAACTATCGCTACATGGGTGGAGCTTAGGCTGCGTTGTTATCACAGAGGATGTCAGTCTACTTGCCGACGACTTTGTGAAGTCACTTCAGGAATAAAGGCGGAATTCTACGTAGATATGTATCTTTATCCTCTTCATAGAAACAATGATTTATTCAGATATAAATTAAATATGAAGCTAAATAAAACATGAGACGAGGGAGAAAATATTTTGCCAAACATTCAGATGCAAACGTGCCGCTATGCTCTTTCATACGACCGATAATAATTTTCTTCTTCTTTTACTTTTATCGAGTGGGGGTTGCAGGATGAGTGCAGTTATCTTTCTGGCTAAGACTTGAAGGACATGGCCGCAGTAAGTACCTGTCTTTGCTGTCAAGTTGTTGGCTTAGAAGGCCATCTCAAGAGGAGAATGTTTAAGGTAGGTGTACCGTATTGATTTTCTGTTGTGCGGTGCACCCAATGCTTGAGATTCTTCTCAATGGTTTACTGTGTATTCATCTTCTTTAGCAACTCAATCGATTGTGAATGGGAGGGAAAAATAGGGCAAGTCATAGACAAATTAAGTGGCCATCATTTAAGTTCAAAGTCTTCCTTTTTGCACCTGTGGTAGAAGGCTGTTATACTTGAATTTAAAGGCCAACAAAAACCTTGTTTTTAGTGAGACAATGAAAGCAAACAAATGAATGTGGTTGTTTTATCGTGACATTATAATATGGCCACATAAGTTATAGTGTCAAAACGACCCGTTTGTAATATATGAGTATTCGCACTGCCAATTCTGTAGGGTGAGCTAGCAGCTAGGTGGAAGTTTTTATCCCATTAAATACGTATTTATTGTGAAATCAATGTTAAACTCTGGTGATTAGTGAAGTTGAGCCCTTGACAAAAATTATGAATGGAACACAACATCGTTCAGCCACCATTTGAAGGTCACAATGACGATGTGTCGATGACCTTTTGAACTTACTTTTACAGACGGACCATTTTTGTAAGAAGATCGAGTCTCTTTCGTAAATGACCAGACAAAATCACTCTTTATCAATTATTGGTTGTGCAATATTCTCATTCTCATGTTGTTTCCCTCATGAAAACGGCAAAATTGTTGTAATCCCTCAAATTAACAGGGTTTACTCGAGACAAACCGACACACAAAGGTACTGAACTTATTAATCTTGTTCCTGCTTTCGTTCTCCTTCGTTTTCTCTTCCTCTATATTTTATACGTTTCGAAATTCAAGGTTTTTCTTGCATAAAGAATTGCCAAAGAATTGCGAGCTAAGCCTAAAATGGTTGTGACAGGTAAGATTGTCAAAGATTTTAGCCGAATGCAAATGGAGAATTGAGAAGACACCAGCAAATTAAAAAGAATTGTTTTGCCGCAAACAAAGTATGAAACTAACTGCAGGCAGCTTCTTGCCAAAATATGCACAAATGTTTGCTTGAAGCAAAATTTTGTTTTCCTTATTCGTCTCTGTGATGTTTTTACAAGGTTTACGGGAATTGTCTAAAGCAAAAGAAAATTTAAGTTCTTTGGCATGAAATTAGCTTTTAATTGTTGCGTTGATATTTTTTCTACAAAGTGTTTTTGGTTGTTGTAGCAATTTTATATTTGGATGAAGCTAGCAAATCGTTTCTTGAACTGAAAAGTGATTAAGAGAGCTGTTTTTGGAAAACGGAAAGATTTACTTTGTTTGGGAGAAGCAAAAAAGTGGTTGCCTTAAACATTTTAAACATTTTCCTTCGCAAACATTTGTGGTGTGTGACACACGGACTTTTTTCTTTTCAGGAAATAACTAATATTGCAATACACTGGTATATTACAACTAATATTACAATACACGGAAATACACTGGTTTTCACACCAATTGTTTCGTAAACAATCTTTTTTTTAAGTGCGTAACAAATCTTATCTACTCGTGGCGGGTTTGTTAAACACTCGCGACTTTCGTGACGCTTAGAAATGACTAATTTGCCCCAATTCATGGAGATCGAACTATTCGTTTTCAATTTTGTTAAAACACACACGTACGGAAATCTCTCAAAACGAAATTTCAAGCTTTTTAAAAGATCAGATGAGAACGGTCCCAGTTTTGGTTCATTTTGTTTTGTGAAACAAGGGGTTAAGTTGGTGTATTGAATCAGTCTGGAGTGCATCTAAAGAGATCATAAATCTCGCTGATATCGTATTGGTCGAAGTTGGAACTTGGCCACCAGTGGTTCTTTTGAAGTTCTCCCAAGTTAACCAGAGGGCAAACATAGGAACAAAAATGTTTTTTGACCTATAAATCAGCATAAATACGCTTTATAAATTCAACAACTTTAAAAGATCGGCGATAGCGATCGTCCCATCGAATCTTATTTATCAAATCGTTAATTTTTGCTATGTTTCCACCGGTCATAGACCGAAAAAAAAAGATTTATTAAAAATTAAAGATATATTTAAAGATATATTCAAAAATATATCTCAACAAATTTCCACAATGGAAGACTATAAGATTTATTTGACGCAAGCACTCTTTTCGCTAATTGTCATTTTGATTCTCAAAAGAGAGCGACGATAACATTTTGCAAGAAAGAAGAAGAAAACCGATCCCAATATAACAAATTTTTCTGACAGATAATAATACGTGTTACGGCGCTCTTTATGTATTGAAGTTTCCGACTACAAAAAAAGGGATAAATAAATATAAAGAGGGAGTATGGGATTTATGGCCAGATTTGTCAGTTTTTCGCCGGTGAGATATTAGTTTGTACCTCTCTGAAGTTGGCAGGACCATTTTAACGTATCGTTGATTTTACAAGTGGATAATTTGCCGTAAATTATCCATGAAATCAAAAAAATTTCCGCGACATTTTTTTAAAAATTATCCACATACCTGCTAACTTCATGTGGATAATTTTACACTATGTGGATAATTTTTAAAAAAATGTCGCCGCAAATTATTTTTTTAGTGAGATCGTCTACGGATAATTCAGGTCTAATTATAATTATATATAGCCACATTTGAGCTCTCTACGATTTTTGGTTCAGGAGATGAATTTTTGGCACCTGACTTTTGCACCTGAAGTTGGCAATGAAAGAATATTTATTTTTAAAAAATTTACGGCAAATTATTTTTTTAGTGGGATCGTCTCCGGATAATTTACGGCAAATAATAAGCTAATTTTGAAGTCTCTACGAGCTTTTGTTCACGAGATATGACGTTGGCACTGCTAACTTTACGTGAAGTTAATTTACTAAGCTTCGTTTTTGGGTGAAGTACACTATGTCGAAAAAAAAAATGTTAAATAGCCAAAATTTTAAGCAATTTTTCATCTTTGAGCGATTTAAAACTGAGCCATCGTTCTCATCGGAAAGGAAGATTATCTTTAGGCAAGCGATCTCTTGTTATTGATTTGGGTTTTAAGTGAACGACAATGACATTTCGTAATAATGAAAAAATTCCCGTTCTAAAAATTTCTGTAGACCACACTATTTGTGACAGGTACGTAATACGCGGGCTGTTTCCGTGTACAGTTTCAAGTTTCTGTGAAAAATGGGTATGATGGTGAGGGTGAATGAGTCTTGGGACGAGATTTTTAATATGCCTCCACCGAACACAAATCTACGGTTAACACAAATTGTTAACAAATCTTCTACAAATCTTGAGATTTAACTACCATACAAATTTAAAACCCCTCGGAAAGTAATCTGTCTACTGTCTATATCGACTAAAGATAAATATCCCCATAAATCTTTTTTACCCCTTTCACGCACCTTTTATGGCACTCTTAACCTTTTTGACACACCTTTATAATTTTTATACTTGAAAAGAAGACTTGAATTGTCCAAGCATGGCATATCTGTCAGAAATATCTTTTTTTAATGGGATTTAACAACCAAAATTGTTTTCTCGCTTTGGAAAATGGAAACGTCATCTTCTCTGTGTTTTAACAGCAAAAGAGTATCAAAATGACAACAAAAGAGTACTTGTGTCACATTAATCTAATTATTGTCTGGTGGAGATACTTCGACATTTCCTTTCATGGAGGCTGAATCGTAAATTTATTGGGGGCCGAATAATTTAGTATGCACAAAGTGAGAAAGAGAAATATGTGAGAGATTACCGGGTAGTCAATCGGGCAGTCAATCTCCCGTGAAAACAGGAGATTTTGATCAGGAGATATAATATACCTTTTGACATGCAATTGAAAACTAAAATTTCTCAATCACTTTTGTTGCGTTAATTTATTAACATTTTAGTAAACTTAAATTCGTTTAAAGATTTAAAATAAAATCTACATTTAATAAAAAAAAAGGCTTTTGTAGCAACTCAACGCAAGATGGCGTTGATTAAAAAATTTTGACAAGAATCTTGACCAATTTCGATGTTTAATGAAGTTAGATGTTTTCGGCTGTTTTGATTTGGCCGTTGATTTAAAAAGCAAATAAAGTTACAAAAAAATTACTTACCAAACGAATGAAAATATGCGCATGACGTAACAGACTTCTGGCAATGTTTTTGGGGTTTCACTTTTAAAGTACAAATGCAAGAAAAAGAAGGGGCGATATGGGCTTTAAACGCGACGAAGATTTTTTTTTAAATAAAAGAACAGATTTACACACAAAATGGCACTTTTAAATGAAGGATATGCACTGACAAAACTATCAAAATGCAAACGTACATTACATTACTTTACACAGGACCCGGAAAATCCACTTGGAAACAACGCGATTGACGAAACTGCGTTATTTTTCATCATTTTTTTTTTTAATTTTGACAGCGCAAACCGCGATACTATTTCGAACAAAAATCGCGAACTTGGAAGTTTGAGAGGACGACGTCAAAAACGTTAAACGACGGGTCGGGTACAATTTCAAAATGAAAACCTTCTGATAGGCACTCAGGAGGGCAAAGTCCAATCTAAGACGCAGCCGACCGTTTACCGATGCGACGAATCCTTGAGCGCATACGTGATCGGGATGCTTTGTTTTGATAAATATCCCTGTCGAATTCGAGTCGTTCTAATTTTGTTTCTTATATTTAAATAAGAAAAAACGAAATTCGCGACATTTTAACTAGCGAAAAAAAATCCAATTGGAAAACTCTCCCCTGCGAAATCCCATTAAAATTGCACAGAAGGTGCCGCAAAAATTTTATCACGATTAACTAGGCTACAATCTGAATTTCGTCAAAAGTTAAATCTTTAATGTTTAAGGAACAATAATATAACAAAGAAAAGTTAAAAAACTTACTTGCTAGAGGATAATTTTAAATTTTTGCAGAGAGAATCCACCATTTGAACCACTTAATTTGCTGTTGCCGCGGAAAAGATCTTTTATTTCCCAGCCGGTTCATGGAAATTGCATGGGAAATGGTATTGCCATGCCGTAAAGTTTTGTGCATGGCGCATCAAAGCTGTGATTGTGCTTAAGGCTGGGGAGGATACATTTTTTTATTTTGAATCACTTCGCATGCGTTCTTGTTTGTCAGTTTGAAATAATAATGCATTGTGAGTAGTGGGTTAATGTTTCTCTATACCGAAACAAGAAACAAGAATTGAGACCGAACTAATAAGACTAAAAAGACTCATCAAACTTACATAACTTGTATACCGTATGACTAAAGTGTATGTATGGGAGTGTAAATGATGCATAATGTGTGTATGCATTCCTAACTAGAAGAACAATAGCTTCGCGCAGGAGACAGAACCAAAATGACAGTTTAAAATCTCCCCTCCCTACGAAATTTGGCGCGATAAATTTATTCGGGCAGAATAATGACTAGTGTCATGGCCCTGACATTTGAATTTGTTAGCCAGGCCTAAGTTTACCAGGTTGAAATTGTTGAGTTTTATTATCCTCATTATATATTATGGACTTATGTGTACTGATTCCGAATATGCTATTAGAAATTATGAATCTCGATTAGTTTAGAAGTTAAAGGCAAAAAAAGTTAAAAAAGAGTGCAACTTTAACATACCTGAAAATGGCCACAGGCGCTTGCCAGACAACACGCACCTACGCTTAGCGGAGGCAGAAAGTTGCTTGAGCAGCTTAACCCTGCAAAAAAGAGACAATGAAATAACAGAGCTTTAACCATAGCTGTCAAAATTTGACGTCTTTCACGTTTTTCGACCGCGGGATGCCAAGCAAATCGCGCTTTTATATGAAAAAATGTAAACGTTTCCGAAAAAGCGCGAATTATTAATAAACTACTCAACCAAGAGTGTGCCGATAAGAAAAGAAGTTATTGTGCTTATTCCGTTCTTTAAATTAACCCAAAAATTATTTTAATAAAATGAGTATTGAAAAAATTTTTCGAAGATGTAATCTCCTTGAATACGTGTTCCCTTTTGTGATCGTATACACTGTTTCTACAACACAAATAACACATTTCTAATCCTTTCCATGTTTTATAATGAAAATGTTTTTAGCTTAAGGCTGATCAAGTCCACAAATTTCCCGTTCATCGAAATACATAGTTGCTTTTTTTTAAATAGTTATTCACGTTTATGTGTAATTTTTGTTCGTTTTCCATATAAAAAGGTAGTTTCTTTGGCAAATCGCACTCGAAAATACCAGTAGACGTCAATGTGTTAAAAGCTCTATATAAAGATTACGACACTCGTTTGTTATGACATTTGTATGACAGACCCAACTGTAAATATGATGTCATGGGATGGAAATGTCATCTAGTACGCGTGGAAAAAAACCCACTACAGGCCTTTTTTTTTGCCTTTTTATCTTAGATATCCAATTTAAAGGACTTTTTATCAATTTAGAAAATAACCGAAGCCAGCAAATATTTTGCTGCAGACAGAAAATCAAATCTGCTCAAAACAGATTTGCAGCTTGTCTGCACGTATCAATGTTAGAAGCACTGCACCTAAAACTGATGTGCATACTTCGTGACGTTTACGGTGCCAAGCTCTGTCAAATCAAAAGTGACAATTTTGTTTTTTATTTTCAAAGCAACGTTGAGTTCCATGTTTCAAGTGAAATAAATAAATAAAAACTTAAACCAAGTGAAAAATAATACAGCGAATTGAAATTGAATTATGTGTAAGGAAAACACACATTGCGATTTTTCATTTGCTTTGAAATAAAAAAAGGCACCAGTCAAAACAATGACTGTGGTATCATTTCAATGATGCCAGATTTCTTATATTTACAAAGCTTCATGTTTTTATTGTGACTGCAATGAAAGTATAGGCATCAGATTCAGAAACAGAAGAAACATCGTGCTGCATAAAGCTCAAAAACAGATGTGCAGCTGGTCTGCACGTATAACTGGTGGCAGCACTGCACCTTTAACAGATGTGCACACTTTTTAGCATCAACTATGCCAAGTTTGTCATCCGGGTTTAGTTTGCCTAGTTGTCAACTGGGTTAGAAAATAAACCAAAATCAACAAAACTTTAAGCGGGAGAACGCACTTGTTCTGTATTAAATTTTTTGTCAATCAACAAAAAGTCAGATTTGACGGTATCAGTTTTGGTTTTTGCAACCCCTTTGGCTGCTTTATAAGACCCTGTGTAATTTGTTTTGACTGGGCGAAAATGTCTGCACTTGTTTTTATCAATCGTGAAACTTTTCCATCACATTTGGTTTGACGTTTCCTTGGTTGATGTCGTCGCCCTGGAATCAAATTGGGCTATATACGCCATTTTACCGTCTTTGGGAAAACGATTTATAATGTTCAGCTACCTATTACAGGTGTTTTATATTTTGACAGAATGAGTTGTCGAGTTTCCCCGAATGCTTTTAGCTCTAAAAATATTTATACTTTCGTCCTAAATGCGTTTGCCGTATACTCTATCAAAATCGATGGTCATCTATCAACAGATGGTATCGAACCATCTATTGCAAGATTTGTTTTGTTTTATATTTCTGTTTTTTTACGTGCGTCAAAAAATTAGCACATATGGAAATTCAGTAAATAAGACGAAAAGTTATTTGCGTTGAAAAATCTTGCGTTGGTTAAAATTGTGTTAGTTAGAAATTGACTTTTACGTCAAGGCAATAATTAAACTTGATGGGTTTGGTCAATATACGCCAAAACCATTTTGACAGTTTGAATTATGACAATCACATTGCATGACGTACCTTGGAAGAATAAATATTATATAACAAAAATAAATATTGTAAGATATTGTGCAGGCTTATAATATTATTTGGAAGGAACGATTTACGGAATAAAAGGCCAAATTTCAACATTTTGTGTCGTAAAGTGTTATATTCTTTTACGTACAACTAAATGATCGCGTGGTTTTTGTTAGTCACGCGAAATAACATCGAAATAAATAATCCTTGTTGGCCGCATTTTCACTTCGATATCAAAATAGGGGCAACATTTGAATATAAAACCTTATTATTAGCAAGGTGTTAGGGCATAAGGATGGGAGAAGGAACTTTAAGATGGAGATGTAACGTTAGGTTCGCATTGTTTGAAATTTATGATTTGATCCGATTTGAAAAAGCAAGAAAAAGAGCCAAAGAGGTCGCGTTTCATTTCCACGAAATAAAACCAAATCAAAAATTCGGCGTTTTACCGCATTAAAACGAATTCAAAAGACCAAATTTTTGATTTTTGGCTCAGTTTGGTTCAGTATTATTTAAGCATTTTAATATAGGTAAACTGAAACAAAAAATTACAGGAAAAGGTTCAAACAATAAGCTTCTTGTATATACCTAGGTGCATAGCACTTTCTTCCATCTTATATATTCGTTTTGCATTAGTAGCAAGAAGGACTGAGAAGAAAAGAAGAAATAGAAGTAACATAACCCAATAAAAATCCAGCTTCTTATACCAATTAGCAAGTAGTTCATATAAAACTCTTATTGGGAATTTATCGATTGCCCAAAACACTTGTACTATGCTCAAGAATTTTTCAATTGGCAACACTCTTTTTCATGCAATTTCCATGAATCAGCTGGAAAGTGACAGGTAGGGAAATAGAAGATCTTTTCCGCGGGTGTAGCAAATCAATTCGTTCAAATAATGGATTCTCTCTGCCCGAAACTGAAATTCTTTTCAAAAAAAGTAAGTCCTTGAGTTTTTTATGATTTAATTGTTCTTTAAGCACTCAAGTTAAAAGTTTTAATAAAATATCGATTGTAGCCTGGATATTTTCGTATAATTTTTGTGTGAAAACTCGATTGTGAGTTGGCCATGCAAATTGTATGGCAGTTTGCGCGATAGAATTTTCCATTTGAAATTTATTCAAAAAAAATGTCGCGAACTTCTTCTTTTTCTAATCAAGGACTCGAAAAAATCAGTACCGATTCGAATTCTGTGAAAATTTGTCGAAACAAAGTCTTTCGGATGCGTAATCGACGAAGGAATTTTTTAATGCAACGCGGGATGGTGCTCACCGGGAATTGCACTGTGCCGTTGGAACCTGTGAACGTTGGAACGTTTTAATGCGGCCATTTTGAAATTGGATTTTCTTGGCCTGTCTTCTTTCGGTATAAAGTCCGTTTGCGTGGTCGATACTGGCGTTCAGGAATTCAGTTCGTAAATTGTCGCTTGTTTTACTCGCGTTTCTAACTAAGGTTGATGTGATTTTTTTTGCGGCATTGAAAAAAAGTGATGTGAATTTGAATATATCGGTGTTTTGATTAAAAACAAATTTCTTCGTCGCGTTTAAAGCCCATGTCGTCCCTTTCTTAACCTTTTTGTGGTTCCCCATAAACATTTCCTGAAGCCTTTTCGTCACTTGAATCGGCAATTTCTGCGGTAAGTCTAATTTTGCCAGCCAACATTTTTTCCATTCTGTACGTATTTTTGTTTACTAGTTTCGAAATGATATCGTTACAGTAAAAAAAAACCGTAAATAGTAAATAAACACATCTCCACCGAATACTAATCCGCGATCAGTATAAATTTTTAACAGATCTTTCTTTAATCTCCAGACTAATACCATGTTTCCACCGGGCACCAATCCGCGATTAGTATAAATTTTCATTAAATCTTCTTCAAATTACTCGATTAGGCATAAAAATTTTCACCCTTTAGGCAAGCGATTAAAAGAAAATCCCCTCATAAATCTGATTCAACCTTTTTACAAATCATTTTCAACACTATTCGAACAAAATTTTAACAGTTTGAGAAACGAAAAAACTGTCCACGTATGACAGCTCTGTCAGAATAAAGAATCTTTTTTCTCCTGGAAAATGACATCGCCATTCCCTTTTGAGAGCCAAAACCAAGATGAAAGAAATCTTATACCATGTTTCCACTGGGCACTAATCCGCGATTAATATAAATATTCATTAAGTCCTCTACAAATTACGCGATTAACCATGCAAATTTAAATCCTCTCGGCAAGCGATTAAAAATAAATCCCCTCATAAATCTCATTCACCCTTTACACGAACCACTTTTGACCCTTTTCGAATACCTTTTTAACATCATAATAATAACAAGAACTTTTCGGAACTGAAACTCAGTTTCAGTTTTCCCGTGACCACGAAAGGTGCAACCCATTCGAAACGTCGGGTAATCGTCCATAATTAATATCGCGGTAAGTTCCGAAAAGTTCTTGTTATTATTATGATGTTAGATCGCGAAAACAGTTTGAAATTTAAAGCCTTTTCAACAGTTTGTTAATCGAAAAAGGACACTGAAACTGTCCATATATGACAGATCTGTCAGAATTACGATTTCTATTGGGATGTTTACAACGAAAATCTTTTTTCGAGCGTGTAAAATGACATCGTCACTCTCTTTTGAGAGCCAAAATGACAGAAAAAAGAGTGCTCATGTCAAATTAATCCTTTTTTTGTCGGGTGAAAACACTTTGGGATTTATTATAAATTGTCTCCCGCTAAACCTCGTATTATTGCCGGTGGAAACATAGTATTATGTGCTCATGTAAAATTAATCCTACATTTGTCTGGTGAAATCAATTTGGGATTTATTATTTATCCCGTCTCCCGCTAATCCTCGTATTATTGCCAAGAATAACCATACACCCCACAATATTAATATTATATTATAATGTGACATTTGACACTGTTTTTTTTTGTTCATTAAAACAAGACGTAGCAAACTATTTTGAGCTGCAGTATTGATGTATTGGATGTGTTTATTTTTAAATTTTAAATCGAGAATAAAAAATAATAAAAAAAATAAATAAATAAATACAAAACTCAATCTTCTCGTCAAGCTATTTAAAATTAGTCCCATAATAAATTCCATTAAACCTATTACCAAACATCTTTGTGCCACTTTTAACCCTTTTTCGCTCACCTTTGTAACAGTATGAGTATCGAAAAAGGAAAGTGAAACTGTCACCGTATAACAGATCTGTTACACATACGTTTTCTATTGGGATTTGTGTAGCGAAATTGTTTTCTCGCTTCTGGGAAATATCATGGTCACTCTCTTTTATAAGTCAAAATGTCGAAAAACAGTGCTCGTCTCAAACTTATCCTCTGCATGTCCGGTGGAAACACTTTGGGATATCTTTTAAGTCGTTAATCGCAGTTTTTTGGCCAGTCAACCTAGTAATGCAATAGGGTGGAAAACTTGACTTTTATCAACCGTATCCAAGGTTAAGTGTTAATAATTTTGAGCTTTGGTTCATTTCTTCTCAAACTTTACTAGATGTTGTTTAGGAAAACTCAAAAAAACTAGCACTGCTTGTTACAACCATGCTTAAAGCTCGTTTTGCCATAAATATTTTTTTTTTACTAAACAGCTTTGTTTAGCACTTTTCCTTCCTTATGTTACAATATCCGTTCTAAGAGTTCTACGGTTTTTTATAAAAACGTTAGCTTTCTGGGTCACTTGATGGAAATAAGTTTAAGCCTGAGGATTTCGGTAAAGCTTTCAAGCCCCTGAAGCTCTACCAAATCCAGCTATTCTCCACTCCACAGTTCAAAGCCGATACACAAACCACCACCTGCTTAAGTGACAGAGTGGTAAAGCTTTTTGTTATTGATGGTATTTTCCATTCACCTGAGGGCTTTTGAAAACTTTTAAGTTATCAAACTCAACTTGTCACTGTCACCTTGCACGAAAAGCACATCCCTGTAGTTAATTTGAAATGGAACACTCAAGCAGCAGGATATGATAAATATTGACCTTTCGTTAAGTTTTATTCAAACTGGAATTGCATGGGCATAAAAGCTTTAAAAGTGTATTCAAATTATCCACTTCAGGCCATTGTGTATCGAGTGTGTTGCAGGCTTCAACAGGTGTTTTTCAAAAGCAGACAAGTCTTCATTGGCAGATGCTAATTGGGGGTTGCTAGACAGACATAAATCTGTCATAAAGCTTTCAACCCCTACATTGCCAGGATGTAACACCACAATGTATACCTACCCACTTGAATGTCTAATCGTCTCTCGTGTAGCAATTAGCAAGTCAAAGCGCACTCCGAAAGCTTCTGGACGAATTAGGAAATTGTGCCCACAAGGAATCAGCCCCCCTCAGTTGCACATCTGCGGAGTCTGTCGCTCGCGTTTTCCTTCGATTGGTTCTTATCAAATTATTCCACTGACCTATTTAACCCATTGCCTGACCGTGTTTCACTTTCCTCCGATGGAACGAAAGTACTGGAATACCCTTTCCTAAGGACATATCTGTCAATGTAGGTCTCCGTGTACTTCTGAGTACAGCTGAACTTTAGCTGGAACAAAAACTGGACTAGTTGCCTCAACTGCGCATGTGACCATAATCATCCGCAGATACATCGGTCCCGTTCGTACCACCGCCATCCAGATAGACGAGGACAGCTCGGAAGAGTTTCGCCCGAGTTTACCCAGTGCGGCGCCTATACCAACAAAATATTCCATCGTATGGCCAAAGGAATTCTAACTCTCGGATCTGTCAGTTTGTCGATAGCGGGCTCAGTAAATTGATTACATTTTTCCTATAAATAGCAGTTGCATTCGGATAGTTTTACCCAAATTGTGTCCATAGTCCTCAGCAGCTCAAGAGCATCCGCAGCGGACGACGGCGACAACGACAACAACGACGACGACGGACGGCTCGTTTCCTTCGATGTGTGTTTCGTTCGGTTGTGCCTAGAGTGGCCGAGTGCAGTGAAATCGTTTTCATTTTCCGTGCTAAGTTGCGCCTCGTTAAATGCTTTAGTTGTTCGTAGATAGCAATCAATTGTGCACCGACCGGGGTGGACTCTGACACCGAGCCTTTGTCCAGGAAACGATTTTTTTCGCGTTCAATCCCGACACGTTCGAAAAACGCACAAAAACCCCCAGACGTGTCGTCGCCAAACTGGTGTGAGACAAGCCACCACGACACGAAAACCCAACCTCCTCCCCTTTAAAAGAGCGTTTTCGCAGGAGTCACGTGCCGCCAATATTACCCGCACTCGGTGGTGGATGGCTTTTGATTTGTTTACATCCTTGATTAGGATAATTGTCCTCTGATTTATAGACACACCCCCACAACATAGAATATAAATTGTACTAGATGTAGTCTAAGCCATAAGTGTAGTAATAATTTATTGTGATAATATGCCAAAGGACAACAAATGCGCACACCAACAATAAACCTATGATAATTATACATATACTTACATACTTACATATACTCGTACATAAATAAGGATTCGTGATTGTTAATCTGCATTGTTAATAACTTTGTACTGTCTTCGTAGCACAATTTTAAACGTTATTCGTCTCTATTGTTACCAACTCTCTAATAAAATAGTGTTTTTATTGATTAAAAAAAAAAAACTTTATCGTAATACTCGCTCGTTCGTATAAGTAGTCGCCATTTAGATATCGATAAAGTTAATCAAATATTTATAGTTAAAAAGGCTTGAGTAGTAGTCGTGTAGCACCTAAGTGTTTTTCTTTTCCAATAATTCGTCGAGTGTAATAAATGTGTAAGGAGTCGTCGATTAACTCTTAGTGAAATTGGAGCTGTAATACCGTTAACGTTGGCTTGGTCGTAGAGTAAATTTTTGTGCATCAAAAAAGGAAGAGTACATTTCGGTAAGTTCATGGTCCTTTTAGTCCTTTGTTAAGCGTTGGTCCATTAAAAAAAGCAATTTCGATGGGTAACTAGGTTTGAATATCATTGAGGAGGCTATCATCGCGATATCGTTGCTTCGTTAATGATTTTGTTAAACTTTTTGTTCTCTGACGGGGATCATCGGGTATACACGAGGCAGTCTGAAAGTTTGATCAATAAATTTTTAGGCTTTTACAGCTGAGTTTTTAATGGTTTTTCAAATAGATAACTATTGAAAAAGCATACCACACGGGCAATACTCTTCAAGAGTCTATAAAAAAATAGTTCGGGTGTGAGTCCAGAAGCGCCTGTAGTTCCCTTGAAGAAGACTCCTACCTCCTCGTTGGACTCCAGATTTGAATTGTTGAATTTTGGGGTGAATTCGGGTAATATGGCGCACAGTTCTTGTTTTTTTAATTTTTTTTTCCAATGTATGACAACCTCTATTTTAAATTTACTTTCAAAATGCCTTTTGGTCAAGTTAGACAAAGCCGTAGGAACTCAAATTTTGGTATAGAGCAATAATTGCTCAAAACCTTTAAGAAGGCAAAAATTGGACCGCCTACAATATCGACCATGCCCACTTTTAACATGTTAGAAGTTAAGACCCGATGTTAAAAACCCGATTTCTCGGAAAGTTTACTCCAGATCGAAAAAAAAATTTGACAAAATTTAAAACTCCATACAAGTTTTGAGCTTCGCCCACTTTTAGGGGGCATTTTTACGAAAAAAGAAGGGGTTTTCCGAAATAATTTTCGGTTTTAACGCATTTTATCATGATTCTAACGAAATTACAATTAGTTGATTAGATTGATTTTAATTTTTCTTTGGGCTATGTCCCCAAAAGTTGGCCTAGGATAATAAAAATATATGAATTCGGGACAAAAAACTTTAAGATCTGGTGTTACAGGGTATAGAGGGTCGGGTATATAGAAGTTTGTCACAGACGAACTCTTGTTCGCTTACTCGCTTGTTTTTTTTTCACGTTTTCGCAGGTAGTTCATGTGCCTTTCTTCTGTTGGTCCTGTTTGGAGATGATATGACAGGGATCTTCGCTATAGGCAAATATGTGTAAAATAGAATAAGACGGGATCAATGGAAGGAAGGCTTTGGATCAGCCAAGTAGATAAAATCTGCTAAGTGTGGCCCATGACTATGGTGGACTCAGATGTCTGCTGGTTTTCACCACAATCAGTCCATTCAATACACAAAAGATCATCGTGTAATTTTTAGGCAGCCTGCGCGCTTAACTAAAATTGTTTATTAATAACTTTTGAATGTCGTGTTTCTGGGGTTTTCGACTATTAAGATACTTTTCGCATTAAGACAGACACTTTGGTTTTGTCGTAAATGGGGACTTATGCATTTATGAAGGAAATTGTTTAGAGCGATTATTGTAGGTATGATTTTATGATATCTAACACCTGATTTTCGAAAGTCGCCACGTTGAGGAACACAACTGATAACTCTGTTCAGTACGCAAGTTGGAAAGCAAAAAGTGGGAGGCGCAAGTTACTTCACATACAGGAACGTGTATGTTTCGACTAGGATGGCAGTTGTGTACTCCGACGGACGTCACGGATTCATTGGGCTGAAGCCTTTATTCGTGTAACCTAGTTCCCATGCAAGAGTTGAGTGAAATCGAGTGGAAAAAGTCGAATTGAATAGTCGAGTAGGTTTAAAATATTCAACTGACAGATTAGTATCACACACAAAAACGCTATCACCTGCTTCCAATAGACAAAAGCTAATGACTTAACGCAAGATTTGTTACTCACTAAACTCGAGTTTTTCAAGTCGAGTCGACTCGAACTCCGTTGAAGCTTGTTCCTTCTCTGCATGGAAGCGTAATATCTACTGGTGGGTATTCGCGTACGTTTGTTTTGACATTCTCGTGAACGTGTAGTAACTCTTCTATGAAAAAAAAAAAAATAAAAAAAATAGAGTAGCGCAACAGCTCGAGGTGAACCAGGGCCAACTTCTCAACAATGTATGCTGGTGTGTTAATTTCTTTACATACAATGGGACCTACAATTTTTTGCCGAATCCGAACGGCACTTTGAGAAGTTTTTCAAGACAATTAATACTCTCGGAGGGCTTGTCAAACCCTCGCGGAGGTGGGGACCGTGAAAAAGAACAAGTCCTTTTTTTTTCAGGTGACGATGGCAGGATTCGAACCCATACCTCCGGCGTAGTAAGCACACACACAAACCACTACGCCACGGCACCCCACCCAACTCTTCTATGAAACACTCAAAAATATTAAGTTTTGGGTATTTGTTTTAAAACGTCTTAAGAATGGGGCAAAAAAGTAGCCTATTCGAGAGCCGTTGATGTCTTTCTTAAGTTGGTGTGATTTTTTCTCTTGTATCAACAGTATTTTCTGGGCCTATTCCGGACAAAGAAGCAAACAAAAAAAAACCTTGGAATTTAGTTACTCTTTAACATTTTTTTCCGAGAACTTCCAAGATATCATATTTATTTGAGTTTTTCAAGTCTTTCTAGCTACGTATAACACTTTAAAAAAGGTAACTTAACTTAACCTTTCCTAGAATGCGGCCAAATTTGAAAGCTGCATTTTTCTATAAACTTTAATTAGAAAGTTAAATATTCTTTAGCAGTGAAACTAGCACACTTGACAATACCCAATGAAAAGTTACGTATACACCCTGTTGACCAATGAAAAAAAAAATATTAACAACAATAAAAAAATTGGTTAAGTGTAAATCTCCAGCGACTATTCTACGAATAAGAACTCAAAAATTAGTAGTCATATGCTGCTTTGGTAACGATTTCCACAATTGCCAGTAGGGGGAACATTTCGCATTAGTCTTCGTTCTTTTTTCACAGCCAAACCAAGATCACGTACTTGTGCAGTCGCAACATTGTGAAAAACTTTTAAAAATTTTCTGTAACGAAAAAAAAAGTTGCAAAGTGCACCCAGTGGAACTTGATTCCTCGTCCACTAAAAGACTTCCCTGCTAAGTGTACTCGAAGGAAAAAAAACTCATCTACACTAGGACCAAATATACACTGCCAGCTTTTCTGGCTAAGAACCACACAAACGTGTTCGCCAATTCCCCGAAATCTCGTTTCGGAACGTTTCTCCTTTAAAATTAAAAAAGTTCGTTTAAAACAAGCAGCCAACGCATAATGCACTCCGCACAATACACACACAGCGAGAGCCAGAGTGAAATTAAAAGAACGAGCAGAAGGAATCCAGAAATTTGCGCGAAATTTTCTTCTTCTAATCACCAAAGTCCCCCCGCACTGTAAATGCTACGTTTAATTAAATTTACTCCCCTGGCCGTCGCGGTTGTGAGGGTGATTGTGGGTGATTGTCGTCATCGTCGTCGACGTCGTCGGAACTACAGCACCAGACGACGAGCACTGAAAATGATAATGGCTTGATTAAATTTCCCAGCAAAATATATATGTGTCCCATCAAGCAAGAGAATGATAAAATTTAATTCATATCCTCATCGAACAATGGCACAACATTGACCACGAAAACAATGGACTCATGTCCGTTGTCCTTTTCGCTCAGTCGAGCAGCAGCTTGCTCGTGGTCCATAAAAATCGTGGAAGCTTAAATCGGTGCTTCTTAAAGGGGCGAAGCGAGTGTTGTTAGGCGAGGCACCTGCCAAAATCCACTCTGCTCTGAGGGTTTAATTAAAATTTTAATTTGCCTCTGTTCTCTTTAGATCGCTCAATTCGTCGTCGTTTGTTGGTCGGTGAGTGCTTCCTTGAAATCAACGCTGCATCTCTTCGCAAGCTTCAGCCCTTTCGCCTTTGCAGCAATTGCACAAAGGATTTTCAATTTGAATAAGACAACAAAGTCTGTGATGCCATCAGCAGCGTCGTCGTCAGGATTGAAGCACAACTTCCTGCAGCCATCAGGACGATAGACAAAATAAAATCCCATAATTAATTGTGTGTACGAAAAGCGCGGGAAATCTTAAATTAATTCGCCCACACCCTTGCATCCTCGGGTGGATGGGTATATAAGGGGATTAGGGAACAACCGTGACGGTCGGGGGGCGTACCGTGTCCTGATTAAGAGGGATTAAGGCCCCCGCTCAACTTTTTGGGTATTTTCTTTGCCACGTTCCGGCTGTGTCGGTTCACTTGATTGCGACACGACCAATGAAGACGTTCGCGGCTGAAGACCGCTTAATAAAAACGACAGTTTTAACAACCCGATTGCATAATTAATGCACTAACTGTGCTCAAGGAGTTGTGCCATCATATGGCTGCCAAGATGCTCATTCGCGACCAGGCCCAAAGCCCTGAAACTGACAGAATCCAATTTCGGAAATTGCTCTGCCTTCCTTCGGATACCACACCATAAACGTTCGTCATTGTCTCGAAGCGTGTGGTGTCCTTGCTGAATGGGAGGATGCCACCGCCGCTCTCCGCGCGTAGAAATTTACGCTAGTGAAATATTTATGCGAGTTTATTAATGAGATCCGCCTGACTCGGTGTCATTTGTAACCGTACGAAGCGTATTAGGCGCCCGTTTGTGAGGGTTTAAATAATTTCCTTATTTTGCCCGAGACGTAAATACTTTAATCTGATTGATGTCTGCTCGATGGCATTTGCAGCGTCTTATACCCGTCCGGGGATTACTCCTGGATTGGTTATCTCTTAAGCAGATTAAATGAATGAAAAAACACAATCTGCAGAATGTAAGGATTCGTCTCACTAATGTGCAAACAGACACAGCAACACGCCCCGAATGCATAGCACTGAATCAACGTCCCTTTCTCTATGCGAAGCATAAATTATACATTCGATGGGGGTGGGGGCGGATGAATGTGCTTTATACTCGGATTATTTCGCTTTTCTATGCAGTCCTGTTCGTTTTTATGAATTTATGCGAAAATGCATTTGGAAAAAAAAAGTTTTTCGTCTCGTTTTTGAAAAGAAATGGGAACGGTTTCGACGTCGTAGGTGACAAGTGAGGTGGTGGATTTCGAGAGGCTGCTGAAATTACTTACGCCCGCATTCATTCACGAGATTAATGTCAGGAGTTAGATTTCAATTTAGAGTAAATGAAATATAAAGAGCCGCTCTCAGTGAGGCATTAATTAAAAAAAAAATCTATTTCAAAAGTGGTATATGCGCGACCTTTAGACATCGATGCATGGTGAAAAGAATTCGATGACTCGATGCGAAAATTGCACCCACCTACAAAACTGGATGTACCTACCTGTGATGGCCTGGTATATAAATGTTCCCCAGAGAAGCACTTGTTTGCTCTTCTTTGATGCTTGAACTAGTAAAATTTGCATTCAACGCTTGTGTAGGTGTTCGCACATGCAGAACATTATGTGCTTACCTTTGCAATTTTTTCTTTCCCTCTGTTAAAGGGACACAACATGCTGAGTATGACCTTCGAATAGACCCGTTGATGCAGTATCCTGGAGTTTGAGTTGTGGTGTAATAGACTAAAGTCAACTTTCTGGTTTTCGCAATGTTTTTAATTTACTACAAATTGGAAAGCAGGATACTGAAAACTATTCCAAATGAAATTATGGTTGAATTTCAGTCGTCCTTAGAAATTTTTATGGTCATTACTCGTTATACACGTCGTAGGAGTGAGCTTAAATAAAAGAAGCAAGCAGTTTTTGCAATAAGTTTAATGAATCGATAATTTTAGCAAGGATACCTTTTAAGTTGTTCTTTTGAAAATCAGAAGTAAAGAAAAGGCAAAGAGAAACTCTATTTCGCAAAAAAGGGTAAAGAGATAAGGTACAGATACTCATTTTCTCTCACACTCATAACGATCTTGAATCGATCCTTAAATAAAAATTACAAGACAGCAAAGGTTCATAAAGCCAGTTGTAAATTTTTGATGAAATTACGAACATACTAGAAAACCACTGCCCTTTCGTTTGAGATTTTTTTTTTCGTTCGAGGGAACTAGCCTGTGTAAATCAGTATTGTCTCGTTCTTTCATTTTTGATCAGACGTAGTGTACGCACTGTGGCACTCAATCGCCATAAATCATTGAAGCTATTGACAAAAAAAGACTAAACTCCCCTGAAGAAGTTATAAAAAAACGACGAAACGTTGGGAAAAGAGTGGATAAAAATCTCTTTTACCTATCAATTGACGACCTAAAAGCCTATCAAACCTACGAATTTTAAATAAGTTTCGACAGACATAGCTTGGTAATCAAACCTTAAGTTGTGCAAAATTTACACTCCCTCCTTTGCCAATTTGATTTATAGGAAATGTCAAAATTTAAACTATCAAAACTTAACGAAAACTTATACTATGGTCCCACCGGACATAAAACTACGATAAGCGTAGGATGATTAAAAAAAAATCCCGAAGTGGTTCCACCAGACCAAAATATCATTAGTTTGACACAAGCATTCTTTTCCTGTCATTTTGGCTTTTAGAAGAGACTGCAGGCAACACTTCCCATAGTGAAAAAAAAATTCGTTGTGAAAATCTCAATAAAAACGTATTTGTGACAGATTCTCCAACTGTTATAAAGGTGTGCGAAAAGGGTTGAATGTGTCATAAAAAAGGTTTGTGAATAGGTTGAACTAGATTTATACTATGTCTTCACTAGCAATAAAAAGTGGATTAGTGGAAGACATTTAAAAATAAATAAGAAAGTAGCTCCACTGCTCAAATATTGGTCTAATTTAAATCGAGCACTCTTTTTTCTTATTTTGGCTAACAAAAGAGGGTTGCGATGTCATTTCCCGAGAGCGATAAAAGACATCCGTTGAAAAAATCCCAATAGAAAACGTATTCGTGGCAGATCTGTCGTACAGAGTCAGTTTCGGTTTCTTATTATGATTCTCAAACTGTTCACAATGTGCATTAAGTAGGTTTGTGAAAAGGGTGAATGGGATTTATGAGTGGATTTATTTTTAATCGCTTGCTTAACCGCACGGTTTGCAGAGAATTTAATGAAAATTTATATTAATCCTGGATCATTGCCCGGTGGAGACATGGTATTATAAGTGGATTTATTTTTAATCGCTTGTCGAAGGGATCTTAATTTCTATAGTATATCTCGAGATTTAGGGGGGAATAGTTAATCAGACGTTCACGTTTTTAAGTGAAGCAGCCACAAAAAACAGATTTGGGGGTTGCAAGGCAGTGACAACATACTACACTGTGTCACTTTGTAAAAGAGTACAATTTCCAAAATTTTGTTAAACTTCTTCTTCTTGAAGAGCAAAGGACCTAGGATGCTTTCCTGGTGTACACCGACTTTAATTGAGAACTCGTCAGTGACTCCGGAAGGACAACTTACTCTTGTCTTTGCTCCATCATACATGTCCATGATCATCGCCACACGTAGGCTTCTGGAACTCCTCGTTTTCTTAGCGCCACCCATATCAGATCTCGTGGTAGTCTATCGAAAGCTTTTTCAAAATCAACCAGCACCATATGCAGATCTTTAAGGGCATCACGATGTTTTACCATTGTGATCCTTATGCCTTGGATTGCATCAGAGGTTGATTTTCCCGAGACAAACCCACACTAGTCCTCAGATAGCCTTATTATTTTCCGCAGTCTACTATCAAGTACCCGCTCGACGATCTTCATTGTGTGAGACATCAACTCGATAGAACGGTAATTGTCCCAGCTTCGTGTATCAACTTTTTCTTTAAACAAAGGAAGGAGATAACTATCCCTCCACTGATTAGGTATTGGATCCACTCTCATTAGTTTGGAGATGAAGGTCGTGAGCCATCTGGACCCGCTGTCTCCTATTTTCTTTCAGAATTTTAAGGTCGGATCAAGAGTTTCTTTCAGAACTCTTGATCCGGCCCAACCGTTTTTCCCAACCGCCTTCCCAACCTCCTCGACTGTGATGTCTGGTTCTTCTTCTCGGTTAGGAGTAGTTTCTTCTAGAAAGTGGTGCCTGGGAAACTGTTCATGCAAAAGTCACTCACAATACTGCTGCCACCTGTAAGGAATTTTGTCGTCATCCACAAGAATTTGTCCCTGAGCATTGTTGATGAACCTTGGCAAACGAATCTCGGGCGTTTCTCCTCCTCTGAGCGGCAATTTTGAAGATTTTAGCCCCCTTATTCAAGGTGCTTTGTCGAAGATCCTGTATGGCCTGATGTGTATTAGCCGTGGAAGAAGAACCTTCCTCCAATTCCTGATACATGCCCTCCATTCTCTTTGCTTAAATCTGGGCGCACTTCTTTTTAGCAAAACTCTTGAGGTGTCTATATTCCAATTCCAGGCGAAGCATTTCATCTCTGAGGAACACTTCTTCCATGCCTTGAATGCCGCTTACTTTTCACTAATCACTAGTTTCACCGCCATCTGACCACCACCATGTTTCATTGACCTGTTTGCGGTGGCCTTTTGAAGTCCCTAGGAGTAATTTGGCCTTCTCTATGCACGTTCGCTGTAGGTCATCCCACATATGTTGTGCTCTGCACTCTACATTGCCGTTCTCGTTAATGATGTAACAGAGGTAGTTTTGCATGGCGTAAATTGTACCAGTTGATTCTACCAGATGCCTTTCCTTGCTTAATTTTCTTTTTTGACGGTTCCATAAAAATGACGGTCAGCAGCAGGCGGTGTTGTATTATAATCGCCTCACCTAAAATCACTTAACAATCTTTTGCCCGCGGTTTTAAGGGACTGTGAGCCAAATGATAGTCAATCTGGGTATCATTCCCACCGCTGCTGTAAGTGATTAGGTGCCTGCTTCCTTGACGAACATGGTATTAAGCACGATAAGACCGTATGACTTGCAAACGTTTAGGATATCTTCACCAGAAGAGTTCCTAGTGTCATACCTCAGTCCACCATGGCAGTCTTCATAGTCCTCCTTAGATTTCCCGAGATGTCCGTTCAAAAATTTTGTTGACCATTATTTTGAAAAGCAGAATTTTATAAAAACAATTTTGACCCAACCAGAATTTTGAACCCAAACCTAAATCCGCAATAAACTTGCAAAAATTCGGGCTTTCGTTCTTGCTTTTCAGCGAAAAAGAACAGTTGCTTCGAGTGTTTGTCTGGAGTCTGACAAACAACTCGAATTTTGTTGTCTGTTCTTTTTTTCTATGAGAAGTGACAGTTCAGAAAGTAAATATAATTACGATAATCGAAGATTTTGCTTACTTTGCTGACAGAGTTAATCCGGCACTGAAATACTTCTGAAGCATCACTTGTTTTTTGACAGTTTTTCATTAGCGCTTAAGCTGAAGAATAATACTTATGTTTCGGACTCTTGCGTATTCCATGTTTCAACTTGTATTCCATGACAACTTAGAGGATTTTTGCCATAAGAATCAGTGACGTCTCGGCTATTTGTCTGATAACTTGCAAGTATGCCAAATGTTGCTAGCATTCAATAAAAGTATGAGACCTTAGTACCATCTGGCTAAGAATAGCTTTCTTGAGTTTTCCGTGGCTTCCCATTGCAATTCTACTTAATGGTTCCGTAAAGCTTAGCAAGCTTCCTAACCTTTCGTCGTTTTTCATCAAATTTTATCCCTAATAAATTGATGCTGAAGCCAATTTGTTTTTATCGCTCCGATTTATATCCTGCCCTTATTATGCTGCCATATACAAAATCCTTAAAATCGATTAGCTATCCTCCATAAGAACGTAAAGGATTGCGATAACAAAAAAAAAAAGGAATTTCAATCTTATGCAATACCCGTATTCTCATTAATCAATTGTTTCATTGTTTTTCCGTGTGCCGGTTTGTTCCGTCTCAACACCCCCAGCAAAGAAAGTCCAAATCATTTATATTCGCCCCCGATGAAGGACGCCAAAGAATGGACATTTCAAAACGATACGCCATCAGGATTAAGTGTTCAGAAATATTAATTTAATGCCGGAAAATTGCCATGAAACCAGGGGCGTCAAATTATCTCGAAAGGGAATTGTACATTTTGTGTCCGGATTGCGGATGCGACCAGAGCATAAAGAATCCCAGGCAAAATAATAATAATAATAATAGACTGCTTGTGTGCGTTCACCTTCGTGCCGGAAAAAGGGGCGAATGCATCCAGAAGTATTTATTATGTGCTCCCAGAGTTGATGATGGTTCTGAAGATTTTTTCTCTAGTTTGTGTCACTTTTATTCTTACACACAAGAGAAAGTTGATTTTTTTTTTGTAACACAAAATGCTGTAGTTGGTTGGGTAAGAAAAAAGTTTTTCTCCCGCCTCCGTTCTATTGTGCAATTCAACTTGGAACAACATTGCACCAGCCGAGCCTCACGATTAACGACAATATTCAAACGTACAATTCGAAAACCTCACGAAGGATCATAATGGATAATATTAGTGTTGCTTCTCGGAGGCGGATGACTGCTGCTGGATGTTCTGTTGACACAATATTTATGCTGGGGAAAATGTGTTTGCATGAAAGCAGAAATTGTGTCGGATTCGGATAGCAATCAGTGTTGTCAGTGAGTGTTGAAATCAGTTGATGGGATACACAGCCTTGTCTGCCCTTGGGAGAATCATAAGCAATTTTATGAATGTCAGCACTTTTGTGGTGGGAGTCTCTGCGATTGAAACCAGTTGGGGTTTAGTTTTCTATTCAAATGGGTTGGAAATTTATGAAGATTTTCCATGAATGTGGAATATATGTGCTGAAGAATTTTCGTTGTTGTTTTTGTAGCTGTTCACAGTGATTGTGAAATGTTGAACGGTTGCACTTAAAGTCTGTTGGTGCGCCATGCAGTCTTAAATTATTTTTTTTTGTGATTTCGTTTGGAAATCTCTTGAGTATTTTTTACGTTTAAGCTTATTAATTGCCACTTAACCCCAAAAGTTACACAAAAACTCATCACAGAGGAGTTGACATTATTTTATTTCGCAAAAAATACAAAACAATACCGGAATTCACAAAGGACTGACCGCCGACCTTCGACGAAATACCAGCCTACCCCAGGGTACTGCTTGTCAATTTAATCAAGAAAAAACACTTGAAAAGTGATTGATGTCGGTCTTGTCGGGCTATAAGTTAAATTAACGCAGATGACAGCATGTGTCATTGCACTGCGTAAAAAATGTTACGTATACGCCACCGTGTCAGTGTTGGTGGTGTATTCACAAACTAAAAAAAAAAAATCTGGAAACTTGACAAGCATGGATTCAACTTGATGGCTGCTTTGCCTAGCCTAGCAAAAGAAAATATTTATTTATAATCAAGGTATTGACAAAAAAAATGTAGGTAAATTCTTTAAAATACGACATTTACAAAATATAGTACGACGATTTTTGTTAAGCCATTTAAGTGTATTGAATTAGACTTCTTCTTTGTGTGTATACACTTGGTACATATAGTATATGTCCTGCTATACAACAATAGTTTTGCACTTTTTGTGTAGGAAAATACAATTTACTTAAAAAAATTGAAAACCTTCTTCCACGGTAATCATTACCTTTTTACTGCGATCTATTCATTTCGAATTTTTCTACCTACAGTTCCAACCGGCTTTGAATTAAAAGAATTGAAAAATTGTTGCTTAGACAGTGACACAATGGGGCCAGAAAAAGAAAGTTTTTTTCCCCAACTAGGTGGAGTTTTGCTTATAACAAGATGCAGTAACAAGATGGAGTTTTGCTTATACTGTGAGTCACGTAGTGCCATTTTATTAAAACACCATGTCATGTTTACCTAATTGATTCAAGAAAGTAGAAACAGCACGGTCAATATTTTCGTTTTCCAATTTTTGCAAATAAATATTTCGCCGAAAAGATTTCAAAGTCATGTTGTGCGCAAGCAGTAATGGGTTGGTAATTATATAGTGAATTCCAAATTACTATTAATATAACTAAAATATGAGTTTGGTAGTCTTAGTTGAGGTAGTTGAGGTCCAATTAAACAACTTCTTGCTATGACTTATTAAATTACCTTAAAGTAATGAAAATGTAATTTTAAATTTAGTTCTGTGAACTTTTTTAGATTTTTTAAAAAAAATTTATGTGTTATGTGAAGAACCGGAAAAAACATTTGCAGATACTAAGAGTTACATTTTATGGTATTCCGGACACCATAATTACAAGTTATACATTACATAACTTCTTCTACTTGAAATACCAAGCGTTAAATTTTGTTAAAAGCTCTTCATTATTCTACGAACAAATTATTGTCTACATATTGATTACTATCGGTGATTTGATAAGTCGGGTAATGAAACTTATGTAATTCATTACATGTTATGGTGATCTGGATACCACAATTACAATTAATGAATTACATGACTGTCTTAATATAACGCACCAAGTACTACATTTTGTAGACTCGCAGGCACCTCAGTTACAGGTAAAGCATTACATGACTTCTTTTGCGCGATAAACCAAGCGCTAAGCTTATTGAAAAGTCCTTAATTATTCTGTCAAACAAAGTGTTGTTTACATTTTGAGTACTTTCGGTGATTGAGTAAGTCGGGTAATTCATTACAAGTAATGGTGATCTGAATACCACAATTACAAGTAATGAAGTAAGCAAGAGTAAAAAGAGTAAAGTACTACATTTTTAAGTGTCCTACATTCCTCAGTTACAGGTATTGCATTACATAACTTCTTTTGCCCGATACACCATACACGCTGAGTGTTGTGAAAAGTCCTTAATTATTCTGTGAACAAAGTGTTTCTTACATTTTGAGTACTTTCGGTGGTTAAATAAGTAGGGTAATGAAAATTACCCGAAGATTTGTAATTAATTACATGTAATGGTCTGGATTCCACAATAGTAATGATTTACATGGCTGTCTTAATCTAACGCACTAAGATCTACAATTTGTAGTGTCCTAGACACCTCAATTACATGTAATGCATTACATGACTTCATTTTCCCGATATACCAGCACTAGGTTTTGCTGAAGACCCATAAAGCATTAGTTTGGTCTGCATTGTCAAAGCTTGCGGTAATTGAATAACTAATTTATTCGGCTTAGATAGCAATTGGATGATTTGAGTTGAGGGAAATTATCAATTGCGAAACTATTGTACTGTCTGCAAGTAATCAAAATGTATTCAACAATCTTATCAGTGTGTCTTTAGGCCAGAAAAGTCCAGCATTGATATAAATATTTACAGTGTGAGAGATCTTGATAAAAACCAAGGAATTCCTAATCGATATTAACCACATTTTTATCGATCACAGGGAAGTGATAGATAAGCTACAGAGATAGGGCAATAGCTAGCTACGACATTCTACCGAACTCGTCAGTTTATAAACGATAACTTAAGTAAGTAAAGTAATCAAAATGTAATCAAAAATCACACTGAGCAACAAGTGACTTTTCACAGAATAATATAGTTTCTCATATTAAGAAATTAATATCAAACTCCAATTACAAGTAATGAATTACATAGCTGTCATTACCCAATGCACCAAGTCTTAGGTTTTTTGGTATCTCGAACATTGCAATGACGAGTATCAAAATATTGTAATAAATATCCAATATTCTGTGAACAAAGATTTGTTTATATTTTTGATGAATTTAGGTAATTAAATAACCTGAAGCAGTAATTTTTAAGTTGGAGATACCAAGCATTTTTAATTACTTATTATTTACTATGAAGTAATGAAAAGGTAATCAAAACTGAGTGGAATTTTACAAAATGTGTGGTTTGTTGTGACAGGTGTAGTGAAACTCGTTACTCTTGAATAATTACACTAGACTTTCATCGTATGATAAATTGAAGGTCCCGCGCAATTAGTCTCCGTAGGGTTATAAGATCTTTGAGTCATAATGAAAAAAGCTTTTTCACTAACGAAGCAGCACCCAATTGTCAGGGACTTCAGCCATTTATGCCTTCAAAACAAGAGCTAGGCATCTCTAGAAACAGAGCTGGCTGGTGAAACTTGTTGGTTGAGGCCGATGTCCACCACACGTACTGAAGCTCCATCTAGACTAAGTTAAGAAAAAAATATGTCTCGCCAGGTAGAAGATGGGCGTAATAAACATAAGGTGGTTGCTTCCAATTGCGATCAAGATCCCGAAAACTGAATTTCTGGAATATTTTGGAATATTTTTATTATTATTATATAAAATGTATTATTTATTTAATTTAGTACTATATTTTATTAGAGATAATATTATTATTATTAATATATTATGCTAATGTAGGAAGAAGTTTGCGTTCCTTAAAACTTACAGACTTTCACAGTGTCTATATAACAAAAGAATTATTTCACCTGACAGTGGTGTGATTTTCCTATGGAATAATCATTTATTGCACAATAATGGCAACTCTTAAGGTAACTAATTCGGATTCAGGCAAGACCTTATTGTGATTAAGTACCACATAAATTACCACTGTTTCAAAACAATTAAATGAGGATAAATGCGTTCAATTGGATTCTAGGTCCTCCCAGTGAGACTCTTGAAATGTTGTATAGAAATTTTCCTAGAAATCCAGTTTTCTACAGAAATATGAAACAAAATCCTTATCCAAAATCCTCATCCGTTTAAATTTCTGCTGCAATTTAATCTCGAAACACGATTCATGAACATACTGCTCGACTTCCCTAAGGACTACACAACACACAGTTTGCCGAGCACTTTTCGTTAAAGTACCCACATTCAAAATAATATTCACAATAAAACACTCTGCCTGCCTGGGATACAATATAGTAAATGTTTGTTAAAAATTCAAAAGACTCCACATGTATGAGAACAACAGGGTTTGCAACCCCACTCCCCACAAAATCCCATCAGTGTGTATATAGGACGATCCCACTTGCAATCTTTGCAGATAGTTCTCCATACTAACGGCAGGCAATTAATATTTGCTGTTTGGTTTCGGGGACTACAATTTTCGATTTCAAAATATAAGTCTCCGAGTGTACGTTCCTCCCCTCCTATACTATTCAACCAAAGCAGAGTAGCTACAGCTGTATTGCATCAGTACAATCGATATGGAATATACCCACAGCCGCGCAAGTGTATTCCGAAGAGTGCAAAAAACTTGAACATCCCGAATGCAGAAACACGAGAAGGCACTTTAGTTTAATTGAACTCTCCATCTCGATTGCAAGGGATATATTGAGTGGGTGTTTAGGCGTCAGTTCAATTGCCGAAAAAAAAGAAACTGCTCTACGCTCTCTATTATCGGATTACAAGCATCCGATGTGGCCACAGAAATCAACGCTGGACCAGACCACAGCACAATGCCCACGCACAAGGATGAGAGGAGAGCTAGGGTTAATCGATCCACCCAATGGTAGGATGTTCCACCACTGAAGGGTCTACAAAATAATTGTCTGAAAAATAAGGCAAAATGTTAGGTGAATCCTCAACACTCCCAGGGTAGCATTTTGGACAGACATACGTTGTGGCTGGAGTACGATGCAAACGTGCAAGTGTTTTTATTCGGCAGGACACGAAGTGATGATGATGAATCACGTAACAACTTCAGTCTAAAGCTTAATTTAAATTTATTTTAATGCACTATGGCAATGTCATTGGGAAGCTCTCAAGTTTTCGTCCTGTTAAAGTCAATTATCTAGTCAGACGTGACAGAGCAACTAAATGGGAAGTGACAAAGTTTAACTTTAAACTAGAGCTATGGTGTGCCATACTCTTAAAGTGAATCGCAAGGATGTGCTTTTAAAGCCCTCAATTCGACGTTGTATTCCAGTTTGAACAGGGTTTTATGTTACCCTCTTCTGAGCAATTATCCCAAGAACGTTGCCAGTTTCGAGCATCCTTTCTTATTATCCAACTCCCAGGAGATGGGTACTCGTTTTTTTTTTTGCGCAAATATTTTCACGATAAATTGGTGCATCTTCAGCCGACGGCATAGACAAACATAAGGCTGTTGAAATAAGGATTTCGAATAAAGTAAACTCTGCCAGCCACGAAATCTGCTTGAATCCTTGTTAGAGGAACGTTGAAAAGTTCGTTTCTTCTTCATTTAGTATCCAAGCTGCTGGGTATACACAAATAACCTCCTTCGAGATTTACTTTTTGGTGGAGGTAACGATATTGTATTGGGGTTTTTTCTCGTTCGTATTTATTCTCTAATCAATCATTAGAGTGTATTTGCACAATTTTGTCTGCGCAATATCTATGTTAAATTGCATGTGTGCTTTGCCACGCATACATAAATTTATTGGTAGGTCTTTGTGTGCTTTTGTTCGCACCGAAAATCCCACGTCTTAGAGGGATGTCAACTCCTGGTGGAAATTTTGAATGAGGCTGCAGAAATTCACAAGTCGTAACCAAAGTGCTGACATGACAATGCTCTGTACGCTCGTGCTTATGCTTCCATTGACAAAGTAGTCCTTAACAATGTGGCAAATGCCACAAAAATATATGCTAGAGAGCATGTATTTGTACGAGTGGTTTATGCGCTTACACTTTCATGGGTGAGAACGCATATTTGCTTTATGGATATGGAGAATTTTAACATGACAAAAAGAAAATCGTGCTGTGGTCAGGGCACAAAACGAAGTTGCACGAAATAAAGAAGCAGCAGAAGTAGGGTAGAGGATCTTAGTAATCAGTACTTTAGTGATTGGATTTATTTATAAATTTTGTCCATAAAGTGCAATTTAGTCGTAATTGCTCATTTCTGAACTATGGTAATGGATAACATAACTTCAATTACCCAGCACCTTACCACTAAAAACAACGCTTTCAAAAAGCGATTCAAAACTCAAAGCAAAATCTCTGCAAAGTACAGGTAATGAGTAACATCAATCCGATTACCCTATTTACTTAGATAATTTTTAATGATCCTATGACCCTGTTGAGAGTAATTGGTTAGGACCCGTTCTACCAGTCGATGGAACTCAGTTAAGGATTGATTTGAGTCTTCCATTACCTGACCATCAATTATTACATTTTCTAAAAATAAACCTCAATTGATAAGCGCAATAAGTTTTGCTTTTTCTTTTATTTTATGTGAGTGCGGTAGCCCTCTTTATGGCTACTATAAAAAAGTTTGTTATGAATACTTAAACAGTCGTGTATAGGTTTGCAAAGAGTTATTGCCTGGGTCCTTTCAAGTTAACAGGGTAAAAAACAGTGCATTAATTCAAGTATGACACGCAAAACCCACAACACTAAACACTAAATTCTATTTAAAAAAATGCAAATTTTTGACGCTAATTGCTGCTTAAATGATCAGTGCATTCCGGTTCGATTACATTTTTATAGCTTTATGGTAAAAAAAAGTAAAAAAATCTTTTTTCCACAGAACAATAAAGGATTTTTTTTTACTGAAAGCCCTGGAATCGTTTACTTGAGGATATCACAAAATGTAATGCTCGGTATGTCGAGCATTGAAAACCATGTAATTCATTACTGGTAATTGTGAGATTCAGGTCACCATTACAAGTAATGAATCGAATGATATCCGTTATTCGACGCATAATTACATTTTGTTTAGTGACATTTATTCTTCAGTCTTGCACTTTGATTACATTTTGATTACACTTTGATTACTTGCAGGCAATGCATTAATTACTCATTTACCTTCAACTTATATCAGAAAATTAGCATCAAAGCCTCATAAATTAGTCATATGATGAAAGAAAACCTAGGCCAAACTTTGTAGACAGAAAAAATAAGGAGTTTTTGAAAAATGATGTCCTTGGTGAGACGGGTAATAGAATTTATGTAATCGTGGTGTTGAGGATTCCACAAAAGGTATAGATTAGTGCGTTGAATAATAACTGCCATGTAGCTCATTATTTTTAGTAATAGTGGTATCCAGGTCACTATTAAAAGTAATGAATTACATGACTGCCATTACCCAAGATAACCTAATGCGAAGTTTCATTGACTGTTTAAGCCGAGTTGTGACTACATTTTTATAATATACTTGCAGGCAATACATCAATTACACTTGTTAAAATTTTGCCATTTCACGTAGATCATTTGATTACCTGAAAGTATTTCAAATTCACTTTGTATTCTAAGATTTCTTAAAAATTCATTGTATTTGGAAATAACTATCCAAAGCACGGAAAGATTAAAATTTTTTTATAAATCGGGGTGCCGGGAAATAGAAGTCATGTGCATTACTAGTAATTATGGTATCCAGGGAACAACAAAGTGTTATAAATTACATATTTGACATAACCTGAAACACCAATTACATTACATATCTGAAATATGCATTAATATTCACCGCATCACATTTTGATTACATTTTGACTACCTTCAGATAGACATTTTAGACAGCTAAATCAGTTCAGCTTCACAAGTAATGAATTAAACATTTCTCATTACCCGACACACTACGCATTTTTTTTTGCGAAGAAACCATAGTTGGTCGCTGTTCAAAGTTTTTATTACATTTTGATTACTTCTAGGTAATTTAACAATTAAATATAAGAAATTGCAAGATTTGACCTTAACTAAGACCATCAAACCTAATAAATTAGTTTATATCAATGGTAATTAAGACATAAATATATAATTACCGACCCATTACTGCTTGCACATAACATTAATTCGACATTTTTTTTTGCAAAGTTTAGGTAAAGAAAATATTCTCTTAGCTCTTTCTCCTTTTTCGATTAAATTAGGTTCCCAAGTTCTTGGCGGTGAGTGCACAAATTGACCGACACTTGTTACTGAAGAACTAAGCAACGTCACGTTTCTCAGTCCCTCTTTTGAATTTCAAAAGTCAGTGAAATAGTCATCAATTCACGAGCGGTACGTGTACGGATATCTTTTTGGGTCGTTCGTTTCGCATACTGAGTAATTTATTGGTGGAAACGTTTCGGTACTTTTTTGTGTTCATTGTTAAGTTTGCTCTCCAATAAATACTATTTGCGACAATTTAGTGTTTAGAAAGTAAAAACTCGATCAGCTATTTGATTGACCCCGAAGGGAACATTATATCTTGTTAGTTAGCTTCTACGCTGTTTTATGCTAAGAGGAATTGTGCGGACTGCAATTTATCTCTGCTTCGTTTTTTTCCTTGCGAAATAGAAAAATATTAATCCGCAATTTAGGGATTTAACTGTCGCTTTCGGAGTAAAATTATTGTCACTTCATGCGTCAAAATAAAGTTCTTGCCTCGGAGTTGTTGGCATAAGTAAATTTGCTGCCGAAATTCAGTTCTCGACAAGATTTGATGCTCAACGGCTTTGATGATAACGGCTGGCTACACCTGTTAGGGCGATGGTAACCAGTTTTTTACGTGACATGTTATTTTAAAGAGACAAAAAATTCTATCCTCCGCACTAGGCACCATCAAGTTGTGGCTTAAGAACTTTATGTCTTTCTGGTCGTTGGGTTTTTAGTATATAAAAAAAAATTATTTATTCTTTTCTCCGACGTTTCGTCGATTATTTGTCGAAATCGTAAGGAAATTTTTCTACCTTGCTACAAATTATTACATTTATAAATATCTTAACCTTTTCAGAAAGTTTTAAGCTGTGTTATAAACTCCTTAAAAGCAATTTGCCTGAAGAAGTAGGTAAAAGTTCGACGCTACGTCAGAGGCAAAATTTAAATAAAATCAATTGGAATATTTTTTTTTTTAAATATCGACAAATCAACGAAACGTCGTCTGAGGAACATTTTATTTTAACAATATAAGCCATAGTCTTTTGCGCCTAGTTTACTCTGTAGAGAGCAAGCACTAAAAATCCTTCGGAAAGAAATTGTTCTCAAGATATTCAAGTTGATTCATAGCAGTGAACAGTAAAAATTATCATGGGAAGAAAAAGAGCGACAATAGTTCTCAAGAATTTTCTATTTCGAAATATTTGGCTGTTTAATTCAGCTTTAAGAGTCTTTTAAGAAGCCCCCCTTTTTAAGAACGATTTTGAATGAGGAATAATTTTAACCGCTTCCACTCCAATGTCTTGCATGAATGCCATAATTAAAGATGCAAATATGAGAATGTGTCTTGGCTTTTGCATTGACTACAAGAATTCTTCACAGTCTCAGCATTACTTGGGATCTTAAGAATTTTTCAAAGCAACACACAAAGGGGCACCTCCTTTCTGTGCACTGCTCTTAAGCGTCCTCTTGTGCTATTGTCTTTTTGACATGCAAAAATTTAATTGAAGCAAACACAGAGGTAGGTACCTACTCTCACGTAAACTTTAATAAACGAGGGATTACTCTTGTAAGATACACACAAAAAAAAAATGAAAAATTACGAAGCAAAAGGAAAAAGTACACTCGAGTACTACACAGCACTCCTTCATCAGGTGGCTTGTGGTGTGTGTGTGTGTGTGTTGTACGATGTTCTGCCAATGCTAGAGAAATATAATTTCGAAGCTCTCTTAGTCAGAGGTTCTTTGTCATTTATGCAAATTACCATACCTGTGCGCACCGCACTCACTTCCTAACGGCCCATTGTAGTAGCTAGATGTTGACTATGCCGCCCGCCCAGATAAGGATATTATCTTGGGAAGCGAGACAAGATACGTTCTGCTTCCATTTTGAAGGCCTCCTCGGTAAGAACTTAATTTCGGATTAGACCAGCAAACAATCCCCCAATGACTACACCTACATATCTTGAATAATTAATCTCAAGTACGAAACGGTCCTGCCTAGCAAGGAACGTGACCCCTGCCATGCACCCCGCTCTCGCCGGATGTTCTTTTGATATCCTTCCTCGACGATGAACAACTCCGTGACGGCCTGTCATGCATCTTAACATCGAGGCGCACACAAATAGAACATATCCTTCCACCGCACAACCTGATGGTGGGTGGTGTGGGTTGGCCAATGCACCAGCTAACGCATAACTACCCACCCACACATGCAAATTCACTAAATTTCACTGTGTAAAAAGTTCCTCATACGGATGTGGTTATGTTACATTTGCTCTACATAGATGCATTTTTGAATAACACTTGAGAATAATCAGTTTCCATCGTGATATGGCGAGAAGGACGACGACTTCGGGGGCTGAGTTAATTAGGAGGGGCCAGAAGCCCGGGCTAATGGCAGATTTTCTTCTCGTTTTTCTTTTTTTTTTGGTGTGTGTATGTTAAGTGGTGACTTTGGATTAATGCTTGACATTTAAAATGTTGTCAATATAAGTGGAATGCTCACCTTGTTTACTTAATTGAATTGCTTCTGCATAAATCTTTGTGAGCCGCATGCAGGCCGAACCGGGAGTGTAGGTCAATTGGAAAAAAACCCTATAATGAGGAGGGGGTTTCCT
Organism: Neoascia interrupta; assembly: GCA_947623515.1. Classification (NCBI taxonomy): domain Eukaryota; kingdom Metazoa; phylum Arthropoda; class Insecta; order Diptera; family Syrphidae; genus Neoascia; species Neoascia interrupta. The sequence goes on along the minus strand of OX392462.1, from coordinate 43,225,779 downwards.
CTCTTTTTTTTCGCAATTATGCAATAAAACCCCGGTTGGACGAAGTGCATCCAATAAATTCGAATTAATAATTTACAGTGGGTAATGGAAATTGACCCATTTCTATTACCTAAGAGAATCTGATTAATATTTAAAGAGGCTGTTCGAGGCTGCTTGTGCTGCTGCTGCTGAAAAAAAGAAGGACAAAGCCAGCTGTGTGAGGAGGTGGAATATTCTTGCCTCCGTATGATAAGGTGCTTATGGCTTAGCAAGTAGTTGAGGAAGAAAAAAAAATATTATTATGCAAAAACTCACAAGGAAAACGAAAAGTTAAAGAAAGTCTGCAATGTTTCGTGCGGATTCACAATCTTGTGGTGGTAGGGTGTTTTTTTTTTTAAGGTTGTTGACAGGCAAGAGAACTAGGCTCTGTTCTTGGTTTTTTTTTTTGAGGAATTTATAATTATTGTCGAATTATGTATGGGAAAAGTTGTTGGCAAAAATATGCTGGGTGTTATAAGCCGGCTTAACTTCTTCCCTTTATTCAAATGATGTTTCAGAATCTGTGTAAATTGAATCTAATGTAAAATTTGCATCTACCTATTCGGCTTTTTGCTTTCAGCGTTTGTGTAGCCTTGGCACATACTCTGATGGTCCTTGTTTGTAAGTAGGAAAGCAAAGTCCTGGACTAAGTATCTAAATGGACGTAAATTTTACTATAAATAAAGTAAAGATTCCGAAGACTTAAGCTCCCAAAAGTCGTGACTCAGAAACGCTTCAGAAAAGCCTTTCTGGAAAAAAGAGAAGGGGAGTCTTGTATGGAATCTACACCCTGTTTAGAGTGTAGTAAACCAATTTCACGCCATTTAACTCAAACTGTATCCGATCTGCCACTGTAAATGATGGAGAAACTCAGGGTTCTGATTTGTTTACGAGACTCTTTGGAATTTTAAAAACGAGAAAGAGCATTTTAAGAACTATCGCTTGGGCGCTACTCTTTACCGAATACACTTCTTATTTATATTTTTTTGTTACGTTTTACTGAGTTATACAAGAGTTGTTAGGTAAAAATATTTACAGAGTGACTTTTTTAATGAACTCGGGGCCATTGACGAAAATGGCTTGCCGAAGGAATTAGTGTGATACAAAGCCCTTCTTTTGAGCAGGTAAAAATCAGAAAATTTTGCACAGAAATACTAAAACAATCTAACGCAAGTGTTATGCCCTTACGAGGCTTAATCGATTCACCTGTAGGTCTCGATCGTATCTCTAAAAGTTCTTGGGGATCTACGGTGATTATTTTACTGTGGTAAATGCATTAAAAATAATTTACCCTGGGTCGGGTGTAAAAATCAGAGAAATCAGGCCGGCCATCTTTTGGCGCTTTCATTGTTCCGAACATTTTACAAGGAAAGCAAAATTTAAAACATCATATTTAAAATTTTATAACAAATTTGGGAGTACCTCGTTAGTATCATACTTTCAATTCCTTTACTACAATTTGACGTAAATATACGAGGTAATGCTTCAGAAAGTTAAAACAAAAAAAAAAAATATTTCTGAGAAACATGCAAAAACGTCCTACGAGTTTCTGCACTTTAACCTTGTGGTTTTCTTGTTATTTATTTCTTGTTTTTTCATCATTTCTCTAATGTGTACTTATTATTATTTATTGATTATTTTTAATACTAATTTATTATTCATTGTTATTAGTTAATTATTCATTTATTTTTCGTTTATTTATTATTTATTACAGTTTTTATAGCTTTTATTCATTCATTATTTATTCATGAGCTGTTTATTCAGTATTTTTTATAATATATTTATTATATTATATTATTTTTTATATTATATTATATTATTGTTATACAATAATATTATTATATTTCTTAATTATTTATTATTAAAATATAATTTTTTACTTCGGTTATTTATGATGTATTTAATATCTATTTATTATTTTTAATTATCTATTATTCGCTTATTAATTATCGATTTGTTTATTTATTAATATTTCTATTAATTAATTGTTTATAATTTATTTATTACTAAATTGTTACTTTTTTATTTTTCATTTGTCATTTATTTATTATTTATTTATTTATTATCAATTATTTATTATAGTTATTTAGTTTATCATTGTTATCTTGTATGTTTATTAAATTTATATTTAAATTTTTTTCTACTCATATGTTTTAAGAAATATATAATATCCTTTTTCACCGGCGATTTTCTCTTGTTTCTTCCAAATATGATATTTAATTCATAAAAGAAGTATATAGACTGACTATTCTATGTACCCCTCGTCTAAAATGGTTCCACCACGTAACAGAAAGCCTTTTTTGAAGGACGGTAATGGTAACACCATGAGCTGAATGAAGTGCCATAAATGTTGCTCGAAGAAAGAAAACCTTCGACAAACATTTTAGTCGCTCGCGAATGGTAGACCTTTTTTTGTTTCGGCAAGGCAGAGACCTAATAAAATAAATTAAAGCCAATTTGACAAAAATATTGCTCAGAAAAAAGTCACTATATCATCTGTCAAATTTTGCAAATCGTCATTTAAAAACCACTTTACTTGTTCAACCCAATTTTAAGGCAGAATGTTTTTATTTGAGTAAAAAAAACTGTCAAAAAACAAATAAAAGCTATTCAATTTAATGACTTCTTTTTAATTCGTTAAGTTTTAGACTTAAAAAGCATTTTATGGGTTCCAGAATTAGTCTGATTTAAGCTACAACGGCAGGGCACGGGCGCCAATTTCTACTGTTTGTTTCTTTCAATTCTATGATATTGTTTACAATTTTTTTTCAATTTTATGTGGCTCTCACAGTGAGGCGCAACGAGTCACATAGCACATGCAACAATGGAATTTCTGTACGACAAATTTGACGCACTGGTTATTTCCCATTTTGAAATTCCCATTGCTCAGTGGTCATTTGTCAGTGATGACCAGAGTTTTTGAATATTTCTCACAATGGATCTAAAATTGTATATACTCTTTACCGGTAATACTGGCGTCATGACTGAAGATTATTTCTCTGAAAATAAGAGCATACCACAAAAGACTAGGCTAAGTTAATTCGGAATTACATGTATACATATTCAGTATATAAATCATCAATTACTCGTCATCTAACCTCGATTTTATGACCGTCAATCGACCGCAGAAAAGAGACAGGGAACACCTATTAAGAAACCAATCTTTAGGGTCAAAAACAATCATGGCATTCGGAACGGAAACAACAACGCAAGCCACTTTGTAGAGTGAAGCTTTCAATAACAGTCGTATCCCTTCAGATCTACGGGTCAAGTCATCGCAAGGCCTGGTACTTGTGACTGAGTGATTAAATCCAAATCCAAACTCCAACTCAAACTTTACTGCTACCAGAACACGTAAGAAAAACATCGCAACGCCTGGGCCACGAATGAATCCAGCCCTACCAGCGGGAACTACAACGCAAGGCCTGGGCTTACAACCATTTAGAGAGAGCAATCCTCTTCTACACTCAGTCACAGATCTCAGAAACTGGTTTTATTTATCAAGAATTGGATTCAATCTCATCAATACAAAAATCTTTAAAGGCAAAATATCAGTTAGAATCTAGAACAATTAATTTGTTTTCATATTTTTACAAATTCTTTCCAGGTAACTTTTCGATTCCTCTCAAAATCTTAACATCAAATAGTTATAAGAAGGTTGGATCCAAGTACTTACTATGCAGTCTTTATATTTTGTACTCTTTGTCCTTATCGGTATATAAAAAAACCCAAATTCGTTTTATTGATGTTCATCGACTGGAAAATGATAATCAAATGATTTACTTTTTGGTTTTGCCAAAATAGTTTTGAATAACTGAGTTTAATATTTATACATAATCCAATCCAATATTTTTCGAGCTTTTTATGTAAATGTTAAAATTGAAGTCAACGCATCGTCCCCGATGTAGCATTTTTTTCGTAGCTGTCACATCCGGAAAAAACCGGATGAACCCGGCACCTCTAAATATTTAAAACACGCAAAATACGCAAAAGAAATATTTATTCAGCTAAATCGAATATATTTATTTCCTCTCTCTGGTTTTTGATTCCCCTCAAATATTTATGCAAAAGCTGCCTTTCAAAGTAATGAAAGTGTCTGTGAATTAGTTTCGAAAACGATTTTGTCGCACATTCGTTTCAGGAGAATGTTGCATTAAAATAAATTGAAATGCATAAATGACTTGTTGGAAAGCCTGAATATTAATGCACAGGATCCCCACAAAAATTTACGGCGGTGGGGGTGTGTAGAAAAACAAAGAAAAAAAAAGCGACTAGTGTAATCAAAACAACCAAGGCAAAAGTCACATGAATACGTTGTTGTGTGTCTCTCTTAATAGTGCATCCGATATTCTCATTGGGATGTATTCAAAAATTGTTTGGGTCCTGCAGTACCGCCCACACCACCCACGCGATTCTGAACGCCCCCCATTGAATGTGTCCGTCCATTTTTGGGGGATATGTCGTTTGGCCCAATGTACATTGTACAGGGTGTACATGTTATACATTCGACTGGTGTCGTAAAATGCATTGTTTGGCAATCTTCCTGACCCAAATTGGTTGACAAATTAAAGCTGCATTGTTTGAAATTTTTACTTTTTACTCTACTATAACAGGACTTTGTTGTGCATGTGCACATCCAGGACTTTGAATAGAAATAGAGAGAGAGAAAGAGAAATCTATATGGAGTAATTGAAGGCGTTAAGGATGGTAATTGTTGTTACTTACTTGCATGGATTATGCAGATAGTTTTAAAAGGAATAGATGTGTTGTAAATGGGTATGATAATGTCTATTGTTTTGGGAGTCAAATTTCGTAGGAAATTTTAAGAAGCGCACAACTAAGTACCATTGTATTGTTGGCACCCATTTGTGGGTGTTTTATGACTAAAGTCATATAAGCCTTAATTGACAATATAGGGAAATAAATATTTTTCAGTCGTTGTTGAAAAAGAGTTGTGTTAGGGGGCGATATATATATAAATAAGATAAGACATTTTACAAAAAAAAGAGTGAAAATTCATATTGTCCTTCAAGAGCTTTGACAAAACTTGGACGTCTTGTATTTAATTTTTGCAAAGCATACGTTTTTCATTCACCAATTATCCCCAAAAGGAGCTTTCATTTTTCAAGAGTAATCCAAAAATATGTTTTATTGATGCAGGCATTAATTGATTTGTTATAAAATACATGCCGGCGACCAAATAAGCTCCTGAAGGGATTGTCAGTGAATGCGACTGTCGGTGACATTAACAAGCACCTGTCCGCAGAGGATTATGTACTTAAATGATTTCCCCAACGACTAATGGATAATTTAATGCTGCAATGTCAATCGTTCCATAGCTTAACAGTTATATGTATATGGTCGAATGTTTATCTGCAAAGTCAGTGTGTGGACTTCGACTTTGAAAAAAAGTTTAATGAAAGAGTTATAAAAATTGCACCTTATTTTGAGCTTATAAGGAGATTAAATGAAGTTGTTAGTAGATTACTTCGAAACCAACAACATAGATTACCTAATCAATATCGGCGGTAATCCTTTTGATAGCTGGTCGTTTTTGGAAAGTTGCATGTGGTTGCCCCGGTTAGCTTTTCACACCCAAGTAGTATTTTTCCTATAACTGCAAACTAGTTATTTTTTCCTGTTTCTGGCGAATTGAAAATCTCAACCTGACAAATTTTACTCTCGAAGAACTTTAAAGCCCAACCTAGATGTAATGCCACCAAAAGGCCGAACCGGTAGCTGTAATCCGGGCTTTTCGCATAGCACGTAGGTTGGTAGGTAGAATGTGCTTTTTGAAAGCAAAGAAAGCCTATTTGTCGTGGATGTTAAGTTGTTTTTAAGCTGTCGAAGATTGGTTGGTACAGCTTACGCAATCTGACTGGACATCACTAAAGTGCCGGACACTTGCAGAAGACGTACAAGAGGGTTTTTCTATCATTTACATTTCCGAAACATAAGGTTGTGATTATCTTATAGGATACTTAGTTCGGTCTCTTGGACTCTTCAATTGACAAAAACCCGATTGCTGTTGCCATAGTTCGGACAATATCAGGGCTGAAAAAGCATGTGTTCATGCCTAGAAAAGTTATGGAAAGTCCCATTTATAAGTAACGTCTAAAAATGATAAATATCTTATAGGTACTATTGTGACCAATAGCAGTGTTTTTCAGAAAGAGCCATAGAGTCAATAAGAAGGGAATTATCCACTATTCTGTGTATAGACCAGCAGCAGAGGAAGAGTGGACGAAGAAAAAGTGCTGGAAAACTCGGTTTTTTTACTGACTTTTCGTTGTTGTTGCTAACCAACAGCATAAAAACCTCAATAAATCTTATTATTACTCAAATGAATCTTCAAAATTGATATTATCCTATTTCTGAATCCAATTTTTTATGGATGTTTCTAAGGATCGGAGAACTCATACAAGAGTCACTGAACCAATTGATCTATAGCTTGGAGCTTCTTAAATATTTTTTCACTTTTCAAAAATTGATTAAAATTTTAATTTTTTCTGGTATGACTATCGTCAACAATCATGGTGTAACATTATCGGCAGAAAAGCTTCCAAACTACTTTTCCGTCTTCTCGGTGGAATCGATCCTGAAAACATGTCAACTTGCTCTAAAACACAAAAAAAGACTGTCATATTTACAGATAGCCTTTCTGTTATCCGCGCCATAAGCAACATGAAATATCACGCACCTGTCATCGTTCAAATTCGAGATAAAATAATAACGTCCAGACAAAAGCTCAAACTCGTATGGCTTCCAGCACACGTTGGTATAAAAGGTAATGAGTTAGCAGACCTCGCCGCTAAATCAGTCTCAGGGAACCCCAACGTCGAAACATCCGTATACCACCCCAGCAAAAAAGATTTGGATAAATTATTGCAAGCACATTGGGATCAAAAAAGACTCGAAGAATGGAATGACTACCAACATCTTTATTCTACAATCAACCCATACGGGATCCCACAACTTTATCCAACAAACACAACCACAATTATGAACAGATGCTTCCTTCTTCTTCGTCTTGGCCATACACGGCTGACACACAAACATCTTTTCAACAAGGATTCTCCTCCAACCTGTCACTTTTGTCCTAGAAATACCATTTTAACTACTCATCATCTTACAACAGTATGCAGCACAATTAAAAACATTTGTATGCAAAATTTTAAACATGACCTTCTAAGTATGCTTAAAGTTCCCTCAGAACCTAATGTCAAAAATGTATTTAAACTGTGTCAACAGCTGGAACTAGATAGTAAAATCTAGACATTATCTAGATTTGGTGCGGTAAGGGATGTTTAGTACAAATGTGTCTAGACAAATGTGTCTAGATTTGTCTAGACACATTTGTTCTAAATATCCCTTACCGCCCCAGCAGCTTTAGTATAACGAAAAACATAAAAAAAAGTATTATAATCCAGCTAAAGGCCTTTGTAGCTCTTGCTGTAACTCTTTAGTTATTATTCTTAGCATTTTATGTAAGTTTAATAAAATAATAATAATAATAATAATAATAATAATAATAATAATAATAATAATAATAATAATAATAATAATAATAATAATTAAAATTTTATAGAGTTTCCCATAAGGACTGATCTCAAACACAAGAAAGGGTACTGTAATTAAGCTTTTAAGCTTTAGGGTACTGTAATTAAGCTGAACATTAAGCTTTTTAAGTAAGTCCTTATAGTAAGTTGTACGATCTCTTTGCATTGTACGTAGCGTTGCGATCAGTCAATGTTTTAATGGCTGATGAAATGTATATCGTGTTCAGAAAAAAAATTCGCTTACTGCTAACTAGCTAACTAAAAGCGATAATTATTATTGCACGACCTCTTAAAAGATTCAGAATTTTACTCACGATCACTGATCCTCATGCAAGAGAACTGACTTCTTACTGATTTTTATTTTCAGTTAAGTAAAATTCAATGTCAAAAACTCGGCATGACTCAAGTTTGATAATCGATTGCTAATGGGCATGTGGCAAAATACAAAACTTTACCTCCCATGTAGGAGACTCCAATGATTTCGCAATTGAATAAACGGGGCAATATTTTCTTACTGTTTGAGAACTCGGAAACATTGAAAAAGAAACAAAGTATCCAACTCGGTACCAAAATGCTTTGAAATTTGAAACAAGAGTTGAAATTCGACCAGTTAAAAAAAAAACTAATTAACACGCAAACATCGACAGTTTCTTTTCTTTTTTTCTCATAATACCTAGTTCTCCTGGAACTTTCGGGATTTATTGGTTTCTCTCTATTGCTTAATATGTACCTTTTCCAGTCCCGGATCTACGATTTTTCCGAACAGGGGCAAGGACTTGATCTTGGCGCCCCTCTTTCACAGCACTTAAGCAAAATAATAAAAAAAGACAATTATTGGATGTTGGTGTATTACTTGGTTGTGTTAGGTTAGGTTAGGTTAGGTTGAAGTGGCTGTCGGATCCAAAGAAACCAACACACTTAGTCCTATGTAGGTCCATTGTGATACCACGCGGAACTGACTTCATTGCCTACTCGTTGAACCATTTCGAGCTATTAATGAAGCGTAAGAGACGTTTCGGGTCAGTCGTGCTGAGATCACTGAGATCATTATAGAAGAAAGCTCCAATGTGAAGATTTCGGTTCTTGGAAAGAGCGGAAATTCTCTTCTTCCTCCTCATCCATGCAGCTCCTGCAAAAGTCGTTGGAATAGACACCAAGCCTTGTCGCGTGTTTGCCTATCAGACAGTGTCCTGTAATGACACCGATTGTAGCACTAATGTGCGATCTGTTAAGAGCGATCAAACTCCTAGAGCGTTTAAGATCAAGCTTTGGCCAGATCTGTTTCGTCGCTAGACAGGTACTGCCACTAGTCCATCTGAGATTTGTTCTTTCTATCGCATCCAGTTTAATCATGAGTTTACATGTCGAAATTGGAATGCCTACGGAACCTTTATCAGGCAAAATTGGGAGGGTAGTTCCAAGTTTGGCGAGTTCGTCAGCCTTGCAGTTACCTGGAATGTCTCTATATCCTGGCACCCAGCACAGGAGAATGTTGAACTGCTCCGACATCTCCTTTAGAGATGAATGGCACTCTAAGGCTACATTTGAGTTTATAGAGACCGATTCCAGGCACTTGATGGCCGCTTGGCTATCAGAAAATATGCGTATGTCCTTGGCGGATATAACATTTTTCTTAAGCTAGGACAAGACTTCCTTTATCGCCATAATTTCAGCTTGAAAAACACTGCAATGATCCGGGAGACGGAAAGAGAGACTTAGATTTAGTCGGTCTGAGAATACACCCCCGCCTACCCCATCATTTGTCTTCGATCCATCAGTGTAGAAGTGGATCGATTCACATTCCAGAGGCGCACAGTCCTCCCAGGAAGACCTGGGGGGGATCGTTGCCTGGAAGTTCTTGTCAAAATGTAATTGGGGTAAGGTGAGGTCCATGTTTCTAGAAGGGAATCTGAATGTGTTCAGAATAGCAGAGTGTCCTATCTCACTATTGGTCCACTGAGAGGTTGCTTTGAGGCGAGTAGCCGTGATGGCAGCAGTTTGTCTGCTGAAGATGTCAAGAGGAATTAGATGGAGCAGGATGTCTAGTGCTGCTGAGGCAGTGGTGCGAAGTACTCCACTCATAGATAAGCAAGCTGACCTTTGGACCTTGCTTAGCTTATCACGATTTACCAAAGCGGTCCACCAGACAGCTGTTCCATACATCAGTATCGGCCTTACGACCGAGATATATAGCCAGTGGGTGATACGGGGTTGAAGTCCCCACTTGTTGCCGATGGCTTTTTTGCAGGAAACTTGGTTGTGTTACTGCTTTTACAATTTTGTAAAATTTTGCAACCAGGAGAACAAAAACATATCCATCCATCACTTACCTCTTTAGCAACTTTATTTTCGGTTCATGTAAGATAAAAATAGAGTAAAGATAAGAATACACAACCTTTATAGGAACGCTCAGCCAAGACAATACTCAGTCCTTTAATCGTCCAAGTCAATTTTGGCATTAACTTTTCAATCTTGAAAGTAAACGAGGATAAAACAACTACATGCTATAAGGACATAAATAAACATCCGTCCGCCGCTAAGGACAAGGCTTCACTGTTGGTAGCAGCGAAAGAGTACAGCTAGCTTGGAGTTAACATGATAAACACTAGAAATCTATGCTATTTCGGTATGGCAAAATAAATGGACTCAAAACTCCTGTCACGAAAGACAATGTGCTTTATACCGTTGAATGCTGAACGATAAGTAGAGAATGAGAAATCATGCTCGGCGAATTTATGGTCCTGTGTGCGAGAAGGGTGAATGTAGCAGAAGACACAACTGCGATTTCTATGCGCAGTACCAAAGTGAGGATGCAGTTCAAAAAGCTAAAATACGAAGACTATATTGGCTTGGTCTTATTGAGCAGGTGTACAACAACGCTCTTGTCAAGAGGGTATTCAAAACTAAGCCCCCAGGTTCAAGACGACCAGGAAGATCGAACTTCCGCTTTTGAGCACTTTATCACCACATTTTTTTAAAATCAATTTGATAATTAACATGTCTCCACCGGGCACTAAACCACGGTTAATATAAACCTTTATTAAATCCTCTACAAATCACGCGATTAACCATACAAATTGAAATCCTCTCGGCAAGCGATTACAAATAAATCCTCTCATAAATCCATCTCAACCTATCTACAAACCTTTTTTCTGCACCTTTGCAACAGTTTCAGAATCAAAGAAGTGAGTAAGTGCAAGAGTTTGTCTGTGACAAATTTCAATATACCCGACCCTATATAAATCTTAAAGTTTCACGCCCCCAAAAGTGGGCATGGGCTTAAAATCAAAATCAATTAGTTGTTATTTCGTTAGAATCATTTCTCATGATGATACGGTAGAAAAAAACATTTTTTTCCTAAAAACGCCCCTTAAAAGCGGGCGGAGCTCAAAACTTTGTATAGAGCAAACTTTTATATTTGTCATATAATTTCTTTTTTTCGATTTGGATACAACTTTTCGAGAAATCAGGTTTTTAAAGATCTAACATGTTAAAATTGTTCGATATTGCATGGTCGATATTGCCTTTAACAAGGCAAAAATCTGTCCAATTTTTGCCTTGTTAAAGGTCTTGGGCCAGTATTGTTCAGTGCCAAAATGTAAGTTCATGTGCGCCTTGTCTAACTTGAACAAAAGACATTCTTAAGGAAAATGTGAAATAGAGGTTGTCTCACATTGAAGTGGGCGGCCGTTGACGGATTGAGCGCAAATTTTCATACTTTGTCTGTGAAACGGAAGAAGCAAGACGTTTACCAAGTTTCAGTTTTCTAGCTTGATTCTTCACAACATACAGACGGAAGGACATGGCTTAATCGATTCACCCGTCGGTCTCGATCATATCTGATCTCTAAAAGTTTTAGGGATCTACGATGATTATTTCACTGTGTTACAAACTATGCATTTAAATTAATATAAGGTACCCTGAGTCGGGTATAAAAATTATTAGAAATATGGTCAAGGAGTAAGTATGTAAACAGAAGCTTAGGGAAATTTCGAGACGAAATCCATGTGATTTTGTCCATGAATCTGTAGCAAAGCGTACTTACGCTTTGTACCAATCGGAAATGGATCTTGGCCTTTAAGCAAATATTTTAATATATGTAAGGTCTTGAGGGTAAATATGTAGTGATTATTTGTCTATGCTACTATTTAAGTAGATAGAATAGGCTATATAGAATAGGCTATAGACAAAACTAGCAAAAAACTGCAACAGTGTATATGCACAAGGTTTAATCCGCCTTCGACTTACCGCCCTCTTGCATTGCACATGCACTTATTGTTACACTCCTCTACTTGTCATGCAAGCTTTTCCTAAATTTCATATTAATTTTTTTTTTATCTTCTGGTCACGCATTTAAGGCAAATGCATTATGCGCCCCTGTAAGCTGCCGCCCGGGGCTCGGGCCTCGGTTTGCTCCCCAAAGATCCGGGGCTGAGCTTTTCAACATATATAAAGGAAAAAACATCTCCAATAGTTAGGTTGCTAATTTATGTGTCTATGTTATGAATTTTCTGAGAAATCATAAAACTCTTAATGCACCCTTTTCTCCATGAAATATTTCTTTCTTAATTTATTTTCGACGCGGGTGCGGCGGCGCCTTATCTTCTTATGTAACCTATTTGAGACAAGCGGGGACGATTCCAAGTAACGTTCCTAGTGTTTTTTTAATTTTTGTGATACCAATTTGTTAGAATTAAGCAACATAAAAATAATAAAAACCTATGCACTCTTCAAATTCATCCTATGAACTATTTTCTACTTTTTTTGTTTCCAATGAATCGCACTTTCTTTGTAAGTTAAGGTACATAAATAAATAAATAGAGTGGCGCAACAGCTCGAGGTGAACCAGGGCCAACTTCTCAACAATGTATGCTGTGTGCGTTGATTTCTTCACATACAAGGGGACCTACAGTTTTTTGCCGAATCCGAACGGTACTTTGAGAAGTTTTTAAAGACAAATAATACTCTCGGAGGGCTTGTCAGACCCTCGCGGAGGTGGGGACCGTGAAAAAGAACGAGTCTTTTTTTTCAGGTGACGATGGTAGGATTCGAACGCAGACTTCCGGCGCACACACTAACCACTACGCCACGGCACCCCCAGTTAAGGTACATACCTACCTACTTATCCGGGATGATTCTTATACGACACGACAATTAACACGACATTTCTTCGTTAATGTTGCAATTTCAACTTCATGGTTTAGCACCTTTTTGGAAGATATTACTCTATCAGCGCCGACAGCACGTATCGAATTTGTTTTTGCTATCGGGTTAATTTGGACATACAACACACCATACCTACAACATTAGATTTTTTCCATCAATATTCTACACTGTCATCTGCATACAAAAGTTCGGTGTCAGAATTAAACCAATCCTCGTTTCTCGAAAGTTTCTTATTCAATAAGCTGCTGGGTGTGTTGTGGCTTGTGTATCTGCTCTATATACAGGCTCAATTCTTATACACTTATACAGCCATACGCCGTGCACTACACAAAATCCGATGAGAAGGTATACCCAAGCCACACGTGACCGCTTGCTGCTATCACTTTTGGCGTATTTCGTAGTAAAAATAACACTTTTAGTTGCTCATATCTCTGAAAGTATTTTCCAAAAATACAAAAGCAAAAACATTCTGCAACACTTTGCAAATCAACGCTTTTTTTGATGTAAATGTCATGCAGTACTTTAGGTGTATAATTAATACATAGATTATAATTGGTGATGCCAAATTACCAAGGCAAGTTACAGAATCGGAAAGCTAAATGATAAAACATTATTTTGTAAACAATCTTTGTAAAGCACTCCATTTACAACGAGATGCGTCTGTGCTGTATTAAAAACGCAATTTTTCACAGTGTTCTTACTACTGTTGCAGTTTCAATACGCCTTCTGCCAGCACTTTAATCTTTTATAGTGCCTCAATAAATTAAAAAACTTTTGTATTGTACTTGGGCATATAATCTACTCTGTGTGAACCTACACTCAGTTCTTCATCCGCTTTGAAAAGTTCCCCTACAAAGCCACTACAACTTTTTATTTCTATTTTATTTATTTCACCAAAAGTGTACATCTACTTAACACCCACAAATTGCACGTCCCAACATGAACTTTTGCCTTAATCCAATTTTGTGTTTATCCTTACACAGCAACGCTGTGAAATTCACGCCTCCGGCATTGCATTCAATCAATCCAATCCGCCAAGTATGAATCGGAAATTGCCTTTTTAAGTCGGGGTTTCTTTTTCTGTCAAATTTTTTTCCCGCAAAAAAAAAGAACAAAACTTTTACGCTAACACTTCCCACATTACACACACTTACGATATTGCAGCCGAGTGTTTCGAATGCCTGCGGCGTGCACTGAACCGAAACACCCTGTATCAGGATTGGATTTCGCCGGGCTTTGCCCGCTTCTTCGCCTTCCCCAATGAACTGCTTTTCAACAATTTAAAAGTCAAATTTCAATACGAAAATGCGCTCATGCATAGCAAATAAGCTGGAAACTTTGCGGATCCTGTCCCAGCATATCGCCATGAAAACTTATTCTCCGACGACGACGCGAGAAGGCGGAGTATCCGTCGCCTCCGTTGAATCCTTTGCCGTTTCGGTTATCCCCGGTGGCATTGCCGCCGCCGATTTGAATGAGTGCGACAATATCGCACTTGCTCTGGATGCCGCATTAATTTTAACTGTTGTTCATTATACTTATGCTTTTTATGCTGCTGATGATTGTTTTAAAAGGGCATGAGGCAATGGTGGTAGTGGTAAATCACAGTATGTATACAAATGCCACATATACCCAATAATTTGAGTATGTTGGATATTGCGGCTAGAGCTGTGAGAGGCTTTGTCGTTCGTGCCGCAAGGCTGCTTGCCACAGTTATTTCTGCAACTATGATGGTGTTATTATTTTTGACTTTTGACGACGACGACGACGATAGACAATGTACTTTGTGGAGTGCTAATTACGCATTTGCTGTAATGAGCAAAGTTTTTGGGGGTTCAGGGTAAACAGCCATGTCCTGCTTGGCTGGAATTTTTAATTAACATTCAAAAAAAGTTGGACACAATGGAATTAATTGTCAAGCTTACTTCATAGGAATAAATGTGCTCAGAGAGCAGAGTAACTGCTGTTGGCTACAGCAGACTAATGGTCAGTAACCAATATGAAATCTGTTAATGAGCCAACTGTTAAGGAGGAAAAGCAGTCTCTCGGAAACCTTTAAAACTTTTTGTTAAGTTAACTGCAAAAGAATCCTGAAGAAGGAATTTCTTGACATTTACTTTATTTTGTAGCACAATAAGATGATCAAATGTTACGGCTGACTAGTGACCTTTTTTCTGCCTTGTCTAGCTTAGTAGGAGTTTTTTTTGTACAAGATTCTACTTTTGATCCGGTCGTAGATTTAACAAAATTTACTAAAAATTCTCTTTGAACACCGTTTGCCTTAGTTTACTATGCCTTAAATGACTTTGAGAGTAATGGTTCGTATTATCTTACAGAAAAAGAATCCACATTAAATAATCTTTGAATGAGTTTCTCTCGAAATATTCAAATCAAATTACCACCTTCGTTCTGCTCTTAGACCATCTGTTGCTGATTCAGCTCACCTTAAAGGAGAATCATCAGAATTTCTATAACTAAATTAATTATAAATTTTCAAAAGTTCCATCAAGCATAATTATTCTCTCGATGTTAAGTATACAAGCCTTAGCGAAATTCAACTATTATTGAAGACAATTAAATCAAGTCATTGTATCACCACCTGCTCGATATTGCTTGACGCAGCAGCACACCACTGTACGACGAGTGTACCTAATTCTATTTGCCATGCTGCTACTGCTACAAATTAGCATATCTATTAGCAGCTCAATAATATCAAACACAGAATACTTAGATAATGTCATTAGTTTCTAATGAGGAGATTGCTCTCGAGCAAAACCCTGCAATGTTACACTAGATTGGATTAAACTCATGCGATTAATGGCACCTCAATAAATCACAATTATCGGTTCCCATTCACCCAGACTATAAGGGAGACGGAGAGTGCGTGCACTTGGAATCGATTCATTGGAGCTAACTACAATGGAGCTGCAAATGAATTTGTGTCCTGGCGGCGGCAGCGGTATATTGTGTTGAGCATTGTATTGTAACAAGTGATTTTGTGTTGCTTTTGCTGAAGGTTTTGCATGATTGAAATCTACATGGTGGCTTGTGTATTAAAACGCATTGATATGCTCGTAGTAGTTTTGTTAATTATAACCTTCACAATTTGCAGTCCATAGCAGAGAATATTTAGACATACAGCATGCCCTTCTGTATGCTTAAAGAGGTTAAGCACTTATTCATTCCATTGACTATTGACCGTAATCTTCTTGCATATAGGCAGAAATCGTAATGTTATAAAATAATGGAGGCGGTTTTTACGGAGGCACACCTCATACCGTCTTCCGTGGAGTCCAGTACGGAGGAAAAAATATTAAACAAGTCTAAATATTTATTTGCTCCCTTAGACTGCGTCCTTAGGCGTATTAGAACTACATGGTCCCTGAATCCTCTTTTTCATTTTCCCCCGACGTTTTGTCGATTTTTTGCCGACTTGCTCAGGGGTGTTTCGTAGTATTTCTAAGATTTTATTTCGAGCGTTTTGGCCTAATTGAAGTTGCTGACGTAATTCATTTGACTTACTTATTTTCGTGTTATTTTATTCTTTATTATTTTCTCATTAAATTTTTCTCGTTTTTTTTATCCTAGTGGCTATAAGTAATTTAAAAAACCTCCATCAACATGAAAATAAAAGCTTTGATCTAAACAATATTCCTTAAAAAGGCTTCAAATTGACTAAGCGCGTGGTGAAGAAAATGGAATTGTGGACTTGTTCTTTTTCCACAACTATCACAACTCAAAAGTCCCAGGAGAACTAAGTTGAAATGCGAAAAGGTGAGAGAAACTGTCTTGCTGGTGTTTTTTTGCCAATATCCGATACAGGCATTAGGCGCTAAAAGGTACTCGGTTTAAAAGCCAAAAAAGCATTTTTCAAAAGCCAGATAATATAAAAAAAAACCCACTCCTTCGACCAGAAAGGTGGACTCGGTTCGATTCAAAGCCAAAAGGAGACTCAGATGAAGCGAGGTAAATAAAACGGACTCAGCTTATGACCAAAAAGATGGCATTGATTCGAAAAACACAACCTGCTTTCGGTCGGTCGGTTAGAAAACTTTTTTGTGAAAAATCTCGGTTTCACCACTATCCCTAAGATCTTCGAGGGTGTAGTGTAACAAATTACAAATCCTCCTAGAGTATCATTTCACATGAGAGACCTCTCAATTTGACGGTCGGACAAAAATAGTAGTTTACATCCGTGTGTAAGAACACCTGTAACGTGTTACGTAGCGCCTAATTAAAAAAGAAAAATAATTAGGCTCTAGTTATACTTATAATATTTTTCCCTTACAATAAATTAAAAACACGGATCGAATCTGGCTTTATCAATATTATTGACGATTGTGAGCCAAGAAGTGAGTGTGGAGCCTATAAATGAACGAAAATATAACAATTTCCCCCTTACGAGCTATCCACACTACTTGTGAGTTATTTGCTTGTAGATACAATGTAACCCACGGTCACCTTCAAGGCACAATTGAGATTATCATGATAATTGACGATTGTGGAGGTTATAAGCGAACGATAATATAATAATGTTGTTTTCGTTGATCCAATTTTTTTTATGACTCGTTCTGTTGATAAAAGGGCTTCGTAGATCGTTTCTTTCAGATGCAAATAAAACAATTTGTTTCATCTTTAACCCGACGTTTCGTTGATTTGTTTTCAACTTTTTCAAGGGTGCTTTTTTATTAAATAAATTTTTACATGTGTCGTCAGTTGTGTGTTTTGTGGCTTAAAATAATAATTTAATAAATTAACATCAAAAGACCAAGGAAAAATACAAACCTTAAATGAGAACATACTGAAAAACTTAAAAACAAACACTTAAATCACAGCTTTGGTAACCCTGTTCTATTATTGCACTTTTTTTATTTGCATCTAAAAGGAACGATCTACAAAGCCCTTTTATCAACAGAACGGGAAAATATAATAATTTCTCTCTTACCAGCTATCCACGCGGTTACCATTAAGACACAAGTTTATAAAACCTTAGATTCTAGAAGTAAGTGCTATGCAGATACGGGACCCCTTACATACCCGTTATAAGGGTGATTTGACACTTTTAATATAAGGCTTCTACTTCCAATAAGGCTTCTACTTCTGGCTCTTATAGAACTGATTCATTCTCTAAGAGAAAGAATTTTAAAGGAATCTGTAGGTTAAAACAAGCTTTTTGTGTATATAAAATAAAAAAAAATGATTTTCATAGTGCGTTTTGGCTTTTACTTAGACCTACGCATGCACATGCGAATTTCTAGAACAAAAGAATAGAACGAAAACGAATGACGCGCTTTTTCAAATATAACAACAACGTAGAATAATGAAAAGGTTTTTATTTAATTATCCATTTATTTATTTATTTTTTTTATTTATTGTTTATTTATTTTGTTATTAAGTTTATATATAAGTCATAATTATGTTATATTTATTTCTTTTTAATGCACATTCAAGGTATTTTAAATTTTTACTTGGCTATAAATTTTCTTTTATGTAGTTTTATTTTTTTTATTTTTTGTATTGCAGGTTTTCTTGTACTTTGCCCCTTAAAGTTTAAATTAAATTATTTTATTGTATGCTTAACTAATAAATTTAAACAGTATATTTCAATAGAAAGATAATAATCATTTTTAAATTATTTCATCGTAAAATGTGCGGTAAAAATTCTATTACTATAAATTATGTATTCAAGTCTTATGTGAAGCCACTATAGCACTTTAATAATACCTTAGGTGTTCTGACCTTTAAAAAATTTCGGGTTCTATGCACGATTATCTAGCTTTATGTGGGTTCTTATACAGTTTTTCGCTTTTCAGTAAAATCTTATGCCAATTCATCTAGGGTTGCCATCACTCTTTTTTCTTAT
Source organism: Neoascia interrupta (assembly GCA_947623515.1). NCBI lineage: Eukaryota > Metazoa > Arthropoda > Insecta > Diptera > Syrphidae > Neoascia > Neoascia interrupta. Next base: position 43,207,173 of record OX392462.1, on the reverse strand, counting down.
TGTCTATGGTCATTTCTGTTCCCCTAGTTAAGAATACATTTTTTTAAAACTTTCGAAATCAGAACTACTTTATTTTTGCTCAAATTGAAGTCTAGGAATTGAAAGTAGTAGACTAATGAGGTACTGCCAAATTTGTTATGCAATTTTATATACGAGGTTTTGAATTTCGCCTTTGCTGTAAGTTCTTCATCCTTACAATTAAAATGCCGACTTATGCGAGGACTCTTTTAGATTTAAGTATAAATATCAAAGTGGGCGTGGCAATGTGTGGTTGTGATAGCCGAGAAATTGCAGGCATAATCTTGAAGCTTGCAGTGTTGGGGCAAACAATTCATTTTACCATATCAAGAAAGGAATAGTTAAAGAAATCTCATCCTAGATTTTGAGAAAAGGAGAAATTAAATTTTAAAGTTTCTTTTTTGTTCCCTAGCCTGAAAATGTGAGCTTGTTCTGATTTATAAACATTCGTCGTAAATGCAGCAGTCTTCTATTAAATTTCTTTTCTTGAAATATTGAATTCATGTACCTAATTCCAGTATGCTGAATTTACAATTGTTTTGCCTCTTTAGGCCTGTGACCTTATCGCCATCACCTTCCTCCTTAAAAGGGTCACCTCTCATAACGGGTTTTCAATCTACACACTTTTCTACTATGTGACATCTGGCAACCCTCAAGTGACAGTTCTTACACATTAACGCATTTTTCCTAATGGGAAGAAAGAACGTAAAAAAAATTCGCGCGAATTTTTCGCTATTAGATTTCCAACAAGAAAAGTTTGAGTAGGTGATTTTGACATCATTTAAGTCAAAAATAAAAAAAAGATTTAAGTTTTAATTTTTAAAGTTTTTATTACTCGAAAAATAAAAGCAAGGAATTCGCGCGAAATCTGTGACAAAATATATAATTTAATTAATAATTTAATTTAATTAATAAAAGTAATTTTTTGAATATCCTAAAATCTTTTTAATCACAAATAGAGAATGATTTAAATTTTCTTTTAAAACAAATATTAAAATAAAATAATAAAAAAGTAATGGCAAACGATTCGCGCGAGTAAATGTTTCAATCCTCAAAATGTTTTTTATTACAAATAAAAACGGATTTTTCTATTCTTCCTTATAGTTTCTCTTATTAAAGAATATTTGATTTTTATTATATAATAAAATAATAAAAAAAATAATAATAATAGTAAATAATAAAATATTTGATTTTTTTACTAATTTATTTCCTTTTTTAAGTACATATCTCGTATTGAAAGAAAACAAAACAAAAAAAAAGGCATTTTCTAGAGTTACACTTAGAGATGAAATAATAAAAGTATTTTGACAACAAATCAAGGATGTTCCATTGAACGTGGCACATTATCCTTTTATTCTTTACTATTTTTTTATGTGCAAGACTTTCCTAATAAAATAAGACTTTTCAAATGCCTTTTAGATCCATACAGTAATGAGCACGTTTCTGTTAATACCTTCGGTAAAGAACGGTTTGAGATATTTTATAAAGCAGGATAACATTATTTCCTTGCAAAAATGTCCACTTGCATCTAAATGTTGCTTTGGTATGTATGAGTCCTTGTGAAACACAAAATTGTTGGTTAACACTTTGTTAAGATCCCTAAACTTTCATTTTGATTCCCACTGGATTGGGTACCCACCGAAGCGCAGTATCAACACTATAATGAGCCAACTAGCACAACGCTTCCTTTTCCCTAAAAGAAAAATCACTATTTTAGCAAGTTTCTGGCAAAGTGACACTCATCTATGGATATCTCACTAAGGAATGTGTTTTGAACGAAAAACTTTCTGTGAGCAAGAGATACCATTTCACATAATTCACTCGAAGAAACTGTAGTATGCCCCAGTGATTTCTCGTGCCCCATTTTTTTATGACAAAGATCCATTTCGTTCATCCCTCAAAAGAGGCGCAAAGAAACGGCCTAGCCAACAAACGATTTTTCCGCTTGTTGCACAAGCAGCACTTCCTTTTACTCTCTGTAATCAAACCACACACAACGCATCAACAGGAAAGTAGCTTTCCCGCAGGCCTTTAAAGCTCACTTCACTTCACACGCATCGTCGTCTTTCGTGCCCACTCACTTGCGAATCCCATTTTGTCAGAGAGAAAAATATCTAGTGCTATTTTTAAAGCCATCACAGCCCCAGCCTCAACCCAGTATGTCCTGAAGCGCACTATGGTCTATAGACTCCAACAGATGATGACTTCAAACTCGGCGATTGTTCGAACTATTCGAGGGATGATTCGGAAGTTATATTCCTTTTTTCATTCACATAAAAATAGACACCCCGCAGGGATAAACCAGAGCAAAAATATTGTCATTAAGCTTTTAACTAAATTGTGGTTTAATCTTTTCTCAGATTAGAGCAAGCTGGCCACCAAAAAAATAACAGGCTGCTGAGAAAATGAAAAAAAAATCCCTTAAACAAAGAACGCCAACGTTGTGGAACAATTAAAACATCGAAAAATGAAATTGAAGTCCTTGCCAGGCACCGAATAATGCAAAAAGTTATCTCTCCCCCGAAGTACACCTACCACCGACGCTCTAGCAATTTGTAACTTGCTCGCACAATCAACGAAATGGATGTCGGCCGCCCGCCCGTACGAACACGAACACAGTTTCTTGTTGAAATTGGATTTTTTGCTAGCTGTTACTGGCCTGTGTTTCAATTCAGGAAAAACGGGACAAGAAGAACGCCTACACCTCGGCTATAGAGCACCAAGGAGCGGCTGTTACTTTGTGTGTTTGGTGCGGTGCCGAGCGCCACAGGACATCGTCGAGCACCACCACGTCGAGGTACACCAACACGGACACCGATGTATCTATTAGCAAATTTCTTTGTTTCGTGAGGCATGATTAAAATCCTGGTGTTCTGCGCTCTTTCTGGGATTGTGGATTTTGCGACAATCCTCTCGGAGTAGTGGCCGCCCCGATTTTCCCGTCATAAGGGCATGTTTGCACATGGTTTGGGTTATCGTCGTGATGGCATCCACATGAGTGGCTAGAGGTGACGCTACCGCCTCCTCCGGCACTGTGCTGTGCTGGATGAAAGAAAAGTGGTCTTACGTACGAAAGCCTTTTAGTTCCGTAGCCGCCCAGGTTGAGGACTTAATTTGTCCACATACACTCAAGCTCATAATATGAGCCTGTCACACACAATGCAACTGGCAATATGGCTGAGGTAGTCATCTCAGGTAAAGCATCTACAGGTATCCTGCAGGTTTGAGCTCTTTTTTTTTAAGAGTCTTTGCCTCGGTGTTTTTTTTTCGTGTTAATTCCGGACGCCGGAAATGATGTGTCAAAGAGTACAGAGAATTTAAAATAAAGACACAAAACTCCCACGGAATAAATTTAATTAGATTATGTAATAAAAATTAAGCTTTGCATTTTCCGGAGTAATGTAATTTGCGTGGCATTCACTTTTGTGTTGTGTGCATGATTTACGGGCGGGAATGCCATGGTGTCTCTCACCTCTTTTGGGTGACATTTTTCGCTTTGTTGCGAAATTCAGAATGAAACTGTGGCTCTAGGTACGCTGTTTGTAGAGCGAGCTCATGATGGGGGGCCATTCGTTTAAATATCAACTTTCAACTTGTTTTAAAATTAATCGAAGGTACACATCAGAGAGCGAAAAGAGTTTTAAAATTCTGCAAAAAGTGGGTCAGAAAAAAAAATGCATGACTGGCGGACGAAAGGTGATCAGGTCTCGAAAGCGAGGAAAAAATTTAATTCTGCACAGCTTTTGGTGCAAGAGAAAATTTTATTTAAAGTAGTATATGACAGACAGGTTGATGGTTACAAACTAAACGCCTGAATCAATCGGTATATTGTTCATTCCTCCGCTGTTGTTTGAATAGAACAGATAAATCAGCCTGTAAGAGACTATGGTTCAGTATAGGACATTGTCGTGAACAATTTGCAAGTAAAGTGTTATTCTAGGTCAACAAAATTATTAAAAATTATGATCCCATCGGCCCCAATAATCTCACCGAGCACATCATTGTCTGGTAGTCGATTCACTTGTCAAATTGTATAACAACATGGGGGATATGTTTTCGATTTGAGTAAAAAAATAGACTGCTCTACCGACTCACCATGTACTGGTTGGGATTTTCCGTAAGTCTAAGCAAGACATACCCCAGACAAGCAGAGGAAATCTTTATATTAATAGACTACCTTTTGAATTTGTGGGTCGAAAACTCAGTAACAATCAAACGGATTTACATAGTATTGCCGTCAAATGAAAAGTATGATTACATAGATAAACAGAATGTTTATAATTTTTTGTATTGGCTGAGAACTTTCAGAGATATAAGCAGTTTCAGAAGTGTACAGATAGCTTTAAGATCACAAGCCTAATCTTCTTCTCATGCGAAAAGAACATTTTTTTGGATATCTAATACCTACTATGTTTCCACCGCCAATAATACGAGGATTAGCGGAAAACTATTAGAAATAAATTCCAAGGTGGTTCCGCCAGATATTATTTTGACATTAACACTATTTTTCTGTCATTTTGGCTCTCAAAAGAGAGTGGCGATGTCATTTTGCAGAAGCGGAAAAAGATTTCCGTTGTAAACATCCCAAAAGAAATCCTAATGCTGACAGATCTGTCATATATGGTCAGTTTCAGTGCGTTCTTTTTCGATTCCCCAACTGTTAAAAAGGTGTTTGAAAAGGTTAAAAGTGGTTCGTGAAAAATTAAATAAGACTTTTGAGGGGATTTTATTTAATTGCTGCGAAGAATATTAAAGTTTTTATGGTAATGTAGTCGCGTAATTTGTGGAGGATTTAACGAAGATTTATATTAAAAGCGAGAAAGTGCCCGGTGGAAACATGGTATAAGTTAAACTAAGATAAACTAGAACAAATCAAATTCACTAAAAGCCTGCGCTTTAAATCTCAGCTTTTCTGGTCTTCGGACGAGTCCATTGATATTTTCTGGCAGCCGTGCCGGGTCCTTTTCTGGTTATCGAACCGAGTCCACCTTTCTGGTCTTCGAAATGAGTCCATTGATATTTTCTGGCATCCATGCCGAGTCTTTTTCTGGTTTTCGAATCGAGTTCACTTTTCTGGTCCTCGGACTGAGTCCATTGATATTTTCTGGCATCCATGCCGAATCTTTTTCTGGTTCTTCGAACCGAGTCACCTTTCTGGTGACCGAACCGAGTCTATTCATCTTTTCTGGTGACTGAGCCTAGTCTGTTTCTGGCTCGTGGATCTGAGTCCATTTATATTTTCTGGCATCCGTGCCGAGTCCACGTTTCTGGTCGTGTCACCGAGTACATTAATTTTTTCTGGCAACTGAGCCGAGACTGGTTTTCGAACCGAGTCCACCTTTTTGGTCTTCGGACCGAGTCCATTGAAATTTTATGGCATCTGTGCCCAGTCTTTTTTTGGTCTTCGGACCGAGTCCACCTTTCTGGTTTTCAGACCGAGTATCGAGTCCGTTTCTGGTTCTTAGAACTGAGTCCACCTTTCTGGTCGTGTGACCATCGGAGTTTATCGGAGTTTTCCTCATACTGTTCAGTCTTCATTGCTTATATCAATTTTGACACCTCTGAAATACCTTCTCAAATGCAGTTAGGGACCTAAGTGAAAAGTCTTAAAATGTTTTCGGTGTTATGTGGCATTTCAACTGAAGTAGAGGCAACTGCAGTTCATGCATATATTTTCATTAAGTACAACCTATCAATTCCACTCAAATTTGACAGTTTAACAAAAAAATTCCTTAGGTTTTTCTGTCCCAACTTGAGGGCGTGAGATTCCCCAAGAGCATTAAAGCTACCTATATCCACCTTCCGATACACTGAATTCCGCATAATCAGCAGAGAGTTCATACGATGCGATGGATTCTAACAGCATTTGCACACATGCATCCTTTCAACCCACATCAAAGCCATATGAAGGCGAATAGCTTAGCTTCCAATGAACAGCCAAATATATGAAAATTCCTGCTGTAACCAACCACAGAAATTTTACATTCAGATTGGAAAACTCCTCCACTCCTGCAGCAACACGGAAGATATCCCTCACATACACAGCAGTGCGCCACCATTCTGCAGCATATCCCTGTGGAGCAAAAGAAAACCAAAAGCATACGTTATCCACGATTGGATGCTTTTATCTCGTTACCACTGACACGAAGGGATATACATGTCCGCCCACCGACGAAACCGTCGCCAAAAGTACGGGGGTATCGGTGACTTCCCAGCTGTTTCCATGCGAACAAGCCCGCAAGCAAGAAGTCTTACCACTTCTCATTCTCGTTACAACAACAAGAAAAAAACATTTTTACTAAAAGTAAAAATGTCAAAGTGTTTGGGCACCATGAGAAGGCAGAAGGAAAAAAAAACCCACCCCCTCCCTAAGCACTGGCAAATGCTGGATTTTTTTTTTCGTCCTTCTTGTCATTCTATGTCTGCCCCATAAATGCAATAAAACGGAGCAGGCATGCATTTGAGAGCCACTGGCATATTTTCAAATTGAAATAGAAAATTTGTTGCGAACAATTGCCATATTTTCGGATGTGGTTAACACGGGAAAGTGGGATGCGTGTTTCGGGATCCTGTTTTTTTTCTGAATCTAACCCGGATATCTATCCTGCTGCTATGGATTTGCAAGTCAAAGTGAAATCCCGTAGCAGTGTATAGTTTAATTGAAAGCACTGACTGTATGTGAAGCTATCTTCAGTCCATAAATAACGGTATTCGTTTGTGGTTATTGCTTTGCAAAAATATTTCACGTTATGGCGGGTTTGGTAAATAGAAGTTTTGCAAATGTCTGATGCGCTTTGGCTGGTGATTTCATGCATGAATGGAATTATTTTGCACGAGAGAACGTTTGGGATTTTTTTTTGTGTGGCAACTTTAAAGTGATTAGATGAAGCCGAATGTTTATATGCGGAGTTAGTGGACGCATGTTTGGTGGTTGCATGCATTTTACGCATGTATATCACAACATGCAACGAAAAAATATGCCAGTAAAAACGTGTATTTGATGTCAAATGACGTGTTCTCGCCCCCCTGCAGAACTTGCGTTCGCTGCATGGTGCATGTGAAATATATGCGACGCGTTAATTCGACCGCATGTATAGTTGCATAAATAATTCCCAAGAAGTTGGTTTAAAATGCACATGTTACCCCGACTCCCGTAAAAAAACATATAGTTGCCTGACATGTACCAGCAAACCTCGTGGTTGTTACACGACCCATGTGAAATGAATGCAACTAAATCGGAATTCGTCATATTCCATTCACGTCGCATGCATCATTTCCATGAAGTGCACCAATTAAGTGACCAAATCAAACGCGGTGCGGCTCACTCAAGAAAAGTCACATGTTACCATGCAGTAAATAGTTTGCATGGATTCATGTGGGCGTATGTCTCTTTCTTGAATTCTTTTTTATGCAGATGCAATAGTGTCATAATTTTTGAGCGTAATGAATTGCAGCAAACGATTAACTTATTAGCGGGATGTGCACAAAAAATTTTAGTCACATATGCGACAATTTTAGTTTGACCATGAATTCTAATTCATCCAAGGATGATGTTATCATAAAAAAAATTCTCGTAGACTTACCCACTTAGCAGTCCTGATCTAACCCACGGAGTCACTTCAGTGTCATATGCGACAATTTTATTTAAAACCTGCAACAGAACGCAATGAATTCATGTAAGCTAATTGGGTCCTTTATGGGATCTTTCTTTAGCACATGTTGGTTGGGGTTTTTTCCTCCCCCTTGCTTCTAGTCTGCATACGTTTTGCTTTTAATAATATAATTTGCTCACACACTCACACACACACATATGTGGAAGCCTTTCAAGTGGACGGTTTTTTTTCCAGCCATGAATTGTAAAAGGGATTTTTCCACGTCCCCAGATAATTGCGTACGAAAGCGTAAATGACTGTTAAAGGAAGGAAAAAACTTGCTTTGAAATTATGCAAACTCCATTACGGTCTTATGAGTATAAGCGAATGGATGTATGTTGTAAACGCTTGCAACTAAAATACTACTCCATATAGTACCTGCCTTTCGTATTAAGGAACTAACATACATATTAGTTATGTGTGGCATTCGCAAATGGTTAGCAAAGCAATAGCAGTCAGAGAGACCAGCCAGCAGATGTTATCTGCAAATATCACTTGACAGTGATTAATGAATTTTTCGGAGCGGAAAGAGAAATCCTTGATCTTTTATGTAATGTAAGCGACGACGGTTTTAACGTTCACCGAATTCCGGGAGCTGCTGTATGTGAATATCCTTTTTGGACGACGACGACAACGTCCTCAACGTTGTGTATAGTCATCGTCATCTCATGCTCATGAATACGATTGGCATCGGGGGATTTATACATATATGGGGCGCGGTTTTCCCGCTGTGCTCTCGTTAAGTGTTGATAGATTATTTTTACATGCAAAACGTGTTCGAATGAGTTTACTAACCCTTTTTTGCATTAGGGGGAGGTGGAGGGCGTCTTTCGACTTCCAGGAGGAATCAATGTAATTGCCTAGATAATTTGGTAGCACATCGCATCGCCTCTGTGGATTGTGTCAGTGCTTGAGATGTAATTGGTTGGAATGATTTGTATTTGCACATCCCTATGCGCCGTCGTCTATTGGTATACGAGAAAAGGCGAGTAATTTGTAGCTCTCACATTGAATGGTGGTTTATTTTGAAATTAGTCCTTGCAGAAACCTTTTCTACAGCGCCAGTGTTCCATTTTTGAATTTAATTTCATCCTTCTTATTGACGCCATCGGATGCGAACCCACTATAGACCCGCTTCAGGGTATAAATGATGGGGTACCACAAGGCTCCGTTCTGTCTATACTCTTTGTCTCTGCTTTAGAAAAAAACTTGACATTTTTGTATGTCCTTTATGTACCATTGAAATATATGAGCTTAAATGAATATGAGCTTAAACTGAATATAGGAAAATGGAACCATGATAGTGATTGCACTGAGTGAGTTAATCGACTGCGCCATATGCTGGAGCTATTTTTACCCTTTAAGTTTTATACTCGAGGGAAAAACGAACTTTCTATATCAGAATGCTCAAAACTTTTTGTATTAGAAACAAAAAAAGTGTTTCTAATCTATTCACAGACACGCCTTAAAAAATCACCCAATTCTTACGCAGAGTTTTATAGAGCCATTCTATATCTCTCAGGTATTTTTGAACGCAGAAGAAGCTTATATTTTCTATGTTTTTAAAATCATCAAACTGATCGGCATTGTGGAATTTACAGTTGATGACATGCCGTCGTGTTTCACACAGTAATGCATTTTTGTTGTTGAAGCCTATTTTGAAAATAAGCGATCTGTAAGTATCTGTATAATTTTGTGAATTCGTGATTCTGCCGGCTAAAATAACTGCTATAGTAAATTGAATCCAAGATTCATGAAGGTGAAGGATTTTAAAGGAACTGGTCGAGACTATCAATTGACTCAAACTCGATATCAGAGATAATTCTCAGAGATAAAGCGATTTGCACTTCAGGATGTCAAGGAAAACGATCCATGACGAAAATTTCGTACAATTAATTATTTTGGTTAAAAGTCGTTCAGTCGTATAGGATTTTGGTGAAATTAGTTCTTTATCAGTTAAGACTTTATATTAGCCTTCATGGGCTCAATGGTCATGCGAAATGACCCTTGCCCACAAACGGAGACACAAGAGCTTAGGATTTCAAACATTGCATCCAGTCTGATGTTGTAATGAAAAAATTATACTTCGAAAAGCTGTTGAAGATTTCGATTCGCTTGTGAAACGAACATAATTACAAAACCGATTGTTGCGACACAACCGTATGGAAGCCCTCTCAAGGCTGTAGTGACAGTGACGGGACTAAAAATGGGTAGAAAGAAGAAAGAAATAGCTAGACAAAAGAGGAGGAACAAGAAACCGAATATATAATAGAAACGCTGATGAGCCTGTTTGGAACAAACACCTTCATAGAAACACTAAAAAAGCTTTTTGCCGCAAGGTTTATAATTTACGATTGAACCAGCAAGGGGTTCAGCTTTGAGCGGCTTTTGTTGTAGGTCCGATGGCTTTTGTTTTAGGTTAAGCTAAACTTTTTCGCGCATTTTGTGCAAAATTCTATTAGTTAATTATTATTTCTGGATATACATATTTTACATTCTGTTGTATACTGAAGTATACTAGTGGAGTCGGCGTTAGGCATTATCGCCCAAAACCACAACGCCCAAATTTTAAAATGTCAAAACGCCCAAAAAAGCGACATCGCCCAAATCTCAAGGGGTAAAGCGTCACAACGCCCAAATAAAATGTCATATCGCCCAAATTGACGATTTTTTTACAACAACAAATTGTTAAGAAATTTTTTGGGCGTTATGACATTTTAAAATTTGGGCGTTGTGGCTTAGGGCGATAAGACCATACGCCAGTGGAGTCTACTGTTCTCTAAATATTGGGTGATTTTTAAGTCATGTCACTTAAAAAAAGGTTGGCATAAACTTTTCCTCTAATTTTTTTAAATCTTTTTTTTCCTAAAAATGAACTGTTATAAGCTTATTGTGCTTTTTTGCTAACCTCTTGCGTTGGTAAATGTTCATGTGGGTATGATTGCGCCAGAAGTTATGATATACATATTTGCTAGCAGCATCATTTTAGTCAGTCAACTAAAGTGTTTTCAAGCACATCTAGGAAACCATTTACTTTGCCAAAACTGCTTCGGTTTTTTTTTATTTATTTATTTATTTATATATTAAGAATTGTTTACAAAGTAAATTTATAAACTACCTACATTTAAGACATCATGGCTACAAGACCATAAGATGTCGTTTAAATGGTTTTTTTTTTTAATTTCAAAAGATGGAGTACTTTGGTATATATTTTCTTGGCCTTTTTTAACATTCTTAAAATTTTAAATCCACACAATAGCAATTAAATTTTTTTTCAATTACGGTTCGATTTTTTGTTTTCAATTTTACAACCAGCTGCGTTCCATTGGCCTCTAAATTTTGCGAACATGGATTTCTGAGAAAACATGTTGCTTTCAATTTCGTTTGTTTAAATAGGTTTTAAAACTCGAAAGTTGAAGGTTGAAGGTTTTTGAGTCAAATCTTCGAAGTTTTTGATTATTCGAAGTTCGCAATAGCTATTCGTAAAATCTCAAAAGATGGACTATGCCCCTTATTTATTTCAAAGTTATGCTTTATACCTTTTAGGAGATAGAGGAAGAGACATACACCCTTTATACCCATTTCTATAATTTTTTGAATTTCTAACCCATAAAACAACTATTTATTTTTAATTTTTCTTAGTTCCCGTAAGACTTTTTACCAATAGCACAACTACCTGCTCTAACATTCTTTTATTCTATGACCACCGCATTTTACGTTGACGGCAAAGCAGGATTGTTTTCTATGTCGTTTTTTAAATAGGCTTCGAAAAACTTAGCATAGAAACTGCAATTTTCTTACACAGACTGCTTTCTTTTTGTACGCTTTGGACCTAAGCCAAATCTGACTAAAATCGCTTTTGCCAGTAGGATCTTAGAAGATTTAAAAAAATAGTTTTTGAAAATGCTTTTATATTTTTGAATTAGTTCTCAGAAGGTTCCAAAACTCTAAAATTCTCCTTAGTTTTCCATAAAATTTTAGATGATTTCTGATACATGTGATTTTTATACCCATCTCATAGGATAGGAGGTATATTAAGTTTGTCACACAGTTTGTAATACGGTGAAATAATAATGTTAGACCCCAAGACCTTAAGGGCATATGGACGAGACCGAATTCTGAATCGAATAAGCCATGTCCGAAGCAGTACAAGTGTTGAATTTTTTCAAATCCGCCCACAGACACGCCCACAATCGATCGGTCTAAATGTGCAACTACCTCCAGAACTTTCAAAGCTATAAGACGTTCTAAAAGGCTGAAATTCGGCATTTAACATTTTCAAATGAATGGAAGAGACAAAAAAAAATTAAATTGGTAAACCTCCTCCTGTGGGTGTGGCATCTATTTTAAGGGTAAATTTTCAAATGCAGTTTACTCAATATTTTTGTTCAAAATTGAAAAAATTTTGCTTAGTATTTTATGTAGAAAATGCTTAGTTATACATTTTAGTCATATAAGACTTTGGGCCACGCCCACATTTAGAGGCAGAATTGAAAAGAAACCTAAATTTTTTCAGAAAAACATAATTTTGACTGGCCTTAAGCCTAATTTAGGAAAGCATGAAACAAAAAAACTAGCAGGTTAGGTAAATGAGACTTTCTATCAGATTTTGTTCATACAAAGTTTTTAACCGCGCCCACTTTTTGGGGTTGATTTTTAAAAAATATTGAATTTTAACCAAAAAATAGCATTTTTACAAAGGTACATTTAAGCACAACTTCGAAATATCTGTGTTATAATTGATAGTTTGTAATTAGGGACGGTTGAACCACGCCCCTTTTCGAAGTTTTCACTACTTATAAAAGTCAAAAGAAAAACAATAACATCAGCATTTTACAATGTGGGATAGGATGGGTATTCAACGGTCCGTTTTACGGACTGTAACTTCTGCGTACACACTGTAGGACTTACTCACTGGTTTTCATACGGTTTGTCAAGACAGCACCGGATATAGATTATGGTGGGGGACAAACGTTTTTTTATGCATTTTTGCGTATGATTAAGCACATGGCTGAGTTTGGGTTGCTTTATACATGTGTTTAATATTGGCTTTATGCACTAAGCGGCTCAAAATTTATGGCCTCAAATACTTTGAAAAACGTCATCCATTTTTAACTTTTCAATTCTCAAAAACTTTCCAATATTTTAAAAAAATTGAAATTTCTATTAATGTCCAGTATCTGCTTCACTTAAGGTTCACTTTTCGTGTTCTTGCCTGCTTAACCTCTTAAAAAAGGCATTAAAAAACTTTTGATCCATTTTCCCATAAAACTTCAAACTGTAATTTGACCCTTATTTGCGTTTGAAAAAAGAAATACCCTCGTTGGGTTCGCTGCCTATCTCAGAGTTAAGTGTTAAATTAACTAGTGCTAGTGCTAAATCAACTAATTTAAACACTATTTGTAATTTATTATTCGTTATATTTTATTAAATTTATTTTTGTGTGATTTTAAATTTTTTATTACAATTACGTTACAAAGTTCATAAAATATAATAATTGTATTTTACATTGTTCACAGTATATTTCTACTTTTTTGTTTTTATTTTATTATTGACTTATGGTCTTTTATTTGTAAATATTTATTTGGGTGTTAAATAATCACCCCCTCAGTTTTTGTTTATTGACCATTTCTTGGGTAATTAAATTTTTCTGTGACAACCTCGAGTGCTCCAAGGCTCATGGAGAAGGTTTTGCTTTGGAGTCTCTTCGTAACGAAAATTTATGGGAGACGGCAATGGATTTTTTTTATGGATTCTCATGCTGATTAGCACGTTTTTTAGAAACAATTAAATCATATTTAGGTCTATTCTCCAATCGCATCAGCACCCTCAGGTTGTTAACGGCTGCTAGGCAATACTGCAGAAGAAAAAAAATCCCCCTAAAATAGTAAGCACATCCACTTTTTATCGAATTTTACTAAATGGGTAACCAAAATCCTAAGTGGCTAACAAAGAACCCGTGATAGGTGTTGGTAGCAGGATCGTTCCTTGTAGATGAGCCGAATCCGTTGATTTCTTTTGAAATTTTGTCCGCTAGTATTTCGACTCCTTCCCTGTAAGCCTAAACTGTCACCATAATTGTTATAGTTTACTAAACACACAACTTTTTTTATTTTAAAATTATAATAAACGGTTTGACCTGGTATTGAACCCTGGACCTCCACTGAACCCTCACTGCACGTTTTTCTGTAGTCGCGTTCTATTTCCCAGCCCTAAGAGATGAAAATCTTACAGTTTTGACTAAATATGAACTTTTTCTAGTCATTTCAATTAATTTTTGGTTCTCACTCGATTCGTAAATGAATTGCTGGATCAGTTAATTTTTGAAGTTTTGGGCAACGGTGAAATCACTTTGAAGAGGGTTTCATTTCTCTATTTTCTGCAAAAAGATGTGTCCTCTTTATAAAACCGTTAAACTATCAAATACATATCTTTCTGAACGAGTTAAAAAAAAAAAAAAAACAATATGTCACCAGCAGTTTATCAGCGAAAATGGATATGGGCACGAAACAAGGATGCGGTAATCCTAGAGGACCAAATAGCAAACAATAATTAGGTCGTTGAATTTCACACAAAGAAATTTATAAAGGTAGTTTTAGTTGTTTTTTAAGTTTGGCCCAAATTAAATAAAGACTTAAGATTTTTCCCATTTTTATTCTTATTCGGCTTTTGAGCTATTTTAGATTTGAAATAATTTTCATGTAGTGTGAGTGACCTATTTGCTTTGTATAAATTTATTCAGTCTGTTAACCCCATTCTAAGATTTATTCTCACTCATTTAGAAATGAAGACACAGACGACTGTATGTGGTGACAATACAAGACATCATGTTCGTTTCTCCTTTAAAGGATCGGAAAGCAAAATGACCCACCAAGAAAAGTCTTAAACTAGATTAAATAACGCCGAGATAATTTTTTTGTTCTCGTATTCACTGACATCCTAGTTTCTGCTCATGTTTAACTAAACCAAAAACACCCCGCCAACAGAGAGCGCTCCTGACGCGGACAATATAAATTGAACAAAAAAATTTTTTTAAATGCAAAAAAAGAAAGAAAATCACAGCGTTTCAACAATGAGTACCGGGAAAAATCACCCCAGGTTAACTCGACTTGGGACGTAAATCTGCGAAAATATTTTGCATTCAAAGGATAAAAACAAAAAAACGCGCACACACACACAGTGGAGGACCTAAATTTTCTCTCTGTGCACGAATTCCAAAAATATCCGCGTGCCATTCACATTAAAGGTGTCCCTAGGGTACGTTTGCTTCTAAGCGGTTAAGTGGAATTTATTTTAGAAGAGAAATAGCCAAAATGTTTCTCTACTGTTGAAGAAGTATTTGAGTGTACTATAGTATAGCACGGGTGTGGATGTCCTTATATTTTTTTTGGAAGATGATGACTTGAACATAAGTTTAAGAAAATGTGCTTAACATGACGTGCACTGCTGTGGGATTTTTTTTTTCCAACCCAGAACATGCCTCGAGTGTATTTAGGTACCTTTAGCTTTTCTTCTTTTTTTTTAAACAAAAACCGTCTTGTTTATTAATCGGAAAAATATCGATTTCTATGTTGAGGGTTTTTGAATTGATATTCGAGGCACGCTGGTTGGGTATATAGATTGAATCCATATGGAATGCGTCACTTTGTGTAATGTGAGTTTTTTTTTTTATTTCGATCTGTGGTCATGAATATTGCTGCCTAAAAATAGACTAAGAAGAGCAAAAAACGGAGAATGATATCCCTTTATGGAATTATGTAAATCGAAGATTCATATTGCAGTGGTTTTTATAGTAAAAAAAAACAGGAGAGAAAAAATGGCACAATCATATTTATTTATAGATTACGAAGGCAGGGCATTTCAGAGGTAGTTAAGAGGATCTCAAAACTTTCGCTTTAAAAAAAAAAACATTTTTTTGAATGAAGAGCTCAGAGGAAAGGAACGAATTGGTCTAGAAACCTTATAACTTAAACTTTTAGTCTACATTTAAATATTAAGAATAGATTTTTGCTTTTTTTGACCTTGCGTAGGTAATGACGCACAATCTTGACTGCTTGCGCCTAATTTTTAACAAACTTGGTGTTTTTCTTTTGCGTAATGTCGGAGATACTTTTAAATAGTTTTGGGATTTACCGCGTAATAATTAATTTTGAGTGCAAACCGTACTCACCCCGTAGACTTAATATTAAGAATATATTCCAAAATCAAATCTTTTGAAGCAGCCAAATTATTCATACCTCACCTATATTAAGAAGGTTTTGAACTGAAGTATTAATGAATTGTTAAATGCCATATAACGTGACAGTCACCTTTACAACAAGTCCTGTGTGTATGCCCAAAGACCTGTCCACTGAGCTGATCGCTATGAACTTTCAAACACTAATGAAACCACAGAATCTATAAAATTTTTACTGCAGTCAACTTCAGCGAAAATTTTCTATTGAAACTTTTTCAAAAGTTTACCCACCGCACCCAACAGTTTGATAACAAAGGAGACTCATTTTCTGTGTTTCAGAAAATTTCGGTATTTTACAGTGTTTGAAATACTCATTTGCACAAAAAAAGTTCTCCAGGTTTTTACAATTTTACAATTTTATACTCTTAAACTGGTGAAGACTCGAAAGGACTCTTGGGTTCAGAATTTCGGATGCGTTAAATTTTTGTTTACAAAATCCTGCTTTTTGCGAAATTCTGCTTTATAAAATTCTGGAAACCCCATATTTATATATCTACCTTGCAATTTCCTAATTATTTCTTTTTTATACCCTACGAATACCCTTTTATACCCCTTATATATAAATACCCTTTTTTATACCCCCTTCAGCTGATTAGGACTGACGCATAGAAGACTTGTGTTAGTGAATCAGCTACAAAGAATAGCAACAAATATAGCATACGAAAAAGGCGAATATAGCATACGAAAAAACTAGTGAGGTGGTCGAATTTGGACAAAGAATCAAAACGTGTTCACTGTAGCTCAGTAGGGCTATAGACAAGTAAGGGTTACAGGATTGTACCCTGCCGGTGAGCCACACATGCTTTTTTTCGACATTTCCGTCCGCTAACATTTCAACTCCACTCTAAAACTAAATCTCAGTTTGTCAATAATATAATCAAAATCGCAAAAAAGGTATCATTCAGGCGCTTCTGTAAATATATGCCAGAAAGATCTTGCGCCTTCAACAAGCCTGTCTTACTTGGTACGGTTACCGATGAAAAGAATATGAAAAGAACATCAGATTTGAATGCTGTGCAAGAATAAAAGAACTTAAACAAAACTCACTTTCACTTTACAAGACTGCCACTGTACATTAGTTCCCGAATTCGAATACCGACTGCCCCAGTCGATACAAGTTCCTTTAACTGTCCCAATTCTCTGAGGGACCGGAGGGAGTTACCAGCCCGAAGATCTAAATGGTGACTAACTAATTTGGGTGAGGAGGTTTGAAGCAAATAAAGGTTGAGGGAAAACGTTTCGGCGTTAACCACTGTAAGCACAATTTTGGGGGTTTAGTGTGAAACTTTCCCAAGGAAAAGGGTCCCGTGACTGTTCGACCACAGATAAGAAGTTGCGTTGAGTATTGGGGAGCTAAGGTGGGTATGAATTGGATTTACTTTTAAATAACTAATAACTGATTTACTGGAGGTCCTGAAGAAAGGAGACCCTCTGAGTTTTGCCAACTACAGAGGCATCAGTCTTCTTAACATCGCATACAAGATCTTTTCTGCTGTACTGTGTGAACGCCTGACGCCGTTTGTCAACAATCTGAAAGGCACATATCACTGTGTCTTTGGGCCAGGAAAGTCCACCTTCGATCAAAAATTCACACTGTGGCAGATCTTGGAGAAAACCCAGGAATTCCAAATCGATACACACCACCTCTTCATTGATTTCAAGGCCGCGTGTAACAGCATCTATAGAGACGAGCTATATAGCGCAATGTCTAGTTTTGGCATCCCTGCCAAACTCGTCAGTCTGTGCAGGATGACGATGGAAAATTCACGCTGTTCCATCAAGGTAGGCAAAGACCTCACCGACCCCTTTGATTTCAAAAAAGGATTTAGACAAGGTGACGCGATGTACATCATACCTGAGAGAATCGTGCAGAACTCTCGGGCCAACACCATAGGTACAATCTTTCAAAAGTCCGTTCAACTACTCGCATACGCAGACGACATTGACATAATCGTCAGTGAAGTCTTCTTGAGCATTGGGATGGAAGCGGAGAATATGGGCTTAGCAATCAATGAGGGCAAAACCAAGTATATGCTGTCATCAAGAAAAGACACCCAACACCGACGACTTGGATAAAACATCACCATCGACAGCTATAACTTTGAGGTGGTTAGGGACTTTGTATACCTGGGTTCCGCTATCAATTCAGACAATGACACCAGCGCTGAAATCAAACGAAGGATAACTCTTGCCAATCGCCGTTTCTTTGGGCTAAGAAGGGAAGTGAGTAGCAAAGCCCTCTCTCGAGCAACTAAAGTGTCCATGTATAAGACCCTCATTATCCCAGTCCTGCTTTACGGTGCGGAAGCATGGACCCTATCAAAGGCGGATGAAAACAACTTAGAGCTGCTTCGAGAGGAAAGTTGTTCGGACGATTTACGGTCTCGTCTGCATAGACGTAGAGTGGAGGAGAAGATAGACACTGAACTGTACGGGTTATACAGCGATATTGACCTAGCCAAAAGAGTTAATAATCAACGTCTACGATGGCTGGGTCATCTAGAGCGGATGGACACCAACGCCCCGGCCCGGAAAATCTTCGAATCCACACCGCAGGGACGGTGGAGCACCGAAACTCAGGTGGCGCACGCAAGTGGAAGGGGACCTCAGCCAACTTCGCGTGCGAAACTGGAGACGGCTAGCTAGAGACAGAGCTGGCTGGCTAAGCTTGTTGGCTGAGGCCGAGGTCCACCCCGGACTGTAGCGCCACCTTAAGTAAGTAAGTAAGTAAGTAAGATTAACTGGAGGTCGGGGTAAGCGTTTTTGGTGTGAACCCTATTTTTTCTCAACTAGAACTACCCTCAAGGATGGGAGTGGTAGGCCTAATCGAATCAGATTAAATCCGTACCAGGGGAGAATGTACCGGTGCTCGTAAGGGCGAAGTGAGGGCCTTAAAGCTCTTAATAATAATCGATTTCGATGAGCCTGTGTTGGCTTCCCGAAATGACCCATTACTCGTCCATAAGTTTTCGCTAACATTTGTTGGCTTAAACTAGTCCCAATCTCGTGAGAGGTTCAACGAGTAAATTTAACAGCTGGTGAGAAGCAAGTGGTGCCCATTGATTGAAACTGAAACTTAAGAATAATATGGGCACCAGATACGTTTAGTAGAAATTGAGTGGGATTTTCGTTTTACTTTGACATTCGATTCATCCGGCATAAGCCTATAATAGTTACGTCCTTACAAGCCCTTCATAATACTAAGTATTTGTCCGAAAAACTTGTCAAAGTGCCATTCGGATTGGGAAAAAACTTGTAGGTCCACTTGTATGTGAAAAATACAAGCCACACAGCATTCACAGTTAAAAGTTAGCCCTGATTGACCTTGAGCTGGTGCTCCACTCTATATATATATATTTTTTATTTTTTTCGTCCGTAAAGGCATAACACTTGCGGGCGTGAGTTTTGGTGTTTCTGTGCAATGTTTTCATGTTCCATCGTGTGTGCGTTGCATGTAATGAATTCTTTTTCTTCTCTTGTTTCTTATTCATTCTGCCCATAATATGCATCCGTGTCAGGAGTAGTGATTATCCCTTGATCTTTATTACGTAATGCTCTTGCTCTTATCTTTGGGAAATGATAAATAAGTTGACTGCATTTCCAAAACAAACAGACATAAAGTGTGCAGGCAGGTCGTTGTTGACATTGTTTTCTTCGACGTAACATTGTGTAAATTAATAGAATGTTTATGATGTACAATATGAATGGTACAATTGTCCACAATGTCAAAATACTGTTTTTTTGTGGCATACCTCAATATTAACAAGTTGGACCTATACTTTTTCGTTTATTTATTAAGGCACAACACGATAAATTAGCCGCTCGGCGTTCATCTGTGGATTCAAACACTTAAAAAAACAATTTTTTTCTTTTAAAAAAAAAGAGGCAACAACTCTTATTATTCTCTATATAAATTTAGCCGCTATTGGTTCCTTTATTTAAAATATTAATAAAGTGGGTTATTTCTTGAAAAGAAGTTTTACATATACAAATTGTAGAAATTAATTTAAGTGGCAGAAAAATTTAATAAAAAATATTCAGTTATGGTTTTTTCCGAATTTTGTGAAAATAAAATAAAATTTTCTATTCCACCAAAGTTACACGAAATAGCCTGAAACTAATGACAATGAATTCTGTAGCTTATAACATATAAGAAAATATTGATATAAGGACCTTGACCAGCCTCAGGAGATCAAAATGTCTTACACGTTTGCCTTTCCGGATTTGGCCTCCATTGGATTAAACACGAAAAACATTAGCACTTGACCAGCATAACAAATTTTCTATATCCTTGCAACCAAAAAATCAGTCCTGATGCTATAATTTTTTCTCTCTTTTTGTGTCCTCTTCCGCAAATACAGATAAATCTGTCTTTTAAGCCCCAAGTGCACGTTTGCAAAAGGACAAAAAACAAACCCACACCAAAGCTTTAGGCCAGAGAAAAGAAAAATATAAGAAACGCTGACAATAACGTTGTTATTTGTTATGGATTCCATCTAATGTCTCCTCACATTTATTATCGCATTATCTATTGATTCACCTCCTTTATGACATATACTACACAGCGCAAAAGTCGGCTGTAGCCTTTGGCGTATACAATACACACTACGCTACGCACACAACCCAGGCGTCCGTCGTATACTTATCTCTCTATACAATCGCCCCGAACCTCCAACGAAGATAAATTGCGGAATTAAAGCTTTTACGGTCGTAGCCCGTCGTAGACATTAAACGAAGACCGCTTCGGAGATTAATCAATCACTTTTTGCTGTGCTGCCTTGTACTCAAACCCACAAGTTGTGGTGGCCAGGAATTCGAGGAGGTGTTGTTGCCACTGTAATTGCCACACGAAAATTTTGTATAAGGACCCTTTTGACCATGGAAAATATTTATACTTCGTCTGGCTTTCGGTGCGGTGGGCGCTGTACATAATTTTAGATACGACCGATCTCCACCCTACAAAAAGGCAAGAAAAAAGGGTGAGTTTCCTATGCCAAGGGTTGGATTGGGGATGGCTTAACGCCAAACCGAAAGAAAAAAAAAAACTTTGACATTGGCTAACTCAATCAATTAAGTGCTGTCAATTGTGTTGTTAAAATAAAATCGATTTGACTTTCTATCAAGCTGATCTCTTAAGAACACAAGATGGATTTTATTTATTTTGCCAACGAATTGGCTGCAAAGTCGAATTAAGACGGGCGGCCAAGATGGATCAAGTGCGTGGTGGCATCAAAGTGGCCTTCTGAAGAGTGTACTCGTAGTTAAAGAAGGAAAAAATAAAGTATTGCTCATCTTTTAACGTTAAAGTTGGAATTTAATTTGTAGTAGATCGAAATATTTTTATTTGTTGCTTGAAGTTCCTGTTGTCAAAGCATACACAAAGTCCTTATACTCAAGTATGAGCACTTTATAAAATGTTATATTTTGTTTGCTGGTAAATATTGAGATTGCAATTCGTTTAGATGTTGATGATGAGAGAACTTCATTTCACATCAACTTCAATATCGAGTGGTTAAAAGACCAGTTTCGTGTTCAAGTGGACGACAGCAAAGAGCCTTGACCAATGGATACAACAGATGAAGTAAGTTTCATATTTCTGCTGCACTTAAAATTCTACTCAACATCACTTAAGGATAAGTATTTCCATCGTAAGCCTATATTCTATAATTTTTAATGTTTTTGGGTGGCGCTAAAGTCAATTTTCATCAATTTGTCTGTTATCCTTGCTGTATTCACAATGGGTTTTCGTTTTTCCGTCAAGTTCATCTCAAAAATGCGGTCGTTCATTGATCGATTTAGGTTTAACGACTGTATGTGTTGTAGGTACTTGGAACAGTAATGAAATGGGAAAAGTTTGCGAAAGTCATGTCGTTAAGTTAAAATTTGATTAGATGTAAAGAAAGTCTATAGACTTTCCTATTCGAGATTTTTATTAAAGGTGACGACGTGTTGCTCCTGTGACGGTATGTCAGGTATAGCGTTGAGGCACAAAGTCGATTTGCTAATTAAGACGAATTTCTTTGTTCTTGCGAGAGGTAAATGAGAAACTTTTATTTCCTTTGAATTAGTTTTTGGACGTGGAGCACTTTCTTTATTACTCAATGTCGTGTGTTCTTCTTTGCATCTTGTCTTGTGGCAACTGTCTTATTTGAAAATAGTCAATTCGAGGGTCTGGAATTGTTCTATTCTTCTTGCATTCCTATTTTTCAATATGTATATTGAGCGATTTTATGTTGGACTTAAACAATGGATGACTAATACCCTGTTAAAGAAAATTAGTCAGAAAAAACTCCTTTATAAGCGCATTAAAAAGCATCCCCATTACTCCAGGCTAATAAGGTCATATGAAAGGGTGTGTTGAAATTTGAAAACTGAGATACCTTTGCAAAAAGACACTTTTTATAGTAACAAGTTAGCAGTAAATATAGGTAATTCCAAAAAGGAATGGCAAATTGTCAATGACATATTAAACAAAAACAGACCTAATGCTGATGTTACAGTAACTGTTAATGGTGTCACTATATCCGAGCCCTTAGAAGTTGCCACTGCGTTTAACGAGTATTTTTCAAATATAACTAAGACCATTCGGGACTCCTCTCCATAAGAAGTGATTCTGACTGTCATTGTGAAAACGCATATACACAGGAATTTTTCCAAAGTTAAAGTTTTTTCTTTAAACCATTCTCACCTTTTGAAGTACATACTTACATACAGTCGCTTAAGCCATCTAATTCAACTTCATTCGATCCTTTTTCGAGTAACATTTTGAAAAACATATCTTTTCTTGTTTCCGATGTTTTATGTTACGTTTTCAATCGGAGTTTTCAAAAAGGTGTTTTCCCAGAATCTCTTAAAACAGCGGTTGTCATCCCACTGCATAAAAAAGGAGATACCAAGTCTTTAAACAATTACCGGCCTATATCCCTTTTATCTGTATTTTCTAAAATCTTCGAGAAAGGAGTCAAATCAAAAATGCTGTCTTTCTTAAATACAACACGCTTCTTTAGTGATTCTCAGTTTGGTTTTCGAAGTGGGAAATCCACTGAGGATGCCTAATTAAAGCTTTGTTGAGAAATATACACTAGTTTAAATGAAGCTTCAAAAGTTTTATAACGCAGGTTTTAGAGGTTTCATATATGATTGGTTTACTTCCTATTTAAAAAATCGTATTCAAAGAGTCAGGATCCGAAATAACTCGAGTGCCAAAATTTTATTAAACATAGGTGTTCCACGAGGGTCTGTTTTAGGTCCTATTCTGTTTTTAGTTTTTGTGAACTCACTTTTCTATCTACCTTTTAAGGGCAAAATTACAGCCTTTGCCGATGACACTGCTTTGTCTTATCAAGGTAAGTGTTATTTTAATTTGTTTTTGGATTTAAACCACGATCTAGATTTATTGCAGAGATGGTTTAAACTTCATAAACTAGTTATTAGCAGCAAAACAAAGTTCATGCTTTATAACATTATGGGTAAAATCTGTGACGATATGCCTTTACATTACCATTCACCCAATTGCAATAGATTTCGCTTAATTAGTCCTTGTTCACATGATTTATACATGTCCTCTTTTAACTCTCAAGTCTGCTGCACAATTGATTGCTTTGAAATTGAACGTGTGGACAGCTTCAAGTATTTGGGTATTACTTTGGATTATAAGTTTAGTTGGAAGGAGCATATCTTAACAGCATTAAATAAATAAATAGAGTGGCGCAACAGCTCGAGGTGAACCAGGGCCTACTTCTCAACAATGTATGCTGGTGTGTAAATTTCTTTTACATACAAAGGGACCTACGATTTTTTGCCGAATCCGAACGGCACTTTGAGAAGTTTTTCAAGACAAATGATACTCTCGGAAGGCTTGTCAGACCCTCGCGGAGGTGGGGACCGTGAAAAAGAACAAGTCTTTTTTTTCAGGTGACGATGGCAGGATTCGAACCCAGGCCTTCGGCGTAGTAAGCACACACACTAACCACTACGCCACGGCACCCCACATCTTAACAGCGTTGTTAGACAAATTTATCATCTGAGTCAATACTGCAGTTTCCCTATTTTGCAGCCAGCCTATAACTTACTTACTTAAGGTGGCGCTACAGTCCGGGGTGGACCTGGGCCTCAGCCAACAAGCTTCGCCAGCCAGCTCTGTCTCTAGCTAGCCGTCTCCAGTTTCGCACGCGAAGTTGGCTGAGGTCCCCTTCCACTTGCGTGCGCCACCTGAGTCTCGGTGCTCCTCTACCGCGTCGTCCCTGCGGTGTGGATTCGAAGATTTTCCGGGCCGGGGCGTTGGTGTCCATCCGCTCTAGATGACCCAGCCATCGTAGACGTTGTGTTTTGACTCTTTTGGCTAGGTCGGTATCGCTGTACAGCCCGTACAGTTCGATGTTATATCTCCTCCTCCACTCTCCGTCTATGCAGACGGGACCGTAAATCGTCCGAAGAATTTTCCTCTCGAAGCCGCCTAAAGTGTTTTCATCCGCCTTTGACAGGGTCCATGCTTCTGCACCGTAAAGCAGGACTGGGATGATGAGGGTCTTATACATGGACACTTTAGTTGCTCGAGAGAGGGCTTTGCTACTCAATTGCCTTCTTAGCCCAAAGAAACAGCGATTGGCAAGAGTTATCCTTCGTTTGATTTCAGCGCTGGTGTCATTGTCTGAATTGATAGCGGAACCCAGGTAGACAAAGTCCCTAACTACCTCAAAGTTATAGCTGTCGATGGTGATGTTTTGTCCAAGACGTCGGTGTTGGGTGTCTTTTCTTGATGACAGCATATACTTGGTTTTGCCCTCATTGACTGCTAAACCCATATTCGCCGCTTCCGTCCCAATACTCACGAAGGCTTCACTGACATCACGCTTTGTTCTACCGATTATGTCAATGTCGTCTGCGTATGCAAGTAGTTGAACGGACTTTTGAAAGATTGTACATTGGTGTTGGCGCGAGAGTTCTGCACAATTCTCTCAAGTATGACGTTAAAGAAGTCGCATGACAGCGCGTCGCCTTGTCGAAATCCTTTTTTGACATCAAAGGGGTCGGTGAGGTCTTTGCCCACCTTGACGGAACAGCGTGAGTTTTTCATCGTCATCCTGCACAGACTGACGAGTTTGGCAGGGATGCCAAAACTAGACATTGCGCTATATAGCTCGTCTCTATAGATGCTGTCATACGCGGCCTTGAAATCGTTGAAGAGGTGGTGTGTATCGATTTGGAATTCCTGGTTTTCTCCAAGATCTGCCGCAGTGTGAATATTTGATCGATGGTGGACTTTCCTGGCCTAAAGCCACACTGATATGTGCCTATCAGATTGTTGACAAACGGCTTCAGGCGTTCACACAGTACAGCAGAAAAGATCTTGTATGCGATGTTAAGAAGACTGATGCCTCTGTAGTTGGCACAACTCAGAGGGTCTCCTTTCTACAGGATCGGGCAAACAATGCTGAGGTTCCATTCGTCGGGCATGCTTTCTTCCGACCATATCTTGCAGATGAGCTGGTGCATGTTCCTAACCAGCTCATCGCCAGCGGATTTAAAAAGTTCGGCAGCTAGGCCGTCTGCTCCGGCTGCTTTGTTGCACTTGAGCTTAGACACAGCTACTTTCACCTCCTCCAGGTCGGGTGGGCGGTATCGTTCGTATGCTTCGTCGGTAACGTTTTCGCCCGGGTTGAATGGTTCGTCCTCGCCGTTATACAGTCTGCAGAAGTGGTCTTTCCAAATCCTCAGCACAGACTGCGATTCTCCAACGATGTTCCCTTGATGGTCCTTACAGGCTTCAGTTCGAAGTTTATACCCTTGGCAGGACCTTTTGATCCTTTGGGAAAACTTTCTAACCTCATTCCTGTTGTAACATCTCTTTAACTCTTCAACCGCGCGCTTCTCGTGCTCTATCTTTTTCCTTCGGAGAAGCCGGTGCTCCTCTCTCCTCCTCTGCTCGTAGAGCTCGCGAGCAGCTCTAGTCCTTCTGTGCAGCGCCGCTTTGTATGCTTCCTGTTTAGCTGCATGTGCTTGCCGGCATTCATCGTCAAACCAGGGGTTTCGTTGTGGTCGCCGTGTGAAACCCAGCACTTCAGAGGCGGCGTCTTTGATGGCATTTTGGCAATGTTGCCACTGGCTATCAATACTTGATGCTGGTTGCATAGGACTTCGTAGAAGGTTTTGAGAGGCTCGGTTGGAGAAGGACCTGGCGATCTCTTGCGATTGTAGTCAGCCGACGCCAAACTTCCTCACAGTATTTCCATTACTTGGCGCTGGTCGGGATATCCGCAGCCGTACCTTGGCTACAACAAGGTAGTGATCCGAGTCAATGTTGGCCCCTCGGAAAGTTCGGACATCCATGATACTGCAGGAGTGCCTTGCGTCGATCGCAATATGGTCAATCTGGTTGACGGTTGATTGATCGGGAGATCTCCATGTCCCTTTGTGGATATTGAGATGCGGGAACTGTGTACTAGCTACCACAACGTGTCGCCCCGCAGCAAAGTCGATCAGCCTGAATCCGTTATCGGAGGTCGTGTCGTGCAGGCTATACTTTCCGACAGTACGACCAAAGATGCCCTCCCTTCCTAGCTTGGCATTAAAATCGCCTAGGACAATTTTAATGTCGTAGCTAGGGCACTGCTCATAAGTTTTGTCCAGGAGCTCGTAGAACATATCTTTGGTCTCGTCATCTTTCTCCTCTGTGGGGGCATGTGCGCATATCAGGCTAATGTTGGCGAATTTAGCCTTGATGCGGATCGTCGCGAGGCGCTCGCTTACAGGGTTGAAGCTCAAGACTTTTTGCCTAAGTCTGCCTCCAACAACGAAACCACATCCAAATAGGCGCTGTCTTTGATGCCGGTAGCAGTCGCCGTAGTAGATGTCGCAGTTTTTCATCCTTCTTTTGCCCGGCCCGTCCCACCGCATTTCTTGGATGGCAGTAATGTCTGCCTTGCAGTCGTTAAGGGCCTCCGCTAGTTGCTCGGCTGCACGGGGTCTGTTAAGGGACCTAACATTCCACGTGCAGATCCGGAGCTCGTTGTCCTTTTCTCGTTTGCATTGGTCGTCAACAGTAAATCCGTCCGAATCCGAGGCTTGTTTCCGCTTCGTGACTGGTGTTTCTTTACGTGGCCGGGAAGTCACCCCGACGGCACGACCCCCAACCTGGAGGACCAGATCCTTTGCTTAGCTCTAAGGACGGAGAGCCGGAAAGCCCGCTCCTTATAGGCCTGAGCTCCGAATACGTCGTAGTAGCCCATATAAGGTGTTCACTAAGTAGTTCGGCCTGACTGGAACTATGGACGCCACCGTTGATTCCATCTGGGGAATTCCTCCGCTGCCGTCCGGATGCAAGGAGAAGTGCCTTAGTGGGAACACTCCTCCCCCCCTCTCTCGTCTGCAACCCCCAACAACCTTCCAAAGGGGTTGGAACCCAATCTCCAGTTGAGATACTAGGCACCCGGTGTTCACCACGGGGAGGTGAGAGTAGGAGTTGATAGACAGAGGTGGGTTTAGAAAACCTGTGGATGCTTGTATCCTCTTGAGTGCACATGTCTATCCTTTGACCACCAGCCAGCCAATAACGGTCTATTTAAATCGAAATTGCAGAATGGTATAGCTTGCTGGGGTGGGGCGCACTTTAATGAAATTGAACCTTTACTTTGAAAACAAAAGCATGCTGTTCGCATTATATGTAAGGTAAACCGTCAAACTCCCAGTTTTGAGTTGTTCAGAAGTCTTGGGGTTCTACCATTAAGACATTTGTACTTTTATAAGGTTTAAAAAATTTATTTTTTAAGTTCCGGGTTGTACTCCTCAGGAGTTTGTGAAAACCACAATCTTCGTGTCAATACCAGAAATCTCATCCGATTATCTTATCGATATCATCTTCAATTATGAGATCGCATTTTTCTTGTTTTTATTTCGTTACTGCACCCCGTTTGTTCAACAAGATGCCTTTGAGTATTAGACGAGAGCGAGTTAGATCTGTGTTCCTTAAAAGAGTTAAATTTTGGCTTTTTTCGTTAGACTACGATACTATTGGTGGCTTACTGAATCCTTTGGTATGAATTTTCCTTCTTGAACTATAAACAATAGACAACTGAATTTTAACTATTTTTCTTCATTTTACTTTTTTTTTGTATTGATTTTGTTCTTAATTTTATCGCATCCCTATCGATAAATAATAACTGTTTTGCTTTTATGCGATTAGTAACTTCGCCTCTTGTTTACAACTGAATGTACTTAACTATTTCATTTTAAGCTAAATAATTGTGAAACATTTTTTGAACTACTTTTTTTTAACTTCATATAGCTTTTAGGTTTTTAACGAAATGAAGATACTACTACTATTACTACTACAAACTAAATGATTGGGGTTTAAGTTCCTGATGGGTCAAGAATCTTTTTATGAAATCCTGCATTTGAAATTCTATTTTATAAAATCCTGCTTTGCTTAGTTCTGAAATTTTCTCTTTAGGCTTGGGACACATGGCGACAGAAAAACGCGCGACAAAAAACAGCGCGATTTCGTGCAGCAACCATACTCAACACATGAACAATAATTTTTCGTGCGGTCCCTGTCAGTTTTGATGAAAAACTAATTTTCATCGATGAAAAAAAAAAGAGTTTTCAAGGTCCTTTTGGTAATTTATGGAAATTTGTCGCAAATCGAGTCTCGCGACTAATGGTCGTAGCCGTGTAATCGCGTGTGTCTTAGAGCTTAAATCAAAGTTATACAGTGGAGTATGTATTCTTTTCGCCTTAAATCTCAAATTTTTCTTTAAAGCAATTAAATTTGAAGCGGCAGCAGAATTTTATTGCTTCAGAATTTAGCTGTCAAAATCTTTCGCTTGTGCGGAAGATTTTTTAAAGCAGAATAACGACTTGCTTCCTTTTTTTTATGATTTACTCCCGCTCAAGGGTTTATGAGCGATCGCTACCCTCAACACAGCTCTTGTGGAAAGGATAAGAGGAGAAAGAGGAGGGAAACTGGTGCACTTTGGTTTAAAATTGCTTTGGACTGTGGGAAAGACCCCGCGTGGATGTCTATTCCACATCCGTGTTGTTCTGCTAAAGAAGGGCTTCCAGTACAATGCAGTACGACCAAATCCCTTTAGTAAACTATTTTTAATGTGTTTGCAATTCAGTTTCGACCTCTAAGCACTCGTTTTGCAACTGGAAAACGAGAGAATCCCTAATCTCTAACTTTTTCAGTTTTCCCAAAATTTAAGGCATTTTTATATCAAACCCGTAAGAGATTCCTTATTGATTTGTTACCTCCCCTTACATAAAAAAATACGGAAAAATTCAAATAAGTACTACTCTTACGTTCCTTTTTCCACGTAAAGGCATAACACTAACATAAGCCAGGAGGAGTTACGTCGTCTTGTATTTTATTATTTTTTTTTGCATTATGGGTACAAGCACCGAAAATGTTTAAAAATTATTTACCTTTGCCACTTAGCTAAAGAGTGGGTTTATTTAAACAGCATGGTCTGAACTTGAAGCATGCCTTTGTTTGCGTAGTTGATAAGCTTAGCCACGGGAAAGGAGTTATGGTGCCACTGTTACAAGTAGTTAAGTCCTCCTTCGAGAAACACTTTATCCTAAGAAAGCATTTATAAAATTCCAGCAAATAAATTAAAGTCTATAAATTATTAAATTAAGAATAGCAAACAGCGTACTTTTAAAAGTAACGTTTGCAAAAATATTTAAATTATTTCCTCAAGGCGAGAGGAGTTCCTATTTTAATCACGAGCTCAATTTTTATACCCGACCCAGGGTATATTGAGTTTGATGTATAGTTTGTAACACAGTGAAATGATCACCGTAGGCCGCTAAGACCTTTTAGAGATATGAATGGGACCGACAGGAGAATCTATTAAGCCATGTTCGTCCGTCCGTCTGTCCGCATGTAAACAAGTTACAGGCCTTAAATTTTAAGGTAGACAGCTAAAATTCAGTGGGTTGGCTGGAAGTTCAGTCCTTTATATCAAGTTTGAAAATTAGCTGAATCCGCTTAAAGACACGCCCACTACAGGCCTGTGCGACCATCTCTAATTTTAAAAAATACTTTTTTAATAGCAACAAATTTTAGCTATGTTACAATGGCGCATTCATTTTTGGTGTGCAATATTGAATTGTAATCGTCTTTGTAGTAGCCAAAAAAATTTGGACTTTCCATTGACCACGCCCTCTTTTTGAGGAGTTTTAGCTTAAAATGACTGTTTTTCAGTAAATATATATGAAATTTGACTACAAATTATATGACAAAAGTTGTAGATATTAGTATTCTCTAATTTTTATGTATATGTTTTATACTTACTTACTTACTTACTTAAGGTGGCGCTACAGTCCGGGGTGGACCTGGGCCTTAGCCAACAAGCTTCGCCAGCCAGCTCTGTCTCAGCTAGCCGTCTCCAGTTTCGCACGCGAAGTTGGCTGAGGTCCCCTTCCACTTGCATGTGCCACCTGAGTCTCGGTGCTCCTCTACCGCGTCGTCCCTGCGGTGTGGATTCGAAGATTTTCCGGGCCGGGGCGTTGGTGTCCATCCGCTCTAGATGACCCAGCCATCGTAGACGTTGTGTTTTGACTCTTTTGGCTAGGTCGGTATCGCTGTACAGCCCGTACAGTTCGATGTTATATCTCCTCCTCCACTCTCCGTCTATGCAGACGGGACCGTAAATCGTCCGAAGAATTTTCCTCTCGAAGCAGCCTAAAGTGTTTTCATCCGCCTTTGTGTATATGTTGTATGCCTCCCACAAAAAAATCACTTTTTTTAACACCACGCCAACTCCGCTTTGGTGGGCGTGGTGTTAAAAAAAGTTATTTTTTTAGTTAAAAGGGCGGAGGCTTAGGCCGAAATGTATGCAACCGCCTAGTATAAAGCATTCAAAAGTTATATTTTTATATCCCGCCCACTTTTTGGAGGCGTGGCAGTTTTTGCGAAGCTTCTGGCTTCAGTTAAATTTTTTAATTGAACTGAAGCCGCAAAAAAAAAATTCTGCTTTCGAAATTGCTTATAAAATTGTCCTTTCCAAGGTTCTGACTTAAGCCATAAAATTCTGCTTAAGCCATAAAATCCAGTTCTATGGCTGGATTCCTGACTGCAACATTTCTGTAAGGAAATCAGGTAGCTTTATTTTTCGGTCTTGAAAAAAAACTCGTCCGTGGAAAAACTGGAACCTTTGTCGATCGGGAAAAAAAACTAAAAAGATTTATTCGCAATTGGAGCAATCACTCGTATAAAAAGTGTTGTCAAAAGTTTTCAAATTCTCTTAGACATATCAACCAATCATATTGTTAAGGCCATTCAAATACGTTACCAACAATCCCCCAAGCGGCGGGATTCTTAAGCTCCTTCTCGAGAGACTCACTTCCTGGGAAATCAGGTAACGCTGGCCATTCTGAAGCAATGTAGATTGCCCTCTATTTTGTGTTTCCTATTTTTATGCTTTGGTAAATCGTAAAGCTACAAGCTTGCTTTCCAACTCATGTTGATAACCTTTAATACATAAAATTTTGTAAGTAATAAACGAGGATGTGCTTGTGAAAGCCTGCGACAACCAGTTTGAGGGGAAACGTGTAAAAGTGCCGTACAATTAACACCAATTAAAAAGCTTGGGAATTAATGGTAACTTGGCATATACAGAGGCTGCCACTTTTAATGACTGTTCGTGGGTTCTTTGTCATTTAAATGGCAATTAAATTGAATTTTAAAGGAGTCTATTAATTCCAACGAAAATTACTTTTCTGTGTACAAAGTCATGCTACTGTCTATATGGGCCACAAAGTAAAAGGATTAAAGAAAGACCTTAGTAATTTTTCCTTTCGCTTGGGCTACAATCCTTAAAAAAAAAAACATTTCCTTTGAAACTATTTTATTTTTAAGGGAATTGTCCAAAAAATGTAAAAGTCACCACTTTATTTCGACATCGTTGCAAGCCCCCAGCCCGACTTTGAATGCTTCGAGAAATTCATTGCAAAAGAAAAGTTTTATTCAAAAATTAAGACCATCATAAGATCTGCCATGCCCCACTGCAGCAGTTTTGATTTCACATTGTGCTTCCTTGACAGAAGTGGGTTAATTAGTGCGAACAGACGGCACACACACTTGCTAAGAAGCCCCAATTGGTTGCAATTTCACTCAACGTTAGGGTAAGGACTTACCCAGCTTGTATATCAATTGTCTTGCGGGGGAACGGGACGGGATGACGGAATGTGAGCAATTAAAATTGACCTTGCCTAGCACTCTGCAATTACTCAGATGCGAGAATATTTAGGAGGATTGTAATGTCGAAGCAGATGCTTACGAAAGGGCTGCAATGATGGGGTGGCTTGTTTTATTAAGAGACAGAATGGCAGTTGTCACCACATTGGTAGGGCTTCGATAAGTACTGTCTATGGCCTGGAATGCCGCATAAATTAAGTTCTATTCGACCCTGAGCAAAAGTGTCTGTGTGGGAAGTGGATTTGCGGGATAAGAAGAAATTTGCTCCCCCCAAAATATTATGTGGAGCTCGAGCACAGGAGGTTCTTCGCACAGCATCACAGACCTGTCAACCTACATTTTGCACCTCTTAACACGACTTTGTTTTGTTTCTCCCACAATTCACGATAACCTAGACATTAGTGTATCGAGCTCCATTTATCTGGAGCAAAGTACCCATGGTTGCTTGAATCGAAAGCACACACCACTTGGAAGTGCCCATGACTCAACCGTGTCGTCGTCAACACCCAAGACGCGCTAGCATATGCATACGTAGAATATCAGAAGTGCACTTAACGATTGCACTGCCATTAACACGTTTTTGTTGCCATGTCGTCCTTTTAAGAAACAATATCATCGCGCATAGTACATTAAGTGCGCCGCCCATGCATGTTGTGTTCACATGGTGTTGCATATGCGGAGCCAGCCAGAACACATTTCGTCCTGCACAAAGCCAGAGATGGATTCCACTAATGCAATATCCCGGCCTGGGCGCTACACGTATAAGTGGGCAAAAAGCATCCTTTCGAGTAATTTATGAACAAAATGGGTTAAGCACTCAATACCAAAACTGAAGATGAATCCACGATACACATATACAAAGAGCTTGTTCCCTAAGCCGGCCACCATTATTTTGCATTATTACTGCGAAACTGGCGGACTAAAGAGAGGAAATGGTTTATGGGACGGTGGTGTTGGGGCTGCATGCAATTGCCAGCGCAACAAGAATCCTTTTGGCCTCATTTCAATGGGGGTTTCCTCTTTAATAGAAGGTGGTGCAGAAAAAAAGGTCAGAGTTGCATTAAACTAGGCGATTTTCTGTGGACTTGTTTTTTTTTCGTGCTCGCCGAGCTTAGGTGTACTACAGCCCCGGGGGTAGTTGCAACATACCTGAACACTTTCCTCCTCCGACGCTTGCCACATTTTTTTTTTTTTTTTTTAATTGTACTGAGCTGATGTATACAACGCGACTTGTGCCCAGAAAGCACTGGGCAAGGATTCAATAAAGAAATTGGTGTGTACCACCACCCCCTAAGAACCGCAACGATTTTCCGGCACACTGCCTGCGTACAAACGAACCAGCGAACTCATTATATCCTGATTTTCACATTCAATGATTAATTAAAGAGAGCTTAATGTTGTGCATAATGATTGTGAAAGTGGGTTGCGATTCGATTGCATTAATCCTGATGGTTGCAGGATTCCATGTGAACTGAACGTGCTGCCATTGTGTGCTCAATCAACAATGAAATGAAAACCGCCAGTCAGAGTTGCGCGTTGCTGCCGGCAAATAATGGAACGTGGCGTGTAGCAACAACGTCAAGTTGGGTAAAAAAAAAATTAAATTCCGAGGACGAAACATATAAATGCACACAGGGTTCAGCTTGGATTATGTAAACGTTTACGCGGAGACAACATACTCTTGTCTGGATGTTGTGCTTGCACATGAGTTTTGATTAAATATTTAGACAAGAGTGAACTTAGGTGAAGCTCCATAGAGACTTACATCATAAATGTCGAGTTGAAGAGCCATTTTTGCTATTCCAACGAGCAGATTTTCTGATCTATCCTTTTCGGTACTTATGGTTTATCCTGCGAATTGGTTTGATGTTTGTGTAGGCGACTTTGTGCGTAGGTAAGTTACCTACACACACTTGGCATGAGAGGAAAAATAAAAGATAAAAATGGGAAAATCTTTCCCATTCGGAAATGGTTTAGGGTTTCTTTCATTGTGAATATTAGCTCGCATGGACGAGGTATTATTTCTGTAGAAATGAAGGCTGTGGCAGCGGAAGTACAAAGTTACTTTCATTCGTATTAGTTTGATGAATAAGTAGTTTCCTTTTCTTGTTAGCTTTACATTTAAGTTTCAAAGGGATAAGAAGGAACATTATTCTCTTAAACCAGGAAGAAAGTGGGTTTTCTTGTAACATAGTTACATTCTTATAACCTTCCTTAAAGAAGCATTCATCGTTTTCGGTAAAGCCGTTTATTTCGGAATATGACTCCCTCCATTGTTCATATTGAACCCTTATAAGGACATTATCTTTTTATGGGATGTAACTCCTCGCATCTTTTACAAAACTGCATGCATTCATACTAAAAAATGTTAATACCTGGGTCAAAACCACAGTTTCCACAGAAATTTGTCAACATCAGCAGCCTTTTGGGCGGATGGACGTCACTCTTCCCACCTCTTACATTAAACTCACTTTGTCAAAACCTTTAACAACTGTATAAAAATCCTTTGTGAACATTATCAACATTTTGCGCAAATTTCTGCCTTCTTTTGCACTAACTCATAATCATACTAAAAACCTTTGAAATCTAATTTGAAATCCTTACGTTCCAGACGGTATGAAAACATTATAAACCTGTCGGTCGAATGTAACTCCTCCCGTCTCTTTCGAAAATTCTTATTCGTAATCAAATGCTTCAAAAACTGAGTTGAAATTTCATCGATCCAGACATTTTGGGTTGAGTTGAAGCTTTCCGGGCTGATTGTGAGAATAGCCACCGTTTCATCAAACTTAACTCCTCCCTTCTTTGATATATCTCCTTCCCTTCACCAAATCCCTTTACTCTGTTTACTATAATTCGAAAACGGAGTTTAAATCTCACCTTGAAATGAGAGTGTGAGTTGAAATCTCATCTTTCCTGACAGATTGTCAGCATCACTTAACCCTTATTCGAGCGGACGTAACTCCTCCCATGCTCTGCACAAACCTAAATTTATACCCAAAACCTTTAAAAACTGAGTCAAAATTAAACAGTTTCTTTTTACCTTTTTGGCCAAATGTAACAACTGCAAACTTTTAAAAATAAAGTAAATCAAAATTAAAGTAAAAAAATATGACTGTTTCATTGTTATAGGCTCGGCTTACATGAAAGAAGAAATAAAAAAAAACCCTATTTTGCCCAAATTCATATTTTTACTTGAAACTTCAATAAGTAAGTTGCAAAGTCATCTTTCCGCATAGTTTGTGCTGAGTTGAAATCTCTCATTTACTGACAGTTTGTGAAAATCACCAAACTTTTGGTTTCATGTAACTCCTCCCTTCTTTTAGATGAATTTAAATTCATACGAAAAAGCTTTTAAAACTCATTTGAAATTATCTACTTTCAGGACAGTCTGTGTTTAGTTGAAATTTCTTCCTTTTAGACAGTTTATGAACTTCATCAACCTTTTTGTCGGATGTAACTCCCCGCAGACTTGAAAACTTAGAAAACTAACTAGAGATCTTATGTTTTTACAAGCTAAAATCTAACCTTCCGGACCATTTGCGGCGGATGATAGAACAGTTTCTTATTAGTCCTTCACTCGTAAATATTCTTTGAGGTCTTTGAAGGTCCTTGATCGAAAAAGAGTAATGGTTGATACTTGGTACTTTGAACCCTTTGACACTTGTTTAAGCCAAAAAGCTTCTCCTTGTTGGCTCAATCATTTACTCTTGGACGGGTGAATCTTAGAAGCCCATAAAATTAGCCCCACCGCTTTTTGTTCGATCAGGTAATTATCAGCTTTTAAAAGATCGAAACGAGGACGCCGGCCTGTGACTTCGCAATTCTGACTACGTTGGTTCACCTTGCAGTTGACCAAATGACCAGAAACCATCCACTATGGTTTGATCGCAAAACCCTTAACTATTGAGCCTGGATTTCAAGACTACCTCGACTGGAGCGGTGATTACACATACACTGATGGCAATCACCGATAGAATCGACCACAAGTCATCGCATATTTGGTTTCTCAATCAAATCTTCATCTCTTCTGCAGTGGAAAAAGTTTTTCTTTATGTCTTCTTATCTATTTACTCCCATCTGAACAACGTAATAGACTAAACCCCATACAAAATCCATTTCTCGAAGCACATTTTCACTCCCATCTGCTTACCGCCTATTATTTGGACTATTCTTGTTTCTAATTGATTTTTGAGCTCCAGTTATTTTGAATTACTCTGATCTACACCAGGCCTCTTCGCCTCACAAACTCTGCATCCAAACACTCATCCCCTACACATTATGAAGATGTTAGAGCTTTGCCTCCGTGTAACAAATTCAATTGCCCCACATTAAATTTATATATTCTTGGTTTCATCAGAAGTTGCAACACCAAACCGCTTCGGTTTGCAAAAAATTTCATACAAAGAGCAAAACTCTTACCTTAGTATATTATTAAGTTCGTAAAATTGTTACTTCATTCTAACGAATTTGAGTCCCCAGTCCCACATTGAATGAACTTACTTTGGGTTTTACTACCAGTTGTAACACCAGGTCGCTTCTCTTCACAAACACTTCCCTGCAAAAGCTCACCACTCTTCCTCTATATTATGATGGAGTTGGACGCGTGATCTACTTAAAGTCATCTGCTCTTACAGAAGAGAAAACTCCTAGTTTATTAATCGGGGATCTTGGATGTGGCGTTTTGTATAACCTCTGTTGACACGAACCCTGCAGAAAGTGCAAAGTCGAAGAAAATTTCCAATTTAAAAAACATGCTTTTAAAATTTATTTTTTCTCTCTTCACAAGTACTGATTTTTGTCTCTATCATCCTGTTTTGCTGTTTGGAGTCTATAATAAAATTTTTTTATAAAATTTTTTTACTAAATTTAATATTGAAAAGTGAAAAATTACAACAATTAACAATTATACAAACATTATAATAATGCCAGGCGAACATCGTCCGGAACTTTTATATTATAATGATGCTGACATTGACTGAGAACTCTTCCTACGGTTTCCCATAAGAGAACAAGTATTTGAAAATCAAATAAAAGCAACAAATAGTATTAAAACACACAAGTGTGGCTACCAGTCCTGCGTGCTACCGACTGCAAACTTAAAAAACAAGGAAGACAATGATGAAAGCATTGTATGAAAAATTATAATACTGCTGCAGTTTTTCGGTCTTTAATCCATTTTCAATAAATTTAATAAATTTCTTCGGGGCTTGAGTCGCCAAAGCCAAATTCTACATTGAATCAAAATAATTGCCCCAAAGGAGCTGCGCTTCGCAAATACTGCCATCCAAGAGTCTACTATTTTTACTTTGGATGAAGCAGTTTTGTATTCGCCTCCGTTTATCGAATTTAAGTCCCCAGCTTCTGGTCTCAAACAGTTTTTTGTGGGTTCAACCACCAGGTGTAACACCAGGCCGCTTCACTTTACAAGCAAAAGTGGAAATTCCAGGCAAAATTACTTCTCTCCATGTATAAGTAATTTGCCAGCCCAAGCCTCATATTTCAATTTATTTTACCAGACCGCTTCACCTCACAAACAATGTCATCCATGAGGTAAGCATTCTTTCTTTTGTGTCGTGTGTAGAAGATCAAATTTTCGCTCTACTCCCACTAAAATCGCCAGCCCCACATTAAATCAACATGTTCAGGGTTATCTTTTTCTATTTTATGACATTTCGGTGGTATGAAGCGTTATTGTTTCTTTACCAGTCGTAACACGAGGCTTCTTCGCTTCACAATCACTGCCTTGCAAAAAGCCCCCCTGTTCTACTCTTTATGAAAAAAATTGTAAATTTTTACTTCGGTTGTATCGAATTTAATTCTAAACCCTGATTGGGTGCCTTGCCATGCGATAGGAGAACGTACTACAGCTATAATGGTGAATACCAGAATGACTTGTGCATCTGTGCTAATGCCCAGTAAAATATGGGTACATATTTTCAGCACCTTGCTCGTTTCTGCTAAACGATCTACAACAGATAGTCATATCAAAATCCATTTTATTATTGGAATCAGCTTTTGAAATGCTAATCCCGTTGTGAACTCCCTTCTTAAATTTTCCTTCCCACAATTTATTCAAAACCTCCCATAGCGCTAA
The DNA here is from genome assembly GCA_947623515.1 of Neoascia interrupta. Taxonomy (NCBI): domain Eukaryota; kingdom Metazoa; phylum Arthropoda; class Insecta; order Diptera; family Syrphidae; genus Neoascia; species Neoascia interrupta. The sequence goes on along the minus strand of OX392462.1, from coordinate 43,168,969 downwards.
AACCACCAGAAGCAAAGCCTGATATTGAAAATATACAATTTCCGCACATTTCCCGGGCATTTCGACCGAGAATCATGATTGCAATACCAATCGTTCTCTAAATTAACACGTACCACTTATTGCCTGATACCAAATAGGGGCGGGGGAATTGCCAGCAACGTAATTCCGCGAAGCTCACAAACATTTTCGCAATCGTGATTCATTATCGAAATTCCATCAAATTAATGTAAATCACAGAACTGGCCTGATGCCTGTCACACGCAACTGAATAGACAGGATGTTGTAAATGGCAAAATATTCCAATTGCATAGAATCTCGATTTTAATATCCTGTCAATGTGCGGCGGCGGCGGCGGCAAGCATTGGCAACAAAACCACCGAGTTCCACACAAAACCAAACCCACCAACAATGGGATGGAAAGAATACAAAACCATGCATCATGGAATGCAGCCATTTTAAGATTGCTGCGGTTCTTTGGCAAAATGGACATTTTGTTTGCGATGCACCATGAGGATTGCGGCTAGTGACAGCGCGCTGCACCGCTTCTAATTAATTATTTAAATTTCATCTGCGCCCATTGTGCCGGACGAGAAACACTGTAGCCACCTCGGTTACATTAGTTTATGCACCGTTATGAAAAGAGGGTGGTTTGGACTAAAATACAACGCAATAATGGATGGCCGCAATAATTGAAGCGTGTCGCCTGGCGTAAAGAGCCAATTGGGGGTAAATGTTTTAAAATACTGCTCGACGAGGGAGAATGCAAATATGTGCAACACCCCAATAAACAAATCCATGAAGAAGCTGCAGTCGGTCGGACGGTGCATCTCTGTGTGCATTTGTGTGTACTGCAGCAGCTCCTCTGACAGTCATATCTGCTGCGAGGCAGATAAACCTGGAAAGCACTGTGATGCTTATAAAATCCCCTGTGGACGGCATCAGGTGTATAGTTGGGGACGTGCAGATATACCTACGATATAAATTCACAAATAAGCGAGTACGTATATAGGTAGTCTCGGAGAGTAAGTGCCTGCACTACTTCGTACAACATGTGCTTTCAGAAGGACACCGGGGGGCGGAAAGCCACCACTCGACAGACGATTGCACTCTGCAGGGCTGATTGTTTATCATGACCCGTAAAGAGTTTGGCACTGCTTTGCATTTTTATGGACTTGAAGTAAAAGGGCGCTTGTCAGATGGACGGAATCAGGTCGTGTGCTTCGCTGATGGCAGTTATTTTAATTGAATTAGAAGATTCACTATAATCTGAGAGGTGATAGCTAACGTTTACTGTCCGTCGTATAATTGCATCTCTTAATTGAAGGGATAAGCTTTGTTGCATACTGTAGCTCTATCAATTGGGAATATGTGCGTGTTGCATTGCGATAGAGTCGAATCAGTCTAATGAATTTGATTTTCTAAATCCCTGACTTTGTAGCTTTAATCAAGTTTATTTGCATGCCGCAATAGGGACATTTGGTAAAGACAAAGGGTGAGATAGCAAAACTCAGAGAAAATTACTAGTTTCTCGAAAGTCCAAAATGGTAACATTGACTTTTCTAAAAATAGTAACATGCCCACAGGGGCAGACTTCTTGTCTAGGAAGTCTGTCACGGGGTATACAAACAACTTGTCTAAACCAGAACTCACGATTATGAACGTATACTTATCAGATACGTGTTTTGATCGGAGAAGTAGCTGCTCAATTTTTAGATTCCCACGAATACTGACGTTTCTAATTCTCTTTAAGCACAAATTCTCGCACCTCAGAAATATCATTTCGCTAGATCGCTGCCGCGATCTATAGTGATCCTCATCATAATCATCATTATTCATTGCCGCTTATCCTTGACAGACTCCCCGATCCGCCGCCACCAACTCAAGAACCTCAGGCGCGATCCCCAGGCGGGTCTCGAAGGAAGACCAAGTGAAGTAGAAAACCTCTGATCTAATAGTTCGTCACAGTTTTTTATGAGGGTTGAAAAAAGGAGCGAAAAATGAGATTTTGCTTTCACTCCAAGCTCAACTTTTCTGATGACCAACCAAATTACGACCTGATAACTCAGCATCGCGTTTTCCATTTTTCGTGAAAAAAATGCGATGAAGTCAAACTTTTCAATAGATATAAATGGGAATCCATTAATACGCAGATTGCACAATACAGGAGTTCCTAAGAAAGAAAATGTCATTTTAAATTTGATCATTTTAACTTTCATCCCTGCAGACAACAACCTCATCCAGTGCTCGCTGAAGTCACTCTTTACTACGACGTAAGGTAATTTTCATCACCTTCGAAGAGGAGATTGACCCACCCTTATTCCCTTGCTAAGAATGAACTTCCATATTTAGCTTGAAAAGAAGAGGTGACACTACACGACCCTGGGGGAGTTCATCGCACACATGGAATGACCACTATAGTCATCTCAAGTCCTAAACTTTAAACTCTCCCACGATCAACCCGATCATATGTCTTTTTCTCAAAACTACAAAACTGGGGTTGACTCCACAGACATCTTTTGCGGAATTCGCAACGAATATTGGTTAAAAAGCCTGTAATTCTTCCCTCGCTCCAGTTGGAATATGTTTAAACTTCTCTAAAATGTGCTGCGTAAATCATCATCCGAAATCGCAGCCAGTACCCTATAAATTTGCCCACCAGGTCTTGGTTTTTGCCTCTGTGGCAGGGTATGACACTGTCACTGAAAAACAAAATGCATAACACTAAGTCGTGATCAGTTGCCGGCTTGGGTCCTCTTTAAACCCGAATAACATGAATAATTTCCAAATTACGGTTTGCACCTACCATAAAAAATCACTGAGTTCGTTGCAAGGTGAGATCCACAGACGCAGCCTTATAACAAGTGACCCGCAATGACACGATTTGTCTAAGTCTGGCAAGATTGTTTGCTAAAACACAAGACCATTAATCTAAGGGTCGGGGGAGTCGCATTCCACGTTGGGTGCCAGTTTTGTGTGACAAGTTTTTTGGGAAGTTTTTTGGGCATGGCGCAGCATTTTGTAGTATTGATGGGTGTGGGTCCGAAAATTGATAACAAGCTCGACAAGTAGGTAAAATCTTCCATAGGCGATCGGCTTATTCTAAGCTATGGGTGGCTCGCAATAGCAATAATGATCAGGTGGAAGATCGTACCTTATGCGGTGGTTGACACTGTGAGTTCTATCCAGGTTTACCTAACCGTTTGATATTAACAACCGACACGTTGTCAACGAATCCGCAATTCCGCCCGAAAAAACGCAATTTCTTCTCTTTGGCGGTGATGATCGGCAAAACAGGACGTTTGTTGCTGAGTTCGATAGGTTAGGTTGGAACGGTTGTTTACATTTGGTTCACTCGGTGGCCAGATTGCCCCATATTCATTGTATGAAAGAAAAATATGGTTTGGCCTATGTCTGACTAACTGAAGCAGCCAGATCTTTTAATAAATCATTTTAGGTCTAGTGGTGATATTCCTACCAGGTCGTCCAGGCTATCTAATCCAGGAATCTGACTCCTTAAAAGGTTGGTCGTTGTTCTGGGAAAGCTGGACAGTGGCAGAGAAAGTATTTTATAGACTATTTCTTGTTCATCTCTACAGCTTCGGAAGCTACAGAAGTCGTTCGTAAAGATTCCTATTTGTGTAGCCATGACACCAATGTTGCAGTGTCCTGTGACTGCACCAACGAGTGTTTTTATGAAGTTTCTACTGAAAGATAGAAGGTTCGTTGATCTTTTTATGTCGAGCACTGGCCATAAGCAGTGACTTTTGATTGACACCTTAGACTGTTGCCATCGTTTACCGACTAGTTTGACCATGTCTTGATCTATGAAACTTTTGGCTGTGTTAAAAGGAGGTCAGTCAACGTTATGTCCATATTAGAACCTTTCCTGGCCAGTTTGTCCGCCATTTTATTTCCGGCCGACGTACCCATGAATCCAGCAGAGTAAAACTGCGTGAAGGCTCATTTCTCTTAAAGCCATGAGGCAGTTCTTGACACGCTTGGAGATCACGGCGTTGGAGTCAGGACTTTAAGTGCTGGTTGACTGTCAACGCATATGGTGAGTTCCGTTGCCGGAAGATCCATAGATTTAACTGTCTGCGCAGCTCTCTTCACCGCATAAATCGCAGCTTGAAAGACACTGCAGTATAAAGTCATTTAGGATACATGACTGGTTGATGTGCAGTGTTTCTCGAGAACAGGCCTGAACCTGCTACATATTCTGTTTTCGATCCATCGGTTGAGCGATGCATTTGATGTCAACGTTTGTCTGTACCCACTCTTGTCTACTTGGTATAATGACTTTGAATCTTTTCAAATTGAGGTTTCTTATAAACTGTACGGGCCAAAACCCCATTTTGATTTAGGATGTTCAGTATGCTCGAGTGCCCCAGGCATTTTGGTTTCCAGCGGTTGTTTTTTCTTAGCATTTGTGCTGCATTTGCCGCCCCCGACACATTTCTTGTGAACAGCTCCAGAGGTTAGAGGTGCAGCATTGTTTCCAACAGGTCTGATGTTTGAGGTATGGACCTTAGTACACCTGTGATTCCTAAAGAAGCTAATCTTTGTACCTTCTTCAGATTCTTAAGGTAAGATTAAGTTTTACATGTTTTCCCGATGGGTCCTCATAAGTGGGTCTAATAACCCCTGTATACAGGCAGTCTGCTATTTTGGGTTGAAGTCCGCACTTTTTCCCAAAGGCTTGTTTCCAGATGTAAAGAGCAGTCAGACCTTTCTTCATTCTCTCCTCTGTGTTCCGTTTTCAATTTAGTTTGGGGTCAAACAAATGGCCAAGATATGCTCATATCAATTGGTTCATTATAAAGTTCAGACCACCCTTTCAGGGGTCTCAAAAGTTTCTGGATTTGAGCACTTCTTTAAAATTAAATATAGAGATTCTTATTTTTGTGTCGGAGGTTGCTATTATGCTATGGTGCACCAGTTTTAATGCTCCTCGTCCATCAGCAAAAAAAACTTCTGCTGTACTCGTTCGGTAGGTGCAAGTTGCTGAACCTCTCTCCAGTAATCTGGTAACGCTGTCTTCGGGAAGCGTTTTCAACGCTGTTTCACTGAAAACTTTGGTATTCCTAAAGAAGAGACAGCTCCCTGTTATACCTTATCATGTCTCTAGGTGGTTGATATACAAGTTGAGATAAATCTGCCCTTATGTTCGAACTTGATACCCAAACTTTGTCTTGATGATACCAAACTTTGTCAGAATCTTTATTTATATATTTTGTAAGTCTATGAACTTGATGGATTCGTAGATTTTCCTGGCTTTGAAATTGGAATAAATCCAACGCTATGGTCTTTCTAGAAAACAGCCTAACCTTGTCACATATAACTTGGCATTAAACGTCTTATTGGTAAAATTTTTTCAAAATCAGTAGCGTGCCAAATTTTTCACCGTAGGTACCATATTCAAAGACAGAGGTTTATGAAGATTTCACTGCATTCCAGGAGATTAATGTTTGCTGGGATTTGTACCTATCTCGATAAGATTGAAATTTTTAAACTTAGCTCATCTTGTTTGCTCAAAACTAGGATACCATGGAGGACTGTTCATGGTCAATGGCTATTTTTTTTTATAGATTAAATCGTTTTTAAGCTAACATGTAAGGTTTGTCAATATTTGGTTATGGTGTCACAAGCTGGGGGAACTACTTACCTCAATTCCCATCGAAAAGCACATCATGATAGAACAGAAATTATTGTCGATTTCATAGAGCGTTTTCGCAGTTCGCTCTTTTTCTTTGGTGTTTATATTTCTTAAATAATCTCTTAAGATTAGGTTCTTAGATTAATATTTTTGAAAGGTGTCATATTTGGCGGGTAGCATATGTTGTGCCTATTTAAGACAAAATTACCAAAATTGTTGAACTTTCTACAGAAGTTTGTGGAAGGCTGATCGTGGGAGCTGTTCCTTCCAAAAGTTTATTCCCAAAATTATTAGCCCTAAATGTATATAAAGCTTAGCCGGAATGGTGGGCGTAGCAAATACTATTCAATGACGCTCTGTTATTACTTGTGGGTTCTTAAAACGATTTTTTTTCCCGAATTCATTTTGCCAATAACACAATTTGTTTGTCAAAGATGCAATGTCCTTGATTCATAAAGAAATACAACACTCTCCTCGAAATCAAATTTCCGATCAGAATAAAACATTTGGCAGCCGAATTACATAAGTGTTGGCGAGCAAAAATACAATACAATAACGCCTACGCAATTGTGTATCTGAGGCAATAAATATTCGAGTTACTACCCGCCAAGTCGTTCAAACCATTCGAGATTTACGATTGGAGTCGACAGATTTGTTTGTACTCCTTGGTAGGGAATGAGGTGAGTTAGGTTGGATAAAGCAGGATATTGTTACGCAATTGAGATTTTTTTTATGGTTTTGTCGGAGCTATTGTTCGCTTATTTTTTTTTTCAAGGAAACAGCGACAAAATTTGCAGATACATAAAATAAAGTACGAATTCAATGTATAGAAGACATCTGTCATGGTGCTTGCAAGGAATTCTATTCACGTCCTCGAACAAGCAGTCAATAGATTGCGAAAGCCAATATACAAGCATTTCGAATTGAGTACAAATGTGGGAACCATTCCCCCAGTACGAAACCGAAATCAGATCGTTGTGGTGAAATATGTGCAATGCCTGTTCCAAGTATTTCCATCACTGCTTAGGGGAATCTAAAGATCTAATATTGCACGAGAATAGGGTCGTAGTTTCTCATTTTTGGGACGGAAGACAGACTAAAAACAACAACCCCATCTAAAAGCAATGAAACATAGTTCCTTTGGCCGTCTTTTAGCCTTTTCTGATTGTCATCCTTGCATTTAATTCTATTGATTTTATTTCCAAAAAACAACAACCATGAAGTTGGGTCACCATCACAGGATGCAACTTTCAGTCTTTTGTCCGCCTGCACGAAGTGCCAGTTCAGTCAATTTTCAGTCAAAATTTGTTGGTGCCCAGAAGAAAAACACACAAAAAAAAATGGAATCCAAATTAAAAATTTTCATTTGTTTCGTCCCTCGGGAATAGTTTGTTCGCCCCAAAGGACAAACTTTATGCCACCCAAAAAGCAATAAAGCTGTCTTCCTAGATACACGATGTAGATACCTACAATCGGCCATTCATCCTTGAATTCTGCCCCGCTCGCTTGTCCGCATTGACTTTCATTCTCTTCGAGGAAAGAGGGAAGTTTTGTTTGAAATTTTTCAAAGTGTGCATACACACACCTTAAGGTGGTGTGAAAAAGTTTTGCCAGCGTGTTAATCGTTGTTACTCTAATTTGTGTCAACCAACCTCTTATACGGTCTACTGAGGAACTAAAACACTTTTTTTTTTCTTTTATTCTAATTGCAGAGAGATTTATTTGTCAGCAAACTTGATCCAGGTTCACCACGAGGGGAGCGTAAACTTTCTGCTGCAAGTGCGTCTTCGATGAAAACAAAGTGGCTGAAAGCTTTTAGAAGCCTAAAGCCGGCTTCTGGTTCCGCAGCACAGCCAGATAGGTAAGTTTTATCGACTCTTTCTTTGATATCCCTCGTGTATATCATCCATTTGTTTATATATAGAGCCGTGATGTCTGCGATAGTTAAATGGTCCTTCGTGTAAAGTTATTCCCATGATTTATTGGATATCCTTTATATTTTCGGTTACCTCCTTTAATCGTCTTAGAGTGTGCATAAAAGTGCACGTCATTCTTTCACGAATATTTCTATCAAAATATAAGTACAGTTAGGTAGAGGTAGACAGAGAGGACGACGACGAAAAAAAAAATCCTTTTTAGGGAATTCATTTTAATCCATCAAATTGGATTAAATATTGGGACTCGTAACGGCAGAAGGCCAGGATGAGAATGGTAAAATAATGTGATAAACTTTTTCAGGATAAATTGGATCGATTTCTATTTTTACTTTTGTGCATTCACCGTCGACGTCGTTACGTAAGTTTTTCTCTTTTTTTTATTTGATCGATTTATATGCAGGCGGGGTTTTTGATGATGAAGAGGACATTATATTAAATTTAGCAGTCAGTGAGCTAAAAGAATTCTGCTAACGAGGCATTTGATATAAGTTATGGTGCATTTGAATGAAATTGATTTTTGTTTTTTTTTTATGTTAGGCTTATGTTAATTATATTGATGTGAAATTTATTTAGGTATATCGTGATTATAGTGAATATTGGGTAAAAGAGACAAAAAAAACAACATACAACATTTAGTTACTGCCTAAGGCGAGGCTTAAAACTTACTTGATTTATTACAATGTGTCAGTTAGACTAGTTTGAAGAGTTGATTTTGGGGACTTGTTTTTGCAACTTAGACAAAATTTTATTTTCCTTTCATTTTTGCTTATCAGGGAACAAAATATCAACCTGAAAATTCTGGTTTAAAACGAATTTACTCAACCCTGCGGGGTGGATTTTAAATTTTCCGAGCCGGGGCATCAGAGTTCATCCGCTCTAGGTGACCCAGCCATCGCAGCAGCTGTATCTTGATTACTGAAAAATGTTTTGAAATCAATTATTAAAGGAAATTGATAAATAAAGTAACTTTGTTGTTATATAAAAGATTAAATAAATAAGTAAGTGTGAATTCAGCTGCAAGTAAATGAGTGTATAAACAGTATAATTGAGCTAACCAGAAAAAAGGTATAATTTAGTGGATGCATTGATAAAAATAATAAAAAAATCAATAAATAATAATAAATTTATAATAAAAAATAAATAAGTAAATAAATAAATTCACAAAAATTTGCACAAGTGTGGAAAATTATTTGCCCTTTAGTGAAGAAGAAATCGAAGCTTCCTCGAATAAAATATCAGCCGACCATGCAAAAATTTCGCCACAAATAGTAACTTATGTAGTTAATAAGAATAAACAACTATCGAGAGGGACTTTTAGCATAAGCCAGGTTTTAATATTGAAAAGCTATAATGTCCACATCATTTTATTTTAATTATTTAAAAAAATATATAAAATACACAGCTGCGAGAGGATTGCAAAAAATTTCTCTGAACACATTCTTACGGGAAGGTAACGAAACACAACTTCCAATTACACCAAAGCTGTGAATAAGACAAAACTTCAGAAGTGTCTGTCTCAAAATTAATGACTTCATGGTTGGCGTTTCCGTCTGTTTACCGTGTTAGAGTTGATCAAATTTTCAATTTTGCAGCTAAGTACGAAAGTAGCTTACATTACATACAAAAAATTCAAATCTCTAGCGGACTGTCAACGAATACTCTTCTTGTTTCACCCTTGCATTAATCCAACAAAGCCATAGTGCTTAGGAGACAATGCTTTGGTGTTTCTCGAAGGATAGGGTTTTTTATATAGGACATTGTCCTTTATCCTTTATTCTATCACGCTCACTGCAGTTAATGTGCGGAGGGGAGAGTTGTAAAACTTCCAGCCACCACCAGATTTGCTCTACTACAGGTTTTTTGAGTCGAGAAATCGGGGCTTCACCCTTAAATCACAAAAAAAAACCTTAATAAGTGTGTTTTACGGGTTAATTGGTGTCAGAGGAATCTTAAGTTTAATAATTAAAAACGTAAGGTCCTTAAGCTTAGTAATATTTTATAAAAAATTTCTACATTCGGGTAAAATTAAAGTCGTGAAATACCCATAGAAGAGGAATTATTTTACATTTACACTTTTTGAATTTAATTGTGCTTTAAAACCTTTTTTTCCTAACTCTAAGGGGGTGAAAAGGACCCCTATAAGGTGCTTTTTTGATATAAACCCTTTTTGACTTAAATCATGCAAAAAATCTGTCTTTCAGATACTTAATGGAACATTTAGTAATATTTTGAAAAAAAAAAAATAACCCTATAATAAGTGGGGGTTGATAGGTACTACCCTAAAAATTAGTTTGGCCATTTTAACAGTTAATAATTTTCACTATTAAATGTTTTTTCCTGATCACGATTTTTCAGTCCTTTTTAAAACCGCTAAATTAACAAAAATCACCCAGATAAGAGTTCAGAGAACAGAGTTATCTGATAGTTGAATTGAACAATCCATTTCTTCCTGCTAGTTAGTAAATTTTATTGTCTAATTGTTCATACGGGTGCTTGGAACAGTCACATACGTTAATTAATTTATGATTAGTTAGTCCTGACCACACTTTTGGTCTTTGCATGTGTTTTTTAAGGGTTTTTTTATGATTTAAGGGTTACGCCCTAACTTCCCTAGAAAAACCAGTGAATAAGTGCTACAGCATGTACGCAGAAGTTACAGTCCGCTGAATACCCCATCCTATTACACATTGTAAAATGCTGATGGCATTTGATTATCGTGCGAACTTCGTAAAGGGGCGTGGTCCAACCGATCCTGATTACCAACCATCAATTATAAGATATTTAAACAGATATTTCCAAGTTACGCTTAAATGTACGTAAAAATGCATTTTTTTTGTTCAAATTCAATATTTTTGAAAAATCAACCCCTAAAAAAGGGCGTGGATTAAAGTTTCATTTAGCTAACCTGTTTTTTTTTGTTTCATGCTTTCCTAAATTAGGCTCAAGGAAATTTAAAATTAAGTTTTTCTGGAAAATTTCAGGTTTTTATTCAATTCTGCCTCCAAATGTGGGCGTGCCCCAAAGTCTTGTATGAGCAAAATGTAGAGCTTTTCTACATAAAATATGAGGCAATTTTTTTCAATTTCGAACAAAAATATTGAGTAAACTGCATTTGAAAATTTACCCTTTAAATAGATGCCACCCACTGGAGGAGGTTTACCAATCAAATTTTTCTTTTTTGTGTCTTACATTCATTAGGAGATGCTAAATGTCAACTTTCAGCCTCTTAGAACGTCTTACAGCTTTAAAATCTCTGGAGGTAGTTGCACATTTAGACCGATTGTGGGCGTGTCGTTGGGCGGATTTCAAAATTTTTACAATTATACTGCTTCGCATGACGTGGAACTTACTTACGACATTTCAGCACCCTAGCTCAAAATTTAAGGCCTAAAAACATGTTTCTTACAGACGGACGCACGAACATGGCTTATTCGATTCAGAATTCGGTCTCGATCATATGCCCTTAAGGTCTTGGGTGTCTACCATTATTATTTCACCGTGTTACAAACTATGTGACAAACTTACCAACCTCCTATGCTATGGGATGGGGTATAAAAAACCTGTTCTTCATGACCAGGAACAAAACAAAACATAAATAAATATAAATAAATAGAGTGGCGCAACAGCTCGAGGTGAACCAGGGCCAACTTCTCAACAATGTATGCTGGTGTGTTGATTTGTTTTACATACAAAGGGACCTACAATTTTTTGCCGAATCCGAACGGCAGCTTGAGAAGTTTTTTCAAGACAATTAATACTCTCGGAGGGCTTGTCAAACCCTCGCGGAGGTGGGGACCGTGAAAAAGAACAAGTCTTTTTTTCAGGTGACAATGGCAGGATTCGAACCCAGGCCTCCGGCGTAGTAAGCACACACACTAACCACTACGCCACGGCACCCCACAACAAAACAAAACAACTACAGAGAAAATTCCGTCCCGTTAGCTCTTAAAGTGATCAAACCCATAATTAGGGTCAGTTTTAACCCCCCTATTATTAACCGAAGGATTAAATTTTTTATAAATTATTATTAAATGTTCAACTCAAAGTCAGAAAGCAGATTTTACGCATAATTTGAGTCAAAAAATGTTAATGTAGGAAATTCCTCTTTTTAGGGTTGATTTCACCCCTTAATATAACCAGAATGTCGAAATTTTTATTAAGATATATTTAAATTAAAGGTAAAACCATATTATTTGTGACATCAATTGACATTCAAAGCGCGAATTTGGCAAAAACAATCACATTTAGGAATATTTTTGGGTGATCTAAGGGTAAAGCACAAATTTCTCGAGAAAAAAACTCAATTTCGTGCTTAGCGACCCCGAAAACCTAAAGTAGAGCAAATCTGGTGGTGGCCGGAGGGTAAAGTAGTAGCAGTTTTTTTAGTAGTAGTAGTTCTTTATTTGACAAAAGATTTGCTAGAGCACTTAGTGCTCGCTAATTAACAAAATTAAATAAATAACTTAAAATATATCGAAGAAACCTAACAATCTTCAAAATAAAGTACGAAATTCGACTATGACTTTCGTCGTCTGTCGGAGGGTATACAACCAAAGCCGGTAATTAACTGAAGTAGCTACCTCGTGATTGCTCTGATTTTAAGGTTAATCATTGGAAAACAAGTGAGTATTGACATACTATATGTGGACAGCTAAAAGTTTCGAAAATAGACTGAAGGACATATATTTTCACAATTTTCAAAATTTAAAATCCATGAAACTGCAATTTCTTTTTTTTCAATTGACGTTAGGAATTTTTTTGAATTTTACACGCAGCTGCGTTCCATTGGCTGCGTTCCATTGATGTTTCTTATATTCTGTGGACATGGATTTCTGAGAAAACCGCAAAACATGTTGTTTTCTATTTCGTTTGTTTAAATAGGTTGAAAAACTTGCGAGGTCAAACGAAAATTAGAAATTTTTTTAAATGCAGTTAACTTGCGTTGTAAAAGCTTCATACTTCAGCCAGATTTAATTAAGATCGTCATTACCGTTAACCGACTAGCAACCTTTAAAACATCGTTTTCAAAAATCTTTTTACGTTTTTGAGTAAAATTTGAAAATTTGAAGTCGGCTATAGATTTGCATAAATCTCCGAAAACTATAATCATAATTTAGGAGATAGAGAGGGAGACGTACCTTCTTTTGACCTTTCTATGATTTTTGAAATTTCAAATCCATAAAGCAATTACTTTGAACTCCTCTTTAGCTCCCGTTAGACTTTTTTGAACAACGCTACGACCTGCATTAGCGTTGGAAATTTTTCTTGAATTCTTTCGTCACCGATTTTTGTGTAAATGTTAAAACAAGCTCCATTTTTATCTCGTTTTTTTTTAAACAAAAGGAAACGGCAATTTAAAAATTTTTTAAAGCACCTTGCACTATTTTTTTTTTTGAGTTGGTTTTCACTATAGGGAAAAATATGGATATAAAAGCTGCTAACAGTCCAGTGTTTGAAATTGCAAACGTCGTCTAATCTTGATTTTTTGCAAAAGTGAAATCATGTCCCAGTTGACAATTGCCTTAAATCCAGAAAAAAAAACTCGCTTCCAACTCAAAAATAAATTCACAATGGAACAACTCCATTCAGGTTGTTTGCATTGAGGTGTCATCACAATATTTTCATTTAGTGAACTCTCATACAATAACCGTATGCCCACACCTAAAACATCACCCCGCACTCTCCTATTATTTTAAATTTTCAAGTCATTAAAAATAGTTATCTCAAAGTTAAACAATGAGATCCCTGTTCCACTCTGCAGATGTGATTATAAATTGAATTCGTGTTTCTCGAGCAACCCCCTTTGTTTGATCTTCAATGCTGGCATTCCCGCTTTATCCATCTAGTTTTGAAGCACATCATCTCTGCTCCTATAGGCTAAGTTGCAGAATGTAGGTGTTATTGTGCCATACAGAGCTTAGCTATACCCTGGCAGCACCAAAGAGTTGAAGCGAGTTCTTTCTTTTTTGGTTTTATTGCACATGGTGCTATTTGATACCGAAATTCAAGTCTTTTGCACAAAAGATTCTTTTGTGAAATCACTGGAAAGTGTGTCTAAGTATGTACTTCCTTTTTCGGTTCACTCGCCTTTGTTCGGTACAGTTGGCATGGATCCCTGATAAAATTATAAAATGGAAAAACTCAAAACCGAGAGAAAACCTTTTGCAGCTGTTTTTCGTTTTTATGATGAAAGTAATTTATTTAAGAGGTTCTTGCGCAGGCCGGGCAAGGGTTCAAACTTTTTCATACACCCAGGATATTATTTCTGATGGCGACCTTCCTGTTTGCGGCGAAAACTATTCACCTAGAGCCCAAAAACGGTATTATGGTTTCTATTGAATGCCATAAAATACAAGGTTCATAATTATGTGAATTATTTTGTAATGGCCCGAAAACCAGGCACATACATTGAAAAGCTGTGCAAAAGGGGTGCTCCGGGAGGTTGTATAGTCAAGGGGGCCAAAATTAATGCCACAGTAGGTAGTTTTATTATTCAGTTTTTTGATGTCTTTTTTTCCTTAGAGGGAGGAACAAGCACGTGGAAATGCGCTCATTTCGACTCAAAGAAACTGTTGGACTTTCTTTGTGTTGCGGTGATTTTTAAATTTCTACTTAGGGAAAAAATTGACCATACTACTGGGTGTATAAGACTGCCTTAATTAGTAGTGATTTTCTAATTGGCCATTTACGCTGTTTTTTAAACATCATCATCATTTTCGAATGCCGCTTATCCTTTAAAAGGGTTGCGGAGCAAGGGTGGCTAAATGGTCTTTCCATCGTCTCGATCCTCCGCCACCAACTCAAGAGACTCCGGCGCAATCCCCAGGGACTCAGAGCGGTTCTTTACCTTATCCCACCACCTGTGTCTTGGCCTACCAGGGGGGCGACGCGCTGGCATCTCTTATCTCGCTATTTTTTATTGAAAGATTAATCTCGATTACCTTTATTGAGACGACGATTCCGGAGACGCGATTCCGGTTGCCTTTTCTTGATCGTTGAGCAGAATAAATGCAAGATTTCTGCTTTAGTGACTTTCTTCATTTGAGTCTCGTCTTTGAGGGCAATTAGAGCAAAATTTACTTATTAAAATTCTGGCATTTTTTAAGAATCTTAGAGTCTTCTTTGTTGAGACCCAGCAATGACTTATTTAAAAGTGGTGAGGCAAGGCTTTGAAATTTTACACCCACCTCAAGACGGCAAGAGACTATCGAACCATCTTATCATGAAACTCAATCAAACTCAGAAGCTGTTTGTTGATTACGTCACTAGTAGTTGCACAATTTTCGGTGGGTTGAATACTCCAGCTTGTGAGGGGAGTCCCTATTCAGAATTCAAATTCAAGTTTTTTTTGTTACCGCCTCCGAATTCAAGTCCTTTTAAAATCTTCTTTCCAATACCCGTCTACAAGGCCAAGTCAATTTTGTGCCTCCTTTTGCAAATTCTGTCCTACTCAAGGCTGGTCAAAAAAAGCCGAGTCCTATATGTTCCTCACAAGTGTGTGTTTAATGTTTTTTGTGGCATGGCAGAGTTTCCTTGATCTGGCTACAAATTTAGTTCCATTGCGGCAGAGTTTGTCTCTTCTGGGTGAGAGGAACTGTCCGAATTCTGTGGTAGGAAGACTTCGTTTTTTAGTTTAATCTGTTTTGTTCCATCCATATTATGTAAACTGGAAAGATTGTGGAACTAATCACGCGTAGCGAGTCGCAACACTCCTAAAAAAGTATAACACTCGCCTGGATGTATTATTCCCAACCCAAATTTTTGTGCAGTACACTTTCCTTCAAAGATCGGTTCTAATCTTTGCTGTACGTTGTTGGAGAGTTGTTGACGCATGTTAAACTTAAAGTGTAAGGTTCTACAATAGCGAAAAAATATTGTCTGTAGAGATCTGTTCCACATCTATGACGATCTGCTAAAGAAAAACCTAAGAACATCACTACCTATAGAAGAATTCTTCTAGTTCAGAAGACTTACTCCGGTTAAAGTTACTTCCTATTGGCTGATGGCTACGTCCTAAATCCTGGTAACATCTTTTTGATACTGAAAAAATTCTTTGTTTTTTATATACTAATAACTGAGGCTAATTGTATAAACCTCAAACTCCGGTTTTTGAGTTAAAAAGTTAAAAGTTAATCATAAGTTGACAATGAATTTACAAGAGTTTTTACGGAGTTTTTTTCATCTCAAAATGTTTTCTTTTTTATACCTGCTTAAAACAGCTTATCCAGATTTTTTTGTGACTCTTTAAATATTTTTTTCTACCTTCTTAAATTGCTATAATAACGATGTGCAAATCCAATAAAGGGAGTATGCAATTTTTCGGACATGGCTTTGACATAAAGTCAAGTTCAGTTTTAAGCTTTTAATTTATATAAGAACTGCAGAACCAATATGAAAATGAAAACTTTAACTGACGGCAAGTTTGCCACCGTAGATTATTTTATAAAATTTGTTAAGTTTTTGTCACCAGTATCCTTTTGGGGGGACACAAAGGATAGTGCTGACAAAAATTCAACAAATTGCAATGACAAGATATCTTTGTTGGTAGCGAAGCAAAATCGGAAACCGGCATATACACTATGATGTTCAGGATGTCACAGTGTCGAAAGGAAGCGAAAGACTTGCCATGAGTACAATATTTTGTAGGAAGGCTTTTGTGCTATTTCGTATTGAAGTTACGTCCTTTTGATGATAAAGGTTTTACGCTCAAGCGACGGAAAAATGTTTTTTATTTATGTGTTCGAAGTTTAAAGCTTCGTCACCAGATCGGCTTTTAAGTTTACCCCCATGGCCGTTTTGCATGCGTGTTAACACAACAAAGCGACGAAAGTTTTTTTTTTTAATATTTTTCTACTGATAGGAAGGAGCTGTATGTATTGCATTGCAGTGTTTTACAGCATTTTGCCACAAAAGAGAAGCTGGAGATTTCCTATATATGATATCGGCTGCCATTCAGTTTAAGCAGCATTGAATATGAAACTTATTAGCACGATAATGGCGCACTAGTGTTAACAGACCAGAGAATTTAATTCAGAAGTATTAACCTGACAAGCAAACAGATACTTACACCCAAAAAAAACCAAATGATATATGATACGAGTTTAAAACTCTCACTTTCAATTAAAAAATAACACGCAAAGAAAATTTTCGATTATGTCGGTCGTTTACAATTTGTCCATTTTTTATACCCCATCCCATAGGCCAAGGCATTATTAATCTCGCGTTCGCTGTAGCATGACAGATATAACTTCTTCAGGGCCTGGGCACTTAAACGGTTGAGAAGCGGGCAATAGCCCAGGAAATCTCTTCCTCAGAATTTATTGAGTCAATATTATTGTGTGGTGCAAGTCGCACTTGCTGAGGCCTTTAAGTCTTCGTGATAATGTCTTACTGTAACCGGAGAAGTGTGTTTTTGGCAAGATCCATCTTCTATCTTACAATTTTAGAAATTAAGGGCTGTAGCCTTGGATAGTATTTTGCTAACCCTTGCAAAGTCCTTCGAATGTTTTATGGAATGGCAGCAATAATAACTAAAAACTAAAACTAAGACTAACACTAAGACTAAGACTAAGACTAAGACTAAGACTAAGACTAAGACTAAGACTAAGACTAAGACTAAGACTAAGACTAAGACTAAGACTAAGACTAAGACTTAGACTAAGACTAAGACTAAGACTAAGACTAAGACTAAGACTTAGACTAAGACTAAGACTCAGACAAAGATTAAGACTAAGAGTAAGTACCCATAAAGGTGTTTGTGAGCGATATTGGAAATTTACGTTTCTCGCCTTTCTAAAGTTATAAAGCTCTGCGTTTCATCATTGGGGAATGGCCCTTAACGGGGCACGAGCTGGTTTGCAGCGTCCATTGGCCTATTCGCAAGTCTTTACCTTTATTTCCAAATCTCCTACTGCTGCTGTTTTTGTTTCAGGTTGGCCTTTGAGTTTTATCCCAAAGACTTGGTCAAATTTGGTTCAATTAACCCTCGTGGGATCTTGAAATGGTTAAGTGGTATCGGCCTCGAGACTAAAGTCAAAGGGGATCACTCTGTGGACTGAGAGTGACTTGGAACAAGAAACTCTTGAGGCGTATTCTTTTGAACTCCGAACTGCCACACCGAGCTGTCAAATAATACTCGGTGTTCGCGACAATTCCAGCGTGTTGTACCCTCGGTTTTATTGTGTACAGAACGACAAAGTGACGAATTGCTTTGACTTCGTTTTGTTTACTTTTTTTTCATTTCGTAGCGTGATTTTGTTGGCGTCAGTTTTTTGCACTTTTTACTTAAAATGAATTTTGAAAGCTTAAAATTTTAGTTTTTAATGATTTCATACAATTTCAGTCGTGTTGTAAATAATCACGAATGAAAATTGAGTCGAAACGTCACTTCACATACACAATCAAAGCTACACTTAGCCTCCACCGTCAAATACGACGGTGGCGTAATTTCGAGTTCGGTATCGACACCGGTGCACGATTCCGTTCAGGTGTACGAGAAAAGAACAATTTTTTTCTGTATTCCACACCAGTTTCACGATTCGGTGTTGAAAAGAATACGCCATTAGTTTTCAACCCTAAAAGCTATCATTGGTTTTTGTTAATATAAGACTTCTATTCTAAGACTTCTTCCCACCTTAAGAACAAGAATCATGAGAACGTGGCGTCGTAAAAAGCTCAGGATCTTAACTCTATAAAAGTCGGATGTGCTGCTGGCAGTGAAGAGAAAATCAAATAGTACATCACCTCGTTCATTGTCTTATGAGCTATCCCAGACTGTATATGCCTCACGTTGGCGTCAAAGCCCGTAAATATAGGCTATCCTTTCCTGTTATTGTGCCTGTGAGTTGCCCCTGTGGTGCTGGTCTCTTAAGGGCCATATTTGCCGATTTAAAGTGTAAAGTCAATGAGAAAAAATAAAAAAATACGTCTGTTGTCTTTGCGCTCTCTTTATAGATCACTGACCTTTTTTCCTAATCCAGTATACCCTACCAGTGTTGCCTGTGAAACCATATATCTTGGCTCGCTTTACTTTACTTTTACCACTGGTTAAATCGTCTGAGCAAAGAGTGGAACATAAAAAACTTTTCAGATGTGTCTTAGGGAGAATGCTTATAGAAAAGGTCGTATTGTATATTTTGAAGCTCTTCATGACCTATCCTCTCACCCAGGGCTCCTGGACAACGCCGATACACCATGTTTTGAGCCCACATTTTGGGTGTATTTGGGTATATTTTTCAGCATTATATGTAAGTGGCTTCTCAGCAGCTCCCTTATTAGCTTGTTGGTTTTATTGATGTCCACACCATCTTCGGCCCCTTGTGAAAGGAACAATGCCAAACATAAGCTTGTGATCAACCTTGTTGAAGGGAGCCAAGATAAGCTTGTTGTGATAAGTAACAGGAAGGACATGGTGCTTGAAGCCCCCGGGTTGTGGTGTTTGGGATATTGGAGGAGCGTGCCTCCTTCTATCTCCATATTAGGCATCAAAATGCGGTCCCTGGATCTTCTTGGGACGTCATAAGAAAGACGTCTAGCTGGAACCTCAAGCCCTTGTGTCATCGCTTATCGTAGCAACGCACTCAGTAACGAAATTCTGGGATACCCGGTCGAAGTATGTGATCACCCGATATCCCCTAACCACCTGGGAGGAATGAAAGTCTGGAAAAGGCTCCCCTGACTTTGTGAAGGTGTATTTTTATATAGTGTGTTGTTTGCTTGTGGACACCTCACCCATTTAAGACTCTGACCACATCAGTGAATGTTTGCCGACCACCCAACGTGTTTTGATAGGTCTCAACTAGAGAGATCAATTCTACTCCTCTTTCGCAATTTTTCAGGAGGTCGTTGTACCTAATCGCGAGCGATTGTGTGGTAATTGATTTTGTCAGTCTGGTGCTTATCGTGGATCTATTCAGTAACTTTGTTGTTGACAATCTTCCTCAAAAAGTAGAAAGTCATCCAGAATTCGATTTTTAAGTGGTTCCCAGCATAGCTACTTTTTTTTTTATTGTTTTCTCAAGGTGCTAGAACTCTCACCACTTGGTAGGCGAACACCTGTCTCCTGATTGGAGGCCTTTGATTCGTACATCAATGAAGAACCAACTTCTGGCAGCCTCAACTGGTCTTTTTCTATCTTTTTGTATTCTCTTTTTTATTTTGTTAAGATTTTTTTCACACGAGTGAGACAGGAATTAAAACCCATCCTAATCGAGTCGTCGTGCCAGGATAAGGCCCTGATACAACCTACCGTACCCAGGCAATGGAGATCACCCTCTGCGACCACTTACTGACCATACAGCCATCAGCATGGGTACCTCAACACCTTGTCTTAACATTAGAATGTTTAAAAATTGGGCTTAGGGTGGTGTGCCTGATGGCGGCATTAGTCTAGTCCCAAGAATTAGTCTATATCGAGATTTCTAAGGACCCTTGTCCCATTTATTTGTGCAACACGATTAAGTGTCTCGAAAAAAAACAGAAGGCCTTTGAAGGCTTGCTTTTAAGCAGGGGGAATAGATTGTCTAGGCAGACAATATGAGCTATGTTTCGCGGACTCTTTCGCCTTTTTGTTACAATTGAAGTAACTGGCCTGAGCTTCGGACAATACAGTCGTTCTCTTCTTAGTGGACATACACATTATGTACTTCTGCTTGCCTGCCTACCTTTGTTTAGGTCCCAGCACTCTAGCCGTAAGGTTGCTGGTAAGGGTTGTAACATTTCACCCTGGAAAAAAAAAACACAGGGGGCCTAGTTTCACATTGCCTACACCTGTTCCAGCTGTACTCCAACACTCGATTGCCTATTCGGAAGTGGGCGTAAAATTATCCGGAAACCTGTTTTTCCTGGAATTAAATTGAATTTTCTTTAACCTTGACAGTGATGTCTTATTTTGTTTTGTCTGACTTGCCCAATACCTTTGGCGCACAAACAACATTAAAAGCCTCTTTCGTCCTTATAACTCAATCTTTATTTTCATTAAGGCTGTCAATCATGCCATGTTTGTCTTATATGCCGACAACGCCACTTTTGTTGTACCTGAACGTGTTAGCATGTTATTATCTTTCTGGCAGTCAAAAAGTAATTAAGGCGAAGCATGTTGCTCCAGCGCCCCTAAATTGCTACGGGTATGTCCTTTCTGAGGGTTATTGTTCAAGGTTGAGTGCAAACAACCCGAAACACTTTTAATTTGATACCACGCAGCCATATATTATTCTCTTACCAAAATCGCCTCTAATGGTAGGTATACAATACACCACCATGGGCCTTAGTTTTTGTTGTGGAACTTTGATTAAATTACTGGGTTCAGAGCAGTTATTTGTTCTCATTGCAGTTCCTTTCAATTGACTTTACTGTCAATATGTCTACAACAATTACCAAAGCTAATGTACTGTACGGCATGAATATGTCATGTGGTCCTCTGACTGCACATTCCATTATCCAGTCGATAAATCACTTCAAGTACTTGGTGCATAGGTATGGGTAGGGTAGGTACATTTGTGTACTTTAATCCCACGCAAAACCCTTTCCACTGAAGCGGTGCTTGCGCTTTAAGTTGGAAATTAATTCAGCGCTGAAATGAAGCTTATAAGCTTTATTATTTTCCATCAGTTTGGAGTTTTTGCTCCTTTTTATTATCCTGATAAAATATCGGTTATCGTTTTCCTTAAATTAAAATCTTTGGGCAAATAGTTGCCACCAATGAAAAAGCACGATTCGTTTCAGAAATGGATGGGTACGTTCCTATAGATTATCGCAGGTCTTAACCTCATCGCATATTCACAGCTCCGCGTTACCTTGAAATTAAAAAATTCTGTCCATGATATATCCGATAAGTTCGCTGGGTCATGGGCAGGATTATTGGCCAGTTGAATACCTTTTTCATATAGTTTCAGCTTGACAGTGTCACATGGAAATAAGACATCTGCGGGATAGTTCACAGAGCTCAGAAACGATTCACGGAAACTCAAACTTCAACGACAGCAGTTGAAATTCAATGGAAATTGGATTTTTAAGTTTTCTCCGAAAATAGCATATTTCGGTGAGTGGTTACCAATATGGGGTAAAAATTCTTGATATCAAGGAAAACCCCGCTTACCTATAGCTAGAATTCCCTTTACATCCGCACTTAAGACCGATCACGATCCCCACCACAAACGCTTTGGGACTTTCAGTGAATTTTCATTCACTCAAAACCGGGACATCAATTACACCTTTCACACAATTAATTCCCTCTCTGGGCGAGGCGTCATTTGCATTGGATGAAGTAACGCCGCTTATCCTGTCAGACATAAAATTCGTCGCAGTAAAGCACAAAGCAATTGCCGCACAATCATAATAAAAAGGATATCTTCCTACGTCCGTCGCTTGCCTAACTCATCCATTAATATCCCATAATGCCGGCCAAGTTGTAAAAAATGGGCGCGTTTTCTTACAAGCAAGTGACACCTTCCCCCCATTTCGTCCTTATAGTGGATGTAATTTAATAATTTATTCTTGGTAGAATCTTTGCGAACGTGAGGCTATGGATATGGATATTTTACGGCTGTGTGGAGAGAAGGTCCTGTGGAAGAAGTTGGAGCAGTCTAACCACAATGCTATTCTTTGGCTTTGTTCGCGCATTGCACTATCAAATCTTCTCATTCTCAACCAGATGCAAATGACTCTGAAATCGTTGTGGAAAACTTTTTCGAGAAGTTTTATTATACGAGAAATCTGAAAGCATAAAGTTCATATATCCCCTCAGAGACGGGCTACGATTGGACGGAGAAATTAGTTTTAGTGTGTGCGTATATGCTATGCACATACGAATTGGAGATAAGTGCTTTCCGGTAACCCATGGTGTTGAGATGACTTTTGTTTAGTTTTGACTGGAAGTACTTAAGTTTATCTGGTGTTTCACAACTCCTTGGGTGCCACATTAAGGAACGAATCAAAGGATTGAAAAGACATTACTTGTGCTCATGGGTATCGTGCGTAACGGAAACCTCCCCAAGTTAATGACAGTTTATGATTTCGATTGTTTTATAATCTGGGGCAGTCTTTTTACGATGTATGATTGCAACTGTGTAGTGTGTGGAGTCTTTGATAGGAGCTCGGACAAGCTCTTATTCCACATAAAAATTAGGATGCTTTATAGTATTTGCATTTAAATTAACTCTTCGAGATAAAATATCCAAGTCTGCTGGCTATCCTGCAACAGCATAGCAGCACCATTGTTGGCCCTGTCACATTAGAACCAACTTAGTGCGAGGAAATTAGAATTAAGAAGCTACATGCCTTTTTTACTGGTGTTTTTGGAATAGTTTTCCATATATATTGGGGACTCCTATGGAATCTTCGTAGCAGTAGGAATATGTAGTCAATATGATCGAACCAACTCACGGTGCTGTTGAATGCAAGGCCTAAGTTTTGCGCTCTCTTTACTTAATGGAACCTAGGTAAACAAAGTCCCTAAAATTAAGTGGGTCTATCAGATTGTAGACGAACAGTTAAAGTGTTCATATACAGTACAGCAGAAAGATCTTGTTTTTTTTAATTAACTCATGGTCAAGGGGTTATGACTATATCCTTTAGATGTGTAACATATTGTGAGCGGAACGAATTTGAGGAAAGAAAAGATAGAAGAGAAAAGTAATTCTCGATCCAACATGCAACTTCTGATGAGCCAGTACGGAAAATGAAATCTTTGCACAGAAATACCAAAGCTAACCCCCGCAAGTGTTATGCCCTTACAGAGAAAAGCAATAATATAACTATCAGAGTATTTCATAAATGCATCTGGCATGCACCTAATTGTTGTCCATTCTTATTGCATATTGGAAGAGCAAGAGGTGTTTAATTTGGATTTTTCGTTTGTTGATGGTTTTGCTTCGACCCGGATATTTTCCTTACCGGGACCCCCACCATATCTTGAATATCTTGAGGATTCCCCTATCCGCTACCTGGGGAGGCGCCCAATTGTTGATCAACAACCGGAGAAGAAGATTTTATATCTGATTCTTAAGGAGACTGGTGCCTCTGTATTGTCACAACTCCGAGGGTTTCTTGCTGTTCAAGCAAAAATTGTTGAAGTTACATTAATAGGGCATGTTTTATTTAGTCCATATCCTGCAGGATGACCTGGTACATTCACCTAACAAGATCATCGGCAGCGGATTTTTAAAGTTCGGCAACTATGTCGAAGGCTCCGACTTCTTTGTTACACTGAGCTTAGACACAGCTACTTTCACTTCATCCCGGGGACGGTATAATTCGTATTTTTCCACGGTGACTTCTTCGCCCAGGCTAAATCCTTCATTCTGATTTTCAGTTTGAGGTTTGTCCTTGCCTTTCAAAACGGTTTCTCCAAGTCCTCATCAACTATAATGTTCCCTTGATTTTTCCAGGTTCCACTACAATGTTTCCTTGATCATCCTTACAGGCTTCGTTTAGGTTTTTGTTAGAGGTTGCTACTGTCCGATAGAGCACTCAAACACTACTTAGGTCCATTGTACTACCATGCAGACACTTTTTATTTATTTTAACCGTCTTTCGAACAGAGATGAGACTCATTCTTCTTTGAGACTCATTTCTCTTCTTTCAAAGAGAGATGAGACTCACATCTAAGCTCTTCTTCAGTGATGTAGAGCTTAGATGTTCGTCACTCACCATGTCGTCCCCAAATATCTGTCCTACAGGCCTCAGTTTGAATTTAATGCCCATGGAAGAATTTTTCGATCTTTTAACAAAACTTTCTCATGCGTTTTGCAGCGTCTCTCTATCTTTTTAACCGGACTCTTCCCATGAAGACTGTGTTTCCTTCCACCTCTTTCTCTGCCCGGTAGAGCTCACGAGCAGCACTTGTCTTCTGTGCAGAGCCGCTTAAAATGTTCATGTTAAGCTACATGTGCTTGCTGTAATTCGTTGTCAAACCAGGGATTTCATTATGGTGGCCATGTAAAACCCAGTACAGCAGAGGTGGCACCTCTGATAGCATATTGGAAATGTTACCACTGGCTTTCCATACTTGATGCTGAATACCTTTTCTAAGAACATTTTGGGAGACTTTGCTGGAGAAGTACCTGGCGATCCCTTGCGATATAAGCCTTCCGACCCCAAACTTCCTCATGAAATTAACATTTCTTGGCTTTGGTCGGGATATCGGTAGCCATCGTGGCATCAATGAGGTAGTGATCCGACAATGTTGCCCCACGGAATATCTGAACGTCCATGGCACTTGATGAGTTTCTTGCGTGGCGTCGATCGCAATGTTGTTAATCTGCCCGGTGGACGATTGAGTGATATGGCGATCTTCATGTACCTTTGTTAATGGTAAGGCTGTAAATCTGTATACCTACTACCATAGCTGTCGCCGTGCCGCAAAGTCGATCTGCCGAAAGTCGTTACCAGAGGTAGTGTCGCGTAGCTTGGGCTTACCGATCGTGAAACTAAAGATGCCCATCTTCCCTCTTAGCATTTAAGTCCCCTGAACAATTTAATTGTCGTTGCTAGCGCATTGCTGATCGTCATCCTTCTCCTTTGTGGGGCTTTCATGTATATAAAGCGCATGTTGGCGAATCTAGTCTTGATATGGATCCACGTGATGTGCTCGCTCACATGAAGCTTGAGACTATTTTCTGTTTTAGTCTGCCTCCAACGAAGAATCAAAAAAAAAAAATTGTTGTTGATGTCGGTACCAGTCGTCGAAATAAAAGTTAAAGTTTTCCATCCCCCTCTTGCCAGGCCAATCCTGTTGCATCTATTTGATGGCAATGACGTCTGCGTTGAAGTTTCTAAGGGCCTCTGGAATTGCTCGGCTGCACGTAGGGGACTCAATATTCCATGTGATCCGAACCTCTTCTTCAACAGTAAAACCGTCCGAATCCGAGGCAACGGTACGGCCACCAATCTGGAGGACTAGATCCTTTTGTGACTCCAAGAACGAAGAGCCAGAAAACCTGCTCGGAATAGGCCTCGCCTGAGCTCACATGCAATCACCATCAGATGGCCGTGAATCATGCCAAATTTTAACTTTATTTCAAACAAAACTTAAACCAATTATAGTAAAAACAAAACAGCGAAAAAATTCCTTAAACCTTGGATTAAACAACAGAAAGTACCGTTAGTGTTCTTAGCACATTTTGCTTAGGGCGATTAGATGATCCATCGTATGAGACTTTTCACCACTTTCTACATCCTATGCCTAATTATTGCTATTAAAGCGGTCTATGAAAGAGGAAGGCTGCTTTCTACCAGTCGCCTTCCACTTCTGCAGATTTTTCCACTTCGCCTTAACAGCTACGTGAGATCTGCAAAAAAGGTTGTTTTCGAGTTCGTCTTCCAATCTGGCTCATGCCTCAGTAAGACTGCGGACTATGACCTATAGACGAGCTGTGTACAGCTTTAAGCTAAAGACAGACTCCTCCATCTGAAGCTTTTGCTTAACGTTCCCTTCACAAAACTTTCTCTTGAGGTTCATTAAAAGTGCTTCCGGGCTAAGATTCTTTTCTCTAGTGGGTTGTTTTACAGTTTAGTTGAATGAACTGAAAAGTCAAACCAATCTTCTGGATTATTGAATATATTCTTTCCAAATTAGATGTCTTTCTCTCACTTCGCCAATAACACTTTCATTTCTTTTTTGCCCGCTAGGCTTTTTCCAAGATTTTTCTTGACAGGTTTTGTACTCAAGGAATTAGCAAAAGGGTTCATTTATGAACTTCTCAAACTTCCACAAGCCGTCACTTTAGTGGTGTTGCAACCATATGATAAAACACCAAGAGAACCAACACAAAAGCTGAAATTTTACTTAAGTCGTCTAATGGCATCTTATATACTCATAAAAATATGGAGGGGTACAGCTGCGAAAGTAAAAAAGTATTGCAGTGCTTAAGATATTAATGAGTGTAAGGATATTAATGCCACTTCTGACACCATTGTAAGTTTTCCAGAGTATTGCTCGTACAGCTTTTTGTATAAGGTTTTTGCTATTGCTGACACTATTGTTAGTTTTCTTACGGGTTAATAAATTAATTAGCACTTAAATTTTTTTAAAAAAAAGCATTATTTTCCCCAGTTGCCTTCCTTGTAATTTATTAAATTTATTTTCAAAATTACTGTGAAAAGAAATAAATAAATAAAAATTGCATAACAAATTTGTATAAAATATAATAAATAAATTGGATTACACTTTTCGCAAGGCGACGAACCGACGTCCTAAGTGAATGCACAAGAGTAAGTCCTATTTTTTAAGTGATAAAGACAACAATTTTAAGTATTAAATTAGTATGTAAACTATTTTCTTTTTTAGAAAGTCTTTTGATTTCCATCAATTGCTAGGCGATAAGTTATATTCTGAGTGACGTGCTTCCCTTTTTCGCAATAAAATCAAGAGCCCTTAGCTTAAAGGCAGTGTTTTCCTATTTGCGTAAGGTCCCAGTAAAACGAGTGTCCATGGAATAATGAACGAATAGAAATGATAAGTCTATAGGTACCGACCTTCATTCCATAAATATCTTTTAGCTCCCAATTTAGTCAAGTGTAAATATAAAAATAATTTTTATGTATTGAAAATAATATTATAATACCCAAATCACCATAGGACTATTAATGTTTTAAACAACCTTATAAAACTCACCAATATGTTTGTAATAATTACCAAATTAAATTTTATTCAATTTCACCCATCATTATGCCAAAAAACCAAACAAAAAAAAACTAAAATCAAAATCAAATTCGTTTAACAATAATCTAAAGTCATCCCCGATCAAACCAAATGTATCACGCCGTATCAACCGTTTTAACCTTAAGGTAACAACCGAAAAAAAATCAGTTTTTTTTTTGTCTTTATAAATTATAAATTGCATTCATTTGCATAGTATCATTGCTACATTCATTGCTACCCGTTTCATTATTGAATTGTTTTGTCATTTGAAATCAAAATAACAAATGAAAATATAAATAAAAAAATTTTTAAATATAGTTTCTCAAATAATAAATTATTCAATTTAAGAAAAATTTAAGTTTAAAGTTCATTTAATACAATATTATATATTTGCATAATGATTTTATCATATAGTTGCTTTCCGCCATTAGTAGTTGCATTTGTCCTGAATTTATTGTGCCCCCCATGTCCCCCATTTGTAGTGTAGTGTTTTGGTCATAATACAACATCTTTTTTTTGCTCTTATTCCCAGTAGATTTGTCAATTTAAAATTCGACAAGCCACACGTGTTAATTTTATTACATTCTCATTAATTTTATGCGATAATCTAGAACAAACACAGTGTTCTGTTTCAGTTGTCATGGCGAGTTTGTAAATAAATAAATCCTGTGTATCCTTTATGCAGAATTAAGGTCCAGTAGATCCCAGTTAAATATGCATGTTTGCCATGTTTGTGCATCACAGAAAACACATAGATATCATCACAATTGGCAAATTTAATTCGAAAAAATATTTGTTTTTTTAAATTCCAAATTGAAACATTAATTCCACATGGGATGAGTTAGCGTTATTTAAATTGCAACAATTACGTATAACAAATTATTTTATCTACACTTTAGCCTGATATGGTTAATCAAGTCATAACCATAACACCCCCGGGATTCAGAGAAGTCCTTGCCACTATTTTACTTTAAGTTAAAAGGCATTTCGGTCACAATTTTTTTTTAACAAATTGAAACGTATTCCCTTTTCTGGGTGTCTAAAATGGTAGCGAATTAATATGATCATCGCTAGTAAAATTGTTTTTCCCAAATTTCAAAGCGAATTACGCAAAATAAGACTCCCTGTCGGAACGAAATAGAGCTTGTCAAATCTAAGACGAATTCGAAACTGATTTTCTTAACCAATGAAGTCTACAATGGAGGTGATCCACTTCAACATATTAAAAATTAAAACTTTATTTGAAGAAAGACACAAGTTTTGTATCTCAACAATCCTCATACCTGCTGAGTCCTAATACTTATTTTAATAAACTCATTGCGTACATTTTTTCCAAATTGCCTGAGAGTATGCAATAAAAAACTGTGTTCCTTACCAACTTTACGAAACGGGAAACTTTACTTCGCACCATTTAAGTAACAGCAGTTTCTCATCATTTTCTTCTATGTTGGCAATACTTTGAGTACTTCTATAAATTTATTGCATTTTCTGCCAATTCTATGAAATTTTAAAGACTGTGTTTCCGCTTTTCTGCTCATTTCTTAAGCATAAAATATTGACACTTTTGACACCATTGTAAGCTGTATTCATTTATCTTTGACAAGGAAATATTCCCATTTCTGACACTCTTGTCACTTGTCTCGACAGTGCAATTGGAGCACTAGACCCAATTTTTATTCTTCAAATAGTTTGAAGCTTTTTAAATTTCTTACACTGTTGCCAATTGTAAGCCTTAATCCCCAAATCTTGCAAATATGACAATTTTCTCCAGTGATTCGCCAAGTATTTTTCTTTTCCTAAAAATTTTAGCACCGAAACACGTTGAAAATAAAGCTTTCAATTAATAATTTCTGACACTATTGGAAATTAAATTTTTGCCAGTTTTGCTTAAAACAGACTCTGTGACATTTAAACTCGTCCATTTGTTTCAATTGGATTCGGTTATTTTCGATGTAGAGTGTTATCGACATATCTGACATCTTTTGGTAGCTGTGGAGCATTGCTTTCACATACAGCAAAAACTGGGAGTTGCAGAGATATTTAGTATGCTTTAGCCCTTCTTCTATTGGAACCTTATTCTTTGAACCGCCTGCTGTTCGAGTGTTTTTCAACCTTTGAGTTACTTTGCTGGATTACTTACACATCGTTTTCGTACGTTGCATTTGGTATAAGATTTTTTGCAAATTTTTGCGATTCTGGGCCATTGCCTAAGTTCTTACAGCTTTGTGTCTAGACTTGTGTCTTTTGAGACCTTTTTACGACGACAAGCCAATCTTCGTACGACTTTTTGCCTGGGATTCTTCTGCTACATGATGCCACTTCTGACACCATTGTAAATCCAGAGTGTTGCAAGTTTTCAAGGTAATTTTTTGTACAGCTTTGTGTTTACGATTCCACACTTGTTCGAACACCCTTTTGCATAGGGTTTTCGCCATTCCTGACACCATTATAAGCCTTCCAGCTCATTTTTCGTTCAGCTTTTTGTCTAAGAATGTTGCCACTTCTGCCACCATTGCAAGTATTCCAGGCTATTGTTTTTTTTTTACTGTGTGGATAAGACTTTTTTCCACTTTTAACACCATTTCAAATTTCCAGGCCATTGTTCGTTCAGCTTTTTGTCTACGATTCTCGACACTTCTAAAACCATTGTAAGTTTACCAGGCCGTTATCCGTACAGATTTGTGTCTAAGATTTTTGCCACTTTTACGTTATTTTACGTCTTCATGCCATTCTTCGTGCAGATTTTCCTGATATTATATGCAACCTCTGCAAGCACACCATTTCCCGTACCTATCGTACCGAATGTACGAATAATTTTCCATACAAAATGTTTCCCTTTTTCTGACACCATCGTTCATTCTTTGAGTCTTAGCCTTAGATCCTGTAGACGTACTTAAACAAAAGTTTTGTAAAGCCTTTACACGATTTCTGCAATTGTTTTTTTTAGACCAATTATGGTCTAAATGGTCAAGCTATGGTCAAGCTATGAATTTACGCTTATTTCCCACAAATGTCCCTTTAGTAGGGGTTGTGTAATGTTTCTACTATGATTTTTGCTCAAATCTTTTTCTCATACATATAATTTTCCCACTTCTGACACCATTGCATAGTCTATGAATTTACCTCTGATTCCTGCAAAGGTATTGGTAGATTCCCAACACTAGGGGCTTGGTTTGATTTTTGCAATGGTTTTTTGTGTGAGTATTTTCTCCATATAAAAATCTTTGCCATTTTTGACACCATTGCAAAAGCTATATATTTGTAACTAGGTCCTACACGTGTTTCCTAACGAGGGGTTGTGTAGCGAGTACACGAACGCGATTCTACTAATGATTCAAGTCCGAATATTTACCCCATGCATGGAAGTATTAAGCTACTTGAGACACCATCGTACTAGTCAATACCTAATTAGTACACGGGTTTTGCAATTTTTTCTAGTCCGAATTTGTCTCGCTATAATATCGTTTCCCACTTCTGATATAATTTCACATGCTTTGAAATCGTCACCAGATTCTGCAAAGGACCCCTTTACGAGGGGGTATTTCAATTTGTTCTCGATTTGCTCAATTATTTCTAGACCAATTGTCATCCCAACTTACTATTGTTTCTGACACCATTGTACAGCCTATGAATTAATCACCAGGTCCTTAAAATGTTTTGTTAACAAGGCATTAAAGGGACTGCACATGATTTTCACAATAGTCTTGGACAAACTATGCGTATTTGCACATTTTCCAATTTCTGGCACCATTGCATAGACTATGAATTTGTCACTAGATCTCGCCAATTTTCTCCTACGAGCATTTTGGTAGGTTAATCTCAACAATTGTTTTTAGTCCGCGTATTTTACTTTTATACGCAAACAGTTTTGCCTCTTCTGACACCATTGCACAGGCTGTGAATTTTTCACTTGATCCTGCAAATGCCTTCTAACAAGGGTGTAGTCTGTACGATTTTCGCAATACTTTTTACGCCGAAAATTTTTTTAGTCAGGACTAAGGTCCTTTATTTTTTCTTTAACACTAATATGCACTTCTTCTTCAAATATTTGAAAATTCACAATTCTTAGAAAAATCCAAAGTACTAAGTAAATTTGAAAAGCCTTTTCGTCACAAAATCATGATTTGCTCACAATTAGTAGCCTCATGCAACATTTTAAGGATCAAAAATAGTAAAAAAAAACTTTCACTTTTGCTTAATCCCATTCATTATGCAACACTCATCCAACCATTGTTTAGTGTCCTAAATTTTGTTACATCTTTAGTTGGAAAACGTATTCTCCTTATGTATAAATAATTATTACAATAGTTCAAATATTGTTAGTGCGAAAATGTTCCCCTCAATACATATAACATCATTTGTGTAGTTTGTTCCTATTTCATTATTATTAGCAGGATATTTCCGGTGTAAGTTTCGTTTTGTGATTTCGTCCTAGTTTAACGAAAGTAATATAATATATTGTTTGAAAACATAAGTGTATAGCCATTGAATTGCGTTTTTAAAAAAGCCTGTATAATTGTTTCAAATATGTGTTAGAAAAAATAAATTGTTTTCTTTTTTACTACAAAATACAACAGTGACAACATCACTACATTAATCCTTACACTAGAAGCACATAAGAGACTACTCTGTACTACACCTGCCAACGCTTTCTTGAGAGAGAAGAACCATTGGTCATGTTTCTTTTTTTTTAGTTTATCTCTTCACATTACGTTTCCTACTTTTTCTAGGTGTGTTCCCGTCCTGGCGTAACCGAGATGAAAGTGAGTCGAAGGACTCATTATTTGCGTGTGCAAAATAGTGCACAAATGGGACACTTCTTCCGGGAGCGAGAGCGATTTGACTTAAAGGATTTCATCCGCGTTGAGAGTGTTAATTTTTTGCTTTTGTAATTACTCGGATAAAGAAACACACATACATTATATAGAATGGGGGTAGCTTGCAGCAGTTTTTTGTTGTTGTTGGCTGTTAACTTTTTATCCCACTTGTTCTACATGACAAATTTTGTTTGCATACATTTAGGTCGGTATTTAGAATATGCAAAGTGGAATTTTGTGAGATCCTCAAAGGAATTTGTCCCGAGGTATTTATTCTAGCATTTAAACAATGTGCA
Source organism: Neoascia interrupta (assembly GCA_947623515.1). Classification (NCBI taxonomy): domain Eukaryota; kingdom Metazoa; phylum Arthropoda; class Insecta; order Diptera; family Syrphidae; genus Neoascia; species Neoascia interrupta. Next base: position 43,136,624 of record OX392462.1, on the reverse strand, counting down.
CTCGTGTACGTCGGTCGTACCATTTTCAAATTGTATTTTATTCTAAAGAACTCCTGTTGTGTTTAGGTCCTGCAAGAATATCTATTAGTAGTAGATATCTCTTACGCTTTCCATAATAATTTACAAAGACTTCCAGGAATTGATATCACAAACCCAGAGAATATGGATCCTAGTTAAATTGAAAGATTTCTCGAAAATTATACTTAAGAATATTTCTGGAAAATGAGACTATTTCAATGGTAGGAGAAAGGAAAATTTCAATCAACCGGGCACTCGAAGATGGGAGTGATGTAAACGCCTTACAAAATTGGATTTTGTTCACGAGAATTGAAGCTCTCTGAAGTTCTACGGAAAATTGCATGAATTCGTCGGAAATTTACCTGTATTAAGTAGCTTCAATCGATATAGTCTTATCATTTCTGTACATAGGAACTGCATTCACGTTAAGGCCACTACCAATATGAGCACTTATCCGAGAGGAGGAATAATTAGGCTTTCACAGCAGGCTATGTCATATTTGCTGTATGCCAATAGGCTGCTCGGTTGTGTGTTATTCATATGAACGCAGGGAATACTAAAAAATACAAGGCGCCGGGAAATTTTTTTACAGATACAATTCAACTTATTCTGAGCACTACTGCTAATCTGAAGATAATAAGGAATCTTGGGGCAGGCATTTCAAAGATTTTTTTAAAGTTGACAATACGAAATGTGTGTGCTTTTGGCGCTTCAGTTGAAACTTAAACGCGTCCTCAGCTCGCGTCATTCCTCAGCCAGTGGAAGTTTTTAACTTGGATGGGGTTATTCACCATCCAGAGTTTTGTAACAACATTTATTTTCGCCATTTTACTTTCATTTTCTTGGTGGGAAACGAAGAAAAAAGAATATTAAGAGGATCGTCAAAAAGACTTCATCAACCATAACCAAAACTTAAGGGGCAAAAAAAAGCTAAATCAGCCTTCTCCGAGGGTCTTTGCTTATGCCTTTTTTTCCAACGTGTTAACCCGGGATCTATTCCAACTGCGCCGTCTTCGAAATTTAGCTACGCCCATGGCATTCCACATTTATTTCTCTGGAAAGCTTGAACACGAAGTGCACTTAAAGCTGAAAAATCCGTGAATATATTGCAAGAGCTAAAGAACTTAAATCTCGTGTTTCAAAAATCAAGATCTGTTGTTTCCACCTCAATCGAAAATAGCCTAAAAAACAGCAAGTGCTGCTTGATTTTTTAGGCCTTAGGCCAAACTCAAACCTGATAATCACCTTTAACAGAACTTTCATTAAGCCACATGTTATCAAAGGCTTCTTCTCTAACCTCAAGGGCTTCTTACTTAGACTACCAACGCACCTACGCAAATGGCAAAATACTGCCAAGATTAGCCCTTAAATGTAATGAAGATCTAAAGGACCTCCTAAGAATTGTCTACACATCCGGACAGGTGCAAGAGGGTGGCACTCTGAGCTTCTAACAGAGGTTTATTTCTGTTTACGTTTCAGGTGTTAAGAAGGCTCCTAAATGGATACAATGGACCCAACTGCTGGTCTAGGATAGGGCATCCATCAACCTAACCTAACCTTGACCACCTGATATCTTGAATCTTAGACTATTGTATGCAAATGAATAAAGGCACATAAGCTTCTCTTTCTGTCCTCTCAAAATAGTTTACAGATTGCTTCACATATGTAAGGGTAGCTAACTGAAAAATTCAACTAAAATATCTTTACCCAGTAGCCTTCGTGATTCCTGAAAATGTTCTCACAATTTTTGGTGAAATTCACTACCTTAGGTGACAAACAGCTAAAACTTAAAACTCTCAGCACACTGACTTTTTCATCGTCATAATTTTCTTAAGCAACTCGTCCTTTAAAAAAGTTGCGGAGAAGAGCGGCTAAATTGTCCTTCGATCGTTCCCGATCCTCCGCCACTCATGTGACACAGACGCGATTCCCTGGCGGATCTCGGTGTTGCTGATTACGAGAGGGTCAACACTCTCGCATCTCGTTTCGGAAGTCTGTCGAAGAGCATTCGAACAGCTTGCCCAAACCATGGAGGAATTGTTCGCTCTGCTCGGAGAAGTAACTACTCAACATTAAAATTCCTACGAATACCGCAACGAATCAGCAACATATCTTAAAGATGCCAGTCATTACCCTTATTTCATGAGACATGGCCATAGATGAGGTTCGGAACCAACACTGAATTAAAAACTGAAATCTTTGCTCTCAATCAAAGCTTAGCTTGATCTGGCTTGGTCAATTCTAAGGGATAACTCAGTACCGCTTCTCTCCTTCCCTTCCAATGCACAGGAATTCTGAAAGCAACCATTACTTCCGGTATGCTCACGTTCACTTTAACCCGAGCACCACCACAGACTGCCGCTGATCCAGCCAGTACTCACTGAAGTTCCTCCTCGGAGTATGCAAGGAAAATCATCCACTTGGAAACATTCCCCGCCAGGGCTGCGCTTCAACATCCAGTCTTTAAAATATGCTTTGACAAGCAGCGGCAACAGACCACAGCCCTAGCGAAGTCCAAACGCACGCATGCAAATGGCAGGATTTATCCATGCCATCTGCACACAGCTTTTGCAGTTCCCGTACAAAGGCTGAATGGTTCTCAGAAGAGACCCACATGGCACTTAGCCCTGCGAAACTATCCAGAGTTTATCCGGAGGAACCCGGTCATAAGCCATTTCCGTATCTACAAAACTCGCGTAGACGGGTTTGGCGTATTTCTATGACTTCTCAAGAATAACATTAAGAGTAAAAAGCTGGTCGGCTGCTTTGATCAGGCCCTATCAAAGGCTCTATTACAATTTCGGAATGCACCTCCAACACCTTTGCGAAGACCTAAGAGCGGTAAGTGCATTTCCTTAGTTAAAGCAATCTGTCTTGTCTCTTTTTTTAAAAATGAGCTGCATAGCTCCTATGTGCCAATCGCTAGGTACCGTGGCGAAGTGCTCAATGTGTGTGCTGACTAGGTGCCGGCGGTCTAAGTTTAAATTCTCCTTCTGCCACCTGAAAACATGACTCGTTATTTTTTACGGCCCCCAACTTCGCGAGGGTCTGACAAGCCCTCCGATTGTAACATTTCTTTTAAGAAATTTCTCAAAGTACCATTCGGATTCGGCAAAAAGTAGTAGGCCCTCTTGTATAAGAAGAATCAATACACACAGCATAAATGGTTGAGAAGTTGGCCCTATTTCGCCTCGAGCTGTTGAGCCACTCTTTTAAAGCTACTTAATACATTTTCACCCATTGCCTTAAATATTTCTGGCGGGATTTGTCAAGCCAAACAATCTTGCCAACTTTGGCGGTTTTGTGGGACTATTCTCTGCCCAATTCTTGTAAGCAGTGGGATTGCCATCTTCAGTACCCTTTTAGGAGTTGGACAGCTTCAAAAAAGTGCTCGCTTCATTTAAAAGAAGTTTAGCGTCCTTCAATTTAACCCCCTGCACCAACCTATCGCTGAAAATTTGCTATGCCTATTCCCTGACTGTTCAGACTGCCTTGTTGGAAGTTCTTCGCGCCTCATTGTACCGGGGCAGTTGAGTTTGACTTGGAATACCGGAGAAATTGAGTTCCACACATTATAGGCTCTCATCATCTATCTGAAGACTTCTTGAACTCCAGGTGTTTTAAACAACGCTGATATTTTCACACCATCCGCTACACCAAGCCGCTTCACTCCACAAACTTCCATGACAGGCAATGACAGTGAGGCGAATGAAAGCTGCCATTCTTCCTCTACATTTAAAAGATCGAATTTGTTCAGGCTTCTCCGAAAAGTGCCGTGCAAATCTTTCTGTTGTCCGAACCAACATGAGCATTGGCAACACCCATTAGGAGAAAAAATTTCTGCCAGTCTTTTCAGTGCAGTATAAACTTCGTACAAGATGGTCATATACTCTTCTCTGACTCTCGCTTTCATGTCCCAATTTAGAAATTTGTCGCACGAAAAATCTCCCGAATTTTTGTCTTACACGCGATCGTGTGTTGTCTCCTAGTTAAACGCTGGAGCTATTAGTCTAGTCTGACGGCAGTTAGTCCCGCATTTTCCTGGCGTCGTGCGTCTCTGGCCTACCTGACATAGAACACAAAATATCGTCCGCCGAATAGTCGTACAGCCGGCAACAAACGATTGCGGCTATTATTATTTGCCGCACAATTTTCTGCGCGACAATTTTTGACATTGCATATCAAGCCGCACGACAAAAAAATGTTGAACTTTATTTTTTAGAGATCAAAATATTGTTCCTTTCTGGGTTTATAAACTTTTATCTTTGAAGAAGAAAATAACAGTTTTTGTTCAAATTGTCAAGAACGGGAAATTATTGGTCGTGTGTTGAGTGTGCTCTCGGCAGAAAATCGTGCGATTTTTGGTCGCACGTTTTTCTGTCATTTTCTGTACCGTAGGTTGCGTGTATGTATTGTATCCTTGAGCTTCCACAATTACGTTTTTTTATCTGTCTAGACTTTATCGATTTAAAGAAGACACGTTTCCCCTTGTTGCGGTCTCATTGCTGGTAGACACGATATATTTGCACAAACATTGTGCAGCAAGCTAGCTCTCAATTTGTAATCCGATTGAGCCAAATAATAAATGTAGATATATTCCTCCTCTTCACCGCCTATATGTGCAACATTGTTGAAACTTTATAGTGTGCTGGCTAACGCATAGGCTACACGATTGCATCCAAGTCCTTTAGCGATTGCAACGCGTTCAAAATGCCTTCTGTCACGCCATACACCCATGCCACCGATGAGCCTTTCACTTTCTTCTAAGCACGCTCACCGGAAAAGCCCCGCCATGACCAATTGAGTAACCAAACCTCCCCCGACAACGCCAACGCACATACCTAATCGCTTGATCGATAAATCGATATCTGATGTTTCGCTTTCGATTCCTTGGAATCCAATTAAAACTATTTAATTGCTTACTTTCGCTGCTCTCGCGAGCTCATTGGAATAGGACACGCACTTAATGCTGTGTAACTTCCACTTGGCAGCGCCCAACAGGAACACTAATCACACACCTCCTCGTGCCTCATCCAACTTTGAGCGCCCACCCACCCACAACTCGTACACTCAGGACATAAATACATACAACACCTCCTCCCACCCCACTAAATTATACCTATATTTTTACATGCGTATCTTGAATGCATCTTTCGCATAACAAATATTAATCTGGCGAATTTATTATTCGGCGTTTAGGCGAAATGGTGCCACTGGAGGTGCGCCTTCCCAACCACTGCGACCCAACGAAGACGGAAGTCATCACCTGCAAGAGTATACGTACAAGAAAATCACCGCATGCGATGTCTGCTCACAGATCCTTCGAGGTAATTGCTGTTGTGCACAACACTTTTTACATAAATCCCCATCCGTACGTAGGCGTATAGCACTTAAGGACGCGCGCTACACACATAATTCTCGCACACGCATCGCGCATATCCTTAACCTCACCGAATGCATATGCGAAGGCGAATTTACGAACGAGCACGAACGCCTCCACGAACGTCATTATCGCCCAGATTTATGGTCGGTGTAAGTCCCGGCTCATCGCGCCTTGCATAAAGTCCCAACGAGGACGTGTTCCTCGAAAGGAAGATAAAAAACTCGGAATTTATTTTCATATTATTGCATTTTTTTTTACATCGTCCTTTGAACAGCATACGTTGTGTCCTTTTTGAATTGCTTCGCATGTAGCCGTGTGTGTTTTCCTTTTCGTTCGCGCTGTAAGCAGCTCCTAAATAATGATAATGTTATGTTCTTTCTTTTTGTGCGAATGCATTGCAATAGGGCACACAAGACAAGGATTACGGTGCAGGATATGCAAGCTGAACACACATGGAGACTGTGCACCTCAATTGCCGAGATGCCAGGCTAAGCAGAAGCTCCTAAGACGCCAGAAGAGCACTTCAGAGCTAGAAAACCGTGTAGATGTCGAGGAAGAAAGTAAGTTGAAATATTCGTTTCGAGTGCGCAAATCCTATCCCATCTTGAGGATATGCATTGCGTATGTATGTGTGTGTGTGTGCGTGTGTGTGTGAGTACGTGTGAAGAAAAGGATACTTTTCTCGTTCGAAGGAAACAACTGGGGTTTGTTTTATTTCTCGAGAGTTTTAGTATTTCAGTTTTTACTTTGATTTTGTTTGTTTTTCTATTTTTATTTTATTTTAACTTGTGTTTTTCTGGAATCCTTTTATTTTCCGCCCCACAAACGAATGTGCTGCATCCATATGCGCCATACGAAGGTCCTTGTTTTTATTTTTATTATTTGGTTCGTGTCCGTAAGTTGTGTTTTTTGTCATTTTGCCAAAAAAATTTATTTCCTTTCTCTTTGGTTTTAGTGTTTCAAACTGAAGAGAAATCAGATTGTCAAATTGTTTATTTTGTTTTCTTGTCGAACAGTATCTGAAGGATGTATACATATAGAAATGTATCCTATCTGATCAGAGCTAAAATAGGAAAGGAGGTAATTGAAAAACTTTGAGATTGTTGTACGGGCATGTAATCGAGTCGACGAAACGTATTTTACTCGTGTAAGACCATTCCGCAATGGCATTGAAAAAAGGGGCAACAGAAAACACAAGGAACAGCGCGATATTGACAGGGCTGCTATATAGGCACACCGGGAGGAGATTTGCCGCAACAGATTTTCATGAAATTATCCTCTGGAGAGCTATAACTAACCATCGTGGTGTTGATGGGATTTTCTGCGCCAGAAAATTCTAATAGGGAATCGTTAGGAGGGGACTTTTTATTTTACACGATATCGGGTATCAAATCGGAAAGAGTTATCTGGTAAAATGTGGTTTATGTTGGGACGAATCGGAAAGGATAACAATTTCGTAGGATGATGAATAAGGTCAGGAATGGAAATTATTCGGCTACCGAATTCGTTCGCACGCTCTAATATATACAGAAGTGCCTTGGGTAAAATGAGATTGTTTTTGGTCTCGTAGCTAAACGTAATTGTTTCTAAATCGATAAAAATTGCCCATGCCAATGTATCAAAGGCTCTTAACCAAAATTTGGAAAAGCTTTCAGCAAAATTTTGTTTAAAAAGGAAATTTTATATGAATATTTGCGCTTGTTTGGGTCATTATGAATTGTTTTAAAGTTTGCGGACAAGAGAATTGAAGATTTCAAAGAACGAACCAATTCGAACACAGGAACATGTTTGAACCCCTTTACTGGATCATAGCCCAACCTCCTCGTACACTGATCCTGGAAATCATTAAAAAACGGTTCACCCTAACTTAAGGCTCTAGGATCTTATTCAATTTCCATGCCACTACTTTATTCATTTTAAATATTGTATTGCCGCGACTTTTAAATATTGGTTTTGCGTCAGTGAGAATTCTATATGTATTGGACACAACGAAAGATGTGCTATCACGAATGGTGTTCCGGCTTGAAGTACCAGAATTCGCAGGTATTTTTAATAAATAAAGTACTAAATAATTTATTTCGCAAACAAATATATTAAGCTTATTTTATTTATCAGGAGTCGAACTCCTCTTCTGCAACAATTTTGTTTAGGGTGATATGCCCCATACTATCAAAATTGAGCTCTGATGAGTTTCCTGTTCGACTGCCCACTTGGGTTCGTCTCACATTGATTTTCTACCCTACTAAATCCGACTTTGACTTTGTGCACCTTATCAAAAATTAAAGAAGAGACCATGCTGTAGGGATTCATTGTGTCATGAGACAAAAAGCTTGCCATCATATACGATGATAGCACCTTCATTTGCAGAGGTTTATAAGAATCTTATACATGTCTCCACCATACACTTATCCGTGATGTTCATAAATCTTAACCTTATTTCATGCAATTTGGGATAATTCCGGGATTAACGATACAAATTTAAATCCTCTCGTCAATTAGGAATAAAAAATTAATCTCCTCTTAAATTTCATGAAGTATTGTCATAAACCTCTTTTATGACACTTTCGACGCTTTTCACACAGATTTTTAACAGTTGGACACTCGAAAAAGCAAACTGAAACTGTCTGTGTGTGATAGATCTGTCACACATGCCTTTTTTCTATTTGGATTTTTACAATGAAATTGTTTTCTTGCTCCTGGGAAATGTCATCGTCCCTCTCTTTTGAGAGCCAAAATGTCAACAGATTTGAGCTCATATATTTATCCGGTGGAGACACTTCGGGATTTATTTTCAATCATCTCCCACTAATCGCAGTTTTATGGCGGATGGAGACATAGTATTACTTATTAGTTTCTCCTCTTTTAATTTACAGGGTTGTGTGAAGAACACCAGTAATCATCGGCAGGATAAGTAAAGATGAAAGCACGCGGTCTGGTCTTACTTGTAGTAGACTCTTACAAGTAGTAGACTCAACTAAATATCAGTTATTGAGATAGTTAGAGTTTCTCCCAAGTTTTGTAGAAACAAAGTCACCAGGAAACACACTTAGGCGTTTAGGAGCTATAGAGGCCTCAACACTTTTGTCCTCAAGTTATTAAAAGAAAAAATTAACAACTTCATTTTTTGAAAGTTTATCGCGTGATCTCTTACAACCAGGTCTGTGTGTGTGTGTGTTCCAGGTGTTGTTATAGGGTGTTTGCACTGCACATAAAACAAAGAAAAGTTAATCCCAAAGCGTTTCCACCGGAAAAAGGAGATTAAAGGCGCGTGTGCTTTCATTTTTGACATTTCTCAATGACATCTTCTCTATGTGGTGTGAAATGGCAATGTCTACTCCTTAGGTCAGCTGCACATCTCCTTGTAAACGTGAGCTTATTATGGCTTCCAGGCAACTCGGATAATCTGACAGGTTCAAAAGTAATTAAATTTATTTTGGAATCGTATTTTGGATTCTAGGTAATAAATAACCCAAAAAAATAGAAAAGCAAATCGTCAAATACATTGATGGGATTTAAGTCCACAAAAGTCGATACTAGGCCCATTTCATCCGTATCAACCAGCAGCATCAAAATTAAATTCCACAATTATGTTGCAGTGAACACCCACAGCTTAGTGCATTTAACTTTTGTTTACGGGTCAAATTACATCCCCATCAACAGCAATATGAACATTCAGCGCATCCATTTACTAAACATAACAAACCATGAGACTCAGCTGTCAATATAAGGTTTGTTTGATTTGTTTCGTCAGGAAATAAACTAAGCACGTAGAACGTAGCACGAATCTTAGAAAGATAATTGGGGCCCTCACAGGCCACTGTCTGGTAGGGCGACATACCAGAAGACTTGGTGCTCCCTTCAACGACTTCTGCAGAAGCTGCACAGATGAGGAAGAAGAAGAGACCATGGTTCATCTTCTGTGCAACTGTCCCGCGCTATCGGCATTGAGAAGGAAAACTTTAGGTAAATACTTCTTTGATGATCTAAATGATCTAGCGCGATCTGACTGGCTAAACGCCTAAATGTGATCACACAACCCATCCCTCCTCCACAACTCTATGGCGATGGAGCACCTATAGTGGAGCGCCAAATATACCCCACCACACCTCCCCAAGGTTTTCCCAACAGGACCGGCCTGGTAAGGGCTCATACCGAATCGGTTGCCCTCACCTCTCCGCTCTTGTGGGAACACTAGAACACATTTCCCCTGGTACGGGTTCATACCGCTTCGGTAACCCCTTCCTCTCCCATTCCCCGGTTCGGGTTCATACCGCTACGGTTACAGTTGCCTGTAGTACGGGTTTACACCGAAGACGGTTACATCAGCTTCTTGCCTGATAATTCCCTCTGCAAGGGTTCACACCGAATCGGTTACCCCTGCACCTTATCATCCCCGAGGACAATTCTTAGCAGAGAAGAAACAGGTTCAGACTTATACCGAAATCGGTTTCCCTGCCGAGCTCTCCTATAGGAACTATTAGCCCCCTTTCCCCTCAATCCGTATCAACAAGGCAAATTCCCATCTGCAGTCCAACAGTTACGAGACCACCCTTTCTTCAGGAAAGTCTCTCACTGGCCCTCCTCAGCTCTGCTAACAGCAGTTCACACCGAAACGGTTACCCTAGACCCCTTCCACCCAAACGGGTAGTCATCATTTAGGTCCCGGGCTGGTAACTCTGGTCCTACAAGTGGTATCACAGCAGGGACAGCCACCCAACCTAACCTAACCTAACCTAACCTTAGTTACGCGATTAATTTCCAATCTTCTCGTAAAGAGATTAAGATTCGTATACGGTAAATCTAGTAATCAAGAGGGGATTGAGGAATGATTTGTCTTAATCGCCAATTGGTGTCCGGTAAAAACAGCTCCGTTACACACATGGAGGGGACCTATAAATTTATGTTTTTGTCCATTCCGAATGGCGAATTGAAAGGTCTATCGTGACAAGTGATATTCTCGGACGGTTTATCAGACCTGAGACCCTCGTAAATGTGGGACCGTAAAAATTACTTTAATTGCCCTGGTTGGGATTCAAACTCCGGGTCTCCTGCACAGTAGTCCTACACACTTACTTAATAACTAGTTAAGACTAAAACTTATAACTTATCCGAACGTTTTCGGATGCAAGTGTTATGCTACCTTGAATGGAATAAAAACAATGATAAAGCAATTATTTTAACATTGCTCCTTTTTATTCCATGTTCATGAGGGCATGCAAAGAAAATGTTTAATATTTGATCGGCCTAACATAAGTGACAGATCCTGACTTAGCTTATGACAGAGCCTGTAGGATTTTTACTTTTACTACTGTTATTGACCCTACATTCGAGTTTGTCAGTAGCCACCATATCTGGTACCCACCGTTTGTTTTTCCGCAATTGAATGTGGCGCCCAACCGCAGACTGAAAGCCTAGAAGGAACGTTGTTGATTAGGATGGTCAGCAACATCAGGGTTCAATTTTATCACTGTCGATTCTCTGCGATAGGAAATCCACATACGCCTCGAAAAGTCTTTCGTATAAGACATAGGAGAGACAGTTTTCATGCAAACTAAGCCCAAATAGCACAAGTGTGTCTATGCAGTTCTTCGTTATCACGACTCATATGACATGGAGCCTTTAAAACAAAACTACAAGCCTACAAGTGTGAAACCACTGGTGAGCTATTTCGGACTCACAAGTGTAGATTATTTTTGTAACAGAATTTATTAAAATAGAACTTTGACGCAAATCTGTTTCTAAATAATGAACTACAAATTCTTGGGCGTTAATTCAATTTTAGGCTGCAGTGATTGCAACCTGGGGATTTCCGATGCCCAAATGATGACGCTAGGACAACTTGATGTAGAAACATTGGTCAGCGTTGTATTCAACACGAGCAGGAATAAACTGGAACGTTTTGGTCGAATGCAATGAATCTTTCGTCTAGTTATAGTAAGTCTGGTTGTAGACTTTTTGGGCTCTAAGAAAATCTATTGTGCCTTCGCTGATGGCATCCTAGAGCCACAGTAAGCATTCTAGAGCAATGTTCTCATTATGGCGGTTTTAAGGAAGACGGGTAACTTCTTTAGTTCTTTAGCCCACAATTTGCCCACAATTTCTTAATTGGAAGACCAGGTCATTATAATGTTGCGAGTTTCTCCTTTTTGCTGTAAACCAATTGTTTAATATATTTTAAATTTTTGGTTGGCTTAAAGCTTAATGTTGCCAGACATTTATTGCACAAAACTTTATAAAATTTCTTGAAGATTAATTTTAATATTTGCTCAAACAACAATCTCAAAAGTTTTAATTTACCAAAAAAAAATTTAACAACATCTGCTTTTCCGAGCAGAGAACAAAGATTATCCTTTATCTATCCGACCTTAACGAAATGATTTTTTGTTTTCTAAAAATCTTATATCTTCATCCCATCGACCTTATAGGAGAAGAAGCCAGTTCACTAAGTGTTTCTACTCGCCAAAATCCACCACGAGTCGACAGATTAGAAGAATTAGGTACACAAACAATTATTGGAATTATTTATACAAAAGCCACACTCATTTATTAATAGCTTCATTGAATTTTAAATGCCAATCCTATAACTGCATAACAGAGCTTACATACATAAATGTATTAAAAAAAAAACAATAATACGTTAACATTCAAAGCCTGTCTCTAGTTGAGCATGTATTTTTGAGAGAGGTTCGTTTTTTTTTACTATAGGCTACACGTAGTTGAAAAAAAAGTAACACATGAATTTTTATTCCAAGAGATTTGAGTCCATCTTATATAGACCAATTTAAGCACACTTTAAGTATAATCTTAGTTTTATTAATCAAAAAAACAAATAGGTTAAATTACCTTCAAAATCTTGAAAAGCTAAATGACTCTTTGAACTGTTATGTGTGCGATATATAGAAATCACGGATATCGACCAAATCTATCGAGTCCTTAAACAAGCCGGAGATGCCGGTAAATCCAATGCAGATAAATCATCCGTCCAACTAAAGCCTATCGGTGCATTGGATCCAAGCAATATTCTACAAGTTCAAGCTCAACACGAGATACCCATCGTTAATGTTCCCGAATGCCCGGAAAGATCGACGCTGCCCATATCGTCGACATCGGGGAGTCGTCGCGGAGGACTGTCATATCGGTCATCAGCGCCGGTCCCACCCACCGCTGTTGGATCACAGCAAAAAGGACTAGCAGCTCCAGCACCAGATATCTCTAGTTCTTCAGGTCCGACATCAAAAAAACGCTTTCCAAAAAATAAATCTCTTGTGCTCTCTACAATTTTTTTTTTTATTTTGTTCAGTTTTGTTGAAGACACCTGTTTATTCTGTTTTGTTATATTTCTCTTTTTAAAAAAACTGTTAAATATAAAGTTAAATTACACGCATTTTCAAACAATGCTACCCAACATTTGTCTTAGAATTTTCTTCCTTATCCTTAAACAAAAAATTTGTAGTATAATAAAGTCTCATGGCAAGACAGACTTCAATGTTGCAGTTTTTGTAATTTTGTCCTTTTTGTATATTAGCTTTTGTTACATTTGTTTATTTACTTATTTTTTAAATACTTCTATTTATTTATTTAGGCATGCAACAAAATTTGTGGCTTGTGTTCTGTTGCGGGTTACTATTTTAATTTTTTTTAATCAGTTCTGATTGATGAAGAGTTTTTACACAGTTGGAACCTCACGATAATATAAGTTACCTACACAAATTCAAATATTATGAGATCTCGTTTCTTAAAAAGCGAAAAAACACAATACAAAGGCTGCAAAAATCTACATGCAGCAGCAAAGGTGTATTTGATTTGCTTATGCTGCACACTTTTTTGACAAAGTAGAATCTTGGAGGTCTTTTTTTACCGAGGCACTTATTTATTATAATTTTAAGCCTTCATATTATGGGCCTTAAGTCGTTTTGTCTGAAACGACAGAGAACAACTTAAAATTATTTAGGTAATTTTTTTAATTAATTAAAGTAACTTTGACCTTGAAATAGAGGCACAGCTTTAATATTTAGGGCGAAAGTTTAAAGTATTATTCAGCTCAAATTTTCGGTGACGGTTTCACGATTATTTCGCTAAGATTTATCAGTGTAGTCTTAAAAATCAGTCCAGTCTTAAGTCATAAACCAGGCTGTTTGGGTCAATCAAATGTAAGATTTATCATAGCTTAGCTTTAAGCCGACTCAAATACTATTTGGTTTCTTTCTCAAATACCTTAACTCGGTGTCTAGTGGAAAAAACTACAAAATTTCGCAAATAGTTTCAAAATTATAAAAATTTCATATTCTGTATGAAACTGTTTTTTTTTTTTTTCAATATACATAAATTAGAATTAAAATTGTGAGTAGATACCTGTATGGCAGTTTCGGTTTTTGTGACAGAGAATTGATGGCGCAGTCGGTAAGGCATCGAATTTTACATAAGTTAAAGTCATTAGGTTGTTACGCAAAAGACTGCAGGCAAAACATAAGCTGAGGGAATTTAAGTGAAACAGTTTCTTTTTAAGAGCTTGTAACCTAGGTTTACATACCGAGTTTTGAAATTGTGATCAAAATACGAAAATATCTTGAAACATATGAGGCTTTTTTGTCTTTGGCTCGAATATAACCGATCATTTTATTTTTCAACAGGGACCCACTCATAAAAAATTCTTTTTAGGCAAATAGTTCTCTTGTGAGAGTCTATCAACGGCGCAGTCGGTAAAATACGATTTTAACGATTAATTATGATGACGCAGGAAATAAAACTAAGCTAGCATGAAATACGGGAAGCATTATAAAAATAAAGTGTTCGCTTTCTTATAAGGCCGGGCCTACCTAAGAAGCGTCGGAAATATCATCCAATAATATGATTATCAACAACTTTAAAAACTAATATATCTTCTAACAGCGCAGTCTGTTCTTGTTTTTAATCTCGAAAAAAAAAAATGATTTCAGGCATACTATACTGGATGTTATGGCACAGCCGCAGATTGGCATGATCTGTAGTTGGCGCAGTCGGTAAAGTCTTGATTTCTATTTTTATATGTTGTGACGCAACATAACGTTTAAGATATGAACTAAGAGAATCAGAACTTAAGTCTTTCTTAAGAAAGGATAAAAAAAACAAAGTCATGTTCTATGAATTCCGATGTCTGTTATTTTTCTCGACGTGATTAGATATTAAAACTTTCAATAGTACTACCTACTCGCGGTCAGGCATATGTATATCGATGGCGCAGTCGGTAAAGTTTATACTTATTGATGGCAACCGTAATGCAACGTGAAAGGCATTCATTTTGAGTACGTTAGTCAATGTTTTTCCTTAAAGTTTATCGCCGGCTTACTTAAAAATTTTGCAAAAATATATTAAAATTCATTTTCATCCATATTCAGGATTCAAATTATGTAGTATCAAAATTCTTCAAAATTTTTCTTTCAATAAAATTTTGTGCTGAACGCGTTGTTACTTTTTTCTCAAAGTACAAACAAAACCAATTGATTTAAGGCACAAAGTTTTAGCTTTTCCAGCAATTTATCGATATCGCAGTCGGTAAAGCATTTCTCAATTATGTTCATTAGATTTGGTTGCACTGAGTTACCTTCCTCGTGACTGTAAAATAAGTCAAACAATAACCTAAGACAACTAAAAGCCATGGTCGAGTATTGATGGCCATCTCCGGAGGCCATAATTGCAAAACATTTGAGCTCATTCCACAGTTGCCCTTATTCATACATTTTTCGACAGAACTTATTTTAAGGCTGTTGGAAATCCCATAAAGTATAACGCACAACCTCTATCTTCAGTCTATCTTTCTTGTTTATCTTTTTTATGTACAATTTATTGTTCATAATTATTCAGTACGCTTCCGGTACGCTTGACTGATTTAAGCATAACAAGAAGGCCTATTCTTTCATGAAACATCGTATCCATATTAATTTCTATCTTGGAGCTTTTCTCAAAGCGTGGCGACCTAAAAAGTCATTAATAAGTCAATTCATATGTTTTGGCATTCTACAATCATGGCCGCCGAACCGAATCTGGATAAACACCCTCGGCTTTGCAGTCATATTAAATTTATGCATTGGAAACTCACTGAAGTGTATTGGAAATGCACTTACTAACTAGGTAGAAATTAGTACGCTGTCAGTACGCTTAGCTGTTTCGTAGCATACAGAACAGTTAAAGCTTTTCCTGGCTAGCTAGTATCGTACCTTTTTTTAATTTTTCTATTGGAATCGCTCGTCTTAGGAACAAAGTATTATAACTTTTCGAAAAAGCCAACAAAACACACCTAGATCAATGTCATTCAGCTTTATCGCTTTCGATCCGTTATCCAGCCAAAGTTAAGTGTTTGAAATGACAACACACAGGAAAGCTCTTAGCCCGAGTCTTTATTCATTGCACCTTTTAAGTTTCTGCTACTGTTACTGTGAACTAAGAAGAAATTTGTACGCTTCGTGTACGCTTTCGGCTGGGCTGCTTTAAAATAAATTAGATAATTTGTACATTTTAGAATTAAGTATTAGGCATTGCATCGACTTCAAATTTATGTCTTGGCGTTGGTTATTTAAAAAAAGATGGATGACCTATCAAAGTCTCTATGCATCAACCTTCTGCTTCAACTTGGCCAAACCGTTCACACAAATTATCTTCGTGTAATTGAAAATCGCTGTAAAGCTTTTTACCCAAACCTGTTACAATTATTTACCTTTGTTAGTGCTACCGCGGACTTAAAAGAAATCAGTATGCTTGGAGTACGTTTAGTTATTTTGAAATAAATTAGGAAATCTACACTTTTTCGCTGAGTAACCGAACTGCTTCTTAAAAAATTACGACGTCTCTAAGTCTTACAAATTTGGGTTCTAACATTACAGCCACACATCAGCTTACACTACACCATTCAGCCTTATGTAGCTAAACCTATTCTATAGTTAATTCAATGAAAACTCATTGTAAAGCTCATAACTCAGACCTTCAGATTTTACAATCATTAAGTCTCTGCTAGTGTTGCTTCAACCAAAGAAAAAATCGGTACGCTTTGAGTACGCTTAGCTGTATTGAAATAAATTAGAAAGTTTCTGGAATTTGAATAGATTTCTTGGCGCTGCTCGTCGAAAACCAAATCATGACGACTTTCCGAATTCCTATAATTTTGCATTATAATATTACAATAAATCGGGGTCCACACTGTGCAGGCTTCTTTCGGTCAACCCATCCTTCAGCCTTTCAAAGTAAACCTCTTCACTAGAAAGTTGATGTATTACAATACTAAGCTTCTGCGAAACTATTACCTAGGAAAAAATAGATACACTTTGAGTACGCTTTTGGTACGCTTAGCTGTTTTGAAAAACAAAAAACTGAGAAAGTTCATATTTTTAGTAGTATCATTTTAGTAGCTCGTATAAAAAAAAGGATGTTGCCTTCATCGCATCCACTTATTCGACCAGGGAAGCAAATTTAGGTCCAAACCTTTTCAAAACAATTTTGCAGCGGACTAAAAAGAATGTTTTCCATTTTTTCTTTTGCGCTGGTCAATCAGGTACTCTGCAACCATAAAAGAGTGATTGCTTTGCGATTTGTAAAAGCCAATTTAAATTTAAAGCAATTCAACAATATAATGAGCACCGTGACTGTCTGTGCTTACATGTTTTGAGGAAACAGTCTGTGCCTTTTGATCTAAGAGCCTTTTCCGTCCCAAACTGTCAGTCAACTGTCCCCATTCCTATTTGGGGTTTTAATTTGTTGCATATTAAGCAAAAGACACAAACTAAAAGCTTAGCCGGCTACTTTGCTTAAGGTGACGCTACAGTCCCAGTTAGACTGCAAGCTTCACAAGCCAGCTTTAGTTGACTCCAGTGTCGTCTTACTCTCGGTGCTTTTTTACTGTGCCATCCGTCAGTCGTATCCCCTTTTTGCACTATCCATTTATGTAGGCAGGACCGAAAATCACCCGAAAGAGGTTTCCCTCTGGTCCCTATCCAACTTTGACAAAAGCGTCTGCCTCTGCACTGCAAAGCCAAAATAGGATCGTGCGGTTCTTATAAAGCAAATTTGGATTCCTTACAGTTCATACAAACAAAAAACAATAGCGAATCAGTTTATTTTTTGTTTTGCCGGTTTATGCTCCTGAAATTGCAATTATTCTTTCCTTAAATCGGCCCATTTAAAGAAATAATCTGGCGCACCGAGGAACCAACCATCTTCCAGCTGGGGTTTCACCTCCTGCCAGAGGGTTCTTGACACTCTTAAGGTGGATACCCACATTTAACTGTATAGTGCTTAATATTCTTGCTCATCCGCTTAATTATACTTATCCTTGCAGTTTCTATTTGCAAGTAAGCTCCGCAAGTATTTTCCTAATTGCTGTCAGTATTTTCTCATGAATATGGTGGCACCTACCAGTGTCGCCTTGAGCCTAAGTGGATTTGGTAAATATAGTAGGTATACCTTTACCAACCTACTTATTATGTGAATGGCAACGCCTCCAAATGGGCTTGCCATTACGAACGAATGAGGATTATAACAACCTCCGGTCGTAGTGCCTGTCGTATTTTTAAGGATTTCGACCTGTTTCTGTGTTACTAATAGTTCCTAGTCCACATCTGCACGTTCGCATGGGACTGAGCACGTAGATGAAACCAAAGTTACATGTGCTCCATGGAAATATTTCTTGGATCAATAAATGTTACATCCATGACTAATCAGCTTCAATCAGGATACTACACTAGCTTGGAGCGAAATCAAACTTTCAAAATCGAAACATCGAAACACTTTTAAGATTACTTTTTCGAATCAAAA
Organism: Neoascia interrupta; assembly: GCA_947623515.1. Classification (NCBI taxonomy): domain Eukaryota; kingdom Metazoa; phylum Arthropoda; class Insecta; order Diptera; family Syrphidae; genus Neoascia; species Neoascia interrupta. Next base: position 43,118,443 of record OX392462.1, on the reverse strand, counting down.
GTTGTGTTTTTTCATTCACTCAAACTTAACCTTTGTCCTTTTGGGTGACTGTGATATATACATGAGCAAAGTTATTAATAAGAAAAGCATTGTATTGACAAACAAAAATTACGATAGTCCTTGAGCCACAAAATATCCATAATCGATAAATTTAGGCGGTTGACACCACCCGCACTGCGAGCCATCTGCGACAGGATAATAATAATACCGGCGGCCATCACGATTCCAATTGTATATCCTTGCGCAAAGTGTGGCAGTAAAACCCATAACAATTTCATTTGGCGACGACATAGACTGATGAACTTTTGTGCTCTAGGATTTTTGCTGTGTCACCGCGAGAGTTATAGCAATCATCTCTCAACACTATACTTAATGAGCACCTTTGCCGCATTATCTTGCCGCCCGTAATCCGATACATTTTTAATGGCTTCAATGAAATTTTCCACAAGTACAAAGAGCACGAATTATCCTTGTTTATTGATATACGTTCACGTTATGAATTTATTACATTCATTAGCCCTTAACCGACTGATTTACGCAGAGCCATAATATTCTCCGGCAGTAGAGTAGGGGGGGCTTGCTCAATGGTTGACGTAAATAACGAATGAGCTCTCCCATCTCCTTCCACATGCACAAGCAGCTAGCCGAGTCATTGTTTGTTCCTGCACGTGGGTGTTCGTATACCCTATACTCCTCAAGGATATTGTAAATGCCGTCTCAGCATAAGAAATAAAACATACCTAAGAAGATTAATTTTCAAAGAAAGAAAAAAAAAACAAACCTTTAGCACCATATATACACAATACACTCTCTCAAGGAGCTTACAATGAGGATAGAAATCGTGCAGTCATAACCCTATTTCTCTCTTTTTTCGGTTTAGCTTTGTCTGGGTGTAATTACATCGAGTACATCCCCATAAAGAGGTTATTTCAACTTGCACAATACATTTGTTTGGTACAGCAGCGCTGAAAGTACCACAATTGAAATAAATTATGTAGCAGAGGTGTAGGTATTATAGGACGACTGCCTGGATGTGTGGGACTATGCTGAAAACGTTAATTGGGTTAATGTGATTATCCTTGTGCATATTTAGGAGCATTATTGGTTGGGATTTTATTGCGCGTGTTAAGCTCGACGATAAAAGTTGTCACACAAAGTTGCAGTAAGTAATTAAAATAAAATTGGAGAGGGAGTTAAAATGGACTGGAATACAAGTACTGCATAGTTTGTGGCGCATATGGGCGTTGAGTGTATGGTATGCACTTCTGTGAGCCCTACAGTTTTACATTTACGAGGGCCTGCATCCGAGCTCGATTTTTCGACAAATGTTTTGGTATTAATTCATGTTAGAAACAAGGATCTATATATCATTTTAAAAATAGCTGTCAGCTTTTAATTGATAGTGCCTCTTAGTTTTAAGGACACTTACTTTTCTTCGGAATGTCAGCTTCTCATTTGTGAATGGTATTAAGAAAATGCTGCTTTTTTAATATAAAACATAATGTGACCTGACAAAATTCAAGTCACTAGAAGGATAATTCAATAGGACAGATCTCTTAGAAACGACATGCACACAAAAAATTGTAAATACACCTTTTAGACTTTTAAGCACCAAGTTAAAACTCTCCACCGTAAATTGATAAAGCATCAACTCAGCCAGCATTACTGAGACAAAAGACATAACAAAAGCCAATTCTAACAGTTTTTCATTTCTGACTTAGAAATATTTTCATCGAATAAGACTTCGTTTTTCTTCTATAATCAAGCAACGAAACACTTTATTTATCCAACATAAATAAAGCACAGTTAATTCAGCTTCGCCACTTGGAATTCCACACTTTAACTAGGTTCCACCACGTTTTTCTTTAAATCTCGATATTCACAATTCAAAGATTCAAATAGAACTGTAACTGTCTATTGATATGAATGAATAAGGTTCTCGAAATTCAGCATTTTGCAATTTTTCACCCTAGGGAAAGGGTGGATTTCAATATTAAAACTCAAATCTTTAATGTCAGTTGGCTGTCAGCTAACAGTTGAATGACATGTCAATTGGTGGGTGCGCTGAATGAGTAAGTCGATGTTCCAGATTTTCTTGCCTTGTGGAGGGAACACAATATATCTTGTGGATATTGTTTATAATTTGTCGCCAGATCACTTTTTCCACAAGAAAAATCTTCTTGATTTGACTTCAAGATTTAAAAAAATGTGCAAAGAAAAGTTTCAGTACAAAGGGCCTGTATTTGACTCTGAATGCATTGCACCCTCCGAAAAAAAGTTTGACTACACGATACTTGTGCATAACCTCATAGTTACCAGTGAATTCGGGTAATATGGTGCTATAGGGAAAATAGAGAACTTGGTTAATTTATCTCGTATTTTTTTAGCCAACATGGGATTAAATACACAACTTTATTCTTTCCAATCCTTTCTTAGATTGAAGGCGTTTTCCATCAAGTCTTTTAAAAAAATGTTTGTGCTCCATTTTTTTGGGTAGGTTAGTTAGGTAGCGAGGAGTTAGGTAGCGACTGGCGGTGATCTCTGGATAGAGAAAGGGCTTAAAAAAGTGTTAAGATTTTGATGAGAACATATTAAGGAGAAAATGTGATGGGTTTCATTAAATCGAGATTATTCATGCGATAACAAAAAGGGGGAAAAGTTGAGCTGCGGTTGATATGGCCGGGGTACCATTTTACCCTACAGTCCGTAGTTTTGTCATGCCCTTCAAACAGGTTTAAGGCGCGGTGTCACAAGGAACAGGAACAGAAACAGAAACAGAATTTCATACATTAGCAACGCAAAAAGCATTCAGCGGATTTAGGTTTCAGTTGTTAATGTATGGGATTTCTGTTTCTGTTCCTGTTTTACGTTGCTTGTGACAACGCGGCTTTAGCGGGAAGTTTCCATAATCACCGCAACAGGGCACGCCGAAGGTTAAAATGTTAAACTTCACAAACTAAACGTTTTCAAGAAGTTTTTCTGTTTCGATTTCTTGATTGTTTTAGGAAATGGGAAATAGGAATAAAAAATCTTGCAAAATTACTTCTTGGAAAGAATTAAACATTTTTATACAGTTTTTAGTTAAGAAAAAAAAACTTAAAACTAGCCTTACGACAGAACATGCAAGCAAAGTTAAGTTAAACAAATATCATTGAAACTGAGGATCGATGTTTTAAGATGCCGAAGTTTTGTCCGTGACGTATCTTTTAACAAATATGATAACTGGAATTTCGTTTAAGCTAAGCATTACATTTTTGCCTAACTTTTTTTCTGGCAAAGAATTGACGCTAAAGTTATACTCACACCTGAAAAGGGCATCTTAATGAAAAGATTTTCACTCCTATATATATTTTTTATGCAATCCTATGTATATTTTTATTTCATTTGTTGTTTGCACTTTTCGAGGACGTGGAGACACACTCAATTATTAGTATCATCGTTATTATAAAAGACACAGCATCAATTATATGGTGGTTGGCAACTGCTGCGTATCCTTTGTAACTATAAAATTGCACGCATCATAAAGCGGTCCTTTTTAACTTAAATGCAGTAATACCACCAGCTTGAAGTTATTAAAACTGGTAACGACATGCTTAGCTCCTAATTGAAATCCACACAAAGAGCTAATGATCAAAAGTTTACTTTGTAATACATTAATGCGCAATAATACCCATGTGACTGTGCTTACGGGTATTTAAAGCACAGTTTCTAATTTAATTAATTTATTTGCATTCAAAATATTTTTCCGCGCAAATAAAATACTGAAATTTCAACCGCTTACCCCTTGGCAGTTGATTTATGATACCTAGTTATGTTAATGCATAAAAGTGTAATGGATTATTCCTTTTAATATTTAAGTACTAATGTGATAATAATGTAATACTAATGTGGATTTTATTTTGAATCTAATAACGAGTGCTTGCGTGACATATTTCGTAAAAAAACTTTTAGACCGGCAAAGTGTATATCACCACCATCAGTTCCGTTCTTCAAAGCATTTAATTACGTGAACTACCTAAATCATACCGTCCCATTAGCTTGACATCGTTTTACTTGAAAACAATGGAAAGAATAATTGACGTTCACATCAGAGATTGTTTAAAAAATAGCATACCTCTACACCCCTGTCAATATGCTTATCAGAAAGGCAAATCCACTGAAGGCGCTCTGCTCAAGTTAACGGCAGAGATCAAAAACGCTTTCAGTAAGAAAGAGATTGCACTCTGCGCATTTCTGGACATAGAGGGTGCTTTTGGCAACACTGGATATAATTCGATATCAAATGCCTTGATCCACAGGAACATTGACCATGCTACAATTAACTGGATCAAAGCGATGCTCGAAAATCGGTTGATCACTTCTACATCAGGACTGACATCTGTATCAGTTTTAGCCGCAAGAGGCTGTCCACAGGGAGGCGTACTGTCACCCCTCCTGTGGTCTCTGGTCATCGACGACCTACTTCACAAATTAAGTAATTTTAGGCTTAAACATAATTGGTAACGCCGATAACCTAGTCGTCATCATTAGGGGTGAAGAAGCAAACGAAGTAATATCACGCATGCAAAACGCCCTTAAGACAGTCCTTGACTCGTGCTCTAGAGAAAACCTTTCAACCCTAGTAAGGCTGTCATAGTTCCTTTCACAAAAAGAAGAAATATCAACTTAGGTTCAATTTCAATTAACGACAAAATCGTTGAGTACTCCAATGAAGTCAAGTATCTGGGAATTATTCTAGACAAGGGACTCACCTGGAACTCTAAACAGCAAAATCACTAAAGCTTCCAACGCTTTATGGGCTTGTCGACGTATGTATGGCACCACATGGGGAATCTCTCCAAAGATTGCTCATTGGATCTACACTATGATGGTCAGGCCCATCATAGCTTATGCTTCCATAGTATGGTGGACTAAGACCACCCAGCAGACCGCCATCCTAAAACTCAAAAAGGTACAGCGTCTTGCGTGCCTGGGTATATCAGGAGCTATGCGGACGTGCCCCACAGCTGCTATAGAAGCTATAATTGGGCTTACACCCCTGCACATTTTTGTACAAAAAATGGAAATACGCAGCATGGCAAGTCAACTACAAGTTAATGAGTTAAGTCTTAGCGACCATCCGGACCTGCTTTCACTTTTCTCTAAACTCCCGGAACTTGAAATGCACTGCACGGTTACAGACCGCATACAAAAAACTTTATGCTTCAACAGAAGGTTCTCCACGGAGATCCCTACTAGAGAAGTATGGGTTAGCAATAACTCACCAAATAGCCAAAACGGCCTCAAGTGGTATACGGATGGTTCTAAAATGGGGTCGGGAGTGGGAGCCGGCGTTTACGGGCCGGACCTGAAATACACTATTGCGATGGGAAAATGTCCCAGTGTAGTCCAGGCAGAACTCCACGCCATTCAAGAATGGGCCAGCCACGTATACATCTCTGGTATCATAGGTGCAAACATCCATATATACACGGACAGTCAAGCAGCTATAAAAGCCCTTAGCTCGCACATCATTGACTCCAAATCAGTCATGCACTGCTTCAATACCCTACAGAAACTTAGCTCAAGAAACAAAACCAAACTGTGGTGGGTTCCTGGTCACGAAGGCATTGATGGTAACGAGAAAGCCGACGAATAAGCCAGAAAAGGTTCGGAAACCCCCTTTATGGGACCTGAACCTTTCTGCCCCACCCCCAAATCGGCAATTAACGAAGTTATAAAAAACTGGGAGCATACTAGATGTATCTCATATTGGGTGGACACCCCAGGCCTAAGACAGGCCAAACGGGCCATTCAGCCCTTCACAAACAATGCCAAGAGCTGCCTCAATCTAAACAGGCATGATTTTAAAAACCTAGTAGGTTACCTAACTGGGCACCACAGGTTTAGGTATCACCTCCTTAAAATCAAAATAGTTGACTCGTCTGAATGCCGACTTTGTCTTGAGGAAGACGAAAGCGCTGAACACATCCTGAATCCTGTGAATGTCCAGCCCTAAATGGTATTAGACGGACCTTTTTCTTCAGAGAACAACTGAGTTCGGAAGACATAAAGACCTCCTCTGCTAGTAGTTTTATCCATTTCGCACGGAAGGTGAATGAACAACTAGCCTAACTATCCTGATGTTTTACGGTACAATAGATCTATTCAGGTCGAGGTGCCCTAGTTCGCAATAGGCGAGTCAGGTATATAAAAAAAACGTGTTTCGACATTTTAGCCATTTTTTTTCGATTAAAATTTTTAACTTTTGTCTTCTAAATACTTTCACCTCATTAAATAAAATTGCCATTCAAGTTCGAATAATATTAACGCAAGTTATGCGCTTATAAACAGAGAAGAATTGAATCAGAATCAGCTACGAGCATAGGTATAATCTTCCATCTATATCATATAAACATAATTTCAATCAGTGTTTGTTTATTTTTATGTCTTTTGAGTTTGGAAACACCCAAAATGAGTCCTTTTTTTCTTGCTTGAAAGGTATTTCTTTGAAACACGTTAATGGGATGTAAAAAACATATCTAAAAAAATACATATAAGTTATGTCGAATCAGGTTAAAAATCAACAATTCCTTTCACAAGCATGTGGCAATGTGCCTCCTTTGAAGCCTTTGCGAAAACTGAAAACTCCAAGTACTTGTTGTTCCGAATTTATCAATAAGCCAACCCCAACTTCACTCTGATTCCACTAAGACATAAATCCCTAGGCTACGTCCACACTTTAAAATAGAATAATAGCTTAGGGTTACTGCACACTCCGACACATATATATAAATAAAATTTTTTTGCTAAACCGGAGATATAAATTTATTATTTTTATCAACCATTAACTTGTACTCCGTGGGTTCTAGAGGCTGACTTAACTTTTAAGTAACGCAAAAAATAAAAAAAAAAAACAAAAACGTTGCTAACAAGAAAGTATTACAGCGAAACAGCTCTCCTAGCACTCTTAAAACAGCTCTATTTAAAAATGTAAAGGAAGAGATTTCCGGCTTCACAAAAAGGTATATCATGGCTCAGGCTTCAGGGCATTGTCAGAGTTAAGCCGCGGTTTCACAAGGAACAGAAACAGGAACAGAAACAGAATTTCATACATTAGCAGCGCAAAAAGCATTCAGCGGATTTAAGTTTCAGTTGTTAATGTATGGGATTTCTGTTTCTGTTCCTGTTTTACGTTGCTTGTGACAACGCGGCCTTACCGATATATTTTAGTATTTGTTTTTTTTTTTTTTTTGTGATGAGTGTTTTTTTAAAAAGTCGTCCCTCCTGGCTAAACGAGGGGAATAGACCCCCCGCCCATACAATTCTTTACTTGCCTCGACCCAATGTACACACCCTAACTTTTTGTAACACCTTAACTGAATCACCCTGATGAATAACATGCAGCACAGATACTAAAAACAGATGTTGCGAAGCATGATGACGCTCGCCTGTTTCAGATTGTTTTAGAGCAATTGGAAACTTAAGTTTAAACGACTGTCAGCAGTAATAAATATTTAAGGGGCTTTCATTTTTGAAAAAGTAATAGAATACCTTACTAGGACAAAAAAAAAACACGTATACGCCAGAATGTACCAAAAGAAGCAGCAAATGTTACGCATACGGCATGTATACCAAAGATAAATTCGCACATATGACAAATTGTGGCTTTTTTTAAACACATTTTTCTTCACGTACCAATTTCTTCACGTACCAATTTCTTCACGAAACCAATGCTTTGAAATGCCCTTTTGAAAGATATCATCAGTTAATGATGACAAATATTGATTTCCCCTAATTTTCATCGAAAATAGTAGGGACAAAAGTCCAATCAATTTCAAAATTTTTCCAGTCAATTCCCAAAAATTACTTTCATGAATGAAATAGCAGCGCCCCCAAAAATATATGTATGCAGCTAAATAATAGACGTAAGATTTTTTCCATTCGTCGGTCTTGAGAAATCTTGAAACTGCAAAGGGTAGAAAGAAAACTTCGAATCAACTTCGTTCTTATAAAGGGTTTTCCAATAAGAGTGATATAATTTCTTAAAAAAAACACACTAATTGTTAAAGAAATTCAAAAGTTTTTTATTTTATGTGCAGTGCAATCGATACATCTAAGTTCTGAATAAAAGGTCATTCGAATGGCCTCCACGACTTCTTCTGCAGGAACGAATTCGATGAACCCAATTTTTGAACACTTTTTCCACTAAATCAAGTCGTATGTTCTGAATAGCACGTTCAATATTGACTTGTAAGGCTTGAAGAGAGTCTGGGTTATTGCTAAAGACCAATGACTTCAAATAACCCCACAAGAAAAAGTCTAGCGGCGTTAAACCACTCAGATGAAAGTGAGCCTCAAAGGAGAAGATGATTTTCTTAAAAAAATCGTTACTATTTTGAAGTTGTTCCAAGGCAAAATCAGTAAATTCACGACGCTGACGGTGGTCCAATGGCTTTAGTTTTTGAGTGAGAACAATTTTATACGGATGCAAGCCCAAATCCTTTCTCGAAATCCGCCAGGTTGTGGTTTGAGACAGTCTCAATTCTTGAGAACGTCTTGGAATCGACAAATCGCGGTCTTCAGCAACACTGGCCTGAACGGCAGCAATATTTTCATTACTTCGAGAAGTTCTTTGTCTTATTGGCTCTTGAATGCAAAGAAAATGAACGCTCGAAATTTTCAACAATTTTACGAATAGCGAGCACACTTGGACGATTATAACGATCATAAAATGGTAAGAGCGCACGAAAAGTTGCAATTGGAGAACGATTTTTTTGATAATAAAACTGAATAATGTGTAAACGTTGTTCCTGCGTATATCTCTCCATGATGAAATTGTGAACATTGCAATGAAAAAAAATAAGACAAATCATGACATACTACAAATGGTAGATTCCTATTGGAAAACCCTTTAATATCTTACATTTGTTAGGGAATAACTTTTGAAAAATTAATTTTTGAACTGAAAATTTTCAAAAAAAAAAATTAAAGTATTTTTTTTTCTAATTTTTACCTTCTTAAGCCTAACCTTTTTATACCCTATTCGACAGGAATGGATCGCATATGATCTAGACCGAATTCTGAGTGAAATGAACGATGTCCATCCGTCCGTATGTCACTAATCTTTAGGCCTTAAATTTTGAGCTACAAAGCTGAAATTTTTTATGTAAGCTCTCTGTAATGCGAAGGAATACAAGAGCTTAAATTTTTATACCTGAGCGAGGGTATATTAATTTTAATGCATAGTTTGTAACACAGTGAAATAATCACCGTACCCCTTAGACCTTTTAAGGATATGATCGAGACCGACAGGTGAGTCGATTAAGCCATGTTCGTCCATCCGTCTGTCCGTATGTGTGAAGTTTTTAGGTCTTTTAAATAGAGATATATCTTAAGTAGTATATCTTAATTCTTATTTTGTACAAAAAAAGTGTAAAAATTAGTTAAATCCGCCGACGGCCACGCTTACTACTAGCTTCAATGTAACACAACCTCTATTTCAAATGTTTTTTCAAAAAGACTTTTGGTCAAGTTAGACAAGGCGTAAGAGCTCAAATTTTGGTATACAGCAATAATGGCCCAAAACCTCTAAGAGGGCGAAAATTGGACCGCCCACAATATCGACCATGCCCACTTTTACCATGTTCCATCTTTAAAAACCAGATTTCTCGGAAAGTTACTCCAAATTGAAAAAAAAATATAATATTCAAGATATTACTAATTGCTAGGTTTGCTTCATACAAAGTTTTAAACTCCGCCCACTTTTAAGGGGCGTGTTTAGAAAAAAACGGTTTTTTTTGCAATCAATAGTTTTCGGTTTCAGCGCATTTTGTCATGATTCTAACGAAATTACAATTAATTGATTTTATTTTTTAGCCCAGACCCACTTTTGGGGGCGTGACCTATACAAATAATATATGAATTCGGAACAAAAAAATTTAAGATTTGGTGTTACACCGTATATAGGGTCGGGTATATAGATATTTGTCACAGACGAACTCTTGCACTTACTCACTTGTTTTATATCTAAATGTGCATCTACCTCCAGTGCTTTCAAAACTGTAAAACGTCGTAAAAAGCTGAAATTTGACATTAAGCGTCTCCTAATGATAAAATGCAGAAATAATAAAAAAGAAAATTTTAAGAACTTCTTTTTAATCGACTAAATTTCACAAACGTCAAACGTCAAGCACCATCGGTCTACAGTCACCTATGCTACAATCTTTGAGGGAAAACTTATTTCGACGACAATTATTTCGAAATATACCACAGAAGAAATTACTAAAGTTCTGCAGTCACGCGGAGAGCTTTTTCGATTAAACTTTGAACCACACAGAGACGATTCACGATTGATATTTTCCGTGTGTAATCTTGGAGAGAGAAAGGATATTTTTCATAATGAGTTTGAACTTTAAATCCATGTAATTTACTATACTTTTTTATTTATTATTTTTTCGAATGAAGAATATGCTTTAAATTATTTAATAATTTTAACAGTCAGATGTCAATGCCATGTCAAATAGTTTTTGTAAACTTACGTAAACTAATTAAGTAATGAAGATTTTTCTACAATAGTGAGGATCAAAAACACTGATGTGGGGCCCGTGGTAAACATGTCGAGCTATGGTGTTCCAGCTCAGGGGTTCGAATCCTGGCCAGACCGATTTTCTTTCACATGTCCACCTTCGTGAGGGTCTGACAACCACTTTGAGAGTACCACTTGTCATGAGAGACCACCGCGCTGCGCCAGGTCCATTAAAATAGTGTGGCAAACATTTTTATAAGAAATCAAAAAATTTGGCCATTCATATTTATCGGCATAAAAGATGTCAGATCTACTTAACCCCATGTAATTGTATGAGCTTAATTTTCTAGTAGCAAGAGTGTTTAAGATTCACAACCAAACACAAAACTGCTGGTAGGTATTGCGTACATATATTTCCATTTTTACAACTTTTCTGTCCTCTTTTCGCTAAGAAAGAAAACATCTTTTATTCAGCCTATCTGGACAAAAAGGCGTTTTTGTTCCTCTTGAACTAGCTTACCATCAATTGCAATAGATCCTTACTTACTTACTTAAGGTGGCGCTACAGTCCGGGGTGGACCTGGGCCTCAGCCAACAAGCTTCGCCAGCCAGCTCTGTCTCTAGCTAGCCGTCTCCAGTTTCGCACGCGAAGTTGGCTGAGGTCCCCTTCCACTTGCGTGTGCCACCTGAGTCTCGGTGCTCCTCTACCGCGTCGTCCCTGCGGTGTGGATTCGAAGATTTTCCGGGCCGGGGCGTTGGTGTCCATCCGCTCTAGATGACCCAGCCATCGTAGACGTTGTGTTTTGACTCTTTTGGCTAGGTCGGTATCGCTGTACAGCCCGTACAGTTCGATGTTATATCTCCTTTTCCACTCTCCGTCTATGCAGACGGGACCGTAAATCGTCCGAAGAATTTTCCTCTCGAATCAGCCTAAAGTGTTTTCATCCGCCTTTGACGGGGTCCATGCTTCTGCACCGTAAAGCAGGACTGGGATGATGAGGGTCTTATACATGGACACTTTAGTTGCTCGAGAGAGGGCTTTGCTACTCAATTGCCTTCTTAGCCCAAAGAAACAGCGATTGGCAAGAGTTATCCTTCGTTTGATTTCAGCGCTGGTGTCATTGTCTGAATTGATAGCGGAACCCAGGTAGACAAAGTCCCTAACTACCTCAAAGTTATAGCTGTCGATGGTGATGTTTTGTCCAAGACGTCGGTGTTGGGTGTCTTTTCTTGATGACAGCATATACTTGGTTTTGCCCTCATTGACTGCTAAACCCATATTCGCCGCTTCCGTCCCAATACTCACGAAGGCTTCACTGACATCACGCTTTGTTCTACCGATTATGTCAATGTCGTCTGCGTATGCAAGTAGTTGAACGGACTTTTGAAAGATTGTACCTCTGGTGTTGGCGCGAGAGTTCTGCACAATTCTCTCAAGTATGATGTTAAAGAAGTCGCATGACAGCGCGTCGCCTTGTCTAAATCCTTTTTTGACATCAAAGGGGTCGGTGAGGTCTCTGCCGACCTTGACGGAACAGCGTGAGTTTTCCATCGTCATCCTGCACAGACTGACGAGTTTGGCAGGGATGCCAAAACTAGACATTGCGCTATACAGCTTGTCTCTATAGATGCTGTCATACGTGGCCTTGAAATCGATGAAGAGGTGGTGTGTATCGATTTGGAATTCTTGGGTTTTCTCCAAGATCTGCCGCAGTGTGAATATTTGATCGATGGTGGACTTTCCTGGCCTAAAGCCACACTGATATGTACCTATCAGATTGTTGACAAACGGCTTCAGGCGGTCACACAGTACAGCAGAAAAGATCTTGTATGCGATGTTAAGAAGACTGATGCCTCTGTAGTTGGCTCAACTCAGAGGGTCTCCTTTCTTCAGGATCGGGCAACTATGCTGAGGTTCTATTCGTCGGGCATGCTTTCTTCCGACCATATCTTGCAGATGAGCTGGTGCATGCTCCTAACCAGCTCATCGCCAGCGGATTTAAAAAGTTCGGCAGCTAGGCCGTCTGCTCCGGCTGCTTTGTTGCACTTGAGCTTAGACACAGCTACTTTCACCTCCTCCAGGTCGGGTGGGCGGTATCGTTCATATGCTTCGTCGGTAACGTCTTCGCCCGGGTTGAATGGTTCGTTCTGCCTGACAGCGGTATTCGGTTCGTCCTCGCCGTTATACAGTCTGCAGAAGTGGTCTTTCCAAATCCTCAGCACCGACTGCGATTCTACAACGATGTTCCCTTGATGGTCCTTACAGGCTTCAGTTCGAAGTTTATACCCTTGGCAGGACCTTTTGATCCTTTGGTAAAACTTTCTAACCTCACTCCTGTTGTAACATCTCTCTATCACTTCAACCGCGCGCTTCTCATGCTCTCTGTTTTTCCTTCGGAGAAGCCGGTGCTCCTCTCTCCTCCTCTGCTCGTAGAGCTCGCGAGCAGATCTAGCCCTTCTGTGCAGCGCCGCTTTGTATGCTTCCTGTTTAGCTGCATGTGCTTGCCGGCATTCATCGTCAAACCAGGGGTTTCGTTTTGGTGGCCGTGTGAAACCCAGCACTTCAGAGATGGCATTTTGGCAGTGTTGCCACTGGCTATCAATACTTGATGCTGGTTGCATAGGACTTCGTAGAAGGTTTTGAGAGACTCGGTTGGAGATCGCAATATGGTCAATCTGGTTGACGGTTGATTGATCGGGAGATCTCCATGTCCCTTTGTGGATATTGAGATGCGGGAACTGTGTACTAGCTACTACAACGTGTCGCCCCGCAGCAAAGTCGATCAGCCTGAATCCGTTATCGGAGGTCGTGTCGTGCAGGCTATGCTTCCCGACAGTACGACCAAAGATGCCCTCCCTTCCTAGCTTGGCATTAAAATCGCCTAGGACAATCTTAATGTCGTAGCTAGGGCACTGCTCATAAGTTTTGTCCAGGAGCTCGTAGAACATATCTTTGGTCTCGTCATCTTTCTCCTCTGTGGGGGCATGTGCGCATATCAGGCTAATGTTGGCGAATTTAGCCTTGATGCGGATCGTCGCGAGGCGCTCGCTTACAGGGTTGAAGCTCAAGACTTTTTGCCTAAGTCTGCCTCCAACAACGAAACCACATCCAAATAGGCGCTGTCTTTGATTGCAATAGATTCATCCTCTTCAAATTCATGGAAACTCTGGTGAATTTGACCGGTGGAGCGTCCTTCGTAGCGAAATTGTGTCTCTGGCAAGGTTAAGTCATATCGCACAAAAAAAGAGAGCTCTCCTTATATACGCTGTTGCGTTTGATATTTCAAAAATATTTCACAGAGTTGCATCTTATCGAAAATGTATACAATTTAAATTGAGGAGTTGAACTAGAACATAAAAAAAAATCGCCTTTAAGACTGTTAATCCAGGTGATTCCAGGTGGCTTGAAGTCTGAGGTCCAGGTATCAGTTTTTTCCAATGCTTTTATTTTATATTTATTGGCGATATTTTTTAAGTCACATAAATATCTTACTCGTTGCTATGCTGAAAGGAAACTGATACTTTTTGTTTAAGTTTTCATCTAAGTTGAACTCAATGCCTTCAACACTCAAGACTGTCTCTTTTCCTTAAGCGTAAGCGGAAACTTGAGCTTCTGTCAGGACATAAGCTCTTTGTTCTCTACATATCTGTGTGTTGATAGCAATTAACTCAACAGTAGATCCGTCCGAATCCGAGGCTTGTTTCTGCTTCGTGACTAATGTTTCTTTACGTGGCCGGGACGTCACCCCGACGGCACGACCCCCAACCTGGAGGACCACATCCTTTGCTTAGCTCTAAGGACGGAGAGCCGGATAGCCCGCTCCTTATAGGCCTGAGCTCGGAGTACGTCGTAGTAGCCCATATAAGGTGTTCACTAAGTAGTTCGGCCTGACTGGAACTATGGACGCCACCGTTGATTCCATTTGGGGAATTCCTCCGCTGTCGTCCGGATGCAAGGAGAAGTGCCTTAGTGGGAACACTCCTCCCACCCTCTCCCGTCTGCTACCCCCAACAAGCTTCCAAAGGGGTTGGAACCCAATCTCTAGTTGAGGTTCTAGGCACCCGGTGTTCACCACGGGGAGGTGAGAGTAGGAGTTGATAGACAGAGGTGGGTTTAGAAAACCTGTGGATGCTTGTATCCTCTTGAGTGCATATGTCTATCCTTTGACCACCTTCAATGTCGCTTAATACCTACCCTAAGAAATGCATAAGTTTTCTAAACTCCTTGCAATAAAAAATTTAGCATCCTTTGACCAGGCTAATAAAACTTGTGTGTCTGGGCAGGAGCTCGCTCATTTCCCTACTTAATTGAAAACGATAAAAGTAGGTGAACACACATGTAGTTACAAATACAGCCTCATGCACATGCGCTTACTCCGCTAGAAAAAAAAACAACTTGTTGCTGACAGATTTCTTAAACCAGAAAATTTTTCCTAAATTTTGCACCTAATGAATATTAATTGAAGTTTTTTAAAATTTTATGTATTTTAACTATTTTCCTCATACCTTATAGAAAAAAAAAAATTAATAGGAAACGTTCATTTTGGTAAAATTAAGAAAAGAATTGTCAAAAATACAGCAAGTTAAAACAGTAAAATTAAAAATTCCTTAAAATCTTTAAGACTTTCTTTTCTTTGGTTTCTTTCTCAGTTTTTGCAATCATTTAATTTACAAAAAAAAAAACTTAAGTTATCAAATTTTCATCCTTTTATTCTGATGCAATCATAATATTGGGCTCATGAATCCTTTTGAAGTTAAGAATAAATTTTAAAATATTTGCTTTTTCTTATTATAATCAACTCTGATGTAAATTGAAAATAACACTAAAAAATCTCCTAATATTTAGCTGTTTATATAATATAAAATCCATTTTAAGATTACCGCATCCCATCGACAATTGGTGTCGCGACAACAGTGTTACCATCCACCCAATCTGTGCAATATCCCAATGATTCTGGACTACGGCGTCGTTTATTCGCTGGATTTAGACCGTTGTCTGGTTTTGGACGTTTGCGCAGTCGCTCATCCCAACATCGATCAATATCATTGCCCGAAAGTAATTACGTGTCCACTTACAATAATTGTAATAATGCAATCAATAATTTTTCTATCTATCTCTTTGTCGTCAGTTGTTTGCCATAATTGATGCAGCTCAATGAAATAATTCACAAATTCTTTTGTTAATTTTTTTTTTTTTAAATCTCAATATGATACTTTTTTTAATTAATTTTTTTTAAGATTGTTTTTTTATATAATTTTAAAATCTAGATGTTTGAAAATATCTTTTTGTAAATCTTGCATCAAAATGGTAAAAATAATAATAAATTCTGAATATTATTGAACACATTCTCTATTCCATACACAAACTTAACACCCTGTATTATTGTGTCAGATGGTGTCGTGTAGCTCTCTCTTGTTTTTTGATTGACACTAGAGATCCATCACTCGATGTGAAGTGTGGTGTTTTATGTGGACACAACATACTCGTATGTTAAGAAAAAAATGTTTTGTTTTGTTTAGAATTCACCCGTTCCGTTGTCACCCGGTTGCTGTTAATTAATTGTACAAAACGTCGTGATTACTCCCACTGTTTTAGCTGGTTTGCAATTATTCATATTTCCCCCCGCCTTAGTTTGTTTACTCGCGCTAGAGGTAGAGTGAGAGGAACAAAAAACTGCAGGGTATCCTTTTCTGCAGCGTCATTATCCTGAATTTATGTTTATTCGTTCGTTGTTTTTTTTTCTCATTTTTTTATTCCTTTCCTTCCGTCCATCATTATTATTTTTCAGTAATTTAAAAGCTCATTTACACTTTCCGGACTGCGGAGCAAAGATGTCCTTTAGATGTGCTTTGTTGTGCAGGACGCTGGGTTATTTTTCTTTGCTCACTTTACACGGTAAGCGTAGCGACCTTCCGCAAGTGAAGTTTTGTAGTGTCTAAAGGACTTTGAGTGGGCGAATGGCTTTTGTTCTGAAGTGTAAATGGGCATACTAGGAGCAGTATTCGTTTTAAAAAATCCTCCTTTTTTTCATTTCTTGTATTTAGTCTCCAGAGTATGAATGTTGGTGTATTTTAAGTGTTTTCTGTTCTAATTGTTTGTAGGTTATGTCGCACGGACGAAGATAAGCAAATAATGTACTGTATTATACAAATTTGTGTATTAATTGTTCCAAAGAGTCCTGCCGTTAAGTTACTTTGTCCTCTTTTCGTTGTTTTTGAATTTTCCTTATTCTTTTCTTAACGTTTTTCAAGTGGTTTTCTTTCTAAATGGATATTCTTTCTTATTGATTTTGAAAATACGAGACGTATTATAAGAAGAATAAGTTCCTTACAGTGCATTTCTTAAGGATGAAAAATAATTTTCATACAAATTGTCTAGAACGACGTACAATGTAGGATTATTCGACCCACTGAGATGCTCTCCGTTAACTTTCTCATAATGAAAAAAAGGAAATGAATGGCCGGCAAAAGTGGACGCCACTTAGTTGCAGCAGCGTCTTTACTATGAATTGAACAATGAAGGAGCTAACGTCATGACTCTGGTCTATAAGGATAGGGATAGGGATAGACAAGAAATCTTACTTTCTTAACGCGGTATGTAAGCCATTTTGAGAATTTGCCACAATGTTCTATTTAATGGAATGAAAAATTCCTTTAATTGAGGGAACTGCCAACACGAATTTAATTTATAGAACATACCTCTCAGCATGAAAATAGTTTATTTTTATTCAGATTACCATACAAAGATTTTTGATTCTTAAAATCAGGCCATAAATTGAGCGGAGTTCTTTTTAATTGCTTCTGTTTTTATTTTTGTATAAGGTATTTTGTAAACACAAACATATGTGCTTACGAGGCGAACATATTTGTAGACTAGAGTCCTTTTTTCACATTGTTTTCTTAAAAGTCACAACCGTGCAGCAGGACCCACCATATGTTTATGTTTGCCTTGCGTAAATTAACAGAGCGCTAAGCTCCTTAGTTGCATTGTGAAATCTAGATAAAAACTGATCTAAATATTTCATCAGTTTATTCTAATAATTCCCAAGTAATTGACCTGATCAAAGCTTGTGCATTTTTTCACTTAAACACTTCAAGAAACGCATGACACATCATTTCACACAGGAAAAACAAGGCAAAGAAACTCAAACTATTATCCAGACTATCCGGGGTTACCGCACCAAATTCGGCGATTTAACCGAAACCCTTATCGTAATTGATTGAAACAATCATGTTTAGGTTAATCTCATTTTAATACTTGAATGATTTTGATACTTGAATGAGTTTGCATGAAAAAATGTCCTTACAAATATTTTGCACCCCACAGACATGAACATTAAAAGTTGACTCCAAAGTGTTTCCACCGGAAAAATGAGGTTTAATTGAAGAATGCTTTCATTTTTGATAAAACAGTCCGGTCCAAATCAGCTTAGTTAAACAGAATTTAATCTGGGTAGAATGGTTGTTGTTGATGTGCGAACATATGAGTTGCCGACATTTTTCTTAAACACAATTAAACTTCATTGGACGATTTGACATTTCGCGACCAAAACTGTTTTGCGGTTCAGAAATAATAAAATTTTTTATTGTTACCGAATTTCGCTTTCTACGAAATGAAGTGTAGCAAAAAACTATAAAAAAACAAAACTTCAAATATGTTGATGGGATTTCAATCCACAAAGTAAAAAGAGGCAGCCAGCAGCGTCAACATCGACGCTTCTATTGCAGTGTAGACAGCTTACTGCAACAGGTTTTTGAACGGGTTTGAACTTCAGTTTTACACAAAACAACAAACGCAGCAGAGATAACTGTTTGATTTGTTTCTTTAGAACGCGAAAAGGATAGGGTACCGGAAAATCTGTATAGTTTGAGTTGACAGTCGATGCATGGCAAAGATTTATTACTACATTAAAATGTGGATGGTAAATCTTGAGATTAAGAGAAGATTTGAATATTTCTCCTTATCGCGGATTAGCCTCCAGTGGAAACACCCTATGAGATACCTTAATCTTGCTAAAACTCGCTACGAGGGTGCTTCGTTCAATTTCAGGTTTAAGCAAAAGATGCCAAATCGAAGCTTTTTGCTTTGAGCTTGACTAGCTACAAGCCGAAAATCTCAGAATACTTAATATTTCTTCAACCTTTCTTCAAATGCATGGAAACGCGGATTGAGTCGAAACTGGTTTGAGTCGACTCGACTACGCTTTGCTAGTGAAGTCGAGTCAAAATATTGCACGAAAACGTGAGCTGAGGAGTCTATTTGTCGAGGATCTACTCATCTTTCAAATAAACTCCGTGTGAAATCTTTTTCGATTTAACTACTTGACTCGACATGTGGCGCAGATACGTCGATTAAAATTTGGCTCCTCGACTGCACGACTCTACATGGTTATTGAAATTTGACAAGCTCCAACTCCGTTTTGTTAATTGATCAAACCAATTATAATACTTAAACACAATCGCAGCATCATCGGCTTGGTTCCCAAAAAGAGCCCCATATGCTAAGACACATTATAAAATGGAATTTCGCACGGCACTCCGAATTTAAACCAATTTTTTGAGCTGCTTGAAAAACTGTGCTGGTTATACCATTGCATTTCTATGTAAATTAAGCTTGCATAGGTTGGTGGTTCTTTGGTGTTGCATTATGAACTTATTTACTATCCTCTCTCCTTGTTCTTTTCGGTTGCCAAATGGTTACGCATTTTGAGGATAGTATGTGGGCTTTTGACCGAACGTTATCTTTTTGTGTAGATTTCCATCCTTTATCGGTTTCATTTGTTGCCGTAACAATATAAGGATCATATTTCAGAGCTGTCGCTTTTGTTGTAAAATTAATTACGTAAAATTATTAATTATTAATTACGTAATTACGTAAAATTGAACTGCTGTTCTCCTGTTGTAACTCGCTTTACCAGTAGCAGATTTTTTATAAAATAGATTAGGGTCATTGTTACTTAAA
This sequence comes from Neoascia interrupta, assembly GCA_947623515.1. Classification (NCBI taxonomy): domain Eukaryota; kingdom Metazoa; phylum Arthropoda; class Insecta; order Diptera; family Syrphidae; genus Neoascia; species Neoascia interrupta. Next base: position 43,098,974 of record OX392462.1, on the reverse strand, counting down.
CATACAAAGCAATCTTAAAAAACATGTTATAGAATGCGAGAGATTAAAGGATCAAGTGATCTTTCCCATATTAACCAAATCAATACGCAAATCTTGAAGTCCACAGTTGTCACTCCAAAAGTTTAAGCCAACTACGAGTTTCCTTGGGTTATACCCAATTGCAGATTTTTTTTTTCTAATTTCCAAAACTTTAAAACATAATTACTATTAAACAAGCAAATTACTTATTTAACATGCTAGAATGTTTGTGGAGTAATATTTGAAATTTTCAATATTATTGGGGGGGGGGGGATTACCACCCTATTTGGTGTTTCACAACAGGGGCGCGGGCGTGACAGTTCGATCGTCAGTTGGAACCAAAACACAAACTTGACTTAATTCAACGCATGACTTTAAGCAAAGTCAGCAAAAGTAAAATTTTCTCTTGAATTTTGAATTTTCTCTACTCGGAATGAGAGAACTGAGCAGTTTGTTAGATTTTATTAACTTTTAAATGCAAAGACGAAATGCAGAATTTCAACTGAAATTTCCAATTCGGATGAGATGCGGAATTTCGTTGCGGTGGAAATGTAGCATTAGGATTAATGCTTAGAAGTTTTTTCGAACATAGCCATTATCTTGCTAGCGAATCCAACAACAGTTAAAATTTCAATCGCTTTTTTTCGACGCCGACAACTTGCGACACAAACGGTTGAGTCCGCTGTGGTTCTTTCCGCAAACAAAATTGTAAAATGGTTTATAGGTTTTTTTCGCATTTATTTTCTGCTCTGCTCAGCAAATTGCTTATGGGATGAAGAGCATTCTATAGCATTCAAAACATACATTTTGTGTCGAAAACTTTGCGCCCGGGGCTACAGATTGTTCCTTCCCCACCAGAATTTTCTTACTTTCTCACAGCTGCAATAAATAAGTGTAGGGTAGCCCCCAATTCTTTTTCTTTCTCACAGCTGCAATGAAGAAAAAGTCTGTTAGTTTTTTTCCTTTTTTCAAACTTTTATTCGTAAGCTTAGATCAGTACAGGGAGTTTTTGAAGTGGAATCTCCTACTTTGAACTCACGCTTAAGAAAGCTTTTGGATTTACCTGAGATTATTACGTCCCCTCAACTCACCACTTACTTTTTTGCCAATGAATCAATACGATCTAGAAATCCAATTTTATACGATTTTTCAAAACATTGTTCTATTTAAAGTGGGACATCGCACGCGAGATTTATTTGCGCCAACAATAATATGGTTTTGTGCGATTTTTTAAAACACTGTGTTGCTCAAAACAGGACATCACTCTCCAATCAAAATCTGACTTAATGTCATTTTTGAAAACATCTCGTTTGTAAAAAATGTGCCATGGCACAAGAAATCTTTTTTACGCCAACTGAGATCCGAATAAGTTCGATTTCCTATCTTGTTGCAAAAAAATGGAGAAGAATTTACTTGCACAAACAATAACCAGATTTTTCGCAACCTTTTCAACTGTCGCAAAAAAGTGTCATCACACACGATAGCTTTTTTGCTACCACAAATATCCGATATTGTACGATATTTTAAAATATCGTACTGTAAAAAGTGGGATATCGTACACTCGAGCGAATTAACAAGGAAAATGAAGATACTTATCTAAAATACAAGCTAAGATCCAATCGTTTTTAGATTGAACACTTTTTCTGTATAAAAGAAAGTCAAATCGGGAGATAACCCTAAACCTTTTAAGGCATCACAGACATCATAAACAGTCCTTAAATTTTTTACACTGCACTTGGTACACTCTAATGCAACCGAGCGATGAAGGTAAAAGTCTTGCAAATCTTCTTTAAAATGTAAGTAACTCCTCCCTCCTTATATTGAAACTCTAAGCTTCAAATGTTGAATTAATACTTCAAATCATGAATTAAAATCATAGCAATAATATGTGTTAGGTTGTACTAAATTCTCTGCTTTTTACTTTTGTACAAAATAAAATTTTATCTCTAAATTAAATTGGCATATTCCTTAGTTCAAAAGATCTGGGTTACCTACAGATTGCGAGAATTAATGAATTTTGTGCCATTTTCTACTCCCAAAAGTAAACTGTCCTTCAATTTCTGGAGATCAAATAAAGGATTTTCAGTTTTTTAAGCTTTTTTTTTCAAGCTTGATCTTCAAAATGCGCAGGCTTTTCAAAGTCTATTTCTTTCTAGACCCACTGGACTTGAGAAGAAAAATCTTTAATATCAACCAAACTGTGCGAGAAATTGCCAAATTACGAAAAACAAAAAACTATTTCTCCCTTTTTCTCCACGTTTCTTTTGTCATTTAATTGGCTTCATCTATATTGCCACCCATACACCCATACCTTCTATAGCAGAGCCGCAAGTAAAATATTATTGAAACGTGAAGAGAAAATTTTGTCCAGTAATCAACATTTTCAATTGTTCAGGTTGACCGAAAATGCTTGCGACCCGAAAAAGGATATCCCCATTGTTTAAAATATTATGTGCTGCTGTAAAAGAAAAAACGTGGCACGAACCATACCCAAACGTACAGTCTCTGGTTTTTAAGGAAAATGTCCCTTCTCTGATGTGCAATGAGATAAAAAAAAATTAAAACGACCGGAGACGACGTGTATCTATTCCACACAGATACGTCGTAGTTATATCACTTTTCACAATGGATTTGACTCTATAGTAACAAAGAAGATTATCATCAAGGTTAATTACAAAGATTGCAATTTATTTCATTCGCAATATCGTTTTATTCACCCAACTAGTCAGGTATGAGAGGGGCGATTATTAAATCGATTTCTTTTTGTGGTACAATTCATTGAAGGACCTTCTGACAGCAGAAAAAGTAAGTAAGACCCTTTTGTTGTGCGTTTTTTTTTTACCGAGTGGTGTTTTGTTTTGATTTTAGTTTTCAAATCACCTTTATTTTTCGTTTGAATAAAATTTAAGTTTTTGCCATTTTGACGAGAGAATATACCGTGGCAATATTTTTAACTAACCAAAAGTGAATCCGTTTGAGTTGCATTACTTATACTGTGTTTCCGAAAAAATCGCAATGATGTTGGTGAGTTGTTACGGATAAATGCATTTCCTCTCCGCCGAATGAAAAATCGAAAAACCCAATTAATAAATATTTAAAAAAAATCAAAACCATAACCATCCTGTAGAGTGTGGCAATAAATTCATGAATTATATTGATAGTTTCAGAAGATGACACAAAAACAAGTCGACCGTTTGGTCAGCCACTTTTCCTGCTACCAACCGAAACTAATTACGACGAGGATAGTAAATCAACGCCAAACAAGGGAGCCCGTAAAAAACGACCAAAATAAATTCTCAACATAATCCTAGCATTAATTTTAATTAAAATAAATTCAACCCTCCCGTTTAAAAAAAATATAAAAAAAAACTGCCACAATGAACCCTTAAAAAAAATAGGTTGAACGAAATGTAAATATGCTTTGGTATATAAAGAGCAAAAGCTAAACCCGTTCTTTAAATCTTTTTTTTTTCCTTGTATAATTTAAATTATAATAATGAAAAGTCTCAATATTTTATACGAAAAAAAAAAACACTTTCAAACGTATCCATAAATTTTAGAGAATAATTTTTAATTATAATGTCCACGAGGAATCGAATTAATAAACGTTTTAGTCCTTAGTTTATAATTTGGTTTTATTTTTCTTGTAAATTTAAGACTATCGTTATTTTTTTTATATATATGTAAATATTGGCGATTTTATACTTATTTTTTGCTTTATATATCAAAATTTATATTGTGACCTCCTCATCTTTTGTACAAAATTATTTTCTGCATACAATCAAGTGTAAAATGTAATGTTTTTCACATTCATGTGTTTGAGGGATCGTTATGTAATATTTCAAATATTTTACATGGACCTGATACGCTTTAAAGCGATCGTTAATAACTCTCTTTACAACGGACAGAAAAAAATACTTCTATTGTAACTCCTCCCTCCTTTTTTGTACTGAAGTTGCAATAGGGCTGCGTTAAATTGTCATCATCTGATTATTGTACAAAATTAACTTCTTTATTTACAGAAAATTGTAAAATTTGCCTAACGATTCTGGATAGCCTGCAGATTCTAAAAAATAATTTAAAAAATACTTTTTGCAGAAACTGTGTGACGTAATATTCAACTATTTTAGACGCTTTTGGGGTCTGTCTCATGGGATCTAACTCCTCCCTCCTTAGGAAGCGTTTGGCATAAAACTGCTACCTTTGGGGAAAATTTGAAAATATTATGGACCGAAATCGTAAATAAATAATAAATCAGGAAAACTAAGAATGTCTACGTCTGGAGTTAAATTGTAAAGTTTGCGGGTGATATGCCACCTGCGGAGGAAAACTCACAGCTACCGGGGTGATTTTAGAATTTTTCAATGTAAATTTTTAATGCAATTCTTTAATGTTTATGTTTCGATGCTCTTCAGAGTAGAACGATTTAATTATAAAAACATTGTGCATTTTTGCAAGTCACATGTGGCAGTCATTTGAAAGCCATAAAACATACGAGCTTAAACCTATTTTCAGAAGACCCCCATTGGCATACCATAAAACATAAGTTGCAAATCGTTTGCTTTCGTCTTCTGCTCCCGCAATATGAAAATGAAGTTATTACTGAAATGCTTATGTGCATGGAAGATTTTTATGTGAATTCTTTACGATTCTAGAAATTGCTTTTAAAAACCTCTTCGGTGAATATTAAGGATATAAAACCATAAATTTCAATTGGTTTGTGTTCTATAAAACTAGTCCTTCAAAATTTAGATACATATCATTATGTAAGACATTATTTTCAAATCTGCAGCGGTTTTTTTTGTTTTATTGGTCAATCAATAGAAAATTAGATACTGGTATACTTTACTGGGTGGCTCAGTTTTAAAAAAAAATTAACTTCTATATGAGAATGAGTTTGGCATGAAAATGAAGTTTTACTTAAGTGATGCACTCAGTTTGGAGAGCACATTTTATATTTCCAAATTAAAAATAAACATTTGATAGCCTTTAATAAAATACTCTCTTGTGTCGTAGAAAAAACTAAAATTGTAAACTAAAAGCAATTGCATACCCAAAGATGAATTCAGGTGGGTTTCAGGATGCAGTAGAGAAACAAGTACTTTAAAAAGGAGGGTATACCAAAAGTTATCAAATATGCTTATACTTTTTTTTATTTTACTACAAATTGTAATAAAAACTCTCATTGCTTAAGAATAAAACAAAGTAAAGAGTTTTTAAGTTTTTTCTTTTAAATTCCGTATTTCATAAATGTGAGCTTTTAGAGTTCTCTATCCGAAACTGTAAGCACACATAGGGCTTACGGGGTCATATTTTCACACTTTTTTTATAATTTGGAAACTTTCTTAATTTGATTAAATTCAGTTCTTTGCCTTTGAGCTTTTATTCCTGACAAAGAAAGCAGTTACAACATTGAACAGCCTTGACGGCTTTCTACTACGCTGCCCTACTCAGATTATATTGATCCGATTATGGGTTGGAATACAATAGTATTGCAAGCGAGGAGTGCTATTTTTTTAAAGTTTATTAATAATAAAAATTAATAAATAATGAATAAATAAATAATAGCCAGGTGTATTTAAAAAAGGCGAATAGTGCAGACAGCAAGAGTTGGTAGGAACCGCCCCCATCCGACGAGCCTTAGCCGAGCATCTGTTAAATGGCACCCAACGTGGGGTCGTTTTCGTCATCGCCCTTGTAAGGAATGATTTTGTTCATATCATCCATGTCAATTTTCATAATCGTGTGAAGTGTTTCTAGTCGGGGATGGTTGGGAGCCGAGAGTAGTGTCAAATTGCAGTCATATTTTTGCCGCTTTAAGGGCTTTAAGACATGTTCTTTCCACAGGTGCTGTGCTTAAGCGATCACAATTTCAAAGCTGCGAATTCAAGGTGACTGTTGCTTTCCGACACTAGAAAATATAAGTGCAAATTTTGCTGCCACCAGCAAATTTCTAGATAGATTTTTTCAAAGGTGATTGTAACCGCACTTTTCACAGTACAATAATTTGATGATGGCTGTTATCTTTCTATTGAAATATACTGTTGAAATCAATAAGGTAGCAATTGGAAAATTTAACTTTAACTTTAAAGGAAAATGAAAGAAAACCCTCAATACAAAAATAAAAATAATAAAAAATAAAAATAAATAAATGAATAACATGTTGTTTGTTAGTTTTTTAATGTCGCACTTAGTGAAACTTTCACTTCACAGACCAACCGAAAAAACTTCAATGGCACGGCATTAGAATGCCAGGGGCATTTTTTTTTAGGGAAGCTGCCAAGAATTTCTGTCATCACCTCAACTGCACGTTTACATTTAAAGCCTGAGTTGACATCTTTATCGGTCAATCATATGGTAGTAACATTAGTGGGGTACTAGTCAGCAATCACTGACAGCTATCGTCGATAGTCCTGAGGAGGCTCTTGCTACTATTGCTTCTTTGTACTGTTGGATCATCCAAAATGAAATTCTTATTTTAGTCAAGAAGTAATAGGACATGAGGATCTCAATTTCTATTAGTAAGAGAGAAATTAACGATCGGCGAATTGTGAACTCTGTCTCATTTTGGATGCGGTTCCATCATATATAGTATAGGACATCGTCCAATTTTCAATGACCAATTGTCCAACGGGTGGTGTGCCGTTGCGTGGTGGTAAGTGAATCTGCTTACTACGTCAAGGGTCTGGGTTCGATTCTTGCCTCTGCCACCTAAAAAAAATCGTTCTTTTTCACGGAACCTCGTAATGCTTGTCAGACCCCACCTCCACGAGGCAGGGTCCGATACAAGCCCTGCGAGAGTAGCATTTGTCTAGAAACTTCAATAAAGTGTCGTGCGGATTCGACTCAAGAATTGTAGGTCCCTAATATGTCAAGGATGCAACACACACGGCATACATGGTTGAGAAGTTGGCCCTGGTTCACCTCGAGCTGTTCCGCCAATCTATTCGTTTATTTAAAACTACTGGCTCCCGCGACTTCTCCGCGCTGAATTTGAAAAAAAGAAGCATAGATGTCGTGATTTTAGGATTCTCTATCACATTTAAGATTTTATTTAGATTAAAACAGGTTCTTGTCTCAACTCGAGAAGGAATTTATAAAGGACTTTGTGAAAACAATGGTAGGAACGATTTCATGAACATTAACACCTTATTTTGACATCCCGCCACGTCGAATTACACAACTGATAGCTCAGTTCACTTTGGAAAGCACTCTAAGGACGAGTGTATTTCACTCAGCCGTCAGTTGTATTTTGGGACGTAACAGAAGTAAAGGAATCATTAGTCTGGAGGCTTTATTCGTGTAACCTTCTCTTACCTTGTGCTCATGTAAGGGCTGAGTATTCGAGTGGAAAAGTCGAATCACAACCAGCGCAAGAATCTCCGACACACCTAGTTGAAAAGTCGAGTAGGCTTTAAATGTTCAAGTGTCAGATGAGTATACTATTAGCAACAGCAGACAGAAACTGAGACACAACACAATATCTGGCACTCATTGAATCCGGGTTTCCATGTCCAGTCGACCCAAATCCGGTTGAAGATTTTTCCTTCTTTGCATGAACGCTGGGGTTCATTCAGCTTTGCATGTTCTATGTTTAAGCAAAAGCTAGAATACCTTGTGTACAACAAGCTTTTGGTTAACCGAAAATTTTTACGTGAGCTTCTCCACTGAACTTAACATGGATGTTTGTTGGGTATTTCCCATATGGCAAAAGCCATTTTTCTAAATTCTCATTGAAAATTGAAATATTCCCAGTTATCGGAATGAAATTATAACATTGCCAATAAAATCAAACCTTTTAATTTCACGAGAGAAAGCAACATGCAAACTTGATTTCTGAACATTTTCATTTTTGCAATTTTATGCTTCTGGTATAACGTGGACATTTGTTTCGACATTCCAGTGGACGTGAAGTGACTTTTCGAGGAAACATTAAAAAATTTTAAGTTTGGGAGAGTAAAAAATAAAAATATAAGAAGGGAGAAAAAAAGTAGCCTATTCGAGAGCCGTTTGTGTCTTACTTTAGTTATTGTAAATTTTTTACTTTTACGAGTAGTTTTTTCTGAGCCAATTCCGGACAAAGAAGCAAATAAAAAAACGTGGAAGTAAGTTACTCTTTCACTATTTTTTCCGATAAATTTGAAAGACATCTTAATTATGTTGCAGATTGTAAGCCGTAATCTACCTCAATGTGCGCAAAATTAGGAGATTGGTCATTCGTTTATTTTAGATTTTGCCATCTAAAGTCGAGCAGATTCTTATAACTCTTTTCAAACAGAGCTGGTCCAATTTTATTTATATCGCGATGATTGTCCAATGGCAGGTGTTGTGTTCACATCAAGGGTATCGACTGACAGTCTTGTTAGAATGCCGTCCAAAGAAGTCTAGCGGGGTCAAATCACATGATGTTGAAGGCAAATTCAACGCCACCTCAACAAGAAACGGCAATCTGAGGGAGACTATTGTAGAGTGTTATAAGAGTCTTATCAAAGCCTCTTAAAAAAGCCTATTTTAAAGAGCTATTTTAGTCTCACAAAAAAAAATAATTTCTAATAAGAGGTATTTAACTTGAAAGGGCAAACTATAATATTCCTTGTAAAAAGCTGTACCTTATTGTGTTCCTTAAATGTAGCCTTACGTCACTAGACTTCCGTGAAAAGCTAGTCATTCGTCTTTTTGACGTCCGTAAAAAAAAAAAAATTAAACATGTTATTAAATTTAGTCCATTAAATTTAGTTCAGGTTTTTAGTATAAAAATTATACTAAGCATTGAAATAAGAGACAAAACTTATGAAACTAATTATTTCTTACTTTTTGTACCCTATTCCGCAGGAAAGGAGTATGTTAAGTTTGATACAGGCGAAAATGTAACATAGAGATAGAATGATAGATAGACCGCCAAGATCTTAAGACATATGGTCTAGACCGTAGTCTGAGCTGAATGAGCGATGTTCGTCCGTCCGTCCGTATTTTACCAAATTTTACGCCTTAAATATTGAGCTAGAAAGTTAAAATTTCGTATTTCGTATGTAAGCTCTCAGAAGCATAACAAGTGTTAAAATTTTTTAAACCCGCCTACAGACACACCTACAATCAGTCTAAATATGCAACTACCTCCAGTGCTTCCAAACCTGTAAGACCTGCGTTGTGAAAAGCTGAATTTTGGCATTAAGCATCTCCTAATATGGCGCGTGGATTTGAAATAGTAATCTTTTAAAAGCGCATTAGAGGAGCACCGAGACTCAGGTGACGCAGGTCGTGGTGGAAGGGGGCCTTAGCCATTTTCGCGTGCGAAACTGGAGATGGCTATCTAGAGACAGAACTGGCTGGCGAAGCTTGTTGGGAGGCCCAGGTCCACCCCGGACTGTAGCACCACCCTAATGTAAAATATTCAAATTAAACTTTGAAAAACATGCAATAAGAAAGTGGGAGACAGAAATTAATTGAGTGTTCGTCAATTTAACGAGAGATTAGAGATTATCTCATTGTTAGTTAGTAATGGCGGACCATTGGGGATTGGGCCATAATAATTGTTTATCATAACATCGTTCTATAGCGCTCGTCAATAATGATAATTTTTGAAGCTCGCTCAGCTACTCAACGGCGTTATCTGTGGTCATGGACTTTAAGCCACCGATTAAGTTGGATCTTCTGCGGGTGTTGGTCCAAGACTCGACGTTAATTTTTCCAATTTGAAGTCTGCGTAAGGTAGAGCAGTCATAAAAATTACTTGGCCATTAAATCATAATAAAAAAAACCCTGTAGTGAAACATGGCTAATAAAACTTTAATTTGTTTGACTTAATTTCATAACAAAATTTTAATAAGTAAACTTTTTAAGCAAACCACAAAAAACTACTGGAAAATTTCATGGAACGGAAAAAAAATCATCAAAAAGCGTCTGCTCCAACCTGGCTTTGATACATGTAGTTGATAATAAATGTATTAGATTAGTTGTATCACAGTGCTAAGCTACTTCCAGCTCTTACCAGGGTACCTTATATGGCTTGAACTTAAAATAACATGTCACTTTCGATTGTAGCTGGGGTTGGCCAAACCAAGCTTTAAACATAATATTCCACGTTGAACAGTATACAACAACTCTAATTAGTATTTGAGTAAGCTTTATACTCAACCAGAGTTGATTGGTTTTAAAATAAAGCTAGAAACCAAGTTTGTTTACTCGGTTTTTGAACGAAACACAATGAATTTTCACACGAAATGGAACCGGTTCTCAGTCAATTAAAGAACATAATAAAACTTTTTCAACCTCTTTTTGTTTAAATTCAAAACCAAAGAAGGGGGATCTTGGTTTTTCTTTACTTCAGACTTTACAGTGATATTTTTCCCCTGTAGTGCGATATTTACAACTTTATAATAATCTATTTGAATAGTAATACATCAGGTAGATGTGTCGATTGCTTTATTTTTGTGGTTTTATTTTTAGCGATCATTCTGCAAATGAGATGGTTGAGCCTATCTCACCTACATTACTTTTATAAAAATACTAAATCCGGACATGTGTATGCCGAAAAAATAAGAACAAAAATCGATGAAAAATCTTTTTAAAACTTTGGTTTTGTGGCTTTATCCCGATTTTTATTTTGGTAAAAATCTAAAATTAAAATTTTTTCGACATATGACCTTATTATTTTCGACTGACGAAATGAAAAAGTCGATGTGTAGTCGGAAATTTCGTGTTCGCAAAGCCACGTGCGTGTTTGTGTGTCAAGAGGACTTCTTTATTAATTTTACAAGTAAGGTACATCATTATAAAATTTTATTCCTTGGGCGGAACTAGGTTTGTCGTGTCTTCTAGTGTTGCATAAAATGTTCTTTGAAACCCTAGGCTTTCTAGCATTCGATTTTTCTGCTGATGGATTTTAATGATGTTATGGGATTGGGACCTTCCTCTTGGTCAATGGAAAAGGAAATACAGAAGAGAAATGTAGATAAAGTTCGAAAGTGTGATTTTATTTCCCTCAAAAAGTTTCTGGCTGAAGAAGCCCATTTACTAAACTTTTACTCATACTAACTATAAATTTATGTTACACCCAAAACAGGTTGACTAACAATCGTAAATGTTTCTCATTTGTTTTACTAATTTCTTAAATTTCAAACTTAAACGCAACTCACACAAGAGGTTTTGTACTTACACCTAACTTCTTCACTTCTTTTTAAAACAAATCTAAATAATCTAACGAAATTGTACCATATATTTAAAAATCTTACCTGAGTAATGACTCTTCATTATGATCTATGTAAAAAGAACCTTGAAATGTGTCGTTATTACCGGAGTGTGTTCTACAAATCTTATGTTTTGCATCTTATAACAGTTTTCCCTTGTACAAAAACACTGCAATCTTGAGAATGCCACCCTTTTTACGACTAAACTGCTTTTTTAATGTGCAAATCACATGCATGCTTCCACCTAACACTCTGCCTGCCTTGTATAAGCACAAGCAACAACTGTAAACACCAAACTACTCCTTAAACTAAACTGCACCCTAAACTACTCTACCAAAAACAACTATAACTTATCCACAAACTAACTTCAAATATTAAATCCAAGAAAAAAAAACTTAAACATAAACATTTCCACAACTTTACACAAATTTATTTCTGTGACTTTCACAAAAAAAAAAAAGATTAACATTATAAAAAGTGTAAATACCATTAAATAAAAAATAAATTCCAACTTCATAAACAAAATCTAGCACCCCACTCACCGCGACGGCAAAAACTTAATCTCCGCATGAAGTCACTCAGCTTGGACTCCCCCGAGTCATCTGAGCTACACGGACAAATGCGACGGAGACAGCCGGTAGCTGGAACATCCTCGTACTACCATGGCGGATCTGGAGGTCAATTGGAGCACAGTACACCACCCTCCAACAACAGCCGATTGCATTGTAAGTAGTTACCACATTCAACTTTTTTTTCCATCCAAATCCCTCTTTTGACTCTCATCCTGTAAATCCTTCAAGTAACGAAAGAACAGAAGTGAAAGCAAGAAAAATAAAAATACAAACTTAAAAGAGAAACTTTACACAAAATTTCAAAGCTCAAAGGTGGATACTTCAAACTTGATAACTCTGATGTCTTCGTTCCTGGTCAAATATTATACTCCCTGGTTCCATCAACTTTGAACATTAAATAAAAAAATAAAACCGTAAGCACCGCAATTTACATTTTTTTCGCCGCGTAGATTTGTGTGAATTATTCGTAAATGGAACACAAAAATGAATATTTTTCCAAGCGAAACATCAACTCCAACAATTGAAAACTTAATACCATCACGCTAACCCCCACAAAAAGTCGGTATACAACTCGTACCTACAACAAAAAAAAAAAAAAAATAGGGCAGTACAAAAATCTAAAAAACTTTTTCATAGAATACCTACACTGTTACATGTAGTTTTTTATTTTTTATTTTTTGTAAATAAAACTAAGTTGAAAAACTTTCATATTATCATCTTACAGAAATATAAAAATTCTAGTAGCAATGAATTTCAGAGCTTGACCAAGCGCAAAGTAGCGATTTCAAAAGTTAATTTAAAGGTTTTCTTCAAATGCACGATTCATTACGAATTAGATATGTATTTAATTTTTGTCAAGTGCAAGTAGATTTTTTTTTTGTTCCTTCCCTAGATTGTAGTTGCTAATGTTAAGTTTTAAATAAAATTAATTTTTTTCTTTTTATAAGAAAATGTATGCAAGTTTTTTTTGTAAGTGAAACGCTTTTCTTTTACAGCACCTTCCAGTCCATCCCATCAACGAAAGCTACTCTATGCTAATCGCGGTATGCGAACCGGATCTGTGGACCTACCGGATGACATGGAAAAATCTCTGTCATCTGCAAGCACATCGCCGTGCCCCTCCCCCGTAAGACAAGTACAGGTAGCTTCATGGCTTTTTGCAAATCATTCTGTTTGGAAATATGACATTACATGTATATTTTTTTGTTCGTCTTTTCTTTGGTCTTCATGATGACGGTGTTTTTGCATTTTTTGGTTTATGGTAAAAAGAAAGATTTAATGTCAAATGAAACAACTCTCATCCTTTTTTCGTTATGCATAATTCCTTATAAACATCATTCTTCAAAGAGAACGTGACTACGTTGCGTTGAATCACCTTTCATTTTGCCAATTAAAAATGAAACTTTAGATATTTTTGCTGGTTGAAGTTTTTTTTTTTAATAATCTGACTCAATGAGGAGTACTCACTTAATTGTAGTTAAAATGAAAGAAAACTGTTTTATATGAAACCAAATTTTTGGTATTCGAATGATGCAGCGTGCCATTCCACCTAGACTGATCCTTCGGTGATTTAACACGCGACTTTGAAAAGCTAAAAAAAAATAATACTCCCTCTCAGATTGAAGTTGCTGAACATTAATTAAAAAGCTAACCGAACGTATCGTTGCTTATATTTGTTAGTGGCCTCAATGGTTTAACTATACGAAAATAAATTCAATATTGAAAATTGAAAAACTATAACAATTTTCAATCCTAAAAAATATTATAATAATGTCTAGTATAATAAACGTAAGGTATAGTAACGTAGTATAGTAAACGGAGGTTTTCATTTTGGGAATAAAGGGAGCTTAAAGACATTTCTTAAACCAATTTCCACAAATGACTTTGGGTAAAATTATAATTTGTTTAACTGAAGTATTTAAAGTTTTACCGTAAGCTTTAAGTTATAAGTCATAAGAATTCTTATAAGTCATAAGAATGAACCTACTGATGTATTCATTTGGATGCAACCCCCAAATGAACTATTCAACCTACTGACGTATTCACTTGCACTTAATAGGTACGCTTAATAGGTAGGTTCGTGTCGTCTTTTTCAAGACAGATCCACATACATCCTACTTGTTGATTGGACGCATTTGTATAAGAAATATCGATTTTTTTTTTACGTTTTTGTTGAAAAAAAAATTGTGACTTTTCGATAACGCCAGTCTCACTACATTTCTATTCTTACATCTCGAGTTCAAGTCCTTTCGATTTCGAATTCCTAATCCTGCGGTCGGAGTTAGCCATTAAGTTTAGTTAGGTTAGGTCAGGTTGGGTGGCTGTCCCCGCTGGGCAGGAACACACTAAGCGCAAAGAAGGTCGATTGTGATAGCACTTTGTAAGACCGGAGCTACCAGTCTGAAGACCTAAATGATAACTTTTATGATTTTCCCGTTTGGATGAAACTGGTCGAGGCAACCAGTATCTTTGTAAGACTGTTCTGATGGTCACCAATCAATGTTAAGTTAGGTTAGGTTAAACAGGGGTGTAGTGACAAAGGCCACACAAACACTAGGCACCAAAGAGGGCCCATCGCGATCCCTGGGAACCAGTTGAATTTAACAATTCGAAGAGCAAAACAACCTAAACATTCTCCCTGATGAAACATCCAATTTCCCTGTAATAGCCCAGAAGGCCCCTAAGGTTTGTGCCGTCTATTTCCTCTAAGCTTTCAATGAAATATTCCCCTAGAAACTTTCTACGTATACGTGAAAATTGTGAGACAGTGACCTGTCAGAATTACCACTAAAGCCCTAAACTTGACTCTGCCCCCTTTTAATAGCCGTTTTGATCCTTTCTGGTTAAAATGTGGCCAAAGGGCCTAAGATACCCTATGTCCAGTCAGAATTATGTTAAGTTAAGACTTACCCAAAAAGGGTAATGAAGACTGGGAGTAACGGTTTCGGTGTGAACCACTGTCAGAGTTGAGTCAACAATTTTGCTGAAGAAAAGGGTCTCGTGACCATTGATTGGAGTCCAGCTAAAGATTTGCCATAAGAATGGGAGCGGTGGGGTTGGTATGAATTCGAGAGCGTTACTTGAGGTCGAGGGTGACCGTTTTCGGTGTGAACCCGTGTCAAAAAGATGGTGGGAGGTCAGTGGAGTGGTTATATAAGATAAGAAGACAAGGCAAGGGCAACAGATTTCGGTATAAGTCTTGCTTATTGCTCCTCAACCCCCCATGAACCCCCACCAGAGGCGATTTCTTAGGCAAGAGGCTGATGCAGGGTAACTCGGTGTAAACTCGTTATTCAGACGTCTCAAGTCAGATTAAATCCTCGGGAGAATGGGAAATGTAGAGGTAACCGAAGCATTATGAACCCCTTACGGGGGGAATATATATCGGTGTTGACGTAAGGACGGAGAGTATGGAGACAACCGAAGTGGAATAAACCCGTACTAAGTGCTGGTAGGGACCCCGAAACGAGTTGGATTTCCTTAGACTTACCCGTGGACTAAGCTGTTCCAAGATTATTGTCCGAGCCCAAAACAGGTTGACAATAGCCGATGAGAGCCTCAGCAAGTTTTGCAGACTCACGGTTACTCACGCACTAATTCGCCTCTCCCTTTTTCAGGAGACGCTTCATAGTATGCTCCACTCGGCTATGCAATTTTCACAAAACTTAGCACTGGCACTTATAGAAGAGTTGGATAATGGTGGCGGCCTCCGAAACAGAAGACGCCGAGTCCGCATGTGATTGGCAGATTGATGCATCATGGTCGATACTCTGTCTGTGGAGGTGTTTTTACACCTTCCGGGTATCTCGCCATGCCTTATTTCGTGTAGCCGTTTTCGTCATCGTTTTCGTCGTCGTAGTCATTGGGTTGCCTGTTTCCGTTGCGCCTGTTTGGGCTGGGTAAGGGCTGGCCACGATAGTTTCTTAAGTTTGAGTTCTTCTTTAAGTCATTTATCCCACGTATAAGCCGGTAGGATAAACTTTCATCCACAGCAGCGCCGAATTTGCTGGGATAAGGCATTGTTACGACAGTCCGCTCGCCAGAGGCGTAAAACAAGGAATAGAAACTCAAATTTTGGTGCATAGAAATTGCGGCTAAAAAGCTTTGCTTACTTAAGGTGGCGCTACAGTCCGGGGTGGTCCTGTGCCTCAGCCGACAAGCTTCGCCAGCCAGCTCTGTCTCTAGCTTGCCATCTCAAGCTTCGCACGCGACGTTGGCTGAGATTTCTTCCACTTGCGTGCTCCACCTGAGTCTCGGTACTCTCTACTGCGCCGTCCCAGCGCGGTGGATTCGAAGATTTTCCGGGCCGGGGCGTTGGTATTCATCCGCTCTAGATGACCCAACCATCGTAGACGTTATTTTATAACTCTTCTGGCTAGGTCGGTGTCGCTGCACAGCCCGTATAGTTCGATGTTATATCTCCTCCTCCACTCTCCGTCTATGCAGACGGGGCCGTCTAAAAAGCTTTAACACGACGAAAATTGAACCGCCCGCACCACCGACCGTGCCCACATTCAAAACCGATTAATATGAAAATTCACTCTAGGGCTAGGGACACACGGCGACAGAAAAACGCGCGACAAAAAACAGCGCGATTTTCTGCTGTAAGAAATTTTTTACTCAGCACACGAGCGATAATTTTCCGTGCGGTTTCTGTCAGTTTTAATGAAAAGTTTAATTTTTACCGTAAAAAAAGGAGTTTGCTTCCTTTTCGTAGTAAACTCAGTACACAAACATTTATTTTGGTTCGATTGGTGTCAATTGTGGTGAAAACAGACATTTTTTATAGTTAGATTTAATAAAATAAATTGTACTTTTTGTCGTGCTTCAAAGAGCACGGAAATTTGTCGTAAAACGAGTCTTGCGCCTAATTGTCGTTGCCGCAACCGTGTGTTGCCAAGAATATAAATGCGTGTGCTTCTAGTCGGACGGTAATTAGTCGCGCGTTTTTTTATATCGCCGTGTGTCTCTGGCCTAGATCGATAAAATATTTTATGACAATTATTAAAAATACAAGTAAAGAAGCCTGTCGTACGACAGGACCAACGCGGCACTTTTCGTTTAAAATAAAAAATTGCACTCGACCCGATGCATCGCGATCACTTTCCGAGCCGATCACTTTCGCGGTGAGTAACCAAGTCATATGGACCTATGCAAATAGCGCCTTATTGTAGGGGAACTTAACTTTTTCCACTTATTAATTTTTGCTATTTACTTTTAACTATTATTATTTTCTTACTTTTTACTTTTTACATTAAACTTTTTATTTTTTACTTTTTACTGTTTATTTTTTACTTTTTGGTATTTTTTTACTTATTGCTCTTAACTTCTTATTTTTAGTTTTGTTTATACTTTAAAATAAAGAATCCTTTCATGCGACAAGAACAATGTCACTCCACACATAATTTAAAAAAAAACACTGACCCTGGCCCCAAAGCTATTCGATCTTAAACAATCTAATCGCGAACCGAACACTCTCGCAGCAAGCTACCGAGTCACACAATTTAGACTTGCCATTCGGTGGCTGTATGTGATATACTTACGCACATAGCGCTTCATTGAAAAGGGGATTGGCGTTCTCGAAGTTTGTTTCATACAAACTCCGCTCACTTTTAGGTTCTATAAATTAGAAGAAAAAAAATTATTTGTTTTTGGCTGAGGTTTGGTTCTTAATAGATTTTCTTACGGTTCTAACGAAATAAGTTTAAAAGATTTTCTTCTTAGACCACGCCCACTTTAAAGCACGTGGCCCAATCACTTAATTGACTTCCAATGAATAAATGGAGGCAAAAAAATTTCAATATTTATTATTGCTGGGTAAATCGGGTATTTCGAGCTTCGTTACAGACGATCTCTTGCACTCATTACTTGTTATTAAAGGTCATTTAATAAAACATGGATGAACCTTTAATAAAATATGTATTAAAAGAACATTTTTTGTGCCGTGTGTACTTTATAAATGAGCTAAATTTAATCAGGACCTGCTAAGAGCCTATGAACAGAACAGGATCGTTTTTGTCAAAAGAACTAGTTCATAAAGGTTTTCGCGAGTCTTCAAGCCAAATTTTAGAACATTTATACACATTTTGTAAATTTTACACACATTCTGTCATTTATTTTAGCGATTTTTTCGAAAACACTGAAAAAACGCAGTTTCAGAACCCTTTTGGATTTTTTTTTAATATTTAGTTTCATTAGTTGTTTAATCCTTGCCAAATATCCTCTTTAAACATATAGTGATTAAGTAGTTATGGTGGTTTTTTGTTCAAAAACTCAATACGTCTTTGGCTCAAATTTCTTTTTCAAAGTTCCTAGCTACAAAACTTTTTAAGTTAAAAAAGAAAAAATATTTCAACCATTTTCACATCAAATTTCAAAGTTTATAGTTGAATTCGTTATGTGCTTACAGACAAAATTTTCGTTTCTCACTTCCCGGATCTTTTTTTTCGAAATTTTATGAGCGTACCAAATTTCATCTTTCTACGACTGGTCCAAAAGTTACAACTACTGCGGACATGACTAAAACAATTTTCCTGTCGGTCGGTTATATCCCTTAAAGTTCTTTGGGGTCTACAGTGATTATATCGCTTTACAAGCTATGCACTAAAATTAATAACCAACCACGGGAAGAGTACAAAAATTTTTTTTTCGAAATTTTATGAGCGTTCATCTTTCTACGACTGGTCCAAAAGTTACAACTACTGCGGACATGACTAAAACAATTTTCCTGTCGGTCGGTTATATCCCTTAAAGTTCTTTGGGGTCTACAGTGATTATATCGTTTTACAAACTATGCACTAAAATTAATAACCAACCACGGGAAGAGTACAAAAAATACAACAACCAGTGTCCTCAAAATTTTAGTGCCTACCGACCGACGGGGTTTTGTTTGACGTTAAAAAATCTCGCAGAATATCCCCTCTCATAAAAAAATACCTTCAAGGCTAGCCTATTCTTATCGTAATTGCAATAATCTATCAGTTCTTCAAGGACCAAGACAACGATAAAGAGATACAAATGGCGCGAAATTAAACTTCTGCTGCCTAGACTAGTTAGCTTGAGCGCATAAAATTCGAACGTTTCTAACCAGCTCTGACCAGTATTTCGCTTTTCCGCTTACTAACTCAAAATTTAAGGCACAAAAGTTTTTTTCTGTTTTCACGTGTGCAAATATGTCAACTAGTCAAACGGGATAACGGCCTTAATCATTTTTGAGAAGTCTCGAGGAACGAGGATTAAGGGGCTCCTTTGAATTTTTTAAAAATTTTATATGTATATGTTTTCATCAAGCGAGCATTGCCAAATAAAATTTTTAAGAAAAGTTTTAATTTTAGTTCTAATTTTTAGGTCATACCTACGACTTGGTAGTCTAATTTTAAAACTTATAAAAATGTCAAACATCTGCAACAAAATTGTGCAAATAGCACTGACCTAATGTTAATTGCACAAATATTCCCTTAAGCCTCTTACACTAACAGACATCTTGGTCGTCAGTCGGAATAGTATTTAGGTGTTTACACTGCCATAATAGAGCATTTTCATTATCCCGAAATTCCAGCTCCCATCATCATTGAGCCACTTGAAATGCAATACCACTAAACATTCCTGATTCCTCGACAATTACACTGATGTAGAGAAATGCCATTGATACGTTGGCAAATTGCAACATTGCTTCTAACCATTAAGGACAAAATACTGTTAGTGTGTCGCACGTAGGAAAAACGTCTTCTTAGAGACGAGAAGCAATGTAATATTCATCTTATGCTCATTTAAACATTTTTTTTTTGTGTTGGTTTCATAAGTGCATATTTCAAAATATTTTGCATATCGCTTAAGTTTGCAAGCAAAATTAATGTGTAATTATATTTTTGTGTTTATTGCTTAAATACTTTGATAAACCCTTAATTGTCCTTGTTCCAGAAGTCTCACCGATTGTTGCCAACAAATTTATACGTGATTCTATACAACTTTAAGGCTAGACATGCGGACGAACTTGATCTCAAAGCTGGATATAAGGTAAGAAAAATTTGTATAGTTTTTAGAATTAACCAGAAATACGTTCTTATACATAGAGGATATTTATTTTTTATGGTTCTCTCAAATTCTGTGCACCTGCTGGTGGCCTTTAAGCCCACTTTCTAAGACTGAGACTTACTTTACTCAAAGTTTCAAAAACTGTTTCTCAATTTTCAAATGCCACAAAATGAAGCATATGGATGCCAGTTGCTCTTGATGGCCGTGAAATAACTACAGTAAAAGCTCACGACCAATCTGGCCTTCAATATCAAAAACGTTTCACTTAAGAAAGCATAAAAAGAAAAACCCCCCAGAAACTAAACACTTTGAAGAAAAAGGAAAGAATTCTCATTGTTGGCCTTTCAAACATTCTCATATGAACTTCTCTAGCAGAAACATTGCAATCGTCTAAAGTTTAACTTTCACTAATAAAAAGAAAAAAAAATACAGAACTTTCAATGTCAAAGAATTCCACTGCAAGTAGGATCCGATAAAACGTTTTCTTTTCCCTTCATTGTTACACAAATTGCATTCAAAGCCCATGATATTGTATACGCCATAGATGTCTATGAAAACATTGCAATACATTCGATTCGGAATATCAAACAATCGCACAGCACAGCCGTACACAATGGGTCCTTTTTGTGAAGCGACTTTTAACTGGAAAATGACTTTGATATACCGAGCCGGCACTCAGGCCCCGGGCCCTGTTTCATTGTGTTTTTAAAGGTTTCCTAGACGAGAGTGCGGTTGGTGTGTGTATGATTTTGAAATAGGACCCAGGGGAACACTGACACTTATAGACTTGCTTTCTGAATATTTCCCCTGGGGGCGGAGGATACGCTTTAGCTCCAGCCAAAGTTTGTGATAAGCACTTCAATTTTGCCTCAATTGCATCTGCGAGTTGTATTGTTTGGACGACTTTGAGTTATTGCATAAAAGCAGCCAAAAATTTCGAAAACTCTTTCTATCTGTTTCTATTGTTATCTCCGAAAAAAAAACTTTATATGAATGGGTTTTTGAAGAGTTCAGTCAATGTACGAAGAAGGATGTCTGGCATTTAAGAAATCGAAATGAAAGTTTTCCATCAACGTCGTTTATCATCGGATTGTGTCGAGATTGCATTTGCAGCTAAAGGGTATCTGATAAGTTTCTCCGGATAAATGTAATAAAGTACGATTTGCTCTATTTCTGAAAGTTTATTCAGTTTTCGATACACCGAATGGAAGAAATGATTTATGGTCCTGGAGGCATTATTGTTTGTTTGTTTGTTTGAATTCGTTTTAAGAATGTTATGAGACCTTAACTTGAGTTGCCTAACAAGAGAAAATGAGTGGGCTTTCTTAGTCTGTATATTTTCACTTGACCTTAATTCCTTCCAAGCATTAAGGTATACCTAGATCAAAATCATAAATTATTCCTTGTGAAGCTAACTTAGGAGAATTTGAACAAGTCAAAATAAGGTCAATTTGATTAAATATTCAAAATCATAGAGAAGCCAATAAAAACAGCCCCAAACAATACCTTTCTTATTTATTTTCGAAATTTTTACTGCACCCGTATGGAAATGGCTTGACTGAGTCGACCTTAAAGCGAAATAATCGCCAAGTATGCAATTCACGGATTTCTACAATTTTAAGAAGCTATTCAGCTTTTTACCTTCCTTTACAAAACTGTTTAAAATTTAGAAGGCTCTTAGTTCTTCTTTTTGCAGCGCTGTAGCGGACCTCGCCCATCTTTCAAAATTTTATACAAAACTATAGCAAACGTTGAATGGTCAAACATTTCGAAGGTTTGACTCGAAAGCATTTTGAAAACGTTTTTTTAAATTTCAAATTAACTTGAAGTATGTTAGACTGATTAACAGAATTGATTAGACTGATATAATGCTTAAGCCTATTTAACTAACGACTAAAATTATGCGTAAGCCTATTAAACAAACGAACTAAAAAACAGCATGTTTTACCGTTCTCTCGGAAATCCATGTACCAAGAATTTCAGAAAAAGATCCATTTGATGTTTAATGAATTTGAAATTTAAAAAAATATTTATGAAGGCCAAATAAATAGGATAAAATTTAAAAAAACAATAATGAGCGTATAGTCCATCTTTTGGAATTAAAAAAATAGTTAAAGCAGTTTTAAAAATACTTCAGTTGACTGACTTAAATGATGCTGCTAGCAAATATATCGAAACTAATGGGCCACTTATTTAACATCAACCGAATTTGCCGCAAACAGAGCTACATGAACGTGAAGACAGCACATAAAGCTTTAAGGAAAACAATAAACTTATAACAGTAGTTTTGAAAAATATAAAAAAAATTAAAGAAAGGTTGTTTGCCACTTTTTTTGTGGCACTCACCCAATATAAGAACAGTGCTACGAAAAAAGTATGCAAAAGAATGTAAAATATATTCAGAAATAGTTTTAATAAACAAGTAAATTTAAAACAAGTGACTTAGTTAAGATGAGCATAGTCGACGGACCGCTCTGCGTATGTCTGCCTACTTGACTGACTTATTTTTTTATGTCCGACCAGGGTATATTAATTTTAATGCATATTTTGTAACAGTGAAAAAATCACCGTAGACACCCAAAGAGCTTTTAGAGATAAGATCAAGATCGACAAGTGAATCGATTAAACCATGTCCGTCTGTCTGTATGTGTGATGTTTTTAGGTCTTGAAAGTTGAGCCAGGACACTCAAACTTGGACTGTATCTTGGTTCTTATTTTGTACGGACAAAGTGTGAGAATTGGTTAAATCCTTCAACGACCACGCCCACTACTGGCTTCAATGTAAGAAAACCTCTATTTCAAATTTTCTTTTTGGTCAAATTAGACAAGGCGTATAGGAACTCAAATTTAGGTATAGAGCAATAATGGCTCAAAACCTTTAAGAAGTCTAAAATTTGACCTCCCAAAATATCGACCATGCTCACTTTTAACATGGTAGATCTTAAAAAACCCGATTTCTCGAAAAGTTCACTCCAAATTGAAAAAAAAATTATGAAAAGTAGGAAAGATAGAAGATAAAAGTTTGTCACAGACGAACTTTTGCACTTACTCACTTGTTAGATATATCCTTGTAAAAGGATATTATTTGCCTAAAATTCATTCGTTTTGTAAAACCGACCCCTTAAAATGGTCGTGGTCATAAATGTTGTTAGAATTTAATCTACATTGGAGTCTGGCTTGTACTGTGCTAAGCTTTATTTTAAAATTGTTACTCTCGGACGGGAAAGCTTGTCAGAATCTCGAGGAAGTGGAAACCCGTCAAAAAGAACGAGTTGTTTTTTCAGATGACAGAGATAGGATATAAACACACACTGACCGCACTACGCCGAGGCACTTGAAGGATTTCTTTGACTTTTAAAAACACGAGAGATAGTTGCACAATTAGACCGATTTCGGGCGAATCATTAGACGATTTCGCCAAAATTTTCATTAGTGACACACGGACGGATGGGTTTAACTTATTCGACTTCGCCTCTCTCATATGTTCCATAAGGTCATGCTGGTCTACCATTACTATGTTACCATGTTACACGCTATGAGACAAACCTAATTATACTCCCTATTCAACGGTTTAAAAAACACTTTATGCGGAAACCACAAAATAGCCTCAGGATTGGCTTCGCCCCGTTACGATACTTGGGTTTGGAACTGGCTCTGCAATGGCATTGGGCTCGTGGAGAGAGAGCTTTTGTTAGTGCAGTTACTACGTTCTCTTAGTTCTCTTAGCATGCCACGATGAACTAAAAAAATACGCACACACAGCCTAAAGCTCTGGAGCATTCATGTCCAGCTGTGGGGTGCCGTGGCGTAGTGGTAAGTGTGTGTGCCTACTACGCCAGAGGTCTGGGTTCGAATCCTACCATCGTCACCTGAAAAAATAAGATTTGTTCTTTTTCACGGTCCCCACCTCCGCGAGGGTCAGACAAGCCCTTCGAGAGTAACAATTGTCTTAAAAAACTTCTCAAGGTGCCGTTCGGATTCGGCAAAAATTGTAGGTGCCCTTGTATGTGAAGAAATTAACACACTCAGCATGCATGGTTGAGGAATTGGCTCTGGTTCACCTCGAGCTGTTGCGCCACTCTATTTATTTATTTATTCATGTCCAACTAATAAACAATAATATGCAATTTGGCCCGAAATGTAGACACAGTCCCATATTCTTCATCATATCCGTTCTTGACCAACACTCTATACAAATAGAGCCAAAGGCAGACTGATAAATTCAGTCTGTGCGATCGAAATCAACCCCTATTTGCTTCACACGAAGCAAAAATTCAGCACATCTGAACTACTCGGGCTGGTCTGCGGAGCCTCATTACGTAGCATTACGTTTACTCTTTAGGAAAAAAGTTTTTTTTTCCCTTTCTCTTTGCAAACAAAATTTTGAAGCCGATCTTCATGTACTCAAGGCCAGGCCGAGACCAAGCCCAGGCTGCTTTGTGGTCGCCACTTTAGTTGCTCGAGTGGGGACTTTTCAGTTCAATTGCCAGAAGCTGCGATCAGCGTGAGTTGTCGTTCGTTAAATGTCATGAGGGCTCAGATTGCATTTCACTTGCGTGTCCCGCCTGAGTATCGGCGTTATTCTGTTGCGCCATCCGTGTTACGTATTCGAAGATTCTCTAAGCCGTAGCTTTGGTGTCTTCTCTAAACCGCAATCGCAGTCGTTTCGTTTTGTCTGACCTGCCTAGGTCACTCTTCTCTCCTTATGTGCAGATGGATTTGGATTTCTTTTTCGCAGCAGTCTAAAAGGATGTTTCCACAGCATATAAAACAGAGATTCACGCAGGAACATTCAAAAGTGTTAAAACAGTGTGTACAGAAGTCTACTGTAGCCAGACATAATGGCTTAAAGCAACAGTTGGCAATAACTAATACAAGCACAGAAGATCAAAAGCTAATCCCAAAGTGTTTCCGCCGGAGGAAAATGAGTTTAACTTGGCGTATGATTTCATTTGTTACATTTCTCAATGACATAATGTTGTGTAAAATGACAATATCTGTCATCAGCTACGTTGCACAAATGTGACGTGACCCTGTAAACATGCTTTCTTTCGGCTCCCAGGCATAGGATATTCTTTTCGATTCGAAATCAAATTTTTATTCTACGAAACGGAATTATGTAAAATACAATAGAAAAACAAGACTTCAAATATGTTGATGAGATTTCAGTTCAGAAAAGTAGACCAAGTTCGAAAGCAGATCAACTTGATCCACCAGAAGCATCAACATTAACAGTCACTGCAATGTTGCGGGGTGCACCTTCGCAGCTCAGTGCATTAAATTTTTTTGACAGTGTTGTAAGATTTGTTTCATAAGAACATAAATAGAACACGTCGACTTTATAACGTAGTAGGTTCAATTGGAGAATTCATGCGTGGAAGAGATTAATTGCTCAATAAGTTCTTAGTCTTTTCGTGAGGTGATTAAAATTCATATAGTAAATCTCGAGATTTAGAGTGGATTTAATAAAAATTTGTCTTAATCGCGGATTAGTTTACGATGGAAACACTATACAGGGTCCCCATCTGCCTTTGACAAAGTGCATGCTGCTATAGGGATATTTTTTAACATAAAGTTTGATCCAGCTCTTGCTTTGCTTTTCAGCAGTGCTTTAAATTGAATGGTGCCAATAAAGGTACGTTTTTAGACTGCCCGATATTAGTTCAATACTAAACATTTACTAAAAAGCTCGGTTACCTACATCTAGAGCCATTGCAACTATTCAACAGGTCTTTAAAAATAGTTCTTTAACAATATCATACCTACTTTAAGATATGATTTTAGTTCAGGCGAAAACGACGGGACGTTTTAACGTCAAAGTTTTTCGAATGCTCGGACCGTTGTAAGATGTACGTCTACAGAAACACAGCTGAAATTTAAAGTCAGTTAAAAACCAACATGAGACAAGCTAAGGCCGAGCTGGTTTCGGAGTAACGTTCGAATTTTGTGAAAAAGCTTTTGAAAATTACGTTGGAATTTTTTTAAACTGCAAATACAGAGAACTTATTTTCTTGGTTTTCCCTCGTTAATTCATATTCTTCGCTTCTGTCTCAATGCTCACGTCACGAAGGCTTCACTGACATCACTTATTATTATGTCGATATCGTCTGCGTATGTGGAAAATTTTAGATCTTTAGAAATACCGTGCTCTGGTTTTGGTGTTGGAGACCTGTAAAAATTCTTTCAGTAGAAGTCACAGGACTATGCGCCGGCCGCCTACTTTAATCCTGTTTGACATCAAAATTCAAAGATTTCAATCAGGTTTTTAGCAACCTTTATGGAAGAGCTTGAGATTCCTTCTCCTGAACAGACTGACGAATGTGGGCGGGATATGATAATGTTCGTCACGTCCTGTCATGCGTGAACTTAGAATTTGTGCCAGATTCATTGGTATCGATTTGAAATTTGATTTTTTCGTCCCCAAAAACTGCTGCAGTGTGGACTTTTAAGCGATGGTGAAGGTGGACTTGGCAATCTGTCATGGACCTATCAGCCTAGTGTTGACAAACGGCTTTATGGCATGCACACAGCACAGCGGAAAATGTCTGGTATAATATGCTATTTAAACTGATGCATCTATAGGGTCTCCTTTCTTGAAGGCTGGACAAAGAAAGCTGAGATCGTATTCATTGGACATATACCCCTTTTCTCTGCCTTCATCTTAATATCCACCAAAGGGTGTTTTTCGGTCTTTCAATGTGACTAAGAAACTAAAGTGTTCTCTCGTTTCATCGCTTCACAGATACTGTTTTTATACTAAATGATAGTTTTTACTGATAATCCGTGGCTCAATTGTAAAAATATTGAGTGTTGTCTTTCTTCAGGCGTACGAAGATGCGTCGTTAGACTTTTTTGCCTATTTTTTATTAATAGCAAACTGGGCATACATGGAATTGTGACTCGCGATGAACAATAAGGGATATGATCGGTCAGTTTACATAAAAGTTAACCTTACCGAAAAAATCCTCAGAATCACAAGAATAGGTTCAGCAGTTTGTCGTTTCCCTAACTGCCAGTCTTAATGTGGGCATCGTGTTTTTTTTCAATGTCATAGATTTTAACTTGTTGAGAGTCTAAATCACGAAAATTCTTTTCGGCAATCGGGCCTGTAAGAAGATCTTACTACCCCGGTGGTTGGTGAATAAACGTTTTTCCTTGATCCTAATATTGTCTACGGACAGGTACCGTCAAACTCTGTTCCTGAAGTCCTTTCTTTTCTGTATAAAAGACCACTATTATGAAATATATTGCGATAAAGTTTTATGGACTTTAAAACATCATCAATTGATGTACAGAAAAAGGAAAACTACTTTCTTCCACTCTTTTACCAACGTTTCGTCGATTTTTTACAGCTTCTTGAGGGGAAATTAATCCTTTTTATTTTTTTATAAAATAGACAATGAAACAACAATTATTCTTCATTATAAATATAGCTTTGATTAAAATCATTCTATCTATTGGCGATATTTTTCTTCTTCTCCACAGGTTACTGTCATTGAAACCTCGGATCCAGACTGGTGGAAAGGGAAGCTCCTTGGACGAGTTGGTTACTTTCCATCGAAATACTGTGCCCGCTTGAATGCCGGTGAGAAGCCACTTCAAGTCACTCACAATCTGCAAGTGTCGGATGGTGAACGTGGCGAAAACATGACTCTTCTCAGAGATCAAATCGTCATTCAGGTAAATGCATCCAAATCCATCCAAAATGCAGCAAATTTTTATTCCTAACTGCGTTTCGAACCTTTCATTTTAGACCGGTGACGAAGTAAACGGCATGGTTATGGTGCGCTCCGCTGACAATCGCCAGGGATACTGTCCCATCAAGTACCTGCAGGAGGTGTGACAGCCAGAAGAACCGCCAGCGGTTTACGACCGAGATCGTGACAAACCGAAATCATCTCTATCATCGAAACTACTCGATAAGACCAAACGTAAAATTAGAATAGTTGTCACCGACAGCGGTGGCAGTAACACTAGTTATAATCACAACAATACCAATGGTAAAGCAAATAGTAGTCGTAGTAGCTATAGTCATGAGTATAGTCTTAACAATAGTAGTGCTAACAATAATAATAAGTGTAAGAACGACAAAAACTGGGAGAACTGGGAACGCATTAGGGAACAAAAGCTCGAACGAATAAAGAGTATTTGCTTTGAAAGCTATCGCCAATCGAAGAAAGAAAAGTTACTGAACGCCAAGCCGAAGCCCAAGTCGTTGGATCCGTCCTGGTATACGGACAATATTTACTCGAATCGGTCAGAGGATCTGGACGACGATTATGTGCCAGATTGCCTCAAATATGGAATGTATCGGAAGCTGCGCAATATCCGTGAATTGGATGAAACGTATGACGGTCAGGATGCTGGGGCTGGTCATAGTTTGCAGCGCTCGTCCAGTTGCAAGGACTTTAAGTATCCAAAGTCGAAGAGCTGTTGCTTTGGTGGCTACGAACAGCCGACGAAAGCGTCTACTGCGGTGCCGAAGTCGTTTTCGTTTAGTGCAGGCACCTCGAAAACCATGCCCTTTGATGTGATTGACTACGAACCACCTCCTCCGACAAGGAAGGATAAAAAGGCCATGCGCAAGTCCATGGACTACTATTGTACCGATTCGCATACGCGGTGTTGTGCGAGGGACAGGTGTACGAGCTCAAAGTGCCTGCTAGAAGAATTATACAACTACAACCGTCGAACAGTTCGTGATCGACGCACCGTGGATCGGGGGCCCAGCACAAGTAGGCGAAATCTCATTGCTGAGTGGGAGGAACGCAACCGCCGGCCGTCGATCCGGTACCCAACCTGTGATGAGTTCTGTCACCATCGACAGCAGACCAGGCGTAGGCCTTGCTATGGAGTCTCACCGGGGTATGCAGATCACTATGAGGATCACTTCCACTGCAGGGGTGACCCGTACGACACTGATCTCGATCACTTTATTCAAGACGAGCGCGAAAGGTTGATGTGTCAAGACAAGTTCCTCGATGAAGACGAGCACTTTCTCTCGAACAACTACCGCCCCATGAGAAACAAGTCAATGCTCGAGGTCAAGCCTCCGAGTCGATACGATGACGATACGTGCTCTGATTCCACGGAAATGGATCTTGAGGACTTCAACATCGACCTGGAGAAATACTGGGAGGAACTTGAAAAACCGCCAAGTCCCATCGACCTAGACATGCAGCAGCGGAACATGAATAGCAATATGAAGGTGAAGAATGTTAACGTAGGTTGCTACAACAACGGCCAACCGATCGACATGCACGACCGCGAACAGGAGCGCATGATGATCAAGAAGAACCTTCTCGAAGGGATGCCCTCGCCCCCGCAGCAAAACAATAGTGAGTTTCATTTTTTTGAACATGCTGGCTCGCCCCTCCATCGTTTCACCCAAAAAGTCTATCCCGAATCGATTCCCACATACAAATACAACAATTTCTATCCGGAACACAGTGCCAGCACCAGCCATCACGCTAGTGGCGGTCACAGTGCACTGAGCCTTATTAACAATATCTTCTCGATATACAAACCGAACAAGTATTCGCCACTCAACTGCCAACTTAACGAGACCAAACCCGAGCCTTGCAAAAAGATGAATGTCCCCAGTACACGACGCCCACTGGGCGCTCCGCACAGTGAGTACATGCACTCAATGAAGCGGCCACTAATCGTCAGCACCGAACAGCCGCATTTCAAGATCATACCGGAAAAGACGGGCCTTAAAATATCACCGCTGTATCGTTTCGAATTTGGCGATAAGCGCAAGCACAAGCTTACCAGCACCGCAAGACCTTTGATGTTTCCGCACTGATGGTGCTGGACCTTTCCTTGGTAGGGTGAGCTCTTGGCCCACCTCTACCAGGGGGAGAGAGCAACAATCGCTGGATTTGACTTGACTATGGAATCAGGCGCGCTGCGAGGCGTAAGAACTTTTATATTCTTCTGATTTAACGGTGACTTTTGAAGCACAGATTTTGGCATAGATGCTTGGCTTGGGGTAGACTTGAGTAGTTAGTATTGAAATTGATACTTTTTATTATTTTGTTTTACAATGTTTATGTACTTTCTATAGTAGCTCAAGACAGTACGCTTGTCGACTTGTGATATTTTCCTCATCGCTTAATAGTTGCTCCGCTTTATCCAACTTTGGAAAAATTAGTAAAAAAAGTAGATACTTGTTAAAAAATGTTCATATTCATAAAGCCTATGGCATCTAGCAAGGACATTGACCTTTCATACAAATATTGTCTCTCGATTTTGGCCTTACAACAAGGACGTGGTATCTTCTTCGGACCCGACAGCCACTTCAACCTAAACAATACCTGGTGCTGAGATTATTTTTGAAACATTGCTTAATAATGAACAATTATTGGTAATGAATAATTGGTGCTTAGTTTATACGGACTGCTTTAAAATATAAAGTCAAGCATCTTTCAAAGCCCCTCGCTCGCACATCATCGACTCCAAATTAGTCACGTATTGCCTCAATACTCTGCAGAAGCTTAGTTTGAGGAACAAGATAAACTTTTGTGAGTTCCTAGTCACGGAGGTATTGATGGAAATAAGAAAGCGGATGAACTAGCCAGAACTGAACCTTTCTGCTCGATCCCTTAATTGTCAATAAATTAAGTTACGAGGTTAGGTTGAAGTGGTTGTCGGGTTCGAAGAAACCACCTCACTTAGACCTATGAAGGTCCATTGTGATACCACGTGGATCTGGAAAAATTGCCTACACTTTGAACCATTTCGAGCTACTAATGAAGCGTAAGAGACGTTTTGGGTCAGTCGTACTACGATCACCAAGATCATTTTAGAACAAAGGTCCAAGGTGAAGATTACGGTTCTTAGAGAGAGCGGGGCACGCGCAGAGGTGGTGGAGAGTGGTCTCTTCTTCCTCCATATCCATGCAGCTCCTGCAAAAGTCGTTAAAAAAGACGCCAATCCTTGTCGCGTGCTTGCCTATCAGACAGTGTCCTGTAATAACACTGATTGAAGCACCTATGTGCGATCTATTAAGAGCTATCAAACTCCTAGAACGTTCAAGATCAAGCTTAGGCCAAATCTGTTTCGTTACTAGCAGGTACTACCACTTGGCCATCTGAGATCTGTTCTTTCTATTGCATCCAATCTTATCATGAGTTTGCATGTCAAATTTGGAGCCTTTATCAGGCGAAATTGAGAGAGTAGTTCCAAGTTTGGCGAAATCGTCAGCCTTACAGGTGCCTGGGATGACACTATGCCTTGGCACTCAGCACTGAACTGCTCCGACATCTCCTTTAGAGACGAATGGTACGGCATTCTATGGCTACTTTAGAGTTTATAGAAACCGATTCCAGGCACTTGATGGCCGCCTGGCTGTCAGAAAAAGCACGTATATCCTTGGCGGACATAACTTTACTCTTAAGCCAGAACAAGGCTTCCTTAATCGCCATGATTTTAGCTTGGAAAACACTACAATGATCCGGAAGATGGAATAGAGATTAAGATTTAGTCTTTGATCCGTCAGTGTAAAAGTGAATCGTTTCAATGAAGTTACGAACAACTGGAAGTTAAAAGATGCTTCTCATATTGGGAGGACACTCCAGTCCCTAAAAAGGCAATTCAGCCTTTCACTCAATATGAAAAAAAAGCCTTAATCTAAAAAGCATTATATTCGTTTTAGGATACCTTGCAGGTTTAGATATCACGTCATTAAAACAAAGGCAGTCGACTATCTAGAATGCTGACTTTGTCTTGAAGAAGATGAAAGTGCTGAACATCAATCAATCAATCATTTTCGGTGCCCGCTTACCCTTAGAAGGGTCGCGGAGCAAGGGCGGCTAAATGATCGTTCCCGGTTCTCCGCCATCAACTCAAGAGACATAGATGCGATCTCCAGGCTGGTCTCGGAGATGTTCTTAACCTGATCCCTTCACCTGTTTCTTGACCTGCCAAGGAGGTGACATGACTTGTCTAGGAAGGCAAACAGAAGATCTGAACATTATTTATGTAAAATGAGTACATGCACTCGATGAAGCGGCCATTAATCGTCAGCACCGAACAGCCGCATTTCAAGATCATACCGGAAAAGACGGGCCTTAAAATATCACCGTTGTATCGTTTCGAATTTGGCGATAAGCGCAAGCACAAGCTTACCAGCACCGCAAGACCTTTGATGTTTCCGCACTGATTGTGCTGGACCTTTCCTTGGTAGGGTGAGCTCTTGGCCCACCTCTACCAGGGGGAGAGAGCAACAATCGCTGGATTTGACTTGACTATGGAATCAGGCGCGCTGCGAGGTGTAAGAACTTTTATATTCTTCTGATTTAACGGTGGCTTTTGAAGCACAGATTTTGGCATAGATGCTTGGCTTGGGGTAGACTTGAGTAGTTAGTATTGAAATGAATACTTTTTATTATTTTTTTTACAATGTTTATTGTTGTACTTTCTATAGTAGCTCAAGACAGTACGCTTGTCGACTTGTGATATTTTCCTCATCGCTTAATAGTTGCTCCGCTTTATCCAACTTTGGAAAAATTAGTAAAAAAAAGTAGATACTTGTTAAAAAATGTTCATATTCATAAATCCTATGGCATCTGGCAAGGACATTGACCTTTCATACAAATATTGTCTCTCGATTTTGGCCTTACAACAAGGACGTGGTATCTTCTTCGGACCCGACAGCCACTTCAACCTAAACAATACCTGGTCATGAGACCAATACCTGGTGCTGAGATTAGTTTTGTAACATTGCTTAATAATGAACAATTGGTAATGAATAATTGGTGCTTAGCTTATACGGACTGCTTTAAAATCTAAAGTCAAGCATCTTTCAAAGCCCCTCGCTCGCACATCATCGACTCCAAATTAGTCACGTATTGCCTTAATACTCTGCAGAAGCTTAGTTTGAGGAACAAGATTAACTTTTGTGAGTTCCTAGTCACGGAGGTATTGATGGAAAAAAGAAAGCGGATGAACTAGCCAGAACT
This sequence comes from Neoascia interrupta, assembly GCA_947623515.1. Taxonomy (NCBI): domain Eukaryota; kingdom Metazoa; phylum Arthropoda; class Insecta; order Diptera; family Syrphidae; genus Neoascia; species Neoascia interrupta. Next base: position 43,066,199 of record OX392462.1, on the reverse strand, counting down.
GAACCCTTCTGCTCGATCCCTTAATTGTCAATAAATTAAGTTACGAGGTTAGGTTGAAGTGGCTGTCGGGTTCGAAGAAACCACCTCACTTAGACCTATGAAGGTCCATTGTGATACCACGTGGATCTGGAAAAATTGCCTACACTTTGAACTATTTCGAGCTACTAATGAAGCGTAAGAGACGTTTTGGGTCAGTCGTACTACGATCACCAAGATCATTTTAGAAGAAAGCTCCAAGGTGAAGATTACGGTTCTTAGAGAGAGCGGGGCACGCGCAGAGATGGTGGAGAGTGGTCTCTTCTTCCTCCATATCCATGCAGCTCCTGCAAAAGTCGTTAAAAAAGACGCCAAGCCTTGTCGCGTGCTTGCCTATCAGACAGTGTCCTGTAATAACACTGATTGAAGCACCTATGTGCGATCTATTAAGAGCTATCAAACTCCTAGAACGTTCAAGATCAAGCTTAGGCCAAATCTGTTTCGTTACTAGCAGGTACTACCACTTGGCCGTCTGAGATCTGTTCTTTCTATTGCATCCAATCTTATCATGAGTTTGTATGTCAAATTTGGAGCCTTTATCAGGCGAAATTGAGAGAGTAGTTCCAAGTTTGGCGAAATCGTCAGCCTTACAGGTGCCTGGGATGACACTATTCTTAGGGATGACACTATGCCTTGGCACTCAGCACTGAACTGCTCTGACATCATCTTTAGAGACGAATGGTACGGTATTCTATGGCTACTTTAGAATTTATAGAAACCGATTCCAGGCACTTGATGGCCGCCTGGCTGTCAGAAAAAGCACGTATATCCTTGGCGGACATAACTTTACTCTTAAGCCAGGACAAGGCTTCCTTAATCGCCATGATTTTAGCTTGGAAAACACTACAATGATCCGGAAGATGGAATAGAGATTAAGATTTAGTCTTTGATCCGTCAGTGTAGAAGTGAATCGTTTCAATGAAGTTACGAACAACTGGAAGTTAAAAGATGCTTCTCATATTGGGAGGACACTCCAGTCCCTAAAAAGGCAATTCAGCCTTTCACTCAATATGAAAAAAAAGTCTAAATCTAAAAAGCATTATATTAAAAACGTTTAAGGATACCTTGCAGGTTTAGATATCACGTCATTTAAACAAAGGCAGTCGACTATCTAGAATGCTGACTTTGTCTTGAAGAAGATGAAAGTGCTGAACATCAATCAATCAATCATTTTCAGTGCCCGCTTACCCTTAGAAGGGTCGCGGAGCAAGGGCGGCTAAATGATCGTTCCCGGTTCTCCGCCATCAACTCAAGAGACACAGATGCGATCTCCAGGCTGGTCTCGGAGATGTTCTTAACCTGATCCCTTCACCTGTTTCTTGACCTGCCAAGGGGGTGACATGACTTGTCTTGGAAGGCAAACAGGAGATCTGAACATTATTTATGTAAATGTACAACCTTTAGGGCCGTTTTTTCAGTGCTTAGTCGACCCCAGTTTGAACCATGATCTGTTAATCTCGTAACAAAACGAATCTAGAGCTAACCCAGGAGCATTTTTTCAGTGCAGATCTAACGCCATCAGTAAATTTGTCAAAATATTTGACTCTCACAATTATTGACTCTTCCAGCTCTCACTTCGCATAAAAAAACACATGAAAAGAAGTTCGAGTCATTTTTCACAGAAACACACAAAGCTACTGTCTTTTCACACAAAAAACATTCAAAAAAGTTAATTCTGTTCACCAGAGTTGATCCGGGATTAACTTACCAAATTTGGCGAGTTAAGCCGAGATTAACCCCGGATCTAAATTCAGTAAAAACTCATTTTAGGAGTTAATCTTAGTAAAACTCGGAAACTCGGATGATCACTGAAATACTGGCCCCTAGTGGTGTAAGATGGAACTTATTCTTCAGAGAACAATAAAGATTTCCTCTACTAGCAGGGTTATCAACTTCGAAGGAGGGTTATCGCCTTGTCTTAAATATTCTGGCGTACAAAAGACCTCTTAATAATTCGGGGTTTCATAATTCGGTTATGTGGGTCATGGCCTACGGGTGTTCTCTCACGTCGTTAAGTCGGAGGGTAGTCTTCTTTGCAGTCAGTTTTGAGGTTTGTCCCGTTAAGAGTATGGATCATTTCATTGTAGCAAAAGCGTATAGCTATCCCGGCATCTAGTGCCGGAATAGCCATGTTGTACGCGTACGTGGCCATGTATCTCATCTGTCTGATCTTGAGGTATGTCTCTTGTTTATAGCAAAAAAAAGAGTTGGACCGAGGACACCTCCCTTAGGTAACCAACTCGATTTTTTTATGTACCACGAAACCTAACTTGCCTTAAGTTGTTCATATCGGAAATATCAAATAACAGCTTATACGTCTAGCCTACGTACTATACCCTGGCAAAGGCTCAAGATTCCCAACCATCTGTGTCCATGTTCGATTCCCATTATCAGTTTACGCTGTGTGGCTATCAGTGCCGCATTGTCAGCCAATAGAAGTCAACTATAACTTCAAAAGTGGAGCTGTGCTTCTTTTTTGACTTCAACTTATTTTGTTTGAGCCGATTCTTTTTTTACACCTACAAATCAATGTTTTGAATTTAATGGTGTTCAATACGTGAATCTTTTACAGTTTTTTTAAACCTCAAAATACCTTCTTCTTTTCTATCTTTTTGTTTTGCAAAAAATAGGATCTTACTCCAGGTTTTCCATCTGACCACTCGAGTCAAAGAGTATCTTCCGAAAATTCTTTTCATTCGTTTCGAAAATTATTGAAAGCTCGTTATGTAGATGATTACACAAAGTACATAATATGTAACAGAATATCCCCGCTCATTGTTATTACTTAGTAATAAGCAATTGTTTTATCAAATAAAATAAAACAAAAAACTTTTTTAAGTAATCTCCTCTCAGAAATCACTTGAATTATAATAGTATACTCATGTTTGTTTAACATTTGTATATTTATATAATATTTATTTACAAGCTTTTTAAATCTAACAAATCGAACAACCATTTTTTCTATTACTTCTTATAATATTTATATAATGAAAAATCCTAAATGAAAAATAAATAAACGAACCTTTCGTAATTTTTTAAATCCCTTTTCTATTTTTTATACCAGGAAAAAAACAAAGCAAAAAAAACACAAGTGAAAACGATAAATATTCAACTAACTCAAACAAGAATATAATAAAATTTAACAAATTGTATGTATCAATTTTATAAGAGAAATTTTCTAAGCAAAAAAAACGCATTTTCTGAAATATTAACTTTGCGCAAAACACCCGTTGATATAGTATCCATAAACCCATATTTCTGCTTATTTAAAATTAAATATAAAAATCTACTTAACATTTGAAAACTGTACAAGCATTTTTAAGAACATGATGTACTGCTTTCATGTTTCGTATATATCCACGGGCCTTATTTTTTATTTAACTGACGAATCTAAGAATTTATTTACTTAGCAAAGAGAAAAAATTATAAAACAGTTTTCACAGAGTAAAAAAATATATATGAATGCAAATAATAATTTAAAAAAAAAAAAATACGAGCATAATAGGTATAATAAGAGAATAAATAAAAAATAAAAACTTATACATTTAGTGACAAGAAAAAGCCTTTAAAAAATGTTTACCTAGATGAAGAGATATATATATATATATGTATATAAAAGATGATATATAAATATAATATGGAAAAGCAAGAGACCACTTTATGAATATTTTGATTTTAGATATATACATCACGATTTATATATAAAAATTAAAAAAATAAGATAATATATATATCAATTGTTTTTACGTAAACGAATCAGAACAGGAGTGTATGAAGTTATAAAAAGAAAATACGAGATAAATGTCCGTCCAGTTTCAACTTAGAAGGCGAAAGAAAGATTTCATAGTTTTTTTTTAAGCAGTAAAGATTAATACATTTTGGCACTTTGTTATATTAAAGTTTGGTTTAAATTTAAAACAATTTTTTAGCAAACTCTTCACATCAAAGTTTTAGTAATTCTTCATTTCAAATAGTTATTAAACTCTCTCATTGAAAACGTCACCTCTAGTCGTTGCGTGTACAGGCAACATATCAAGATATTGTTCATCTGGCTGTAACCCCTATCCAAAATTACAAAAGTATTCTACTAGCTTAAATATTTGCCTCAATTGTTTTAACTACAATGTTTGAGCTGTGAGAATAACTACATATAAATGTATAATTATATGTTTAAAATTTCGTTCACCTATATTTTATCTTAGTTTAATTAAGAAGCTAACCGAACGTATCATTGCTTTTTAAGGGAACAGTCCCTGTTTGGGTGAAATAATACTAATTTGACTTAATATGAATATTTAAAAATTAAAATCTCCATAATTCCTTTTAAAATGTTCCTTTAAATGATTTTTTTTTAACAAAAAGAATTCCAATAATATAAAAAATAATGAAATCTTTACTGACTCCAGCTAAAGTGAAACAGGACTGAATATTATAAATGAAAAATAAAATAAAATATAGATATGTCATTGGAAATCACAAATTGTAGTTAAATAATGCAAATTTATGAAGAAAATTTGAATATTTTTTTTTTCTAAGAAAGTAGATCTGAACGATGAAAAAATGTAGATAATATCAAAACCCAAAAAAAAGTGTGTCCTCATATGCATACTTAAACAATAGTAAATATTTTATTATTATTTTAAAATAAAAACAACATAATATTAGGTACAATTATTGATTGTTAAGAATTAAATAGATGAGTATTAAAAAAAAAACAGAAATATGTTGAAAAACATTAACATGACACGCCCAAATCTTATGAAGAAAAAAATTAACAGATTTTACCAAAGTTACTGCGAAGTAATGGCGATGAGACATAGTTAATTATACATTTAGTGGTAAGCAACTGGTCTTACTGTATTTTTAAGAAACCCATCATCACACACATAGGCATTCATGTGTTTTTTCACGAATCATTTTTTTAAACCGATGATTTCTTTTATTTTAATATGGTTGCAAGGCAACTGAGAAATGCTTTCAACATTTACCTTAAAACTTTGTTGGACAGGAATATTTTTGACCACAAGTTTCGGTCAAATATTTCTACACAATTTAAATACTTTTGCTCACGTATACCAACCTTTTGAAATTTCTTTTGTAAACTATTTTAAAACTCAACAAAAAAACTTGATATATAAAAAAAACACAACTTTTCATGCCTTCACTTGTATACCTTAAAATAGTTTTAAAAACTCTCAAATACAAATGGTTTTGATTATTTTCTAAGCATCACATAGAATGAATTCACCCAATCATTTAACAAAATACTTTGTGCTATTCCTACAGATCCTTTCTTATCTGAGAATGAAATAAAAATTCACATTTAAATAATTTATTAAGGAAAAATAATAAAAAATACACACAACTAAAAGGAATGCAAACTACAATTAAATTGTCTTAGATAAAGTAAATAAAAAATAATGAAAAATAAAACTAACAAAACAATTCATTGTTAAAATAAAATAAATAAATGTAATAAATGGATGGAAATAAAAAGCATAAAAAAAGTAATTGCCGTTGACGTTTTATTATTAGCCTAAAACGTTTGTCGCGCTGAAAAAGAAAGATGCAATCATGTGAAAATGGCGTCAATATGTCCACTAAGATTGTCCACCTTTCCATAAACTTATAAAGTAACTTTTAAATATTTTCTTTTACCCCAAAAAGTCTTCTTCGGGGAAAATCAATCATGATTCATCCTCTCCATATGAGCAATGCCACACGATATGCAAAGTCGCAAGGGCAGATAAATAGGAACCTAGTTGTGCTGTAGTTTAGATTGTAGAATTGATTTACTTGAAATGCTTTCTTATATTGTGAAAGTTCTTTGAACCTACGAAACTTATAACTTTTAAATGTTTTAAAGCATGGGACATCTACTAACTAACTGCTTGCCTCAGCACTCTGTGATGAGAAAGTGTATGCCATACCGTCCTTCAGTCTGTCCGTATGTACCTATGCAGTTTTTAGGTCTTTAAAATTGAGCTAAGTAAACTACACTTGAAGTGTTGCTTGGTTCTGATTTTTCACAGACAAATATTCACCCACAACCACACCCACAATTGACTTGGATGTCAGTCAACCTCGAATTTACATGTTTTTTTCAAAACGCCTTTTGGTCAAGATCTGAAATTATGGCGATAAAGGAAGTCTTGTCCTGACTTAAGAAAAATGTTATATCCGCCAAGGACATACGCATATTTTCTGATAGCCAAGCGGCCATCAAGTGCCTGGAATCGGTCTCTATAAACTCTAATGTAGCCTTAGACTGCCATTCATCTCTAAAGGAGATGTCGGAGCAGTTCAACATTCTCCTGTGCTGTGTGCCAGGACATAGTGACATTCCAGGTAACGGCAAGGCTGACGAACTCGCCAAACTTGGAACTACCCTCCCAATTTTGCCTGATAAAGGCTCCGTAGCCATTCCAATTTCGACATGTAAACTCATGATTAAACTGGATGCGATAGAAAGAACAAATCTCAGATGGACTAGTGGTAGTACCTGTCTAGCGACGAAACAGATCTGGCCAAAGCTTGATCTTAAACGCTCTAGGAGTTTGATCCCTCTTAATAGATCGCACATTAGTGCTACAATCGGTGTCATTACAGGACACTGTCTGATAGGCAAACACGCGACAAGGCTTGGTGTCTATTCCAACGACTTTTGCAGGAGCTGCATGGATGAGGAGGAAGAAGAGACCACTCTCCACCTTCTCTGTACATGCCCCGCTCTTTCCAAGAACCGAAATCTTCACATAAGAGCTTTCTTCTATAATGATCTCAGTGATCTCAGCACGACTGACCCTAAACGTCTCTTACGCTTCATTAATAGCTCGAAATGGTTCAACGAGTAGGCAATAGAGTCAGATCCGCGTGGTATCACAATGGACCTACATAGGTCTAAGTGTGTTGGTTTCTTTGGATCCGACAGCCACTTCAACCTAACCTAACCTAACCTTTGGTCAAGATTCTGGTCAATCTTTAAAAATGCGATATCTCAAAAAAATCATTCTAGATCGAAAAAAAAAAATTATATGACAAAAAATAAAGATATGCATTACCATTTTCTAAGTTTGTAACACACAAAGCATTGATCTCCGCCCACTTTTAGGGGGCATTTTAAGGAAAAACCTGTCTTTTTAAGCATCAATATTCGCTTTTAATGCATTTTCTCATGATTATTATGAAATCACAATTAATTTATTTTAATTTTCCAGCCACGCCTATTTTTGGGGGCGTGGCCAAGATAAGCAAATCGCGTACAGTACGAGGTGCAAAAATCTTTCAAACATGGCATTACAGGTTAAGGCGGATCGGTTTTTATGAACTGAAAACAAGTAGGACGGTACAAAATTTCACAATGTACAGGCTGACCACGCTCCTTAATTGTCGCAAAAAAGTGTACACACAGTTAAGGAAAAGTCTACTTCGAGGCAGTTAGATGGCTTAATAAAGTGTAAGTAAAGTACATAAAGTAAAGTATAAGTAAAATCTGTGTGCTGACACAATTCGAACATGGATAACATTGTGATTTCAGTGCTCTCTTTAATTAAAAAGTTGGCGAGTCTATCGGCAGGTTGAAATATTATTCCAAATTGAGTTGAAAGCCTAAACTAAGCCTTTTAGAGTCCAAAATAATAAAAGTGTTTGTTTGGGTTTTTTTAAATCCGCCTCGAGACTCCTCACTTTCGATCTGTATGAGAAACTATATCTGGTAGTTTTTATACCCCATCCCATAGGTTAAATAAATAAAAATAAATAGAGCGGCGCAACAGCTCGAGGTGAACCAGGGCCAACTTTTCAACAATGTATGCTGTGTGTGTTAATTTCTTCACATACAAAGGGACCTACAATTTTCTGCCGAATCCGAACGGCACTTTGAAAAGTTTTTCAAGACAATTGTTACTCTCGGAGGGTTTGTCAGGCCCTCGCGGAGGTGGGGGCCGTGAAAAAGAACGAGTCTTTTTTTTCAGGTGACGATGGCATGATTCGAACCCAGACCTCCGGCGTAGTAAGCACACACACTAACAACTTCGCCACGGCACCACATCCCATAGGATAGGAGGTATATTAAGTTTGATTCAAAGTTTGTAACATAGAGAAATAATCACCTTAGACCTCTAAGGCCTCAAGGCCAAATGATCGCCCAACTAACATACTCTTGAGAGTACCAAGCTAAAAACGTCAAAATAGCTCTTATTAGACTCTTATAATGCTCTTGATACTCTTTGAGCATAAAATCTTGTCATAAGATTCAAAAATGATCTCGTAACGCTCTCTTATATGTCTCTTGTTATAAGACTTCAAGACTCAGGTAGAAATTAAGTTTTGTAGTAAGAGCCTTAAAAGAGCTTTAATCTTGTAATAAGATTGGCTCTGATAATAACGTCCTTAGTCTCATAAGACAACTTCAATTCTTCGGCCATTGCCTGTGAAAGAAAAAACAATTCGACTTTTTCTTCCTTTAAGTGTTTCCAAATACTTTTCACTCCAAAACAGACCGAACAGATGTATGGCAATTGCCATTCGATAATCACGCATCATAATTGTTTTAGGAAATAACATTACATTACAACAGCAGCATCTTTGAATAATGTCAAATATTTTTGATGCCCTTTATTTTTTCAGACGCAAAATGCTTACTGTAGCTGATATATTTCAAACCGCACCAAGTTTTAGTGCATCATAATGTAAAAACAACCTTTTTGAAGTTAATAATATAACGATGCCAAAATGAGGTATAAAACGCCATCATACAAATCGATTTTCATTTTCAAGTATTTTGTTCTCTTTTCATCTTTATGTACTTATGAAACTATACAAAAATTGATTTTGCAGCATATCTTTCTCCCTTTTTGGGATAGGTAGCAATGAGAAAACAGCTCTTACAACAAAAGACATAGTTTCCTTATCAGAGCTTAATAACTCTGATACTTAGGCCATTTAACGCTTGTAAGGCTCTAAGAAGACTCTTATGGCATCTTAAATTCTAAGAGCTTTACTCTTAAGATAACTCTTTTAAGGCTCTTGTAGACCTTTATTTGAGCTGAAATGTTAGTTGGGCGCAACCGAATTATATGTCGAATCAGCCATGTCCGTCCGTCCGTTGGTCCGTCTGTCGGTAGTTTTTAATCTTTAAATTTTGAGTATCTGTAACTCTTTAAATTTTTTCATATCTGTTCTTTCTGAGTCCCGAAGCAGTACAAGAGTAAATTTTTTTACAAATCCGCCTACTGACACGCCCACTTTACTTATAAATAAATAAATAGAGTGGCGCAACAGCTCGAGGTGAACCAGGGCCAACTTCTCAACAATGTATGCTGGTGTGTTAATTTCTTTACATATCAGCCCACTTCACTTGACAGCATGAAAAATTAAAGCTGTCGTAGGAAGTTGAAATTTGGTATGCGATATCCTCGCTTTACTGTATGTGAACAGTTCCCACACACTTGCTGCTAAGTAACCATGTTTTGGAAGCCCCTACCAATTTTTGAACCCTGATCTGCCAAGATCTCATCTCACTAGGTAATTAGCTAAGACCCAAACCGAAACCAAAGGACCATTTTAGTTTGAAATATAGGACATTTTTCGGTGTTAGTTTCTCTTTTCCTATAAAAAAGGCGTGTCAAAGGTCCACCAAGAAGAGAAGCTTGGGTGCTAGGTGTATTGAAGCTGCTTCATAGTCTATGAGTGGGATAATGCTGGAATCGCAGTGTTGCGTTGCTGCGTGCGTACGTTAATGGCCTTTGCCATGCGTTGCCAAAACTTTACGATACTTTACGTCAAACTACGCACGCAGCAAATTTGCAAAACGAAATGCCGCTTTGCGTTTTGGGGTAGGAAATTACCTCAAACACATTCAATTTCTGTTGCTTTAAAAACGAACCAAGTTGCCCAGCAAACAAAATAAAATTATTTCTGTTTATTCCATCACAAATATATCCAAGGTGGTGCACTCGTGTCTTTGTGCATGCTAAAAACCAACAACTTGCGAGTTATCGCGACAAACTGAAATAATACCGAAAAACATCACATTCTCTACTCAAACCTCTCTACTCTACGCAATCCTGTTTTTTTTTATTCTGACAAGAAACAGAAACCACCCTTTTTCGTCCCCACAACCTACTGACGACAAGAGAACTATACTCACTCACCACACAATGAATGAGCATAAGGTTGTTCAACGGAGGCAAAAGTAGAAAGTAGTACTACTTTTGCGTTGTAGATGCGTGTACGATATTTACGATCAAACGTGGAGTGAAGTTTTGAAGTAACATTTCGTTTTGCCCCATATGCGCCCGTTTTTTCTACTCTGCTTGTCATCGAACGCACGCAGCAACGCAACATTGCGTTTTGGACTTTAGACTTGACTTTCAAGCGCACAACTGGCTTATATGAAATAAATAGAGTACCGCTGAATGCTTGTGCGGTTGTATAATCTAAAAACCTGATTCAGCTTTTTAGAAAAAGAACTCCAACTTCGCAAAATTATTTTCTACCCGAAGTAGCAAAAACTATATTTGTGCCCTAAAATATTATTTAGACCTCCAAAAACCTACCAAAGTGACAATTATTTCTATTTCTACTACTAGTTTTTCAGACCAGGACCAACGTCTCTACCACACTCTATCATCTGTGATTGGAGTTGCCTCGGAACTTCGCCTTATGTTTGAGAACTCCAGTTCACATTCCAACCTGTAACAAAAACAGCATGCATGGCTGTGTGCGGGATTGGGCTTTGGCTTTTTTGAGCTGAGTCTGTTATTTTATTGTGGTTTCACATGCGGCCCCACCTGAACGCCGCTACGTGCCATACAGCTTATGTCACATTGAAAATTCTGCACGAGTGATTCGGGGGCAAGGTCATCTCGAATGGAGGTGATGTGAACATCATCCGATTTGAACCAAAAGTCAAATCTTTGTGCCAGCGGAGGATATAAATCCTTACCCACACACTAGGAATATATGAGTAAGCATGCTATATTTGACGCACTGCACAGGTTCAACGATGTAGGTTAAAACTGAAACAAACCAACGAGTTGGAAGTTGCAACAGTGCGTATGCGTTATGCTGGGTGGTTGCATACATTTTGCATAAAAAACCCTCCTTTTTACTAAACAACTCAATTTTTTTTAAAACACTCCCACAAAATTGGGCGGAGTTATATACTTTTTATACAAAATAGCATTTAAGAAATTAATATGTGCCATATGTGCACCACTTCCTATAGAATTTTTTTGTCAAATTTCATACATATTTATGGAAAAATTGTATTTTTGCACTTTTTCCGCTGCCTCAAAGACAACTACAAAGCAGTGTTACATACTTTCCTTAGCCCTCTACATGACCCAAAGTTCGAAAAACATCCAAAACATGCTCTTTTCTAAGTTTGGGTCCCCTAAGAGTCTATATTTTAGGCTTTTATCTGGAAAATTGTTTTAATGAAGAAACGAAAATCACATTTCTTTGGAACATTAAAAACTTTGAGTGGGTACCTAGGCCTAAAAACTCTTTTCGAAATTTAAATTTTCATTTAATTTAACGAAATGGAGGTATTCGAAGGCAATTTAAAAATTTCTGTTCGTTACTTTATGAAATTATACAAAATGATTGAGTTGGTAGAGAAATGTAGATTTTCTGATCTAATGTCGACAGTCTACACACGCAAAAAAAGGAAAGTAACTTTCTCTAGTTTTCGATAAAACTAATTAGCGCACTTATTTTAATTATTGAATCTAATGACTATAATAAATAAAAAATTGTAAATCTTCGATCTTGGTTCTTGTTCTTCTGTCGAGGGTAACAAATACTCCCTTCAGTTGTTGAGTAAAAAATAATCGTTTTATCATTTTTGATTTAAGTTTATTTTCACATAAATAGGTTAATTTTCATATAATTATCTATTCTTTTTTTTAGTTTTTACATAAATTTATTTGCTTCCTATTATATTTACGAAGACCAACTTAACAAATACAGGTCACTTAAAAACTAAAACTAGAATCAAAGAACACACTCAAATGAAGCTTATAACTGGAGCCGTTTCCATGGGACACCTTTTGTCATATCACATATAAAACTATAGACACATACAAATCAGGACAAACGACTCGTTTTCAAATTTAGAAAAGTGTCCCTTTGGAGCACGGTTAGAACCTACTCATTCACGCACACACAACGCACAGCACGGCTATGGACTACCTACCTAATGCCTAGCATAATAATTATTGTTTTACAATTCACTTATGAAATATTAATTATAAATATAGCTGATGAGCATGTAAGCATAAACAGTCAGTCATATAAAATCATTTATTACAAATTAATAAACTCAGCTGGCAGGACGCTAGGATGCTGTGATCTCGGTTGTCTGTGATGGCGTTGAGCTTGTATTTGGCTCCGTGATCTCAGCCGTGGGTGTTGTTGGTTCTGCTGCGGTGGGCGTGCCAACCGCGACTTCAACAGGCTCTGGGGTGACGGCCTTTTGATTGGGAAACAGCACGGAATATGGTGGTGGAGGATCCAACTCCTCGTAATTGGGCGGTGTTGAGTGATTCTCTATGCTGATATTGGGTTGCTGCATCGAGGCCTCAGAGTCATTGTGGGCCGACTGCGAAGCGGAAGCTGTAATTGTGTGATCGATTTTGTTAATACGGTAACAGCACTCTACTTGATGGGCAGGAGCACAAAAATACAAAATATATATACAACCCTTAGCCAAAATCTACAAAGCGAAATTAGATGAAACGGTGCGCTGTGGCATCAATTCTTACCCCAGAGACCACAGATGAGGAGGGCTCCACCACAGAGTAGCATGCCCAGCATAAGGTATCCCCACGGTCCGTACTTTGAGAGGTCACTGTTCAGACCTAGTCGGGTGGAGTTGCGTCTTGTGTAGCCACTTCCGCCGCCAGTGCTGTTGCCGGTCGGGAACGTACTGTTCTTGGAGCTGCGATCGCCATTGGTCTTGTCCAGCGAGTTTTTGGTACTATTAAAGTCTGCCTCGGAGGGCACGTCGAACGCAAAGAGATTACGGAAAACCTCGATTGCCCAGTGCTCCCACAAGTCACTTTCAATACCGTCGTCAATTTTCTTACGTTTCCAACACATTGCGTAATCTTCGTCACTGTCGTACTCATTGCTGTATGGGCAGTGCCGTATGCCATCGCATACTAAGTCTTTGGAAATGCAAAGCAATGGCTCCTCTCTGCGAATTCAAATTTTAATCATTTAAATGGGTTCATTGTAAAAAAAAGAGAAAGTAATGCAAAAATGTGCCAAGAAATAATGGCGATGGCGGCTTACCCTATTTTCAAGCAAGGATGTTTGTTCTCCTCCTGGCAGGCTATCCCCTTCCCAAGAACAGTGACCATCAACTTTGATGACAATGTGAATCCATTGTGCTCCCATACCAAACGCAATCGTCCTTGAAATAATTTTACCGGATCTTCTATGTCACCGGTGCTGTCTTCCAACTGACAGGGGTCAACTTCCCATGATGGTATCAAAGGATCCAGTGAACTAAACTGGAATAAAGAAGAGACATGGAAAATCAATTTATGTATCTTTGTATAATTGCGAGCTAGATGTTTATTGCGATTATGTATCTCATGCAACTTTTTATGCGAGGTAGCAAAAAAATGAGAGACTCCTAAATAAATTGCGAGTGATTACGTCTCCGTAGTCTTGGGCTCTATTGTAAGCAAATCACGTATAAGTGCGGAATGAGGTTTTTCTTTTTTGTTAAGTTATCTCAACAAAGTGTTGTGCATATTAAAGAGCTAGATTGAAGCATGATTTCCATAATGATATGAATGCTTTATTTATTTTATACTTGTGAAGTTTAAGCTCAGTCCAAATACTGTGTTTTTTATCATTTTGCAAAAAGTACGCCTTTGATAACGGGTTTCGATTTTGATCTTAAAATTTTAGTTTCACAGTAGATACTAGTTTATTTTGAATTTTTTTTCCCTTTTATTTTATTATTTATTTTAATATTTATTTCATTTTAATATTTATTTTCAGAGTGATGTGAAGGGACATTCAATGACTAAATTTCTGCTCATTCATGAGCCAGAGTGACGGAAAAGAAGAACACCAGAAAGTATTATGTAAGTAATACTAGATACGTACTAATTGTAAGTAATTAAATTTTAAGATTCCGACCATTTATGAATGTTGATACAGAATATATTTAACTTACACTGTATTCCCAATTTGAAGGAGCTTACTTAGCTCTACTGCTTCGAATGGCACCCATGCTATGGATGAGGTGGATAGTAGGTACTTTAAAGTAGAGCTTGAAAAGTCTCGAAAAACCATTATTTAGAAATTTAAAAATATTAAGAAATGTCCCAAAAATTATGTCCCTGAAAAAGTCGACAAATAATCGACGAAACGTCGCGTAGGAGGAAAAATTTTAATAAAGAAATATTTCTTTTCCCATGAATATAAATAAATGAACGTGGATTCTAAGAAACATTTAAATATTTCTATAGTCAAGAGGAGAGTTGAGATCTTCTCAATTGTCAAAATTTCTAATTTTCTTGGGTCTTAGCAATTTCGATTATTAAGAAGATCCCAAATATCGTCTTGGCCATAGGTTAATTTAAATGTTTCTCGGAATGCGTGTTCATTAATTAACTGCGTGGGAAAAGGAATATTTCTTTATTCTAATTTTTACCCTGACCGACGCGACGTTGTGTCGATTATTTGTCGACTTTTTCAGGGGTAATTTTTTTTTTTTTTTTTTGCAGTTCTAAACATTTTTCATTTACTAAAGGTTTTTAAGGTAGGCAGTATAGATAAACCTATTCACAGAGATACTTTTTTTCAATATCTCCCTAATTTTTCTCAAAAATGAATTTTATATTTTTTTCGGTAAAATGTTCTTCTTAAATCCTTTATCGATGCAGTAAGTTCCCGAATAGCTCAATTTATTTGGTACCATTTAACTTTAACTTACTTTATTTTTACTTTCTTTTCTACTAAAAAATTTCTAAAAAATAATTGTTTTACCTTGAAATTTGAATCGTCCTATGACTACCTACTTTTGAAGCTATTTCAAAAATCTTGAGTGCAAATGCTAAACAAGCTTGATTGTTTTTTTTTTTCTTCTTTGGCCTCTTTCGTACAACCGTAATTTTATCGGTCGAATCGGCCATCTTCTTCACCTGAAAAACCATGACCTTAGCTATGTACCCTGCTTTCCCTACAATAACTGCAACTGGTCTTATACTGTAGGCAGGATTTGAAAATTTCCTCATATTTAGCCTTTTTTGTATTGAGGTATTTTTTAACCTTTTTTGTAGGAGGTATATTCAGTTTGTCACATAGTTTATAACACGGTGAAATAATAATGGTAGACCCCCAAGACCTTAAGGGCATATGAACGAGACCGAAATCTGAATCGAAAAAGCCATGTCCGTCCGTCCGTCCGTCTGTCTGTGTGTCATATGTTTTTAGGGCTTAAAATTTGAGCTGGAGATCTGAAATTTTGTGCATGAGCTCATTGTTATTCGAAGCAGTAAAGTGTCAAATTTTTTCAAATCCGCCCACAGACACGCCCACAATCAGTGTAAATGTACAACTACCTCCAGAACTAATAAATGTAAGACACAAAAAAGAAAAATTAAATTTTTAAACCTCGTCCAGTGGGCGTGGCATCTATTTTAAGGGTAAAATTTCAAATGCAGTTTACTTAATATTTTTGCTCAAAATTGAAAAAATTTTGGTTAATATTTTAAGTAGAAAACGCTTAGTTCTACATTTTGTTCATACAATACCATCGGCCATGCCCACATTTGTAGGCAGAATTGAAGAAAAACCTAAAATTTTAAGGAAAAACGTAATTTCAACTGGCCTTTAGCCTAATTCAGGAAAGCATGTAACAAAAAATTAGCTAGTTAGGTAAATGAGACTTTATATCAGATTTGGTTCATACAAAGTTTTTAGCCACGCCCACTTTTATTTGTCGATGTTAACGAAACCTTGAATTCTAACCAAAGTTGCATTTATACATATTTTTAAACCACGCCCCTTTTCGAAGTTTGAACTATTTATAAAATGTCAAAAAATAACAATAACATCAGCATTTTACAATGTGGGATAGGATGGGATATTCAATGGTTTTACGGACTGTAGCACTAACTCACTGTTTTTTTTTTTTGCAAATTACGCAAGACCTTGGCATAACATTTTTTTTTTATTATATTGCAGCTGTGTTACAAAAGCAAGTTGCTTTTAACGAGCTCATTATTAAGTAAACTAGTTTTTAATACCCTACCCAGGGTAGACCCCTAAGACCATTGAGAGGTATGATCAAGACCGATTATTCCATGTCCGTTCGTATGTAATTAACTTTTAGGGCTAAGACTTCCAGCTAGAGAGTTGAAATTCGATAGCTGAGCTGGAAGTCTATTGAACCAGATTAACTCTGAAAATCAGTTGAATCAGTCCACAGATACACCCCCAGTTTAGACATGCATGTGTGACCAGCTCCATTAAAAAAAAAAAGAATTTTTAAATCAAGATTAAGATATGTTACTTTTGCGTCAAACCATCATCATGCTTTGGAATTGTCTTTAAGGCCATGAAAAAAAAATCCCATCATTGACGACGCCCACTTTTTAACCAAGTTTACATAAAAATTCAACTTTTTTTAACAATATGTATGAAATTTGGAAAAAGTTGTATTGCAAAAAATTTAGGTTTTCAAATTTGCTTCATTTTCGTGGGCGTGGTTAAAAAAAAAAGTATATTTTTTAGTCAAAAGGCATGGTTTTCGGTCCGAAATTAATGTAACCGGATTTTACAAAGCGTCTAAAATTAATACTTTTTAACCCGCTCACTTTTTGGAGGCGTCGAAATTTCTTTTTTAAGTAAGGTAGGGTATTTTTAAGTTCACCGCAGACGGACTGATGCTTTTACATCCGCTCTGTTACACTTTCCGAATTGTTTAGATTAAATGTAATCAAAAGAGACTCAAGAGTTTTCACTTTATGCCATAATTTTGCTTTACATTTATTTTACGTTAAATAAAAATCCACGTAACATTGATCCACAGAACCTGAACCCTGCAACTTCGCTGCCTGTTTTTTTTATAATGCACTCGCGATCAAGAATGGCTACTCTTTTAATGTCTGACATTTCACAAGAGGAGAGCGAGTTGTTGATTAAATTTTTCCGAGCATCAAGACCCTCACACAAAAAAAAAAGTTACCTATAACAAGAAAAAAGAAAAAAAAACTTTTGCCCAGGCTGAGATTCGAACCTGGCCACTTGGGTCATGCGTCTGAAGTGAAGTAAAACAGTGCAAAATCGTCATGTTAAATAACAAAGTTTAAAAAACAAAGTTAAAAGACAGTAAAGAAAAGTTTAAAAAAGTTTCTAAACGTAAATAATTCTTTGGCTACATTCAAACCCTCTTTTATATCGATCTATATATACATAATGTTTCCTCTCTGTTATTTAACTGGATGTTGGTGTAATCGTGTCATCTAGAATTAGTGAATTATAATTTTTTACTGCATACTTATTTTTTGATAAATTAAATCAAGTAAGTTTTAATTTGACCAAAAGACCAAAGAATTTGACCAAAAGAGTCAAAACACAACGTCTACGATGGCTGGGTCATCTAGAGCGGATGGACACCAACGCCCCGGCCCGGAAAATCTTCGAATCCACACCGCAGGGACGACGCGGTAGAGGAGCACCGAGACTCAGGTGGCGCACGCAAGTGGAAGGGGACCTCAGCCAACTTCGCGTGCGAAACTGGAGACGGCTAGCTAGAGACAGAGCTGGCTGGCGAAGCTTGTTGGCTGAGGCCCAGGTCCACCCCAGACTGTAGCGCCACCTTAAAGCAAAAAGCAAAGTTTTAATTTAATTTTTTATGATAAATTAAATTAAAACTTACTTGGCTTAAGGCTTGAACATGCGTCCTCGCGCATCAAAGGCAGCTACGCTATCCACTTGGCTATCGCGTGATATGGGTTATGCCTGCCGAAGTTGCGTATTATACGTTCTACTTTATTTTCTGTTTTTCAACATTTAATTCTTGTTTTAACAATTAGTTCTTGAAACCGGATTTTCACAAAAATAATTGACATTTTTAATTGTTGTGCCAACAATTTTCATACTTAAAAAAAATCGTTATCTCAAGAAGTAATTGTTTATTAATTGTTGAATTAACTATTTGATTTTTGAAAGGTGAAACCGGCTTAAAACATTGTAAATACAAAAATTTTATTGTTGTGCCAACAATTTTCCGTTTTTAAAAATGATTGACAACGATAAAATTAATATTTAAAGAACTTCGGTTTTAAATTGAATATTTAGTTTTTAAAAAATCAACAACAAGTTCTTGGTTCAAGAAAACATTGTTTGGCCAAGAGTTTTTGGTTCGCAATCCTTCAAAAATCGAAAATACTTGGGTCAACAACATATTTTTTTTTTTTTGTGTAAGAAAAAATCTAGTAGACGGTTGTATTTCCCTCTGTGAAGAAGGCTAAACAAGTTTGGCGAAAACAATTATTTCAGCCTTTTGCAAGATTGATTTTTTCATATGAAAATGTATTTACAAGGCTGTGACACAATTAACAAGACCTCAGAGATTCAACCGTAACATAATATAAAAATTTTCCTCTTGAAATATTTTTTATTTAATATTTATTTATTTAATATTTACTAATTACTCATCCGAAAAAATTATTTTTAAATTGCGTGTTGATCTTAAAATGAAAAACGAAACTATTAGATATTTCATAATAAAAATTAATGAAAAAATAAAAATTATAAACATTATAATAGGTACTGACGAAACGTGTTAGTATTAAACTCAATAAGTTTAATAGTAAAAAAAATAAGAGAAAGAATAAATCAATACTTCTCAACTTCTCAACAATGTATGCTGTGTGTGTTGATTTCCCCACATGCAAGGGGACCTACAATTTTTTGCCGAATCCGAACGGCAGTTTGAGAAGATTTTCAAGACAATTGATACTCTCGGAGGGCTTGTCAAACCCTCGCGGAGGTGGGGACCGTGAAAAAGAACAAGTCTTTTTTTTTCAGGTGACAATGGCAGGATTCGAACCTAGACCTCCGGTGTAGTAAGTACACACACTTACCGCTGCGCCACGGCACCCCACGAAAATAAATAGATAAATAAATTCATTAATAAATAAGTGCGGATTATTTATGATTGTATCAGAAAAAAAACAAATACCAAATATTTGTGTGTCTACGTATAACTCTATAATAGAATGCTTGCGTTGGAGAATAAGCATAATCTTAAATAATTTATTTGGCAGTATTTGCAGCTGGTTCTTATGCGAAGTTGCAGTCACGCCATGCTTTGCAACCACACAGAAAAATTTCCTGAATTGTTGTCTCATAAATAATAATTTTGTTTTTGTCGCTAAGGCTTGAACATTGAACTTAAATTCATGTTGGGAAAAAAGCATATAAGTTGCAATGTGCCATTTTCGATTCGTTTTTGCAAAATTATTCTTAAAAATTATCCTTCGATCATGGTGGTTTTTCAAGTATTTAGCACATTTAGTAAACTACTGAAAAAAAAACATGGATTTCTCTTATTGCTAAAAAAATACGTAATAGTTCTCCCTGTACCTATTTTAATAAATGTTCAATTTATTGAAATATTTTAAGACATTCCTGTTTTAAATTCAACTTAGAAGCGAGCACATGAGAAGAAAATTATGGCAGCATCCTCTGCGAAACTAGCAACTTTACCTGTAGGAAATTTGGAGGTAAAAATTAAACACAAAATCGGTCCGAATACTGAACCCTGAGGCAACCCTGAATTAGGATATTTTACTAACGAGAGGCTAGTGCCAGATTATTTCAGCTGTCAGCAAAAAAAGTCAACTATTAAAGAAATGATATATTGAAACACATGTGTTTTCCTTTGTATCCAATAGTTACTAATTTATAGCAGTATGATGTCTGATATAAGCCTAAGCAAATAAACGAATTTTAGGGCTTCGTTGTACATTTAGGTGAAGAGGCAGACTTGAATTCAGTCAAACAAGAAATTTCCCTCGTCCTTTCAATTTTGTAGCTTAGGTTGGAAGTCAAGAAACGAACATATAGTTGGCTTAGCTTAAAATTTTAAGCTAAGGCCAAGAGTTTGCCTACGTGATGTTCTCGCAGTAAAGCGTTATTTATTGGCAGACTATTAAAAAACATCGCAATTTCTCCAAGTCCAAAATTGTGTAGGAATTCTAATAAATATAGCTTCCGTGTATTCTCAATTCAGATCGCCATGTTAACACAAAAATGCCAAACTACTAATAGTTCACGAAATATAAATGTACACTACTTGTCCTGCATTCTAATTAGGCAAGACATGCCGCCGCCGAACCCATATCTAAACTCCAGGAAATATTATTTTCGACCGATTTCATTCAGCTCATGTTCGTTTTTGATACGACATAAAATGTTCAAAATTAGATGACAACTTCATGCAAATGGTATGTGGCATAAATCAGGTCATAAAGTCGCCTGCTGTCAGTCACTATTGACGTATCTACTCTCGATGACACTGCCATGCCAAATTTCGATTTAGTTTTCGAGCAAACGATAATGAAAACCTTGCGCCACATAACGTGTGAATTACGATTTAGACAACACTATGGACGGGATATTTGCATTAAATATTTACACATTGCATGCCAAAATTTAATTTATCTATAATTAGTGGAATTATGGTGATTATAGAAGTAGATAAGCTAATTTTTAGTGCACGTTTTAATTAAACGTCGAACTGATAATGGAATGAAAAGTTGTTAATTTATGCCTACTTTGGATTGATGTTTTGAATATTGACTAGGACTGAACTGACTGCTTATACCTTTTCGGTGAATCTGCAGAATGTCGTTCTTATTCTGCTGAAATTTCTACAGCACTAAGGAGAAATTATTGATCCATTATCAATACTAGATGTACCCAGTTCCCAATAGGTTGTAATCCAGATCTGAACAACGAAAAAGACTGATAAATAAAATTTTTTAATGCCTACATAATTCTTAAACCCTTTTTAGCTCACTTTGCGTTTTCCAGCTTAAAAAAAATGTTTACGTTTGCCCACATGGCAACAATTGGCTTTAAACTTGTAAGCTTCGAGTGATAATTTCATGCTCTGGTCAAATTCTGCTTAAAACATCAAACTGAACGTGAAAACCATTTTTTGAAAGATCTTTTAGATGATTGGTAGGTAAAATCTTTCTTCTTTTTCGGGAAGAAAATTATGTTTCCTAGAAGTCCTTTCTAACGACGTATTTTTTCCGAAACTCGTCTTGTACTTTGTTTAATTAGGGTTCACATCCTATCCACAGCTATACTTAAGAAACGGGTTATGACATCAACCTCTACTTAGAAAAATTTAAATGCATATTCCATGAGTTGAAGTCGTGCAGACTTAGTCCTTTATTTTCGACAGAAAATGATTATTTCCTATGCAAGCGTTTTGTTCAGTAATAAATAACAATTCTTCTTGAAGCAACTTTTTACTAACTCAAAAGATATACTTAAGATAAACTTAAGGCGATAATTTTTTGGCTTCAACTGTTTTTGTACGCTTAACTTTAACTGTTTTCCTTAAGTTATATAAGCTCCATCTATAAATGGTAAAAGCTTTCTCCGACAAACAAATTTTAGCTACAATTCCACTATTCAACATAAATCAAAAGCGGTTCCAGGTATCGAACCCGGAACCTTCCGATTGTAAGTCAAAGGTGCTATCATCTGCACCACAGCAACAGCCCCCCTCCCATCTCGGGCGCCAAAACAGCCTGTATGTTCTCTTTGCATAAAAAATGCACATAAAGGAACAACATGCAATTAGAGCGAAAAGTTATGTGTCTTTAATTTGAAGTAAAAAAGCAGAAGCTAAGATTGCTGTCGTCATTCTGCACAGACTGACGAGTTTGGCAGGGATGCCAAAACTAGACATTGCGCTATATAG
Source organism: Neoascia interrupta (assembly GCA_947623515.1). Lineage (NCBI taxonomy): Eukaryota > Metazoa > Arthropoda > Insecta > Diptera > Syrphidae > Neoascia > Neoascia interrupta. The sequence goes on along the minus strand of OX392462.1, from coordinate 43,044,184 downwards.
CTCGTCTCTATAGATGCTGTCATACGCGGCCTTGAAATCGATGAAGAGGTGGTGTGTATCGATTTGGAATTCCTGGGTTTTCTCCAAGATCTGCCGCAGTTTGAATATTTGGTCGATGGTGGACTTTCCTGGCCTAAAGCCACACTGATATGTGCCTATCAGATTGTTGACGAACGGCTTCAGGCGCTCACACAGTACGGCAGAAAAGATCTTGTATGCGATGTTAAGAAGACTTATGCCCCTGTAGTTGGTACAACTCAGAGGGTCTCCTTTCTTCAGGATCGGTCAAACAATGCTGAGGTTCCATTCGTCGGGCATGCTTTCTTCCGACCATATTTTGCAGATGAGCTGGTGCATGCTCCTTACCAGCTCATCGCCAGCGGATTTAAAAGCTGCTCCGCGGATTTAAAGCTGCTCCGACTGCTTTGTTGCACTTGAGCTTAGACACAGCTACTTTCACCTCCTCCAGGTCGGGTGGGCGGTATCGTTCGTATGCTTCGTCGGCAACGTCTTCGCCCGGGTTGAATGGTTCGTTCTGCCTGACAGCGGTATTTGGTTCGTCCTCGCCGTTATACATTCTGCAGAAGTGGGCTTTCCAAATCCTCAGCACCGGAAAATTCACGCTGTTCCGTCAAGGTCGGCAAAGACCTCACCGACCCCTTTGATGTCAAAAAAGGATTGGATGTCAAGGACAAGGCGACGCGCTGTCATGCGACTTCATCATACTTGAGAGAATTGTGCAGAACTCTCGATCCAACACCAGAGGTACAATCTTTCAAAAGTCCGTTCAACTACTCGCATACGCAGACGACATTGACATAATCGATAGAACAAAGCGTGATGTCAGTGAAGCCTTCGTGAGTATTGGGACGGAAGCGGCGAATATGGGTTTAGCAGTCAATGATTCATATACTTGGCACAACCAAGTATATGCTGTCATCAAGAAAAGACACCCAACACCGACGTCTTGGACAAAACATCACTACCGACAGCTATGATTTTGAGGTAGTTAGGGACATTGTCTACCTGGGTTCCGCTATCAATTCAGACAATGACACCAGCGCTGAAATCAAACGAAGGATAACTCTTTCCAATCGCTGTTTCTTTGGGCTAAGGAGGCAACTGAGTATAGCAAAGCCCTCTTTCGAGCAACTAAAGTGACCATGTATAAGACCCTCATCATCCCAGTCCTGCTTTACGGTGCAGAAGCATGGACCCTGTCAAAGGCGGATGAAAACACTTTAGGCTGCTTCGAGAGGAAAATTCTTCGGAAGATTTACGGTACCGTCTGCATAGACGGAGAGTGGAGGAAGAGATATAACATCGAACTGTACGGGCTGTACAGCGATACCGACCTAGCCAAAAGAGTCAAAACACAACGTCTACGATGGCTGGGTCATCTAGAGCGGATGGAGACCAACGCCCCGGCCCGGAAAATCTTCGAATCCACACCGCAGGGACGGCGCGGTCTAGGAGCACCGAGACTCAGGTGGCGCACGCAAGTGGAAGGGGACCTCAGCCAACTTCGCGTGCGAAACTGGAGACAGCTAGCTAGAGACAGAGCTGGCTGGAGAAGCTTGTTGGCTGAGGCCCAGGTCCACCCCGGACTGTAGCGCCACCTTAAGTAAGTAAGTAAGTAAGATTGCTGTCAAATCAGGCCCAAATCAGACTGTTCATCTTGTGAGTGAGTACAATGCACTTTATAGAAAGATGATTTATTAATATGCTTAAGTTACGAAGCAGTCATCATCAGCAAACTCGCAAGCAACAAAAAAATGTATTTATAGTAAATAGTAAAACATGAATTTATCATGTTTCTTAACATTGTCGATAGCGATCTTTCTAAAAAAAATCGATCTTTCTAAAAAATAAACACACATGAATTAATTGCTTCCAGAAATTGACCAGCGGCAAGCCTTAATCAATTAAGTTTCTTCTGTATAGCCACTCCCGAATTCATCGAAAAATTATAATCAAAAAAAAAGCTGGATTATGAGTGACAAGGTATTTTTAATGTCAACATTTCTGATTGACAGATCAGTAGTGTAGGCTTAGCAATGGTAAATGGTAAGATAAATGGTTGGTTACAAGGTGATGCAATTACTTTAACTTTATTTAAGTTACATACTTTCATGGCGGGTATGGTCCTTTTCGTCAAGAGTTTAGTTGAAAGAAGAGGCCACCATTCGCAATCGCAAGTAATTATGAGAGTGGTTTTGGGTAAAAATAGATATAATAGAAACTACAATAACTAACCTACTTGACTCAGTTATCAGATAATTTAAGGCGAGGTCTTTAACGCCTCAAAAGTCTGCTAGTAATTACTGTTTTCACTGGGTGGATTTATGAAAATTTCTTAAGCGGGTTCACATCTTTATGCACTCTACATTCTAAAAGTTATGAGAATGTTTGATTTTAACTTTACGAACTGAAATTAGAAAAATGCTATTAAGGCTAGAGACAGCCTTCATTATGCCTTTCGAAAATTGCAGTTGGTTAAAATTGTTGCTAAAAGGGATACGTCACATCTATCTGCAGTTCTACTACAAGCCTATATTGTGACCTATCTTATACTTTTTCTGCTTCTTGATATGATTGATATGATAACACCGAACGACGCTAAAGAAGCTCAAATAAGAATTGAATCGGACACTATCAAATGAGAAAATCTTTCACAAGTTTTGTTTGCATATAAGCAGCACTGCTTTTAACACAGGAGCCTTATGAACATCAGTATAGAGAGACTGGCTAATCACTGGATTCTCCGAAAGAAAAAGAAAGAGGCCTGCATGAGCTCAAGGATTTTGAAAAGATTTTTTAGATTAGATTTAGAAAAATTTTATTCATCCATTTTTACAATTTCAACTTAAAACTAGTACAATTATTTTTATCAAAACACGAACAAATAATAGATATCATTCTTTAACTCATGAGTTAGTGTTGAATGATACATTAGAGGACTTCATTTTACTTAATATCAGTAAAGCAATAAAGCTGCGTTAGCAATTATTATTATTTTAAGCAAAAAATCAAGAACTTATCAATGATGATTTATCTAAGATAAGGAAGAGTACAACAATTGACGAAAAAAGAGACAGGAAAAAGAGCAAGATATTGATAACTTTATATAACTATAAAATAATAACACAGAAAGTTATCATAATTAATAGTTATCCATAGAATGTTAGTCGATCGTGAATAGCCAGTTTTTTACTTTTTTCAAAAATGAGTATAAATTTTGCGTTTTTTTAGTAGGTAAAGGTAATTTATTAAATAACTTGGGTGCTGCGACAGTATAAAAGTTTGAGAAATGGGTTTTGTGAGCAGAAGGTACATTGACAAGGTGCATGCTGTTTATTCTTAGATTATATAACTGCGAGATTCTACTAGGAATGTTACCAGTTTGCTTTAAAAACTCTTTTAAAACTTTAAAAACATAAAGATGCCTCATAGGAAGAATTCGTAATTCTTTGTATAATGGCCAGCTTTCAGTTAAACGATTTTTGTTACTTATTATTCGCATGATATGTTTTTGAGCAATCAGTAAAGGCCTAAAAGTAATTGCATAGGAACCAACCCAGGTAGAAAATCCGTATTGTAGTTTGGAGTGCGCGAGGCCGTAATATACCGATGTTAAGATATTTTTAGAGCAGAATGGTTTTAAAAGATACATTTTTCGCGTTACAAGCATCAAATAATTTTTCGCGTTCTGACAATCGCGTTCCAATTAAGATTCGCATCAATTGTAACGCCTAGGTATTTGAAATTGGTTACTGAATCAATTTTGAAACATGAATCGGAACATGTATTTCCATGTTTGAAATTAAGTTTACCACAATTGTGTATTAGAAAACTAAATTTTTTACACTTCATGTCATGAAAAAAGCAAGTTATAATTACAGGCTAGGTGACCAAGGGTTTTAAAAGTCATAAACGGTTTTTTGACTCACAATTAGCTTATGGTTGGAAAACCAAGTCCTTAAAACTTCAAGGTCCTCTTCAAGGTGGATATGGATGAACATGACTTTATATGTTTCTTCATAGTTGAAATAAAAATAGCAACGGCGGTAGATGGGTCATTTTCCAAGTAAACTCGATCCTAAGACTCAGATTTCAAAATATTAGTCAATAACTTATAATCGGTGGTAGAATGCTCTTTTGTTTGAACTATTGAAGACTTTAAAGAAGCTTCTGATTCATTACATAAAACGATCGTTTTGTGATCTGTTATCTTGAGGTCGCAAGCACAACCAAGAAATTTTAACTTATTTCCGACTTTAAAACGTGTATAAAAATGGTCAATGCAAGTACTAGTAGATTCCGTTACTCGAGTTGACTCTATTATACATCCCTTAAAACCATTGAAAAATAATTTTCAGTATCTTTGTCGGACACGTCTAGTGTACCAATGTTGATATCACCAACTACTATTAAATTACAAGATTTAATCACACAAAGAACTTTATCAAATTCTTCAATAAACAAACTTTTACTAAATGAGTGCGACCTATATAAGCACAACATTGTAAAATTCTCATTTTGATAACAAAAAGACAATTTAACAACATCGGCACTACGTATAGTTATTTTAGAGAAATCGTGGGTAAGACTCTCATCAATATAAACTGCCACACCACCCGCCAAATAAGATTCGTTGCAACAACTAAATAGTACATAGCCCGGTATATAATAAAGACTTATTTCTTTTTCATAAACTCATATCTCTGTCAAAACTATTATAGCTGGCAATTTTTTGAGCGACTGAAGATGAGCTAAGGAAACAAAAAAAAAATTTCGCAAACTACGAATATTTTGGTGTATACAAAAACAATTATCTACTAAACTACGAAAAACTGGCACATCACAAATACTTTGAACTGAAGTAGGATTAACAATATTCATATATTGAAAGAACGAGAAAGGATATTGAAAGAACTTTCTCTATCAACGCGTAGGGAAGTTTTTCCAAAAGTACCATTCACGAAAAAGTACCTATTGTTACAGAAAGAAATTTTATAGACCATTTAAGATCACTCCTAGGATAAATTCAGACGAATGTATTCTACAAAAGAGGGCACACCCTTGATTGCGCCAACTATAAGGGTATTATCTTATTGGTTATCTCCTTAGGGAGATTGCATTTCTTACATGTGACATTTTTTGCTTTATTTCTTGAACGACTGAACAACCCTTTAACAACCAATTTGACTGGGCTGGGCTCTATCAATGTGGCTAAAGTTCTGTGAAATTGTGGGGAAAAAACTACACTTAAAATCAACACCCACCCGCCATCTGCTCCCCGATTTTAGTGCCGCCTTGGACTAGCTATTAAAGAGACGTTCACGCTGAAAAATATTGTGTGAAACGTTCAAACTAACACTAGAGACACAATTTAAGCATAGACGGTCCCGTAAAATAGCGCCAAGTGAAATAAGGCCAAATTCAGACATTTCACTTTCTATTTTTTTAGAATTTTGCTCACCCGATGTCAATCAATTATCATCCTAAGAAATTTGAAATGATAAAATGCGCAAATTTTTACTATTATTTTTTCACAAGGAGTAGAATTCAATTTCTCTAAGTGTATTATTTAACCGCCGTTTTATTATAAATTTATTTTGTCGTACATATACACTCAGAGAAATTGAATTTTTCTTCTCGTAAAATTGTCTTAATTCACTTTGGGCTAGTGATATCGCTTGGCCTTATTTCGCTTTGTGAAAGTGAAATAAAGCCAAATGCGAAAATTCGGTCTTATGTCTTCAGCCCAATGAATCCGTTACGTCAAAGTACACAACTGACAACTCAGTGAAATTCACACGTTCTTATGGTAAACGACGTACGTCACGAAGTTCTTCTATGGACGGCTTCCCATAAGAACGTGTATATTTAACTCAGTTGTAAGTTGTGTACTTCAACGAATTTAGCCTTATTTCACTTGGCGTTACTTCACGGCACCGCATAGACATAGACATAATTGGAAGATCTTCGTAAACTATGCGCGCTTGCAAGCATAGCATAGAAGGCGGCTAAAATAGGTTTAATGGAGAGACGAGAAACGAGAGGGCAATATTTATTTGTTGGTCATCAAAGACAGACAATGAACACCGACCGACACGCACTTGTTGGCTGAAATGTCAAAGGTAGCTACACCTTTGATTTGGTTTGTCCTCTGTCTACCTCGGTTTGGCCTGGCTATGAAAAACTCTTGCATGTAGCAGTTTCTTTGGACTTAGCAGATATCTGAGTAGTAAAGTCCTATCTTAAGTAGCAAAGACTTCACAGTAGCAACTTAAGTAAAACTTAAGTTGAGAACATTTTAATACTCCGATTCCGCTGATGATTTTGGATATGAGCCGCTTCTAGGAAATGCTGTCAAAATAATTTTATTTTGTAATATTTGAAACATTCAATAAAAATTTTTAGTAGCAAAATAAAAATGATTTGCATTGTTTGTTATGAAAAACTTAAGTCGCCAATATTAGCGACTTAAGTGTGTGATTGAAAAAAAAATTAATGCAAAAACTGATTTTCATCCTGAATGAGTGAAGTGTCAGAATCGACACTCAAGTTTCAACTGTGTAATCGGCCCTAAGCCTTTTAAATAAAAAAAACTTAATCAGCAAAGTTACATCTCTAGTGATATTATAGTTTAGAGCTTAGCCTGGTCAATTTTTCCAGAGTCTAGACCATCTTTCGTTTAGTTTATCCAGTATTTGCTGGCCTTATCCCAAGGTGTTAGTAACACATAAAAAAATCTCACACAAAATCTGTTCAAGGATAGAATAAAAATCATTTGGAGCATGTGCGTAAAAGTTTGAAAGATCTACCTAAAAAGGTTTAGTTTCTACCTCTTATAAAAGTGCTTTTAACCTTTTTGCCGATTCCCACCGAAAACAAGTTCCACTCAAAAATCGGATGTGGCTATTAGTCATCCGAAAAAATCCCCTATTCATAGAAACACTTTACCATTTCGTGCGACCGCACAAAACTTAAGCGAGTCAATACCCTTCTTTTCGCAAAAAACAAACCGGTAGCTACCTTGAAAGAGGCTAATAATGCCAATTATATTATCCACCTTGCTTTTGTGATCTCAAATGGAAACAAAACCCCCAAAAACTCAATTCATGGACACAATGACTGTGGTCAAGTAGCTGGTTACAATTTTCAAAGAGAGAAAACGTGCAAACAAACCAACAGAGGCAGATACCAACCAACACATCCGATTGGCTTAACCCCACAATAATGTACCTGTTTTCAAGCTCTAGGTCAAGAGCTGTAAGCCAGCGCTTCAAAAAAGCTAACAGCTGTGCTGTGGCTTGCGATTTCGATTGCGCAATAGAAAAAAAAATATTTGCTGTCCGGAAACATTATGAGGCATCCAGTCTCACCATACGAATATGTAAATGCTGGACAAACAAAAAGATACAAGTCCATTGTTAGTGGATATATTTGTCGTCGTCGTCTCGGCTAATTTATTATGTCACATCAAACTAGTTGCGTGCGCCATTAATGCTTATTAATATGTCACAAGAGTAAGGCACAAGCTTGATGCATAAAATGTTTGTGTTGTATGTGCGGCTACTTACTATTCTGAGCGGGCATGTGCGTGTGCTGTTCGGGGCGCTGCCACCTTTCTGCGGCGGTCCGGAATGTGCATTATGAAAGGATTTTCTCAGCTTCGGCCGGATTAGCCGCACTATGAAGCCATACGATTCGGGAGCGCTCAAAATGCGCTTGCACGAGTCCTCTAATGCCACTTGTCCCGGACTGAACTCCAATATTAGACTAGATTCTTTGCCATCGCTCTCGATGTAGCGCTCCTGGTGATCGGTGCACATTGGCTCAAAGTTTGGGTTCGTCAGGAAATTAACATCTGAAATTAGAAATGACCACATGTTAGTTATTGAAACACTATACAGAGGCGTTAATGAATTTATGCGGTTGTCTCGAACGAAGTTTACCACAGTTATGCGGAATACATATAAAAAAACACGTCGTTATAGACGCTCTCCATGGTTTCAAGGTTTATTTCGCTATTGTTCTGGGTTCTGGTGATCATAAATAAGGTAAGCCGGCTCTTACCATGGGTGGATGAATAAAATGGAGAAAATTTGCAAAGCAACATTTTCTGCTAAATATTTCCTCAAAAAAAAAGAATCACTTTCGTTTTAAAAGGCGATCTATATGAGTCACATGCATTGTGCTTTCAAGAGAGAGAGTCTTCAAAGAAGCTATATCAGGCACGACGATTGGTCTTCTTTCAAGGCGAACCAATGTAGCATAAGGTACTTATTAATCTGGAGACCAATTTGGCCTACCATGTGATCTGATTCTCATATTGAGTTCACATACTTTCCATTGCGGGACAATTATAATCGTTCTTAAAATGGGACACTGTCTGAATATAATTACAATGCCGTTGTCGTTTGCAAATGCATAATAAACAGTTTCAGAACGCAGTATTTCATTTGCGTTTTGTTTTAACGGCAGTCGATTTTGGAAAGGCTGATTTGCTATTTCTAAGTCTACCTAACAGTATGGGCCCTCAATCTTAACAAGAAGACTAACTGAATTTTATTTTAAACTTCTTTTAAAGAAATTTCCGACTCATTAAGCAACAGTTAACCGGATTTTTAAGCTTCCAAATGTTTCGAAATTAAAATTAGGCGAGAAATTTCATTGTGGAACCAAACAATGCGAAGATCACTTGATAACGCCAACTGTTTTAAACTGTTAACTCTTGAAACCTAGCCCCTCGACTATTAATGAATATGTTAACTATTTAAAGAAAATGATACCACATGACTTAGACAGCTTAGACTTTCTGGCCCAAAATGCTAAGAAGACCCAATGAAAAATTATCACCAACCAAAAATTAGAAATTCTCTACAAAAAAAATAGCAGCAACAATGAAAAACTGTATAAAACTCAGTGAATTAGGGCGAAACTTCATACTTTGGGAAATTTTTTCATTTTGTGTTTGGTCCAAAATTACATTTTGAACAAACAGTTAAACCAGTAGAAAAAAATAAAACAAATTTTGAACAACTACTCCCAAGTTATGGGTTTGGCATGCGGTCCCCACCTCCGCGAGGGTCTTACAAGCCCTCCGAGAGTATCATTTTGTCTTGAAAATCTTCTCAAAGTGCCGTTTGGACTTGGAAAAAAATTGTAGGTCTCTTTTTAAGTGAAACAAGTAAGTAAGTGCAAGAGTTCGTCTGTAACGAACTTCTGAATACCCGACCCTCTTTACCCATTAACACCAAATTTAAATTTTTTTGGTCTGTTTCATATACTGAATGGCAATTATTTGTGTTGGTCACGCCCCTAAATAAGGGCGTAGGCTGAAATTTTAAATCAAGTAACTCTAATTTCGTTGGAAACACGAACGAAATGGGTTAAAAGCGAATATTTATGCTTAAAAAAACAGTTTTTCCCCAAAAACGCCCCCTAAAAGTGGGCGGAGCTCAATGCAACAAGCTTAGCAAATTTTAATATCTTTAATATTTGTCATATAATTTTTTTTTTCAATTTAGAATGAAATTTCCGAGAAATCAGGTTTTCAAAGATTTCAGATGTTAAAAGTGGGCATGGTCAATAGAGAGGGCGATCCAATTTTTGTCTAATTCAAGGCTTCTGGTGGATATTGCTCTCCACCAAAATTTGAGTTAGTATGTTTTGTCTATCTTGACCAAGAGGCATTTTGAAATAAAATGTAAATTTGAGGTTGTCTGACATTCAAGCCAATTGTGGGCGTGGCTGTGGGCAGATCTTCTCTATTTTTATACTTTGTCTGTACAAAATGAGAACAAAGCAACGCTGATTCCTAGCTCAATGTTAAAGACCCTAAAACTGTATATATACGGACAGACGGACGGACGGACAGACATGGCTTAATCGACTTACCTGTCGGTCTCGATCATATCTCTAAAAAGTCATTTTCACAACGGAAACGGCTTCTGGGTAGTGACATCGCCACTCTCTTCTGAGAGCCAAAATGACAGAAAAAAGTGCTCGTGACAAATAAATCCTATATTTGTCTCTTGGAACCACTTTGGGATTAAATTTGAATCGTCTCCCGCTATTCCTCTTTATATTCCGGTGCTGATATAGTATAACACACACAGCATACATTGTTGAGAAATTGGCCCTGGTTCACTTTGAGCTGTTGCGCGAGCTCTATTTATTTTTATTTATTTTCGGTCAAAAACTATGCAATTTCTAGGATTTTTTTAGTCCTTACTATTAACCTAATCTATGTTCTAGACAATGAACAATATTCAATAAGAACTGGATAAAAACAACCCAATCAACCTCAACTGGCCCATAGTGGCTTTGACGGCAAGGAACTAGCAGGCTCTTCAGCTAATTTCTGTGCAACTGTCGCACTCAAAGAGCATGAACTCTTTTATAGAGGCAGTACTTAAAAGCTTCTTTAATACTTTTTCTAAAAGTCTAGACAAAATCGAATTTAACGAAACCTGACTTAATATACTTGGACAGAGTATTGGTCCAAAGAATTCTATTGCAGATTCCGCAGAAGGTCAAGTACCCTAAACTGCACGGGGCTAAATTAAAAATCCTTACTGGAAGTTTTAACGGCCGGCCGCTGCAAACTGAAGAAACTTTTCATTGCATCGGCCTCTCACTGCACCCGTTTAACGGCCGAGGTAGTTTAACATCTATTTTTTCGCAGATATTGTTCTTTAAAGCATTACTTAGCCTGGCCTTTCGAGAGCGACGAAACAGTTTTTGGGTACATTGAGCCTTTTGTAAGGCCTTCCACGAAGAACAGCTGTCGCTCTCATAAGAACCAATGTTATCTCAATTGCCAACGTCGACTGTTTTGTTACTCGTAAAAATAGACCCTTAGGCCTGGCTAGACTGAGAGCATCCAAGAGATGATGAAAGCAGTCTTTTTCACAAGCTTGATTTCAAGAAGTTAAACCCTCTTAAAATGCAACCCCTTAAAATGCAAAAACACATTGCGAAAGTAAATAGACAAATGAGAAGAGAATAAAAGAGGTAGGTACCGGCTATACAGAACCACTACGCGGAAAGGGGTGAACATAAGAACCTTGCAAAGATTCCCCCGCAAGTGTTACGTCTTTATGTTCAAAAGTAAGAGTAAAGACGTAAGTAAAAGTAAGAGTACCTATTAACAATAAAAAAATTATTGCAAACGGATGATGTAGTGGCGATGGTCCGCTGAAGAGTCCATTCGCAAGTACAGTGGTGAAATGCAATTTTATTCCTTTTTCGCATGTTTTGATGCTTTGAACAGCAATTATGCTGGGGTAAATATTAATCAAAATTTCTTAATTTCAAAAATCTTAAGCCCCATTTCTTAATTGACAAGCAATACGTATACTGTTTTTTTTTTGCTTCACTTTTTATAGGGTAGAGTGTTGACTTAAAGCCCGCCTTTTATTTAAATGATATCCGGGAAGGAAACGAAGTGAAAGTGGGAAACTGCACTTTTTAACAGTCAATCGATCCTTACCTTAATAACAGATGCCGAACAGAAAGCTGATTATTTTAAGATGGACCCTGGCTGTTGGGTTTTTCTTTTAGTTGCATCGGCAAAATGGACCAGTTCTCACCATATGGGGGGGCGACCAACCGGGAACCAGCAACCCTACAGGCGTTTTTCTCGCAGTTCCACTGAGGCTGAGGTCCTCTTTTCAAAAACGTGTTTGTCGAATTATTTGATTCATGTAAGGCCTCTAATTTTTTTGTGGCTTTCAATTATAACTATACCTTATGATCATTATCTAAGTGCCTATTCTCCTCACTGTCCCTCCACTTTATGCCTTTGAGAACAAAGATTCTTACCAAAGTAAATCAAATTTATGGCGTATTCTTTTAAACACCGAACTGCTACACCGAGCTGCCAAATATTACTTGGTGCTCGCACGATCCCAGCGTGGTGTACACTCGGTTTCATTGTGTACAGAACGACAAATACTGCACCGGTGAAGTCATCACGTTTAAGTGTCAAGTTGTTTTGACTTCATTTTGTTCACTTTTTGTTATTTCTTTTTGTTATTTTCAGCTATCAAATCAAAGCTACACCCAGCCTCCACCGTCAAATACGACGGTGGGGAACTTTCGAATTCGGTGTCGACACCGAACTTATTCGGAGTTCAAAAGAACATTTACACGAGCACGATTCCGTTCAGGTGTATGTGAAAAGAACAATTTTTTTCTGTATTCCCCACCAGTTTCACGATTCGGTGTTGAAAAGAATACGCCATTAGTCTTCCTTAGCAGCTGTAGGAATGGATTACGTTTTTTTTAACGACCACATGCAGCAATCGCTCTGGTGGTTCGTAAGTCATCTCACACAACACATTACGCTTTAATACAGCAGTATGAGTGTACAGCAGTAGCCTGTATCTTCTTCCTTGTTGAACTGAATTAAGGGGTCCTGGATAAGTGGATTTATGCATATATGAAATTTTAAAATAGCCCTGCTAATGTACGAGTATGAGTTGGCGACAAAGTAAATTGCAAACAGATTGGTCTTGCCAAAAGAGCTGACAAGTGGAATGTAATTGCAAAGGAGTATTGGGATGAAAATTGAGCAATTTTCTTTTTTATATTTTTGAACCGCAATTAGAAAACTCATAATACCATTTACACGAGGTGTGTGTGAGTTTTTAAAAGTTATTCGATATTTCCCGATTTCATAGAGTATTTAAAAGCCCTTTAAGTGTATACACATACGTCTATATATACGTCACAAAAAAATTACCAAACTTTCTTTTCATTTTGTAACACAAAAAATATAAACTTTAACCACACACCTGCCGGAGAAAATTGGTCGGAAAAGTTAAAAACTCATTTATCTAATGAGCTACGCAAAACTTTGTTTCTAATCCGCTCAACCGCAAACTTATACACTATTAGGAAAATGCTTGATAATTTGGTTGAACTCCGAGTTCCCACATGCCATGAGAAGGTATATCCTTGAACTAATTGAAATTAAGTTCCGAGCAGATTGTAACAAGTTTATCTGTTCTTGTGAAGGTGGGTATGTGAACTTTTTGCAATAATACGTTCTTGAAGTAGGTACAGGTTTTAATGGATCAAATTGTTTTGATGAAACATATTTTTCTCGAAAATAAATTGTTGAATATTTACTGATAATATTGCTAATATATTCATTGTAAGTCGTCGCATGCCTATAAATTGTATTGACTGATCTGGCACTCGACAGAGCTGGTAGTAATATTCTATTCATAAAATTTAAGGAACGAGGGTTCCATGACTTGCATCGGCTTACAATGTCGATAGTTCACACCATTATCAGAATGTTAACGACAGCTTCGACAGCCTTCCATTAAAAATGTTTACCCACACTATCGCATATCGTGGCAAAACATCAATTTTTCACACGATAAATTGCAACAAGTCGCTGTACAAGGGCTTAAAACAAAACACAAACTTGACACATTTTATGCCCGATTCCATGCTTGAAAACTTAATTCGCCTGACCTTTAAATCTATGTTCTATATGCAGTTCATTATGGAGGCGAAAAGTTATTGCCAGATCCAGCAGTAGATACCACATAATTCGCTTAATAAATCTAACCACTTCCTAATTGAAAGCCGTAGGTCGCAATCAACCACACCACCATCCAGTCTACCACTTTGTGGTCAGCACATACCCGATAGATCCAGACACCCATAGCTAGCTACACATTGCCGCTGTCGAAACCATGGTCGAATGCAATAACTCCAATTAATCGCTTAATTAAATCAGTCTAGCTACAGACACACACACAAATGGTCGAAATTGGGTCAGAATTAATTGTGTCACGCATTAAAATTAACTGGATTACTAACTGATTCAGGTGAGCTAAATCGTGAAATACTCTCGTATGCCGGGGCGAGATGCCTTCTGGATAGTGACTTCAAAAATCCTCAACTTAAATGCTACTGCTGCAATTAATTTTTCATTGTCGCAGACATTAAATTACATCGGATACACAATACTGTCAATCATTACGTTCTAGATACTTAGCGATTTGATCTATTCTAGTCGAACTGATTCTCGTCGACTCTATCCGGCGAGTGGTCGACGTGCGGCACAATGCCAATGGGCAAACTTAATTATGATATCCCCATCAGAAGGCAGCGAGAGGGTCGTTAACTAGCGACCCCAAATTACTATGAATAATTTTATGAATATAAAGTGTGATAATTGGGAGTATCTGTGAAGCTAAATTAGTGCACGATACACAGGTCACACTCTTCGGGGACTATATAGATAGAATACAACACGAGCCAACTGGCTGCTAGTTGCTCGTATATTTTCAATTTGACCAGCACTGACCGTGGGTGGTGCGGAGAGCTGCTCTATAAATGGTCACGCTATTCACAACTCTCTGATATGGACAAAGTGTGAGAATTGATTAGAAACTTAATTGGCAGGGTTGAGGTTAAATGAGGCTGAATGGTAAGCAAGAAGGGAGAATTTTCTGCCGTAGATTGCTTTTGATATGAGTATCTAAACACGACAATTATAGTGACGATTGTTGAATGTAGTTGAAGCGCATCATGGTGATATTAAAGACAGCTTACAGGGAAAAAGATTTTCGCATATTATCCACAACTGGATTTCATCTTTCCCACAATCCTTTCCGCTCGTAAGATGTCAAACATTAAAAGGGTAACCAATCCCTTGATCGCGAAAAAACTAGTAATTTTTGGCGTAAAATTTGACTTATAGTTTGTAAAGAGTGAGCCAGCAGCTAGTTCCATAGAGAGAGAAATGGATCAAAGACCGAAAAGCTAGAGCAGTATAATTTTTCATAAATAACTTTCGTCGTTCTCCTCCTTGTTACTTCGGTTTGCAGTCGGTAGCTCGCAGCTTGCCTGTTTTTTCATACTCTTGGTCTGCTTTCATTTGTTTTTCAATTACTTGCTCTCTTGTGGGAAACCATAGGAAGAGTTTTCACTAAATGTTAGCAGTATTAAAATATAAACGTTTCTGACGATGTTCGCCTGTCCAGCGTATGAAATTGTCACAGGACTAATGATGACTAATAATGTTTGTAGAATTGTTAATTATTGTAAATTTTCACTTTTCAATATTTAAAGCGAATACCGAAGTTTTTAACTGGAGCAAACAACTGGAGCAAAAAAAATTATTCAACGATCACAACTCCGTAAGAGTTGAAATATCCTTTACGAGCACGATTGGTTCGGAATCGGCAAAAAATCGGTGTAGGCGCTCACCATATTTATATAAAAAGACTTGCAACGCACATGGAGTTGCTATGCATTGTATTGTCATTGCAATGACATGTACATACTTTTTTTTGTATATTTAGAAATTTTTTGTACAAATCTATTACATATGCCTGAAGTTGGAACTGTACTTTTCGATTTTCGCAAAAAAAAAAAAACATTGTGCTGCGATGTGCTCGAGGTATGGCGTATCGGAAAAAAAATATTACAAAATTTATGGATTTATTAACGGATAATTTAATTTTTCAATTAAAATGAAATTACAAATTTTTCGAATTTTTTAATAAACGATGAAAGGTTAAATCGAAACCGCTTAATTTATAATAAGTTAGTGTTCATCGAAAAAGGGTCGAAAAATTAAGGGTGAAAATTACATCGAATTTTATACAACATCGCACCTACTCCAAATACAACAGGGAGCACAAGGATTAGGGTTGCAGCATGGGCCTCATATCTAAACATAAAGAGAGACGAAGCAGCATTTTTTATACCCTACCCAGGGTACATTCAGTTCAATGTGTTATTTGTAACGCACTGATAAAATTACTGTAGATCCCTAAGGAATTTCAGACGAATTATTGAGACTGACAGGAGAGGCATTCCTTCAGAGTTTGAAAATTGCTTGAATCCGCCCACAGACACGCGCACTACAAGTCCTTATGTGTGGCCATCTCTGATTTTATATCCTATCCCATAAGACAAGTGATATATTAAGCTTGATTCATAGTTTGGAACATGGGGAAATAATCATCGTAGACCCCCAAGATAAAGACCGAATTGTAAGGCGAATGGGCCATGTCCTTTTTATAGCCTATTCCACAGAAATTGAGTATATTAAGTTTGATACAGGCGACAACGTAACATAGAGAAATAATGACGATAGGCCCCCAAGACTTTAGGGGAATATGATCGAAATCGAATTCTAAGTCGAATGAGCCATGTCCGTCCGTCCGTCCCCCCGTACATCACTAATTTTTAGGCCTTAAATTTTGAGCTAGGAAGCTGAAATTTTGTACATAAGTTCTCTGTCATCCGAAGCAATACAAATGTTAAATTTTTTTAAATCCGCCCACAGACACGCCCACAAACATGATAACAAGTCATAAAAAATAAAAATAAAGTTCGGAGACCGCTCTTGTGGGCGTGGCATCGATTGAAAGCGTAATCTTTCACATGCAATTTATTCAATATTTTCGTTCCAAATCGAAAAAATTTTACTTAATATATTATGTAGAAAATACTTTTTTTTTAATTTCTTTCATACAATTTTTTGGGCCTCGCCCATATTTGGAGGCAGAATTTAAGGAAAACCTCTAATTTTCCAGAAAACATGGATTTCGACTCCTTTTTAGCCCAACTTAAGCAAGGATAAGAAATAAAATTTAGCACATTAGCTTCACCGCGTTTTATACTAGATTTTGTTCCTACAAAGTTTTTAGCCACGCCCATGTTTAGAGGTTGATATTACGAAGTTGTTGAATTTTACCCAAAAAATTACATTTTTGACATCGAATTAAAGAGTAATTGTTCAAATGCAATTTATTCAATATTTTTGTTCGAAATTGAAAAATTTGTACTTAATATGTTATGTAGAAAATATAAAGTTTTACATTTGGTTCATACAAAGTTTTGGGCCTTAGCCATATTTAGAGGCACAATTCCATAAAAACCTATAAATTTCCAGAAAAAAATGGATTTTACTGCTTTTTAGTTTTACTTAGTATAGAATAAGAAATAAAATTTACCACATGAAGATTTCGTTTATACAAATTTTCGGCCGCGCCCATCTGTAGAGGTCAATTTCACTAAATTATTGAATTTGAACCAAAAAATTACAGTTTTGCGTACATTTAAGCCGTAAACTTGGATATTTCTATGCTTATATTGATTTTCGGTTAAATTGGTTGGACATGGCACGCCCCTTTTTTATAAAAAAAGTGGACAAAAGCTTAAAAGGAAGGCTTTTTCTTTTCTGTTTAAAATGATGCACAAATGGTAACGGGACGGGGATGGAAAACAAGAAAATATACGAATGGAAAGGAGAATAGGCATGGAAAGGAGAATAGGAATGAAAAGGAGAACAGGAATGAAAAGGAGAATAGGAATGAAAAGGAGAATATGAATAGTAACAGGGTATACAGTACGAGTGTAAAAAATTTTGAAATCCGCCCACTGACCCGCCCACTTTACTTAATAGCATGAAAAGTCAAAATTGTCATAAGATGTTAAAGTTTATAGGATGCTATATCCTTGCTTAAGTGTATTGTACTACATTGTGCTACATTTCATTTGCATTCATATAAACGGCATTTACTCAATATGTTTTCTAGAAATTAAGAAAATTTGCACATTAAAACTTGCAGATATACACGTATACTTTCAATAAATTTTGGCCCCGCCCTTTTTGGGGTTTTTTTTTAAATAAAAGTCTAATTTTTGTAATAAAATATTTTAATGAAAAGTTCGATGTTATTGAAAAAGCGTTTATGTCACGCCCCTTTTTTATTGAAGGAGATTTTCATCTAATAAAATCTATAAGTAATTGTAAACTTAATTAAAATAAAAATTAAAATTTGACAGCCCAGATTTATAATTTTATTATTATATTCGAAGCAATTCAGAGCTTGACAGGGGCCATATGGGATGGGCTATCCACAATTCGCCTAAGCGGATTGTAACCCGCCCCTAGTTTAGATAGCGAAGGGTATTTTGCAATCCGACTCAGACGGACTAAAGTTTTTGCACACGCACTGTTGCACTTTCAAACTTGGCTTGTACTGAAAGGATTATAAGATATCGATTTTTACAGATTTTTACATTTCACAGGAATGGAGTATACTAAGTTTGATACAGGCGAAAATGTTATAAATAAAAGAAATATTAACGATAGACCCAAGACCTTAAGGGCATATTATTGAGTCCGAATGAGCCATGTTCATCTAAATGTCACCAATTTTTAGGCATTAAAGTTTAAGCTTAGGACTCGAAATTTCGTATTTAAGGTGGCTTAGACATCCTCAAAAAATTAAAAATTTTGGTTCAAGATTAATAATTTTGCAAAATCGACCCCTAAAAATGAACGTGCCCAAAAACTTTGTATGACTAAAATCTAACATAGAGCCTTGTGCTCCTAATCACCTAACTCTGTTTTTTAATCTTTCCTTAATTTTCCTAAATGAGGCTTAAGAGCAGTCGAAACCGATGTTCTACTGTCAGGCTTTTCTTGAATTCTGTATCTTAATGTGTCTAAAAACTTTTTATGAAAAAGACGTGGTATAAAAAAGTGTTTTCTGTCTAAATTTTACTTAATAATAATAAATACTCTTCAAACTGATTCCACACCCATGAGAAGAGGTCTGCAGGTCTAATTTTGCTTTTGTGTTTCTCACAATCATTCAGCTATGCCAAATGTTAAGTTTCAGCCTATTAACAATTTTGAAAGAACACGTATACGTATAGACCGATTGTGGGCTTGGCTGTGGACGGATTTGAAAGGCTTTAACACTTGTATTACTTTGGATGACAAACACCTTACGTACGAAATTTCAAATTTTTAGTTAAAATTCAAGTGCTAAAAATTGGTCACATACGAACCAATAAGTTTACGAACGGACGGACAGGGTATGGCCGATAAGACCTAATTCGTTCTATTTTTTTTTTTCGAACAAATTTTCTTATAAAAATCTTAATATTTAGATGCCATACAAATTGAAATCCCCTCGGCAAGTAATTAAGAATAAATCATCTCGAAAAGATTTTTCATTCTTTTTACATATCTTTTTTATGCCACATTTAACCCTTTCCGCACACCTTTATAGCAGTTCCAGACTTGGAAAGGAAAATGAAACTGTCTACCTGTGACATACCTGCCATAAGAACGTTTTGAGCGTTTTTTTAAATTTTACAGTTATGAAATTGTTTAAAAGTCATCGTCACTACCTTTTTAGGGAGCCAAAATGATAACAAAAGAGTGGTTGTGTCAAATTTCTCTTATGTTTGTCCGGTGGAACCACTATGAAATCTTAATCTTTCATAGTGGTTAATTGAATTTTAATCGTATCCCGCTAATCGCAGTCGCAGTTTTGTGGCCGGCCGGGACATAGTATGAACAGAATATTGTGTTAATTTTCTAATTTATAATACATAGTGCTACTTCTTTCCCAATTTCGATTCGGATCAAGGTTGGAAGAGCGTAAGAATTGTACTTATTTAGACTTCCCATCCCTTTTTTTAATAGGTATTTTTGCTTATCTTAGCAGGGGTGATTGTGTCATCCCAGTTAACATCCCGAACTTCTAAAAAGAACTTTTAAGTCCCATGGTTATAAAAAAATCGGGCATTTGGGTCATTTACTTAATTTTAGTTGGTAAAACCTATTAGTGGCAATCAAAACTTCGACTGCATTGCATAAGTGCATCATACACTCATGGCATTGACCCACTAAAATTTCCTCTGAAGTTCGATACGACTTCAATCCGATTACACGAAGAACGATAACTTTTCAGACGAAGATTCAATTACCTACTCACTAACAACTCCAATCACATTAAAATGCTTCGTATATTAAACGATCGACTGAAATCGTTGTGTCATTTGCACCAAACTGCATAGCGTGCACCCAATTGAGCCTTGTAGTCATTTTGTTTAAATGCGATCCCTACTTTGTGATGGTTATTATACAAATTAACCTATTGAAAATGCAATATGAACAGTCGAAATATTGTTAAGCTGCATCGGGCACAGCTATCGGCAATTTATGCATTTGAAGCGAATGTATGAACACAATAACATGCACTCAAATGGCATTTGGACATATCATTTTACTATGCGAGCATGTGATCATTGCGCTCCCCTTAAAGTGGATCAAGGTCTGACCTTGGATCTTTGGGAACCTTTGGCGGTGTAGCTAAATGTTGATGCTATCGCATGCACCTAGACAATAGGCTTTTTTGTTCACTTCGTCAAATGTTTTATTCTGTTCACGTGATGACGAATATTTCAAGTTGCACGACTCTATAACAGCAAACATCGTTTAGTCAGCAAACTGACAGTTTTATGACCGGGCTTGATTACCCGCGAGATAATAATTTTCTCCGTGGATGGAAAAAAAAGCACGAGTCACCAACTTCTAAGGCGAAAGGGTGATGTCTACACTGTTAACGGCACCCAAATAGTAATAGATTCATAATTCGTACACAATTAGTAAGTAGACCAATTTGGAAAGTAGTTAATTGGGCTAAATATAGGGCAAACTGTTAGAGTTAAATGATCGAAAACGTTTTTGGCTGAAATGTGTGTCATATGAGTAATGAGTTTCCTGGCGCAGTGTGACTCACTTCTTTTAACAAGATTATAATCAGTTCAGGCGAGAAATATTAGCATGACTGAAATCATGAAGAGCTCTAACTAAGGCCCGCGTACGAATCCGAGCCACGTGCTCTTGGTTGTTATTCTTCGCGTGTTCTTTAAAGCACGATTAATTCTTTTCTACGGACCAAGGTGCTTGGTCTCACACTTGGATGTGATTGTCGTAAACTTATAAATAGTGATTTTTTACTCGTACACGCACACGTTGGACAGCCAAATTTGGAACTTATTTTTCATCAAATGTGGTCACACAAGCGTGTCTTGTCGAACACAGTCCAAACAATGACTCTATAGCTAATTTTAAGATTAATTCAACCTTGTCTTACATAATTAATTAATTAGCTTCTAATAATGTGAACTAAGGTGAGTTTAATTTGAAGGCGCGTTAAGCCTTTTACTGAAACTTTTACGTTCAGAACAAGTAGTGAGTGTTCAAATTTCGCTCATACAATCGATTTATCACAGTTTTTTACCAAAAAGCGGGAAGTTATTGGCATTTTACATACGAAAAGTGACGAAGATCGAAACCAGCGCATTGCGTGCAAGATCTTCGAGTTGGCTAACTTTAAAAATAAATTAATCATGTTTTTCTGCACTGACGAATCAAAAAGTAAATAAAAAACAAATCCGTGTTCGTATGACGCAAAAATGAGTGGGAGCAAAGGCACGGCACCATGAGATAATAGTCTACTAAGGTTATCCCGTGTTGCAAATCAATGTCAATGTTTTGTCCCTGATGATAAGGATTGTTTTGAAGAAATAATTATTATTTAATTACCAAATATAGAATTTTGAAACAATGTTAATTTATCTCCGTAGGTGAAGCGAACACACTGCGGAAAAGATAATGCATAAAGACAGTGTCATTAAATTTTTTAGGACTTTCTTATAAAGACGCTGTTGGAATTTTTTGATCACTCATTTCATCTTGTCATCAATTAAAGACAAGAGAATTGCTAATACACTTTGTTTTGAAGCTGTTGAGGAAAATACAATGATGATAAGAACCCTAATCCTGATGGGGAAGAACAAGGTACTCTTAGACGCACCTGCCCAGACATGTATAAATGATAATACTCAAATTTTAGAGCGTTATGAGCTCTCAAAATGTTTAAAACATCAAAAGGTGTGGATTTTTTCTGGCAATTGGCGCGGTGTCGCAGCTTGCACTTTGTATTTCGTAAAAGGTGCTTTGAATGCTTTTGCCAAACCGAAATAGGACCAGATTTGTGGAGTAATAGTTGACTGTAAGGTGAACTCCCATATTATCTCGATGTTGTGCTCTAAGCTTTTTATCTTTTAAATAATATTTTGCGTGCTCTCAAAGTCAAAACAAACTTTCAGAGAGTATTCATCTACCTACAGCAGCCACCTCGTTTTCATAAAGACGAATTGAGTTATATGGATTTCACGAATTCATTTTTATGGGTGCAGCACCAGGAAATTCACCATTACTATACAAGAAAGCTTTAGGGATCCGGCTATTGGTTACTTTGAAATATTTTAGACTTTTTGCGCAAATTGTTTTTCTAAGGACCGACTTTTGTAAGCAGGTCAGAAGCCTGTACGCTGTACACCAACCACAATTTCCGGGAAAGTGACAGCGCATGGAATATGGTGAAACCTTTTGACAATGGATGGTAGAAGAGACAGTCAGTCAATGCCGTAAGATGAGTGGAGAAGAACTATGAAAGAGGACTGCAGGTAACTGGGGACGGAGAAGAGTTGGGCAAATAAGTAGGGTCGTTTCTATTACAGTGCTTTGTCTGCTTCAAAATGAGATTTGAAAGGAAAGGCGTGGACAAAATACGTGATAAAGAGTTTGCAATGTATCCTTTCAAATGATCAATGACGCCATGATCAGATGAAACTTGAACACCTTATTAGCTAGATTTCATAAACCGATTTCCCGTTTATAAAGGGGGCTCGTAGGACGAACTTTTATGCCTTAAAGAACCGTTCTATTTCTTTAGTACAAATATCTGCCTAAAGGCGTTTCCCTTTAAGTTTGACAGTTTGCCTTCTTTAATATTTTGGGGACCGTTTTGTAACTTTACTCTTAGTTTTTGCTGCCTTATGTCTTAAGACACTTATAGGGCTTTAAATAAGCAGAAACCAGACATACATTTCCTGGCCCTTCGACATACCACACACGCAGTACGACACCCGATATATGACATACTTCATACATTATAGGGCATATGACATAATGTCACGACGTTCGACACACGACATACAACATGCTACATACGACACACGTCATATGACACACAACATACGATATAGGGCATATGACATACGACACACGACATATGAAATTCGACGTATGACATACAACTGCATATCACATACGACACACGAAATGACATTCGACATACGACACATTACATACGCCTTACGACCTACGATATACGAAATACGACACACGACATACGAAGTACGGCGTAAGACATAAGACCTATGGCAAAGTCTATTGCTATTGCTAATTATTAAGACCTCTTTTTACAAAGCTTTATCTTGTTTTATATGCCGAGTTTAAGCAAGCTTCAAGCCAGCTTCGCCCTCATGTAAACAGGTATAAATGAGCTTAAACCTGGCTCACATAAACGAACAAATTAAAAGTATCTTTTTAGGGGTTGCCTATTGTCTTTCTTATTTTTTGATTTGTCATTATTTCGTTCTTGTCGCAATTATTTTCGCTCACATTGTACCTAAAACCTTTTTTTGTTTTTCTCTTGTTTTGTTTTGCGAGCTTTTCCTTAGACAGTTACCTACTTTGTATTTCATTCTTTTGTTTTGCCCATAATTTCGCATTTCCCTTAATTCAACAATGAATTATTTCGGTCTGTATTCTCTCTTTAACTGTTGTTCCGCATTGCATCTCATTTAAGATCGTGACTCGTGCGAGCCGAAATTTTTTTTAAATTGTTTATAATTTGTTAATTTAATTTATTCATATAATTTAATTTTTAATTTATTTATAATATAATTTATTTATATTTTTATACCTAAGCTTATTCGATTGCAATTATTTCGCCTTCGTTTTTTTTTTTTTGTGTATGTATTTTGATTTTTGTGCTTGAAAGAGCCTATGTATACTTTAAAATTGGCACAAAAAACAGAAACAAACGATGGCGAAATGACTGCAATCGAATTAAACAAAAAACGAAGTGATCGAAAAACGAATCAATAGGACCAAGCGAAACTAATATCGAAATGATTCAAAACCAAAATGAATTAGAAACGAAGAAAACACCCACGAAATGTATGCAAATCGAAGTAGGTAATAAGGAAATAAAGTGTCAATAATCGAGATAAAAGTAAACAAAACAATTAAAAATCAAAGCAGCACAATGAGAAAGATCGAAATTACGAAGCGACTTTGACAAAACAACAAAAAATCGAAGTAAAAAAGACGAAACGAACCATACCCCTTTTTAGGTAGGTATATTTGAAAATACCCTGTTGTCAATAAAAAGCCATTTATCGAGAATCGATTTTTTTTATAGAACCCTTCACAATTTAAAATTTTGTAAAACGAAACTTTACCAGACAGTGAAAAATAATGGTTCAAAATAATCTATGAAGAAAAGGTTTCGTTTCGAAAAAATCGCTCAAAACTGAAAAAAAAAATTTATTCAATGTAATCGATTTTTATCGATAATTCGTTGTTTTAGCTGCTGCTCATCTCATCTCTATTGACATTTCATTCTGTATTAATTCAGTGCAGTGCTTGAGGTGGTGGTTGCTTTTCTTATTTTGCGAAATATTTTTAATTGTTTACAAATTAAAAGTGTTTAAAACTTCTCTTAAATGCAATAATATTACAAAATAAAACTTAAAGTTTGTGTTTATGAAGAAATATGTGTGCGGTTCCCAGCAGACTTTAAAAGAGAAAATTTGTTATTTTTGTAACAAGAAATTCTGCAGTGACATCGCGACTTTTCGTTCTTTTCTTTATTTTACTGTTTTTTTCTTTTTTGCTCTCGCTGTCCTTGGAAACGGTTTCACAATTTAAACATTTAAAACGTTTTGGTAAGTCTTTTTATTTTATTAGTATAAATCAGAATTTTTAGCAAGTTGCTAGTGGAGTTAATTTCAACCCTTTATTGAATTTAATATAAAAACGGTACTTTCAGACATTGTATATATAGATATTAGAAATTAGGACAAATAATATAGCTTCACGCTTCAAGCTGTACAGAAGAGTTGTATCAAGTTTAGAAATGCTAAGAGCTGTTCTAATATGCAGGTAGGTAAACAGGTTCAAAATTTATATGTGCATATTAATCTTAAATCTCTCCTTCAATTCCATTAAGTTGAGTTAAGTAGAAGACACAACACAACATTGTCTGCACTCATTGCTGAGTTGAGTGAAAAAAAAACTCCAATGCCTCTGGCCCAATGAATTCGTTGTCTGCGCCACGTCGAAGTATCTACACTTAAACACAACTGACAACTCAGTTAGGGCCTAATCATAGCTATCATTGGTTTGCCGTCATTAAAGATGATATTTTCATATTTTTAAGGCCCAAACATAATAGACTTGAGCGGGATTAACCTTATGTCGAAATACAACGAAAATCCTACTCAAGTTCTGCCAAAAGATTGTGTTGCCCATAATAGATTTAAGCAAACGATGCGAAAATCTTATGAGAAATCACTGTGAACTTTTCGAGTATCACATTGCCTTGAGAATTTAAAATCAAATTTAAAAATGTCACTTTTTCTTCAACTTTGGATGTTAATATCCCCGAAAACGATTGTCAGATCTTAAATGTGTTTTAAATTTCGAGGTCAGCCTACAATTCTTGGTATATTCCCTTCTTTCACGGATTTTTTGAAGCACGTTTAAAAATAAATATGGGCTTTAATATGACAATAATTGAACTAATGATAAGCAAAAACAAACAAACTTTAAGCCAACAAAAGTTAACGAAAACCTTATGAAACCCAGCATAAGGCTATTATGATCGTGGCATACGGATCGTGTGTAATGGGACATTATGGAAAGCCAACTTAAGCTCATCAAAGTCTATTATGGTTGGGCCTTTAGACAGGATTGAACAAGCAATTTTGGCTTTTATTGGCATCAAAATAAAGGTTATGAGTTACAGAATTGTTTCCCTTAAAACCACATTTAATGGCCTTTTCGGTTGGTCGTCCGGTAGCGTCCGGAAGAGGAATTTACTTCTGGTTTTGAATCCAGAATCAAAATCAGTAGCACTGACACATTCATACAACGCATGTGTCAAGTTGGATAAATGTCATTTGTGCCCTGTAGAATAACTTTTGGTTCACAAATACAACGCCAGACAAAATTCAAAAGCAAGAAAAACGTGCTTCGCTGTTCGGATGTACAGCCCCAATCCGGGAGAAGAACGCACTGATCCGGGATCGCCGACCGTAAAGGTTTATCTCTAAAAACGAATGCTCAAGCACCGGGAATAAAATTTTGGGGCTAATATTTTAGATGCGATGTTATGACAGATGCCCACGCATGACTGGCCTGTCGTGTTAAACCCCCAAATTCGTTTTCTATTGACGATAAAGGGCTTACGCCTAGCGTTCTACTTTGGAATATGTGAAGACCTACACATACGTCAACGGCTGGCTGTTGCTGACATCGCAATTGTGAAACGAGTACGAAAATTATTTCATTAGGAAAGATATTTTCCATTTAATTTGCTTTTTGTGAGAGGACAAACTGTAGTATTCACAAATCATGTTGATAACTCACTCGGAAAAACGCTAATTAGTTCATCGAAGGCAAGTCAACTTGTCAACTTCGACATCTACGTTGACAGTTATGGATCTTCACATATTCCAAATTTGACCACCAGGCATGGCATTCTGACTTTTCCAATCGTCAATTGAAATTTTCGCAACGGAAATCTTTTGTCGCTCTTGGGAAATGTCATCTTCACTCTCTTCAAATTGAAATCAATTGAAATTTTCGCAACGGAAATCTTTTTTCGCACTTGGAAAATGTCATCTTCACTCTCCTTTGTGGACGAAAATGAAAGAATTAGAGTGCTTGTGTAAAACTAAATTTTTTTTCCGGTTGAAAAAAACCAATTCGGGATTTATTTTTAATCTTCTCCTGTTAACCGCAGCGCATAAAATGTCAACTTTCAGTCTTTTATTACGTCTTACAGTTTTCACAGCACTGGAGTTTAGACCGATTGTGTGCGCGTTTTCTAAACAGATTTGAAAAATTTTAAAAAAGCTTTTGCTTAAAATTTCAGCTTTCTTGCTCAAAATTTCCGTTTCGCAAGCTTAAAAGCCTATACTTGTCCTCTGATGCCCAAAAAACAAAAAGGGTTATTCGCAGAAAGTTTCACCCTATTTGCTTTGAAAATTTAATTCTTTCAGGGCCGTTTTTTCAGCGCTGAGTTAAGCCCAGCTTAAACCAAGATCTGTTAGTCCCGTAACCAATTTTGGTGAGTTAAGCCGAGAATAACCCCAGATCTTAGCTCACTGAAAAACTCATTTCTGGGGTTAATCTCAATTTAACTCGGAAAGTCGGATGATTTCGCAGTGAAAAACCGGGCCTCAAAGGTTTTTTAGAAAAATAAAAATATATATATATTCAAAAATCACTTGACGGAAAAGCTTTTAAAAAGTTTTTTCTATGAAATTCCAAATTTACGTTTGATGACTTAATACTGTGTTTTCACTAGCAGTAATACGAGGATTAGCCGTAGACGATGAATAATAGATCCCTAAGTGGTTCCAGCCGACAAATATAGGATTAATTTTACATGAAGTGCTCATGTGTTTTTGTTATTTTGGCTCTCAAAAGAGAGTGGCGATGTCATCGAGGAGCGAAAGACGTTGTAAACATTTCAATAGAAATCGTAATTCTGACAGACCTGTCATACGTGGACAGTTTCAGTGTCCTTTTTCGATTTTCAAACTGTTAAAAAGGTGCATTCGTATCGTCTGTCGAAAAGGGTTGATATTAGTTCCTGAAGAGGGTAAATGAGATTTATGAAGGGTTTTATTTCAATCGCTTGCCGAGAGGATTTAAATTTGTAGAGCTAATCGCGTAATTTGTAGAGGATCAACTGAAGATTTGGGTTCGAATCCTGCCATGGTTACCTGAAAAAAAGACTTGTTCTTTTTCACGGTCCCCACCTCCGCGAGGGTTTGACAAGCCCTCCGAGAGTTTCATTTGTCTTGAAAAACTTCTCAAAGTGCCGTTCGGATTCGGCAAAAAATTGTAGGTCCCTCTTGTATGTAAAGATAGGGGACACCACCAGCATACATTGTTGAGAAGTTGGCCCTGGTTCACCTCGAGCTGTTGCGCCACTCTATTTATTTTTTTTTATAATTGAAGATTTATATTAATTACGGATTAGTGCCGGGTGGAAACATGGTATAAGCCTGAAGTATAATTCGACGAACTTTTCTTCCAGTTTTTTTATGATAAAATTGAATTTTTAATAAATAGTGGCCTAAGTCAGGATTAACTCGGTACCGAAGAACTAGCTCCTAGAAGTCTACTGTAATAACTTTAATGGAAAAATAAATCCAAAAATCCAAGTAGGATGTAGGTACGGAAAATTGTTGTTTTGGGGAAGTGTCGGAAATAAGACATGGGGTGGAAGTCTTTTTTTCTTTATCGAATTAATTATCAACAACACTGCGTAAATACAAATTGATTGACCAAACAAAAGTAAACCAGATTTACTTCCAAAATAAGACTCTCTGCAACAACGATTCATTCCGAAGCGTGATTCCTTAATAATGGTAGGCAGATTGTCAGAGTATTTGTGCACTTTATCACACCATGAGTGCCTGAAAGCAACACACGATTCGGATTTGTTTGAAACCGGACTACCAGTTGATTTGCGACCACATGCAATAAAATAGAAGCAATAAACAAAAAGTTACATGCAAGTCTGTGTCAGATGCATGGTCCAGAAAATAGACCGAATGCACTGATGTTGGAGCTATCCCGGATAGTTGCAGTGGCGACCCACTTGTGCCATAGAATCCAGTTAGAACTAACTGCGGTTTGTGCACTCTGTGTACGTGGGATTGAGGTGATGAACATTAGTTGCAATGGCTTTTTGCCATTCACTGACCCACAAAGGAGTGCAACACAACAACCCACACACTATCTGGCAACTATAGGAGCGCGTCCGCTATAGGCAAACTATGTGCTGCTCATCAAAAAGATATCTATCTGGAGTTTGTGTTTTTTATGTGACTGTTAACGATTTAATTACTCGACGTCTGCAACAGTTATTTGTAATTCAACTCAATTGTCGTTCACAATAGCCGACAGAGATTTCCATCTTGTACTGTTTGAGCGCATCTCGTCGGGGAACGTCTTCGGTGACCTCAAAGTTCAATGGAATTGGACTAATTGAGCAGGAGGGAGCGCATGGTGAAATCGGGTGTTGCATGTGAGTAACTGGTCGATGATTACAAGACATGTAGCTCATTAAGATGTAATTATGCAATGTTGACGTTGGTGCCTTTCATTGTAGGGTGACGATGGCAAGAGGTATAATAGCAAATTGAATTTAGATTAAGACGTGTTGCATTTGCATTTCACTAATTTCTGTGGCAGAAGACAACTTTTCTTTGTTTTCGACTTGTTAAACCCGATTTACAAAAGTCTTCAATAGAAATGAAGCCTTAGGATTGTTCATGCTAACAATAAAATAAACTTCGGAAGGTATTTTTATACCATTCAACGTTAATAAGCATTATAACCCATAACACATGATATTATGTATTATCGTGTTGCAAATTTAATTAATTCGCACTTGTGTTCATGAATTTCAATGTAAAATCTAACTACCTACAAACTTCGGAGATCGTCACAGAGTGCTGACTTTTCGCACATCCGTGCACGCGTGTTTCTTCAAGAAGTTGGAATGTCGCAAAGTGGGTTCATTCATATTCCGTGCGTTATGCTTTTGAATTGCTTTTTTCTTATAGAAGCAGAAGATAATTTTGCAAATTTCGAAGCTCTGTGAACGTTTTGCTATTGTAATCTAGTGAAGACAGACAGTTAATACTTAAATGTGAACAAAAATTAGGTGTTTTGAATATAATGTTAGACTTAAGTAGTCTGGATGGCGCCAAGTAAGCGTAAAAGCTTTAATATACGAATTCGTTTAGGTTCCAAAGAAGGAAACGAATGAACAAACATTAAGATGTTTAAGTGCTGGTCTTCAGAATTAAGCAAGTCTTAAAAATTCCCAACTGATCGTTTAAGAAGAAGAGCATCATTTTCCTCAGTAGTCATTGCATTGCCTCCACAAAAAAAAGTGGAGTGAAGCGGCTGGGTGTGGCGGCTTTTGATCAGAAATGAGCAGCGAAGTTTAAAGCACCTACAGCTTCCGAAGCGGGAGAGAAAAAAGTCTACTATGCATCGATTTGATTTAATGTTATGATTTAACCTCCCAAATTCAGTACGCTGAAGCGCAAACAATCAAGTTCGACGAGGGGTTGGATTACTATTAAAGGTCTGCAAGCAAGATGTTTTAGCAGACTATTTACCGTCTCAATAGTACAAGTTATATATGGTTAGCTTTATCCTTTCAAACAAAAATAATGTCTTAAGACGCGCGCTTTTTAGAGTTACTCAATCCCAGATATGTTCAAAGAAGATGAATTAAGTACCATAATTAGTTCGCTAAAAATTCAGAAGTCTCCTGGAGTCATGAAATCCGGGCTGAAATACTCAAGTCGCTGCGTTAAGAAGGGATAAGCCACCTTATAGTATGCAAATAAGAGTTTTCCTATTTAGAATCTTCCGGAAAAGTATTGGCGAAAGTGTTTGAAATCAAACCATTGTTACAGGAAGAACAGTTCGGCTTTCGTCCTTACACAAGATCAACTGACCAAGCATCTCACTCTCAAAGTTATTTGGCCAAACCGGCTTACATGTGGTTCCTTAATTTGGAAAAGACTTGTGACCGGAACCCTTGGAAATAGCTCCGGAGAACTTTGCAGGACATAAGACAGAATTGCACTATTGGTAGCAGCCACTTCGAGGAAGTTTTTTGACACTTTAGTGGGGCTCCAATCAAACCGTTTTTATTTCGGTTTGAAAAAACGGAAGGGGTCTAAAAACTTCTATCCATTCCCAAGTAAAATACTCTGCAACCATCAGGCTTTTTTAAGATTGGTCTTATAAGGCACTCAACTTGGTCTTAAGAAGCACTAACCGTTCACTACGGTCAAAGAACTAGAACGAATGCAACGTTTAGCTGGAATCTGCATGGCTGGATGCATTTGTTCCACCCCGACTATGGCTACTAACGCCATCCTGGGTCTTACACCTATTCAAGCACAGATCCGAACCTAAGCAAGACTGATCATTCATCGTCTGCTCCATTTGAATAACATAGTTTCTCATTCTTTCAAAGGTGGCGGACAAGCTTCGCAAATAATCTCTGTCTCCAGTAGCCTTCTCCAGCTTGGCACGCAAAGTTGGTTGTGCTTCAATTCCACTTGCGTATGCCACCTGAGTCTCGGTGCTCCTCTACTGCGCCGTCCCTGCAGGGTGGACTCGAAGATTTTCCAGACCAGGGCGTTGGTGTCCGTCCGCTCTAAATGACCCAGACATTGTAGCCGTAGTGTTTGCAGGATAAAGCTTCCAGAAAAAATTCTTCGTACTAATACTTTCAAGGGATGAATAGGAGAAACTCAAACCAACTCCTTTTTAGTTTGACCTTGTTTGGTAAAGAGATAGTTCTAAAATGGAAACGGGGAACGGGTCCGGTAGTCAGAGAGAACTGCCCCAGGTGTACTATTCAGTTAGCTCATAGTGCTTACCAACTACTGTGCTAGAATAAATCTAAGTTCTTGCACGGGAGAAAGAACAATATTCATCTTCTCGGACAGCCAAGCAGCTCTCGAAACTCTTGAGATTAACGTTATCAAATCAAAACTCGTTTTGGAAACAGTGCTAGTCATCCAAGAACTTTCCAAAAACAACTTTAACATCCTTGATAGGATTCCACCATGCAGTGGCTTTGAGGGCAACGAATAAGAAGACTTGCCAGCCAAAATCGGGGCAACTACACCTCTCATGGGGCCTTAACCATTCTTTGGACTCAGTAAAAGACTCTCGAAGAACTTTACAAAACACCTAGCTAGAAGCGAGACCAACGAAGTCTGGCCTAACATACATACTTGGGACCGCATTGTACCAAAAAAAAAACTTTCCCTGATGAGGTCTCATACCCAGGACATTGCTTTTTTAAAAATCTTCCCTGTAAATTTAAGCGGCCACTACAAACTGAAGAAACATCTCCATCGCATCGTCCTTTCACCGGACGCCACGTGTAGACTTCTTCTAGAGAGCGATGCGTCCTCTTTACTTATAAACATAAAATGCCTGCCCCTTTTACCACTGAGCTCGAGAGCCCCAAGAGGGCTGTCTCCCGACTCTTTGACACTCTTATAGCACTTAAATGATAGCTTTATTAATTGAAAAGCTAACCGAACGTATCGTTGCTTATATTGGGGAGCGGCCCTTATGGCAAAGCCATACATCACTAAAGTTAATATGGAAAAGTGAAAAATTACAACAATTTACAATTCTACAACATTATAATAATGGCTAGTCCTATGATCATTTAAAACGCTGCCAGGCGAACATCGTCAGGAACCTTAATATTACAATGATGCTGACATTAAGTGACAACTCTTATTACGATTTCCCATAAGAGAGCAAGTATTTGAAGAACAAATAAAACCAACAAACAGTATCAAAAACCAAAAAACCATCAAAAATAGGTTATAGAACGAAATAAGCTCAACTCGAATTGGTTCAAGTCAAGATTACTTTGGTTGCTTATGCCTTGTTCGGCTACGTTTGAATATAATTCACGGTATTTTTCTCTTCAGTGTCTACGTATGATTACGACAGACGAAGTTTAGGTAACAGATGACATTGATTTCAAAGTAAATCACTATGGGGTCTGATGATAAGGTTCTGGCAGACTCGAAACAACGTTGTCATCCCAGCCCCAGGCACTTGCAATCAAAAGACTGTAACTTTAGTACTTGTTATCATTCCGATAACTGGGAATATTTCAATTTTTCAATGAGAATTTAGAAAAATGGCTTACGCCATATGGGAAACACCCAACAAACATCCATGATAATTTCAGTGGTCTCATACCGAACTAAATGGTTTTATGTAGAACTGTGTAAGAATATCTTCGGCAAAGGCCTAGCCGATATCCCTCCAGAAAAGATCCTAGTCTTTCTCACTGCCTCTGGAGTGCAAAAATGGCTCTAGAATTTCATCAGAGAAGGCACAATAGGTTCTTCTTTCCCCAAGAAGGCTCTCTCCCGACTAACAATCTTATAACACTCTTATAGCACTTAAATGGCAGTTTCATTGCTTATAAATCAATGCCGAGATGCGGGCTAGTGCAATTGGAGTTTCATACCGAACCAAATAGTTTTATGTAGAACTATAAGACCAGAGTGGCTCTTGTTTGGGTCGAAAGTCTAATAATGTCTGCAGAAGGCTCTTTCAGTACAAACTATAAAACAAAAAGGTACACAGTTCATCATTCCCAACGACTACGACTGAAAATTGTTGTCGGTCGGACTACGCAGGAGCATCCACAGTCGATGTACCTTTTTGAAAACCAAACTAAAGTAGACTTTGAAACTTAGTTGCATTTAAGGAACGCGCGATCCTGCTAACTTCACCTATTGCGGGTGCTGCCGTAACCAATTAAGCTATCGGCGACCAGTTTATTCTTTATCCAAATTCGACCACCTCAGTTGTAGTTTTATCTGGCGTATCCTGCATATTCGTTACTATATTTTAAAGTTGAATAAGAATGGTACACAGACGGCTTGTGTAAGTCAATTTCACGCATTGATTTAAATGTTCATTCATTTAAATGTTTTTAATGTAATTACAGATTTTTGTTTTTTTTTTTATCTTCCGAGGTGGTGGAAGTGGGAAAAATCCTGTTTTGAAAAAATGAGTCTTAAAATGTGTGTTTAAAAATAATTTACTACTACAAATTAAACAAACACGTATCTTCTACAAAGATTTATAAATTTCATACTTGCATTTTTAAACAATCTATATAGTTTATTATAAAAGTTCATTGGTCTAATTCATCTATTACTGGGCAAAATTTTTTTTTGTATTTCATCCTACGTGGAATGAATTTTTATGAATTTCATTTCCTCGCATGAATTCAAAAATTTTTTTTTAAATAAGAAGTTTTAAGTTGCCATATGAAATGATCGCTATTTTTCTTTGGCAACAATTCAAAGAAAAATTAACCGTACACATTTTTATCTTTCACGTTTTCGCACCTTTAGAGTTTGCAATTCGGATCAAGTCAGATCACATATTAGTTAGATCGAGTGGCACAGATCGGCATCAAAAACTCACTTCATTCATTGATGTAATCAAATGCCGTGGTGACTACCTTTTACCGGCTTGGACACATTAACAAACACAAAGTTATAAAACTTGCGCGTGTATTCCGGTGACTCGTTTAGAGAGCTAGTTAAATCCAGTCAAGGCGGTCATGAGATTTTCAAGCGGCAAATCTACAAATGTGGTCAGCCGTTGGACAAATAAAGCACGAAGTTAACCATCCAATAAAAAATAGTTTTTCTCATTGAGTTTTTTAGCACTTTAAATAAATTTAAATATATCTAGGGTCAAATGGGTTACGATATTTTTTTTTGAAAAGTTTCCATAACACTGGGTTTGATTGGAAAGGCGTTTAGTTTACATGGTCCTTAGTCAAACAAAATCCACTCTAGTGTGGTGTTGCGTAAACACTTTAATACCATTACTATAGCGAGTGTTTCACTAACTAAAAACTTATTTAAAAACCATCATAGCAAGGTAAATGACACCGAATTTAATTGCTCCCTTATAAGCCTTTTTTTCTTTCCAAATATATAATTTATATTCTTACCTTCTACTAAGTCTACACAACACTAATTATTGTTAACGTAAATAATTAAAAGATTAAACGTGTCAACCCTGACCTCAAAGCAAACAGTTCATTTTAATATTTTATTCTTGTTTATCGAAGCTTTTGTTCAATTTTCGCTTAGTAGTTGTTATTAAAAGCCAGTTTTTGGTTTTTCGAAACTTGAATCTTCAAGTCTAATATAAAAGTAATAAAATTCGATCATAAGCCAAGCGATGTGCAAGGAAATAAAAAAAAAACTTAAGGTCAGGTTGTAATGTGAGAGAAACAAGTATACCTTCGCCTAGTGCGCAGACTCTGCAATATAGATGAAATTCTTATATTTATGAGACTTGGCGATATGAAAAACAAGTCTTCTACCAAATCTGTTTTGAAAGTTTAACAGCATTTAAATTATATAATTGATTTGATGTGAAAAAATACACTCAGCTAAGTAAACGAATCAAAAAAGGATTAAATTTCTGAATAGCTACCTGGCTGGCACACATTCGTGTTAGAATTAAACAATTATTGTAAATATTTGGCCAAAGTGTATTTTTTATCGAAAATGTTTGCATATCTTTCTGGAATGAAAAAAAACCGAACAAGAGGTGTCTATAAATATGCATTGTGCTATGTAATATTCCAATGCAAAAAAAAAGTTGGGTGTGTCTGGTTCTATTCTATGCCAACAATGGTGCTGATATATGTGCTAAAATCTAGACATGTTCAAAATGAGTACACAGTCGCCATATGCATGTGGCACACATTGGAGCAATTAAAAAGCAATATTTAAGTATTGAAAGAAACTTCGATAGTATTTTGTTCTTATTTACAAAGCACGTTAGCACCTCAAATATTTCCCTGACTCCTAAGCCTATCCAATTACGTTGATGTCATTTATTACAATTGCCACACATAGTCATAAGTTACAACCAAATCACTAAGTATTACCATCTTTCATAAATTTTGGATACCATCAGTGGACCCATAAATGGGGTGTCTGGCACAAAAAATTGCAAATTTTCTTGCCCATTGATTAATTTAATACCAATAGAATAATTTATATTGTGCATCAGCTTGTTAGTAATAATATATGCGTCATTTTTAGTAGCGAAAAAAACAACAAAATTAATATAAAATATTACATCATAAAATTTTTTTAAATACTATTTTCATTACGTCTTAAAGCGGAAAATAATCGTTTGAAAAAACATATATTCTCTTGAAAGGGGCCTTAAAAATATGCAAAGTACTCCATACTGTCAATACAAAAAAATTTTGCAAATCAGCATTTTTTTGATTTAGAACAAAATTGAGAAAAACCAATTTTTCTTTAATATTTTAATTTTTTAATGAATTTTTTTAAAAATATTTAAAATAATATTGAAAATAATTTTTTAATAAATAACAAAAAAAGCTACTTAAGTTAGTTTTAACCATAAAAAATAATTTTTATTACACTTTTTCCATCTTTTCAGTTTATCACTGAGTTTTGCTTCTTATTTTAATAAAGTATTTACGATAAAGCACTTCCTTGAAATTTTTTACACTTTACATTCAAATTCTCAATAACTTTAAAGAGAAATGCCGGAAAGACATCATAAGTAAACCAATGTTTTGGGTCAGCAAAACAAACGCAGACTTTACCGAGTCATAACATATGACTCACTCACAATTGTCTTATGAGCATTTACAGTCCAGGAAAACCCTCTGAATGTTAAACTGCATCTGAGAAGTAATATGACAAGAGCTTCCTTGGGTGACGTGTTTTAACATAAATTGGGTCACACATTTCATCAGCCTGTTGCAAGTAGGTAAGATGTGTCGTGACATTTTTTGAGGAAATTATTCAAGAATGCGCTTACATTTAAATACACCCTGAGATAAACTTATTGAGATAAACTGAGATTGTTCGCACAGCAAGAACTTTAAAAACGATCCAAATCAATATGAAATAAATTTAGCTTAGGGGAAGATTTATGTATGTCTTTTTTTTGCTTGTAGGCTTAAATGTAGCAACTAAAGATTAAGGTTATCGATGTTTATAATGATTCGCGTTTTTTTAAGAGATGAGATATATTACAGGAAAGTAACACAAAGAGGGCATAATCCACACAGTATAGAATGAAGCATTTTTGTAAGCCTTTGTATCCACTGTAAAATTTTGTTTTGTTATTTGGTGTCCTTATTTTTGTTTAATTTTATATTGCCTGAAAAATTCCTTATAGTTTAATTCAATCAAGGATTAACAAGTGGGAAAGTAAGTTTGTCTTTAATACCTAACTGTAATGTTGAAAAACAGCATTTTGCTAAAAACGCCTCCTAAAAGATCCGGAGCTCAATATTTCGTATGTAACACACTTCGCAAATGATAATAATATATTTATATTATTATCATTTGCGCCCTCAATATATAATAATATATTTGAGGGCGGCTAAATGGTCCTTCAATCGCTCCCGATCCTCCGCCACCAACTCAAGAGACACAGTTTGTACCTGCGATCTAATTCTTTCGGTCATTACCCAAATTTAATGACCATAGATGTTGGCCAATAGATGGCCTACAGGCTAACACAGGCTAACACAGTATCACTCCTTCCTTCTTTCGAAAAAGACCCGGAGATATTTGAACTTCTCTACCTGTTTCAATGGGACTCCATTTATGTGCAGGATACACTGCACAGGAGTTCGGGAAACAACCATTACTTCCGAATTAAGCGAGAAATTAAAACAAAAATTTGAATTCTTTTTGCTTGAATGCCTTGTTTAACTTGGCCAAAAGACCTTCTGAAATAATATTTAAATTTGATATTTAAATTTGTCTTGATCGTTATTTTTATTTTTAGTCAATTGAAGGCGGATTCATACTGAGGTGTTGGCGGATTTTACTACTTTTCATATTTTGTCGGTACAAAATTAGGACTAAATTAGGACTCCAAGTTGAATTTGTTGATTTTTTTATGCAAAATTTTTATATCTTTTATGTGTTATTTAAAATTGTCTTTGCAGCCTCTTGTGCGGACTAGTTTTGATTTGACCTCTTGTTTTAACTGGTTAAAAACTTAAATTTATTTCGTTTAGTGAATTGTATTAAACACTAAACCAACACTCATAATTTAAGGTTCATTAAACAGAAAAACAAGTGAGTAAGTGCAAGAGTTTGTCTGTGACAAACTTCTATATACCCAACACAATATACCGTGTAACACTAAATCTTAAAGTTTCTTTGCCCGAATTCACATATTATTTGTGTAGGCATCGCCCCCAAAAGAGGGCATGGGCTAAAAATTAACATGAATTAATTGTATTTTCGTTAGAATCATGCGAAAATTCCGTAAAAGCGAAAATTATTTCAGAAAAAAAACAATTTTTTCCTAAAAACGCCCCTTAAAAGTAGGCGGAGCACAAAACTTTGTATGGAGCAAACTTAGCAAATAGTAACATCTTTAATATTTGTCTTAAAAGCTTTTTTCGATTTGGAGTAAACTTTCCGAGAAATCGGGTTTTTAAACATCGAACATGTAAAAAGTGGGCATGGTCGATATTGTGGGCGGTCCCATTTTCGCCTTGTCAGTACTAAAATTTAAGTTCCTACGCCTTGTAAACTTTGACCAAAAGGCATTTTGAAAGAAAATGTTTAATAGAGGTTGTCTCACATTAAAGGCAGTAGTGGGCGTGGCCGTTAACGGATTAAGCCAATTCTCACACCTTTTCTGTGCAACAGAAGAGCCAAGCCGTGTAGTTTTAGCTCTCTAGCTTGATTTTGAAGACCTAAAACCTTCACATACAGACTGACGAACGGGAATGGCTTAATCGATTCACCTGTCGGTCTCGATAATAACTCTAAAAGGTCTTAAGGGTCTACGATGATTATTTCACTGTGTTACAAACCATGCACTAAAACTAATATACCCTCGATAGGGTATAAAAAAGGCAGAGTCGATGCTTTCTAATATCAAACTGCAATCCCTGCAGACAGATTTAGGGCGAGAAAGTGAGCGGAGGTGCGGATAGATAAATTAGATATCGTAATAACCTATGCTAACCATATGCTAAAGCCTACGTTAGCAATCCCCATAGCTGCCAAAAAAGCATTACATTTACCAAAAAACTGACGAAAAAACTTCCGTGAAAAATACTACGTAATTTTGGGGTTTCATTTCATTCTAGGAGTTGTTTTTATACCCTACCCAGGGTATATTAAGTTTGTTGTATAGTTTGTAACGCAGTGAAATAATCACCGTAAATCCCTACGACCTTTTTTAGATATGAATGGGACCAACAGGAGAATCGATTATGCCATGTCCGTCCGTCTGTCCGCATGTAAACAATTTTAAGGCCTTAAATTTTAAGCTAAAGAGCTAAAAAAGTTGGTGAGTTGGCTGGAAGTTCAGTCCTTCAGATCAAGTTTGAAAATTAGCTAAATCCGCCCTCAGACACGCCCACTACAAGCCTGTATGAGCGACCATGCTATGTAACGATAGTGCTAGCGAACTTATTTATAATATGTAATATTTCCTAATAATTGTCTTTGAAGTAGCCAAAAACGTTTCGTCTTTTCATTGACCACTCTCACTTTTTTAAGGGATTTTAGCTTAAAATGACTGTTTTTGACTGAAATTTGACTACAAAAGTTGTAGATATTAGCCTTTTCTAACCTTTTTGTATGTGTAGTATATGCCACCGCCCACTTTTGTGGGCATGGCGTAAGAAAGATTAATTTTTTGAGTTAAAAAGGTGGAGTTTTAGGCCGAAATGTATGCAGCCAGCTAGTTTAAAGCATTCAGCAGTTATATTTTTATGTCCCGCCCACTTTTTGGAGGCGTGACAGTTTCATTTTTGCATGCATTTAACATATGCATTGTGGCATTTTCCCACTTATTAAACATTAAAAATCACGAATGGATGAAATACTTTCACTTTTTTGCTATCCTTGCTTCTATAACTTGTATGGAGAGACTATTTTCGAAATATATTCCAGCACAATATTTATTTTGAGCAGTTATAGTTATAGTTGGCGCGAGGCTTTATAACCTCTCAGACTTGAAAATCTATTGCAAAGGGCTGTAGATTCGCCCCAAGTCGTTCCAAGGAACATCAACAGGATTTTGGCACTTCTAAAGTTAATCTACAGACAAAACTCGACGACGCACGTTCCAAATTCTGTATGCGTCGATGAAATTTTTTTTTAAAAGGCTTTGCAGGTTGTCAAAGCAAAAATATGACCTAAAAATTATGGAAACCTTAAATAATGCAAGATCATCAGCAGACTTTTGGAGAGCAGCGAAGATGGTTAACGAAAAGAAAAATCCCATTTCTGCATATATCCAAAAGCTTAAATCACATGTCCGAAAACTTTTCAATGCTAATCAAATCCCCCCTCTTTTCCACTATGCTGCCTCACTGTTCAAAAGAAGAGTTCTTACATGCATGCACCTATATCTCAGGGCGACATCAAAAGAGTTATCGATAAATCTAAAAAATATAATGCTCCAAGAAAGTTTCGAACCTTATTGTTAAAACTAGAACTGAATTCGTAAAAGATCTTATAGCAGAGTTAAGCTTGTCTTCGAACCCGAGAAGTTCCAAGGAAGCTTTAGGCAAACTATTAATCTATCCACCGCACAAAAAGGGAGACTTATAAGTTACCTAGCCAACTACAGAGGAATATCGTTCGTAAACTCTTCGATAAAATTCTTAGCTACGTTGGTTTTCAAAGATTGACATCATGGGCAGAATCTGCAATACGAATGTTAGGCTGGCTTAAGGTGCTTACTCAACGATTGACGACATAATTCACGCTCTATAGCTGAGATCTAAAGTTGTCAAAAAAAAAAACTTTGCACCGTTTTTTTCGATTTTCGAGCAGAGATTTTACCGCATGAGGTCCTTTCACCAAGCTTCTTCAGATTGGTTTTTTTTTACCAAGATCAGAAAAGTTTTAAGATCCATGTATAAAAATAACTTTCCGTTTGTATGAGTTGGCGCCTACCTTTTGGAGCAGTTTAAGATCACAGTGGAAGTAGAGTAGGTTTCAATCTAAGGACTTTGCTCTTCGTTGCCTTTGTAAATTCTTTTTTTTTTTGGTCGGGGGTTGCTATACTATCTAAACGACATTTAAAAGTGGAATAAGAATAGAACATACAATAATCCCGGGGATATTTGCAGAGACGATAGTATATGCAGCTCAAGATCAACAGTAACAGATTAGAATTATACTGCAAAACTTGGAATTATCTGTTAACCTATCTTAGTCGAATATAATGTTGGCCGATATGTCCAACACGTGAAGTCAAGATGAAAAAATTGAGGTGAGCTAGGGATATAGTACATGGGATGGGAGTAGTAATCACTTTAAATCTTGTCATGACCAAGCATTTAAGCGAGAAACTTAGAGAAGCTAAACGGGCAGTTGCTTCAGTATGGGCGGACTATACAGGGTGTTTCCAAATTCGATGCAAATATTTTGACACAAGATTCTTGGGTATATTTGAAGAAAAAAATGTTCTACAGTATGGGCCTATCTCAAATTTTGATACCACTTATTTTTTTTTTTTTTATGAATTTAAGAAAACACCTACTTTGAGGTACCTTGACCCATACTAACACAAATATCTCCGCTAACACTTACAACAGGTACTTCATTTAGGACTTAAATTTTAGAAGAAATAGTACTCCTTTTAACTGCATTAAAATACAATTGATGACTTTTTTAACTTTCGAGATATTTGCTTTTAAGTCGGATCCTTTTTCCTTGCCCATGACATTTTTTTGACTTTCAAGACACATTTCTGCGAAAAATGCGTAATAAACCTAACAATATTTAATAAAAATTGCTAAGACAAGTTACCCGAAAAACCCACAGATTTTATTATACTTGGGAAATTCCATAGCAGGTAAAATTATGAAAAACTCTTTTCACGAAGCCGCGACAGGTATAAGGTGGAAATATGAATTGTTACCTACTTTTATAACCGCGATTGACAACAAGAACGATTTTTTGACTACGTATTAATAATTTACGTAGGTTTTAGAGCATGCATTTTTATTAGACTACCTGATAAAAAGGTAATTTCCCTATCATTTTTCTGTTAAGTCCCAAAAAGGATTAAGTTTGAGGTTGGTCGCCTAGTTGGAAAATTTACCTAATGTAAATTGTATAAAAGATTAGAAAACAAAATTAAATCCATCAAAGTCATTTTTGAAGCCGAGGTGACACAACAGTTGTTAAGAAACCCTACTTGAAATGGCATCTTTTACAAACGAAGAATACGCCGATATTATCTACGTTTATGGGATGTGCAACGGAAGTTCTATTAGAGCACAACAAAGATACCATCAGCTTTATCCTAACCGAAGAGTACCTAATCCCCGCGTATTTACAGATTCGTTTCGAAGACTTCGGGAAACGGGATCTGTTTCAACAAGACGACCTAACGCAGGAGCTTCACCAGGAAGAATTGCAGTTGATGAAAGAATACTGGAAGCGGTTGCAAATGATCCATCAATCAGCATCAGACGCTTATCCTTGCGATCTAATGTTTCAACACATAAAATTGTTCGTCTCCTGTATACGGAAAACTTGTATCCATACCACCATACACCTGTGCAGGAACTGCTTCCGAGTGATTTGGAGCCGAGACTTGAGTTTTGCAACTGGTTGTTAGAGCGGAACTTGGATGACAACGGTTTTACAAGCAGAATCCTATGGACGGACGAATCTCAATTTACTAGAGATGGGATTACAAATTTTCACAATCTACACGCATGGGCTGCGGAAAACCCACACACAATTAGAGAGTCATCATTTCAACACAGATTTAGTGTCAATTTGTGGGCAGGTATTGGAAACAACTTAATCGGTCCCTTCAAACTGCCTCCCACACTGAATTCTGCAAACTATCTGGAATTTTTGCGCAATGATTTAACAGATCTACTGGAGGATGTTCCGGTAACTCAACGAGCTTCGTCATATTTTCAACAGGATGGAGCCCCAGCCCACTTTGGTGACGAGGTTAAGAATTGGCTGGATGAAAAGTACGCTGGTCGTTGGATAGGAAGAAATGGACCAGTTCACTGGCCTGCAAGATCTCCAGACCTTACAATTATGGATTTTTTGTATGGGGGAGAATGACAGAACTTGTTTATTCTACAGAAATATTAACTCTAAATGATTTAGAAGATCGCATTCTCCAAGCCTCGTC
Organism: Neoascia interrupta; assembly: GCA_947623515.1. NCBI lineage: Eukaryota > Metazoa > Arthropoda > Insecta > Diptera > Syrphidae > Neoascia > Neoascia interrupta. Next base: position 43,001,412 of record OX392462.1, on the reverse strand, counting down.
ATAAGTGAGGCAGGAGTTATCCTCAATAAACGTTGACAGCGCAATCCAAAAACGGGCTCTAGCATGCAACAAAATGGAGGAGGACACTTTGAACACATTATTTAATTGTAAAGTTGACTTAATGAAATAAAAAAAAAACATAAACCAAACACAAGCATTTTTATTCAGAATAATAGGAATTGAACACTATGAATCGAGTTTTTCATAATTTTACCTGCTATGGAATTTCCCAAGTATCATAAAATCTGTGGGTTTTTCGGGTAACTTGTCTTAGCAATTTTTATTAAATATTGTTAGGTGCACTAGAAAAAAAAAATTACCGATATGTTTATTACGCATTTTTCGCAGAAATGTGTCTTGAAAGTCTAAAAAATGTCATGGGCAGGGAAAAAGGATCCGACTTAAAAGCAAATATCTCGAAAGTTAAAAAAGTCATCAATTTTATTTTAATGCAGTTAAAAGGAGTACTATTTCTTCTAAAATTTAAGTCCTAAATGAAGTACCTGTTGTAAGTGTTAGCGGAGATATTTGTGTTAGTATGGGTCAAGGTACCTCAAAGTAGGTGTTTTCTTAAATTCCCAATAAGTGGTATCAAAATTTGAGATAGGCCCATACTGTAGAACAATTTTTTTCTTCAAATATACCCAAGAATCTTGTGTCAAAATATTTGCATCGAATTTGGAAACACCCTGTATAAATAATAAAAATATTTCGCATACCGCGAAGCGAAAGTTATTCCAATCCATTTAAGTGCTTCGTCCATTACCACATGGAGCCCGACTACTCTTCTTTCGAGTTCGTAGAAAAATTCTTTCTCTATTTTATCAAGAGAAATATTGCCATTTGTCAACAAAAAGGGTTTCCCCTTTTATACCACCAAAAGTATTCCGTGAATACCGCACAAGGTCAATTGGGTTGATCGGTCTTACAACTCCATTGATTTTTTGAATAGATACCTAATCATTTTTTAAATTTTTCCACAACCGATGGAACTATCTACGTCTAGTAAAGGAACAGGGTGATCCAAATTTCCTTAGGGCTTATGTTAGTAGAGAAAAATGCAGACATCTGAATGCTCTAAAAAGACACATCGTTCGAACATGACAACAGAACATTGGCATTGCTCACTTAAATTATTCTGTAAATCCCTCATGAATGACGGCCAATGGCAAACTTCCTTTTCCTCATGAAATTTCTAGCAAATTGCCATAAGCTTGACAGTCTTATAATCAGTTACCCAAATCCCTTCATGTATTGCCTCGATAGTCGATATCTATGTACACACATTCGTAACAGACCATTTTAAGTGCAATTCTCCCATGAAACCATCTGGAAAATTTATCTAGTCTACCGGGACCGGCATAGGTATTTGCCACGGTAAAACCACAACATCCGTCTATTATTCATCATTCTGTTCAGCGAGAAACTGCAAGGCAGAACAGTTATCGTTTAAGTATTGTTAGATGTGCAACGATTGTAACCGCGTGCGCTCCCAAAGACATCAAATTAAATGCAGTTAGTCTACCTATTTCTCTCAGCCTTTTGGTTAATTTATGCCACAAGCTGGAATAAGCCAAAACAACAAAACCCGCCCGAGCCGGAATTGGCATTTTATTTATCGAGTTTTTTTTTTCATTTTTTACTTTTATTTTATCAGCTGCCACTGGCATATGGCAAAGGCAGTCCATAGTCCCCACATTTTAATGCACAATTACGGCCAATTCGTAAACCGGTTTCCACACACCGCACGATCGGTATGGCAATAACAAAAGTATCCACTTCATTTGGCCAAAATGCAAAACAACAGCTACCTAGCTGGGGGGCTGGCTCCATAGTCCATAGCCGCACTCCAGTTGTGTAGCATGGGACAGCTGCTGACGGCTGACACTCGTAAGATACAATAGCGGAGTGAAAAGGGAAATTTCTCTTGACTCGGTTCCCCTAACGATAACAGTTGATACTTTATGTACCTACTTCCACATAGGAACGGTACTTACTTGGATATACCGGGCCGCAACGCACTGCAACGCATAAGGTCAGCAGAGACCAGCAAACGATCGTTAACCTAGCCTGTTGGGTATCCATTGTGGTGATCTTCATAGTAATTTATGCTGCGCTATTGATGCGATTTTTCTTTTCTTTCAATAAATGACTGTCGAGGCGATCTTTGTCGCGAAAACAAACACTAAAACAACACAAAAACGATAAATACGACGTTATCTTAGCACTTGCGCGACATTGGCACCACGGCGGCGGGCAATGTTGGGCAAAACAACCGATCTGGCTGGCACCGAACTGATCATTCTGTCACCCAAACACTAACCGACAAAAACTCATAATTTTCCCATTCCGACACTAAGGTAGGTACTTTGGGTGATTAGCACCTTTGATTTCGAAAGCCCGTCTTTTAAATTTTAGAGCTGCTATGGCCACAATAAAACCCCCGACAACAGATTCGGTAAAAAAAACACAGATAAAAGCAAAATTTTTATTTTGTCAATCTTTCACTCTGGTGGTAGCGAGCGGTGTCGTCGTGTAGTTCCCACTTGCGTGCGATTCAAATTCAAACTGATCTCGGTTGGCTTTGGCTGGCATTGGTGTAGGTTGGGAGTAGGTACTTACTACTGGGGCTACCGCAAAGTTCAATCATGGATCTCTCTGATTGGGGGCTCAAGTGGGGATGATGATGAGGAGTTTGAATGGAGCTTCGACGAGGCTTCTCTTAAGATCGAGATGAAAGTTGTTTTTATTATCATCTGGTCTCTGCTGCTCTTTCTTGGTTGCTTATGTGAAGCCCAGCCTGAGTCATGCCAAAGAGAGGTGGATGTTAAATATTTTGTCCCGACTTTAATGATAACCGATGTGAATTTTCTATTAATTAGTATCAAAATAATAGACCAATAATTAAATGAAGTTTGTTTTTTTCTTAAAAAACAATTAATTGTGCCCTCGTGGCGCGTGTTTGAAGTGGATGAAATAATTTGCGGGTCGGTGAGGCTATGGTGATCGTGCAAAAAGTTTTACAAATTCGGCAATTTTTTTTACACTGCGTTTGGACAGTTTTCTTATAAAAATTGGTGGATTAATAAAGATCACATCCACAATAAGGTGGACTAGAAATGTTCCATCATAAGAATTCTAGTTGCCTGCTGGAAAGCTGGAAAGCTTTTTCTTAATACACTTTGGGAAGTCTAACAAAGCTGGAGCCCCTTTCTGTCTTTTCCCGATTGTGATAAGATCAAGAATCAGCTGTCTTCATCAGCAAGGATACATACGTCCTCTGCACACCGGCAACCGCTGTTTTGATGGAGTCTGATGTAGTTGTGATATTATACAGCAGTATAAAACTGCTGTTTTGACGTATTTTCAAAAAAAAAAAAATCGTGATAAAAAACTTGTCCCCACCACTATCTTGCATGCTCCTGCCTACAAATCACCCACATCAAAAATTATTTCTAACTTTCGGAAAAACTGTAGATATTTTTAATATTTAGCAGATTCTGAACTTAGCTCGAAAAATTCAAAAACATTTCAAAAATAATTTTTCAAAATATTTCAGTATCTCAACGGTAGTACAACGATTATAATGATTTTTGGTTTGTATATAAAAAAAATTATAAAGAGAATTCTAAAATTTTTAAAATCTTTCGAAAATTGCGTTTCAAACTTAAAGTTTCCTAAAACGGTTTTTAAAGCAAATTAAAAAACCTGTGCTCAGAGAATATTGGGAAAAAATAGCCATTTCTAGTGCATGAGAATCAAGAAATATACGTAACGGTATTCAAAAAAAGATTCTGAATAGTCGTGTTATAAATTTTAAATAAAAAAAGACCGTCAAGTATGAAGACATGCACCAAGCGGTCCTTCGGCTTTTGTTGAAGGTTAAGCTTGTCTTTATTTTTTGTTTTGTGACAAATTTTTTAATTTTATAAGAATTATTGCCTGCTATATTTCACTTCTATTGAATACCTTTTTCGCAGGTCCAAGTCTACGCAGTTCTTAATTAGATAATTTTTAAGTTTTGTTTCACAAAAAAACGGATGGCAAAAAATTATTCTTTACACTTTTTTTCTATTTATTTCTTAAAAAATGTTATAAGTTTATAAAAAACTTATAAAGCTTATAAGTTTTTAGCCTGTGCTTGCGTCAGATTTGGTTAATGACGCATGATTTTAGTTTAGTGATAGTGATAGTGATAGTTTTAATGATACAGTTTTTAAGCACATCTCGGAAACAATTTACTATTTCAAAACTCATAAAGCTTTTATTTTGAATCTTAAAAGATGGCCTATTCCCTTTATTAATGTTAATTTTTTACCTATTATCGTTTCGGAGATAGAGAGGGATAAGAACATTTTCTTGGCCTTTTTCGCCATTTTCAAAATTTAAAGTCCATAAAACAGCGATTTGGAAAATTTTTTTAACTGCCGTTACTTTTTTTCAATATTACAGCCATCTGCGCTTGCGTTGGCCACTTTTCTTAAATTCTGCGTAGGTACATGGATTTCTAAGAAACCGGTAAAACATATATTTTTTATTTCATTAAAAATTGGAATTGTTTTTTATTTCGTTTGTTTTAATGTGCTTTAAACTTTGGGCTGGAAACGGCAATTTTGAAATGTTTTTAATGGCGGTAGCTTGGCTTGTAAACGTTACATACTTTAACCAAATTTAAGCAATATCTTCATAGCCGTTAAGATGCTAGAAACTTTTAAAAAATCGTTTTCGAAAATGCTTTTAGGTTTTTGAGTCAAACGTTTAAAGTGCATGAGTATTCAAAGTTCAAAGTATAAAATTTCAGAAGATAGACTTTGGCTGCTGTTTATTTAAAATTTCTACTTTATATCGCTTGCGAGATAGAAGAGGGGGGGGGCATATACGTTCTTCTGGTCGTTTTTGCATTTTTGAAATTTCAGATTCATAAAACAACTATTTTAATATTTTTTCCAATTTCCGTTAGATCTTTTTCCAATAGCACACCCACCTAAGCTAGCGTTGGCTGTTTTTTCTTAAACTCATTATTTTAATGAGCACCGATTATTCATCGGTCCAACTCATTGTTTTAATCGGGCACCGATTATTTCGTAAACGGTAAATCAAGCCCTTTATTTTATTATGTTTTATTAGGTTGGAAACGGCAATTTTAAATTTTTAACGCAGCTAGCTTAATTTTTGTACGCTTTGTCCTCGCACCAAATCTTAATAAGACCGCTACTACCATTAAGATGCTAAAAGATTTCAAAAAATAATTTTTGAAAATGCTTTTATATTTTCGAGTTATATCTATCTCAGAAGTTTTTGAAACTTAAAAATTCATATATATTTATAATTTTCCTTAAAATTTTGGATAATTTTTGTTACGTTTAATTTTTTTCATTTAATTTCTCCAAAAAGCACTGAAGATAAAAGGAGGGGGATAGTAAACACACACATTTTTCCGTGAATTTTTGCGATTTTTTTTTCGAAAAATGCGTCAAAACGGCAGTATTTAAACTCTTTCGGAAAAGTATTACTTAAGCATATACTTACTTAAGTGTGTTCAATATCGGCTTTATGCACCAAGCGATTCAAAAGTTATACCCTGAAACGCTTTGAAAAGCGGCACCCGATTTTATGTCTCATCCCATAGTAAAGAAGGTATATTAAGTTTGTCCCATAGTTTGTAACAGGGTGAAATTATAATTGAAGATCCACAAGGTCTTAAGGGCATATTATCGTGGCCGAATTCTAAATAGAATAAGCCATGTCCGTCTCAAAGTCACAACATGTTTTTAGGCCTTAAATTTTGAGCTAGGGAGCTATAAGCTGCATGTTATGCGAAGTAGTACAAGTGTTAACATATTTCAATACGTCCCACAAACGGTCTAAAGGTGCAACTACCTCCAAAGCTTTTATAACTCTTAGACGTCTTAAAAGGCCGAAATTTGATATCTGGCATCTCCTTATTGTGTGACATAAAATAGAAATTTTTTGACATTTATTAGATTCTAAGGGTAAATTTTCAGAGGAATTTTATTCAATATTTTTGCTCGAAATCAAAAAAATTTTACTTGATGTATTATGCAGAGTAGGTGCACTTAGTTCAACATTTCATTTACAATATTCCGTTTACAGTATTGAAGAAAAATCTTGAATTTTCCAGAAAAACGTAATTTCCACTGGCCTTAAGCCTTATACAGGGTGTTTACAAATTCGATGCAAATATTTTGACACAAGATTCTTGGGTATATTTGAAGAAAAAAATTGTTCTACAGTATGGGCCTATCTCAAATTTTGATACTACTTATTGGGAATTTAAGAAAACACCTACTTTGAGGTACCTTGACCCATACTAACACAAATATCTCCGCTAACACTTACAACAGGTACTTCATTTAGGACTTAAATTTTAGAAGAAATAGTACTCCTTTTAACTGCATTAAAATAAAATTGATGACTTTTTTAACTTTCGAGATATTTGCTTTTAAGTCGGATCCTTTTTCCCTGCCCATGACATTTTTTTGACTTTCAAGACACATTTCTGCGAAAAATGCGTAATAAACATACCGGTAATTTTTTTTTTCTAGTGCACCTAACAATACTTAATAAAAATTTCTAAGACAAGTTACCCAAAAAACCCACAGATTTTATGATACTTGGGAAATTCCATAGCAGGTAAAATTATGAAAAACTCTTTTCACGAAGCCGCGACAGGTATAAGGTGAAAATATGATTTGTTACCTACTTTTATAACCGCGATTGACAACAAGAACGATTTTTCGACTATGTATTAATAATTTACGTAGGTTTTAGAGCATGCATTTTTATTAGACTACCTGATAAAAAGGTAATTTCCCTATCATTTTTCTGTTAAATCCCAAAAAGGATTAAGTTTGAGGTTGGTCGCCTAGTTGGAAATTTACCTAATGTAAATTGTATAAAAGGTTAGAAAACAAAATTAAATCCATCAAAGTCATTTTTGAAGCCGAGGTGACACAACAGTTGTTAAGAAACCCTACTTGAAATGGCATCTTTTACAAACGAAGAATACGCCGATATTATCTACGTTTATGGCATGTGCAACGGAAGTTCTATTAGAGCACAACAAAGATACCATCAGCTTTATCCTAACCGAAGAGTACCTAATCCCCGCGTATTTACAAATTCGTTTCGAAAACTTCGGGAAACGGGATCTGTTTCAACAAGACGACCTAACGCAGGAGCTTCAACAGGAAGAATTGCAGTTGATGAAAGAATACTGGAAGCGGTTGCAAATGATCCATCAATCAGCATCAGGAGCTTATCCTTGCGATTTAATGTTTCAACACATAAAATTGTTCGTCTCCTGCATACGGAAAACTTGTATCCTTACCACCATACACCTGTGCAGGAACTGCTTCCGAGTGATTTGGAGCCGAGACTTGAGTTTTGCAACTGGTTGTTAGAGCGGAACTTGGATGACAACGGTTTTATAAGCAGAATCCTATGGACGGACGAATCTCAATTTACTAGAGATGGGATTACAAATTTTCACAATCTACACACATGGGCTGCGGAAAACCCACACACAAGGAGAGAGTCATCATTTCAACACAGATTTAGCGTCAAATTGTGGGCAGGTGTTATTGGAAACAACTTAATCGGTCCCTTCAAACTGCCTCCCACACTGAATTCTGCAAACTATCTGGAATTTTTGCGCAATTATTTAACAGATCAACTGGAGGATGTTCCGGTAACTCAACGAGCTTCGTCATATTTTCAACAGGATGGAGCCCCAGCCCACTTTGGTCGCGAGGTTAAGAATTGGCAGGATGAAAAGTACGCTGGTCGTTGGATAGGAAGAAATGGACCAGTTCACTGGCCTGCAAGATCTCCAGACCTTACAATTATGGATTTTTTTGTATGGGGGAGAATGAAAGAACTTGTTTATTCTACAGAAATATCAATTCAAAATGATTTAGAAGATCGCATTCTCCGAGCCTCGTCACAAGTGAGGCAGGAGTTATCCTCAATAAACGTTGACAGCGCAATCCAAAAATGGGCTCTAGCATGCATACAAAATGGAGGAGGACACTTTGAATACCTTATTTGATTGTAAAGTTAACTTAATGAAATAAAAAAAAACATAAGCCAAACACAAGCATTTTTATTCAGAATAATAGGAATTGAACACTATGAATCGAGTTTTTCATAATTTTACCTGCTATGGAATTTCCCAAGTATCATAAAATCTTTGGGTTTTTCGGGTAACTTGCCCAAACAATTTTTATTAAGTATTGTTAGGTGCACTAGAAAAAAAAAATTACCGATATGTTTATTACGCATTTTTCGCAGAAATGTGTCTTGAAAGTAAAAAAAATGTCATGGGCAGGGAAAAAGGATCCGACTTAAAAGCAAATATCTCAAAAGTTAAAAAAGTCATCAATTTTATTTTAATGCAGTTAAAAGGAGTACTATTTCTTCTAAAATTTAAGTCCTAAATAAAGTACCTGTTGTAAGTGTTAGCGGAGATATTTGTGTTAGTATGGGTCAAGGTACCTCAAAGTAGGTGTTTTCTTAAATTCCCAATAAGTGGTATCAAAATTTGAGATAGGCCCATACTGTAGAACAATTTTTTTCTTCAAATATACCCAAGAATCTTGTGTCAAAATATTTGCATCGAATTTGGAAACACCCTGTATAGCAAATAATAAAAAATGATAATTAATACGTAAGGTAAACGAAACTCCATTCTAGATTTTGTTGATAAAAATTTTTTTGTCACGCCTACTTTTAGGGGTTGAATTTACAAAAATTTGGAATTTGAACCAAAAATTTGCATGTTCGTATGCATTTTAGACAAACTTAGTGATATCTGTGCTATTGATAGTTTCTAATAGGAGTGGTTTGACCACGCCCCTTTTCAAAGTTTGACCATAAGGTGGCAGTAATATACCATGTAGAATAGGTTGAGGTATTCAACAGCCCGTTTAACTGACTGTAACTTGTGCGTACACACTGTAGCACTTACTAACTGGATTGAAATATCGATCACACTATAAAAATTTAAGCTAGGAAGCATGACACTTAATATCACCGTCCTTCGTCAAACTAATTGGAGACACCTTAAATTTAAAATGCACCCTCTCTGGCACAGTTGGGCGATATAAAGAAATACTCTTTTAATTAATAGTTTTTTTGCGGCAAAAATAATTTGCTAAAAGAAAATAGATTTTTAAAAAAGTCTCTGTTTATAAATATCTGCTGTCAGCAAGTGCAACTTAACCTTTGTCAAGGAATTTAACAATTCGATCCATTTATATAATTGAGGCCAATGGATCAAAGGCTATTTATAGCATGGGTTAAGAACTTGCAATCCCTTTAGGGCGGGTGCAATGCACCCATCAATAAACTACCTAAGGAGAATCTCTGCTTAAACAAAGCAATGATAAAAATAGCTTGATTTTATTTCTTGGCTTATTTATCCATTGTATCACCGATCTAGCTTTCGCGTTTCCATACATTTTCTCTTAAAAGTTTTCTTAATGTATGTTTAAGAGTAGTTAAGGTTCTCTCAGTTCTCTACATTTATTTAAAAAAATAACAATATTTCGGTAAGTATTTTTTTTTCACATTACGCGCTCAAGTGCATAAATGCCATTCCCCCTGGAAACCGGTAGCGCCTACAGCTTAAAAGTGTAAACAAATTAAATTTACAATATCTGTCACGTCGTCGCCGACTAGAGATATACGTGAATTTTGTGTTTTCTTTTCATCTGCTTATGATCGTTTCTTTATCAAATTTTTGTTTGCTATTTGAAAGATCAACGATTTTGCGTGTCAACATTTCGTTATTTGGTTGGCCCGCACCTGATGCTTAAAGACAATTTCCTTATCTGGGTAAACAGAGATGCCTTTAGTGTTATTCATCTTGCAATTTGTTTGCCGTGTTGTGTCAAAAGATAGATATGGGTGTACCTACCTACTGTCGCTGTTGCATTCGAAAAAATTGCAAAACAGGCCGTTAAGCCGGTTTGCTATAAATAAAGTCTAGCACTTACCGCAATGTGCCGATTTTAACAGCGCGCGCGCTCCAAGGAGGTGTAAGTATTTGTTTTGATAGATCGAGGCGTGTTAAAATGTTGTAAAAGTCGCTGCAAGTAAGTGTTGTTATACATATGTTACCAATTCAGCATGGAAAAGAAAGAGATTTAGTTATTCTCTTAAGAAACCATCTCCATGCAGATAATGTCGCCTGTCAAGTGTCAACATGCCTACGATCACGTCCGACCATTCCCAAATAGAAACAAGATTGCATTGACTCACTGATCAGTTTAGTGATTGACATTTGTTTGGTTGTTCGTTAACTTGTTTTTTCTACTAGAGACAGTTTTTTGGCTGCTTGCATTAGAATGACTCAAATTTTGTTTCAATGCAACTGGGTTGGTACGAAGATTCGAAAGTTGTAGGTATACGCTAAGCAAAGTTGCTGTGCTGACCTTTTTTGTTGCATCGAGTAGAGAAAGGCTTTTTGTCGCTATGGCTCAGAATTTAATGATCTGATATTATCTACTGCTTAGAAGGTCGCTGGCTCAACTCCCTCCCTATATCACACCGAATTTTTAGTTTAAACCCTTTTCGCTGGTCCAACTCTTCAACATGTTTATATTGCAGTCCGCAAAAATCTGCATTAATTCTTCATAAACACTTCCATAAACGTTAAAATGTAATATACAAACGAAGGGCAATAGACAATTGATGCCAGGAACGGGGCACAATTGTAAGCTAAAAATGGTTCCTTTAATTCTTAGGCTGAGAGGTTGAGCTTAGAAACTAAACTTCGCTTCTGTAGTTAAAAAAACAAGTGGGAAAGTGCAACAGTGGGTTTGCAAAAGCTACAATCCATCTACGACGGATTGCAAAAAAAACGACCATACCAAAAAGAAAACTGCCACGCCTCCAAAAAGTGGGCGGGATATAAAAATATAACTGTTGAATGCTTTATACTAGGTGGTTGCATACTTTTCGGCCTAAAACTCCGCCTTTTTAACTAAAAAAATCACTTTTTTTAACGCCACGCCCACAAAAGTGGGCGGAGGCAAATACAATATATACATAAAAGTTAGAAAATGCTAATATCTACAGCTTTTGTCATATCATTTTTTGTCAAATTTCATATATATTTACTGAAAAACAGTCATTTTAAGCTAAAATCCCTTAAAAAGTGGGCGTGGTCAATGAAAAAGCTAAAATTTTTTGGCTACCTTAAAGACAATTATAAGACAATGTTACGTACCAAAAATGAATTACGTGCCAGCATGAATGCGCCAGCAGTTACAAAGGGTAACATAGCTAAAATTTGCAAAATGCATTTTTTAAATTAGAGATGGTCGCACATACAGGCCTGTAGTGGGCGTGTCTGTGGGCGGATTCAGCTTATTTTCAAACTTGATCTGAAGGACTGTACTTCAACCAACCCACAAAATTTCAGCTCTTTGCCTTAAAATTTAAGGCCTAAAAATTGTTTACATACGGACGGACGGACATGGTTTAATCGATTCCTCTGTCGGTCCCATTCATATCTCTTAAAGGTCTTAGGGGTCTACGGTGATTATACATTATACGGATACGGATTATACATTATACGGTCGGCTATAAAAAATAGTTTTTGCAGTGAAAAAAATGTTTTCCGAGGGATCAGGCAGGATGGAAAAGTTTTGTCATTTGTCTTTTCATTTAATGTAAGCAAAATATTTTGGTTTTTTATAGAGGACAAAAAGTGTCATCTTCATACAAGGTGTGATATTCATCGTTAGTGTCATCAGACAAGGGTTTTAGCAAGGCAGCTTCATATGTTTTATCGCCTGCTTCTATTTCGTCAAATTGCTGAATGCAGAGACAAGGGCACTTATATATCGCACCACATATCGAGTACAATCTCAAACCACCTTATGTCGCTCAAAGCTTCTCCGCACTATGCAATAGCTTACAGAAATCGTTGCCAACGAGCTTAAATCATAAAAGCCAGGACATTTAAAAAGCAAATTTCTAAATATTTTTTTTTTACCAGCAAGATTATATTTTGATATCGAATTCCTTTCCATTGTTCCTTTCTTACTATGCTTTCTCCCCCACCAAGTCAAGCGGCTTGAATGTCATTTATTTCTGTAATTTTTTTTTAGAAGTTAAGATCGAAAAGCTGATTTGACAGCTTTAGTTATGTTTTCCATCGTCGAATAAGATTACCAATGTTGTCAAACTACGGTGCCGCGACCTTTTAAAACTTCAGATAGCATTGAAAGCTTCTAGCCTGGCAGGTGCACCTTAGAGTACATTGTAATATGTATCAGAAAGACATACGTAAACCAGCGGTGGAATCGGCTATGGTGATCTGTGATTTTAACATTTTGTGACAGTCAATGTGATCGAATAAATAAATAATCCGTCTGCGTGAGGTGATCACAAAATTATTGTTCCGAAACGTTGGTTTATTTAGGCTTGTGACGTTAGAACACTGATTTTTATTCGTAGATGCAGAAAGTCAGCCTAAGAGTAGACAAAAACACCAAATTACCAGAAAGTTCGAAAACTGGTGACCAGCTGATTTTGGCGGTGGTTGATCGAGAGCTGATCACATTTTTTTTTGTGATTTGTGACATAACTTGTCATAGATCACTTTAGCCGATTCCACCCCAGTGTAAAATCTCATTTTTGACATAAACGGAAAGAAGAAATTTGACCAGAAAAAAATGCGTTATACCTTCGGTTATTCACTCTTCTTAAGTTTTTCAAGGTATAAATAACCTCCTTCTCGGACTAAAATCCAGGAGCCAGCGACAGTATTGGGTCAATCATTCAGATTCGGCTGATATTATGGAAAATGCTTCACATGGTTTTGTTTTAAATGTCATGGCTGTTCCACATAAAGAGCGAGAGAGCGAGCGAGGGTCTCGTCGGGTGAGCTGTCAAATGAATTTCACAATACCAGCGTGAACGCTTTCTCGCTCACCAGGCTTTTCGAAAAATTGAAAAACCGTCGCCGTGGTCGACGATTATTTTATCATTCGCTTTTGTGAGTTATGACACGCTAATGAATAAACATTTTTTTTCTCGACGCTAAACTTGTTGTGAAATATAAACTATGTGCAATAAAGTCGAAAATTTTTTTAAGAATTGTACGCTGACCTCAAAAGTTAAAACACATTTTAGATCTGACAGTCGGTTTCGGAGATTTTAACATCCAAAGTTGAAGAAAAAGTGATTAATTATTCACTCTTCTTAAGTTTTTCAAGGTATAAATAACCTCCTTCTCGGACTAAAATCCAGGAGCCAGCGACAGTATTGGGTCAATCATTCAGATTCGGCTGATATTATGGAAAATGCTTCACATGGTTTTGTTTTAAATGTCATGGCTGTTCCACATAAAGAGCGAGAGAGCGAGCGAGGGTCTCGTCGGGTGAGCTGTCAAATGAATTTCACAATACCAGCGTGAACGCTTTCTCGCTCACCAGGCTTTTCGAAAAATTGAAAAACCGTCGCCGTGGTCGACGATTATTTTATCATTCGCTTTTGTGAGTTATGACACGCTAATGAATAAACATTTTTTTTCTCGACGCTAAACTTGTTGTGAAATATAAACTATGTGCAATAAAGTCGAAAATTTTTTTAAATATGTAATGTTTTGTTACTGTGCAATTAAAACAATGATCGCGTTTTCTCGCTTTCATTGTGTAATAACGAACGATTTCTCTGGTCTCGTGTTGTCGCTGCCGCTCTGGTTTGACGCTCTCGCGCTAAATGTAAAACGGCCATTAGTGTTTTTCAGCTACGCCACCTTGGGTGGGTTCTCACCTACTAAGTATTAAAATTTACTAAAGCAGTTATACATCCCTTACTAAATTGTTGCTTACAGTTGAAGAAAAAGTGTTTTCTTAAAAAAAAATATGGTAAAAAACGTGAAAATTCATTTTTTTTTTAATTTACTCTCCCCAAAAATGGGCACTTAAAGAAAAATGCAAAAATTTATCATAAATTTGCCAAAGAATATATGAAAATGCAAACACATTAAAAAAATGAAATCTGACCAAGCATGATTTGGGAGAAATTAGCGGCCATTTAAATCTTTTTTTTTTCAAAAAATGGCGGTTTTGGTGGCAAAATGTAAAAGAAAAACTTTGTCCTTAAAAACACGTTTTTCTGGCAGCTATTGTAAGACCGACGTCGTTTTTTTCGAGCACTTAAGATCGGGAGTTTTTATTATAAATAACTCTTTTCTTAATGCGTTAATAAACCATTTAAAGTAATCAAAATGTAAAACAGAGTTTGACGATATACACGTTTGATAAAATTTTCACAAGTAATGCGGCACAGGTAAAATGCGGTTTTTGCCCTATGGTTATACGTGATTTAGACTCGATTGAAAACTGGTAGCATAACAGTTGATATGATACATGAAGGTGGAAAAGCTGCAACAGTTGCGCTGCATTTTGAAAGCGTCAGCTGACGGTAGCTGAATACTTTTTTTGAACGAAGTATCATGTGAACTATTAGCTGGGGCACAATGAGTATCTGTGTCTGTGTCTGTGGCTGTGTCTCGCAGTTCAGCTTACGGGAACACGTGTATAGCGCCACAATGCGTATCTCGCTGTGTCTCTGATTTTAGGTGAAAAATGTGCCGAGACACAGCGACAGACACAGACACACATTGTGCCCGGCTTGTATTGCTTGACAAAATTTAGAGCGAATCCAAGTCATTAAGCTTTTTCTTTTTTTTACATATTCATGTTAACCAGTTGACCTATAATTCACCGTGCTACAGCCAGTTGACTATTTTTTGCTTATCAAACATGATATTTTCGAAAGTTGAGTACATTTTCAGCCAAATCCGAATCACTGAATTTTGAAATTTTATTAACGTGTTAAGGAGGCTACCGTAGCCCGTCCCACTCATGGTGCGGCAGCTAACTTGCACTAGGATTCATAGTATCATCATGTTAAGCGACTCTAAAAAAATTATTCGGCCCGGAATTGGTCACAAAAATGTGTCGCTGGTTCCCGGACTAAGGGCCCAACCATAATAGACTTTGATAAGCTTAAGTCGGCTTTCCGAAATGTCCCACTACACGCTATTCGTATGCCACAACTATAAAAGCCTTATGCTTGGTTTCGTAAGGTTTTCCTTAAATTGTATTGGCTTAAAGTTTTGTTTTTGTTTGTCATTAGTTCACTCATTGTCATATTTAAGCCCATATTTATTTTTAAACGTTCTTCAAAAAATCCGTGCACGAAGGGATTATACCAAGAATTGTACGCTGACCTCAAAAGTTAAAACACATTTTAGATCTGACAGTCGGTTTCGGAGATTTTAACATCCAAAGTTGAAGAAAAAGTGACATAATTTTCAAATTTGATTTAAAATTTTCAAGGCAATGTGATACTCGGGACGCTCACAGTGAAATCTCATAAGATTTTCAAATCGTTTGCTTAAGTCTATTATGGGCAACACAATCTTTTGGCAAAACTAGAGTGGGATTTTCGTTGCATTTCGGCATAAGATTAATCCCTTAACATACATACTTTTCAAACACAGCACGCAAAAGAACCAAAAAGAAAACTAAACTCGAACTTGAAAATTTCACAGCTGTTTTTTTTTTTTTTGCAGAGATCTGTCGAATGTTTTTAGTGACGCTTCTGATGGTTCTGTTCCTTTTCGCAGCACAGCAACTGAAACAGAAAAGTCTTTTTCGGTTTCTGTTCCTGTTCCTTAAAAAGAACTTAAAGCCGCCTTGTCACGGCTTTAAGCTCTTTTTTTGTGAAAGACGCCATATCGTTTTTTGTAGTATATTCGCACTTAGACTTAAGCCGCGTTGTCACAAGCAACGTAAAACAGGAACAGAAACAGAATCCCATACATTAGCAACTGAAACTTAAATTCGCTGAATGCTTTTTGCGTTGCTAATGTATGAAATTCTGCTTCTGTTTCTGTTCCTGTTCCTTGTGACACCGCGGCTTAAGCCGAAACTGAAATTTTATTGTGTTACCCAAATTACAATTTATAAACATGTTCCTACAATATTAAAATCAATTAAGCAAGCTGTCAAAATACTTATGCCAACCACTGTAGCTAATTAAAGTTTACTAACACAAACAACGTTCAACGAAAAAATGTGTTTCTTGAATGCCTTGCCTAAAAATATTTTCACATTTCACTGCATATCTTTAATGGCCACTCAACTAGCAAATAACTAGCATACTTCTCGGATCTTGGCGTTTCAAAGGTATGCAACTAAATAAAGTATGGGATCCACCTTCGTAGTTTGTGGTTAATCTTATGTTATTTTTAGTTGGTAAATTAGGTAGTGTACGGTTTTATGAAAGAAAGTTTTTTTTCCCTGTTGCGCCACGAATTTTTGTTAGGTAATCTCAGATTCGTATTGAACACCCCTCAAACCATTGATTTTGAAAGAAATTAGAGCTCCTGCCCTAAAACCTTCGAGGTAAAATCTTAATTTGACAAGATTAATTATGATAGAAAGTGCTTTATGATGTTAAGGTCCTTGATAATTTTTTTTTAAATATTTACCTGGAAGCTATTACAATTTACAGTCAGCGTCAAATAAGTAGACCAAATCTAAAAAAATTGTAAATCTATGAAAAACAAGTAACTAAAGGCTAGAGTTCGCATCTCGACCCTCCTTCCCAGGAACACCAACTTTGAAAGTTTTTGGCCTACTTCCGTACTGTATGTCATTCATTTGCATTGGCCACGCCCCCAAAAATGGGTGTTTACTGAAATTTAAACAAATCAATATTATTCTAATTTCGTTAGAATCATGAGAAAATGGGTTAAAAGCAAGTGGTTGAAAATGCCGTTTTTTCCTATAAACACCCCTATTAGTGGGCGGAACTCAATGCTTTGAGTGTTACAAGCTTAGCAAATGTTAATATGTATCATTATTATTTGGCATATAATTTTTTCAATTTAGAATTAATTTTCCGAAAACTCAGGTTCTTAAAATTCCTTTTAAAAGTGGGCATGGTCAATGGTGTGGCGGTCCAAAAGCCTTTTGGCCACCATTGCTCTGCACCTAAATTTTGAGTTCCTATGGAAATGACGCTCTATGTTTCTTTTCCAGTTTAAAGGCGTCTTTTCCTTAAGTCTCAATTTTGGTCACAATGTTTTTTTTTAGAAGAACAATGCACTTTTTTTATAAAATACGAAAAGTATGCAACATTTTTATTTATTTTGTTTTTATTACGGAGTAATCAACGTCAAAGAATGACACAACGAAATTTCACACTTGCAAAAAACAAATAGTCTAGTTGTCGTAGATGCTTATTTTGATAAATTTTTAAATTGTTAGTACTTGGCATTTTATAAACCTCCCATAAACCTTGGAAATTTTTTTATCTCCCAACTGTTTTTTAATCTAGATTCGTGCTAGATTTTTGGAGATTTATCTCTGCAGATGTTTCCATGGTAGATGTTCGCAACAACTCAATTGTTTACAAAACTAAGCAAGCAAAAATCTTGACGGCTGTTGTGGTATTTATTACTCTCTTTTGTTATTTGAGATCGAACTTCATCTGAAATGATCGAACTTATTGTTATTGAGTCTTAACTAAGTTTTGAATTCTCTGTATAACTACGAAAAAATATCAATTTATGTGATGCCTGGTAGGTATCTAGCTCCAGCCATCGTTAATATCTTTTTGTTCTGGATTCTGTTTCGATTAAACGCTTACAAGAAAAATCCGTTTCTATTACTATTTGTATGTTTGTTACTGTTTTTGCTGCTTGAAATTATATGAAACTTGCGAGGGAGTAAGAAACCTGAACAAATCCTTCAATCCAATCCTTTGATATAGCTTACCGAGAAAAGCGCATGCCTCACAGGAATCTGTCCAAAAGCTTAGGTTGCCTGAGCCGAAGCCGACGCTGAATGACACAATGAGTGAATGAAGTAAAAGTAAGTCACAACCAGATGGTCAAAGTAATGTATACGATAAAAAGTGTTTAATTTTGCTGAGCTTTTTTAGATTTTATTTCAGTTACTTTTCGTGTTTACTGACAGACTCATTCGTTAAAAAAAGAAACAGATGTATTTCATCCTAGTTTGTCCAGGAGCCAATTAATTCCATTAGAAATCTGTTCTCCCAAATGCCGTCCAGATGGTAAATCGGCTTCCTCACCTTCGACTTAAACAGGGGAAGCCTTAATAGTCTGTAAGCAAAGAGGAGTATAGTTTTCATAGAAGTTATCAATTTTTTTTTATATAATCATGTCAAAAACAGTCACCTACCAAAATAAGGCACAATGCCAAGACCAATAAGAAGTACAGTTTCATTTTCTAGTAGTAGTGAAGTGTTTGAAATGACGACAAAGACTACATTGAAGTCTGGTCGTTACGGCTTTTTATACGGATAGCGTTGAGAGCAAAAATAAAACTCCTTATTCCTTGTCATTTTAGAGATTATGTTATAAACTAATTAAATGCAGGTAGACAGATCTTGTGTTCTGGCATTCGTGGCACGGCATTTCTATTCGGATGGTTAAACCAGTCTTTATTTACGATCATCTTAAGAAATGAAAAGATAACTATTCAGTGTGTGAAAACAAAAAATCTGTGTCCTGTTAGGACTCCAGTCTAGAACGCTGAGTTGCTTGAGATCCCAATACATACTTAGAAGACATAACAACTGCGTTCCGTCTAGAGTTCCAGTGTACTGCGTATCGTGGCACAGTGGTTCGATTATTGGTCTACTAAGACTCAATTTAATTAATCTCGAACCCAATGACTGACTCAAGGATCAACTAAAAGTGCCAAAGTGCTGTAGGTGTTTTTTGAACCATTGTTACGAAAGAGCTTGATTATTCATTTTTGAACAAACAAATATGTGTTCCTAAAATATACTACCTACTAGAGTAGGCCAGGGTAGTATAACAAAACACTTCACTCTCTGAAATTAAGTGAAGTGTTTTCTTCCAAAACGCCAAAAGCCTTTAATGGTGCGGATTTGTAAAGTGTTACCTATTTTATACTGCTTTGGAAAACTAAGAGCTTTTACACTAAATTTAAGCTTCCTAGTTGAAAATGTAAGGTCATAAAACATGTCACAAACAGGCAAACAGCTTATTTGATTCTGAATTCGGATTCGATCATATTATGTCCTTAAAGTCTTGGGGGATTGGGGTCTACGATTATTATTTAAAAGTGTTAAAAACTACATAATATGTAATATATAACCTTACGTAATATAACCTTACCTAAAAGCTTCCCATGGGATGGGTTCTAAAAAGAGTATGTGTTGATTTTGTTTATGCCCACGCCCATTTATACCTTCTTTACGACCAGTTGCATGATCACCGTACGTAATCTTTCAGGACTTGTACTTACGAATATAAGGTCTTGTGATGGTATCAATCATTGTGGAATTGGTTAAGGTGATCTGTAATTTTGGCATTTGGTGACAGTCAATGTGATCAAGCAAATAATCCGTCTGCGTAAAGTGATAACAAAAATATTGTTCCTCATCGTTGCTTTATTTAGACTTGTGATGCAAGACCATTTTTATTTAGTCATGCATGCAGAAAGCCAACGTAAATGTAGGCATATAACTCACTGAAAGTTTAAAAACACGGGACCGCAACTAATTTTGACGATGATTTATCGAACTGTCACAATAAAACTGTGATGATCGCAGTTTACTTACTTACTTAAGGTGGCGCTACAGTCCGGGGTGAACCTGGGCCTCAGCCAACAAGCTTCGCCAGCCAGCTCTGTCTCTAGCTAGCCGTCTCCAGTTTCGCACGCGAAGTTGGCTGAGGTCCCCTTCCACTTGCGTGCGCCACCTGAGTCTCGGTGCTCCTCTACCGCGCCGTCCCTGCGGTGTGGATTCGAAGATTTTCCGGGCCGGCGCGTTGGTGTCCATCCGCTCTAGATGACCCAGCCATCGTAGACGTTGTGTTTTGACTCTTGTGGCTAGGTCGGTATCGCTGTACAGCCCGTACAGTTCGATGTTATATCTCCTCCTCCACTCTCCGTCTATGCAGACGGGACCGTAAATCGTCCGAAGAATTTTCCTCTCGAAGCAGCCTAAAGTGTTTTCATCCGCCTTTGACAGGGTCCATGCTTCTGCACCGTAAAGCAGGACTGGGATGATGAGGGTCTTATACATGGACACTTTAGTTGCTCGAGAGAGGGCTTTGCTACTCAATTGCCTTCTTAGCCCAAAGAAACAGCGATTGGCAAGAGTTATCCTTCGTTTGATTTCAGCGCTGGTGTCATTGTCTGAATTGATAGCGGAACCCAGGTAGACAAAGTCCCTAACTACCTCAAAGTTATAGCTGTCGATGGTGATGTTTTGTCCAAGACGTCGGTGTTGGGTGTCTTTTCTTGATGACAGCATATACTTGGTTTTGCCCTCATTGACTGCTAAACCCATATTCGCCGCTTCCGTCCCAATACTCACGAAGGCTTCACTGACATCACGCTTTGTTCTACCGATTATGTCAATATCGTCTGCGTATGCAAGTAGTTGAACGGACTTTTGAAAGATTGTACCTCTGGTGTTGGCGCGAGAGTTCTGCACAATTCTCTCAAGTATGATGTTAAAGAAGTCGCATGACAGCGCGTCGCCTTGTCTAAATCCTTTTTTGACTTCAAAGGGGTCGGTGAGGTCTTTGCCGACCTTGACGGAACAGCGTGACTTTTCCATCGTCATCCTGCACAGACTGACGAGTTTGGCAGGGATGCCAAAACTAGACATTGCGCTATATAGCTCGTCTCTATAGATGCTGTCACACGCGGCCTTGAAATCGATGAAGAGGTGGTGTGTATCGATTTGGAATTCCTGGGTTTTCTCCAAGATCTGCCGCAGTGTGAATATTTGATCGATGGTGGACTTTCCTGGCCTAAAGCCACACTGATGTGTGCCTATCAGATTGTTGACAAACGGCTTCAGGCGTTCACACAGTACAGCAGAAAAGATCTTGTATGCGATGTTAAGAAGACTTATGCCTCTGTAGTTGGCACAACTCAGAGGGTCTCCTTTCTTCAGGATCGGGCAAACAGTGCTGAGGTTCCATTCGTCGGGCATGCTTTCTTCCGACCATATCTTGCAGATGAGCTGGTGCATGCTCCTGACCAGCTCATCGCCAGCAGACTTAAAAAGTTCGGCAGCTAGGCCGTCTGCTCCGGCTGCTTTCACAGACACAGCTACTTTTACCTCCTCCAGGTCGGGTGGGCGGTATCGTTCGTATGCTTCGTCGGTAACGTCTTCGCCCGGGTTGAATGGTTCGTTTTGCCTGACAGCGGTATTTGGTTCGTCATCGCCGTTATACAGTCTGATGATCACAGTTTACGAAGACGATTTTTTGTTATTTGTGAAATCACTTATCAAGCCGATTCCACCCCAGCATATAGAGAAAGTTCTTAAGAGACTCACTACCTTTTTTGTTTGGAATAGGAACTTGCCATTGCCAAGGAAGATCCAAATATTGACGCTGATAAACTATGACGGCGTTATATCTGGCGAAATATGTCTGTAACTTCAACTTAATTTACATGCGATTTAATTTGGAAGAAATTTTTATACCCGCATAGATTATAACACAGTGAAATAATCACCGTAGACCCTTAAGACCTTTTGGAGATATGATCGCGACCGACAAGTGAATCGATTAAGCCATGTCCGTCTGTCCGTCTGTATGTGATTTTAGGTCTTCAAAATCAAGCTTGAGAGCTGAAACTTGGTGCACGGCTTGGTTCTTTTGTTGCACAGACAAAGTGTGAAAATTGTGAGACAAGCTCTATTTAACTTTTTTTTTCAAAATGCCTTTTGGTCAAGTTAGACAAGGTACAGGAACTGTAATTTTGGTACTGAACAATATTGGCCTAAGACCATAAACAGGGCATAAATTTAAATTTGACCGCCCACAATATCGACCATGCCCACTTTTAACATGTTAGATCTTTAAAATCCAATTTCCCGGAAATTCGTCTCCAATTTAAAAAATAAAAATGTATGACAAATATTAAAGATATTACCATTTGCTAAGTATGCTCCCTACAAAATTTTGAGCTCCGCCCACTTTTAAGGGACGTTTTTAAGAAAAAACTGTTTTTTTCTGAAATAGTTTTTGCTTTTACCGTATTTTCTTATGATTCTTAAGAAATTACAATTAATTTATTTAAGTTTTAAGCCTATTCCCACTTTTGGGGGCGTGGCCCATACAAATAATATATGAATTCGGGCCAAGAAACTTTAAGATTTGGTGTTACATGGTATATAGAGTCGGGTATATAGAAGTTTGTCGCAGAAAAACTCTTGCACTTACTCACTTGTTTTATTTAGATAATTCGTCATAATAATAATTTAGGTAATTCGTTAATAAGCGTAAGGCAGTAAACAATTTGATGCCATCATTATCCATTTGGCACAAAAGGTAGAGCCTTGAGAGAAGGCAGAGCCCCAATTTGGCTTGGCTCTGCTAAAGTCGTTTTATAAATGCTATCTTGTATATGCGGAATGGTATGAATATCTTACCTTATGCAGACTCATTCATATTGTATATAAACTAGAAACAGATGTGTGTAAAGTTGTGCTACGATGTGCTGCAATTATCCAGCTGAGCCACTCAGTCAGGGCGCCACCACGAAAAGTAGTGTAACCTTGTCGAAACGTCGAGTATTTTCAAATTATTGTGAATATTTAAAAATTGTGTTGCTCAATGACTCAACTAACTCAATGACAAGTGACTCCAGTTTTAATTGTTGGCATTTGTAAACCCAATTTTGCACTAAAAAGAAACGACACGTTTAGTTTATTTTCTATTTCGAGGACGTCATTGTCTAAAGTCTCTGTTTTTGTTAACAAAATTGTTTAAACACTTGATGGCATAGAAACATTCACGTTTTATGAAATATGAAAAGTAGGTATACACCAAAATTATTTATTTTGTTTTTATTAGAGAGCAATCAACGACAAATAATGATAAGAAAAAATTTCACACTTGCAAAAAAAGTTACGAATCTTGTTCTCACGGATGCTTATTTTGATGAATTTCAAAATTATTACTCGGAATTTCATAAACTGAGATAACAATTTTTTCATCTCCCTACTTTTGTAATCTTGCTTGATTATTGTAGATTTATCTCTGCACGTTTTTATGGTAAAGCTAGAAAGCTAAAAAAGTACAATGAATAAGAAAAGTTGTGTTGTGGTTCTCAATATGTACTTATATGAAATCTAAAATAACTAAAGAACTTTCTATAATTACCTACAAACACGCCCATTTAATTGACACCTACAAAGGTGCCCACCGTGCATTAAAAAAAACACAAGCCCAGAATACGTCTGTACCTAATTATATAAATTTTAGTTCTTAACTCGATGTTGAGTATTTTACCGAAATTATTGAAATAGGAGCCAATATATAACATATATGTATATAAAAGACATAGAAAATATCTTCTGTTTTTCGGATTCGGTTTTGATAAAAATTTCGGTTTTGAAATAACAAAAATCACATCAGTAACCGCTAGGCTTAGATTTAAAGTGAACAAATCCCGAAGTAACCCGTACAGATTATCAGAAATGTCAGTTTGACTTCGATGAAGGATTTAAAGTCTTTATACCAAGAAGACAAAACTGGGTGGAGACAAACCTTGACACCACAAGTATCGCTATCTATACCGATGGATCGAAAAAAGAATATGGAGCAGTATCAAGAGTTTTCTCGGAAACACTGTACATCAACCAGTCATATCGACTAAATACTACTGCAGTGCGTTTTTTAAGTTGAGATTTATGACAAGAGAGCTTCTTTGCCCTTCAACGAAGACGACTTACCTTTTGAGGAGTCACTACTAGACTACTTTGCGGGGATATCACTACTAGACCAAAAAAGACATATTAAAAGTTCTGGCTGGTTTAGCTAGCAGAAATATGCCCAACCATAATGTTTGTCTATTATGTAAGGGTAATAACAAGGGGGTCAATCTGGCCACCGAGTAAACTTGCAACAAATCTAAGCAACCCTTGCAACCTTACCTAACCTAATCTAATCCTGAACAAATCCTTTGACTTTTAAAAAGTTGGCTGACCGAGCCAAAATTATGACACACATTAATTTTGCTGAGTAGTTTTTTTGCAATTTTATTTAAGTAATTTTGGTGTCTTGTGACAGAATCATTTGTTAGAAAATGTAGTAAACCTATTTTAGCCAAGTTTGTTCATAACCCAATTGACTCCATCAGTAATAACGTCTCCAATATGCCGTACAGATGGTAAATCGACATCCACACCTTCTACTAGAACAGGAGTAGCCTCAATAGCCTGTTAGCAAAGAAGAGTATAATTATTTTCGTGGTAACAAACGTTTTATGTCAAAAACAGAAACTCACCATAATAAGGCACACTGCCAAGACCAAGAAAATACACAGCTTCATTTTTGAACAGTGAAGTGCGCGTAAATTGACGACAAAGACTACGTCTAATTGTGATCGTTCCGGCTTTTTATAAGGATAAGGTTGACTGCAATAAAAAAAACCTCCTAATTCCGTTTGTCGTTTTAGAGATTACGTTGTAAACCAATTTTATAACGCACGTTGGGAGATAAATCTTGTGTTGATCTATGACATATTGTGGGCACTTCGTTTTTATTAAGTTGATAAAACCATTCCATATTTTGTGTGCTTTGAAATTATGTTTGTTATAATAAACGATAAGATAAGTTTTAGTGAAACCTAAAATTCTCTAGCCAGTAAGGGCTCGAAGTTGGCTGGGAAAACATTCCTCAAATGACAACAGAACCGTTTCGTCCCCGTGTTCCAATAGACTCTCTACCTTAGCAGAGCGGTTACGACACAATTGATTTCATTCGTCAAAGTCTGTGAGAATAAAACATATTCCGAAACCAACGCCTGAACTAAAAAGCCTTAGTGCAGTTTTTTTTTTGTTAATGCACAGGTGTCGCAAAACAGTTTGTGAAGTTCGTCATTCAACTGTTTTCTACATTGTCCATTACAGTCAACCATGAACGACTTTTATTTTCAAACTTAAATAAAAAATCCACCCAACTCAAAGTGCAATTTGTTCGTAGTTTTTTAATTGTTGGCTTAAAGAAGTGTAAAATCTTTTTTTTAAGAATTGTCATGGACAATCCCATCGACGTTCATTCTATTATTTGTTGACCTTTTTCAATTTTATCGAAATTATTCCCTTGTGTATCGAAGGGAAATCAAATTAAAAAATTACAATGAAACAAAAAAAGGAAATTAATTAAAAAAAATACAAGCTGAAATATTACGGATATATTTCCTAAGATCATTGCACTTAAATAAATTTCCTTAAGCCTAATAAAGCTAAATAAACACTTGGGAATTAATTAAAACACGTCATATCAATTAAAAACACATATCAATTTTCAGCGTACTAATAATGTTATGTTTCCACCGGTCATAAAACTGCGATTAAAAGTAAATCTCGAATCACATTTGTACTGCCAAAAACAACAGAATATTTGAGACTGCTATGAACTTATTCCCTATATAACAGCAGAGCCAGACTGGATTCAGAAAAACCTACTCCACCATTAAAATCGCTGAAGCATTCGAAAAGAAGCATTAGAAGTTGTATGCCTTTTTTGTTGATTTTCGTGCAGCCTTTGACTCAATATCGCGTGTAGGCCTGATTTACACGGGATTAGGTTAGATCGAGCAGTAATTAGCGCTTACAGAGAGGACATAGTCCTTTTCACCGATTCAATCGATGGTATGCAGCCTAAGATCAAAATGCTTAATGTCTATTGTAAGCTTTGAAACTTGGCCGTCAACTTCAATAAGTCAAAAAAGTTAGTGTTTAGTGGGCGATATTCTCGAAATAAAGCTTGGGCATACGACAGTCATGTATAGTGGAAATCGTTAGAGAGTACAAGCACTTAGGAGTGGTAATATCAGCTAATTTATTTCTGAACAATCACTTTGCGGCTAAGCTTTCGGAAGCCAAGAGAGCTTTTTCTTATAATCGCTGTATAAATAAATTAGTACGTCATGCATAGCTCGAAGCAAAAATTGTTTCGATCAGTTGCAGAGACTATTCTTTTTTGAGGAGCTCAGACGTGGGGTTTCTGGCCCCATGAAGCAGTCGAAAAATGTTTACGTTATTTACTTAAAAGGATTTTCAATTTGCCGAGCAACACTTCGAACTTGAGGGTTTTTCAGCTCTTATAAAATTTTCAATTAGATAGAATCTTGTGTGATACATTCTTTACCCAGAAAGAGGCAATGAAACATTCGGTTAGCGTTAAAACCTACTCAAAATGCCCAGTTTTTTAACGACTTTTTCTTAAACTTGACAATTTTTTTAATGTTCACTTTTTTATGGCTGTATTTATTTCCTCTAGGAACAGAGTTTCAACTGGCATTGCGTAAGGAGCCATTCCCTGAAATTACCAACGGAACGTTCCTTAAGTACCTCATATAACGATCAAATTTTTGCACTTTTTAATTTTCTTGTGTACACGTTAGATTCACATTGCTTTTCATTCGAAAAAAATCGTTTTTGTGTCAATGGATTTTCTTTCATCCGAGTTTGTTTAAAACCGAACTAACTCCATCGGTAAGCTGGCGTTTAGCGCGTCCTTGAGTCTGTACATTTTCTCCTAGAACTTGAGTAGTCTGTGCAGAATAGAGAAGTTGAATTGGTAGAATAGTAAAGTTTTTCTTTTATTTTTTGACCTCACAAAAACTTACGAAAACAAGGCTCATAGCAACAATGAAAAGAATCAAATAAAAATGCATTTTTTAGAATGGTGAAGTGTAGAAATCAAAACCAATTACTGACTATAATTCAAGTTGCACCTGTCCTTTTTATTGAAATTTTGAAGTTCTTTTGATCAAAGCCTTGAAAATATTAACACCGCACTGACAAAAGAAGAAAGGTCTTGTTAAGGTCTATTGAATTTGAAACCTGAAATTTGCTTAGCTGTAGAAACTAGACTTTATTTAATGTGCAAAATGTTTGATCACTAAAATTAGCGCAACATAACGGGTGTTTATTTTTCGCAAATAGCAAAATTGCGCGATGTCTTGAATAGCAGACCTTATTGTTTTAAGATTGGCTAACAAATACGTAAGTAATGATTGTTCGTTATAGTCTGAAGCTTTGTCATTTCAAGTTTCATTTTCGAACTTCTTTTCCTGTGTTTTTCTCTGTTAAGTGGAGAGTTTAAGATTTTGACAACTTTAAACAACAAAAGTTAACACTGCACTGAATAACTGCTCGCTGCGTTAGCTCTCGATTCGTTTTTGTCCGGAATTAGCAGAGCTAGGCTAGGCCTAAGCTAGGCTTAACACAGCACTGAAAAACTGACCCTTAGACGTCGTTTCTGCGACTGTAAACAAACATTAGTTACAAATTAGGGATATTAAGCAAAATAAAATGAGTCTAGTCAACATCAATACTTTTGGTCTCCGTCTCCTCATGCTGTTTCTATGTAGAAGCTCTTGTTCACCTTGTAGAATATCTAAGGCAGGCGGCTGCCTACCTGCAACTTCTCCAGGTTTTAAGGGCGGCAAGGTTAGATGGATGCCAACATGGTTTTGCATGGTTTTATCTTCGTATTTGGCTGCAGCTTAATTTCGCAACGGCTTAACACAAGTGTCACTTTTGGTCCTCAATTTATTTTGAATAGGGGATTTATTAAATTATTAAATAAAGCTTTACTTTTTGGGCTTTGTTCGAATCTATATATTTTTGTCGTACTCCCTGGACTGCCTTAGTTCCTCGATATGTTCAAAATATTCTAATACTATTTTATTATCGAAACTGCAAAAGAAAGAAATTTTAACTTAGTGGAAAGTTTGTGAAACCAGAGATTTGACTGATGGGTGAAAACTCTTCTGATCTGGAATCCCACTTTCTATGTCTCCGTTTCATGAGGCCCGGTTGTTAAAACGTATTAGAGCGTATTCCACTGGAGGGTTACGATCAGATTAGGCTTGAACTATCGACTTTGTCCCTAGTTCAGGCATACATCAAATCGAGAGTCAGGGTATGGGGCCTCTCCAACGAAGTTGATGCCGCTTTTAATAGAGAGCCAGAAATTGACTTATTTCTTAAAATGGGTAAGTTCAATGCTCATGTTCATGTGGGTACAGAAAATAGAACTTGGAAGAATGTGGTTGGAGCTGGAAAACAGGTTGACTCAGATCAAACCAAGAACGGAAGAAAGTTTGTGCGGACTTTTGCCGGCTTCCGGTTTGTGCATGATGAACACCTTTTTCCAACACAAACACATTCACAAATACAAGTAATGCCAGCACAGTTTAAATAAGAGACCACTTTAAAATGATTTTTGACATTCGGATTTTTAGGATAGCTGAGCTGTCAACTGATCACCGTGTAGTTGCCACCTAGTCGGCAACTAAGATTGGTAACCCGCATACGGTGCGAAAGGTTACAGAGGGCTAGCACTGAGTTCAGAGAACGATTTGCCCGTTTCGGAGATGATTGAACAAATTCTAGCTGACCTCGCAAATGAAGAGGAAGAATGGCAGCTGTTTTCATCGGAACTCATTGCCTGTGTAAGAAAAATTTGTGGAGTGAAGGGGATTAGGGTAATGCCCGGCGGTGAAAAACCATCAGTGTGGTTAAAAACACTTGAAGTTATAGAAAAGCCATCACAGAGAAGAAGAGTGAGTTGAGTTGGGAAAAATGCAGGGAGTCAACTTCCCTGTACAACAAGGCGCCAATTACTTTTAACATCGTAGGTAGTCAAAACAGCCAAGGAACTGTCATGGAAAAAGATCGGCGAGAGCTGGGAGTACGATTACAGATCTGCGATCAAAAGATTTTAGCAGACTTTTTACCGTCTCAGAGAAAAAAAATTAATATCGTACAAGGGGTTAAATCCAATCGCTCACACGTCTTATTATGATGGCCAGGGATAATAAGAGAGCCCCATTTTGAAAAACGGGGACCACAGAGAATGCTCTATATCCCTCTCAAGCCTTATAAGAAAAGTTTTCGCGAAGGTGTAGGAAACGCGTTCTAGAGCTGTGATCGAGCTATATATTACCGGCAGAGCAATGCGACTGTATGTTGGCCTGATAGAGGCACAAATGACAAAATTATCACTTTTAATGTTATTCTTCGGAAGGGCTGCGAATATGCTAAACAAACTCTTGTTCGCTCGTGTTTTGTAAATTTGGAAAAGGCTTATGACCGGGTTACTCAGGTTAAACTCTGCAGAATATTGCAGGAACCATATACAGCCCGTGACAGCTAATTAAAACCGATTTTATTTTTGCACTATTGCCGATGCGACGATGAATGATACTTGTGTAGCCAAATCAGAGGTATAAGTAAAAAAAAAACTTTAAAAAATGTGTCTGATAAAATTGAGTAAAAAGCTCTGATGCTTTCAAAGCAAAATTCAAATTTTTTGAGCATAACAAATAAAAGTTTACATTTTGATAGGTGACTAAGAAAATCCATATTTCTATTTAAACTCGGAATCGGTTCTAATTTGGTGTCAACAGGTGTACACTGAGTGTGTACGGAACAAGGTTAGGTTAGGTTGAAGTGGCTGTCGGATCCAAAGAAACCAACACACTTAGACCTATGTAGGTCCATTGTGATACCACGCGGATCTGACTCTATTGCCTACTCGTTGAACCATTTCGAGCTATTAATGAAGCGTAAGAGACGTTTAGGGTCAGTCGTGCTGAGATCACTGAGATCATTATAGAAGAAAGCTCTAATGTGAAGATTTCGGTTCTTGGAAAGAGCGGGGCATGTACAGAGAAGGTGGAGAGTGGTCTCTTCCTCCTCCTCATCCATGCAGCTCCTGCAAAAGTCGTTGGAATAGACACCAAGCCTTGTCGCGTGTTTGCCTATCAGACAGTGTCCTGTAATGACACCGATTGTAGCGCTAATGTGCGATCTATTAAGAGCGATCAAACTCCTAGAGCGTTTAAGATCAAGCTTTGGCCAGATCTGTTTCGTCGCTAGGCAGGTACTGCCACTAGTCCATCTGAGATTTGGCAGGTACTGCCACTAGTCCATCTTTCTATCGCATCCAGTTTAATCATGAGTTTACATGTCGAAATTGGAATGCCTACGGAGCCTTTATCAGGCAAAATTGGGAGGGTAGTTCCAAGTTTGGCGAGTTCGTCAGCCTTGCAGTTACCTGGAATGTCTCTATGTCCTGGCACCCAGCACAGGAGAATGTTGAACTGCTCCGACATCTCCTTTAGAGATGAATGGCAGTCTAAGGCTACATTAGAGTTTATAGAGACCGATTCCAGGCACTTGATGGCCGCTTGGCTGTCAGAAAATATGCGTATGTCCTTGGCGGATATAACATTTTTCTTAAGCCAGGGCAAGACTTCCTTTATCGCCATAATTTCAGCTTGAAAAACACTGCAATGATCCGGGAGACGGAAAGAGAGACTTAGATTTAGTCGGTCTGAGAATACACCCCCGCCTACCCCATCATTTGTCTTCGATCCATCAGTGTAGAAGTAGATCGATTCACATTCCAGAGGCGCACAGTCCTCCCAGGAAGACCTGGGGGGGATCGTTGCCTGGAAGTTCTTTTCAAAATGTAATTGGGGTAAGGTGAGGTCCATGTTTCTAGAAGGGAATCTGAATGTGTTCAGAATAGCAGAGTGGCCTATCTCACTATTGGTCCACTGAGAGGTTGCTTTGAGGCGAGTAGCCGTGATGGCAGCAGTTTGTCTGCTGAAGATGTCAAGAGGAATTAGATGGAGCAGAATGTCTAGTGCTGCTGAGGCAGTGGTGCGAAGTGCTCCACTCATAGATAAGCAAGCTGACCTTTGGACCTTGCTTAGCTTATCACGATTTACCGCTTTATCCAAAGCGGTCCACCAGACAGCTGTTCCATACGTCAGTATCGGCCTTACGACCGAGATATATAGCCAGTGGGTGATACGGGGTTGAAGTCCCCACTTGTTGCCGATGGCTTTTTTGCAGGAAAAGAGTGCTACCGTAGCTTTCCGGACTCTTTCCTGTATATTAGACTTCCAGCTAAGCTTTCTGTCTAAGATGAGACCTAGATATTTAGCTTCCTCAGAGAAGATTAAGCTAGTGCCCTTGATTGAGGGGGGGTCGATATGTGGGATTTTGTATTTCCTGGTGAATAGGACTAGTTCAGTTTTGTGAGGGTTGACCCCCAAACCACAGCTGTCAGCCCATCTTGTTAACTTGTTTAGAGCATTCTGTAGGAGTTCTTTGAGGGTGTTAAGGTGCTTCCCCGATACAGCAATGGCAACGTCATCTGCATAAGCGATCACTCTGCAGCCATCTCCTTCTAGGATAACCAGCAGTTCGTTCACCGCTAGATTCCAAAGGAGTGGGGATAGGACTCCACCTTGCGGTGTTCCCCTGCTGACGGATCTTCTGGCAGTTGTCTCACCTAGCTTAGAGTTTATAATCCTACTCGTTAAAAGTTGATTAATTAACTCGCAAAGTGAGCCACTCACCTTCAGATCCGACAGTGCAGCCAAGATCGCAGACATGTTGACATTATTAAAGGCGCCTTCTATATCTAGGAAGGCTACCATCGTGTACTCCTTGTGATGAAGGGAATATTCAATGGAACGTACTAGCGTATGCAAGGCTGTTTCAACAGATCTGCCCTTACAATAAGCGTGCTGAGCAGTAGAAAGCAGCCTTTTGTCAATACTAGATCGTAGGTGGATATCGATCAATCTTTCTAGAGTTTTTAGAAGGAATGATGATAGACTTATGGGTCTGAGATCTTTAGGAGTAACGTGGGAGTATTTGCCAGCTTTGGGTATAAAAACCACTTTCACTTCTCTCCATAGCAGTGGAATGTGGACCAGCTCTACGCAGCTTCTCAGAATTGTCTCCAGTGCAGGGAGGACAATGTCCGATGACCTTTGTAGTTCGGCTGGTATTATGCCGTCTGGTCCTGCCGACTTGTAAGGTTTGAAGCTGTTAAGTGCCCAAAGCAGTCTATCTCTTGTTATTAGATCAAATTTATTAGTTATGTGTGGCATTGACCTGTTAAGGTTAATGCTATTGATAACTTCGGAGCTACCTGGAAAGTGGGTGTCCAGTAGCAGGTTTAGCGATTCAGCGCTGGAGGAAGTCCAAGAGCCGTCTGCTTTTTTAAAGTAGCTAGGCATCGTTGGATTAGTGGAGAGGATTTTCCTTAGCCTAGAGGCTTCGGATGTTTCTTCTATTTTACTACAAAAGAGTCGCCAAGATAGCCGTTTGGCTCTCCTCAGCTCCTTTTTGTAGGATTTGAGGGATGTTTTGTAGGCATCCCAGTCTGTATTTGCACGTGTGGCCTTGGCTCTATTGAAGAGTTTCCTGCATTCATTCCTGAATAGGCCCAGTTCTGAGGTCCACCAATGCGGTTTCCCCTTGCCCCTTGGAGTTACAAGAGGGCAGGAGGAAGAAAGTGCTTTATTGAGGGCCAGAGTGAGTTCCTTAACCTTGTGATCAAGCTCATTGGTGTCACAAGGAGGATTTAGGAGAGAAGAGATCCTTGATCGGTTCAGTGAATCTCTGTAAAGAAGCCAATTCGTCCTTCTGTAGTTTCTGAAGGATGATTGGCGAGGAGGTACATCATCTAAACTGAATTGAATGTATCTATGGTCTGACCAGGAATGTTCAGACGAGACTTTCCAATTACCAATCCGTTTAGCAATGGAATCAGAGACGAGAGTGATATCTAGTACTTCTCGTCGATTTCTGGTTATGAAGGTAGGTTCGAAAAATCAAAAAGTAACTCACCTCTGTCGTTGATATCGGAACTTCCCCACACTGAGTGATGAGCATTCGCATCGCACCCAATGATGAAGTCGGTACGGAACAAAGCAAGCGCAAACATTTTTAAATGTCTCGAAAAATCGCCATACAATGTTTTGAAAACGCCCCTCTCAAAACTATAATTTCATCCAGATCAACCCAGATTGTTTCTGGTTCCCAGCAATAAGCAAACAGAATGATTTTTAAGACCTTAATAAAGGTGAAAGTTATGTCTAACCTGGTTACAACGGGTTTTCCGAATTCCACCAAGACGCTAAAAGCTATTTGAAGATTTACATCAATTCAAGATGCGATTGGCGTCCACAAAGATGCATAGAAAAGGAATAGTAGGCCACATAACACCTTAGCTCTATTCCAATCGAGACTACTCCAAGCAACCAATTGCTGCAACCAATTGCTGCAACCAATTTCAAGGAAGCAATCTATAATTACGGGTCCTAACCGTGCGAGAAAGTTGGTATAGGGATACAAGCTGAAAACTGCTGAATTCTTTCAGTATTTTCCAAGACGAATTCATAAAAATACTCATAGCTGCGAAAAAAAACTAACTGTATTGGACTTAAATCACTTATGTATATCAGAAAGTATATTTATTTTAGGAAAAATTACTCTCACAATTTAGAAGAAGGCCCAAAACATTA
This sequence comes from Neoascia interrupta, assembly GCA_947623515.1. Taxonomy (NCBI): domain Eukaryota; kingdom Metazoa; phylum Arthropoda; class Insecta; order Diptera; family Syrphidae; genus Neoascia; species Neoascia interrupta. Next base: position 42,967,984 of record OX392462.1, on the reverse strand, counting down.
TGTGAAAATCCAATCAGAACATAAAAAACAAAAAAAGTCAGAACAAAAAAAATATCTAAGGTTTTCAACAGAAACACTTAAGATATCTCCCGCAAGTGTTATGCCTTCACGAGCAAAAAAAAACGATGTGACCAGCAGAGTACTTAGTTGCAGCTAGTTTAAATTAAAAGAAACACCTACAAGGCTTAGTAACCTGCCGACAACGACCGGCACGCAACTGATTTTTCTCAGAGAAAATAATTTTTGTCTTATAGAAATGCGCCCTAAAATTAAGCGAAGCTTAATGCAAATCGAATGTTAATTTTGAGTCGTGTAATAATAAAAGTAGGACAACCGTATAGTCTTACCGCTTTTCTTGGCATAAGAAAACTTTGGCAGTTGACCATTTATCTATCATTTATCCTTTTACTCCCATGTTAAATTCGTCTCTTATAAGTCACAGTAAAAGTATGCTAAATATTTAGGTACCTTAAGTTAACAGTAAGTACCCACATAAATGATAAAAATCCAACTTAAACTATGCATTTTATTTGTTGGTCGATTTATTTTAATTCCCAAATCCGTAATCCTATCGACGATATGCCGTTTAACTCGTCCCTCCACTTGATGAGCTGCTCCTACAGCCTCATTAATCTGTGCGGAATAAAAACGAAGTATTGACACAACATTGAGGCCTTAAAAATTTCATTTGTTGGGCTCACAAAAACTTACGAAAACAAGGCTCATTACGACAACGAAAAAAATAAAATAAAGTTTCATTTCTTAACCGGTGAAGTGTTCAAAAGAACAACAAGTACTGATTGCATTTCAAGTTGCATCAGTCGTTTTTATTTGAATTTTGAAGGCCTTTCCATTGAGGCAACCAATTAAAAATGAAGAAAGATTTCGTTGGTCTATTGAAGTCGAGATCTGCAATTTACTCAGCTGATATAACCAGACTTTATTAATGCCAAATATGTATATTTCTATGAAAATGAATTCGGTACGCAATAAACTGATGTTTACTGTTCAATTTTTCAAAAAGTCAAAATTTTACCTTGATATTTAAGATGACAGAACATTGTTTACGATTTTTTATGATGCAGCTTGGAAATTTAACATAATTTCTTAGAAATTTTTAAGTCCTGCATTTTCGTATTGGACAACTTCATCGACCGATGGCAATTTTTATCTACTTATAATGTAATATGGTCATAAGGTCTTCTATGATGGCTCAGTTCTTCTATATGAGACCCGAGGAGGATTCGCCTAAGCTAGGAGGCATAGATGCTCGTCAAATAGCATTTTCGTTAAGGTGCATCTGTTGTGTTGTGAACTGTCGACCATAAGTTCCTTCTGCGAAACAAGGCACTTCGACTTAAAAGTTATCTTAGAAAAAAAAGACATCCTTCGAATGTTAGGACACTTTTTGCGACGAAAAACCTTCGTAGTTCTTGTAAGATTCGACAAACTGCTTCTCGAGCGGAAGACATCTTCTCGTACGTTCAGATAAGTTGGCTCTAAGGATCGTTTCTGATCAGGATATAATTAAGAAGCAAAATCTCCGGTCGAACTTTAAAAATGAAACTAATTGGGTAAACAGTGAGGTTTCGACTAAAGTAGTTGTTCGACGCTAGTGCGTGGTTAAGTTGTCTGTATAATTGACCTGTATTCTGAGGTCTGAGCTCGGTTGAGGCACTGTTGGTAAGACGACTCATCATTTTTCTTAATATGAGTCGCTAATACACTCATAAAACTTGGTTCAACACCGTATGATGCCGCAATGTAATACCATTGTTTGAAATGTGTGAGTCTCTCTTGTAGCGCGAACCTTAGAATCATTTTTTGAAGATTTTTTTTATATAATTGAAGCAGACGTAACTCATCGTGAATGGCGTACGTAAGGTATTGTTTAGGGCAGTTCAAATATACGCTTAAAGAAGAAACACTGAATCATCTCATACAGCTCAATGTAATGGTAGCCAAAAACCTGGTTAGCATAACAAAGGCATGTGTTAATAGTCGCGTCCAAGACACGGCACTTGGACGTTGCATCTATCACTCTGTTACAAATGAACCTACCCAAACATAATGTTGATGTTGGTAGCTAATCCCTTGTGCAGTTTATTATAAAAACAATAAAAAATGGTGTCGAATTCAGCTTTAAAATCTTCAAAAAAATACATAGAGTTTTTTATTTTTCAACATACACTTTCTTGCATGTTGATGGGTACATCTCCTGAAAACACCAAAGCGCCAAACTTTTACTCAGTTTGGTACACGACCATGTACCTTTTTTTGTATCGAGTTGCAAATGGCTCGGGAAGTTTGCTGAACGATGGCAAAAAGGTTGTTGCGATAACCTTTGTTGGTATTTTTGGAAAAGCATTTGCCTTGGTGGGGTGCCGGGCGTAGTGGTTAGTGTGTGTGCTTACTGGGTTTGGGCCGGAGGCCTGGGTTCGAATCCTGCCATGGTTACCTGAAAAAAAAGACTTGTTCTTTTTCACGGTCCCCACCTCCGCGAGGGTCTGACAAGCCCTCCGAGAGTATCATTTGTCTTGAAAAACTTCTCAAAGCGCCGTTCGGATTCGGCAAAAAATTGTAGGTCCCCTTGTATGTGAAGAAATAAACAACAACAACATAAAAAACAACATACATTGTTGAGAAGTTGGCCCTGGTTCACCTCGAGCTATTGCGCCACTCTATTTATTTTTTATTTATAACTGATTTCACCAGGAACTTTTTAAAAAAAATAGTTTTTTATTCTTCTTCTAGGTCATCGGGATGGATAAGTACGTGGCAGTAGAATCACAAGGTTAAAACGGAAATGCCATCGAAAAAATGTGTAGGATCCGTCCTCTTTTTGAGACGCAGTCCCTTTTCCCGGTACCGTATCCTCTCGGTCTTTATTTCTAAAAATGGACAGTTCTTTGTCTTTCTTTTACTTAAGTGTGCCAATACTTTGGTTAACGTATTGTGATTTTGTGCACGATATTAAAATCATTAATGTTTAAAAAAAAAAAAGAAAAATTAAATTGATCAACCTCCTCCTGTAAGTGTGGCATCGATTTTAGGGGTAAATTTTCAAATGCATTTTTTCAATATGTTTGTTCCTAATCGATAAAGTTCAACTTAATGTACTATACGTAGAAAACACTTTGTTCAACATTATATTGAAAAAAATTTTGGCGACTACATTTTGAGGCTGAATTAAAAAAAATTAAAAAAAATTTGAATTTGAACCAAATAAGTGCATCTTTGAGTACATTGAAGCGTATTTTGGAGATATGTATGTTTATATTGAAATTTTGTAAAATGGGCGGTCGACCACGCCCCTTTTCTAAGTTTGCAAAAACCACAAATCGTCAAAAATAGCAATAAGCGGTAGTTTACAATGTGAGATAGAATGGGGTATTCAACGGTCAGTTTATCGGCCGTTCGATAAAGCCTTCGATAAGGTCAATCACGATATTTTGTACCAAAAACTTGTCTTTTATTTTGGTTTTACCAAAAGAGCTGCTCGTCTTATAGCTAGCTATCTATTGAACAGAGTACAAAAAGTAACCATTGGGGACAAAGTTTTAGATCCTAGGTGTCTTTTAGCGGGTGTACCTCAGGGGTCTGTGCTGGGACCAATTTTATTCTGCATGTTTATAAATGACCTCCCTAGAGTCTGCAGGAATGTTTTGTTTCATTTGTATGCTGACGATATTCAAATATACCTGTCGAGGCCGATTGGGCTTATTGAAGATCTGATATTCAAATTAAATGAAGATCTGAAGGCTATCTGTGCTGGGGCTGCTGCGAATGGGCTTATACTTAATCCATGAAAAACTCAAGCTATCTTGTTTTCAAAAAAAAATTATAGTGCAGCATCTTAGTCTCCCTTCCTGAAGTTACTGTTCAAAACACCAAAGTCCTACTCAAAAATACAGTCACTAGTCTTGGCTAGAAAATAAGGTCTGATCTTTCTTGCAGCAATCACGTTAATTATTTTGTTGGCCGAATATATGGCGTCTTGAGATAGCTCTGGGCATCAAGTAGTTTCACATCTATAATACAATTAAAAATACAAAGCTTTATCTTGTAAAAACTCTTTCATTGCCTCTTATAACATATGCTGATGCTGTCTACTCTAAGCTTGATCCCATGTCTGAGCATAAACTTTTAGTGGCATTTAATGACATGACTAGGTACGTATTTTGCGAAGATACGACCACATCTCAGCCTACCGCAATAGCATCCTGGGCTGTACAATACCTCAAATGCAGAGTTTTCATATTTCTGCACAATATAATAAAAATGAAATCACCTCGCTATCTGTATGACAAGCTTACATTTTTTTAGTCGACTAGAAGTCTTTCCAAAATTTAAATATTTACATTCTTCTAGAATGTTCTTTGTCAGCGGCACTCGGTTGTGGAATTAGCTGCCGGAACACTTAAAGCAGATCGCGCGGCCTGAACGCTTTAAGGTTGAGATTTTCAAACAATTTCCAAATCAGTTTTAAAAAATTTATTTTCTATACCTACCTTCTTTCTCTCTGAAACTTCCCTGTATTTGAGGTCTTATATTTCTTCATTTTCATCTATCGCACTATTTATCTCTCACTTTTTCTCTCTATTATTTTTATTTTATTGTTATTATTTTTTTTATTATTGTATTTATATACTAAGAAAAGTTGTTTTAAAATAGACATATAATTTGTATTATTATGTAAACATTAAAAATTGTCGGACTCGATTAGTTTAGAAGTTAAATATAGGTGAAAAAAGCGAGTAAGTGCAAGAGTTCGTCTGTGACAAATTTCACTAACCCCGACCCTATATATCGTGTAACATCAAATCTTAAAGTTTTTTGTCCCTAATAACAATATATGATATTATTTGTATAAGCCACGTCCACAAAAGTGGGTTTGTTAGTATCATGAGAAAATACGGTTAAATCGAAAATTATTTTAGAAAAAAAGCGGTTTTTTGCTGAAAGCGCCCCTCAAAAGTAAGTGGGCGGAGCTCAAAACTTTGATATTGTGGGCGGTCCAATTTTTACCTTGTTAAAAGTCTTGGACCAAGATTGTTCAGTACCAAATTTAGAGCTCCAATACCATGTCTAACTTGACCAAAAGGCATTTTGAAAGAAAACGTGAAATAGAAGTTATCTCACATTGAAGCCAGTAGTGGGCGTGGCGGTTGGGCGATTGAGCCAATTCTTACACTTTGTCTATGCAACAGAAGAACCAAGCCGCTTATCAAGTTTCAGCTGTCTAGCTTGATTTTGAAGACCTAAAACCTTCACACAAACTTACGCACGGACGGACATGGCTTTATCGATTCACCAGTCGGTCTACGATGATTATTTCACTGTGTTACAAACTATGCATTAAAACCAATATGCCCTCGGTCGGGTATAAAAATTCAAAATGAGTGCAACTTTAACATACCCGGAAATGGCCACAGGCGCCTGCCAGACAACTGGCACCTACCCTTAGCGGAGCGACGAAGTCGCGTAAGCTGCTAAACCTTGCGAAAAAGAGAGTTGAAATACTTTAAACCCGTGAAGCAGGCCACCCAAACCGTGTTGCCTGTAAAAGCAATTTTTTTAAACGACTATAAGAAAGTTTTAAAATTTTTACTATATGCTTTTAGGCGCAAATTTAAATTTTAAGACGAGATATTTTGTGTAGAAAAATTTACGGTAAACTTATTTTTCGTTCTCGATTGCCTGCCTATGACATTCGCTTTCAACAGGAGATTCGCTACCAGAATACCTGAAAGAGGTGAATGGGAGATAAGACCATTACAGGAGATGACGAGATCGCCGTATATACTGACGGTTCTAAGATGGACGTCGGAACCGTCCTCCGGCATCTTCTGTGGAGCTTTGGGACTAAGCAAATCTTTTCGGATCAATGACGACTGCAGCATTTTTCAGGCGGAGCTGGCAGCCATAATCAAAGCTGCCTCCGAGCTGAAGAAACACAGCCCCGCAAACAAGACCGTCACCATATACTCTGATAGCCAAGCGGCAATTAAAGCCTTGGAATCAGACGTAGTGAAGTCAAGGGCTGTGAAACTATGCAGGGAAATTCTAGACGAGTTATCACTTGGCAGCACTGTTACTGTGTGTTGGGTACCAGGTCAAACCGATATATCGGCAGACGAAGAAGCGGACAAGCTTGCGAGATATTGGTCTGGGATGAATGCATCTCTAGCCCTCAAATCTATAAGAATCCCGCTTAGTTCGATAGTACGTAAGATAGAAACCTTGAGTAGAATGAAGAATCCTTGAGTAGAACCAACTTACGTTGGATAGAACTTGATACGTGCAGACACACAAGGGAGCTATGGCCAGCGGTCAGCAAAAAGAGATCACTATTTTTGATCGGACTAGCACGCAGAAATATCCGAGTACTCACTGTAATCCTCACGGGGCACTACGCTGTGGGTCTACACGCTGAGCGGCTAGGCATACCGCATAACGATTACTGCAGAAGCTGCAGGGACGTTGAAGAAATTGAATCTGTTCGTCACCTGCTTTGGAATGGCCAGCCCTAAACAGCATCAGGCGTAGTACCCTCGGCAGTTACTTCTTCAACGAGCTCGAAGATTTAAATAATGTAGATCTAAAGGACCTCCTAAGACTTGTATACAAATCCGGATGGATCCAGGAGGACGGAAGTCTGAGCTTCTAACAGCGGTTTATTTCTGTTTTCGTTCCAGGTATTTAGAAGATTCCCAATGGACACAATAGACCCAACTGCTGGTCTAAGCGAGCCGTGACTATTGTCAAAAGAGCATCCATCAACCTAACCTAACCTATTTCTCGTTCGATTTCTAAAATTCAGAAAGCGACTATTTTCTATTTTGTCTTTCTACCACTTACCGCTTAAAAGTTACAAAGGGTTTTTGACATGCGGACGGCCAAGGCAGCGATTCCATAAGAGGCATTTTTTCCATTTTTAGACGGGCAGCTAAAAATTTACCTACGTTCTAAAAAACTGATATATCGTTCTTCTAAGCGCATGTTAGTTAAAAAGTACTAAAACTTACCTGTACCTCTCTGTTCGACAGTGGAGAGGAAATCTTTAGAAAATATTCCAGGAGGGAAATCTAAGGTGGAACTCAAATGTTCCAATCATCATTCATAGAAACAGTATAGGCCCCACATAAAACGAGAAAAAGTTAGTTTTTTTTTTGTAAGTATGCATTTTATTTGAACTTGATTAGTCCTTTTTTGCTCTATATAAAAAAACCTTGGCATTGGGTCAATTTATTTTAGCGCCCGACTTTGTCCAAAGTCCAATTAACCCCATCCGAAATCTGTTCCAGAATATGCCGTTTAACCCGTCCTTGAACTTGCACACTTTTTCCTACCGCCTCATTGATCTGTGCGGAAAATAAAAGTTATATTAAAACCATTTCTTTCATTTCTTGGGCTCCCAAAAACTCACGAAGAAAAGGCTCATTGCCACTATCAAAAGGATAAAATACAGTTTCATTTCTTAGCCGGTGAAATGTTCCAATTAACAACAAGAACTGACTGTATTTCATGTTGTGTCAGTCCTTTTTATTTTAGTTTCCAAGTCTGTTAATTGAGACATTTCCAACAATGTTGTTGGTCTATTGAAATTGGGGATCTGTAATTTACTCAGCTGATATTGTTAGACTTTGTTAATGTCTAATATGTTTACATATCCGGTAAAAATACGCAACATTAGTGGTTTTTTCTGTTGATATTGTAAATATTGTGTTGATTTTAGAAATGCCAGAACATTGTTTGCGATTTTATACTTTAAACATAGGAAATAATAAATACCTAATTTAACAGTTAATTCGTGAAAGTTTGCCCTCGCATCGTAATTGGACTTTATTGATTGTCTGTCAATTTTTAGCTTTGAGCAATTTAGGATCGGGGATTTAGAGATCACGTAAGCGTTGCCCCTTTACACTTATTTCGGTAAGAGTCCAAGAATATAGGTACCTGTTGTTGCTACAAGACGAATACTCCTCTTTACATTTATATTTTAATCGTCTTCTGGCTCGGTCGTTAAAATGTGCCACAAAAGTTGCACAATAATCTCAAGTCTAAATTTGTTCCTATTAGTTTTTATTTCATTTTCATACAAATATTTTTTATAAATAATAATATAAATTGTAAAAGATTCGATTATTTAAGAACTTAAATATCGTCGAAATGCTTACGGTATATTTTTTTGTTATATAAAACATTTTATAAATAAGCAGGTAATGCGTGCATCTAACTCATTTTAACCAGTTTTGTCAAGAACCCAATTTACTCCGTCTGAAATTACATCAAATATATTCCGTCCTTCAATGTCTTTATCGTGAATACACGGGTCCAGCCTCAGAAGCCTGTGTGGAGGAGTTTTTATCACATGTGATAATTACATGAATCTTATTTCTTAGCCGAGCTTCGAAAACTTACAAGAACAAGGCACATTGCCATCAGAACGAAATAGATATACAGTCTCATATTTTGGCAGCAAAGTATGGTAATTCAAGACAAAGGCTGACTTATGATAAGTTTGTCATTTTGTCTCAGCTTTTTATACCAATTTTGTGTTTGTTTGTTCCTACATTATCCAAGTTAACCTATAAAAATATGAAACTTATCACTTTATTAAGCTTTTAATGGTGTTGACAGCACTTCGAGATAGTAACAATACAGGCAATTATAAATAAATTAGTTTTGTGTGCATTTATAAAATATTTTAAAAATGATAAGATTTATGAAAGACTCTAGTATTTCCATGGGGCAATCTACGAGAACGCCGTAAGAACTGCTCTAATTTCTGTGACCTTGAAATCGAGCTAGTTTTCCTTCCATCGAAGGAGTAATGTCTAGACATGAAACTTAGCCGATTTGCGAAAGATGCATAGACTGGATAATATTGGGTGAATATCTTAAATTGATTTATACTTCGCCGAGTCTTTTTAAGCTTATAGCTTGCTCAAAGTTTTCCCATTGTCAGCTATCGTCTTATTCAATGCGAGAACATTCTTACTGTCTGCGAACTTGGGCAAAAGGGTTTCTTATTAATCATTAAGTGGCAATAAAATGGGACACAAAAGTGAATTTCAAGAAATTCCAAATTCAGTCTCGTACCAAATGCACCAAGTCTTTTCCAAAAATCTTTTCTCTAAGCTTATATTTTTAACCCTTGTTCCATACATTTGTTCTGGTTCCAAACCGTGAAAAGCAAAAGATGCCACTGAGTATGGATATGGAGGTTGAGATCATTTAAATGTTTGCCGTGGCTTCACTGATTTGCATTTTTCAGAAACTTTAAATCTTCACAATCCCCATTGGCTTTCAAGCCAGTATTAGTCTGGTTTTTGGTAGACCTTTGACATAAGAAACCAAAAAAAAAAGAATTTACCGGAGTCACTCGTCCACTGCAGTATATGGCATGGGCTGTGTGTCTTGTAACGCCGTCCTGTTGAAACCTCAATCGCAAGTGTGCATATCATGCCACAATACATGGCATACATACTTACTTACTTACTTAAGGTGGCGCTACAGTCCGGGGTGGACCTGGGCCTCGGCCAACAAGCTTCGCCAGCCAGCTCTGTCTCTAGCTAGCCGTCTCCAGTTTCGCACGCGAAGTTGGCTGAGGTCCCCTTCCACTTGCGTGCGCCACCTGAGTCTCGGTGCTCCTCTACCGCGTCGTCCCTGCGGTGTGGATTCGAAGATTTTCCGGGCCGGGGCGTTGGTGTCCATCCGCTCTAAATGACCCAGCCATCGTAGACGTTGTGTTTTGACTCTTTTGGCTAGGTCGGTATCGCTGTACAGCCCGTACAGTTCGATGTTATATCTCCTCCTCCACTCTCCGTCTATGCAGACGGGACCGTAAATCGTCCGAAGAATTTTCCTCTCGAAGCAGCCTAAAGTGTTTTCATCCGCCTTTGACAGAGTCCATGCTTCTGCACCGTAAAGCAGGACTGGGATGATGAGGGTCTTATACATGGACACTTTAGTTGCTCGAGAGAGGGCTTTGCTACTCAATTGCCTTCTTAGCCCAAAGAAACAGCGATTGGCAAGAGTTATCCTTCGTTTGATTTCAGCGCTGGTGTCATTGTCTGAATTGATAGCGGAACCAAGGTAGACAAAGTCCCTAACTACCTCAAAGTTATAGCTGTCGATGGTGATGTTTTGTCCAAGACGTCGGTGTTGGGTGTCTTTTCTTGATGACAGCATATACTTGGTTTTGCCCTCATTGACTGCTAAACCCATATTCGCCGCTTCCGTCCCAATACTCACGAAGGCTTCACTGACATCACGCTTTGTTCTACCGATTATGTCAATGTCGTCTGCGTATGCAAGTAGTTGAACGGACTTTTGAAAGATTGTACCTCTGGTGTTGGCGCGAGAGTTCTGCACAATTCTCTCAAGTATGATGTTAAAGAAGTCGCATGACAGCGCGTCGCCTTGTCTAAATCCTTTTTTGACATCAAAGGGGTCGGTGAGGTCTTTGCCGACCTTGACGGAACAGCGTGAGTTTTCCATCGTCATCCTGCACAGACTGACGAGTTTGGCAGGGATGCCAAAACTAGACATTGCGCTATATAGCTCGTCTCTATAGATGCTGTCATACGCGGCCTTGAAATCGATGAAGAGGTGGTGTGTATCGATTTGGAATTCCTGGGTTTTCTCCAAGATCTGCCGCAGTGTGAATATTTGATCGATGGTGGACTTTCCTGGCCTAAAGCCACACTGATATGTGCCTATCAGATTGTTGACAAACGGCTTCAGGCGTTCACACAGTACAGCAGAAAAGATCTTGTATGCGATGTTAAGAAGACTTATGCCTCTGTAGTTGGCACAACTCAGAGGGTCTCCTTTCTTCAGGATCGGGCAAACAATGCTGAGGTTCCATTCGTCGGGCATGCTTTCTTCCGACCATATCTTGCAGATGAGCTGGTGCATGCTCCTAACCAGCTCATCGCCAGCGGATTTAAAAAGTTCGGCAGCTAGGCCGTCTGCTCCGGCTGCTTTGTTGCACTTGAGCTTAGACACAGCTACTTTCACCTCCTCCAGGTCGGGTGGGCGGTATCGTTCGTATGCTTCGTCGGTAACGTCTTCGCCCGGGTTGAATGGTTCGTTCTGCCTGACAGCGGTATTTGGTTCTTCCTCGCCGTTATACAGTCTGCAGAAGTGGTCTTTCCAAATCCTCAGCACCGACTGCGATTCTACAACGATGTTCCCTTGATGGTCCTTACAGGCTTCAGTTCGAAGTTTATACCCTTGGCAGGACCTTTTGATCCTTTGGTAAAACTTTCTAACCTCATTCCTGTTGTAACATCTCTCTATCTCTTCAACCGCGCGCTTCTCGTGCTCTCTCTTTTTCCTTCGGAGAAGCCGGTGCTCCTCTCTCCTCCTCTGCTCGTAGAGCTCGCGAGCAGCTCTAGTCCTTCTGTGCAGCGCCGCTTTGTATGCTTCCTGTTTAGCTGCATGTGCTTGCCGGCATTCATCGTCAAACCAGGGGTTTCGTTGTGGTCGCCGTGTGAAACCCAGCACTTCAGAGGCGGCGTCTCTGATGGCATTTTGGCAATGTTGCCACTGGCTATCAATACTTGATGCTGGTTGCATAGGACTTCGTAGAAGGTTTTGAGAGACTCGGTTGGAGAAGGACCTGGCGATCTCTTGCGATTGTAGTCGGCCGACGTCAAACTTCCTCACAGTATTTCCATTACTTGGCGCTGGTCGGGATATCCGCAGCCGTACCTTGGCTACAACAAGGTAGTGATCCGAGTCAATGTTGGCCCCTCGGAAAGTTCGGACATCCATGATACTGGAGGAGTACCTTGCGTCGATCGCAATATGGTCAATCTGGTTGACGGTTGATTGGTCGGGAGATCTCCATGTCCCTTTGTGGATATTGAGATGCGGGAACTGTGTACTAGCTACCACAACGTGTCGCCCCGCAGCAAAGTCGATCAGCCTGAATCCGTTATTGGAGGTCGTGTCGTGCAGGCTATACTTTCCGACAGTACGACCAAAGATGCCCTCCCTTCCTAGCTTGGCATTAAAATCGCCTAGGACAATTTTAATGTCGTAGCTAGGGCACTGCTCATAAGTTTTGTCCAGGAGCTCGTAGAACATATCTTTGGTCTCGTCATCTTTCTCCTCTGTGGGGGCATGTGCGCATATCAGGCTAATGTTGGCGAATTTAGCCTTGATGCGGATCGTCGCGAGGCGCTCGCTTACAGGGTTGAAGCTCAAGACTTTTTGCCTAAGTCTGCCTCCAACAACGAAACCACATCCAAATAGGCGCTGTCTTTGATGCCGATAGCAGTCGCCGTAGTAGATGTCGCAGTTTTTCATCCTTCTTTTGCCCGGCCCGTCCCACCGCATTTCTTGGATGGCAGTAATGTCTGCCTTGCAGTCGTTAAGGGCCTCCGCTAGTTGCTCCGCATACATACATGCCAGCATAAATTGGTTCATATCAGCGAATAGCGCTCACGATGGTGATGTTTATAAGATCCAATGATACCATTCACCCAGAAATGGGTCCCTAAAAATTTGTATACCCTACCCAGGGTATATTTAGTTTGTTGTACAGTTTGTAACGCAGTGAAATAATCACCGTAGACCCATAAGAACTTTTAGAGATATGAATGGGATCGACAGGAGAATCGATTAAGCCATGTCCATCCGTCCGTGTGTAAACAACTTTTAAGCGTAGCAATTTCTTTTTTTGGTAGGGTAGGGTATTTTGCAACGCAATTTTTACACACGCACTGTTGCACTTTCCCACTTGTTTTTATACCCCATCCCATAGTATAGGAGGTATATCAAGTTTGATTCATAGTTTGTAACATAGAGAAATAATCACCGTAAAGCCCCAAAACCTTAAGGGCATATGATCGACCGAATTGTAAGTCGAATCAGCCATGTCCGTCCGTCCGTCCGTCTGTCGGTAGTTTTTAGGCCTTAAATTTTGAGCTAGGAACTTGAAACTTGATATCTGTTCTTTCTAGGTCCCGAAGCAGTAAAAGGGTAAAAAATTTTGAAATCCGCCCATGAAAAATCAAAGTAGTCATAGGAAGCTGAAATTTGGTATGCGATATCCTCGCTTAAGTATATTGTGATTGGCATTTACGAAAAAAGCGAGAACCGCCCCTTGTAGGCGTGGTCATATTTAATATGCATTCCAATAAACGGATTTATTTGATATATTTGCTTTAGGTCCAAAAAACTTACAATCTAAAATCTTCAGATATGTACGTAAGCTATAAACTCAAATGAATAAATTTTTGCCACGCCCACATTTGGGGCTTTAAAGTAAAAAAAAAATAATTTTTTAAATTAAAACTGCGATCAGCACGAGTTTCCCACATATGATAAAAAATATGATTAAAAAAAATTATGTTCTGCCACGCCCCTTTTTACGAAAGAATATTCTTAACTGACAAATCTTAACACAATTAAAGTTAATAGATACTGAAATTTAATAACCAAGATTTTTGACGCATTTTGGAGCTTGACAGTGGTCAATCGGGATGGGGTGTCCAACGATTCGCCTAGGCGGATTGTAACCCTCCAACTAGTTTTTTTTTTTCAAACTTAAACGTTTCCACATGTTGTTGAATAAATATAAATATTTCCTGTAATTTCCTGAATTAATATAAATATTTCCTGATTTGGCAAGTCAGATTTAATAAATGATGACGGATAAATAAATTTGACAGATGAAGCTTCAATCAAATCGCTTATCAATAATGTACCCTTTCGCAAAGAAAATCACCTTTGCAAAGCTCTAGCCAGAGTCTAGAGTTTCCATGTTTTTATTATTTTTGTGATATTTTAAGTCTAAAGATTGCATTAATATTTGTTTTTCGTTTTGATTTCTTACAGTTTGCTGTTTTATACAAGCGCAAAAAAGAAGACAGTGTTTTTAAAAAACACAGTGTAAGTGAGTCAATTTTTTGGGTAAGTTTTGCTAAAAAGGAATCATGTATTCAACCAATTCTTATTAAGTTTATTGGGATAAGATTTAATAAATTGTTTAATATTTTTCGTTATAACTTTTTTAAGACTAGAAATTTGGTTTTATATATTGTTTTAGTAGGCGCACAAAATGCACCCAAATTTGTTGCACCCAATAAATGATGACAAAATGCACCCAAATAAACACCTCGGGCATAAAAAGCCTGAAAATAAAAAATATTTTTTAAATTACACTCACAAGTTAGAGAACTGAAACTTGGGTCGGAGCTTGGTTTTATATTGCACGTACGAAGTGTTAAGTTGTTAAATTCGCTTACGGCCACACCCAGTATTGGCTACAATGTGATAGAACCTAGAATTTACATTTTATTTTAAACGACCTGTTGACCAGGCTGAACTAGGCATAAAAACTTAAATTTTTTCCTGTAGACTATTTCTGGTCTACCCACTAAATAAGGCGAGTGAAAGCCGAGGTTAACTCTTGGCTCCTCTGGTTAGAACTAGTAGAGTGGAGCAGCCCGTTGAAGCAGTGATCATTCTGACGAAAACAAAAGAAGTCAGGCAACTGCAACGGATCATAGCATCAGTGACGGCCATGAATGATACAACGCAGACAAGGAAGCTGTCCACATTTTTAAGGTAAAGGGTCAAACGATGGGAGATTTGATCACGAAGCAAAACATTAAGTTTTTGAGTTTATTCAACCAAACAGAAGTTAAACAGTGGCGATGAACTCGAAATGCAACAAGCATCAGTGTATAAAGCACCGCCGCATCTTTGCAGAATCTGTAGACGGATTTGATCACTAGTGATTTGACAGCTAATGATCACTAGCGTAGCCCTTAAGTCTGCGATGTATTATTAGTCTTTGTAACCCTATTACAAGTTTCAAGTCTTACGAAACCGGCCCCTCTCCTCTCAACACATGCATAGCAAGGCATATGAGTCTATTACTGTCTTATTTCATAGTTTTTTTTTAAATTAAGGTTGTTAGTAGTATTTTTAAATGTTTATATTTATTTTGTCAAAGAAATTGTTTAAAAGTTTCAGAAGTAAGTTATAAGAAACCAAAACTGTAAATTGTGCAATGGTCATTATCAAAAAATTTATAGATTTATGCTACAATAGAGATATCTATCTATCGATCTATCTTAAAGTATTTTGGCCGGAATTCCTATGTTATTTGTATAAGCTACGCCCACAAAAGTTGGCATGGACTAAAAATTAAAATCAATTTATTTATTAACGAAATTAGTTAGAATCCTGAGGAAATACCGTAAAAGCCAAAATTGATTCAGAAAAAAACGTTTTTTTTCCTAAAAACGCCCCTTAAAAGTGGGCGGAGCTCATAACTTTGTGTGTAGCCAGTAATGTCTTTAATATTTTTCATATAATTTTTTTCTATTTGGAGTAAACTTTCCGAGAAATTGGATTTTTAAAGATCTAACATGTTAAAAGTGGGCGTGGTTGATATTATGGTCGGTCCAATTTTTGCCTTGTTAAAGGTCTTGGGCCAATATTGCTTAGTACCACAATTTGAGCTCCTACGCCATGTCTAACTTGATCAAAAGACTTTTTGAAAGAAAATGTGGCCGTTGACGGTTTGAGCCAATTTTTACACTGTATAACAGAAGTAAATTGGTCTGTACAACAAAAGAACCAAACCGAGTACCAAGTCAGCTCTCTAGCTTGATTTTAAAGACCTTAAACCTTCACACATACTTACGGACGGATGGACGGACATGGCTTTGTCGATTCACCGGTCGGCCTCCATCATGTTTCTAAAAGGTTTTAGGGATCTACGATGATTATATCAATGTGTTACAAACTATGCATTAAAATTAATATACCTACCCTCGGTCGGGTATAAAAATTCAAAATGAGTGCAACTTCACATACCCGTAAATGGCCACAGGCGCCTGCCAGACAACTGGCATCTACCCTTAGCGGAGCGACGAAGTCGCGTAAGCTGCTTAACCTTACGAAAAAAAGAGAGTTGCAATCCTTTAACCCCGTGAAGCGGGCCACCCAAAGCGTGTTGCCTGCAAAAGCAATTTGTTTATAAGAAAGTTGTAAAATTTTTACTATATATACTCTTAGGCGCAAATTTAAAGTCTAAGACGAGGTATTTTGTATGGAAAAATTTACGGTAAAATTGTTTCTCGTTCAATTTTCGTTTAAAAGTTACAAAGGGTTTTTGACATGCGGACGGCCAAAGAAGCGAATCCATAAGAGGCATTTTTTCCATTTTTAGACAGGAAGCTGAAAATTTACCTACGTGCTAAAAAAAACTTATATATCGTTCTTCTAAGCGCATGTTAGTTAAAAAGTACTCAAACTTATCTGTGTCCTGTACCTCTCTGTTCGACTGAGAAGGGGATATCCGTAGAAAATATTCCAGGGGGAATTCTAATGTGGAAGTCAAATGTTGCAATAATTCCCATTATTCATAGAAACTGTAGACCTACGTAAAATGTATTTAATTTCAATTATGCTTTTTATTTCAACTTGATTAGTCCTTTTTTGTTCTATATAAAACAAACTTGGTATTGGTTCAATTTATTTTAGCCCCCGTATTTGTTCAAAACCCAATTAACCCCATCCGTAATCTCATCACCGACATAACGTTTAGCTCGTCCCTCAGCTTGATCAGTTGCTCCTACAGCCTCGTTTATCTGTACGGAATAAAAAAGCAGTATTGACAGAACATTAAATTCCTTATAATTTCATTTGTTGGGCTCACAAAAACTTACGAAAACAAGGCTCATTACGACTACGAAAAACATAAAATAAAGTTTCATTTCTTAGCTTGTGAAGTGTACAAATCAACAACAAGTACTGATTGTATTTCAAGTTGCATCAGTCCTTTTTATTTGAATTTTCAAGGCCTTTTTATTAAGGCAATCACTAACAATAAAGAAAGATTTCGTTGGTCTTTTGAAATTGGGATCTATAATTTGCTCAGGTGATATAACCAGACTTTATTTATGCCAAATATATATCTATGAAAATAATTTCCTTGCGCAATAAACTGGTGTTTCCTGTTGAATTTGGCAAATACCTAATATTTCGCCTTGATTACTTAAGATGGCAGAACAATGACTTTATACCAAAGAGCTTAAACATATTTTTTAGTCAATTCGCGAAATGTTCAAGTCTTGCTTTTGCGTATTGGACGACTTCATCGATCGATGGCAATTTTCATCTATTTATAATCTAATATCTGACGCGTATTCGTCTTCACCTTTCAAGTCTTCTATATGAGATCCAAAACTCTCCTTTGCTGGAAAGCCTATAAAAAAATTTGGATTTTTTAAGGAAGCTTTATCGGAGGTTTTTGCAATTTCATAAGAATGAAGTGCGGGAACCCTTGACAATTATTGCTGTCACAAGACTAAAAGGGTTTCCTTTGCAGTTAGAGTAAGATACATACAGCCTATCTAACCTTTTCAAATGGACAAAGTATAGATGGTCGTCAAATACATTTTCGTTAAGTTGTATCTGTTCTGTTGTGTTGTGAACTGGCGATCATATAGGTTCCTTCTGCGAAACAGGGAACTTTGACTTGACAGTTATCTTGGGAAAAAATTAAGTGTGCAACTTATTGCTCAGGAGAATGTGATTTCGAGATCAGGCCTCACAAAAAAAGCTGTGAGGCTTTTCACCTCGGTTTTCACCACCTGAGGTTACTTCAGGTTTCAGGCATGTTTTTTCTCGATCAATTTCTTGCTATATTTTAGCTATTAGAAATATAGAAAAACGACGAACACAGTCTTTTTGATGCTTGTCCACGACCTTAGCTTATCAAAATCTTGTTAAATCTTTCTTTTCATTTACGGATATAGAGATTTTGATGGACCCTCTGAAGCTCAGTTTTGGCTGAAACTTTGTATGCTCTTATATCAATGATTAAAATGGCTCCAACCCGCGAGGGCTAGAAAAACTTCAAGAGTATAATTTTTTATAAGAGGAGACTTCTGCGCCAACATTCTTCTACAGGAAACGCAACTGGACGAGTAGAGCTAGTTTCTACTTAAGTTTCTATTTAAAACTCAAAGTGACTAGAAGGTCTCTATGCAGCTGAGAAAGTCAGTTGTTTGGAATCCTATAAGAGAAACAACCATAATGAGCGTCTTATTGTCTAACATATTGGTACTCCATAGATCCAAATCTTGTCTCTGAGCTCATCATCATCATTTTCAAATGCCGCTTATCCTTTAAAAGGGTCGCGGTGCAAGGGTGGCTAAATGGTCCTTCCATCTTTCTCGATCCTCCGCTACCAACTCAAGGGACTCCAGCGCAATCCCCAGACGGGACTCAGAGAGGTTCTTTACCTGATCCCACCACCTGTTTCTTGGCCTACCAGGAGGGCGACGCATTTCGGCAGCTTGTACCCATGATCTAATTCTTTCGGTCATTACCCAAATTTTATGACCATAGATGAGGGTCGGAACGAACACTGAATTAAAAACTGAGATCTTTGCTTTCACTCCAAGCTCAGCTTTCCTGATGACCGGCCGGCGCAGTTCCTTTACTATTGCTTCAGCTTGGCCAATTCTACACGACAGCTCAGTACCACTCCTCCCATCTTCCGTGAAAAAAACCCCGAGATACTTAAACTTCTCCACCTGTTTTAATGGAACTCCATTTATGTGCAGGGTACACTGCACAGGAGCTCGAGAAACAACCATCACTTCCGATTTGTTCACGTTTACTTTCATCCCAGCATCACCACGGACGGCTGCAAACCTATCCAGTGCTCGTTGAAGTTCCTCTTTGGATGATGCAAGGATGACCAAATCATCTTCGGAAAGCAGATGGCTCATCCTGATGCCAGCCAATTCGAAACATTGCTCGCCAAGACTGCGCTTCACCATCCAGTCCATATATGCTATGAAAAGGAGCGGCGATAGAACACAGCCCTGGCGAAGTCCAACGCGCACATCAAAAGGATGGGATTTGACGCCATTTATCTGTACACAGCTTCTGCAGTTTCCATATAAAGACTGAATGGCTCTCAGAAGAGGCCCACTCAGCGCATAGTCCTGCAAAACTCTCCACAGTGTATCCCGAGGGACTCGGTCATACGCCTTTCCCAGATCTACAAAACACGCATAGACCGGTTTGCCATATTCCCAGGCCTTCTCAAGAATAACCTTCAGAGTAAAAAGCTGGTCGGTTGTGCCTGCAGGCCGAAAGCCTCACTGTTCTTCCTGTAACAAAGGCTCGATCACAGCTCTGGAACTCTCGTTTCCAACACCTTCGCGAATACTTTTCCCGGAAGACTCAAGAGAGATATGCCCCTATAGTTGGCGCAATCTCTCCTGTTCCCTTTTTTGAAAATGGGCACTATAACTTCCGTTTGCCAATCGCTAGGTGCCTATCCCAGGCCACCTTAATGACACGTGTTAGCCGTTTAACACCCTCTTCACCCATTGCCCTGAGCATTTTTGGCCGGATTTCATTAACTCCAGCAGGCTTGCCAACTTTTAGCGATTTAATAGCTTTAGTGACTTCGTCTACTGTGGGACTATTCTCCGCCCTTATCTCGTCGGCAGTGGGAATGCCATCTTCAGTGCCCTGTTGGGGGTTGAGCAACTCCGAAAAGTGCTCTCTCCATCAGCGCAAGACATCGCTCTCATTTAAAATAAGTGTGCCGTCCTTGGATTTAGCCCCTTGAATGATATTCAACTTCCTTCCTCTGAGCCGGCGAATGGTCTGCCTAAATATCTTGTTTGCAGATCTGTAATCGTGCTCCAACTTCTCGCCGAACTTTTTCCACGACTGTTCCTTGGCTGTTCTGACTGCCAGATTGGAAATCATTCGCGCCTCATTGTACTGGATTCGAGAAGTTGAGTTTCTACATTGGATCCACGCAACGTAGGTTCTCTTCTTCTCTCTGATGGCTTCTTGAACTCCAGGCTTTTAAAACCAAGCAGTTCTTTTCTCACCACCAGCCGCTACCCCAAGCCGCTTCACTCCACAAATTTCCTGCAGACGAAATTCAAAAGGTCAGTTGAAATTTGTTCAAACTTCTCCAAACCATGCTGTGCAAAGCGCTCTCTGAAATCAGAGTCAACAATTTACACAGCACTAAGTGGTGATCAGTTAACAACTCAGCCCCCTGAAAACTCGAACATCACAAATCATTCTTTGAACACACGATGGTACAACAAAGAAATCAACCAGCGACTTCTGATTTAAACTGTGCTTGTACCATGTGTATTTGTAAATGTCTTTGTGTGGGAAAAAGGTGTTCATGATGGACAAGCCATATGCACAGCAAAAGTCCAACAACTTCCCTCTGTTCCTGTTTTGATCCGAATCACCGTGCCTCCCGATCACACTCCTCCAAGTACTGTCGTCCGTACCCACGTGTGCATTGAAGTTACCCATCAGGAAAAAGAAGTCCATTTCTGCCACTCTGTCCAAGGCAGCATCAACTTCGGTCAAAAAGGGCCCATATTCTGACTCTAGACTCTAAAACTAAAGTAGAGCCAGAGTCGATCGTTCAAGCTTAAGCTTTAAGATCAGAATCCTTCGCCATAACGAAATGACATCGAATACATTTTCTGACAACCGGGGGCTTGTGAGTATCCCCACACCCGCCTGTGCAGTCATGTGATTTGGGGCGCCAGACCAGAAGAGCTTCCACCCATCATCGAAGTCTTTGGTCTTTGAGATGCCAGTTGCATCGAGCTTATACTTTTTGGCCTCCTCAACCAGTTCAAGTTCCTTCCTCGTTAGCGACGAGACATTCCACGTACCAATTTTGAGTTGTGCCGTTGTCGATTTGTAGAGTTTCCACCTAAGCCCTCATTTTGACTTGGCGCTGTCCCCCTCCGCCCCCCGTAATGGATATCGGCACCATTGACGGGCTGCTCGTAACTTCTTCGGGTTAAACCCGGTTGGATGCCGAGCTGGACCATCCGACCACCAAGCGCTCGCATCCCCTCAGGCCTAGCTCCAAAGGGTGCCGTGGATTACCAGGATCAGCAAACATCCGAGGCTGTTTTCGTTTTCTTTTCATGTTTGGGGGGGTGGGGGTGCATTTTATACCTAGCTGCCAGGTTTAAACACGGCCGATCCTAACCCGGACACAACAGACGCCGACCAGGAAGCTGCTCGTCCCGAAACAGACGCTCCTGGATTTCTGTTATTTGAAGTTCAGCCGTCCAGCCCCTCTGGGATCAGACGCTGACCAACGAGCCGCACAATATGTAACAGACGCTGCTGGATTTTATTTAAACCTTCGGGTTCATCTTTTTCAGTTATAACTTTACTGGCAAGGGTGGCTCCACAAGGAGCTTATACTCCTGGACAGCATCACTTATGCCTGACGATTACTTCCTCGA
This sequence comes from Neoascia interrupta, assembly GCA_947623515.1. Lineage (NCBI taxonomy): Eukaryota > Metazoa > Arthropoda > Insecta > Diptera > Syrphidae > Neoascia > Neoascia interrupta. Next base: position 42,946,679 of record OX392462.1, on the reverse strand, counting down.
GTGGATTTAAGTCGGCTTTTACGACAGGCATACTTTGCTCTTTCAGCATTTTTTTTTCTTCACATAATTTTTCTCTCATAATTCTGTAAGACGTGTCCGTTTTATTGTTTCTATTTTTTAACCATGATTAAATAATATATTCTTTAAGTGCTCTTTAAAAAGGACACAAAAAAAAATAGATCCATTATAAGGGACGGGCTGACGCACCATATCACAACAAAAAAAAAAACCAAAAAAACAACATTAGATTCCCTAGACTCCCTAGTATTACCCCAACCGATGCTGGTTCAGACCAAATAGACTCTGCTATCAATTTTTTAATTAATTCTATTGAAGAAAGTATATTAAATACTGTACCTGAAAAATCATTTTAAGGAACTGCCACTAACACATTGCCTGCAAACATAGTTCAGTTAATTAAAATCACAAATGACATGATGGATCCGAACCAGAAATTGATGGTTTGAACTTCATGGTTGGTTGAAGTCAACTTTTTAAATCGAACTATTAAGGAAGAAATTAAAAAAATTTCGAAACCATTCCTGGAATCGTAAGCTACAAACACTGGAGAAAGGTAGCAAACCTTTCTGGAATGTTGTGAAAGTACTTAAAAAGAATCGTCCTTGTATTCATGCATTAAGAGTTGACAGTGCTATTTTGATGTCGGGTACGGAATTTCCTCGTTTTTCAAGTTGTGAGTCTGCGATAATGTTTTATGGGTCACCTATTTTAGGAAATTGTTCTAAAAGGCATATACGTCAATTACAAATCGCTCAAAATTAATAACTCAAAATGATTTTGAGATTACCATATCATTTTTAGACTTCTATACGTTCCAAGGCAATGGAAAGTTGCTGGAAGTCATTATGGATCCAAAACCGGGGAAATGTGCAAATGATAAAAAAATCTTATAGGCCCATATCGCTTCTGCCGATAATATCGAAAGTATTCGAGCGAGAAACTTCTGCTAAAGGGATAACAACCAATAATTGCAGAAAGACGTTTGATCCCGGATCATCAATTCGGTTTGAGACCTAACCATTCCACAGTAGCTCAAGTCTGCAGAATAACGCATGAAATTGTTCAAGTGCCTTCCTCGACATACCGCAAGCCTTCAACAAGGTATGGCACGAAGGCTTGAGATACAAGCTACGGCAAACCTTGCCGGAAGAGATGTTTAAAATATTGGAAAATTATCGGGCATAACCAATACCGGCTACTTCGGTGTTATATGCCTGCTATAGTGGGTGTATTGGTATCTTTGAAAGGTTTTGGAGTTTTAGCCTCCGTCCAGCCTAATATTGAAAAAAAAATGTCATTTTTCCACGACACAGCTCCATACTTTAGACAACATTGAAAAAGTTTACGAAAGAATTCAAAGCAATTTCATGTTTGTCTTCAGATAATCACTTGATTTCAAATCTAGTCCGCTAGTTCTAGGTTGTGCTTACACGTTAAAAATCAACTACTATCTTATTTAATATATTTTTATTTATTTATTTATTTAACTATATTTTAGTTATTTTTTACAAATTATTTATTTATTTATATTAGACATAATTATTTGTTTATTTATTTATATATTCAATGATTTATTTTCTAATTATTTATTTGTTTAGTATGTATATTTCATTTGTTATACATAATAAATTCCACTTATTTATTTTACTTACTCCTTTTTCCTTAATTAATGTTCATTAGCGTAGCCCTTAAGTCTGTGATGTATTATTAGTCTTTGTAATCCTATATGAGTATATAATTGTCTTATTTCATACTTTTTTTAAATTAAGGTTTTTAGTAGCTTTTCTAAATGTTAATATATATTTTGTCTAAGAAATTGTTTAAAAGTTTCAGAAGTAAGTTACAAAAAACCAAAACTCTGTAAATTGTGCAATGGTCATTATCAAAAAATGTATAGATTTATGCTACAATAGAGATATCTATCTATCTATCTATCTTAAAGTTTTTTGGCCTAACATGTTAAAAGTGGGAGTGGTAAATATTATGGGCGGTCCAATTTTTGCCTTGTTAAAGTTATTGGGCCAATATTGTTCAGTATTAGCAATTTGAGCTCCTACGCCATGTCTAATTTGGCCAAGAGGCTTTTTGAAAGAAAATGTGAAATAGAGGTTATCTCACATTGAAGCCAGTAGTGGGTGTAGCCGTTGATGGATTGAGCCAATTTTTACACTTTGTCTGTACAACAAAAGAACCAAGTCGCGTACCAAGTCAGCTCTCTAGCTTGATTTTTAAGACTTTAAACTGTCACACATACAGCTTAATCGATTCAGCTCTCGGTCTCAATCATATCTCTAAAAGGTCTTAGGGGTCTATGGTGATTTTTTCACTGTGTTACAAACTATGCATTAAAATTAATAAACCTGGTCGGGTATAAAAATTCAAAATGAGTGCAGCCTTAGCGTTTATGGCCTCAAGCGCCTGCCAGACAACTGTCACCTACCCTTAGCGGAGCGATGAAGTCGCGTAAGCTGCTATTCCCTGCGCAAAAGAGAGTTGAAATCCGTTAAAACCGTGAAGCGGGCCATCCAAACACTGTTACCTGCATAAGCAATTTTTTAATAGAGAAAGTTGTAAAATTTTTACTGCATACTCTTAGGCGGAAATTTAAAGTCTAAGGCGAGGTATTTTGTATGGAAAAGTTTACGTTGAAAATGTCTCTTGTTTAATTTACGCAATTTAAAAAGCGCGCCATATTTTGTCTTTCGACGACTTACCGTTTAGAAATTACAAAGGTTTTTGGCGTGCGTACGGCCAATGTAGCGAGTCTATAAGAGTTATTTTTTCCATTTTTAGACAGGCAAGTAAAAAATACTGAAACTTACCTGTGTCCCTTACCTTTCAGTTCGACAGAGGAGAGGAAATCTTTAGAAAATATTCTAGGGGAAAATCTAGATCAAATGTTCCAATAATTCCCAAAATTCATAGGTAGGTATAGGTAAGTATACCGACGTAAAATGTGTTTAGTTTTAATTATGCATTTTATTTGAACTTGTTTAGTCCTTTTCGCTCTATATAAAAGAAACTTGGTATTGGATCAATTTATTTTAGCGTCCGATTTTGTCCAAAGCCCAATTAACCCCATCCGAAATCACATCACCGATATGCCGTTTAGCTCGACCCTCAGCTTGATCAGTTGCTCCTACAGCCTCATTTATCTATGCAGAATAGAGAAAAAGTATTTACAGAACATTAAAGCCTTAAAAATTTCATTTCTTGGGCTCACAAAAACTTACGAAAACAAGGCTCATAAGCACTACGAAAAACATAAAATAAAGTTTCATTTCTTAGCTTGTGAAGTGTACAAATCAACAACAAGTACTGATTGTATTTCAAGTTCCATCAGTCCTTTTTATTTGAATTTCGAAGGCCTTTCCATTGAGGCAACCAATTTCTAATGAAGAAAGATTTCGTTGGTCTATTGAAATCGAGATCTGTAATTTACTCAGCTGATATAACCAGACATTATTAATGCCAAATATCTTTCTATTAAAAATATTTCTGTACGCAATAAACTGGTGTTTTCTGCAAAATTTTGCCTTGATATATTTAAGATGACATAACATTGTTACGATTTAATACAATACAGCTGGAAATTAAACATATGTTTTAATCAGTTCAAAACTGTCTTGCTTTTGCGACTTTACCGACCGATGGCAAATTTCATCTCTTTTTGATTTTTAGTGAGATTGCCCTCAACCAATCTCACTAAATCATCAGTTTTCATCTATATGTAATCTAATATGTGAGGCGTTTTCGTCTTCACCTTTCAGGCTTCTTTATGAGATCCGCCAAAATTAACCCTTGCTGGGGCCTCGACGCTCTTCAAATGTGGAAACCTCGACGCTCGTCAAATGTGGATGTGTTGTATTGTGCCAATCATAGGTTCCTTTTGCAAAACAGGGCACTTGGGCTGTTATCTTGGGAAAAAATTAAGTGTGCATCTTATTGTTTAGGAGAATGTGATTTCGAGATCAGGCCGGGGCATAAAGCTGTGAGGCTTTTCACCTCGGTTTTCACCAACTGAGGTTACTTCAGGTTTCAGGCAGAAAAAAACATTTCTCGATCAATTTCTTGCTATATTTTAGCTATAAGAAATATAGAAAAATGACGAACACAGTCGTTTTGATGCTTGTCATGACTTTAGCTTGTTATGCCATAAAACTCTTGTTTGATGGCATAACAAGCCATCTCATTTGCGAATATAGAGGTCTTGTCCATATTGATGGGCACATATCCTGAAAGCTCCAATTTTTAACTCAGTTTTGTACATGACCAGGTACCCTACCCAGTTGTCTACAGTATTTTTTGCATTATGGCCTCAGCTTTTTGGTATCGATTTGCAAATAGCTCAGGAAGTTTACTGAAAGATGTCAAAAGGAATGCAGCGATAACATTTATTGGTTCTCGGAAAAGCTCCAGCACTACCGGAGCTCTCTTTGAATGCTGTATTTACCCTCTGGTTTCGACTTGAAGCTCTTTCCTTAACGTGTCAACACGTGGTTTAGGAATCGTTTTCTGCACTTAGTACATTTACCAGTAGGTTTATCGCCCAAAAGTTATTCAGAGCGATAACCCCTTCAACATGCCTCACTAGAAACTTTCAGTAAAAGCGGTAGTCTGGATGGATCAGTAGCAGCCATCAGTAACATCATGAGTTTTAAACGGATATTGCAGACAAAGAATCCTCTCTTACTTTTCTTGCCTAAAATACAACTTTCTTATATACTCGTCGCGTCGGCAAGCAGATATAACTTTCTATCTTGTTTTAAGGCTCTCGGACAGCTTGAAAAGAGCGTGGATCCTCCATTTTTGAATAAGCCGTTTTATTATGAATGTTAATTATTCAGAGGGTTTGAATGAAGCCAACTTTTGGCTGGGTAGAATGTTGTGTGCGAGGGCTAGCAAAACCTTTAAGAGTATTATTTGTCATAAGAGAAGACTTCTGCGCCAACCAACATTCTTACATAAATGCAAAGGCAACTGGACATGTACATTTATAGTTTTTGGAATTTATAATAAAAATCTCAAAGTGTTGGTTGGTAACATTAGGTTGAGTCGTTTGGTTTGGTTGAGAAAGCAAAAACATTAAAACACTTAATCTGAGAAAACTTAACGACTAAAACTAAAAACTATTGCTAAATTATTTAAATATTAAGTAATGATGTGTCCTACGTACCTTTTTACCTTTTGCTTCTTGGGCTTTTGTGGTGGGCAAGGAAAAAAAAATAATTAAATAATTTAAAAAAGTAAAATTAAAAACAAAAATTATTCAAATATATCTCTATTATTTTAGTTCCTAAAATAAGAAAAAAAAAATGATGAAATAAAAATTTTCAAAATGTGTCATCAAAATTATATGGTGCAGATTTTTTCTTATTCTAAAAGGTTCTGAGTTGTTTGGAATCCTATAAGAAAGGCAACCATAATTTCTTATTGGTCTTATTGTCTGCCATATTGAAACTCCATAGTTCTAATTCGGACCTTTGAACTAAAAAAAAAAATAATTCAAAACCCCAATGCCTAAGTGATCACATAATTAAATACTATGACCTTTTTTTAACTTTTTTCATGTAGTCGAAAAAGGGATGTAAGAACCGTACTTGGAATCACTCTACTGCTAAACAGTCTTTTTGCTCGTTGAGCATTATTTTTTTTCACATAGTTTTGCTTCCATAATTCTGTAAGACGTGTGCGTTTTATTGTTTCTATTTTCCAACCATGATTGAATAATATATTCCTTAAGAGCTCTTCAAAAAGGACACCCAAAAAAATAAATAGATCCCTTATAAGGGACGGGCTGACGCTCCATATCACAAAAAAAATCCAAAACAACAACATTAGATTCCATGAAATAATAATGTACAAAACACTAGGTGCAAATATTTGCTAAAACCATACACATAATACAAGACTCCGTGTATATCAGCTAAATGATGCTCCGCTGATTATATCAGCCAAAACGCCAGTCTCTAATCTGAGTGATTAAACAAAATTCCTGCAGAATGGGCACAGTTTCTACGAGATAAAAACTGTGCCCATAAAAGATATTGCCAAGATATTGGCGCTCTTTGTTGCTAATTTGCAGACAATAATTAAAAAAATTGAGCTTTATCATTTTAGAATCCAAGTTCATACTTTAAAGTTTGATACCATAAAATATGGCTTGACGGTGACCTAGAAAACATATGATCGAGACCAAACTGTGAGACTGTCCGTCTAAAAGTTACGTCTGTTCGTCCTTACGTCAGTAAGTCTAAGATCTTGAATTTTGTGTTAAGACACTGAAAATTTGTACACATGCGCCGTCGTTCACAATCTTTAAACTCCTTTAAAATCCATAAGCCTCTGTTTTTTCAAAATTGAAAGACGGGTTTAAAGTCTCTGAAATCCGGCATTTTGTATCTACTCGGTTCTTTTCTCTTAAAAGTATTATAGTTATTTGTTGGGTAGATTGCATCATCGTCATCATTATATTAAATTATTAGGCAAAAACTTTTTCTTTCCAACCTGTTTACAGCGTTGTTTTTTAACCAAATTTGATGAAACATGCACCAAAAGAGGTGCCCAATTCAAAGTAGACTCAAAATAAGGAACACAGTGTCCAAAAAAAAGGAAAAGGCAACTTTCAGTGGTACTTACCAGGGAGAAGGCTGAACTAAAAAGGTCAGAAACCTATATATTTGAAATCAGGACAACGCGTCCTTTATTTAAAGTCTTTTTTGAAGTTACTACACCTTTATAACTAAAGAAATATTCTTGTCACGGCTAAAAGAAAAACTTGCCAGGCTTTGCAATTTAACATTGCTTCAAATGTACATTTCCATGTTATACAACTTTTTTGGTTATATAGCCCCTACTAAAATCTGCTGTGGCTTCTTAAACTATAACAAAATGTCAAGCTAAAAATAATTACAAATGGAAGGAAATTTTTTTGCATTAGAAAGTCTCATAATTTATCATCTCTTTTATTTATGAATATATTCAAGACTTCACATTTATAACATGTAAATATATTGTTACAATATTATTTTCCTTATTAATAAAGCAAAACACTAACTATACAAACAAATTACATATTATTTACATTGTCACTTAGCAGTTTACTAATGGAAACAGCTGGTAACTTTTATTTATTTACAGCAGAAACGTCGATGTTGTATATTAATCATCTGTTCAGCTCTGTAAGATCTATGAAAGGTGATCGAACTCGTGCTATAGGTTTTGCAAGAACTCAAAATTGAAAAGCATTTCTTTTAAACGTTATTTGTTACTTCTCATTCATGAATTTGATCGGTTATAGCTTCTACATTTAAAGTGAAGGCTTTAAAACCGTTCCATCGTTCAACCGGGCGTTATTAAGTTCTGCAGAAAATTAACCCTTCAATGGGTGACAGTCTGAGGGGTAATACCTAAGGACCGGGTTTTCAGTGCGAGACTATTCGAGCTTCCGAGTTAAGCTGTTATTAACCCCAGAAATTAGTTTTTCAGTGGACTTAGATTTGGGGTTAATCTTGGCTTCCTCGCCAAATTTAATGAGTTTATCTCGGATCACCTTTGGTGAACAGTATGAGCTTTTTTGAAAGTCTTTTCTGGTGTGGAATGGCAGTTGATTTGCGTGTTTCTGTGAAGTATGCTGAGAACAACTCTGACTCTTTTTCCTGTGTTTCTCTTTTGAAATTAGAGTTTCGAGAGTCGGAGATTTTGACAATTTTGTTGACGGAGCTAACTGTGCACTGAAAAACTGCCCTCTAAGGCAGATTCGGGTCGCTGATCATGAATCTCGGGCTTTTTTTGTCGAAAAATTAGGGCTTCACCTTTAAATCACCCAAAAATACCCCTTAATAGGGGTGTTTTTGCTATATTCGCGCTTTGAGTGTTAATTCGTGTCAAACATTTATGTTCTACCTTTAATTTGAATATTTAGTATTTTTTTTTTAAATTTCAACAATCGGGTTAAATTAAGATGATAAGGGGTGAAAATAGTACCCCTAAAACGGAGTAAAATTTTTCTACATTTACACTTCTGACTCAAATTTTGCGCAAAAACTGCTTTCTGACTTGTAGTTGAAACATTTATTAATAAACAATAAAAAATGCAACCCTTCAGTCAATATGAGGGTGTTATAACTCCCCCATAATATGGTCTTGACAATTTAAGAGCTTACGGGTTGCAATTTTCTCTATTATAGGTTTTTTTTTGGTTGCTGATCATGAATTCCGGTTTTTATACCCGACCGAGGGCATATTCATTTTAATGCATAGTTTTTAACACAGTAAAATAATCACCGTAGGCCCCTAAGACCTTTAAGAGATATGATCGAGACCGACAGGTAAGTCGATTTAGCCATGTCCGTCCGTCCGTCTGTCCGTATGTAAGCAGTTTTGAGGTCTTTAAAATTGAGCTAAATTGAAACTTGCTGCGTTGCTTGGTTCTCATTTTGTACAGACAATGTATGAAAAGTGAGAATATCCGCCCAGAGCCACGCCCACAATTGGCTTGAATGTCAGACAACCTCAAATTTACATTTTTTTTTTAAATGCCTTTTGGTGGAGAGCAATATCGACCAGATTAGCCTTTAATTAAGCAAGAATTGGACCGCCCACTCTATTGTGCATGCCCACTTTTAACATTTGAAATCTTTGAAAACCTGATTTCTCGGGAAATTCATTATAAATTGAAAAAAAATTCTTTGACAAATATTAAAGATATTACCATTTGCTAAGTTTGTTGCATACAAGCATTGAGCTCCGCCCACTTTTAGGGGGCGTTTTTGGGAAAAAAAACTGTTTTTTTTAAGTATTAATATTCGCTTTTAACGCATTTTCTCGTGATTCCAACGAAATAAGAGTTAATTGATTTTATTTTTTAAACTACGCCCTTTTTTGGGGGCGTGGCTAATACAAAAAATTGACATTCAGTATATGAAACAGACCAAAAAATTTTAAATTTGGTGTTAATGGGTAAAGAGGGTCGGGTATTTAGAAGTTCGTTACGAAGAACTCTTGCACTTACTTACTTGTTTTTTCTCGGGAAATGTGGGCTTCACCCTTAATTTAACCCAAATGTTGAAATTTTTTAAAACTGAATGTGATAATAATCAAACTGAATGTGAAACCATATTTTTGACACCAAATAACGCTCAAAGCATGAATATAGCAAATTTAAGGGTGAAGCCACAATTTTTCGACGAAAAAAACGAAATTCGTGATCAGCGACCCAAAAAACCCAAAAAAGTAGAGGATATCTGGTAATGGCCGGAGTTTCTACTAGTCGTTGCCGCCAAGATCATGTGATTAAACGACGCCCGGCAAAGTTGATTGGTTTTGTTAAGGATCACGTCTACAAAAACAAACATTAAAAACTTGAGTGCAGTTATTAACCAAAATAACTACGAAACTTGCGAAAATATCTTCAAAAATTACTGCGGACTTAAAACGAATGCTATACAGAGAGAGAAGAAGGGGGTCATTAGTCTAAGCACCAAAGTTTTATTTCATGTTACAGTAAGATAAGATAGTTGCAAAAAAAAAATTATGAAAAGTGAAAAATGCCAACAATTTGCAACTCTAAGTATAATTTTGTATGGCCTTGCCATAGGTAACGCCCCCAATATAAGCAACGATATGTCCGGTTTGCTTTTTTAATAAAAAAAAAAATTAGTTAAAATAGATTGAAGACCGGAAACTGCGGCACAGAAAACACAGGATCACCCTTTAGCTTGACTTCGAAAAACCGATTTCAAATTGTTCTCATTCGTTTCACAAGCCCCTTTGATGTGATTTCATAGACGATAAGAGTCATAACCTAGAGTCTCAGCCACTAGGTTCTTATATACTTCACTTACCAATTGTATATTAATTTTGTGCAAAAGCTTGTTTAGAATTCTAAACCTTTAAACCCTTTTTTAATATCCCTCAAAGAACTTCTCTTCACCTAGGATATGACTCAATCAATTATTACCAAATAACAGTAATGCGACCAAGCGTCTACACAATTTTTCACCCATTTTTCAGATAATGACAGCGGCCTATGAGCTTTTTTTCGAATCGGTTAAATGAAGATACATATTTGTGGTTCAAACATTGGATAAAGTCTAATTTTATGAACTTGTTTGGTTTCTCCCTGAACTGATTAGTTGCAAATTGGCCAAGTGGAACTGAATAATTATTATTAGGTATGTTGTAACTGCGGCTACAATCTGTAAAAAAAAATTAACTCTTTTAATGTGCCTGAGTCATACAGTTAGTAATAAGAGCTTTACCGATGTGAACAACTTAAAATTCATGTCAAAGAAACCCGCGGCCGTGAGCGGCTTTTTTCTGTGTAAAATTTCAAGTGAAAACACTTGCACCTAAAAGTATACAAATAAAAAGTTGACACAATATGATAATGAAATACGAAGTCATGCAGTTTTCTAAAAAAAGCAAAAAAATTATTCGTAAAAAATAATGTAATTATGTATTCAATTCAAGCAAAAGTTAAGGACCAAGATACGCACCATTTGCAGAAATACTCCAAACTCGTCTCTTGGCTTGAGTTTATGCAGAAAAGTGCCCGTTTCGGCCATCTGAAAGAGGAGGGATATTATTATATTTTTTTTTTAAATAGTACATTTGAATGTACATTTTTACATAATAAAATGTGTAATAATAATGCATAATAATACTTTATAACAAATTACCCTTTTCCATTTCGGTATATTTGAACCCACCCTATATCTATCGAAATCCTATCTCGTTTTGCTCTAAAACTAAAATGCTTCGTTTATTGAAACTGCGGGGAAAGGCGAAATCTCTTTAAGTCAAAATTTTCATATAGACACAATACCTTTAACTAGACTTAATAGTTGTCATTGTCATGTAATTGAACACGCAAACCAATTAGCAACAACCTTTTCCGTTCCTTGAGGTAGTACCCGCGTATACCAATTAAAGAAGTGACACCCTTTATTAATTAGGTCAATTAATTTAAGCGATCGATTAACTCATTGGACAGATTATACATTCATTGAAAAGTGAATATTTGAACATGTCGCGTGAAATGAAAAGCAATTATTATGTAGAAAAGCACGTCCTTCCTTCACTTAAAGCCCCTCTTAAGACGTTTAAATTAAGTATTTTATTGCAGATGGCAAGACACCCAAATCTTCTGAGTATTCTCAAATAAGTATTTTTGTTTTTAGTGGCTGTCAGCTGTCACTCAAGAAAAGTTCATCTGCCCAAGGATAAGATCCATTGCAACACCTCTAGAATTATAAGAACACTCTTGGTAACCAATTTGCGCTTCTGGTGAAGCTTTTGAGGCTATTGAGGTCTATACTATCCATACCAGCAAGCCAACATACAAAGAGTCATTTTTTTGCTTTCCATTGAAAAATGGCAAAAGGATATTTTAGGATGCAACATTTTGTATCACAAAATAAGAACGTATACAAGGACAATTTTTTGTACACATACATTACGGTTCAATTAAACAATTACCGGATTTTCGTGTAAATATTTTTTTGAATATTTCAGTTTAACTTAAGCCACGAAAATAGTGTATTCTTGAAGAAAAGAAAACTTTTCCAAAAATACTAAAAAGCGTTTGAGAATTGATAATATCATACACTTTTTCAAAACGTTTAACGCCATAACTCGTAAATCCTTCAGTTCTCAAAGAATGTAAGCTTAACTTAAATTAAAGTTAAGCTTACTAAGTAAAAATGACGCTACGGTCCAGGGTGGACCTGGGCCTCACAGCCATCAAGCTTCGCCAGCCAGCACTGTCTTCAGCTAGGCGTCTCCAGTTTGGCACGCGAAATTTTCTGAGGTTCACTTCCACTTTCGTGCGCGCCACCTGGTTCCCGGTGCTCCTCTACAGCTGGTCCCTAAGGGGTTAATTCAAAAATTTTCCGGGCTGGGACACTGCTCTCCATTCGCTCTCGTGATCGAATGCTCAGCCAACGCAGCCGTTGTATTTTGACTCTTCTGGCTGGGTCAGTTTCTTTGTACAGCCCGTTACAGCTTATTCATTCTTCGTCTATGCTGACGGAACCATAAATCGTCCGAATAATTTTCCTCTCGATGTAGCCTGAAGCATTTTTAACCGCGTTTGATAAGGCACATGCTTCTGCACCGTAAATCAGGACTGCTCAATTGTCTTCTTAGTCCAAAAAACAGCCATTGGCAAGAATTATCCTTCGTTTGATTTTAGTGTTGGTTTCCATGTCTGAATTTATGGCAATGTTGGGTGTCTTTTCTTGACGACAGCATATTCATGTGTACATGGATTTGCCCTCGTCGACTGTTAAGCGCATATTCGCCGCTTCCGTCCCAATACCCACGAAGGCTTCACTAACATCACGCTGTGTTCTTCCGTTTACTTAATATCGTCTGCGCGTGCGAGTAATTGCACAGACATTTGAAAGATTGTGTCTCTGGTGTTGGCGCGGGAGTTCTGCTCAATTCTCCCCAGTATGTCGTTAAAGAAGTCACATGACAGTGCATCGCCTTGTTTGAGCCCCTTTTTGCCATCAAAGGGTAGGGCAAGGTCTTTACCAATCTTGACAGGCAGGTATGGCAGGTATGCTAAAACTAGGCATTACGCTATAAAGCTCATCTCTAAAAATGCGGCCTTCAAATCTATTAGAAGCTGGTGGGTATCGACTTGGAATTCCTGGGTTTTCTGCAAGATCTGCCGCAGTGAGAAAATTTGATCGATAGTGGACTTTGCTTGCCAAAAGCCACACTGATATGTACATCAGATTATTGACAAACGGCTTTAGGCGTTCACACATCAGTACAACAGATAAGTACTCATATGCGATGTAAAGAAGACCGATTCCTTTGTAGTTGGCACAATTCAGAGGATCTTCTTTCTTGAGAATCGGGCAAGCAATGCTCAGGTTCCATTCGTCGGACATGCTTTCCTCCGACCATATCTTTTAGATGAGTTGGTGCATGCTCCTAACCAGCTCATCGCCAGTCCTTATCAAGGACCATCAATAGAGCATCCCTTTGGTGTCAGTTGGAACTTTATAGCCTTGGCAGGACCCGTTGACCCTTTGGTAAAACTTTCGAACCCAGTTCCTGCTATAACATCTTTCTTACTCTTCCACTACGCGCTTCTCCGGTTCTCTCTTTTTTCAGGGGTTTCGTTTTATGTGGTCGTGTGAAACCCAGCACTTCAGAGGCGGCATCTCTTTTGGCATTTTGGCAATGCTGTCACTGGCTATCAACACCTGATGCTAGAAGATGCGTAGAATCTTTTGAGAGACTCGGTTGGAGACTACCTAACCTGGCAATCTCTAGCGATTGTAACCTGCCAACGTCAAACTTCCTTACAAAATTTCCATTTCTTGGCGTTAGATGGGATATCCGCAGCCAAATCCATGTAAGCCCCTCGGAAACTTCAGACTTGCATGACACTAGAAGAGTGCCCTGCTTCGATCAAGATGTGATCAATTTACCTAACAGTAGATTGGTTGGGAGATGTCCATGTCCCTTTGTACATGCGGGAACTGTGTTAGAAATTACCACAGCACAACAACAAAGAATAAAGTCATATCTTGTAAAAAAAAGTCATATCTCTGCCTTCGAAATTCAGCTTTTCAAAAAGTTTTGTCCAAGACCATCGATATATCACATTTGGAAAGCAACCTGTCTGTTGGTTGTTATACCCTTTACCCAGGCTATATTAAGTTTGATGCATAGTTTGTAATGCAGACAAATAGTCACATACCTTGTTTATCCGACAAAATTAATAGAATTGAATTGTAAATGTTTTGACTCACACCGATTCCACTGCCATGTTTATGCGCAAACTAATCAAGTAGCTTCAAACTAACCGGTTTGAAAATTAGTTTTACTTTTATGGCAAACTCGAGCAATTTGTGACATAAACTCAAAAGTCAATCGATTCAAACCGATTTAACCGTCTATTTTGGAATCGGTTTGAATTTGGTAATACCGATTTGAAAATCGGTTTTGTGTAAAGCGATTCAAATACCTACTCAAATTGGTTTCAAAAAGTGTATATGCTATCGATTTTCGGCAATTTGATATCGTTCAGATCGATTTAAAGTGTCGGAAAAACGGGGTAACAGTAGATATGATCGAGAATTGATATTGAAACAAGAGGCCTGTTGAAATATGGAAGCTGAGCTGGAAAACAATTGAACCCATTAAAAAGACAACAAATGTGGGCGGAGGCATATAGTATGCAGGCAAAAAACTTGGCAAACGCTAATGCTTACAATATTTGTTGTGCCATTTTTTCGTGTCGTTTTTTTTATAAACTTCTTGAAAACACTTAATTTTATGCTCAACTTTGTGTGAGCTAAATGCTTTTTATATTGCCTTACAGCCAACTACATAGTCCAACTTCTTACCAAAATTTAGGTCGCCGACACAATGGAAATATAAGTCAAATGTGATTAAGGAGTTTTAAAGAAACAAAGGTGGTCGCACACGCAGGCCTGTAGTGAGCGTTTCTGTGGGCGAATTTAAATAATTTTTATACTTCATCTGTAGGGCAAAATTTCCGGCTCAGTTACCAAATTTCAATTCTCTAGCTTAAAATTTAAGCCCTAAATATTTTATACGGATGGGCAGACATGGCTTAATCGATTCTCCTGACGGCCTCAAACAGTGATCGGTTATTATTTCACAGCATTACAAACTACACATTAAACTGAATATACCCTGTATAGTGTATAAAAAAGTGAATTAAAGCAGAATAGGCTGAAGCTTTTATCGCTTTAGTTAGATTTTTAAATGCAGAAATATGATGCCTGGCTCCCTTTGACGTATTTACCCAATACCAAACAAATTTTATAAAAGTGCATAAAACCTAAAATCTGCGTAGAAATGAGATATAATTTAGCAGCCACAGAAAAAAACCGCTGTCTTCACGAAAATCAATATTATTTTGATACTCAATAACCAGCTTTAGACTTGTTTCGCAACAACATAGTTCAAATTATTGTACTCGCATTCTATTTCCCTGCGAATTTTTTTCTTCCAAAAATAGAATGAAAAATATCTAACTCGATAATGAAAATCCATGATAGTCAGTCAGGGGAAGTGGAAGGTTTTATTAAAGCTCCAACACTAAATTTATATCTGCATGCAAATCTTTCACTGCTTTCAATGTTTTTTACGTTTATTTTCGTTGTCCCTTATGAAATATAAAAATAAGTAGACGC
Organism: Neoascia interrupta; assembly: GCA_947623515.1. Classification (NCBI taxonomy): domain Eukaryota; kingdom Metazoa; phylum Arthropoda; class Insecta; order Diptera; family Syrphidae; genus Neoascia; species Neoascia interrupta. Next base: position 42,931,470 of record OX392462.1, on the reverse strand, counting down.
AAAAATTGGACAATAATTTTTTCGTGACGAGCCTACTATAATGACAGTGCATCAGACGCGTTCGCACTTTCGAGTGGCAAGGCAACAAAACCAAACAGAAATACTCTCGTCGTGTAGAAATACCAGTAGGAGTCTGACCTGGAAAACAAAATAATTATATTATATCTAACCTTTCGCTCTTTATCTGTAAGCTATGTTAGCTCTGACTCTGTATGTCAAAATCCTTTTTCCTTTCTTTTGTGGCGCTGCAGAGGGGTTTCATTTCACTGAAAAATAATTACACAATGACAGATGGCCAAAAGGAAAGGGTTTAAAATGGTTTACAAGGAAAAGGGCCGTTCCTTCCTTCAGCAACCCAAGAATGGAGGGAGTGGATTTACCGTTATCCAAATCGGAAAGATACCTGGGCGTCATATTAGACTCCAAACTCAGCTGGAGGGATAATATAGAAGATCGTGTCAAGCGGGCATACGTGGCACTACACGCCTGCCGCAGAACGTTCGGAAGCATGTGGGGACTGCAACCAAACATGGTACACTGGATGTTTATAGCGGTTGTAAGACCCATCTTAACTTACGGTGCAGTTGTATGGTGGAAGGCTACGGAAAGAAAGTGTCATCTCTCTAGCCTCACCAAAGTTCAAAGGGCAGCCTGCATGGGTATAACAGGGTCCCTAAGGACCACACCTACCGCGGCACTGGAGGTACTACTCAACCTCACCCCCTTGGACATATACTGCAGCAGCAAGGCAGCTAAAACAGCTGTTCGCCTAAGGGAATCCGGACTGTGGTCCTCAAGATCTTATGGACACGTCTCTGTGGAAACTCAATGGGCTGCCTCCACAAACACCCCAGTCACGGATTACCTACTATGACATTCGCCCTCAACAGGAGATTCGCTACCAGAATACCTGAAAGAGGTGAATGGGAAGATAAGACCATTACAGGAGATGGCGAGATCGCCGTATATACCGACGGTTCTAAGATGGACGTCGGAACCGGTGCGGGCATCTTCTGTGGAGATTTGTGTCAAGGTAAATCTTTTTGAATTAATGACGACTGCAGCATTTTTCAGGCGGAGCTGGCAGCCATAATCGAAGCTGCCTCCGAGCTAAAGAAACACGGCCCCGCAAACAAGACCATCATCATATACTCTGATAGCCAAGCGGCAATTAAAGCCTTTGAATCAGACGTGGTGAAGTCAAGGGCTGTGAAACTATGCAGGGAAATTCTGGACGAGTTATCACTTGGCAACACTGTAACTGTGTGTTGGGTGCCAGGTCACACCGATATATCGGGAAACGAAGAAGTGGACAAGCTTGCGAGATTTGGGTCTGGAATGAATGCAACTCTAGCCCTCAAATCTATAAGAGTCCCGCTGAGTTCGATAGCACGTAGGATAGAAACTGAATCCTTGAGTAGAACCAATCTACGTTGGACAGAACTTGATAGCTGCAGACACACAAGGGAGCTATGACCAGCGGTAAGCAAAAAGAGATCACTATTTTTGATCGGACTAGCCCGCCCCGCAGGAGCATCCGAGTACTCACGGGAATCCTCACGAGGCACTGCGCTGTGGGTCTACACGCTGAGCGGCTAGGCATACCGCATAACGATTGCTGCAGAAGCTGCAGGGACGTTGAAGAAATTGAATCTGTTCGTCACCTGCTCTGCGAATGCCCAGCCCTAAACAGCATCAGGCGTAGTATCCTCGGCAGCTACTTCTTCAACGAGCTCGAAGATCTAAATAATGTAGATCTAGAGGACCTCCTAAGATTTGTATACAAATCTGGATGGGTCCAAGAGGGCGGAATTCTGAGCTTCTAACAGCGGTCTATTTCTGTTTTCGTTCCAGGTATTAAGAAGGTTCCCAATGGACACAATGGACCCAACCGCTGGTCTAAGTGAAGCCGTGACTACTGTCAAAAGGGCATCCATCAACCTAACCTAACCTATATGGCGACCCTACGTCGGAGTTTAATTTGCTTGATTTTTTTTACACGGATGGCTAATTCAAAATCTAGTGAAACATTAGGACATAGTAGAGCCTCTGTTGTTTTAACCTTGGAGTTTTGTTACATGACGGACTTTGATTTTTATACTAGAGTAAGGACGGGTATTGTGGAGTACCCTAATTGTTTTCAGCTATAATTTTAAGACCAACGCTTTTTTCAAACAGATGAAAAGGTTTTATTGTTCCTTGACATGTTGGCAATAGCATTTACTTACCCCTATGCATTATTTCCCTTTAATGAGATACATTTTTGCAAAAGTTTCATAATAGTGCAAAACTGACGTTTTATAAAAGTGGAGGGTTATGTGGGTCCATAGTGGGGGCAATGTGGAGTAGTGCTCTAAATTACAGGAAATATATTAATGAAAGCAGAAAGAAACGTAGTTTGTTCAGTTTTTTCCCATTTTTCAGACAAATCACAAAATAATTAAATAAATACCATAAAATTTGACTTAAATTTTATGTTTTTTAGTCCTCTACAAAAAAAAATGGCAAATGTGGAGTACCACTCTGCTCACCCATTTATGCGTACTCCACACTGACCGACAGGTATATAGCTTAAAGATATCAATATTTTTAATAAAATGCTAAGAAAACAGTGAAACTCACGTTATACATTATGTATACCACAGAACACCAAACGCGAAAAAGAAATACGTATATCGTGGCAGTGAAGAATTGGCTCTCTTCTTAAATGAATTAACGTAAAGAAACAATGACGGTTCTCGTAGCCCCTTAAGAAAAAAATAAAAGCAGGGGTCCACATTATCAGAATACTCCACAACACCCGTCTTCACTCTATAAAGAGCAAATTCTACTTTTAATTCTTTTCATTATGCGCCGACGTTTAACTCATGTTGGGCGCCACTTTGTTGAGTGCAAAAAATTGCAAAAAATTGGAATTTTGAAGATTGCGTTGCGCAGCCGAAAAATTCGGGTATTTGATTATTATTTTATTATTATATATAATAACTGTTGTTCTTTTTTCTATTAATAAATTAGACATGATATGGGTAGACTGATATGGATGGATACATATTTACTTTGATCGACACACAAAAAATGGGTCACACATTACACACAAAATCATGTTCAAAATTTTTTTTAGTGTAGAGGGCAATAATTTTTTTCACGATTTTTTTGTTTTCGAAAATACGTCAAAACCGCAGTTTAAAAATTGTTTAGCCACAACTCCAGCGCCTTTGCTTAAGCTCCGGCTGCTATATATGACTGGGCAAACATAATCGGCCCAATTTTCTCAATAAATTATCAATAGTTTTCAAAAATTCGACTTTATTCGAAAATTCAATTAGTTTTTTCTGACTATAAACGGTTTTAAGATTAGCGCTAAAACACTTTGCTTTTTTACCATCAAATTTCAATCAGTAATTAAACTGTTGTGTGTGGATACAAAAAAAATTCCTTGTATGCGTTTTAATTTTTCTCACGGACTTTATAGGTAAATTTCATCTTTCTGCGACTCACCGTTCAAAAGTTACAGGTGCGGACGGACGGACGGGTAACGGAGTAATACCATAAGAGGTCCTATTTCCATTTTTTGACGGACCGCTAGAAAGTTAAAACAAGTAAGTAAGTGCAATAGTTTTGTCTGTTAAGGACTTCTAAATATCCGACCCAATTTTCGCAGCAACAGCAAATATTGAAGTTTTTTGTCCTTAATTTATTCACTGGAAGTCAAATATGTACGGGCCAAGCACTCCAAAAAGGTCGTGGACTGAGAAGAAAAAATTAAGACTTATTTCGTGAGGAACCGTGAGGAAATGCGTTAAAAACGATTTTTTTTTTTTTTTCTAAAAACGCCCTCAAAAGTGGGCGGGACTCGAAACTTATGATATGAACTTATGAAACTTATGATAAACGTATGAAACAAACTAACATAAAATATTTTTTTCGATTTAGAGTGAATTTTCAGAAAAATTCATTTTTGAAAGATAAAACACCGTAAAAGCTGACATAGTCGATGGTGTAGCCGGTTAAATTTTGTCACGTTAAAGGTTTTAACCCGCAATTTCTAGACACAAACTTGATGCCTTTAATTTGGTCACAGGCCTTTTCTTTTAAAATAAAACCTGAACAAGAGGTTGTTTCACATGGAAGCCAATAGTTGGCGTGGCCGTCGGTAGATTTAACCAATTTCAACACTTCGCCTGTGCAACATAAGAACCAACCGTGCTTCAAGTTTCAGCTCTGAAGCATAATTTTGAAGGCCTAATAAATTCACGCATTCAGAGGACGGATAGACGGATGGACGGACATACATTAATTATTAATTCACCAGTCGGTCTCGATCACATCTCTAAAAGGCGTAACTGTTCTTAGGTGATTGTTTCACTGTGTTACAAACTATGCATTAAAACTACATATAAATATACACCCTAAGTCAGGCAGAAGAAGTTTCACTTACTATTTCGAAAAAAAAACCTAAAATACAAGACTTGACTTTTATGAAAAAAAAAGTATAAATTGGTAACATACCCACCAAAAAATGAATGAAACTTTTTGTTTGTAATTTTTAAGGCCTCCTGCACTGCACGGGCAGCATTGAAAAAAAAAAATTTTTTTTTTTTTTTTTGAATACTAGGATGGACGGAGGCTAAAACTCCAAAATCTTTCAAAGATACCAATACGCCCACTATAGCAGGTATATAATACCGAAGTAGCCGATATTGGTTATGCCCGATTTCCACGTGCTAAAAAACCACCCATTTATGAGAGACACTATGAAACTGCCAGAACGCACTTCAAGTAGTAAATTTTCGCTCTCTCATAATACTTCTAGACTACAACTAAGTTAACTTAACAAGTAGTTTACGCTTCCATAGTGTTAATCGCATTGGATAGGTTGCTTTCCAGTGAATGCACCTACTAAGCCGTTCATTCATGCGGCTTCACCCTACGCCGCTAGATCGAAGGGTCTTGTTCTTTGTAGTCGTCGCTCGTTGTTAACATCGTTAAGAGTCTCGCTTAGAGTAGGGTTCATTTCATTGTTGCAATGAACATGAAGGCGAGCATTTAGCTTTCGAGCGAAGTTTGTTACTTCTTCGCCCACGGTAGCTATTCCTAAATCTCTGTGAATATCGCTATTCCTAATATACCATGGAGCATTCACAATTGCTCTTAGTGTCTTGTTTTGGAAAGTCTGCAACATGGACATGTTGCTCGGCTTGGTACAACCCCAAAGTTGTATACCGTATGTCCAGGACGGCTTTAACACCTGCCTGTACAAGAGCAGTTTGTTATATGTGCTTAATTTCGAAAATCTTCCGATAAGCCAATACATTTCCCTGAGCCTAATCTCGAGCTCGTTACGTGTGGTTTCCACCTTAGTTTAGCGTCCAGTGTCATCCTAGATACTTCGCTTCATTTGCATAAGGTATTTGTACAGAATTTATGAACAGAGGCAAATTGTTAACCCTTCTGTAAGTGAAATTCACATGCGTAGACTTGTTCTCGTTAAGAGCGATTCGCCAAGTCTTCGTCCAGACACAAATTCTGTCCAATGCTCGTTGGAGGTTTCTCGTTGATGACTCGACTGATTCACCTGTTGCCAGGATGGCCGTATCGTCCGCAAACGTGGCCACGACTGTCTCGTCATCTAGAGGTATGTCTCTTGTGTAGAGCAGGAACAGGGTCGGACCGAGGACGCTTCCCTGGGGTACGCCAGCCCGAATTTGCTTGAAACTCGAGTATTCACTACTACACCTAACACGAAAGAGTCTGCTTTCAAGATAATTTTCCAATATTTTAAACATGTCTTCCGGCAAGTTTTGCCGTAGCTTATATTTCAAGCCCTCGTGCCATACCTTGTCGAAGGCTTGCGATACGTCGAGGAAAGCACTTGAACATATTTTTTTCCCTTCTAAGGCTTTTTCAATTTCATGCGTTATTCTGTAGACTTGATCTATTGTGGAATGGTTAGGTCTGAAACCGAATTGATGATCCGGGATCAAGCGTCTTTCTGCAATTATTGGTTGTAATCGCTTCAGCAGAAGTTTCTCAAATACTTTCGATATTATCGGCAGAAGCGATATGGGCCTATAAGATTTTTTATTTTTTTGGAACCATAATGACTTCAGCAACTTTCCATTGTCTTGGAACGTATAGAAGGCTAAGAGAAGCGTTTATCATATAAAGTAGCTTGACTAATGCCTTTTTTGGTAGCTCTTTCAATATTTCGCCAGTGATCACGTCGTAACCCGGGGCCTTGTTATTTTTAAGTTTGCTAATTGTCTGTCGGAGTTCAATTAGCGAAACTTTTTTCATTCTAAAGCTATCAGGTTCCGCGTTGTTGTTTAGAACGTCAGCCAACGGCGGACCGTCGAAAGGCTTGAATGTTTCTTCTAAATGTTCAGCAAACAAATTCGCTTTCTCTTTGTCTTCTCTTGCCCATTCGCCGTTAGCTTTTTTTATTGGTGCCGAGTGGATTATAGGTTTCTTGATAGACTTAACTGCTTTCCACAGCGAGTAGTTTGAGCTCCTGTCCGCCGACAAGCCTTCAAGGTATTCAGTGGTCTCACGATTTTTAAGATCTTGCAACATTCCTTTCAGTTTGTTAGAGAGGTGGTTCAATAGGGTTTTGTCTGGGGGGGCCCTCGTGCCTTGCCATCTCCTACGCGCTCTTCTCTTTTCACGAATCAATTCTTCGATTTCGAGCGGATATGTTTTACGTACATGCCCGTCGGTGCTAACTGCGTTCTTTTGGGACGAATTGTTGTTCCAAGCAGCGCTCTGAATTGCTTCAATGAATTTGTCAACTGCGGTTTCTAACTCGAAAGGAGTTTTCAATGGCACATTCAAGCCAACGCCCTCCTTACAGTCCTTTCTGAAAGCGTCCCAGTTCATGTTTTTGCTAGCTAATCTAGGAGCTCTTTCTATTTTCGCCAGTCTTCCACCCATCTTCAAGATAACTCCTGAGTGGTCTGAGCAAAGATCATAACACTCTTCAATTCGCGTAAGGTATATGGGGTACCCTTTAGCGATGAAAAAATCGACAAGGTCAGGCTTTTTATTCCTATCGGTTGGCCAATATGTTGGCTTACCCGTGGAGAAAAAGTCCACCCCACGCTTCATACTATTTTTGTACAGTAATCTGCCTCTTGTTGAATTGCATCGTGAGCCCCAAAAAGTATGCTTCGCGTTAAAGTCACCCCCAATGATAAAATTGGACCCAATGAAGTCATACATACGATCAAGATCGTCTTCCACCAGTCTATATCCTGGCGGGAAATAACAAGATGCAATGTTATAATCTAAGCAGTCAATTTTTACAGAAACTGAACTGATCTGCATAGAGTCTAGCTCAACCTCTGTGTTCTTGAAGTGCTTTATGCAGTTCTTAATGTAGAGGGAGGATCCTCCTCTCGAATTTTGCGAAGGGTGATGTGCGTGATAGTCATTGTAACCTTTAAGTTTGGGTGTAGACCCGTTTTTAAGGTGAGTTTCCGTAATCATGCAAATATCAATATTGTTTTTCCGTAGAAATACTTCTAGTTCGTCTATTTTATTAAGAAGGCCGTTTGCATTCCATGTTAGTATTTTAAATAACTGTTTCATATTCATGTTCTCTTGTAATTTTTTCGAGGCTTAAACTCAAGCTTGCTCAGTTTGTCAAATATAACTTTGTTGATTTTAGTCTGATCCTCAAGTTTCTCCAAGATTACAGCGAGGATCTGAGACACTGCATCTGTTGTGGGCGATCTTGCCTTGTTTTCGTTTGCCGCAACCTGTGCGTATGATTTCGGTCCGACCAGTGGTGGTTTCTCCGCTGCACTTGAACTGGCGCCGCTCTTTTGTGGAGCTTTTACGCCTTTTGTCGACGCCTCCTTTGCCAATCTTCCACTTTTGATCGGCTTTGGCGTCTTTGGAGTCTTTGGCTTAGGAGTTTCAGCAGGTTTTGGGCGTCCTAGGCTTTGATTCTGACCTCTAGTATTTTCCTTAAGAGGTTCTCGTCCCTTTTGCAGCTCTATGGCTACTTCGCATCCTCGATAGTTCGCGGGGTGGTTTCCGTGGCAATTGGCGCGAACTGCTGGAGCCTTTATGTCAACTTTGCACTCTGTTGACAGGTGTTTTCTGGCACATTTCACGCAACGTGGTTCTTTTTGGCAGTAGGCACTTGTGTGCCTGAATTCTTGGCATCGCTTACACTGTGGTATCAGTCTTTTGCCCTTTCGCATGGGTTCGATTTTAACCCTGATGTTAAGTATCATTTTTATTTTATAAATATCGTTTATGCTCTCAGTTCTTTCAAAGGAGAGCATAAAAATTGGAAGGCCGCGTCTGATCACAGTGTCTCTTTCTCATTCCGTGCGTTGCTTTTCCTTTTTAATGATATTGACGGCATCAATATCATTAAAAATAAGTGAAACAATTCACAAAAAATAAGTGAAACAATGGAGATGCCTTTGAAAATATGCCTCGATATTCGGAAATTTTCATTAAAAGAAAAGAAAAGAAAAAGCCCCAAAAATACTGAACAGCTTTCTACAAAAAATAAACAAAATAATTGTATGCTCAGCCTTCAACGGAAGCCAACGGACCGCTCCCTACATGGCTTTACCCTTGACGATTTCTTTGACAAAGAAAATCCGACCAGAAAAACATTAATCACTGCGACTAAATGTTGGAAGACAAGAGCCTTTACAGTTTTTTTATCCTGAGGCACAATTTACTATGTAGAAAAATAAATTAAGTTTTTATTTCAGTGGATATGAATTTTAAATAATCACAAACTACATGTTAAGCTGTTTCCGCTTTTTTATGGCAAAGCTTGTCAGATTTTGTAAAGGAGTTTCGTATATCGTGAACTTTAAAGCACCCTATGGGCCTGTAAAACACCCTTTCCCCTATTTCTAAGTTTTTCTTAATTATCTTGCTGCTAAAGCTTAAAATTTAAGTTTTAATTTCCTTTTTAAAGTGATATAAATGACTCCTTGGGCCATTAAAAAATATGGCGGATACTTTCAGCAAATGCATCTTGTGTTGGTAGTCTTTTATTTAGACGGAAAATGTTGTTATACGTTGTAATAAGATTTGGTGTTGTAGGTACGTAGGCTAAATTCATGTTCACCTTATTTTCACGATTCTTTTCACTTTTCTCAGTTTTTGCTTATTACGAAATAATAAGCTTGCGATGTGTACCTGACTTAACAATATAAACTCATAAACTTGTTTTGAGGTTTATAAACCTTGTAAGCTTGCCTTATAAAAAGCCACAAAACACTTCAACTGTAATAATGAGTGTACCTACACAGCTTTTATGTAGTTACCATAAAATTTATCCCAAACCATAACTTACCGCATTCGATGTCTGACTGCAGCCAACGACATTTACTCCGATTGTAAGAATCTGCACCACTATCCAAGCCACGGTGAAGACAATCTCATGAATCTGCATTGACAGCGAGTGCATAACCATCGAAAACAAATTGTAGGTTTGAATCGTTATGACACCAAATGAAGTGCAGGTGGTGGTAAGCAGATGTGACGAGAAAATAACCATAACTTTGTCGACGCAGTCCGCTGAATTTGAGTAGATCTCTGCCAGCGCTCGTATCTGTTCCGTCAACTTTCTGTCCTTTCGTACGAGCAGTACGTTCCCGCTAGAGCTCTTAGAAATGACACTCAGCGAACCGTTTTGGTTGAGTTTGTTCTCAGCAAGATCTGCCAGCTGTTGATTCACAGCGTCGAACTTGAGTTTGAGCAGAAATAGCAAATTATAGAACTGCAGCTCCTTAATGGTCAGGAAAAGCAGCGGTGTGAAACAAATGAACCAATAGCACGAATGGGACACTTCGAACGGTCGTTTGATCATAATGCAGTTGACCATCGAAAGGCATGTTGGAATCACCAAGGACACTGCAGATTGTATAAAAAGTCTTTTCCTCATGGCACGGTAGGACACCTCAACACCAGCCATCTCGAGCGCAAAGTCTATGTGTCGAACTTTGGCGATAAGCTTCTTCATTTTCGTGAGATTCGTCCACGAAGTTACCACGGCTATGATGCCTTGAAGGAATAGCGAGTATATTTGTACCCAGCTAGTCACGTACGATATGATGGTGGAGGTCTTGTGCAATCCAAGGCTTTCGTATTGCCCCAAAATGTGAACGCCATAGCCAAAGCCAACTATGGAGGAAAACATGAGCAGCGATGGGTATGTGGGATCGACTACCAAATTTTCAAACTACCTACTTGTGACACCAACCAATGCCGCAACTGTGAGAAAGCACGCTTTTCGATCCCGACGAAACACCAACTCGGGGTATTTTTCCAGCGACAGTTTCAACGGCAAGAAACCGCAGAATTTGAAAATTTTGAAAAACGGATAGACCACGAACCAAATATTATTTTCAGGGAACCGACCGAGAAAGCGCTCACGGAAACGCTTTTTAATTGTTAACAACCCGAAGGACATAGCTGCACTCGTTGATCGGTGCCCAACGGAACGTAGCTCTAGTAAATAGGTGTCGCGCACTCTTTTTGAGACATGCGCAAGGCAGCTTGAATTGGAATAACAGGTGGTGCAAGAAGTGAAACTATTCAAATACACCGATTGTGCTCCAAGTTTTCACTCCACTAATCTAATTGATTTATAGTGCTCGCAGGACAAGATAAAACAAAGGTGTGGAGGCGGTTTGTTGATGTTGGTGTATGAAAAGTATACGACTTGGGTCGGCGGGGTCAGTTAAATTTTTATTATTTTATATGAGACTCGTGTGGTCTCCTTAAAAGGCAACGCAATTGACCTAAGCGTAAACAAGGGTGGTAGGATAAACTTTTATTGCCGTAAGAGGATTTCATTCATGTTCATTGTGATAGTTTTTTTGCGATTCACAAATAACGTAAGAATACATTGGAAAGATGTAATTGCAAAGGAATCAAGATAATTTTTTTTCGTTATTCAGTCTTTAGATACGCTAAGCAGAGTATGGTTAAAGTTTTAGTTTTCTGTTGTAATAAGCAACAAATTCATTTAATCACTTCTTGCTGGCGTCAGAAAAGAAAAAGTAGTGCATAACCACATTATTAGTTCATCATATTTAGGTTTACGTAGCCGGAAATCGCCAAATTTTCTTTATATAGTTGACAAACAGACTTATTCGATACCAGAATACTCACTATCAATGACGTAGTTTCCATTTCCCTAGTTCCATCAATATTGTCGTAAAATCTCTCCGAAAGATAAAGGACTTTCATTTACTGGGATGTTTTTTGGTATCGCAATCCAAAGTATGCTTATGGTTGTACCAGATACAATGTATGTAGGTATCTGATATTTGTTTGCTCTTATCCTTATTTTTTCTCACTATGCTTGCGTATTGTAGCTGCAACCCTCAACGCACAATAAAATACTAGCGAAAAAAATTCGAAAAATATGTAAACTAAAGTAGTATTTTTATGCAATCGAAATCTAAAAAATATACAAAACCCAAAAAATATGTGATTATGTGTTTCTCCCTCTATCTAATGGTAATCTGTATCATTTCGTTAAAAACTACGTACATAGTCAATTTTAAATTCTTAAGAAAACTATAGAATGGCTTTGGAATAAGAAACGGTTTTCGGAATACGCTTGATTGAAAGCGTTTTTGCTGTATGTGGCGTACAGTCCAGGTAAACCTGGGTTTTCCAACTTCTATCTTTAGTTAGCCGTCTCTAGTCTTGCACTCAAAGTTGGCTGAGGTCGTCTTCCTCTTGCGCACACCACCCGAGTCTCGGTGTTCCTCTACTCTGTGCTGCCCTTGCACAGTATTCGAAAATTTTCCGGACCCAGATTACCCAGCCGTCGCAGTCGTTGTATTGTATTGCGACTTTTCTGGCTACGTCAGTGGCGTTTTTCAATTCTATATTTTATCTTCCCCTCCGCTCTCCAACTATCCAGATGGGGCAAAAATCACCCGCCAGATTTTTCTCTCGAAGCAACCTAAAGCCGTAAAGCATGACTGGGACGGAACTCTTAAGGCTATGTCACAAAGCTGCGTTTTCGTTTGCCTTGTCCCGTTACGTTCCTGTTGCTTTACAACCGCGTTGAAAATACACCATTCACAAAACGATTAAAAGTCATAGACAATTCCCACAAATCAACACGAACACAAACCACCGCGAAAGCCAACTGCTTTCTCAAAACTTTCTTACATTGAAAAACGTAACGTATGATGGTCGAAGTAACGTTGTGGTAGCTCCCATTGAATAGTAGCTCCCATCGATGTTGTCAACGTGGGCGCGACGCAGCTTTGTGACATAGCCTTTATAAATTAACACATTAGGTGCTCCGGCGAGGTTTTTTGCTACTCTATTGCCTTCTTAGCCCCAAAAAGCAGCGATTAGCAAGAGAACGAAGGTAAACGAGATTAGCACTTTGATCTCAGTACTAATGTCGTGATTTAAATTTAGCGGAACACAGGTATAGAGAAAGTCCCTAACTATTTCAAAGTTATAGCTGCCTGTGGTAAAATTTTGCCCGTGACGTCGGTGCTGGATGTCTCCTCTTGATGACACCCTGCCTTGTCTTAATCCTTTTTTAATCCTTTTCTTAATCCTGCCTTGTCTTGATCCCTTTTTAACTCTGAAGATCTTGGTGGAACAGCGTGAATTTTCACTCGTCATCCTGCACATAATGACAGGCAGGGTTGCCAAAACAATACATTGCTCTATACAGCTCGTCCCTATAAACGCTGTCGTAAGCGGCCTTGAAGCCAATGAAAAGGTAATCGGTATCGATTTGAAATTCCAGGGTTTTTTCCAAGATCTGCCGCAGTTAAGTATTCAGATTCGATTTAGAATTTAACTAACCTCAAAGACAAAACTAAGAGGGGGACAGTGTGAAGTGGCGAAAAATATCACAACTTTCATAGGATTGATTCTTCTCTCTTGGTACTATCAGATAATTTAGTAATGGCTTTAAGAGTTTACAGTTTGCACAGTAAAGCAGAAATGATCTTGTATGTAATATTGAGAAGACTGACGCCTCTGTAGCTGGCGGAACTCAGAGTCTCCTTTATAGAGGATCAGGCCGAGAATCCATTTATCGTCAAAAGAGTGGCAACCGGAAAGGATATGAAAAGAAAACAAAAAATAACAAAAGAAAGAATAGGAATGAAAACCATAATAAAAATATGAATGACAATAAAGTTTATACTGCGGTCCCTTACGGTAACGGTATATTTTACAAAAACAACTTTCTTCTTTAATTTTTTTTTGTTATAAAACGCGGACAGTTACTCGGAGGATAAAAGGTTCATAACCGTAAAGTATCTGAAAATCTTCCTTGCAGCTAATATTAAGATATCTACTTTTGCTGATGAGATCTTACTTAAGTTTCGACAATTTAAAGTTGAAAATGTCTCAACGCATCATTGGGATCGATTTGGACTGCTCGAAATGTTTATCTCACATGCCACCACTCCTGTGGTGGCTCCTTTGGAAATTATAAAATTTTGTCGCCATTTAACGTTGTCCCCCTTTTTGTTCGTACCAAAAGAACAAGCATATCGTCGTTGTTCCGGAGGAACGATGCAGGCGATCTATACAGGGATAACTTTCATGTTGTCTCTAGCTCCTCGTTGGATTCGAAAAGTAACATATTAAGTCCGCGTAACTATTTGATAGGGACTCTCCCAGTTTTTCCTTAAGGTTTTCCCTTTCTTCGACGTAGGTCATAGCCAACCAAATATCCCTCGCTGAATTTCGGTACTGATGCTTTCGCATTGCTGCTTTCATATGGTGGCTTGCAATTTATTCGATGTCGTTAGTCTTTTCTCTAAAATCCACCACCAAGTTCTCTTCATATCTTTTACCTTTCAGGCGGAATATAAACTTTAGACTCTGGGTACCCAGACTGGAACATTTGGAAAACATTTTCAAATAAAATACAAAGCCATGTTTATTTTTTTATACATTTCAAGTATTTATTTTCTATTAATTTATTTATTATATTAAACTAAATTTATTATGTACAAAACAATATTAATTTAAAGTATTCCTTAAATTTACACATTATCATACAAGATACAAGCAAATGTCGCAATATCATTTTTTAAAATATCAAAATTATTAATTTTTGTGACATTTAATACAAATCGAGGAAAATTTTCCCTCCTTAATTTTTCTTTTATTTTAATAATTTAGCCCTTTGTTTTTCCTGGTTTTTCTCAAATTAAATATAAAAATTGCTATAACAGATAAAAACAAAACAAAAATTAAATATTTTCTTAAAGCAACTTAAGGTTGTTCTCTTTTCTATCTACGATGAAGGTTTATGGTACATTGCATGGCGAATTTCAAATGAGTGTAGGCAGTTCTGAGTCAGTTGGATCACACTGTTGTCTTCTTTTCCATCATGTTCTCTAAAATACTCGGATCTAAGGTTGAGGCGTGCTCCAGATTTTCCGCACTGGCATTTTCCTCAGCCACGCTGACAAAAGCAGTCGACAGTTCGCCATTTAGTTTATTGACTGCGCCAGTGGCGATGTCATACATGAAAATCTCTTGCCCATCTTCCGGTGATCTGGTAATAAAAAAAAAAGGTTGATAAAATAATTTACAAATTTTACAATGGTCTAATTGGTCTGAATTTCAAAATCAAAAGGCCAAAAAGGTGGATGCAAGCTCGGGCTTGCCTCTTATAAACAGGTTTTAGTTCAAAATTGACTCATTTTTTAAGCTCAACTTCAAACATAGTTCCCTTACTGTCAGGCCCTGCTAGAATCGGTTCATGCTCAGGGCTAGGCTATTTTATATTAAATAAAAGGTAAACCTATTTTGCACTATTGTGTGGTTGCAGCACCTGGAAAATGTTTGTTAAGAGGCGACCACTTATTTTAAGGCCAGACGGTGGCTCTAAAAAAACGTTTAGTTATGCAAGAAAACAGGCCAAGAAAATGTTGTGCCTAGTTGTGCCTTCTGCTTTTTTTATGTCGCGCTTAAATTCGGAGTGAATCAGCCAACATAGAGTGGTCGAGAGCTGTAAGCTTCGTTAAGTCTATTTTTGCCCACTTAATTAGTATAACCCTTGAAATCCTCCCACACTTACTTTGCAACCAACAGCACAACAGACTGACTGTCTACGTCAGTTCGCGACTCCTTCTCAAGCCATTTCTTGTAGTTGTCCTTCGTTGGCTTCTTGATCAGCTGCTTGAGTATCTCGCCGCTGATAAACTTCACTTCTTTCGAATCCGTACTGGTGTCTCGTTCGCTGCGTCCTTCATCCGTCTGCTCGTTGTCGAGGCCCTGTAGGTTGTCAACTGGCGCCAGCACCACTACACTAGCCACTTTCTTGCCCCGAAGCTCCTCCACGTCGGGAATGGGGAACTGAGCACCGTTTATTTTCAGAGGCAAGTACCGATTGTATTGTTTGTCAGCCAAATCGATTGGTGGCACAACTGTCGAATCGGGCTTGATGTATTTATCCGTCACGGTTTTTTCATTGTTTGCGTTGAACCGCACGACCTTAAGGTCGAGGTTTTGTCTCTGAGGTAGGCTCTTGGTTTCCTTGACCTTCTCGATCGTTTTTTCTGAAAGGTTAACACTGTCTCCGTTTGGCCTGACCACAGTCAACACGTTGTTCGACTCTGAGATCTGTGCTCCACCTCCAGCGCCGTAGAAGTGTTGCAAGTGCTCGGCTGGAAGGTTCTCGAGGGCAACATCACCCACCTTGTCGTAGTCCAGTATGCTAATGTCAGCATTGTCAAGAATTCCGGAACTCAGAAGCTGCTGTCTCAGATCGTCAGGTACTTCATCGGGCAATTGGAGTGAGTTTTTGGCAGCGTTCTTGTTAGTTGTCGAGGGTGCGGCAGGCGTTGTTGATGACGCCGGTGTACTACTCGTGGAATAGGACTTGAAATTATTCTTTGTCTGGATGTTGACGTTGTCCTTCGGTGAGCTGTTCTTCCTGTGCTCTAGCTCCTTGAACACATCTGAGTGCAGAGTGGACACACTAAATTGAGAAGAATCCGATTGGCGTGGCTGCTGCTGGTAGAAGAGTTGCTGTTTAGGCTGTGAGTTGGGTATGATTTGCGGCTGTGATCCAATTGACGTAAACTGTGACTGGGGCTGTTGTTGCTGGTTGTAGAAACTGGTGGACGGCATAGGGGTGACAATCTGAATTTGCTGCCCGTCATTTGTCTTCACGTACTGAGGCTCTGGCGTCGAGGACTGATATTGAATGGGGCTAGGTGAAGTGACAAAGTTGTTAAACTGTTGGCGATGTGTCGCCGAGTCAGTGCTGTATTGGCCAGCGGTGGATACCTGGCCAGAGCTGGGTGTAGTTGGGCCAAGGTTGGGCGCTGGAATGTCGTGAATTGCCTGGTTGTACGTTGTGTAGCTGTAACGCCCACCATTCAGAGTCTCTGTTATGTGCTGCTCGAACTTGGGGATGGCCTTCAAGAGTTCCGTCTCCTTGGAGGGTCTGACATCGAAGAAGTTATGCAGCTGCCCGAGGTTGGATGACGGATTTTGGGCAAAGGAATTGACCTGTGTCTGTGGCTTATGGTTGTATGGAAGCTGTTGGGCGTAGTAGTTTTGTTCTGGCCTTGATGTGGGGCCCTTCTGGGGCTGTGGCTTTTGATAGCGATTAATGGTGTCGTATACTGGTCCCTGAGGCTGGGCAGGGGTTACGAAAGATTGTTTTTGCACAAATGCTGGTGGACGGTTATAGGGCTGAATTTGTGCAAGAGGTGGTCGGTTCGAGCTTTCCAGTTTCAGGGCGTTCGGAACAGCAGTTGGACGGAATTTGACCGGCTGGTAAGACGAGGGGTTCGGTCGAAGTGAAAGATCGGGGTTCTTAGGTACTGGAGTTGGGAAGAAAATATTCTGCTTAGGGGCTTGGACTGCGGGTCTTTGTTGCTGTTGTTGTTGTTGGTACTGCTGTTGCTGATTGAATTGGAAGTTTTGTTGTTGTTGCTGATACACATTCTGTTGCTGATAGTTTTGATACTGGGAAGGTGCCGAGGGTGTTGTTACCGGTGGTCGCTGGTACTGCTTTGGTGGCTGATTTTGGGGATTTACGGATCCTTGATTGTAGAATGGTCTTTGTTGCTGCTGCTGCTGTTGTTGCAACTGTTGCTGTTGTTGTTGCTTTTGTTGCTGCTGTTGTTGCTGTTGTTGTTGCTGTTGCTTTAGTTGCTGTTGATATTGCTGCTGTTTCTGTTGTTGCTGCTGCTGTTGTTGTATGTTCGCATAATGCTGCTGTGATTGAGGCGACTGTTGTTGCTGCTGAAGGGGCAATTGTGGTCTAAAGGCAATCAAAGGTTGAGCTTGTGGCAGCTGCTGTTGTTGAAGCGATGGCTTATACTCCGGCTGACTGTTTTGGTTTTGATAGAATGACCCTTGGAATCTCTGGTAATTGTCGACCAATGGGCCCCGCGGATCACCAAAGTCAGCTCTTACATTGGCAGTCGGAGAGGGTTTTGAAAGATATGCACCAGCTTGTGGCAATGCAACAACTGACCTTTGTACACTCTCGGCATTATCCTCTTGCAACTCATGACCCGATTGCGATTTATCTTCCGAGCCGAATGTAACATGAATTCCGCTGTTACTGTGGAATTTCTCCGAATCTGGATGAATGATGGTACGGAGGGTGGTTGTCTTTAAAGGCGGTAGCGGTGTCACAATGGTCGGATAGTGGACAATCTCTTCTTCCTCCTCGGTGGCATCGTTATCGTTGTTAGTCAGAGATGCAATTGGTTCCTCTAGGTGCAGCTTATTGTTCTCATCCTTCTTGTACTTGACATAGTACACATGGACCTTTTCCTTCTTTTTCTTTTGTACCAGCGGCTGTGGTGCTTGTGTCGGTATCGTTTCGTTGCTGTCCTTAATAATGATTTCGATTATTGGCTCTGGAGCTTCTAGGTACCGTGGATATTGGGCAAACTGATTGTAGTCTGGTAGATGGTTTGAGGTGTCGGGAAATGAATACTGGCCTGTGAAAAACAAAAGTTATTATGCAAAAACCAAAGCTATTGAATTACTAACCGATAGCGCTTTGTCCATTGTACAAACCATCTTGAGAATAAAATGCCCTTCCATCGGCGAATCCTTGTCTTCTGTTGGCAATGTCAACAGTGTATGAGAAGCCAGGATAGCCTAGATTTACTAGTGTACGTTTGCCTCGGTTGTCACCCAGTTTGCTCTGAGATTTTGAAGCTTTTTCTGTCGCGGCTGCTGCGGTGGGCTTTTCCTTGGCGGCTTCTTTTGTTGCTGTTGCTGAGGATATGCAGATCCCAACAGCCTGAAAATAATGCAAGTTTGTAAATTTTTGGTTAGTTCTTTTAACTCGAATTGTCTTTTAGCTTAATTGATCAAGTCTTTATGTAAAAAGTTGTCGTTTTGAACATTCCCCAGGTATGTTAAAAATTAAAGGCTCAATCAACACTTTAGTTAAATAAGTGAAAGAAACCGATATACATACATATACATATACATATACATATACAAATATATATTTGTTTTCCTGTCATTGACATTGTAAAATGTTTAATCTAATCTAATGTTGTATAACCTCAAACCAAGTGGCAACAATTCGGCAATCAAATAAATAAATAAAAATCAATAAATACATAACCAAGTTGATTAAACCTAAGCATCCGGCTTAAGAGCTTACACTAGGAAGGCGAAGCAAGATCAATCCGGCTCTGGACCAGGGGTAGAAACACAACCTTGAGCCTAAATGAAATGAAGTCGAATTAATTCTTAAGCGTCCCAAAAAAAATGAAGCCACAACCTTCCCTCATGTATGGGTCAAAGTATTGGCTACAAGTCTCGTCCACACGAAACGTGATCAAAAATTTGCCTGACCTGACTGAAACTTTTCGAGAAGTTTGACTCGATTTTTCTTTTGCTCGTCAGCTTACATCAGTCAGTGGCAAGTCCACATCTAACGCACAAAACCCTTTTCATGTGTAACTTAATGGCAACGATAGTTGAACATTGTCATACGTGTCCGCAGCTAGATGCCTGATGGTCACTCTTGGATCCGCCAATACGACATCTTCGAAATTTTTCATGTTGCCTAGAGTGAGGGACGTGTGGGCGCTTTGGTTCAATGATAAGTGCGTCGGACTACTGTACCAGAGGTCCCGGGTTCGAATCCTGACCGAGGTAAGAAAAAAGTTATTTTATTTATTTATTACTCCTCCTTCACGGTCCCAACCCCCAGGTGGGACCGTGAAGGAGGGGCCGACAAACCTTCCGTAAGGGCTATGGTGAATGCCCTTTTGTTGTAAGGGCGATGGCGATGGCTATTCAGAGCTGTAAGTGCCAGCTGCAATGTTTCTGACTGAATGAACACCTACTTTCGGGATGAAAGAAACAAGTGACGTTTTGCTATTCGAAGCATGCTGTTTTACTTACTTACTTAAAATGGCGCTACAGTCCGAGGTGGACCTGGGCCTCAGCCAACAAGCTTCGCCAGCCAGCTCTGTCTCTAGCTAGCCGTCTCCAGTTTCGCACGCGAAGTTGGCTGAGGTCCCCTTCCACTTGCGTACGCCACCTGAGTCTCGGTGCTCCTCTACCGCGCCGTCCCTGCGGTGTGGATTCGAAGATTTTCCGGGCCGGGGCGTTGGTGTCCATCCGCTCTAGATGACCCAGCCATCGTAGACGTTGTGTTTTGACTCTTTTGGCTAGGTCGGTATCGCTGTACAGCCCGTACAGTTCGATATTATATCTCCTCCTTCACTCTCCGTCTATGCAGAAGGGACCGTAAATCGTCCGAAGAATTTTCCTCTCGAAGCAGCCTAAAGTGTTTTCATCCGCCTTTGACAGGGTCCATGCTTCTGCACCGTAAAGCAGGACTAGGATGATGAGGGTCTTATACATCGACACTTTAGGTGCTCGAGAGAGGGCTTTGCTACTCAATTGCCTCCTTTGTCCTTAGCCCAAAGAAACAGCGATTGGCAAGAGTTATCCTTCGTTTGATTTCAGCGCTCGTGTCATTGTCTGAATTGATAGCGGAACCCAGGTAGACAAAGTCCCTAACTACCTCAAAATTATAGCTGTCAATGGTGATGTTTTGTCCAAGAGGTCGGTGTTGGGTGTCTTTTCTTGATGACAGCATATACTTGGTTTTGCCCTCATATTAAACCCATATTCGCCGCTTCCGTCCCAATACTCACGAAGGCTTCACTGACATCACGCTTGGTGTTGGTGTTGGCGCGAGAGTTCTGCACAATTCTCTCAAGTATGATGTTAAAGAAGTCGCATGACAGCGCGTCGCCTTGTCTAAATCCTTTTTTGACATCAAAGGGGTCGGTGAGGTCTTTGCCGACATTGACGGAACAGCATGAGTTTTCCATCGTCATCATGCACAGACTGACGAGTTTCACAGGGATGCCAAAACTAGACATTGCGCTATATAGCTCGTCTCTATAGATGCTGTCATACGCGGCCTTGAAATCGATGAAGAGGTGGTGTTCGATACACACCATTTGGAATTCCTGGGTTTTCTCCAAGATCTGCCGCAGTGTGAATATTTGATCGATGGTGGACTTTTCTGGCCTAAGGCCACACTGATATGTGCCTATCCGATTGTTGACAAACGGCTTCAGGCGTTCACACAGTACAGCAAAAAAGATTTTGTATGCGATGTTAAGAAGACTTATGCCTCTGTAATTGGCACAACTCAGAGGGTCTCCTTTCTTCAGGATCGAGCAAACAATGCTGAGGTTCCATTCGACGGGCATGCTTTCTTCCGACCACATCTTGCAGATGAGCTGGTGCATGCTCCTAACCAGCTTATCGCCAGCGGATTTAAAAAGTTCGGCAGCTAGGCCGTCTGCTCCGGCTGTTTTGTTGCACTTGAGCTTAGACACAGCTACTTTCACCTCCTCCAGGTCGGGTGGGCGGTATCCTTCGTATGCTTCGTCGGTAACGTCTTCGCCCGGGTTGAATGCTTCGTTCTGCCTGACAGCGGTATTTGGTTGGTCCTCGCCGATATACAGTCTGCAGAAGTGGTCCTTCCAAATCCTCAGCACCGACTGAGATTCTACAACGATGTTCCCTTGATGGTCCTTACAGGCTTCAGTTCAAAGTTTATACCCTTGGCAGGACCTTTTGATCCTTTGGAAAAACTTTCTAACCTCATTCCTGTTGTAACATCTCTCTATCTCTTCAACGGCGCGCTTCTCGTGCTCTCTCTTTTTCCTTCGGAGAAGCCGGTGTTCCTCTCTCCTCCTCTGCTCGTAGAGCTCGCGAGCAGCTCTAGTCCTTCTGTTCAGCCCCGCTTTGTATGCTTCCTGTTTAGCTGCATGTGCTTGCGAGCATTCATCGTCAAACCAGGGGTTTCGTTATGGTGGCCCTGTGAAACCGACGTGTTTTGCCGACGTCAAAAACGATTGTTTAGAACTATGGAGCATGGAGGGTACGTGTGTCATTCAGACCACAAGATGACTAAGTAACCATGCGTTCAAGTAAGAAAATGGATAAAAGTTTAAGAAAAATTCACATACATTTTAAAAGGCCCAAAGCACAACTCAAGACATGACACTAGCTGCAAAGTGAATTGCGAGCAGATAGGCCTTGTCCATGTTCAACTAAAATGTTATTAGCAAACAAACACTGTGTAAAGCTCGAACATGAAACACAATCTCTTATCGTTCTGACTATTCACCAAGAATCGTCACCTTCTTTGGGGGACACTGCTTAGGGTTAAGCCAAAAGATGGTGTGGCTGTTGACTACCAATTACTGCCATTTGCTTTACCCAATGTGGTTGATCTTTCCGACATTATTTCAAAAGCAGTTTTAGTCCATTTAAGTCACGAAGTCTTAAACCACAGCATGGACGTTGAATATTCAATTTCGTGACGAAAATAAATGAATCGTCATAACCCTTACAAATCAAAGGGGTTGTGGGTTGACCCTTCGGTCAGAGTCAATTCTACATAAAAGTATCGTTCAACTAATTAGGTAGAACTAATCGGCATCGATATCAACGTCCATATTGATCAGTGATCAGTTAGAAATCTGAAAAATTATTAAGCCTGTCCCTGGCAGCTCCGTCCTATCGATCTCAATTTTGTCTGCGTGTTACTTCACGGTTGGAGGTCAAATCGTAGTGAATTAGTCAAAGAGCAATACACAAATATAAAACAGTAGGGAACGGGTCATAATAATTCTTTCAAAACTTCCTTTTATTGCAAAAAATTCTCCTTCTTAAAAAACTTTCCACGTTTTTTAGACTAAGTAGCTGCTTTTACTTCACGCTAAGGTACAAAAAGAAACAAGTAGGCAATTTTCAGCATTTTTTAAAAAGAATTTTCTCCTAAGCCGAATTTTAACCCCAACCAGTAATCCTAGCAATAAGACCAACTGTTTCAAAACCTGTTTTAAATCAAGGTAAGATTATGTTTTCTATAAAAGAATCAACCTCGGTCTACTGCAACTGTCCATTTAATTCTTGTTTCAAGTCAATTCTTTCAACATTCCAAGTCTTTTTGTTGTCCCTTCTAAAGAAAGGAAAAAAAAAACAAGCCTTCCTATAAGAATAAATTTGTCTTTCGCTTTATATAGAAAGTGAAACTCTATAAGAATTGTTATTATTTTACTGTTATTGAAACCTCAAACACGTTCATACTATTGTCAAAGATTTGTTCTACTTTCGGGAACAAATAGTCTACTACATCGACGGCATGCCGGCCGCCATCCGTTACCAATCAATAATTGAACAGCACCTTCGCTTTCGTTTCTTTACTTCCGATTTCCATTTCATTCGATCGGACTTTCTTTAGATTCGACACCTCCCAGTAGAAGCTTAATGTACTCTGCGCGTTCGCTTTAAAAGTTTTGACTTTCCTCGACACGTATGCCCCTACCTGGGTCATTAATTAAAATTCAAAGAGCACGATCGTCATACCTCTTTAGTCATGGGTTCGCTATAGGCATCCGTACTCTTATTGTTTATTTTTTTGTTGAGATTTCTTTTAGCTTAAAACTATATGTTTTGATATAAACATTGTGCTGTATTGAAAGTGCCAGTTACCCACATTTTGCTTGTGCCGAATGGGTTTATTAATTTCACTGCTCTTTCACAGGTGTAATTCGCGCAACAAATTGCCGACTTGGGAATAAAAATCACGTTATTGTCGAGTGTATTATAGAGTGTCAAAAGTGACATAATTACTTGTAAATTAAGTGGTATAACGATTTGTTGTTTGCTATCGACCGATAAGTGGGCCAAATTACAATACTGGTTTCAATGGGCAAATCCAAGAGTTGATTTTTCTTGGGAAATTATAAAATCCTATGATTAATCGATCACTATAGATTGTTGGCTACTGTAGAGAAGTAAAATTGGGTGGAGTAACCATTTATTAAAGTGAAGTTATTGATTAGTATTTTTTGTAATTCAAATTTGAATTTACAAACATCTTGTTTTTTTAACAGAATTGGTACATTTAAGCTTAGTTGAAAATTTTACTAAGTTAAGTTGGTGGCAGCAGTATGGCTTGACCTATCTCTCTCAATCATAATCAATAAAATGTAGGTAGTAGAAAAAACTTTAAGACCCTTCCAAAAAAACAGGCTTCGAAATAAAATTTATTGGTTTATACAACATGGACTAAGGCAATATAGCAATGAAAGCTTCACAGTAAAGATGTAGAGCTTTACGACTTTTCTATTTTTTATTTTTTTGTTCGATTACTGTACGATCTTATACATACATTTTTTATACACAGGAATAGTCTAAGTAGATGCGGAACGATACTTGTTTGTGGTACCTACCTAACTTCCTGAAGGAAAATGTATCAAACCTCAAAACCAAAACTAAACAATGAAATAAAAAGCTTACTGAACGAATAAAACGAAAAAAATAAACGAATAAAAAATTAAAACGAAAATCTTTTTTTTAAGACTGAAAGTTGCACTTTGCAATACTTTTTTTTTCAAAAAATTTTATACGTAAATACCAGAAAGACTATATGGACTATACAGCAGCAGTAAAATCCCGGCCGGTGAAAGAGTCGAAAAGATAGCCGAAATTTCTTGTTTATAGAACCACCCAAACACTGTATGATTTCCGAACTCAAAGTACCGGATATCAAGCAGTGTTTAGGTTCTTAAGTAAGTTAGTAAGTTTGGGTGACTCTCTTCGAATACGCCGGCCCACATGCAGGTGCTCAGGGCGCCGCTTCGCGACATATGCCTAATTTCACATTTTTTAGAAATAAATTTGATCAAAATTTTTGAAGTGGTTTTTCAATAATTTGGGGAAAAATTTTGATTTTTCATTTTAAAAATTGGGACCATCTTTTTAATATTAAAAAAAGCCTTAATTTTTGGAACAATGTTGCATTGGTGTAAAAAAACATATTGCAAAACTTTGGGGCAATTTTAGATGATGAAAAATCACTTTAAAAAATTAAAAATGGGCCCAATTTAACAATTTTTCCTTGTTGTTGCTGTTCACGTAAATTTTTGGGACTATTTTTCGTTTTTAGTTTGGGCCGTTTTTCTTTGAGGCCTTATTTAATGTAGGCTCTGTATACTAAAAATCAGTTTGCTGGTGCGATTTTAAAATAAATTTAAGGAAATTTCAGTGTATAACCAGTGAGTAAGTGCTACAGTGTGTACGCAGAAGTTACAGTCCGTAAAACGGACCGTTGAATACCCCATCCTATCCCATATTGTAAAATGCTGATGACATGGTTATTTTTTGACATTTTATAAGTATTGCAAACTTCGAAAAGAGGCGTGGTCAAACCGCCCCTAATGAGAAACCACATATATATCCAAATTACACTTAAATGTAAGTAAAAATGCAATTTATTGGTCCAAATTCAATATTTTTGAAAATTTGACCCTTAAAAAGGGGCGTGGCTAAAAGCTTTATATGAGCGAAATCTGGACTAAAGTCTCGTTTACCTAACCTGCTACTTTTTTTGTTTCATGCTTTCCTAAATTAGGCTCAAGGCTATTTGAAATTAAGTTTTTCAGGCAAATTCTAGGTTTTTTTCAATTCTGCCTCCAAATATGGGCGTGGCTTAAAGTCTTGTATGAACAAAATGTAGAACTAAGCGTTTTCTACATAAAATATTCAGCAATTTTTTTTTAATTTTGAGCAAAAATATTGAGTAAACTGCATTTGGAAATTCACAATTAAAATAGATGCCACGCCCACTAGAGGAGGTTAACCGATTAAATTTTTCTTTTTTGTGTCTTACATTTATTAGAAAATGCTTAATGTTAAATTTCTTACAGTTTTACAGTTTTGAAAATTCTGGAGGTAGTTGCACATTAAGACCGATTGTGGGCGTGTCTTTGGGCGGATTTCAAAATTTTTTACACTTGTACTGCTCCGCATGACGCGGACCTTACGTACGAAGTTTCAGCACCCTAGCTCAAAATTTAAGGCCTAAAAACATGTGACATACAGACGGACGGACGGACGGACATGGCTCATTCGATTCAGAATTCGGTCTCGATCATATGCCCTTAAGGTCTTGGGGGTCTACCATTATTATTTCACCGTGTTACAAACTATGTAAAACCTCCTATCCTATGGGATGGGGTATAAAAAATAGAGGTATACGATATATTACGAAATAAAATTTGTCTTCGAGGTTTTTTATGAGGCGTAAAGTTTAAGCTCACCCTGTTTGTTGGATCGATCAAAGGAAAACACAAAAATTTCGACAGACAAAATTTGGAAAAAAATCTAAAAGGTACAACTTTTTTCGGATTCAAAATTAGGAAATTTGATTTAAAAAAAATCTTGTGCCCAAGCAGGGGTGTTCCTTAAATATAAAACTAGACAAAATAGAGCCTTTTTACAAACCTAATTTCTGACAAGAAAGAGCAAATCGAGATTTTTTTTTCTATATTTTTGGTGTTCCAGTTTTTTTTATACCCCATCCCATAGGATAGGATAGGAGGTATATTAAGTTTATCACATAGTTTGTAAAACTGAGAAATAATAATGGTAGACTACCAAGACCTTAAGAGCCATGTCCGTCCGTCCGTCGGTCTGTATGTCACATATTTTTAGGCCTTAAATTTTGAGCTAGGGTGCTGAAACTTCGTACGTAAGGTCCACGTCATGCGAAACCGTACAAGTGTAAAACTTTTTGAAATCCGCCCAAAGACACGCCCACAATCGGTCTACATGTGCAACTACCTCCAGAGTTTTCAAAACTGTAAGACGTTCTAAAAGGCTTAAATTTGACACTTAGCATCTCCTTATGAATGTAGGACACAAAAAAAACAAATTAAGTTGGAGGAGTTAAACCTCCTCTAGTGGGCGTGGCATCTATTTTAAAGGTAAATTTTCAAATGCAGTTTACTCAATATTTTTGCTCGAAAATGAAAAAAATTTACTTAATATTTTATGTAGAAAACGCTTAGTTCCACATTTTGCTCTTACAAGATTTTGGGCCACGCCCACATTTGGAGGCAGAATTAAAGAAAAACCTAAAATTTTCTAGAAAAACTTAATTTCGACTGGCCCTGAGCCTAATTTAGGAAAGCATGAAACAAAAAAAGTAGCAGGTTAGGTAAACGAGACTTCAGTCCAGATTACGTTCATATAAGGTTTTTAGCCACGTCCCCTATTAGGGGTTGATTTTTCAAAAATATTGAGTTTGTAAATATTTTCCAAAAAATTGCATTTTTACGTACATTTAAGTTTAACTTGAAAATATCTGTGGAAATATCTTACAATTAATAGTTTTTAATTAGGGGCGGCTGGACCACGTTCTTTTCGAAGTTTGCAATACTTATAAAATGTCAAAAAATAACTATGCCATCAGCATTTTACAATGTGGGATAGGATGGGGTATTCAACGGTCCGTTTTACGGACTGTAACTTCTGGTTTTTTTTTTTGGATTTTTGTCGTTTTTTGACAATTTTTTTGGCTTAAAGTCAAAATTATGGTTGCTTCAAAAAATTTTCTTACATAATTATGCATTTCAAAACTAAGTTTTACAAATATCTGAAAATAACATTTTTACAAAGCGATAATTTACAAATTTTGATAATATGGGGAAGAATAGTTTTGAGCACAGTTCTTTCGAGGCGATTTTAAGCCAGACTTCATTGGATTATAATTTTTTTATAATGAGCTCGCGCATCAAGCGCTGACCATAAAAACCTTGTATAAAAACAACCAAAGCTCCTCCCCCAAGTGTTATGCCTTTAAGTTCAAACATGGCATAACCAGCAGAGTATTAAGTTACAGTCCGCCTTGTAATTGAAAGCTACCCGGGAGGAAAAAAGTGAAAGAGAGTAGCAGCACTTTTTACCCAGCTGTCCGGCTTAACGATCGAGCGACTAAGATAACAGGTGGCCAACAGGAAGGCGTTCTTTTGAGCCAGAAACTCTTGAATTTTTCTTTTAATTGCTGGTTTTGGTTCGCCCGGTCTTTTTTTGTAGCACCTGGGAAGGCGACCAATTAATCTCAGAGTAATATGAATTTCTGTTTCCCATTATGGGGCAAAGGGCTTCCTCTCGCACACGATAGCACGCAGGTTATCTTGATGCGATGTGCTTTATCTTTCTCTAACCCTTTCCCAGTTGCCTGCATACCTTCTTCACAGTTCTACGTCATGTGTTTAGGTGTCGATGCACGGACTCATCTGCCACCTTATGTTCATGGTGGCGTATCTTGCAATGGAACTGTCAGTTGCCCAGTTATAGAGCCTTAAGTATTTGGTAATCGTTTAGTTAATACTGAAGTGGCTTAGAACTATTGTTTCAACCAAACGGCCTTAAATAGTGTTCCGACATTTTACACCTAAAGAAACAGCTAGAAATTGCTCTTAGGTTGCAAGTTTTTAAGAAACGTGTGTAATTGGGTGCGAGACACCGCATACAACAGAGTTTTTTAGTATTGAAATCTGTCCAAACCCGCTTGACCCGCTTATTTAAAAGTCAGAAATACCTTTGGCGAGAAGGTACGGTGGTCACAAGAAAAATTTTGTATTATACTAATAACGGCCAATAGATTGTTCCATTAGTTAATGAAGTTCTAAATCGATTTCACAATGAATGTGAAATTCTCTTACTTCTCACTACACCTGCTGTTAAAAACTTGTTGTTGTTGTGCTCGCTCAGCACAAGGTTTTTCCTTGGACGACATTGGCAGAAACAAGATGTATTTTACTATCGAGTCGACCCCAGTTAAGTGCACCAACAGGAAATTCTCTCTGTACTTGAACACAATCCTGATGATCTAGCAAACGGAGTCAAAAAAAAGTTAAAAAGGATCGACGTGATGCAAGATACATAAAACCTGTCCCAAATCTGTTGCTCCTAGTCTTTTTTTTTCTTATTGAAAGTAGCAATATCCGAAGATTTCGGAGACCAGTTTTCCATCATGGAAGTCGTAAGCTTCCAATTGCACAGTTCCCGTAATCGCCGACGTAAGAAAAATAATTACGCATTCAATACTAAGCGAATCCACCATAATACAGCCTGCATTTTGCCTTCGCATAAACCACCGGGAAACCGTCTCCAGTCCGCAGCTGAATGCATATTTTCCTTGTTGCAAAAAGTATTTACCAAAGTGGTGCAGCGCCTTGGGCAAAACTTATATGACAACGATCAACTCGCTATACGCCTCATCGACCAGTCAACAACACCTCGTATTCTGATGCAACGGGTCTGTGCATACAATCTCCAGCGGCACACTTCCTGCTCAAAGACAACTACTTGTCTGCCTTTCGGTTGTGTAAGACTTAATTTTCGCTAATAAATATCGCCAAGCCAGCAGGCCCCAGAAAAAAGGACAAACTCGTAAAGTATCAGTGTTGTGTGTGCGCGGGGGAATCTACTAGTTTAACCACAGTGCAGTACAGAGTGCACCCCGTAAAGTGCTCATCTTTGCCGCAGCAGGTTGCATCTTTCGAAGAAAAGTGAAAACCAGTCACTTTTCCTCTGATGCGGTAGCTTTGTTTTAGCTCGGATTTCCAGCGCGGCACACAGCTTAGTTCATTAGCATGTATTTGACTCTCCGCCGGCCCCCTGAATTACATAAGAGTCTATAAAGGGGGGAAAACTCATATCGAGTTTACCCATGTCAGACAACCTTAACTGTGGCGTACTTCGACTGTCGATACGATCCACTTGTCTAGTTGAAAAGGAGATTATGGCAAATGGGCGTCATTGCGGTCGGCTAAAAAGCGTTTTCAAAGCAAAAGACGTGCAAGACGAGCCTGCGCTTGTATCTAGAGCAGTAATGAACCACACGTTCATCTAATTGAACCACGATGGTAGTTTTGATTAACTGAAACTACATGCGGCAACAATGGTTTTATACCCACACCAGTCTCATGCTCTCGGTGTGGGTTGCCCCGTATTTATTTCATGGAAATTGGACCAGAGTTAAGAGTGTTAATTGAGCAACAACTGCAGATCTCTGCTAATATCGATGGCACCGTGCCGTACAATAGGTGAACACTTATAGAGAAAATCGATTACGTGATGTGTAAACATTGGTAAGCGTTTGATGGTTTAAAGCCAGAGCAAAGTTTTCTTTAATTCGATTTGCAATAAATCCATTGTGAGGCAGTTATTGCAGTCAATATTTTGCGTGAAAACATGAACGAAAACCATTCAAAGTTGAAGCAATAATTTTAAGTGCAAAGGTAATAAAACCTCTTGTAGTATAATAAATCCTTTACCAATCGGTATTTTGAAATCGGTATTTTGAAATTGAATAGTCATAAAACACAATTTTGCCATCGATCGACGACTTGGAAAACTTCCCATCGAAACTTTGTTTTAAATTGCAAAAACCTCAAATTATTTACAAGCCAATCTTGGTTTTATATCCTTGATCCGAATTTCACTCCAACAAAAGCAATTATACAAATAATTTTTTGAAACTCTGCAGTGAAGAACTATACCCCACATGGGAAGGCATTCTATGGAGGAGAGGAATTTTTTACAGTGCAAACCGCCTTGTGAAGTACATAATCACATCTACCCATGCACCAAATACTCTTCATTTGTCCATTTCAACAAAAATTTAAAAAAACTTCTAAAGGCTAATTTTTCAGTTACCCCTGAAATTAAGTTTTCAGTCAATTTCGATCCGGTTTCTTAATCTTGATTTAACTCGTTAAATTTGTCAGTTTGTCCTGTAACGCAGTGGAATAATCGCCGTAGACCTCTAAGATGATTTCTAATGATCAAGACTGATAGGTGGCATGATTAAGCCATGCCCGTCTGCCTGGTTTTGGCTCTTAAAAAATTAAGCTAGAAAGCTGATACTTGGGGCACAGTTTGGTTGTAATGTTGCGCATACGGTGTTAAAATTGGTTGAACCCGCCGACGGTCACGCCCTCTGTTGGTTTCAATGTGAGACAAACTCTCATTTTATTTCAAAAGACCTTCTATATTGGCATTCTGAGGGTTGTTTTGTACAAAGTCTTGAGCTCCGCCCACTTTTAGCGTTTTAAGAAAAACTTTTTTTTTGCTTAAGTTTTCGATTTTAATACATTTTCTCACGGTTCTAACGAAATGAGTTTAAAAGATTTTCTCCTTAATCCACGGCCACTTTTGAGGGCAACAGCGCTTACCTCCTCTGAGTTGCCCGTCGTTGTTTTGGTCTTGGGAAAACAACAATCAATTCCCGGTAATTTCTGCAGAGCGTAGCGTACATTGCACAGGTTCGACAACGGTTTTTTGAAACAGTTAATAACTTTTATTTATCACGAAGCCCTATTATGCAGAGATGGCGCCCAACGTGGGCCTTCATTTGTTCCGACGGGTCAATGGTTTTTCTGTTTGTTATATTTCCAAATAGCATGCTTTTTTCCCATGTCTGATTTTGGAAAAATTTGAGAAGGTGCGCTCCAGTTTTGTCGAAAGTTCGTCAAAAAAAATGGAAATAGTTCAGCTGTACAACATGCTAAAGCCCATGTGCAAGAGGTATGTTCAACGAAATCGTATGTGAACAGAGATATTTGTACACTGGGGAAATAAACTTTTTTTCACGGTCGCACCTGACCCATTATCTTTGACAAATCCTGCAAAAGCATCATTTTTTGTCGCACCTCAGTTACTATCTCTGACAAATCCTGCAAAAGCGTCATTATTTGTCATGAGAGACTTCACCATTCGCCGTTTGGAATCGGCAAAGCGCTGTAGGCCCTCCATGTGTCTAAGAACACCTGTAACGCATACACCACACGTGGTTGTAAGAAGTCAGGCGATGGACCCTCTGTCTAACAAGTGCCTGCTAGTTTTTTTTTCATAAAACCGGCAATTCAGATGTTACCCAGCTAACGTACTTTTGAGAGTTACACTCTTAAATAGTTAAAATAACTCTTATAAGTCTCTTATAACGCTCTTGATCCTTTTCGAGCAAAACTTTTAGTTAAAATATCCAAAAATGATATTGTAGCACTCTTGTTAAACGAGTATCACTCTTAGAGCGCTTAACTCTTATAACAAGAGTATATCTAGATCTTATAAAACTCTTTCCTGTTGAGTTAAAGTATTGTAGTAAGAATCTTATACAATCTCAACTACTCGCAGACGCAGACGACATTGACATAATCGGTAGAACAGAGCGTGATGTCCGTGAAGCCTTCGTCAGTATTGGGACGGAAGCGGCGAATATGGGTTTAGCAGTCAATGAGGGCAAAACCAAGTATATGCTGTCATCAAGAAAAGACACCCAACACCGACGTCTTGAACAAAACATTACCATCGACAGCTATAACTTTGAGGTAGTTAGGGACTTTGTCTACCTGGGTTCCGCTATCAATTCAGACAATTAAACGAGCGCTGAAATCAAACGAAGAATAACTCGCTGTTTCTTTGGGTTAAGTCAACGACGAAGGACCTCAGCCAACTTCGCTTGCGAAACTGGAGACGGCTAGCTAGGCAGAGCTGGCTGGCGAAGCTTGTTGGCTGAGGCCCAGGTCCACTGTACCGGACTGTACCTTAAGAAGTAAGAGTCTGATAAGAGCTAAAATCTTGTAATAAGCGTGCAGCTTGAGAGATTTACTCTAAGGGGAGATTTACTGTGATACCAAAATCTGTAGTCTAATAACACAACTTTATTTCTTCGGTCATTGCCTTTTAAAAAAAAGGTCAAACTTTTTCTTTCTTAAAAGGATACCAAATACCTTTAACAACTGACTTTCATGTGTATTTGATAGATACACATTATGTTTTTTCCAATAAATTACATTATTTATGATAATCACCAGACAACTTGTGTATAGGTTAGGTTAAACAGGGGTGTTGTGAAAACGACAACACAGACACTAGGCACCAAAGCGGGCCCATCGCGATCCCTGGGGAGAAATTTGATCAATTTGAATTATTTTTGATGCGCTTCATTTTTTCAGAAGCTAAATGTTTACTTAAGCTGATATATTTTTAACCGCAGCAAGTTTTAGGGCACCATAATGTAAGAAAAAACTTTTTTTAAAAGTAAATAATATGCCATACTGAGATATAAAACGCCGAAATCGATTTTCGTCCTAATGTTCTTATAAAAATATGCAAAAATTGCTCTTGCAGAGAATACAGCTCTTACAACAAGAATTTTGGTTTCTTTATAAGAGTTAAATAATTATTAAAGTGGGCCATCATACGCTTGTAAAGCCCTAATAAGACTCTTATAACACTCTACAAGAGTGAAATTCTTACAAATTTACTAGTGGACATAACTCTTATTAGGATCTCGTAGAATCTTATAAGACCTTAAATGTAAGTTGCGTAGTAAATGATCACAAGTTTTAATCCTAGCGGGATAGCTTCTAAGTACGGGCTCCTCTTTTATCAAGAGAAACTAGCCTATGAAAAGCTTCGCACACCAGCGATTCAGATTCTGCACAATTTAAAGGTTTAGCCCAAGTTAAAGAGAAGGTTATCACTCTCAAAATGCGCAGACGACGTGATATTCTTTCTCTATCTTTTAGTTCCCTCGATCTTTCATATAATTGTGTTATTTTTAAACTGGCATCAATAGCGCTGTGCTCGTTTCACAAGCTCTTTATTGCAGAAACACAAGTCGATCGGTAACAGGCGATTGTAAAACAAACGTTTAATATTTCTAAATGACGAGCTAAAGACTGTCGTCCTTAAAAACCGGGTCGACCTAATTTTTCGACAGTGATCTTTACACTTAGTGTGCCAAATATTTGATCTGCTTTAGTTGCTTGTTAATGCCGTGCTACTTCCTCATGTTTATTCATCCATCAAGGTTAAAACCTTTGCAAATCGAAAAACTTTCGAAACACTTTGGATGCCTTCCCATCGGCAATACCTACTTATTATAAAAGCAAATGCTCTGACCTTTTGGTTGCATGTCTGTTGAATTTGCCTGAATTAGTTTAACTTTGAGGCCGTACAAGGCCAATTTTACAATAAAATGTCACAACAAGATTGATGGCAGGCAGCGTCACAATCGTGTGCTTCTCTCACAGTCGAGACTCTTTTAAAAATGCTCGTATTTTTCATTCCTTTGTCAAACAATAATCTCAGTCTATTTGTGAAGCAAAGTGACAAGTTCGTCTTCACGTGCTTTACTGAAAACAAATAACTATCCATCAACATCATCACCATGTTCAGGTTTTATGCACCGTCGTTCTCCACAGAGCGTCGTCACTACTATTTGCTACGGCACAGCATGCCGCGGCATGGTATAGCCAAAATAAAGCCTTTCACTTTTTGGACATCTGTTGTTTGCGGCACCGCGGGTGCAATTTTGAAGATGCTCAATGTTTCACCGTCGAATTGAACCGCATTTGGTGATTTCAACAACATGTTCACGATACTAAACATATTATCTGCAAAAGTGACTTAATTGGCAAGTCTAGTGGATTGAGCAATATTTCGTCAGCTTGTGCGAAATCTGAAGCTGTGTATCTGGCTTAGTGAGAGATCATGGGTTTAAGTGAGGATCACTTGCCGCTGAACACTTAGGAATTTCGCTCGTCCCTCAGGACGGGTTTTGCAAGTATCCATGGTTATCTTTGATTAAGAGAAAGTTGGAAGCTATGGAATTTCGTGATAGACGATGACTAATGTGTTCACGAGAACCCCACAAAACACTGTGACATAACGTGACAAACAAAACATAAAATCAATTAAGAAACCGACTCGTCGTCATATTAATCCGGAAACCATAATCGATAATCAACAGCTCAGAGCATCTCACCCAATCGATAAGAAATCAATTCAATGCGTCGGTCTTTGTCGTTGTGGGGTTTGTGTGCCAATTAAATACAAAAAATAAAAGAAATAGAAAGTAAGATCGTGGTGAAATCAGATTTTGATCGGGTCAAGTTGGAGTGCTTTCCAGAGAAGTTCAAGAATGTGTGTACGATCAGTGTCCACATACGGAACTCAGATAATTTAAAACAAACGATCGGGCTCCATTGTACGAAGCCGCTTCATGGGGCTCATTGTACTAGCACAGATCGTGTAATTGCAGATCATCATCACCCGGTAGCATCAGTTTTGTTGTGCACCACGCTATCGCGACGTATCTTAACGAGACGATGAGACCTCTTTAATGAGTCGTACAATAGGGCACACTTTTTTTATTGTTCGTGAGCTGGTACCTGCACGTTTACCGGCGTAAAGTGCAATATAATTAGAGAGGTGATGCATCTCTCGCTTTTTACATCGTTAATTGATCAAATTATCTGCATAAACTTGGGTCTTGAGTAGTAAAGATAAACGCCGAGACTGTCATTGTTGCGGTCGTATTTATGATGGAAGATTTGTTTTCAAAGGAAGAGTTGTTGTTTACCTACTCCGAAAGCGATCGTAAACGGAGGTAGTTTGTTCAAAGCTTTTAATAAAAGAAAAGAGAAATTAGTCGGGTTTATTTTTATGTGATTTATGGACTTAAGTAACTTTTACCCTATTCCACAGGAATGGAGTATATTTATTTTGAAATAGGCGAAAATGTTACATAAAGAAATTATAACAATAGACCCCCAAGACCTTATGCTAAGTCGAATGATCATGCCGATCCGTCTGTCAGTATGTCAAGAATATTAAGGCCTTAAATTTTCATTCTCAAGTTTTAAAAAGTCTTCTTTGAGTGAAGCTGTCTATTTTAGACTTTCAAAAAACAGTGACTTCGAAGAAGTATTCGTCTAGGCAAAGGGTTTTCCCCTCAAAGTCGATTGGGGAGATGCAGGTCCACAGAAGATGAACCATGATTTCCCCCTAATCCTCATCTCTGCAGCATCTAAGAAATCCCTTAAAGGGAGTATGTCTTCCGACATTGTTTCTTACCCTAGGCAGTAACCTATGAGAGTGCGAACTATTTTCCTTCAATTAATACTCCTTAAGGGAATAACTCTCCTTGTTCTCCTCCTATCCAGCTCTGTCTCAGGTTTCTTTGGTAGAGAGTCACGTATTTTGTGATATACTAATATAATGGCTTCTGTGCAATGATGGTTTCACTACGTTGTTAGGAGGATTCTCATTGGCACCTTCTCTAGCTAGTTCGGCCGTTTGGCATTTTCCTGAAATATCCTTATATGACTTGAAACCCATCATATAGCGATATGTAGCGCAACTGGATATGCAACTTTTACAAAGTGACACAGTAAAATATGTGTGACGGAGGGTGTGACGCCCCCTGCAACTCTCTCTGTTTCTTTTTTTTGCTTGACTTTAAAATCGTGAAAAATTACCTTAAAAAAGGAGAATAAGCAAAATTTTATTTGCTCATCACTTCGAATTGTCGGCAAGTGGCTCGAGGCCTGGGACTCAATCCATCTTAGACGGATGTTCTATTGTTTCTAATGTTGTTCTAAGTCCCAAACTTAAGGGCACCAAGAATGGGAGGTATTGGGAGGTACCCTAAAATGCCGCCAAACATTACATTAGACTCCAAACTCAACTGAAGGGAGATCACAGAAGATCATGTTAAGCGGGCATTACCGCTTTAGCCACGTGCTTTATTTGCCTGCCGCAGAACCTTTAGTAAGAGATGAAGACTTCGACCACACATTGTATACTGGATGTGCGGAGCTGTAGTAGCATCGTAGCATAATAGGATAGAAGGCTTTAAAACGAAAGAGTCATCTCTCATATCCCACCAAAGTCCAACGGACGGCCACTAGGTACAGCATTTGAGGTAGTAGGTACACTACTCAGTCTCAGACCCTTGGATACTGCAGCAGCTAGGTAGCTTAAGCAGTTGGCCGTCTAAGGCAATTCGGAGTGGGGTCCTCTAGACCTTATGAGGACACGCCTTGTTGAAAACTCAGTATTGTGTTTTCTTATTTGCTCCAGTCACGGATTACCTACCTCGAACATTTGCTTTCAACAGTAGATTCGATACCGGAAAAATGTGAATGCGAGAGAAAGATAAACGTAGAAGATAACGAGATCGCGGTTTTTGTTGACTGCAAATCATGGACATCAAAACAGGCGCAGGCATCTCCTGTGAAGCTTTCGTATTAAGCTCATACTTTCAGATCACGGACGACTTGAGTGTTTTTAAGCGGGGGTAAGCGGGGCTAGTACCCATTAACCACATTTCCACGCGGAACAGAAGACACTGAAGACCATGAAAGCCCGAAATCAGGACCATCCCTAAAACTGCTTTAGGTGATGGAGTTCCGATATGCTGAGAAATGAAGAAGCGAATAAACTTGCAAGATCTGGGTCAAGGATGATTGCACCTCTAGCCCTCAAATCCATAATAACATCGCTGAACTCGTAAGCTCGTAACATAGGAACTGAATCCTTGAGTAGAACTTACCTAAGATAGACAGAACTTGAAATATTCTGACACTCAGGAGAGCTATGGCCGGGGTAAACAAAAAGAGATCTTTATTTATCAGCACGCAATAATATCCGAGCCGACGCGGCGCACTGTGCTGTGGTTCCACACGCTACGCATACTGCACAACGATTACTGCAGAAGCTGCAGGGGCGTTGAATAAATTGTATCTGTAAGTGACCTGTCCAGCTGCGAGAGCCCAGCCCTAAGCAACATTAGGCGAAGTTACTTCTTCAATGAGCTTGAAGATCTAGGCAATCTGGTCTTAGAGTGGCTCTTTGGGCTTTTAACAGCAGTTTCTTTTTGCTCCGTTTAAGATGTTAAGAATATCCTCAAGTACTTCTCCCAATGGACCTAACTGCTGGTCTGAGTGAGCCGTCAGTCTAACCTAACCTTATTGAAAACCCATAGAAAATAGTACGATACAAAAGAGTCCTGCCCTTATTACAAACGCTTTTTTGTTCCGTTCGAGTAATTTCTATTAAAAATTCGAATAACGCCTCAAATGCTTCCTAGGTTTTCTGCTTCGGAGTCTCGGTTTTGCATAAGATGCTAAAGTCTAGGAGGGGGACAACGTATAGTACGAATTATAGGAGATTATAGCCCTTGATGTCGTAGTAATATAAATTTATGTTATTGGAGCGACAAAGAATTTAATTTTGCTTTGACTAATATTTATTTGTTCATATATTTTTTATTTGTTCCAGCGTCACCATAACGCTGCTGCAACAGCCAAATGGCGACTTTTCTACGATCGGGACGCTTGGCGACCACATTTCGAAATAAGCGCTTTTTGGACCCTTGTTTTAAAAAACAGGCGACATTGGGGCGCATTTTTGATTTGCAAATCAGTTATGCATACGACAGCCACAAGTTGAAAAAAGTTATTGCATCTGCCACTTGCTAAACCAATTTCACTAAACAAAATAAATGAGTCGAATAAATTTTCTAGTCAGCAGTAAATCCGTCAAGTGTTTTCTTTGCGGGAGGTTACCCCGGGAGGTAAGGTAGCCCGGAGGTAACCCCGAAAACGAACAGATCCTTTTTAATTAATCGAGGGCGCAGAGTAGGATAACCCCTCCTTAGGGCTGGGTTTTCAGTTCGTTAAACTGAGACTAACCCCAAAAATGAGTTATGAGAATTATGAGAATTTTCAGTGAAGTTAGATCTGGGGTTAATCTCTCATAAACTCACTAAATTTGGTGACTTGATCCTGAATCAATTTTGTAGAACAGTATGAACTTCCTTGAATGTGTGGAATGGCAGTTGCGTGTTTCTATGAAAAATTACATCTGAGAGCAATTCGAACTACTGTTTCTTTGTTTTTCTATGTGAAGTGAGATTTGGGAGAGTCAATAATTCCGTGAGTCGAAGATTTTGACAACTTTACTGACGGAGTAAACTCTGCAATGTAAATCTCAGGTTTTTCTGCTAATTACAGGTGA
This sequence comes from Neoascia interrupta, assembly GCA_947623515.1. NCBI lineage: Eukaryota > Metazoa > Arthropoda > Insecta > Diptera > Syrphidae > Neoascia > Neoascia interrupta. The sequence goes on along the minus strand of OX392462.1, from coordinate 42,893,289 downwards.
GCCGCCTACTTATGTTATGTTAGGGATGATCATGTCTTGTCTGATTCTCAACTCAATACTTTAATATGTATGTAAAAGTTGAAGGTCGCTATTTATAGATTTTGCAACAAGTAAGTCTTTATTCCACATTTAACTCTTTGTTCTTGATTTTGGGTAGCAAGTGAGCGGCGGGTCTGAGACTACAAAAAGTAATTTTTTTTATCGTGCCACGAATTTTTTTTCTGTAAGATATAAGCATTGGTGTATTTTTTTTAAGTGGGACGCATTTTTTGGCTCGGGCGACTTTTTTTTGCGACATTTTCAAGTTGTCCATCGGTAACGCTGCGTTCCAGTCTTCATCATCTCATATTACCCAGTAGATCCTTTCATACGAAAGTTACCTTTTGCGTACGTCTTTTTTTATATATCTGTAACAAATAAACTTTAATACCTAAAATAACTTAATAAATTTGCTTTTTTACAGATAGCGGTAAGAAAATGGAAAAAATGCTCCACAACAGAAAAGTGGCACAATATTCAATTATAGTTTTTGGAAGTTTGAAAGGTAAGCTTTACTGTTTAAAAAAACTTAAATTTTTCGTAATACATATGTATTTTATTCAGAAAGTTTTTAAGGTCTAAGGCTTTTAAAGTTTTAAAAAATAAAAAGACCGTCAAGTATGAAGACATACGCGGAGCGGTCCATCTGTATTGCAGAAGGTTATGGTCATCTATGTTGCGCAGTTTAAGTAACATTCTATTTATTTATTTAAACTATTTCTGGATATACTTTATAGTCTGTAATATACTTTTTTGTAGTACTGTCTACTGTTCTTATATTGGGTGATTCTATATAATCATCACCCTACATAATATTCTATATATTATATTGGGTGATTTTATATTGGGTTTCGTTACTCTAAAAAAGGCTGGCAAAAAGCTTTACCGTTACAAAAATATAGGGAATGACATACTCTTTCTTGGCCTTTTTTAGGATTTTTATAATTTAAGACCCATAAAACAGCAATTTCGATTAGTTTTAATCGCTGTTAGACTTTTTGTTCAATTCTACAACCACCTGTGCTAGCCTTTGCAACTTTTCTCAAATTCTGTGGACATCGATTTCTGAGAAAACTGTAAAAATATGCTGTTTTTTATTTCGCTTGTTTGAATGGGCTTAAAAACATGGGTCGGAAACGGTAATTTTGAAGCGCTTTTAATGCAAATCGTTTGCCTTTAAGACATAACATACTTCAGCCAAATTTAAACAAGGTGGTCATAACCGTTAAGGAACTAGAAATCTTTAAAAAATCATTTTCGAAAGTGTTTTCACGTTTTTGAGTCCAATCTTCCAAGGTTTTGAATATTCGAAGTCTGCTATAGTTTTGTATAAAATTTAAGAAGATGAACTATGTCCGGTGTTAATTTAAAAAGTAAACTTTATACAGTTTGGGAGATAGAGGGGGAGACATGCATTGTTTTGACCTTTTTTATAAGTTTTTAAATTTCAAATACATAAAACAAATATTTTTAGCTTTTTTCCAGTTCTCGTTAGACTTTTTTCCAATAGCACAACCAGCAGCATCGTTAGCCTTGGATGTTTTTTTTTTTTAATTCTATGGCCCCCGGTTTATGCGGAAACGGTAAAACAAGCTCCTTTTTTATTTCGTTTTTTAGATAGGCTTCTTAAAACTTAGGTTAAAAACGACAATTTAAAAAAATTTTAACGCAGCTTTCTTTCCTTTTGTATGCTTTGTACTCAAGCCGAGTCCGAAAAAGATCCCTTTCACCGTTAAGCTACTAAAAGACTCAAAATATTTGTTTTTCAAAATGCTTTTTTCGTTTTTGAGTTAAATCTCAAAAGGTTTTGAAATTTCAAAATCCGCTATAATTTTCCTTAAAATTTTGAATAATTTCTGATACGTGTGATTTTTTTTCATAGAATTCCACCTATAGCAACACCGGTGATAAGGGGGGCATTTTTGCCATTTTTTTTTTTTCGAAAAATCGTCAAAACTGCAGTACTCGAACTTTTTTTGAAAAATATGAACTAAGCACTTGGTTTACTTTGAGTTACTTTATACATATGTGTGCTCAATATTGACTTTAAGCGCTAAGGCGGTCCAAAGTTATGGCCTTAAACACTTTTAAAAAAGTCATCCATTTTCGACTCTTCAATTCTCAAAAACATTTCGATATTTTCAAAAAGTTTTATTTTTTAATTAAAGTTTATTATTATTAATTGTTATTTAACCTAAGTTTCGTTAGTGTGAATGGTCATCATAATTAGCTAATGGTAGCTATCGCTCCAAAGTATCGAAAAAATAATAACCATTCGTGTATCATATAAATTTATCCAATAATATTACGGCAGTCACCCAGGCACCTACATAATCTACTTGTACCACCCACAGGATAATCAATTGGCTGCTTGTAGCCACCTTTCACAAAACTTGTTAAACGTTGCTGCTGTCTGAAGAATCGAACATACTTAATTGGTTCACCCACTAGTTTCACTTCCGTTCGAAATTTCCGATCAAGACTTCCACATGTCGATTTAGTTGCCTGCCCACCTACGCAGATATTTGTTCGCATTCACTATAAAATCAGCGAATTTGGCGCATCAATTGCGAAACTCCTGCGCCATTAAAACTAATTTGAGTGCGGTTTCATAAATATTTATGACAGATTCAAATTTCTCTATTTAATAGGGGCGTCGCGTCGCGCGGTCGTAGGCGTGGGAAACCAAACGCATCTATGGACATGAAGCATAATTATATTTTTGCCAAATGTGTCAATCTATAAAATTGCTTGCGATATGACAGTTTCGAGAGCGATAAAATTTTAATAGATTATGACTCTGGCATTGACCAACTCATATGGATGGTGGCGTATTGCATAGGTGATATGATTTTTTTTCTTGTAGAAGGAAGTTTGCATTAAATTAAGCGCGCGTGTGGAATTTCAGCGATGTGAAAATTGTTCGTGCGGTGACACGGCCGGCGAGACAACTTTCACTTTGATTTCTTTAACACTTTATGCTGCCTTTTTGTTTTTTGTGCAATAAAGAATGGCATTATCGTTGTTTTAATATGTTTCGGGAAGTCCTTATTTTAATTTGGATTGAAAACGGAAGCAGATCTATTTTCCTGTTTTACTAATAACTTGGTTTTACTCAACCTTACTTCGTGTTAATAGTTTAGTGATAAAAGTAATTTTTTGAATTTTTCCGGGGCTATAAAGTAGAGGCTTTGATATATTTTGTATGACAAGTATCTTATCCTGATGATGGTGTGTTCAAAATAATGATCGCTATTAAAATTGATCGTTGCATAGTTATAGTTTTACGGAATTGATAAATCATATTTGAACCAATTTGTTATGTGTCAACTGATAGCGATCTTTTTAAGAGGCTGAATTGTATTCGGGTCGGGCCCTAATGCAAGAAATCACATACAAGAGTCATTGAACCCACGAATCGAACTGTCATCCCTGTCAAAGCACTGACATCATTGACATAATATATATGGACTGCTAGTTGGTGTCGTCGCTAAAACCCGGCGACAAGAAAGGGCCCGCTTATGCTGCTGCTTGGTACTGGTGGTGTGTTGCAGAAGCAGCATTCCTCATTTAAATTACACGTTGACAGTGTTGTTAAATTTGGCCACAGGTACCAAACAGAGCAAGGTTCTAGGTGCTTAAAAGGGTCCATCATGGGACCATGAGCGGAGACACCAACTAGCAGTCCATATTTATAATGTCAATGACTGACATATACTGCATGAACTTACTAGAAAGAGAATACATGATATATAGAATTATCGCTTAAGTGCCAACCAACCTCTTCCATTGATAAATGAAGGTGCTGACAAAGGCGGCATTGATAAAGCCCAATTATAATGGCTTACAAAAATGTTAACCAAAAAAAAAACGACTTGTTGGGTACTATAGTAAAGCATTACGTAACAAACAGCACTTGCCTACTTGCATACCACAGAAGAAGGCACAAGACACCTTACAATTAAAGCGTGCTAAATGCCACACTTAACCTCAGCTTTATCTCCATTAGATACGTTGGAAATTTGTAAGCTATCATGCAAGTATCTATAAAATGCTTCTACAACCGTCCAAGTATGCAATAACTCCAATAAAGCAAATTTCCTCACGTTAACGGGGACCACCACAAAGAGAAGGCGCACCCCAGCAGATCCACACTAAGCCCGCTATGTACCTGAGAAACTTATCATTTAACCATGCCAGCAGGTAACCAACAAGACATCATTACAAGAATGATTAAACCAAAAGTGAAAATCACTTATATACGAGTCTATTAGCTCACAAGCTTATAAACAAACCACATCGGGTTATTACCCATTTGACCCTTTCTGCCACCACATGACCACACTCCACGAAAGCCGGAGCCAAAGTCGTGAATCATGACTTTGGCGATCAAACACCTCGAACATAATAATTCAACCAACCAAGTCACATGAGACTTATCAAAAAGTGAATCTAAAAATGGAAAGTGTAACACTAGTGTGTTGTGTTGTTGTATCTTTGGCTAAAATTTCTTCAAAAGAATCGATAAAAAAAAAAATATTTTAAGAAAAGAATCTCACGTTTCGCGATGTATTATTATGTAAATCAGCGTAACCCCTTTTTGTCGTTTTACTTTCATTCAGCCTTGAATATGTATTTGTGTTTTGTATATGGTATTAGCAGACGGTCCTTGGCTTTCCATTTCGACGTCACCTGCGCACGTTCGAGAGATCCACTCTCCCACTGATCGTTAGTGGTACTCGAACTCGAATGAAGATACACCACTTGACGGGGGGTATACTCACTTTTTTTGTTTTTAGCAAATAAGATGAACGAAGGAAGGAAACTTGATGAAAAAAGAGCCTCGGGATGGACTTTTACTTTCCTCTATAGATAAGTGGGATAATTATGTTTTGTTGTTCGTAGCTTTACTAGCCAAACAAGAACAAAAGACATGCTTTAAAGTAGGAAATGTGGGCACCCGCACCGTTGGATTATATTGCTTGTAAAAAACAATTACGACATGTACTAGTAAACAAATTGAATTGAAAGAAAATTGTTTAGTTGTCTTTGTATTAAAAGATGCTTTCGAATTTCCTGACTTCCAACCGTTCCTTATGATTAATTCAATAAATCCCCATGCAGTGTTAAGACAAAAATGTCCTTAAACATTTGAACCGTTATATAAGATTTCCATTCCCATTGATGAATGTATGGGGAAAACTCCTCGCACACAACGAGTGGCAGTTTAATTGGGGCATCTTTTGCACCAGGAATAGGTGTCCTGGTATTATTCCGAAACAAAAAAAAATGTTAAGCGAAACAGAAACAGGAATATTCTCTTTTCAAACGTACACATACTTTCTTAGATGAAAAGCGACACAAAGGGATTTAAAAATGCATTTTTTTTACAAAAAACCATATCTCCCAACGGGCGGGTGATGTGACCAATCAAACACTTTTTCGTTTGTGACTTCAGCTTTATGCTAGGCAATAAAAGAAGCGAAAAAGTCGCAAAAATATGTTATGAAAAATATGTGCGCGTTTTTAACAATATTTCACAATACGATTGTAAAATTTCGTAAAAATCGCGCACTATTTTTAAATACCAACAAAGTTTTAACGTGGGGTTATTGACATCTTGAATCCCATGCGAGGACCAAAAAGCATAATGCAGTATGTCCATCCAACCACATGAGGGGTTAAAATAAATTTAAAGTGGGCTCTTTCCCTCGATGCGCCATATCACCCGACTTTACCCTTAACTCGACTTTTTGTCTAAATTATTTTACGCAGTTGAAGACTGTCAAAGCAATTGTATACGGCATAAGTAGCTACTCAAGGGATCATTGAAGAAAACCAAAGGTTTTCAATTCAGGCGAATAAATCTGTTAGGAGCTAGTCCAGCTCTGTTTAAACTGAAGCTTAAGAAATTTTTGGGATCAATTTTTTCAAATTACTGGTGTCAGTTAAAAGCAAGTTTAGCAGAGAGTTCTTCTAGCGCTGCCGACGGAGTTTGCAGTGGTTTTTTTCTAAACTTTGTCACTGGCGTAGTTTGATCATTAAATATTTTATTTTAACACAAATTTTAGGAGTCAGTAACATAAAACAATATTCCATATCTGGTTGCATAAAAAAATAAATTGACCGCATTTTCAAATTGTGGTTGTTTTTTAATCTTACCAAAATAGACACATCTGTGAGGATTAACTTTTTTCTCTTTGTAGATGGCCCTATACAGGACAGAGTAAATCTTGCTCTGAACTAACAATTTTTGTCCTTATTCAAGCTACCTCTGTTTTTTTTTAATTCGTACATATTTACTACCAATAAATTCATATTGATTCAGATGAAAGCTTTCTCTTATCAACCGATAAAAAATGAGAACTCGCAAAAGATTGCATTGAATCAGGAGTTAACTCCACACAAAATATATATGCAGTTCAGAACAGAGCAATACATTATTTCTTCACACCATGTATGGCACAAATAATTGTTTAGCAACACGAAACGGCTGCGTCTGGAAAATCCTTTCATTTTTGGAAGTCCCTCAAAGGGCTCGCAAAGTTTGTGTGAAAAAAAAGCTTTTTAAAATCCCTAGGCTAAAATTGAAACCTTAAAATTAATGCAGTTAAGTAGCGCGGTGATGACATTTTTTAGACATATTCCGACTTTCTTTAGTTAAAGCTGGTGGGGTGCCATGGTAAAGTGGTTAGTGCGCGCCTACTACAGGGACAGTTTGGGTTCGATACCCATCTCGGTCATCTGATTCAATTCTGTGCCGTACAGATTCGTCAAAAAATTACAGGTAAATTTGAAAAACACAAAATACGAAGAACACACGATCAATAGAGGATGACCTTGGCTTACTTAGAGCTTTTGAAACTTTTATACAAGGCTCGGTATAAGAATCGTTCATGCCCATGGACCGCAGTTTTGGTGTCTGCATAAGATTCCTCACCTCGCTGGCACAATATAAGAAAAAAATGCGTTGCATAGTGCGACACACTTTAGTGCCTCATGTTTTATAAGCACGAGCTATAGAGAACTATGGCAAAATAGAACAATGGACCTATGTAAGGTCTCATAGGCGCTTTTATGAAACACTTCAAATACATAAATTGGGGTATAGATCACCCACCTCCACAAGAATCACAATTATTAAAAAAAAAATTACAGCAACTTCAGGTCGCAATAAAAGCCAGTAAGGCCATTTATAAGATTATAGTAAGGCCAAGAATATGAACAATTTCGATGGCCGGTCCTTCATTCCGCAACCAAACTGAGCATAGGCTGCATCCATAACGACACATACAACAGCACAAGAAAATGATTTGCTGGAGTTTAACAATGAGGAGTACACAATCGGAATTGGTGCCTTTAACCAACAACAACTGGAGATAACCAAAACACAAAGTTCTTGCACTCCTTCTTCTCGAACTAATTTGCGTCTTAAGAAGTTATTTCTTACCGAGCCCGCCCAGACGGCCAACAGCTCACGGCTAGTGCCGGTTGGTCACTAAAATTTTAAAAAACTTTCTATCTGCAAGTAGGAAAAGAGAGCGATAAATTTTGTATTTTATTATACCGACTTTTAATAAGGAAGCACCTAGAAGTATTATATATTCCTTCCAAATCAGCCCTCTTGGTCTGTATGAATATTCATGGTAACTGCAGAAGTGGTAAAATATTTATTCCTCTTTTCTATTGATTCATATGGAAAAAAACATCAATAGCTACAACGCATGTATTGCATTTTGCACACATGGGAACCTAACATTTTTTTCCGAATTCTTTGAGAAGGGTTTTGAGACAGAAGTTAGTCTAGGGGTATTTCTCAAAGCCTTGCGAAGGTTGGACTGAAAAATAGAACAAGAATTTTTATTTTTTAAGATGACCTTCCGCTAGCCCACATTTCTTCATTCTTTCTTTGGTTTTATATCGGTTCAAACAACGGCGCAAACATACTCGTTAATAGCGAAAGAGACAACAGTTTTGGGAGTAGCGACTGTCCTCATTCGGAGAGCACGTCTCCCATATTTCTTAGGCTAAAACGAAACCTATGTCCGAAACGATTGTCCTAAGACGTGATTGAATGGCCTTGACAAATGTCATTGTTTGCCAATGTAGGTTCTCAATTCCAAAGGGCGCTGAGAATAAATTCATGACCAGGTAGCTTAGAAGTTTAAGCTGTACCCCAAAAAGTGTGTTGTGTTTACAGCAGGATCGATTTATTATTTTGTAATTTTATTCTGCTATTTTAGCTCGAGTCTAACAAGCCGGGCACAATGTGTGTCTGTGTCTATGTCTGTCGCTGTGTCTCGCCTCATTTTTCACCTAAAATCAGAGACACAGCGAGATACGCATTGTGTCGCTATATACGTGTTCCCGTAAGCTGAACTGCGAGACACAGCCACAGACACAGATACTCATTGTGTCCCAGCTATAAAACTATGAAACTTTTTTCACAAAATGAGTATTAATAAATTGTGCATAGAATAAAAGAATTCTGGTGGGCTTACACAATTTTCCAGGAGACACATAAAAAAGTCCAGCAGCTACACCTTCACTTAATGGACCCTAAGTGCTAAAATATTAAAACCTCTCTTCTGTATTCAATCTCATCGAAGCCCAAACAGGCTTTCGCAAAAAAAAATAAGACTGAAACGACCTTAGTTAGTGGTTCACAAATTACAATATCAAACTGATTTTAGATTAAAATTAATCCTTACAAGGCTTCCTTACAAATAAATCAACCTCTGGGGTTGCTTCTTCTTCTTCTGAGGTCCTTCTGGGGTTGCTGGATCCCGATTGGGCGCCTCCCCAGTTGGCGGATATGGGAATGTTTACCAGTTATGGTGGGTACCGGAATGAAAAATATCCGGGGGGAACAAAAACAGCAAAAAACGAAAAATCCAGGAGCGTCTGTCTCAAAATGAGCGGCTTCCTGGCCAGCGTCGGTTATCCAGGTTAGGGTCGACTGAATATTTTTTTTTTCTCATCCAATATGCAAATTGAATGGACAAAAATTAGATGCATGCTAGACATTTTTGTAAAATACGCTGCTAGTTATATTATTGCTTTTCTCCGTAAAGGCATAACACTTGCGGGGATAAGCTTCGGTGTTTCTGTGCAGAGTTTTCAGGGAGAATTACGGAGAATTACTTTACTTACTCGTTTACTTACTCGAATTACTTTACGTTACTCTTAAGGGTCATGACCCCTTTATCGCAAGCTAGTTATAAAAAAAAACCTCAAGCTATGTATATATGCCAAAGTCGGATACTAAATTGTTAAGTATCATTGAGGCCTGTTTGCTGATACTCATTATAAGTAGCTAAGTTCTGCTTAAGGATTCTTCTGCTCCACATAAAAAAACTGTCAGTATAATAAAAAAAAGGTCGCTGAGCACAAATTAGTTAAGGCCAGAAATAGTAGGTCCAAAATAAAAGTATAACATACAACATGGAAACTTTTATTTTCAATTTTTGCTTATAGCTGCTAAGTTATATTCAACTTAAATTGATTTTGACCAACAGAATCTTTATCCCCTTAAGTCTTAAGAGGAACTTATATTTTCGTGCATATCTAGTATCACCAAACGGAGCTTGGTTACTTAAAATTTTACATAAAAAAATTAATGCCCGAAAATATGTAGTTTTCAGGATATTGGAAACGTTAACGGTCGTAGCACACTCTTTAATCCATGCTGCGTTTTTTTAATTTGTATGGAAATTTAGTTTATTAGTGTATAGATTGCATTGCTTTATTTGCACATTATTAATGTAAGTAAATAAATTTTTATATCTGTATAGAAAAAAATATAGGTAGGCTGTTGCGGTTAGCCAGGAAGCTTATTCAAATGTGCCTGCAAGTCTTACATTTCTCTACAAAAGTAACTCGAAGTAAAAAATGTAAAAAAAAAGACATGTGGTAAGATGAAGTTTTACTCCAAAAATCTTTTTATTTTCATGTTTTTTTTTCCCTTAAGTCGTGAAAAGTGTCGTCAAAACGTTGCGGAAATTTATGTATCTACATTTAATTTAATTTGGGTTTTCACCTATCAAGTTTATCAATTGGGACAGATTAATTCATAATTCCACTTTACTCTTTTTACTCTTTCAACCTGAGTTGACCTTCAAACCATTTTCTTACAAAGATCGTAGCCAAGAAATTGATTTACATATTTGCTAACACGCAAACCAACAATATGCACTTTTCACACCCAGATACTCATCTTAATCCCATCATTAGTCAGAGCAAAAATTAAAAAAACCTTCACTTTCTTTGAACCCAAATCTGATCATTCTAACTAATGTAAGCAGCATAGTTTCTAATGACTTTTTTTTTTGCTTATTAACACGATTTTGTCTGGAAAAAAAGTAAAAGTTCGATACGAGTGAGTTTTCTAAATTCAATGCGACACGATATGCCGCGCGAGACCAATGAGATTCTCTACACCTTTCCGCAAAAGGTGAAGATCTTTCCACATTAAGACAAACCTGCTATGAGATTCCCCGAACGCCAGCGGAATATAAATCAACAACTTTATTATCGGTTTCACCCCAGGAATTTTGAATCACTGTCTCAAAGTCTTCATTCTTGAACTTACCAAAAGGACAAATATCCTCATCTTGAATTGGTATATCCAAATTAATCCTTCAAAATTGGAAAGGGTTGTTCTCTCGGATAATTATCACAATAACACTGGTATTATTTCAAAACTATCTAGATGTATCTATAGATACTTTTCTTTATCCATTCATAATTTTTAGCACTTTATACGAAACTTTTGGCAAGCATACAATTTCCGCACGCACGATATTTCTTCGATAGCAAAAAAAAGAAGATCCTTTGACCGTTCAAGCTTCCTACCAAATTCCGACCGATCGACGGTGTAGCTTGTGGTATACTGACTTGTCGAAAAATTTCCAACAGCTAAAATTGACAAATATGCAACACGTCTTGCAACCGACCTAGCCAACAGTTCGACGACGAAGAAGATTCAATCCAAAGTGTGGCCTAGCCATTTCCAGCGTACACAGCGCCAATACGAATTCACACAGCGCACAAGCAAAAACCAGCCAGCTCGTGGGCCAGAAACAAGACGAAGAGCCAGAGGTTGTAACGGAAGCTTTGCACCAGTTGCCCATATCAGCCAAGACACGACGACGTGCAGTACATTACCTTACCCACACTCGTCGTTAGTTTGATCGCCGATTTTACTTTCTTTCCACGAAACGCAAACGCTAAGCATTCCATGGTCGCCTCCAGAGGCCGTAGTGGCGTAGTGGGACATCTGACTCTACGGCGGGTCCTAAAGCAGACAGATGATAAACAAAACGAGAGGAAAAGATGATAATGATGGAAGAAAAAAAAAACTAACAAACTTGAAGTCTTTGCCGCTCGCCGAACCGGAGAAAGGTATGAAAGCGAACGCGAAAATTGAACACCTCTGAGTATAGAGGTGCCTATCCCATCAGCTGTATCTTTGTATCGATGGCTTTGACAGTGGCTTACAAAACGATGGGTATCAGCTGCACCTAGGAGTCTCTAGGTGAGCAACTATTTTTGGACGAGACTCCATTGGCCTCCCACACATCCATCCCTATCAGGGAGATCAAATCGTAGTTGCATTGCCTTGTCGCGAAAAGTTGATGGCTACAAGCTTTCTCGGGTAATTACACCATGGGATAGGCTTATAGGGGCACCGGGAATGAACGCGTAAATCGTGAGTTAAGAAATTATACTCGGATATAAAAAAGCCAGATGGCGACGACGACGCGACGTTGCTTGGAAATTAATGCATTTTGCGAGGTGGCTCTGCTGGGACGAAGAAGCGACGAGACTGCACTTCGTGCAGCAACTTTCGCTAGTGTTACATAGCAATCCAGTTTTTTACGCCATATTCGGAAGTGTTCGAAAAAATTCCAGTGCACAATCCATTCCACTGCGGCGAAGACACCGATGCGATGGTCAAGTACAATAAAAGTCGGAATCGCTGGCAGGCAAGTCGAGGTGACGAGATGGAAAGTAGGATGGATTGACTTTAATTGGCGGGTGAAAATCATGAGCGTATCGAATATGTGTGAGGCATGACGCATGTGGGAAACTTTACTTTGTTGCACAGGAAATTGTAGTTTTGGTTTATATGAATTTTTTCAAACATCTAGGTGCATACCAGCTTTGTTATTGGTCTATTTACTATTGGTGAGGATAGTAGTAAAAGCCATGGGGTAACGTTTAAGATAGAAAGCTCCTCTGTTAGATCCATCCCTTAGTGTTCTACATTTGGATTAGAGGGTATTTTTGATAAGCCCAGCTTTCATCAAGTGTTTTCTTGTATTTATGGGTTCAGAGTCTAAAAGTTTTGCAGTGTCTGACTACTTCAGTAAAAGTTCGAATATTTTATAAATATTGCCTCTAGGCGGTGCAGCTCCGCCAAAAAGCTTTAAAGATCTTGAGACTGACTATGCTGGCTTACTTCTTTACTTAAGGGGGCGCTACAATCCGGGACCTAGACTGGACCTTGACCAACAAGCTTCGCCAGCCAGAACTGTTTCTAGCAGTTTCCAATTTTGCACGCAAGGTTTGCTGAGGTCCCCTCCCACTGCGTGCGTCACCTAAGTTTCGGTGCTTCTGTGCTGCCATGCCCCTACGATGTGGATTCGAAAATTTTTCGCTCCAGGGCGATGGTTTCCATCCACTCTAGGTGATCACAGTCATTGCATTCTTATTCTTACTGTTATATGGCTTGGCCAGTGTCCCTGTAAAACCCTCGATATCTCCTGCGCCACTGTCTGTCTATGCTGACGGGACGAAAACTCACCCGAAATGTTTTCTCTTGAAGCAGCCTAAAGCGTTTTCATTCGTCTTTAAAAGGAAAGCATATATACTTCGGACCATTAATCAGGACTGAGTTGATGAGGGGCTACATAGAAACAAACAGTTGCTCGAGAGAAGGGTTTGCTTCTTAATTTCTCTCTAAGCCAAAAAAAGGGTAGCTGGTCATTTTTCTGCTTTCAAAAATCTGCTTTTCGTAATTTTGCTTTTCCGCAAAAAAGGGTTGGGCCAAAAAATTCTGGTTGGGTCAAAATTATTTTTACATAGTTCTGGAAAAGTCACTTTAAAAAAGCGACGCAGTAAAATATGTATGAGGGGAATGGTTTGAGGTCAACATTTTTACGTAATTAAAGGTGAACGTTAAAGGCATAAACTTTAACATTCAGCTATCAAATTCCGCTTTTCAAAACTCTGCTTTTTAAAATTATTATATTCTACAATATTCTGGAAACAAAACATTTTTAAGGCGTCACGTTGAAGTATTTATGAGGAGCGTACAGCCCCCTGTAATCCCTCGTTCTGTTTCTATTTATACCCGACCGAGGGTATATTAATTTTAATGCATAGTTTGTAACATAGTGAAATAATCACCTTAGCACCCTAAAACCTTTTAGAGATATGGTCGAAACCGACAGGTCGAAGCCATGTCCGTCCGTCCGTCCGTCTGTCCGTATGTATGCAGTTTTGAGGTCTTTAAAATTGAGCTTAGAAACTGAAACTTGCAGCGTTGCTTGGTTCTCATTTTGTACAGACAAAGTATGAAAATTTAGAAGATCCGCCCACAGCCACGCCCACAATCACTGTGTTACAAACTATGCATTAAAATGAATATACCCTCGGTCGGGTATAATTTTACGACAAATTTTAAAGATATTACCATTTGCTAAGTTTGTTGCATACAAAGCATTGAGCTCCGCCCACTTTTAGGGGCCGATTTTGGGAAAAAACGGTTTTTTAAGTATTTATATTCGCTTTTAACTCATTTTCTCGTGATTCCAACGAAATAAGAGTAAATTGATTTTAATTTTAAGCCTACGCCCTTTTTTAGGGGCGTGGCCAATACAAATAATTGACATTCAGTATATGAAACAGACCAAAAAATTTTAAATTTGGTTTTAATGGGTAAAGAGGGTCGGGTATTTAGAAGTCTCTCTCTTGCACTTACTTACTTGTTTTACCTTTTCTTAACTTAAAAAAAGTCAAAAGTTCAATCCGAATTTTTAAGGCATACTTCAGCGAAATTTTGCTAGCAGAATTATGACCCGCTGTCACTTTCGAACAGGGGGTGTACCTTCCCCTGCAACCCCTCTGCCTGTTTCTTTTTCACCCTGGCTTTTCTAAATTCGGCTTCATCGAAATTCTGATTAAGGCAGAAAAAATTCTGCTTATTCTTCTTTTTAAGCAAACGTTTCGCTTTTTTCAAAGGTTAAGGTGTAAAAATGAAAAAGGGAGGGTTTGCAGGAGGTTGGCATGCCCTCGTATACATATTTTACTCGCTCTGTAAAAAATGTATTTCCAGAATTTCTTAAAAGAAATATTTGAAAAGCAGAATTAGCAAAAAGCATTCAGACTTGAAATTTCAGGTTTTTCGTAAATACAAATCTGCCTTCACAATTCTTGCAGAATGCATACATATTTCACCGTCCCGCTTTGTAAAATTTGCATTTTCAGAATTTCGTAAAACGGAATTTTTAAAAGCAGATATTTCAAAGCAAAATTTGGCAAAAAGAATTTTGACTCAAGCAGAATTGTGACCCCAATCCAAAGGAAACATCTAGGAAGTTGCAGGGAGGGGCCTAAGAAGGTGATAAGGTTCAACGGCCTGAGAATTGAACCTTTTCGCCAATGTAGCCAGTGACTTTTATCAACACCGATGATGTTCGCAAAGGACTTCGTAGAAGGTTTTGAGAGACTCGGTTCGAAAAGGACCTCTCGATTTATAACGATAGCAGTTTTAACATCAAATTTCTTCACAGCACCTCTGGTCGTTTGCGTTGGTCAAAGTATCCGCAGCTGTACCTTTGCTACAAAGAGTAAGTGATCCGAGTCAATGTTAGCCGCTCGCAAGGATCGGACGCCCATGATATGATGGAGTGTGGCTGGATGAGTGTCTTACGTCAATCCCAATAGGGTCAATCTGGTTGATGATTGATCGGCAAATTCCATGTCTAATTGTGAACATTGAGATGCGGGAAATGTGTACTAGCTACCACAACTTGTCGTCCTGCAGCAAATTCGATCAGCCTTCATTCGTTATTGAAAGGTAGTGTCGTGCAGGGTGTGTTTTCCGATCATTTGACAAAAGATCAAAGGTTTTACTTTTGTTGTTCACATATTATCCTAAATTCTCGATAGGTAGCTCAGCTTTAAGCCTATACTGCTTTCTGCAGCAGGCGTTAGACACACATTAATACAGGTACTAGTCCAATGGAAAAAAAACCCTGGACAGTAAGAAATGCAAGAAAGCAAGACAGCAAAAAAAGAGGTTGTGTTGAAATAGTTGGAAGATTAACAGAACATTCTGACTTGCATCTACTCATTTTCTTATAACCCCTCGCACTATAGCCCGAAACCCTTATTCATCTGGTTAGTTTTGAAATTTTTGGGTACCTGTTACCTTCAGAGGAAGCACAGTGACTAAGGAAGTCCTTGCAATTGGTTTAAAAAGTGAAGATTTTCGTCTTCAACCACCGGGTGAACATTTTTAAGGCACATTTGAGAGCGCAGCTGCTGGTAGAGCTGTCTGTTGACAGTGGCTGTAAAGAAACACGCGGGAGTCGCACTGATTACTAAATCTTTCGAAAATCTGCCGTATTTTTTCGGAAAACTTTTTTATAGAAGTTATCTTTCAAGTAATTTAAAAAAGATTGCTTGCATTTTTATCATAAAATATTGCTTGCTTGTTTTATTCTTAAGCAGCAATGAAATCCAAAGGAGGATCGTTGAGTCTTACCATTGTTCTTTAATCAAATGATATTGATACTGCTTCTTTGGGTTTGCGTTAAAAAAAAAATAAAACCCCAAAATTAATAAAAAGACAATAAACGTCTGCCGACTCTAACAACGTCTCCCAATCACGTATACCGATTCGCCTCGGTAAACTAACCTTCACTCACAAAAAGAGCATCCCTATCTAAGTAAACACCGTAATTCCTTAACCCCAATTAAGCCATTTACACTGCAGATTAAATCGAAACATGTCACTCTCACAAAATCCGTGAAACATCAAAAGCACAAAATTGACAGGCGTGAAGTACGCAATTTCCCCGGCAAATGCAACTAAATTGCTCATAAAAATTAGGCAAGCAATTTGCTGCTCATTTTTGTGGCAAAAAGGTTGTACCGTGTGTATCTTTCCCATGACCGAAACATGTTATATCACCGCACAGTAACACTACCTATCTCGATTGTCTTACATCTTAACGACCCAGTTTAATTAGAAGCGGATTACCGAGCTGAAAATGGTAAAATCTTTTGCGCTTCTTTTGTAGCCCACATGCAGAGGTCTCTTCAAAAATGTGGCATTATTTGCCAACACTTTGACTGCACTCAAGTGGCATTAAGTCGTCAAGATTCGTCTTTAATTTGGCCAACACCACCACGGCTGTACGGACAGTCGGACAGTAATATTCGCAGAATTAAATTCACTTTCGCTTTTGAATTCGACACGAATAAACTTTTGAATTGAATTTGTTTACGTACGAGACTTTTTTTTTCGTTGTTTTTGAAAATGCCAATTAGAGCAGATGAAACAGTTGATGACTTAAGGCGACTATCGAGGAGATTGTACAGGTTGCATAATACAAAGGCAGGAAGTTGAAAAAGTGATCCTAATACATATCCTTTTCTGCAGACAGTGTTTTACTTGGTCAGGAGGTAATAAACTTATAATGGAACACTTGGCCAAGATGGTGCTTTAAAAACTAATATAGCCACTTTGTTGTCAGTCTTCCCGGTTGAGACTTGAGACACTTTACAATGTCTTGTCCAATTTTTTTTCTTAATAGGCTTCGAGATCGGTATTCAATTAATTTGTGGATGCAAGGAAAGTTATCGTATCGATTTGCCAGCTGATTGATGAGGCAATCTAAATATTACCGCGGGTTATATCAACTCATGGTTCCCCTGTAATTAAATGGAAAGTGTTATAAGTGCCCGGAAATCAATAGTGATCTTGATTCGCTTTTTGTTGTCACACAAAGTTCAATTAATCATGGCATAAGAGCGCGTGCTCAAGATGGATTAGCTTGAGATAATGAAATCATGTAAAATTGATGTTGGGTAATTTTTCATGGGATTCCCTTGAAAGGAAGATGCTAATCCAACAGAAAATTCGAGTTATGTAAAATTTGTTTAGTTGTCAAAGAACAATGGCATAAAAAGTCAAAGCTGAACAATTGATTGTGGCGCGATAATGATCTGCGCTCAAGGGATGATTGTCCTTCACTTTAACAGATTTCCTATTGTTTCTTATTTTGTCAAATCGTGCCTTTACGACATCGGTGACTTACCTGCTTGCACTCTTGCAAGTTGCCTGCAATGTATACCAGGATGTAAGATGTGGCACTACCGGTGTTACAAAAGTTGAGAAGTAGTTGCTCTATTAGTCGTCATCTACGTAATGCAACTTATCGTCCAATACAGCTGATATACTATTCCGCAGAGGAGGTACCGAGGCTTTAAAAAATGTATTTTTTTTAAATTTACTCCTTCTCAAAGGCTTATGGCGTCCCTTATCATGAGTTAACACATCGTGAGTGGAAAAAATAATAGAAGCGAGAGGAGAGGTAGTGGTGCACTTTGATTTTGAATTGCTGAGGACTGTAATGAGGAGAAAAGGCCCCGCGTGGAACTCATTTCATGTAGGATCTATCTCGATATAGAAGACAGTATAACCAAAACCTAGCTGTCGCGATAGGTAGCATTACCCGCGACAAGTAAAGATTGCAGTGATCATACCCTGCCGGATTACTATACAGTTTCTTCTTTCGACATTTCGTCCGCTTATATATCCACTCCATGATTAGTTACTATCGTTTTCGACTTTGAGGCGATTAATGATCGCCCGACTGTGATCTGCACTCAAACTTACTTACTTAACGGGGATAGGAACTGTGGTGAGTACCTGTTGCCTGAGTACAACATTTCGGCATTTCGACTACCCTGGCACGTTACTTCCAGTTTTTCAGGTCAAGCGCTTCTGTGGTTGAGCCTTAAAAGAGACACTCACAGGTACTTTGCCTCAATCGTGTAATTACTCGCTTTGTGCGGCCTAGCCAAGTCCCCGTGGTTTTAGGGGTTATAACACCGCACATTTCGGCATAGAGGGCAAAGAATGAGGTTCGTTGTTGCATCTTTCATCCATTCATTCTATTGCCATAGAGCGGCTTTTCGTCCAGAACATCGGAATCATAAAGCATAACTGGCAGAGTGATGGTTTTAAGAATATTTTGAACCGAGGTTTCTTGGTCAACCCAAGGGAAATGTGGTTTCAAGGGTAAGTCTTTGGCGGTTCTTCAATAGACTCTCATTTGTGGAATTGATCATTGATCATGATCAGGCAAGATTAATAGAATTGATTTCAACTAGAGGAGTGGAACTCCTTGTGTGTGCTTAGTAGGTACGCGAAATGTCACAGTTCGATTTCGTGTTCAGTTCGGCTCTAGAAAATCATAGAAGATAAAAATCGACCCTGAGAACATTTCTAAAGTTCGGCTCGATCATGCTTAGAGAAAAATGTCGCTTACTGTGTAAAAAAAATTAACACACACATCATGCATGGCTCTCCCTTTTTCTTTTTCCCTTTCATTGCTTATCTTGTTAGACGTTGCTCGTACTTCTACCTCCTTGTACCATCAGTTTACATTGGTGTTGCTGTCCTCATTTTCTCTAAGGCATTCCCATCTCTTTTTGTCATCCAACCCTTCATTTTAAGGTGGAGAGGCGATGTCACCATGCATCGACCGCGTACCCAGTATTTTGAGGGAACTGGTGGGGAAAAGGACCTTTAGTATTTACACCTGCTTTGCGCAATACCCTCTTCAAAACTAGGAGGCAGATTACGCATGACAACGTATCTCCTTTTATGTGTGAGCTGTGCTACGTGCCAACAGCCCAGTTTCTCGATTTGAATTTCATTTCGTCTCCCCGATGATTTGCCTCAAATGGTATCGGATTCATGGTCAATTTTGGAGCTGGAAAACGCACCGGGACCGGACTTGCGGATTACTGCGTGGTAAGAATGACTTAAGATACTCAAAGGAAGTGTTAAGTGTGATCTGAAAATTCAGCTGGGTTATGCCTCGATAAGCTTTTAAATTTAATAAAATCGTTTTTTTTGTACATGCCATGTGAGGTTAAGAGCCGATGATCCAGTTTTCGGGGCAAGCTTGATCGTCAGTGACTTTAATGCTCGATAGCACTTGCATTTTTTTTTTACAACGAGGACTTTTTTTAAGTTTGTTGTTGTTTTTTTTTTCTGGCCATAGACAAAAAAATCAAATAATTCTGTTAAACTCTAGGCTTTTTACTGTTATAAAAAATAACTTTTCGTCGCCGGAAAATTGTTTTGGCACAGTTTCCATTTTTTCGAAATCTACTGTGATCGGATTCGAGCTATATCTTTCCCCCAACACCGAGATATAAAAATTCGATCATGAAATCAACGTTTTGCAGAATTTTTTTGTACCATAAACCATTTTTTGACGTTTGGCACAAATTTTTCAATACGATTTTACATATTTTTAGCGGTCCGTCCAAAAATGGAAAAAGGATCTACTATATGGTTTCACTATGTTGTATGTCCATCTCTCCATACAATCGCGTAACTTCAGAACAATAAGTGGTATAGAAAGGCAAATATTGGTCTGCTTTTAAACTGCGGAAATAGTCAGAGGACGCAATTTATTTTAAGCCATTTTGTTTTACAGTACGTTTTTTATTAGTGTTTGAGAAATTAAGAGTTGACAATGGATGACGTTTATCACAGTGTTCGAGGCCATAACTTTGGAATCCCTTAGTGTACAAAGCCGATATTGAAAGTAATATTTTTCTAGAAAAGATTGAATACTTCCGTATTGAGGCATTTTCGAATATGGTATCATTTTTAGGCCTAAATATTTAGGCAGGATGAATATTTGGGCATAAAAAAATTATCGAAAAGTTGACTTGCTAGAAACCAAAACCGGTTTTAAACCCCGATTTTCAACTCTACAAGCTTGATCGAAGTAAATTTTTTACGTGTTTTGAAGCAAATGATAAAGATTGGATGCAAAACTACAAAATCAAAATGAAAAAACGATAAACAGGTCACTTACGCAGGCAAATGTATTTTATAACGAGCTAAATGGTTTCTTTAGTCGGGAAGTATGGTGGCAACCTTTTACCGAAATTCATAATCATTGCATATGAATAAATAATGTTCATTGATTTTTTCCAAAAGTCAAAAACAATCACCAGAGAGTACTGTGTAAATTTTTAAAAAATATTTAATTCGAAAGTAATGAAAAAAAGCACTATCATTTGATGCCAACGAAAAGAAAGTCCCTGCTTATTACCGAAAACCGACTATGTTTTTTGCTCTTTGCTAAAATAAGTATTTTAAAGAAGTATTTTCGTACATAGTATTGCTTTAATCATACGCGATAACGCCTATAGATTTCTCACACCTTGGCTAGCTGTCTGAGTGGGCGAACCCATCATTATTTAATCCACTCCATTAACCTCCTTTCCTTTTCCTACTTGGAAAATCTATCGACAGATTTGTGAAATGCAAAAGAATGTGCCTTCAAGGTTGTAGACATTGACCTTAAAAAAACGATAGGGATATGACTTTCAAAACAAGAATAAACCATAAAGCCTTTGGCGAGACGTTCTCTACTTCGGGGAAAAATTGGCCCAGAAACGCAGCTATCTTACATAAGCTATTACGGCGGGTGTTACAATCCTTTCACCAAGTCAGTATTACATTTAAGGTCGATGCGAATATTATCCCTCGTCAGAGTTTTGGCTCAAACAAAACTCGATAATCAATAACATCACGCAATAGACAGCACGCAACAAGCAACAAGACAACGCAACACAATCCCCTTAATTGAGACAAGAGTTTCGAATATAGCTGCATCATCGTTAAATAAATAGCCTCACCCAAGAACACTATGTTAACATTACCCTGCACGTACCTGCCTCTCAAATTTCCGTCCGTCTTTTGCCTACATTGTTGCATTCCTGCAAACTTTGTTCACATACAGTCATTATGCAGCGCAAATACCATTCGAGGCAATTAGCTCGGATTAAAGCGTTAAGGTAGTTCGTCCATTAATCATTCTCATCGTTGAAGGCAGTTTAACAAATATTTTCCATATTACCCTATCGAGCTGTCAAAGAAGGATGTTCGCATTAAAGAGAAAAAATAATAAAAGTTAAACAATTAATTTCGTAAGAGGTGATTCCTTATTTAACCCACCATTATGCATGTGGATGAGTAACATAAGAGAGGGTCTTAGCCCGCCCCTCTTTAAATGTCGATTAAAAGCATAGAAATAGAAAGTACTTCCGGTTGGTTTTAGGAAAAATTAAAGTTTTTTTTTTATAGTTATGGCCAATTACTTTCTTCCTATTGTAACATAATAAAGCTGTTTTTGGAGGGAGCGAATTAACCCTTTTTCGCTAATGCAGGAAATAGAACTTGCAGCCAAATGTCAAAATTAGATGAGGCTTAAATTTATGAATACCATTTTAGATTGGTTCGTGAGAAACAACATTTAGGGAAATTTCGATGAAATATGAATGGAGAGCATTAAACACTCAACTACTGCTAGTTGAGGGCGGGGGGCGATGTTGCTTGGTGTAGGTCGAGAAATTTATATTTTTTTTAGAAATTCAATTAAGTTGGTTTGAATTAGACTAATAAGGAGCTTTCATTTTTAGACATTGCCATAACAGCTAAAATTCTATTTGAAACTTTACAAATGTATAAAAATTTATTAAACCGGGTAGGTATATTTTTCAAGGATTCCAACTATCTTCTTAAAGTTTCCGTGTTTTTTGAAATTACCTGGTGCATCATGGCCAAATCCTCAACAATGTATGCTGTCCATGCCCAATGATGGTGGGACTAACCTTGCATTAACCTTATATTGAATCCTGAGGATCAGTGATGTTGTCAAAAGTCAGGATATTAACAACATCACCTTAATAAATGCTTATGGCACGCGGATTTTTCGTTTTACACCCTTGAAGTGAAAACTGGCTCTGAAATAGAAGGCTTGCTTTGCTCTGCTTGAGTCAAAACGAGGAACTAAGCAACTTAGTTAGAAGGTTATGCCATCGGGGCATTCAAACGATATAAAAAAGATAAAAAAAAAACATTAGAGGGAACTAAAAAGCTTCTGACATCAAATCAATACTGCTCCTCTAACTACGACAAAATCCGGGCTATTTATGGAGCACTTCCTGAGAGTAGTGTACCTGACACACAAGAACATTTTACACATTAAGCGCAACTCAAAGACCCTTCTTCGGTTATCACTCTTACTTACTTACTTAAGGTGGCGCTAAAGCCCGGGGTGGAACTGGGCCTCAGCCAACAACCTTCGCATGCCAGATGTCTCCAGCTTGTCGTCTCCAGATTCGCACGCGAAGTTGGCTGAGATCGCCTTCCACTTGGGTGCACCACCTGAGTGCTCCTCTACTGCGCCGTCCCTGCGGGGTGGATTCGAAGATTTTCAAGGCCGGGGCGTTGGTGTCCATCCGCTCTAGATGACCCAGCCACCGTAGCCGTTGTACTTTGACTCTTCTGGCTAGATCGGTGTCGCTGTACAGCCTGTACAGTTCGATGTTATATCTCCTCCTCCACTCTCGGTCTATGCAGACAGGATCATAAATTGCTCGAAGAATTTTCCTCTCGAAGCAGCCTAAATTGATTTCATCCGCCTTTGACAGGATCCATGCTTCTGCACCGTACGGCAGGACTGGGATGATGAGGGTCTTATACGTGGGTACTTTAGTTGCTCGAGAGAGGGCTTTGCTATCATCACTTTTGTTTAAGTTAATATACGGCGGGTAGATTAACTCAATGGGTTTTTGGTACTCTTTGTGGTTTCCCCGGTCATCTACGTAGAGCATTGGTATTGAGTTTTATCAGAGCCCTTACGCAAGCAACGTCTGCGTCTACTGCTCCATCTCGACGGTGACAGTTTTGTCAGTCGACTGACAGTAGGTTACTTAGTAGCTTAGCTCTTCATGTCATCCGACGTAGCGCCAGCCGTGGCAAATAGTCGTGTTTAAATAACCGAGCGGAGAGGCACCGCTTTTTGGATAAAATTTGACAATTTTAGCCCATTGGTCTATTTCGGCTAGTAGTTCTTTTTTCGCGAAGGCGTACCCAAAGTGGACTAGTATTTTGATAGCTTTGTGTGAAAACCTTAAAGTTTAACCATTGATCTAGTCTAATTTTCCCTTGAATGCAGTTTTTTTAAGGTGTCGAGGAGGTGGGCTGGTTTGCATACGTTCTTCCTCTGCAATGCTTTGAAAGTCTGTTCTCTAGAATAAAAATAATCGAATGCGAGTACAGTTATATAACTTGTGACTATACAAATTTATGTATAGCTGGTGAAAGGTTTGGTTAGGTTAGGTTAACACAGGGGTGTGGTGAAAAGGACCACACAGACACTAGGCACCAAAGCGGGCCCATCGCGATCCCTGGGGAACCAGTGAAAAATAACATTCAAAAGGCAAAAACAACCTAAACATTCACCGTGAAACAGCCAATTTCCCTGTAAAAGCCAAGAAGGCCTTTGAAGTTTGTGCGTTGTACCTCTTCCAAACTTCCAAAGAAAAATCCCCTAAATATTTCCTGCGAACTCGCAAAAATGCCTCGCATTTGCACAGTATGTGTGCTATATCCTCAACCGCCTGCAAATCACTGCAGAATCGACAAATATCTGTGCCAGAAAGCCCGAGCCTCCTTGCGTGTTTCCTTAGGAGACAATGTCCCTTCAGAACTCCCACCAAAGCCCTTAGCTTTTCCCTGCTCAGTTTTAATAGTGCCTTCGATCCTTTTTCGTCTAGTCGTGGCCAGAGGGACCTAGATACCCTGTGTCCAGCCAGACGAGACCACCTTTTGTTGGCCGTCATTAAAATTTTCTCCTCAATAGTACGTCTAACTACGCAGAGGGATGGTTTGATGATGGAAACCACACTGTTTCCAAGGAGCCCTTCTTTTCTTGCAAGCTCATCAGCTTGTTCGTTACCCTCTATACTGCAGCGTCCTGGCACCCAGCACAGCCTCACCCGGTTCTGACTGCACAATGCCTTGAGCATTGTGCGACAGCCCCTGACTATATCAGAGCTGATGTTGATCGGTTCCATTGCATTGAGCGAAGCCTGGCTATCGATGTAAATGGCGATATCTCTGCCGGATATCGATCTCATCTGCAAAAGCTCAACCGCCCTAAGTACAGCCAGAACCTCTGATTGGAAGACATTGCATGTATCCGGTAGCTTTAAGGATACATGATACATTTAGTTCCGGGTCTTTTGAGAAGATACCAGAACCTGTTCCTTCCCTTGTTTTCGAGCCGTCTGTGAAAATTGCAATTTTATTAGGTTTGACAATTGCATTATTTTTCCAGTCTTCCCTCACTGGATAAATGACGATAGCTGGTGAAAAGTTCTTAACTCAATTAACCTCATGTTCAATTCCCTCTTAGCTTTAATCCGCTCAAATTCCCGGCGCATCCATCTAGCAGTAAAGCTGGCAGAGTAGTTTACTTGTGTAGACGTGGAGATACCAGATTCTGGCTTATACTATGTCTCCACCGGCCAGAAAACTGTTTTTAGCAGGAGACGATTAATTTTAAACCCCGAAGTGTTAAAGAGCAATTTTTTGGTGTCATATGGCCCCCAAAAAAGAGTGACGATGACATTTCCCAGAAGCGAGAAAATAAATTCGTTAATCAAAATTTCAATTGAAAACGTATTTGTGACAGATCTGTCATATGTGAACCAGTTTAACCTTCACTTTTTGGTTCTCAAATTGCTATAAAGGTGTACGAAAAGGGTTAAAGGTGGCATAAAAAAGGTTTGTAAAAAAGGGTGAACTAGATTTACGAGGAAATTTGTTTTTAGTTACTTGCCGAAAGAATTAAAATTTGTTTAGTGAATCTCGAGATTTGCAGGGGATTGGTTGAGGATCTATGAAAATCGTGTATTAGTGTCTGATGGAGACTTGCATTAGCTTTCTTGATAGCTGATGCTGGTAGTGTCTGATTCATTGATCTGACCCGTTTAGTTTTGTACTGTGTGGGATGATCAAAAGGAGGTTTTGGCACATGCAAGAGAACTTTGTCTAGCCTGTTTTATACGCAAGAAAATTAGTCTGTCATGCTTCCGAAATTCATCAGGTCGACGAAATCGCAGTTGTAGGATTTTTAGTGCACCAAATGGCTATACCAGTAGAAAAGTATCCGGATGTTACACAAGAAGCATCAGCGAGTGTGCATGTGTTTGAATCAGAAGAGTCATTATGTGGTAAAGCATGTTCTGAACTCTGGAAAGAGAAGACCACTCAACAGCAAACCGAAAAGTTGATGCTAAAGATAGAAGTTAGGCTCGGAATGCTTTAAGGAATTGGATTGGGCAAAAATAGAACAGAAGAACAAGCTGCCGGATGGGTCAAAATTCTGCTTTACGAAATTCAACGTGTGAAATTTCTGAAAATATATTTTTTACAAAGCTTTAACTACAGTGAAATATGCTAAGGAGTTGCCTCCTGCTTGTTTCTTTTTTTTCGTTCATTTAACGTTTGTGTACTTTTTTTTAATTAAAGCGAAAAGTTAGCTAAAAAAGCAGTTAGGCAGAATTTTTTTGTTTCAAAATTAAGCAGTCGTATTTTTTTTTTTTGCAAGAAGGCAGAAATTTGCAATGCAGATTTTTGAAAGTAGAATAATAATCTGCTCCGTTAGAGCTATCGCATTTGAGTACATTAATCCCGCCCACGACACAGCTCGCCATGCATGCATAGGCGAATGCGGTTTCGCCATAGGTTAAGGGTGGCTCTACCCCATTTTCCATTTTTTTTTGCCATATTTTTACCTGTACATCATTTCACCATCAACCCCAAAAAGATTACACGCTGACACTCCCTCTTGACGTAGAATGGCGAAACCCCAAAACTGAGTCTTCTAAAACGGTGATGATTATAAATATTTGGCATATTTGGCAACACGTAAAAATCGTCACCGAATTTTTCAAAATCAGTCACAACAGCTAACAGATATTGAGAATTTATTATATTATTGCGATCACAGTGAGTTGAGTTATTTTCTCAAGAGTCAAACTGCGTCAAACATTTGCATTTTTGACATCATTCATCACCTTTGCTAGCTTTTAAGTGGATCAAAAATCGACTTAAATTTATTTAACGTATTAATTATAAATTTATTGGTTCATTTTGATTTGAGAAAAAAAAATACGACTTTATTAAAAAATTGTAATAATTTTGACAGCAATAGCCACCGTGTAAGCAACCGCCCTAATTTTCGCTCCATCAAACTTTTTTACATTTAAAATTCAAATCATGCGAATCCTAATAAAATTTTTCTATTTGTAACCCATATCGCGGTTTAATTGAGAAATTCGAATTCATTAGTGGCCATTTCGAATGCAGGCTTTTGTTTTCAATGTCAGTGTTGGTTTTTTTTTGTTGTATTTTTTTTTTTTGCTTTTCGAAAGTATTGAATCGCGAAACGAGCAATCCCTTTTCATCTAATTTAATTCCTCGGTTTAATGTCCCACGAATTAATGTTTCCGATTGATGGCTAACTGCGGTGACCTTTTTACCTGGTCAGTTTAGTGTTTTCGAAATAAATCATTAAAATTCAAAGTTTGCTCTTTGAGATGGCCAATCATAAAAGTACCTTAATTAATGGCGTGATTTGGCGTGTAAATGCATCTTAATTTACTTTGATGGATTGATAGGCGATTAATTTGTGGGAATTTAAGGTGCAACTATTTATTAATCGTAAATTGTTGTTTTTGAAATTTGATTTTATAGTTTCAATTGTTATTAGAAGGTCAGCCTTGAGTTTGAGCCCATCCAATATAATGCGGAACAGCAAAGAACTTGAGTATTGTGGGGCAATCAAGATTTACGACGATCGACGTCAATGCAAAGGGAAACACTATATCAATGATGCACACCTTTCACACTTTATCTAGGTAAACAATAGGCAGTGTCATCAAGTTTTCATTTGCATTGTGGACCCTGCGCAAGTAAAGATAGATGATGAGATAGAAATCTATCGGTCTGAGACGATGTCGCAAGTAAGCTGCTGTAAAAAAGCTGTAAATTATTAACTTAAGGTTATGTTAACAGTGCAGTAAATACATCGCAAAAGTGTTTAATGTATACATTTAGATTTCAGCAGTTTGATTCAATTTCAAGAGAACCACCAGAGACCTGCAAAGGGAACGCGAATCTCAAGGTAAACTTTGAAGGCTATATTCCAAGCCTTGAACGTCCATAAGAATTACGTATAAAAACATTATAGACACCTTAGCCCATCAAAAGTGCGAGGTTGACCACACGCGCAAGAAACAATCAAGTTGCATAAAAGAACATCGCCAGTTCAGGTGCAAGTTTTTTGAACGAAATGAATACGGTCGCTACCTGGGACCTTGATCGTATCTCAAGGTGCATCATACTAGAAGGACGAATAGACCTATTTTCTGCTGAAAGGACTGAAGTGGTTTGTAAATCTCTCAGCTTTTAAACGTGCAGAAATAGAGTTCTTCTTTCCATATATGCGATTCTCGCAGCTCTCGAAGACTCTGCTGAAGACCTTACCTGGATTAAGAATTTTATGTCTCTCTACTCGTATGCTAGTTTTTTTTTTCTTTTTTCTCCGCATTATATCTGAGATGTAGCTTCAGAAATGCAATGATCGTTTTCTCCGGCCCTCACACACTCTCCACCAAACCATTTAAGTTGAGATTTGCTAAAAAATTCTACCTGAATTCATCCAACCAGACAAGTTTGGAAGCGCCCTGACTGCAGGCGAAGTGTTAAATGAACAGCCCAAAAAGGCATAAGCCAAGCAGCTCTAGACGCTGCAAGGCAATGGAAAGCTCCTGACGCTATAATGGTTTCAAGACCGAGGTCCAAACCTTGTCCAATTGATAAATTAATACATAGGTCACATCGCTTCTGTCGATGGTATCGAAGGTCTTCGCGAAACTTCTTTTGAGTGAGTGAGAAAGAAAGATTAAGTTCGAAGGTTTTAGTGCTCCAGTTTCTTTTAAAATTTTTATCAAGTAAATACCAAGTCAAATTCACAATAACTAGTGCAAAATACTTATCCTATCAGATATATCCAGAGGCAATTGAAGTTTTTCGAATTAAATCACCAAAGGTAGGGTAAACTTAAGTTTAATTATACCCATCACACCAACACCAACGGTAACAGTAATAGTTGTCTATGCAACCGAAAAGAAAACTGTCCGAAACTTCTCCAGGGCAGTCTCCAGAAGAAAAGAAACGAATTTTCCCGAATCAGCAAAGAAATATCATGAGTTTACAGGCTAAAGACATCAAAGATATTATTGACGAAAGTTTAAAGTCGCACCTAAAAAATATTGCCACCAAGGACGATGTTCTAGCCGTTTCGACCGAAATACAGCTAGTCCGGGCTCAAAACTCGCAGCTCGCAGAGCGCTTATCTAATATGGAGAACTACTGCGAACAACTCGAACGGCAGTTGGAATTTATTTCACGTAAGCAGAACGAAAATAATGTTGTTCTACACCTTCCTGCAGACAAGAAGACCAACACGGTTGAATTCGCAACACAAGCCTGTTTAGGTCTTCTCAATCTAAACGAAAGTGCTAATCTGCCACTATCTAAAGCACAAGTGTTCAATAATACACGCACCAACAAATCCACTGTGATTCTCAGTTTCCCGAATTCTGACGTTGTACACAAACTAGTCGAAGCCGCTCCAAGGTTAAAGGGCTCTGGTGTCGTTTTACACAGGGAGCAATCATTAATCACCCGAATGAAAAGAAAAACACTATACGAAATAAAAAATAAATTAAACGCGATTAACCCGCAATGCAAAATCCTTTAAAGAGGAATAAAGCTCCAAATCGAAAACTTAATTTTTCCATATAACGAGGCGGAACGAAAACTTGTTATTAAAAATACCAACGAATTGACATTGGTTGCAACTTTATTTGGCGATGCAGGCAGGTGTTTTTTTGTCAACAATTGCAACGCACGTGAAAATGCCAAATCCAATCCACCGCAACCGAAGAGACACCAGCGACATCTCGACACCAAAGTTCGCATACAGGAAGCAGCTCTCATCGACAATAGGACAGGGTTGCCGTCTGCCATTTTTTAAACTCAAATTTATCAATTTTATGCTACAATATCACAGGACTTAAATGTAAATTAATTATGCCAGAGTTTTTCAAGTTCGTAACTCAATATGATATAATAATACTTTTAGAAACATTTGTTGAAAAGGGGAAGGAACATCATTATTTCGAATACTTTAAAGATTTTAACTTTGATTTTATACCTGCCGCAAGAAGAAATGTCATGGGTAGAGCAAGCGGAGGTACTTTGCTGGCCATTAAAAACAATTATAAGCATATTTCACTTAAAAGTATAGGTAACAGAACTTTTTTTGAATTGTTATTTAATAATGTTAAATTTTATATAGTTCCTACTAATCTAAATTTTGGAAATTGGAGATCTGATTTTGAAGAGTTACACGACTTTCTTGCGAATATCCCCAATGAAAATGTTTTAATAATTGGCGATTTAAATGCTAGAATAAGCAGTTTTAATAACATCTTTTATTCCTCCAATCCAAACTTTGTTTGTGAGAGAAAATCTAAAGATAAGTGTCTAAATGAACGTGGAAGTCTCTTGGTAGAAATGATTGCGGATTATGGTTTTTTTGTTTTGAATGGTGTTACAAGAGGGGATAGCGAGGGGGAGTTCACATTTGTGGCTGATCAGGGCTGCTCGGTGATTGACTACTGTCTTGCTAAAGGTAAATGGCTGGACTTAGTAAACGATTTCGGGGTTTTGACTGCTTGTTTCTCGTCTCATTTGCCAATTTCACTATCGTGTGAGGCCAAGTCACCGGTCAGTAATGCTCAGCCACCAGAACGTACAAGTGGAGGTCTTAGATGGGTTTCAGCAAAAACAGATCAATACAGACAGAAACTGGGCTTAAGAGTGAATTCTCTACCGGCGGTTTCCTCCGGTAATATCGAGGTTACTGTAAACGCTGTTTTTAATGTAATAAAAGACTCACAAATCCCTAGCTCGGCGCCGCGTTCAAGTATAACAAAGGCTGTGTGGTATGATGCTGAATGTATCAAACTTCGGAAAAAATCGTTTGCTTTCTTAAACCTCTTTAGGAAAACAAATAGTAGATGGTTTAAAAATCTTTATGTACTATCAAACAGGGTATACAAAGAAGTTTGCCAATTCAAAAAAGCTATGTGTATCAAAAGGTCTGCCTCGAAGCTTCTGCTGTGTAAGGACTCCAAAACGTTCTGGAAGACCGTTCGTTCTGTTGCCAGCCTTGAAAATAAAACTTCTTCGGTAGTGTGCGTAGATCGCCTTGCTTCACACTTTAAGAACCTATTGACTTCAGACCCCAGCCAAAAACACATAAGTTTTGCGCTACCAAACTATGTTGTTCCCGAACTAGATGACGCTTTTGTAATGTCGGAGTTATTAACAGCATTAAAAAAAATGAAAAATTCAAAGTCGCCTGGACCTGACGGAATCCCTGCAGAGTTTTTCAAGAATGCGACCGAAATAGTTCCCGGAAGCTTCTTGTGCTCAAAAATGTTTGGTATTTTTAAAAAAGGTGACCCGAGTGTCCCGGAAATTTACAGGGGTATTTCAGTCCTTTGCTCACTCAGGAAGATATTTACTCAAATGCTTTACCACAGGCTTGTAAGCTGGTTTGAATCAAATAATGCACTCAGTGCTTTTCAAGCAGGTTTTCGTCCAGGCCTGTCAACAATTGACCAAATTTTCACCCTAACGACTATTGCGAGTCATTTTATTGGGAAGAAAAAGAAACTTTACTCCTTTTTCGTCGACCTGAAAGCAGCTTTTGACACAGTAAATAGAAATCTACTTCTTTATAAATTGTCAAACCTAGGTATATCCTCCAAATTTATTAGATTATATGAAAAACTGTTGGCTAACAATTCTGCCTCAGTTTGGGATGGAAGTAAGAAATCTTGGGAATTTCTAACTAACTCTGGAGTCCCACAAGGCTGTATTTTGAGTCCCCTGCTGTTTGCTTTGTTTATCGATGATGTAATAAAATTCTTGCCAGGTGGAGTAAGATTTGGAGATACTCTAATAAAGGTACTTCTATATGCCGATGATCTTGTTGTCTTATCAGATAACCCTCTTACTCTTCAGCTTATCATCAATAAGCTGAAAGATTATTGTGATCTTTGGGACCTAAAATTAATGTTTTAAAATCTAAAATTATGATTTTTAGACATCACCACAAATTGAGTAGGAGCGAAAGGTGGACCTTGGACAACGACAACATTGAAATTGTAAATGAATTCAAATATCTAGGCTTCCGCCAGAAATTCAATTTAGACCTTCGTCCTTACATTAAAGAAAGATCGGTGGCAGCTAAAACTGCGATCAATTCTATGTGGAACAGGTTTTCCTTCAACAAAGATGTTGACTTGCGGTCTAAATTCAGGGTTTTTGAGGCGGTAGCTAACACCTGCTTTCGTTATGCACGTGAAGTCTATGGTCACCGAAAGCTCGACGAGGTTGAAGCTATCCAACGTTTCTTCGTAAAAAGGATTTGCAGGCTCCCTCGATCATCGCCAAACTACGCAATAGACATTGAAACAGGTTTATATCCAGTTTTTGTAAGAAATGCCAAATCAAGTGCCGACTATTTGTCCAAAGTTATTATAAGATCTGTGAATAACTTGCAACGTAGAGTTCTTTTGGTTGCACTAGAAGGGGGCTTTTCACCTTTTAAGGAATGGCGTGAGCTTGCTGGCAACCATAATTGTCAATTAAATCTTGACGAGAGAAATTGCCACGAATGGCGAAGTATATTCTATGACTGCCTGGCAGCCATTGACGAAAAGCTCTATCAGCAGTCCTTGTGCAGAGCGAGAACATCACTTAAAAGAGAACTTTATAAAAGCCTCACTCACGATTTACACACCGCCAACTATTTTTGTGATAAGCTGAACGCGTCCGAAATTAGTTTAGTATTTAAGGCACGCACTGAAATGCTTGATCTTAACTTCAGACCATACCGAAATGACTTAAACCCGCTTTGTAACCTCTGTAACCTCAATCAGAACGAAGACACCTTCCATTTCTTAGCTTTATGTCCTATCCTTCAAGAGATCCGAAGATTATTTTTTGCCAAGAGCTTTCTCTCGATCCAGGAATGTCGCTCCTTACTAAACGGCGGATTTGGTTGGAAGATACTTACATGCTATCTAAAAGAAGCAATTGCTTTTCGTAATTTGTATCAGTCTCCGTGAGCTAAATCAGCAAAGCAAAATCAGATCTATCCACGAAGCGAAGAAATCCCTTTTGTTCCGTTTTAAGCTAAACCAAAAGCCCATAAGTATAGATGACAAAAAAGTCACAATCTTTTCTTTTGTATTACAAATTAAATTAACCAAAAAAAAAATAAAAAAAAAACCTAATATAAGCACTAATTATTAATTAACTTTCTCGGTCCTATCATTCAACGGCAGACAAGCCATGTTGTATACTACTTTTTGTAAACTTCTTTTTGTAAAACTTATCGAAATGAAAATAAAAAGTTTTTTGAATTGAATTGAATTGAAACTTCTGTCGGAACTAATGTTTTTACAACCAATAATTGCATCAGGTGTCTGATCCCGGATCATCTCAAAAATCGATCAGGTCTACTGCACAACGTACGAAATTGAAAAAGCCCTCGAATAGAAGAAATATATTTTTGAGAATTGCCTGTCGCAAGCCTTCGACAAGCTATGGAACGAAGCCTTAAAGTGTAAATGAAAACTACAGCAAGCATGTTTCAAGACATGTTTTTCAATGGACGAGATGCAAAACTATCTCGAGAACAGGCTCTTTCGTGGTAGATATGGTGCGAAACCAAAAAAAAATAAGGTCTAGTGCCGCGCAGTCGTTCTGACCCTGTTTTGGCTCTTCACAAGAAACACACCTCAATGGTGAGACATCTCAAACAACCGTGTGGCTCTATCTTGTTAACAACCTCATAGGCAATACTCATCCCATGAATATATACGCAAAAGCTTTAGCATTGCTTAACTCTGCAGCTTTGTCAAATCATTTTGCAAACCCTCTTCATAAGGACCCAATTTAAACGCCAGCACTTAAAAAGTAAGTGATTCTTTATTTGACTTGTGTTTTGCGCAGCTTTTAACATACCTATTACAGATGTTTCAACCCTGAAGTTGAGCAAGCACTTGTACCCATTATCCAAGACTCCAAAATAGCAATCACGATGCAATTTCTTGTCATCAACCTTAAAGTTAAGTGTCAATTGAACGCGAACATCACTTGAGCTGTGTGCTTCGCTGCTTCTGCCACACATCGATGTCAACTATACTCAGTGGCAGTTTACTGTCATTCAGATATTTCACACATTCCCATATGCGCCGCATCAATTTTCGCCATGCTTTCGCGGTATACCTACGATGTTACGTGAGTGTAAAGAAATAATTACGAGCGCGTAGCTCTTCATGAGTTTTGACCTGGATTCCGTTTATGAATATTCGCCAGTCTGTGCAACTGCACAGTCAGTGATTAAATGGTTGGGAAATCCCTTTTTTTCAAAATTATTCCCCGTATGAGTTTTGCGGTCACTTTGCAAAACATATCGCACTCCACCTTTTATATGCCTAAGCTCGATACAAAAGAGTTGAGGTGCGAACAATAAATAATTCCTGCGATCATTCTCTTGATTTGGGCTTTATTGAAATCCGATTTCACAATACATAAATTGGAAAGCCTCCGATGATCAGAACAGATTTAAGATGTATTAAAACGCGACGAATGCCGCAATGAGATGCAATTTTCTGGTATTAATTGAACAGCAGAGTTGCGTAACACCTGACTGCACAGATTTGCAGTCAGACTCAATGAATGTATCCAACTTCACGTAACGAACTTAAGTAAACCATCAGCGTCGCGTTGCCGCCACTCTGATCTTCTTCTCTTCGATGCCGCATCGCCATGATCCGCCAAGATCTTGTAGTGGAGGCCTTTCAAATTTCATTGCAGCCAGTCACTGCACTGGCTCTTCCGAAATCCGAAATAACATTAAATCTGTTTCATACGTAATAACCTTGTGGAGCTGTAGGTAAGCGAAAAATACTACAATCTCCGACTTTGAGTAAAGTGCATCATCACTTTTTAATTCAATGCCTTGTGTTTAGACGGTAGCAGCAACTTCATTGGAAGTTCGATTCTTTTTGCGTGAGACTTTGAAATGAAATTGAAAGCGAAGAAACAAAATGTATTGACGTCCAATGAAATGGCGGGTTCCCATGCACGCATGCGTCTATTGAACTTGTTGTTATTGTCCAAGTCGAATCGTTACACTCGCATCTGACCGCTTCTTTGTCGATAATCTGTGATGGCCTGATGGGTAACTTGTAACTACTTCATTTGAAGTCTGGCAATGTTACCCAACATGTTGATCATTGTAAGGCATTCAAACGGCTATTGACATTAGAGAAGATAAATGTCGAAACACATTTATGTACATCAATTAGTCAGGAAGCTTTCAATCAGCAGACATTAGTAGACAATACCTTTAAATGTGAACTTACTTAGGTCACAATGAATAAGCCTAAGCAGGGAAGTATTTTGTATGAGTAGGTTAACATATATCAAAATTGACAGGGAGATTATAGATAATTTTCTCTACCAAACACGGCACCCCACATTTCAAACACTCAAATGAAAGTTTAAAAATGTAAACGACAATATCGGCAACAAGGATTTAAATAGTTTCTGAATAATTTGAAAACTAAAAACATGATGTAAACTTGATGCACCTGTAAGAGCGCATAGCTTTCGCGTGTTCAATTTTTTCGGTCTTCTAGTAGGCATACTCCAAAAGAATGGAGTACATTTAGTTTGATACAGGTGAAAATTTAACATAGAGAAATAATAGCGATAGACTCCCAAGATTTTAGGGCATATGATCGAGGCCGAATTCTGAATCGAATGAGTGATGTCCGTTCTAAATGTGCAACTACCTCCAGTGCTTTCAAAACTGTAAAACGTCGTGAAAAGCTGAAATTTGACATTTAGTATCTGCTAAAAATTTAAGACATATAACTATAAATTGTGGGCGTGGCATCAGTTTAAAGAGTAATCCTTCAAATGCAATTTATTCAATATTTTTGTTCTAAACCGGAAAATTTTTACTTAATATATTATGTACAAAATACTTGGTTCTACATTTGGTTTACCCCAAGTTTTAGGCTACGCCCATATTCTTTTTTTTACACTATCAGATCTGTGTTGTAGAGCGCTTAGATCAAGCATTTTATACACGCAGAGGTTTGCCAAACAAATATATGCTTACACAGGCTCATCACATAGTGCCGGTGTTAGAGGTTAGTAAAAAACACCGAAACACATGCAACCGAAATTAAATAAAAAGTTACTCTAAGCAGAGCGAAAAATTATGATAAAATAATGAGAGGCATGACCACTTAGAGTACATCAGAAAAAAAAGAGTAGAGGCTAAGAAGCACAAAACAGCACGGCTAATATAAACAATGCAGAGTAAAATAACACAGTTTAAATTTGTCTAAGCAGCTTTTTTAATTTAGCTTTGTCAATATTAAAATCAAATTAATTACTATTTGAGTTATACAGAGAACACAAACGGATTATCAGTTCATGCATGCCATAGTTGGTTCTATGACTAGGAACATTCAGAAGAGGAATAGTTCGCAGATAATGAGAACCGCCTCGAAATTTTAAATTAAATAAAGAGAGAATGTCAGAAGCATCTATGAGACCGAGAAGTAATTGTTGAATAAAGATAAGATCGTTATTGGATCGTCTTTGGGAAAAACTTTGCAGGTTTAGTAGCTGAAGTCGCTGAGCGTATGGAGGAAGGATAATTGGATCTTCCCAGTGGAGACTTCTAAGAGCAAAGCGGATGAATCTATAGACGAATCTATATAGGCAGAATTGAAGAAAAACCTATAATTTTCCGGAAAACCATGGTTTTCGACTGCTTTTTAAGCTGACTAAGGCAAGAATAAGAAATAAAGTGTGGCACATAAGGTACATTGGACACTATTCTAGATTTCATTCACGCAAAATTTTCGGTCACGCCCATTTTTAGGGGTCGATTTTACATAATTGTTGAATTTTAACCAAAAAAATTAAGTCTTTGAGTACATTTTAGCCGCAAAATTGGATATTTCTATGCTAATATTGATTTTTGCTTATAGGAGTTAGACCTGCCACACCCCTTCTAAAAAGTAAATTAAAAACCTTACAAGGAGTAAAATATTTTTTTAGTTAATAAATCCATGTCAGGGAGCCGAGTCTCTTTGCGTGGTTCCGCAGGAGGCAGTGTCCTGTCAGAATTTCCACTAAAGCCCTAAGCTTATCCCTTCGATCTTTTTCCGTCAAAACGTGGCCAGAGAGCCTTGGACACTCTGTGTCCAGTCAGACTAGACCACCTTTGGTTGGCAGTCATTGGTGGTTTCTCCCCAGTAGTGTCCCTCAGTAGAAGTCCCTCTTATAACGCAGAGGTGTGGTTTGATGTTAAAAACCTTACTATTTTCTTGCAAACTCGTCAGATTTTTCGTTTCGTTCAATACCGCAGTGTCCTGGCACCCAGCACAGTGTCACCTGGTTCTGACCGCACAATGCTTTAGACGACAGCCCCTCACTATATCAGATTTGATATTGATCGATTCCGTTGCCTTGAGCATAGCCTGGTTACCGATTAAATGAATCTATATCTCTGCTGGATATCGATCTCAAACGCATAAGCTCGACAGCATTTTTCCAAGTCCTTGCTTTCTGGTAAATGTGCTGTGGCACTAATACCCATAGCACCTAAATTCTTTAGTATATAGGAGTGGAGATATGATTCCACCTTGGGGTGTTCCTCTGGTTACAGATATTCTAACCGAGCTTTGCCCAATCAAACAGTAAATTTTCCTACTTGCAAGCATGTTGGTACCCAGTTTATAAGGCACTGTACAATTCTAACCCCTAAATCGTTTTCAATGGCGCGACGCTCCACGTTATTGAAGGCCTATTCAATATCAAGGAAGGCAGCCATGGCTAAATCATTACAGTGTAGACTCTTTTCTATTTTCCATTCTGATAAGAAAGCCCTAATGTGAAGTTCTAGTAGGCTTTCCAGAGCATTGATCTGTTAATGTTAATGGTCTGAAGTCATAATGCTGCTGTATGCCCCTGTTTGCCTGCTTTGGGCATAAAAATCACCTTTACTTCCCTCCAAGCTGAATGAATATAACCTATTCTTAGACTGTGTCTGAGACTTCCCGTCATATTTTGCATTGACATCTGCGGTGCTCTTTGAAGCATAATCGGAAGAATGCCATCCGGTCCTGCAGATTTGTACGGATTAAAGGACTGTATTGCCCACCGTAGTTTTTTACTGTCAATAAGAGAGGGATGCTTGTGCTCTCAGATTGCCAAAGCATACATCTTGGGCCCTGCAGGAAAATAAGTATCCACCAAAGCTTCCAGAACCTCCTGGCTACTCTCAGCCCAGGTTCCATCAGTTTTCCATATGTAGCTGGGAGCGCTCGCTTCTTTTTTCTTGCGCAGCCTCGACGTCTCGTCTGTCACTGCGATAGATTCGCTGCTCCGTATGTACTTAAATTGTTTTTTGCAATCGCTGTAACTCATTCCAGGTATTGTCAGTTTTAAAAAACTCACCTCTATTGTAGAGTTTTTTTTGCCTTTTTCATCTTTAAACCTATATCCCTTTTTCTACGAACTAATAAATAGGCCAACCACTTAAGTTGGACCTATTTATTAGTTCGATCGATCGGATACGTCTTCTCGAAAGCCAAAACTAGTACCCAACTGTAAAGCCATCCAAGATGACCGCTTGGGAATATTCGCCAGCTCAATGTACTTGACTCAATCGGCCTTTCTGGGATTTTTTTTAAAACTACACACCCTGTACTGTAAAATACACATCCTGTGTAAGTGTAGCCATCGGTGGTTCGAATTTGACGCTTCCTCAACCACTCTCCAATCCCTAATTTCTAACCCTTTCGTGTTTGAAGCGAGGGTATTATGAATCACCTCTTGCCTATTTCTTACCATCACTTTAGATCAAATATTCAAACTTTATCTAGGTACTACAGCTGCATAGTCTTTACTTTAGATCCAATATTCAAACTTCAAACTCCAACAGTTCGAATACTGTCATTTTGACGTATCTTCGAAAAAAAGTTTTAAAAATGCAAGAAAAAACGAAGAAAAAGATATTTTTCTCCCAGTTTAGATATTTCCATTCTATAATATGTTTTCAACAGTCGTTTAAATTTGGTATAAATAACAATTACTAATGAGGATGATTTTTTCCCATTTCTGACACCAATGTTACACTTTTCGTTTATAGGTCTTGAATTCTCGCTGACAGAACTTTTGCGAATCAGCATGGTAAGTTTCTGAGAAAAAATCAACCTAAAATTTTTTTATTGAGAGTATAGCATGCTTTAGGACGTCTAATGCTTCAACCATTAATTTTTTTACAAAGCCAACCTATAATTCAAGAAACTAAAGACAAGAAAGGTTGCTCCTTTGTCATATTAATAAAACATTTTACTGTGGAATTGAGCGCAATCAATAAAAATCAATCATTGAGGGTGTTTTTTCCATCCGTTATTCCCTTCACAGAAATTGTTCAATCCAATCAAATATAATGAGGATCATCATCCTGACTTTACACACACAGATCAGACAAATTACAAAGTAATTATTCTCCTATCGTTATAGTTTACAATTTATTATAATAATTGTATCTTTCACAATCCCACAATAAGGCAACAACTAATGATGCTTTCAATTTTGTATAATTACTGGGTCAAATATGTAATTAGACGGAGGGAAGATTCCGAAGAAAAATAGATTGTTAACTTTGTGCAAAGGTGAAAGAGGCACAAATAATATTTCTGCCTCAATATAAATCTGTTCACTTTCATTTTTATTTCATCATTCAAACAATTAATTTGTTTTAAATAAAACGGTAAAAAAATCATCTTACAAAAGGTATATTAGCATAATTATCTAGAAGCATTTTATTAAAATTTTAGGCAACAAAGTGAACTTTTATTCAAAACTCCCCCAACTTTCTACTGCAAAGAGGATCAATTTAAAAACTGAAATTTTAATTTAAATTAAAAAAACTAAAACAAAAGCTCATAAATCGGCAACCATAATGGAGAACTTATTTTAGACAATGATAAAAAATGTAAATTGAAGTCTGGTCGCAGTAATGTAGACGGTTTTGTATAACACAAAATTCCAACGTGTCGGATGAAAAAAAAATATATCTAAAGATTATGCAAAGTTAATGGTATCGAATTCACTTCATTAAATAGCTACAAACATATTGTAAAAAATTAATCAGAAATCGTTAGCGTGTAGCATTGGTCAAAGTTATGTAACTATTTATATGCTAAGGCGGCATTTAAGACGTTAAAAGGTGTTGACTAGCGCCATCCAAAATATAAACGAAACGACAACCCAGTGATATAACCTACTCGGTAAAGTAAGCAGTACCTGATCCTTTCGGGTAAAGAAACTGATGAATCAGTTACCTTACCGATCGATTACTACCTGACGAAAGATCGAAAAAGAGTTTTCTAGTTTGTTAGCACTGCAACATCCAATGCTAAGGCAGGTAGCTGTGCTATTGAAAAAAGTCTAACGAGAACTGAGAAAAAATTCAAAATAATTGTTTTATGGATTTGAAATTTAAAAAATCAACAAAAAGGTCAAAAGAAGGTTTCTAGCTCCTAAACGGTAAAAAATATAACCTTGAAATAAATAACGGGCATAGTCCATCTTTTGAGATTTTATGCAAAGCTAGATGTTCGCTAGAACTTCGAATATTCAGAAACTTAGAAGACTTGACTCAAAAACGAAAAAACTTTTTCGAAAACTTTTTTTTTTTAAGTTTGCTTTTCTGTTAACGGTAATGACAATCTAACTTAAATAAGGTTAAAAAATAGAGCGTTTACAACGCAAATTTTGCATTTAATTTGTTTAGTAAGTTTTTAGACCTATAAACGCAAAAGAACACAACATGTATCAACAAATTATATGTCCTTCTCTCTATTTGCAAAACGGTAAGATGCAAAAATTTGAAATAAATAACGAACGTTGTCCATCTTTCGAAATAAAAAAAAACTAAAAAAGCAGGTTTGAATAGTAAATGGTTTCCTAGATGTGCTTGAAAACACTTAAGCTAACTGACTAGAACGATGCCACTATTTTACATCAACCAAATTTGACGCAGGCTCAACTACATGAACGTTAACCATTAAAAAAATCCATAAGCTTATAACAGTTCATTTTTAAGAAGAAAACATAAAAAAAAATTAAAGAAAAAGTTTCATGTCACGCTTTTTATACCCGACCAAGGGTATATTAATTCTTACACAGCTTGTAACACAGTGACATAATCACCGTAGACCCCTAAGACCTTTTAGAGAGATGATCGAGACCGACTCGTGAATCGATTGAGCTATGTCCGTCTGTCCATCCGTCCGACTGTCCTTATGTGTGAAGTTTTTAGGTCTTTAAAATTGAGCTGTTCAAACTTGGAGTGTATCTTGGTTCGTACTTAGTACAGACAAAGTGTGATAATTGGTTAGATCCGCCAACAGCCACGCCCACTACTGGTTTCAATGCAAGACAACCTCTATTTCAAATTTTGTTTCAAAATGCCCCTTGGTCAAGTTAAACAAGGCGAAGGAACTCAAATTTTGGCACAGACCAAAAATGGCCCAAAACCTCTAAGAATACAAAAATTGGAACGCGCACTATATCGACCATGCCCAATTTTAACATGTTAGATCTTTGAAAATCCGATTCCTCGGAAAGTTTACTCCAAATCGAAAGAAAATGATATGACAAATATTAAAGACATTTCTATTTGCTAGGTTTAGGTTTGCTCCATACAAAGTTTTGAGCTCTGCCTACCTTTAAAAACGTCCCCTTTCTAGGAAAAAAACGATTTTTTCCGAAATAATCTTAGGTTTTATCGCATTTTGTCATGTTTCTAAAGAAATTACAAATAATAGATTTTAATTTTTAGCCCAGGCCCAC
This sequence comes from Neoascia interrupta, assembly GCA_947623515.1. Taxonomy (NCBI): domain Eukaryota; kingdom Metazoa; phylum Arthropoda; class Insecta; order Diptera; family Syrphidae; genus Neoascia; species Neoascia interrupta. Next base: position 42,852,023 of record OX392462.1, on the reverse strand, counting down.
TTTTGGGGTCGTGGCCTACAGAAATATTATATCAATTCGGGAAAAAAATTTTAAGGTTTGGTGTTACACGGTATATGAATATAAGTAAATAGAGTGGCGCAACAGCTTGAGGTGAACCAGGGCCAACTTCTCAACAATGTATGCTGTGTGTGTTAATTTCTTCACAAACAAGGGGACCTACAATTTTTTGCCGAATCCGAACGGCACTTTTCAGAAGTTTTTCAAGACAAATGATACTCTCGGAGGTATCAGACCCTCGCGATAGGGTCGGTATTTGAGGTCGGGTATAGAGAGTCTGTGACAAACTGTTGCACTTACTCACTTGTTTTAAGTGACAAAACTTAAAAGTAATCCAATATAAAAACAGTAGACTGATAGCCGTTTCACATTCAGTGCGAGAGCGTCAAACCAGAGCGACAACAAGAACAAACAAAACGGCAGCGACAACACGAGACCAGAGAAATCGTTTGTTAATACACAATGAGAGCGAGAAACCGCGACGACTGTTTTGACTGCACAGTGACAAAACATAACATATTTCTAAAATTTGTCGACTATATTGCACATGAATATTCAACCCACACATTGCCATTGATTGAAATTCATTTGACAGCTCGCCCGAGACCCTCGCTCGCTCCCTCGCTCTTTATGTGAAACAGCCATCAACTATGAAAAAGTATACAACGGAATGTAAAATATACACAGAAATAATAATGAACAAATAGAATTTACACAAACTGCGCAATAAAGGTTAGGTTAACCTACAACAAAATCCGACTCGACCGCTCCACGTGTCGTCATACTACACGGTCTCTTTTTTATCCAGCTACCAGCTTTGGCAATTGGCCGACCCTATCCTGGATAAAAAAAAAACCCCGACCAGGAAGCTCCTCATTTTGAAATAGCAGCTTCTGGATTTTTATTTTTATTGCTGGTCGGGCTATTTGCATGTTGGTACCCACCACATCTGGTGGGTCTTGCACCCTACCACTACCTGAAGAGAAACGCAATTGGACACCAGAGATCCCAGAAGGAAGAATTTTTCTATCCCTAAATGGAAAATCGGTCAAAGTATTTATCATTATAAACTTGTTGTAATTTTGCTTTTAATATTGAAAACTTGACAGAGATTTTCTAATGGCGTAAATTTGCCTTTTTTTTTAGCTGGTCGCCAGGCCGGGACCGTGTACCCGTACCCAGTGTTCGGCCTGGTGCTCAGTATAGCATAAAAGCATAACCCTCAAAGCCCCTGACTCAGATTTGATGTTAGTGGTTCACTACCTTAAGTGCGGCCTGGCTACATCGATGTCGATGGTAATACATATCTCTACCGGAAACCGATCTGGAATTTAAAGTTGACCAAAATACTCTTTGGTTGGCACTCTTGCCAACTTTTTTTATTGTGAAATCCGTAAATCACGCGATATGAGTCGTAAAAATGGGTTCCGTAGCGGTGTGGTACGAAGCGCAGATGAACCTTTTTTAACCACCCGCCCATTGATTTCTCGTAAACAGTTTTCTTGTTTCTTACTTTACAATACCGGAGCGCCATATTTTCCTTCCTGCACTTTAAGGGTCACGCCAGTTGCGTATGGGTTGACCAGTTTTACCTACTGTAACAAGCTCTTTTAGGATGGTGCAAAATACCATCGATATGACTCCTCCTTAACTTAAATTTACGTTTAATTAAATTAAAATACTGGAAAACTAGCTCTTAAAAAAATAATTCTTCCCTCCGAGTTAAACTGATGCTTTTAAAGAAACATTTTTCCCATCGTCAATTTCAACAGACTGATCATCAAATACACACACTGCGACAATTTAGATTTTTCATGAGTGTGCGTGTCAGTGGGCGGATGTCAAAAATGTTTACTTTTATACGGCTTTCTGGCTTAAAAATTGCTCTGATTGCTCTATGTTACAAACTATGAATCCAATTTAATATATCTAATTCCTATCCTATGGGATGAGGGATGGGGTAAAAAAAAAACTGGGTCAATCTGAAGACAGAGAAAATTTTATATATTTTATTGCTAAGAAACAACTTGTTTCCAATTTTATCCCGAAATTTTCCAAGCATCTTCACAGTTGCTGAAAGCTATTACATGGAGACCGTAACAACAACAAAAAAAAATATATAAATTCGTGAAGCTTTATGGTTTTTAATTACAACTTCCTCGGCAAACTCATTTCTAATGAAGAACGAATCAGCTTTGGTACATTATAATTAAATTCCCATTGGACATACAAATTGCAGCGTAGCTAAATTTCCACCAAACAAAATTAAGTGACCACATTAGGCCCTTCTTCACAACTTCGACCCGACATAATGCGAAGCAAATTTTGAGTGAAAGTCATATAGGTGCCTACCTTACGAAGATCTATCAGAGAAGCGATCACAGCATTCCAAGAAACGGACTGAATGTACTCTTGAATCTTCTTCCGAGAAGCAAAGCAAGTATTTTAATTAGTTTCATGCATTCCACACTGCCGGACCTTTATGATCTATTTCACGCAGCCCGCATCATCAAAATATTTCTTATTCAAATTCATCAAACTGTCTTGAGGTGATAAAGTGTGACTCTCTCCGCGAGTTTTTCGGCTCTAATTAATTAATGCAATTTTCCCTGGGTCATTACAAAACAATTAGGAATGTTAGTGGGAGCTGCGTCTGTTTTATGACATGTCCAAATATCGGACCACTAAAACTCAAAACAAAAGAAATTTTCATGCAGCTCTAATTTTAATTACAACACCAGATTATACAAACTGCTGATCTCAGCATACAAAGGGTCATTTGCTGTTGAAAATCGCCGGGATTTAACGACAAAATCCGGCGATTGTCTTTAGCTTTAAAGTCGCACGTCTCAATAAAAACCAAGACACTCTCCCACAATGTATACGTAAGAATTGTGTTTACATTATCGCTTTCCTGATGCTTTGCCGGATGGTTTAGTAGCGAAAGACATAATAATTTAGAATCACAGATGAAATAGAAAGTGAGATGTGGTGGATTGAAGGCCCCCGCGGGCGCTGCTGCTTGTTTTCGCTATTAACAAACAGTGATTAACATAAGACAGTGAATTTGCATTTTTTATCGAAAATATCCCGAAAATGCTTAATAGGGAAGGAAATTATGCGCAAGGAGCTTTGCTGATTAGTTTGTTGCCGGGGTTAACTCTAAACCCAAGCACATTTACACCAACGTAATCTAGCATAATACTAGTAACTAAACAGAGCTTAGCCGGTTGAAGTATAGGCTAACAAAACAATATAATGTCAACCTTATTTTCACAAAGCCTGCCCAAGACGCCAAATGTGACTATGCATTTTTGTCACTCTCTGTTGCACAATACCTGTTTTTCTGTCTAAACTTACAATTATGCATTTTATCGATTATGACATTAATCGTTTGGCGCACTCTTCCGACTTGATGGATGTGAAAATTATTGCCAGATGCGTCAAGTCATGCATAAAGATGGTTATGAATGTTAAAACCCCTTCATCAAGTTTATAGGTGGCAAATGGTTTGCGCACATCTCTGGTGACGTATTGCATAAAAAAGAGCTCAATTAACGCCTGGAAATTTGGTTTCTTAATTGTTTTTAGCCAACCAATAGCTTGCGTTTATTATCCAAATCCATCACGACTGTGAGCTGAAAATACTCTGAGAAAGATGTAAATAAGAGTCAACACAACACGCTAAAAATTCATACGATACACATAAATTATTCAAACTGCAGGCATATATTTGACTCTAGGCTAGAAATGTGACCCTTCAACAGTGAAATTTATTGGTTTTGGTTGCATTTAAATTAAGCAGATATGTGGAAAATCTAAGGCATACCTACAAGTGAGTGCTTTGAACTGCGTTACCTAGATTATTAAATTCAATACGGTCGAGTGGTTGAAAACGTGAATAGAATATTGTTTCAAAAGACCTTGCAAAGAGGCGGTGCTTGAAGTAATTTTCACAATGTTGTGCATATGAGTACCTAAACCAGTCTTGCATGGGCTAAAAAATTCACAACACGAAACTTTGTACAACCATCAAGCTGTGAAAGAATAGGTTACAAATCAAGAAATATTTGTCGGCTTAGTTTTCATAATCTGTTAATGTCAAATCAAAAAGTCAACTACATACTTAGGTAAACAAAGGGATCGCAATGGGAGGATTAAACAGAAAAGTGCATTTGTGTGGCCACCCCTGTTGAGTGCCGGTTTTTCAGCGCTGAGTTAAGCCCAGCTTAAATAAATATATGTTAATCCCATAAGGAAACGAATCTAGCATAAACCCAGTTAGCAGTTTTTCAGTGCAGAGTTAGCTCCGTCAACAAAGTTGTCAAAATCTTCGACTCTCGAAATTATCGACATCCCCAACTCTTATTTCACATAGAAAAACACAGGAAACAAATTCGAGTTGATCTCAGATATCATTTTTCACAGAAACACGCAAACAACTGCCGTTGCACGCAGCAAAAACATTCAAAAAAGCTCATACTGTTCTGCAGAGTTGATCCGAGATTAACTCACCAAATTTGGCGATTTAAGCCGAGATTAAACCCAGATCTAAGTTCACTGAAAAACTCGTTTCATGGGTTAATCTCAGTTTAACACGTAAACTCGGATTATCTCGGTTTATGAAAAACCGGGCCTTTGATGAGATCTTAGGTTCTTCAAATTTGTCATTTTATAGCTTTAAAGCACACCTACACTCGATGTTTTGGTGTGAATATGGACGCTACCGTTTTCTTGGAAAATAAAACGTGCTCGCACCTACTTTTATGATATTTTTTTACGCCCTTAAAGAAAGCAACATTTAAGACATGAAACAGGAACAGAGATTTAATCTTAAGCATCCAGTAAGTAAGTGTCAAGCGCATTGCGCATACATGTTAGAGCTGATAAATTTTTGTATGTGCCTTGCAAAGATTTCGCGTGTGAATCTGTTCCGGGCGGCAGTGACTGCTTACCTGCAACTATTTCACACTACAATAAATTTTGTATCGTGTTGTTAGTAAAGAAAATTACCTTCTTAATTGTGTAATTTCTATAAAACTCACGCATGTCAGTTGACATGCACTTGCACCAGGTGCACATCCGCAAATTTTTCTTTACCAGGAGCTGTGCGGTGTTTTACTGCATAATTTGTTGTCGGCCGCAGAACTACAAGAAAAGCAGGGGTTGGTTCATAACCTGGTTTTTTACCTGATCCACAAAACAACAAAATAGTACCTGCACGATGCGTCAAGAACTGATAAAGAAACAGGAGCAGGAGTGTCTGGGCATAGAACCAAACACTCTGAAGCCATATTAGCAACAGTACTAACATCTTTCAATGACTATGACTGAGATCAACGCCGTACACATATGTGTACCCCAATCAATCTTGACAGTAACCATATTAGTGGCTGCCATTATGAACAGCACTTGATTCCTATATTTTAGATCAAAATGATCATAATGTTAAGTTTAAACTTTTGTGGTTATGTCTCCAAAAACTATATACATACCTGCGGCCATGTAGGGATGGTAATGAAAAAGGAGGGTAATGAAATAAAACAGTGGGCATAAAGTCTTCATTAGCCTTGAACTGTTTTTTGGAATAATGCGCACTTCTGAAAGGGGGCATATGAGAGTCTTCATAAGCCTTGAACTGTTTTGTAAAATAGGGGACTCATCATCATCATCATCATTTTCGAATGTCGCTTATCCTTTAAAAGGATCGCCGAGCGAGGGTGGATAAATGGTCTTTACATCGCTCTCGATCCTCCGCCACAGACTCCGGCGCAGTCCCCAGGCGGGACTCAGAGAGGTTCTTTAACTGATCCCACCACCTGTTTCTTGGCCTGACAGGGGGGCGACACGCTCGCATCTCGGCTAGCATGATCTGTCTAGGAAGTCAGGGGGCATGCGAACAACGTGTCCAAACCATCAAAGAATCGATCGCTCCACTCGGAGAAGTAGCTGCTCAACATTAAAATTCCCACGAATACTGACGTTTCTCACTCTATCCCTTACACCAGCAACGCACCTCAGGAATCTCATTTCGGCAGCTATACCCGCGATCTAATTTCTTCGGTCATTACCCAAATTTCATGACATGACCATAGATGAGGGTTGTAACGAACACTGAATTAAAAACTGAGATCTTTGCTTTCACTCCAAGCTCAGCTTTCCTGATGACCGGCCGGCACAGTTCCTTTACTATTGCTCCAGCTTAGCCAATTTTACAGGATAACTCAGTATCACTCCTCCCGTCTTTCGTGAAATAGACCCCGAGATACTTAAACTTCTCCACCTGTTTTAATGGAACTTCATTTATGTGCAGGGTACACTGCATAGGAGTTCGGGAAACAACCATCACTTTCAATTTATTCACGTTTACTTTCATCCCAGCATCACCACAGACAGCTGTAAACCTATCCAGTGCTCGTTGAAGTTCCTCTTTGGATGATGCAAGGATGGCCAAATCATCAGCGAAAAGTAGATGGCTCATCCTGATGCCAGTCAGTTCGAAACATTGCTCGCCACGACTGCGTTTCACCATCCAGTCCATATATGCTATGAAAATGAGCGGCGACAGAATACAGCCCTGGCGAAGTCCAACGCGCACATCAAAATGACGGGATTCGACGCCATTTATCCGTACACAGCTTCTGCAGTTTCCATACAAAGACTGGATGGCTCTCAGAAGAGGCCCACTCAGCGCATAGTCCTGCAAAACTCTCCACAGCGTATCCCGAGGGACTCTGTCATACGCCTTTTCCAGATCTACAAAACACGCATAGACCGGTTTGGCATATTCCCAGGCCTTCTCAAGAATAACCTTCAGAGTAAATAGCTGGTCGGTTGTACCTGCAGGCCGAAAGCCTCACTGTTCTTCCTGTAGCAAAGGCTCGATCACAGCTCTGGAACTCTCGTTTCCAACACCTTCGCGAATACTTTTCCAGGAAGACTTAAAAAGAGAGATATGCCCCTATAGTTGGCGCAATCTCTCCTGTTCCCTTTTTTGAAAATGGGCACTATAACTCCTGTTTGCCAATCGCTAGGTGCCTTCCCGCTATCCCAGGCCACCTTAATTGCACGTGTTAGCCATTTAACACCCTCTTCACCCATCGCCTTGAGCATGTCTGGCCGGATTTCATCAACTCCAGCAGACTTGCCAACTTTTAGCGATTTAATCGCTTCAGTGACTTCGTGTACTGTGGGACTATTCTTCGCCCTTATCTCGTAAGCAGTGGGAATGCCATCTTCAGTGCCCTGTTGGGGGCTGAGTAAGTCCGAAAAGTGCTCTCTCCATCTGCGCTAGACATAGCTCTCATTTGAAAGATGTGTACCGTCCTTGAATTTAACCCCTTGAGTGATATTCAATTTCCGTCCCCTGGGCCGGCGTATAGTCTGCCAAAATATCTTGTTTGCAGATCTGTAATCGTGCTCCAACTTGTCGACGAACTTTTTCCATGGCTGTTCCTTGGCTGTCGTGAGTGCCAGATTGGAAGTCCTTTGCGCCTCATTTTACCGGGCTCGAGAATTTGAGTTTCTACATTGGATTTACGCAATGTAGGCTCTCTTCTTCTCTCTGATGGCTTCTTGAACTCTAGGCGTTTTAAACCAAGCAGTTCTTCTTTCACCACCAGCCGCTACCTTAAGCCTTTACTCCACAAACTTTTCCTGCAGAGGCAATGACTGCCGAAAAAAATAGCTGCCATTCCTCCTCTACAGAGACAGAGCTGGCTGGCGAAGCTTGTTGGCTGAGGCCCAGGTCCACCCCGGACTGTAGCGCCACCTTAAGTAAGTAAGTATTCCTCCTCTACATCCAAAAGGTCAGTTGGAATTTGTTCAAACTTCTCCGAAACATGCTGTCCAAAGCGCTCTCTGAAATCAGAGTCAGCATCCAGCAACCTTTCCGACCGTATGCGGGTCACCAGTCTTGGTTTTTGCCTGGGTGGTAAAGGAAAACTAACTCACACAGGAAAAAGGGGTCCCTTAACAACAAATTTAGGAAACTATAGAGCTTTACTTGGGAATACTTGAGAATACTTGGAACAACGCTCAAGGTAAGAGGCAATTCTACAGCTTAACCCGTTTTTTCTTGTTTCTGGATTCACACCCAGAAGCAAATTTCTTTTCTTATGAGAATACGAAATGTCAAAATAGCGACATTTCAAAAGAGTCCAGTCCAGAAAGCCTGGACTTGTCCGGAAGACATATCGATTCGGAAATTTCTTTCTGGCAGCAAAACTCTTATGAGGGCATGAACATAAACGTCTCTTAAATGATAGCTGGTCTTATAAACCGCATGTTTCCACCGGGCACTTATCCGCGATTAAAAAAATCTTTATTAAATCCTCTACAAATTACGCGATTAACCATACGAAGTTAAATCCTCTCGGCAAACGATTAAAAATAGATAAAGGGTGAATGAGATAGTCATATACCTCATTCAGCCTTTTCATGAACCACTATGAAATGAACCTTTTCATGAACCACTGTTGAATATTTTTCCAACACCTTTTTAACAATTTTAAAACCGAAAAACGATACTGAAACTGTCTACGTATGGCAAATTTGTCAGAATTATGATTTCTTTATTGGGATATTTGCAACGGAAATCTTTTTTCGCACCTGGAAAACGACATCGCCACTCTCTTTTGAGTGCTCATATCAAATGAATCCTATATTTGTCTGGTGGAACCACTTTGAGATTTATTATTGACCGTCTCCCGCTTATCCCCGTATTATTGCCGGTGGAAACAAAGTATAAAAATCTGAAGTTCATATTTCGGTATCGACTTTCCCCTCCATTGAGTTCACTGGAAAAATACCATTGGAAAATTGCCAAGTGGTTAACTTCTGGAACGTGTCGGTGAATCTGTGCAAATCTTCGGATGACAGGCTCGGACGACACAGTTGTATTTTAAGCATTGACTTTTGGTAGTACGCCTTTTTTTTACTTACATAAATGTCAACTCGACTTGAAAGCGATAATTTGTCTTAAAGAGAAAAAGCCTTTGGCCCTTTGTAAAAAGGGCGCAAGCAGAAACACTTTGTACCTAAAAATAAATAAAATAAATAAATAAATAGAGTGGCGCAACAGCTCGAAATGAATCAGGGCCAACTTCTCAACAATGTATGCTGGTGTGTTGATTTCTTTACATACAAGATTGTACCTACTGTGTATTTAAAAATTGTACGTACAGCAGATATATCTTTCGGTCTTGATATTTTTACGCATAAAACGATCTTTAAAAAAAAACAAAAGTCTAGCTTAATTTCTTTATTTAATGACATAGACAGGCGCTCATGATAGATTTTTCCTTCGTTGCTGGTATTTGTCCGCCCCGAATATTTTCCATGCCGTTACGCACCGTATCTGGTGAGCGTTTTCCTATCCGGCACCTGGCGATGCGAAGCAAAGCTTAGTATTAGGTATCGCTTTACTTTTAAATAGCTTTCGATAGACAGAAGTAGACTCCTTTTTGAATTCGTCGTTCTTTAAAACGAGTTTAAGTTGCAGAAGTCTATGGTGATAGGTCCCCTCCAGGAATGGTTGAACACAACACACAGGTTCATAGTTGTGAGAGGTTACTCTTACTCCACGGTTCCTCTAAGTTTATGTATTTATTTTTCAATAAAAACGCGCCCTATGCAAATTTATTAATCTACAGCGCTATATAAAATGCAGAATTGCAGCAATAAGTGTATCTTTGCTTTTCAAAGGCAACGGACACCAACTGCATTATCAAACTACCCTACCATAAATACACTGCAACGATGGTAATGCCACGAGTTCCACTGCTGCCACTCGTCACAACAAAAAAAACCATTAAAATTGCCGACACAACGACGACAGCCAAACGAGGTTGGTAGCTCTGCACAGACTTCGATTGACTCAGCGGACAGACGACGACGGCGAGAGAAAAAAAGTTCTGCAAACTAGCTCTGGGCATCACGTTAAAACCTGTGAAAAGTAATTTTTTAAGTGGATTTCCAATCTAAACTGATCTAGAAACTATCAACCAACAATGGCTGACTCGAAAAAGTAAGTAAAAACCCGTACTAGTCCGGATACTGTGCTACCTTGAGAGCGAAAATCCACTTTGCGACAAAGCCGACACCGAGACATCTTCAATTTTGCTTGTCATCTTGCGGGGCAGTGCCGACCAGCACAAAGGGAAACGCAAATCGGCTCCTTTTTCGCTGGAAGTTGATTATTAAAAATTAACTAAATGTACTCGTGGAATTTCACCAGGAATTTTTCGCAAAATGTGCTGCAGTCCAACTCGCACTTTGTTCTACTTTCGTTCTTTTCCATGGCGCGACGGTGGTAGTGTGGTGGCGCAGACTAGAAGTTTCCTCTCGTTCTTTGTTTCGTAAACACTTTCTCAAGTGAAACTTGTTCACTCCAAATTCTACTGTGCGCTGGAAAATCGGTTTTCAAAATCCTCCGTCAAAGCACTCCTTGAAAACTAACGAGTTTTCAGCTTAAATTCTCCCAAATTTCCCTCACTTTGATCGGTTTGTGTGAAACCGCCGCTGCTGTTCCCATTCGCTGCTATACGTACGACGTCTGTGAGAATTAAAATGGCGTTCAAAGAAAAAGAATTACAGCAAACCAATAGGTGTTGGTATGTTTCTGCTAAAGTTGGCGTTTTTCAGCTCGAAAACTACATGAAATGAATTATTTTCCAATGGATTTGCACTAATTTGGCGAATTTTGTTTCAGCGATGATTTGGCAACCGCAATCCTGAAGAGGAAGGATCGTCCAAACCGCTTGATTGTTGAGGAGGCTATCAACGATGATAACTCTGTTGTTTCCTTGTCCCAGGTAAGTTTCTTTATTCGATCCGTTTGTTACTCATGTTTAATTTCTCACTTAATAATTATTTACGAACTAACTTTACCTCTGTGCCTGCCGTATGTGAGGTTGTGTATACATAAACGTTGTCAGCGAATCGGTTCGTCTTGCGATTAAAATTAGGTCATGAACCTTTGTGGAGAGTTCTTGACTTGTTTTCTGAGTATTTGTGTATTCTCGACTTGCGAACCATTTTGAGTGGTCGTATTCTTTGTTTTCTTTTGAGTTTTATTTTATTATTGGACGCGACCTTTGTCGTTAAAGGATGCAAATGAAACAAATGGATTCTGGCAATTTTCGAACCAACGATACAAGGTCAAACTCCACATAAAAGAACAAAGTGCTCTTGTTTCCCATTTCGAGATTTCTTTATCTTGTCTCAGTTCCTTAAAAAATGTGAATACTCAGCGTTTCCGAAGATGAACTTAGACCACCAAGAAGCCAAAGTCTATACATAGTACGCCTTGTTCAATTAGCTAGGATTGCTTAATAAAGCTCTAATTGTGCTTAGGATAACTTTAAAAAGCCGCTGAAAATGGACCAAACAAAACTACACAATTACTAAAAAAAAAATATAGAAAATTTGTCGGTAAACCCAGCAGCAGTCTTGTGTTTCAGCTGAATCTCCAGTGATTGTGGCTACACGCATCGGTTTATTTGCTCCAATCTTGTACCTTGATTGGCGTTACGGTTCCGCTGAACGCAGACCTCTGCCAACACTTAACTCCAGTTTACCTAACCCTGGCTTAGTGTCGCGAGATGTTCATTTCAGCGGTTTGAGGTAAGCTTGTGCGCGAAATTTGAAACATGGTCGTTCTCTGCTGCTCTGACTCTAGGTTAGATTCAAAGGCTACAGCTGGAGCATCTCCTTGTCCTCGCGATTGATTTTTTCATGATGCACTCGCGGGTAAGGGATTAGGCTAATCTTTAGTTAAATCATTCAACGCTGCGTGATGGGAAGGGACTGGATGACAGAGGGGAGTTACCGGTGTGTTATTGTTCTAAGAAAATGTGTATTGAGTACGAAAGTCAGAGCCTGTCTTGGCTTCTCGTTGCGCGGCTTATGGCAGAACTTTGCAATGGTCAAAATTATTATACTTTCCGAATAAACGTTTTATTTTTTAGTACAACACAAGTAATTTATTGGTAACAAATGCTGTTTATCAAGTTAAACAACCCGCCTTTTTTAACAGGCATTGACAGAACTAGACGATACCTACCTAGATTACCGAAGTTTCTCAGGTTTTGTGTTTTTTCTAAAAAACTAAATACATATTTGGCTACTTCAATCAGCTTAACATTCAATGGGCTTCAGGCGACCCGGTAAACACTTATTTGAACCCAACGAATAAATTTTTAACAATTGGTTCACAGATTGTCCTTATTTTTTATTTTCATTATATTCATTCGCTTGGGCTTCAGATGATTTACATACAAAAGCCTTTTCATTAGTCCCTGGCTTTATCTTGTTATAACGTGATTTCTAAAGAGCTTGAAGCTAGAATCACAATATGACATTACCTCGTTCATATGTTATAAGATTTTGTCATGCTTCCCTAAAACCTAACGATATTTAATGCCAACGCGTTTGAGCAATGAATTTGCAACATTTGTGTTTTGCGGTATCGAAAAAAATCGATGTATTGCGTGAAGTCCAAAAAAAGGTGTATGTTTTTTTATTATTTTCAAATGAATGGGCATAAAATAAGCGTAAGAAACTATCGGTACCAATAAAAATTAAATTCTTGCTGATAGTACGATTGTGAGTTGCACTTGTGTCTTTGCATTACATCTTTCAAACCAACCATTGTCAGCCCTCTAAAACCGAATTGTCAAAAAGAACAGAACATAGAAAGAACCACATACCAACATTAGAAACTAAAATTCTTTTCAACACCGAACCGTAAAACTGGTGTGGAATTCAGGAAAAAATTGTTCTTTTCTCGTACACCTGAACGGAATCGTGCTCATGTAAATGTTCTTTTGAACTCCGAATTAGTTCGGTGTCGACACCGAACTCGTATTTTCGCCACCGTCGTATTTGACGGTGGAGACTGGGTGTAGCTTTGATTGTGTATGTGAAGTGACGATTCCACTCAATTTTCATTTGTTATTTTTCTTACAACGCGACTTTAACTGTATGAAATCGATAAAAAGTTACTTAATATCACACACTCAAGCTAACAAAATTCATTTTATGTTGAAAGTACAAAAACCGACACCAACAAAATCACACTACGAAATGCAAAAAAAAGTATAGACAAAATGAAGTCAAAGCACGTGATGACTGCACCGGGTCAGTAATTGTCGTTCTGTTCACAATAAAACCGAGTGTACACCACGCTGGAATCGCCGCAAACACCGACTATTATTTGACAGCTCAGTGTGGTAGTTCGATGTTCAAAAGAATACGCCATTTATGTAAATATTTATTCATTTGTCGTCTTTATTTAACAAAAAACTGCATCCCGTACATACAGGTAGGTCAGATTGCATTTGCGTTCGGATATTAGAAAACCGACGCGACGCGCTGAGACCTATAAATTTACATTAAGATATGTTTATCTTTTCAAGCCTTTTACATAAAGATAAAATACCTATATTTTCAGAAGTGAAAACTTCAGATGAAAAACAATTTGATTAGCTATAGTCGAGGTAAAAAAATTACTAGATCAATCTAAAGGCCTGAACAGCGCAACGTGCCGCTTATATCGACTACAATGAGACGCTGTTAGTCCAGTCAAATTAAGTTCAATAGCGCTCCTAACGGAAAAGTGTTGAGGTAGTTCTGATCTCTTTCAATATTTATGGATTTTGGGCTGCTGAATCCGAGTCTGACATTTTCCAACGAAATTTCGTGGCGCAACACTGATAAAAATGCAAAAAAAAAGTGCATCCCTTTTCTGTTTTTTGCATAAAACTCGTAAACCATCAGCTTTTTGTGAAAACATTGGTAATAAAAATTATAGCATAGATTATAATATTTGCAACAAACTTTACCTTTAAAATATTTTCTCGAACCATTATTTTGCTTTTAGAGGCTGGATGCAATTTGACACAATTTGTTCATCATTCCAATTCAGTAAAAAATGATGTCAGTTATTGATTCAGACCCATAAGTCTGTCTTCCTTCCTGCTGAAAAGCTTAGAGAGACTGGTTGAGCTGCGCGTGCGCAAAGTTGCTCTTCGTTTGCACCCTCTTTCTGAGATGCAACACGCTTATCAGCGCGGAAAATCCTGCGAAACTGCGCTTCAAAACCTTGTTGGTAGGATTGAATGTGCTCTTGACCAGAAGAAGTACGTGCTGGGCGTTTTCGTCGATATTGAGGGTGCTTTTGATAACGCGACGTTTGATAGCATGTGCAACTCAGCCAGACAACATGGTGTAGATGAAACATTAGTTCAATGGATTAGGGCAATGCTAATGAACAGGACGCTGATAACCGAAGCAGATTGTGGCAAGTGCGTCATAACTGGGGTAAACAAGGGCTGCCCGCAAGGTGGTGTTCTGTCTCCCCTTTTATGGTGCATGGTTGTAGACTCTCTACTATCGGCTCTCAACCTTCCTGGAACCTACACACAAGCCTACGCGGATGATGTCGCGGTTCTTTCTGTCGGCTCAAACCTAGGGACTGTGTGCTCTCAGGCGCAGAGATCCCTGGACTTGATCGATGATTGGTGCACTAGGAATGGGCTTTCAGTGAATCCTCTTAAAACTACGGTTGTTCTCTTTACCAAAAGGAGGAAGGTCACTGGTCTGACTCAACTAGTGCTTAAAGGTATCACTATCCCGATATCCGATGAAGTCAAATATCTGGGAGTAATCCTTGATAGAAAACTTCTATGGTCTAAGCATGTTGAATCCAAAACCAAAAAAGCATTGTCCACCTTCTGGCAGTGCAGAGGCGCTTTTGGCAAAACATGTGGCTTATCTCCGAAAAGGGTCCTCTGGATCTATACTGCCATGGTTAGACCACTCCTCTCATACGCATCGGTTGTTTGGTGGAACAGGCTTTCGCGGAAACGTGTTACTGCCTCTTTTGCCAAACTCCAAAGAACGGCTTGTCTTGGCTGCACAGGGGCCTTCCCTAGCACGCCGGGCTCTGCTCTAGATGCTTTGATGAACCTCCCCCCTTCCTTGATATATTTATCATGGGGTGTACGCTGAAAACCATCTTTCGCTTAAAGAGAGGTGGTTTTTGGTACCACACGCATTGGAATTTTGAAGAACTTGTTCGAGAATTGTCCTTTGACCCCTGTCTTATGGACATGCCCTCTGACGCAATGACCCCAGAAATCGTTTTGCGACAAAATTACCAAGACAACTTTCCTCAGGTAATGGAATGGCTTCGGCCAGACTCTGAGCCAGGGAAAGAATGCCATCGTATTTTCACGGATGGCTCCAAAACCGGACAGGGGTCTGGTGCTGGAGTCTTTGTGGAAAGCGAGAACATTAGACTCCACTACCCCTTAGGTAAATATGCGTCTGTCTTCCAAGCGGAGATTTTCGCTATCCTAATGGCTATGCGCTATATTGTGACTAACACATGGAGGGCAAGAAGCATATGCGTTTGCTGGGACAGCCAAGCCGCTCTAAATGCGTTGCTCAACCCTCTTACCTCGTCCAAGATAGTGCTCGAACTCAAGAATTCGTTAAACTTAGTCGGAAGGCTAAATGCAGTGAATCTTGTTTGGGTTCCAGGTCACACTGGCGGGGAAATGAGATCTCTGATGAGCTTGCCAGACTTGGCTCAGAAGAGGTTTTCTCAGGACCCGAACCTGCTTTAGGCCTGCCTGTATCTGTTGTCACGTCTGCCATTGATGAGCACATTGGTGAGCACAGGGCTCGCTGGCGTGACTGCGATGGGTGCAGACAGACTAAACGACTGCGCCCGGACATCTGCGAGGGGTCAGCGTCTTTTCTTCTATCTCTTAGAAGAATCGATTGCAGACTTCTTGTAGGCGCCCTTACCGGCAACCAAGCTTTTGCTAGACACTTGAATGTGTTAGGCTTAAGCGAAACCTTGCCTGTGGAGAGGACGACGATACAGCGGAACACTTTCTCTGTAGTTGTCCTGCCTTTGCTCGCATCAGGTGGCGGATCTTTGGGGCTGACGTGGTGAGTGCCGAACACCTAAGCTCTTCATCCCTGAAGCTCCTTCTCATCTTTCTTCGAAAGACGGATAAACTAAATACATTAATGTAAGGTGTCTGCATGGTAGTACAATGGACCAGTAGTTGTGTCTGAGTGCTCCATCGGATAGTAGCAACCTCCAACAAAAACGTAGTTATTGGTGAATTTCTTTCAATTTTCTATACACGCACCTTGTTATGATTGAATGCCTGTAAATGACTTTTTTCAAATATCGTATAACTCGGAAATAATTTCACTTATGTAGTCTTAAGTCACATGAAAATTTTGTTGTAGTTACGATTTCTTTCTATATTTATGGAAAGTCCGAATCCGAATACGACATTTCCCAACAAAATTTTATGGCGCAACGTTGAAGAAATGGCATAAAAGGTTAAAAAAATAATTTTAAAACTGTCAACTTTGTGTAATAAAATAAGTACCAAGAATTAAGGCCCATAAAATTTGCAACAAACCTTACCTCCAAAGACTTTGTCTCCACATAACCGTTTGTGCTTTAGAACCAGCTGAATATTAGCCTGTTTTCAAGGTATGCGCAAGAATCTGTTTTTGGTGCTTAAAATTTTATTTAACAGTAAACCTTTTGTTCATCCCTACACCAGAAGAAGACACAAATTATCACCTTACTGATGTTAACGCTTTTTCTCATTTCTATGTGATCATTCTTAGTTTCCCATGCAAAAACAGAATTTGCTAAATACTAGCGACGCGAAAGTAGCTGACTTTTCTGTCTTTATTTTTAATAATCACCCAAACACTGTTTGATCTCCGGTATTTAGGGATATTTTTCATTATGAAAAATGTCCCAATTTCGAAAGTGCAATTTTTCGTAATTTTACGTCGTTGTATAATGGTAGACCCCCAAGACCTTAAGGGCATATGATCGAGACTGAATTCTCAATCGAATAAGCCATGTCTGTCCATCCGTCCGTCTGTATGACACATGTTTTTAGGCCTTAAATTTAAAGCTAGGGATTTAAAAAAAAAGTGGGAGCGCCACACGTCACTAAAATTTTTATTATTTAAATATTTTAGTACGATTGCATTACTAAAATCCACTAAAATCCACTTTTTCTCCTACCTCTCTTAGGCTAAGATGGATGAATTGCAACTATTCCGTGGCGATACTGTTCTCTTGAAGGGCAAGCGTCGTAAGGAGACCGTTTGCATTGTATTGTCCGATGATAGCTGTCCCAACGAGAAAATCAGGATGAATCGTGTTGTTCGAAACAATCTGTGTGTACATCTTTCTGATGTCGTATCGATTCAATCCTGTCCGGATGTCAAGTATGGCAAACGTGTACGGATCCTACCCTTCGACGATACAACTGAAGGTGTTACTGGGTAAGATGCCTTTAAAAACCAAACGCAAGCAAAAACTCACCGATAGTTTTGTCATCATTTTAGTAACTTATTTGAAGTGTACTTGAAGCCTTACTTCTTAGAGGCTTATCGACCCATCCACATGGGTGACAACTTTATTGTGCGCACTGCGATGCGTCCAATCGAGTTCAAAGTGGTCTTAACCGACCCCGAACCATACTGTATCGTAGCTCCCGAGACTGTCATCTTCTCCGATGGTGATCCAATTAAGCGGGAGGTAAGTTAACTTTCAATTTGTTTGGGCTTTCATTCCTACAACTAAGTTTGATGATTATAGGAAGAAGAAGAGTCTCTCAACGCTGTTGGTTATGACGATATTGGTGGGTGCCGCAAGCAACTTGCTCAAATTAAGGAGATGGTGGAATTACCACTGCGTCATCCATCGCTCTTTAAAGCAATCGGCGTAAAGCCACCCCGTGGTATTCTTATGTACGGTCCACCTGGTACTGGTAAGACGTTGATCGCTCGAGCTGTTGCCAACGAAACTGGAGCTTTCTTCTTTTTGATCAACGGTCCCGAGATTATGTCGAAATTGGCCGGCGAATCCGAGTCGAACCTGCGCAAGGCTTTCGAAGAGGCTGAAAAGAACTCGCCAGCAATTATCTTCATCGATGAAATCGACGCAATTGCGCCAAAACGTGACAAGACCCACGGCGAAGTCGAACGTCGAATTGTTTCGCAACTGCTTACCCTCATGGACGGTATGAAAAAGAGCTCACATTTGATTGTTATGGCTGCCACCAACAGGCCCAATTCGATTGATCCCGCTCTCCGTCGTTTCGGACGCTTCGATCGTGAGATTGATATCGGTATTCCCGATGCCACAGGCCGCTTGGAAGTCTTGAGAATTCACACCAAGAACATGCGCCTGGCCGATGATGTAGACCTGGAGCAAATTGCCGCCGAAACTCACGGTCACGTTGGTGCTGATTTGGCTTCGCTGTGCTCCGAAGCAGCCTTACAACAAATCCGTGAGAAGATGGATCTGATCGATTTGGAAGATGATAAGATTGACGCTGAAGTGCTGGCCTCTTTGGCTGTGACCATGGATAACTTCCGCTACGCTATGACCAAGTCGAGCCCATCGGCTCTCAGAGAAACCGTGGTCGAGGTACCAAACACAACTTGGACCGATATTGGTGGCCTGGAAAATGTGAAGAAGGAACTACAAGAACTTGTTCAATACCCAGTCGAGCACCCGGATAAGTTCCTCAAATTCGGTATGCAGCCAAGCCGTGGTGTGCTGTTCTACGGACCTCCTGGTTGTGGTAAGACTTTGCTGGCCAAGGCTATTGCCAACGAATGTCAAGCCAACTTTATCTCGGTCAAGGGACCAGAGCTGTTAACCATGTGGTTCGGTGAGTCCGAGGCTAACGTACGCGACATATTCGACAAGGCACGTTCGGCCGCGCCATGCGTTCTCTTCTTCGATGAGTTGGATTCGATTGCCAAGGCCCGTGGTGGAAATGTGGGTGATGCTGGCGGTGCCGCTGATCGTGTCATCAATCAGATCCTGACCGAGATGGACGGTATGGGAGCCAAGAAGAACGTATTTATCATTGGCGCCACCAACAGGCCCGATATCATTGATCCAGCAATCTTGCGTCCTGGTCGTTTGGATCAGCTCATCTATATTCCACTTCCGGATGACAAGTCCCGTGAAGCCATCCTCAAGGCGAACCTGAGGAAATCGCCTCTGGCCAAGGAGGTCGATCTCAACTACATTGCTAAGGTAACACAGGGTTTCTCTGGCGCTGATTTGACTGAGATTTGCCAGCGAGCATGCAAGCTGGCCATCCGGCAAGCGATTGAAGCCGAAATCCGGCGGGAAAAAGACAGGACCGAGAACCAGAGCTCGGCTATGGATGTAAGATGACAGTGTGCTTCTGTTTCGATACACCATTTTGTAATTTATTTCGTTTTACCCCAAGCAGATGGATGAGGATGATCCAGTCCCCGAAATCACTCGTGCTCACTTCGAGGAAGCGATGAAATTCGCGCGTCGATCCGTTTCTGACAACGATATCAGGAAGTACGAGATGTTCGCACAGACACTACAACAGTCTCGCGGTTTCGGCTCAAACTTTAGGTAGGCTGACAACAATTCTCCTTGCTTTGCTTACCTCACTAATGTATTATATTATTTTTGTTTATTGCAGATTCCCTTCGAGCTCAGGGCCATCATCCCAAGGCGCCGGCCCAAATGCTCCAGTGAATCCGCCGGGCGACAACGGCGATGACGACCTCTACAGTTAGATCTTTTTCATAGTTTATATATTTTTTAATGAGCAACAAGTAAAAGTAATCCCAATTGAATAATAAACAAAAACATTTGTATGCGGTAAGGCGGCGGCCGGTCGGTCACTTAGTAACAAACTGAACAAACAGACTTCAAACACCATTTATACTTAGTGTATTCATTCAAGCTTAAAAAAAAAACTAAACTGCTCCTTACTCAAATGCAAATGGTAAACATTTATTTAAAAATATATATAATATAACAAAAGAAAAAAAAACGAGAAACATTTGGTAAAATAAATTATTTCATTTGAAACAACATTGGTCTGGTCACGATTGTCCTCTGCAAGTGAGAGTCCTTTTTCTATTTTCTCCATGGTGTGTAGACTTCTTTTTTAATGACATTCATTCAATTTATATAATCATAAGTTTTTGCGAAATAAATCGGAATAAATTGGGGGATGTGCTTCATGGAAACGAGTTTCTTTTAATTGGTCTGATGCGATGCGACCCCAGCATTCTGAAGTGCCTTCAAAGTTTTAACCAGGAAACTACACTCGCTAACCAACCTTCAAGTTTTTATTTCAACATTGTACGTTGCCCAGAACCGAAGATATAGCCTGCAAAAGAAATTTGAGAAAAATTGCATTGAACGCCAAAAACCACTCAAAGCACCAGGCGCCCAGAAATCCTCAGAAAGCAGCAGGTACTCATTTCAGAGAGAAAACTATTTTACACGGGGCATGCGCATTGGAAAGCGATTTCCAGAATTGTCTTTCCATGAAAAAAAGAAACAACGCTGGAAAGATCGTGTTAGTTCTTTCCATTTGAGTGCTTGAGTGAAAGATCGATCCAGCAAGGCGCATGTGCACTGGAAAATAAACGAGTACATACCTACGAGTACATTACAAATACACTCAGCTACAAAAAATGTTATGTGAGATTTGCGAGCCTCTACAGCGTCTTATGGGCGCCTGGTAATGTAAATTCATTTCAGCTATCTTCCGGCTAAAAAAAATATCGAATGATCACGCCATTTTATTCTCCCAAAGATGGAACGGTGAATGACAGCCACTGTGTGCGAAGAACGTGAGCTCCTCACGCTATACAACTGACTCGCATAGTTTTTTTTTTTTTTTCTTAAATACATAAATCCGATTAGAGCCGTTCCGACATTTGTAGAAAATGAAAATATCTTCTCAATTGATGTATTTTTACCCTCTAACCAACCTCCTGGTTTAATCGCAAGATTCTACTTTACCCAGAACTGAAAAAATTAATTAAGTTTAATCCACGCATTGAAATCGCCAAAACCACCCAAATCACCAGGTGCCCAGATATCTTCAGAAAGCAGCAGGTTCTTCGTTTCAGAGAAAATAAAAATATTAAACAGAAAGCATGCGCAATGGAAAGCTAGTTCCATAAATTACTCTCCTTTCATTGAAAAAATGTATTACTGGAAAGATCGAGTTGCTTTTTTCCAGTTGAGTAAGAGATGGATTCGGCAAAGCGCATGTGCACTGGAAAGCACACAAGCATTAACAAATACACTCTCAGCAGCTTAAGTTTGAATGCGACATTTGTGAGCCCCTACAGCGTCTACGGATGCCTGGTATTGTAAGTTCATTGCAGCTCTTTTGTTAAATAGTTGCTGTGACGTCACGTCGTTTTATTTTCTCTAAAGGTGTTGGTTAATAATCAAAACTTCTGATTTAACACTATACCACTGATTCATTATGTTATTTAATTATAAATTCAGGCCCAGATAGTGATACCCATGATAATACTGCAGATAGAGCCTTTCTGGCTTTTGTAGCAAATGAAAGGATCTCCCCATTTATTCTTTTTCAAACTGTATGAACCACCAATCTCCTCTCCTAGTTTGTTATTTCAACATTCTACATAGAACCGTAGAAAATTGGCTCAGTCCACGACTTAACAAACCACTCAAATCACCAGGCGCCCAGAAATCCTCAGAAAGCAGCAGGTACTCATTTTAGAGAGAAAACAAAAACAATATTTTACACGGGGCATGCGCATTGGAAAGCGAATTCCAAAACTGTCTCTTTCCATGAAAAAAAAAGAAACAACGCTGGAAAGATCGTGTTAGTACATTCCAGTTGAGTGCTTGAGTGAAAGATCGATTCTGCAAAGCGCATGCGCACTGGAAAATAAACGAGTACATACGTTAACAAATACACTCAGCTGCAAAAAATTTTGTTAGATTTGCGAGCCCCTACAGCGTCTTATGGGCGCCTGGTAATGTAAATTCATTTCAGCTATCTTCCGGCTGAAAAAATATCGAATGCTGATCAAGCCATTTTATTCTCCCAAAGTTGGAAGGGGAATGGCATCGACTGTGCGAGAAGAAGGTGAACTCCTCACGCTATAAAAACCGACTCGCATAGTTTTTTTTGTTATAAATCCATTTCTGACATAAAAAACCAAGAAAATGCTGATTAGCGCCGTTCCGACATTTGTAGAAAATTAAAAGTTCTTCATGTATTTTTACCCTGTAACCAACCTCCTAGGTTTTATCGCAACATTCTACTTTGGCCAGAACTGAAAAAATTAATTAGATTAATCCACGCACTGAAATCGCAAAAAATCACGCAAATCACCAGTCGCCCAGAAATCTTCAGAAAGCAGCAGGTTCTTCGTTTCAGAGAAAATAAAAATATTAAACAGAAAGTATGCGCAATGGAAAATTAGTTCCAGAAAATTACTCTTTCCATGCAAAAAATTTATCAATGCAAAGATCGATTCACTATTTCCCAGTTGAGTGGGAGATCGGTTCGGCAAAGCGCGTGTGCACTGGAAAGCACACAATTGTGCCATTAACAAATACACTCTCAGCAGCTATATTTTGTATGCGCGATTTGCGAGCTCCTACCCCTACTGCGTCTTATGGGGGCCTGGTATTGTAAGTTTATTTCAGCTACCTTTTGGTTGAAAAAAATATTAAACCAACTGCTGTGACGTCGCGTCATTTTTTATCTAAGTTTGATGCTATTCTCCATAAGTGCCTGTTTTCATTTGGTTAATCCTAACCTGATGTGTCAGAATTACTATGGTGAGGGGAAGCGCCAGTGTGGTGACCACCGTTCAACCTCCGTTTTATTTTGAGAAATAAAATTTGGATAAGGTTAGGATCAACCAAATGAAAACAGGCACTAACACGAATTATTGCTTTAAATAAAACGCGATTAATTTTGTATAAAAGATCTCACACTTTATCACTGATTCGCAAAGTTTGTATGTTTTAGATCCAGGTCTTCACATTGACAACCATGACGATACTGTCATGGCAGGGTGTTCCCGCATTTTGTAGCAAATGAAGTTATTCTCGTTTTGTTTCACTGACACTGCTTTCCGTTTTGTTGACACTGCCCAAGATATTCTATGGCTGCACAGAATCACTTCGGTGAAAATCTGTCAAATACAATCACTGCAATTCACCATTTGCGCAAACAATATCAAAGAGCTCAAAAAGTTCACAAAAAGCATGTGGCATGGACTGGAAAGCTGCCGGAATGATTTTTCTTAAAAAAAAAAACTTTATGGACAGATCGCGCGAATGACCATGCGCACTGGAACTGAAATGAAGGCTCCAATATTTCCCACTAACATGTACTTTTTCCAAAAAAAAACTTGAAAGAGTATGTGTAAGTGTGAAAGAAAGCAGTTAGCAAAAGGCATGCGCATTGGAAAGCTAGTTCCAATATTATGGGAAACTAATTTGAATTTCTTGATATGCGCATGCGTCATAAACAAATACATTGCCAGGAAAAACATTATATGTGTGACAAAAATGTAGCCCTACTGTCTTTCATGAGCGCCTGATGCTGGGATGGGAGTTGACTTCAGTTGTTTTGTGGCCAACGATTTTTATATGATCTGACGTAATCTGTTGGCAACTTTTTTTAGATACAGATTGTGCAGTTTTTTTTAGATACTCTTAGATACTCTAGATACGCTTTTATACATAATTTTTACATTTCCTCTTCGAAATATAGTCTAGAATACAACTGCACGGCATCCACGTACGGAGTGAAGTTTTATACAAACTGAGTCAATTTCACACCTCACAATAAAGCGCTGTGTTTTCACCAAGGCTTCATAGGCTTGGGTGCTTAAAAGGTTGTATTTTCCTTCGTTCGCCCTTTACTTTGACTGCAGGTTTGACCTGGTTTGTCAGGATCCATGCAGGGTGCAGCCACAACTTTTTGAGAGTTAAGCATTAGTTTTATACTCTCAGAAACGAAAAGTATACCTGCTCCTTTTTGAGGAATTTCTTTCCTCCGGCCGCCTTGTGTTTTGGCTAGTTTTTTGTTATGCAGTTTTATGTAATTTTTCTCAGATTTCATAGTTGAACAGAGCCAATTTTAGTTGGCTTATAAATCTTGGCTAAATTAGGGTGTTGAAATAAAAACTAGCGGGTTGGTTACATGGCATAGTTTTTCTCCCCTTGGGCCGGGCTACGCTCTACACCGATCTGAATAGATTTCATGTTGTGTGAATGGCTTAATTTGTCGTGCTTTCCGTAATGATTAAAAATAAATTCAATTGAATTTTAATGCCCGGTTTTACAATGCGAGTTTGAATTTCGTTTAAAGATAAAAGACA
This sequence comes from Neoascia interrupta, assembly GCA_947623515.1. Classification (NCBI taxonomy): domain Eukaryota; kingdom Metazoa; phylum Arthropoda; class Insecta; order Diptera; family Syrphidae; genus Neoascia; species Neoascia interrupta. Next base: position 42,827,762 of record OX392462.1, on the reverse strand, counting down.
AATAATGTTTTTCAATGGTAATTTAAACCTAATCGAAAGTTTAATACTATGTCTCCATCGGCCATAAAACTGCGATTAGCGGGAGACACTTTAAAAAAACTCAAAGTAGATAAAACAAAAAATAGGAGTAGGTATATCGACACGAGCGCTTTTTCTCTCATTTTGTCTTTCAAAAGAGAGTGACGACTGACGATGACATTTCCTAAGTGCGAAAAAAGATTATCGTTGTAAAAATCCCAATAGAAAACGTATTTGTGAAGGAACTGTCATACGTGGACAGTTTCAGCTTCCTTTTTCGATTCTTAAACTATAAGAAATGTATTTGAAAGGGTTTATGAGATTGACGAATGAGATTTATGAGGGGGTTTATGTATTTTTAATCGCTTGCCGAGAAGATTTAAATTTGTATGGTTAATCGTGTAATCTGTAGAGGATTTAATGACGATTTATATAAATCTCGTATTAGTGCCCGGTGGAAATGTGGTCTTCGTTGTCTTCCTAGATTTTCAAATAAAATTTGCAAAGAATATCAAGTTTACCTAAACTTTGGAGGCAAACATCTACGAAACCGATCTGAAATCTGCTTGCAGTTTGGAGGTCAGTGTACAATTCTTGATGTTTTCTTCTTCTTCTAACGGATTTTTAAAGGCTAAAAATGAAAATGTGCTGAGATATGACAATTTATGTTTAAAGTGGTCTAAAAAATTTACGAAAATATTATAGCGCAATGTTCGATCAAGTTCTATTAAATTACACCAACGGTTTAGGTGCTTAGTTTAAACTTGAAAACGTGAAAGTTTAACTGAACCCACGTTTTAATTTTCGCTGTAAAACCTGGCATAAAATTAACAATTGTTGTTAAAAATTCGTTTCCCACTTAATTTCGCGATATGATCCACAAAACCAGCCCAACTCCTTAAACATGTTCAGACTTTTTCAAGCATGATCAAACAAGACTAAAACCTAAAAAAAAGAACACTTTAAATTCGAGTGTAAAGGCAGGAGTATAAATTAGAAAACAACATATCATCCTTTAAAGCATGTGCCATTGTCCACTGCTTACTACTAGAAGTTTTCACCAAAAAATTTAACGAATACCTAAAAGATCTAAACTCCAACGCCAAAATGTTGTTCTGTCTTTTATTAATAACTATTTTAGTTATTCCCAAAAATGCAAACTCGTGTCGGTTAAATTAATATAAATTATATTTATTGCGATTGGAAAATATGTAGGTCATTCATTAGGTGTCGAAGATGAAGTGCATTGAATTTGCTTGTTGGCAGTTAAGTTATATTATATATTTTGACATGTTGTATGCGGCTATATAATAATTCTGCACTTTATGTAGTTTTTGTTTTCCATTTTATTCACACACGTCATTACACTAATAGTAAACAATGTTGATGTGTTTTTTTTTTGTTTTTATTCATTAAAATGAATTTTGATTTTTATTATTTCTAAATGGCAAGATGAACATGATATCATCGAAACATACACATGTATTATGTACATCTAAAACATACTTTTTCATATAATTATCATGCTCAATAAAAATGATACAAATAAATCTCTGATGATGTGGTGTGAAAATTGTTTTTTAATCATAATTTTGATCTCGAATAATGTTGTGTTATGAAATGGATGAATTTCAAGAAACATTCATTGATTTTCTTCTTTAGTTTTTTAGCTTCTACAATTTTTTGCTGATTTTTTTATTTTGTTTTAAGATTATTTTTTCTTATTGTATAACACAACACAACAATACAGGTTTTCTTATTTTTTCCTTACAAAATAAATTTTAATGATACCAATAATTTTATAACATATTTTCTCACATATTATTATATTTTTCACTTTTAAATTTATGGTATTACATTGGATTTTAATGAAAATGTCCAGCACTTTCCGAAAATCCTATAATTGGTATATTGTAGCTTTTGCTTTTACTCATATATTTATAATATTTTTTAAAGTCCCACACACAGACTAGACACCAAAGAATTTATATTTTTTTTTGCGTATTTCTTTCTGTTTTCAAGTTAAACAAAATTAGATTTATGTATTATACATTATTATTGAACAAAATTTTAACACTTGCACCGATAAGTATGTTTATAAGTAGATATATATTTTTATATTCAATGATTAAGCTCTTTTTGTTAAGGGTGGAGAAGTTTTACATAAATTTGTATCCCTAAAATTACACAAACCGTAAAGCTAAGTATTTTTTCATAATTTTTTATTTTTTGTGTTTCTCACTTAAATTTTTTTGTTTTCTTGATTGATTGCTAATGAATATACAAGAATCAATATAAAATAAATAATTCAATAGGGAATATAAATAACGTATATATGTGAATATTGCTTCAGTTTACTGCAATTATTAGTTTTTATTTTAAAGTTTTGTTTTTATATATAAAAGAAAATGTTAAATTCCACCCTAATTTTAACTGAAAAGGCATTTAGAAATTACATAATATAATAAATTAAATTAATACTTAAAACGGGGTGAAGAAAGTACTTATTTTCTTAAAATAAATTAAACAATACAAATGTGTTTTTTTATGGCAAATTTATATCTAGACTACAGAAAATTGGTACAGCAAAATTTGAGCCATGATTGTTCTCGTTTCTAGTTTTTTTTGTATTTTTTTATTTATTGAAATGTTATAGATTTTTTAAAGCAAATAAATGTGCACTTAGCAATTTAACTGTAAGAGAATGGAAGAATGACGCAAGGAAGTTCAGGGAGGGTGATTTAAATTTTTTAGAGTGTCATTCAAAAGAAAACTAAACCAGCAGATCACTAGATTTATCGAAAACATTGGCAATGCTGTCGTAGCTCTCAATTGCCTTGCTTAATTTCAGCTGTAATAAACCATAAGGTTTATTTTTCCACGGTTATCTTAATCAAATTACAATTTTTCGAAGGGCAGATCCTCGTTTAAGACAGAGCATACAATAGGCAGGTCAGGATAGGCTGGCAACACTTCAGATCAAAATCAAAAATGTAGTGAGAAAAGGAGTTGAGTACGAAAACAAATTTCCTTCGAGGAAAAAGGTATGCATCGATCACCTCTTTAAATCAGTTGCAGTAAACTTTTTCCATAACACTTCGATTAGCAGGAGACGATTTGAAATATATCCCGTAGTGTCTCCACCGGACAAACATATGTATTATTTGACACGTGCACCTTTTCTTGACATTTTGACTGTCAAAATTAAGTGACGATGATAGTTCCCAGGAGAGAGAAAACAATTTGGTGTAAAAATCGTAATAGAAAACTTATTTGTGGCAGTTCTGTCATACGTGGACAGCTTCAGTGGCATAAAAGAGGTTTGTGAAAAGAGTGAATAAGATTTATGAGGAAACTGATTTTCAATTAATTGCTGAGGGGATATAAATTTTTATGGCCAATCTCACCATTTGTGGGAGATTAGTTGAAAATTTAGTTAATAGCGGGTTGATGTTCGGTGGCGATATTGCCTTTCACCAAAAACCTACAACGGCTTGAGGAAAAAGGCATGAAACTTGACCGATTTTTCGTAACAGTTTACAAGTAAATCAAACCTTGCACGAGTATTTACTACTAATGGCGCTTACAAATCAAATAAGCCATGACCTGGGTTAGAGTCGGCGAGGATAGGTCTACAAAAGGAATTATCCCACAAGGTCATCACAGTTTTCTTGTGGCAGCTGTAAGCGAGTCTGAAATCAGCTGGACGAATGTTTTTTAACCTTTTCACAACTAGAATTTATTGCATGCATTTGGAAAGTATACTTTATCCTTTATTTTATGCAAAAATGAAAAAGAAGATTCCACTCCTGACTTCTCACCAACATGTAGGCTGTGATAAGTAAGCGTTAGGTGTTCCTAAAAACATAGAAGGAATGTATTATTTTTTTCCGATTCAAAACGCAGAATTCAGAAACCTCTAATGACAACTACAAGTGGTGCTCTTGAAAGGTTTTCAGATGCTCGCGAGAAAAACTTTTCTGAACTCGTGAACAGTAGCGAAGACTAAATGTGATTCTAAGACATTATCATCCATGGCTTATATAATCAAACGCCTCGATGAAACGGTGAATATCATCTGATTAAAGCAATCATCGGTAGTGGCTAGTAAAAAACCGCAAATAGGTTGTAGAAATTGAAGGTAGCTTCACAAACATGCTCTGGCTACGTCTTTGCCTCGCCATGTAAACTTGGCTCCTCTTTTGAAAATCATTTTCAAAAAGAAATATTAGTTTTATAAATCAAACTAAGCTACCAGTACTAGTACTAAAAATTATTATTATCCTCAGAAGGCATACATTGAACTCTCAGACGAAGAAATAGTTCAGTACATTTGAACTAGAGCTTCGCATTGGAGTCACATTACGTAGCATTTCGTTTTCTTTATCTTGCAAAACGTAACGTTCAAGCCGAAGCTACATTGTATTAGAAAACATTGAAATAGACCTTTTAACAGTTTGACGTCTACTGGTATTTTCAGTGAGGGATGCCACCAAGCACCATTTTATATGGAAAATGAACAAAAATTACAGATAAACACAAATAACTAATCGAAAAGTACAACCGTGTGTTTCGGTGAACGAGAAAATTGTAGATTTATAAACCTTTCTAAAGTAAGGCTGAAAATATTTTAATTATAAAACATAGAGAGGATAAGAAAAGTGTTGTTTGTGTTGTAGGAACAGTGCATTCGACCACAAAAATGTACACGGATTCAAGAAGATCACATCTATGGAACACTTTTTCATATAAAAACGGTCGGAAAATGTGAAAGACGTCAGATTTTGACAGCCGTGCTAAAAGGTCTATCGTATGGCTGAACTCGTAAATGTCAAACCCAGGCGAAGCCAAAGGTTCTTTGTGAATCACGCTCACTGGGTGTGTGTCTCGCAGTATGCGAAGAAGGATGGAATAATCACATTGGTCGTTAGTCAAAAGTGAAATTTCACGTCTAGACAGGCGTTTAGAATAATAAAAACTTCCTTTACTAATAATAAGGAAATTTTTGGTGCAGCTTGTCAGACTTCCACCAATGTCAGACGACAACCAATTTAGAGCAGATACACTTTTTATAAATGTTGCGTCGATTAAAAAAATTTTAAATACTTATCCTTCATTTCGTTTCGCAGTTTTTTTTTTCAATGTTTTTATGAAGAACCCATTTACCGGGCGTCAAAAACTTTGCGGTTTCAGGACGCAACTGCCACTTAATATGGCTGAAGATTCGAAATTCTACAAAATCGACATTCTGAGTTTTACTTTAGGCAGCAACATCCGCTTAAGGGTGCATCTTACACACGCCACAAAAATGGAAAAGGTGGTTTAAGTAGATATCTTTGCTGTACGTTTAAAAACATAAATAGGGAATTCGTTCCCCATTGTTTATATGGAAGACAACAATTGTCTTTTCTAACGGCACAATCATTTGAAAAGCTATTAATTTAAAAATATTAAAAAATTAAAGTCGTAAATAAAAAACTTACAGTTTCATTACACAATTGTTTGAGCTTATAGCATTTTAACTTGACCTTTTTCCAGTTTTTTGCTTCTAATGATATAAAATTCACAACTCCCTGGAAAGCTGAAAAGAGAAAGGTTGGGTTGTAAAAAAATTATGGTTCTTTCCCCTTTAGTAACAAACATACCCTGCGTCATTTGGTATACAAACGTAACTTTAAATTACAGATATCCTATATACAATAATCATATCTTTACTTTGAGGCTCAGTTTAAACAAAACAAATATTTTTTTTCAAACAAAAACGAAACATACACTTAAAGAACATACATACATAGGACGTTTATAACAATACAATTATTTTACCTTTGCTTTTGCATTGCTTTTCTTAACTATACAAATACAAATTATTGTTTTATTCCTGGTGTGAATAACTCCACACTTATTTAACAGAACGATATTTCTTTTTTAACAATAGGATTATTATATATATTTTTTTTCTAAATTCAGTTGTTAAAAATTATACACCTTTTTTTTAATTTATAAAATATTTACGCAAAATTAAACATAAATTGCTCATAAATATATTATATTCAGGTAAAATGAACGCTAAAACTAATTTTTTAATTTTTCATAAAAAAATTGTTTCTTGTTTTTTTTTTTAATTAGTTTATGTTTGTTTAATTAATATGCATATTCATGTATTTTACTCTACTTCACATTTATTAAATAAATTAGTCAATTGGTTTTTAATATCAGAAAAAAATGTTCAACATTATTATTATTATTTTGTTTTACCTATTAGTTTTGTTCTACATTTTAAAACAAATATCATTCTATGCACCTTGTTGCATTGTGAATATTATTAGTTGTTTGTATTAGTTATTTTTTCTGCACGAAAGTTTTCATTACATAATATGTATATATCTCTCTCGATCTTATCTTTTACCCATTAATTGTTCCCTTTTCTATTTTTTTTGTTTTGAACAATTACATTTTTTTTCTTAATCTGTTTATGTTTTAAAATCTTTAAATCAAATGGCATTTTAATTTGCACCACTTTTGTAGGAAAAAAGAAAAATATAAATAAAAGCTTGTTGTTTGTTTTTTTTAATAATTTATAATTTATCTTAAGTTACGATTTACTGAATGATGATTTTTTTTATTTGATCCTTTCTGTGATTGTTTGTGTCAGTTTCTATTTATGCGTGAATTGGTGAGAGTTTACTTCTTAGATTTCGGAACGTTTACTAATTTTTTTGTTTTTTAATTAAATTTTTGCGCGATTTTACAATAAATACTTTTATTTTGTTTATAATTGTTTTCTTGATAAAAATATATGTATATAAGAAGATGTGAAATGTTCATTTTACTATTAGAAACATATTTTTAATTGTGTGTTGTAGTCCGTTTTAAATCAATTGTCGGGTTTTTTGTTTGTTTGTTTTTTTAAAATATCCTATTGCGTTATTTTTTATTTTTTTCTAGTTGTGCAGTGAAAAAAAAGACAACAAGTGATTTGAAACGGACTCTGTGTTCACTATTTATTCATCAGACTTATCATCGAATGTGATTTTTATGCATTTATCGAATGTCAGTGATGTTAGTTTTACTGCCAAAGATTTTAATCAGCTGCGTCTCGTAGTCATCAATGCTGCGTTTCATGATCTCCATGCAGGGTCCTAACAGACGCTCGAAAGCATCAACATCCAGGACTGAAAATGTACGAATATTCAATTTATATTTGCGAATATGGAAAATATTTTAACTCTGTGGGAAGAAACTGTTTTTTAATAACATTTTTCATTACTTTATTTTTATTCTGCGTGCTAACATTTAAAATATTTTGCAACATGCGAACTTGGCTATATTTGCTGTTATGTACAAACAAAGACAAAAATTAGACTTTAAATCTCAATTCATAAAAAAAAATACCTAAGATCAATACAGGTGTTGGGTAATAAGAGCGCACTGGTTTATTCAAAAACAAAAGCATGTAAACCAGATTTTTTTCAACTAAAAAAGTGAAAAACAAGGATAAGGTCGTGCCCGGAGCACGGACGCACCTTTACCGGTTGTTCCGTGTAAAGTAAACGCAGCTCTTTAGAGGCGTGATGAATCGATATCGAAGATATATCTAAAAGAAAGAGAGGAACAGATCGCCAAACACTGATAAAATTCCGGCTAGAAAGTCGGTTCGGTATTGATAAAGGGTCCACGTCCAATCATCTAGGCATGCCCCAGAAGGACAATATCTTCCGCAGTCAGAAAAAAGCTATTTAAGGAGACCATGCCATATTTATGGCATCAGTTCTGCAAGAAAAAAACTGTCTCACTTAAAGTGAGTTATCTTACCTCGGCCAGGACGACCAGAGACAATTAAGGACATTGCTGCGAGGCCGAGTCTAAGATAGCGCAATCTGATTAGGTTGTGGCAGGCAAAGAATCAGGACAAGGACCACAGGAATCTCCCTTGCCAAAATAAGAAGAGTGAGTAACCCAAAAAATCCGTCGTATAATATTAACCTCCGAAAAGCAATGCGTAGAGACATAAATGGGCGGTTAGTCTTGAAAGGAACGCAGTAGGATTGAGAGATTGTGCGGGAGGAAGAGTCCCTGAAACAACTCGTTTACCTTTAAGAAAAAGTAAATGTCGAAAATGAAAAACCTTCATGCACAGGCATGCACCAACTGTGGTTGGTGTTAGAAGAAACGGGCTAGAGCCACCCCGTATCGTAGGTCTCCATGCCTTACAACGACGGAATAGCACAGTCGCCCAGTGCTCTTTGAAGATGCTAGTAACAGCGTGTGAACAAATTTAAAAAAAAAAATCAAGTATTAGGCTGCCATACCAATACATTTTAGGTATGGTACCCACTGGGGGCAGCTCGTAAATAAACTCTGGAGTCTCGATTTTCTCGACTTTCTCGAACCAGGTCTGTTTTAAGTGTATTCTGGAAGTCAATGCTGCATCGATAGGTTATCAAACCATTGACAGGTTTGCTGTCTTTCAGGATAGGGCAGTTTTCAAAAGCCTAAAAAGAGCAAGACAGAGATCTCACGACAAAACAAGAGACCGCCGATACAGTCGAATACAATACCGGAGTGCTTTTTCGCACCTTAGTAAACTACTGACTGAACAGCTGCACGTTGGAAGAAAATGCTCATCAAGAGCTCAGGCAGCGGTGGAATCGGCTAAGGTAATCTGTGAATTTAAAATTTTGTGACAGTCAATATGATCACACAAAATAACCCGTTTGCGTAAGGTGAGCACAAAAATATCGTTCCGAATCGTTGATTTATTTAGGCTTGTGATGCAAAAAATTTTTTTTATTCATGCATGCAAAAAGTCAGCCTAGGAGTAGGAAAAAAAACAACCAACCACAAAGTTTTAAAACTGGGGACCAGCTGATTTTGACGGTGATTGATCGAGAACTGACACCAGAAAATTGTGATGATCACAGTTTAAGCAGACGAATTTTTGTGATTTGTGACATCAATTATCAATCATCGATTGAATTTCTACAAGTCGATCGAATCTGCTACCAAAAGAACTCGGCTGAGAAAGTCCCGGGCTGCACGTCACGGAAAAAAACGAAGAAAAATAACAGGGGTAGAATCGGCTAAGGTGATCTGTGATAAGTGATTTCACAAATCACAAAAAATCGTCTGCGTAGACTGTGATCAACATAATTTTGTGTGACAGCTCACGATCACTAACCGTCAAAATCAGCTGTCCCCAGTTGAAAACTTTCTCAGGACTCTCAAACTTATCACAGATCACCTTAGCCGATTCCACCTCAATCGGTTTTGGGATCGGAAAAAGAACATCTCCGAGACCCGCCTGGGGATCGCGCTTGTGTCTCTTGAGTTGGTGCCAGAGGATTAGGAACGATGAAGGATCATTTAGGCGTCGTCGCTCCGCAAACCGTTTATTAAAGGATTAGCGGTACAACCAAATGATGATGACGATGAGGACTTACCCGAAACGAGTTTTCAGGGCGGTGGTAGCTGCCCGTTCCTATCTGTTGATACTCAAGTACAAACTTACTCCGAGGATGGGCGGCAACGGTAATCGGTTGCGATACAAACCCGTGCGTAAGGAATGTTTTGAAGGCGAGGGCAGCCGTTCTCGGTATGAACCCCTGCCGACAAAATAATTTTGTTGCAAGGTAAATCTAGCAAGGCAAAAAGGTAGGTCTAGAAGCTCAAGCTGAGTTAGGTGAGATTTCACCTTGGTTAATCGGAAAGGTAGGGGAAACCGATACGTTATGTGCCCATTCCATGAGGCATATGGTGTTCACCTGAGGGTTGTAGAGGCAAGGGCAGCCGTATTTGGTGTGAGCCCGTACCAGACTAGTCCTGTATGGAAAAACCTTAAGGATGGGAAGGGCGAGGTGAATTGGCGTTTTTTTAAGTTGAACTCCATATTGAGTTCCCGAACGTGACAGAGAAGGGGCGGAGTGTATAGTTCGCTTGCTGCAATTTGTTTTAATTCTGCAAAATCCGAAATTGCACATTTATTTAAGACCTCGCAGCCCGGGCCTTTCTGCTTAAAAATTTGGCATTGAATTGGACATTAAAGTCTGGGTATGGAACAACGTAGTTCGATTTATTAGGTATAGTAACGTGGCTATTTAGAAAGCTTTCATAGCCCATACTGTACGAGCCAAATGCCTGGATTCCCTAAGTCTTACTGCTGCTTTTGAAGCCATGGGATTTTGCAAAGATGTCAATGGAAAGAGTGTGAAGCATTGTGTCCGGAGTAGGTTACTGTAGGAATTGTTCCAAGTACACCTGTAATGCAAATACAAGATAGTCTTTGAACTTTCTGTTACAACTAAAGCAGCGTTGCTACTCTTGTCTAGTACCTTCTACCAGACTTGTACTCCGAACAAAATAACGGGTCTAACGATTGCCGTGTATATCCAGTGAGGACTCCGGGGTAGTTTGAGTCCCCACGTTGTGCCTAAGGCCTTCCTGCATGAGTATAGGACAAAAGAGGCCCCCAAGCACGGTCTTGTATATTCAGCCTCCGACTGAAATTCATCATCCTTGGGAGTTGAAACTAGATTAACATTTAGAAAACTTTAGAGGAGGTTATGGTTATTTCTTACATTTCAAGCGGCAAAGTCGAACTGCCAACTTTTGCAATATGGAAAAGACCTTTTTTCTATCAAACTCTGAGATGGACTAATTAGTCCTCCGAGGTCAAATTATTGGGCAAACAGCTTTTCAACCCGATGTTGGGTTACCATTTTCCAGTCGGGTTGTTTTCAAGTCGTTGTAAAAAGGGAATGAGGGACGATCTAGTGACGTCATGATAGCTGATAAGCTTTTTCATGACTAGACTATAAAGGAAGTTTAAAATGGTAACAAAAGACGAATAGAAAAGTAGAAAGTCTTCAGTCCTTCTGTTAAGTAAAAAGCATCAACAAAATCTATTCAGGACTAAAATTGATAAAGGACCCGCGTTTTAATTTAAAAAAAAAAAAGAATTACTACTAAATTACTAAACCAGTTTATTGTAATGTAGACATTCATTCCAAAAATAACATCCACTCATTTATTTAAGAAAACACCACTCCAACATCCAAGAAAAAACATTACATATGTATTTTTGAAAAAGATAAAAAAGAAAATTCTACAAACCTAAAAATTTCCTTTTAAAATTAATTTAACGGGTGGAAATTGACGTAATTGTTAGTAAATAATAAAGTTACAGGTTCAGGCTACAAGTTTTAAATATTTACATGCGGAAGAAATGTATTTTTACACAAAGAAAACTGAAAGAAACATAATAAATATTAGTAAAAGTTTTGGGTATGTAATGTGGAATTTTTCTGAGTGAAAGGTGCTCTTAAGTGCAAATCGGTACTTTACGTACTTAAGTTGTGCAATTGTGTAGGTACTTAAAGTAGGAATTTCAAATGTTATTTAACCATTGATCCTGTTGTTATTAATTTCTATTGTTTCGTTCTGAGAATTATTTCTCAGGATGCAGTAAACACGAAACCCTTTCCGGTTCTTTTGACATGCGGTTTTCATTTTTCATTCTCTTAAGAAATTTCCAATATTCTTACCACATTTTTAATTTTGGATTTTGTTTTGTGTTTTTTTTTTCGGCCAGATCAGAAATCGATTAGTAATGGACTCCTCGATAGCAAAATTGTCGCTTATTTTCATCATTTGAATGCAGTGCACTTCTGATAATTTTAACTAAAGCATTTCTCTATCTTATAACAATGATAAATTTATTTTTTTTTTTAAAGTAAAATTAAATAAAACTAAATATATAAAATGAAAACTCGTAAAATATACACGAAATAACGTTAAAATACATGAGCTAACTAACAGCAAGTATTTCTCATCATAAGATTTTCCAAGGTTTCTTCATACACATCAATACTTCGTTTCATAACATCCATGACTGATCCAAGTAGACGGCGGAAAGAAAATTTATCTAAAACTTAAATAGTTTTCTTGAAATACATACTTTAGAATTCATAAATAATTAGAAGCGTTAAACGAGGTAAAAGCTTTTACTGATATATAAGCGCAGCTGTCACAAAGTAGTCAAAGTAGTCCGATTTATTTTATGTGTTCTTTCGTTTTTTAGACACGTTCTTACACAAAGAAAATGAAGCATCACAGGACGTTCCAAAGTCTATTACAATTAATGGACACTGGTACGAGATTTAATTAGAGTTATAAGGTCTGTTGCCTTAAAGCCTTGAAATAAATCGATTTATTCCAGTTGAACGCAAAACTTAAATTCAGGTGTTTTCTGTTTTTTTTTCTTATTTAGTTGTAAAAGTTTTATAAAGATGCGACAGCTTGGGTACACCCGTTATTTATTATCGCAGTTTTTATAAAAAAGCAAACAAATATATACAAAGCATTATGTTTTTTACATTTACATATTTAACTAAAATTGCTACATAGTTTTTTTAATTTTTAACTTTTTTAAGTTTTAACTAAATTTTTAATACAGTTATGTGGATACAGCGATCACAAGCACCACAGTAGAAAATTGACGAAGATTAGAACACAAGAAATGAGCAATGTCCTACCTACGAAATAATGACTGTCCAAGACGACTTAAATGATATGATAGGAAGATAGGGAATCTTTAGTGTTCAGAAGGCACAGCGCTGAGGGTCTTTAGCTGCCAAATTTTAAAAATCTGACAATGATCTGCCCAGGAGCATGCACCAACTAATGTGCATGATATGGTCGGAGGAGAGTATGCCCGTAGAATGGAACCTCAGCATTGTTTGTCCGATATTCAAGAAAGGAAACCCTCTGAGTTCCGCTGAAAATATCAGACTACTTAGCATAGTATACATAGTAGCATAAGATCTTTCCTGCTGTACTGTGTCAACGCCTTAAGCCGTTTATTAGCAATCTGATAGGTCCATATCAGTCTGGCTTTAGACCGGGAAAGTTCACCATCAATCAAAATTCACAATTGCGAATCACATCTGCGAATGTTGAAAAAAACAAAACAGTACCCACGATATTTTCATTGATTTAAAGGCTACGCATGACAGTGCCTTAAGAGAAGAGCTAGTCATCTAGTTTTGAAATACCTGTCAAACTCCTTAGTTTGTGCAGGGCGACTATAGAAAAATTAACTCTGTTCCATAAAGTCGGTAAAAGGATGTAGGTAACATCATGCTTGATAGAATTAGGCAAAAATTTCAAACACTTTCAAAGGTTCGTACAACACACTCGCATACGCAGACGACATTGACTTAATCGTAAGAATATGTCAGTGAATCCTTCGTGGGGCACGAAAGCGGCGAACATAAGCTTTAGCATAGGGGCAAAGCCAAGTGCATTTGTCATTAAGCCCAACAGACAACCAACAGGTATAACTTTGGGGTAGCTATGGAAACTTTCTCTTCCTGGGTTACGCTATAAACTCAGACAACGACAACAGCGCTGAAATCAAACGAAATCTTGACAATCACTACTTCTTTGGTCTAAAAAAAACAATTGAGTACAAATAACCTGATATGGTTGATCTGATGCAAGATGCACTAAATAGACTAAGCCAATGGACCGCATATGAACAGCGCCAACCCGTCAAAAACAAAGCTTGCATTCTTGGATGTAGAGCTGCCTACACTCGAAGGTTCAGCTCTTTAAGTATATAAAAGTATATATATATATCATAAGAACCATACTCAAGTATGGATGCTGCGTCTTGTGGCCAGCAGTAACCAAGTAGAAAAATCTCAAAGCCTTAACTAGGGTCTGCGCATAAAAGAAAGCGCAGTAAGGCTTCAAGGTACAGTCAATCGGAGTACAATCCAAAGGACGTAGCCATAACCATTAACGCCATAACCAATTCCGAGGTAGGCTGAACTATGGGTGAGGGTTCTCGGTATCCCAACAAGACTGCTTAACTCTTGCAGTATGTTTCAAGCCGAAATACAAGCAATGCTAATAGCTGCCGAGAAGGCCAGATTATTGGAACTATCACATAGGAGGATATTCGCATTTAGGTACGTAGATAGCCATAATCAGCCATTAAAGTTCTGTTAACACCAAAAGTTAAGTGTAATACGACTCTGAGGCTCAGAATTAGGGCTCTAAGCAGACAAAGTAGCACAAGCTGTTGGAAAAATATTCAGCATAATTAACTCCAACTATATCTGCAGGGGCTGGCATGATTCCGAAGAGGATGAAGATGTGAAACGCCTCATCTGCGAGTGTTCAAGTGGCAGCAGGTAACATTTTTAGTTTCGTTTCTAGTAGACACTTCTTTGAATTCAATTTTTATTCTTGGTTTTATCCTGGTTGTCTCCATAGGGTGACGCCAAGGGTCCCCGTAAGCCTAAATGAGCTGGTGGCTTTGGCTGCTAGCAATTTTTAGTGGGGCGGAGCTATCACCCCTAAGTAAATTTTTAGAACTTCTTTGTACCCGAGGTGCATTCAAAACCGGTGATTCGTTCGTACAGATTGCAGAATGCTAGAGCACTTTGCGGAAAGGTAAGAAACAAATTTCCATCAAATTTAGAAGAATCATGGAAATCTTTTCAACGGCAATCATCACATGTGCTGAAGATGTGAGGAGAAACGGTTTGGTGTAATGGCTAGTGGGGAAAAAAGAATTGCGTAGCTCAAAATACCCACGGTACATCCCGCAGGGACGACGCAGTAGAGGAGCACTGAGACTCAGCTAGCGCAAGCAAGTGGAAGGGCTGTAGCCAACTTCGCGTGTGAAACTGAAGACGGCTAGCTGGAGACAGAGCTGGCTGGCGAAGCATGTTGGCTAAGGCCCAGGTTTACCCCGAAATATAGCCTCACCTTAAGTTAGTAAGTAAATAAGGTGAAAAAACCCGCAGTCCACAAGCCTATTAAACAGAAAACGATTTTAACGGAGTTAAATAAATTTCTTCTACTGACTGAGGATATCGTCTGTTGCTAGGCAAGGAATGTTTTACAGATCCACCCAATAATTTACATGGGTTATCCATACTTTCGTCATACTGGAATGGATTTTCAGTCTGGATTAAAATACATTATTTCTAAACACTTATCACTTAGGCAACTGCTCTTTTTAAGAATGTGTAAGCTTGCTACTATGTCTCCACCGGCCATAAAACTGCGATTAGCATGAGATGATTAAAATTAAGTCCCAAAGTGTCTCCATCGAACAAACATAAGACTTACTTGACACGAGCTCTCTTTCGTTGTCATTTTGGCTATCAGAAAAGAGTGAAAATCACATTTTGCAGGGGCGATAAAACAATTTCGTAGTTAAAGTCCCAATAAAAAACGACACAACTGTCGTACGTGGACAGTTTCAGTGCGCTTTTCTTGTATCGTTCTAGACTAGAGGGTTCTTCGAGCTGTCAAACAAAAAGAGGATTTTGGTGCTCAGAGTAATCAGAGCCCGAGATTCGTGTTTCTTTTTTTGTTCAGAGCATGATCAGAGCGTAGTTACTGTGCTCGGAAAAATTTGAGTGAGCATTCTGAGCTAATTGCTGAGCATAGCGAAATGACAGTTGAAAATAGAAAAGATACTTGTTGTTCTGAGGCTGAAAGTAAAACAAAACATTATTGTTATTAGAAATTACTTTTTTGCAATATTTTCACCTGGTAACAAAAATTTTTTTTCAATTTGTTTAAGTTTTGTTTTCTCATATTTTGCATTGTGTTTCTGACAGATAAATCAAAAAATATGCTCAACTGCGTTACAAAATGAGAACAAATAAGAAAACACGGTTCAGAGAACACTCAGGGTGATCGATATCTGTTCATCATTCTTCTCTCATCAAGAAAAACGCGCTCAGTTTCGTATTTCGACTCATAAAGTGTTAAAAAGGTGCGCAAAAAGGTTTGTGACAAGGGTAAATGGTATTATTGAAAAGATTTATTTTTAATTACAAGCCGAGAGGATTGTAATTTATATGGTGAATTTCGTGGTTTGAAGGGAATTCGTTGAAGATTTATGTTAATTTTATGTTAATATGTTAAACCGGATAAAAGTCCGGTGAAGACATAGTATAAGAGGATTTAAAACCTTCATTTGCAAAAAATTATTTCTATTTCAATAGTAAAAAAAAGAATTTATCATGATCAACAAATTTTTTTTATAGAATTGACTTACGCAAGTTAAAATGTTCGCACCTTTTTCGTAAGTGATTTTACCTCCTTCAAAACTATCTCTGCTGTACGCATATGAGACCTTTTTATTTACACGTGTTTTAACGAACAATTTTCATAAATATTATAAAACTGTCTTAGGTTTTTTAAGTACGATATATCTTAAGAATATTATTTTTGTAATACAAACATATTTTTAATAACTTATTTGGTTCTTTTAGTATACTTATAAGCAATATACTGTGTCATACCTACTGTTTTTTTTATCGTTTCTTTGGATTAGTTTGTTTGAATTTGTAAATTAAATAAAATATATTTAAGTTATTATAATTTATGCTTATATAATCGAGGAGTGCCAAGCATTGAAAATTTTGGATTTGTTTATTTTAAATTTTGCCTTAAAATCTGTTATTTTTTATGTCCAAGCGTAAGTCATCGTCTAAATAGGGATAATTGCGAATACCACGCTTTATTAAGTTAATACATTTGCCCATAAGTCGCTCAAAGCATCCAGTCTCTAAAACTACACAGGGTGTAAATAAAAAAGAAACAAAAAAAATTGGGAGGAAAAAAAACAAAACAATAAATTAAACAAAAATAAATAAATTAACAAAATCAAGTCAAAACAATGTTAATCTTAAAGCGTGAACAATACGGCATAAAAAAACGCTAAGCCATAAAAAAAAGCTTTTGGATATAAGGGTTGGTTTATGGGTCATAAGATTCCAATTTAGGTGTGGGATTGTGCTGGATCAGGCAAACTATAATTTGCTTCATGTGTGGGTGTACAACAGGAAAAAAAATAAACACATTTTTCGAGGTAACAAAGTAAAGTCCATTACAAAAATAAGGGAACGTCACTACATAACCATCTCTACGCAACAATAGCGGTACATATAAAAAAAAAACTAAGTAGCCACAATGTCATGGCAAGACTGATTTATGATCAACTTACATGCAACCTTGATGTCTTCGAGAGCATAAACAGATGCTGCCCTGGGTCGATGTGTAACCAAAGCCAATTCCCCAAAGTATTGACCTTTGCTCAGTTGTGATACTTCATATTCGCCACCATCCTGCTCTATTCGAACAGACACGGTGCCCATTTCGATGAAGTACATGCCGTCAGCAGCATCACCTGAAAGAGAGATAATTGTCGTTAGTTAGAGTCGTTAGAGGAAGTTTTATTATAGTTTTAATAGTCTTTTATGGCTCGACCCTGAAAGGACAACACTTTAAAAGTGACATGCTACAAAGTCTTAGGCCTTCAAATTATTTAAAAGGTCTTATTACAGAGAATCAAATAGAGGGCAAGTTTACTGCCATATAAGCTTTTTAAAAATACAAGCGACTAATTTCGTCCACTCGTTCTGGTCTTTTATTTCCTCTTATGAGTTATGTTATGACAACTTTTTTTTTATTTCAAAGCCTACATGAAAAGGTTTGATTAAAGTACAACAAAAAAAATATATTAACTACGACAAACGGTGAAAGTGGCCATAACCCCGACGTCTTGAACAACTTTTTCGGCTTGTCAGATTGCATTTAAACTTGTCATAATGCCGTGACTTCCGGTCCTACGGACTACAGTGCTAATTCGAGCTTTTCGGCTCTACTGCTATGAAGAGCCGAAATGCTCACCTATAAATATTGACTGACTGACAGTGCACCTACAAAAATTTGACTGACTGGATATAAAATTTCTTTTGGAAACCGGCTATAAAGGCGAAGATCGACTTTTGAAAACGAATTGGATTAGGTTTTGAATTGTAAAAGCCTGCCGTTTGAGGTCCTTTTTTATTAGCCGATGTCAACTGTGGATTACTTTTGAAAACCTTCGCGCTAGTATCAAATATTAGCTCGAAATACGCCCCAGGATTTTTGGTGTAATAAAAACGTCTCGAATTTGAAACAGCTACGATGATTTGAGAGTTTGTATCTGGAACGTAAGAACACTCTACATTCCAGGTGAAACTCAAAAGCCTGAGTATGTCCCCCTCCAATAAAAAGCGGTTATAACTGCAAGTGGATACGATAGACAGGAAAGAAGAAACGAAAATATCTAGACATCTTTTAAAGCAGCCATGAAAGAGTGTATATTTCAAGATGCGGTTTCTTCGTACGAAAATTGCTAAGGTCAAAAGTAATGAGCTTCTGTAGGAACTGTTCGAAATATACATATCGGGTTTCAGTAACGAGATGGTCATGTGCATTCTTCAATCTAGTTCTGGATATGATAGTGCGCAGGGCAAAGATTAACACAGAACAATCAACATATTCCGTGCCGTGATAGAGGTTTTTACAGGGATCGAAGAACAGGCGAAGTTAGTTGGTGTTAAAATAAACGAGGCTAAGACTATAAGGGAAGGTTATAAACAAACAAAATAACATCCGTGGGCCGCTTAGGATGAAACTTCCCTGTTGGTGGCAGCAACATCAGATAGTGAAGGAGTTCGTCTACCTTGAAGTTAACATCAACTCCTAAAATGCTACCTTAGTGAATATTCGTCGAAGAATAACCATATAAAACTGTTGCTATTTCGGTTAAGTAAGAGAAATGGGTTCAAAACCCGTCTCACATGTGAAAGCTCTACAAAACCCTTATCCTGGCCGTTCTGCTTAATGGCGCAGAGTGCTGGACGATGTGCAGAAAGAAAGAAATTAGTTTGGCTACATGAGGTCATTGGTTCCAGCCAAAAGCGTCCTCCAACCAAAAGCGTCCTCGGTCGTTATGAGTTCCTTGAATTCAACATCTTTGTTCCATTAAACTTTGGTTAGCATAAACCTGTGCAGACGTTTCTGAGTTTACTTTTGGTTTCGTTTGTACGATCGCTTGCCTTGAAGATCGTGAATCAGTCCGTCTACTTTGAAACACCTCGCTACCGTCTCTAACTGGCTCACGGCAGCCCTCAATTCTCTGCTATAGCGGCACACTGTTTCCAGTTGTCCGCGTGCTAACTCGTGCGTATCCGAGGCTAACTAAACCTTTCAACTCCTTTTTAAAGAGTTCATTTGTATAAATTCCGACACGAAAACCAAGTCGACATATTTAAGCGTCAAGGGACTCGAACATAAAGCCTCTCCTAATGCAGTCCTTTACCTGATTATATTTGTTCCTTCCACCAGGATAAACAACTTACCTTGCTTAATTACCCGATCTTGCTTCTTGAAGTGTTTTGTGATCAGAGCATCGGCTAGGTTCATCCGTTCGTAGCTCTGGAACAAGAAATATGTTTTTTTTATTATTTAAGCTTAACATACACACACACATTCACATATGAATAGCTTCACAAAGGGAAAGCTATTTATATGCGAATGCACATGAGTGTATACTGTCGTTCGTGTCCGTCCACCTGTCATGTCCAGGATATTTACCTGTAGTGCCTTCAACATAGGCACACTGTCCAGCAGTGATTCATACATTTTTCGCTTTTTAAATGCGGATTTCAGCAGGATACGACGGAACGTTTGACGGTCCATTGCCCATAGTCGCCCTTCTGTATCTGCTTGTATAGAGGCAGCTCTATTTTTAGTCCATAGGATGGTACAAACGAGGGCGAAAAAAAAGACAAGAAGAATGTTATTAAATTCCACGGTATAAGGATCAGGCATAGACGGCCTGGGAAAATCGTAGCATTAAGGCAGTTTCTTTTTTGTGTTTGTATGTATGCAAAACGCAATATGTATACAACATGTTTGCGTTTGTGTGTGCACAGTAATTGTGTTAGGCAGGATATATAGGGGAATCGGAGTGGTGCTTTTTTCCACGTGAATTCACACACATCCTTCTTCCCACCCAGCCCAACACTCCTGATACAGGCTTCACAACAACTGCCACGCCAGTAGCTGGATCCTTTCTCTTTCTTTTTTCTGTTTCGCTTCTCTCTTACCTGGGCATGTTGTATAAAAGGGCCAATTCACCAAAGCTTCCGCTGCTGTTGTAGGTATGGATGTGTTTGTCGTTGACGAAAACGTTATAGACCCCACTGCAAATAAAAAAGCAGAAAAAGATGATGATTGAATATTGATTTTAATTACTTAGCTTGTATTAGATACAGATGCGAGTTGGTTAGTACAATCTCCGAATGAGAGGGAACATTAATGAGAGTTTAATTAATTTTTCTTTGAGAACACAGGTAGGTAGCTAACCTATACCCTCATAAATAACTCTCACCCTTTAGGATGAAAAAATTCTACAAGTACTCGGGCCGGGAGTCGGGAATTTAGTGGCGCAAAAGGTATTTCGGAAAAGGAGAGCGAATTAATGTAAATTATTCAGTTTGGGGGGCTCATTCCAGGCCGACCTACTTAGGCATGTAGAGTGTAATGATTAGGGTTATTCACCTTTTAATTATGACGATTTATTGAGGAATTTGGTACTTTACTTATTCATGCCCTAATTTGGTCGATGGCCGAACAAGGGTCGATTTATTATTCAGCCTGAGACGATTAATAGCAAATCTACATTCAATTTGCAACGAATCCAGCAATAATGATTGATGTAACATTTGACTGACAGGAAGTGTACGAGTAACATTCTGCTAAATAAAGGACAATCAATTAAGGCAGAGGTGCCTAAGGCTTCGGATTAAAATAATGCATATTAGGTGCCATTTTACACAAAGGTAAGGAATTATGCTTAGACCAAGACCAACATGTCGAGACCCCGGATGGAAAACTGGCAGACAGCGAAAGCCATTTGTCCTAGACGCCGATAAGAATGGTAATTAGCTCATTTCTTTTAAGTCAGATGTAGACGAAGTTTCCCTAGCCCTAGTACAAATTTCCCTTCCCTACCACACTTGGTAAGCATAGTTAAAAGTAATCTTGCTCTGAGATAAACACTGAACAAGTGAAAACGGGCAAGGGTTTCTTTTTTGTTCCAAGGTAGGGAAAAAAATCCCAACCCAACCGAAGTCCTATAGGCCGATCATTTAACATCCTTTCTTCTGAAAACAATGGAAAAAGCTGTTGGTAATTACCTCAGAGAAGAAATGCTAAGCAACTTCCCTTTTCACCACCGCCAGCATGCGTACCGATCGGGCAGATCAGCCGAGACAGTTTTATGTCAGCGGAAGGAAATTATATAAAATGTTCTTGGTACACCAATATCTGCCTTTTTGCCTGTATAAAGCGAAGGGGCATTTGAAAAAACGTCACACGAAGCTATAAGGCGAGCTTTTGATAGGAAGGGAACAAACTCAGTTTCCAGATCTGCTGAGCACAAAAATATTTTGGAGACGCACACGTGGCTAGAAATTATTCAAGATCAGCACAACAAGAGGGAACCAACAAGGAAAAGTATTGTAACCTCTTATGTGGAGCCTAGTTCTGGATGAACTACTTAATACATTGACCAACCTAGGCATCATCTGCCAAGCATATGCCGATGACAAAGTATTGATTGCAAGAGGACAATTTTAAGGAGCGCTCTTTGAAATTATTCAAAGAGCACTTAAGGCGGTCCAAGATTGATGCAACACAGCTCGGCTCAATCTTAGCCCGGGCAAGACAACTATAGTATCATTCACTAGGAATAGGAGTATCCAAATGAAACCTATAAGACTATAGAGCAAGATACTGATACCTGTTAAAGGGGTTAAGTGCTTCAACCTCCAAACTCATGATGGATGAACACTGCCATAGTGAGAGCAATGACCACTTATGGAGCAGTAGCATCGGCAATAGCCGTTTCGTTTACAACATTAAACATCGTGGTTGACGAAATGGCTAGGAAAACGGTCTATAGGATGGCTAAATAGGGGTTTGGAACTCTTTTTATCCCTAACCTTCTTTTTATCCCTAAGGATGACAGTTCGAGGAAGTTTAGCTTCGAGATGAACTTCCTCGTAAAGCTCAGTATTATCAAGAGCCAAAACAATTAATCAACAGCACATGGATTGTGCAACAGCAACATCAATAGGTGAAGGCAGTTCAAAAACTAATGATGGAGCAAGGCCAGGAGTGTGTTGGGACCAGAACAAAATAGACAGTCAATATTATACCTACGGGGGTTTTACAGGATTCGCTTAGAAAACATTAAAAAAAAATTCAAAGTGAGTGCTGTGCAGCCCAAACAGTACGTTGTTTTAAAAGCAGTTTTGGCCGTAATAAAGCACAGACAGCGCGGATTGTAGAGTGGTGATCTGAGCAGGGAAAATAAAGTTACCCTCTATTGGGAACCTTGCTATGTCGGAATAGAGGCGAACGAAGCTTCGCCCTCCTAAAGAAGACAAGGAGCAGCAGAACCCTTCATAGGACCTGAAGCTTTCTGTGAAATAGGGACATACCCTCCAGGAAGAAATGAGGAAAATGGAAAATTTAAGCTAAGCTAAGATCTGGGAAAGAATTCAAGGCCTGTGACATGCTAAGAAACTTCAAGCAAACTATAAGCAGAAGAGATTTAGGCTATGAATCGACCTTAGTAAAAATGACCTACGTCCTCACAGGACTTAAGGAAAATTTGTGATTCCGCAGATGCAGCGATGAGGTAATAAACCGAAATATCCGGAATCCTAGACCCACTTCTTATTCGCAGATTCCTAAGTGAAACTGGGTTAGATAGGACAAGAGGGCCCTTAGCCTAGACCAAACATGAGCAGCTGTACTGTAGTAATTACCTCTATTGCGAAGGGAGCTCTTTCGGGGGAATAATTCTCTCTAAGGCTTATAGAAGGCAGCACAAAAGGCCACCAGGTCGCAGCGCAATACTGCAGTGATAGCGCAATACTGCAGTAAAGTTCGTAAATTAAGTACAAGTTGAGGTATATTTGGACCACGAACTCTGACTTATCAAACCCCAAACTTGACCATATTTCTTCCAGATAAATGAAGCTGTACAGCCTTACAAGCCCGTTGTAAAGGAGTGACTTTTAAATCCTTTCCATAAAAATTGCAACACTATATGCTATGAGGATATTTGTTTTTTTTAAGCGAGGAAGGATTTTTTCATTCGAATTATTTAAAACTTGTACCTCGGCGCCAAATAGTAGAAGTAGGGACAAAGGTGTCTTTAAGACGTATAAGTACTCAGTTGCATTCTAGCACGAAAAAAAGGATTTGTGAGCTTTCTTCCACTCAATCCCTAATCGAATGTAAACTAATTCCTTCATTGCCAACTATCCCAAAGCTAAAGTTGCTTCGATCAAACACCAGTGTTTGGTGTTGCAGTTGGATGACAGCATACTTGATTTTGCACTCGTATACGCACTCGTCGTTAAGCCATAACGTCCTGCTTTTACTATAACATCCTGCTTTTAACTGTATTCGCAATGGACTATACACAGTCGTCAGATCCTACTGCCAATTATGCCGATGACACCTGAAGTTACTAATAGGTTCCATAACTTGCCTACAAGCACCAACAACGAAGAGAATATTGTTTTCAGAGCACATGTCAATCATTTATAGAGGCTGGATGTTTAATCAATAGCCAACGTTAAGTTTTGGGTACATTATCCTCCACTGCGCGCATTCCCATGTCAATTGTTTGTTTAATGTCTAAACTTAGTTAAGTTAGTTAAGTGATGGGCTTTTCCGGAAATTCAAAGGGATACCACCTCTAAGGAAATAGAGCAAAAATTGAAAAGTACATACGGTGATTCATAAAGAATATATTATCAGCTGTAAATGAACACCACTCAAAAGACCGTTGATGCAAATTAGAACATATATTGGAGGCAGGACAAAGCCCTGTCCTGGAGACATGTAAGTATTGATATGTATATAGAATTTGAGCATACAAGGGCCGAAATAATTATAAAACTGTGAACCGAAAGATTGGCGGAGCAGAGCTAATTTTTTTTTGTAAAATTTGAGGACGCTTAAATTTTGTTCTAAGTATTAAGTAACAATTTTTGTTAAATGTTGCAATTCTGCACTTTTCAATATTAAACAAAATGTTGTATGGCTTTACTATAGGGGTTGCTTTCCAATAAAGCCACGATACGTTCAGATTTTTTATTGGCTTTTCTGTTTTAGTGAAGGTTTTTTTTGGAAATTCGTTTAAATTATTTATTTTTGAAGGCTGCGGAAAAGTGTTAAGTCTCTTCTGATTACAAAGTTTTCTGTGAATTTAAATTAAACAAAGAAAAACTTACGACTCGATCACATAAAAATTGTCGCCATCACATCCTTGGCGAATAATATATTCTAAGGGTTGCACTTTCTTCTCAAACATTGCGTCCAGCACTTGATTCATCTGAAAATATAGAAAACAAAATAGTAATTTAAATACGCTTAGTCATAAAAACCTTATTTGTGATTTTCAATTTATTAAAAATTTAAAATCAATGTTAAAAAAATATTTAAACTCTGGTGTAGTAGAAATAGGAGTGCTACTTGGAAATGCAACTTTACAAATCAGTTTTCCAAATCGGTTGACTAAACCCCTTTTCATCTTCTGCATTTAATTTCTACTTCGTTTTTATTGACTTAATAACATGTGAAGTGTATTCAATCCACATGGCACATGTGTACATGTCATTTCTTCAAGAGAGTGACATTTGAATTTGCATTTCAAATTTTGAAAAAGCAACTTCCTTCCGTGCTCCCAAAATAGCAAATGTGAACGTTTTACGTTCGAAATGGTTTGATTTAGCATTTTACATGCTCGTAGATATTCCGCTTTTGTTGTTGGTTTACAAACTGAAGACGACGAAGAAATTTTGGTTTCATAAAACCGGCGAGAAAGTGCTGCCAGCAAAAAGTGTCATGTTGTGGAGTACCCTATCGTGCATTACAGTCATATTAAGAGGGAAATCACATTGTTTTATGAAGGGGATACTTTTTTTCAAATAAATAAACGCAGCTTCTTACAATGCTCCAAGCATTTGCAGACGATTATGAAAGAAGAAGCTGGAGCGCGGTAAACATGCAATTCACATACAAACTGATCGTTTTAAGTTAGACTTAAAACGCTAAACAAAAACCTGAAAGGATAGTTCAAAGCCTTCAAAATTTAACAGACGTGTTTCAGCTTATATCGGATGGAAACGAAAAATTGACAATGTGATCAGAAAAATCATCGTGCAAATGGCAACTTGTCCGTTTGATCCTTGGACTACAAATTTAGCAGCTCCTCAGTGACATAGATTATGTGGCTGCAGACCTTGAAGAGAGGCCCCCACTTTCCCAAAAAAAAAAAACTTCAGGAGTTCTTAAATGAGTAATTCCGGAGTATTTTGAGGAGCATCTTTTTTAGAAGACAGTTTAGGCTCATCGCTAGAATCCGGATATGGTGGCAATCCAGAAAATTATTGCCCGCATGACGTATTGCATATACATAATGTGGGTGTCAGGGTATCAAAAACAAAAACACTGTTTTTCTTGTTTCGCAAATAAGAATAAAATTACGAGAAGTCGTGATTAAATACAAATGAAGACAGTATGACGAATAACACAGCTACTGACATTCTCGAAATGTAACCGCCTGCGTATAATGCTTCAATTCTAAAATGTGTAAATGCAAAACATAAGCACTGGCTTTGTTCCACCAAAACAAACGCGGCCAATAGATAAGTAAAACGAGGGTCGTGCATAATGTGACCATTACAGCTGGGTGATGTTTTGGGGACAGGACTTGTATTGTGCTGCAAAATGTTTTATTGTTTTAATTAAATTTTATTACATGAAAAAAGAAAAAATTTAAATTTTTCTATGCTTTCTAAGAAGGGAAAGTTTCTGAGAATTCTAAAGAACGATTTTTGTGATTTCTGAGTGTCGTACGCGATATCACCTCAACTGATGGTTTTGATTATATTTTTTTAAGGTTACTGGTATTAAAACTCAGATCCCAACAGATGTTTACTTTGCTAGTTAACATCTATTGGGATTCACAAAAGAAATTAATGTTTTTCTCTCACTTTTTCATCCTTTTTTAACGAGCAGTGGTTGTTTAACTTAATTTTTGAAACGTCTAAATCAAATTTGGGACTACTCCGACAAGCCAATTCCCCTCAGCATAACACTTGAGATTTTTGCCAATTTTGAACTACTTTTTGTCCATAGTTCTGGGATTCTAAAAACAAAAGACTGTCAAATATGAAGTCATACACGGAGCGGTTTGTCGGGTTAATTAATAAGGCCTAGCTTTAATTATTAATTAATTATTGCTTAAGTTAGTATATTTTTATAGGTTAGTATATTTGCGACTTTATGTTTTTCGTTTTTTTTTTTTTTCAATGACAGTTTCCGACTTTCAAAATACTGAAAAAAAAATTAGGCACGGGTTTTTCAAATTTTTAACATATTTTCGCTTATTAATCAAGTGGTTTGCGCTTGCGTAAAATTAAGTTGATAAGGTAAAAATACCTCAGGGGCATTTTTAAGAAAAACCATTTTAGTAAATCATCTTACATGATTTCGTTCATTTTTTTTTTTTTTTTTTTTTTTTTTTTTTCCGTGGGTAGGAAAAACCTTCATAGGCACTACGAGGACCGGCCGCGCGTGCTCATAGTAGTGTGAGATTCTTACTCACTAAAAAACCTCCCATTTTCCGTCAGACTACGACTAAGTTTCCTTAACAAGTAGTTCAAGCTTCTGTAGTAATCGCGTGTGACAGGCTGCCTTCCAACGAAGACACCTACAATACCGTCAATTTATGCGGTTTCATCTTATGCTGCTAGATCTAACGGTCTCATTCGTTGTAGTCGGCGCGTAAGATTTGTCTGATCCAAAGTTCGGATAATTTCATTGTTGCAGTGTCCGCGAAGACGAGTACTAAGTTTGCGAGCAAAGTTTGTTACCTCGTCAGACACGGTTGCGATTCCTAGATCTCGGTGTAGATCGCTATTTCTTATATACCATGGAGCATTAACGATTGCTCTGAGTGTCTTATTTTGAAAAGTTTCTAATATAGATATATTGCTTGGTTTAGTACAACCCCAGAGTTGTATACCGTACGTCCAAGATGGTTTTAGCACTTGCTTATACAAAAGCAGTTTGTTATATATGCTTAGTTTCGAAAATCTTCCGATAAGCCAATTCATTTCTCTTAACTTGATTTCGAGCTCGTCGCGTTTCTTTTTAACGTGCGGCTTCCATTTAAGTTTTGCGTCTAGAGTCATTCCTAGGTATTTCGCTTCATTTGAGTACGGGATTTGTACCGAGTTAATGAATAAAGGTTTGTTGTTTATCTTTTTATAAGTAAAGTTAACATGCGTTGACTTAGTCTCGTTAAGGACAACTCGCCAGCTCTTCGTCCAGTCGCATATTTTGTCTAAAGCGCGCTGGAGTTTCCCTGTTGATAATTCAACTGTCGTATCAATAGCGAGAATAGCAGTGTCGTCTGCGAACGTAGCTAAAATTGTTCCCTCATCGTGGGGTATGTCTCTTGTATAGAGCAAAAATAATATTGGGCCGAGAACGCTTCCTTGCGGGACACCGGCATTTACCTCTTTGAATTCCGAGTACTCATTTTCGTACCTTACGCGAAAGATTCTGTCTTTAAGGTAAGACTCTAAGATTCTATAGAGTTTTTCTGGTAAGCAAAGCCTTAATTTGTACTTCAGGCCTTCGTGCCATACCTTGTCGAAGGCTTGCGATACGTCGAGAAAAGCGCTAGTACATATCTTTTTCGCTTCCAGAGCTTTTTCGATTTCGTTTGTTATACGATAGACCTGGTCGATTGTTGAATGTTTTTTTCTAAATCCGAATTGGTGATCCGGAATCAATCGTCTTTCTTCAATGATTGGTTGCAACCTTTTAAGCAATAGTTTCTCGAACACCTTAGCTATTATCGGCAGTAGCGAAATAGGTCTGTATGACTTTTTGTCGTTCGGACATTTTCCTGGTTTCGGAACCATTATGACCTCGGCCACTTTCCATTGCCTTGGAACGTATAAAACTCTCATGGAAGCGTTAATGATATAGAGTAGCTTGACCAAAGCTTTTTTCGGTAGTTCCTTTAGAATTTCGCTAGTAATTAAGTCGTAGCCAGGGGCTTTGTTGTTTTTCAGATTATTTATCGTTTGACGAAGCTCAGCCAATGACACGGTTTTTATTCTATAATTATCTTGTACCGCATAAGGATTGAGCTCCTCGACCAACGGTTCCCCGTCAAACGGTTTAAATGTTTCTTCTAGGTAATCTGCAAATAAATCCGCTTTTTCTTTGTCTTCTCTTGCCCATTCGCCGTTGGCTTTTCTTAATGGCGCAGAGTGTGCTATAGGCTTCTTAACGGACTTGACTGCTTTCCAAAGAGAGTAGTTCGAACCCTTATTGGCAGTCAAACTTTCGAGGTAAGCAGTAGTCTCGCGACTTTTAAAATCTTGAAGTTCGTGCTTTAGTTTGTTAGAAAGGTGGTTCAAGATTGTCTTATCCGGGGGTGCTCGCGAACGTTGCCATCTCTTGCGCGCTCTCCTCTTTTCGCATATTAGCTCTTCTATTTCTCGCGGATATATTGTTCCGCTGTTCGATAATTCGGACCTCCGAAAAGAAGTGTTATTCCACGCAGCGCTCTGAATAACTCTCACGAGTTTATCTAATTCTTCTTCTATTTCAAGTGGCGTTTTGAGCGGTACATTTAAAGCTATGTTTTCTTTGCAGTATTTTCTAAAGCCGTCCCAGTCGGTGTTGTTGTTAGTTAATCTAGGCGCTCTATTCTTTTTCGCTAGGCTTCCGCCGATTTTCAAAAGAACTGCCGAGTGATCTGAACAGAGATCAAAGCGTTCTTCTACGTTCGTAAGGTAACGAGGTACCCCCTTGGCGATAAAGAAGTCGACGAGATCAGGTATTTTATTTCTGTCGGTTGGCCAATATGTTGGCTTTCCCGTCGATAAGAAGATCACGCCGCGTTTTGTACTTGCTTTAAAGAGGGCTCTGCCTCTTGTTGAATTGCACCGTGAGCCCCAAAAAGTATTTTTCGCGTTAAAGTCCCCGCCGATGATAAAGTTTGACCCAAGTGAATCAAAGAGCAGAGCAAGATTTTCATCTGCCAGCCGATACTGCGGAGGAAAATAGCTCGTCGCGATGTTGTAATTTATGTGACTTAATTTTACTCAGACTGAGGTTATTTGCATAGAGTCAAGTTCTATTTCTTCGTTTTTGGAGTGCTTTATGCAGTCTTTAATGTAGAGAGAGGATCCACCTCTCGAATTTTCTGAAGGATGATGCGCGTGATAGTCAATGTAACCTTTTATTTTGCGTTCTGAACCCTTTTTAAAGTGGGTTTCCGAAATCAGGCATATGTCTACATTATTCTTCCGTAGGAATACTTCTAGTTCGTCAATTTTTTGCAAAAGGCCGTTTGCATTCCATGTAATTATTTTGATTGACTTTCCCATATTCATGATTTTTTATTAAATGTTTTTCGAGGTTTAAACTCGAGCTCGCTCAATTTGTTGAATATTACTTGATTAAGTTTCGCCTGTTGCTCAAACTTTTCTAAAATCATGCCTAGAATTTGAGAGATCGAATCTGATGCGGCCGATTGTGGCTTACTTTCACGTGACGCGACTTGAGCGTACGATCTTGGACCAACAAGTGTGGATTCTCCCTTTTGACTCCGGTGGGAACTAGGACCAGCGACGTTTTCTTGCGCTATTTGAATTTTGCCTTTAATCAAACCATTATCCCTAGTCGACTTAGGGGTTTTTGGCTTATCTACTTTAGGAGGTTTTAAGTTTGGGCCCTTATTTTCAGTATTTTTCTTCGGAGCTTCATGTCGTTTTTGCAACTCAATGGCAATTTCGCAACCTCGGTAGCTCGCTGGGTGACTTCCCCTGCAATTGGCACAAACCGCGGGGGCCTGACTGCTGACATTGCAATCCGTCGAGAGATGTTCGCCGGCGCATTTTACGCATCTCGGCTTTTTCTGGCAGTACGCTTGCGTATGTCGGAAACCCTGGCATCGCTTACATTGGGGAACTAGCCTGTTGCCCTTCCGCTTGGGCTCGATTTTTACCTTGATGTTAAGGATTGATTTAATTTTGTAGATTTCGTTAATATTTTCAGTTCTATCAAAAGAAAGCATAAAAATTTGCAGGCCGCGTCGGACAACAGCGGAATCTTTGCCTTCGTCCGTACGTTGCTTCTCTTTCTTTATTATGTTCACGGCGTCAAGAATTTTAAAGCCTTGGGCTTGAACGTCTTGTATTATTTCGTCCTTGATACAGGATGGGTGTAGTCCCCTCGCTATAACCCGCAGCGGCTTTTCGAGGTGATTTTCATAAGTAAACCATTGGATTTTCTCTAAATTTAACTTTTGTGACAGTGACCGATAGGCATCAGAGTCATCGACGTTAACTTTCCATACGTTGTTTCGAAGTGATGTTAAGTTATATTTCGTCCCAAGAGTATTTTTAAGGATGTTTCGCAACTTTCCGTAGTCCGCGATCCCAACGACATTTATTGCAGGTGGTCGGCGGTTTTTTTCTTGGGGTATTCCTGTCGCTTTGTTTGATACGACTGGTGTTTCTTCTTTTTGCTGCACGGTTTCTACTTCGGGTGAAGAACCGGCCTTTCGTTTCTTGGTAAGCCTTTTCCTAAAGACCGGATTCGTTTCGCGTGCAAGTTCTTCCTCGTCCGTCTGGTATTCACATTGACGTTTCGGCGTTTCCTCGCATACTATAGTACCACGGGGGTTCCTTAAGGCTTCATTTTCTTTACGTAAGGAGTCTACTTCGCTTTTAAGCTCATGGTAGAGACGTTCCATTTCATTAAGCTTAGCACGGAGTTCGTTGTTTTCCGCTTCAAAGCATTTAATTTTCGCTGAGTCCTGATTAACCGGCGGACTTCCTTTCCCGGAGACCTTCGATCCAGCTGGTGGAGATCGAGGCACCCTTGATTTTTTCAAAAAGGGATTTATAAGCAATAAATGGCTCTCCCCAGAATCCGTAGAGCCTACCTCCGAAGAGGGTGGATTTGCCAGTGAAACTGGATTGCCACCTGGGGTAATAATATCTTTTGTTTTGTCCATTGCATAGTTTGTATGCGCTACGCGCTCGGCATACGGAGGGTGGATTTTAGTCGCCTCTTACGACAGGCATGCCTTACCTCGGGTATATTCTAGCCCCTACCCGAAGGGGAGATTTCGTTCATGAGATTCGTTCGCAAAAGTTCATCAACAATGCTCAGGGACAGCTTCTTGTGGATTACCGCAAAATTTCTCACAGGTGGCGGAGGTATTGTAAGATACTTTTGAATTAACACTTTTCCAGGCAACACTTGCCAGAAGAAACTACTTCTAACCGAGAAGAGGTACCAGACATCACAGTCGAAAAGAGGTGGGAACGCGGTTAAGTACTCCAAGAAGCGAAAAGCGGTTGGGCCGGATCAGATACCCTCAGATTTGGAAAAAATAGGAGACAGCGGTTCCAGATGGCTCGCGACTTTCGTCACCAAACTAATAAGAGGGGTTTCAGTGGAGGGAAAGTTATCTTATTCCTTTGTTCAAATGAAAAGGTGATACAGGATCTTGCAGGAAAACTGACGGACCCGAAATGGAAATGTGCTTCCAAAGTGTAAACAGTTTAAGTACCTGGCATTTATGAAAAAATGCCCCCTGAGGCGAAAAGAAGGCTCTACACCACAGTTGCTAGTCCTGCGCTCACATATCGTTCACAATGTTGGACAGCGTATAAAAAATATTAAAGCATTTTTTTATAGCATTAACTCGCGATCAAGGGGTTATGACTACCTTTAAGAAGCGTAGCACATCACACGCCGAAAGATTTTGACGAGAGAAAAGATGGAAAGATAGAGGAGAAAAGTAATTCTTCATCCAATACGCAAATGCTGATGAGCCAGTCCGGAACATGAAAACTCTGCACAGAAACATCAAAGCTCATCCCCGCAAGAGTTATGCCTTTACGGAAAAAAACAATAATCTAACAGCAGAGTATTTCATAAATGCACCTGCCATTATCTTATTTTTGCCCATTCTATTTGCATATTAGAAGAGAAAGAGGTGCTTAATATTCGGCCGACCCTAAACTGGGTAACAGATGCTGACCAGGGAGCCGCTCATTTTGAGACAGACGCTTCTGGATTTTTTGTTAGTTGCTGGTTTTGGTTCGCCCCGGTTATAAACCACCAAGCCTCCATGTAAATGAACCTTTCTCAAGGAAAATGAGGAGCGATTTCATCGAAATTGGATTGTAGCTTTTGCTTAAGCTGCGGTTGGTTTATGTGTTTGCCCAAAATCGGTCTTTGAATAAAGCAATTAACCCGGACGTGCTGCCCCCCAGCAACCACTTGCTCAGGCTCACCATTGTGGACTTGGAATATACAGGTATGTGGGGGGGGGGGGGAACCTATTTCCAGTCACGACTTTTGTTTAACTTTAAAAACTTTTTGGCTTTTTGGGAAATAAGCCGCGTCTGTAATGCCGGTGCTCCTTAACTGCGAGGACCCAAGCCATAGTAGTGGTTGTAATCTTCTGGCTAGACCAGAGCAGCGCTTATTTTCGATCGATCGTAGTTTTACAGAAATGGGCAAGTTTGACAGGGATCCCAAACCAGACAATACGTGGCTTTGAACTAAACGAGAAGGTGGTTGCAATCGATTTGGAGTTCCTACATTTTTTCTAGATATACCGCAGTGTGAATATTTGATCCATCGTGGAATTTTCTTGCCTTAAGCCAAAGGCAAGACTCCTCTAATTCAACATAGAGGAGCTTAAGGTGCTCACATAATATAGCATAAGAGGGCTTCTATGCGATTTTAAGAATTACAAATAGTTGACCCACTTCAGAGGATCTTTATAGCCGACCCAGTGTATATTAAGTTTGATGTATAGTTTGTAAAAAAAATAAATAAATAAATAGAGTGGCGCAACAGCTCGAGGTGAACCAGGGCCAACTTCTCAACAATGTATGCTGGTGTGTTAATTTCTTTACATACAAGGGGACCTACAATTTTTTGCCGAATCCGAACGGCACATTGAGAAGTTTTTCAAGACAATTAATACTCTCGGAGGGCTTGTCAAACCCTCGCGGAGGTGGGGACCGTGAAAAGAACAAGTCTTTTTTTTTTTCAGGTGACGATGGCAGGATTCGAACCCAGACCTCCGGCGTAGTAAGCACACACACTAACCACTACGCCACGGCACCCCACAGTATAGTTTGTAACGCAGTGAAATAATCAGCGATATGAATGGGACCTAAAGGAGAGTCGAATAAGCCATGTCCGTCCGTATGTAAACAACTTTTAGGCCTTAAATTTTAAGGTAGAGAGCTGAAATTCGGTGGGTTGGCTGGAAGGCCAGTCCTTCAGATCAAGTTTGGAAATTAGCTGAATCCGCCTACAGACACGCCTACTACAGGCCTGTACGTGCGACCATCTCTAATTTTATGTATATTAAAAAAAGTGTATGTATATTAAAAAAAGGGCGTTAAAAAAAGTGATTTTTTTAAGTTAAAAAGGCGAAGTTTTAGGCCGAAATGTATGCAACCACCTAGTTTAAAGCATTCAACAGTTATATTTTTATACTCCGCTTGTTTTTAATGGGAATGAAGTAAGCAGTTTTGAGGATCTATTCCATAGGCCAACTTTTCTCCGACCATATTTTGCAAAATCATCGCCAGCTATTTTAAAATGGCCTAAAGCTAGGCTATTAAATGGCCTAGGCGGCAGATTTGCTACACTTAACTGAAATCTGTTCATTTCAATATTCGTACGCGATATTCGATGTCGTTACATGTAGAGATGTTTTTGGTCGGTTATTAAAAAAAATTTCCTAAACATTTTTAGGCCTCTAAGTGGTAATGTCTTCATAAGACCCGGACCAAAGAGAAAGTTACATAAACGAACCAACATTCAAACGAACATCTTATTTAATCTCGTTTCTAGTTAACAACATCATGTCAATACAACTCTTTCGCAAACCCAACTGACAGATGCGCTAATTCGTTTTATTTGCCAGTCCCATTTAACTTTCGTTACCGATTCCCTTCAAAGGCGCACCACACAAGTTTCTCATGGACATGACAATGGATTTGACAAACGTCTATCCACCCGAATCTATTTATACAAATATGTAAGCACAACCACGCTAGTGGCTCTTAAATTCTGTGAGCCCAGAATGTACCATTGTACCCGCTGTTTACTGACGTCACTATACGCATAGTGCCTCCAGAGATGTAACAAAATTTATTCAACCCAGCTCGTAGAGTTACACTAATTAATTTCATTTCCTCAATCCTCTTCCAGACTATTTATGCTTCCATGTTGTATCTTTTAATTGTAAACATCATTACATCTAACTGGGTTCAAAAGAGGACGTACGCACGTCTGCCTTAATTGACTTTTCGAAATTTTAATTGTAACTTTGATGCCAAACAGGAGGAAAGCATCCTTCTCATCGGGTATCGATGCGAGTTTAGTTTGTACTCTCTCTCTGTATCCCGGATATTAGTTTTCACTAATAAGTGAGTTAAATTGCTACGCGTTGTGGTATAGGTGAATTGAAGTATCCTGGCGTTGCGTCACGTTTTATTCGCTTGTTTCTAGTATTGTGGTGGAAAACTTTGAACAGCGGCGCTAAGTCAATTTTGAGCTTTGATCTGCATGTGGAGCGAGCTACTGTAAGCAAGTTTCAATGTAAACACAAACCTCTTCCGATACCAGGAAGTACCTACAATGTTGCAATGTTTTGTCGTCATATGACTGGGGATGATGCCTCACCCTCAGTATCGAACTTGATTTAATTCGAAATCAACTTGAGGCTTCGGGTTTCATTTGAAATAACAAACAAGAAGTTGTCGGTTTGAAAGCTTCTCAACCTAAAATAATTGGGTACAGGAGTGTGGTCGCCTAGAATTTATGGCACAAAATTTTCGATGAACAATTTTTAAGTAATGTTTTTACTGGGAGTTCAAGCTTCACGTGTTTTCGACTATAAACTCTAAAATAAAGTTTCTACTACTGAGAAAATGAATATCTTTGGTGTCCTTGACATGTTAAAAATATTAACTTTTCTCTATACCGAAAATTAAAACAACATTTTTGTAATTTCTCAAAAAAAAAAAGAACTTAAAAATCAAACTTACTTGTTCTTTATCTAACGAACGGAATAATAGAATGTTTTTAACGGCATCGATCAATCGTGATCGCTGTTCATCTGTTTTTGGGAAAATAGCGGTAGCACCCTCATCTTCATCTGCATCATTTTCAGGATCATATGCTTCGGCGAATACAGATTTACGTCGTCCCGAAAATCTTTGTACAACAGGTTCTGCAAATAAAAATTAAAATTTATTCGTTTATAACATTTAATGGAAAAATGTAGTAGATTTTAACAACCAACCATTTATATACATATTTTCCATACCCCGAAAACCATAAACACCCTGCTTTTATACACAGTATGCAAGCCTTAAGGTACACTGAGAATTTATTGTATCAGAAAGGTGTAGCGTAAGTTTTTATTCATATTTTAATGGTTATTTTATGACAGAAAAGGAGGTGTCTGACCTTTTTAAGAGATTTACATAAAATATTGTTCGCCAATAAAATTCTCTAAAAAAAATTATAACCCAATATATATATCGTCTCGTTCAAATGTAACAGCTTTGAGTTTCCCAATATGTACAAGGCTTTTGGAAGGAATCAAAAGGAATGAAGCTTACACGATGCCTTTGACGAAGCATCTCTTCCGCATATAAAATCAACAAGGACTAGCCTCATGCACGTTTGCCCGCAAAAGGTTTTTGCATTTCTTGAAGGCTTCTTTTTATGCCAAGGACTAATTAGTTCCTTTAGTCCTGTTAATTTTAGAGGTATTTGGTATGATGACCAAAGCACATTTGTGATTACCATGTCCAAAAACGAAATTACTGAAAATCTCGTCTTATGTTGTTAAACACTTGACGCCTATTCATCGTAGGCAACAATTGCTCATGACTTTTAGAACGTGTACGCCGCCATTAGATAAGCAACCAAGTGCCTGACAGCTCATTAACTATTTTCAACTTTTTGCTATTTACCAAATCTTAAGTTGATTGGGTTAAGCCGGGGTAGTCATATGGCCTTAAGAACTATCTAAGGCCATATGGGCGGGGGAGCCAATAAATAATGATTACCTTAAAGGCTGACGTTTACTTGAGAGTAAAGCTTCCGCGAGCCACTTTTAGGCCGATCTCGAGAATCCCGAGAGTTCTCGCAGAGATTTGTGTTATTACTCTCAACTTCCCGACTACTTGAAAGTCTCTCTTTACGAGTTAGTCTCGTGACTCTCGAGACGAGATTGGCCTGGGGGCTTCTCGCAGTCGCAGTAGTTTTACTCTCAAGTGGACGCGCGCCTTAAGAGGATTAACAGGATTAGTAACCTGAACTATTTTGATATTATGTGAGGCAAGAAGTGGTAACAGCAGTGGAGATGATGCGGGTAAAGAAGGGTCAAGAAGTATGGTCCTGTAGAGGCAGTTAATTGTTTTTAAAGTAATTTATGGTGTGCTGACAAGTTTTTAGCACGTGTACTAGTGTTCGAGTCTTTTTTACAGTAGGGAAGTTTTCTTTTTTATAGATTTGACCTTTCTTAAACAGAGTATGGCCAAGCCTACTTTGTCTCCCGAGGCTTATCACATCTTATTTACCCGGATCCAGTAAGTGGAGCTTTGAGAACTTTTTTTTATTATTTGTTTTAGAGTCAAATTAAAAAATGTTCAAATTTTTAGCCTATAAGTTAACAAAAATCGATAAAACGTCGGAGGAACAAATCAAATAAAAATTACCGGCTATTAGGTCGAATAAAACAAAATTTTACTTTCTGGACTCAAAAATACACTTTATTTTTGTTTAAACACAGCTTTTTTTAGGACGCAAGACTTCTAATTGAGCATTTTTTCAATAAAATTAATCCCCACATTTTTAAATTGATCGCTTTTTGACTTCTTGCTATCGCGGTCGATGTACTCATTAAATCCCGAAAAAAATCAGCTGTTCCGGCTAGAACGGTCAATCTTTGTTCAGTAGTTCTTAGGAAGTGTTTTAGTGCATTCCATGTGCAAATTTGAGGATGAATTTTAAGTACATTCTTGTGTCATTTACTATCAGTGCATTGACAGGAATGTCACCATTCTTTGGTTTAGTGATGTCAGTAAGACCGTTCATTGGGATGAGTTTAGTGTCTCCCTTATGTGCTTTTGTAAAGGCACGAACGAAATAACACCTCTTTAGATTTTGATGATGAAGTGGAGCGGTTACTTTTGTCTCTTTAGAAGGAAAACCTTCCAGGATGAGGTCCTAGAGGCCCAGTTCGGAGGCAGACCTTTTAAAAGACGATAATAGTTTATGGAGCGATTTCGGCCAGGTTGGCCGATGATAGGATTTTCTTACACAGGATGTTCTTTCTGACGCGAGGGGGCCTGAGATAACATGCGTTTGTAAAACGGAGGATTCGTCCCGCTAGACAAAGTCTGCCTGTTTTTTCAGGAGTTATGTCAGAACTCTCAGGTTACTTCTGTCTAAGGTTTACTAAATATATATGGAAAAGAATCATTTGGAGCAGTTCTGTTCAGTTGATTTAGCCAGGCTTTATTGGATTCGACTTAAGGTAGATTTCTAGCTGAGATTTTCGAAAGTCTTCTATGCTGACTCCGCAGGAGGGTTCAGTTAGTTCATATGAATGTTAAGGGAGCGGGTAAGAATTACGACTTCCAAAATTTTGTTTTTCTCAACAAAATTTAATTT
Organism: Neoascia interrupta; assembly: GCA_947623515.1. NCBI lineage: Eukaryota > Metazoa > Arthropoda > Insecta > Diptera > Syrphidae > Neoascia > Neoascia interrupta. The sequence continues at coordinate 42,790,037 of OX392462.1, read as the reverse complement.
TCAATTCTCAACTCTCAATAAAATCACGTTTTTTCGCTTTTTATGGCAAATTTTTTTACCTTAATGCAAAGATAAAAAAAAGAAACAGGGGGTCGCCCTACATATTTTACTAGGCCGCTGTGTAAAAGTGGCAATTCCAGAATTTTCTTAAAACAATTTTCATTTAAGAATTTTCTTGACCCAAGTAACTATAACTTTGACCCCAACCCGAACGGTGTTGTCGCAACGGCTTCAATGAAAGAGTCTGGGGTTTCAGAACTATCAAAGCCGCTATGGGCTGGGACAGGTGAAAAATGATGAGTATTTTCTTAGCTAGCTCGTGGAAGGTCATGCATGTTTCCGGGACAAGCTTTGATTTTATGATACACATGAGTCAAGGGACTTGAGAGCTGCCAGGCTGCCTGGGAAGATTAATAAGGTTTTTCCTCCTGGAAATTCCCTCCATTCCCTCCATAATGGAAGACAGAGAACAGAGACAAATGAATGAGTTCATTCCAATGCTGATTTAATAGCTCACTCGACGTGATCCTCCCTGTGTTTATCTTAAGCCTCCATCTTTATAGACGACTCGACTAAATGAGATCAAGGCATGATTGTATATGTTTGTATTAGTCCCAGCCTTCCCTTCGATGAATGGTTATAGAGAAGTTTTTATCCAAGCCATCCTTTCTAGGGCTCTGACACGGCGATCTCTTTAAAAGGAACCTGATGCGCTTTTGCTGATGAGGTCAGGGAAGTCGTAACTAGAGCCACATTTTCAGTCTGAATGCAGTCAGTCAGGAAGACGAGCACGTATTTTTGGAACAATTTTGGCCAAGTGGGCCCATGATATGAGATTCGTTCAGAGGATGTTCCTCCTAGGACGCATTAGTTCTGGGCTTTCCATGTAAATAAAACAGGATTCGATTCTCTCCAGAAAAAGTCTTCTTATTGGGTTCGGTAAGAGACCACTATATCGATGCTGAATCGGCTTTCCGGTTAATTACTGTTAAATAAGACAAGGTGCCCTCCTTGGTAAGAATGGAAGTCAGTGTTATTCGAACGGAACAGTTGATGAATGTCGAGTCTTGCTCCTATTAATATGTGACTTTAAATAGGTAATGCAAATGCCCAAGATATCTCAGGTTACCCAGGATGACATTAAGTGCCATAGTCGCAGTTTACTTTAAGTTAAACCCGTTCTACGTTGTTCACATAATGACTTTACAAATATGTCTTCACCAGATGACCGCAGCATAGATTATTGCTGTTCTTACCACGAGCGAGCATTGCCAATATATTCTCCGGGCCTTCGACCCCAGTTGCGCGTCCTCTTAGAAAGAAAACATTTATTTGCTTCATCACGTCGCCCCCCTCCTTGTTTTGTTCGTCTTAACGAAGCAGATTTATCACTATAAAGCAAGATTTAAAAACAACCTTTGGCTGGGTCTTTGTCCTGTTACAATGAGCATAAGACAATTTTGAATCTGCATTGAAATTACGGCTCCGGAAAATAACACCCCAACGAAATAACCCTTCAAAATGAAAATAAAATAGCTCCCTCAAAATTTTTGGAATTTATTTCATGTGAAAAAAAGCCTCATACTTGGGGACTTATTTCGGGTTTTTTTTTAAACTTCGAATTGGAGGGTATTTTCATTATTAAAAAGGTCCTTAAATTCTGCTATGATATAAGTCCACAGGATTTTTTTAGGATTCAAGCGACACAGAGAAATATCTATATGCGGGGGCGTGCCTATTTCTCTTTTACCTTAGCATTTTATTTGTATATTTCATAGCTATTTGGGGGGTTATTTCATACCTTTTTGGGGACTTCTTTCTTTTTCGATTTGAAGAGTAATTTCACACAAATATTAACCTCCAGCTTTAAACGGCTATTTAATTTTTCATTTGGGAACTGACTTCTTTCTTCCTTTCAGGGGCATTTCTGAAGGTGCACCCACCTTAACTTCTCAAACTCTATCTCTAAAAAGATTTCAACCTTAAATCTTCTGCATCGTAGTTTCTGTGGAAACAGCATTGCTTTACGCGCTGATGTTTCTTGCATTTCATATTTGCTGTTCCTGCTTTTGCACCCATCTTGGTCTCCAATTCGACTGGTCCGAAGTGGGCATCCTTTTTGCAATCGGCCGGCCTGCCACTGCTGACCAATGTACGCTACTCGCCACACTTTTCTAAAAAGGAACTTATTCCTGGATCATTGCCCAATGATGGACTCTTTATGCTCGAGATTTCATTGAAAATTCTTGCCTCCTTTTGCCGTATTGATCGCAATAAGTCGATAGACCTACATTCCAATGTCTGCTAAATGCCATGTGCTACGTTCGGAGTTGAATGGGGCAACTTCGCCAATCGCTAGGTGTCGTCTTGAAACTGTTTAATATCTCTTGTCTTGACAAAGTGTCAACAACTGGAACTCGATAAACTGGGAACAACTGGACTCGATAAGCTTGCTGCATGTAGGGGTAGCAAAACCTCATTTCGATGACTTCGACCATGGCATCGTAGTTTTCTTTTTTTCCAAGATCTTAGAGTATTCTCGACGCTTACGTAATAAGTGTAATGGCTTTGGAGCCATACGATATCAGAAACAAAAAAGTTTATGAATTTGTGATCAACCAACTTTTTAAACATGAAAAAAGAAAGGAAATCTCATGACCCATCTTTATGACCCAGCCTGTTCTTAAAAGAAAATACAGGTACAATAAAATAAAAAACGATAACTTCTCATTGCTCATACGTCAGAGTATTTCAATCGATTTTCCAAGTGGAAATTTTATTGTGTCACAGAACTAGGTATGGGGACGTAAGGTAATAATTACACTTAGCAGCCTCACCATCACCATACGTTTGACCCCATTCATTAAAATTTTCAAAACCTTGCGTCATAGTTTCTTTTTGGAAACCTATTACCTGGCGCATTTTCCTGGATAGTTTATCTTGATTAAAATAGACAAAATTATTACCTTCAACATAACAAGTGCAATGGGATCATGGCCAAACGCATCTACTTTTAATTGCTATCCACCGACACCAAAACCAAGTGACGTAGGTAGACTATCCGATTGTTTACATTGGAGCTCGGACAAAACTAATTCAACACTCGAGCGCTGAGAGGAACTCATTTACGAAATTTCCGACTATGATATTATTTCAAGCGTTGCCCTACACTACACCAACTAGGTACACAAGACTGTAGCTACTCCGTACCGAAGACCGATTCAATTTAATTCTTTGTTACTTCGTTCGGCAATAATCGGATTAATGATGATTGAATGATGAAATTGGAATATTACCAGTGATACTGCGCCACACCAACATCTATGTGCACATAGTACGAGTGTAATACCTAATTTGAATTTGATAAAAATAGATCGGTTTTGTGTGTTGTAAACATTTAGCGGAAACATGCCGTGGCTTGTAAGTTGCTTGCCATGGGAATTTCTGCGCAATTCAGTGCACACTTTGTCGTCATAAATAAATTTTCATCCAACGGAATAGTATTAAGTTGAACGTACGTGAAAAGCAGTTCCAGATGTTTAATGTTTGAGCCGACACCCACCGCACATCCTTGTTGGCAATCAGGGCCGTCAGTCACAAGGACGTGCACGAAATGGAACGCGCTTTTGAGTGAGCGCAAATCTGAAGTTTATTTATTTTCGGTTGACATTTCACAGACACACACATACACACCACACTGCTGTCGTGCATATTTGCGAAAAGCACTTGAAAGGGATTCCGCCGCAGGACCTGGTGTTGTAATTTGATTTCCAGTCCTCCTTTCCGCTTGTCGAGTTTTTTTACCATTACCACGGATATGGGTCAGTTATCAGAATCTGGTTATGGTAACAACTCTCCTCTCCATCGATATGTGGAGCACTCTGATAATTAAATTACCATGGCCACTGGGAGAGCAGGGAATAAATTACGAGATGAGTGTCGAAATGGGGATTAAGATTGGACATCTTTCATCCTTAAAGGTTCATGGTCATGGTTGTTGATTCTGACAGAAGTGTGGCTTTGATGTTTGACATGTGGGACTTTAGGAGAGTATCAACGTGGGATCGAGGTCATCAATTAGTAAGCTGAGATTTGTGAGTGTATACATCAGGAGAGTGAGATGCTGTGGGAGAAAACTTTGGCACGATGAAAGCTATCAAAATTAATTAGGCTGTTGGACTTGATGGCATTTTTTTATAGAGACAACAATGTAACAGTAAATAATGGATGTCAGAACGTGGGAACGTAAAACGGAGAAAAACAGTGAAAAAAGTGTGCGATTTTGTGCTGGACTAGAAAAAGTTTCTCGAAATGTTTCGTCCAATCAATGAAATTTATGAAAGTTCTTGAATTAGCTGGTATTGGACGATAATGAACTCGTACGACTTTCTTTATGCTTGCGAAGATCTGATATTTGTGTATGATTTACCAGAAGTTTTTTTAAGGCCACAGGTTATCCTTATGAGTTTTTTATTCTTCACATCAAGAGATTCATGCACCTGTTAAAGTGATTTGTATCCATCAAGCTTGTGTTAAGCCTTAAAGTCTTCAGAACCAAGTGATTTTGAAGTTTCTTTGCACAAAACAACGCACATATATAATTTTTTTCGAAATGTTTTCGAAATATTTGTTTTAAGTTTTAAGTTGTTTAAAGATTTTCTGTAAAGTTTTCAGCAAAATCTTCCAAGATATTTAAGCCAATAAGCATCTAATCTGTGATTGCCCAATACTACAGTACGTTGCATCCGATACTGTGGAAACAAACTTAACTTGCTGTAGAACTGTTGTGGTCTAAACAATGGCAGACAATTTAAAAATACATAAGAAACAGCGGATTAATTTATTTTTTATTTTCCTGTTGATCAATAATAGAAGATTTTTGGAAAATGTAGGACAAAGCACAAATTTTAAATATTAAGCTCTTAAATATTATACTTAAATATTAATATTTAAATTAATTTTTGAACAAATTTTCATCGTAGAACGATTTTACCCTGTCGGTTGCTTTTTAATTTAGAGAAATCTGATGTATCGGAACTTAAGCACAACTTTCTTAAAACAAATAAATTATACATTTTGGATGGCCCAATTTAAGCTCAGAATATTTGGACATGGAGCTACCCCACAAGGATATAAGCCCAAGATTAAATCAGAAATGGCCCCGTAGCTATTTTAAATGTTGGTACTATATAGAGACAAGACTTTTGCTTACTCTACTAGGTAGTACCTACACAAAATACAAGATTGTAAGTTTAACCCTTACCTACTAAGCAAGGAAAGGAGGCAACCTGTTTATCACTGAGGAGTCGAACAAAACGAATACGGAAAAATGAAAAACGGTTACAAAATTTGGCGCTTAGAGCTGAACGATAAACAAGATGCATAAATTATGCTGGGTTCTCTCGAGAGAAAATTCTACGGTGAATTCATTTACGAGCTCGATGCACTGTATCAAGATGGGTATGTGGTAACGCACCAGCCAAGAGGGTTTTATAATCCAAATCCCCAGTTCCAAAATGAGCAGGCAAACCGACCGAGCTTTCGTTTTAAAAATAAGCCAACGCGGTTGCCCTGGACAACTGGAAGCATCGTTCCTGGAGTGCAGAGGATAGGCAAGTGAGAATCAGGCAGAGACCCTCCATAACTAGGGAGCCCGATAAATGAGTATAAAGTCGCATGTGTTAAACAAGCCCTCCGGTAGTAAAATTTGTCCAAGAGTTCGAATCGACCAAATTTTATTATTACTTTTCATATTGTGTTTAAGAATACCAACAACGCACACAGCTCAAATGTTTTAAGCGCTGCCAGTTAAATTTTTTTTATAAAAATCTGCCACGAATTCCGGAACAATTATAAAGGATTATTAAAAATTCCACAATAATAAGTATTTTTTGTAACTTGAGCAGTAGGGTTAAAACATGATTTTAAAAAATTTAAAATTCATTAAATTTTTAAATTAAATTTTTCTGGATGCCAAAAAGTATAAGATCTCGAAAGCCACTGAGTAACATTGCATACGGTACGGACAACGTATTTGGCTAAAGAGCCAATGGCAGTCCACGGGGACACAGCTTTTGGTCATTTTTCGATTGCTTTATGTGATTTTTTTTACAGCAATTTTGATGGAGTAAAAAGCATCCAAGGTAATTGAAAAGAATGCTGACTCTGATGCTTAGCAAAAAGCTTAGGTGATCAATGGAATAATGTATCAAGGCTGCAAGCCTTTCAAAATACATTAAAACTCAAAAGAGTACCTTTTGGTTGTCACACGAGACAGCCAATCGGCGCTATTACGACTGCGTTCACTTCAAAGGACTAGGGCCAGACGAATCGACTCCCGACGCATGTATGCGACAATCCTTGGTTTAAACATGCTATGAACACCCGAGTGATTTAACCTTAGATCAGTCGAAGCGCACAATTTAGGGAAAACTGCATTTATTAGCAAAGAAGAATTATGGAATTATTTAATTGAAAAAAAAAAACACCGAACTTAAAGTTACGTATACGCCACCGAAAAAAACATGCAACAAATAAAAAAATGTGCTTTGGCTATTTTTTTTTTTAATTTTTGATGGAAAAACACCAACCAGAAGAAGATTTTGTCCTATTCGAAGCCTTTATAAAAAAGAAGCTCCCCTACGAAACTGAGCATTCCGCAGAAATCCCGTTCAAAAAGCTTCTTTAAATCATAGAATTTTACATAGGAGCTAAAAAAATAAAACGTTCAGGGCTTAGAAACTATGAGACTTCTATATAATACGGAGTCTTGGCTGCTGATAAGGGTCTAAACTACTGATAATGGCAACCCTGGAGAGTTATAAAGAAGCCCGCCATAAATAATCACGAAAGCACGAAATTATTTCCAGATTAAGATTCCAGATTATTTTCCAAGGATTTAGAGCTAGACCATTTGGAGTCTAAAAACTGAAAAATATAGGCAATAAAATTGTCCAAACTACAAGGCCCCAGGAAATGGTTTGATAACTGGTTCAATCTTGTAGATCAAAGGCACCTAAAAAGGATGATCACCGGAGAAATATTGAAACTGAAATATTGAAATATTAAAAATAATAAGCTTGGTTAGGTTAGGTTGAATTGGTGGTTGTCGGATGTTAGAAAACCGAGATACTTAGACTTATTATAAAGGTTCATTGAGATAGGATGTGGATCTATCGCAAGTCGCATTTACTGGTTGAAACATTTTAAGCTATTAATGAAGGGTGGGAGACAATCTGGAAAGCTTCCAGATTGGCTATAAGACAGTGTCTATTCAGGGTAATCAAACTCTAAAAACGTTTTAGATCCAGCTTTGGCCAAATCTGTGTCTTCCGCAGGCAATTTTGCTGACTGTCCATCTAAGGTGTGTTCTTTTTATTGCATCTAATTTTAGCACAGATGCCTTTAAAGAGCCTTTTTAGGCACGATTATTAGGAAGAGGTACCAAGTTTGGCAGTTTCCAGTTTCCTGGAATTTCATTTGATCTGCCCTGACAACTTGCTTAGAGATGCAGTCTAGGGCTACTTTCCAGTTTGTAGGGACTGATTTCAGGCGCTTGATGGCAGCGCAACTACTTGGAGGATATCAGGTCATTCTTTAAGTGTTCGTCAGGTTTCCGCTTGAAAAACACTACAAAGTTTAGGAAGCTGGAAAACTCTTTCTACCTTTCTAAAAGGTGAATTATAGAATTTAGGCTATTTGAAAAAACACCCCGCCAGACAGTTTTATATCCTCCCTTTATAAGGGAATTCATTCATTTTCTAGAAAGCCGAGATCATCCCAAGAGGATCTAGAGGGGATGGTGGTCTGAAAGTTCTTGTGAAACTGAAGCTGGGGTGTGGTAAAGTCTGATAAGTTTTGAAGATGGACCCTGAATGTATTTAGGACGAAAGAGTAGCCTATATCATTATCGGTCCACTGTAACGTTGCTTTGAGGCGAGTAGCCGTAGTTCCAGAAATTTGCCGGCTGAAGATGTCAAGGGATAATACAAGGAACTACTCGACTCATACACAGCGTAAACTTTTCGTGCAAAAAGGTAACAAATTTAGGTTTTTCAACTTAAGTCAAACCAAAAAGAGTGGGAGCTCGAATCAAAAACATTACAAGAAATATTTTTATTCGCTTGAAACAGGGGCAATATAGAACGCACTACCTATTTTTACTTTCCAGTTATCGGCTAACAAACTTTACATTTTTAAGAGAAGAAAAAGTTTCAATTATGATTATTCAAGCAAATTTGGAACACCCTGTCATCAAACAATTTTTTGCAATCAACAAAGCCTCATTTGGAAGATTTTAACGTATTTGTTTACCAATGTGTGAGGTATGTACTTGTAATAAAAATAATTTTTTTTAACAATCAATAACTTACCGATTAATAAGGAAATCGAAGCTTGTGAAGTCATCTTTACCGAACCATGTGAAGTCATCTTTATCCACTTAAAATTCAGCGTGTAACCAAATTAATCAGCCTATTCTTAAAACTAAGTACACTTCTATGTGTTATGTTCACTTTTTCTTATTATTGTCACTTTTTATTAACAATTTCAACAATTAGTCACTTGGAAAGTAAAAACACACACAGGCAACTTCATTATTTGTAATAACCTCCTGACCAACTTGGTGGAAATGTTTACAATAAAACTGCCAAAAGAGTGGAATTAAAATGCCAACCAAACAAGGCATTTAATCATATCAAGTGGCACACATTATACTTGAGGGGATTGCCTGCCCTCCTACACATTTTGAGCTTGTGCTCTCATATGTTTCAAATTCACGATAAAATTGTGTTAAAAGGATGAAATTTACACTTAAAAAAAAGACAACAATATTTGCATTTAAAATGACGCTTAAATTATGCTCGCAATTAATCCCAACAGTACCGGTGAGTATATTACTTTTAATAGCCTTGTTGTGTGGGCGTAGGAATTTATGACTTCCCTCGAATCCGTGTATGTGTATTTAATACACACGCAACACATTGTGTTGCATCAATTAATATCAACAGCAGCTATAGCGATTCCCTATGAATATAAAGCCATACATCTGGATACGTCCTGTGACTTCTGGGAGATTTGCGTTGAGTGGAATTGGAAATTGTGTGGGCTGACGAGTGGCTTTTATAGTAAATCCGATTCGACTGTAGTGGTCTACAGTGCAATGCAAGTGATTTTAAATTCAGAAGTTAATATGCAAATGTATGTGTTCCGCATTGTAGGAAATCGATTGATAAAATGAATGGCGAAGGACATGGAGTGTTGCATAAATTCTTAACTGGAGGCTGAAGAGAAAAAAATTCGATGTGGGTATAAATAGATGGAAATTCATCAGCAATGAAAGTCAATTTCCATTGAACGTGATTAAAAAAAACGTCTATACATCACTCACTTAAGATAATGGGGAAAAAATGTGTAGCCCTGAAAGTTGTAGAACACTTTAACATCAAGGATTACAAATATTCATTAGGGTTAGCATAATTAACACCAAACGACATGATGCTAACAGAGTGAAATCAAATTAGCAAGAATTGCAGCGATGCGATAATTTCATTTTTTTCACAGGAAATTGTTGCGAATGTTAACAACCCACGCAGTATAATATGTGAGGCACGTTATCTATGTTTGCGCTCTGGAAAAATGGAAAAAGGAAATATGAACCATAATTATTCAATGTACACACTTTACTGTCCAGCACTTACAAGCGCTAGGCAAAGTTTTTTTTTTTTTAAGGTCGGTTTTTGACGTGGAAACCCTTTAAAATGATATTGATGGATTTTAAATGATTTGATGGATTCTTGGGGTAAAAACCGCAAGAAAAGAAGTTCGCTCGATTCGTATCCTGGAAGCGAAACTGATCATTGGCGAAACTGATTTTAGTGGTGGTGCAACTCTTGCTAAGTCGTGCCGAAGAAGGCAGGCCTGAGGTTGTTGTCAACGCTTTTCCCTAAAACGCGGCTTTGACAAGCACAAACTCGTAGAATAAAACAATTTAATAACCAAAAAGCAAAGAAAGGGCGAAGGTGGACACACGATTAGGCTCGGAAAGCACTTTAACGTTGACACTATAAAGAACTCGGAACAACATTTGCAAAAAAAAACCTTCCTTGAAGCAAACCTAGAAGGGTAACTCCCGTAAGGGAGCGGGTCATAATTCTGTTTTCGAAAATTTAGATATCCAAATTTTGCCTTTTCGCAAAAAAAAAAATAAGTTTTTGAATTAACAAAATTCTGACTAAAACGATAAAACTCTGCTTTTTCTGCTTCTCAAGCTTACTTTTCACTTTTTTGGAGTAAAGCAAAGGGAAAAAAGAAACAGGCAGGAGGGTTACAGGGCACACTTTCCGATAATAGTGGAATTCCCAGAATATCCCAAAACAGAATTTTTACAGTAGAATTTTGAAACGAAGTGGGAAAACAATTTTTTATCCTAGCCCTTTTGACCGATCCGGAATCTTGACCTCAACACTATTTCATGACATCCATACTGCGAAAGAAAAATCCTCACTCACTCAGAAGTAATTACGTAGCTCCGTCTGCTCAGGTAACTGCCGGCAAAGGAGGCCTCTCTGGAAAGCCGATAGACAATGTCACTCATCGACGTTAGGTCGAAGCTTATTAAAGTCCCCTTGTCCAAAAAAATGCTGAAGAGAGTGGCTGTGAGGCAGAAAAGGGGGATTTTTGCATTTCAGATTTCTGAATGCCTACCCGTGGCACAGAGAGAAAGAAACGTGTCCATCCGGAACGGAAGCTCAAGGATTGGAACCTAAATCGCGAAGGTCATGCAGAGCTCAAGATAGATTCTGGGGGTCGATTATATACACAACGGAAAAGTCTCAGTGAGGAAAGTCTCAGTGAGGAAAGTCGCTAAAACGCTCGACCCACGACGAATACCACACTGTAATATGGCTCTCGAGAAAATGGGAAAAGAATCCCCTTCTGGGGTTGCTCGTCTCCAATTGGGTGCCTAGGTTGTGGATAGGGGAACCCTCACCACCGGCATTAAAACAGTCCAGGTCAGACCAAAATTAGCAAAAAAAAAATGTGTGACTCAAAATGAGCCTGGCAGCTGGTTAAAAAATGCAGCTTCTCTCTTTCAATTGTTTTTCTACTCGGGTAACATTCAAATACTAGGCGGACTGTAACTAAATCTCTGCTGGGTATACCATTGCGTTTCCACGTAAGGGCATAACACTTGCGGGAAGAAGCTTTGCCAAGGTTTCTATGCAAGGTTTTTGTGTTCAAACCCTTGCCGCGTAGTGTAGCACCGGGATCCCTTTTTAATTTTCTCTTTTTTTGTCTGTTTGCTTTCGCTTGCGACATACTTTTGCATAACACTTTGACAAAAAAAATCAACTGAAGGGAGTATACAGAAGATCGTATTAATCGGGCATACGTGGCTCCGTATGACAATTTTAGGCACCTTGTGGGCACTTCCCCGCATATGTTGCATTGACTCTAAATGTCAATATGGTAGACGGTCAATATTAAGCAAACCTAAATAGACTTTATTTTTTTTTAATATATGTATGTATCGCAACCTACTTTTTATAATAGGTTGCGAAGTAAACAAAAGTCCTCACTATCTAACAACTAACTGATGCATTGACTGCAAACTGATGTCATGAGACGTTTCTTAACACGCGGAAAGCTTGTATGGTGGAGGCTTTAGAGAGAACCTGACTGAACTTAAAAGGGCCGCTCGCATGGCGTCTAAAGGTTATTTAACTTTTTGGAAGAACTATTTAATCTCACATCACAATCTCTCACAAAACGGCTAAAATTAGCTTCCGGAAGGAAGTCTAAACTGCGGTTTTTCAGACCTCGGGAGCACGCCTCTTTGGAGTGTCAGTGGTGTGCCTGCATAAATACACCAGTCAGAGACTACCTCCATTTGGTTTTAAGTAAAAGATTTGCTACCAGAGTCCCAAAGGAAGGTGGCAGACGTATTTACCTTCAATGAAGCTTTGGTAATTGAGCGCATCCTTGATGATTCATTATGAATCCAGTTTATTTCAAGGGGAAGATCGGACATTTTTGAGATGCTGGCAGCAACTCCTTCAGCGGGTCAGAATTCTGCTTTCAAAAATTAACACATGGAAATTCTGCTCTTTGAAAAAAAAATTGCTGTTCAAAATTCTGATTTTTTTTATTTCTGGCTGAACCAAGAAAATTCTGCTCATTCTGCTTTTTAAGCAAATTTTTCACTTTTTGAAGTACATAAAATGTACGCAAAGAAGTAGACTGGCATTCTGGCTATTTCCAGAAAAGTGACATTTCCAGAATTTTTGCAATAAGAATTTTGACGAGCCCGGAATCTAGATCCAACCCAACATTTTTAGGACTTTGAAAGTCGGCTTGGAAAACAAACTTGCGGCATTTATATCATCCATCGAGAGCAAAAAAAGGAAAACAATTTTTTTTTTCGTTAAGTTACATTCACGTTTTAGTCGGTTTTAAAATTTAATTTCACATACGCCCTGTGATGTCAAAAAACTTGCTTACTTTTTTTCTTACCTAGCGTTTCGTCGTTTATTCTTGGCTTCGCCAGGGAACCTTAATTTCGATATTTATTTAAACCTTTTCTTATTTAATTCAAAACCTCATTTGAAACAATTTACTAAGAATTATGTACGGCACGAATTCGCAACAGGTAAAATACTGATGCTCTGGCCTATGCTATAAAAAACTCGGGGATTCCTAAGTAAAACTGTTTAATTAATAAACGAGTGTCACAAAGATTTTCAAATTGGCTACGGCAGTACTCATTTCGCTCAATATATGAAGGCTTCGTCCTGATTCATATCTTGTTCTTCACCTTCGAAAAAATTATGACGTTCCTAATTGCAGAATCAGAAGAATGCATGCCATTTTAGGAAGATCGGCAATCTCCGTGAATCAGGCAATGCTCGTCGTTGACGATGTAAAGATTGACGGCTTGAGGATGCAGTCAACTTGTCGAAGCATTCGACTTCAAATTAAGATTTCGACGAAGGGAGTTTAGGTGAAAGTGGCAACCCAACACCAGAGAGGAACCATTTTGCAAAAGTCTACGCTCATTTAACCTTTGTGTTTTATTTAAACTAAGGACCTAAGATCGTATAAGACAAGATCTTTTGTGGAGGTGTACCAGAGAAAAACTTTTAAATTGACGCCAGGTGGGTTCGAAACACTGCACCACACCGAAACGAAAAGCACAAAGCGAACGTCAAAAGCAAAATAAAGAGTGCATCCTTTCGATGTTAGTGTTTCATTATCTCTTTTATTTTAAGCCACAATACTCTTTTCAGATCTAAAATCTTTTTGGCTTATCACTCATATAAAAAAAACAATTAATTTCTGAGCTCGGAAAAATATCCTCCCAAAATATTGTTCCACAGGAACCCACTCTTTTGGCAGAAATTTTCCTCTAAACACTGATAATCCCGCTTTATGTCTATAGTTTTCGAAACGCGAACTTTTTTTAGCAATTCGACACACTTCACCCACATCCCGATCAAATGCGGCGCCCAACTGAAATCGAGTGTTGATTTGAAGCTTGTATTTGAATACTATACCGAACGACCGGCCCACCATGACTGTTTCAACTGCAAAGTTCAATTCACCGCATGTGTGTGCCTGAAATTAATTAACAAAAAAATTTATCCCATAAAAGTAGGTACTGCCACCCGCACTGTTAATTTAGCCACATTGTCGCGCACCAACAACACTGCCGCCACGAAGCCACCGCAAAAGGCGCGTCAATTATGCAAAGGAATAACTCAAGCTCCCAAATGTGAAATTAATTATCACGAAGGAGTGTAGGTACGCGCGTCCGCCTATTTCAATAGAACCGCGCGCGGCTGCTAGTGCGTGCGAGTACGGCAATGCGAAATTTATTCAAATTCAAGCTACAAAATTTTCAACACAAAACTGAAAGTTTAGACACTAAAAGACAAGCACACGTCAAAAGCACTTCACTTTGGTGCACAGCTCGAGCGGCTGAGCACAGACACTTGTTTGCTTGAAATTTTTACTTGTTCTAATGGAGTAGATATTCCATGAGGCAACGCGATGCGATGCGAAGAGACACAAAAATATTCAAATCTATCCGAGTGAAGACCTATCTCTTGACTGAGTGACGCTCCCCGTTTGTCTGCCTTTAATTACTAAGCCACTATGTTGGTTGACTGACAGGAGCCCACCAGCCACCATACTCGTCGTCCTCGCAAACATCATCAACGTCTCTCAGCTAAATTTCACATCCTCCTCCACGACGATAATGGTGAAGGTGGCGGCGACATTCTAATGGTGAAACTCATACATATGTATAGAAGCAACAACAACAACACACAACACCCGACTATGATAACGTTCGACCACTTTCTTTCTCTCATCGTTGAGCATCTAACACAAAGCCCTCCACACTTTGGCATCCGTCCCCCTTCCTTGTATTGGCGTTTGCCAATGCCACTGCTTCAAATGACTTGATTATTGGACCTTAATAATCCAATACAGGAAGACTGTGCCAACACACAAAAATAAAATCCTAGGGTCGGGGACCCTGTAGCATGGGCAAAAAAAAAACCTATAAATTGAGATATAACGGATTATATTGGAACAAAGGCCATATAGACATATTTTAGCCGCACATCCTTGCTGGTGGAAATGCCATTTACTCTAAAGGTATGCGAGGGCGAAAAGCGCGCGCGACACAAAGGGGTAAGAAATCCTTTCTGAACATGACAGAGAGCGCCACCCTCATGTCGTTTTCGGGTTCGGAACAAAACATCTGGTCGCTGTGCAGGAGTATAGAACCCCTGCCCCCTCCCCATTTTAGGGTGCTATTATTGGAAATAGAATTTCAGGTGTAGAGCTCTAAATGCAGTTTACGGTACACTTCGTCGAGAGGAATCTGTCGGAAAGAGGCTATTGTTTATTAGCTTTGGCAACGTGTTGAGCCATGAGCTGGACAGCACCAGTAAATGGAATAATGATTATTATTTCGACCAGGGAAGGATTCGGAAGTTGATGCTTTGTCCAGGGATGTTGGCATTATTTTGTAATGTGGGTCGATTTTATGATTTGCCTCGGTCACATGTGGGAAGAGGGGGGACTTCTTTAAGCCTTGGATGATGCAGTGCATCCTATATAGGAGGAAGGGAAATCAATTTCATGAAAGTGCTTTGTTGTATGAATTTCAAGACCAAGTCTTAAGCTACCATCAGAGGAGATTTTATGGTATCATTTCTTTGGAACAATGTGTTGGGTATGTGAACAAGAGCTTAAAACTTGATGGTTTGCTGGTCATGGTAAGAGCTTTTGATTTAAGCCGAAAATCAGAATGAAAAACATGCAGCAGTTTTAGATAATGGAGGCATTTGAATATTCATTGTCACTCCAGGACGTGTGGCTTTGAAATTGGTGCGCTCTGACTTTGAACAAGGATTTAATCAACAGTTTTTCTTTTTTGAAAATCTGTACAAGATGTCTGAATAATACTTCAAAAAATTGTGTTTTATCATAACGAGCACAACATATTTTTTTTTAATTGCTACTCTCAGAAAAGGCAAAAGGATAACACTGATACAGTGCCCCGAGGTGTTGGGAGATATTTATTTATCCCTTTTTAAAAACTTAAAGTTTGTAAGTGCCGAGAATTAAGTTTTTTTTGTAGTGAAACCAAAAGTTTGCTTGTAAGGATTTTGAGAAAGAGTAGGGCGAGGTATACTCTTTCGAAGATAAGGCGACTACAGCCTGCAAAAGCGTGAAAAAACGTGGGAAGCTGAGACTGGATTGGTACCACTTTTATAATGAGACCTGACGTCGTTCGTCGAAGAGCTCAAGAAAGTATGATCAAAACCTCGGCTAACGTAGGCAGAGGGTTGGAGTCCGACCTGGCAAATATCAAAAGGTTTCGTTGACAGATTCATCTATAAAATGGTCTGATAAACCTTCCGAAACTTGTGAATTTCTATCCCATTCCAGTTTATTAGCTCATAACAGTTCCGGTATTCCGAATATATAAGCCACCCTTGAGCCGGACCACTCTCGTGCACACGGCTAACGCCTACCGGCGACCAAAGAGATCATCTGACGAGCAAAGCTAGGCCGACGCGCCGGGATAGTACAACTAATGCCGACCAATAACATTAGATGTCATTTTCATGTCACGATCACAAGGCCGACAATACAAACAGACGCATTGCGGTTTATAAACGGTTGCATTTATAAATGTTGTCAACTGCAATAAATTTGAATGAAAACCCAACTTAATCTTTATAGATATTTTCTTAGGGCTAAAATCTTTAACTAGGAAACAAGTCGTTTTAGTATCTTTGGTGCAAAGTGTCAAGATCATACGCTTTAAATCCTGTAGGTTTCTGCAAGTCTAAATTGACGACGGCATTAGCTCACGTTTCGACTTGATAAAGAGTAGAGTAGAGACCACAACATTACTTAGGGTGTCAGTCTTTTGGAGGGCAACATTTGTCAGGACTCTCCATGCGGGATCAGGCGAAAAATGTACAAGTTCTTTTGAGAAAGATTATGACAAGAAAACCTGTAATGCGCATAGAACGCATTGCTGTGAGCACTGGAGAACTGCGCTAAAATTAAACTGAACCGAGGCCTTACTTTCAATCTGAGTACTAACTTTAAGGAAATCACTATTCGCAAGGCGTCGAAAATAATATAACCCAGCAACATGCTCCTCTCTAGAAAGAAATCACGGTATCGTATAAATAATGTTTTCATGGAAGCTGCTCAAAGGATTGTGGGAAAACCAGAATGAGACTAAAGTTGTGGCATTTCGAGAATACTGAAAGACTAAATGCTTTTCTCAAATGCCTTACAGCTTTCGTTCTTGCTACTTCGGTAAAAGGTAAAGAGCTGGAGACCAACTGTCTGACAGAACTTTAGCATAACTTGAGGAGCGCAAAGGCCAATTCAGAAATAAGCAAGCAACTAGCAGGAGAACCGTCTAGACAGTGTTAAGTTGAACTATTTTAATCAATACCAATTGTAAGAATAAGATGATTCTTTGTTTGGGATAAGGCCCAGCAGTCGAAGAAATTTGCAATGGTTTAAGCCGTGTTTCCTAAAGCAAAGTGCACCCACGTCAAATTATCATGTATGGAAGAGCCTGCAAACAAGGACCACAAGTGGCATCGAAAAAGGGTCGCATCGACTTGTTAAGCGATTATGGGAAGAAAAAAGTTCTTCTGTATCTTTCCTGGGAATCTGCGATTCTGGGTTGGAATGCTATTTTCAGCACTCTGGCCTCAAAAAAGGTTGAAGTTCGAAAGTCCCCTTGGATGAAGAGCTTATATCCAGCTAATAGATGCGACAAGCACAATGAAGTTGTTGTGCCTTGGATTTGTAGCTGGATCAAAAAAATACTTGATGTAGAGCAAGAAGGGTATCGGGACAAAATTATGCATTGAGCAAGCGACTATGGACCAACATTTTAAGTTTAAGCACTCCAAAATGGTTTTATTAGCACCGCAAAAGTATTGACCTTTCGAGCTCGACGCGGGCAAGGGCAGACCCAAAAGACATAATGGCTTTTCGGAATAGAGCAGAATTTTCTCTGAGGTAAAAAAGAAATAACTTTCCATAAATTCTGGCGTGAAGACTGTTTTGTGTTGAAGGAAGTTAAAAAAACTTAAAACGAGTTTATAGCATTTTACACTAAAATAAGTGTTGGGTTCACGAGCAGTTTTTCGCTATTATTTCTGTCGTTGGACGGATACAACAGGTCTACATAGCTCAAAACAAGACCATATGTAAGGAGACTTACTGAGAGCAATAAAAAATAGCGCTGCCAGTCTTTGAACAGCTAATAGCATCTTATAAGTCTTATAACAAATTACTGTTTTTTTTTTTAAATAAGTTTGCGCTCAAGGGGATGGTCGTTTCTTAAAATGAGTTTGAAAAATATATGAGATAAAGAGTTTCCGATTGGAGAAAACATTGCAAAGCTAGTACGGAACATAACAAAGCTAATTCCCGCAAGTTTTATGCCTTTACGGGAAAAAAGCCACGGTTAAACCTGCAAAGAATCTATTCAACTACAAAATTTGGCTCTCATTCGAATGTTTTCCATTTTATTGTCAATTTTGTAGGAAAAAAGAGGATGTTTAATATTCAGCCGACCCCAACCTGCAAACCATCGAAGAAGCTGCTAATTTTGAGGCATTTGTTTCTGGTCCATGTTCATCCCCAATAATTTCCAAACCGTTACCCTCTACATCTGGCTAGCGTACCCCGATACGCACCCAAAAGTCTGTTTTTTTTCCTGCTGAAAAGTTTAAGGTTTAAAAAATTAGAGGAATTTATTTTAAAAAAAAATCACATATTCGCACATTCCTACAAGAAAATTATCCATTAAGCATAGCACCTTCATAGCTGCACTTTGGCTAGTTTTATAGCCCCTTTCATACAAAGAAAAGCCAGTCTTCTCATTAGAGCTTGTTTCACTTTCCCGATTGTTTCTTAATTTGTGATGTCTTCCCGGTGATTTTTATACCCGATCCAGGGTATATTAACTTTAACGCATAGTTTGTAACACAGTGAAATAATCACCGTAAGCCCCTAAGACCTTTTAGAGATATGATCGAAACCGACAGGTAAATCGATTGACCTTTGTCCGTCCGTCCGTCTGTCCGTCTGTGCGTGTGTATGAAGTTCTAAGGTCTTTAAAATTGAGTTAGGACGCTCAAACTTGGAGAATATCTTGGTTCTTATTTTGTACAGACAAAGTGTAAAAATTGGCTAAATCCGCCAACAGCCACGCCCACTACTGGCTTAAATGTAAGACAACCTCTATTTCAAATTTTCTTTCAAAATACATTTTAGTCAAGTAAGACTAATGGCCTAAGAAAAGAAGGCAAAAATTGGACCGCCCACCATATCGACCATGCCTACTTTTCTCGGAATGTTTACTCCAAATCGAAAAAAATTCTATGACAAATATTAAAGATATTACTATTTGCTAAGTTTGGTCCATAGAAGGTTTTGAGCTCCGCCCACTTTTAGGGGCGTTTTTACGAAGGAACTGTTTTTTTTTCCAAAATGATTTTCGGTTTTAACGCATTTTGTCATGATTCTAACTGAATTATAATTAATTCATTTTAATTTTTAGCCCAGAACCACTTTTGGGGGCGTGGCCTATACAAATAATATATGAATTCGGGACAAAATATTTTAAGATTTGGTGTTACATGGTATATAGGGTCGGGTACATAGAAGTTTGTCACAGACAAAGTCTTGCACTTACTCACTTGTTTTGTCTATGTTTGTACCCAAAATCTTTATCAGTCTCAGTTCTTTTAGTTTCTTCTTCGATGAAGGCTAACACATGCCTATCAGCCCGTAAAATTCTGCAAAACTGCGCTTCATAGCCTTGTTATAGTAGGATTGAATGTGCTCCTACCAGAAGGAGTACGTGTTGTACGTTTTTGTATTGTTTTAGGGAAAGGGTTTTGCGGAAAAGTTTTATTGCTTTTTTTATTAAAACTGTAAGGAACGGCTTGTTTTGGCTGCACAGGGTCTTTCCCTAGCATTATGATGCTCTGATGATCTATTGATACATGGATTTCTCTTGACCACAAGGCTTGTTGAAGTAACTTTGATGGGTGGGGGGACCGACTTAACGACTTCACCCACCCGGACATCTGAGGAAAGTCTAATCGACTATAGACTACATCAAAAAAAAAGTCTTAAACAGAAATAGGGCCAGCTTCTCTTACATTTTTGTGCTTTTTTTAACACTTCGCCAGTTCTAAACGGCAATGCAAGCATTTACTCGAAAAATTTAACAGATAAAAGCGGAGGTGAGCTCATCAAAAATAATGAGTCTTTTGTTAAATACAAACCTCCAGCCACCACTCCACTCAGTTGGTCCTTCAACTGTAACCTAGTTGAAGGACCAAAAGAAAACCATGCAGAAAACTCTGTTACCTAATGTAGTTCTCTTCTCCAGTGTCAATGGCTCGATGACTCGATATTTTGAATGAGGTGAGCGGAATAAACTCCAGGAACTGGATGAAACTGCCGCCTCCCTCGAGCTATCCAGCTGGGGTGGATAGAGCAAATATTAACACAAAATTAAACACGAACCTGGCGATATGGTGCTTTTAACCGTTTGGTGTCAAGCTAAAAAGCTTTTTAAACTACCATTTAAAATGTCAAGTATTGCTTCACAGTAATTCTGTCCTTTTGTGTTAGCATCCCGCTCTAATTGAATGATTTATCGAAGTGAAGCTTCGTTGTGTTAGGGAAAATGATCTTACTTATCCCGGTAATTTGTCGTTATTTTTTTGCCTCATTGCGTTTAGCAATTATATTTGTCTGTGTATCTCAAAGTTTTACCAAAACTGTTGCTAATGACACATTTAAGGCTAAAAATCTGTCATGCATTTGGGAAATGTTAAGAAGCGACAAGACAAAAAAAATTGTTAACATTTTTTTACAATCACGTGTAATGTCACAGAATAAATAATATAAGTGAGCATGCCTCCTAAGGACCATGGAACATATTTCACCTTTCCACAAGCAAATAAAACTTAGGTACGTGATCTAAGCGCTTGTCATGCTGATGTTGATTTACAAGTTATTGACTTTTATGGTAGTTTATGATCAGGCACAGCGATGAATACATGAAAGAATTTGCCGCACTTAATAGAAAATTGTGATTTAATGGATTGACATGGGCTGAACTGGACCAGACTGAATTTCTCGTAAATACACTTTTTGTAATTGATTTTGTAATAAAAGAGCACGACAGATTTTGTCATTTTTTTTTACATAATTTCAATCGATTCCTGAGACACATTGTCACGTGCAAAAAAGCTTTACTCCTCATCAAATCGAAAACCAAAATGCATTTTCCATTTCAACTCACTATATCACTAATGACGTTAAAGTCCATACCGAGAAGTGGGCACTTGCACTTAGCTCATATTCTCCCCAAGTAAAGGTCGCAATAAACTGACATCTAATTAATAAAGCCACCGACAACATCTAACGCAACTACATGAGCCCAGCATTGCGGGCGGGAGCACAAATCTAATTGGAAAAAAGATTGCTTGCATATAAAAATAGAGCTCACCTTACAGCGGAAACGGATGCTGTAGCCATTGAGCTGCTGCTGCTGGACTGGACAGAACTATGGCAAAATAAAGAAAATCTGCATAACGACGACACGGTGCGCGCGAGGGAGGCTCACTAATTGAAGAAAAAGCTTTTACACCGACGGCGGATACTTTTAAGTGCACAAGTTGCGAAAGCGAAAGGACATCTGGTCCATAAAGAGTATGGCGGAAAAAAAAAACACAAAAACAAAAAGTGTTGGGATGAAAACAAAATGTAATTTGTGCCACCATCGTGTAAGAGGTAGTTTTTCCGTGCTTTTGACTGGAAAATACATTAAGATCAAGGGGTTTTATTTTTTCTGTACCTGCCTGTAGGTTGTACGTGTACCTACACAACATGCTTGGATGTTTTGTGAGCGCTTTTATTGCAAACAAGGGACGAAACGAGAGGGTCCTTGTGCAACGTTTTTTTTTTTAAGCATCAGCTGAGAAATCGATGAAACCTACTCATTTGCTCGTAGCGCACGTTTTTGTGATGATAACTTTTCTCAGAATCGTGAAACGTTAAGTATAAGTTTTCATGTAATTCCATTATAGTCTTTGACATTTGAGAGAAAAAATGTTGCCGTCGGGAAATAATTTAAATTTTTTTTCGTATGAATTGTGTAAGGGGACAAAAAAAGTTTGTTAAAGCATCTTATGCATAAAGTGAATGAAAAATTAGCATTCACGACAAACGTGGGGTTTTTAAAGTTGAAAAACAAATTGCTTTTCTATAATATACTAATACATAGGCATAAACGTCAGTTGATCATCATCGGTACAATTCGCCTTTTAAAAACAACTCCATTCTCCCAAATATTTGAGATTTTTCTTCTTAACCAACTAGTCTTTCTAATCTATCTTAATAAAGCCTGAAGCGATTGAACGTCTATTGCCTTACGTGTTTCGGGCCCGAGATGTTTCGCTCATCTAAAAGATATGCTTCATAGGGTTGGCTAAGTAGGTATTTGTGACGACGAGCAGCAGCATGGCAAAATAATGGCTTAAAAAAATATGTAATAAAATCCATTGAAGGTGGAAAAGTGCTATAGTCTAGCCTGTCAGTACTCTCTCAGCAGGGTACTGACAAACTGCCTGACTGGATTTTGACAGACCTAAACACCTTAAAATGCCCTTATGGAAGAACTGAAAAGGCTACCTTGGCGAACACTTAGAGTGTTTTCTTTTTCCTAAGTCCTAGTAAGTTTTTTTTCATCTCTGGGTAATCTTAAGGCCGAAGAATCCTTTTCCGGAGGAAATAACAGTCTTGAAAAGCTTGGTGGAAAGTAAGAAACCTTCATTTAAAAATAAATTCTTAAATATAGGTTAGTTTTGGTTGAAAGGATTGTTTGCTTTTGGTGCAAAGTTCACTCAGTGGTCGCGTTGGCCCATTGTGATTATTTTAAAGTGAAAGACAAGCATGGTTGGGCAGAATGTCCTACTAACTGAACCAGCCAGATCTTTTAATAAATCTTTTTACGTCTAGTAGCGATAATTCTGCCAGGTCGTACGGGCTTTCAAAGAACCTGACACCTAAACAAGTTAGTGGTCGTTCTTGGAAAGCTGGACAGTGGCAAAGAAGGTGTTCTATAGACTCTATTTCTTTCTCATCTCTTAAGCTTCTTTCTTGAATATAAACTACAAGTTCCAGAAGTAAAAACTTGGAAAATAAGGTAATTTTTTTACTTTTTATTTGTAGAATAAGTTTTTCTTACCAACATGCAGAAAGGGAATCTACAATAGAAGATAAGCCGTTCTAGAACTGAGCCTTTTGTCTCGTGTTCGCCAAGGATTTGTTTTGATCGAAAGACATCGGGTTGGGTAAGATACCACGATGAAAACCTTAACCTCCTATCTCACCTCAACGGAATCTCGTTCAGGGTAAGAAAAACTGTGCGGGCAAAGCAGTGAAGGACATAAATGTATGGGCCAAAAGTTCATAATGGACTTGTGACCTACTTGGGTGGATTCTAAGTTCGCAATTAGTTTTTGGACTTATAACCCTTTCAAAAGCGGCAAAGGTCCACAAAAAATATGAATCTTATGACTCACTCCCCCCCTCCCTGAGTGCAAAAAGTGCAAAAAAAAGTAAGTTACCTTCAAAAATGATTCTGGACTTAAAGCCCATCTCTTTGAAAGCATTGTGATTGGAAGATTGAATGGGTGGGTTCTAAATTCACAATTGAATGGGCCAATGAACTTATGCCCCTGCGCCGGGAAAAACAAGCCACATTCGAGCATTTTTTGTGTTGCTACCATAAATAACAAATTCCAATTTCTGTAAAAATATAACCCAAATTCTGTACACTAGATCCTGGGAGCCAACCAGCATACCTCTCATGCTGATTAGAGACTTGAAAATTCCAGCATGCCCTACTGACGAAAAACTTAGCCTTACAGCCTTAGCCTTAGCCTAACCTCCACAAAACTGAACTTGTCCTCTTCACCAGGAAACACAAAGTCCCACATATCCCCCCTCAATCAAGGGCACTAGCTTTACTTTATTTGAGGAAGCTAAATATCTGGGTCTCATCTTCGATAGAAAGCTTAGCTGGAATTTAATATACAGAAAAGGGTTCGGAAAGCTACGATAGCACTGTTTTCCTGCAAAAAAGCTATAGGTTACAAATGGGGACTTCAACCCCGAATCACCCATTGGCTATGTATCTCGATCGTTAGATCGATACTGACGTATGGAACGGCAGTCTGGCGGACCGCTTTGAACAAGGCGGTGAACCGTGACAACTTGAGCAAGGTCCAAACGTCAGCTTGCTTATGTTTCAGCGGAGCACTTCACACCACTTCCTCAGCAGTACTAGACACATTGATCCATCAAATTCCCCTTGACATTTTTAAGCAGACAAACAGCTGCAATCACGGCTACCCGTCTAAAAGCCACCTCTGAGTGGACCGATAGTGAAATAGATCACTCCGCTACTCTGAGCAGATCCTGGGAGCCAACCAGCATACCTCTCATGCTGATTAGAGACTTGAAAATTCCAGCATGCCCTACTGACGAAAAACTTAGCCTTACAGCCTTAGCCTTAGCCTAACCTCCACAAAACTGAACTTGTCCTCTTCACCAGGAAACAC
This sequence comes from Neoascia interrupta, assembly GCA_947623515.1. Lineage (NCBI taxonomy): Eukaryota > Metazoa > Arthropoda > Insecta > Diptera > Syrphidae > Neoascia > Neoascia interrupta. The sequence goes on along the minus strand of OX392462.1, from coordinate 42,765,831 downwards.
AAAGTCCCACATATCCCCCCTCAATCAAGGGCACTAGCTTTACTTTATTTGAGGAAGCTAAATATCTGGGTCTCATCTTCGATAGAAAGCTTAGCTGGAATTTAATATACAGAAAAGGGTTCGGAAAGCTACGATAGCACTGTTTTCCTGCAAAAAAGCTATAGGTTACAAATGGGGACTTCAACCCCGAATCACCCATTGGCTATGTATCTCGATCGTTAGATCGATACTGACGTATGGAACGGCAGTCTGGCGGACCGCTTTGAACAAGGCGGTGAACCGTGACAACTTGAGCAAGGTCCAAACGTCAGCTTGCTTATGTTTCAGCGGAGCACTTCACACCACTTCCTCAGCAGTACTAGACACATTGATCCATCAAATTCCCCTTGACATTTTTAAGCAGACAAACAGCTGCAATCACGGCTACCCGTCTAAAAGCCACCTCTGAGTGGACCGATAGTGAAATAGATCACTCCGCTACTCTGAGCACATTCAGATCCCCTTTTAGAAACATAGGGTTCACTATACCTCAGATACAGTTTGCAAGCTGGATAGAAAATAGAAAGAACAAATCTCACATGTCTTGTAACGAAACAGGGGTGGAATCGGCTAAGGTGATCTATGATAAGTGATGCCACATATCACAAAAATTCGTGATCATCACAATTTTCTTCAGCTGGTCACCAGTTTTCAAACTTTCTGAAGTTGGTGTTTTTGCCTACTTTTGGGCTGACTTTCAGCATGTACGAAAAAAAAAATCAGAGTTCTTACATCACAAGCCTAACTAAAGCAACGATTTGGAACGATATTTTTGTGATCACCTTAGGCCGACGGATGATTTTGTTTGATCACATCGACTGTCACAAAATGTCAAAACCACAGATCACCATAGCCGATTCCACCCCATATTTGGCCTAAGCTAGAACTTAAACGCTCTAGGAGTTTGATAGCCCTTAATAGATCGCACATTAGTGCTACAATCGGTGTCACTATAAGACACTGTCTGATAGGCAAGCACGCGACACGGCAAGGCACGCGGACTCGTGCCTATTCTAACGTCTTTTGCATCAGGAGCTGCATGGATGAGAAGGCAGAAGAGACTTCTCTCCATCTTCTCTGTACATGCCCCGCTCTCTCTAAGAACCGTAATTTTCACTTTTTTGGAGCTTTCTTCTATAATGTAAGTAATCTTAGCACGACTGACCCAGCACGTCTCTTACGCTTCATTAGTAGATCGAAATGGTTCAAAGAGCAGGTAATATTTCCAGATCCACGTGGTATCAAATGGACCTACATAGGTTTCTTTGGACCCAACAGCCACGACAGCCAACCTACCCTAATCTAACCTAGCCTTACAGGGAATAGGTAAGCGATAACTGGGGAGTTTTGCTCAATACCAGTTTCGAATTCATATCTCGTCGTTACGAGCATACCCAAACCGGTCAGGTTGCCCTTCCTGTTCCACTGGGAAATTCCCTATAGATTCCGTCAGCCTGCTGCCTTTTTTGGACTTCTGTTTGAGAGACAGATATCCCTTCGGCACAGGCTTACACTGACACTGGTAACCTACTTTTTCACCTTAAAAAGAAAACGTCATATAGGACATCGGATAATGGACATTTTTTGATCTTAGTCTGATCCTGCTAAGGAAAGTTAACCTAAGTTAACCTAATCTAACATTAAAGGTAGGCTTGACCATGAATTTTACCCATATCATCTGAGAATGTAACTCCTAACAGAGCGCCATCTCAGGTTCCGGATAGTGGAACGCTTATAAGGCATCCAGGATAATGAAGTGGACTTAATCCGGCTTAGACGAAAAACAGAAACAAATAGCAAAAAGTTGAAGTCTGTTATTAAACTAAGGGGCGGCTAAACTGTCGGCTATGTACAAAATACAGCTTGTTTCTTCTTTCCGGGTAACATCCAAATTTATGGATTTAATAATTTTATCAGTGAAGGTTATTAGAGATGTAATGAAGCCGGATAACATTGAAATACATGTAACAAAATACTTTACTCCTTCTTTTCGCCGCAAAGGCATAACACTTGCAGGAGAAAACTTGGGTTCTTACACGCATGGTTTTTTATGTTCCGTCCAGGCTTAGCAGCGTTTGTTGCTGCTAGAATAGTCCTTTCTTTCTTTTTTTGCCTTTTATCAATTTTTTTTTGTTCAAGATGTGCTTAGGCATTTCAAGGGTATTCATAACCCCTTTATTGTAAGCTTATTATAAAAAAAAGTTATTCGTGGTTTGAGCCACACAGACCAGCGCTCTCCATCGCCTCCAAACGCATTCCTAGTTTCCTTATTCCTTCCCAGAAGAACGTCAAGTCCTTTAGAAATTAAAAAAGGCAAGCAGTGGATTTAAAGCGCCCTAAGCTTTGAGCAAGCAAAACCCAATGTAGTTTATTGTCCCCCAAGAAAAAAAATTTAACGCCCATTATCCGTGAATGGCATTCCCACTAGCATTGCTGAAGCCAAAAAGCTTGCTGTTCTCGAAATGTGTTAAGAAATTAATATAAATGGACTGATCGACTGGGCGTCGTCTGAAAAAGGTGCATGTTTATACCCCATCATATGGGATAGAAAGTATATTAAGTTTGTCGCATAGTTTTTTTTAGACCCCCAAGACCTTAAGGGCATATGATCGAGTCCGTATTCTGAATCGAACAAGCCATGTCCATCCGTCCGTCCGTCTGTATGTCACATGTTTTTACATAAGCTCGACGTCAAGCGAAGGAGTACAAGTGAAATTTTTGAAATCCGCCCACAGACACGCCCACAATCGGTCTAGCTTTCTAAAACTGTAAGACGTTTTAAAACGCTGAAATTAGCAGAAAGGGTTAACGAGATTTCATTCCAGATTTCGTTCATACAAAGGTTTTAGCCACGCCTCCTTTTAGGGGTCGATTTTTCAAAAATATTGAATTTGAACCAAAAAATTGCATTTTTAGCGCAACAGCTCAAGGTGAACCAGAGCCAACTTCTCAACAATGTATGCTGATGTTTTAATTTCTTTACATACAAGGGGAACTACAATTTTTTGCCGAATCCGAACGGCACTTTGAGAAGTTTTTCAAGACAATTGATACTCTCGGAGGGCTTGTCATACCCTCGCGGAGGTGGGGGCCGTGAAAAAGAACAAGTCTTTTTTTTTCAGCTGACAATGGCAGGATTCGAACCCAGACCTCCGGCGTAGTAAGCACACACACTAACCACTACGCCACGGCACCCCACTGTGCTAATATTAATAGTTTGTAATAAAAGGCGGTTGAACGACGCCCCTTTTCGAAGTAGTTTGCACTTCTTATAAAATGTCAAAAAAAAAAACAATAGCATCAGAATTTTACAACGTGGGATAGGATAGGGTATTCAAAGGTCCGTTTTACGGACTGTAACTTCTGCTTACACACTGTTGCACTTACTCACTGGTTTTAAATTAAGTTGGTATAAGTCCCTCGTCTGGGCAGGTGCATATGCTTTTCCTACCCGTAGAAAACAAAATGTTTTTTACACTTCTGTTAGAATACTCTAAATCCTAGCCCGTTTGGTTCCTATTTCCTATTTCTTCCTATATTTTGTTCCTATTTCTGATTACTAAGAAAAAATTCATTTAAATTACAATCTCCAAAAAGAAATTTGGACGTCAAATCAAAGGTTAACATCGCCTTTGTCAGTGCTATTGTGAGGTCATAATAAAAAACGTATTTTTAAATAACAATTTGTTAAAAAATAAATCCATTATTCTCCAATAGCTTGTCACGTAAAACTTGTAAGCAATAACAATCGAAACGAAAATAAGGCCACCTTCATTGGCCAACTACAATGACAGGACGTGTTTTTTTCAATTCAAAAAAAAACTGTTTCATCATTTTTCATAGGGTGTATGTGTTATGTATTCAACTGGAGAATACTATCAAAATTTATGGCCATGTCAGTGCAGTTGTTTACAATAGGTGTCGTGTAAAAGTAGCAACGGGCCTGCCTTTAAAGGAATTATTTCCACCAACTTCGAGCGAAAATCATGCAACTTATTTAAATTATTCCAAACTAATCTCATTTCCAAAATCGCCGTGAACAAGAGGTTAGCACCTAGACCGTTCGAGACAGCCTATCGATCAGGGAGCTGGTTTTAAAATCCGTTCACGTACCAGCACTAGTCGCAACTGCTGCCCACCACGTTGTGCGAAGTCAACAACTTATTAGAATTCCCCTCGAATCTAAAGCACATTATGTGGTTATTGTCTCGTCGACAATGCAGGTTGTTTGCATAAATTACACCTCAGTTTAGCTCCCCCCAAAAGACCGAGTCTAGATTATGCCGCATCGCACACAGTGTAATCTATTTAAGCGCTCAATAATCTTGGCCAACAACAAAAAACACAAAACACAAAACACTTTAGCAATGGCAACGGCAAGCGAAAGGAATGGAAAACCAGGTTAAGGACGGTGCGGTGCGTGTATGTCATTCTATTCCCAAACGTGTGCACCATTGAGCCGCATATGTTGAACACTAGAACTAGATCTCTCGGCGTATGACATGCCTCGAGGCGGTTTTTTTTTCACGTCTGCAGAACTGTTTTCCGCCATCTCAGGGCTACGCAATCAGCACAGTGATTAGGCGGATTTGTCGAGTGAATTCGGATTGAAAATATGACCAATCGAATGATGGGAAAATAAATTGATCTGAGAATTGGTGTTTCGACCTTCGCCATGTTGATGTTTATGGTATTTCTATCAGAATTTACGTTTCATCTAACTTGAATCGATTGGTATAGTGCGCGGCTCCTTAATCGAAAAATTCCTTTGCCTGCATGTGGGTGTGGAAGATTTCGAATTCAACGATGCCATCTTCTTTAAAGGCGATATGCCAAAGTTCACAAAAAAATATTTAGTGCACAGACTTACTTGCCGTTGTCGTCCACAGACATTTACTTCCAACAGCGCAAAAGCATTTCCCAAGGAGCAATTCCAGTTGCGAGGAATTCCAAATATTTAGGACACGACCAAATCAATTAAATATCGATCATAACACACAGATAGTAGGTGGTAGTGCTATGTATAGGGGGGGGGGGGGAAGGCGAACTCATAGGGTACACAAACGTGGGTAGACCGAACGTCGTCGTAAGCAATTAAGTGGTAAAATATTCGGTAGTTTGAAATTTAATTAAGTTATGTTGGTTTCAGACGACGACGTCATGTTGATCCCAACCCATATGGGGAGAACTGAAATAGTTTGCGAATATTGTTGAACATAAATTTTGTTTCAAAAAAAGGAAAAATTCTCAAGCTAAATGTTTATCAAGGACATGCATGGATTTTAATACCCATGGCAACTGCAGAATGTCTTGGAATTCAAGCTGTTTTCCTTTGCTGCTTGAATCATTTCATTTCATTTTACATTGTAATGTCGAGCAAAATCCTTGAAAGTATTTGCCAAATTTAACTTACCTTCATCTTGGGACATGACACTCTCATCGGGCGATGGAAGCTCGGTTTGTTTTAATAGAGCTGCCGATCTTCGACTCTCTTGTTGTTTGGTGAAATAGTCTACGGCATAGTTGATCACATCTCCAGGCTGTTCAATTAAGTATGCTATAGAGAACTCCAGCAGGACTTCTCGAAGGGCATCGGGAACTACGATTCTTTGCTTTGATTGTGTGGCAGACATGTTGTACACAATACTGAAAAGACATTTATATAACAAAAGAATTTTATAAAATCAAAATAAATCAAGTGTCAAACAATATTTAAGATTTTTTAATTTCAAGGTATTATACCTACACCTGAACTCGCATGATTACAAATTTTGGTTGAAATTTTTATGGCAAGGCAAAGGTACTCTTATAAGAATTTTGTATTGGGCGAGTGAGAGAACTTTTGAGGAGTTTCGTCTAACGTCACATTGTGTGCAGTTACCGTAGTGAAAAATCTCGAATATAATGCGATACTTAAATATGCGGGTTAAATGCGAGTTTTTTGCATGTCTCTAGCAATGTAACCTACAAATTGCTCACCAGTAAATGATTAAATATTTTCTCCGACTAGCGAGTAAAGCCATATTTCACGTTTCTTACTGTAAAATGTCTGAGAACACATCTAACTTACGCCAGAGCAAGTACTTTTTGATTAGTTTTTAGTAAGTTTTTAACAGTTAAGTATGATTTAGAATGACTTTGACCACTGCACCTGCCCAAACATAAGAGTTATGCCGACGTGTATAACATATTATTTTTAGAATGTGAATTTTTAGACGCGAAAACACTTTTTGGGGCTCACGCTGCAATTCAACAAGAGGCAGAGCCCTCTTTAAAGCAGGTACAAAACGCGGCGCGATCTTCTTATCGACGGGAAAGCCAACATATTGGCCAACCGACAGAAATAAAATACCTGATCTCGTCGACTTCTTTATCGCCAAGGGTGTACCTCGTTACCATACGAACGTAGAACAACGCTTTGATCTCTGTTCAGATCACTCGGTAGTTCTTTTGAAAATCGGCGGAAGCCTAGCGAAAAAGAATAGAGCGCCTAGATTAACTAACAACAACACCGACTGGGACGGCTTTAGAAAATACGGCAAAGAAAGCATAGCTTTAAATGTACCGCTCAAAACGCCACTTGAAATAGAAGACGAATTAGATAAACTAGTGAGAGTTATTCAGAGCGCTGGGTAGAATAACACTTCTTTTCGGAGGTCCGAATTATCGAACAGCGAAACAATATATCCGCGAGAAATAGAAGAGCTAATATGCGAAAAGAGAAGAGCGCGCAAGAGATGGCAACGTTCGCGAGCACTCCCGGATAAGACCATCTTGAACCACCTTTCTAACAAACTGAAGCACGAACTTCAAGATTTTAAAAGTCACGAGACTACTGCTTACCTCGAAAGTTTGACTGCCGATAAAGGTTCGAACTACTCTCTTTGGAAAGCAGTCAAGTCCGTTAAGAAGCCTATTGCACACTCTGCGCCATTAAGAAGCCAACGGCGAATGGGCAAGAGAAGACAAAGAAAAAGCGGATTTATTTGCAGATTACCTAGAAGAAACATTCAAACCGTTTGATGGGGAACCGTTGGTCGAGGAGCTCAATCCAAAACCGTGTCATTGGCTGAACTTCGTCAAACGATAAATAATCTGAAAAACAACAAAGCCCCTGGCTACGACTTAATTACTAGCGAAATTCTAAAGGAGCTACCGAAAAAAGCTTTGGTCAAGCTATTCTATATCATTAACGCTTCCATGAGAGTTTTATACGTTCCAAGGCAATGGAAAGTGGCCAAGGAAAATGTCCAAACGACAAAAAGTCATACAGACCTATTTCTACTGCCGATAATATCTAAGGTATTCGAGAAACTGTTGCTTAAAAGGTTGCAACCAATCATTGAAGAAAGACAATTGATACTGGATCACCAATTCGGTTAGAGAAAAAGCATTCAACAATCGACCAGGTCTATCGAATAACAAACGAAATCGAAAAAGCTCTGGAAGCGAAAAAGATATGTACTAGCGCTTTTCTCGACGTATCGCAAGCCTTCGACAAGGTGTGGCGCGAAGGCCTGAAGTACAAGTTAAGGCTTAGCTTACCAGAAAAACTCTATAGAATCTTAGAGTCTTACCTTAAAGACAGAATCTTTCGCGTAAGGTACGAAAATAAGTACTCGGAATTCAAAGAGATAAATGCCGGTGTCCCGCAAGGAAGCGTTCTCGGCCCAATATTATTTTTGCTTTATACAAGAGACATTCCCTACGATGAGGGAACAATTTTAGCTACGTTCGCAGACGACACTGCTATTCTCGCTATTGATACGACAGTTGAATTATCAACAGGGAAACTCCAGCGCGCTTTAGACAAAATATGCGACTGGACGAAGATCTGGCGAGTCGTCCTTAACGAGACTAAGTCAATGCATGTTAACTTTACTTATAAAAAGATAAACAACAAACCTTTATTCATTAACTCGGTACAAATCCCGTACTCAAATGAAGCGAAATATCTAGGAATGACTCTAGACGCAAAACTTAAATGGAAGCCGCACGTTAAAAAGAAACGCGACGAACTCGAAATCATGTTAAGAGAAATGAATTGGCTTATCGGAAGATTTTCGAAACTAAGCACATATAACAAACTCCTTTTGTATAATCAAGTGCTAAAACCATCTTGGTCGTACGGTATACAACTCTGGGGTTGTATTAAAAAACCAAGCAATATATCTATTTTAGAAACTTTTCAAAATAAGACACTCAGAGCAATCGTTAGTGCTCCATGGTACATAAGAAATAGTGATCTACACCGAGATCTAGGAATCACAACCTTGACTGACGAGGTAACAAACTTTGCTCGCAAAGTTAGTAGTCGACTTCGCGGACATTGCAACAATGATATTATCCGAACTTTGGATCAGACAAATATTACGCGCCGACTACAACGAATGAGACCGTTAGATCTAGCAGCATAAGATGAAACCGCATAAATTGACGGTATTGTAGGTGCCTTCGTTGGAAGGCAGCCTGCCACACGCGATTAGTACAGAAGCTTGAAATACTTGTTAAGGAAACTTAGTCGTAGTCTGACGGAAAATGGGAGGTTTTTTAGTGAGTAAGAATCTCATTCTACTATGAGCACGCGCGGCCGATTCTCGTAGTGCCTATGAAGGTTTTTCCTACCTACGGAAAAAAAAAAAATTTTAGAACGTGCTCTAAAATTGGAGCATTAATTTCATCTTTGGGCTAGTTCACACCGGGGACCATATATTTTGTCTAGGAATTTCCAAAAGAGGTTTCAAGTGCTGCTTTTTGTGACATTTCTATAAATTTTATTTTGAAATCTTTGTCTTTGTCTTTGAAACGTAAGGTGTCATGGCGTAGTGTTCAGTTTTTGTGCCTATTACTCGAGAGGCCTGGGTTCAATCCTACCATATCATCATCTAAAAAAAGGCCATCAAGTATGAAGTCATACACGGAGCGGTCCGTCGGAGTTATAATTTTAGTTTTTGTATTTTTGTACTTTTTGTCTTATATCCTTGTTTTAGGCGAATTTTAAGTTAAGGTGGTAATAAAATTTATTTTGAAAGATCTTAAAAATGTTAGAAATGTCTTCATGTTCTATGTACCTGCAAACCAAGGGTCGCTCTTTTCCCTCTTATTTACGAACCGCTTAAAAACTTTCAAGGGCATGTGTATGTATTTATAATTACCAAGATCAGATGTGAAGACATAAAATCGTAAGCAAAGTTCTGCCATTTCAAATGTCAACACAAACATTTTAGCTATTTGCAAAATTCAACGGAAAAACACCAGTAATGTTGCGTAAGCGGTCATATAAATATATTCGACACATTAACAAAGTCTGGCTATATCAGCTGAGTAAATTACAGATCCTTATTTCAACAGACCAACAAGATCTTTCCTCATTGCTATTGACGACAATATATTTAAGGCCTTCAAAATTTAGATATAAATATGACGGGCGCAACTCGAAATACAATCAGTACTTGTTGTTGATTTGAACATTTCACCGGTTATTGGTTTTATGGTTATTATTTGGTTTACGCAAATAAAGAATTATTGCAGCACTCACATTGCAAAAAATAATGCTTCTTATTACCACGAACGTTGAAGCTTATAAACCCGTTGTTAAGCGAATCTGGTTGGTGCTCTTGATCTGACATTATACTAACTGGCAGATACCGGTCTAGAAGCCCACTTTCATTTATAAACTGCAAAAGGTTTTAAGTAAGAACCAATAACTTAAATAGGTAGGTACCAAAAATCAAATAATGGTTGACATTTCATGAAAATAAAACTGCAATTGAACCATTTATTTGTGCACACACAAAAATTGTCCTTGCATGCGTTCTAATTTTTTTGCTGATTTTATAGGCATACCAAATTTCATGTTTTTACGACTACCCGTTCAAAAGTTACATCGCGAGCGGACAGAGGGAATGACAACAGAGCAAATTCCTGCGGAGGCAATAATGCAAGTTTTATTACTGCCTTTTTTAGAGTTATACAGAGTAAGTGATGACCCGATTTTAATATGTCGGTCCGCGTCCTAAATTTTGTTATATACCGTCCAACATAAATTGGCAGCACCGAGAATTATAAGGACGTTTGTCTTCCATGTACACTCGCTATTACAGAGTTTCTGCGGTGTACAAAAAATCTGAAAGAATAGTTTTTAAGGTTACCATCTCTTTTATTATATGGAAATTCGCATCTTATTTTATTTGTTTCATTAATAAAAAATTAAACATATTTATCTTATTCCACCCACACCACCAAAAGGTGAGGTAATATCCTGCACTTGAGAAAAAAAAATCGTCTAAAAACACAATTTACATTAAAACATTTGACTTCACATATGTATCACAATCCAAATTAAGAAAAATAAACGTAACATAAAAAAACTGATCGCCCGCTATTTAAACCTATGCAAACAAATTTTTTCTGTAAAGAAATCAGCTTACAATTTAGTAATTTCTCCTTCACGCATTTTCCACACAGATATGCCAAAAAAAATCAAAGCATGATCTCCACGAAAACACTCATCACTAAAAACTTTCGTCAAAGCTCTTACACAAAAAAGCACTTTAACGAAAACCCAAGGAAAAAATAACTGAACGAACCAAACAGTCATTGGTAACACTGAATGCATATAAATTAAGTGGGGGTTGTGCTAACTACTTTGGTTGGAATTCCCCATCAAGGACCTTTATCTTCCCCTTCTTCAGCAAAGTCCCCAGGATAGTTTTTACATGATAAAAAGCATATTATTCAAAAAATCGAATCGAAATCGCAGAAAAAAGCATGCTAGTCAACTTTTAATTAAGCATTGCAATCTCGCCGCCGAGAAATAACGCCGAATTTGGGAATTCGGCCTTATTTTACTTTGGAACAGTAAAAAAGCCAATTCGGCGTTATTTGCGCGAATTTCCCATTCGCACGAATTTTTACAGTACATTAAAAAGACAATATTCTTCTTTCAGTCCTTTTGAGTAATAATGTGTTTTTTTTTAACTATTATTTTCGCCTTTCTTTTGCTTTCACTCTGAAGTAGAGAAGAAAATATTCGCTCTATTACGCAGAAAGAAGAGTGATTATGTGTTTTTTTTAATTTTTATTTTCTTCCTTATTTACTGTTTCGTGCGAATTTTCAGAGAAGAAAATATTCGCTCGGATGGAAAATAAATCTAAAAAAATAGTAGTTTCGAAATTCGCGCGATTTCCGAAGAGTAATTTCTATTACGCAAAAAGAAAAATGTAATAGTGCGAAAAATTCGCGCGAATTTTTGAACTACATTGTTTTATTATTTTCTCTTAGCTAAAAGTTAACAAATTATTTACAAGTTGAAAGACTTTATTCTTACTTACTTAAGGTGGCGCTACAGTCCTGGGTGGACCTGGGCCTCAGCCGACAAGTTTCGCCAGCCAGCTCTGTCTCTAGCTAGCCGTCTCCAGTTTCGCAAGCGAAGTTGGCTGAGGTCCCTTTCCACTTGCGTGCGCCACCTGAGTCTCGGTGCTTCTCTACCGCGCCGTCCCTGCGGTGTGGATTCGAAGATTTTCCGGGCCGGGGCGTTGGTGTCCATCCGCTCTAGATGACCCAGCCATCGTAGACGTTGTGTTTTGACTCTTCTGGCTAGGTCGGTGTCGCTGTACAGCCCGTACAGTTCGATGTTATATCTCCTCGTCCACTCTCCGTCTATGCAAACGGGACCGTAAATCGTCCGAAAAATTTTCCTCTCGAAGCAGCCTAAAGTGTTTTCATCCGCCTTTGACAGGGTCCATGCTTCTGCACCGTAAAGCAGGACTGGGATAATGAGGGTCTTATACATGGACACTTTAGTTGCTCGAGAGAGGGCTTTGATACTCAATTGCCTCCTTAGCCCAAAGAAACAGCGATTGGCAAGAGTTAAGAAAAACTTTATTCGCTCGCATTTAAAAAAAAGTCAAAGCTTAAAATTTTTATCTTATTTCGTTTTAAATCAGGAAATTATACAGAACTCATTCAGGAATAAGGAATCATAATCATGTTTACCTTAGCTCGGCTTCATTTCACAGGGAACGTACGCTTTATTTCACTTTGTCAAAGTGAAATAAGGCCGAATTCTCGAATTTTATATTTGGCAAAGTCGGCGTTATTTCGCTTTGTAATGAAAAACATTTTCAAGCAAGATTTCCGACTTCTTTACAGATGTGAACCTAAGAAAATTTATCGCGTGAATGTCTGAAATTACGCAGACTTCAAGCACATTCATATATAAAAAAGAATAGATAAATTCGCGCGAATTTTTGAACTCTATTTTTTCCTTTCATATTCAATGCTCATAATTCATTAACCATGACCTACTTAAAAGTGAAAGAGAAAAAAAAAAAATTCTTAGATATAATTTATAAGCTACATTTTCTCCTTTATTTTTCAGTAAAAAACTTTAAGTTTGAAAATAATTTATTTGTAAAAGTTAAATTATTAATAAACTCAATAAACTCAAATAATAGATCCCGAATTCGTGCAAATTTTGGAACTTTTATTTTCTCATTTTGTTTCCTTTTACTCAAAATTAAAAAAGAAATACAAGTTCCGAAGTTGGTTCGAATATAAAGAAAAGGAGAAATAAATAGTTCAGAAATTTGAGCGAATTGTGCTATTATTTTCCTATCACTCAAAAGTAAACAAAAAATCACTCAAAGTTAAGAGAAAATTATAATTTAAAAATTCGCTCGATTTTTTATTTTACTTTATTATTTCCTCTTTACCTTTTCTTTTTTCCTATTAGTCTAAACTAAAAGGAAGAAAAATTAATTAAAAAAAGCTCGCTTGAATTTAAGGAAAATGAGGAAATAATAGTTCTATAATTCGCGCGAATTTTTAAACCATTATTTTTTCCTTTCATTCGCTATTACTCAAAAGTAAAAAAGAAAATATTGGTTCCAAAGTTCGTTCGAATGGAAAAGAGAGGGGAAAATAAAAGTTCAAAAATTCTCACGAATTTTCGTGTACTATTACTAGCTGACCCGACAGACGTTGTCCTGTCCAAGCTTTTATTTTTCTATTCGAACTGGAATGAAAACTACTTCAAATAGGTACGTAATTTTTTATTGTTACAAATGCTTTTATCCAAACAAAATTGAAACACTGATCTTGCCTTTCGCCTCGGTGGTCAACATCAAATCAAGCCATATATCCCTTGGTCCCGCTATAGCTTGAGAATGACATTACCTACCGATTTCATTCATCTTTTATCAAAAAGTTTTGTTATACTTTGTGGTAGGTTCTTACGGCAAGAAAAATAAAGAAAATTGACCAAAAATGAGGGTAATTTAAAAAAATTAACTTTTTGAACTTAGCGACTACTAAAAACAAATAAATTTGAGAACTGTTTTTTTTTTTTTGTAGCATAATAGTTTTGTATATATATATATTTTTTTAATTTATCGTTATAGTAGTAAATTTATTATGGCACCAAGTTTACTGTAGGTCGGAGTGGACTTTTCAGATATTTTGGATTTTTTTTTCTAATATGGATTTGGGTGAAAATTACTTTAAATAAGTAGTTTTAATAAGAACCTTTCAACCCGCGATAAAGAGGGATGAAATCCTTTAAATCCGTGAAGTGGTCCCCCCAAACACTTTGGCCTCCAAGGGGAAAATTTTTTTTACAGATTTTATTTAATTTTTGATATTTTGATTTGATTAAATTAAAATATCTTAAACAGAGTGAATGTGTGCAAGTTGCATTGGAAATTGTCTGAGAGTTTTATCTATGGGCCAATGTCCTTCCTTGGGCCAATACGAATCGATCAAGGCCACAAGTGTCAAAATCGAACAATCCGTAAAGCGTTTACTATTCATTTGATGCATTACCCTTTGCAATTTTTTTATTTTTTTAAAGCAACTTTTACGGCGAATATGCAAACAGCCGCTCACCAAAATTTCATTGCAATTCTGACGAATGGTATAGACAATTGTGTAAGACAAACAAACATACAAGAATTTATTTTTATATTTATAGATTTTCTGCTCTCTTTAATTTTGCTATCACTCAAAAGTAAAGAAGAAAATCCCTCAAAGTAAAAAGAAAAAAATTGTTAAAAAAAATCGCGCGAATTTTTGAACAATTATTTTCTCTTATCCTTTCTTTTTTCCTGTTACAGTAGACTCCCGTTTGGGTGAACACCGGCAAGTGTGAGTACCGAATAACGTTGACATATTTTTGTTTTGCTCAATATCTCTTATGCTAAGTTTCCACTTGTCGATTTGTAATTGACAAACGACGTATTTTTAGGTTATATTGAGGAATTGGCAAGTAGAAATGAATTGTCATTGAATTGACATATGAATTGGCTTACGCTTTGCCAATTGTGTCTTTGGTTGACAAAGGGGAGAGCTGTCAAAGTTTATCAATAAATCGACAAGTGGAAACTTAGCATAATACGTGAACAAATCATGAACAATCTTAAGCGTGAAAAACAGTTTTTGCATCAGGCTATCAGTAAACTATTTGAGCAGTATTTAAGCTTGAAATTTAAAATTTTTGGAACAATACTTCGTCATGTATAGTTTTCAGTTGGTAGTACGTCAGTTCGTGCCAGTTTGTTTTTTACAATAACTGATTTTGATTGTCTTGTCTGAAATATTTTTTTTTTATTATAGTCCCCATATGCCTTAAAAGAAACCAAAGTTTTAGTCACTTAGGGCCAGATTGTCCGTACTGAGTTAAACCCAACCTAAACCAAGATCCGTTAATCCCGGAACTCAAAAAATCTTGAGTTTTTCAGTGCAGAGTTAACTCTTGTTGTTTTCCCCACAAAGTAAAGACTCTACTGATTTTTCCCGCGACATGGCAACGATGGCGTTGAACAGCAGCAGCCACAAGTCACAGCACAGTCAATCAGTGCACGATCAGATGTGCTTTGAATAAGACGTTGCATTTGTGTCAGTTGCAATTGGAAGTTAAACGGCGGGTAAAAACTTTTTCGGGGGGTTTCTTTCAATTTAATTGTGTAAAAATACGGCACGCTACTGATTTTAATAAGAGACGCTACTGATTTTCCATGAGGCATGTACTGACAATTTATGTTGCACAGAGTATAGAAAAATCTATTGACACTATTTTTAAAAACCTGAAGTTTATAAGTGTCAAGAAAATATTTTTTTTTTGCAGTCAGCTCCAAAGTATACTTGTCGTTTAGTTACCTACAAAGTATTTCAAGGAGACATGGAACTGAGGTGCGCTAATTGCTTGTCATGTAGATCGCGCAAAACTAGTTTTCAGGAACCCTATTTCGAAATTGTTGAGATCTTTTGCCATACACCATCTTCTACTTTCCCTAGCAAATAAAATTTAAAAGTTTTATTAGGTCTTCATATATCTCCATGTCCTTAAGAACAAGTCCGATTGTAATCCTTAATGCCATTCACTCCCACACGCCTACGCTCTGTTTTCCAAAGTGAATCGAATGACCCTTTTCACTTTCCAAAAATGTAACAGCGTGAGCTAATTAACGTATAGCAAACGATTTATATCCGTACCCTTAATACTTTTATCTCTTACTCGCCCCCAAAAGAAAGGCCCAACTTGTCTGTGCGAAAAGCACCCAATAAGGCATCGCTAAAAATGGATAGGAAAAGCAGCTGCATCACGTTCCAAAACAGGAAAAAAAAAACTTTTCAAACAAATCGCCAAAGTTATTGCAAACTGTATTAACCGTAATAGGTACGTCGTCGGCTCTTCTGCCGCGCGCCGTCATGCTTCTGGGTGGGTGATAATATCCATCTGGTGAAATTGATTTATTTATTAAATCTTTAAAATAAACATAAAAAAGCGCCGGGGAAGAACAGAAACTTTGTCTGGCTGTGTGTAGAACCACAAAAACGACCACTTTGCTTGCCTAGCGTTTATTGTGTTTTTAACGATATTAAAACGGCAGTTCTTAACTTGTTTAGTACCCTGCCTCGGTTTTTATAAGAGTTTATTTTATGCCAGCATACTATACCGCGAGACTAATTAAAATTTTATTTTAAGCGCGTACAATCCTACAGCCAGGTACGACTACGACGAACCACCCTTGAGGGCTTAAGGTTATTTTTGTGCATGTTCACGATTGCATGAAAATAGATGAGTCTTGGAGTATAGTGGTTTTGTGCACAGAACACAATTTAAACAGAATTGTACAAAGTGCAAGCTATTTGAGTTTCGAAACCACACTTTCCAATTAGGTGCTAGGGTTTCGCCTCCATTGTGAGCAGTGGAAAACGGGTACGTTATTCCAGTTAAGTCAGGGTTTCGAGACCAGGAGATGTTCAAAATGCGTGTTGTGGTACAGTAGCTGTTCTTTGAACACGTGGGTGCAATAAAAACCGGCAGACCCTGAACTGATTTGGAAACTAGACTTATTCTGAATTCTTCCCAGAGGGTAACACCTACACAGTGTTTTTGAAATTCCATATGACGACTACTTCCACTTCAGATCGTGGCTAGTTAATCGCAAATCAGCACGTCAGTCGTTATATCAATCAGTCGTTATATCAATCGTGATTGTACTACGAAACGCCACCAAGCTCTTGCAGAAAGGAAAGGAATAAAAATTGGGTTAAGCCTTATCAACTTGCCCGAACAAACACCCGGCTTGTTCTTTTATTAATTGAATTTTTCTCCCTATCGTTTGAACGCTGGAAACGTGTCCTATCGAAAAACAAATCTCCAGCTACACACATGATAATCAAGCAGAGATAATAGTGGGTGGAGCCAAGGCACCATTTACGAGTTCAAACAAAAACCTGAAATTTCTTAAACACTTTTCGCTTATTAACTCGATTCGAGCGTTTTTTATGTTGTTGTTGATAGAAGCACTTTGCCGTATAGATGCTCCAACGAATTCTGGTAGTTTTACGAGCGTTTTATCCGCTATCGGGTGATTGAGTTTTATTACCCGGCAACGATAAAAACAAATGACACGTTTTTTTTTTGTGCACAATGCTAAGCGCAATAAAACACATTTCACATTCAAAATGTAAGCAGGACCCAGGAACCACAAACAGTTGGTTGCGAACTTGAGAGACACGTGTTTTGGCACCACACCATCAAAGTCCTGTCGAAACTTTTGGGCCACACCCGCCACCGGCCGCCTAGTTAAGCCATATAAAGACAGGGTGTCGTAGAGATATTATCTAAATACGCACACAGAGAAAGATATACTCTACACACCACATATCAGTGCTTACAATATTGAAATGATGTTGTTGATAAATCTTTGTGACATAATTGTTCTAGGAACATTACAACTGGTCTACGAAATCTGTCAGGATGTCTGTTGGTTTCTAGACCCTTGTCATAGGGCAGACTGTTTATTTGATTTAGATGAGAATTGTGGGGGTGGGTTTGAAAGGTTATTTGTTTATGAGTCCGATGGCTTTTATATTCACACTTTTGTTTTTAATTAAGGAGAGCCATGGTTTTTGATATTAATATTTGATATGGGATTTTATTGTTGCATTGAATGTGTGAATTCTTTAAACCGAGTGTCGCACAGTTTTAGTTTTGTTTAGTTATATTTTCTTAACTCTTAGTAAATTTTTTGTACATACTTACGTACACAAAAATTAGGTCTGCCATATTGAATGATTAAAATTCAAAGGCAGACCTATCAGACAACATGGCAAAGATGTGAAGCTTTCTTTTGTCTACAGGAACATGTACAGTAAATACTTTTGCCGCGGTACCGTCAAATGGCAATTCGAAGTGCAAAAATTGTAATGTTGTCGCTATAAAACCAAGTCTAACATAAAAATCAAAACATTTTTTGGGGCGCCTTAAATATGTGCCCGTTTTCCACGTGTTTAAGGTCATAACTTTTTTATTATATAATTTAAAAAGCCGATATTGGGCGGACATATACATATAAGAACTGCAGCTCAAGCAAATATTAAAATCAAATTTTGGTTAAACCGTTTTAAAACTGCAGTTTTGACGTATTTTCGAAAAAAAATCATCAAAAAATGTTGTTTCCACCACAATCTCCGGTGGTAAAGGTAAAGGCCAATTGATTTGAAAAAACTCACACACATCAGGAAATATTTGTGACTTTCTGAAAAATTATAGAAATTCAGCAGATTCTCAGATTTAGTCCGGAAGCTTCAAATACATTTCAAAAATTGTTTTTTTTTTTTTAATAATCTGATCTCTTAAGGGTAGAACCGATTGCAATGAAATTCTGTTTGTATATAAAACATATAAAGACGTTTCTTGTATTTCTTAAAATATTCTGAAACGGTTTACCCACTATCTCGGTAACGATGGTTTATACCGTTTAGAAAAAAATTTGAGATATAGATAATTTTTTGAGGTAAGAATGAAAAAAATATAGCGGGGCTGAAATATAGCGGTGTTTTCGAGATACACGTAACGAGATACACGTACGATTTACTAAAGTTGTAGTGCTGCAAAATGCCTACAACTTCTGAGTTATTTCCATCTTTTTAACTTAATTTTACGGAACATAAACCACTTAATTAGCAAACCGAAATATTTAAAAAATATTAAATTTGAAACGAAAAAATCGTTTCAAATTTTTTCTATTTGTCACCCTGCGTTTCAGTAAAAATTTGTGTACCTTATCTTAAAATTCGCCTAAAATAGAGTTAGAAAACTCCCCCAAAAAATTATAACGGTACCAAGCTTAAAATTAATGAAAGACTATTATTGAAAATTTGAAACCCGAATCAAAAATCGGGCAAATATTGAAAGATGTCTGCGTCACACGTTTTTTTTTTTACTTTTTTTGTTACTTTTTTCACAATTTCTTAAATTTTAAAACAGGTATTTTTATATTTTTTCAAGAGTCGCAAGATCATTTTTCAATACTCTTAGAACCTACTCTAGCTATGGCTGATTCTTATCAATTCTGTGACCTCCGATTTCTGTCAGAAAACTGTAAGAGATGCCTTTTTTGCTACAGGAATTTTAAATAGGCTTAGTAAAACTTAGCTTAGAAAGGACGATTTTGAAAATTCTAAAAAAGTTATCTTTCCTTACAAACAACTTATACTTTTACCAATTTTCAACAAGATTGAGTTACGATATAGATTTACGATACTAAAAACTTAAAATTGTTTTTTCTGAAAATGCTTTTATATTTTCGAGTAAAACCTAAAAAGTTTTTGAACCTTTCAAAATCGACGTTTGAATTGTCAGTAAGTTGACAATTTGCGATACGTTAGAAAAATTTTCTAATGATTTGCCCAAATTAAATAGCAGCCGATAATAAGAGGGGGAAGGAAGGGAGAACACGGCTTTTGTTTGAAAATTAGTGTGATTTTTATGTCAAACTCGAATCATTTTTGACAAAAATTCAAAAGTCATTAGATTCAAGATTCAAACCGACTTATCCGTTTCGGCGCATTCTGCAGTCAGTTTGAATTTTATAAAACCGATCTGAAAACTGATTTGGGAAAAGCCATTCGAACACTTAAATCGGTTTGAATAATCGTACATGCTTTCGGTTTTCGTGAGCTCGATATCATTCAAAGCAATTTAACCTGTCGGATAAAAGGGGTAGGTATACAAGAATGTTCAGCTTTGTGGAGCATGCGTGGTTAAAAAGTTATGGTCTGAAACACCTTTAAACGACATCTTTTAAAGGTGTTTCAGACCATAAAATGATTAATTTTTTTACGAAGTTCAACATTTTCTTGGCCTAAGCTTAATTTTTAGAATTCTTGTCTATAAAACTTTTGGAAATACATAAGTCCAAGTCATAACAGTTACGGGTATGGAAAAAATCCTGCTAGTATGCGTTTTCTTTCGATTTCGGGGCTTTAAAAGCACACCAAAATTTGTCCTTCTGCGACTTACCTTACCCTTAAGAAGTTGAAAAGGGTTTTTAACGGATGGACGGATAACGTAGCGATACAATAAGAGGCCTTTTTTAACGGGCCGCTAAAAATTCTCACAGCAGGTACCTACCTTAAAATCAATCAAAAAATTGCTCCGAAAATCGGGCAAATAGTCAAAAATGACCGCTTTTATTTACTACACTGCAATGGCAGCATTTAAAAATTTTGTATACACAAATGCATAGGTATATCTCCTTAAAATTGCACTCGAAGTATAGATCTTAAATAAGGGAAACAAATGAGCTTTCGAAATGCCTTTGAAAATATGCCATGAAAGACGGAAATTGTCAGTAAACAAAGAAAAAATATAAATTCGCAAATATATTAAACAATATTTTACAAATTATGCAATCATTGTACGCTAAGCCTTCTTTCATTTTTGCCACCAACATGTCGTGTAACAAATAGTTGCTTAGTTCTGGCATTGAACCCGGGATCTTCCGATTGTCATTCGGAGGTACTAAAGTCCCAATTCTATCTCGGGACCTTAAACAGCCAACTTATTTTCTCTGAAAAGTTAATGCACGTAAAAGAAATACACAACAAAATTTGCCAAAGATGTACATAATTAATGAGCAGTCATTCAGTAAGGGTGTATTTAAAAACAAGCTTCCTTGGAAACAATTAATTTATGTTTAAAAGTTGTCAGTTGTCAAGCAGGTATTTAAAATTTACTTGACACTCAATTTTTGACAAATTATGTTTCATATTCCAACGGCAATTTGTTAGATAATGTTCACAATTGAAGCCTTTAATGATGTTTGATTAATGAGGGATAGAAAATTATACACCGATTGTGTGTCATAAAACCATTTTTAAACCAGGCGGCATTCTTCCAACAATAAACTATTTATAAAAGGGAACAAATATAGAAAAGAAGGTGCAGATAAGTTATCTTGTTTTGACAATTTAATATTTTTGCAGAACCGAGTTATTTTCCTAATTGACAAAGTCTCCATCTTTAATTACTTTTTTTGTCTGTTGTTAAGTGAAATAGAAATCATGCCTACTTGTCATTAAATACTCAGTGGTACAATCTGAACTAAGACATTTCTGTTCGTTCAAATGTGCTGTTTGGAATCCCAAATCTCATGTCAACAGCATACTGGGACCTTATAAATATGAAATGAAGGTACGACAAGTCCATTTGGCGCTTTAAGATTATACCTTTTGCGTGTAATGACTAGCGCCGTCATAGCTGCAGTTTAGCAAAATCTTTTCTAATGAAAAAACACTTGTTTAAATCAAAGTTAAAAACCAACAAGGCGCCATAAAACGAAATCTTTTGACACAAACGATGTCGCTCTGTGAAAGGACCATTTTCTTCAAAAGCACGTGCATCTCTTAAGAGATAAAAACCCGCAGCCCCAAAGCGTTTCGGTACACATTTACTACACGTCTATGACGTTGAATAATGTAAAGCCCGCAAGGATTACAAAAAGGAAATGAACAACACGCATACAAACAAGATAAATGATGTCATAGGTATATACACCCTTGTCCCAAAGGGAGGTGCACTGAGTTGAGTTTCATGTTTGATTGCCTGCACGCGTTTGATGTGGTTTTCACCTAATCAGCAGGACCTCTCCCCAACCAGAGCCGGGATTATTAATTTACTTAACGGCTCCGAGAGGGTTTTCTTTGATTTCAAAAACATTTCATTTTCTGTTGCCTCTTGACATTTTGATGGCTTGCGTCATCCTATATTTACTTTTGAAGTTTTCGCCACTCTTTTTGCGATTCTCGAAACACCCACGCAGCGGCAGTCAACTCCCTTCTCAGCTGACCCATAGCCACTTTGGTTTGACGTTGATCGGTAATGCCTATTGATTCTCGGCACGTCCGTCGATAAAATTATTTGTTTCGGCCATAAGTAGTCCCTTGCTGGAACTATCACTCCACGCGAGGCATTCACACGTATCGACGTTCACAGTAACAGGCGAACGAAAAAGTTTCACCGGCTGAGGCTTCCTTTTTAAGGGGGTCTTCCGATAGAAAAGCTTGTGTCAATATAGCCAGTTACTGTGTCCACACACTGCAGATACTGCTGTGTTGCCCTAGCTTTAAGGACATTTAGGCCTTATTATGTAATTTATTTGTTCATGCATTGAGTGTTCACTTCTGCGAAAAGCCATAACAAAAGGGCACATACAAAGCCATAAAAAGACGACAGGAAAAAAAAAAACCGAAAATAAAAACTTTACAATAGGTCCATCAGTGTGTTTGTGTGGAATGTAAATTTTTCGTCCTTAGGCCAATAAAATTTACGAATGCCTGGCTTCACCTGAAACTGGATGGATGGGAGGTGGTCCTATACCTTTAGGGTTTCGTTTCGTTTCGTTTTACGACTTAACCCCAAATAAGGAGACTCTAATTGAGTTTACTCCCTCTGTTGTCGCGCGCAGGTGTGTGTGTGTCTGTGTTACCTCTCAGGAAGTAGCATGGCCGCACATACATTTCATAACCGCTATTGTCGGCGGCTATAACAAACAAGCCAACTTGGTAGTCAGTTTTTGGTACATACATAGACGACACCGTGCGCCCGCTATTCAAATATGACAATGGGACGGCGAGGCGGTGGACACTTCCTTTGCGGGAATTTCGAAAAGACTCTTTGGACTCGGGGCTTCATTTTGGGCCTTGGCACAAAAGAATGTTTAACAAAACGTTATGGAGAATTTATGTACATTTGGCGCGAGTAAATGTAAATAATGAACCACCAGGCAAGTGGTTGTGGAAAAGACAAACAGACAGGGGCAGGAGGAATTTCTATACTGTTTAGTTAGAGAGCTTTTTATTTCGACCGTTTCGTGTGAGATGAAAACACCGCTTCGCTGATTTATTCTTTCAATATTTGGCTTGTTACGGTGTCGCTTTTCGGCGCTGGGCTGCCATGTTGCTACATCTTGACAAGAGTGTACATTTCAATTAGCTGCTCGAATACCTAAAAGTTGATAATTTGCCATAAATCTCACTTGGCTCTGGCACCGGCCGACGACGACGACGCTCAAATAAGTGAACGTGGAGCCGTAAAAAGCGCAAAGTAATTCGCACCATTTTAATGATGTATTTTTTTTTGTGTGTGTGTGTGCAATATTTTGCCTCTTTTATATTCATTCTGGTTAAGGAAATTTCTACTCTTAAAGGCATCCAGTCTTGGGGCTATTAATTAGAGTCTGGAGCTGGTTTACTACAGCACGTCTGACGGGGATCGATATAGCGTCCACTTTTGTGTGCCTTGGCAGTGCGTTTTCTGTATGCAATTTGTATGGGCTGTGGGCAAAGTGAGATTTGTCGTCGTGAATGGGCACGAAACAAATCGGTGCCGAGGTGCTTATGGCAAATTTTTTTCTTACCTTACTGGACCAGGTGTGATTGAAACTTGATCTTTGGTTTGGGCCACAGATGTTGTAACATGCAATGCGAAGTGATATGTGTTGCGTATTTTTGATAGAAAATGAATTGCCAGTCCGTATACGTCGAGATTGAAAGGAAAAAAAAAAACTTTGAAAGATGTTTAATTATCCGTCAAAGTATTTGGGACATTCTGTTTCGCATTACTTTGCATGAGATTTAGAGTTATTTGCATTATCCTTATGCAATGGAAGTTTTTCGCACCGTCAACCTCTTTTTAAACGACAGTAGAACTTAAGCATAGCTTTACAAACTCCATGTTGGGCGCCTTCTGCAAAGTTTGCCCGTTTTATTTATTGACAGCGACTTAGAAATCGTCAATACAGCGAGCTCTGTGTTCACAGAAGGTGTCTACAGGAGCTGTTCTGACGATCGTGAAACTGATTCCGTTAAAAACAAGTGAATACAGTATTAAAGCGGCGCTATCAACGAACAGTCTCATATGTCTCATACCAATCAAGGATTCAAATAAAATAATGGATCATTCGCATATAGCGAGCCCGCCTAAAGCGATCTTTCGCTTATAGCGAGCCCCTTTTGAGTATCAAACACAGAAAACGTCCGCTTATAACGACCCATAACTATGCTTTTTTACATATTTAAAACATACTTTTAACATATTACAAAACCAAATTCTATATTTTCGGCAATCAGATGTAGAACGAATTAAAGTACTCCTCCTAATAGAAAACTTGCAAGTTGGCCACCTTGAGCCGTTACACTGGAAAACCATCATCTAGGAGTGAAGAAGCTTCCTGAAGAAGGCCCACAGATTAAATTTATGGTCTGCTTGTAAAGGGTTTAAATGTTGATTGCGCTGGCACAGACTGACAAAGGCCGGAGTTACGGGCGGTTGAAGGTCACTATACCCACTCTGTGTGGCTACGGCATACTTCCCGAGTGACGTTCACAAAATAGAGCTCTATCTACCAAGGACTGGAAAGTTCTTCGTAAAGTAGACACGGTACTGTCCTGACCGTTTCTATGGACGAGAGTTCAGTGAAACTGCTTGACGACCTGAAGTATCAGCCGTTCTATAATATTTGCTGTTTTCAGTTCAGGAATGAGAAGAATCCCTACTGTCGTCCTCCAAACAGTTGTAAACCAAAACCAGACCGGCTCTTCCAGATCGACCAGAGAGGTTGCCGGAGGCCATTTCTTCAGAAGACTTCATCAGTCCCGAGCTCCAGAGTCGGTGCAAACAAAGGGGCACAAAGTTCCCTCTGTGGATAAGAAAATATGAAGGTTGCTCAAATCAACCTTCACCATGCTTAGGCCGCCTCGGCAACTCCAGCAAAGGTGTTGACATATTCCTTGCGCATAAGCCTTGTTTTTTCTTCAAAAATCTGAAGTAATGTGTATATTTGACGGAAAGGGCTCTTTCTTGTCTAAAATCCGACGGAAAAAAACCAATCAGGGCGTTTAGACGCTCGCACCGCAGACAAAGGGCTGTGTAAAGATCTTCTAGGCATTGTTAAGGAGACTGATGCTTCTGTAGTTGTCGCAGTTCAAAGCATAATCTTTCTTGGAACGTCGCAAGAAATTCTGCAGGTTATTGGTGCATGTTCCTAATAAAGTGGTGCATGTTCCTAAGAGTCTCGGTAAGTAAAATCTTTGGTAAAATTAATCGCGAAGCCATTTACTCCACAGCAAAACATTTATAATGAGAAGTCAAACCCACACACGGGAATTAAGTAAAATCAGTGCATAGCGAGGTAAGTAGGCTGCTCGTTCGTACTTTTTTGAAAATAAGGCTGGGAGAAACAGGTAAAGAGAATGTCACTGCATCTCTATGACCGGCAATTTTTCCGCCTAAGGCCTTTGCCGAGCGCTTGAAAACATCAAACTTTGTGCTTGCCTGCTTTTTAGGTTTTTTTACCCGAAAACTTGAAACATGTAGCACCCTTGATAAGAAGATTCTTTGAGTTAACAATGCCTTGTTAGGAATTCTGACGCGCTCCGAACCTACTCTTGTTGTAGTTTTATAGAAGTTTTGGGGCTTGCCTTAGTCCTTGAAGGCTTTCTTAGGTTTTACGGTGCCAGCTTGCCAAGAAAATTTCAAGAAGCTTTCCTCCTTTTCTAACACAAATTTCTCAGTTTTCCATAAGTTGTAACTCAGAGTGCCCAGGATCCAAGGTGGAGCCAAGGCAAACAGCGTACAAAATTAAACAGCATAGTATCAAAGTACACGGGTTCCTATAAAGCAAGTCCCTTGTGTGCAGCCGACAAAGGTTGTGGAGAATGTGTGGAACCCTGAGGCATACCAGAATTTGCAGAAAAGTTTTTCGCATGATGGCGTATCCCAACAACATTTATTTTCCTTTGAATTACATAACTTATGTGTAGCTTAATAAAATTATATTTTAGTAAATCAATTTTAATTTTGTGATGCGGTTTCTTTTTCTTTGCCAAAAAAAACAATACAATACAGAAAATAATTTCGTGGTAGTCGAGTTTCCTAACTACTATGAGAAAGGCCAAAATCTCAGTCTATCCTATAGATATATATTAACCGAATCCTATAAAGCTGTTTTTTTTTTTGTTGCAAATGCAATACCTTTGGGGACCTAAACGAATATAAAAAGAAAAACAAATAAATTTTCGAATAGCCACTGTGCCTTCTCTCCAATTTAAAATCCAAACGCATAGACCTTCACTCTCTTCAACTTGCCCGCCACCGTGTGCCGTGTTATGCTGTTCATTGGTCAATAAAAAAACCTTTTGGGACCAACACGTGCGCCTTGGAATTTAATTAATATTGCGGCACGTGTTGCTAAATGCAGCATGAATAATCGGGGATATTTAGATGTTCTTTCTTCTTACCGTCTTCTTCCGTCGTTTTTTTTTTTTTTTTTGTATCTCCTGCAATTAATGTGAGTCTTCATTCCATTGTTGCTTTTATTCAGAGGTCTTCATAGTGGAAAAAAAGACTTGCGTTGCAACTTTTACTTTGAAGCTACTCGTCGGACTCTTCTTTTTTTGCTTATTTACTTTGAATTGTGTCTGCTGCATGACGAATTATTTAAACAGCTTGAGCTGTTTTTACAGTTTCTAATTGACTTATTGCATGCAAAAATATAATTAAGCTGTCATAAATAAATGTTTACGTAGACGCTTCTTCACCTCTTTCTCCGCAATTGGGTCGAATTGAACGTGTATATGACCTCGCTGGATAATCCATTCGCTAAATTTAATCATATCGCCGAAATTGCCTTTATTTTTTGCCAAATTTATTCAAAACAACAAAAAATATCATAAATGCCAACGAGCACACCTAATAGCAATCTCCTCCCATATGCTTCCACAGGAAACTATACATGAAGGGGCACATCAGCGCTGTATATACACACACCTAGTTAGACTGGCTTTACGTCATATACCCCACCTTGTGGGCCCTGTGTGAAAATCTTCACAAAGCTCCTTTTTTTTGGGGCGTAAAATGCAAATTTAATTCGTTCTTTTTGATAATTTCGCCTGGCATTGCCGCCATAATGACTTTACAGCATGCTGCGTGAGTGGTGTTTGTTTCTCTTTCTAGGTAGCACGGTTTCACCCTCGCAGGAGACACCACATAACCCCCACCACATAACCCCCTCGGTTCTTGAATTTTACGCTACCTTGAATAGCACAAAATTTGATAATCGAACTGCTGTCTGTCTTGGATGTTTTCCTTTTTTTTTCTCTATTGTGTCTCTAAACACTAAGTTGTTTGTTGTGTCGAAAAGGACCGTTATACTAAACGCCAGAACATCACTATTATTACTTCATCGAAAAACAGGACCACCTGTTGTCGGGATCAAATGAAAGGGCGACTTCGACCATACCATACACGCATGCAGGCACAAGAACAAGTGGGCGAAAAACTAGGTCGAGAGAGAAATGCCAAAATAGGATACCACACGTTGGGTATTAGATGTCATAACAAGCGTAGTAGGTACTTTCGCCTTCTAGTTGTTGAACATGTTTTTTTTTTTCTTGTATTATTAACCAACAAAGTCCTTATGTATGCTATAAGCAAAGAATGTATCGAATAGCAATCAAGAACCCAAAAAACTGTAAATATTTTGATCAAATAGGAGTTCACAGGAAATATCGGATTTCGGTGCTGTTGGTGGGCGTTAGAAATGTATATATAAAACGGGACATGCGAGATTGCGAAATATTGATTGATGATTTTTCTCGAGATGCTGTTATTCTGCGAAAAAAGGAATATTAAAAAGAGACACTTCACGTGTTCGGGTATTATGTTTTGTTTGATTCGTCGCACCTTTCTCAAGTGTCTTTTGAGGTACCCATAAATAATGGGAGTATACACGAAAGCCTTGTTCTGGTGCTATTATCCCTTTACGCATGGCTTGAGATGTGACGGTTATTCAAAAAATAATTCAGTAAACCAGAATAAATAAAAAAGAAGAATTTAAGATCCAGGCAAGAGGTACAGGCTCTTTGAATTTCGCAGAAAAGGGATACCTTTAAATCGTCAGCCTCATAACGTACCTGTATGAATCGGAACTCTGTACACAATGCAAAGTGGTCCAATGAATTTGTTCAAGAGTAGAGTTCCTTTTTGAATGTGGAGTACATTTCCAAAATGTTCCCACTCCAAATTCAATATGGCCATAATCCATTCGTTCGAAGCAGGTCGGTTTTATAGATCTTTTTTACTACTTTACACGTATGGCTCTGAATGCTCTTGCTTCGATTTCTATACTTATACTTATAACTACCCTTCTTCGATTTCTAAGCTTACAGATTTGTTTTCAGTTGCAAAAAATACAGTTTCTGATATTTAATCTCGACAGACTTTGTATAGTTTGAAACACTTTTAGGAAACGAAGTCGACAATGAGCGAGTTTGACACATTTTTTTTTTAAAACTGAGGTCTCTGGCTTCTTTTTAATCGTGCTAATCAAAAATTTATGTCACTCGATTCGCAAGCGAAGTTTTTTTTTGCTCTCCGATTTTAGGGGCAGATTTTTTCGATTTTTTTTGCTGTTTCTTGGTCTTAAATAAAAAAAATCGTCAAAATATAATTTTATTGAAAATTATGAAAAACGAAATTAACAGTTGCTGATGCCCACGAGTTCAGGGGAATGCTTACCGATGAGGACCTACCACATTGGAAGAAACTCAGGCTGCTCCACCCAGTAACATAAAGAAAAATTCACGATTATCTGAATCAAAATCACCGTCTTTCTCTGACTAATAAACCAGATGAAACAAGTATCTTGGGATATAATTCAACATCAGAGCCAGACTTCAAAAAGCGCTAGGTATTTGGGGGGGAGGAACTTATACAAAAACTCCAAATGAGCATAGAAGTATACAAGTTGGCGGTAAATTCAAGAATTTTGTAAATTCGTTTTTGAGAGCACAGAAGGTAGTTGCACATATAGACCGATTGTGGGCGTGTCTGTGGGAGGATTTGAAAAATTTTAACACTTGTATTGCTTCGGATGACAAAGAGCTTCCCTACGTACAATATTGCATTTCAAAAATTTTAGAAAACTCTAGCTCAAAATTTAAGGCCTAAAAATGTGTGGCATAAGCACGGACGGACGATCGGACATGGCTCATTTAACTTCGAACTGGGTCTCGATTATGTGCCCTTAAGTTCTTGGGGTCGTAGGGTATAATTCTTTTCAGGATACAGTGGCGATTTTCGCCAACATGGAAACAGAGACGGAACTTGAACTGGTTGATGAGGCTAAAAAGTATCAGCCCGATGCTCCTGGCATCTCCTCAACGAAGTGGAAAGGTTTCGGAACCAGAGACTTCGCTGATGGCTGGAGACTTTTCTGGTCTGGCCTCCCACCTAACATGACTGCACAGGCGGGTGTGGGGAAACTCACAAGCCCCCGGCTGTCAGAGAACGTATTTGAGTTTTATCCATTAGGACGGGAGGGTTTTGCTCCTAAAGCTTAAGCGATCGATTTTGGCTCTAGTGCGGGTTTATGCACCCAACCTAGAGTAAGAGTATCCGGCCTTTTTGAAGGCGCTGGATAAAGTGGCAGAAATGGACTTCTTTCTCCTGATGGGTGACTTCAATGCTCATGTGGGAACGGACGACAGTACTTGGAGAAGTGTGATTGTGAGGCGGATTAAAACAGGAACGAAAGGAACTTGTTGGACTTTTACTGTGTCCTACTTATGGCTTGTCCATCATGAACACCTTTTCATATTTCCCATACAAAGACATACACAAATACACTTAGTACCGGTACAGTTTAAATCAGAGATCTTTGATTGATTTCTTTGTGGCACCATCGTGTGTTGAAAAAATGATTTGTGATGTTCGCGTTTTGAGGGGAGCTGAGCTATCAACTGATCACCACCTAGTGTTGTGCAAATTACGCTTTATCGACAGGATTCCTTTGCCGCCCAGTCGAAATCCAAGACGGGTGACCCGCATACGGTGGGAAAGGTTACAGGAGGCTGTTTCTGATTACAGGGAGGGATTTGCACGGCACATTTCGGAGAAGTTTGAACAAATTCCGACGGACCTTTTAAAAGTAGAGGAAGAATGGCAGCTGTTTTCATCGGCACTCATTGCCTCTGCAAGAAATGTTTGTGGAGTGTGGCGGCTGGTGGTGAGAAAAGAACTGCGTGGTTTAAAACTCCTGGAGTTCAAGAAGCCATCAGAGAGAAGAAAAGAGCCTATATTGTGTGGAATCAATGTAGGAACTCTATTTCTCGAGCCCGGTACACTGAGGCGCGAAGAACTTTCAATATGGCGGTCAGAACAGCCAAAAAACAGGCATGGAAAAAGTTCGGCGAGAGGTTGGAGCACAATTTGCAAACAAGACATTTTGACATACTTTTTGCCGGCTCAGAGGAAGAAAGTTGAATATCCTTCAAGGTTTTAAATTCAAAGACGGTACACTTCTTTCAAATGAGACTTCTTTCGGAGCTGCTCAATCCCCAACAGGGCACTAAAGATGGCAATTTCATTGCTGACGAGATTAGGACGGAGAATAGTCCCACAGTAGATGAAGTCACTGCCGCGATTAAATCGTTTAAAGTGGGTAAGTCTGCTGATCGAATCCGGCCAGAAATGCTCAAGGCAATGGGTGAAGAAGAAGTTGTTAAATGGCTAACATGTGTCATTATGATGGCCTGGGAAAGCGGGAAAGCACCTAGCGATTGGCAAACAGGAGTTATAGTGCCCATTTTCAAAAAAGGCGACAAGAAAGATTGCTCTAACTATCTTAAGTCTTGCGGGAAAAGTATTCGCAAAGCTGTTCAGGACGCGCATTCCAGAGCTAAAATCGAGCCTATGTTGCGGGAAGAGCAATGCGGTTTTCTGTGTGACAGAGGCACAACCGACCAGCTTTTTACTCTGAAGGCAATTCTTGAGAAGGCCTGGGAATATGCCGAACCGGTCTACGCGTGTTTTCGGGAGAAACTCTGGAGAGTTTTGCAGGACTATGCACTGAGTGGGTCTCTTCTGAGAGCCATTTAGTCTTTGTATGGGAACTGTAAAAGCTGTGTTCCGATAAATGGCTTAAAATCCCAACCTTTTGATGTGCTCGTTGGACTTCGCAAGGGCTGTGCTCTATCGCCTCTCCTTTTCATAGCATATATGGACTGGATGGTGAAGCGCAGTCTTGGTGAGGAATCTTTCAAAATGGCTGGCGTCAGGATAAGCCATCTGCTCTTCGCAGATGATTAAGCTATCTTGGCATCTTGGAACTTCAGCGAGCATTGGATGGATTTGCGGCCATATGTGGTGATGCTGGGATGGGTAAACGTGAGCAAATCCGAAGTGATGGTTGTTTCCCGAACTCCAGTGAACTACCCTGCACTTAAATGAAGTCCCATTGAAACAGGTAGAGAAGTTCAAGAATCTCGGGGTCTTTTTCACGAAAGATGGGAGCAGTGATTCTGAGTTATCCTGTAGGATTGGCCAAGCTAGAGCAACAGTAAAGGCAACTGCGCCAGCCAGTCATCAGGAGAGCTGAGCTTGGAGTGAAAGCAAAGATCTCAGTTATCAATTCAGTGTTCGTTCCAACCCTCATCTTATGGTAATGAGAAAGACTTTTATTTAACTCATAAAAACTGGGTTGATACATTCGAAAAGATTTACTATGGTCATAAAATTAGGGTAATGACCGTAACATAGATCGCGGGTACAAGCTGCCGAATTTTTTTTTCCGTGGGTAGGAAAAACCTTCATAGGCACTACGAGGACCGGCCGTGCGTGCTCGTAGTAGTGTAAGCTGCCGAAATGAGATTTCTGAGGCGCGTTGCTGCGTTAATGTTGAGCAGCTACTTCTCCGAGTGGAACGATAAATTCTTCGATGGTTTGGACACGTTAATCGCATGCCCCTCGACAGACTTCCTAGGCAGGTCATGAGAGCCGAGATGCGAACGCATCGCCCGCCTGGTAGGCCAAGAAACAGGTGGTGAGATCAGGTAAAGAACATCTCCGTGACTCGTCTGGGAATCGCGCCTGTGTCCCTTGAGTTGGCGGCGGAGGATCGAAAACGATGAAAGGACCATTTCGCCGCCCTCGCTCCGCAAGCGGACACCGAAAATGATGATGTTGATGATTTAAAAAAAACGGAGGCAAGCGTATGTAAAATATAACAAGCAATAATTTTATTAAAAAACAGTGTTTTACACAAACTATGTAATAAGGATAAGCCTTGCCTTCTACAAAAGCCGACGGACCGCTCAGTGTATGACTTCATACTTGACGGCTTTTTTCATTCAAAGTGTAAAGCTGGTTGATAAGCTGATTTAATAGCATTTAATCACGAATGGTCTGTTGATCAGTCTTTGATTTAGTGGGGTGCCGTGGCGTAGCGGCTATTTTGTGTGCTTCATACGCCGGAGGTTTGGGCTCGAGTTCTGCCCCCTGAAAATAAAGACTCGTTCTTTTTCACGGTCCCCACTTCCGCAAGGGTCTGACAAGCCCTCCGAGAGAATCATTTGTCTTGAAAAACTTCGCAAAGTGCCGTTCGGATTCGGCAAAAAAATTGTAGGTCCCCTTGTATGTAAAGAAATTAGCACACACAGCATACATTGTTGAGAAGTTGGCACTCCATTTAATTTAGTCTGTTGATTAAACTTCAGGCCGAATCATGTTTTGGAAGGAACCTATAAAATTAGATTACGATTTGTATTCTCTCTAGAAATTCCAACTTCTACGAGAGTCGGTCACTCATCTTTTAATTTAGCAACCTTACTTCAAAAATTAATTCGAACCCGAACAAATCATCTCGGCGCCCACAAAACGAAACAATTTTTATTATTTCCAACAAACGATGAAAAGCAAATTTAAAAATAAACACTGCATTCATTTCATGAAAATCAGTTTACCAAAGCACCAAAGCTATTTACAAAGTATTTGACAAAACATTAACTTCTTCCGAAAATATGTGCAAACAATTTATTTCTGGTTCTAGTTCTCTGGTTCGTATAAAATAATAAATTCAAAGAACTCGAGCGAAAAATAGTTTTCAATCCCCGACAGCTGCTGTCTGAATTCAAAGAGCCAATTTCCCTCGAAAACACACACAATGTGTGAAGATAAAAGGTAAATTTATATTATGACAAACAGAAGTGTGCAGTGTAGTGACAAACGGCAGCAGGCCAACAAGTTGGAGAGTGTCCAAACACAAAAAGGGAACACCTCACCTAGCATCCGAATTGTCAAACTTGTGTCTGTTTAAATATGACAAGACACCGAATAATAATTCGTTACGACGCACGACCGGGGAGGACTCTTTTGTTTGTGTACCTTTGCAAGATGGGAAATAATTACAAATAATATTGGGATTCTGTTAAGGTGAGAATAATTTTCACACGAGATATTGGGTGGTGGATGCCAAAAACATGAGTGACAACAATGACTAGGTTCGCCTGCAGTCGTTCTAGAACTGATGTTGCAATGATTTGTTTATTTGATTTGTTATTGTGTCAGACAAACTTAGGACTTGACAAACAACAGCAAGAGGGCAGAATGTGTTTGTGTAGGTGTCACAATTAATTAAGCTAAATGAATCTGAAATGTGGGTTAAATCACTTGTATTCTTGGGAACAAACTCATCGTATTTAATAAACGAAAGTAATGTCTTCACGTTTATGAGCATTAAGCTGCTAAGTTAAATAAATAAGATTAGATAACTCGAAAATATCTCGGGTCTGACTAAGCTTATTTACCTTCATTACAAGATGGCCTTGATCGCGGCTGAGCCCACAAAATACCCCTTGCGGTATAACAACACTGAGTCAACTCTTGTCTGACCTTAAAGATGAAAAACAAATTCGGTAGGAGTTTAATCCTGTTTACTTAACTGAGGAGAATTTATTGTGAGATTTGTAGATTTTGGAAGAACTTTGCTGTTATGGTTGGCGGGTTGAAAAACCACCAGATTAGAATATAAGGAACAAAGTGTTGGACGGATTTGTTCCTGGTTTTTGTTAAGCATTGTTCTGGATAAAAGATTAAAGAGGGTCGAATGCATTTGCTTCCGGTTGGGTGATAAACCTGTTCTGGACTCTTTGATTGCAAAAGTACGAAACTTTTTCATTGTGACACCAGAGAACTGAAAATTCAATGATGAATTTGTTAACTAAGTTTGTCTCTCTATTCCAGCCCACTGAAGAGTTTATAGCCTGAATCCATTGAAAACACAGGTTTGATACCAGGGGGATATAATACGGAAAAACATAGAAAAACAATTTGTTGTTTTATTCAACAATATAGCAATGCTTTTCAAAAGAACAGCCTCCAACATGTATAACTTGCAGAGCACAACTTTGAATTAAATTAACTTTTTTAAATTACCAAAAAGGTTGTAAAAAAGCAAAAGGTTTGCGTTGCATGCCAAAACAAATAGAATAACGACGCCATATAAATAAAATTCACAATGGTAGAGAGTCTTTTCTCATCACATACAATGAAATCACGCTTACAAGCATAACATTTTCTCCCTATAAATAAACGGGTTATATGGAGACGTAATAAAGTCAAATAAAAATTGACAATGTATTTGGGTACCTTACCTACATCCCATTTTCGAATGCCTATCAAAGAAGCTTTTGAGCTTTGCGCAATATTTCACAGCCAAAGTGCTTGCCGCCTGTATTCGTTTTGTTCACAACTTACAATGCACATAAAAGGGGCTACAAAAAGCAACAGCAACCGCCTTAAAATTAGCAAGTTACCATGGGAGACCTTTGTGCAGAAAGGAAAACCCATTTCATTCAACAACAGCAATAACAATAATATCCCGAATGGAGTTGCCATCGGTTACTTGATTCGTAGTTTGTTGTATCTTTTAATGTGAAATCTTAATAGAGATGTGTGTAACATAGTGCCGTACCCAGCAAAGGTAGTACTCCACGTAGATGTGAAGTGACACGAAAGGAAATCAAACAACACAAAAAGATTATCTTTTCGAAAGGTTTTTGTCAAAGCAATAATAGAAAGAGACTTTTAGACTTAACGCAAAAAGCAAAGGACGACATCGAGAATGAAGTCAATTCCATTTTGTTGAATGGGAGGGAGTTTTCGTTCGAAACAAAGTAAGACTCGTCAGGAACTGTTTTTGTGCACACGTTTCCGGTTTTAAAAATAAATCGAAGGGACAAAATTTGTATTGTGTGTTTTAGAAACAAAGAAAATGCAAAAAGTATTCTGGAAGGGGATGTGGAGATTCGTATCAATGAAAAAATGACAAATCCATTTCAAATCCTATTCCGGCATTTCTTATCGTTAGTTTCTAACAACTAACACGAGTAATGATCACGTTCGAAATGGAACATGGTGCAAGCTTATACAAGATTTAAGAAATCACATGGCGCACTACGTGCTTATTAACACCCATTTTCAAAGTGGGCTGCATCATTACCAACAGAACACAAACTTGTGCATAAATGAGGTACTGAAGCCATCAGGCCGTTTAAAGCGTCTCCACCAGAGTTGTGAAGACTGCAGTCCATTGACTTTTTAGACTAAATTCTTAAGTCTTTTGACTTGCTCAAAGACTAACTTAAAAATTGCAGTCGCCAGTCATTTCGAGTATTCTGACTGAGAAGTTAACTAAAGCAGTCAATTGACTGCAAGTTCAAAGGCTGCAGTACTTTTTGACTTACTCAAGACTTGCAGTCAATTGTAAGTCTTCTATAAAGCTAAGTCATTTTTACAGTCAGTAAGTCTTTTGACTGTAGTCATTTAACTCTAAGTCAATTATTGACTGCTTCAGCCCAGAGTTCCTAATCATAACGCGAATTTTGTTTCAAAATTCAATATTGGGACTAAAATTATCAATTGCTATAGAAAACTGAAATATATTAGTTTAATGACTCAAGGACGCAGTCTTCACAACTCTGGTCGCCACTACCCCGAGTGAATGCATGAGTGGATGTCAAAGCCATCCAAGAGATTATTTAAGCTGATGGAGGTCCTGTGGCCGAGCTATGTAGATCTTGTGTCATTTTGTCGCGTACATCTCTTTATTTGGCCCAGGTTTTTTTGGCCCCAAGCTAGACGCTCTAATGTTGACCTAAATTGACATATTTGAACAAATACCCATCTTCTGTGTGCAGTCCCAGTAAGCTGTTCGCTTCTCTGCATATTTCTATTCCCTCAGCTTTTTGAATAGTTCAATGAAGCCGTCGAGCTAGTTCGCAAAATCATCCCTACTTGGGAGAGAGCAGTAGTTAGGACAACGACTCTAAAAGCTGCTTAAATTTGGATATTTTTTTGTTTTTGAGCCGCACACATTGTCACCTTTAGCACAGAATCCTGTACACTTAACAGAGGCGGGTGAAGTAACTGTTACAGAAAGCAGCCAAGGTCTGAAATACAAGAAAAAATTAACCCTGCTTCCTTTTCCCTTTCCCTTAACTCTATCTTTCGTTAACGTAACCCTAGTGAGACCAAATTCATTTTGGTGGTTTCAGCACCTGCCCAGACATGAGAGTATTAGACATCCTTTTGTTTCCTTTCTTTTTTGCAATTTAACTCATTTATTGGAAATGTTTTATGTCAACATTTAAGAGACTAAACCTGTATAATAATATAAGAAGGCGCATGTACTGGAAAGTATCCGTCAAACCGGATTCCTTACAAAGGCTTGAGCTACTTGCCAATGGAAACAAGTTGTACCACTACAAAACAAGGGAGGTTCTCTAGGTCTTAGATCTCAAGTTCAGCATGTTTTTAGAGTGTTTTGAAGGTTCTTACCTGTTCAAAGAAAGACCCTCAAATCATCAGTTGATTTCTTTCAGCCAAGTCAAAAGCTTCTTATAGTGCTTTAAAGATCTTTGACTACTAAAAAAAAGAGATGAAAACTCTTACTCATCGTTGCTTCTTTAGGCTAAGCCGAAAATTTAGTAGGCCCTCTTCCATAACACTCTAGAAGTATGAACCTCAAATCACTGATTGACTTCCTTCTACAAGACCAGTCATTAAGAAATGTTATCTCCTTTTATTTTTAATTACTTCAAAAAATAAAAGTTACGTGTTCTTTTCAGTCGAAAATCAACATTTAAAGGCCAAGAGCTAATTGGAAATTTTTAATAAATAACACGCAGATTCGTTGCGATATCAACGTGTAAGTTTGTTAGTAAATAACGTTCGTTCTATGGCAATTGTGAATAGAACACAAAATAGTTCGTGAGATCACCACGGGTTCTGTTAGAAGCGACCATGTGAAGGCCAAAATTAGCAATGACTTTTTCTAACGCAACTGGTCCAATGTAGTTGCAATTTCCTGAATTGCCGTTGGGTTATTGCTATAAACTTTGCTCTTGAAATAAACCCAGAGGAAGAAATTGCAGGGACGGCGCAGCAGGTGAGCACAGAGACTCAGGTGACGCACTGAAGTGAAAGCGGACCTCAGCCGACTTCGAGTGCTATACTGAACACGGTAAGCTAGAGACAGATTTGTCTGACGAAGATTGTCTCAAACATCAAAGACGAAGCTCTGTTCCTATCTGATTTTGACTAGTTTTCTTTAATAAGTCAAAATTTTAAAAAATGAATAATAATGGGAAAAACCAATTAGAATTTACGGAGCTGTCAAAAAAGTGTTTACAGGTGGTTATAATGCAATAAATGCAATGGCGTAAATGCAGAAAACGTTTGCTGGAAACAAAAAAATGTTTTTCTAATTGTTTCAAGCCAATGTCTATACCCGACCGAGGGTATATTAATTTTAATGCATAGTTTGTAACACAGTGAAATAATCACCGTAGATGTCTAAGACCTTTTAGATATAGATATGATCAAGACCGACAGGTAAGTCGATTAAGCCATGTCCGTCCGTCCGTCCGTCTGTCCGTATGTATGCAGTTTTGAGGTCTTTAAAATTGAGCTAGGAAACTGAAACTTGCAGCGTTGCTTGGTTCCCATTTTGAACAAAGTATGAAATTTGAGAAGATCCGCCCACAGCCACGCCCACAATTGGCTTGAATGTCAGAAAGCCTCAAATTTACATTTTATTTTAAAATGCCTTTTGGTCAAGATAGACAAAACAAATGAAATCAAATTTTGGTGGAGAGCAATATCGCCCAGAAGCCTTTAATTAGACAAAAATTGGACACCCCACTCTATTGACCATGCCTACTTTTAACATCTGAAATCTTTGAAAACCTAATTTCTCGGGAAATTTTTTCTAAATTGAAAAAAAATTTTATGACAAATATTAAAGATATTACCATTTGCTAAGTTTGTTTCATACAAAGCATTGAGCTCCGCCAACTTTTAGGGGGCGTTTTTGGAAAAAACTGCTTTTTAAGTATTAATATTCGCTTTTAACGCATTTTCTCGTGATTCCAACGAAATTAGAGTTAATTGATTTTAATTTTCAGCCTACGCCCTTTTTTAGGGGCGTGGCCAATACAAATAATTGACATTCAGTATATGAAACAGACCAAAAAATTTTAAATTTGGGTGTAAATGGGTTAAGAGGTTCGGGTATTTAGAACTTCGTTACAGACGAACTCTTGCTTTTACTTACTTGTTTTTTATTCCATTCCACAACAACGTGTGTTTGAGAGGAATAAACACCAAAAAATAAAACATAAGTAGCAAACCATTAGTTCTTAAAGCGATCGCTTAACGCTTGGTTGAGTAGTTAGTTTTTTACAAACATTTCGGTGTTTACATTAACAACTTAACAAGTTTTTGTTTGAGTGAAGATAGCAAGGCTTTTGTTAAAAATAATTCAAATGCTTAATGGAGTTATTTTTTTCTTTTTGTGTAGATTTAATCAATTTACAGTGCTTGGAAAAAGCAAAAAAGTGTTTTCTGCAAACATATTTAATAATTCTTTTTTTAAGTCTCTCTAATCTCCTTAGTTTATAACAAAATTAAGTTTTTAATTTATTTTCCCATTAAATGTGGGCGTTACCCTTAATTTTCTACACAAAATCTGATTTATTGAATTCTGGTATGTGATAAAAGTTCCTATTTTTCTTTTCTCAATTGGGTTTAAGCCCAGTAGGAATTCAAATTTTTCGTAAAAAAGCAAGGTTCTTGAAAATTTAAATTTAAGGCCCATTTCACAGTTCTACTCATTGCACGGTCATTTCAGAATGAACGGGTAGCCGGTAACGGTTGGATTTGAAAAATTGCACTTTTACAATTAAATCGATGCCACGCCCACAGAATTGGGTTTTATGCATTTGCAATAGCCAAGAGATGCAAAGTTTAAGGCTCTACCGTCGTCTTCTAACATTGAAAATAGCACATTCAATTCAGGCTTCTTGTGGACAGGTCTTTGGGCGGATTTGAATGTTCTCAACACGTATAGTTCTCGCTTTGTTTGTCAAAGAACTTTTGTTCTAAAGTTTAGCTTCGTTTATAGGCCTTAAAAATGTATGGCATACGCACCCAGGTATGAACACGGTTAATTCGACTCATATTCATTCGCTCTCGATCATTACGCCCTTAAGATTTTAAGCATCTATCGTAAAAAGTAGTGCGCACCTAATTCTAATCTGCATTCCTTTTTTTCAAAATCAAAGTTTTTTTAAAGCAAAGGCAAATCTCACTTATCACGCGTAGCTCCCAGTTGTCATAGTCTCTTTCTTTTATGTGTAAAAACTTATAAACCCGTCGCCGGTTTGAGTGATGAATAGGTACAATACATGCAGAAAAATATTCTAAAATCAGTCTGAGAAGAAAACTTCTAAGCACAAAGCTTGAAAAACTTTCAATGCAAATTTGATGAGAAACTCATTCCCTTATATACTCCCAGTTAACTGTATGCAAAGAGAAAGCAAAAACGCCAAAAGGTTCACGTCTGTCGAGAAGCAAGCATTTTCTAACTCTGACACACTTCATTAAGTTTTCAAAAACTTAACAGAAACGATGTGATGTGTTCAGCTTACGGCATATGACGTGAGTTTGCGAGAAGTGACCTCTGCAATGTTCATGCTCAGTAAATCGAATTCAACCGAAACTCAACAGAGTTTTCGTATTAATTTTGTTTGAAACAAACTCCAAGTAAATAATATTACTTTGTGTTATGCCCTGAGAAAACACGTCGACTTCCAGTTTAATTTTATTTTTTAAATTGGATTCACGATTCCTCTTTAAAGCCTTTGCAGCAAAGTTTCTGTACCTAAGTTGGGTTATTAAAAAAACCAAAAGAGATGCTTTGAAGTTTCATAATATTGCTTTCCTGACGAAAATTTAATTCAACAAAATTTGATCAAAATAACACAGAAAAATTTAAAAACATTTTAATTCCAACAATGCATTTAGCCCGACTGAAACTTTAGGTTCACCAAAATAAAGCCCCACAAGTGTGTCTCAAAATAAGTTGAGTAACTGTTTGCATCTCTATTCACAGTGTCAAGTGAGTCAACAACACTCATCAACCGAACAATAAGCACAAGACAAAGGTCACATGGAAAAAATACATATTTCGACTTCAACATGATTTTTCGTTCTGTCTCACGAATTACCATGAAAGTCCTTATCCCATCAACCTTCTGAACCCCAACAAACAAGAGGAAGAAAACAGTGTCGTCCCAGCTAATGGATTCAGTATGAGCACACTTTGCGATGATATAGATCATCGAGACATACGTGTTCACCGATAATTATTATTAATGACTTTGCAACATTTGTATTCCGCTTAGAAACTTTACCATCAGCCATCACAACATTGCTAATGTTGGTCAATTGATTTGTTCTCAGCAAGGAAGAAGGATTACGCCATAATTCGCGCAAAAGAAGGATTACACAAGTTTGTAACATACTAATCGCAGGGAATCGTGCCTTGAATGCCAGCCTCAACCCCAATATTCTCGCGCCGCGCTGGAAAAGTTATTAATACCGCAGCTGAAAGTGACGCACTTCGCAAGAGCAACGGAAATCTATAAACATATTTGCATACTTAGCACGTCGAATAGGTCAATGTTCACCTCGGAGCTTTGTGTTTTGGCGTCGTGACACAACCTCAAATAACCATAGATACGTGCAACCGACACGGCGGAGAGGAGTTTTGCATAAAATTAAGTGGGTAGGTATATCGCTACCCCCCATCTCGACTTTGCCAAAAACTAGGTTAAAGCGGCTGCCATTAATAATAAGGTTGTTCTACCTTCAGACAGGGTACATTGTCATTCATTAGGAATGCAATTAGATGTAACCAAGTCCTAGAGAAAAAGCACATACATACCTACACACATGTGCATGAATATATCGTTAAGGATATTTTTATGCCTTTAAGAAACCACAAGGCAGCTGCCATACAGAACTTTGATGGAATTTCTTGTTGCAGAGCAAGTGGCACTTAAGGAATACTTCGTTAGGTGCTGTGTTCCGTTTCCCGGTCACATTAAGACTTTGTCCTTTGTGCACTTTATACGTCCTCGAGCGCATATGGACAGAAACGGGGGCTTCCCTTACGTAAATATATGCATGCCAGCACTTCTGGCAAGGACGACATACATCAGCACGTGTGTGCGGAGGTGGCCTACGACGACGACGACGTTCCATCCACAACCGGCTTACTTGGCATTTTTTCCGCATACGATGTACGTTGCTTGAAATTTATGATTCCCCGACGACACGATGATGACGATTACGTCGGCTGATGTTTGTCTTCGACTTCGGCATTTGCATGCTGAGCTGAGCAAACGTCTGCGATTCCAAGTGGTGCTGGGTAGGGAGCGTGTAGCGCCGGCTAAATGTTTGCACAAGCCTGCCACTGGGAAAGCGGGTGGCGTGCCACCTTACCGTCTTTATTTGTGCGCTTGATCGATATCCGTAATCATTTTGAACTGCTTTTTGAGGTTGCTCCGCGGAGCGTATCCGTGTGTGAAGCTGGTGTGCATTTCCCTATGTGCCATGATGACATGCAATATGGTTCATTCCAGAGCCGGCGAAATAAATTGAAAATAAATTGACACATGTAATAAAGTCGTTGACATTGCGGGAGGAGGAACTGGTGCGCCAGTATTTTTAAATTGGTATCGGCCTTACAAAGGCAGAACAGAACATTCAACAGTAGGTACAGGCTGTGGCTGATGTTCTGTGAAAATTAAAACGTGTGCGCCCGATTAAGCTACAAGCAAAAGATGAAGACATAAACTTTAAGGCGGTTATGTTTGCCTGGCAAATTAATTGGGGCTTTAAGGGTCGATACCCATTGATGTAAGTAATGGAGCAGTGTCATTAGGCAAAGTGGCTGTGAATGTTAAGTCGTTGACCTGCTGAATAAAACACCTTTATGAAGTGCTAATGACAATGATATGTATTAAATGGTCGTTAGGTTCAAATGTCTAGCACGTTAGCAGGCTGAAGGCCGCATATAAATGAACATCGATGAATTTTAAGACAACGTTATGGTGGCAGAGTTAACCTAAGAACGTTGGGAGGGCCTTTCTTTCTTAATCACACCATCGACCTTCGACATCATGTTAAATTGTGTCATAATGACAAAAAAAAGTTAACACAACAGATTGATGTTATTCAAGTCCTATTTTTCATGCGTTTTATCAGGCACATGAAGTGGATCCCATGAAACATGCGGTGAATCCAAGTTTAAAAGGAAGGAGTTATTGGAAAACTGAGAAACGATTGTGAACGAAGTTTTTGTCGTAAATACCAGTTTACCATAACAATAATTGCCTACCAAATGACATTCTTTACCACAAATATCAGAACAAAATAAAAAATGTTAAAAAAAGCTTCCAACAAACACTTTTTTGTTTCTTCGAAGCAAACATAATGTTTCCATGAAAAAAGAGAATTTAGTTTTAGGCGCTTAAATTACTTTCAACAAACGTCTTGCTTCCCCACAAACAATAAATTTTTTCTGTAAGCTTACAACGATTGCTATAAAAAATTTTGTGTTTAAGAGAGATAGGAGTCTTTTTTTCTTCTTTTTTTTTTTTTTTTTTGCTTCATGGCAACATTTTTCCAGTTTCTGGAAAGCAAAAGCCTGAAACCACTTAATTGTTAATTTCATATTTTGTTTGCGGCAAAAATATTTTTTAAGCAAAAAAGCCGCGGTAAGAGTACTTTCAAGTTTGAATGTTGGACTCTATTGCCTGCACCCTTGCCTGCCAATAGTACTGATTTGCAGAAAGAAGGAAAATGGAAGGGATTGGCACAGGAGCTGTTGCAAGGATGAAGTAAGAATTGCCTCGAGGTAAGGTATGTCCGTAGTAAGAGCCGACTTAACACGATTTACCGGAAAAAGTAGTCTTCACAATGTTATAACGTTATAGTGACTCGCGTGTTAGGACAGTAAGATTACAACTGAAAAGTTAAGTAGAAACTTAGGTAAGCATAATCCAGGCGTCTCTGATGCATACTGTTCGAGGCGTGCGGCTTAATTTGAAGATAGAAAAATGCAGGTCTCTAAACGATCAGTTTTCTAGTCGGCGCGGCGTCTTTTTTTCGGATATCTGCCGATCTATATCTGCAGCGGTTAGGCATTAAAAGCATAACTCCCGTCCTCCCCCATCATGAAGAGGAGGAAGAAACAGTCTTGGATACAAGCCAATTCTGATGACTCGGATACCCTTCCAAGCAATATCTGAGGGGTGTACGGCGAAAATATGCAAAATATTACACTCGGTATCTGACTGAGTTTAACTCAAAGAAGTTACGAGCAACCCGGCGAGTTGTCGAAGGGTGACAGGCCTCAAGAAGGCCATAAGCGAAAACTCTATTTATTTAATAATGACCTAACGATCAAGGTGTTATGGCAGGTCTAACTCGCGAAATGCATCAACATTTCACTTATGGAAATAAAGAGGCGAAAAAAAATAAGTATGGACTGCATAACATAAAAACCCCTTTGGAAAACATCAAATCTTCCACCCGCAAGTGTTATGCCTTTACGACGGAAAGCAATGGTATCATCATCAGTTGGCTTATTAATTAGTAAAATTTGGTTATAGAATAGCTGTTAGGTTGTGGGACAATTACCCATCGATTTACCGGACAAGTATTCTCCGAATCTAGAGTCAGAGTATACTAACTTCATGGCTGAAGGCCACTGAAGCGAAATTAAGACTCGTGGCACGCATACGGCGCTCGGTGGGAAAGGAAGAATGAAAGCTCCAATTTGCGACAACGATTTGCAGAGTGTGATTTGGTGGAGTTAGACGCTATTCCTAACGTCATTGTAGTCATTGCCTCCGCAAAAGATAAATGTGGCGTGAAGCAGCTTGATTTGGCAGTTGGCGGTACTAAAAGGAACATAGTGATTTAGAACAACTGAAGGTCAGCAAGCCATTGGCAAGGAGGATGGGAGAAAATTCGACACGAAGATTTCTATCCTCGTATCCTCTATCCATCCTAAACCGGGTTCACTGCAGCCGTTGCGAAAAACCTAAATGGTAGTAGAAATTTTCGAAAATGGGTTAGGGCACGTTCAGGTAGAGATATGATCTGACAAGATGTTTTGGTAGATGAGTCGTCGTCTCAGAGCAAGGAAATTTAAAACACTTGAAATTTTAAAATCTGAGGATGGTACACTTCTTCAAAATTAGAATTGCGTCTTGCCCAGCAGGTACA
This sequence comes from Neoascia interrupta, assembly GCA_947623515.1. NCBI lineage: Eukaryota > Metazoa > Arthropoda > Insecta > Diptera > Syrphidae > Neoascia > Neoascia interrupta. The sequence goes on along the minus strand of OX392462.1, from coordinate 42,721,522 downwards.
TTGGCGAGTTGCTTCATCGCCACCGTAGAGAGTTTAGCAAAAAAAGTCACGCATTGAAGGCACGACCGTGGGCGCCGTTGTGTAGTGGCTCGTGTGTCGGACTACTGTCGACAACGTCCTGGGATGAGTCCCCACCAGGGCAAGTACATTTTTTTCCCTTGCTTGCCTTCACCTCCGCGAGGCCCCGATATACCCTGCGAGAGAACGATATCTCATGGAAATATTGTCGATTCCCTCTGTGAGGTTGTGATTCCGGGGCATGGCCTCTCTGATTTGTAAGAGCCGCAGTAAGCTTCAGGTAAATGTCCCTGTGACAATTAAACCGAAGTCGGCAAGTTTGCTAGAGTGAATGAAATTCGCACAAAAATCCTCAGAACAATGCGGGTGGAGTAGGGTTTAAATGGCTAAAAGGTTTCATCAAGGTATAGCTCGGGAGCGTGGTGAAGCACCCAGCGATAAAGTCGAGCCAATGTTTAAGGACGAACTGCTCTTACACTTGCGTTTATTTTTCAAAATTCAATTAAACAGTCGTATTTCTTGAAACTTTCTCGTAAAATAATATAGGTTTGGTGTTTGATGACGAATCGCACCGAGCCAGGGGGGGCAAGTGCCCCGTCTTCCGTAGGGATAAGCTCTGGAGAGTGTTGGAGCTGTTATTCGTAAGGATAGAGAGTAAACATCAGTGGTCATAGGAATCTTATCATTGAGCAGCCACTTGTCCGAGTGAACCAATCAATATAATTCGTCTCGTCACGCTGCTAGCTTGTTCTCCGAGGACTTACCTGACAAGTCCTGAATGCCGAGCTAGTAGCACGCTACGTGGGTAGACCAAGAACGAGCTGGTTGCACCAAACTCATAACCTCTAATGGATCCACCTGCGAATCGCTGATAGAGAGCTGTTGTCGGAGGATCTTTAAAGATAGAAAGAGCACCCTTTCTCCGAGACCTTCTTTTGAATACGCTGCACCGGAGGAGCTAAAATGAACAACTCGATGTTCCCATCCTAAAAACTAAACACTTTTTCCCTAAATTAGCCTCTAACGACGAGTTTGTACACAAATTAGTGTTGTTGGCCTTGACAACAATTGGTTACAATTGGCTTTTTAAAATATCAAAATTTTTAATGTTACTTTTGCCTTTTTGCCTTTTAAAATATCAAAATTTTTAATGTTACTTTTGCTCAGTCCATTTAATAGCCTTTTTAGGTTGGCGATCATATTTGTTATAGGGCCTCTTCTATTTGTTCAACTGCATGTGGTCTGTTAAAGGGGCCTAGCTTTAGATGATCAGATTCGAATTTTGTTGTTTTTTGGTAGACATGCAGTAGAAAACATCGTTGTAGTTTCGAATTCTTAAGAGTAGAGGAAACTTTTACATAAAAATACCATTTTATTGAGTCTATCTTTGCAGTGAATTTATGTTTCTGCCCTGCAACTCCATTGTCTAAATCTAACCCTACTCTTTTAAGTTTTAACTTTAAATATTTTGTATATGCTAAAAGCCGCTACTGATATCTCCATATCCAGTTTACATTATCGGGTAAAATATCCGTCCCATGGGAAAAGGAAAAAAAAGCCAAATACCTATAAGGTGCTAATTGCCTTCAATACATGTATTGAAGGCAACATGCCATATTGACTCTTTTGTTTTATTATATTTGCCTTAAGCCATTGGACCATTGCCTGGCTGGCTGGCTGAAAAACCCCTCTTTGATTTATTTACTTTTGTTGGCCAATAAAGGACCTTGATACATGATGTGTGAAAAGATTTCGGATTCGGCACACAATAGCCTGTATACTACTACTACTCCACTGGAGATAAATTTCTAATGAAGGTGCTAATCGCTGTCTATTATTCAAAGCAATCGATGCCTAAGTGGAACACACCAACAAGGGGCCCCTTAATTATTTATTGTTTTACGAAGCATGGCCGCCGAACGAAGGGAGCAAAAAAAAAAAGAACAATAAAGAGCAAAAGAGCATTGAGTGCTTAGCCTGTTGTTTCGAAGGATATAATGAATTACTTGTAATTGTTGTTTTACTTCTAATTTATTGCGCCAGGAGTAATTCATATAAATGGAGTTCATTCCTGTTATATTTAATTTAAATTGATTTGCTCTTTGCACTAAATACTTTCAACACGCAGAAAGCAACACATTGACAAAATGCAAAAAAAAACGTTCAGTACATATTTAAAAAACAGAGAATAGAAGTAGAGAGGTATTGTTTTAATTTCAATACTTATGTATTGTTTGACCTCTCCTTTAACTAATATGAATGACAGAAACTCCACAGAGGTAAAGAGACTTGGAATCATTGAAATATCGATGTGAACGGTGATGGCACGCTGGGATATTAATGTCCGCAAACTGATATCCTAGATTTTTCATAAGAAAAAGGATGTTTTGGCTTCTACATCCTCGACATAAAATATTCCTTAATGGTCATTACTGGGCTAGAGTCATCCCGAGCTTAAGTCCTTTATACAAACCTTAACCTAAAAGGGCCCTAAAGGCTGAGTCATGGTGGTGTGGTTTTTGGCTGCCAATTACTGTCTTTTATTTAATCCGGTGTGGCTGGTCTTTTTGACAGACGTTTGGTACAATCTTTTGAAATTTAATTTAAAGAATCGTTTACCCAACAGCAGCGAATATTTATTGACAGTCAAAAAAGTTCTCTAAAGCTCTAAGTAGAACCCTTTTTACACCCAAAATTAGGTTCTAAAAAGTGACAAATCGCACTTAAATGGGTTTTGTAAGGGGGCCCCTTATAATTGTAATTAATTGTAATGCTAATTGTATAAAACCAACTTAAAAAAACTAAGGTTTTTTGATGTGGTGCTGTAAAGGTAATGAGGGCCATAACAAGAGCTTCTGTGTTGCTTGGGAAGGTATACAAAAGTTAAATAAAATCGTTAAACCTCCCTTAGTGGGCCTGGCATCGATTTAAAGGGTAAGTTTTCAAATGCATTTCATTCAATATTTTTCCTCCAAATTAAAAAAAAAATTCCGTAACGTATAATTTAAAAAACACATAGTTCTACATTTTGTTTAGAAAAGATTTTTGGGGCCCAGGTAGAATAGAGGCACAGGTAGAATTGAAAAAAAAACCTTGAACTTTCCAGAAGAACGCAATTGTCACAGGCCTTATTTAGGAAAGAATAAGAAATAAAAGTAAGCGTTTTAGGTTAAAGAGACTTTATTCTAGATTTCACTCTTAATACCATTTACAAAAATATTCGTCATTTTAGCCCTCAAAACTTTGAAACCAAAGTGAACTGGTACCTCTCCTCAATTGACCCTGATCCTTTCCACTTGCGTTATTTTAACAGCATGCCTAATCGGCCTTTGTGTTTGCCAGACGATAGACTTGGTATTCAAATTCAATCTAGGATTAAGTTCAGGATGTGCATTCAACCGTGACAAGTTTAGGGTTGACCAGGTTTTTTGTAGACGGGCTCTTTAAGGCAGCCGTGGGGTGACGTGGCGTAGTGGTTAGTGTGTGTGCTTACTACGCAGGAGGTCTGGGTTCGAATCCTGCCATCGTCACTTGAAAAAAGACTTGTTCTTTTTCACGGTCCCCACCTCCGCGAGGGTCTGACAAGCCCTCCAATAGTATCATTTGTCTTGAAAAACTTCTCAAAGTGGTGTTCGGATTCGGCAAAAAATTGTAGGTCCCCTTGTATGTAAAGAAATTAACACACCAGCATACATTGCTGAGAAGTTGGCCCTGGTTCACCTCGAGCCGTTGCGCTACTCTATTTATTTTTTTATTTATTTTTAAAGCAGCGATTTGGTTATGGACATCCACCAGTTCATTTGCAGAATATGGTCGGTACAAAGCATGTCCGAGGAACGCAGACTAAGCATTGTTTACTCGATCAAGAAAAAGATTGCGCAGAAAAAGATCATGCTACGAATTTCGACAAAGGAAAAAGTTTTCACAAGGAAATTGGGGTTGGAAATCTGCTGCTAGAGCCGTCCAGAGAATGTGGAAATAAGACTGATCAAGGAAATCACTCCAAAAAACGGTTTTAAAAAATTTCGGAACTTTGTTTGAAGTCTTACACCGACCTTATTATGCAGGCTTCCAAACTGGCTTAAAATTATGCACGAACCTAGAAAAAAAATTGCGAGGCATTGAAAAAAAAACCAAAAGTTTACAATAAACTGCCTTCACACAGTTCAAACATCTTATCACATAACATAGAACGTTCATGGCTATAGTGTGCTACGCAGTTACTGTTGTGCTGCAATTCAATTACACTGATGCCGCAGTTTACTTACTACTGCCATAAACAGACACTTTGGTGAGTCACATCCACCTTTATGACGAGTGTTTAATTGTGCCATTATCGTAGCGCCAGCCGAGCGTTGTCAATCAGAAACTCGGTCACCCATCAAAGAGCATCACCGCACCAACAAAGCCCGATAAATGTGCTACCCCGTGCTGAACCTGCAACACTACCATTTACACTTGTATTCCATCTATATATTATTAACAGATACAGTATCTTTTCCATCTGAATGTGAAAACTATGCGCCAAGTTTTATAATGCTGTTGTCGCTTATTTACTATCGAATTGAGTTCATTCCGATAGACACACCGACGACAACGACCGGCATCGCCTTTGTATCAATTTCAAGACTCTTGGCATCGGGCAGGTTTTGAAAGAATAAGTCACATCGTCGTCGTTGGCAGCGAATGTGTGCGCCTTGATGTATGGTGGTTTTATTTTTATTTTATTTTCATGCCGCATAAAAGTTTAGGTTGAGAAAAAAAAAAACAGAATAGCTCGATTCGAAGAACACGTCTCCCTACAATTGTAACAAAGCTGTATGGAGGACACAACAGAGCCATAAATAAATTAAGTTAAGCAATCAAACAGTTGGCTTTTTGAAATTTATGGGAATTTTCGAGAGGATTTGTCGACATGATTATAGGTTCGCGTGTGCTAATAGTACTTGATAAAATGTAGGTTCTTTTCATAAATTTATTGGGCGATATATCACAGAGTATATGATGTGTGCTGGGACTACTCAGACAAATAGGGATTAAGATTATTAGCGGGTATGGGGTTGCGACATTTGAAAGAGCGTTTAGTCTTCTGACGTTTTACCTGCTGCCATGACAAAATAATTTACCCCCTAATCCTTTGCATTACAGCCAGATGTTCAAACAAGTTAACTAAATGAACAGATGGCCAGGCCAGCAGTTTGTGTGTATGCTACACCTTTACGTGCATTCATGCCATCGTATGTCGGGCAGTGTACGGCAGACAGTATTTCTCACAACTTGTCTGTGAAAGAGGTAAGGTAATCCTCTTTGAATGGCTGACGTTGTCATCGCACTACTGGGCCAAGTGAATTGCACATTCAAGTGCAGACATTCCATTTGCCAGTTAATTAAACTGAGCACGTAACGTATGTATCTACGAACTTTAAACGGATTATTTTCGATTGATGTCAATTATTTCCGACTAAATGCAGACATTACCAATGGACTACATTCTACATACAATTATAATGGGCACCATTTGTGCAATGGAGGTTCTCTTTTGAATGCATCAGTAAAGTAATGCATTGTGGCTTAAATGGTTTCGAAACTCAGATTCCAGTGGTAAAATGGAGAAGAGAAAAAAAATTGGTTAAACCGAACTTTTTTGCTAAGCCCCATAGGTGAAGACTACACCAACGGAAGATTAAACACGTATACTATACGTCTGCGCCCACTTTTCTAGGCGTGGCTTAAAAAAATGCCCATTTTCTGAAACGTGGTGAAGGCATTTTAGTTATTTTTTATTGGATATTGGTTGTATGCGTATCCGGTGCAGACGTTTTACTTTTCCACTTGTCAACTTGAATTTCGTGTTAATTTATTAATTTATTGCTGTGACATCAGCTATTGAAAATAGACCAAATATATTAAAACTTTAGCTGCAAATAAATAAAACTTGTTAACATATCAAATAAATTCTAAAGCCGCGGTGTCACAAGGAACAGGAACAGAAACAGAAGCAGAATTTTATACATTAGCAACGCAAAAAGCATTCAGCGAATTTAGGTTTCAGTTGCTAATGTATGGGATTCTGTTTCTGTTCCTGTTTCACGTTGCTTGTGACAACGCGGCTTAAGGCCCGTTTGCTGATACTACACATAAAAATAAGTTCCTCTTAAGACTTAAGTTATACCTACCACCTATGTGGAACATAACTATTTTCGGTTGCTCAAAATAAATTTAAGTTCAACATAGCGTAACAGCTGTCATTTATGTTGGGTGGAAAAGTATGTTTTGAATTGTTTTTAAATAAAATTTATGGACAAACTAGCACTTTTAAGTATTTTTGTTCTAAAGCAGGTGAAGTGTATAATCAAAAAGTTTTCTAACGATATGGATAAACGAAAACTAAAAATAAAATTTCTTATGTTCAACTAAAATTTTTACGACCTATTATTTCTGAGGCTTAGCTTAAGCCGCGGTGTCACAAGGAACAGGAACAGAAACAGAAACAGAATTTCATACATTAGCAACGCAAAAAGCATTCAGCGAATTTAGGTCTCAGTTGCTAATGTATGAGGTTCTGTTTCTGTTCCTGTCTTACGTTGCTTGTGACAACGCGGCTTTAGTTGTACTGAGCGGCCATTTTTTTATTATTCTGACAGTTTTTTCGATGGAACTTAGATTTTTATGATGTGTATCAGCAAACGGGCCTTAGAATTGTAATTTTTGGATAAATTAACAAGAAATTTCGCTGAGGAAGTCAACAAATAATCGACGAAATGTCGGGAAAAAGATGGAATTGGAGATTTTTCTTTTTCGTATTTAAAAAGCAATTCCCGGAAGGTCTATTATAATACTAAAAAGAGCCATTAATTTTGTCCGGGAGAATGTGTAATACAGGAATCAGGAGCCCCTCGGCCTTGATGTGCTCGGATAGTCAGTTGCTTAGTGTGATCTTTTAATAGTTTAAAAAAAAAATTAGTGTAGCCTCTACCCAATTAGGTGTTCATAAGTTGGGTTCGACGACTTATGGTTTAAAATAGTAAAAGGGGTACTTAAGAGGGGGGTCTAAGAGGTATTTGGGACCTCAAAACACCTTTATCAAAAATCTGTCTGCAAATATTCTAAGACAAAAGGCTCTGTATCTCCTTAACTTACTTTATTGCTTCGCAATATTTTGAAATTAGAATTTTGTAACGAGAATTTTGAGAATTATGAAAAAGTTTCTACTCATTTGGGAGTGGAAACATTCTTATGCGAATTATGAGGGATGGTTTCCTTGAAATCCTTTGGTCTTGCACCAACGTTTGTAATCGATTTTTTTTTTTGAAAAGTATTGCGACCATTAACTTAACGAAAACAAGTTAGTAAGTGCAAGAGTTCGTCTATAACGAATTTCTTAATGCCAGACCTTATTGAACCAGCAACACCAAGTCTTAAAATTTTTTGGACTGAATTCGTTCACTGGAAGTCACTTAGTGTGCGTGCCACGCGCTCAAAAGTGGGCGTGGACTTAGAAGAAAGTCTTTTAAACTTATTTCGCTAGAACCATGAGGAAGTGTGTTAAAAACAAAAATGTAAGGTAAAAAACGTTTTTTCCTAAAAAAAAAACCCTAAAAGTGTGCGGAGGTCAAAACATTGTATGAGGAAAGCTTAGAGAATGCCCATATCTTTGTCGAATATAATTTTTATTTTCAGAAATAACAAGGTGTTAAAATTAAAACACTTTAAAAGTGGTCACGGTCTTGGTGACTATTTAAAGTGTTAAAGGCTTTTAACTGTAATTTCTATACACCAAAATTTAAGTTCCTACGCGTTGTTAAACTTGATCAAAAGGTCTTGTGAAATAAAATGTGAAATAGAGGTTGTCTCTCATTGAAGCTAAAAGTGGGCGTGACCGTCGGCGGATTTAACCAATCTTAACACTTTGTCTCTGCAACACAAAAATCAAGTTGAGCCCTAAGTTTTAGCTCTCTAGCTTGATCTTGAAGACCTTAAACCTTCACACATACAGACGAACCGACGGAGGGACATGACTTTATAAATTCACCTGTCGGTCTCGATCACATCTCTTAAAGGTCTGTGTTACAAACTATGCAAAATTTATATACTCTGGGTCGAGTATAAAAAAATTAAAACTCATATTAGCTCAGATTCGAGCCCTGAACCGTTTGATCATTAGTCCTGTACACACTCGTTTTCACTCCGACAGTGAATATAGCATGGATCTGTTATACTATTCTAGCATAATGCAATGTATCAACAATTTATTGCGAACAGATTTCTATTTCTTTTGTCCGTAGCAAAAAGTTTGGTATTATCTACCGAAAATTTTTAAATTAAAAAATATGTAAAACATAATAACGAAAAGGATTTTCGATTGCTTTTTTTGTTTAAACTTATGTGAACGTTTGTGAACGAACGTGTACCTCTTATTGAGGGATTTGCGCCGATATATTACAGGTTCTCTTGTCAAAATGTCGAGAGTAGAGATAGTTGCATACTTACACATTTTATTAAATAACTTCTTAAGTTTTCTGTTAAAAACTGATGCTGAATAGGCACTTACCTGCAAAAAAGAAAAGTGAAAAAAATTAAATTATTATAGTAAAGTTAGAAGTTTTTTTTTTATGTTCGTATTTATTTATAATTGTCTTTGAGTGCCCTCATAGCTTTGTGATTTTGCTTCACCTTAAAAGTTTTTGCAAATTTCCAATGTTAATATATCCTCGGAAATATTTGACTCGTGACTGCCATAACAAATGTTAAAGCTGTGACTACATTCTCTTTTATCCCATAGTCATTGTGTAAAGTAAAAGTATCATCCACACGATAAAAACAATTCTACAGAGTCAAGAGTTGTCAATATTTTCGAAAATAAGAAAAACATCCAGCAGCCTATGAAACAACAAAAGACGAAGAAACAAAACACATAAATTATACACAGAAAAAAGAAAACACACGGAGACATTTCAATTAGATCCAAAATTACCGATTAAGATAAGCCTAACACACAGTTTACATCGAGTACACAAAACCAAATTGAATCAGCTTGGGCGGCAGAGGGCGAACGATGTTGAACGAAATTATGTGTCACAAAAAATAAAATACATACATACATACACATTTATACATAATCTGGTACACAATCTCGACCTGGTGATGGCGCAGTGTGGGAGTAATTTAAAACGTTTTTTCTTTTTTTCTGCAATTGGAACTACTTTCATTAGGAGGATTTTATTCAGGCTGCCAGATAAATTGTAATTAAGTTTTATACATTTTGTTGCATTGCCAAATGAGTTTACAGATAATACATGCTGTCATGACAATATTTTATTGCCACGAGACTTAATAATTATCCCTTAATGGAACAGCTTTGGAGAGTCATTAATTAAAGGGCTTTAATGTTTAAGCCACAAAGGTGTTAGTATAGAGTTATTGAATGTAAATTTGGGTTTAGGTCAATCTGTAACACAGTGAAATAATCACCGTAGTTTAGCAGAAGGTTTTGAGATGGGATCATGATTGCTAGCTAAACTGATTACGCCAAGTTCGTATGCCTTTTCGTATGTATGCGGCCATAATAACTTAAAAAACATGCTAAAAATTCAATTTTGTAGACGTGTAGCTTGGTTGTCATTATGTGTAATCAAAATATGAGAACTCTTGCCTCTTGTGGTAAAAATCGTTTTACCACATTAGACAAGTTGTAGAAGCTCTGAGCCTGAAGAGTAAATTGCTGATGAATTTGATACTTGTAGAGGACGAAGAAAAAATCAATAAACATACAGCGGATGTCAGACTATCTAGAAACGGAAATCATTTACCGAAACATTTTTTTAATTAATTCTTCCTTTTGCTTTGAGTTCTTTTCCCACTTTCCCTACAAAAAACATATTAGATTTAAATCCTTTTGACCTAAATTGACCGCCATTGAGGAAAAGTTTTTGTCACTACGAGTCCCATTTATGCAACAACTCATATCAACAAGTTTTCGCTCTGGTTGTGACAGGACATTTACTGTATACTTTTAATGAAAACAAAAACAATGCTGAAAGCTATATGTACGCTCAGCTCAGTACACACATTTCCAATGCAGTTTGCCAGAAACTAATTTCGATATGTTGATTGAATCGTATTAAAAAAGGATTTAATAAAACCGCAGTTTGGATTTACCCTGACCCTTTTTTTATTCATGACGATAGAATTTTTTTTCCATGTAGTTTTCGTCGCAACCATAAAATTTTATTTGTTTCGATTTCCACACAATCGAAACAAGCAAAACAAATGAGGCATCCATGTTATTCTTAGCTACAATAAATCTCAAATCGTACGTCACACACAATGCATTTGCATCAAGCGATTCGTAATCGATACAAATAAAATTCGCAGAATGTTTTCTCGAGAATTGTATTCACAACACTCTTATCCATAAGCAAATTCTTTGTTTTCTGTATATTTTTATGCACAGAATGCATAAAAACTCTTTTCGCCTGTGCTGAAAAAATATAAAAAATCATAAATGGATTTACTATTGTCTTTTTGCGCGGGGACACTTTATTGGTTGTAAAAACATTTTTATTATTCCAATCCATGGTGGGTTGTTAATATTTTCACTGCGCTCATAATTAATGAGATCTTTTATTTCTGCAAAATTTAAGCTTTTTGTCGTTGGTATTGTAACTTTATAACATTGATTTGAATATTTATTTGCGTTGGATTTGAAGCCAATTTTACTTTCAGTCTACTGGAAACGTCACTAAGTCAAGTAAAACCTACGGCTTTATCTTCTACATACAATTTGGATGTTTTGAATTGAGCTTTAATACGTTAAAAATGTGTGAAACTAAAGTTCAACTTCCTTAACCCAAAATTTAACGAAAATATGTTCTCTTCTTCGTTACTTCGAGATTAAACGTTGGAAGATGTGTGTCCTGAAACGGAATATATGTTAGAAAATTCATTTAACACAACGTTGATCTGCATTTTTTTCGAAATCTTCAGACTGCGAAATGCTCAAATTTTGTAGATAAATAAATAAAAATAAATAGAGTGGCGCAACAGCTCGAGGTGAACCAGGGCCAACTTCTCAACAATGTATGCTGGTGTGTTAATTTCTTTACACACAAGGGGACCTACAATTTTTTGCCGAATCCGAACGGCACTTTGAGAAGTTTTTCAAGACAATTAATACTCTCGGAGGGCTTGTCAAACCATCGCGGAGGTGGGGACCGTGAAAAGAACAAGTATTTTTTTTTTCAGGTGACAATGGCAGGATTCGAACCCAGACTTTCGGCGTAGTAAGCACACACACTAACCACTACGCCAAGGCACCCCACCAAATTTTGTAGATAATATTCGTTTTATTTATGCGTCAACACGCTCGATGATAAAATTAACGATCAAATCATGCCATACTAACATCAATTAAGCATTTTTTCAGAATACACAAAAAGTCTTGCCCACACAATATTGAATTTCTTAGTTAGACCCAAATGATTCGACAAAAACTTTGCATGCTTCTCCATAGGTACGTGTGAGAAGCTATTTTTGAGTCTAATAAAATTCGCACTTCTTGATAAATTAAATTAATTAACACAAACTCATAGAAAATTCCGACACACGACCAAGTGATCATCATCAGATTGCTTTAAGGTTTTAATGATGGTAATTTTTATGTCTGATCTGTTGTGCCCCTGTTGACCTTGAGCGGTGGACGCCCACTTCAAAGGTTTTTTGTTTTTTTATATAATTTAGGGGTAAACAACAGCGTTTTAATCTCAATAAATATTACGTAGGATATAGTTGCAGTTTTTTGGATTCATAGCAAAAATGACTTATATTAAGAACTTACTACTCAAGTAGTACTTTCTTGTACTTTCTCAATTATTTTTATGTTTTATAATCCGTTAATTAGTGCCCTATAAAACGACACTATAATCCTCTTTAAAGAAGTCGAAAATTCTGTTCCTATCTCTAGCAAGACAACTGAGCATTCTGTTAATTGATCCCAGCGTACAAAAGCCCACAATCGGGCTACGTTATGTAAGGAACACAGAAAGGCTGCGAAACAATTGTCAGAAGAAGAACCAATTCAGAAGCGTACATTTTAAATTTTGATTTAAGCAAAGACGAAATAGTTAAAAGCTGTGAGTAAGTGCAACAGTTCGGTGCTGAGGATTTGGAAAGACCACTTCTGCAGACTGTGTAACGGCGAGGACGAATCAAATACCGCTGTCAGGCAGAACGAACCATTCAACCCGGGCGAAGACGTTACCGACGAAGCATACGAACGATACCGCCCACCCGACGTGGAGGAGGTGAAAGTAGCTGTGTCGAAGCTCAAGTGCAACAAAGCAGCCGGAGCAGACGGCCTAGCTGCCGAACTTTTTAAATCCGCTGGCGATGAGCTGGTTAGGAGCATGCACCAGCTCATTTGCAAGATATGGTCGGAAGAAAGCATGCCCGACGAATGGAACCTCAGCATTGTTTGCCCGATCCTGAAGAAGGGAGACCCTCTGAGTTGTGCCAACTACAGGGGCATAAGTCTTCTTAACATCGCATACAAGATCTTTTCTGCTGTACTGTGTGAACGCCTGAAGCCGTTTGTCAACAATCTGATAAGCACATATCAGTGTGGCTTTAGGCCAACAAAGTCCACCATCGATCAAATATTCACACTGCGGCAGATCTTGGAGAAAACCCAGGAATTCCAATTCGATACACACCACCTCTTCATCGATTTCAAGGCCGCGTATGACAGCATCTATAGAGACGAGCTATATAGCGCAATGTCTAGTTTTGGCATCCGTGCCAAACTCGTCAGCCTGTGCAGGATGACGATGGAAAATTCACGCTGTTCCGTCAAGGTCGGCAAAGACCTCACCGACCCCTTTGATGTCAAAAAAGGATTAAGACAAGGCGACGCGCTGTCATGCGACTTCTTTAACAGCATACTTGAGAGAATTGTGCAGAGCTCTCGCGCCAACACCAGAGGTACAATCTTTCAAAAGTCCGTTCAACTACTCGCATACGCGGACGACAATGACATAATCGGTAGAACAAAGCGTGATGTCAGTGAAGCCTTCGTGAGTTTTGGGATGGAAGCGGCGAATATGGGTTTAGCAGTCAATGAGGGCAAAACCAAGTATATGCTGTCACCAAGAAAAGACACCCAACACCGACGCCTTGGACAGAACATCACCATCGACAGCTATAATTTTGAGGTAGTTAGGGACTTTGTCTACCTGGGTTCCGCTATCAATTCAGACAATGACACCAGCGCTGAAATTAACGAAGGATAACTCTTGCCCATCGCTGTTTCTTTGGGCTAAGGAGGCAATTGAGTAGCAAAGCCCTCTCTCGAGCAACTAAAGTGTCCATGTATAAAACCCTCATCATCCCAGTCCTGCTTTACGGTGCAGAAGCATGGACCCTGTCAAAGGCGGATGAAAACACTTTAGGCTGCTTCGAGATTAAAATTCTTTGGACGATTTACGGTCCCGTCTGCATAGGCGGAAAGTGGAGGAGGAGATATAACATCAAATTGTACAGCGATACCGACCTAGCCAAAAGATTCAAAACACAACGTCTACGATGGCTGGGTCATCTAGAGCGGATGGACACCAACGCCCCGGCCCGAAAATCCTCTACCGCGCAGGGACGGCGAGGAGCACCGAGACTCAGGTGGCGCACGCAAGTGGAAGGGGACCTCAGCCAACTTCGCGTGCGAAACTGGAGACGGCTAGCTAGAGACAGAACTGGCTGGCGAAGCTTGTTGGCTGAAGCCCAGGTCCACCCCGGACTGTAGCGCCACCTTAAGTAAGTAAGTAAGTGCAACAGTGCGTATGTAAAATAGCTTCGGTCCATCTGTAACGGACCGCGGTATACCCTATTTCTATTCTCCTTTCCATTCCTATCCCTTTTCCATTCCTATATTCCTTTCCATTCCAATTCTCCTTTCCATTCCAATTCTCCTTTCCATTCCAATTCTCCTTTCCATTCCAATTCTCCTTTCCATTCCTATTCTCCTTTCCATTCCTATTCTCCTTCCCATTCCTATTCTCCTTCCCATTCCTATTCTCCTTTAAATTTCTATTCTCCTTTCTATTCCATTCGTATATTTTCATTTCTGCATTATTCTAAATGGAAAAAAAATGTATTCCTTATAAGAATTTGTTTAATTTTTTTAAAGGGGGGCATGTCCAACTCCTCAAAAAAAAATCAATATTAGCATAGGAATATATGTAATTTTTTAACTTAAATTCAAAACTTTTTTGGCATTGACCTTTAAATGAGCCTTTGTATGAGCCTTATCTAAAATGGTGTCCGGTGTACTTTATTCGCTTAATTTCATTTCTTATTCTTTCCTTAGTAAAGCTAAAAAACAGTCGAATTCCATGCTTTTCTGACAAATTATAGGTTTTTCTTGAATTCTGCCTCTAAATGTAGGCGTGGCCCAAAACTTTGTATGAACCAATCCAATCGTTTTGGAACAAAAATATTGAAAAAATTGCATTTGAAGGTTTACTCTTTAAATCGATGCCACGCCCACTAGGGGTGGTCTGCCGACTTCGTTTTTACTATTAATATCTTATAATCGTTAGAAGATGCTAAAAATTTTAACACTTCGGATGACAGAGAGCCTACATATTAAATTTTAGCTTTCTAGCTCAAAATTTAAGGCTTAAAATGTGGTGACATACGAACGGACGGACAGACATGTCTCATTCATCTCAGAATTCGGTCTGGACCATAAGGTCTTGGGGGCCGATCGTTATTATTTCTCTATGGTACATTTTCGCTTGTATCAAACTTAATATTCCCCATTCCTGTAGAAAAGGGTATAAAAACATTTACTTGATTTTTCGGTATCTCATTTTGATAAATCATTTTCACAATTTTTACAAAAAAGGGCCACGGGCAATTTGATTAGAGCCTGTTTCTTCTACAGTCCCCTTATTCTACATCTGCACAAAGATTTTCTTTGAAGTTTTTTAGACCATTAAACTTATCCGGAAAACATTTTGTTGATTTTTATGTGCATACATTTTGCAGAGCAAAAAAGTAGGTAGACCTAAACTTCCGAAAGGAAAGTAAGATTTCGGTACAGATGGTAGAATGTCGATGTGATAAACTATTTTTTTACCAACGCATTTTGTTAAGTAAATTATAACAATTGTGAAGATAATTAAGTCGTACAGACTTCTCTATTCTGGAGTTTTGTCATAGAGTACAGTTGAAATACTAGACGAGGAAATGACACTGGCAGGGAACGATCCTGCTAACTTCACCGAACGCGGGTGCTGCTCTTACTAATTGAGATATCGCTGGCCAATTTAATCTTTGGCCAAATTCGAGCACCTCACTAGTTTGGCGTTACGCATGCTAAATATTCGTTGCTATTTTTTGATAGAAGTACACATTCCGAATTTTTGGGATCTGAGACTGACGAAACGTTGGCTGTTTTACAAAATTTCATATATTGACCCTTAAGTTTTGATGGTATTAGTGCGCCTAAGCCTTTCGCTTTTAATACTTAGACTTTGTTCTTACGTCTTTTCGGTTGCAATTAAAACTCAAGTTGTTTCCTTTTTGGGCTTTCCTGCTGGAAGTTGATGTCCTTAACTGCCCAAAGTTGTGTTAGCTAAACAGTGTTTCACATTTATCGAGGGCTGATGTCGTTGGGTACTTGATATCCAGTTTTTATTGCTATGGCTATTTGCCGATAAAACAAGAAACTGAATGCAGAAAAAAAACCTCCTTCAAATAAGTTATATAAGCTTAACTTATATTTATCTTTCATGCGTCCTCTTTTGGTGTGCAATGTGCATGTAAAAAATAAACTTATGGTGTAATCCTTTGTATGTAAAATTCATGCAAACTACGCAGTTTCGTCTAAATGGTATCCTAGTCATAATACGCTCATAAAAATGCGCCATTCTACTGCACCATATTACCCGACTTCTTTGTCATACGTACATGCGTTTGCCGATCCACGTCGGATGCAGTGGATGCAGTAGATCTATCTATAGACTACAGTTCAAGTCAAAGCTTGACATTTCCTTGACTCCACCAATTAATTAGTCGAATTATACACTCAGTTTCCTCTACGATTAGATTCTTGATTATGAAAAAGTTCATAATGGATTTGGAGAAAAATGGTAAGAAATTCGCCTTGCCCTTTTGGAGCCTCAGGCACTTAGACCTGTGCAGAAACCTTTCGCTGTTGTTTTCCCGTGCTCACCACACCTATATGGCCAAAGAAAGCGCGACGAAGGTATGTTCATCATACCTTCGATCCGCTTTATACTTTTGAGCCAAATTTTCCATTTTTATGATCTGAAACTCAGGATAACCCCGATTGTGAGCGGTATGTCCCAAACTCTTGTATTCCACATGAGCGCTGGCTCTTTTTAGCTTCATTCTTATCCAGAGGACATCCCTGCCATAAAAGATCGGAATTATAAAAGATTCCTTCGGAAAGACCAAGTGATACAAGACATACTATCAAAAGGGTCCAAGTGGGAATCGATTTTGTAACTATACTTCTATATTATCAACTTCTATCCACCTAAACATTTTGACGTTTTTGATTGAAAATAAAAATCAACTTACCGGTTGAAACAACTTTTTTCACCGCACCCAACATAAACAAAACTACGTTTCGAAAAGGTGATTAATTAAAAATAGGGACTCAGTTATTTCAAAGTTTTTCAGCCCACATGCATCAAAAGTTGCTGTACACTTTGCTGTTCGACACACGGCTGAATATTGTTAGAATTTTTTGCACACATCGTAAACGTAGTCTTGTTTCTGCTTTGCAAACAAATTTCAAAAGGTCAGCTCATTGCTAGACCAGAAATATACATGAATGCAATTTCCCTACAAAGCTTAGATTTTTCCAAAAATAGATTTGACGAGCAGTAACTCTGCTTCTCCGAACAATTTGTTTGCACTCCAATCCCTTGTAGGTTGACTCTTGTTTGCACACATATTTTTATTTCCGATTGGCCTTTATCTGCGTGGGTTTTCAATAAAACAGTCAGAATATACAGTATCGAAAAATGTAAGTAACTGTACAGGTAAACCAACCAATTATTTTTTTTACTGGTAAATTCTGGTATTATTGGTATATTCGCTTATGTAAGCTTGTTTGCAAAGGTTCTCGTTATGCTGTTTCAAATCGCAATTAAGATTAGAGAAAATGTCGAAACCGCTTAATTGTGATTAAATCGGTATCCACACTTCCACTGTTTTACGTCCCCAGTTACTAGATGACCCGCATTCAAGTTGCCTTGTATATTTGGTTCATGCCCTCGCCCTTAGATAGGCAAACAGAGATCCTTCAAATCTCTCCAGCTCTCTCCCGTATTTCGTCCTCACGTACGCCTTCTTTCTCTGTGCTATTGTTGAGTTGTGCTCTATGTCCCTGAAATAAACTCAACAGGATTTTTCATCCCCCTCTTTTCGAGTGTTGCCTATCGAGGACGACGCACGGTGGGATTCTCGCAGCTCAGACGTGTATATAGCTCCACTCGGAGTGAAAAATGATGAAGACTGGATATCGATGTGTACTTGATGTTGCTGTCTGGTAATCACTTTCCCACAAAATGAATCAAAGCTTGGGCTCGTGCTCGGGGTTGTTTTCTTGGCATATTACACGATTTATTCGCTTTGATATATCCAGCACACTGGCTGCTGTGTGTGTATAAAGAGTTCATGTTCAACAGCCCCCATCAGTAACGCATCACCACTACCAATCCAATTGGGGCAATCATTCTATAGTTACATTGAGATTCCAAGATTTACGTTCGTTTCGTATACGTTTTTTTCTGCTTTCGTTTGTCGTTCGTGGAGCTCGCCCCCTTTCAGTCTTTATTTTTATCCCTCCCTTACGCACGTTGAAATTACTTCCTCTCCGCGCAAGATAGACATCGTGTACCTTTATTTGTTTGTACAATATAAGCAGGGTTCCATGTAATACAGAAATACCTTTGGCTTACCCTCCACTCCCACCCACTTGTGCGTGCAGCGAAACGTATATACAGCCAGTTGGGGTGGCTGGGCGTTTTGTTACGATATTGACGATTGAAGATTGCAGATAGGTCTTCTTTTTATTAGATGAATAGTATAAGTTTCGCTTGGTGTAATTTTTCGAATATTTGGGCAAAACATTTCGAATATAATTGGAATTCAGGGTTCAAGTGTGCCCCATCCCATTGCACAGCACAGCAGTGAGGTCAAATTGTCGAGAAAATGCGAAATTTCTCTGCCAGGAAATGGAATTGTGGTCGACAAGCTCTGAAATTCAATTCCATAGCTTGCATGGAATAACCCCAAACCACAAATTACAAATTACGGTAAAATTGTCTCTCAAGTAGTTGGCTTGAGTGTGTTATAAGGCAAAACTAAGTGTCCTTCAAATCTTTGGGTCTGCCAAGGGAGTATTTTTGGGTAAATTTTAAACATCTCAGATTTATTGTGGTTGCATTTGAGAAAATCTATGATTTAACATTGATAGAAATAGATTGTGTCTAGCCTCATTTCCTAAAAAAAATTATTTTAACAGAACATCACAACAAAACACTGTTTCGATACACGACGTCATGACGTGTGTCGAATTTGAACCATGAACGATCGTTTAGCGTCAGCAAACTAATCCACACAGATATGAAAGTCAAAGAGGGCAGAGACGTGCTATAAAATTAACATATGGGGGGACGCAATGTGTTTGTATAACTTAAAAGATAAGATAATGTAGAAAAATTCAAAAATATGTTTTTTTTTTGGATTTGGAACATTTTTAAAGCAATTTAAGGATCCCGTACTCCCGTTCCGTATAAGTCTTTGGGAGTACGAAAGTAGTTTGCTTTTGATATATAAGCTGTGATTTCAAACCTTACAATAAAGGTTTGTAATTTTAAATAATATATAATCTTTCATTACATAAATTAAAGATAAAATTAAAGATAACTGTCTGTCTAATTTGAGCCCTTATTTTTTGTAAAGCGGCAACTCTCGCGAAAATAGACTCAACGAAAAGATTTCCTCACAAAATGTAAACTAATCTGCTTTTTATCCTATTAGATTATTATAGACAAAATGTATTGTCTACGTTTGACAAATCTGTTGCTTATGTGTTTTCTATTGTGGTTTTTATAATGAAAATTTTTTTGCGCTCATGGCAAATTTCAAAGTCACTCTTATTCGAAAACCAAAATGACAACCAAAGATTGCTCGTGTCAAGTTAATTCTAGGTTTGTCCGGTGGAGACACTTCGGGTGCATTTTTTATCATCTCCAGGTAATACCAGCTTACTAAAAAAAATGACCGCGAATTTAGTAACCAACATAAAAAACGCCTTGTTACGTGGTTAAAAAGGATCGTCAAGCATGAAGACATACAAGAGCTATATTGCAGTTTTTGTAAAATTCTATTTGTGTGTTGAGTTTTTGCCCATTACCGTTTCAAAAATAGAGCGAATACACACATCTTCTTGGTTTTTTTTACAATTTTTTTAAATTAAAATTTATAAAACAGGAATTTTGATTATTTTTCAAGCAAGTACCATCAGACTTTTTGTTTTCAATTTTACAACCACCTGCGCAAGCATTGGCCCCTATTCTTAAATACTAGAAAAGGATTGGATTTATGAGAAAACGGTTAAGCATGGTTTTTATACCCGACCCAGGGTAACTATATCAATTTTAATGCATAGTTTGTAACACAGTGAAATTATTATTGTAGACCCCTAAGACTTTTTTGAGATATGATCGAGACCGACAGGTGAATTCTTTAAGCCATGTCCGTCCGTCCGTCTGTCCGTGTGTGTGAAGTTTGAAGGTCAATAAAATTGAGCTACAAAGCTCAGGAGCGTATTTGGTCTTTGATCGGCTGACAATGTGAGACAACCTCCAATTCACGTTTTATTTCAAATTGTTTTTTGGTCAAGTAAGAAATTAAAATTTTGATGCAGAGTAATAGTGGCAAAAAGACTTGAATTAGACAAAAAATTTACCGCCCTCACCATCGACCATGCCCACTTTTAAACATGTTAGATCTCTAAGAATCTGATTTCTCGGAAATTCATTCCAAATTTACCAATTGCTAAATTTGTTACATATAAAGTTAAGCTCCGCCCACTTTTAGGGGGCGCTTTTACGGAAAAAACTGTTTTTTAAGCAGTAATTTTCGCTTTTAACGCATTCTCTCATGAATTTCACGAGATTAGAAATAATTGATCTTAATTTTTAGCCCAAACCCTTTTTTTGGGGGCGTGGCCAATAATACAGCATATGAATTCAGGCCAAAAATCTTTTGAATTTGTTTGATATTACATGCTAAAAGGGTCGGGTATTTAGAAGTTCGTTATAGACGAACTCTTGCTCTTACCGACTTGTTATACCCTACCCAGGGCATTTTAAGTTTGATGTACAGTTTGTGAAATAATCACCGTAGCCCCTAAGACCCTTAATAGATATGAATGGCGCCGACAGGAGAATCGATTTAGCCTTTTTCGTCCATCCGTTCGTATGTAAACAACTTTTAGACCTTAAATTTTAAGCTAGAGAGCTGAAATTTGGTGAGTCCAGTCCAAATTTGAAAATTAATTGAGCCACAAACGCGCCCACTACAGTCCTGTATGTGCGGCCATCTCTAATTTTTAAAAATACTTTTTTTCAAATTTTAGCTAGGTTACAATTAGTAGCACTATTTTTTGGTATGTGACATTGTCTTGTGATTGTCATTGAGCAAGCAGAAAATGTTTGACCTTTATATTGACCACGCCCACTTTTTAAGGGATTTTAACTTAAAATGACTGTTTTTCAATAAATATATATAAAAAGTTATATAGTTATATAAATATATATTGGCATTTTCTAACTTTTTTGTACGTGTTGTATATGCCTCCGCCCAATTTTGTGGGCGTGGTTTAAAAAAGAGTGATTTTTTTAGTTAAAAAGGCGGAGTTTTAGTCCGAAATGTATGCAACCACCTAGCATTAAGCATTCAACAGTTATAATTTTATATCCCGCCCACTTTTTGGAGGCGTGGCAGTTTCTTTTTTGATAGGATAGGATATTTTGCAATCCATCGCAGACGGACTGAAGTTTTAACACACGCACTGTTGAACTTTCCCACTTGTTTTTACTTCGTTTGTTTAAAAGGGCTTAAACGCTAATTTTAAAACTTTAAGTGAAACTTTTAATGCAGTTAACTTGCCTTGTTAACGCTACATACTTCGGACAAATTTAATCAAGATCGTCGTAACTATTAAGGGTCTGGAAACCTTTAAAAAAATTGTTTTCGATTTTTTTTTACGTTTTTGAGTCAAATCTTCGAAGTTTTGGAATAGTTATTCGCAGTATGCTATTTCAGAACACGGAATATGCCCGTTATTTATTTGAAAACTGGACTTTATACCGTTTGGGAGATAGAGAAGAAGACATACCATTTTTATAAATGGGGGAATTCTTTTGGCAATTTTTATAAGTTTTTAAATTTCAAATCTATAAAACTACTATTTTGAATTTTTTTCAACTTCCGTTAGGCTTTTTTCAATAGCACCACCACCAGCGCTAGCATCCGCTATTTTTTTTTTTTAATTCTATAGACAACGGTTTTTGCGTTAACCGTAAAACAGGCTCCTTTATTAACTTCGTTTTTTAAATAGGCTTGGAAAAATTTAGGTTTGAAACGACAATTTTAAAATATTTTTTAATAACGTGCTTTAGTTTTTTACGATTCGTACTGTAACCAAATCTGAACAAGATCCCTCTTATCGTTAAGATACTGGAAGAATTAAATAAATTGTTTTTGAAAATGCTTTTTTCTCAACACTGAAATTGGCTATATTTTTTTTTCTTTTATGACGGACGGAAAACGTAGTGATACCATCATCGATCAGACACCCTAAATGTAGCTGATTTTTAACTGACTGATATAGACAATGCTTTTTTTAGCGTTTGTAAATGGTGCTTACTTTTGTAAAAAAAAAACAGCACAATTTAAAAAAAAAAACGTGATTTAGAAATTATTTTAAATTCAGCTGTTCAAAACACATACAATTGGGCAGTACAGTGTAAAAAGAACTAGAATTCTATGCTTTTTCAAGATACCCAGACATCGTTAACAGCAAAACATTTTGCACCCTGTATGATTATATTTCTAAGGTCATAAAAGCTTCGGTACTTCAACACCTAAACCATTTCTCTACCAGCCAATGTGTTATTAAAAATAGAAACTTCAAATCAATTCGATTGTGTTATGCGATTACCCCTCCTATTTCCAAATCTACTTTGAGTATATGCCACTTCACGGAGCAGAGATAAAATATGTGTTACGAAACACACACACTTTTCGAAAGCAAAAAAAAAAAAAAAAAATTCAGCGCGCCGCAGTAACTTGCGAAATATAAGCGAAAACTCAGAAACGAATGTCTTAAATATTGAGCAACAAAATTCTTTAATTTTTCTGTGCATCGAGATAGAAGAGAGCATCTTCTGTTCTTACCTCGCAAAGTATAATTAATTAAAAAGAAAAAAAAAATATTTGCTTATGGCAGTCATTTAGTTTTGTTTATTCAATTTTTTTTTTCAAGCTATTTTTATCTTAAGCGTTTTGATTGGAAGCGTTTTTTTTATCAACATCGCCAGTAAAGCGATAACCTACTGATAACTTGTTAAATTTCAACTCAGGTAATTCGATAAGAAATTTTCATATTTTCCCGAGAGGATTTTGAGAAAAAAAAAGTAATAAATAAACGTTTAATGAACTTTTCAAACCACACATGGTTTCAAGTGTGAGGTTCTGTGCCTGTGGCGTATGTGTAACTTTTTTCTGTTTCTGAGTTTACAGAGAACGTGCGCTGGTGGAAATGCTCTTAATTGAACTTCAGTGGTTGTTGCTGCGACGAAAATAGCTCAAAACTTAATTTTATGTTTTTTGCTGGGCGTTGGGTTAATTTAATTTTCACAATTAGCGACTGATTTGGACAGAATTTTGTTTGCATAAGGAAATTGTTAAATTGTTACAATTTATTTTTAATTTATCAGTGGCGCCTATAGTTACGACCGTGTTTGCCTTTCTTCAGATAAGCACAAGGTTTTATTTTGAGTTTAAGTTAGTTAATTTGTTTTTTCAACTTAGGCATTGCTAGTGCGTGCTTGGCAAAAGAGGAAATTAACTTTGCTCATACACAAACATACGAAAAAAAACGAAACTATAAAGCGGTCATTTTGGTAATGTGCGGGGGAGACGATTTTATGACTATTCCGGAAATTCTACTTTAAGTGTTCTTTTTTTTCGATTGTTGCCAGTCAAAATTGAAATAGTCTATCAATATTGTGAATAGAATTGGCAAAAATCGCGTGAATTGAGTAAAAGTTACGATTAGTTTATTTTTATGGCAAAATGTAAAGTTAGTTTAATGCCCATAAAAGCAGGAGATTCTTCAGGCAATCAAAAGTTTTTTTTATAGCGTATTTTTTCATAACATATAAAGAGGTGACTAAAGTTTAACAGCCTCTTTAAAGAGCTTACGGTATCTAGAATTTGTATATGAAATAAAATTTAAAGGACTCATGCCAACTAAATAAGTAATAAGTAATAATATCTGGGTATTGAAAGTTTGATTGACTGGTGACTAACATTTCAGCTCGTAGATATTGAGGCGCGAATCAGAGCCGTTGCGTTTTCCGATATTCGAACATAGATTTAAGCTTGTAACGAAGTTAAAGGTTCATTTCAAAAATAAAGAACATGGGGTTCCGGCAAGCTTCCAGCTAGTTATGGTAATCACGATTAATCTTCACCTTTTCGCTATACGGGCGTAGATCTAAGTTTTCACATTCAACTATCTCATTTATCTTTCTAACGATTTTAGATCTTTTAAGCTTAGTGACTAATTTTATATCGTTACTTAAGGCCTTAGATCTAGCTAATAAGTGATAGATCTAGCTTTCATAAGTGTCCCTTTAACTACACACAATTCGTATGCCACGAGCATAATAGCTGTTTGCCTAGTTTCGTTAGGTTTTCGTTAACTTTTGCTCTCTTAAGTTTAGTCCCACTCAAGGGAGGGGTTCAGCACGGAAATTTGATAGATGGGTAGATACACACGTGTTTCATACGATTTCCGAAACGTTTCTTGAAGTCTATTATGGGCACCGTAAGCATTTGACAGAACTTGAGTGGGATCTTCGATGTATTTAGACATTAGGTTAGTCCCACTTAAGTCTATTATGGTTGGGGCTTTACCTGTAGCCAATTTCAACACATTTTCAACTACCTTGACTCTATACACGACGATGTTGGATTAAATTGTATTCAAAATTTTATACATAATGAATCTTAAAATTTGCAAATAAGGAAAAAAACATAAGTTCGTGTGACATATTTCGACTGTGCACATGAGAAACTAGGTCCCTGGAGTGCAGGCACGATATCTCAAAACATCACACTTATCCCTTTTTTGTTGGACATTTTTATCAATTCCGATGCGTCAGACTATCTCAAATAGGTGGCTCTTGTAGTTCTGGAGTTGGAGACCTTAAAAATTATTAATATTTTTAAAGCCAAAATGTCCAAAGTCTCGCAGAATGCGAAGTTTTTTGGATTATACCAAACCGGAATGGAAAGACGCTCGCCAAACTTTTGCAAGAATTTCATTCAGTCTTTTTACGGGACCTGTGTGCTGGGCATAACAAAATTTCTCCACCAAAGACAAAAGCTCGAAGACAAACCTTTTCTATTATTCGTGGCCTGAATGCAGCATAGTTTAGTTTTTTAGAAGAATGCAGGACAGGCAAAGTCCATGCAATATTCCCAAAAAGTAACAAATTCCACTGTTTGTTTTAAATTCAACAAATTTGTTCATCGGTCATGTTCTCTTTGTCCTCTTGTTTCATCTAAAAAAACTTAAAATAAAACTAACTTTTCACTAACGGTATTACTGATGAGCAAAATAACAAAAATAAAGTGTCTTAAATGCGAAAATATTGCAACTTTAGAGAGGGCGCGTAGGAGAAGAAAATATCTACACCCGGGTGTTCGAGGACTAGATAAGAAGTTCTTTTCTTTTGCGACAAAGTGAAGGTAAAAACCGTAGTGTGTCATAATTCGGCTTTTTCGAAATTCTGACTTAAGGTCTAAAATTCTCTTTTGACGAATCTTTTTTTTTGCAGTTCGTCTGTAACGAACTTCTAAATACGTCGAATATTGTAACACAAATAATGTAAAAGTTCTTTAGCCTGAATTTATATATTGTATGTAAATTATTTATATTGGTCACACCCCCCAAAAATGGGCGTGGGCTAAAAATTAAAATCAATTAAGTCTTAATTTGTTAAAATAATAAAAAAATGCGTTAAAAGGCAAATTAATTCTAAAGAAAACGGATTTTTTTTTTAAATTTCCCCTTAAGGTAGGCGGAGCTCAATGCTTTGTATCAGAGGCTGGCATATAATCACAATTTCGCGGCTTAAAATCTACTTACAAAAAAGGCAGTGCAAGTGTGTACGGTGTACCCAACGGCGACCGCAAAGCTCGAAGAAATTTTTTTTCCTTACGCGGGAACCCCACAAAATGATCAGCCCTTGCAGATTTTAAGATAGCCAAAATTTGAACTCGATTAAATAACGGCAAATGCAAGGACAAAACAGCGATTTTTAAAACTTTGAGCGAGAGTCGGCACCATTTACCGTTATCCAATCGAGTTCAAATTTTGACTGTCAGGCTGCACAGGCTGATCATTTTACAGGGTTCCCCCGACTCATTTTCGAAAATCGATTTCTTGCGGCTACTCTAGTGTACGCTCACCGCAAACTGACCGATGAGTGCATTAACCATGCTCTCTGTAATAAAGTCAAATGAGGGTTCTTGTCTTTTAAACTCGAGTTGTGAGTTCAAGTCATTGTTTTCTGTACCACCGCATGTTCATAAACTAAAGCGGTGGGCTTAAACAGCGCCACTGCATTTGAATTATAAGAAACACCGTAAGCACCGCAAATGAATTGCCCTCACACTCGACTCTACAAATTCGCGCACGGTTGGGAAAGAGGAAAGTTTCATCTTCTTATCATATTGGAACGAATTCTTTTTTTGATTATTTGAGTGAAATTGTGGTGTTTTTTTTTTTGTTCAATAGCGGTGGCGGTGGTTAAATACTCAAACACCGCTGAGTGCTTGAACTTGTATGACCGCATGCATGATTATTAAAGAATACTAGCAATTTTGGTTTCAGCTTGCGATATAACATTGAAGAAAATCGGCCTAATTTTTTAGTTTCTAAAGCCATTCGGCACTATTGAGAATTTCCTTTCGCCCGGTTTGTCGTTTCTGGCAAGTAAAGGACAGGTCTGTCTGAAGTAGAGGACAGGTCAAGTAGTGGTCGCCCAGGCGTCATTCGAACAAGTGCTGTTGCGTTATGTGAACATTTTCCATGTTCACCTCGAAACACTTCGCACTACACTATTTCAAAATTCTTTCTTCTATAGAACAAGCACACTTTGGAATTTACTACCTGAATATATGTTTCCTAACACTTATAAACTGCAAACTTTTAAAAACAATCTCCTTGGGAACTGGTTAAGTGTTATAGGTTCGCCTTTCCTGAGTAAAGAATTAAAAAAAAATTCGGCAATAAAGGCAGTGCGTGAATAAACTCGTTGAAATCTTCTTAAGACACAGAAGATCGTGTCCCAGGAAATGGTATAAGAATAAGTATCAACCGCATCCATATCAAGGATCATCATGTGAAAACCTATCGTTGGTCCATGGGTCATCTCTCAACTCCTCAATTGAAAAAAATTAGGTCGGATAGATGCAAGAGACTTCTGCAGTGGCACGCGGTAAATGGGCATGAAAACGTGTTGTTTACGGGTGAAAAAAAAATGTTCCGAAGAAGTTTTTAATATAACAAGATTTATGCTTCTTCGTCTAAGGAAGTGGAAAAAGTTGTTCGAAGGGTTCAACGAGGTCATCATGCAGCTTTCGTGTTGGTTTCGTGGAAAGTAGGATACCAAGCTGTCACATCCCTCCATTGAAATAAAAGAGGCGTAAAAATGAGAGCAAAGGTCTTCCACGAAAACAAGCTAGAGGAAGTTATGAAATTTGTGACCAATACCCTCTTCAACGGAAACAGATGGATCTTACAACATAAGATCAACAACTATAGATCATAAAGCCAAGACCACGCAAGAGTGGCGCAGGCTCAATATTCGTAGTTTTATAGCAGCAGAAGATTAGCCCTCCGTGAATCCTGATCTGACTTCGTTGGATTATCCTCACAGATATTCGGAAAGCCTTTAAACAACATTGACCAGAGTAGCGTCGACGATCTCAATGAAAACCGTACGTGCCACAATACCCCAATGGCCACTAAATTTAAGGGCTTCTTATCCGCTTTTAACTTCACTGGTTGGATCTTGGGACCACTGACTTGTTGTACATCCTTTGCACCACACGTCACCAAACAGGTTACACGAATCGAGGACGATCCCCCAGCGCCTTTATGTCATTTTCAGAAACTAGTGAGAAATAAAAATGCGAAGGTTGTATAATAATTAATCCTTGTTTTTTCATTCTTTTCCGTGAAACTTCTTCCTCCACACAGAACTTGTTCCTAAAATAAAACCGAAAACTTGTGTTTGATAGTTAGATAAAGGCGTTTAATTGACATCGGCACACATGTGTAAACATCGCTTTTGACTTGGGTATATATTTAGATTTGCAACCAGTCAGATGCATTTGATTTGCTTTGTACGTCTACTCACTGTTCACAAACTAAATGTACCTAAGACTCGTGTGTACAAACAAAATCGATTGATTTTCGAAACGGTGTTGATTTTAGTGCTCTTTTGGAAGTGAAAGTCACTTGAATATCACGTGAATATATTATGGACGTCCGCATTATGGCCAAGGCACAAATATGCAACAAAAATCTTAGAACTCTGAAAATGGAAACTTTCAGGGCACTTATGAATGGAAAGAAGAAATCCTAGCTGTGATTCTATTTGGAAAGAACTCGACGCCATTGCCAAATCAAAGCAATGCTTCATGTGCACACTGCATAGCCTTCGCTCCCTTACTTCGCCATGAACGTGTAGACACTGTCTATTCAATTAGTACTAGAAATACAATATTTTTCACTACCATTAACTATTCACAGCGGTAAGTACACATTGTACATGTGTATTTAATAATGAATGCAAGGGATAATCTGTACTAATTAACCCCAAATGGAGAACCCCATCACCTTTGTTTGGAGCATTATCTTCATTATGGGTGATAAGAAATGGAGCCTTAGTTGTAGACACACAAGGTACATGTACAACAATATACAAACAGAAAAAATAGTTAATAATAATTTGTCTATCACTTGGCGTGCACGACTTCATTGTCACGCAACATTTGAATTAAGTCGTTCGATTATTGCGGTATCATTGCATCAATTCCCACAGCTGAAAAGGTGTGTGCTTCGAATTTGCAGAGTTTAAGTAGGGTTTACCCTATACTCTTCGAAGGAGCAGCACCAAATCAACACCAATTCAATAATCCATCGATTTGTTTGCACTGATGACATCGTAGTCTGTTCGCTTTGAGTTGTGGAAGAGCTTAAGTAGCTGCTGAATGTTAATGACGATATTAACGTTGCAGCGTTACCCTGCAAAGCTCCAATGTTCAATAGGAAAAGTAGTAATTTAAGTTTTTTTTTTTTCAAGTCAGAATCCACCTCTTCTTTCATAACGTGTTTATATCCAAACATTTTATACCGTCGTGGTGCTTCTCTTCCTTTGAATTCACTACAAAACTGCTCGTTCTATAAACAACTCCGAAGGCCTCTGAAAGCGTTTCTCGTTGGGTAAAGAAGTTTTTAAACAAACTTTTGTAGTTACTTCTGAACTATTGTTGTGGTTTCTTCTGTGTTGGGGGAAAAATGTTACGTATACGCCACAGTAGCCCCGTAACAACGCAACAGGGCCTGTGCATGTTTTGAAAAAAATTCCAAGATGTAGGGTTGCATAAAAGTTCTTACGCAACGGATGCAATAAAAGTTCAAGGCAAGCTTGTGTCCCATCAACAGATAAACAATAAAATAGTTTCCCGCAAGTATGCCAACAGAGGTGTACCTGGTATGACCAGCATTGTGTTGAACAAGGACAATACTGAGAATTCACCATTGCCAGCGAACGGGGAAGTTTGTACAAGACCAACAAAAAAGCAAAAATTGTTCTTACTCTGGAGGCTTCCACAATTCCGCGAATTGGTGTCCTTTGCATCTTGTTAGGGAAAGAACTAATTGAGTTTTGGTTTCTTTATTTCTATAGAAAAAGGCTTAAGGTTGGCACCGTTCAACGTCAAGGTTGGAAAATTAGTGTCTTACATCTGAGAACTTAGTGGGAATCAGAAGCTAAGCGGATAAGCCTTCGGTTTACCAAGCTAAGCTGATTATCGATTAACAGCGAACTCAAATGTGCTGGTACCCCTTAGGAACAGGAGGTCCCTAAAGTTAAATCTTATTAAGGTTTGCTAGTTACTGGCCTGAGTTTTTGGAAATTTGCAATTTTCATTCGATATTACAGTTTCCGATACTAGTTACCGATAAAATTGGTATGTCTGGGTCGGGGGATTTCCCTTCTTGGTCTCAGATATCGAACTACGACATAGACTTGCAAGTTTACCCTACTGTATCCTTTTGTTTTGACTGCTTAAAGTGCCCTACATGATAACCGATAAATCGAATAATCGAATAATTCGAATAAAAATCCAACCGACATCCAACGCTCGATTGTTGATTCATGGTTGTTTGAGTTCTCCAACCACGACGAATTGAAAAAGCGGTTTTGTTCTCTTGTAAATAAAAGTTTGTTTCTACACCTTTTTGTGTGCCATAGAAGCAGGCGGCTAACAATACACCACGCCGCAATAGATCTGTCAGTGGGTACAAGGGTTTTGTATTTAGAGTTTCGAGTCCTTGTTTGGTACACTGAAGAAGCAAAGGTCTGCCACAATTAATGCATGAACCGTGATCTTATAAAATGGGATCGTATGTCAGATTTTTATAAAGCTTTTCAATTTTGACATTGATGGTGCAGAAATTAATTTTTTTTACCTTTTGGTAGTTAAGTAAGATTTAAAATACCAATCAGCTGTCAGAACTAACCAGTTTTAAGCAGGATAAAAAATAAATAAATAAATAGAGTGGCGCAACAGCTCGAGGTGAACCAGGGCCAACTTCTCCACTATGTATGCTGGTGTGTTAATTTCTTTACATACAAGGGGACCTACAATTTTTTGCCGAATACGAACGGCCCTTTGAGAAGTTTTTCAAGACAAATGATACTCTCGGAGGGCTTGTCAGACCCTCGCGGAGGTGGGGGCCGTGAAAAAGAACAAGTCTTTTTTTTCAGATGACGATGGCAGGATGCCGTCTTATAATCCATCCTGCTGAAAAGTGGCAGTATTATGCTAAGCTACTTTGACGTTGAGTCGTAGAGGGGAGTTGAAATACTAGCGGATGAAATGTCGAAAGTAAAAACAGTGTAATTATGTAACACCGACAGGGGGTATGCTCCTGAACCCCTTACTTATTGCAGGTAATGCTCTTTACAACAGATTGAACTCAAAACGATTTGGGTATAGTATTTCGCTTTTTATAATCCTGATTTATTTAAGCCCGAAAAATTACCTTGTACTGTTACAATCCCTTTTTCTAGAATTCAAGTTTTCAAGTATTCAAGTACGAATTAGTGTGGGCGATCCCCTGCTTCGTCACATTGCTTGGATTGGGGATATGTATGAGGCGAAATGCTGTCCCCTTACCATCTTTATGAAATCACTGTTTGATTTGGGATAGGTGCAAGGTTGCGTGTATGAATATAAGTGTTAAATTAAGGCTCTTGAGGTTGCTTTAACAAAAGTTCGGAGTGTTGGGTCGGGTAGAATTAACCAAGATTAAAAAAAAAAAAATTAAAATTGTAGATGACAGATTTTTTGAACGTCAGTATTTTAAGACGGTGCATTATAAAATTTTTTAAATTAATATATTTTTCTGGTTTTAAATAATAAGGATTTTAAAGGTGTGACTCGGATAGGCTTAACCCGAAGATCTGACAGATGATGTTCTATCCCCATTGCCTTGAGACCTTGTGGTTGCAACATTGAAAGGAGTAAACTGGAGAATGATCACTTGTGGGAATGACGCTGCTGTCGTTGTTTCAAGGTAGTACCTTAATTTCTGACCACTTGTGGGGACTAAGTTGCTGTTGTTGTTTCGGGGAAGTACCTTAATTTAAACAACAACAAAAAATTATACAAAACACTTGTTGGGGTCTGGGTGTAAACCGCCGTACAAAATTGAATTTGTACTCTTCTCTTGTAGTTTAATCTTCCCTGACGAAGGTGAATA
Organism: Neoascia interrupta; assembly: GCA_947623515.1. Lineage (NCBI taxonomy): Eukaryota > Metazoa > Arthropoda > Insecta > Diptera > Syrphidae > Neoascia > Neoascia interrupta. The sequence goes on along the minus strand of OX392462.1, from coordinate 42,690,111 downwards.
TCGAGGTATGTAACCAATTGTTACCGCAGATTCGATGGAAAATTCATAAGAATCTGGTGGCCCTGTTAAAAGTGCGTTATTTTTATGGCTGTAATGAAAGATTGCAATCAAGGGCCATTCCCAGGAATTAAGGGAAACCTTCCTTAATTAAGGGAGAATTGTAATATTCTACGCCACGCAATTTGGGGTGGCGAAAAAGATCTACTTTCGTACGTAGGGTTGAAAAAATGCCGAGTTGAAATTGTCTACTGAAACCAAAAACGTTTTCGTTGGGCAACAACGACAAGAAACCATAATGCTATGTTGCTGCCGATCATTGAACTAAGATTGCCTAAAGAAGATTTAAACAAATCGGACAAAAATTATGAATAGTTAACTTATCGGCTTTTCGGTTGGTGATACCGGATCAGGGCGTTCTTCTTCCGCAACGGGGCTGTACATCCGAACAGCAAAAAACGTTTTGCTTGATTTTGATTTTTTTTTTCACGTTGCATCTGTGAAGCTATTCTACAGGGAAGAATTGACATTTATCCAACTTGACACATTCGATGTATGATTGTGTGCGTGCTTCTGGTTCTGGATTCTCGGCCAGAAGCAAATTTATCTTCTTTTCAGCAGAAGAACTGTCAAACGAGTGTCAAGAAAACAGCTTCAGGAGAGTCCATATCCAGAATGCTCCTGGACGCATTCGGATGACAAACCGAAAAGGCTATTGACCCAAGCAATTGACTGTCAATGGCAAGAGAGTGCTATTTTAACTGTCAAAAAAAACGAACAACATTTCCTGCGATCGGAAAAACTCCCCACAAAACAGATTATTACCTAATTTGTGACAGATTTGTCATACGCGGGCTGTTTTCGTTTTTCAACTCAAGTTGCAAAAAGTTATTAAAGTGCGTGAAAAGGATTAAAAGTGTCATGAATCAATTTCTGTAAATAGATCTATTTTAAATCTCTTTCCGAGAAACTTAGATATTTGATTAAAAATCTCTGGATTTTCTCACTAATTTGTTAAATGTCCGTAATGATGGGGGATTAGTTTCCGGTGGAAGCATGATACTTTCATACAAGGCCAGGAACACACGATGACTGAAAACCGTGTGACGATTTGTCGTCCGCGACAAAAAACCGCGCGATTTTTTGCAGCAAGCATAGTTACTCAATACACGAATAATAATTTTCCGTGAAGTTCCTGTGGGCTTTGATCAAAAACTCAATTTTCATCCTTAAAAAAAATTGCAAGGTTTTTGGTGAGCTCAGCACACAAACATTCGTTTCTCGTGCGATTCTTGCGAAATGTGGTGAAAACCGTCATTATTATCGTAAAATAAAAAAAACGTTAAAAGAGTCGCAATTGGGAAATTCGTCGCAAATCGAGTCTCGCGACTAATTGTCGTAGCCGCAATCATGTGTTGTCTGCTATTTAAACGTTTGTGCTTCTAGTCGGAAAGCAATAACTAGTTAAGGCTAGGGACACACGGCGACAAAAAAAAACGCGCCACAAAAAACAGCGCGATTTTCTGCAGCAAACATACTCAACACGACAATAACAGTTTTCCGTGCGGCTCCTGTCAGTTTTAATGAAAATTTAATTTTCATAGTCGAACAAAAAATAGTTTGAAAGCTTTTTGTGGCAAACAAAGTACACACACAAAAATTTTCTGTGCGGTTCTTGTGAATTGTGGTGACAATTGTAATTTTGATCGTTGAAAAAAACAAAAATTAAATTTTTTGCCGTGCGGTTTGAAAGTGTCGCAAAGCGGAAAATTGTCGCAAATCGAGTCTCGCGACTAATTGCCGCAGCCGCAGTCATGTGTTTTCTTCAATATAAACGCTTAAGCTACTAGCAGGACTGCACTTAGTCGCGCGTTTTTCTGTCGCCGTGTGTTTCCGGCCTAGTCGCTACGACGATTGGTCGCACGATAGAATTTGCAAAATTTTGTCAAACAATGACTTGAAAGTTCAAGCCGTATGACAGGAAGTTTGAACACATTTTTTTTTTTGTTTAAAATTCAGGGAAATTATTGTTCGTGTGCATGCTGTATTTGGGGATAGACTTGAAGTTGTCGGTGGTCAAGATAAGTGTAATTGAAGGCTGCTTTAATAACCAAAAAAAATACAAGCTACAGATTGTAGGACAAACATTAAATTGACTCGAAGGGAGCACTCTTTTGTTGTCATTTTGGATTACAAAAAAAAAGTGACGATGACTTTTTTTAAGACCAAAAGAAAGTTCTATTTTGGAGCTCAAAAATGTGACAATCTGTCAAACATGGACATTTATTTTTTCTGAGCATTAGTTGTGTGAAAAAGGCTATTTTAAATCTCCTGTCGAAAAGGTTAAAAATTGTTTGAAAAAATTTTTAATATGTGGAATATTCGTAAAGGACTTCTGATAACCGCGGGTTAGTGTCCGGTGGAAACATGGTGTTAGCTTAGATTTCATAGTTTTAGAATCAACAATGGAGTTAGAATATGTTTTTGGGTTTACGGCGGGTTTTTCTCGTTAATATGCAGTCAGAATCATTAAAAAAAAAACTTGTTTAAAGGGTTAGTTTTTTAGTGCGAAATTATCCTGACTTAGTTAGGCTTAACCCCGAACTGATTTTTGCAGGTTTTTCGATCCAGAGTTTAACTTGCCAAGCCTGTTGCGCTAAGCCCAGTTTTCCTGTTATTTTCTTGTTTTCTAGGTGAAGTGACAGTTGCTTTGCATGGTTTTGTGTTAAATGACATTTGAGCAGAATGTGGAAAACAACTCGTACCTCTTTGATTGATTTTTCTGTGAGAAGTGACAGTTAAGAGTGTTTGACTTTCAGAGCCAGGGATTTTGATAGAATGAATTCGCTCTAAACGAGGCTTGGGGTTACATATTGCCAAAAATTAATCTAAATGTTAAAACAATTTAAACGTCAACCTACCTACCTGCGGAAGCTTTTTTTGAAAAGTGTAATAAAACATTTAACGTGCACCCTGTTAAAGACCCTCTACCGTAAAACAACTCACATGAACAACGATCTTCTACCGAACTCGACAAATCATACGCCCTTGTAGCACCCCCTTAAAAGTGAAAACAAAAAATGTATTTCCACCTGAATTGTAAGCTCCACTGCCAAAGCTATTAACTTTGCGCAATCACCCTCAGATTTACTGCCGAGCATTACTCGCTGCCTGTATCTGTGGCAGGGCAACCACAACAAACGGCAGACACCCCACCAAATGAGCTCTCCACCGTGTACAACCCCCTTTAGAAAGTCCCGTGTCCCACTGAATCCCAACCCAGAGCTCCGGGAGCACGACCCACCCCCAAATGCAGACACACAGTAGGCATCATCGCGGCAGTCACATAAAACAAGAAATTCAACGAAAAGCCCCCCGGGGGGATGACACAGAAATTATGTACATTTTGGGTACACATTCAACAATTCCGTGGAGACATGTCAGCAGAGCGACATAGCTCCACCAGCGCCAGCGAAGCGGACTTACGTTTTGTGCGGCTCCCAATTGAACGTTGCTCGAGATGAATAGTTGCTCCAAACTTTCTAACAGCAGCACCGGACACCAGTTCACCTCGCGAAATGAATGGAAATGGAAACCGAACAGCACCGAGTCAGGGAACTTGTTTTTCACGCGCACTCCTTGTTGCAATTACGAGCGAGACACAGAGACCGACAGCGACAACGACGGCGACGATGATAGTCGAGAACTAGGATTAGCCTTTTGCGAGCGTCACTGTCCCCACTGGGCAAAATGGAAAAATCGACGAGCAACAGACGAATGGTCAGTCGGAGCCAGCACCAGGCGAACACTTCACTTTTCACTTAACTTTTCGCTTTTCCCACGTCGTCGATGATGATAACTGGAAAATTCGTGTATCGATTGAGCCAGAGGAGGGATACGAGAACAGCCTCGATCCGGGAGTCACGCGGAGACGGGGCGCTCGTCGGGGGGTTGGGCGAATAATTCTTTTTTTTTTCACTTTTGACTGCAGCAGCAGTGATATAACTTTTATCGATTCGCGGAGCGATGTGGGGCCGATTCGGCTTGATTTTCTGATACGGTTTGGCTTAATCGGCTCTTGAGTGAATGGGGTTCGATTGATTTGTTATCCAGGCGATGGAAATTGTTGGAAAATCTAGTGATTTCTTGGGTTTTCACTGCAATTTTTCACTTTCACACGACAGACTTACGAGTGCGGCCGCTCTCTCGCTCGGTATCTCTACAATAAAACAATATGGCGCCTGACAATTTTCACATCATATGTGTATGTCAAAAAATTTCTTATTGGGAAGGGACTTTTTTTCGTGCGAAAAAGTTCCCTTTTGTGTTGCCCAGACTGATTGGGTGACAGTTGGGTGAAGTTTGAGGAGGGCTGTATAAAATGGTTTGTGTATTGGTTATGAGTTGAGCGAATTATGGCAAAAGAGCGAAAAATCATAATATTATTTTGTTACAATTTGTTGGTTAAATACTTAATTTAATACCGTTACATGTTGCTTTTGTAATCATTTTACTTTTAATAGAGAATGGAAAAGGTTTTAGATACATGCCTGAAATGAATTCTTTTACCAAGTGCTGCCAAATCGAACGTCCTTTTCATTCTGAGCCAAAATTTTAGATATTAAAAACTATATCGAAATGAATACGTTGCGTTCGTCGCATCGAAATACACACATTCACTAGAATTAAAGTGGCAAAAGTGATCTTAACTTCGTTGGAGTTTTAGTTACTTTCAACCAACTTTCCAAGTTGTCACAAGAAGAAAAAACTGATTCTAGCGATGAAAATTAAATGTTTGCTAAAAACTGGCAGGAATCGCACGGAATAATATTGTTTGTGTGTTGACTGTGCTTGACTGTGTTGACTGTGCTATAGAAAACGCCGCGTTTTTCTGTGTCCGTCTGTCTTATACCTTAGTGTCCACTTAGAAGAAAATAAATGCAAGGAAAATCTTAGAGCAATGAAATTCATTGTAAGAAAAGGGTGCCAATAACGACACATGCAGCTCAAAACAGATGAGCAGCGGTTCTGCACGTATCACTGCTAGCAGCACCGCCTCTAAAACAGATGTGCACCCTTTTTGACATTAACTATGCCAAGTTCTATACAAGTTTGCCGTCCGGTTTTGATATACTTGTCAACTGGGTGAAAAAGTAAACAAAAACTGACCAATAAAACTAAGGCAGGAAAACGGCTTTGTTCTGTATTGAATTTCTTGTCAGTCAACAAACAGTCTCACGGTATCGGTGATGCCAGATATTTTATATTTAAATATATTGCTGTTTTCATTGTAACTGCAATGAAACTAGGCACCAAATTTAGAAATAGAGACATCGAGCAGTAACTGCAACCCCTGCAGTAGCTGGGTTCGCCTGCCCCATAAGAGCCTGTGTAATTTATTCTTGATGCACGAAAATTTCTGCACATCTGTTTTGAGCTTCATGCTTGAGGCATTTGCTGAAAACCATCTCTGCGGGTCGGATTCAAAGATCTTTCATCCGCTCTAGATGAGCCACCCTTTGCAGCCGTTATATTATAACTCTTCTGGCTACGTGCGTCGGTAAACTCCTCAGAGTTCAGTTATGTGTCTCCTTCTCTACTTCCCGTGTATGTATGCAGTCAGGACCAAAAATCACACGAAGTATTTTCCTCCCGAAGCAGCTTAAAAGCTTTCAATCCGCCTTTGACAGGGCCCACGCTCATACACCGTAAAGTAGGACTGGGAAAATGAGAGTCTTACGCTTAGATTGGACTGAATGCTATTTTGACATATTTGACGTACCTAAAAAGAAAAATGCTGCAAACATGCTGCCTAATCTAAGCCTTATAAAAAGACTTATTTGCTGACTGAGCCTACAGAAACAGGTCACAGAAACAGGACCACTCAAGGTCTGCCAAAAGATTTGAAAGTCATGAGATTTCACTGTGAACGTCTCGAGTATCACGTTGCCTTGAGCATTTAAAATCAAACTTGAAAATTATGTCACTTTTTTGCAACTTTGGATGTTTACATTTCCGAAACCGATTGTCCGATCTAAAATGTATTTAAACTTTAGAGGTCAGCGTGCAATTCTTGGTATATACCTTTTTTCACGGTTCTTTTAAAGGACGTTAAAAAATATATATGGGCATTAATATGACAATTAATGAACTAATGACAAGCAAAAACAAAACTTTAAGCCAAGACAAATTAATGAAAACTGTACGACATCGAGCACAATAACATGTCTCCACCGGCAATTAAAAGAGGATTAGCGGGAGACGATTAAAAATAAATCCAAAAGATGCTCCACCGGACAAATATAGGATTGATTTGACACGAACACTTTGTTCCTGTTATTTTGGCTCTCAAAAGAGAGTGGCGATTTTATTTTTCAGGAGCGAAAAACGATTTTCGCTGTAAAAATCACAATAGAACACGTTCTTGAAACAGATCTGTCGTACAGGGCCAGTTTCAGTATGTTTTCTTGATTCTCAAACTGTAACAAAGGTGTAGAAAATAGGTTTGTGAATAGGGTGAATGGGATTTATAAGAGGATTTATGAGAGGATTTATATTTAAGCGCTTGCCGAGAGGATTTAAATTTGTATGGTAAATGGCGTGATTTGTAGAGGATTTAGTAAAGATTTATATTAATCGAGGATTAGTGTCCGGTGCAGACAAGGTACAGGGCTATTATGATCCTGGCATACGAATCGCGTGTAGTGGGACATTTCGGAAAGCCGAATTAAGCTCATCAAAGTCTTTTATGGTTGGGCCATTAGACAAAATCCCTAACTACCTCAAAATCGTAGCTGCCTATGATAATTTTTCGACTAAGGCGTCACATTTTCTAAATCATTTTTAACTTAAAAGGTCCGGTGAGGGCTTTACCGATGTTTACTGAGTTTTCGATGCAATTATTCATAATCTGACGAGTTAAACAGATATGTCAAAAACACTTTATAGCTCTTCTTTAAAGATGCTGTCATACGCAGCCTTGATTTCGATGAGCAGGAAGTGGGAATCAATTTGGAGTTCCTGTTTTTTTTTCAATCTGTCGCATAAATATTTGATCGATAGTGGACTTTTCTGACGTAATGTCACGCGCTGATATAGACCTGCGTTCTACAGACCTAAATAGTATGCGTTATTAAAGCACGTTGGCCCTGGGCAAGTCAAATAAATCAAATGGTTCTTACGTTGTTTTTTTTTTTAATTCATTCCGAATGTACAAAATATTCGGACTATGCTATTCGGATTTATTAATTTGTCGAAATATTCCATATTAACTAATTTGATGATTTATTTGTTTAGAGAAGAAGTTGAATTAAAAGAATATTCTCCTTTCTCATATTTGAATGGTGGGAATGTTTCATACGAAACTATTTGAAGAATTTTCTTTTATATCGTTTTGGTGTGCTTATGTACTCGATTCTGGATATCCCAGATAAAACTTCCGAATCATTTTGTTTTTTCCATTCCTTAAACTCGAAAACAATAAATTTATGGCTAATATCCTTAAAATTTTATTTTATAAATGCTCTCCAATAGATTTGGCATCACTGAACTGCTGATCTCATTTTCTATTCAGCGAAATTCAGCAGATTAGCCCACAACAGACCGCTGTCAAAAGCCCGTCAAGTACTTTTTGCGAGAAAAAATTTCGTCTTTGTCGTTTGTGTCACTTTCACTACGTCCTCCAGAAGTAAATATGAAAAAGCATCGATATTTTCTAATTAATTAAGTGCGCTGAACTAGTCGATAAAATTCCCCCAAAAACGAAGAAACCTCCCCCCACATAGACCCCAATAAACCGATGGGTAATCACGACAGAAGGAAGAGCACACCCTGCACCGACTGCATGCGTGCCCTCAAGTGGATTCCAGTTTTATTCATCTTGGCGATTATCATTTGGTCGTACTACGCCTATGTTGTCCAGCTCTGCATACGTACGTATAGACTGTGTGATTCCTCCTTGCAATTTGTGTGATTCCCTAGCAACGCACCTTTGTCCGTTTTCAGTTTCAATCGATAGCACCGTGCAGAAGACATTCTTCATCATTTTCTATCATGTAGTTTGCGTGCTCTTCTTTTGGTCCTACTGGAATACAGTGTTCACTCCTGTCGGAACAGTTCCTCACAAGGTAAGTGTAGTCTGTAGCCTCTAGGCGGTGCACCTACATGTAGCATATCGCCTCTGTTATCTATCTCGGGTGGCGGTGACTCAGGCATTCCCGAAAAAAGTAAACGAAACGGTGATAAGGCCAAAGCCCCAGCAGCGGTCGACATGAAAACTCAATTTTCAATCGAATTGCCAGAATGAAAGACTTGTTGTTGGCTGTTTGGGCGGGGGGTTTTGCCAGCTTTTGAGAGTGACTTCCGTGAGAAGCGTAAATAAATTCGATTGTCGCGGGAACGAAGTAAACTTTTGTGATTACGTGCGTGCGTGTTCGGAATACGTTTGTGCCTAATTCGAACAAGAATTAATCAGATTTGACATAGTTAAAATTACCATCGCCGAGGAAAGGTGTTTTTGTTTTGCACTTCTGGGTAGCCATGCTTGTTTGTTAAGTAATGGCTGTACTCTTCTCTTTCGAAGCTGAAGACGCATCAAAACTAAAAATCGATACACATTTGGTTATTCAACGAAAGTCTTATTACCCATCATCATTATCATCTTTTCTGATACATTCCATAAAGTATTTTTTTGGCGCGATCCTCATGCGGGTCAAGGAAATATTCAAAGCCACCTGAGAAGCTTGCAGAAGTTTGGTTTTAATATTGTTTTTGACTTTGTCCAGCCACTTCGTTCTGGACGCGCTCCTGTCTATCATGTGGAATGACAACAATTTGGCAAAAATCAAAGTCGAACTAAAAACTACAACTGCCACGAATACTAACGTTACAAAATTTTTGAGAAAGTAGAGAGGTTCAAGGATTGTAAAAGATACCAGTGCTCCGCAGAGTTTTATGTAGAAGCTACACTGGTTGAAAATCTGCAACTTTGCATTATATTGTGTAGCAGGAATAAGATAAGCACACAATCACGTATAGATCAGTAAGATCCATCCATCTAAATACTATCATCCAGGTTTTCAAATGAAATCTTAGATTGCGAGCAAATACAAAAAAAATCTAATCACTGCGAGAATACAGAATTTGGGTCAAATCTGCTGGAAGCAAGCGTATCTTTTCTTTAATTTTCAATAAAACAAACTAAGAATGGGATCGAAATAAATGAAGTTAGATAATCCGATTCCATTATCGGAACTAGGGAACATCATATCGATCAACAACAACAGTTTCAGTGCCTCAGATCCTCGCTGTAATCTTGGAAAAACCTGAGAATCAGACCAAAATTAACAAACTTAATTTCACAATCTAAGCCTGCTCGAGTTTAAACCCCGAAAAAATTACAAGAGAGCTTAAGTGTATATGAAACAGTTACTTAAAATAATAACATGGAATGTTTTCCTGATTTCTTGCTTTCCTGGAATGCAAACTACTTTCCGGAAAATACCTGGTTACGGAAACTCTCCTTAAAAAGGGGGTTTGGACCCAAAACAAAAGGTTACAATGGCCTAGTTAACACCGGGGCCTATATCCGGACTATACCTTACTATACCTTTATACCTAAAACACACAATACGAGGACTAAATTTAGGTCAGTCCTTAAATTTAGGTGTCCTGGACTAAACAAAAAGGAGAATTTTAAACTGCCTTCTCTTGTTATTTTCGCCTGATGCCATGGCAACGAATATCTTATTCTATACCTACAATAGATGTCCCTTAATATCTCATAGGAATGTCACAGAAAAAGAAAACCTTTTGAGTTTATTAAACGATAGCTGTCGCTGGCTTGGGTCTTGGCCCGATTCGATGTAAACGCGAAACAACAAGACTAACAAATATAGTCCTAGACTAAATATAGTCCTCGGTGTAAACGAGGCCAATGACTATCACACCCATCACCCTTCGCAAAATTCGAGAGCAGGGTCCTCCCTCTACATCAAAAACTGCATAGAGCACTTCTAGAACACAGAAGTTGAGCTAGACTCTATGAAGATAAGTTCAGTTTCTTTAAAAATTGGCTGTTTAGAAAACATCTTCTTATTACCCGCCGGGATATAAAAAAACAACTCACACCTACTCTTCATAAAGTTTTGTTTCATAGTCAAGACATCATAGAGTATCAATCACTTCCACTAGGAGAATTTTCAGAAGAAGCCCAGGAGTCCAAAAATAAGGACTACAAGAGATATCGTTATCAAAATACATGCACAATTTCAAGGATTCGAATGAAGACTTATTTAACATGCTTGCAGCCTCATCCGATCATCCAAAAAGATCCCAAAGAACTGCACTCTCCTGAAATATTGAGTCTTTTGCCACATTACCGCAGACCTAGATGATAGTTTCAAAGAAAACTAATTTTTATATATTAATTTTAAGTATATTTCTTTATTATTTCACTGTACAACTTGTTATTTAAATTTCAAGTATTAAGTTATTATCCTCCTTCATGTTAAAAAGAAAAACTTAATTCCCCACTGTTTCGCTTAAATTGGTTTCTTTGTCCTACTGTTTCACATATATTTCTTTCATTTTACTTTAGAAAATAATCTTTCAATTTTGCAAACTTAAGTTTTAAGTATGTTAGTCTCATTAACTTAAACATCATACTTTGACAGAATATTCTGAAACACCCTGTAATAATTTTGTTTTGAAACTCACCATTTTCATAGCCTTGGAAATTTCCTTTAAGATAAAAAAAAATTGCTGCGATATCTTGTCTCGTTCAGAAGCTATGATTTTTGCAACCGAAAAAGTCAAAACGGACCACTGTGTGGCGTAGTAAGACACTAACCACTACGCCACGGCACCCCTCATAAATAATGAATACTTACCACCCATAAAATATGGTGGGTATCGGCATGGAAAATATCCGGGGCGAACCAAAACCAACAACATACGAAAAATCCAGGAGCGTCTGTCTCAGAATTAGTCGGCGTCTGTTTTCCATGTTAAGGATATTAAACACCTTTTTCTCTTCCAATATCCAAATAAAATGGACAGCAATAAGATGCATACCACGTGTTTTTATGAAATACCCTTGGTATATTATTGCTTTTTGGTGTAAAAGAATAACACTTACACAGCGGGTGTATGCTTTTGTGTTTCTTCGCAGAGTTATCATGATCCGTGGCTCATCAGCGATTGTTCTGGATCGAGAACTACTTTTCTCTTCTTTCTTTTCTATCCTCAAATTCCTTCCACTCGCGGTGTGATATGCATTTGACGGGTAGTCATCTCGCGAGCTAATTATAAAATAAGAAAAGGGCCAACTAAAATAATCGGAAGCAAACTGATGCTAACGTCATTACCGGACGAAAAGTTAACTTTAGTTTCGTCAAACAGACAAGCACAGTAATTGTCTTTTGCAAAAGTATATGTAAATCTGTCAAGTCGCAATTTCATTTGTTTTGCGAAGCGTTGTTTTGTTTACGTGTATCTATTTTAAAAGATTAAAAAAAAAAACAATTAAAAACAATTCTGCTTTTTTTTGGTTCAAATTCAATAGAATCAGCCACACTAAAACCAATTTCAAAATCTACGTGCGAAATGTGCGGCGGGGAGCGCCAAAAACGTACGAAACAAAAGTCAAAGAAAACTTGACGAAACTGACCCGACCGACATTATGGGCACGTTATACGAATCGAATGTATTTGCACAATTTCTTAAGGCTCCGTACGTAGCATTCAGTCTATTATAGTTGGCCCTTTAGTCTGGGAACTCGACGCTTAGACTTGATTTCCATCGAAAATGTTTTACTTAAAGTAACAAGTGAGTAAGTGCAAGAGTTTGTCTGTGACAAACTTCTATATACCCGACCCTTTATATCTAGCACCAAATCTTAAAGTTTCTTGGCCCGAATTCATATAGTATTTGTATAGGCCACCACCCCAAAAGTGGGCAAGGGCTGAAAATTCAAATCAATTAATTGTAATTTCGTTAGAATTCATAAGAAAAATCGAAAAATATTTTAGAAAAAAAAACAGTTTTTTTTTAAAAACGCCCCTTAAAAGTGGGCGGAGCTCAAAATTTTATATGGAGCAAACTTAACAAATAGTAATATCTTTAATATTTGTCATATAATTTTTTTTTTCGATTTGGAGTCAACTTTCCGAGAAATCGGGTTTTTAAAGATCTAACATGTTAAAAGTGGCATGGTCGATATTGTGGGCGGTCCAATTTTTGCCTTGTTAAAGGTCTTAGGCCAGTATTGCTCAGTACCAAAATTTAAGTTCCTGTGCCTTGTCTAACTTGACCAAAAGGCATTTTGAAAAAAGTGTGAAATAGAGGTTGCCTCACATTGAAGCCAGTAGTGGGCGTTGCCGTTGAGGGACACTTTGTTCACACTTTGTCTGTGCAACATAAAAACCAAGCCGTGTACGAAGTTTCAGCTCTAGCTTGATTTTAAAGACCTAAAACCTTCACATATACAGACGGACGGACGGAGGGACATGGCTTAATCGGTTCACCTGTCGGCCTCGATCATATCTCTTAAAGGTTATAAGGGTCTAAGGTGATTATTTCACTGTGTGACAAACTATGCATTAAAATTAATATACCCTCGGACGGGTATAAAAAAAAGGCAATATCAGCGTCTCTGATGTATATTGGTATTCAGACTAACAAAGATTTCTACATAAACTTTTCTAAAAAAAAAAGAAATCGTTGTCTGTCACGTCCTCGCCGTGCTCCTGGAAAAGTGGAGAAAAGACATTTTGCTAAACATTTTATGTAGCAAAAAAAGGTGGAAAACACCTTGCCAAAAACATCGGGTTTAAGGCACATCACTGTCTCAGACAGACTGGTAATATATTTATCGAGATCTGTAAACTTCCCTGAGAGGCTTTACGGCTCAACGCATGTCTATTGTTTCCTTGAAACTTTTCATGGCACTGACAAGCCAAGCCAGCAACCTCAAAAGAGCGTATTAGAGGGTGATACATCCTGACTGATTTTTTTTCAATGTCAAAATGATCTATGGGTGAAACTGCTTCAGTTTTTTTTTTACCGAAACCCCAAATTCAACACTGTTGACGATCTGTTTCTTGATTTAATTTCGTAATCCGAATCATTGACGAGAAACCGATTCGGACGAAGACTTGGCGCCAGTCGACGTGTCAATTAAAAAAAAGAAACTTGGAAAAATAATGATGGCCACACATTTTCCAAACAATCTGTAGGAAATTATTTATCAGGAAACATTTACTTCGTATGAGTTGAGAAAATGCAATTACCCTTAGAAGATTAAAAGTAAATTTGAAAATAATTTAGAAATATTCATCCTAATGATCAGCAGTGTAAAACATTACAAAAGAACATAATAAAGGAAATGCATTAGTACAACATCCTTTTCATTTTTGGAGCTGTTATTTTTCTCTTGTACATTCTGTCACGGGAAAATCTAGAAGATCTGGCGCGTTCTGCAACTAACCCCAAACCATTGTAGCAAACACTGCACGGATTTTCAGGGTCTGAAATGTACTTAATTTGTTTGTTACCGTGTAACCTTACTAAGTGAATTCTGATGAGAAGATTCGCTATCACGGGTGATCGGTGCTGGAAAAAGTCTATTGAACGAAGACGAAGTGAATCAAGGTAATAAAAAGCCTTGAAAAATACAGAACCAAGTTCAACTCATGTCTACGAAATTAAATTTTGTAATCGCCGTGATTTAGAAGATTAGTTAGCTCTTATTACCTTTTGACTTATCGCATTAAATAATACCAGAAACCCTTACGGATTTTTAAATAACTGGATAGTAAGAAAAATATTTAACGATTTCTTATATCCTATATTTTTTTTTGAATTTTTAAAGTGGCGCATTCCTGAAAGTGAAATCGAGAAGCTATTTCACGCTGAAAACCAAGAACATCAAAAGAGAATTCTGGAGAACTTTGCTAAGGACCTGCCTGTATCAAATCGGTATGGATACATTTTTACACTCCCCTTAACACAAAATTATATTATTTTTTTTTTTTTTCAAAAAAAGGACTCTTCACGGTGCCGTTAGATTCTGCGAAAAATGTCAAATTATCAAACCAGATCGAGCACATCACTGCAGTGTGTGCGGCACATGTGTTCTTAAAATGGATCACCATTGTCCCTGGGTAAACAATTGTGTGAATTTTAGGAATTACAAATTCTTTGTACTGTTCCTGGGATATGCCTTGCTCTACTGTTTATATGTAGCGCTTACATCCCTCGAGTACTTTATACGGTTCTGGCGGGTAAGCAGTGTATGATATTAGCACATTCGCCTGGAAATCACCTTTATTCACTGCTGGTTATTTATTTTCTAGGGCCAGCTAGACGGTGGAATGGGACGATTCCATATACTATTCCTATTTTTCGTATCTCTTATGTTTGCGATTAGTTTAGTCAGCTTGTTTGGCTATCACATATACTTAGTTCTAGTAAATAGGACGACGTTGGGTGAGTTTTATGAACATTGTAGCTTGGCAAAACTGCTTTGGGTTGGGTATTTATTTCTCCTTGATTTTTATTTGCAGAAGCATTTAGGGCGCCAATTTTCCGTATAGGCGGCCCAGACAAAAATGGCTTCAGTCTAGGGAAATACGCAAATTTCCAGGAGGTCTTCGGCGACAATTGGAAACTATGGCTTGTTCCAGTATATACTAGGTAAGACTTTCATTTAGATTTTGTGTTTTTTTTTTTTTTTTGTTATCTGAATTATGCCTGTTTTGTACCTGGTTGAAGTGAGAACAACGCCTTAACCTGATAATGGCAAATTTGGCAAATTAAAAACATTCAGATCTGTATTTTTTTTGTTTTTTGAAGTCTTACTAACATTTTGTTTTGTGTTGATATCTTAAGGAGTGATTCTGTTATTTAGGGGAGAAATTGTTGAACTCATTAATTTTGTTTTTTGCTAACAATAGCATGTTAAACGAGATAAGGTCTTTCGTAAGCGAGGTAGCATGCATGCCTTTTCCTGGTGTAGAAAGTAATGTCGTTTGATTTTTGCCTTTTCGACAACAATTAATTAGAAGTTAATCAGTACCGAGGATTGCACGCTTTAAACTTAAATAATTTTGAGCCTTGCTTGGTCACTTTAGGGATAAAAACCGTTGAGTAAATTTTTTAAGTAGATAATGCAAGTGATTGCTTAGCATGCTTAGATATCAGAATAAAATTGCTTCATTGTAAAAAGATCATGTACCTAAAAAAGTCTTCCTGCTACCCTGTCCCACGAAGATGATTCCAGGGCTCCGCTATCAGAAGGATTTAAGTTTTTCAAGCACCATTACTTTGCAGATGTGGGGTGCCGTGCCGTAGTGGTCAGTGTGTGTGCTTACTACGCGGGAGGTCTGGGTTCAAATCCTACCTTTTCACAGTCCCCAGCTCCTCGAGGGACTGATAAACCCTTCGAGAGTAATATTTACGTCGGACAACTTGTGAAGGTGCCGTTCTGGTTCGGAAAAAAATTGTAAATCGTCTTGTTTGTGAATAATGCAGCACACACAGCTTACATGGTTGAGAAGCTTAGACCTGGTTTAACTCAATCTGTTGCGCCACTCTATTTATTTATTTTTATTCGGATATTTCAATCGAAACTTTTTTTTTAAACCAACGATTCGTGAAAGAGTTACCAACAGTGAGACACATTTTCTCCCACTTTTATATTGAAAAAAGTACCGAACATATTTCGATGGTTTATAGTACTTTCGTGGGTGCCGTGGCGCAGTGGTTTGTGTGTGTGCCTCTGACGCCAGAGGTTTGGGTTCGAATCCTGCCACCTGAAAAAAAAGACTTGTTCTTTTTCACGGCTCCCACCTCCGCGAGGGTCTGACGAACCCTCCGAGAGTAACATTTGTCTTGAAAAACTTCTCAAAGTGCCGTTCGGATTCGGCAAAAAATTGTAGGTCCCCTTGTATGTGAAAAAAATATAGCACACACAGCATACATGGTTGAGTAGTTGGCCCTGGTTCACCTCGAGCTGTTGCGCCACTCTATTTATTTATTTATTTTATAGTGCTTTCGATTATAATATATTTTTGCGCTATTTTCTCAATAACATTAAACAAAAGAACTGAAAAGCACTGAGCAAGTCACTTGTCTCACTGTTGGCGCTACCTGTCTGACAGTCAAACAAGAAGTCAACTTTTTCTTTTTTTTTTTATCGTTTCAAATGAATATCAGTCCCACAAACAGGATGAGATTTTTCTGCCACATAACAAAGGAAAAACAAGTCGGTTATGAACAAAACAAAACTGAAATTCTGTCTGTCTCTTGGTCAATCTCATCATAAACATTTCTTCGAAACTAAAAGTTGAATGCCCTCAAAAATACTCAAAAACTAACTTAAATCATTTTAAAGCATTTTCGATACAAATCGCTCAGCGACGTCGCTCAGTACGTGGCCCAGGCCTCGGCCTGAATAAAAATATTCGATTTTTTCTGGACAGCCAAAAAATTATTTTTTATTTTATAAGACTGTACTTAATGCGTGCTGAAAGCAAAGCGAGTCCACCGAAACACATCCTGCATCCCCTTTATGGCAGTGAGTGCCACAACGTTCAACATGTTTCTTCGGAGTTATCCAGAATACCTCACTGTTGAATGTCTCACTTTCCAATGCTTTGCTGGTTTTTCAGGGGTCTAATGAATGGGTCGCATTAAATAAGAAATCCAATTAAGTGGTGCAGGTGCAGTACCGAGCCGTAAACGGTCAGTTTTTTTTTTAGTTTAGTTTCTCGACTTTGTCGAAGGCACAAAACAACATTTGTGTCAATTTGCTTAATTTTTTTTATCAGTTTTATTTATTAACCATTTAAACTTTGTTAAAAAATTTAAAATAAAAAGTGAATGTAATTTTAATGAGTTCAACTAATTTTTGTTTGCAATTTACCCGGGGTTTTCCTCTTTATTTTTCGTTTACAAAAACTAATCTCCATAGAGGTTTTCCTTGCGAACCTTGCGTCGTTTTCTTCACTAACAAAAAAAAAAAACATACAAGCAACACACAAAATACATATAACAAAAACAATCAAAACAAAAAATACTATAATGAAAAGATATCAACCAACGAATTTTGCTTCTAGTTTGGGTGATGGCATTGTATACCCGACACAAGCCCATCATCAGAGTGCCTCGTACGAGTCAATGGGAGACACACAGACAAGGTTAGACCAACCAACTGATACATTTTTAAATCAACCGATTGACAATTTGCCATTGAATAACGTGCATGGCAATGCCAATGCTAGTAGTTTATCACCAAACGCTGCCAATATCGCTAATGGTAATGTTATCATAGATGTGAAGGATAACAATAGCAATCACTCCGATACCCGTATTTTTATTGTGAATGGAATTGATGATGCTAGCGTACAAAATCGAAACCACTTGAACAATTCGGATGAGTCGGGAACGACGTTTGATCGGACGGCGGCGAACGAACAAAATTCTGCTAGCATTATTAATATTTGATTCAAATTTATTTTAAATTAAATTTGATCGTTAGTTTTTTTTTCCGTAAATATCGTTGTTCGAATAAGTTCAGTTTTCTTTATTTTTCTATAAATACTCTATTTTAAATATTATTTTTTATATGTATTATATTTCTTTTTAATATTACACTTAACGATAATATATTTTTTTGGTAATTTGAATTGTGACACTGTTTGATTTCTTATTTTTTTTCTTGTTATTATTCGAATGCTTTGAAAGACACTTTTTATTGTAGGCATGTAAGGATTTTTTCACTTTACACATTTTTCACCAGCACATGTAAGGGTAGGGATCCTTTTTTTAAATAATATTAAACTACAAACTTTGGTATACAATTTTGTTCAAGTGCCTTTATCTTGCGAATTTATACGACCCACGAAAAGAAATAATTTAACTATTTAGAACTTGCTTACAGCATTTTATACTACAGATGAAGTCTTTTTAATTTATTCTTTTTTACTCTAAAAAAAACTTAAAAAGTTGTTGTATTCTATGAGACTGACTTCACCAAAAAAATCAATATTTTGCCTCGTTAAACATTTTTCATTGCATAACAACTTCTGCAAAGGAGTGAGGCGCCTCTATTCATAAAAGGAAATGACGTTTCTTACTCTGTCATGCAAATAAACGATACAATAAGCAAAAAGTACAAAACTTAGTAACATTTCACACCTAAGCAGTAAAGTTATTATCGAAGATGAGCAGATGCTAGTTACAAAAAAGAAACATGTCAAAATTGGACAATGTTAAATACTTTTCACAGTTTTTTTTTAATTAGTCTGTGTTTAAATTCGTTTAAAACGATTGATCAATACTTCCCCAAGCATTAGAAATCTGTCAGATGACTAATGGACCAATGCTTAGGTCAAAAAGGATAAAATATATTCGTAGCCAAGTTTATAGTCCTTATAACTTTGAACCAATATTTTCATTACAAGCCTTTCTGTATTACTACGAAATCAAAAAGTAAGATTTCAATTGCATATTTATTCATTCCGAAACTTGTCAATCATATCATTACATAACAAAGTTCTTAAAATGTCCGCACTCATAAAAACGCACACAATTTCTTTTGTTTTAAAATTTTATCAAAACACGCACATCTCGTAAGACTTATCCGAATTCTCGTTCTAGTAAATCTTCATTTAACTCACGATTTTAAAGTACATATTAATATACAAATTGGTATTTATACCTTCATGAAAATAGTTAAATATATGAGATTGTTATCTATTGTTAAAATACTATATTTTTTTCTTATTTTTAAAGTGAATGTAATTTTTTTTTGAATAAAATAAAACTGTATTCTACTATGCATGATGCTGTTTGCATTTTTTATGAGCTGAAATTAAAATTCAAACTTAATTAGTTGTAGAGTTGCTGTTACTGTTGACAAGTTAATTTTACTCTTCGTTTTGTTCAGTAAATTTTGAAATATCTTAAGTATTGAAAGGTTCTTAAGATAAATGTTTTTAATTTGCCAAATGATATATGTGTTGTTTAGAGTGTTTGCATATTCATACCAAAAAGTGTCGTTGATAAAAAATCTGTTAAGTGGTCAACCTTCAAGGGAAATTATTATTCTTCATTCGAAGGTCTTAATAGAGAAAATAGCTATATATAAACGACAATGTACCCAGGCTCCGATGTACTGTCGAATCATAACCCTATCGTAGCTCACATAATATTCTATATCTCGGAAGACGATTAAAAATAAATCTCGAAGAAAGTGTCTCCACCGCAAAAACGTTAATTTGACACGAGCACTCATTTTCTGTCATTTAGACTCTGAAAAGAGAGTGACGAAGAAAAAATATTGTTGCAAAAATCGCAATAGAAAACAATTTTGCGTCAGATTTTTCATACGTGGACAGTTCCAGTTTCCTTTTTCGAATTTTAAACTGTTATAAAGGTGTGCGGAAAAGTATAGGAGGTTTGTGAAAAAGGTGAATGAGATTTACGGGAAGATTTATTTTTAATTACATACTTGCCCAGAGAATTTAAATTTGTATAGTAAATCTCGCGATTTGTAGAAGATTCTTGAAAAATTTATCTTGTGCGGATTAGTGTTAAGTGCAGACATGGTAAAAAAAAAACAAAGTATAATAAAATTAAACGTAAATTTGCTTCAAAACTAAAGTTTACAAGACCGTAAAAATCCTCCAAGTAGATGCTAGTGATATAAACGAAGACTATATCAACTTTAAATGAAGTGTTTAAAGACATTATTAATAAAACAAGGCTCCTGATTTTAGAACAAGATACAAAGCGCTGAATAGATTAATTAGAGTCAAAAATGCGAGGCCTAGAGTCTTTATTTAAGCTACAAAGTGTGAAACTGAAGATGCTTAACAGAAATTTTAATAACTACACAAAAAATTTGTGTGACTATTATTATTTATCTAAGTAAAAAATATCTTAGGCATCAAAAGGTAAAAATATTATGCCATCTTAAAGTATAACAATGGGCGTGATCTCTTTGGCACTAAGGAAAGCTTAAAAGGTGCAAGGACTATAATGAATTAATTGATGAAAGAAAACAAACAAGCTTATGATGTACTAGAACGGCCGATCGAGAAAACGCTCTCGGAAGCTAAAAACAGAAAAAACTTTAAACTGGCGCAGTCGATGCATTCTTCTTAAGTTTTTATAATAAAATTTTTCACCGATGTAAACTGTAACCCCTGACGCATGTTTAACTCTTAAACTCTGTACGCAGTTGCATTCAAACTGGCGCAGTCGATGCATTCTTCTCAACTATTTACATTACAAATTTTCATTGATGTTAGCTGTAACCCCCAGAAGCACAAATTGACGTATGCTTGACTTTTAAACTCTGTACACTGTTCCATTTAAACTGGCGCAGTCGATGTATTCTTTTCAAGTTTTCACAATCAAATTTTTCACCGATGTAAGCTGTAACCCCCAGCAGCACAACTTGACGCATGTTTGAATTTAACACTGTATGCTGTTCAATTTTGTGGGGTACCGTGGCGTAGTGGTTAGTGTGTGTGCTTACTACGCCGAAGGTCTGGGTTCGAATCCTGCCATCGTCACCTGAAAAAAAAAAATGTTCTTTTTCACTGTCCCCACCTCCGCGAGGGTCTGACAAGCCCTCCGAGAGTATCACTTGTCTTGAAAAACTTCTCAAAGTGTCGTTCGGATTCGGCAAAAAATTGTAGGTCCCCTTGTATGTAAAGAAATTAACACACCAGCAAATATTGCTGAGAAGTTGGCCCTGGTTCACCTCGAGCTGTTGCGCCACTCTATTTTTTTTATGCTGTTCAATTTAAACTGGCGCAGTCGATGTATTCTTCTCAAGTTTTTCGATTCGATTGTTCCACTTTGTGCACTGTCCCATTTTAACTGGCGCAGTCGATGTTCTTTTTTTTGCTCTGAAAGTGAACATACGCAAACGGATTTATCACAAAAAAGAACCAGGCGTTAGATTTTGGTTTTAGAAACGGTTTGGGGCACGCTTGAAGCATTTTTAAAATTTTAATTTGTAGAGCTCGGAAATGGTATATTAAGTGCAAAGAATAATTGAAAACCTGTAGTGGGGTCTAAAAGCAAAAATTGAAGGACAAGAATCTGATAAAAGAAAGACTTAAAGGTCTAAAGCAAGCCAAGATACGCTGATGATTCTGTAAAAGCACTTGCACTTGGTGGAGCTTATATGAGTCATAGCCTTATCTCTCAAAACAATGTTTTTCAAATGTACTTAAATACATGGAAGGCAACTTATAATTTTTGGCCGCTTCCGAACGACGAATTGAAAGGGCCTTTTCGGAAGTGGCACCGTGAAAAACTTTATGAGGGAACCACAAAGCAGCCTTGGCTTCGGCTTCGCCCCGCTACGATACGTCGGCTTTGAACTGGCTTTGCAATGAAATTGCACTTATGGAGAGAGAGGTTTTATCAGTGCAATCACAACATTTACTAAGTATGCCACGATTAATTAAAAAGTACGCACACGCAAACAAAAGCCCTGGTAGCTAGTGCTGTGTGCATAATTATGTGGAACATTCATGTCCCACTAATAAATAATAATAACAAAAATACGCAATTTTCCCCTGAAATGTAAACTAGCTCAGAAATTCTGCGTCATTATCAGACCAACATTCTATAGCGTACCAACATACTATAAAGCTCTTTACTGTATGCAGAGTGATTTTTTTCATGTGTGCGCTCGAAATCAACCGCTATTTGCTTCACACGAAAAACGAACCCGGGACCTCGTGCACAGTAATCCGACAAACTTACCCTTGGACCATGGGGTCCAAATGTTTAAACTTTAAAAAAATCCGCACACGCACACGATTTAATCACACTTTTGAATATGCAAACACTTTTAACGTAACCAACATTTTTTACAAGGCTTAAAAATCCTGTGGTATATACATTTTCTAGTCGGCTAATTTTCATTTTCACCTTTTAAAAACGCTCATTCAATTTAAAATACAGCTTTGGCGATGGATTTAGTTTTCCAATCCGACATCTGGACGAAGATGCCGAATCACTACTGGGCAGTGACACCCGAATTGATATCGAAGGAGACATCTACAATGATAGCAATTTTCTAGATACAACAATTCAATAGAATTTATTTATATTTAATATTTTTGTTTCCAATAATTGTCGCAGCAATTTAAAACAACAACTTAGAGCAGTCATTTTGCATGTATAGCAATATAATAAAAGTTTATATGCAGAGTTCCAAAACCATAAGACAATTCTAGTTATAAACTAAAATTATGTGAAATTATATTGTATTTACAAATGTAAAAGAAATAGGGTAAAAATGTTGTTGCTTAGAGAATTTATTCGTAGTGCGTGGGACCTATTGGAACTTGGTTGCTTGTGACTGATTTTTTCACTAAAAAAACCGAAATTTATTAAAAAAAAAAAAAATTATTCTCGTTGTATAACATTTAGTTTAGTAGTATTACAAAACAATTTTAAAAGTATTTATGAATAATGGTGTAAATATAGGAAAAGTAAAATTATTTTAATTATGTATATGTAAAAAAATGCAGCTATTTAAAAAAGAGAAGGCAGAATAGAAACTTATTTTGTATAAATGAGACATGAAGATTGTTTATTGTGTCGCATAATATTATGAGTGTATAAACTAGTGTAAGAAGCCCACACTTTTTTGTTAGACTGTACAAAGAAAAACAATAAATCGGACTTGTGTACGTATTTTCGAAGTTCTGTTCTCATCTATGCCGGTAAGGCAGTGCTGTGGCGTTTAATACTGGAACTAAATTGACTCGGAACTGTAGCCGAACTGGGATCAAGAATATCGTTTTCCTGAACGTGTCGAAGAAGTGAATTATTTAAGTCGGGGGTTTTCTAAACGCGGCTTTATTGAGCTTAATTCAAGCTAGGACTAACTAAAACACTAAATTAAGAACTCATGCTTAAAGCTAGAAGGAAGTGTGGACAAGAGTGAGTTTAAGGCTGGGACATTTCTTACTTACTTAAGGTGGCGCTGCAGTCCGGGGCTGGAACTGGGCCTCAGCCAACAAGCTTCGCCAGCCAGCTCTGTCTCTAGCTAGCCGTCTTGAGTTTCGCACGCGAAGTTGGCTGAGGTCCCCTTCCACTTGCGTGCGCCACCTGAGTCTCGGTGCTCCTCTACCGCGCCGTCCCTGGGGTGTGGATTCGAAGATTTTCCGGGTCGGGCGTTGGTGTCCATCCGCTCTAGATGACCCAGCCATCGTAGACGTTGTGTTTTGACTCTTTTGGCTAGGTCGGTATCGCTGTACAGCCCGTACAGTTCGATGTATATCATCGAGATATCTCCTCCTCCACTCTCCGCCTTTGCAGACGGGACCGTAAATCGTCCGAAGAATTTTCCTCTCGAAGCAGCCTAGTGTTTTCATCCGCCTTTGTTAAGGCTGGGACTACTGCGATTAAAATCGAGGAAGTTATTGCTTGAGTTAACCTTCCGCAACATACGGGAGATGAGTTCATTGTAGCCATATGATGCACGGTGGATAGGAATATAGAAAAAACGTGGGCTAGTCGGCTAGTGTTAAAGAAAATTAATTTATGGAGAGATGCGCAATCGACGAAGCCTGAGAGCAAGCACAGAGTTTCTTTTGTTAAGTCCGACACAGAAGGCAGGATGGTTTGCTGTCACTTATTGCTGCCAGACAATCGCTTAGCGATTTCACGAGGCATGGTTCGGTCGAAAATGAGTCGGAGATATAGGGGTGCGTCGGCTATTGGTCAACTTGGTTGTTAGGTCAGCGTGGCAGAGAATGCTGAAGAAGCAAATTAGCTATTTAATTATGTACGTACATATTACAAGCAAAAGAAATTAAATTTTTAAAGATGATCACCTCTTGGATTTATTCTGTTTACATATTACACCGTTAGTATACCAGTTGCTGAATAAAAACCATTTTCCCCTGTCGTATGCATTTGAGACAAGTGAATCTCTTTGATTTGGAATTTTCCAAAGTTATAGCCACCGTACTTTTTCAAAAGATGCCTTGCATCGAATGTCCGAAAGTCTGTAGAACTGACCTGCTCGCGATACCTGCTATTCATGATAGTCATGTGCAATTTGGAACTGTCTCCTCTGTCCTCGTTGTTAAGGCGAACCTCTTTAAACTTTTGTAATATTTTGTCTGCCAATTCTTGCAAGGCGGGTGATTCTATGCGGGCGTACAACACAGAAACTGCACTCGAATCGTCGTTCATTATTTCCAAGTCGCGGACAATGACATCAATGGGCGGTTGGTTGGCAATGAACTCCCTATCGAATTCCGGAATTATTAAAACATGTCAAAAGTTTTACAGTATTGGCTACTCACTTGCAGTCCATGAAGATTTGCGAAGCCTTCACACGCTCTTCCATGTCTAGAAGCGTGCATGTCGCAAGTGTGATATGTATCTTTTCCGTACTAATGAATAGGCTTTCATCTATGCTAGGGAACTGTTCCGCAAGAACAGATTGCTAGAAAAATCAAAGAAATTTACTGGAATAAATTTCTAGTAGGCAAATATAGAACATACTTTGAACTCATTGAAGGCCTTCTTTAGCGCATTCGTGCAGGCAGGAACACACACAAAATGCGTTGGTTTTGTCTTTTTGCGCAAGGATTCAACTACCAGTTCAATGCGCCTTATAGCCGAGCAGACACCTTTTCGAGAACTTCCTAGCAAGAAATGTTTGCTAGAATCTTTCATTTTTACAAGCTACGGGCTTACCTTTGACTGATACTAGCGATTCACCAGTTGACCTTACACCTGGAACTATTATCTCGGTTTTAGTTTCCGATTCGATTCGCTTTTTTGTCATTCCTTTTTGTCCAATTAGGCCACCATAAAATACCCTGGAAGTTTAATGATTAGCGCTTAACCTATCCCATAGCATTCTTATGTGGGTACCTAGGGACATGGAAGGACGACTTGAAGTAGCTTCCGTGATCCTCCACTTCGTACGCATCATCATCGTCATCGTCAAAGAGATCTAAGGATTTTGGAACATTGTGCTCATGCTTTCATATGGGTTAAGGGTCGACCTACTTTCTTCTTGGTAACCCATGCTAGTGGGTGCTGGTTTGTTTCCCCAGTTGTAGTCGGCACGAATAACATTGACACGATACCGTTTCTCACCAATAACTTGTATAGGGGGCGATAGAATGTCTCGGTCGGAAGTCGACATGGATAATTTCTATTGAGAAGGGGTTCCAATTGCAAAAGTTATTCTTTCTAATATTATTTTATTTCTAGATTTCAAGCTAGAGTAAAGTCTTCCCGTCTTCCCAGTTTTTTTTATGATGTTTTGGGTAGAGCTCTAGACGTCAAACGTTATATTTACGCTACGTACATTTACAAAATTCAGGTGGAGAAGGAGATGTGTAAGTAGCTCCCAAAAAGTATTGCCATAGCTCTATAAATTAAAAAAAGTTTGAGCACGTTAGCATATATTATTGAATAACTAAATTCGTTCTGACGTTCGACCTACGTTCTTTTTTCCCCCCGACACATAATTTCTTAAATTTTATGGGGTTTTCAAACTCCGTCTCAGTGAGTACTTGTGAGAAACTTCAACAAATTGAACCATGCAGTCAGCTGATGTAAACCCGCCAAATTAGCAGTTAAATGAAGAAAGGAATGTATATGAAGAATTTAAGAAAAGTATTTCTCTTTAGTTTAGGAGCAAAACATTTAAGTGTCGAGGGTAATACCTATCTAGTTTTTCAACAATTCATAATGGCAAGGTAGGGTTTTTCTACACGAGCGTCGGATCCTATCAACGTGTGTATTTAACAGAGTTGTTAGTAGTGTACTTCGACGGACGCAGCTTATTCATTTTCCTGCAGGCTTTTAAATAAAACAAAATGCATCGCTGTCTGTGTCTCGCAGTTCAGCTTACAGGAAAACGTCTCTGAATTTCAGTCGAAAACTTAGCTAGACACAGGCACAGACATAGATACTCATTTTTGTTGCCAGCCCTCGGTCGATCATACTTTTTGGTCGTTTATATTTTGGGAAGTCTTGGACAGGCCTGTGAATAATACGTTTAGCAACTGTTGTGTGTAATTGTTTACATGAAAATTGCAATTTTGTGAATCGCAACTCATTGTTCCACATTATAGTTAGGCAAATAATCACAAGAAGTCACACATTAATGAAAAATAAATGAAATTATTTTCCAATGTTTGGTCTTTTGCTAAGGTTGGATTTTTTTAATACTTTAATAATAAACGCAAAAAAAACTTGATTTTTTTAGTACAAGAACCTAATTTAATAAAATAAACAACCGCGCCGAAACCGTGAGTAAATAAATAAAAATACACTAACTAAATACACTAACAATATCACAAATTACTGAATAGCTAGATATTCAACTTGCGTCCCTCTTACCCTCCAACATCCATTTGTTTACGTTTTTTATAAGGCCTTTAAAGCTTTTTTAAAGCTTTAAATTTCCGTGTCGGTGAATACGTGTAAGAAGATACAACAATAAATTACCTTACGCGATCAGCTGATGTAAAGCTGCAAAACGAAATTGCATGGAAATGACGAATTCATGAATTTACTCACATTTGTAAGCAAATGTCGGAGAATGGGTAAATTCATACATTTCAGCTTGTGGGCAAAGCTTTTACATGTCCGAAGTTGAATATCTAGTTATTCAGGGCCCTCATTGCGTAACTGTGCAGACGACAGTCGTTCGCGCGATAGCACTAAACGCTATCGTCAACAGTTTGCTTCAAGAAACACTATCGCTATCGTGTCGTCGTCGCTCTCGTTTCGGTAAGTTTCGATTAGTTTTCTGCTGTCAGAATCATGAATGAAAGCGACGCCATCAGCATGTTGTGACATTTGGCTTTCAAATTCAGATCTGATGTCATAGGTTTTTTTGGTACATAGTTTTTTCTCCATGTGTCATAATTGTATTCTGTGATTTGTGTGTCATTATATGATTTTCATTTTGTGGTTTTGAGTATTTATTACCGGGTGAACAAATTCGTATGGTAACATTATATCATGAAGATGTAAGTAGCAATAAAATAATACATTAGAACTTAAATACAAGTATTGTTTTAAGGTCTGCAACGCTATCTCTATCCCAATATTGACAAAAATTATGTGAAGAAAAAAAATCGGGGAAAGGGAAAAATATCAAAACTTTCGGCAGAATTGGCTCAAAATAGGAAAGTAAGTGACGATTGAGTTGAGAGGGATGCATTGAATTTATTTTAAATTTATTGATTTCACTTTCAATAAAAACAAATACGCTTCGCCAGAACATTTCCTTAATGTTTTTTTAATAATTCGCAATATATTTTTAAATCTTTAGAACCCACATCAAAGCACAACATATTTAATTCAAAATGCAAGGGAAACGATACCTATTTTGCTATCGTACTATCGCCATCGACAAGACGATAGTACTTGAAAGATTTCTTCCTTACGCGAAGCAAACAGTCAATCGTCAACTCGATATCGACTAGACGATAGTAGAATTTTAAGTTTACGCGAAGCATAACTATCGAAGACGATATCGAAAACGATATCGTCGTGCTTACGCAATGAGGGCCCAGTAATTTATGCCAATAAAGAGTTCCGAAAAATGTAATCTATCTCAAGAGCTACAAAGGTATTGGCCGGACTTTGTACTACCACTACTTTTAAGGCGGCTACCCAGAAACGGCGTAAGCTACTGCCTTCTTATAGTTTTTGAACGTACCCCACGTAACGATGCACGTGTTGTTCTGTCATAACATAATAGAGTCCGTCTGTCACTGTCAGTATTTTTTCGTATTTCCTCTTTTACTAATAACTATTTATTTTTCCTATTCTGTTTAAAACAAAATGTCCCAAAAGCCGGAGCAAACAAAATCCTGGAAAAAGATCAATGAAGAACGCAAAGCCCTCAAGAAACAGCGGAAGCAAGAAAGCATCCTAAAGAAGCTAGAAAAAGCCAATAAACTAGAGGAGTTGGCAAAAGCAGTCAAATTACAAGCATCAGAAGTTAAGAGGAACCCATCTTCCGTGAGTATAGCCATTCCGGGGTCGATTCTGGAGAATGCCCAGTCAGCGGAACTCCGCACCTACGTAGCTGGACAAATTGCAAGAGCTGCCAGTATCTTTCGCGTAAACGAAGTAATTGTTTTCGACGATGTGGGAATAGCCACCGCTAGGGAAACAAGAACAGCAACCGATGACGATGGTCAAGAGCATTCAGTTCGTGCTAGTTCGCTACAGTTGGCGCGCATCTTGCAGTATCTGGAGTGTCCACAATATCTGCGAAAGTTCTTTTTCCCGCTGCACAAGGACCTCAAGTATTCTGGCTTGTTGAATCCTCTAGATGCACCGCACCATTTGAGGCAACAGAATGTGTTTCCCTATAGAGAAGGCGTTGTTTTAGACAAAAAAGCGAGCGATGGACATTGCTACGTAAACGTGGGACTACTTAACGATGTTCTGGTCAGCAAAAAGATTGCACCCGGTGTCCGAGTGACTGTTAAGATGGATACCCTAAATGGTAAGCATCATGCAACTATCGCGTTCGAACTAATTTAACGAAAATTGTTTTAAATTCCAGACGTAAGGAAAAAAATGAGAGGAACCGTAGTTAGCCCTGAAGAACCACGTCGGGAGACTGGCGTCTATTGGGGCTATACAGTGCGCATAGCTCACTCCTTTTCAGATATATTTACAAAGTCGCCATATGATGGGGGATATGACTTGACCGTGGGCACATCTGACAGGGGAACCAGCGTATCAGACATCAAACCAAAGTCTCTGCCGTACGACCATTTGTTGATTGTATTCGGAGGCATTAAGGGCCTAGAGTCGGCGCTGAGCAACGACGACAAGTTACAGATCGACGATCCACAGTTGTTGTTTGATCATTATGTGAATGTGCTCCCATCCCAAGGCTCAAGGACAATACGAACTGAAGAGGCAATCCTGATATCAATGGCAGCATTACACGAGAAACTAGAACCCAAGTTTGCAGATGTCGATAAGGATTTCAAAGAGTTCATTCCTCAAAGTGAAGAAACTGTGCACCAAATGAATGGAGGCTCGGTTGGGAATGCTGACTTGAGTAGATTTGACTAAGGCAAACAAGAGATAATTGGGGAGGCTCTGAAAAATGCATTGTAATAAAAGAGTTAGCTAATTGACTTTTACATTCAAAATTTTGTTTGCAAAAAAAAGAGAAAACGTAATGGAGAAAATTCAATTAAAAATGCGCATTGTTAATAAACTACTCCACTTGGGATGTTCCGAAAAAGAAAGAAGTTATTGTGCTTATTCCGTTTTTGAATTGGCATCGATAAAGTTTTCCGAAGATGTGTTCTCCTTTATTTCGTCTACCCTTTTGTGCTACAAGCAACACTTTCAATTCTTTCCGTGTTATAGTTAAAATGTTTAGCCTTAGGCTGATCAGGTCTTATAACGTTTATGTGTAATTTTTGTAAAAACGAACTCTGTTTGGAATCCCACACTCGAAAATAACAGTAGACGTCAAACTGTTAAAAGCTCTGTATTTCAACTTTTAACAGCTTTTACTTCCGCTGCAGCTACACCACTGTGGTCCTACGGTAAAAATGCTTAATTTTCAACCACGTCTCCGCGCACACCGATCAACGAGTCAAGTAGTCGGTTCAAAACAGCTTTCCAAAGAATCTAAAAATGGTGACAAAAGCTGACGTTAATAAGCGTAAAAACTAGATGTCTGAGTTCTTCTTCAATTTGTTTCGTGTTTATTGAAATTCTTTAAAATATAATTTACCTTCTTCGATATAAAGAAGAATATTAGAGTTTTAAAAAAATATTAACCTGTAAAACATGAGCGTGTCAAATGATAAACAAGCACCAGTTGGTCTACAAAAAGATGAACAGGAATGCGCAGTTGATGATCTTGGTGAATCAATATTCCAGACCTCCTTTTTTGTTTCAAAAACACTTTATTGTCATATAATTGGCAAAAAAGGTGTGACCAAAAATCGTATAGAGGCTCAAACCAATACAAACCTAACAATACCTGGACGTTACGACACTAGCGATTCCATGATTACAATTGAAGGTAAGACAATAAGCTGCTATTTATTATGAAAAGGTTTCACTTTTTCACTCGATTAGGAAAATCCAGAGAAGAAGTCTGCGTATCCAGGAAAATTGTCGAAAAATTGGTCAAATCTATGTCACGTCCCAGTCACTTTGTATGCGTTCCCACCGGTACAGATGAGATAAAGAATGCATTTAACCAACATAAGGTAAGTCCTCAAAACCTGATTTAACTTTGTTTTTATATACAGTGTTGTTCACCAACTTTTCTTGACCACAAAAAAAAAAAAATCCGTCCGTTCACTTTTTTATCTTTCAAACACGTTAATTCAAACTGATTCGTCTACCAATGCCAATACCTGGCGGCTACCATGCGCCAGGTTTCATAAGCACTTGGTGTGTAGTAACCATTAAAACACAAAAAAAAGAGATACAAAATAGAATTTTGCGTTTTACTTTGCGTTTTACTTCCACGCTGCAAAGCTTATTCAATTTTCCAGTGCGCTGCAAAAGGAATAAGAACTTTATTACAGGGTAACGTCACCTTGTTCGGCACAACAGATTTCTTTAGGCCGAGGGCCATTGCTTGCAATAGACGAGTGAGAAGATTAATAACGTTGCCATTTTTAATGTTGTCTGCCCCTTTGGAAGCACTATTGAAAGTTTTAAATATAACAAAAAACCAAATGTCGTTCACAACTCAGACAAACCTGGCCACTTGTTAAATGGCCGAGCTTGGTATGTTCTTACATGCATAAAGTGTGCATAAAATATTTCTTTTGCGGTTATGAGCGGCGGATTGAAAAGATGCTTCTGATGCGCCCTACTCGGATGTGTGACAATTCATTGCTTTTTTTCATAAAAACACACATAGAAATATGCATTAATCAATAAAAAATAATAAAACAACTTATTTTGCTTTTGGATTTCTTTAAGGATAACATACTCTCCGATGGACATAATAACATAGGTGAAGACCACTTTTCATTGACACCAATAAAATCCATATTACCTTTGCAGTGTGCACTTTATTGGAAAACAAAGATGAAGAGAAGGCAAAGCAGATTTTGCAGGAGTGCTGGTAAATTATGACATATTGCACTGTTTTTGATTATTAGCAGTCCTTAAGAAAGAAATTTATTCCTTTTGTCGTGTGTGTCCTAGAATCCTTTTTAGCCACTTGAATTACACCCAAGTAGTTGAAGCTCCTGTCTGTTGATTAATTTATTGAACCCCATGAAAACCGTAATAATTAAAACATAAGCGACGAGCTCGAACACGTTATTACATGTAGGTTTTCCTTACAGCGCAACTGTCTTGTTCAGTCTAGTTAGGCCTCAAGTTTTATGTTGTGCATAAAAGCATTTTCACATTACATTTTTTAAAATCTTCTACTGTCTTGGTGATAACAGCGATCTTGTTCAGATTTGGTTAAAGTACAAAGTGTACAGACAGAAATATAATGGCGTTATATGTATAAAATTCAAAACAATCGTTTCAGCCTAAGTTTTTGTAAACCTTTTTAAAAAAACGAAGTAAAAATAAACCGTTCAGGCAAAAATCCAATGCGCAGGTGGTTGTATTATTAGAAAAAAGTTTAATGGCAATTGAAAAAAAAAAATTAATTGTTGTTTTGACACCTGCATTGGGCTTTAACACCTGCCTGTATAAGAGCAGTTTGTTATATGCATACCTATGCTTAGTTTTGAAAATTTTCTATAAGTCAATACATTTTTCTGAGTCTTATTTCGAGCTCGTTACCCTTCTTCTTAATGTGTGGCTTCCACCTAAGTTAAGACCTGTCAAGGTTGGTCTGGGTATAAGACCTGGTGGGGGAATATTTGGAAAAGAACTTTTTGGAACAATGCTGTCCAGGTGTGTTAAGCCAGACCTCAGTTGGATTCAATTTTTGTACCTAATCCCATAGGATAGGAGATATATTAAGTTTGATTCATAAGTTGCAACATAGAAACATAATCACCGTAGACCCCCAAAGGCATATGATCGAGACCGGTGCTTGACACGGGTCAATCATGGGATGAGGTATCCATTGGTTCGCCTGAGCGGATTGTAACCCGTCTACTAGTTTTTTTTCTTATACGTAGAGTTCTTGAAGCGTCTTTTATTGACTCCAAAAAATGGTTTAGGCCCTTTGAGTGATAAAGTTGCCCGACTTTAGCGAGCGAGTCTGCTAATTCGTTGCCCTCAAAGATGGTCTGGGCTGGAATTCAGTGAAGAATGATGAAGTTGTTGTTGGCTAGTTTATGGATGGTCATAACTGTTTTTAAAACAATCTTTTGATTTGATAACTTCTACGTAAAGCGCCTTGAGAGCTGCTTGGCTGTCCAAAATTGTTCTTTTTCTTGTGATGGAACTTGGATTTATTCTAACACAGTAGTTGATGGCAAGGCATCCGCCTGGAAATGGATAAGCTTTTGCCAAGGCTAACTGAATAGTCCGCCTGGGGCACTTCTCCTTGATTACCAGACCAGATCTCTTTCTCCAGACAGGGTCAAACTGAGAAGGAATTGGTTTGAGTTTTACCCATTTATTCCTTGGTGGGATTAATACGAAGAACTTTTTCTGGAAGCTATATTCTGCAAGCATATCGTCGAGAGGCATGCTGAATGTGCTTTCACCTTTTAAGTCTTTAAGCAAAGCAGTGACTTCGCTTCGTTGGTCTTCGTCCACCAGACCAGCGCGGCATAGGCAATTGCAAGTATATCATCCGGGATCTTAGTCCGCAATTGTAACCACAGATTCGCCGGCAGATCTCTAGACAGAGATCTCTAGATCCCCTGTATACGGTGCGTTCTATCTGTGGGTTCCACGACAGTTTGCTATCAGCAACTATTCCAAGGTACTTTACTTTCTAAATCTAAAGTTTCACCATCCGTTTTGTAAAAGGGACAATAGTCGTCTTTTTGAGTTTTACAGAGAGGCCTTCTTTGTTGCACTATCTCTGAATTACAAAAAGTGCAAATTGCATAAAATCTGAAACCATAATTTCGAATTTGCCACTGCCACTGGTATCCAAGGCATCAATTCCTTGGCTTGTCAAGGATTGATGTATATCGTCAACAACAAGAGACCATAAGATAGGCGAGAGAACGCCCCTTGAGGACACCCTTGTGACGTTAATGCCGAGATTTCCACATCATCGATGCGGGTTTGGATTAATCTTCTATTCAGCATTGCGTTGATCCATCTTCATATGATTGGGGATTCATGTTGTTGCGAGCCCTGTTGGTTGACTCAAAACATGTCATGGTCATGGGGCATGATGCCCCCGTACATATTCCACTTTTAGGCGGTTTTGGCCGTGTGATTTATCCAGTCGTCAAACGGGGAAACATGTTTTATTGAAACGAGCAGTTCTCGAATTGAAAACGCCTAAAAAATTTTGACAAAATATGAATGTTTTTTTTTTTAAATGCGCAATGTGTATATTTATTCCATTAGAAATAATGGTACCTACTTGACCGGTGGTACGAACTACTGGAAAAACTCATTACCAAATAGAGTAGTTCGAGTATTAAGACCAGCAGAGCTACTGCAATTGGCATTGAAAACTGAATCAACCGTGTTAGTCATTGGGGATTAGATATACAATGCTACTTAACTTGCTTCAACTGAGGCATGAATTCAGATGCAATGTGTCTAAAAACTCGTAAATTCTGGGTGCCAAATTTTTAATGCCATCAAACTATTTATTAACAGGACTGCCAAAAAACAAGCGCATTTTTTTGCGTGTATTTTTTTTGTTTTGTAAAAAGCACTTATAATTGCCAGAGTAATACTTGTTGACCTGTGTGTGAATCTTGTATTTTGTGTCTTTATCTACAGTCAAGACTATATCAATAAAAAGCATCCAATCGAAGTAACTATCCGTGGACTAAGGAAGTTTGAAGACGAACGTATAACATCAGTTAGTGTTTTATTTGCTGGTATTGAATCTCCTGGCCTACAGGCATTTGCAGACATCGTTCTAAAACGGTACAAGAAAGCCGAACTCAATTTTGATAAGCACGGGGATACAGCTAAATTGCATATGACAATAATAAATCGTAGGTACAGTGGGGACAACAAAAAATTCGACGCCACGAAAATACTTGAAAAATATCACGAGTTTGATTTCGGAAAATTTGTGGTAACGGAAGTGCATCTGTCAAAAATGGCAGCTGTAGACGAAAATGGTTTTTATAAAGCATTTTATGAGATTTCACTTTGAAACATTTTCTTAAATTTGTGTTGGAAATAAAATATTTTATTATCTTTGTTTTTATTTAGTTTTTTTTTTTTTTTTGTTATTTTAGTTGGATTTATTTTGTATTTTAACATCATGTTTCTCGTGCCACAAAATTAGTAAGCAAAAGCTGAGATACCCTGGGTAAAAAATTTTAGACACCAAGATCGAACTTTGGTTGAATAATCTACTGTTCCTTGAATACTTGACCTAGATCCTTGCGTAGTTATCAGCACACTTCTATAGAATCCCTATAGTAGCTGCGAGTCTTTTATACCAATGCGGTGCTCTTGGAAGAAAAATATCCTTAAAAAGTCTGGATCTATGAACATTTAAATTAAATTCAATTCAAAACACCGTCGTTAATGTAGAACTATTCTATAAATACATTTAATTATTCCATGAAATATACAATTTTATCCAAACAGGTTCGCTAAGAAACCTAAATATTTCTCAGTAAATGTTTGAGGTGCTTTTCGGTATGTAACCACTTCAAACGACCGTATATAGTTGTAAACCATCTGCATGAAGTCCAAAAATATATTGTCCACATCAAGGACGACTGATGTAAGCCAAAATATTAAAATTAGCATTAAAAAAAACGAGGAGGCAATCTTGAAATTTTCTATAATAAAGAGAAAAATTATGACAATTAGAATTTGAGTTATTGTAAAAATTGGTAAAAAAATTAAACAAGCGGTCCTTCCTATTAATCATTCGCTATCAGAGTCCTTTTTTGAAACGTAGGTGTATGCCTCCAAAAATAGGCCTTTAAACTTATTTCGTTAGAACAATGAGGAAATTAATGGTCCCGTGTTAAAAGCGGAAATTTCAGCCAAACAAAAAAGGGTTTTTTCTGAAAACACCCATTTTTGTACCGAACAAACCTAAAGAATGTTTTTGTCGAGTGAATTTTCAGAGAAATCAAGTTTGTCTTACATTCAAGTCAATTGTGGTGTGGCTGTAGGCGGATTTTAGCAAATTCCATGCCCTATCTTGAACAAAGCGATGAACAATCTACATTCCAATTTTGAAGACCTAAAAACTTCACACGTACGGACAGACGGACGTACATGACGTAATGAATTCACCTTAATGAATTTCGTTCTCGAACAAATCTCCAAAAAGTCTTTGGGGCGGTAATTACGATAATTATTTTACAAATTAATTTTTATGCGCAGTTTGTTACATAACTGTGCATTAAAATTAATATGTATACCCTGGGTATGGTAATCCTATGCAGAAAAGAAGGTCTTCAAAAAATTTCACTGAAAATATTGAAAGGCTAAGTCGCGTCGCAAGGAACAGGAACAGAAACAGAGGTGGAATCCTCTAAGGTGAAAACTGATAGTTGATCATCACATTTTTAAATTTGGGATCCCGTAAGGTGATGATCACAGTGATCATCACCATTTTGTGATGAAATTCAGCTGACAGCTATTTTAGTGTCACTTTCCATTAAAGCTAGTCGTGTTTTTGCAATTATTGGGTTCTTTTTGTGTTTTTTTCTGAACTTGGTCAGTTTTAGTGTTTACCTATGTGTACTTGTGATATGTGTAACTCAGTGAGTTTGTTTTTCAGTCAAAAAACCAATAAGAACGATAGTGGATAACTTGAAGTCTAAGGACTGCTTCACGCAATATTCTAAGTTTTTATTTTCCGTTATGGGATTGATTTTTTTGGAGGACCATTTTGACTTACAACCAGCAAAAATGTTACCGTTTTATTATTGAGTGGTTTTTCAACCACACGAAAGTCGTAGCTCGTAAGTCGCGAATCATAGCTCTTCGGTAATTAGGGGTGGGTTTGATTTGATGTTTATTTGCTTAAAACCTTGAATTAATGAATTGAAGCATTCAAACAAAAATAATAACTTGAAATATGTACGTACATTTTTACATCGCAGTAATAAAATAAATGTAATTGCACTTGCCGAAAAATATAAACAAAAGTAAATTATATTTATTTGTGAAGCACTGTATTGAAATGACATCAACTGACAGATGAAAATGTATGTGCTGCCAAGTTTAAAAATTTTTTGGTGATCACTTTACAGAAAGCAAGAACTGGGTGATGGTCAATTTTGATAATCAACATGTTGACCATCATCGATCACTTTAGAGGATTCCACCCCAGAATCTCATACAATAGCAACAGAAACAGAAACGGCGCCGTTTTTAGCTCGAGACTTGACTTAGCTCCAGAATCAGCGACGTAAAATTGCTCTACAGCAACGCAAACAGAAACAACTCGAGAGGACTTGTTTCTGGAACAGAAAATCAAACGTTGCTGTTGCATAGCAACCCTTGTTTATGTTTGAGCGAGCAACCGCCATTCGCGAGCGGCTCTCTTTTGTTTTTGACAGCATTTTGGCAGTCGATATAGATTTTCAAATGCTCTGTTGTCAAAATGTTTTAATTGCTTGGGCTGAATTTCTCGAGCCACATGCAATCTTGTGTTAGACGAACCAATCTTTTGATATACGTTTCAAAATATGCCATGAAAATAGTCGGTATACAAGAAAATAAAACACCTTACCCCCAAATATACAAAACAATATTTTACACAAATTAAAGCAATCACATGGTCAACTAAAGATTATAAGACAAAGGCCGAAAATAAATCTTACCTGTCTTGAGCAATTGCACCAAAAATTTATCCATGCCTGCCGATTTTGCATTTGAGCAGGTTAAGGATTTCATCCCGCAGCATTGCGAATGATCCAGTTTATGGGAAGGGAATGTTTGAATCGAATTTTCTGTATTTCTCCCCGGATCTCCTATACTTTCCGTGGTCCTAAGTGCAATGGGCAAAGAGACATCTGTTTGACAACAGACGCTTATTTGTACCCTTTGCGGTTTAGGTCTAGCACTGTTCCTTTGTGTGAGAATTATTTTAGCAGCTTTTCGACGTTCTCTCTCGTAAGTCTTCCGACGTGCTTGAGTCTTCATTTTAGGCTTTTTGGATGAAGTCGGAGGATACCTTTCTTCGGAAGTGGACTCCTGGAGTGTTGCACATGCTTTCGACTCAGCAAAAAATGGATTTGTTTGGCTAATGCTCTTCGAAACCCTATCGTCTAGAAAAGGTATAAGTTTTTTCTCTCCGGTGGCAGACACAACTACTGACACCGGCGACGCATGAAGGGTACTTGTTGGTCCCTCAGCTATCATGCCTCTTCGGGGTGAGTGAACCGCTGCCGAAGCGCTACTGACCGAATTTCCAAACGAATGCATACTATCTTGCCCAGATCTGTTTTTAAGTTGAAACGTTTGTGCAAGGATGTGTTTTACATGGAGATAAAGACTTACGTGTAACGTCGCATTGCGTTCAGCTGTTTAAATTTTTAGTTTCTTATAATATTAATATGAATAAAAAATCAAGTTACGAAAAAGTATTTTTTTTTATCTAAACGAAAATAGCTGACATTTTGAAGACTGTGTTTTCACAGTACATAAATAGCTTTTGTGAATATTTTAATAAGTTGTTGTAACGTTATTTTTTCCACATTTTCATTCAAGCAGCCTCTGCAAAAATCCCTTGGCTGGTTTGCTCGTTCAATCGTTCAATCTTGATCAAACCTGGTTTGTGG
Organism: Neoascia interrupta; assembly: GCA_947623515.1. Classification (NCBI taxonomy): domain Eukaryota; kingdom Metazoa; phylum Arthropoda; class Insecta; order Diptera; family Syrphidae; genus Neoascia; species Neoascia interrupta. Next base: position 42,652,210 of record OX392462.1, on the reverse strand, counting down.
TTAAATAATGTGTTCATGCCAACTTAAGGCTTAAGCCACCCAATGAATTCGTTGTGTCCGTTACGTCGAAGTACACAACTAGTTACTTACTGTGAGGCCGTTATACCTCACATGTTCTGTTTTGTCCTGCTCTCAAAGACAGTAATAAAATCGATGTGATTGATCGTGAGATTGACGAAACGATCTCTCCGAAAGGTGGCAACAGGCAACTGGCCAAATTAATGCTCTCTAGCAGCTTTTTAACCTTTTATGCTGTACTATCCTGGACCCCAATGACATTCAATGGCGGATGGCATCCAAGGGACATTTAACTTATTGCCTGGGAAGATGGCAATGTAAGTAGTCAATTTAGTAGAAGTTTGGCCTGGGTGCATTACTCAAGTCGTCGCTGAAGAGGTCGATCAGATCATCGTTATCAGACCGAGAGTACGCACCTGGATCTCATGGAATCCCTTTCCAAACACAAATTATCCATCTAAGATAACACCATGCAATCCCACACTTGCGACAAACAGCTGGAAGAGCAGAGCGTTTCGGATCTGCATAATAAATGTTTTGATCAATCAGGTACCACTGGCTTTTATATGGCTAGGACGCTTGACACTTTTCACTAACTAACTCTGGAAGGCGTTAAAGTCCAGCCAGCTCTTTATCTAGCTAGCCGTTTTCAGGTTTGCACGCGAAATTCATCGATCGGCGTCAACGCGGGCTGTTCCTACGCATTGTATTCGAAGATTTTCCGGGACCGGGAGATTTGTATGGTTTAAAGGACTGAGTTTCCCTTTTTCCTATCAACAAGAACACCTATGCTCAGATTGCCGAAGCAAACCGTCCGCTAATGTGAACCCAGGAAAGTGAGTTTCCGCCAAAGCTTCCAGAACTCCTTGGCTACTTCCAGCCCAGGTTCCATCTTTTTTTCCGAACAGCTTTTCGGGTACCTGTGGAACACAGAACCCATATCAATAGCGTCCACAGAACTTCTCTTTGAAATTTTTTACTGACCGACTGTCAGAGACCGCAATGTTCCAGTCGTTTTTCTCAGCAAGGCTGCCATTAAAGTCGCTTAGCTTTCGACGCAAAACAGGTGAAGTACCCACTTTAATCTTTTTGCATCGCTCGGCTCCACGAAATCGTCAGATCTGTTCCTCTTGTTGCTAACCACTTCTTTAAGGTTCGGCGCATAGGCGGTAGAGGACGCCTGATGACTTCCACTCCTAAATTTGCAGTTGCATTACCCTTGGCTTATACTTGTTGAGTAAGCATTTGATTGGTCAGATGGCCTTTGCTCCCAAACACTTAGGCTGCCGCGGTCGCGGCTCCTCGTACTTCGTTATCTTCCACTGAGCGTTGAGAACATTAACGAACATTTACCTTAAACGAGCATTCTTTACTCTCTTAGCAGCAGTGGTGGAGGTGGCAGCACAACGGTCGAGACAGCTTTGTCACAATTTCTATCACTGAAGCATTTCCCTGATTTTTATCAGCCTCGAAGATTGCTTCGACTCCAGCTGTCTAAGCAATTTCTTCGAGCTGATTACTACCTGTGTTTAAATCACCTGTGTTAGTGGCAGCCTGTTCGCTATCGTTAGTGAATGTTCTGTCGAACTCCTCACTATCGCCAGCAGGTAGCCTCGTCATATCCAAAGCCCCTACCAGAAGAGAGATTAATGCATTGTAGAGTTCGTCCTCACTACCTTGTACACTACCTAGCTTGTTTGCGCAATTATTTAATTTAGCTTTTTTTGATCATCCATTTAAAATTTTGATTTCGGTTCCCACAAGTCGGGCCAGAAATTAAAGGTCGTCCCAGGCAGCACCGCCATAGCTGGGCAAAGCAAACAGGATGTGTGGTTGCTTGGTATACGACCCCCGACTCCGTTACTTCAAGGCGAAGTAGTTTTAGCTTAAGCAGTCTATAGCTAAGACAGTTTATAGTTAAGGTGGTCTTAATCTGAGGCAGTCTGCCCCGCTGGGCAACCACTTCGTTCAGAAGTATTGAACTTAATGTATGTGGTATTCAATTTCCCGCTGTCTTCGACGAAAAAAAAACCGAGTAATGTTGGTTCGAGCATTAATACCCACTTGTAATGCGACCTAAAAGATCTATTGTGTCCCTTTCTTTGATTAAGGTTTTTTCGGCAATCTTTTTAGACTTAGATATGGTAATTTTGAAGAAATGTTGTTATAGTCATTCGCTGTTTAAATGGGACTCCCAGTAATTTTGAAACTGTAAAATGAAAGGACAGGACATTGTCCAAAAGATGTTCTACAGTTTATATTGCTTGTTCACAGTGGCTACAGCTTTGTGAATCAGTGCTACTGTGAATCTGTGACCTAGTTGAAGATATGGTAGTTGCATGTTCGTGCAGAAGTGACGACCAATAACCGAGTTATTGAACCGCATTTATGAGTCACAAGATTGCAAGCTCCAATAATTGTTTTCACTTGCCTTCTTTACAACAAATTGCTACTGAAACTTTTTTGCTGTTCTCGAAAATTCGGTTTCCTTGCCATCAGTCCAGCTTTGGTTTCTGTTCAAAAAAGACTTAAAAGACTTTTGCCTGAAGAAAGGAGTGTTAGTGTTTCTTAGGGCCGCAGTTTTAAGCTAACCCGGTGAGCACTTTTCAGTGATGCATAGCGAGCTCTGTCGACAAAGAGACAGAGACTCACCATCGACTTTCTCAACTGTCACTTGTCTTAAAAAAGCTACGAAATTCAAGTTGTTTTCTAGACATCTTACAGAAACACCTGAAGCAATCAGTCGTTTCGTTTCACATCGGCAATCAGGATAAGCAATTCGAACTATTCTCCAGAGTCTATTACGGGATTAGCCATAAAAATTGGCCGACGTTTATCGAAAAACTCATTTCGGGACTAACCAAAAATTAACTCGAATTGAATTGAATTGCTTTTCGAAACGGTTAACATAATATTCTTCCGTTAATGCGACTAGTTTATCACGACTTACGCCAGTCACCTCGTTCTTGTCCTCTTCTAAATTATTCATCTGTGTCTTTTATTCCCCAAATTTTCACAAACTAGCTGTAGGTATACCACGTTATAAATCAGAAAAATGTTTATATTTTTCATGATATGGATTTGTTTTTTTTTTACACCATTTCATAGCAAAGAATATTTCAGCTTTTCATTTTCATTTCACTCTAAACATAAAAAAATTCTAACTAACCGATTAGACGCAGACATTATTTGATTAAACATTCCAATATCATGCTTGTCATTTGAACATTTCCACAAGCCTAATGCCATAAACTCGTTAAGAAATAATGACTTCATGGCCAAATCCAAGCTGCTGAGCTAGCACACTCTATAGCGTTTTAAGCAAAATGTATTGTCCATCAAAGTCAATATTGCCGGGGCGTTTTGTAAATACAGCAACCGTCTGTCCTGGAGCTACTTAAAAATTCTTAATATTTACAATCTTCGTCGATAGCCATGAAATTTCACGTCTAGCTGTGAAAATCGGTATTGAAAGTAATGGTTAGCAACTGACAGATGCCTTATGGAAATTTATAAACATTTTTGAATCTTGTGCTATTTTGTGTAAGCAGTTTGATTAATATGAAGAAGGTATCGTATACAGAAGATTTCATGGCAATATGTAATATTTTTCAAAATGATGTCAAATCATACCTTAAAAAAAGTGGATGAGGCCCCAACGAATATTTATCGTTAAAAATCATTTTTAAGTGTAAATCCAACCCAAAAATCTTATTTAACCTCACAGTGGTGGACTTCCTCAATTCATTTCAGCTCAATCCGATTCACACACGAAGCAATTACATTTGTGTAATTAATTAAGTGCCGGCACTTTATTTTGGAAAGCATCACTTACAGTCTATGCAAATAAACAATTTATTTGTTTTGTTGCCTTTGCTTTTTTGAATTTTCGAATTCGATTTCATGAATCCCTTATATACCTCGCGACCGGGCGCGACTTTTGTATTTATTTTTCTTGTTCAAAGGTGATTTCCTGCCTCGTAGCCGCGACTGCAGACAGAGTCAACATCCAACATCATCTTCAGGGTGCTGCCGGGGCTGCTGCTATATTTAATAAGGTCCACACGTTCGAAAGATGTGCTCCCCCGCGTATGATGTATTGTACGCTAACGTTGTTGCCGCCAACGATGAGTGCGTACTTAACGCCCCGGATGCTGCTCGAGGAACGGATATGTATGCTTCATTTGCGTGCTTGAATTGTTTTGCCGGTCCCAGGAAATAGAATTTTTATTACCTTTCGCTTGGGACATCGATGGGCGGGTTGGGGCGAAGGATGATGTCTGTAGGTACTCATGGCAATCGATGAGTTGCAACAAAGTTATGTAGTTCGAAATATCGAATTGGGATGTGGAGATCATTGCAATTCGGTTTTTTGGGCGTGTTCCGGTAAAAGACATAAATTTATTGAGTTAAAGTAGGTATAAGTGGAGTGTATTGATTGGTCGGCAAGATAAGATACCACGTCTTGTGTAGGTAACGAAAGCTTTTTCTTATAAGTTATACATATTATTTCCTATAGGAAACGAATTTATTATGCCCTATTCCACAAAAATGGAGAATTTTAAGATACAGGCGAATATGTTACATAGAGAAACAATAACGATAGACCCCTAAGACCTTAAGGACATCAATGATCGAAACCGAAATCTAGTCGAATGAGCCTTATCCCCCCATCCGTCCGTATGTCACCAATTTTTAGGCCTTAGATTTTGAGCTAGAGAGCTGAAATATTGTTTATAAGCACACCCACAACCGATCTAAATGTGTTACTACATTGCCCTGATTTTGGGGTTCTCTTAACTCAACCTCAATTCGATTTTCTTTAAGGGTAGTTTTTCAATGTGACATCATTCGAGTTTCGGAACTCGAAACTAAAACTAGTTTCTGGGGTTAACCTCAACCCCAGGTATTAGTTTTTCAGTCAGCAGGTATCAATCCAGAGTAAATCTCCATTAAACTCACCAAATTAAGTGGATTAAATAATTTGATGGACTTTGCCTGCTTTTTGTGTGGAAATTACAGTTGCTTTCTGTTTTTGTAAAAAATTACCTTCGACATTCTTTACCGGTTTTTTCTGCGAGAAATGAAAATTGGGAGGGACAATGGCCGATTACGATGTGCGAGGCGAATCGCAAATGTCATCGCATCTCGATTTTGATATACGATGTGCGAATGCGCCCACGCAAAGCAAGGTCGAATGTCGTATCGTTGCGATGTTATCGCTTTTCCGTCTGGATTGGCCTAACTATGCAATGCGAAGGTGAAGTCGAAGTGTCAGTCAGTCCTGTGGCTGCAATCAATTCCGATAGGTATTTTGGTGGCGGATTGAAAGCAAACACGATCGCAAGTAAATTAAAACATATTTTCAGAGTTGTAGTTTAATTTGATTTTCTTTTCTCAAGAAATCAAAATAAGTTCGCGCAACAATTTAATGTTTTGTTTACGTTTACACCGAGCCTAATTTCAGCATTTAAGCTAAATTCAACATTTCACCCTAAATTTGAGCGTTTCGCCATACACTTTTCAGGATTTTTAAATGTTGAATTTCAGTTAAATGTTGAATTTCGCCTGGGCATTTAGAAGTTTGTCGAATTGAACAAATCTCTCGGAGAATTCAGGGCTGTTGACAAAAAATACTCAAACAAAACGTTTGTAATTTGACGTATAAATCGATAAAATTGCTTTGGGAAACAAAAAATAAGCATGTAATAACGACAATTTTTGCTGTACTTAATACTTCAGATTATGACTCCGATTGTCATTTGAAACGCTGAAACTCTAGTATAAACAGCAAAATCAAAACTCGAAATGATTTGTCTGACCTTTACCTTTGTTTTTACTTGGAAGGCTCGGTCACTTTGACAAATGGAAACTGGAGGCAACGAGATGCGTTTCTTATCGTAGTGCATAATAACCCATTTCGAAGTGGATCGCACGTGAAAAAGCGGTTTGGGTGCAATGCGCTTCGCAGATCGCAATCGGTTCCCAGTGCACAGTGCTTTCGAGAGTCGAAGATTTCGATAAAAAAGCTCTGAACTGAAAAACTGCTTGCTGCTATAGTAGGTATAAGTTTGTTTTGTTCCATGATGAACAAAGCTTGGATGAACTTGCGCTTAGTTCTGTTTTTCTTCTGTTTCCTTAGTTCAAAAATTTTTCCCACTCCTTCCTCAATAACAATTTTTAGCCGGTACACTGGGACCGTTTCCTGATGAAACAGCTTCCTCTAGCATGTCGTAGTACAATTCATAATTTATCATGGATTTAGCAAGCATGAGCAAGTGTTCCAAGCAAACAGAAGATATTGTGTTTGCCCGCTTAAAAAAATTAAGGGCCATGCGCATTGCCAACGAACTGTCGCATACGCAGTCACAAATTATATTAGGTTGGCTAGTCCTAGTACACTACATGTAAAAACTGCGCATGTTTTCTTGCGATAAAGGTGAATGATGTCAATTGGCAAACAAGTGTTTGCTTGCCGCACAAATAGGTATGCCCAAACATGACACGCGTTCTACGCTTAAATCAGGGTTGACATGCAGGCCTTGAATTCCTCGCTTTGAATCTGATTTGAAATGACGTTTCATAAAAAACTGTTAATTTTTTGTTGGAAAAATTTGTTTTTTTTTGTCGTCCTTTGAGTGTCAATTTAAATTTTGAATGCACCACTACAAAAAATTATCATTCTCAATCCGTGTTAAAAACAAAACACAAGTGTGTATTGAGCTGTCAAAAACAGAAAATTACATTCGTGAAATATTTAAAATCTTTTTGGGTTCCACGATTAACCAAAACCACAGCTGACCGACCAAGGCACGTTTTCTAAAAAATATATATTTATGTACATATATCAATTTTGTAATTTACTTACTTGGTAAAAAATTTATAATAAAATAATAATAATGATATTTTAAATCATATTTTGGTGATTGATATTTCAAATTTAAAATATTTTGGTGTGCTGTGAAATGTGTAAAAAATAAACCACGAGTTGTCAAACAGTAATATAGTAACATCTTGCATATAACATCAGAATTTACTGTCCATATTGGTCTGGGATCAAGACCCGAATCGCGATGTGTTTCGATTGTTTTGGACGAAGATTCTCGAAGACCTTAGAAATTGACATCTTCCCGGTTTTGAAAACATTACCGTTTATAGCGATATGTTAATTGTTACTCCCAATTTATCAAACAATTAACATTTTGCTATCAGAATTTTTTTGTCGCACGTGTATTCAAAAATCAACATTGTCCCTTGCTGCTATATACATATGTACCTGTCTTTTGTTTATGTCAACTGGGAAAGAAGCAGCATCTAGTACATTGAACTTTCTGACATGACATATACACCCGCTGACAGCTCATTAGAACCGATTTCAAGTTTAAATAGAAATATGGATTTTTCTTAGTCAACTATCATGGTAACTTTTATTTGTCATGGTCAAAAAAATTGGGTTTTTTTTTCAAAACATCAACATTAAGTCAATTTTAGTAGACACGTTATGATGTATAACATTTTTTTTATACTTAAACCTCTGATTTGGCTAAACAAGCATCAATCATCATCGCATCGCCAAAAGTGCAAAAATAAAATCGTTTCTAATTTTCAACGGCTAAGCTGTCAACGGCTGTTTGTGAAACGACATGAATTTCAGAATCTCAGTTCGTTGGCTGAGTTATAACAACAATTAAATCCTTTTTCGCCCAAGGGCCGGAGCACACTGCATCTTCTTAAAACCAACTCATAAATTTGCCGCATCACAATATCATAGAGCCTTTGTTAGATTGTGGCATTTGGTCTATTTCCAAAGACTTTATCAGGTCTTGTTTTGTCATCACCTAGGTATGAGATTCAACAAAAATATATTCTAAGGGTCTAATCATAGCTATCATCGCATTGCATCATGGAAAAATTTGTTTTTATGTTTTTAGACGTTTGATCAAAATAAAGCTTATGAATTGCAGAATTTTTTCCGTAACAAAAATACATAAATTGTGTTAAAACTTTTATGTAAACTTGCTTTTAATATTTCACTAACAGAAATCGATTTCAAGGAACAGCTGATTTTGATTTGTGTTTTTGCGACAAAATTGTTCCACTGAAAAGCATTCCATTCCCTTTCTATTCTCAACTGACAGTTTTACTTTCCCTGATCAACTCCAACCTCAAATGCCTGTAGCTGTTTGTTAGCACTGACAGAAATTTTCAATGATTGCTATGAAGACTTGTTAGAAAACCGAAGACATTGTTCCACTGATTTGTTCCAATGAAGCTATCCGATGAAAGCTATGACTAGACCCTAAAGGAAGAATATTTAAGACAATTCAAAGGATTTAACTTATCACTGCCTTTTTCTCGTTGAAAAGCAACCTAACCTGCCTTCCACACCTAGTTCAGCATTATTAAAAATCTAACAATTATCCACCGTCAAGGAGCAATCAAGATCCTCCTTTTCCTTTCGAAAACTGCATAAGAAAAACACTTTTTCTATAAAAAAATTCATCACGGATTCAAAGTGAATAAATTTGACAAATGGCTAGCCTCAAGAGTGCCATTTAGAATTATAGCTAGCTAATATTTCCCAAGTCATATGCACGATTGTAGTGTTGTGGGTCCCTTTCCTAGCATATCGAATGATGTATAACCTCCCCATCTCTAATTATGTTTTTATGCGTGCTAGCCGACGATTCGTTTATCTCTCAATTTAATTTTATATAATTTGTTGCGTGGCAAATATAAACGCAGACCACAAACGTATAAATCACTGTTTTACGGTGACGTCGTCGGCGCTGAAAGCCGCATTTAGCATGTAATAAGCACACTTAAAGGCAACCCCATCCGGGCGGGCCCGATTGCGCGATCATCGCACAGCGCGGCGAGTTGCCATCACAACCAACCGTACATGGATTATGTTTATATTTAATGGAATACCCTGTAGTCGCACTGGGAAAATTGACGGGCTAATGCACTGGGGTATGTCTCCAAAGGGAGCACTAAGCATATCGCATCTTTCTTCCTGCTTCAGCTCTCGGCTATTTAAAATCTTTATTGCCTGCCTTTCGAAAATGGATTTACTAGACTTGTGCGATAATTGTGTATCAGTCTAAAGGCTATAAGGAGACCCATATACAGTAGGACTTAATTCGAAGCGGTTCTAGTTGCTCATGCTCTGTTGGTATCAATCAACAGCGATCGTTTCGTTTCGAACTCAATCTGTTGGCAATTAAGGGTATCAACAGAAACTTTTATTGCTTTCGTTTTAACCCTCGGTGCTTCTTGCGTTCTATTTTGGAGATAAACAGTTTTCTGCTGTCTCTTCATATCGCATCGGGTTCAACAAATGGAAAGCCAAACAAAGATGTCATGACATGTGATTGATGACAGCCAGAAATTGGAAACAACGAATGTACATACGTACGTCAATTTCAAGGGACTCAATTAAGTAAATTGACATACTGCACGCGATCGTGAAGGTATTCGTATTCGTAACTCTTACATGCTTTATAAGAAAGCGAAATTTATAAGGCATATTGCTGCACATATGCTCGTAGCACTGTCAATTTGCTCGTAAAATTTTTGACACCAATCATATAGCTGTCAAACACTTCGCGACCCAATGTGACATTTGTACCAAAAACAGCGCAAAGTTACCAAAAATGAGACAAGTGATAAATGAAGTTCTGCTCAAAGAGGTTACTTCGTCTAAACCTAAAAATTGCTTGTTCTTAGCAATGCAAAAGTCATATAATGGCATAATTTAATAGTCTATGGGCTGCTCTTATTATCTTTCCTTCTAGATGATTTATACAAACTTCTTGATTAAGTTACTAGCCCTGATTATACTCATCTCAATCCTCCCCGGTGGTACATATGTAACTATATAACCACCTGGTGTTGAAGTACACATTATTCCAGTCGATCTCACTCCGACAGCCATTGACATTGGACGGAACTGACGTTAGCCATAGCAGCACTCGACAAACAGCATGTTATTATTTATAATTATCTGTAAACAGATAGACCGAGTTGAGAATATTAACTAAATTGCAGCGAATAAGGTCTGGTAGTTGATTATAATTATTTTAAATTTGATTCCACGACTAAGTACTTGAAGGTTTATGTAGTCGACCCAAGTGGAAGGAGTCCCATTTGAAACGCATTGTGCTCTTGAGGAAGTCATTTACCTGAGGAATTTACTTCCGTAAAGACGCTTATTTGCAGCGTTACACTTTTCAGTGGCATGAAGATATCATTGTTATTAAGAGTAGCTACTTATACAATTGAAAGAAGTGGAAAACGGCAACCTTCAAATTTAAGCCGGATACCCTCAATAATACTGCTTTACAGGACCCACTAACGAAAGAAGCTTATTTTAAGTGGCAACTGAATAAAAACCTGTTGGCATTTGAGGACCATTTACCGTCAGACAACTTAAAGCCAAGCGAAATGGCAACCATATTAATTTAGAGCCAAGACTTTAAAGGCCTAAACACAACCATAATAGATCTACATGGCCTTTTGTCGGCCTTAAGGCATTTTTCTTTTTCGGTCAGACTCAGAGTAATCAGAGTTTGATATTCTTGATATATATTTGCTCAGAGCGTGGTCTATGTGCTCATAAGGTAAGCGGCTTTTATGAATAAGCCTTTGCAGAATAAAAAGCAAAGTCAAAATTTCAAACTAGTTATGAAAGTGGTCCTCCCCATTTGATGTTTTACAACTGACGTTACAATTTATTTAGGTACCAGTTGGGCGTCTGTCACTCAAAAAACCAAATTTCACATGATTTCTAGATTTAAAAAAGTCAGCCAAAATCGTAAGTAAAGCAGGGAGCTATCTAACAAATTAACTGTCACACCTATTGTGAAACACCGACCGGGGTGGCGACTTCCTTCATAATTTTTTGAAAATTTTCTAGAAAATGTGCTGGCGGTGGCAGGAAACTGTGGTATAGAAGAGAATGAAACAAGCGGATGAGTTAGGGCTTCTTGAAATTAGTAAAGGTAAGATAAGAATATATGACAGATGTGGAATCTTAAACTCTATATTTCAAGCTAAGTTAAGTGCGAATTCGCGAAAAGTTATCTTCGATATGGCTCTCCTACCAGTGCTCACCTATGGATTACAAACTTGGAGCTTGAATGTACGAAATCGAGGTAAACTTCAAACTACTCAAAGAGCCATGGAAAGTCAATCCTGCAGATATTAATATATCAAAGAATTCGAAGTAGCACAATAAGGGAAATTACGAGGTTCAAAGACGTCATACGGAGAATCAAACCTTCAAAATGGCAATGGGCTGGCCACGTTGCAAGACTGAACGATAATCGTTGGACGAAGAGATTAACCGAGTGGTATCCAAGAGAAGGGAACAGAAGAACGGGAAGACAGCTTACGAGATGGAGAGATGATCTTCAAAAATTCAGCACGAGTTTGGAACAAAACGCTAGAAATAGATAGATTTGGAAGAGTATGGCGGAGGCTTATGCTCTTTGCTAATGAGAATTTGCAAGTCTTAAATTAAATAATATTTTTAATAGAATTAGATAATTAATGAAATCGATTTATAAAGTTGAGAAAAAGAGTGAGTAAAGCCCAAATATAATAATAGTAATAATAAGAATGTATGCCAAGTGGTCTTATAAACTAACGCTAAAATATGACTCAAATTTTAGTCATAAGCCCATTTGACGAGCTATAAAAGTGAGATGTATTAAACTATACGGCGTATATCACCAAAACGTTCATAATGTTCTCTGCTGGGAGTACGGGTGATACGCTTTCATCTGTCTAATTACTAAATTTATTTCACTGTATGCTACTGCTATTGCTACTGCAAAGAATTCTTCGGAGCGACAAGATAATTTGCAAATAATTTAGATATTTTGTGGAAAATTTCATATTTAAAAATATTACGTGACATTTATTCATGAACTGAAAACAATTTATGATGTTTTGGTGTGACCAAATATTTCTTAACGAAAATTTCTGGATTGGCTGTATGGCCGTATTGGGTTTATCGCGGAATATTATGTTTGTGTTCCTATTACACAGTGTGCCCTAAAGGTCATACTTATCTTCCAAAACGAATATGATCATTGGTCATACCGGAAAATATTGACATCTGGTCACATGAAATTATGACGATTACACTGTGTGACGACAAGTGACAGAAATATCCGTCAAAGAAGGAATATGTGTATATGACCAAATGGCATACAGTCTAATCCTACCTTAACTTTCTGATGATGGAAAATATGACCATGTAAAATACCTATCTAGGAAAGTAATAAAATAAAGCAGAGACAAGCTTAGAACCTAAGTAGGAATCCTGACAGGAAACTGTCTACTCAGATAGTCAGAAATACTGGGTGAATACGAAGCAATATCGTATATTAGATTAGACTGTATGCCAAGTGGTCTTATAAACAAAAGCTGAAATATGACTCAAATTTTAGTCATAAGCCCATTTGCGGAGCAATAAAAGTCAGATGTATTAGAGTAGACTACACGGTGTATATCACCAAAACGTTTATATGCTCTCTGCTGGGAATACGGGTGATATACTTTTCATTTGTCTAATGACTTAAGTTATTACACTGCATGCCACTGTTATACTTAAATCACTCACAAAAACTTGAAGTTTGCGAGTGGCGACTTGACGTTAAACACAAATTTAAAAAATAATTCTTTAGAACGACAAGATAGTTTGCAAATTGCTTTGATATTTTCTGGAAAAATTTCAAATATAAAAATTGTGACATTTATGCATGAACTAAAAACAAATTATGATTTTTTGATATTCCATAATATAATTGTGTTTATGGCGGAATATTATGTTTGTGTTCCTATTACACAGTGTGCCCTAAAAGTCATATTTATCTGTCAAAACGAATATGGTCATACCGGAAAATATTGACATATGGTCACATGAAATTATGATGATTACACTATATGACGACAAGTGACCGAGATATCTGTCAAAAAAAGGAATATATATGACCAAATGGCTTACAGTCTAATCTTACATTTAGGGGAATATTTTATATTTCTGCAAAAGCCTGAACGAAATATACAAAGCGCAAATTTCAAAACATTTTTGGCTATTAGGTTAGGTTGTTGTTTATATGTTCATCATTGAGATCGTTTAGGTTTTTTTGCCTTTAGAATGTGATATGAGGGATCGCGATAGATCCGTTTTGACGCCTTGGATTATGTTGCCTTTTTCCCGTTTAACCTAACATAACCAAAGTCTACACTAGGAAATTTGCTGGTTGACTATGAATAAAAATAATGCTTAATTTTTGGCACTAGTTTTTGATTTATGTTGTTTAAGACTTCGATTATGGAGTTAAGGGCCCTTCAATATATTCCGTATGGCGTTAACTTTATAATGGCATGGCCTAGGAGTTTTTCTGCTTTCCGAGTTAAGTAGTACCTACATGTGAGCGGAAAGGGGTTCAGTTCTTAAAAAGACACGCTCACGGTCCCTAAAAAACACGATTAAAAGCCTACGAATGCCTAAGCAAATGCGATGTAAATTTATTCTTCAGCTTGGAGAAGCTTATTGCTCTATTTATTCATTAATTGGAAGCCTTTCTTATTACGTAGGTAACCAACCCACAGTTCTATTTCAAATGAAGACAATTTAGCCTTTCCTCTTATCTTGAAGGTCAAACCTGAATGCCGACGACCTTGACACAAACACGTCAATCAAAAACTCACCAAACGACATTCATTATTCAAGCCTAGTCTATAGAGAATTTTAGCAAAGTGGTATGTAGGTAGGTACACCTTTTTTGACCGCACCGCATGGCCCGGGCGCACACTCCGTGCACTGGTTAATTGCTGCGTTTACCCACAGTTAATCGCTCCACTCCGGATAATACCCATCGAATAAAATCGCAATTAAAATATCTATCTGTAAACTATACGCATCCGCCGCCAGTGGACAATTACGATATTACGAATACGATTATCGGTGCGTTGTGTCGTTGGGTCGGTCGGTCGGCTGGCGGTCCCCATATCCGCTTCAAATCGAAGCCGGATATTCTACTTTACATTCTCTCGTTGGAGTTTTTTCCTTCTTTTCATTTTTGTCGTTTCCACGTAAATTTTTCTCATTTCGGTTCCTGAGTAGGTTAGAGGTAGGTGTGTGTGCATTCGGAAACAGAACAAAACAAACCGAACCACCAAACAAAAATCCACTCCACCATCTGATGAATACGACGACGGACGACGGAACAAACGCTTTCCTCTGTTTTGTTCTCCTTCCTTGGTGTCGGTTATCCACCGCTCGACGGCCGGCAGCGGCAGCAGACTACGCACAGCCGATTCCCATAAGTACTCTTCACCGTCACCGTCACCGCAAACACACAATAAAAAATGAATTCCGGTTTAATTGTGTCAATTGTCAATATAGCCGCGCGATGCTACTGCTATGTGTGATAGTGATTTCCTTCCGTGTCTGTGGGGAATTGTTTTTCTATTTTGTAAACAAAATATAAAATGTGGTCTTCCTTCCGCCCGGGCGCCACCACACTACGAAGTGCCCGCACTCCGCCACCGAGTTAATTCGAATTCGCATTCGCCGCATAGTTAAATACCTAAACGGCGAGCAGCGTTGAGCTTCAAGGTTAAAGCCCGATTTTTTTAAGGGGAGTTTTTCGTTCCTCTTTGGCACTAAGCGTTTTGCAGTTTGACATAGTCCGGAAGTACACCTGAAATTATTATGAATCAATGTTTCCTGTGGCTGTGAGTCGCGGTCTCTTTTTTGTCAATTCGTCACTATATTTTCAAAGAAACCTTGGGATTAGCTCTTGGGGTTTTGTCGATTTTATGGGAGCACTGTAAGCGATTATAGGTCACACGAGTGGTGTGCCGAGTAGGGGAATAGAAATGTAAGCACTGATAATCCGGAAGTATTACAACGATGACGCTGAACTTTAGCGTGGTGGCTATTGAACCTGCAATCTCCGGCGGAGGCGATAGTGATTCACGTGGTGTGAGACTGTGCCTGATCGATGCACAACTGGTGGGTTGAATTGTGGAGAAGATTGAGCTAGAAGATAGTGATAGGTGATAGCGTGGAAATAGGTAGGTAAGCTAGGGTTGGATTATTATGGAGTAGAATACTTTAGAAAACATTAATGAAAAACACCTGATTAGGTACCTATCGACCTAAACGACCTATCGACCTAAACTAAACTAAAGTAAATGTAGGTACTTGTACTCACTCGCCCGTTATTTCAAAATTAAAAGCCCTCGCCCAGAACGACAAGGATCTTGACTTTTAGTGTTGTGTGTTGTGGTACGTCGTTCAACGAGAATTTTTTTAAACTAATACTTGGACATAATAATAATGGACAAACCATTACCATACCTAACTACATATGCAAAAAAGACGACAAAATTTACAAATATGTTATGTCCTGTCACTTTGCAGTCAAAACAATCGTCGCGGTGTCTCGCTCTCAGCCGGCATTAACAAACTTTCTTGTCTCACGTTGACGCTGTCGCTCTAGTTTGACTTTGACACTGATGCGCTGAATGTTAAACAGGCATCAGACTGTCATATGGCATTTAGTCGTCCTTAATGTTGATTAAGGTTGAAGGGTGGACCATGAATCTTCTTCTATGATGGTAATCACCTGGGATACGAATGAGTTGAAAATGCACTATTTTTTTCCGCTTGGCTTGCATGTCGCGCTTTTCATTATCTACTCTTAGTCTTGTTGTTTTCAAGTCCCTATCCTAGCACGCAAATCACATTAAGACTGACTTTGATTGTTACAAATGCAGACTGTGCACTGCTCTGTTAATCGTAGAATTCAGCTTAACAAATTGTGGATTCATCGCAGAGCGGTATGTTTTTATCCAATGTTGCATTGTGGTCTATCGCCTCCTATCCCAATGCGGAATGTAAGCCCATTCTTCTCACTGATAGCACCAACAACCATAAACAAGGTAACACGACCTTAACACGGCTTAACCTTGACTGGTATACATACAATTCTAAAATTCTAAAATCTAGACACGATCTAGAATTGCGATCGCAAGCAAATTATTCAGTCAAAAGCTTGCATATCAATTTTCCAGGCTGAAGTCCTTGACGTCAGCAATTGCTTTAGATTAAATCTATATTGCAACACAAGAGGAAAATCAATATTCAATGGCATTCTGGAAGAGCCAAGCAGCACTCAAAGAGCTTGACTTACCTATCATATAATCCAAGCATGTCTTGGAAATATATGCACATGACTATCCAAGAACTAGCTAAAAACAGTTTAGGATCCCACCAGATAGTGGCTTTGACGACAACGGTGCAACAGCACATCTTTGGTCGACCGCCTCTTTGAACAGCATTCCGATGGCAAACTTTTCTATACAAATCCCGGAAGTCATTCAACGTTTGAAACTCTTTGTAGCTTCCATTTATGTATTTCTAAGATTTCTTACGAAATATGTTTATGTCTTTATCAGGGTCTTAAAAAACTGAAAGCTTTTGCTAATGATAATAAAAAGACAACACATTTCCATTTAAAAAAAATATTTACAATTTTTTATTAACCTTTTTTTCTTTTTCAATCTTCTTCTGATTTTTTCTCTTCTTCTCCTTTTTAAATCATATAAATAACAAAAAAATATTTAAATATTACTTAAAAACTAATAGGAAAAAATATTTAAGCGAAAAAAAAATCATATTTTATAAAAAAAAAATCTCCACTCACATTCATCTCCACATATATTAATACACATAACATAATTTTCTCTTTTAATTATTTATAATGTTAAAGCTTAACCCTAAATGCATTATACAATACAATCTATAGTCAAATATAGATTAACAACTAAAAAACACATTTTCTTTTCTATTAAGTTGTTTTTTGCTTTTTGTTTTTCACCACATAAATCTACAAAAATTATATTATCTAACTAAAATGAAACCAGCTGTCTGTCTCTCTCTTTTTTTGTGTAGAAACATTACGATAGCACAGCCATCGCTCGTGCCAATCGCACTCGAAAGTCACGATACAGCATTTTACCACCCACAGGAACTCGACTCAGATACATGTCTAGGCTCATTAGGCACAATGCTTTGCCATTCATGGGGAATTTTTGTGCCAATTCGGGGGTTACTTCAAGACCTTCCGATACCGCCATATTGATAAGCCATTTCCAAACATCCGCTCGTGACCAGTCTCGGGGATCGATCGGCAGCCCATCGGTGCCAAATTGAATCTCCTGCCGACTGTTGTGGTGGTGGTGCTGATGCAGTGATGAGATTTTCTTTCCACCCACTACGACATTGCTGCCGGGTGCTGATTTATTCCACAGGTGAAGGTCGGTCTCGTTGCGACACCCGTTGACATTGGACAAATCGAGTGGTGGCACTCGACCAGCATACTTTGTAAAGCTCGACTCTACCTGCATGGTGTTTGTGATCTGGAATGAAAAGAGGAAAAAATTGATTAAATTTCTGCCGGTTTTTCGTAGTTACTTGTTAAAAATACAATTTGTAAACAGGAGTTAAAAAAGTGCTCAATTTATTTCCATTCAGAAATGAAACCCTAACCAAGGGTAAGGGCGAAGTCCCTTACTTTCACATTTTGTAAAGCGCTGGCCAATATATATGGTAGATCTTTCCGATTTGTCCTAGATTAATTTCCCTTGAAATCCCGCGAACTTAGCTATCGAAGACTGGATTTCCCAATGCATGAAACAGCATCATAGTGCGCCGAAAGGAAGTTGTGCACTTTTGCTTGACTTTTCCCAACTGCACTACATTGTTTCCTTATCGTTTTCTTATAATAAGAAACGATTACAATATAGTTTTTAATGGCCTCTCTTGCAATGAAAGATTTTCTATTTTTTTTTTCGAAATAAATCATCATCTGTCAACAGTATACACAATCACTTTACATCAACGGCTGCTAGCCGTAAACAAATCCATTTAATAAATCAATGTTTATCTATTTTTAAGTACAGGAAATGATGGCTGCATTATTTTTCCCCATTTTTAATCCGAATACGCATGTCTTTGAACTTTATGGCTGCGGATTTCAAAATGGAAATCAAAACAAAAGTGAAAACTGGGACGTGTCTTACATGTGAATGGGGTATACGTAAATATCCACGACATTATTGCTCATATCGCACATACAGGTCGACAGTTATGTATATAGGGTCAAGTGAAAATTTAATTAATTGCACTTAAACCGACATTTCATTGCAAAATGTGTGGCCATTAAAGTCGTATAATGTTTTTTTTTTTTCTTACGACACCCGCCGACTTTTGTCTCAGTTGATTTAAGCCGAGTAAGTAACTCGCATCCGGTTTAAATAAATTGACTTTCAAATCACACTGTCAGTCATACCCTTCATTGTTGCAATTTATTGCGTTGAAGTATTCAATGGTTTTTTTTTGCTTCGATAATTAATTACACTTTTAAACTGTATATAATTAATAAAATAAGGTACAGCCACAAGCTTGTTTCATTAGAAAAATTGTTGATTTAAAAAACTCGTTACACAAATGTAAGAAAACTTGATCATCACCACATTTTATTGATCACTTTCGAGCCCTTTTATGTAAGAAAAAAAAAACTATTTGGTTACATAATAAAACTATAAATATCAATCGGGAAATGGGGAGTGCCCATCCAGATCCAATGTTCATTGTACCTAAGTGTGAGTTAATGGTTGGATGAGACTTGGATGGGATATCTTAATTGGGGATAGAATTGAGAAGGGATACGCAGTGTCTTTGTCCGCCGCCAATCTTGGAGGAGGACAGAAAAATTTTCCAATTAAGAGTCAAAACGGAGCATGGTGCTTTATCTGAATTTAATTAACCCTTTGTAGCTGGTTAGATGAGCATTTCATTGAGTGTGTGGAAAACGGAGAAAACCGTGGGAGTCTTTCACTTATTTGACATGTTTTTACTTCTCTGACTGCCTTGGAGCAAGTTTTTTTTTTGTTCTCAAGAAGATCAGATAATGGTTATGAGATCGTTTGAAGTGTGATGAGCCAGGCTGGATATTGAAAAATCGTGCGATCGGATGTCAACCTAGGAACTTGCGAAAGAACGATTGATGTTTCATGACTCGATTTATGACAATTGAAAACCTCATTTGATCTGTAGTTTCGAGGATTTGAGAAAAATTGGTAAAGGTTGAACGTATTATGACTTAATTGAAGAAAAAAACTTTAAAACTTAAAACGTAGCGCAATAAGGAGCGCCAAATCCCCACCATCGGGCTCCTTTCTCAGTGAGTTTGCTTTGCTTTAGTACGTCATCTACTCTTATAGTTGTTGGAGGAGAATATAATATTATAATAGCTCCATGTTGGGCGCCACTTTGTTACACTTTTCCTGCCCGAAAACAAATACGAACAGAGCTTTCCGACTATTCAGCAAGGATAGATCACGAACAATTGAAATACGATATGATACGACACTTAATTATTTAAAGCTTATATTGGTCCTTGGCAGAAATATTTTTGAAGGGTTACTGAATGCTTTCGGAAGAATTGTTGACTGTCTGCGTAATAACAGCTCTTTTTGTCGCATTTGCTGCATTTTTGTGATCGGACACTGCGGTAACATCGTAGGAACCCTTCGGCCCACCCCCAAATCAGCGATAAACGAAGTAAAAACAACCGGAAGCATATTAGATGCATTTCTCATTGGGTGGGCACCCCAGGCCTTAGGCAGGCAAACGGGTTCACAAAAAATGCCAAAACATATGTAAATCCAAATAGAAATTATATTACAGACTTTCTCCTAACCTTATCCTAATCTTGCTAAGCGTACCACCGGTTAAGACATCACCTCTTTAAAATCAAAAAAGTCGATCCTCCACAATGCCAATTTCGTCTAAAAAAGGATAATGCCATGTCTCCACCGGAAACTAATCCGCGATTTACATAAATCGTCAACTAATCTACCTTAAATCTTAAGATTTACCATACAAACTCAAATTCTATCGGCAATCGATTAAATATAAATACCATTACAAATCTCACAAACCCTATTCACAAACCTTTTGATATAAGGATAACCTGGTAAAAGGATAACTCCTAGCTTCAACTATCCTGAAGTTCACGGCACAAAAGATCTTCAGGTCGGGGTGCCACTGTTCGCAATATGCGAGTCAGGATATAAAAAAAAATATTCTTTTTACCTGAACTAGAAACCTAACTGGCACTTGCAGCCATCGACTGACTTCTCACTACCAAGCATGATCTGTGCGGTACTGGTGTTCTTACATACGCCAGAAGAGGAAATACCGTTTTTTTGCCGATTCCAAAGAGCGATTTGAGAAAAACGACCGTGAAAAAACTTTTATTGCCCCAGTCGAGGTTCAAACCCGGGACCTCGTGCACAGTAGTCCGAAACGCTAAGCAGCGCACCTTTTTACTTACTTACTTACTTAAGGTGGCGCTACAGTCCGGGGTGGACCTGGGCCTCAGCCAACAAGCTTCGCCAGTCTGCTCTGTCTCTAGCTAGCCGTCTCCAGTTTCGCACGCGAAGTTGGCTGAGGTCCCCTTCCACTTGCGTGTGCCACTTGAGTCTCGGTGCTTCTCTACCGCGCCCTCCCTGCGGTGTGGATTCGAAGATTTTCCGGGCCGGGGCGTTGGTGTCCATCCGCTCTAGATGACCCAGCCATCGTAGACGTTGTGTTTTGACTCTTTTGGCTAGGTCGGTATCGCTGTACAGCCCGTACAGTTCGATGTTATATCTCCTCCTCCACTCTCCGTCTATGCAGACGGGACCGTAAATCGTCCGAAGAATTTTCCTCTCGAAGCAGCCTAAAGTGTTTTCATCCGCCTTTGACAGGGTCCATGCTTCTGCACCGTAAAGCAGGACTGGGATGATGAGGGTCTTATACATGGACACTTTAGTTGCTCGAGAGACTTTTTACCATCTCTTAAAAATTTACCTAATGCCTTTTCATACCAAAAATTAAAACGATGTTAAATGATTCGTCATATCTTCTACTAGACTCACGCTATCTGCTTGGTATCTGCTAGAAAATCGTATCCGAAATCGATATCGTGTTTAGTCGGAAAAATTTTAGTTAGTCAGTCAAAAATTAGTCAGGCTAGACGTCTTTAAGTCCATGGTTCGAATCTTGAACCAAACTCAAGTCGGAATTAAATTTTACTAGCTCTTCTTATCTAACCCTTAATCGTAAAGTGGAGTTAAATACCAGCGGATGCATTCTTACAGAACAGAGAATAGCCTAAGCGCACCACGAGGATTCAAACCAACAAAATTTTGAATAGTTGCTCATAAATAGTTTTACAGAAGATAAAAAACCGCTTAGTCGGAATGACGGTAGCTTTGTGTACCGCCTAAGACACAAAACCGTTTATTTCAATTACGTTTTTAATATAAATGGCAAGATCAGACGGTACGTCCGTCTCTGAGTTTTTCGAGACACTGGTTCAGAAATTTCATTCGGCCAGACAATCAATATTAACCCAATTTGCACAGGACCTTAGTAAGAGGTCACTATTCCATATGTCCCAGGAACCTACTCCTCCTGCCTACCCCTGTAACTAATCTCATATTTCCATACGATCACATTTGTGATTCGTCATAATTTCAAAACAATGCGACAACCCTATACATGGTAGGTACTTCGTGGGATAGAAGCTCTTTGTTTAAGGCAACTTCCTCTATTAAATTTTATGTGATCACGATCATTTTATACAACTGAATCATCTGTGATGCTATAATTTCTCATATGTCACCACTGATCTTACCAAAACATCTTCCCACCCAAAAGATTCAACTTGAACATCATCTTTTACAATTTAGGATTTTTTTTCTGATTGCTTTCGGTTGTTTCAAAATGTCGCTGTTCCCACGCGTGGCATACCACATATGTTTCTGGTTTCAATTTTCCATGAGAAAAAAAAAGAAATTAAAATCAAAATCACCCCACCCCCAAGGCAACAACATGTAGCTACATCGTCTCTCGGCCTAGGAGGGTACTTAAATAGTTTTTCTTTCTTTGGGCGAAGCCTTTTGCGTGCGTGTAACCCATTTTGGTTGCCCCCCTTTCGACCAGCTGTTGTCTGCTCTTACACCACAAACTACTCAGGAAAATGTGTAAAGATTATTGTGTGATAGATACAAAGCCCATTTCCCATCCTAGTGCAACAGGACGGATTATGGTAGATTATGCATCTAATGCAAGGGTCATGTCAATGACTTAACCTGAACATCTTTTAAAGTCTTACCACAAAAAATATGTTCCTCGTATTTGCATACAAATTGGATCCATTTTTTGGGTGACAAAGAAAAAGGGGTTTTTGTCCGAAAAGGAATTTCAAAAAAATTGTGTTTGTTATCATTAACAATTAATGGAGACTAGAGTCATAAATTCCGAACAGCCCCCCAGTTAACCATTAAAAAACCCGGCGACCGACGCGCCGCAGCAATTGTATCTACGAAACACAGCATCGATAACATTGCTGTTGCGTCAACCCATAAGTGACCGGATACCATAAGCCATCAATATAAAACACGAGGCATATTCATCTTGTTTTCTTCTTTTGGATCTTTGTATCTCTGTGTCTGTTTTCGTAGTCGCATTTCGGCCGAGAGGCCCGGTATTATATAGGAAAAAGATTTAGCTCGGGTGGTCGTTGTGATCGCTTTTGTGAGCGATGGGATGGGGAGATGCTGCGCTATTAGACGAGAAGCCCCACGCTTTTTTTTGTGTGTGTCTTGGCCAGTTGTTTGGACCATAGCAGAACACTTTAGCTAAGATAGGCAGATACACATTCCGCCGGCCAACAATGATTGAAATTCTTTTCGGGGGGCGCGAGTGATGTGTGTATTTTAATGTTTTTTTTTTTTTTTTTGTTTCGTCCGTTCTCGTCTGGTAATAAATTATTTTAAAAGTACAACATGTAAACCATATGGCTGTCAATTTTTATAGCCATCGGAGTTGAACAATATTTACGGGGCGATGCCTATGGATTTTTATCGTTATCTAAAAGCGAAGCGAAAAGGCTTGATTCTGTGATCGATAGAGTCGAATTTTCTTTGTAGAGATCTTTTGTGTTTCTTTGATGCAGGCAACCTACATCCCCAACCACTGGACTCTCTGCTCTGTTCAATTGAGTTTGATTTCTTTTAATGAAACAAAATTGATTGCCGTAAATCAATCGTTTATTAAGCCTTTCTTTGAATACGGTTTTAATTGGTCGGGGCCATGTGGGTTACGTTACTCTCTCAAAGATGGGGCTTCGATCTAGGGTTTGCATGTGTGTGTGTGACATCATCAGTTTTCATCACCCTGCTTGTTGATGAAATTGCTCTTCAAAGTGTTCTTAATAATGGAGCATAGCATATAAAGGCGAGTTTTGTCTTAAAATATAGGCACCTAACATTAAATACTTGTTGGCATTCCCAAGAGAAATATGTGACGCACATTAAAATTGTAGCCAGTGTGAGGCGAGGGAATTAATTGAAATTGATCGTGCAAGGACAATGATCAATCGGAGTCCATGTGAGCAGCGTGATGATGATATAGTGGTTTTGTGACACGTGTGGAACGTTTGCGGGTTTTCTAGTTAAATGGGTATAAAGCGTTGATGTCAAGCCGATCTCATCCAAATTCTTAAGGAAGAAGCTGCGAGTTGGATAAAAAAAAATCAGTGGATCAACGGTTTGAATAGTAAGAGAATTTCTTTCAATGATCTTTAGCACTTGGATAGCGTGAACTAAAGATAAATTCAGTCATATTTAAGCATTCGAAGTATGCGCTATTTGGTCCTTCGGACCGCATTCAACTTGTGTTAAATTTATTTTGTTCGTGTTGCTTGCAATTTCCAAGCGTCCTCTTCGTGAGCAATGAAAATAAAAAATATGTTGAAAGTTACCGAAGAGAAGGAAAGGGATCTTATCATCGAACAAACTCCTTAAAGAAGATACTCAAATAGCATTATAGTTGTAAGATATTTGATAACCTGAGGTTATGATAACCTTAAACCTATAATGAAGCACTTCACGCGTTGTCGATCTCATTCACCCTTTTCCTCTTCATGCCACTTTTAACCATTTTCACAAACTTTATAACAGTTTGACACTTATAACAGAGATCTCTTCAAGTATGAAAGATCTGTCACAAATACGTTTTCTATTGGGATTTTTAAAACGAAATGGTTTTTTTGCTCCTCGAAAATGTCATCATCACATACGGGCAAACATTATCCTATATTTGTCCGGTGGAGATTTATTTTTAACCGTTTTCCACTAACCGCAGTTTTATGGTCGGTAGAGACATAGTACATCATATTAAGTCATTATTCGATGAAAGCCCAAGTACGCCACATTCCATTACGGCCACATTTTTTTCATCAGCTTTGCGTTTGATGAAGTGAAGACAGCAACCAAGTTTACCCTGCACTGCGTGATACATGAAACAGAAATTCCGGTGCGGTTAATAGTTTCAGTTAATAATCAACTGGGCAGTTAAACTTTTTTGGCGTGTGTACTAAATGAACTTCAAATTTTAGGGTCGCACTGAGTCTTTGTCGATCAGCTGATCGCACTGAGAGAATTTTCACGGGCCACAGTAATTAGTAATCAATGCATGAACCTTCAAAAGCAATTTCGTATCATATGACAGTACTTTTTCGTATGAAAGCCTCGTTTGAATCAGTAGCTCTCCACTGTGAGCAGTGACAGAGTCAGAACATTTTGAGCTAATTCCTGAGCGCAGCAAGAAGACAGGAGTTGTGAAGAAAATATTGTATGATTTATTGTTATTCGGCTGTTCTGGAAAATATTGTATCTAACGATTGAAATGACGGACTAGGCTGCTGAATTTATTGTTTTGCAAAACTATTCTTTTGTATTATTTTAATCTTAAAACAAATATTTTGTCTATTTTTGTACCTACTATTTCTTTTTTTTTTTTTTTGCAATCTGCCAAATATGTATTTTATCAAATCAGAATAGAGTCTGGGCACACTTCATTGAGACTTCAGAGAAAAACTCGTAAAGAATTTTTCTCTGGCTCTATTTCATACTGGTCCGATCGTGTGATGTTATGGTTCGTTATTCACGAGTGACAGGACTGTTCTGTCATAAAGTCTGGCAGGACACTGGATGTTTCGTCTTATGAGCGAGGGACAACTATCCGTGTTCGTCACTACTATAAGACTCGATAAAACTTTAATTTTCCTTTAATCCTGAAGGAACAGAACATTTCCGTCCCTATAAAAAAAAACTTTAAAAAAATAACAACTTAAAACCTTTGGCTTTGATGACTAAGCAAAGAGAAATCTCAAATTTTCAGCTCTGGTCGCGTGTAATTGTCTGCACCGTCAGTAGATATAGTGGACCTCTTGATCCCAATGCAATAACAAAGATCTCGCATACGCTACAATTAAATGCGTCAGATGCTTGACATGGCTACGCTTCTCTATTCCATTCCACCAAGCTAATTCCTTACCCATACGTCTGTCCATTTATCTGTCTGCCTGTCTACGTCTGCCTGTGTGGTTTAGCTCTGTGGCTAAAAAGATATAAACTCAGATTCGTATCTATCAAAGATTTACTACACACATCAAATGTGCATAAATATCTATACCTACCCGCTGTTCACTTGATTAATCTACTACATTATCTTCGCCTCCTCGCAGCACATACCTATACCTACTCTAGCTCGCTCGGCTTTAGCGAGCGACGTCATGTCTTTGATTTTTCTGTTCTTTTTGGTGTGAAATGTACTTTTATTGTTGGCGCCAGGGAAACGTTGGGTGTTTTTTCTGTTTTATCAGGACCAGAGCGGACGCATAAAGAAAATTCGCTTTGATTGATGTTTATCCTTCATGTCGCCAGTCGTGGAGCAATGTTGGCTTTAATTAGTTTATACACTGATCGCATAAACATTCTCAGACCAGACAAGGAAGTCGGTTTGTAAAACCGAAAGATACTCAGCCTCCTACACCGGTGCGGCATTTGAGGTGACTTGACACGTGATAAATTTAAAGCCTTCACAGAAAATTCGTAAAAATTTCTTACAAAAAAAAAAATAAGCACAGGATGTTGGTACGCACAATGACAACCGATCAACATGTCTCGGAAAGCGGGTTGGAAATTCCAAATTCAGCATGACAGCCTCATCTTCTTTGTGGGAGTGCAAAAATGCCAAAAAAAAAACTTTCCAACCGAAAAATTTTTTTTAAAAAAAACGAGACTGCAAAACATTTTTGTGTAGCGCAGCATCCGGTGGATTAAAATTTTTCAAATTATTTTCTTTTTTCAGCTTTTCACTTCTGTCTGTCGTCGCGTCGCGTCCACTTGTTTTCTATTTCAGATATTAGCTGCAGACACTTAGCGCTGCCTGAGAGCCGTATACAAATGTTTATCTCTACAGCAGCGGCATTAGCAGCTATTTTAAGAACGCGGAAAACTGTTCCAACTCCCTTCGGGGCACGTTCATTGTTCGAACAGAGGAATTCTAAAAAAAAAAACAAATATTTGTAGACGAACCTACCTGCAACTAAAGAGCCGAGAGAGGGAAAAAATTATAATTTACTAAAGTGCAAAATGTTCCCGAATATTATAAACAAAATCTAGGTGGCCACAAAAACCACAACCACAAGCCCCTATCTATTTATTTGTTTAGTCTTTGGAAAACAAAGGCGTTGCGAAGGTGGCGGAATGTTGTTCGAACTCGTTAGCTTTGTTGTTATTTGGGGCATTAAAAATAGATACTGAAGCTAGTAGATATACGCTTTTAGAGCGAGTAAAAGTTTTCTTATTATAAACAATGCAAATTATCGTGGAACGCACTAGATAAGGGTTTGAGTTTAAAGCTCTAGGTTAGCTCAAACGAAACGATCAATTTGGAGAAGGCAACTCAACACGTTCTCAATGTCACTTGCCCAACTTTTCGAATCAGTTCAAGCTCAGTGCTCTGCTTTTGTTTATTTTTAAAATAACTACACGGCAAACATCAACATATCCTCGATTGTCAATTACGATTTTGACATTTGGGTGACATGTGCCACTTAACGTTACAGAAACCATGCGTGAACTACGTATGACCGTGTAAGTGGGTTACTTAAAATAGACAAGTTTTCCTATACTAGAGTGTATAGGCAAGGCAGCTAAAAGCATTTTTGGGACGCAAAACTTGTAGGTTTATAAATAAAATGTATTTTTTTATCTATTTACATTCATGTTTATAAATGCAAGTGTCATTTTTTTGCCTGTCAACAAATCGTAAACAATCTTGAAATGTTCAGTTTTTATATTATGTGCACAGGAAATGAAGCAGATTTTGTTCTGAATCTTGACACTTCCTGCTGCTTAACTTAAAGGTGTCAAATTGTTTACTTTCATCTGTCACTTTGTAATTTAAATAGCGGCACATTTTCGGCGAATGAATAAATAACGATTTACCTCAAAGTGCCTAAGTGAAACTTGCATAAGTATCGCAGGCTTTTTCGTAAGTCGATACCTTTATTGCTGTTATTTAAAAACAGTTGAATTCGGGATGTATGGTAGATGATTAGAGATGTGCCTTTGGAAACAGCGATTTATAAAATATTTAAACTTTATAATAGCGACAAAAACATTTCGTTAGCTGACTAAAGATCTGGGCGTAAACTTACAAAACGTAGAATTGGTTGTCGTTTAATTTGACATTACTTAGTTTTCATGGCTGACACCTTTTAGACATAATGTCACTTTAAATCTAATTTGCAGAAAAAAAATACGCACACACTTCTACAGTAGCTTTTGCGACTGACAAAAATGTTGAGAAATGTTGCGTGCTTGCCCTTAGAACATGCTCGATTAAGGAATCAAACTAGGGATAACGAGTTAGAATTGAGAGGTGACAGGTGTCAGACAAAATCTAATGTGAGAAACTGAATGATGCATTAATATCGACAGAAGTTTTTACGATTGAGAAAGCATTTAAATAGTTCGATAATAATTTGGATATACTAAAAAACAATAATTATGCGAAAACCGAAGCTGTGACACAGACTTAACATTGAAAGGTGACAGATATCAATTAAAATCCTACACGAGAAACAGAATAATGCACAGACATGCTCTAAAAAACGTTCAGCGCAGATGCAGCAGTCGAACCTGCGACATACAGTCAGAATTGAGAGGTGTCAATGTTCATAACTATGCTATAGACTTGCTTGTTTTTAAGATTGTTGTGGAGAAGATGATCTATTGAATAACCCACTTTGGTGATTAAAAACAGATACGTCCAAGCCTCTTAAACCAGGATATCTAGTCACGCGAAAGGAGGACCTGGCTTAGCAACTACTTACACGTCTCTAGCGAACATTAATCCGATTAACATAAATCTTGAAGTAATCTAAATCTCATTCACCGTTTTCACAAACCAGTTTTGCGCCACTAATCCAAGGTTATTGGCCGGTGGAGACATAGTATAAAACAGAATAAATAAATAAATAGAGTGGCGCAACAGCTCGAGGTGAACCAGGGCCAACTTCTCAACAATGTATGCTGGTGTGTTAATTTCTTTACATACAAGGGGACCTACAATTTTTTGCCGAATCCGAACGGCACTTTGAGAAGTTTTTCAAGACAAATGATACTCTCGGAGGGATTGTGAGACCCACGCGGAGGTGGGGACAGTGAAAAAGAACATTTTTTTTTCAGGTGACGAGTATAAAAAATAAACAAAAGTATTAAATTCAAGTATTCCGAGGCATTCACTTGTGAAGCCATAAGTCATCATGAACTTCATTAGTGGATTGTTCTGAATAATCTTAGACTTCAAGTATAGAAATATAAAGTGGCAAGGGGCTTTCTGAATCAATTTTCGCAACATCTATTAAAATGAGGAAAGTTAAGCATGAAGAAAACCATGAGGAAAACTGGCGCCGATTTCAAAGCTGTCAGTACTTGCAACGAAGGTCACCAAGGCATACACAAAGATACTGTTGTAAGTAAATGCCGTTAGATCAAAAAGTTCACGGCAAGAAAATCTCGTTTCAATTTGCAAACATATAGTTTCGTGCCAAAGGTCACTGTACCTACTTAATCCAGTGTGCAATAACAGCTCCTTTGCACAAGCTCGGTCCCACTGTTGCATCTTGTCGTCGTGACCATAACGTCGCGACTTTGTGTTGATTGCTCTTTTGTTACTCAGTTTCCTGACTTCAATATGGTTTATGAAGAATGTGAAATTACTTCAGCTTGATGCCGTTGCCGTTGTCGTCGTTGTGCCGCTGTTGACTTGCAACATGATACGTGAACGCGATTTCTTCAACTTGGGTTTCTTTTTTTATTTTGCGAAATCAGCACAAACCAGTGCAGCAGCAGCCACAATCGAATCACCACTCTCCGCCAAGCAGGAACTACAAGAGTACAGCACGGGCAGCAGGCACATACGGGGCTTTGTGGGCAACCTCGAAGTTAACCTAAAACGCTGCACGCAAGGCGCGCAAACCAAAAACAAAAAGAACCCGTTTCGGCGACATTAATATTGTTTCATCTCTCACAGAGGAAAGCGCAGCGCCATAAATTACACGAGACCAAGACCAGGTCCAACTGTGTGTGCCATGTTGTTGCTGGTGCTGCTGTGCTGGCTGCCTGCTGTAGCTGTATCTGGAGGAGCTGCAGCGGCAGCAGCATTTTTATACTTTGTCGTTTTTCTTCATTATTCTTTCCGAACCGGCCAACTATATACACAATTACTCTGCTTAAGCGGACCGAGCCAAGTTTGGAAAAGGTACTTCAAGACAGCGGCGACGACGACGCGCAGCCACAGTGGCCGGGTAATGACCTCGGCGCGAGCAACTCAAAAGCTGTTCAAGTTGTTTGGCCCCTGTGCCAGCACCAGCAGTCCCAGGCCACGGAGCGACCAACGCGAGGAATATAACTTTTCTTTTGGGTTTTTGGGAGCAGGCAAATATTTGCCTTTGTCTCTTGGTTGGTGGGTTCCGAACCAGAAGTGCCAGAGACCCACGGATATGGTGTAGTATCTGAACAAATAGCACACACCGTGCGGCGGTTGAGTGTGCCTGTGCACGGTGTGGTGCAACTGAGTCAACAAGTTTTGCATTTTTACCTCGAACCGCAACTGGCCAGGAATTTGTATTTCCAATTAACATTCCGAAACAGAATCCAAGGCGATCGGCGACGACGACTCTTTGGCATTTTAAAATCTATCTTTTAACTCACTGTATATACACGGCTACACGGAATGTATCTTGTATGGTTGTGTCTTGTGTACTTGTGTGACCATACCAAAGCTAAATCAGCAAAATACCTGCGATGTTTGACGAGATTAGGAAAGAGGTGTGGGTAATAAAGTGGGTTATGTGTGAAATATCTCATCGTTTCGGTAGAAATCAACTTCATTGAATGTTAATTGCTTAAGGAGGTCTCTTCACACACAAGAAACGAAACACAAACAACATGAATCATATTGCGGCCGTTGATGTGGTGGTTTGCAGTTAATGTGGCTTGGAACATGAAAGTTGGGGTTTTCCACAAGCTGCGCGACCGCAAGGCTCGTTTATGCTAAGTTAATCACGAATTTCGTTAAGTTGTCCTCGAGGCAGCATTAGGCGTGTTTAAGTATGTGACGCCGCTGCCAAGTATATAGGTACTTTCCAACAAAGTGAAATCAACACGTCACACAGGCAAGTTATTTGGCTCTTATTTTGAGTCACATCAGTAGCTCTAAACTTAAAGCTAAAGAGGGCACTGATTTCCATGGTAGCAAAACAGTGCACGAACCTCATGTTGAAAAATATCTACAAACACTTCGTCATAGAACAGTTGTAACAAATACTTGGGGAAAAGTAGTTAGAAACATTCTTGAACCCAATGAATTTCTTGAGCAAACCTGGGATTAACAAGAACTCAAATTGACTTAACTAAGCAAAAAAGTTAAGTTAAGTTTCTTTTTACTTGAGACTCGGTTGATCTCCGGCTCTAAAGGTGGTCATTATGACTTCTTATCTCAGTCTTCGCGTCGAAAAACACCTGTATACAGTTTTGTAAATCCAACTATCCATCTACCATCTAGTTGTATGAAATTTGAGATAAATTTTGCACAAAACTTCAGAAATCTTTTAAATGGTGAACCTTAATCAATAAGTAAACCGAACGTATTGTTGCTTATACATATTGGAGAGCGGTTCCTATGGTTCACTTCCCGTTCACTTTCGTGTTTTAAATCTTTCTGCTTTCCCAAAACTTCCATGAAAGGCTTAAAGGTTAAATACCCAAGTAGGTGTACTTGCAATCAAGGTGCAATAGCTTGTCATCAAGCCAGAAAAAAATACACGTAAGGCTTAAAGCCATAACATTTTTGTGCTTTAAGTCACAGAAGAGCAAAAGTTATAGCTTATTTTTAAGGTCGCATCTGGCTGTAAAAACCATATTCCGATCATAGCCCCGAAGATTTCGACAGCTAAATCTTATAAAGACGATGTGGTGACTCATTCAGTCTTAACAAGACCAGAGCTAATGTCTCTTCTTTTGTCTCAACTTTTGTGTGGTTTACCTACAAGCAGAAGAGCACTACCAACGTTACCATTACGAAAAATTTCCTTTAATTTATCGTCGTTATTGTCCCTACCCACCACATCATAAAGGTAATGATTACTCGTTGAAGTAAGTAAATGTAGGCTACGTTGCATGAACTTTCCCTTCAACTATCAGGATATGCAAACCTTAAAACAATATGCATTGTTAACAAAACAACTAAGAAAAGAGGGACTAAGCCTTCATTGCCCAACCCAACATATGCAAGTAATGCATTACAACGGTAACGGTTGCGCTTATTGTAATCTAACGTAACGTTACGTTTACGGCATCACTATGCAATCATTGAAATGCAGGTGGATATAATTCAACTTTCCCAAGAAGTAATAAAAGGGTAATCATTACATGCAAGTATGCAAGTAAGCCACATGCAAGTATGCAAGTATGGATTACAATGGTAACTATTACGCTTAGGTAAAGGCTAACGTCACGCTGCGTCAACTTTCCAATGCGACTATTAAAATGTACGTTCAAATAACCCAACTTTACCAAAAAGTAATAAAAGGGCAATGGTTAATAGATTTGTTGGTAATGAGTTGCTCAAATGTTATTAATTTGCTATAATTATAGCAAATGTTATTAAGTTGCTATAAATGTCAACTATTACGCTTAGGTAAAGGCTAACGTCACGCTGCGTCAACTTTCCAATGCGACTATTAAAATGTACGTTCAAATAACCCAACTTTACCAAAAAGTAATAAAAGGGCAATGGTTAATAGATTTGTTGGTAATGAGTTGCTCAAATGTTACAGTGTTTCTCAAGATGGTACCCATTTAAGAAGGAAGACAGATCACGGTTTCCCTTTCTATGAGATTATTGCTTAATTATATTAAACACACTTAAACAGCTTAATAAAGGTAATCATTACTTCTTAAGGTAATTAGCCAATTATAAAGAAAGGGTCACTTCCTACAAAGTTGAAATGAATCCTAAGTAAACTGGATCATGTCAATTTTTTTTGTCAACCACGATAAACTTGGAGACTTTCGGGCACTTAAGTGAAGCTGGCATTCTTGAAAAAACAATAACAGGTAAATTTTGTGATACATTCACGTCCTAGAAACCAATCTATTACGTGTAAGGTACAAGTAGATTAAACTTGTAATAGCTTCTCAACCGTTTTATTGTCGGTATAGGCTACCAAACTCACCGATTCATTGCAACCAACCCGGATTCATAACTAAGCTTCGAGTCATAAAACAATGCTGGTGATTGAAAATGCAATCGCGTACCTATACCTACGGCGTATAAAAATGTCAAGCCAAAATTAAGTGTTGTACTCGAAAAAGCCCATCAACCGACCCGCGCGCTATGTGGTGGATCATTCACATATTTCTTGTTCACAATACAAAAAACGAATAAGGTCACACAAGAGACACCGAGTCTACGGCATATAGCAACACTACCTCAATGTCTCTTCATGTATAAATGTATCCAACTTCGAAGCAAAAAAATAATAATAATAACTTTAAAACTCGTTACAGAAACCCGTCGTTTCATTACCAGTTATTGTCGGTGTGGTTTTCTTGTAACTCGCAGACTTGATCATTATGCTGTGCTGTGTCCGGTGCTTCTCCACAGCACTTTTCAAGAAGTTGGCTAAGTTCAATTAAAATTCCAAACTTGCCCGTGACCAAAGTGTCCCGTTTGGGTATATTCGTTTCATTTTGGACGTTTCTTTTTACCCTTTGGTTTTATTTTCGCCACAAAGATATTTAATTGAAAGAAGCACCATTTAACGACGTCAAGTGAAAACAGTCTCATCACACGTCTTCCATATTATATAGAGTGTGTGTGTGTGCCTTTTGGTGGTTGGTACCTACTTATCTGTGCTTCGATTTTCTCTTCATATGTCAGTGTCGGTGGTACAAAAGCTGCGCGCGCACATGATTCGAAACCGATCTTCGCGCAGACATGTCCAATAAAGAGAAGGCGCGTAGAAGCAAAAAGCAGCCAAGCTCTGAAGACGAATGCGTTAAGACGTGAGGTCTGCGGTGGAGCTCGTCGAGTGGTTGGTTGCCTGGCTGCCTTGGGGCAACGTCAAGGTGAAATTCTTTAGAAATGTGAAACGTTGCATAAAATCAACTCCACAGCATAGACGTTTTATATAGAGGTACAGGTATCTCTCCCAACAGCTTGTTTATAGGTACATGCATATATGCTTGGATTTCTTTCCTCGGTTGGTTGTCTTGTTTCTTGTTTTTTCCGCTGGCTGACACTTATGAATTTATTCATTACGGACCATACTCCGCCGCGGTTTCTATAGTCTTCTATAGGATGGACGGCAACGCCACAAACGCAATGATAGTCCCCGCATGAGTCAAGAGAATGTAGACATTGGCATTCCTGACAATTAATTACCCAAGTGTGCAAACTAACAGTCAACGCTTTCCACTCTGAATGACTGCAAAGATATTCAACTCTCAGTCGAAGCATTCAAAGTGCCTGGCATGTTTCTTCTCGGTGACTACAATTAGGGAAAGGAATGTGATCGTGAATCGTGATCACGAAATCCAAACTCCAGCCGTGCATTCTATTCGATGTGCAACAAGATGACTGTGCATGTGTATCAAGATGATCCGGCGGCGATCATATTGCAAACACGAGAAAATTGTTCATTTTCATAGCCATTCTCAGTAGAAAAAAATCCTCTTACAAAAAGTATCTTTTTACGATTGACGAAGCCTAAGAAGTGATTAGTCATCTTGATCACGAGAAGACTTATAAGGCCGCCATACTACGTATACATCTGCAACACTAAGGAGATCTGTGTATAACCCCTTTTTTTAATTGAGAAAGTTATTTGATGGCAAAGTTCAATTTAGATAATTGAGAGGAGAACAATTTGAACACCAAGAGGGTGCCGACGTGTAGTCAGAATTGATTGCCTTATAGTGCAGCCCGCGCTGGATGTCCATTAATTAATAATTTTCATTAAAGAAATTTCTCACTTAATTGCTGGTTTCTTTTAATTGACGCTAGACTGAGGGTACCTAATCAAAAGGAAAGTATATATCCCTTGAAAGTAGTCTTACTCAATTTTTGCAGTTGCTCATCGAGACCAGAAGCGATGAAAAATGTCTTTAACCTTTCAACTTTGTATGGCTTTCCTAATTGAACCAACTTCACGTTGATAAGATGATAAGATTTCGGATAGTCGACTCTGTCCGAGTTTTCAAGTTCTCAATATAAATTCGTTGGAATCGTTCATGTTTTGAACAAATCGATACTATTCGGTTGTTCACTTCAATCGACGCAATCGTTCGAAACTGAGCAAATCAAATTTAACATAGTTGAGTTTATCGGCTAACGACGAGTAGAACTGAGTTAGAAACGAGAAAATTAAAACAATTCATTCGTGAATATTGTTGTAATCGATTCGTAAAACTCGGTATTTATTCGAGAGAACAAATTTTGCCCTCGGATTAAGAAGTGAAGTGACATTAAGCCGAAATTCAGCCGTCAAATTGTTTTCATTACAATAAGAACTCAAATTGAATATTTTTTTGTATTTTGAGCTTAGTCGAACCGATTCGGTTATTCACTCCAATCGACGAAATCGATGCAATATCGTTTGAAACTTTTCAAATCGATTTTATCATAGTTTCCTCTATCAGCTTTATACGAGTAGATGTAAGTTAAAACAGAGAAATCAAAACAGTTCCTTCGTTAATATGATTTTTTGTTTAAAATGACTCGGTATTTCGTCGAGAGAACAAGTTTTGCATTTTGATTAAGGCGTGAATGAAGTGACTTGAAGTCGATTTTCAACTGTCAAATTGATTTCATCGCAATATGCACTAGAATTTAATCTTTGTTCATATTGTGAACCAGACGACCCAAAAAAAGTATCGCCTCGATCTTTCATCAAGATACCCGTAAAGATCTCAAAGAGGAATCTTTAATGATCTATTCTGGTCGGAATCTAGTCCGACCATTCGGTCCTTTCTAAAACTCGAAATTATCATTTGCCTCTCTATAAAAATCAAATCAATTTCATGCTTTGCATTTTGTAACATATTTAATCAATTCGATCTCTTCAATTGACTCGGTCGTTCGTATCGATTTAATCGTTTGATTTTTGCTCGCGTTTTTTGCCTTTTGGTCGCACTGTGCTGTCCCTGTCATTGCTGTTGAGCAGGGAGCTGTTGCCAAAGGTGCAAAATAAGCCAAATCCATTTTCACACCTTTAAACCCAATTTCCGTTCATGGCACAGCAGATGTCATTATTTTTGAACATCACAGCAGCAAACTACACAATTATTGACCAATCGATCGTGATCACGCTCCACTAGCTAGTTTGAAGTCTGACTACATTCATGAGCTTCGCCGTCAAAAAGACACGCGTCGACCCACGACTTCCTTTCGACATCCAAGGAACAGGATGCATTTTGTGTTTATTTGCGGTGGTTACCCACAATCGTGTTTTCAGCTCATTGTGGGTGTTGCATTGAGTTTGAGTTTCGTTGCTGTATAATAACCAAATGGGGTTTCAAAAGAGGGCAGACCTTGTTCTGCAATTTACACACGTATCCTTTGTGCTTCTACATAAAATTACACAGAATCCGTGTCGGATGAAATTTGTTATAACAATGCGTTGCTTTTATTACGATTTAGTCGTTTCGCTGGCGAACGTCATTGCCTTACAATAACGCCCACGTCCCATGTTAGCCGCATCATTTCCTCTATCACTTGGAATTACCACAGTCCGCAGTACAGATTTTTATTACGCACCTCGTTCAAGATCGAGAAAAATAAGACGTTGCCTATTTTTATGATCGCAGTACGTGTATTGAGATCGTCATAAAAACTTCTGGCATGAGAATGCCTAAAGGCATAATTTTACTTTTATTGTTAATTTTAATGAGTCACAATTCCATCACGAAACTTGTATTGATTAAGCAATCAATCTTGGGATTCACGGCGCGTTGTCAGTTGTTGATCTCGTAAGTCAGACGTTTTACGCATTCTTCCAGCTAGATGGCACTTGAAGCGAATTCTATATTCGTGTCACGTTTGACAGGACGTAGAATTTTAATTGCCATGTATGTTGAATCAGAATCGTGTCACATGATCGGTGGTCACACACGACTCAAGGATATGTCCCTTCATTATTATGCCGACTTCCAGGATGTAACGCCATCTATTCACTGTCGACTATGACACCCACCACCAACAACCACGCTCGTTTCGTCGCTCATCGCACAGGAAGCAATTTTTCCTGTTTACAAAAAAAAAACTCCGAGAGACATTGTGCGGATGGCGGTGGCGGTCGGTACTTATTTGTCAATTTGAATGACAGTCGTGATAGTGGCAACGATTTCCTTTGTTGTCATTTCCTTTTTCTATTATATCCATACTTTTTGTTCGATTTTGTTTTTATCGACGCTAAACAATTGTAATTATTTTATGAAACATGAGAGTTTGCTTGAAATCGGCCGGTAATTGGTGGGGAATTTTAAATAAATAAACACTTCCTAAGCGAGATAGATAACCAACAGACGTCATAGACATTGAGTGGCATTCATGACACCTCATATGTCATGGAATGATCGATTTTGTTGGCAGGGGGAGAAAGGCGTTTTGTATGCGTGTGTGTCGGATTGCATGGCATCGTTTATTAAGACCGATATAGCTAACAATAGACTACAATAGTGATATGAATTATGCCACTGGGATAAAGCTAAACGTTAGACAATGACACTCTTTGGCTGGGAATGACACATCAGTTTTCGATTTAGAAAGTGCTGGTTTTGTTTCGATGAAAGTTTGATATTAGTCGTGTCGCGTGTTTATAATGACAAATCCAGTAATTGGTTGCAAACTGATAGTGAGGAATCTAGTTAGTTGCTAGGGCATTAACGTTTAATCAAGTCTTTTGTAGCCATGAAATACGATTGACAGAAGTTGAGTGGGATTTTTATTACATTTTGACATATAACTTACGTCGATTATAGTTAACCATTTAGGTTGTTTTTAGGTCATATTCTTGTCAGATGACAGCTTAAACTCTGGGGGTGAGGAAGCGACTCAAGTGTCAACTGCTGATCTAAATGTGTCCAAATTTTCACAAGAAACCTTTTGTGACACTGACGAAAGGAGAGAAGTATGCTTCAGGCCATGTACCTAGTTACAATAAAAAGCAGAAAAATACACTTATACAACACAAACGTCAAAATGGATACGTAACGTTATTTTTGCCTTTTTACTTTAATTTCAGTTTCACGGACATAGTTGATGGACATAGCCTTCCCAATGACAGCTTTAATGCACATGACCGAATGCCGGTTGTCAGAATAACTTCTTATTACTGTATCACAAAGTCGATTTTCGATGTAATGGAACTTTTCAGTGCTTCAGCAAATAAGTTCAACACTCGAATTTGTCAATTTAACGTGATTAACGTCATAGGTAAGTCATTGACACAGGGTTGCTACCCTAGCATCTTCACTTGAATACCAAAAAAACCCATTCCTTGAACAACGGAATTCCTACAAATATCTTATCTGCAACCGACTCGTACTTCATTTCATAAGACAGGAGCTTCTTTTTGCGAAATTCTTATCAGGGGCGTTTAATTTCAACAAATGCACGTGCCACGGCATGACTTAAGACAAGGAACGCGTCATCATATCCATCAGGTTCTAATTTGATTTCATTATCGACGAAAAAAAAATATATTCGTAAGTTTTTTTATTACGAGCTTGACACTATCTATTTAGCCTACCTCCTAGGGGCGAAAAGAACTGTTCTATTTTGGGGCTCTACTCCACGAGTGGCGGAACTGTTTGGTCGTCGGGCCCGCGAGTACATTCTGTAAGACCCAATGTAATTTGTTCCAACTGAACTTACGACATACGCAAACACGACGACAGAAAACGCGTACGGCAAATAACCGCGCGATTTTCCGCCATAACCACACTCAGCATACAACCATTTGTGATTGCTGTCAGATTTGATGGCAAATAATCTGACAGCGTTTTTCAAAATACGATGGAATAATTGAAAAACTTGAAAAAAAAGTCTTGTTCCGTGCGGCTTTAAACAATTGACCATCTGCCACAATTTGTCGTAAGATTTTCTGTCCCTATATTTCCCTGGCCTTAGGGTGTAAACAGTGTGCTTTTTTTTTATAAAAGACCCAATGTCACCGGAGACAAAAGAGGCCTTTCGCTCGTGAAAGCCTCGGAGAGGAAGCTTTCTGTGAAAGTTTCTATAAACGACTGTTATCTTTGCAAAAAGTTCGCAAATAGACCGCAAAAACTCGTCTACTGCTTCTAGCTCTTGAGTTTTTACTGCTTTTAAACTAAAAGGTTAATTTTACGTGCACAGTATTAGAATGGTCTTATCTCCTATTTGAGTACTTGATCCCCTGTCGTTAAAGCTAATACATGTTTGTACCTCAGTAAGAGGCCATGGTATTGAACTTTTCTGATATCAAACGTGTCTGTAAAATAGTGTCTACGAAAGCCTGATTTACATATACATATTTTTCATTCAATCGGAAGCATGTGGAAAAACCATGAGCGAAAAAATTCACCTTTGACGTCGACACATCATATTAGGGAGATCATAAGATCATAAAAGTGAGAGCGACACACGCAGGCAGTTGTTTTTGGTATAAAGGCATTGATAAGACTTAATCAGGCACCTGGAATCGAGAAAGGAACGGCTTTGTTGCTGATGTAAGGAGAGAATTTACAAGATTCAACATTTGAGTTACCCTGTGCCTGAAGTTTGTGTCAACTACTTGTGAAATGCATAACTTGACGTCTTCATATTTGACAGATTTACGTGGCGATTTCCACGATTGGACGATTATTGGAAAATGACTGAAAATAGTTTTGACAATTATTAGTGTCTCCACAAGATGTTTTCCCAGTCACTTTCCAGTCAAGGAAATCGGCAAGGGACTAACTTTACGAACGGAGGCGCTTAGTTAGGGCACGTCTCCACAGGTCAGCTTCATTACTTACCGATTTCCAGGATTGGAGGATTAGTGAAAAATGACTGAAAATAGTTTTGTCAATTGGTGTCTTCACCAGATATTTTCAAGTCGTTTTCCAGTAACTTTCTAGCAGTGGAAATCGGCCGGACATATCCATGATTAAAGGAGACGCTAGGTAAGAGAACCTCTTTTTGTTCGTAAAGAAGTAAAGGCTGTTTCAGAACCAGCGCGAGAGAGCGAGCCAAAGTCACGGGAGAGTTGTCAAATGAATTTCAATCAATGACAATGCATGGGGTCTTCACAATTTTATTTCGCTCGCCGACCATTTCGAAAAATTCTCGCCGATGTCGACTATTATTTTAATATTTTTGTTGTGAAGTCACGCAGTCGAATAGAATGTGTTTTGTAGCTAATACTTGATGTGACGAATAAACCATATCTGAGTAATAGAGTCGATAAATTTTTATGCCCAGTCTGCTGTCACTTTGCGGTTAGAACAGTCGCCACAGTCTCGTTCCGCTTTCATTGTGTATTTACAAACGATTTCTCTAGTCTCACGTTGACGCTGCCGCTCTGGTTCGATGCTGACGCGCTGATTGTTAAACAGGCATAAGGATTAAAGAACTGGATATAAGTTTACCTTCGTACAATGTTTCAGGACTCAAAAAGCCCCGATCGTGATCGACCGGTCGACAGGAAATTTGCTGCGATAAAGAAAGTCTGTCACGATATCGTTTGAAGTTTTTTATTCTCTCGAACAATAGTTTATTTTATAAATTTTACGTAGTGATCGTAGCCATAAGGAAGGAAGCTTTATAATAAGCAGAAGCTTATGAAGATGGCCTTTAATAGAAAATTTTTGGATATCTGGATCGTAAACAAGGTAGAAATATAGCTCTTTCATTTTGGAAAAAAAGTTGCTTTTTTAGTAACGTAAAACAAAATCTTTTCTGAAGCTTCAAATCTGTCACTCTCAAAAAGCGACAAATGAAATCCCCTGATCGAGCAAAACGATCGAGCTAGCTTCTCGCAATCCCGTCTGCATGGCTTCCGTTATGTGACATGAAAAGATGCACTGCCATCAGTTAAAAAACCTTGATTGCCACCCACCATTCATAAGATACGTATCTCAACACTCCATTCCCATAATCATCATGCTTACGGCAAAACTAACCAAGTTAAAGCCGACACAAAAAGACTCTGCGCTGTGTGTTCACAAAACAAATTACGCATTTCCGCAAAAGTATTTTGTGTTGTGTATTAATTTTTTTTTTTGAAATTCTTTTCGTTGGTTTTCGCGTCGTCGTTGTCGTACCAAAAAGATCTTCCACAGTCGAAAGGAAATACGAATCTTTTCATATCTTTTTTATTATTGTTCTGTCTGTTCACCACTCA
The DNA here is from genome assembly GCA_947623515.1 of Neoascia interrupta. Classification (NCBI taxonomy): domain Eukaryota; kingdom Metazoa; phylum Arthropoda; class Insecta; order Diptera; family Syrphidae; genus Neoascia; species Neoascia interrupta. The sequence continues at coordinate 42,611,264 of OX392462.1, read as the reverse complement.
AATACGTATACAGTGAGACTCATTGAATGCGGGACATAAATGGATCTACTACTTCATCAGGGGAGGATTGAGGAATACCCTCTCTTGAAAATTGCCTACAGTTAGGTCGTTATGTCGTTGATCGTGTTGTGGTGTAACAGGAAGACACATAAACCCAGAGAAGATAGAGAGAGTCTTATGCGCCGATCTAATCGGCATTTACAGCCTGTTGCTGGGTTTAATATTGCCTTTCTTGGGGGTTTTTATAGTTACGACCGCCAAAAATTGAACAAAAGACCGTTTTCAAGGCGCTAATAATTTCATCAACAAAAAAGAAAACAAGTAAATGATATGTTTGCCATATCCTGTCTGTGACTGTAGTGTGGATGCTGTTTTGGTTTCAACACTTTGCAGGTCCCGCTTTTTTCTCAGTTTTTTTTTGTCTGTGAGGCGGGATCGCGTTCCTAATTAAATTATCATTTCCTGCCATCCCATTAGGTTTAGGTAAATTATTCCTCTCTGCACCATCGTTAATGCTAGGAGTACTATTTCTTTTCAAGCTGGGCGCAGCAGAAGTGAGTGATAATCAATTTAACACCAACTTACGAGTGGTGCTCGGATATGGTAGGTATTTGTTAAGGGCCTTAGTGCATCTATGCTAATCAAGGGGAGATTGGTTGAAACACACGACTTAGCGTCGGTTTGAGAAGTCCTGTTGTTCCGTTGCAGTAGGTACTTGTAAATTGGGGATTTGATGGATTTGTTAATGTTGCCTTATTTGTGTCAAAAAGCACTTTGCACTTTTGACTGGCTTCTTGGGTGGCAGGTACCTGACCTTCGTAATTATTTGTCTGTTCTTTCCGATAGGCCATGTGAAAATGGGTTTTTGTTTGATCAAATAATGTCGGGGCACAAAGAATTCGGAGATCTGATTCAATGCGATTGAAAGGTTGTTAAGATTTTCAAAGGTTTTTACAGCAGCCCTTAAAATGTGTCATAATGCGGGTATAGAATGGTTTAAAGTTGAAACAAGAAAAAGCTAGCTAGATGGAATACCCTTTGCATGGAGCCTCTAGTTTAAGTTTTATTTAAACAATTTCAACCCTATTTTAAAAATACAAATTCGACATTAAAAAATCGGTGGAACCCTTAAAAACACTGTGGAAACGCGTTGAAGCTCAAGCCCCACCATTCCAGTCGATAAAGACTTTCTAAGCTTGAACTGTAACCTATTTTTTCTAATACTGTCTCCACCAGCTATAAAACTGCGATTAGCGGGAAACGATTAAAAATAAATCCAAAAGTGTTTCCATGGGACAAAAATGAGATTAATTTGACATTAGGTAATCTTTTTTTTGTTATTTTGGCTCTCGAGAGTTGCAATGGCTTCCTTGGAGCGAGAAAACGTATTTGTCACAGATCTGTCATATACGTGGGACAGTTTCAGTTTCCCTTTTCAAGTAGCAGACTGTTATAAATGTATGTGAATAGGTTGAAAGTCGCTTTAAGAGGTGTTTGAAAAGGTTGAATGAAATTTTTGAGGGATTTTATTTTTAATCGTTTGCCGAGAGAATTTTAGTTTTTTTTGGTAAATCGCGAGATCCAAGGGGGATTGGTCGAGGATTTATGTTAATCACTGATTAGTTTCCGGTGGAGACAAAGTATAAGATTAAGTGTATCCCTGCTTAGTGGGGAGACAGGCCTTCTGTCTGTAGTTCATAGCTATCGCTTCTAGTAGCAATATGATGTGTAGGAGCCTTTGGCTCCTCCTCGACCTGGCGTTTAAAAGTTCTGACATACGATTTCAATATTTCACAATCAACGCATGTAGCTTGCGCTTCAAGTTTCATTCGGCAATCGCGATGTTTCGTAACGTCTGAGAGCCCAACAGCAGAGAATAAAAAATCAAAATCGAAATTTGTAATCGATTAGAAAACGAAGAAAGAAAAATTTGTTTTCCGAATAAAATATGATTTTTTTTAGGAAATGTTATTTCAAAGCAGATTTAAAGCCGCCAAATCGTGACGGGGTGAAAACGAAGCCAAAGCCTATTTGTGAAACTGTCTGTATGTGTCACGTACATAAGTGTTCCGACTGTATAGGTGCCCTAATTCAAGGAAGAATCCGATGTTTTATTATACTTATTGGGAAGACACTCACAGTTTCCGGAGTTATGGAACCTGGACCGAAGCAATTAACCGTCTTATGGAAACTGTGAGCAGTTACCAGTCGATTTTTGCTACCTGTTACGGGGGGCTTATGAATACCCAGCAACAATAAAACAATATTTCCTAAGAACACACAACTACTATGGTTAGACTTTGTTTTTACGAAAAATACCGCGCTGCTCTGACGTTGTGAATGGGCGCGCACAACCATAGCAGCTAAAAACCAAAATCCCAATAAAATCCTCCTCCTCTGATTCACAAAGCAACAAGCAGCCAACAAAACCAACAAAAGAAGATACACAAAACCGGCTAAGAATTAATGTCTTCCACATTCCACGAAATATTCTTCGATGCTATAAAAGCCAGTAGGTACAAAAGGATGTGCCAAGAGTCGAGTCTGCAATACAGTCAGGGCCAGGGAGTTTATTATTTTTACCTGTATCTCGCGTGAATAATAAAAACAAAAAACACCAAACGAGGTAAATGCACGAAATGGTGTATAGAATCTCTGCGGTGTAGGTACCATAGGCGATGGATATGGGGTGCTGTGGCGGTGAGGTGCCTCTACCATGAAAAGATACTTTTCAAAGATTCTGCCGGAGTGAAAGGAATTTTTTCGTTAGGCAGAAGAATTTGCAATCAATAGAGAAGTCGATGAGAGCGTGCGATAGATATTGGAATGGAATTTAGATGTAGATACCATCCGTACGATCAATCTTTAAAATGCATCTAAGGCACGCGAAAAACCTATCTGCAGGCGTTGAAATAGTCGTACCTATGTGCTGAAGAGGGCATTGTTCTTTAACCAGGAAGTAGGTATCTACCTACCTATGCTGTGTGCACTACTCTTAAGAGCTCCAAAAGTACGTAGGCAGATTGTGAATATGTCACAGGCACAAACACACTAATTCCTGGAAGGCAGGTGATACAAACAAAAAAACGAAATCCATGCGCTTGCATTCATTTAACGGTCGCCACGCCAGTCTTCGACCGACCCCTATATGTTGAAAGAGATGGTTTGGTGGTCCTTCAAATGATCGATGTGCATCCAAATTACACACACCGAAGACCGGAGACAGACAGCACAGACAAAACCGAATAAACATCTGCTTCTGTGTTATCCGGGCGAGATATACATTTTTATACATATTCACTTTACCTTTGCCGCCGCATAAAGGTGAGCGATTATCAGTCGAGTCGAATGCACTCGAAAGGATGTTGTTGGCTGAAGTTGGAGTTTCTCGGGAAAACGATACAAAAGTCCTTTTGTTGAAAATTCCTTTATTTCTTGGTCTTTATTATTACATACATACTTTTTTTGCCCATCATCCTCTTTCGGACAAAGAGCTATCGATAATAACACGCATTCTGGAAATTGTGGTCTTCCTGTGTCTGTTTTTTTTTCGGGAGCCTCTTTGCTGCAGATGACGCAACGCAAATAGGACGCACGCAATCGACAGCAGATGACGAACAGGATTTGCGTCCAAAATATTGGCACATGCGATACGGGTGGCAAAGCGAGTAATCTAAACAAAATAGTAGTAATTTTTATAGCAATCCTGAGGGATGCTCGTAAGTCATTATGTAAGACCTTTTGCCTACAGCGTAGTATCGATTTTTTTTTTAACTCCCTTTTGGAGTGTGTTTACGTGATTTTGCATCGGATTACACACAGAAGGGATTAATGGATGGATGGATGGATAGTTTTCAAAGGTTAATTAGGTTGAAGTAAAAGGTTTCCTCACCACAAAAAAAAAAAAAAAATACCAACGAGAGGAGAACACAAAAAACATAAATAAACAAAAGTGCGCCAAAACGATGTGGGAGGTTTATTGTTTACATTATTTTGGTTTCCAGCGTTTCGTGGGATTCTTTTTTTTCGGTTCTTGGTTTTAAGTCTTCCTACTGTCAAGGTTATTCTCACTGGGTCGTACGTGCAGCGATCAATCACTGTTGTTCTCTTGCCTGAGCGACTAAACAAAATGCAGCCAAAGTTAATGACTAACATTTTTTGGGAGCAATGAGTTACCATTGTCAATCAATGCAAATCAATGCCAAGGAAAAAAAATCTAAAATGCAATGACAATTTGAAAGTTTAATGACAATGAAAAAACAAAATCTGACAACAATGTTTGAGCGCCAATTACATAAAAGTGTCGTGAAATAATTGTTCGTAATACATACAACTACTGCGCATTAAGGGGTTGCATGTAAATCCCTTTGATTTATTCCATACTATAGCGCCAAAAGGAGCGATATTACTTCAGAATGCATTACCCTTACATTACCTGAAGGAAACACTAAATTACCTAAGCTTTTCGTTTATGTAAGCAACATATGTAGCTGTTGTCTACTGGTTTACCGCGGTAATGCATTACTCCTGGCTGCGATTACTCCTCCATTACTCCTGGTTCAATGACTTATTACCCAGATAGCCTTTTTTGAGCAGCATTTTAGGCAAGAAATGCTCCGCTTTACTGTCATGGAACAAGATTGATAAAAAATATAATAAAAATAGGCCTCACCCTACTTCCATAATTACATTTATTACCAGCATTATAACATGATGAAAACGATAATGAAAGGTGAAATTTTACTTTGTATCACCAGGGATAGACAAACCCTCCGAGTATAGTTACCAAATAACATAGTTCGCCTGCTCTTCGAAAACGTGTTACGAGTTGTTTAGGACCTTCTTCATATTTCCTTGTCATAGAGCCCGAGTCTAAAGTCTTACAAAATAAGAATCGCTGTATTGGTCATACGCTGAATCTTATAAAATCTAACTACTAGACCGAGGTTGGTGTTGTTGAGGAAAAATATTGCAAAAAAAACTTGAGTAAATAGGAGTATAGAGTCGCCTTACCTGAGTAATAGAGCTTACGATCAAAGACAGAAGTCTACTTCTGATTACGTCATAACAGCTTCTACTAATACTATGTCTCCACCGACCATAAAACTGTGAATAGCGGAAAACGATTTAAAATAAATCTCTTGTTGTAAAAATCCGACCATAAAACTGCGATTAGTGGGAAACGATTAAAAATAAATCTCTTGTTGTAAAAATCGTATTTGTGACAGATCTGTCCTACGTAAATAGTTTAAGTTTCCTTTTTTAAGTATCAAACGGTTATAAAGGTGTGTCAACAGGGTAAGAGAAGCTAGCATAAAGAGGATTTTAATTTAAGTCTGGTAATGGTATCTCTCGATATTTTAAGGAAGATTAGTTGAGGATTTTTCTGTAACAACGTTTACAGTTCTGCTTCGCAACAACGTTTCGTTTAGCAATGGTAAAGAAAAAACCTAATATTACTACAAAGCGAAGGTATAGTAAAACAGTACTGAACATCGGGATCGCCTGACAGCTCAGCAGAAAAAAAACGCAATTTTAAAGCGCGCTGAATGATGATTTTTTTTGATGATAATTTTTGGTAGTCAAAAGACGAAAAAAAGTAATTTTTACGAAAAGAAAAACGTCTGTATACGATTTCACGTTTGCGGTTCACAATTTTCATACAGCATTGCCAGGCATTAATAAAAATTATGAGCGCATCAACTTTTTAAAAAATCAAATAGTGGGCCTAAGTTCAGTTTTAAGTTGAATTTTAATGACTTTTGAATTTCACCCAGAGGGGAAGAAGCCTGAATCATAGGTGACAAAACCCATTTTTTTGCGTGTTTAAAGGAATTAAGATTTGAAAAAAAGCTAATGGGCTGGTTAAAGCCGAGGCTAAAGCAATCGTGCCACGAAGATAATGCATTTATAACCTCCGATTTAGCGCAAGTGGATCAGATGGCTAAAGGACTTGAGATAAATATTACGTTCATTGCAACCATCAACAGATCTTTTTCGAAAAGCGACCACGTAGCTTATTAATACTATGTCTCCACCGTCAATAAAAAGATGATAAGCGGGAGACGATTAAAAATAAATCCCAAAGTGGCTCCACAGTTCAAATATAGGATTAATTTGTTACGAGTACTCATTTTAGCTCTCAAAAGACAGTGGCGATATCATTTCCTAGGAGCGAATAAATATTTACTTTGTAAAAATCCCAATAGAAAACTTATTTGTGACAGATCTGTCGTACAGGGAGGGTTTCAGTTTCCTCTTTTGTTTCTCAGACTGTTAAAAATGTGTATTGAACAGGTTTGTAAATATGTAAAAGGATTAATTTTTAATCACTTGCCGAGGGAATTTAAATTTATCTGGCAACTCGCAAATAAAGATTTATATTATTCACGGATTAGTGCTTAGTGGAGACATGGTATAAGATAAGAATGAATTGAATTAATATTGATAAAATTTACCACACGAATTTAAATCTCTTCACGAATAGATTAAGATTGAATCTGCTAATAAATCTGTTTTTCAGGAAAGTTTTCAAATCAAACAGTACAGAATTTAGCGTAACGAAAACAAGCAAACCTTTAATTGGCGTCTCGGTACATACTGTTTTTTGTGTTGTGTAAAGGTAAGCGATTTTTACGTCAAAATCGAATAGTTTTTTGAAAAATTGAAACGTGATTAGATTCAACTGTTTGAACTTGATTATAGCGATTTGAAAACCGGTTTTGAATAAAGCGATTCGAATACTTATATCGGTTTCAAAAATCATATTCTATATAGGTAGGCTTTCATGAATTCGATATTTGAATCGTGCATGAAAATACTATTGGCCATTGGAAAAGTCAGAATGCGATACCTGGTGGTCAAATCTGGTACATATATGTGAAGACCTTTATCTGTCAACACAGATCGCGATGAACGAATCTGCGTTTTTCCGTGTGATTTATCAACCTGATTTATGAACAAAATAGTTTGTCCCCTCACAAAAAGCAAATCAGAAGTAAAATATCTTTCCTAGACAAATAATTTTCGTACTCGTTTGACAAATGGGATGACAAAAACAGCCAAACGTTGACGTGTTGATCAAAACTGACCGCCAGGGATAAACCTTCAATCGTCAATTGTATTCGCAGTAGGCAACACCTGTATCAACAAAAATATCCGCGAATTACATGTTCGAGCACATCAACCGTTTAGAAACTGTTTGTTGATTTACTAAATTAATTTGAATTCGGTTGGATTGTTAAAAATGACAGCTTATGTCAAGTTAATCTTCTTTTTTAGTCGTGACGTAATAACGTAATAGTAAAGTGTCTTTCGGTTTATTTCTCCATAAAAAAGTTTTTAAACTTATTAAGTAGGTTTGACGGTTCCTTTGTTTCAAATTGTATTTTACGTTTAACTGGGCTTCCCCGAAGTAATGGCACAGTCAGTCCTAATCTAATTTAAGGATTTTAAATTGATGTAGAGTGAATTGCTTTATGTTTATGATTCTTAAAATACATTTTATTACAGGTGAAGGACAAAGGCTATAGCGCACACTTTCCGGTCAGATAGCGTCCGATTCACGTGATGGTTTTTATTTAAACTATGATTCAATCACGTAAGGGCTTAAAACATGCCTCTAAAATGTATGCATGACTTTTCCCATCACATAAGACGGATTTAAGTGACACATATGCCATTGAAATTTCCTTCCTTGTCCATATGACTAACGATTTCAACCAAAACCTTGAAGAATAAAATAAAAAAAGCATGAAAATAAAACTCTTTTTACAACGAATCCACGTATAGTGTGAATGGCAACATTACCGGATACTCAATCCGATCCATATCAATCCGCTTGTGATTCATTTTCCTGAAATAAACACAATGCAACGTCAGGGGAAATGACTTGTGTTTATATTCCCCCGTCTGAGAGTGTATCACACCTATAGGAATCGACTTCATTTCCACCGCCCGACGACATTCCCGCATTTCAAAATCACAACAATAAATCGATATTTTTATCGTATTTAAGATACACACAGAAGAGTTTGTATATTTCGTAAACCCAATAACATGTTATCAGTTTTATTTAATTTTTGATAAGATTGTGTATGGCTTATATTAGGCATTCGTTGTGTGTAAAACTGGGCCATGTTTGCATTCTGTCGGATGTAAAGCGAGATTCAAACCAAATGATAGCTCACAAGATTCGTGTCATTTACCCTGAGTTTGTTGGCATGCACTTGTCGAGAAAATGTGAAAACATTTTTTTTTTCTCCAGCTAAAAAGTGATAAATAAATCGACGTAAGAGCACAGAACCGTACGTCATGAAATGTGTCAAAACACATATAGAGAGATTATTATATTTTTAAACCATTTATCATAGTGTTTTCGTGAAGGCCATTATCGTTTGGTATTAAGTTTCTAACCTTGTAAAGCGGTTCACATGAAATAATGACACGAAAATCCATAAGTCATAAGAATTAGGGTCAATGTCTTTTGCGGTGCTTAAGCACCTTTGTACGCTGATTAGTTTTAATGATGGCCATTTGGTTAAGCCGATATTCTTGTCCAAAAAAGCGGGGCATTTTAGTTTTCTTTTGGCGTTGAAAAGAAGCTTATCTTATCTTTTAGGTATCTTGCTTAGACATTTTACTAGAACTGTAATCGAATGCAGCAGCGGTGATATATGATAGACGCTGTTAAAACATTCGCTGTACCCGAGCGGCATAAAATCGTGCGGCAAATTGTAGTGAAATCTTTTGAAAAACAAATTTCATTTGCCGGTTTTATATACTGTACGACGTTTACCTTGAGGAGTCCTTGGCTTTCACCTGGTTCGTTTTGATAGCTTTGCTAAGAGTGATTTTTGTTGGCTACAAAAAAGTCTACTTTTCTTTGTACTTTTAAAACATACCTACCTAAGTAAGTAGGTACCTACTTCCTTTTCGAAAAGTCCCGATTCGATTTAATCTCAAAAGTAATCATCCTCTGCTAAGCTAATTCCCGCGAATAATTGACCATATTTGAAATTAGTGTCGTCTCTCTGCCAATTTCTATTCACTGTCTTCAGAAGCGTAGCGTTTCGTTTTGGTTGCGCCACATTACCTGCCAACTGCACCGACGACGTGCCAGAGGCGGCTTTTATCGCACGGTGTTCCATAAAACCTCCTACCATGACAAATAATTTAACAAAAAGGCAAAATACAATTAAAAAGAAAAAAGTAACTACTATACACTCGAAGAAAGTTACTCTAAGTACAGCGAAGACGAAAAAAAAGCAGCCAAGAAAATAATTTTCACCGACCCCATTTCCGCCCGCCAGCCGCAACGAACGCCCTCAGCCCAAATCCTATTGTGTACCCAGAGGTACTCACGACACGACGATTACTGCGTGTGCATGAGTCGCTGAACGCTGACATGCGTCCTACAGTAAAAGTCGTAGAAATTACACAAGCAACGAGTTTATTTGACTGAGAACCTTGCCTTGTAAGTAACCTTTACTACCTACCTGGGCTCGGGGGCTATGTACAATTTAATGCCGCACTTCCTACTTTGCTCATTAAAATAATTGCGGTAATTAAAAACGAGTACACAGATACCTACCTATACTAAGGAACACACAAAAAATAAATTTAACAATATTTTTTTTAACAAAATCCAGCACAATATTTGTTGTAATTGTAATTTGTACAAACAACAAAAATGTGCCAACAAAATAAACAATTATTTACCTACCGGTTGGGCAATTTTGTTGAAAAACTGCTGTGCTGCGCTGCGCCGTGGTCCGCTTTTGAAAAACGCAAACTCGAAAACGTACCCGAAGGAAATCACAAATACAACACGAAGGCGACGAAATTATTTTCGTATTTTTTCTGAAGGACTTCCGGCGAACGTTTTGTAGCTGCCGAGATGAGATACTTGTCGTTCTTGTAACTGTGTGTGTTGGTGGCGTTGCTATTTTGAATTTGCAGCAGCAGCAGACTTCCGGCGTTAACAGCGAACCGTGTAGGTAGAGAGGTTATCTGCGTTTCTGACTCGAGTTGAATCTCTGTCAGATATTTGCTGCACACGAACTGTTGTGTATCTCTGTACTGTTGTATCCCTTTATTTTTTTATTAATCCACTGGGTGATTATTTTTCGCTCTGATACACTAAACCGCACACTCACTCACTGTGATATTTTCTTGAAAATTATAATTTTCTTTTGGAAAATTTTTATTTTATTTTTTCTCTTTTCTTTTTTTCTTGGAAAAACAATCTCAGGGGGCAAAGAATAATAATTATTTTGATATTTTCTTTTATTTTTTTATTCCTCTTTTGTTCACAACCGGATGATTCGCTATGCACTGGAAGACAATGTGTATCTTTTCTTGAATTTCCTTTATGTTGTTGGTAAAAGGTATTCTTAGTTGCACTGAAATATCTAACGGACGCGACACAAATGTAATTCGCAGTAGGTATCTAATACCGGGAGTTTTCGACCGATAAAAACTTGTGGGACGTCACCGCACCGAACAAGAAGCTGTGTTGTATATTTAAAATGGAATTTCGTAGCCACAATATCCGTGAAACGTACTATCGACTCGCCGTCCGTATCTAGAATGCGAAACGTTCCACGTGAGTTTGTCGAGGAAACTGATGGTTGGCAGATGGTTGCATTTAGTTTTGTTTTGAGGCAAAAACTGGCGCTGCTTCGAACTCGAACTTGGTTGGGTTCGATCAGTTGTTGTCAAACGAGTTCGAGTGTACAGTGTGAAGCACTTCAGCCGGAAGAATGCAATAGGAAAGGTTGAGGTGACATCTTTAACACGTGTGCGTTTTATGAAGTTTGTGAAAAAAGCGAGAACGCCAATTTTTTTTATACACCCTTAACGGTTTATTGACAGTTTGAATTTTGTTGGTAAAAAGTGTTTTGGCACCTACCGCGAAAAGTTTAGCAGCCAGAAAGAAGAAAATTTAAACAAATATTGAATTTTCATAGTCCTTTTTTTTTACAAAATATTAAAAAGTTTTTGAGAAATAAGCAGTAGAAGATAAGTTTACTCCCGTTTGCAACATTTTAAAGGTCTCATATATTTTTAATGACTGTATTCAAAAAGCCGCTATTGAGTAAACATATAAAACAAGCCTTAACAAAGACTAAAATCAAATTTCGGTTTAACAGTTTTAAAACTGCGGTTTTAACGTATTTTCGAGAAAAAAAGTTGTGAAACAAATTTTGTGGCCATTAGTATCTCCGATGCTCACAAATATCAAGAATTATTTGTTGTTAGAAAATTTTGGATATTTAGCGGATTCTGAGATTTAGTTCGAAAATTTCAAAAAACATTTTAAAAATTATTTTTTTTCAAATATTCTGGTATCTTAACTGTACCTACCATAACATGTAAATTAATACAAAGGCGGGTCAGCAGACAGAACAGCAGCAGATTCAGATCTCGGCTGGCACATGCAAGTGGAAGAAGGTCTCATCCAAATTCGAGTGAAAATTTGGAGAGGGCTAGCTGGAGACAGAGCTGGCTGGCAATTGTTTTTGTTTTTTCTTTCAAGGTTTCTAGCTGAATTTTAGTTTTTTCTTCAAAGATTACAACGAAGATTTTCCTTCGTTGTAATCTAATAATTACTTATTTTAGCAAGTAATTTAGATACTTGTGTTTTTTTATTCATTCGCTCTTTGAATCGGAGAAAAGGGACACAATTTTTTATATGATTTTTGGGATTTTATTCCCAGAAAACACGTCAAAAGCACAGTTTTGAATTTTTTTTTTAGCGAAATTCGACTTAAGCCTTTGCTTACAATGTGGTTAAAAAATCATGACCTTGAATATACTTGCAACTGGGAAATCACATACTTATTATTCTGTATTACAAAAAAACTTATATAAATATTCTATATTATTTTCAAATAAAAGTGGTGGTCAAAGGATGGAAATGTGCATTTAAGAGGATACAAGCATCCACACGTTTTCTAAACCGACCTCTGTCTATCAACTCCTACTCTCACCTCCCCGTGGTGAACACCGGGTGCCTATAGTACCTCGACTGGAGATTGGGTTTCAACCCCTTTAAAAGGTTGTTGAGGGTAGCAGACGAGGGGAAGGGAGGAGTGTTCCCTCTAAGGCACTTCTCCTTGCATTCAGACGGAATTTCCCAGATGGAATCAACGGTGTCATCCACAGTTCAAGTCAGGCCGAACTACTTAGTGAAAACCCTTGATGGGCTACTACGAAGTATTCGGAGCTCAGGCCTATAGAAAGCGGTCTATGCAGCTCTCCGTCCTTAGAGCTAAACAAATGATCTGTTCCTCCAGGTTGGGAGTCGTGCCGTGTCGGGGTAACTTCCAGGCCACAAAGAAACACCAGTTACGAAACAGAAACAAGCCTCGGATTCGGACGGATTAGCAAATACCTCTCTCGAGCAACTAAAGTGTTCATGTATAGGAGCGTCATTATCCAAGTCCTGCTTTACGGCGCAGAAGCATGGACCCTGTCAAAAGCGGAAGAAAACACTTTAGGCTGCTTCGAGAGGAAAATTCTTCGGACGTCTGCATAGACGGAGAATGGACGAGGAGATATAACATCGAACTGTTCGGACTGTACAGCGACACCGACCTAGCCAGAAGAGTCAAAACACAACGTCAACTATGGCGGCTGGGTCATCTATAGCGGATGAACACCAACGCCCCGGCCCGGAAAATCTCCGAATCCACCCCGCAGCGACGGCGCAGTAGAGGAGCACCGAGACTCAACACTCCTCGCGTGCGAAACTGGAAACAGCTGGCTAGGGACAGAGCTGGCTGGCGAAGTTTGTTGGCTAAGGTCCTGGTCCACCACGGACTGTAGCGCCACCTTAAGTAAGTAAGTACGTAATAATTTCAATATTAGCTCAGGCCAATTTTTGAGTACGTATAAATTTCAACTTTCTACGACCCACACGGTCACGGTTCAAAGTGTTACAACATATTAAAAATACAATGTCTCAACACTCAATTGAAATGTTTCGATTAAGAATAAAATATTAGATTTCAAGAGCCACAAGAAGTCTTTTTCGATACGACTTTTCGTTGCATACGGATTTTAAGAATATATTATTAAAATTTCAACTACCAACATAAGATTTTCGTGGGGTGCCGTGGCGTAGTGGTTAGTGTGTGTGCTTACTACGCCGGAGGTCTGGGTTCGAATCCTGCCATAGTCATCTGAAAAAAAAGACTTGTTCTTTTTTCACGGTCCCACCTCCGCAGGGTCTGACAAGCCCTCCGAGAGTATCATTTGTCTTGAAAAACTTCTCAAAGTGCCGTTCGGATTCGGCAAAAAATTGTAGGTCCCCTTGTATGTAAAGAAATTAACACACCAGCATACATTGTTGAGAAGTTGGCCCTGGTTCACCTCGAGCTGTTGCGCCACTCTATTTATTTATTTATAACATAAGATTTTGAAATATCGAAGATCTATGGGAAATCTCGCGAATAATTTGTGAAATGAAATCTCAGGTTTTGAAATCAGTAAAGGACATTGATCGACTATGTAAATAACTATACACGTTAATCATGCATTTCTATTGCGATCTACCTATAAGGGTGTAGTGTGACACATTTACCTAAAGATCACGACCACCATTTTTAAAATGCTGATTGCATCATCGCATTACACATAAGCTATGCGGATTTGAATTATCAATTACATAACCTAAGAACTTGGCGTCAATATAAATAAAAGTGCGCATGCAAATGTCAGCGTTGTAAGAAACTTGATTTTCACCTTCAACAAGTAATGGTGGCGTGGCGTTCGTTTATACCTACATACATGCCCCATTAATAATTGTAATTAATCTTTTATATTACTATTAATTGCATTTCAAAAGAATCCGCGTTAAAGTTGGTATCTATAATGAACTTCACGATCTGGGTGTGGAGCGTGACTTTTGTAAGTTTGTCGATGACTTGTTAAATTTATTGACTAAAATCAATCAATTTCTAAAGTCCACTCCCATTTTTCATATTCAACTTGAAGACGGATAAATTCTGAGACATTAAAAAACCTAAATTTTGCATCAATTCAAAAGAGTAAAGGTCACTACGCCAACTTAAATAGGCACTGGGCTTCAGTGGTCATTAAAACAGAGTCTGTACAAGCTCTTCTAAAATCCCACATAATCTTAATCTGATTAAAAACATCATAGACATCACCGCCGCCGAAGCAATAAGCTGAACGGCACCAAGAATTTGAAATCCCATTTAGAAAACTAATAATTTAATCGTTGTTGTTTCCCGGGCGATCTCAACCGAGTATTGGGATAAATCTCATTTTAAGACTTTGACAATTGCATACAAGAAATGGAAATTTATTTATTTATTGATGGGCCCATGGGCGAACGTCCGTATAAAACCTTTTGTGACAGCTAGCGGTTCAAAACTGTGCACGTAATGCGATTAACAAATTTACGGTGCTGTTTCTATTGTCGGGTTTGCCATTTATGTATAAATGAAACTAGAGTTTCCCGGAAACTCGGAATAGGTAATGGAAGATAATAGGCGGGAAGAGTGAGAGTACATCTCGTATACGCAATTTCCGTTAGGCATGCAACACATAAGCTCGTATGAGTTTGAAAGGCCCTTTTGTTGTATTGTACCAAATCGGTTCAGTCATTTAATTAGACTTTCTGTTTTTTTGACCTTCTGAGTTGTAATGCGATGATCACAATCATTACAGACCGTAGTTTGCCTCATAGTAGGCAGTTTATCTGCCATCATTTCTATTGGATTTTGCTTGAGATCATCTTCCAACAGACTTCCAAAAGAAAGTTGATTGAGACATCTTTTTAATGTGTTGTGATTAAAAATGAGTGTCAACTCTCAAACCCATGATTTAAAAGTCAGTCTTTGTGGCAAATGTGAACAGAAAAATGATAATGACTGATCCTAATCAACATTATATAAACCAAATGGCGAATCCAGGAAATGATTTGGTCCTTATATGCTTATATATTTATCAGACAAAGAATCAAATATATCAGTTTTTTAAAGAAATTGTTCCGCATTTTACAAAAATTTCTGCGTTCCAAAAAGCTTATTTACTAAAGCAACATTTTCTTAAAGCCACGACGGCAAAAGTGGGTCTAGACTCTAGATTAACACAATCAATAGAGTAGATTCTTATTAAAATTTCCTGTTAGCCTACTCAAAAGTGTATTAAGTGAGCCTCAACTGTCCGTGCCTCAACTTACAACGCAATGTATGTATACCTAATTTTAATCCAGTGTTCCATATGCGGTTTGAGTCTTCACTCTCTGCAAAACGTACTGCAGCAAGCATATATAAACTCTCGTATGCCCACTTCACACGATCTTCTATGTTCCTCCCTCCCATTGAGTTTGGAGTGCAATGTAACGCCCAGTAGGTATTTCCCAAATGTCGATAGCCTGATTTCTCCCATTATTGGTGTCTTGAAGGTTGGAAATGATTTTTTCCTGGTATTGCAACAGCTAGTCTTATACAAGAAATAGCCTCTATGAATCCTGCCATAGGAAGCCTTATACAAGTAACAGTTACGTTTAGCCTTAGGTTAGGTTAGGTAGGGTTGACAACAGCCAAGGCCACCAGTTCGTATAGGCCTACAAGAGCCCTTAGCGTGGGGAAAACATGAAATAGAAATAGAAATGTTAGCATAAATATGAAGCTTGTTTTAGTTGAAGTTTCCTGAGCTTTGAGGAGAAACTTTACTCAGCTGGCGTCCCTGAGGGCTGAACTTCACGATATTCACCGCCATCTTGCAAGCTCGTCCAGCTCCCCGAAGAAGAATTGGCCATAAGTTAAAAACGTTCCTGCTGCCCCTGCCACTTAGACATTGGCAGAGGAGATGTTTCACATCTTCATCCGCTTCGAGATCGTGACAGCCCCTGCAGTTGGTGTTAATGATTCTTAATTTTTCTGAGTGTTTTGCTGAGTGTTCCCAACAGGTTGTGGCCTGTTGCAACTCTTGTGGCTATGGCCAGTGGTATGGCCTTAAGTGCTATAAGCTCTTTTGACTTCCGAATGTCTGTGTCTACAAATTGAAATGCCTGCCCCTTGAAGTCTTATTGCACATATGCAGCGCTTTCTTCAATAAAGAGATCTATTATAGGCGTAGGGTTAGGATTGTCTATAACCACATGGTACGAATGGATCTCAGAGCACACCTGTGGTGACAAGACAAGCCATTCTTTGGATTTTAGTTAAGGTTTTGAATTCGGTTCCACGCAGGGTTGTATATGCTTTTTTAACTCTTTGTTCTGTGTTTAGATTTCAGCTGAGTTTACTGTCTAGAATGATATCCAGATATTAATCGCTTTAAGATAATAATAGCCTTGAAACAGAAATATTGCAGCTGGTGAAGTCTGCAACTGGTTTGCAAGAGTTTCTCAGCGAGCCCCACGCAGAGGACTCGAGGCAGGAACGAATCGGACACAAAGCAAAGCCACACTCCAAGCAGATCCGACTCCAAAGTAATGGAATCAAGCGAGTCCAGAGACACAAAACATACCTGATATTCAATCGGGTAGTAAACTGGCAAAACGAGACTAAAAGCAGCCAATGGCAATAAAACCAGAGCCAGCTAAGAAGCAGGAATGGACCCAGATGAAAGGGCGTGGAAAGCAGAGAAGAAAATCAGCCTGTCTCGATGCACTTGAAATGAAGGCCGCAGGTGAACTCTGTTACGTAGAAAACCTGAGAAAGGTAAAAACTGATCCTTAACTAAAAACTGAGCTGGAAGAAAAAGTTGAACACGGTAGGAAGACAACTAAAGGTGACCTACTGACTAAAGGTGATCTACTGACTAAAGGTGACCTACTGACTTCGGACTTTCAGTAGTATAGAGAAGATACTGAAAAGCAAGACTGAAGTCAGAATCGTGACGCATGAAATCACAATAGAGGTTAAGGACGTAAACGAAATCACGATCAAGGAAGAGATCGCTCTTTCCATCTTGGAACAGCTAGAGCTACAAAATCCAAAATGTAATCACGCCTTTCAGGCCTATGTATAGGGGGGCGCGATGGTAAATCTACCAGCCGACTTTGCCATTGGCTGAAATTCAGATTAACAGGAAAACCGGATACAAAGAAAATGCTACCTCTGCATGGGCTTTGATCAGCTCGATCGGTCTGAACATTGCTATAGATGTTTTTTTTATAAAGTATTAAAGGATTTTATTTTGAATCCCGAATGCATGCTCTGCCAGGAAGAGGGCATAGCGCCCCGCATGGTACTGGAAGCAATAGATGCCCGGCATTCTAGCTCGCGCTGAACGCTTCCCAGAGGCGATCATGAAGACTATCCAACTAAACCTTCACCATTGCGAGACAGCTCACAGGTCCTACTCACACAGATGGTCAGAGAGCAGGATGCGGTTATCACTATACTCAGCGAAACATTCAAACAGTTGAACCAGACCGTATGGACGGCGGATATACTTTGGGCACAGACGCAATATGCGGGCAACTAGCCTTAAAAGACAAGATGCGGTATGCAGATCAATCGCATTTTTTTACTTCAGTTGAAATGGTGGTTTTTATAAGCACGTAAAAATTGGCACGTAACAATATCAACCAATATCGGCTACTTTGTTATAATATACCTGGTAGTGGTGGCATCTTTTGAAGATTTTGGAGTTTTAGGCTCCGTCCACCGCAGTATTGAACCAAAAATTAGATGGACGTTACTGTTTTACCTTTATACCTATTGTGACTTGTTTGTTTTCCAGCCCATTTGAGAAAAAACTCAGAACAAGGAAAGCACCTAATCTTATGCAGAACCCAACAATATTTACTTAAGAAAATCCCACATTTTTGCTCGCCATAAAAACATTTAAGATATTAAAGACATGCGGGTGGCAATAAATTTCCAATTTTCATTGCCTGCAACGTTCAGGTAATTAACAAAACGATTATTGAACAAGAGCACACCTACATATATGCATGCACCAAGTGTACACAAAACCTCTTCCAATTATCGAAACGTGTGGAACGTGCATTTTTCTAATTTTCTCAAACCGGGAAGTTTATTTAACGATAAATAGGTTTGCCATCCAGAATGCTGAAGAATAAATACTACACATTACAAAAATCAATTCAGGTATTTCTAACGACTTTTCAAATCAAAGGAAAATACAAAATGTTGTCCAAATCCCATGTAAAGTAAACACCACACATCGCTAGCTGATTGCCATTGGAAACGGAGACTACCTAGGAAGAAACAAATCTTTTTGTTGTTACCACGTTCGTATGCAAAAAAAAAAAATATGTCAATCATTTCAAATAGGATCCGAATTTGAATCGGTGTCTGATCCTAAATAAACATCCTTTGCAGCAGGATTTATCGAACGCTGCATACACTTATCAGACGCATTTTCATCTAGAAAACGTTGTCCGTAATCCTCCTTACCCATTCAAAGGACAAACAAGACAAAACCTCCGTTCGTTGTTTGCATATACGATACGAGAAAGTGAATCCCTTTCGAGGAGCTTAGGGTATTCTAATATGACTGGAAAACAGGAAATAGCATGTTTGGCAGCTGCAGTATGCAATTTGGGAACGGATTATCAATGAATTTGAATTTGAATGAAAGTGGAAAACGCTGGTCGAACTCCAGCTGCCTGTCCTCCTCTTCTGGACGCAAGGTGCATCCTTCTTGCGTTGAGTTGAATATTTGTCTACAGAAGTACGTACTCCAGTTCACCAATTAAGAATGATAATCAGCATTGATAAGTAATTCCTCATCAAGTGGATATCCTTTTGAGTTGGCAATTAAATATACCTTAGCGTCCTGCACAGCCCGGGACAAACAGACACAAAATTAAAATGAAAGAAAACTCCGATCCAGCTGCATGCAGCCTGATTGATATCGGTTTTCCTAAAACGTCTACATCCACTCATTATTGAATTTGTTATGGCTGACAGCCTCCTGGACACCCTTATCCTGTGTACGGTGTCCTTTTCTCTTGAAACATTTCGAACACAATCGACGCCAGAAATGTGACACTGTGAAAAGGAGAGTTTAGCAATTTTTCACTGACATTAGATGCATGCATGTCTGATCTGGTGTTGGCATCTGAGTTTGATTTTCAATTTAAGATAACCGGCACTCCTTGAGATAACTCAAGTTGTTTTGGGTCACATGCGGATCACTTATTTCACTCTGGAGACACGGAGAAAGTACGGTCTCTAATTATTGCTCACGAAATGTTTTCCTTTGAAGTGTGCGGGTGTAGAGATTCATCCTTTTCGATTTGGAAAGGACGTACTCGTATGCGTATGGAATGAGTTTCCGTTTCTCCGTCTTACAAAGAATACAGTTGAAACTTAAACTGTCATTTGTTGTAAATAAGTTGTAATTAGGCGAAACCAGGCTTCGTGCTTTACCTCGTTTTTGGCACAAAAAACACACCCTAAAATAAGTGGATCTAGTCATGTATTTCTTAACATAACCTTAAAGGGTATATTCATTTTAATGTACCTAAAGCTATTTTGTAATGCAGTGAAATAATTACCAAAAAATCAACACTAAGCGAATCAGACTCCATAGGAATTTTGAATGGTGAAAATTGGAAACTTCTAGTCCGTTATTGCCTCGAAGGTTTAAACCTCAGAAAGAATTTAGCGAAAGTTAAACCAGAGCTAAAAAAAGAAAAGAAAAAAATAAAATTCGGAATAACTGAAAAAACATGGTTGTAATGCAAACCATTTTATGAAATTCAAAATCTCAAAAAAGTGTTACAAAACACAAATACACAAAATACTAAAATAAAGTGGAATGATAAACAATTTATAATTTATTATATACACTTTTAAAGAACTAAAAATTAAAAACCCAAAATGTATTTAGAACCGTAAAAATTTGTTAGAAATCTTTCCATTTTGTATATATATTTTAATAAGATAAAAAATTGGCACCTGGCAGACGGTTTTATACCAAGGCCATAATTTACTTTATGCATGTTATTATAAGATTGTTAGAATATTTACAATTTGTAAAATTGAAAAGTTATTATTATTATTATAATTACCAAAATTTTCAAAATAGTGGCTTCCCGGTTTTGTCGTAGCTAAGGTTGTGCGCTTTTTAATTTGGTCAACGATTGCAAAGGTTGGAGTGGATTGGAGTTTGTCTTCGTTTCAGAAAGCAGAGGTATGTCTGTGACAGGATTCTAACAAATACTTCTCAGTCTATACAGAGGAAAACTAAGCCTTCCTTCGAATTTCAGCTCGCAATAGTTCTATTTAATAGCACCAGAATACCTCACACAGGCGGGCCAGCAAAAATATCTTAATCTGACCTCTGAGTCTAAACAATTTACCTTAAAGATATGGGATACCAGTAATGATTTTACTACGCGGTTATACCTATTCTTTCTTATTCCCACACATTTTCTGATGAGAAGTTTACAAAGCCGTTAGCATTGTGGCGCATTGGTTAGTGTGTCGGTCAACTGTACTCGAGGCCCTGGGTTCGAGTCCCAACCGGAGTAAAAAAAGGTTTCTTACTGCCTCGTTTCTTACTGCCTCGTTTCTTACTGCCTCCGTGAAGGTCTGACAAAACCTCAGAGAGTACCATTTGTTGTGAAAAACTTCTTAATTCGCAAATAAAATTAAGGTCTCCTCAATGTGTATAAGAATATACCCGCCATAACGCACACCACATGCTTGGTTAAATCATGCCCCCGTGCAACTGCTTTGCTTTTTCTACAAGCATTTACGTTTCGGGACCTCGGTTTTAAGGATTGTGTCCGTCTCTCCATTAAAAGCGGTGATTCTGATCGTAATGAAAATATGCGATTTTTTACTTACTTAAGGTGGCGCTACAGTCCGGGGTGGATCTGGGGCTCAGCCAACAAGCTTCGCCAGCCAGCTCTGTCTCTAGCTATAGCCGTCTCCAGTTCCTCACGCGAAGTTGCCCGAAGTTCCAGTTGCGTGCGCCACCTGAGTCTCGGTGCTCCTCTACTGCGCAATACCTGCGGGGCGGATTCGAAGATTCTCCGGGCCGGGGCGTTGTTGTCCATCCGCTCTAGATGACCCCAGCCATCGTAGACGTTGTATTTTGACTCTTCTGGTTAGGTCGGTGTTGCTGTACAGCCCGTACAATTCAATATCTCCTCCTCTTCTCTCCGTCTATGCAGACGGGACCGTAAGTCGTCCGCAGAATGTTCCTCTAGAAGCAGCCTAAAGTGTTTTTATCCGCCTTTTTTCTTTTGCATTGGTCGTCAACAGTAAATCCGTCCGAAACCGAGGTTTGTTACTGCTTCGTAACTGATGTTTCTTTACGTGGCCGGGAAGTCACCCCGACGGCACGACCCCCAACCTGGAGGACCAGATACTTTGTTAAGCTCTAAGGACGGAGATCCTTAGCACCGAATACGTCGTAGCAGCCCATATAAGGTGTTCACTAAGTAGTTCGGCCTAAAATTTCAAAAATTAAAAATTAAAACGGTTCAAATTCCCTATAAGAACAATTCCAAATCTCTGCTAGTGAGCGGACCATAATGAACAGCGCGACAAAGCCATAAAATCAAAGTTTTAAAAAGAATTTTCATCGACTTTTCGCTGCATCTCAATTTTTTTTCGACATACAACCTTGTTATTCTCGACTGACGATGTGTATTTGGCCCTTTTAACAAATATCCTCCGATCAGAGCAATCTTTATCAGTGCTACCCCTTTTTAAACTAAGATAAGGGAGCAGTTTTTCAGTATCTGACTTTCTTCGCCAATAAGGTTATCAACATCATTGTCTGTTCCAACTTGTCACTTCCCGCGGCAAAAACGGCCGAAGAAGTCGGAGTTGTTCTTTGCTCAAATTTAATTTTTTTTAACAATTACGCAAAGAAGTTGGAACTGTTTTCCAGAGTTCATATCGGGGCTCACCCTCCAAATTTAGAGAGCTAAACCTAAATTTAGCCCGAATCAAAAAAAAAAAACTTTTTTAACCTCAGTCAAACTTGAATGGGGCCCTCTGAAACTGCCCGGACTCGAAGGGAAAATAGGGGAAAAAAAAACACTGTATCTCCCCTCTTCTGCGTCTAAAAACAAGAATAGAATTTCTTTGACTGACGTGGTAAATGCCAAACAACTAAGCTCTTGATCACTGAAACTTTAAGGAAATGGGAAGATTTAACTTCAGGCAGAATTTTGAGGTAAACAATATCCAATCGGAACAACTAGGAGGAGAGTAGAACTGCATCTGTCACACCAAGTGTTGTCATATATAACAAAAATGGTAGGATAGGACAGTATTCGACGCTCTTTATTCAATTTATGCAGATATTTCTCTATTTTTCTATACTATATAGAGACTAAAAAGTTTCCACAAGCCGGGTATTTAGTCTAGTCCTCTGAAACTTCAGAGATCATTTGGAGAGACCTGGCCCTAAGCATTTTCAAAAGCTTAAAAACACGTGTTGACTGGTTTGGCACATTACCTACCTGCAGGCCCAAAGCATGGTAAACCAGTAGCCTTTACCAGGCTGGAAGTAAGCTTACTATTTCAACACTAAATGTATACAATACGCAGGCTCTCTAATGACTTTTCAAGCTCCAGGTGATCTACACTACGCAGTTCTTATCACAACACTAGCCGCTACACTAAGCCGCTTTACTCCACAAGCATTTTCTGCACGAGCAATGTTTGCCGATAACAAAAGCTGCATGTGCTTACATGACCTGGTGGGTGGTTGCCTATTGAAGAATTCCAATTTTCCAATCATATAATACATAGATACATAAAAGGTAGGTACACAACACATCAAGAGCTAAAAAAGTGAGATGAGAGAGACTAACTTGAAGAATGAAACCATGATCTTGACACGTAGTTCCACCTAGGTGGGCCTTGTTTTTAACTCGTATTTAGTACCTACTTGAATTTTCTTCCTCATCATTACCACCGGATATTATTTCTGTGACACGAACAACAACAGTTCTAGTACCAGCTTATATAAACACTTCAGATGCTTCCTTTCGAAAGTCAACCTAATTGAAGGGCTCTTCCTCCCCCACATTTTTCATCGGTGGGTGTATCAAATAAAAAACCAACAACAAACCGCCTGTTAAAGTACTTATCGCTGAAGTGTTAATAAAAACGTCGCAGCCCGAAATAAAACTTCGTGCAGTACCGACGATTTCATCCGAAAAAAATTAATCCAAAAAATAAATAACCAGCAACAAAAATAATCTAAAATAAGACACTGAACCATATCGAACTGCATTCGGGTTCGATTCGGCGGGCGGACTCTGGGTGACAACGACCGATTCGACAACAACCACCAAAGAATTCCAAGTTGTTCATCGACATTTGAGTCATTGAACTCGCGCAGTCAAACCAGGAAAGGGAAGTTTGAGAGGACACATCGCGCACAATGGAATGGTAATTTCTAAGCGTGTGTGTACACAAATGTTTCCCTTCAAATGGGGTCCCCTATGAGCGATTAACAGGATAAGAGTCGTCATATAGGTCGCGTTGAACTCGTCAAAAATAACATCCGGCACACGCCCATGTTTGTCATGCTTTCAGTGACGGCGCGTTGTCGCCGTAAGCCGCTGCTGCAGCCTGGTTTTAGGTCCTGACTGACGTTTGGTAAGCAAATATGCAAAGGACACAACATTTATACAACCCTTAGTTCTAGCTGTGTGCCGCGTCAGCGTCCGCCCTCAAATACGTGGATATAGATAGCCCTATAGGTTGGGTTTCTGTACTTGAAAGGGAAATTTATTTTAGTTATGGAAATTAAATGTTTATCAATTTGGAACAGTCGTAAAAGGATGTGATGAATGCATGCTGGGTCGAAATTCGATACCCAAAAGGACATTTGAGTTGGTTATTTTACACTTTGTGACAAGGTTCAGTCGTTCTCTTTTTTGTTTATTGAGTTTGTGTGTGGATATGAGCTTGGTCCTTTCTTCCTTATCGTCTAAGAGCCCACAGAGTATTTTGGGAGTGGTAATATATTACAAAAAAAAAAAAAAATTGCATGTTATTGGAAAGGTCTATTTCACGCGATGTCAGAGTGCAAAGTCTGGTAACTTTTTCTTTCACCCGTGGCAAGTAGTGTTAACTTAAGAATGGTACCTTTGTTAGCGATGGTAAAACCACCTCAAAGTTGACTTAAAATCATAAACGCATTGCCCTGATTGGAAATAAATAGGTTTCAGACCTTTTTAGTCCAGCCTTCCCTCTGTAATGTACCACTGAAAGCTAGCATTTTTGACTTTTTCAGTGCCATCTGGTTTCTGTCAATTTCTCAAGGACTGATGTTAAAATCTAAACCATTGCGAAAAAGTTACAATTGGCTTATACTGGCCAATCGTCTTGGGCAAAATTTTATAGGTTTTTAAAATTAAGCCAGAGAGCAGAAACTTGGGATATGTCTTGGGTCTTATATTCAGACTTATATGCAGACTTCAGACCAATACTATGTCTCCACCGGACACTAATCTGCGATTTACATAAATCTCCAACAAATCTCGAGATTAACGATACAAATTTTAGTACTCTCGGCAAGTAATTAAAAATAATACCATGCCGATACCGCGATCAATATAAATCCTCATTTAGCAAGTAATGAAAAAAAAAATAACCTCATAAATCTTATTTACCCTTTCCGAAAACTTTGCAAATGCAACTTTTAGCCAATTCAACACTTTTATTACAATTTTGGAGCTGAAAAGAGAAACGGAAATTGTGCCTGCATGTAAGATATGTCACAATACAAACACGTTTTCTATTGGGATTTTTACAACGGAAATCTTTTTTCACCAAGAAAGCAGTGCTGCTCCCAAATTAATCCTATGTTTGTCCAGTGGAGCCACTTCGGAAATTATTGTTAGGAACTTATCTTCCAGTGGAGACATAGTATAAATCTCATCGTAAATTTAATTCAACCTTCACACCCCTTTTTTACCTTTTTTTGTAGCCCTTTTTGCACACTTTTGGAACTGTTTAGGACTGGAAAAGGGAAATTGATGATGTTCACACTCCACGTATGACAGATCTGTCACAAATATGTTTTCTATTGGGGTTTTCACAAAGAAATTCTCTGGGAAGTGTCATCGTCATTCTCTTTAAAGAGTCAAAATGACACCAAAAGAGTGCTTGTGTGAAGTTATCCTTGTCATGTTACTCTTATCGTTATCTTATGGCCGGTGTGAGGCAATGAAAAATTAAGAAAAGCTTACCATTTATCAAGGGGACGAATGGCTATACACCAATCATTTATAGTATCGCTTACGGCTTACCTCTGTAAGGGCATAATACCGCGGGGATAAGCGTTCATGTTTCCTTATCTACAGGGTTTTCATGTCCACACAAAATCAATATCGTTTAACAACAAGGGTTGCCATTGTGCCTATATAAAACAAGAGAGTAGGTGCAAGAGTTCGCAAACTTATAGATAGAATCAGGCATTAATAATTCCATAGCGAATATCTTAACGGGATCAGCAACACTATACCGCTTATATCTTAAAAAAATTAATTTTCCACAGACTCACAGATTCTATATACCCTTGGTATTCGAAGGCATGATTATACCCCTCTCATATCTATTGTGTATATATGTAGGTACCTGCATCTGCAAAAAAAAGGATAATTTGTTCGAAAATAAGAAAATTTTATGCTTTTTTAAACGGGCGAAAACATTATAAACATTTTGGGGCTATCTGTTTCTGACTCTTCAAAGGCCATTCGCTTCGCGTCAAAAGTTGTCAAATCAATCCATTTTCCTGAGGTAAGGAACTTTTATTTGCTATTGAAAAAGTTTTTTAAAAGACTATCTAAACACAAGTTTTAACATGCTAATATATGTTAATTGCCACGTGTATAAAGTGACACCATGTCGCAGAACGACTTTTTTCACGCGATCCGTTTTAGTCGAAAAATTATTCATCACTTCAAAGTTAATTAATTAACAGACGATGAAATATCTATTTTTTTTTGCTGAAGACAATTTTCGGTATCCATCGTGTTTGGTATTTTTCCACATATGGTTCAAAGTAAGGGATTCTCAAATTTAGTTTTCGAAATTTGGTGTGTTGATTGTTTAATGAATAATGATGATGTATGAATACCCATAATGTGCCACGCAGATCGGGGTAAATGTATGCTCTTTCGATTAAAATTTATTAACGCCGAGTGTGATGGAAATTGATTAATTATCATCACATGGTTAACATGTGGGAGTATACCCAATACTGGATTTTGTTTTTAGCTTTTCACATGATCGAAAGGGTCAAACGCGATCAAATTTATAAAACATAAGCCTTGAGAAGGAAATCAATTCTTGTTTTTGAATAAAAAAAAACACTTTAAACACAACCATCTGTCTGAATTTTGAGAATTTGACAGCTCATTTCACAAAGTCATGGCTGTCATCTGACTGCTGATTAAATGCTAATAAGCATCCCACTCACAGAAGATTAATGATCAGCTACTAACTTTAATGATCTGTCATTGCCTTAACATTTTTGTGTGCCCAAACAAATAACATGTGTAAAAAGAACCTTTTGATAAGGTATTTCGGGCTTAATTTGCATTTACGATAAAATGACATCACATTAAATTTTTAGTTTTCCGTAAAAGAAATAGATATCTTTATCTGCCACGGATACAATATCTTCTTCATATAAAATACATTTCTTATTCCATATGCAAATATTTGAAGTTATGACAAAGCAACTGTCACGCGGTGCGGGAGACTTGTTAAGATCTTCTTTGAAGGAACCGGTTACGATAAAATAAATTACATAGGTACATTCAAAATTAAGTCTCATATAAAAATAATTATAATGTGCTTATGTATAGGTAAACGTGACCAACTTGTTTTGCAAATAATATGCAAAATCAAGTCATTTGTCACGATGCATCTACATAAGACAGCGGCATACCGCAAAGATAAATATCACTCGGAGAGTATCAAATGGAGAAACATTATGCAAATGTATCTGGGGTTTTACTACAATTTTATGCGAGCATTAAACTTTTTTCCAGAGGTAAAACAAAATATATATTAAGCTTCGTTTTGGACGTTTTGTTTTCCCTGAGACGTTAAATATTACGGATAGATTTGATTGAAATTTGACCGAAGTTAACTTTGGGCAAATAAATCTCATATACAAATCGTTACTGTCATTGTCATGTGATAGTAGCGACGATTTTTTAGATTTATTTTATCTGAGCTTTTAACTTTGTTGTTTAAGCCAGGAACTTTAGTATCTTTAGTAGCTGACTCTGATTTCAGAGAGCGTTTTGCACAGCATGTTTTGGAGAAGTTTGAACAAATTCCAACTGACCTTTTGAATGTAGGGGTAGGAATGGCAGCTGTTTTTATCGGCGGTAATTGCCTCTGCAGGAAATGTTTGTGGAGTGAAGCGGCTTGGGGTAGCGGCTGGTGGTGAGAAAAGAACTGCTTGGTTTAAAACGCCTGGAGTTCAAGAAGCCATCAGAGAGAAGAAGAGAGCCTACATTGCGTGGATCCAATGTAGAAACTCAACTTCTCAGGCCCGGTACAATGAGGCGCGAATGACTTCCAATCTGGCAGTAAGAACTGCCAAAAAACAGTCATGGAAAAAGTTCGGCGAGAAGTTGGAACACGATATTTTGGCAGACCATTCGCCGGCTCAGAGGAAGGAAGTTAATTACATTCAAGGGGTTAAATCCAAGGACGGTACACTTCTTTCAAGTGAGAGCGATGTCTTGCGCAGATGGAGAGAGCACCTTTCGGAGTTGCTCACCCCCCAACAGGGCACTGAAGATGGCATTCCCACTGCTGACGAGATAAGGGCGGAGAATAGTCCCACAGTAGACGAAGTCACTGAAGCGATTAAATCGCTAAAAGTTGGCAAGTCCGCTGGAGTTGATGAAATCCGGCCAGAAATGCTCAAGGCAATGGGTGAAGAGGGTGTTAAATGGCTAACACGTGTCATTAAGGTGGCCTGGGATAGCGGGAAGGCACCTTGAGATTGGCAAACGGGAGTTATAGTGCCCATTTTCAAAAAAGGGAACAGGAGAGATTGCGCCAACTATAGGGGCATATCTCTCTTGAGGCTTCCCGGAAAAGTATTCGCGAAGGTGTTGGAAACGCGTTCCGTAGCTGTAATCAAGCCTTTGTTACAGGAAGAACAGTGCGGCTTTCGGCCTGGCAGAGGCACAACCGACCAGCTTTTTACTGAAGGTTATTCTTGAGAAGGCCTGGGAATATGCCAAACCGGTCTATGCGTGTTTTGTAGATCTGGAAAAGGCGTATGACCGAGTCCCACGGGATACACTGTGGAGAGTTTTGCAGGACTATGCGCTGAGTGGGCCTCTTCTGAGAGCCATCCAGTCTTTGTATGGAATCTGCAGAGGCTGTGTACGGATAAATGGCGTCAAATCCCGTCCTTTTGGTGTGCGTGTTGGACTTCGCCAGGGCTGTGTTCTGTCGCCGCACCTTTTCATAGCATATATGGACTGGATGGTGAAGCGCAGTCTTGGCGAGCAATGTTTCGAATTGGCTGGCATCAGGATGAGCCATCCTTTTCGCAGATGATTTGGCCATCCTTGCATCATCCAAAGAGGAACTTAACGAGCACTGGATAGGTTTGCAGCCATCTGTGGTGATGCTGGGATGAAAGTAAACGTGAATAAATCGGAAGTGATGGTTGTTTGCCGAACTCCTGTGCAGTGTACCCTGCACATACATGGAGTTCCATTAAAACAGGTGGAGAAGTTTAAGTATCTCGGGGTCTCTTTCACGAAAGATGGGAGGAGTGATACTGAGTTGTCCTGTAGAATTGGCCAAGTTGGACCAATAGTAAAGGCACTGCGCCGGCCGTTCATCAAGAAAGCTGTGCTGGAGTGAAAGCAAAGATCTCAGTTTTTAATTCAGTGTTCGTTCTGACCCTCATCTATGGTCATGAAATTTGGGTAATGACCGAAAGAATTAGATCGCGGGCACAAGCTGCCGAAATGAGATTCCTGAGGTGCGTTGATGGTGTTACTCTAAGGGATAGAGTGAGAAACGTCAGTATTCGTGGGAATCTTAATGTTGAGCAGCTACTTGTACGAGCGGAGCGATCGATTCTTCGATGGTTTGTACACGTTGTTCGCATGCCTCCTGACAGACTTCCTAGACAGGTCATGCTATCCGAGATGCGAGCGCGTCGCCCTCCTGGTAGACCAAGAAACAGGTGGTGGGATCAGGTAAAGAACCTCTCTGAGTCCCGCCTGGGGATTGCGCCGGAGTCTCTTGAGTTGGTGGCAGAGGATCGAGAAAGATGGAAGGACCATTTAGCCACCCTCGCTCTGCGACCCTTTTAAAGGATGGGCGGCATTCGAAAATGATGATGACTTTAGTATCTTGTGAATATTATTTAGTATTAAAACGAAAAAAGTATTTGAGGGAAAAGATAACGAGTGTTTAACAGTCGAACTATAATCGAAAGTAAATTGCTTTTAAATTCCAATTAAACAAGCAGATTTAGCAGTGGTCCGCGAGAACACTATGAAAGCGAGAAACCGCGACGATTGTTTTGACTGCACAGTGACCAAACATAACATATTTCTAAAATTTCTCGACTTTATTGCACATGAATAGTTTAGATATATTTATAGTATAGATAGATATAGTATAGATAATACACAACAAGTATTAGTTTCGAGAAACAAAAATGCCTATTCACTTCACTAGCGTTTCATAACTCACAACAGCGAATGACAGAATAATCGTCGACCTCGGCGAGGGTTTTTCGGAAACCCCGCCAGCGAGAGAGTGATCACGCAGAGACCCTCGCCCGAGACCCTCGCTCGCTCTCTCGCTCTTTATGTGAAACAGGACAGCCATCAATCTAGATTCTTGAATAAAGATTACATAGAGAAGAAAACGATAAGGGTATTTTTATTTGCTAGTTTAAAAAGGAACTTTTAAAAAATCATCTTTTAGACATGTATGTATGTTGTTTATTCTACATATTTTAAATTACCTTTTAACCATTTTTAACTCAGTTATTAATGTTTCTGTCTATCACTTATGCGTTATGTAATGTTTGTCCTGATAGTTGATCCTGTGAAAATTTTACAAGCTGAAAAAAATCGTTGCGTCCGTCTTCCTTTTCGGTTTGAGAAAAACGTAAAACATGCACAATTGGAGGACCAGAGAACTCGGAGGACAACTGCGCCTTCCCTTCGGGATGGAATAAAAGATTTCATTTTACTCTTAATGACCCAACCAACTCTAGATTGTCTAATAACTCCTATTGCTGGATCGACATCAGTCTCGCTGGATTCTTTTTTATATTTTCTAAATTAAGTCTAAAGAAGGAGTTGAATGATGAAAGTAGATGCTTTTTTGCCATCAAAGTTGTCGTGTCTTCGTGAAAGTGAGTAACCTTGAACGTGAAGGCTGGTTGTTTTCCCTCTGTATTCAGTAAGGACATTGCTCTATATAGCTCGTAAGGAATTGTTATCCCTCTATCATAACCCAAGTCCAAATGGCAGCCTGAATAGAAATAACAGGGTCTCAAAGGACCACACCAATCGCATCGCATTGGAGGAACTAATCCTTTGACATTTGCTTTCAGCAGGAGACTCAATACCAGAATACCGGAAAGTCCTGAATCGGAGTGAACAGTGAAAGACAGTCGCAGGAGATGACAAAATCACCGTCTTCTATATTGATGGCTCTAAGATGACGTCGGAACAGGCGCAGGCATTTTCTGTGCAGATCTGTAGATTAAGCAAATCATTCCGTATCAATAACGACTGCAGTTGGCCTCCTCCATAAGCCAAGGAATCAGATGTGGTCAAGTCAAGGGCTGTGAAACTGAAGGATCGACTGCTTGTGGGCGTCCCTTGAAGTCACTCACCTTTTTAAGACACTTTAATGTGTTAGGCTTAAGATAAACCACCACCTCTTACCTGAAGAAAAAACGACGATACAGGACAGCACTTCCTTTTGAGTTGTTATTTATTACAATTATTTCCAAATAAAAAAAAAACTTTGAGAAGAAATGGCTTAGTCTTCAGGTTTCTGTCACCAATAGGGCGCCTCTCCAGGTGGCGGGTAGTGCAGCACTTACCAGATTTGGAGGGTATAAGAACGGAAACAACTCGGGGCGGACTTAAACCAACAATAAGAAAATCTAGGTGTGTCTCTTTCGAACAGAGAGGCTTCTTGGTCGAAGGTCGACATCTGTAACCCAGGTTAAACGGCTATAAAGAAAGCTGATTATACCATTAATTTCCCTTTTAACAGCATAACACTTAAGTGTCACAATTTTGGTGCTTCTAAGTTGTGTTTTTATGTTTTTCTTTATATGTTTAGCAGCCTTTTGATTCAAATTTCTACATTTCTTTTCTCAGCTCTCTGTTTGCTCCCGTTGAAGAAATGTTGAAATATTTTAAAGATTGTTTCATACCCTTGATCGCAAACTAATTATAAGAAAAAACAGGTGGCGGATTTTTGGGGTTGACGTAATGAGTGAATCTGCAATGAATGAATGAATCTGCATCTTACTATAAGGTGTCTGACAAAACAACAGGGCTTTTTTTGGTCTTGCCAGAGGAGCCGCTCACAAATAGCTAGCTTTTTAATAAAAGAACAGTTGTTGTGGGTTACCCTGACGTCTGAGTGCTTTATCGGATAGTGCTAGCAACCGCCAGCAAAAAAAATCTACCATGTTTTACTTGCCACGATCGATGATCGTTTACGTTACATTTTTTTTGGATGTTGCTACTATCCGATGAAGCACCCAGACACAACTACTGGCCCATTGTGCTACCATGCAGACACCTTACATTAATGTATTTAGTTTACCCGTCTTTCGAAGAAATACCAGAAGTAGCTTCAGCGATGAAGAGCTTAGGTGTTCGGCACTCACCACGTCAGCCCTAAAGATCCACCACGATCGATGATCACTGTGCATGATCTTCCACCTGTTCATTTCATCGGTTTTATACCCCATCCCATAGGATAGGAGGTATATTAAGTTTGTCACATAGTTTGTAACACGGTGAAAAAATAATGGTAGACCCCCAAGACCTTAAGGGCATATGATCGAGACCGAATTCTGAATCGAATGAGCCATGTCCGTCTGTCTGTATGCCACATGTTTTTAGGCCTTACATTTTGAGTTAGGGTGCTGAAACTTCGTGCTTAAGGTTCACGTCATGCGAAGCAGTACAAGTATAAAAATTTTTGAAATCCGCCCAAAGACACGCCCACAATCGGTCTAAATGTGCAACTACCTCCAGAGTTTTCAAAACTGTAAGACGTTCTAAAGGGCTGAAATTTGACATTTAGCATCTCCTGATAAATGTAAGACACAAATAAGACAAATTTAATTGGTAAACCTCCTGTAGCGGGCGTGGCATCTATTTTGAGGGTAAATTTTTAAATGCAGTTTACTCAATATTTTTGCTCGAAATTGAAAAAAATTTGCTTAATATTTTATGTAGAAAACGCTTAGTTCCACATTTTGTTTATACAAGACTTTGGGCCACACCCACATTTGGAGGCAGAATTAAAGAAAAACTTAAAATTTTCCAAAAAAAAAAAATATAAATTTGACTGGCCTTAGCCTAATTTAGGAAAGCATGAAACAAAAACGTAACAGGTTAAGTAAACGAGACTTCAGTACAGATCTCGTTCATATAAAGTTTTTAGCCACGCCCCCTTTTAGGGGTCGATTTTTCAAAATTTTGAATTTGAACCAAAAAATTGCATTTTTACGTACATTTAAGTGTAACTTGGAAATATCTGTGGTTTGTAACTAGGGGCGGTTGGACCACGCCCCTTTTCGAAGTTTGCATTACTTATAAAATGTCAAAAGATAACTATGCCATCAGCATTTTACAATGTGAGATAGGATGGGGTATTCAACGGTCCGTTTTACGGTGTTACTTCTGCGTACACACGGTAGCACATACTCACTGGTTTATTTTCACTGTTCATTGCGAGGCTTGGGCGCCAAAACGGCACCTCACTTGCCTTAGTTGACTGCCTTCTTATAGAAGGTAAGGTAAAAAAAACCCTCTATCGTGTTTTTCATTGCTGAACTAACTCTTCGGTATTGTTAAAGCAGACCTTCGCTTTTTCTACCCCGCCATTACACAGCGCTCGAAAAAGGATTCACACTCGAAGTCCTTGAACAATGGTAGCCGTAAAGAAATTGTGTAGGTGTAGTATTTTCAGGCGTTCCCCTCTTTGATCCGCTCCTGTAATCTCATGGTTGTGACTTTTGTCAGCTGGTCCTGCTCTGCTAACTCGTATGTCAATAGGCAAGAGAAGTAAGTATTTGAAGAGCTTTTTCTTTGGTGGAAGACAAGAATTGGAAATTCGGTTTATTTCTGGAAAAAAACGCTTTTATTGAATTTTAGCTTTGGTTACTGCAAACCTATCCAATGAGCTAATCGGCGCGCGTTAGTGGCCTACTTAAGGGTCTTATTTGTATTTGTATTGATATTTTAAGTCCGGTGTTTGAGTGAAAGATCATTCAAGATTCGTATTCGGTTCGAGTTAAACTGAGATTAATCCCAGAAATGAGTTTTTCTGTTACGATCAGAAGTTAATCTCAGGTCAACTCGCCCAATTTGATGGAATAACCGTGGACTAAACTGGAGAATAGTTTAAACTTCTTTGTTTGTTTTTTCTGTGTGTAATGATAGCTTGCTTTGTGTGTTACTGTACGAAATAACATTTAAGCAAAGTCGAGAGAATAACTCGCATTTATTTTTTCTTCAGGGCTGTTACAAATCTGAGTTAAATTCAAATTCGTTTTGTTCCGGGATCAACAGATCTTGGTTTAATTCGGGCTTATTTCTGCACTAAAAAACTGGCCTTTAGTATGGTGTTTCCAGTTAAGGTAGTCTCAAAATAAGCATGCTCTGTCCACTTCAGTTTTCGTTGTCTCCAGTCCTGGTGGCGCCATTATTTTCCCGCGCGCCCGGATACGAAATCCTTGAACCCTCCTGTGCAGTAAATAGTCGTGACATTTAAATACTAAAGGAAAGTTTCGCAGCTTGTTCAAATGACTTGAGTGCAAATTGTTTGGACCTAATTTCAGCACTCCGTATTCTGGAGATTTAAGTTAACTGCGCCTCTTGATAGTTAGCCTGTGTGTCATTCTAATAATATATTCGTTTGGAATGTATACCTATCTATAGGATCAGTGATCAGATTCTTAAAAGTCGATTTTTAGATTCGTCGGCGTCGTTGATGATTTCATTCCTCACCAAAGGATTTGTTTCATCCGGATGTAAATGTTTACATTTCCTGCCGAACAGTTGCAACGGGCCACAAAAACCGATTATGATCGATTAACCAAAGAAAACAAATGCAACACAAAAATCCGCACTAAAAAAAGACAAAACAAAGACTTGACAAAGACAACAATAGATTCTCTCGCCTATCCGGACGTCCATCCTTTTCATTGTCGTCGGCATTTTGACAAAGCACAAACCTATCTAAATCACACATCGTAAACTCGCTTGCGATCCTTTTCGAACAGGATTTTAATTGCCATCACGCTGTGCATGTTTGAGTTGAGTTTCCTTGTTTCTATGAATAGTCTGCAAAAAAAACACACACAGGAAAGGAAACCAAAATCCTTTCTAGCTTCTAATACTGTCGAATGAAAAAAATCACGTACGAGTATATTTGAGGATTTCTAGACATTATCGGTTTTTAGTTTTTCTCACTTGCTATGTCCTGTTCTGTAATATGCGCCCAGAGCGCAGACTTCCTTTTTTTTCATTTCAGGGATTCCATTTAGCATAGGAGGGAATTATACTGTCATGTGGTGTTCATGATGGTGCACACACCACTATGTTCGATCGATCTGCACTGTGCACACTGTGATGACTGCACTCTGTGCCGTGTTGCACAAAGGAGGAAATTGGAAAGAATCCAAATGCAAGGACGAACAATGTAACCGACCGAGGGTAGATTCAAATATTTGCTCTCGGCCTGGAGGCTGGTGCTGCGGATGTGAGTCGTACATGCTTTCCATTGAATATAGAATTGCCTACCATTGACTCCTTTGTGCAAGTTGACTGACTTCCTCTTGCTGACTGTAAATTATCATTATGGTAGAGGGAAGTGAGTAAACATAAGGGTATTTAAGTTTTGCACCCAACCCGTTTTATATGGTGGCGAACGGAAGTCGCCTTTGTTTGAACAGTTTGCTTCGCACATATGTCGTCTTCGGATTGTTAAGGATAGATGGAATGCTGGATTCGCAATTTTGAATAGGATATAAGCTAGGACGCCTTTAAGGCTACGCTAGTAAATGTTAATGCAAATCATGAATGATGTTTAACCTATACCAGCTATTAGCTAAAGGCAATAGCGATTGGGGGCTTAGTCTCAGTTTACATCCCTAAATTTGGTTGCTAAACCCCACCTCAAACTCTATAGAAGCAATTCTAACTTCTTAGACTTTTTTTCTGTGTGAAATGACAGTTGCTTCGCTTGCTTCTGTGTAAATTACGTTTGAGCAGAGTCTGGAGAATTATCGAAATCCAGACTTCCACAGACTTCTGGAAAAAACTCGAACTGTCTTGCCTGGTTTTTCCTATGACAAGTGATAGTTGGAAGTCAATGTCTTCCAAAGTCGAAGAATTCAATAACTTTATTGACGGAATTAATTCCGCACTGAAAAACTGCTTCCTGGTGATATCTTCAGATTAACCCCAGATTAACCTTAGATTAAGTTTAATTTATAGTTTGTAACATAGAGAAATAATCACCGTAGATCTTCAAGACCTTCAAGGCATATGATCGAGACTAATTTGTGAGTCCAATCAGACATGTCCATCCGTCTATCCGTCTGTCTGTCGGTAGTTTTTTGGCATTAAATTTTGGGCTAGAAACTTAAAACGTAATTTCTGAGCTTTTTTAAATCCGCCCACTGGCACGCCCACTTTACTTCGAAGCATGAAAAATCAAAATTGTCGTAGGATGCTAAAATTTGATGTGCAGTATCCTTGCGTAAGTATATTGTGATTGGCATTTCAAAATAAAAAACGAGAAACCCCCCCATTTTGGGCGTGGTGGCATTTATTTTGCCACCTTATTTGTATGCAATATGTTTGCTTTTTGTCGAGAAATTCTTACCTTATATACTAATTTACTGAAAAAAATCAAACCACGCCCACTTTTGGGGGCGTACTTGAATAAAAAATGCACCTAACACATGCAATAACCTCATTTGGTCAATATATTTGAACAAAAACTACAATGTTTTTGAAAACGAGTTGGCGCCACGCCCCTTTTGTTAGCTGAAGGAGATTGTCATATGTGACATTGTGCGATTTGAAGCTTGACAGAGATAAATTCGGTTGGGGAATCCAACGATTCGAGCAAGTGGATTGTTTTTATTTCGAAATTGAGAAATGTTGGTTCAACTCAGGCTCGACCTTAATCTGCCCTGAAAAACCAACTGTACTCGATTCCTTTTCCGCGTCAGTATTTTCATTTTTAAACACAGCGTCCAATATGTTTGCAAACAGTCTACAAACTGCCCCTAAAATATTTTCCCACAACATAAATTCTTCGTAACACACAGAATATTTAGCTGATCCTTCTTAAGGGATAAATTGTGCGGAAATCCCTTTCTTCGGTTTGTTTCCTTATCGTTCGCCAGAGTAAGCCTACCGCCAAATACATATAATAAACCTTCAATTGTTATTCGGCAAACGGAAACACAACCGACGTAAAACCGATTAAACGGAATAATTTCCTTGTCTTTGTTCCTCAATCAAAGGACATGTCATGACTCCACAAAACAAAATCACACAAGTCTCAGTGGGAAGGACGAACATGGGATTGCAAGCGCAAAAGATTCCACAGGGAAGGCATGTCCTCTTCCTTGTCTTCATCACACCACACCGCTTACAGGTAGACAACACACTAAGGAACACAATGTATCGCACCGATGCGCTACATTTGTCGCATTTTAAGGACAGCGCGATAGTTTACTCGTGCATTTGTGTTGACATACCCCACCTGCTGGTTTTACGATGAAATAATGCGGATGCATTGCGCCAGATTTGAAGCAGACCGGGCAATGTGCCAGGGGGAATCCCTTACGTGATGGATCTGTCGCATATAGTGACCTCGGGGAATCCTGTGAAAATTCCCAACCTCCTAGATTTAACTCACATGTGTTATACTAAGGTGACTATAGGTACATTCGGTACGACCAGCTGTCATAATAGGTGTTGTAAACCGATTTTGACACCTTCATAAAACATCCGACATTAACCGGCCTGGCTTAGGCTTCCTTTACGCCAAGTCGGGGGGCAAACCAAGCCGACAATTGCTGGAAGTACAATAAAGCGCTTCCGCATTAAAATAATCGCATAGGGTCTCGACGGCGCACGGGGGAAACTACTTCCGATCGTACAGTTTCGTTCGACGGATCATTGATCGTCGAGCAACAACAAACAAACCATTCCACGAAACCCATGTAAACTGCCGGAAATTAAATTTAAGAAACCTCTGGTGGGATATAAGTCAAAATGTCTTAATTCGGTGCAGCTATATAGAGACAGCGGACTCACTGACTATGATGCGCGCACAGCGCTGATAGTGCGATGGGAATTGAGTAAGTTTTAATTGGGTCCCAGGTAATGACTTTGTGTTGTGCGCACAGCTTTGCTCAGGTGATGGGCTACAGAAATTATGCTGGAAAGATGCCGCCAATTAGCGATAACCGAAGTTTTCCTCAATTACCAGCCATGTTGTGGAGAGTGGTTGCACAGCAATATCGTGTGATCAAAGCTGACCTTCGTCGAGTGATTAATAAGGCGTGACGATGCATTTAGTGTGCAATAAACTAAATTATGAAAACATGCTGGGTTCTTATAAAGTGTGAATTAAATCAACATATCCTCGAACTCAAAACATTTTACCTGCTGCAGTAAAAATAATAATTGGTCACCTTGTTAAACACTATACCACAACGAAACACATTAAAATTAAACTCAAGTAAAAAAAATCAAATGACGAAACCATGTCTCTCTTGTTAGTCTTGTTGGTCCGTCAACCTTCAATAAAAGGATTTGTTCAAAGTTCGTTAAAAGTTTAAGAAATGCATACTTAGTTTCACAATAACTGTCATAAAATTGGAGGCTAATAAGTGGCGAACCCATTCTCATTCAAAACAGCACAACTGTCCCACATGCAAACACTTAGTGCCTGTTTTCATTTGGTTGATCCTAACCTGATGTGTCAGAATTACTATGGTGAGAGGAAGCGCCAGTGTGGTGGCCACCGTTCAACCTCCGTTTTATTTTGAGAAATAAAATTTGGGTTAGGTTAGGATCAACCAAATGGAAACAGGCACTTAGGAAAAACTAATGACGTATTCTTTTGAAAACCGAACTGCCACACCGAGCTGTCAAATAATACTCGGTGTTTTTAATTTTACTTACTTACTTACTTAAGGTGGCGCTACAGTCCGGGGTAGACCTGGGCCTCAGCCAACAAGCTTCGCCAGCCAGCTCTGTCTCTAGCTAGCCGTCTCCAGTTTCGCACGCGAAGTTGGCTGAGGTCCCCTTCGACTTGCGTGCGCCACCTGAGTCTCGGTGCTCCTCTACCGCGCCGTCCCTGCGGTGTGGATTCGAAGATTTTCCGGGCCGGGGCGTTGGTGTCCATCCGCTCTAGATGACCCAGCCATCGTAGACGTTGTGTTTTGACTCTTTTGGCTAGGTCGGTATCGCTATCCACTCTCCGTCTATGCAGACGGGACCGTAAATCGTCCGAAGAATTTTCCTCTCGAAGCAGCCTAAAGTGTTTTCATCCGCCTTTGACAGGGTCCATGCTTCTGCACCGTAAAGCAGGACTGGGATGATGAGGATCTTATACATGGACACTTTAGTTGCTCGAGAGAGGGCTTTGCTACTCAATTGCCTTCTTAGCCCAAAGAAACAGCGATTGGCAAGAGTTATCCTTCGTTTGATTTCAGCGCTGGTGTCATTGTCTGAATTGATAGCGGAACCCAGGTAGACAAAGTCCCTAACTACCTCAAAGTTATAGCTGTCGATGGTGATGTTTTGTCCAAGACGTCGGTGTTTACTCACGAAGGCTTCACTGACATCACGCTTTGTTCTACCGATTATGTCAATGTCGTCTGCGTATGCGAGTAGTTGAACGGACTTTTGAAAGATTGTACCTCTGGTGTTGGCGCGAGAGTTCTTCACAATTCTCTCAAGTATGATGTTAAGGAAGTCGCATGACAGCGCGTCGCCTTGTCTAAATCCTTTTTTGACATCAAAGGGGTCGGTGAGGTCTTTGCCGACCTTGACGGCACAGCATGAGTTTTCCATCGTCATCCTGCACAGACTGACGAGTTTCGCAGGGATGCCAAAACTAGACATTGCGCTATATAGCTCGTCTCTATAGATGCTGTCATACGCGGCAGCATCTTGAAATCGATGAAGAGGTGGTGTGTATCGATTTGGAATTCCTGGGTTTTCTCCAAGATCTGCCGCAGTGTGAATATTTGATCGATGGTGGACTTTCCTGGCCTAAAGCCACACTGATATATGCCTATCAGGTTGTTGGCAAACGGCTGTTTTTAATCTTATAGTATAGAAATTCGAGTTCATTTCTTTCTCTTTTCGAAAAGGCTGTAAGATGTAAGCTTTGATTGTAGTTCGGTCGTTGATCCTATCCGAGATCCTATCGGCGATCTTGCACACCTTCTTTTCTAATCCAAAAGACTTTTCATATTACGACTTTTGAGACGCAATACGAAAGTGTCAATTTGATCAAAGGTTTCACTGCCATCATCAAACTGATCTTGTGCCATGACTTGTGCTCAAACTTGGTGACACCTAAAAGCAAAGGCGAATTGGTATTGCAGAAATACACAAACTTTTCACCATTATTGTCTGATCTGATAGCTTGACCCTTTTTGTCACAAGCTTAGTGTTACAGTCTTACATCAGCATGTTGTTGTCTGTATAAATTCCAAATAAGAGAGTTGGAGGAAAGAGGAATCTGCAATTAGATGTCACCCACCTGAAAGATTCATATCAGCGCGTGTTCTACCTGGAACAACTAAAGAGTATCTTCAGTTAAAGGTGGGTTCAGAAGACACTAAACTAAAGGCTACTTAAAAAGAGAAATAGCAAAACAAAAGCGGCTTGCATGACTTTGGGAACATTGACTTTTGGGACAAGAAGGAAGTAACTAGTCCTTTCCCAGCATCTAATTTAGTCATTATCATGTACGCCTTGTAGGTAAGCATGTCTACAACTTAGGCACAATCTACTTGGCAAATATATTCAATTTTATGAGTCATTGCATTTCGCCTGCATACAGAAGTTGCAAGCACATGATACAAATAAGCTTTTTTGGGAAATCACTGAATGGGTTATGGCTTAGGGGGCACCTCTTTTCCATGAGATCTTAAGCTCCTACGCGTTCTCCCGCACATTATTTATATTTGGAACATAAGTCTCAGGAATTACAATTGCTTTTCCGTAAAATCATCCAAACACAGGTTCGATGCGGCATTTTCACAACTTGTATTAGTTATCAATGAATCCTTCGCCCAAGCTGGGAATATCCTCCAATAATTTCTAAATTTAGCAAAATTCGTTTGAAATTTTCCATCAATGAAAAACAAAGTGGAATTTGTTCCAGAACAAAACTTATGAATGGAACTGCTTCGTCGATGTGTCTTATGTATCCACCGACGACTGTTGGCCATGCCTAGGGAAGCTCCTTGTTTTTTTCAACGGTGTCGGAGTCGGTGTCTGTGTCTCAGTATGCCGGTCGAATGATTGTTGCCACGAGATACGGTACAGCGGCACCTCCACGCATCATCTCCCGAAAGGAGATGCGCATGCCCCTCGGCACGAGCACCGAACGAAAAAGAACCCTCTTCATTCATGAAAAACGCCACAAAAAAAAAAAGGAACCAGGACGACTACTGCGACAACACGGAGGGATACGGCTGAGCGAAATCTCGCCCCATCAGAAGTCAAGAGATGGATGTGGTTTGGCTTTGGAGTTGGAGTTTCCTTTAATGATTTGGCTTGTGTGCGTCAGCAAGAGCCAATGTATGCTGCAATGACGTCACACTGGGAAGGTAGAATTAGTCTGTGAAATATACATGAGACTTTTCGGAAATTGTTGTTTTCTTGTAGGAATGTTCAACTAATGACATTATGTTGTTGACATGATCTGAAAGCTTATAAATGAGGTGGGTGACTCGTGTTGAAAATTGAAAAAGCTACGAAAGGTCGTTTTTTCTTAGATTTTCATTTGAAATTGTGATTGGGTGATGTTTTCGTCAGATTCCGTAGGGGAAATTTTGCGAAAATTGTGACTGTTTTTGAACGCAGTTGGTCGACCTTCTGGTAAAAAAATCCGAGCTACAGAAAGTCCCGCAAACAAGGATTAGCTTGCAAATTTGTGTGTAAGCAAATGAATTTTGTTACGGCAGAAGGTTCTCAGGAAGCATACAAAGCGGCGCTGCACAGAAGGACTAGAGCTGCTCGCGAGCTCTACGAGCAGAGGAGGAGAGAGGAACACCGGCTTCTCGGAAGGAAAAAGAGAGAGCACGAGAAGCGCGCGGTTGAAGAGATAGAGAGATGTTACAACAGGAATGAGGTTAGAAAGTTTTACCAAAGGATCAAAAGGTCCTGCCAAGGGTATAAACTTCGAACTGAAGTCTGTAAGGACCATCAAGGGAACATCGTTGTAGAATCGCAGTCGGTGCTGAGGATTTGGAAAGACCACTTCTGCAGACTGTATAACGGCGAGGACGAACCAAATACCGCTGTCAGGCAGAACGAACCATTCAACCCGGGCGAAGACGTTACCGACGAAGCATACGAACGATACCGCCCACCCGACCTGGAGGAGGTGAAAGTAGCTGTGTCTAAGCTCAAGTGCAACAAAGCAGCCGGAGCAGACGGCCTAGCTGCCGAACTTTTTAAATCCGCTGGCCAGGAAAGTCCACCATCGATCAAATATTCACACTGCGGCAGATCGTGGAGAAAACCCAGGAATTCCAAATCGATACACACCACCTCTTCATCGATTTCAAGGCCGCGTATGACAGCATCTATAGAGACGAGCTATATAGCGCAATGTCTAGTTTTGGCATCCCTGCCAAACTCGTCAGTCTGTGCAGGATGACGATGGAAAACTCACGCTGTTCCGTCAAGGTCGGCAAAGACCTCACCGACCCCTTTGATGTCAAAAAAGGATTTAGACAAGGCGACGCGCTGTCATGTGACTTCTTTAACATCATACTTGAGAGAATTGTGCAGAACTCTCGCGCCAACACCAGAGGTACAATCTTTCAAAAGTCCGACGTTGATATAATCGGTAGAACAAAGCTTGATGTCAGTGAAGCCTTCGTGAGTATAGGGACGGAAGCGGCGAATATGGGTTTAGCAGTCAATGAGGGCAAAACCAAGTATATGCTGTCAACAAGAAAAGACACCCAACATCGACGTCTTGGACAAAACATTACCATCGACAGCTATAATTTTGAGGTAGTTAGGGACTTTGTCTACCTGGGTTCCGCTATAAATTCAGACAATGACACCAGCGCTGAAATCAAACGAAGGATAACTCTTGCCAATCGCTGTTTCTTTGGGCTAAGGAGGCAATTGAGTAGCAAAGCCCTCTCTCGAGCACCCAAAGTGTCCATGTATAAGACCCTCATCATCCCAGTCCTGCTTTACGGTGCAGAAGCATGGACCCTGTCAAAGGCGGGTGAAAACACTTTAGACTGCTTCGAGAGAAAAATTCTTTGGACGATTTACGGTCCCGTCTGCATAGACGGAGAGTGGAGGAGGAGATATAACATCGAACTGTACGGGCTGTACAGCGATACCGACCTAGCCAAAAGAGTCAAAACACAACGTCTACGATGGCTGGGTCATCTAGAGCGGATGGACACCAACGCCCCGGCCCGGAAAATCTTCGAATCCACACCGCAGGGACGGCGCGGTAGAGGAGCACCGAGACTCAGGTGGCGCACGCAAGTGGAAGGGGACCTCAGCTAACTTCGCGTGCGAAACTGGAGACGGCTAGCTCGAGACAGAGCTGGCTGGCGAAGCTTGTTGGCTGAGGCCCAGGTCCACCCCGGACTGTAGCGCCGCCTTAAGTAAGAAGGTACTCACTTTAGATAAGCGGCTGTCAAAGCTCGTTGGCTGAGGCCTAGGCGAAGGTCCACCCTGGGCGGTAGCCCTAAGACATTACAAAACCAAATCTATTAGACATTAATATAACATCCGCTACGACAGTCACAGCAGCCACTTAGCCGAATGACATTCGGTAAATCGCATCTCTCTAGCGATCATTCATCAGGCACTTCGTCTTGAAAAGTCTAGTGAAGCTCAAAACCTCCCATAAAATAGTGGATACAGGGCTCTGAGTAACGGTTGGTTTTGAGTCTTTAAATTGTGAACATCGAAAGTAATTCTAAATGGTTAATTTGAGATAAACTGATAAATTTTGAGATGTATTGAACAACAATCTACCTAGTCATAATTTTGAATAAATGAGGAAGTTGGATGGAACATTATGTTGGAACTCGAACTTATTGCACATAACCAAAACCTGATTTGAGTTCCAAAAACTTATAAACAGCGTCAAAATCTAAAACATTAAGTAGGTGCCTACCCGATACAGCAAAAATTTTCGATATAACTTTGTTTTTTTGTTCTAAAATATCTCTCAGAGAATTTTTCGTCAATTTGTGACAAATTAAAAATGTTTTGTTTTAACATTTTTTGACAGCTGCCTTAAACTGTCGAATAAGAGAATCAGAAGTTTGAGAGGTTTGTTGGATTCGTCAAAACAAAAAAAAAACCGGCCGAAATTCAAATTTTAACTGAAATCCAAGATTTAAAAAGAGGATTACCGGGAGACGATTAATAATAAATCTCAAAGTGGCTCCACCGAACTGTTTCTGTCATTTTGGATCTTAAAAGTGGGTGGCGATGTCATTTCCCAGCAGCGAAAAGATTTCGCGCTGTAAAAATCACAATAGAAAACGCACTTGTGACAAATCTATTGTACAGGGTCGATTTCAGTTTCCTTTAGATTCTCAAGAATCGGTTTGTGAATAAAGTGAATAGGATTTATGAGAGGATTTATTTTTAATCAAAACACACAAAAAATGTATCATATTAGAAAAATACCTATTAGGAAATGTAATTTCCAGTTTGTGATTTCCGCATTACTGGTGGAGCAAGAAGAACTAGTGGTTGTAAAACTCTTCAACATTGAGTGAGTAGCTTCTTCTTTGATGGGAATTCATCGGTGATTTTAAGTTTGGACACGTTCTTCGTATATCCCCCGAAAGATATTTTTGACGTGCTGCGCTTGCGATACACGAAAAGTTGGTGGAGCCATACCTTCAATCCATCATCTGTCATCGTAGTCGGAGAGTTATAATTTTTAGTGGCTTTGTGGCAAAGGATCGAGTAAGATGTTAGGACCCTTAAGCATCCCCCCTATGTCAACTTTCAAGTGTCAGTTTTTAGTGCAAGACTGTCCCAGGTTCGGAGTTAAAATGAGATAAACTTCAGAAATGAGTTTTTCTATCAATTTCTATCCGGGTACATCTCGGTTAAACTCGCCAAATTTGGTGGCTCAATCCCTGATCAAACACGGAGAACAGTCCGAACTTCTTTGCCAGTTTTGTGAGAGTTTTTGGGAGAGTCAACAATTTCGAGAATCAAAGTTTTTTAAAAGTTTATTGACAGAGTTAACACTGTGATAAGCCGTCCGCTGCGTAAACTCAA
Organism: Neoascia interrupta; assembly: GCA_947623515.1. Classification (NCBI taxonomy): domain Eukaryota; kingdom Metazoa; phylum Arthropoda; class Insecta; order Diptera; family Syrphidae; genus Neoascia; species Neoascia interrupta. The sequence continues at coordinate 42,566,500 of OX392462.1, read as the reverse complement.
GATTCGTATTGTTCCGGGAATAAAAGATGATTGTTTAAGTTGGGCTTAACCTGCTCCTTATAACGGGCCCTTACGAAAATGCAGTTAAATAAATCATGATTTATTTTAATTAATGATAATTAGTTCTTCTACTAAACTAATCGAGGCCGACATTTTTTAATAGCATATTCGGAATTAGGACACCCAAATCCATATGCATATTAGAATTAGAAAAGTACGAAGAACCCTTATGCCAAAATTAAATAACCAGAAAGTTCGAACTGGGGATCACCTGATTTTGACGGTTATTGATTGAAAGTTGTCACAAGAAAATGATAATGATCACAGTTTAGGCAGACGAATTTTGTGACATCTCATTAACACACGTCACCTTAGACGATTCCACCCCAGCTTTAACGATTTTACGGCAAGTCTATCCTTTGCAATTATGACACGGTGACGTAAAATGACCACCAAAATCCTGGGATTTGACCCTCCCCCCCATATTTTTTCCTGATGAACACAGGCCATCGGTCGAATTCTGGCGGGTCTATACTGAACATGAGACTCCTTGAAAATTTGACCACTCAGATCCGTGTCACTTTCAATAAAATTTTACTTCAACCCTTTTACATCTTAATAATTGACCAAAAACGCGAGTCTTGGCTAAAAGTCCTCTGTGTGAGGCTGAGAAGTGTATAACCGTTAAAATTGAAACAGTGCATCCCTCCCTCTCACATATTCTCACAACACTCTGCCATAGCGATCGACGCGCCCTAACGCATCAAATCCTGACACAGTGCGCCTAGTAATATACCCCAGAATTTTCACGCGAATTCGTCGTTAATTCATACGTTCTCTTAAAAATATTCTATCAATGCTCACTGTCAGTTTCATCTTAACGCCCAGTGATATGCAATGAAGCATTCCCCGCTTTTTCACCCAACTTCCAATCTGCAACGAGCCCCATTCAAGAACTCCTCCGGGATTATTCTCATTCATTCCTTTTCGCCGTATTCGCCTACGCATTTCCTCGCTTATCCACACACACACACTCACACTCACACGCCGTGCACACACTTTGTTCGCAAAACAACACGAGTGTCACTTAACAACAAAAGCCCTGCCAACAACCAACATCATCCAATTCACAGGTAATTAACATTCAATTCAATTTTCCCCAATCAATGACGTCAAACGTCAAATGCGGTGCGCACTACGAAGGCAAACGCATATGACCAAAAGCAAAAAAAGCATCATGTCCCCCCTTTTCGCTGAGTTGTCCAATAGTCATCCATACATCGCGTACACCTCACTGACACAAACTCGCTCAGAGTAAGCAGTCCAACTACTCTCGACACAACACCATCCACCTCGCCCACACTTGCGTGGAACCACCGCCGCACGACAAGGAGAACCGAGTACCACCGACCGACTTGGCCACTTTATTCGTGTTCCCGTCGTTGTTGATTGTGGTCGACGTCGTTGCTCCGTTCGTGCTGCCCCAGTGAAGAATATTCTCCTCGCGTTAAGTGGTTTTTTCTTTTTGCTGTTTTATCTCTTTGCTCACTCACTCACTTCGCTCAGATTTGACAAGGAAACGCGAGCAGTGCAGTGACGAAAACGAAAAATAAGCAAAAAAAAAACGAATTCCAATCAGATAATTTCGAAATTTCCTCCTGTTTCGTGCGATAAGTGCTGATTAGCACTCTCCGAAATCTGCGGCGGAAGTGCAAAAACAACAAGTCGCGATCGGGATCCGGGATTTCAATTCGTTCGAGTGAAACGCTGAAAAGCCAGCTGAGCGACACCGAAATGGCAGCGATTCAGCAGCAGCACCACATCCACAGGCCCCGTCGAGTGTTCTCCGAAATTGATTATTCGTCGTTGTCGTCGTCGTCGAGCAAATAGATTCGCGAAGGGCAGGTGAAAAAACGTCAAACATCCCAGACGACGGAAATTTGTTCGATTTGTGTGGATTTTTTGCTCCTCCCGTGTGTACCTTGCTGTGCAGTGGGCACGGTTCACCCAAAAAAGTGCTCCAAAACCTCGAAAAAGAGCTCCATCCAAAGAAAAAACGAAATACAAGGTGGAGAGGAGGTGGCAAAATTGTCTGTCGTCTGTTTTTTTTTTTTTTGTTGTTCGTTCGTTCTCCTCTTGTATCCCGTTGCAAGTCAAACAACTCACCTTGCTGTGCAAAAAAACAACAATTTTTCTTGTTTTTGTCGCGTTTGGCAGTGTGTGTGGCTGTTTGTGTCTAATTGGAAAGTGAAAAGAGAAAATTTATCTCCCCTCGGTGTTGTGCTGTGCCCGTCCACCCAACCGACAGATAAGACAAAAAGAAAAAAATTCGCAAAAGAAAATTTTTCATAATTTTCCTCCATGTGAGTGTGCGGAGAAAAGACGTCAAGCGAAAAGCTCCAAAAAAGGAGGCACAAAAGTAAAAGTTATTACCTACTCTTTGTTGTTTGTTTCGTCTCGCTCGCGGTTTGGTCGCTTTGTGTAGTCGTTTTGTGTAGTCGTTTTGTCGTCATCGTTGTTGTTCGCACAATTGTCGCTGCCATCCCCCTGTGCTCGAGCAGTGAAGGTCTTTCCATTCCTCCGTCCCCCGAGTGTGTAATGGCGTTTATGTTTCTTCCTCTGCAATAAACGGGATAAAAGTACAAAAAGTTCGTCGTGAAACGTTCGCCCGGCTCCAGAAGTCGCCTTCGTAGTGCACGCCAGCCAATGCAGTTTGCAGAAGGAGTGGGAGAACATTGTTTGTATCCTTTGCAACTCCCTCGAGAGCAGACGCGCACCTACCTGCACGAGTGAGGTACAGAGACAGAGTCACATCCTGTCCAGCAGCATCCGATACGCGGTGCTAACTCATATCGAATCGACTGACCGTCGTCGTGGTTAGCAACATCATGGCTATGAACTACAAGGTCCCGTCGACGTCAAAGATCTCCGTGGACAAACTACTGAGGGTGGGCTACTACGAGCTGGAGAAGACCATTGGCAAGGGGAACTTTGCCGTTGTGAAATTAGCCTCGAACATTGTTACCAAGACGAAGGTGAGTTTTATTACACCGTGTGGGGTTTTTCCTTTACAGCATCCCATGTCCCTGTGGCAGCATATCATTACACTGCGTCCAGCGCGTCGGGACTGCTGACCTTACTGTCGGCAGTCGATCGTGGATGGACGCTGGTTTGTCCTTGAGATGAAACGCATTCAAAGAGTCCGTACGAGATGCCTGCACCTACCAGCAACAGCCAAAGTGTGGGTCGTCGTAAGGCGATAGGAAATGCTGGAAACCGGTATGGCCGCAAGTTGGGTTTCCCACTTGTTGTGGGCAACTGATTCTTGGGGTCTTAAAATTTAATGAGTCGTAAAGGGTTTAGGTTACAAGTGACGCTTAGTTGATGGAAAGTTTTGGAAAAGTATGATTAACAAAAAGCTTGTTAAACCCATTTGAACTCTGAATGAAGGCGTCAAGGTCTTAAAAGACAGCGTCATGTTAAAGATGTCGTTAACAATTGATTTGTAAGGAAACGTAGGTGAAATCTTCGTCGGCAGTACCAACTTAATTGGAGATAAACCAGCTGCTGCCCTATGCCAACAGCCAGTAGCGTCGTCGCTACTGATAGGCTTGTAGGGGCGCTGGTATTTCAGCTCCTGGACCCCAGTCAAAGGGTCTCTAAAGGGAGTCATAAAGCTAAAAACAGATTTCAATTGAAAACCGTCATTGCATTGGGAGGGTGCCATCATGTTGTCAAGTGGAGTGATGAGTGATGAGTGATGACGGCAGCTTCTAACTTTTTAAAGTTTCAATTCATCTCTTCCAAACGCTTTGCCTTAATTACCTCTTTCGGGCTCAATTTTTGGAATTAATGGGAGCTACGATGTTTTTGCACAGGTAGTTAGTAAAGTGTCGTTCAATAGTGCGTAAAAGTCGATGTTATTATGAATGAGACTTGCTTTTAGCTGGTGATAGCGGAACAAAACGAACTTAAGTAATTAAGTGAAGAAAATCGGAAAAAACATGTATCAATTTTTTAAGGCTAAGGCTATTGCTCGACAAACGGTGGCAAGGAATTTAAAAACTATTTGTAAGACCGGGACTACAAGCAGAATGAAAGGTTTAGGAATAACAAAAATAACAATCCCAGTGGAAGATTGTTTTTTTACTGTTCCAAAGTTGTCAAGAACGGTTCGCGGAAAACTCGCGAAACCTGGGCTTAGAGCACTCAGGTTAGTACACAGAAGGCGGACTTTCGAATAAGAGAAAAAGAAGATAGCTCTGCGCTCAGGAGCATCTTAATTGAATTCAAGACTTGTGAAATTTTGTTATCTTTTCTGAGGAATCAAAATTAGCGCTGATCAAAGTTTCGCTGAACTTGACCGAAAGGTTAAACTTTCGGTCAAGTTCAGCGAAACCTTTTAAACAAAGGTTAAACACAGTCGCAGGCCACATTTGCATCCAAAAAAATGAGTAGTTATTCCGATTATAGATTTCTAGGCACTGTTCAGAAAAAGTTATCTAAACCGTTTGGTCTGTTCGCATTCGTAGTCACCATTCTACCAGTGATACTTGAGATTGTCGTGAGCACAGGCGTTGTTGGAACGACTGCCATTGGTGGAGACAGATCAAGACTACATTCGAACATAGACGAAAAGTCATCGTCTCTTCTTTGATTGACTGCAGACTGCAGGCGTCCTTTGGGACACAACGAGATACGCATTGTGTCGCTATATACGTGTTACCGTAAGCTGAACTGCGAGACACGGACACAGACACAGACACAGATACTCATTGTGTCCCAGATATTAAATATTTTAGGCTTGTCCGAAACCATTATCTGCACTGCATGTGAAGAGGATGGCGATATAACGGAACGTTTTCTCTAAAGTCATCCTACCTTTGGTTGCATCAGGTGTCGGATTTTCGGAGCTCACGTGGCGGTTACCGAACATTAAAGCTCGTCATCTCTGAAGTTGAGATCGCTAACTGACGTGTTAGTCGTTTAAATAAGGAATCTTTCCAAAGGCTGATCATTTGATTTACAAATTGATGTTCTAGTCCTTCTTAGCATATGCTCTTATAGTATGATGACACAGCGTCTTGCGTGTGTTTATATCAGGAGCTATGCGGATATGCCCCACGGCTCCACACATAACTATATACAGGCAACATAAAGCACGGCAAGTCGAGTACAAATGAAAGGTAGAAGTCTTATCGACCACCTGGATCTTTCAACATTGACATGCTCTGTAGATCGCAGACCGCCTACATAGAACTTGATGATTCAAGAAAAGATTCTCCAAGGTGATCCCCGATAGAGAAACATTGGAAAACAATAGCTCACCAAACAGTCTAAATCCAAATGGAGTCGGGGACCACAATAGAGATCGGAAAAGTTCCCCAGAGCGTGTATCTGGAATAGCTCCACGCCATTCAAGGATGCACGCGTCATGTGGGCTACAACTCTGGTATCAAAGTTGCAAACATCCATGGGCGGGGTGGACAGTCAAACAGCTATGAAAGCTCTGAGCTCGCACATTATTGATTCCAAATTAGTTAAGCTTCAATGCTTCTACAAAACCTTATTTCAAGGTAAAAGTTGAAAGTCTGGTGGGTCCCTGGTCATGAAGGTATGAAAAAGCCAACAAACTTGCCATAAAAGGCTCAATAGCCCATTGTCCCTATTGGATTTAGACCCCTAGGTTAGGATAGGTAAAACAGGGGTGTGACCACACAGACGACATCGGAGAATCAGTGTAAATTAAAATTGAAAAGGTAAACAACCTCAACATATCTTCCTGGTGAACAGCCAATTTCCCTGCAAAAGCCGAGAAGGCCTTTCACTAAGTGCCATCTACTTCCGCGAAATCGATTGCCAACCATGACCCAAAGGTAGTCATGGTTGGCAGTAGTGATTTTTTCTTCAATAGTTTGTTCTATTACTATGCAAAGAGGTTTTGTTTCTAAAAAGGTTGGTTTCTCACCTTACTATTTTCAAGGAGCCCTACTCTTCTTGAAAGCCCATCGGCTTGTTCATTTCCTTCTATACCGCAGTGTTCTGACACAGCACAGTTTCACACGGTTCTGACTGCCCTTTTATAGACCCATGGATGATGTTAAATTTTTTGCCTCTGAGGCGGTAAATCGGCTGGCTAAACCTTTTTCGCGATCCCGATCTAACCTCTCAACGGACTTTTTCTATTACTGTTCCTGTGATGTTCCAACTGCCAGTTTGTAACTTTTTCGACCTTTAATCAGTCTAATTTCGGCAGTCTCCAATGTATTCGCGTAATTAGTATTTTTTCTCTCTGATGGGTTTTTGAACTCTGTGTTTTTTCAGGCACACCCTCCTTTTTCTCACCTCCAGTTGCTACACCAAGCCGCTTCACACCGCAAAAACAATGCGGAAAAGTGCTTGAAAAGCCGACAATTTGTTTTCTAATTCAAGTTTAAATTTTTTTTATCTTTTCCAAAAGGGGTTCTGCAAACCGTTGTTTAGAAGTCAGGACAAAATCAGTATTCAGCAGCCTTTCCCTCCATAATATTCGAGTTACCAGACTTCCTTTGCGCCTCGGACACATTAGATTCGTATTAATGTTGCATTCACATATAACTAATATGAAATGGTGATCGGTTTCTAGCTCAGCTGCTTTAGTGATTTTGATACAGTTAGTTCAGATAAACTCGAATAACATGGGTTTATGCAAGCGGCAGATCTACTATCCTACTATCCTACAATCCAAAACTTCCAAATGTATGCTTTTGAAATCACGGCTAATCAGAAAACTTTATACAATGTTAACATAAAACGCTCGATATCAAAATAGTGAATTTAGTCTATACTGAACTCTGATTATGTAGCCTAACTTTTTACGTTTATCAACGAAAGACGGATTGATTTAGTCCTGAAGTCATCACTGATTACTTTGAGGATCCTTTACACAATCCCATTCAGTAGTCCCAATATATTCTTTTTGGAAAGGAATAACTAACATTTATATAATATGTGAGAAATATGATGAGAGCCCCGACCATGAAGGTATCCGCACCGCAGTCAAGAAGATCTCGCGTGTGAAGCTCTCCTTATTAACATCAACAGGCGTTTCCTAAATAATACAAGTCAAGGGTATGGAGAAGATCATCAACAGGCGTTTCCTAAATAAGACAAGTCAAGGGTATGGAGGATTATCTAACACAGTCTTTAAGCTAGTTTAGGCGAAGGACCCACGGCGACAGAAAAACGCGTGACTAATTGCAGACGACTTAAAGCACAAGCGTTTAAATACCAGACAGCATACGATTACGACTACGACAATAAGTCACGAGACTCGAATTGCGATAAATTTCCGAATTGCGACTCTTTCAAGCCAAATTAATTTTTTTTTTATTTAACGATAAAAACGCCGGTTCTTACCACAATACACCGGAATTGTCCCGAAAATAAGTGTTTGTGTGCTGAGTTTACCTCAAAAAGCTTGTAGTTTTTTAACGATAAACTACAAGCTTTTTTTTAAACTCTTTTTTTTTAACGATAAAAATAAAATTTTTTTTCAAAACGGACAGGAAAATTATTGTTCGTGTGTTGAGTATGATTGCTGCAGAAAAACGCGATGTTTTTTGTCGCGCGTCTTCCTGCTGCTGTGTGTTCCAAGCCTGAGAGTTTTACATTTTCAGTTTTAAAATTTTTATGATGTTTTAAGTATTTAAACATAATAAAGAGCTACATTGTCTGTCGATAGATTTGTTCGCCTTTCCTCCTTTTTCTACAAACAATTGACTTCTGAGTAGAAACAGAAGAAAACGTAGTCCATGAGGCCATGACAGCCGCAGTAAAGAGAAAAGTGTCTGTCCGTAGAAATTACTACGATTACTATTGAAAGCAACATAAAAACGAGCATAACTAATCGAAATCATAAAGACCCTTCTTGAAATTGAGAATTTCTTTCAACATCTAAACTTATCTGCTTTAAGAAAAAACTAATATTCTTTTGACATTTACAAAATGTGGTTATATAAGCATGCCGGTAAATTATTATTCTATACTTGGAAACACATCTACCTAATCCCGCGATTTTCTCAGTGTTATGCTAACATGTTCTTAGAAATAATAATTTGAAAATTAAAAATTGTCACGTGGTTTAAAAAATAAAATATTTGTTGCCAAAAAATAGAATTCGCAGAATGTAAACTTGTGGGTGTTGTCGCCTATGGTAAGCGTAACCTTCTCTCCATTCGCCATTTTCATAAAATATAACAAGTTAAGAGAAATCTTACAAGAAGTCTGTCTTTAATTTATGTCTATGACGTTCGATTTTTGAGAGGTTGTATAAATTATTACAACTTCCACTTTGATTTTTTTAATGATATTCTATTTATTTACTATTGATGATGCGCTTAATTTATATCTTCATGCATAATGTTCATTTCAAAATCGACACATGCCTATAGTTTCTTCTGAAAAAAGTAAGTATATAAAGTTAATAGAACTCTGAATGCTTAGTCCTCTGACATGTTGTCATATTTTTTTACCTTTTCAGAATAGGTGTAAGGCCTTAAAATCCTTTTACGATAGTCTGTCTACTAGTTTCATGTCTAGGAGTAAAATTTCACTGGGATGGTAACGAATGAAGCTCTAAATTGCTTGACAAGATTTTGGTATTTTATTGAACTTATTTCCGAGGCACTTAACTCAGAAGTTATTATTAAAAAAAAAAATTCACTGAGTTTTTACCAATAAATCGCATTTTTACAATGTAGAGTTCGGTCGACCAGTTGAGTCGGTGTCGCAATAAGTACCAAACGTCTTGTAATTAAGTCATTTAATATTTGCTTTTGACTTCCTGGATCGTCATCATCATCATTTTCGAATGCCGCTTATCCTTTAAAAGGCTCGCGAAGCGAGGGTGGCTAAATCTACTTTCCATCGTTTCTCCGCCACCAACTCAAGAGACTCCGGCGCAATCCCCAGGTTCTTTATCTGATCCCACCACCTGTTTCTTGGCCTACCAGGGGGGCGACGCACTCGCATCTCGGCTAGCATGACCTGTCTAGGAAGTCTGTCAGGGGGCATGCGAACAACGTGTCCAAACCATCGAAGAATCGATCGCTCCACTCGGAGAAGTAGCTGCTCAACATTAAGATGCCTACGAAACTGACGCGTCTCACTCCCTTAGAGTAACACCGGCAACGCACCTCAGGAATCTCATTTCGGCAGCTTGTACCCGCGATATAATTCTTTCGGTCATTACCCAAATTTCATGACCATATATGAGGGTCGGAAAGGGCACTGAATTAAAAACTGACATCTTTGCAAGCTCAGCTTTCCTGATAACCGGCCGGCGCAGTTCCTTTACTATTGCTCCAACTTGGCCAATTCTACAGGACAACTCAGTATCAATCCTCCCATCTTTCGTAAAAAAGACCCCGAGATACTTAGACTTCTCCACCTGTTTTAATGGAACTCCATTTATATGCAGGATACACAGCACAGGAGTTCGGGAAACAACCATCACTCCCGATTTGTTCACGTTTACTTTCCAGGAAGGAAGTTTCACGCAACTATGCAGGAAGTAAACGTGACTTCCTGGATAACAAATGAAATGCGTACTATACCCCGTAGCCCCAGTTCTTCATTCAAACCTTAACCCCAGGTTAAAGCACGATTACTAAATTTCGGGTTACAAACAAAACTGAAGCAAATGTCAATAACCTTAAATTAACCAAAACAAAACTAGAATTATAGACATTTGCTTTGTTCAAAAGTCATTTTTCTTTCAAGTCAACCCGGGGATAAAGAACCAAACTCTGTGGGTTAGATTGAGATTAACACCGTATCAAAATTGACTGAAAAAAACCTTTAGGATTAACTACGAAATTCTGTTAGTCAATTTTGCTCGAAAAAACTGATTCTTGATTACATTAAAGCCGCGGTTATAAACTGCAGAATGCGACTCGATAGGGCGAATCATCAACCTGATGGTATAGGTATGCTAAGTCGGTCCTTTGTGAATTGTCTATGAACAGAAGGAGAGACGATATGCCCCATCGCCTATAGCCCGAGCCCAACCGGAGGCAATTTTTTTTCTTTCATGATTTTAAACTCCTGGCAAAAAAGATTTGTTTGCAAAACTTTCCGTCATATATAAACTCTGCCAGAAGAACACGGGGATCATTCCTTTAATAATGACAAAATAAGTGAGGAAATAATCCTTGTATATTAGCGACTCGTCTATTGCAGAATAGCGACATGAGTCTAAAAACCAAAACCTTATTGTTTGAATTTCTTTAAATTGTGATTCCATTCTCGGCCACTTCAAAGATCCCTAACACTGTGTTGTTGTTCAAAATCAAACCTATATTACAGATACCAGCAAGAAGATAACAGGAAACAATAAGATATATTCAGGTGCAGCCCATCAAACTTATTTTAAGGTTCCCTCATTGTCCAAATTGGGGCTATAAGTGAAATTAAATAGCTAAAAAACCAGTAATGTTTTATTTTCCTACGGTTGGTAAATTTTCTTCTATAATTAAATTCTGTATCAAAATAACCTAAGTGTGTGTACTGTGAGACCTATGGTATAAATACATACACTAGATGTTGCCCAGGGTAAATGAGTTACAAAACAGACACCGCCAGTAATTGGTAGTTAAAACTGAGTTAAATTGCTTACCGACATTGAATGGAAAAGTATTGCGAAGCCAACGAATATTATTATAAGAAGTGTGCGCAGGTGCTATGAGACAAGGTATACGTATGTTTACTAACTACTCGTAAATTTAGAATTATGTATAAAAAAAAAAGTTTATTCTGAGTAAGGATATCTCTGTATTTGAAGTAAAGTGTAAAAGTTACAATCCTTTCTGAATCCTACCGACTTTGAAAGACAATGATTTTCCTTTATTTTGAGTTATTACTATGGATGAGAAGGAAGATATTGGACTTAATTCATGACCGATAAAAATCCCTTTAGTGACGGCGAAAGTATAAAAGACATATTATAAGAGACATAATAAGAGAAAACGATTTCGCCACGTAAAAAGACGTTGTTCCGAACCTTCCGTTACCGTAGGTAACTACTTGCTCTAAAAAGGAAGCACGTTTCCTGGTAAAGAGCTTACTCACAAGAAGCTTGATTTTCTCATATCAGGATTTTCTAACCCATGACAGTCCTATGATTTTTGGGCCTAAATCGTTCGTTAGAAAGAAGGCATAAAAACGTTGAGGGCAGATAAACAAGACTTAAGGCAAGACTTATTAAGAAGGCCAAAACACCGTGCTTAGTCTAAGAAATTAACGAAACTTGTTGATGTTGTTGGGTGAGCGGGATGCTATTGTTAGTAGCAAGTGCAAGGGTTCAACTTGAGTTGTTAAAATTGTTCTGAATTTAACACGTTTCGAAAGCACCTCTACTGCAGTCAATCGGTTGATAAATGTCAAAGTTATTCAATGTTTACATGCCGATATAAGAGATGGCGCATCTCTTAGAGATATCAAAACATATTCTTTCACTCTTTCGGTATCACTTTTGGATACTTTAAACCTCGATAAACCATACTTAATGTGTTTTTTAACAATTACAAAATGGCGCAAATGTTAATCGGAAGAAGTTATCAATGCTGGTTCAATTTTTACGACTTAGTGAATGAAAATTAATTAAGACATTTTAATAAAGCATAATTCAAAAACAAATTTTAAGCTTTTAAATCGCTGGGTGAAAAAGCGCTTCGTCCTTGTGCTGTAACAGAAACCGTGAATGCTGAATGAAATTTTCATGTTTATCAAACTTCTTGAGTGAACCAAACTTCAAACCAAACTTCACGTAACAACCAACGTATAAAAAATTGAAAGTATACATTGTTCCGAACACTACAAAACTCACCAAAGAGAAGTTGTTGAACCTTCATCGTTCACTTGAATCACCTAAGTGCACTGTTGATCCCGTAAAGCTTGGTGTTACTTCAGACTCGAGAATGTTGTCGGATACAAATTGAATTTGTAATTTCCGGTAGTGAAGCAGGCTAGTGACCGCTGGCTGTTCGTTTTGCATTGTTAAGAAACTTGAATCATAATCGTACTTATCACGAGTGAAATATCCTGTTTAGGATTTGTTATGGGTTTTAACCAGTTGCTGTCTGGTCATTCTTTTGTTTGTAACCATTACGTGGTAAATCCCACATTTTTTTTTACAAATTCACAATGAATTGGTGCAGGTTAGTTCAATTTCAAAAATATATTTTGCTCTGAAAGCAGAGTTCATCTACCTGGACAATATTTCCATCCATAACTCCTTCCTTCTGCATCGCGTTCTAAACTTCGACGTATAATCGCCAAGCTACACAGCCACATCCATCCCACCCAGCCAACTGCAATCTTCGTCATCGAGAAGTCGAGAAACGTCCTTGCATGTGCGTCATCGACAAGGAGCACATCGGTGTCCTTGTTGAATATAGTCTTGTTATTTATGTTTATCAAGTGGGGCGGCTGTGTTATACACAGGTTTCGGATTGTCTGTTTAAAATTGGATACACTGCTTTGGCATCTGGAATTTCCAAGAACAGAAATGTTAAGCATTTGTGATGCAACTAAGAGACCATAAGCTCAAAGGACCCTTGTCTCTAACATTAACATGTGTTTCGTTTCATAACAGAGCTTCACCATGGCATTTTGAAAACTTTCGCAACTTGTTTAGGTTATCTCTAATTGTGCCCGATGTCTGATATCTTTGACATTTTCGAGGGCTTGTTCAGACTGCATGGTCAACTTATTTTCGAAAAGCACTCACCTATCGCAGCGTGTGCAGTGATGTGTAAATTGACTTTTTCCTCTTACGTCGTCGTCCACGTGTTTTGACTCGAGGAGGTCTCTTAGCTATTTTAAAAACGATTGAAATAAAAACTTTCCAGCTTGTGTGGGTATTTACAAGAGCTCGGCATATACTTATCCTTATCAGTGTTCTATTTTAATAAAAGCCCGTTAATGAGTGGCAAATCTAATTAATCACAAGTTTTTTTTCTAATTCCCAGCATTTAAATTTTGAATAATTGCTGTAAGTGATGTCACATGAAAACACCAAAAAACCTTCTTCACCAAAATTCATTTGACTTTTATCTCGAAGTAGGCAGGCGCACCAGCTTGGTCAATCGAAAACAGGCCAACGTAACCGAAACTCATCTACGTGTGTCCGCAGTGTAAATAGTGAATAATGATATTTGGAAACGTTCAGAGACGGACTGAAATCCAACAACAAACAGTCAGATTCTATGACTTCGACGTAGTTTCTTTTTGTATTTTATTATTTTTCGCTTATTGACACTGTTTTGTTTGATTTCTGATGGTGAGCGGCAATCTGGCGATTTCCAGTTCAAACCACTGAACGGACGCGGTTTGTTGAGCATTTCACACCATTCACCGGCAACACTGGGCATTGTGTTTGTCGGCCGCAATATACACCGAGTGAAGTTTAAATCAAATGCGAATAAATTTATTATAGAAAAGGTGTCCGACATGAAACGAGAACACTGTTTGGGAAGATCAATGATATAAAATTGCATGTGGCATGCCATTAAACAACATAGGGAGGGACAAACCATCAAAACAACCGAAAACCAACCAAACCTGACCGACAAGTTGAGGGTAAACATTGGTGGCTGTTATGGTAGTGGGCTTTTTTTTATCAAGAGGTAAACTATGCATCTAAATACAGTGGGCTAAAAGATTTTCGTTCCTTATTTGATAGACTTTTAGCTACTATTAAAGTTTGGTTTGAATGGTGCTCAATACCCATTTTTAAAAACCCTTGGAACTTGGAAAACATTGTACTGGGATAAAGTTGAACTTCGACTGAACATTCTGCTACTCTAAATTATTGACTTTCTAGAGTTCATGTTTTGACTTTTTGACTAAAGGGAGAAGGAGTATCAATCAACTTCTAAATTTGGCCATCCGCTAGTTTGGATTCGTCCCACGAGATCATGGTAAAGTATTACTTTCTTTTATTTTTAATTATAAACAGGGGTATGCCATGTTTTACGCACTTCTGAGATCAACTTAATTATGATGCATGCTTGTATGAGGAGTGCGCCATCTTTTACGTCGGCATGTAAACATTGAATAACTTTGACATTTATCAACCGATTGACTTTAGGACACTTGTTTTTGAAACATCTGCCATCAAGTACAGTTCTATTTATGAAGAACTTTTTACCGAAATAACGTTTCGAAATAATAACGCTGTATTACCTACTTAGAATAGACATTGAGGCATATGCATAAACTGTAGTAAATACTTTAACTAGCAAAATTTCAATTATTTACTCGTTTTCGTATGCATAAAATCGAAGTATTTGCTAAGAAAAAAAGTATTTACTACAAGAAATAGTATTTACTAGTTCCGGGTGAATTAAGCTAGTAAATACTTATAATGATATGCATAAAAACCTTGTAAATACTATTTTTATCTAGTATTTACTGGAAATCGTAATTACTGGAAAATTTACTAATAGTATTTACTTTTTATATTGAATGCCAGGATCGGGAGCCAATTTTTAAAGTTCATGGGGTGCAATGGCTAGTTTCGGATAATGGGCAATAGTTGGGTAGCTTTTTCGGTTTCTGAATTTTTAATCACCAGTCAATTGAGGAGTTTAGTCAGTATAAAAGACTATTTAACAGTTTTGGGTCTAGTGCGATTTTTACTGCCGAGTGGCAAAAAAGTGTTTATTAAAACAAAAAATAGTTACAAATACGCACAAATTACTATTTCAAATTCAACTTTACTTGTGGTATAAATTAATGGCGTATTCTTTTCAACACCGAACCGTAAAACTGGTGTGGAATACGGAAAAAAATGTTCTTTTCTCGTATACCTGAACGGAATCGTGCTCATGTAAATATTCTTTTGAACTCCGAATTAGTTCGGTGTCGACACCGAACTCGAATTTTCGCCACCGTGCGTCGAATTTGACAGTGGAGGCTGGGTGTAGCTTTGATTGTGTATGTGAAGTGACGTTTCTACTCAATTTTCATTTGTTATTTCTTACAACGCGACTAAATGTCACACTATGTTACTAAATATCACACACTCAAGCTAACAAAATTCATTTTATGTTAAAAGTACAAAAAACCGACGCCAACAAAATCACACTACGAAATGCAAAAAAAAGTATAAAGAAAATGAAATCAAAGCAATTTGACACTTAACGTGATGACTGCACCGGTGACAACTACTATCGTTCTGTTCACAATAAAACCGAGTGTACACCACGCTGGAATCGCCGCAAACACCGACTATTATTTGACAGCTCAGTGTGGCCGTTCGGTGTTCAAAAGAATACGCCATAAGAAAACTCATATTCCTTACACAAAAAAGTTCTTACTTACTCTATGTTACGAGAAACTTTTAATACATTTATTTATCGTATTTACTAAACTTTATATTAATTTTTGCTATTGTAAATCTGTACGAAAATTAATTATATGATAAAATTACAGCCTATGTAAGGGGGTGCAGCCTACCAACTATTTTCAATGTACTGAACAATAAGTTCAGTACATTTTGTTTCTTTCAATTCATTCCAATTCTATTGTGCATTTGCTTTTTACAGCTTTGTCATGTATGTAAAAATTCAAGTTTAAGACTAAAAATATATTATAATAGTGCTTTTTTACGGACCTTTACCTTTCGTTTGATACAAGTTTCATAAAATTTGGTTTAGGAATAACGCTTTAAAACTGTTGACGAAAAAACACTTTACCTATTAACATTATTAGTAAAAGCTTTCTTCTTTGAACACGCTTGATTAGTCTGAGAACTGAAATTTCGTGCTAAAACAAATATACTCTATAGCTATACGATAACGCGAAGTCAATATTATCTGGTTATCAATTTTGGAAAAAACAAGTTACCATCTCGACATAATATACAGCACTAAAGCCAAGCCCCAGAGCTGCCAAACTTGGGTTTTTTAAGTAAGTTCAACCCCAGCTCTCGACTCATCCCTTTTTTCCCTGGTTAGCTTTCACATTCGAAATTTGCTCTGGGCTTTTGGTCTATATCATTAACACTCTTAACAGAATCTTAAGAGATACTGCCTTTTTGCATACTCTTCACCTGCGCCGTCCATTCTTTCGATCTCTATAAAACTCTCTATAAAGCCTTTTATGCTTTCAAAAGTTCCTGTTGATCCTAAAATATTAAGCATCTTAATGATTCAGTAGTCTTATATCGTAATCATAAAAGGACTATTAAACTAAGGAAACCTACGAGGCATATTAACTTAACCTAGACTTTTAAGTGGGGTGCCGTGGCGTAGTGGTTAGTGTGTGTGCTTACTACGCCGACGGTCTGGGTTCGAATCCTGCCATCGTCACCTGAAAAAAAAAGACTTGTTCTTTTTCACGGTCCCCACCTCCGCGAGGGTCTGACAAGCCCTCCGAGAGTATCATTTGTCTTGAAAAACTTCTCAAAGTGCCGTTCGGATTCGGCAAAAAATTGTAGGTCCCCTTGTATGTAAAGAAATTAACACACCAGCATACATTGTTGAGAAGTTGGCCCTGGTTCACCTCGAGCTGTTGCGCCACTCTATTTATTTTTATTTATTTAGGCTTTTAAGTATTACTTTTGAACTTTTTTCTTAACTCTCTGCCATTTCGATCATGGCAAGCTGATCATGAGCAATGTATGAGAATTAAATAAATGTTGTTCTCGTTCACCTCTGACTCTGTGGGTCTTAACTTATAACCTCACACCATTTTGTGAGGCAAAATAGAAATCAGATTTATTAGAAATGTCTGCTGTTGCTTAATGGCCAGTCTTTTTGCAAATTTATTTCTAAAATTTTTTAAAATCTGTAAATAATAACTTCAGAGAGAGAGAGAGAGAGTTGGCAATCTTCTTGTCTAGCACGGTGGGTTTTTTAACTTTATTTGAATCAAACATACAAATTTGAGAAGAATTAAAAAACGTCACATGCTTTCGATTGATTCTACCTTAAAGCATTGAAAATACTTCTACAAAGAACGCTTTCTAGGCAAGATCAAACGGTACGAAGGCGTATACTAAAAAGGAGTATACTAAAAAGCATTGATCGTCTTCTTGGACGGCCGTCAGTAACACGTCTTACAAGTCTTTTGGTCGTTTTTACTTTTGAAAAAGTATTTTTACAGGTGAAACTTTCGGCTAACTTCCGTCCTTTCTTACGGGACGAACTGGTGGGGCTTATAAACTATGGGGACCAGAAGTTGTAGCACAGTACATTCCAGAAGTTTTTAATAATTTTTGACATGTCTCGAGGTTTCAGTGGTTGAACAAAACTTAAATCTTATAATGGTAGATTAATGTCTTTTCTATGAATACTGTGATGACAGATTTAAGGCCAAACTTAGGCCTTATGAGTTTGTTTGCTTATTTCAATTTATGGTCTCAAAATGAGGTTATGATATTACCAAAAAAACTTAGTACTCCCGCTCTTCACTTAAAAGTTCCTCAAAAAAAAAATACTCCAAATTCAATTTTAGTAATTACAAAACAAATTTACTTTGCGTAATTAAAAGAAAAAATCAAAATGAAAGTCAAACAAGTCGGCCATTAATGGCTTTTATTGCTCTTTAAATTCGAACTTTCCACGACCAGGCATGAGAAATTCTCCATCCTCAGGCAAACAATATTTCGAATTGGTTCACGTGGCTATCTCGTGATTGGCCCATAAAACTTATTTTGCATACAGCTCGAGCTATCTCTTATATTTGCGGAATTATTTGTCTTTATTGAAAATACGTCACAAAATGCCAAGTGTGCTTGCTCCCTGATGAAACACCTGACGAACGATAGCAGTCAAAGGTCTACTCCACTTGAGAACTAACGTCTAAGGTACAAAATGTCATGTTGTAGTACCTATGGTTTTTTTTTGCGATTTATCAAAATCGAAATCAGATTTGAAAAAAAGAAAAGAAAAATTATATTACAACCTCACGGTTCACATTTGCGTTGTGTCGTATACCATACCTCAGGCATTGGACGCAGATAAGAAGGAGATAACCGCATAAACAAATACAGAAAATATGGCGTGAATGCGACCGCCACAATGGCTTAATTAACAATGGTTAGGGGCTCGCTAATTATTTAAGTAAATGGGGCTACAGGCTAAACTGGTGCGACGCCTTTTGAGCGTATGGAAGAAATTATTCACTAATTTCCTTTAATGGCTGGCTTCGTCTGTCGCATATTCATTCGATTTTTCTTAAGGGCTAATGAACGTAAAGGTAACCGCCATGCAAAATATGAACAACAAAACAATATAGTCAGGACATTCTGTTTGAGTTGGCTTAAAAGATTTCGTGTCAACTACTGTCAATCTTGGATGGTGACTCCTCAAACAACATTAGCAGATCAAATTTGGGCACGAGTTCAAGCCAAATCATATGATGTGACGCAAGTTGTCACTTCTTATCTAGTTTTTTCCCCTAGTTTGTAAACAACACTTTGATATAGCTTTCAAGAGAATATTTTTTAGGCCTTATCCCATAATCATAACATTGATGTCACCCTAACCATCTGCCTGTCATTGAGGAATTTATATTTTTTGAAAAGATAAGGTGAATGATTCTCCACCGGCATAATAATGCAGACAAGTGATAATATGGTCTTATGGGGTCAAGATGCACTCAAAAAATAGTTTTCAGATTTCTTAGTGCCTAGCAACTAACACAGGAAGAACGCTCCATTAAAGCGGGGGCTCGGTTGACCAGAAAATGTTGAACCTAAAAATATTTCCTTAGCTGACAGCGCTAGTTGGTCTGATTAAAGTTTCTGGAGAATTTTGCAGGACCATAGACTGAAAAGCCTTCCTTCATAGCGCTGACAGCGCTAGTTGGTCTGATTAAAGTTTCTGGAGAATTTTGCAGGACCATAGACTGAAAAGCCTTCCTTCATAAGCCAATCATTTTTCTGGTATAGCATAACTTTAATGGTTTTGGGTTACACCGCGTAATAACAATTTATGAGTGCAAACCGTACTCACCCCGAACGTTTCGCTTAAGTAACATTAACGTGGTCACTGGGAAACTGCCTTAAGTTGCTGTTGGCTATCCAACTCGAAGCGGTGCGTAGGCGGTAGTGCTGTCCCCTCTCTTGCTACAGGGGGTTGAGAGAAAGCCGTACTCACTGCATCGCTGGGCCTGGTTATCCCATTCGCGATCGGCGGCGTGATGAGCCGATTATTGGATCCCACATTTGCGACAATTTGAAACAGTCGTCGCGATTAAAATTTCTGTGGCGTTTTATCTCAATCCCGAGACTCCCGAGCCAGTATCTTAGCCTGGTCAAATCTGATCCAATGGTGTTCGTCACGATGGTCTCTAAGATGTGCTCGGCTAGAGGGGATTTTTCCGCTGATGATTGCTCACAAGATTGATGCGTTCTTTAAGACGGGTCAAAATACTTCTGTATGTATGATGAGCCACAGCTGCTAAGGGCTACGGAAACACCTGAAATTTGGAGAGGAAAGCGATCTTTGGGTAATTGTAGATAATTTATCACCTTTTTTGGCTGTAAGAAGATAGTTTTCGGATTCGACCGACTTTGTCAGTGACACCTCTCTCTCACTCTTGTCCAACTCGTTGCAGTCTTCTTGCTGCCTTGCTGCGACTAATTTGGCTTCCATGAACGTTGGTTTTTGCTGACGACGCTGTCCACAAAGTTTAGTTCAGCGGCGAGAGACAACAGATCTCAAATTTGCCGGATGGTGGTGTGAAGAAGCATATATGTAGGTACCTGTTTGTGTGTGTGCCTTTTCTGTAAACTGTGTGCCCTGGTGTACCATCCGATTTCCGCGTATACTTTTAACATCCAAAACGCAATGGATCCATCCTGTTCTTGTTCCGTTGTGAACTTTGTTTAAGGATGCTGTGAGTTAAGATGGTTCAGAAAGCTCATTAACGCGGAAAGTTTAGTGAAAGTTTAGTATACCTCAACCACACCTTTGGTCTCTCTTCGCAGCTATTCATAGCCTTCTTCCCAATATGCTCCATCCACACGTCAGCAAAAGGAAGCTTAAGGTAATCCTATAGCTACACCAGCTTTCTCCAGATAAAACTTCTGGTCGAAAGAGGAGAAACCCGATGCCAAAAGTGGCGTGTGTTTTTCGTCTATGACAGATGTTGAAATCAGTTGACGAATTATGCTTGGAACTTCGTGCACAGGTAAAAAGCGACTCAGCATCGAAGCTTACCATCACTTCATCTGCCTCAAGTCTTAGACCACTTAGGGCCGGTTTTTTCAGTGCGCGATTATTCGACTTTCCGAATTAAACTGAGATTAACCCCAAAAATGACTTTTTCAATGAACCTAGACCTAGGGTTAATGTCGGCTTAACTCTAGGGTTAATGTCGGCTTAACTCTAGAGAACAGTATGAACTTCTTTGAATGTTTTTTCTGTGTGGAATGGCACTTGATTTGCATGTTTCTGTAAAAACTTTCATCTGAAAATAACTCGAACTACTCTTCTTGTGTTTTCCTATGTTCAATGAGAGCTGCGAGAGTCAATAATTTTGAGAGTCGAAGATTTTGACAACTTTGTTGACAGAGTTAACAATCTGCACTGGAAAACTGCTCGCTGGGTTAATTCCAGATTTGTTTTGTTACCGGATTAACAGATCTTGATTTAAGCTGGGCTGAACTCAGCACTGAAAAACCGGCCCTTAGTATATAAACCATTGGTATATCCCAAAACCGTTAAAGTTATGGCTTACCACCGCCAAAGCCTCAAAAGTTATATTTTAGTACGGCATCAAATCCCGACCTTTTAATGTGTTCGTCGGACTTTGCCAGGACTGTGATTTTCGAAGTGTTTTTCGAAGCTTTTTTTTCGACGTGTATAAGAAATGGATGTCGAAGCGCGGGCTTATAGGACATATGTGTGGAGCGCGATGATTGTTTCCTGAACTGCCCCCATGAAGTATGCTATTGACGCCTGTTATAATTTGTGACATACTTACATACACAGCGCTTTACTATAAAGAGACTTATGGCCCATTTTATCAAGAAGGCTGACCTTAAAGTGAAAGCAAAGATTTCATTCCTTGAGTTCTATAGTAACGACCGAATCCCTAGTACGAGCTGCCGAAACGAGATCTCTGAGATGAGTTGTTGGCGATACTTTTAGGGATAGAGTAAAAAATGTCAGTATTCGTGGCAATTTCAGCTACTTCTCCGGATGATATGATCAACACTTCGATGCACGTTGCATGCATGACATCGTCCCCGTTGTATATGCTAAGCAGGAGGTGGTTGGAACAATTTGAGAACCTATCCTGGACAAAATTTTCCTTTGTCACTTGTAGATCTTAAATATTTTATAGCATCCCCAGAATCTTGCCAACATCTACCTAATAGGTCCAATCAACTCCATGACATTTATGTATATTGAGATAAAAATCAAAACCCATGTCATAAGGCGGTCGCACGACACAGTAGTTAAGTAGTCTCCGGATGATATGATCAACACTTCGATGCACGTTGCATGCATGACATCGTCCCCGTTGTATATGCTAAGCAGGAGGTGGTTGGAACAATTTGAGAACCTATCCTGGACAAAATTTTCCTTTGTCACTTGTAGATCTTAAATATTTTATAGCATCCCCAGAATCTTGCCAACATCTACCTAATAGGTCCAATCAACTCCATGACATTTATGTATATTGAGATAAAAATCAAAACCCATGTCATAAGGCGGTCGCACGACACAGTAGTTAAGTGCGTGTGAAATATTTTTCAAAATGTATCACAATGGACATGCAACCGGGAAAACAAAAATGCTTAAATCACGCATAGAAGTTTTTAAATGTCGATAAAGTGAACGAAAAGTTCACTTGTAAACAAATGAAAAAAACGAAAACATAACAACTATTGTCAAACGTCAATAGACCAACAAAAGTTCATCGTTAACTTTACAGGTCACCATGAACTACATAACAGACTTATGTTTAATTAATAGAACTTATAACGTTGCTTTGACATTAAGTTATTCACGAAGAGCAACTGGTTCATCGCAGTAATCGAGCTGGGTGATCTGGTTGGATTCAGTCCCACGTCAGTAAACTTAGGCATTCAGCAGCAGACCACTACAAGAACATTGTTCGCAAACACATATACTGATATAAGAACCGTTTATCAGTTAAGGTTATGTCGTCTTTTTTTCGCCAACCTTGACTGAGTACTTATGTTATACATATCGGGTGTTAATTCAAAATTGTTTATGACGGCTTTCAAAACAAAACTTTTTAACAAAAAGTTACTGATTGCAAGGGGGTGAATTAGTTATAGTCAATAAAATATTCACTAGTTTTGAACGATGACTATGAACATATGCGACTCTGGAATCGAGAGATACGTTAAACAGTTTTGTTGAAAGAAGCAAACCGAAAACAAATTAGTAAGCAAAAGCGTCAACGAAATACTTAGAGGCAAGAATAGAGACGAGTAGAAAATTTACTTGACATTGAATTTTGTTCAACTTGAAAAATCGGTCAGGTTCAAAGCAATCGCTGGTCAAGCAATGTTGTTGCTCCAAAGGCAAATTAGAATGTTTTGAATTTAAGAAGACAAGGTTAATCTTTAATGTATTTTAATGTAAAAGATAAGTAGATAAAAACCCGACTACTGCATCACCATTATTATAAAATATTTTAACATATCATTTTTACTGATAGTTTACATGTTTAAAACATCATTCGGTAAAAAATTCGAAAGACATTACGTCATGGAATTTGCTCATTAAGGGCCGGTTTTTCGGTTACGAGTTAAGCCCAGCTTAAACCAAAATCTGTTGATCCCATAACAAAACAAATCTGGGGTTAACCTAGCGAGCAGTTTTTCAATGCAGAGTTAAATCCGTCAACTCTCGAAATTATTGCCTCTCCAAACTCTCACTTCAACTAGAAAAAACACAGGAAAAAAAGTTCAACTTATTCCCAGATGTAATTTTTCACAGAAATTATCAAATCATTCCACACAGAAAAACCATTCAAAGAAGTTCTTACTGTTCTCCATAGTTAGTTGATCCGAGATTAATTCACCTGTGGTGAGTTAAGCCGAGATTAACCCCAGATCCAAGTTCACTGAGAAACTAATTTCTGGGGTTAATCGCAATTTAACTCAGAAACTCGGATGATCTCGCACTGAAAAACCGGCCCTAAGACGTTTATCCCATTGCAATATTATTAACATTTTACAATTTCTTTTATGGCCTGAGGCGAAAGGCTTATCCCATCTTATAAAATGAAGTTACAATGTATCCGCTTGTGAAAAAATTTTATAATTTTTTAAAAATTATCCACATAACCGCTAGCTTCACGTGAAGTTAGCAGTACCAAAGTCATATCTTGTGAACCCAAGCTCGTAGAGACTTCAAATATAGCTTATAATCTGTCGTGAGTTAACAGTAGATGATCTTATTTGAACAGACTATCACAGCAGAGAAGATCATGTGCACAATAATATCATCCAAAACCTTTAACCCTTAATTCACAAGATGAAGAAAAGTCGCACAAGTACCTAGGTGAGTCCCTGGAACTCACTATGTGAAAACTTGCTGTTTTTTTTAATATTTTGGACACTTTCTTAAGGGAAAAAAATGCGTTTGTTCTTACAACTTGAACTTTTTCTACCTTTTAGAGATATGAATGGGACCGACAGGAGAATCGATTAAGCCACTTCCGTCCGTTAGTCCGTATATAAACAACTTTTAGGCCTTTAATTTTAAGCTAGAGAGCTAAAAGTTTGTGAGTGAACTGGAAGTCAGTCCTTCAGATTAAGTTTGAAAATTAGTTGAACCTCGCCCACTACAGGCCTGTAGTGTGTTAATCTAATTTTTAAAAATTATTATTTAAAATTTAACCTGTGTTACAATGGTGCTCATCATAATTTTCATGATTTTCTGTGACTTATTCTTAGAAGGGTCGCGAAGCGAGAGCGGCTAAATGGTCCTTCAATCGTTCTCGATACTCGGGTCTCGGAAATGTTCTTAACATGATCCCAGCAACTGTTTCTTGGCCTACCTGTGGGCGACGCCCTCGCATCTCGGCTACGTGACCGGCTTAGGAAATCTGTCGAAGAAAACCATCAAAGAATTAATCATTTCACTCGGAGAAGTAGCTGCTCAACATTAAGATTCCTACGAATACTGACGTTTCTCACTCTATTCCTAAGGCCCGGTTTTTCAGTACTGAGTTAAGCTCACCTTAAACCAAGATCTGTTAATCCCGTAACAAAGCCAATCTGGAGTTAACCCAGCGAGCAGTTTTTCAGTGCAGAGTTAATTCCGTCAGCAAAGTTGTCAAAATCATCGACTCTCGAAATTATTGACTCTCCCAACTATCAATTGACATAGAAATACACAGGAAAAGAAGTTCGAGTTGTTCTCAGATGTCATTTTTCATAAAAATACACGAATTAACTGTCATTCTACACATAAAAAACATTTAAAATAGTTCATACTGTTCAACAGAGGTTTTCCGGGATTACCTCACCAAATTTGGCGAGTCAAGCTGAAATTAACCCCGAATCTACATTAACTTAAAAACTCATTTCTGGGGTTAATCTCAGTTTAACTCGCAAACTCGGATGAACTCGCACTGAAAAATTGGCCCTAAGAGTAACACCAGCAACGCACCTCAGAAATTTCATTTCGGCAGCTTGTACCCGGGATCTAATTTTTTCGGTCATTACCGAAATTTCATGACCAGAGAAGAGGGTTGGAACGAACACTGAATTAAAAACTGAGATCTTTGCTTTCACTCCAAGATCAGATTTCCTGATGACCGGCTGGCGCCGTTCTTTTACTACTGCTCCAGCTTGGCTAATTCTACAGGATAACTCAGTATCACTTCTTCTATCTTCCGTGAAAAGGACCCGGAGATACTTAAATTTTTCTACCTGTTTCAATAGGACTCCATTATGGACATTATGGCATTATGGGTACCTTATGTCTAGGATATGCCTCCGCCCACTTTTCTGGGCGTGGCTTTAAAAAAAGTGATTTTTTACGTTAAAAAGACGGAGTTTTAGTTCGAAATGTATGCAACCACATAGCACAAAGCATTCAACTGTTATATTTTTATATCCCGCCCACTTTCTGGAGGCGTGTCAGTTTCTTATTTAGGTGGGGTAGGGCATTTTGTATAGTTTTAAATTTTTAAATACTCACTATTTCACTTTCCCACTTGTTTTATATGAAGAGAGTTTTATGTGAAGAGAGTTCTGTCCCTTAGAACGAGGTTGTTAAGGCCTGATCAGAGTGCGTACTTATGCCTTTACTAATTTAACTCACGTTCAATTGAAGGTGCTTGTGTTTTAAGAAGTATTTCCTCCAAACACCCTCCTCTCCCAATTGCGCTTACTTCTGGATATCGTGTATATCGCTAAGCAAATGCACGTGACTCTCTCCGTAACCACTGTCGCGTCGCGCCGCCACCACATGCCGCTACATTGGATATAAAAGCAGCTTTGATTTATTTTATTATCATTGCCTGTATCTGCGTTATTCTGTCATTTTATATTTTGTATTTGTTTTTGTATAGTCATACGCTAATTAAATTCCATCAATTGGCACACAGATACGAGATTATGGTGCGACTTCTGATAATGCTCTGGCGGACTGTTAAAGTCACCATTCGTTTCGGCGCTTCTTCGAGAAAATATTTTACTTTGCCACCAGCAGCAAAGTCGAAGCGTGGTTTCGTCAACTTGTGACGACACATTGCTTTCGTGCGCAAATCATTAGAATGACAGTTATCGTTTTCTGCCGGTATTTTAGCTGCGAAAAAAAAATCGAATTCAAAATGCGTAAGTGCCTAATTCTACCAATTTTATTAAGCTCTCTTGAGAGATGAGAAGGACCGGCTTGATGTGGTTTCTTTTCTATTCAGCACTACTTGTTTCAACATTATTGGATTTGTGTGACTCTTATTTTGTCTGGCGGTCTGCTAAGCTGATCTGTGAGGTTTTATGATAACAATATATGCGCCAATAGATAGATAATAGAACTGATTACGACCCAGAGGAAATGTGTAGATAGAGCAAGACCGAATCAGAAACAGCAGTCAGTGCAAGCGGTCGTGATATACAGACAGACAGTACTGAGGAAAAAAAATATTGTCAGCGGGACGATTTAAATCAGATGGTGGAGGCTGGGTGCGGAGGGTCAAACACAATCATGCGGTGCGCACGAGATGGAATTTAATTCTTATTGATAGTGTAATTTTATTCTCTGTATGTAATGTAACATTATTGTCCGAGATAGCATGCTTGAACAGCGCGACGACGACGGCAGTTTATTTACTGTAGCAGGGTGACTGCGGTTTTGGTGAGAGTTCTTTTCTTAGGGGACACACAACTACATTGGCCGTGGGAGTCGATTAAAGAAATTGACGAGATAGATCTGATTCTCAAGCGAAGAGATTGTGTTTTTGTCTTCCGTGTTATTGTTTTTCTACAATCTTTTCAAATGTTTTAGGTTTCCCTTCAGTGGTTACTGGTTGACGTTTGGGCCTCTCTCCGATGGCATATTAGTAGACCGCTCACCCGACGAAATAAAAAAGCGGGTTGGACCAAAACCAGCAACGAAAGAAAAATCCAGGAACTTCTGTTTCAAAACTATCGTCTGCTGGCCGAGGGATAAACATTGGTCTATAATATGCCGCGGATCACAACGTAATTGCATTTCAATTAGTTCTGTCATAGCCGATATAGCAAAAACAAAAACCAACTTATTTCCGCAATAGACAAGCTGCGTTTGTCACGTGAATCTTTCTCCAGCACTACGCCTACGCTACAACAATTTACGCAATCACCGCAATAGTAACATTTTCGATATGGCGAAATTCAAATTTTCAAATTACTTTACCCAAAAATGGATTCCAATTCCAGTATACCAGCTTCTTCGATTACCTGCCTTCCTGGCAATTTCCTTTGCACACAAAAACAAGCACCAGAATCGAATCCAAAATCAATTCCACAGCTCATAAATGAAAATATCATTTTCCAGCCTTCCTGTGTCCTCGTTGTCGTCCTTAAATAAATGCAAATGCAGAAATGGATATTGAAGTAGCTTTCACAGACAAAGAAGGACAATCGTAAAACGGTGTCCCCCATTTAGTTTGGTTTCTTTTACCCGCAAGTAAAGCCCATCATAAAAATGCCTACACCCCTCTGCGTGCATAACATCCACCTATATCCCGCGTCCCCTTTCCACCACACGTTCTTCGACTTTAACTTGCAAATACTAAAAGTTTTCGTTCTAAATGTGCTTTGAGCCTCCCGTATTCCTTTGACGGATATTTTCTCTATAGCTAGAAAAGTATAAAACGATGAAAAAAAGAGGACGCTAGCACGTTGTAGTAGCTGCTACCTTTTGCAAACACACATTCCAAGGAGTATTGATTAAACGACGACAACGAGGATAACGAGACGTCTGTTCGACTTAGTAACACGTTTGATTACACACAGTAAACAACAGACCCCCATAGTAGAAACAAGTCACATTCTCCTTGAAACATAAAAGGCTTCCCCGCCCGTGCTGGGTGATATAAAGGACACTATAGTTCTCGTGCTGCTGTACATACCTACATAATAGTGACCTTAAAACAATGGACGAGCAGAGAGTTGTGAAAAAGTCCTGCACGACAATTTTGTGCGAGTTGACACGTTTGAAATCACAACAAAAGTATCTCGACTGCAGTCAAGTCAAATTGAATCCCGATAACTTTAACGACGACGACGATGGGGACGGCGGCATTCAAGCTGGTATTCGGGAGATTGAAGACTTAAGAATCACGTTGGCCAAGGACTTGGACGACCAGTGGAAGGCAGCTAAACGTGAGGTTGAAGATATGTGGATTTTTGTCAATGCCATAAAAGATGATGTCTTTGATGCGACCCGTTTGAAACAATTTACCGTGCAATCGATTCGGGAGAGAATACTTTCGATAAACTCGATGTTCAATAAATTGACGGAAAGAAATCAGAAGACATTGCAGGACACTCGTAGGAAGATTGAAGAAATTGAAAAGGACACGAAAATTTTGTTAAAATGATTGAGAAAGATGTTGAAATAAATCGCTTAGTTGTACTATATTTGTTTTTTGTTATGTTCCAACTGATGTCGTAGACACAACGACATCAACTGTTTAAGACCAATGGCCTTTTCGGTGGGGATTGGGGCTTCTCTCCGAACAGCCAAACACGTTTTTCTTGATTTTGAAGTTTGTCTGGCGTGGTATTTGTGAAGCAAAAGCTTTTCTACAGGGGACAAATGACATTTATCCAACTTAACATTGACACATGTATAATTGTGTGGGTGCCTGCCTTTGGTTTTGGTTCTGGATTCAAAACCAGAAGCAAATTTCTCTTCTATCCAGAAGAGGAACTGTCAAACGAGTCCAAGAAAACAGTTTCAGAAGAGTCCAGAAGTCTCCCGGACGCTCTCGGACGACTAACCGAAAAAGCCATAAGTCAAAACCTTATTCAACATCTGTCAGTTTTGACACGATTGAAGTTTTTGTGAAACGAAAATATCTTCAGAGCTAACTTTGATATCCAGCTGCAAGGTATTGACTGATTAGTAGCATGTAAAAAAAATACCGCAAAAGGTGTTATATAAATAGCCTTTTACCATTTTTCCACCGGGCACTAATCCGCGATTAATATAAGTCTTCATTAAATCCTCTGCAGATTTACAAATTTAATTTGCAGAATAACAAATTTAAATCCTGTCGGCAAGCGATTAAAAACGAATCCCTTTATAAATCTCATTCACACTTTTCACAAGCCACTTTCAACCGTTTTCGAACACCATTAACAGTCTGAGAATCCAAAAAGGACACTGAAAGTGTCTACGTATGACAGATCTGTCAGAATTACGATTTCTATAAAAATGTTTACAACGGAAATCTTATTTCGCTCCTCGAAAATGACACTGCCACTCTATTTTGAGAGCCTAAATGACAGAAAAAGAGCGCTCATGTGAATTTAATCCTATATATGTCTGGTGGACATGGAACTGCAGCCCATAAAATCAGCGTTCCCCTTACAATCCAGTGAACTCCAAAAGAGTTTGTATTTGGTTGAGACCCAAAAGCTTTGCTTATTTTATCTATCGGGACGAATCAATAGAGCTGCGCCCTTATCAGTAGACCTTCTTGGAACTAAAATGACTTTATTTTAATTTTTTTTTCTCTTCAAGGTTTCCCCAGAAAACGGCTCTTTTTACCTTTGTTTTTGTTACTAGTTTGGTGTTAATGATGCCGATGTCACAATCAGCGCGTCAGCATCAAACTGGAGAGGCAGCATCAACGTGGGTCTAGAAAAATCGTTGGTTAATTTACAATTAAAGCGAGCACCCTCGACAACTGTTTTGTTGTGACAGAACACAGAACACAAAAAGTGACAGAAAACAACACACGACACATGTATTTGAAAAATTTCTTGGCTTTGGTATGCATATAGTATGGTTTATCCTTCACAAGCAAGTTTAAGCATAAGCGTGTCACAACTCACAACACAACAGCGAATGTCAAAATAATCGTCGACCTCGGCGAGGTTGTTTGACATTCGCTATTGTGAGTTGTGACATGTTTATAGGTACTTCTAAACCATACATTCACATTAAAGCCAACAAATTTTACAAATATGTCGTGTTACGTCCAATCACTTTGCAGTAACAACAGTGAATGTCAAAATAATCGTCAACCTCTTTTAAAGTTTTTTAAAACTTCGAAGTGGTCGGCAAAAATGCCCTAAACTTTCCCATTGAGTAAAATTCATTTGACAGCTCTCCCGAGAATCTCTATTGCTGTCTCGCGGCGATAGTGAAACAGTCATAATGAAATTCCGAAGTTTTCCCGAAGCGTGATTGCCCTGGAGCAAACTGTCTTTCGCCCTTTTTGAGTTCAAAGTCGCTAGTAGGTCTTTCCGAACCCTAGCAGTCGCCCTTGGTGAGTAAGCTGGTGTTACTGTGGGTAAGTGTGCTTTAATTTCGATATGATTGCTCTCTTATGGTTCCCACCCTACAGAGGGAACCATGTTGGTACTTCATCTTAAAATCATTTAACTAGAGAAATCCTGACTGTACCTGAGAAATTCTGGTTGCACTCTCTTGAAAGCCTGAAGCCTGCAATAACGACACCAAAGCTTAGAAAACTATACTTATAGAAATATCTTTAGAAAAAGCATTCGTAATGTCTTATGCATTTATAGCCGGTGTATACTTTAAGTTAGTTATCGGGTAGAAAACTGGTGAAGTCACCAAAAGTCTTAAACGGGAAGTTATAAGTTTCGCTTGTTAATGACATTGGTTTGCAAAATACTTAAACTAGCATTTTACTAGCGATAAGGCCATGATGTCCTAGCTCGTAGCGTGCGATGACAGGTCTAGAAATATTGCTCTTATAAAATGAAATGTAATCCAGAAGTCAGATCCTGCAAAAAACAGACTTGTCGCTTCATAACGGACAATATTTATAGATCCTTTAAGCAATTAACAATTACTTTCAAATGAAGAGTGATGTAAATTTTAAGATGTACGAGATGAGAAGGCGTGTTTGCTTTATTTTGCTTCCTCGAAAGAAACAAAACGCTTCATCCAAAGATTGCATAAAACGACTCATGAACTTGTTCTGCCGCCTCTGAGTGTTCAAAAGGTTGCGCACAAAGCAAATCCTCAGACAGCTCACAATCAGCGTCATCGAGTCCGTCATCATCGCCTCGAATATGTGTTGTCACGAAAGTCTTTGACCCTCGAAAATGCGATTACGATATAATTTTTGGCTGCAAATTATTATCGCCCGGACAAATTGTGTTTTTTTTCCATTAACTTTTGCAAAAATTACCACTCAACCGATTCAAACTGGTTTTCAAATAGCCTTTGTCATAAATGCGCAAAGACGTTAAACAAAACCTTTCATTACAAAATAATTGTTATAGGTATAGCGCACGTGGAAGTATTTTCAAAATCACTAACGGTTCGCTGGTTTCGCCTTCTCTCTTTTCAGGTGGCAATAAAAATAATCGACAAAACATGCCTCAACGAGGAATACTTGGCGAAAACATTTCGCGAGATCGCCATACTCAAGGAACTCCAACATCAGCACATCACACGTCTGTACGAAGTTATGGAATCTCAAACCATGATCTACCTGGTGACGGAGCATGCGGCGAGAGGCGAGATATTCGATCATTTGGTCGAGAATGGTCGCATGAAGGAAGGGGAAGCGGCAAGGGTATTCACCCAATTGGTTTCCGCTGTGCAATATTGCCACTCCCGAGGAGTGGTGCATCGTGATCTCAAAGCAGAAAATGTCCTGCTCGACAAAGACATGAATATTAAGGTATGATTTTGTTGTTGAAACATGTGTTTGCAGTTGATATCGTATAATGATGACCATTGGGTGTTATTTTTGCACAGCTTGCAGATTTTGGATTTAGTAATCGGTACGACGAGGGTACACCGTTAAAGACGTGGTGTGGATCACCACCGTATGCTGCACCAGAGGTTTTTCAAGGGCTTGAATACGATGGACCCAAAGCTGACATCTGGAGTCTAGGAGTAGTGCTGTATGCACTTGTGTGTGGAGCTCTGCCGTTCGATGGAAAGACCCTGCTGGACTTGAAGAGCCGAGTGGTGCTCGGAAAATTTCGAATTCCATATTTTATGTCGCAAGGTACTTACCTGCTTTGAAAAATTTTATTAACAGGTGCCTAGAAATTTCACCAATGAGCTATTAAGATGGGCCAACTAGCTCTGTCAATAAATAGCTGCGAAGTAGCTAGTTGTCATAAGGATAGGTTTCTCATTTCAAAGGCACTTCAGAGGCTCATGATAGAAACTATTTTCCACTTTCTTTGAAAATGTCCGGTGCAAATTTTTCGACGACCTTAACGACATCTTTGTTATATGGATACCATACCTGTCTGTTTCCTCTAATCCACAGGTTGGTTATAGTAAGCGTTACCTACTCCATAACACCCTCAAACCCGTCAAAAATTAGGTCAGTCGTAGGGCACTGGTATGGTACCTGTCGTAGGTCGTAGCTATAAAAAGACACAACATAGTGCTGCTGGGGCTCATGTGTGAACCTACCTCTTTCAATTATATGTCAATTATATGTCAACGCTATGTTGGCTTATGCGAGTGATTGAAAGCACTTCCGGAAGATCGTTCCTCTTTGGTCTACGCGGGAGTTCTGCACAATTCTGCAGAAGAAGGCGCTCCTCGCCTCGTCATATTTAGACATCAAATGTGTCTCTGAGCTCTTATACGCTCTTAGTAATACAGCGGTTATTTTGCTATTATCATCCTTGAAGTAGATGAAAAGATGGTGGTTATCGATTTGCCGCAGGTTGAACTTTTAATGGCAGTCTCGACTCCACGAGGGTCTCACAAACCCTGGGATAGTATCATTTGTCATGAGAAACCTCTCAATTTCCCGTTCGAAATCGGCAAAAGGAACAGTAGGCCCCCTCCATGTGTGTAATAACACACAGCATGCGTGGTTGTGAGAAGTCAGGCGATGACTCTTTAGAGCTAAAATTGCTAGTTAAAGTAGTTTAGAACCTATGATCTATGGTGAATTTTTCTGGCCTGAAACCACTCTGATGTGAACCTATCACGTTCGGAGAAAAGATCAGAACAGTAGAAGAGATTTTTAAGGCGATGTTAAGCACACTGATGCCTCTGTAGCTGATCGAACAGCTGTTGAGAGGATCTCCTTGCTCGAGGATCGGGTAAACAATTATGAAATTACAATCATCGGGCATGATTCCCTCTGAACTAGTCCCGCAAATGAGTTGGTTTATGCTCCTAACCAATTCATCACTAACCGCACTAAGAGGCTCCGCACCGCAGTCTTTTTGGATTTAAACTAAGATATAGCTGCCTTTATTTCTTCTAGATCGGGCGGTGTCGTTCGTAATCTTTGTCGATGTCTCGTGTCTCGTTCGCTTAGGTTGAATGGTTCATTTTGCCTGGCAGCGTGAATCCACTCCTATTGGACACTTGGTCGTCCTTACAGGCTTCGGCTCAAGCCTTTGGTAGAACATCTGAACTTCATTCCTGTTGTAGTATCTGTTTATATCTTCAATCGCGGGCTTTATGAGTTCTCTCTTTTCCCTCTGAGAAGTGAGAAGCCGATGTTTCTCCCTACTTCTACGCTCGTAGAGTTCGCGAGCAGCTCTAGTCTTTCTATGCAGAGCCATTTTATATGCTTCCTGTTAAGCTGCATGTGCTTGCCAGCATTCACCGTCGTCAAAACAGGGATTTTGTTGCTATGGCCGCATGAAGCCAACACATCTGAGGGTGTGTTGGGCTTTTGGCAATCTAAATGCTGGTGGCATCGTACTTCGAGGTTCTGAGATCCTCGGTTCGAGAAGGACCCTGCGATTTGTTATGATTGTAGAAATTTTCGACGTCGAACTTGCTGTCAGTACATTTTCATATCTGGGACAAGAAGGTGGCGATTCGAGTAAATCTTGGCATCTCGGTAGGTTGGAACGTCCCTGATACTTAATGAGTGTCTTGCGTCGGTCGCAATACGATCGAAGATCTCTATGTACTTTTGAAAATGTTGAGATCTGGGAACTGTGTACTAACTTCAACAATCTGTCGCCCCGCAGCAAAATCGAAAGCTATCGAAAGACGCGTAGTGCAAGCTATTCTTTCCGATCGGTTAACCAAAGATGCTCTTTCTTGCTACCTTATCATTTTAATCCCTCCTTTATCGGACCTTTTTCCCTTTTAGATTTAGGTAGGGTAAATGTTTACCATTATTAAAAAAGACTGGATCATCGGTACGTCTAGACAAAAGCCTCTATACAAGTCCTTCTAATCCAAGCAACTTATGTACTCGAAAATATTCTTTAGCCCCAAAAGAGCTTTAACAGCAAACTCAAACTATTTGTGGTGCTCTCACTGGATACGCAGCATGCAACTATACTACCTCTTTAAACCAGGTCACAGAGTTTCCTGTCTGCACTGAAAGCAACAGACACTGGACAAACAAAAGAAACTATGGTAGAGTCCTGTGCTTGACTCAAAATTACCCGGAAACCCAATTTAACCTAGATTGGCTAAAACAACATCCCAAAGCGAGATTCTCAAGATAAAAGAGATAAATATTAAAACCTACGCCAAAGAAGGGGGTACTATAGATAGTTTCAGCCATATCAGTTTCTTAACCAATTAGGTCGGAGTTTATAAGTGCATACTCACAATTTTAAATCCCACTTGTCTGCTTCCGGCATGGAAAATAAGAATGTTAATGATGTCACAAATGGCAGCCGTAAATGCGTTTAAAAACTGCCTAACAATTTTCATAAAGCTTTCTAAGCATCCTGGACAGTTCTATTTATACTAAGCACATCTTTATTATTTTCATTTCAATAACCCTCTTAAGTTACCCTACCCTCTCAAAGTACCCGCAATAGTGCAGAGGTTTCATCAATATCCAAACACTTTGTTAAATTTTGAATGCGAAAAGACACGAATAGAAAAGCTCTTAGCTGAGTCCGTCTTTCCCACTCATTAGGCCCCAAACTCATGGCTGCATGAAAGTCCGTTTCGGATGTTGGACACATTTTAATTTCTTTTGCAACAACATGAATTTTTTTTTTTTTCAGATTGTGAACATCTAATTCGCAACATGCTGGTCGTCGAACCGGATCGACGTTACACTCTCAGGCAAATAATCAAGCATCGATGGTTAAGTGAATGGTCTGGTGACATTCAAACAGCCTCCACCCGCATTCATACAGTCAACGAACCCACAAATCTCGATTCGGTGGTTATGACCCATATGCTGCAATTGCCCGGCCTCACAGCTGATATGATTGCCCAATCGGTGCACGAGAATCGTTTCGATAACATCTACGCGATATACAACTTGCTCCACGACAAGCTTCAGGAGAAACGAAAAGAACAGAAATTGATTCAGCATCATGCCAACTTGGCCTACTCTAGGTAAGTTATATGGGTCAGATAATAATGTGTTGCCCGCCCATTCATATACGTAAAGTCACCATCGCAATCGATAGAATGGGTGCAAAGTTGGTCAACAAAGTAGCCCACACTGTACGATTGCAATGTGCTTCGCTGCCGTCCCGACACAGCTGACCGTTTCAGGCTATCTCTTCCGGTGGCGACAGAATTATTTCACTTTGACAATAGCATGGGAGCCGGAGAAACTGTAATAAGCCAAAGGTCAGTTTGTCGTAATAGGTAATCGCGGAATCTCTTCGAAATTCCTACGTGGTGGGGTGCACTTTGTTAAGCGACAATAAGACCTCTCGGCTTCGAGTATTGTCGACGATGAGTTGGCATTTTGTGATGGTAATGAATGGCCGCGGCGCATAATTTAGACTGAACTTTTGCTACACTAATTATTCGAGCCTTCTCCAGGCCTCTGTAAACAATTATGTAAGAAAGGAAATTTCCCTTTTATAGATCGCGCAAGACGAGCATCACGACGGGTGTTGTGGACAGGTCGGAACCAATCAAGCAAGAGTCCATCGATAGATTAAGCCCCCTAACGAATGCCACATGTCCGACAGCGGGCCTACTGGGCTGGGCTGATGTGTCTGTGGATCTGGAGAAATTCGGCGAATTCGAACTGGAGTGTCTGGCGCGGCCCACTGAGGTGAGTTCTAGCCCCAACTTAAAGGGAATCCTATAATCTTGAAATGACTACCATTAACAGGAAACAAATAATCAAAACCATTTGAGTGCAAACAATGCTGGAACAACTGGAGGCAATACACGACGCCACACAGTTGGTCCTGGTGATGTGGCACACGAACAAGCACTGGCCAATCCGAATACAATCAATCCAATTAACTTCAAGTGCATCGACAGGGAAGTTCCCTATTTGCCAATAAATTTGCCCATGCTGCAGAATCAGCCCCTGCACAATCTAACCACAAAAGATCAGCATTTATTGAAGCCACCCACGGTAATGGGTGCAAGTAAGTTTAACTTGGTCATAGCAACAGTACGAATATACTATTGTACGAACGCCCTTCTTACAGCTGGTGCATTTGGAAGAAGAGCATCCGATGGAGGAGCCAATCTTCATATTTATTATCCCTCTTCGATGAATAATGTCCAACAGGCACAAACACAACCACAAATGGAGGGTTACTACCCGAATTCCAGCATAGCCGGTGGGGTTTGCGGCACCGTTCCTGACCATGTGACAGTGTGTCCAGTTGGATGCGACCAGCAACAGGCCAATGTTAATGCATTGGGGGAGGCCGTTATGAGTCAGTCGAATACGTCTGAAGCTAACGAGGAGTCAAGTGATGAAATTCAGAGGTAAGCTCGGGAAGTCTTATGAGTTTAACTGAGTTCGCTTTTGGTGGGTTTCGTATCAATGACTTTTAAAACAGTTGGCGTTTATATAATTCATTTTATAAGTACACTTAGCTGGGAGCGAGAGCGCTGAGAGCGAGTTATAGATAGAGTTTGTTTCGGGAGAAGTGATAGCGTTGTATTGGCTTCCGATGTGTGCTCTTTTGGTCGCTTCGTTCAACATTAAGTGAAAGGGGTTCCACGAAAAAGTTTTTCCTACTTTTGCACACGTTCAATCATAATCATAAAACCCTTGCTGCACAAGTTGAATCCGGGAATTGGGAAGACGTCCTTCAAAACGTACAACTGGTATTGTAAACGCATTTTTCTTATTGTGGCAAACCAAAAAAGGCAGCGAGTTCCTAATCTAGTATTTGTCCGGCATATTTCCACCAGCGCAGCGTGTCAATTGTTAAGTTTGGTATTCATGGTGCAAGAAACAAGAAGCTTGAGATTGAAAAAATACGAGCTTCTTCTCTAGGCAAATGATAGAAACGTTTTTTTTTTTTTGCCGTGTTATTCCGTCAGTACTCTCATATACCCCATTTCAGTCCACCACTAAGATTGCTAATCTAATAATACTTCTGAAAACGGATTCTGTGGTAAAACTGACTTATAAGGTCATTGGTTTCTTAACCATATTTAAGATATGATCCCATTCCATCAACAGTACATACACAAGACAGTGACATTGAAAAACCAGGCAAAGCGTTATATGATTGCATGTCCTTTAGATAGCATGTCCTTTAGACTAGGGTCACGATGTACATAACATAGTATTACACAACACAGAACAGGTGTTTCCTATAAGTATATTTTTTTATTTGTCCATAAGGATTTTTAAAGGTCCTCGTCCATAAATAAAGAACCTTATAAAAAGATTGTTGCGAATTGACACAATTTTTCCACGTGATCTGCTGTAAAAAAAAATATTTTTGTAACAGCGACATCTTCTAAATTTAAATCTGCTCTTAGACGAAAAGCTATTTTTTTGTAAATTCTTAATATAGCAGTGACATTCGCCAGTGTCCCACTGCACAAACCAGTTAACCTTTCTGCGATTGTAGTTGATCGATTTAGGTTCTTTAGATGATCCAACTATCTATAACTCCATTTATTTTTATCTTGCGAAGACCAATGTTGACTTATGGGTATTATTAAAAAGATTTTTGAAACGCTTTGAAGTCGTTATCTTATGTAAAAAAAACTACTCCTTTGCTCCAGTTTATCTCAACGTTTTGTCGTTCTTTATCGACATTTTCAGGCGTTTTTTTCCAATTTATTTTTTACATATAACTTTGTAAGCACATTAATTAAACGAATTTGATTAAAAATTCTTTTTATGTCTAGATACATGCAAATACGAGGCTGCACAAAACGTCATACAGTTGGATGCACAGACGACTTATCAGTATCGCATCATTCTGAAGCTGGTGGGCTGGATCAGCCAAATCATTCGCACTCGCCTGCTCCCCAATCTGGCGGCGGGCGCACAAGACGTACTGGGCTACTAACAGTAATGGATCGTCCTCCAGGTGAGATTTAGTGTTCACACGTGTGCAGGCTTTCATTAATTCCAGCATGTGTTTGCACGATGTTAGCAGCACTTAGTAAAAAAAAAAATTAAAAAATGAATTGCACTTAAATTTGTTATTTATGAAATTTGTGTTTTTTACTTATGTTTTTATTTTTTTTTTGTTTTTCTTTATTTTAATTCTTTTCTTTTCAATTTTTATAACATTAAATTTTGTGCTTGGATGTGTATGCCTTGTGGTGATAAAACAAACCAAACAATCCTTAATCCTCAATGTGAACCATCCAATAAACCCTTCCCTTCCCATATTTCACATTTGCTATCCTCGGTAAAAAAAATTATTTGTGCGTGTGTGTCATCCACCAAATTCCATATCCCTAATTCATGAATACCACAGTGATTAGTCCGGAACTAATCAGAGAAGTTGAATCGCGTATGAATCGCAATTACCTACCACCAGCATTGAAAATGCAAAGCTCAAGTAGTGGATTGAGCCAGAGTCCACCGACGGGCTCACAATGCGGTCCGAATCCTTCATGTTCCCCCGCAATGCCATCGACTTCAGCAGCCGCAGTAACAAATCTAAGCAATAGACGCTTTAATAGAGCTTGCAAATTGCTTCCCACAGTACAAGAAGTTGGTAAGTTTTGATTTAGTTAATTTTGTTTTATTAACTTTAATTTATAAAATTATTTTACTTTTATTTTAATACTTTTTGTTTGTTTCTTTATTTGTTTTTCATTTTAAATGATTTCTTAATTGTGTGCCATTTAATTTTGTCAATGTTTTTCGTTACTGTTGTTAGAATGTTTCGTGTATTCGTCTATGTTTTATATTGTTTGAGCTTTAGTGTTTTCAAATATAAATAAATTTCTATATACTGAACCTATTGGCACAGACTTAGGTTCTATTTCGATATTTTCTTAGTGCTAAAAGTGGTCTTTGATGTAGAGAGGGAGAGAGTTTGGAATCTATGCAACTATTTTGATAAGATAGACAAAAAAGATTGACAAATCATGAATAATCCTTATTCATGATTTGTTTTAATATTTTTCGAGGTTTGAACTTGAATTTTCTCAGAACGACAAATATTACTTGATACACTTTGATTTGTTGCTCAAGCTTTTCCAATATTACAACCAGAACTTGAGAGATCGAATCTATTGTGGCCTAATCTAGCGGCTCTAGAAAATAAGCCCCAGAATATAATGCCTCAAATTAAAATGAAAGAATTCCCCGCAATTGGAGCTTTTTTTTAATTCGAAATACGACCGTTTAGATACTCAATATCCAACAATTTAAGTCTCGGGCTTGAACGTCTTTCACGATGAGTTTTTTCTAGTGCGCTTTGTGTGTAGTCTCCCCCAGAAAACCCGAGACTACACTAAACTTTGACTTAAACGTTATAAAAAGATATTAGGCAGCTTTTCGTAATTCACGATGTCCACGGCATTTGTTACTTTGTTACGGGTGCTCGGCGCTTTTTTTGACACATTTGGTGTTTCTTTTTGTGATGGTACGGCCTTCACTCCGACTTTTCGCTTTTTGGTAGATCTTTTCCGGATTAAGGACCTGTTTGGTTCGGTCTCTGACATGAATCTCTTCTTCGGCTTCATGTTTTTGCTTACACGCTTCGGCCGGCCGGCGTGTCTTCACGGTTTTGTAGCATGACAGAGGTCCCTGTAAGAGTCTCGTTTCCGTGTCGTGATAGATCTACTGCATTTTTGAGCTCGTGTTAGAGACGTTCCATTTCTATTTGCTTAACGCTGAGTTCATTGTTCATTGTTCTGAGTTCATTGTTTCGATTCAAAGCGTTTCATATTTGTTAAATCCTGATCAGACAAGATCGAGAAACCTTTGATCTCTTCAGAAGGAGATTTGAAAGCAATAAATAACTCCCCAGAATCCGTAGAGCCTACCTCCGAAGAGGGTCGATTTGCCAGTGAACCTGGTTTACTAAAAAAAACGTTCGTTTATTTTCTTCGTTGCATGGTTTGTATGCTCTACGCGCTCGGCATGGGGAAAGTGGACTTAAGTCGCCTCTTTCCACAGGCATTTCTTACCTGGGGTATATTTTAACCCCTTCCTGAAAAGGTAAACGCTTCGGCTTGAACATTGGAAGAGTTTCTCTTAGTAAGACTCTCTTAGGTCTTCAATGAATGGTACTTAACTTTTTCCTTATCCAGATTTTACCAGTCACTCAGCTGTAATAACTTGCTTGTTTTGTCTCCTTCCTTGACGCCTCAATTTTTTGGAAACTGCATTTTATTCGTGCATTTTCGCCTTCTTAGCACCTTTTCTTAATTTGATCTGGCCCGGCCGGATCTTCAACTCTCCGATTTGAAGTGACCAAGAAGTCGTTGAGCTGTATGTTTTTTTCGATGTCTGCATACAAAAAATATCTAGTAAACCCCAAAGGTGTTTGGTCTAAATTAAAATAAGTCGTCTAAGGTTTAACGTAGCCTGGAGTACGGGAATAGTTGAAGTAAGACCATGTCTGCGCGTTAAATAAACCGAGCATGCGTGGCATTCTACAGTATATTTTTGAATGCTCCACTCGTTTTTAAAATTAAAACTTCAAGCCGGGGGACTGAAATTTTGGCCATGCGAACTGTGAGCAAGCCTATTTAGCCAAACCTAAATTAGAGCAGAATCCGTTGATCTGCATATGACTGGGTCTCAAGGTTCAGCACCTAGGAACCAGTATATAAAAACACAATGCGTGTCGGTGGCTCTGTCTTTGGCTAGGGTCGAAACAAAGCGAGACACAAGTTTTCCACTGCGTTATGAATGGAGGAACGAAGTAGGTACTTAGTATTTTTTAAGTCTTGCTTAACTTGTTATCAACATGATAGTGTGTGTCCGTTGGTGGTTAGAAAGTGTACCTTTAAGCACCTCATTTAGTTCAGGTCTTCTCTACCTGTAACCATTATTCCATATAATTTTCATAATTTTTAATAAATTTTTTATGTGTTTTAACAGGTCGCTACAGTCCGGTACGTAGAGCATCTGAGGGCTCTAAGGCACAATTCCAAGGACCATTGCAAGAGTGTCAATATCTTCAAAAAGGTATAGCACAGCGAAATCTATTGGTTGCTCCAAGTCCACCGCTTTTAGAAAACTCAATAAGCTTGCCTGGTAAGAATCACCTAAATTGCAATTTTTTAAGTTTCCATTGGTTTTTTGTCTTGACTAAAAGTTAACAAAATTTTGCTATACAAATAATTATTCTTTTTTTTTAAAAAAAAAAAAACTTAATTAAAAAATGCAAAATAGAGTTTGATATTTAGAAATACTTTGAATGTAAAAATTTTGACCAGAATGGATTCAAACGCTTATTAAAGTAGAAAAAGTAAAGTTAAGTAGTTACAAATAAACTTAAGATATCTAAATAACCTTGTGCTTAAACCCCTTATGAGCCCTGATCAAAACATTTGGGATAAACTATTAATTTTACTTGCACCTTTTTTTGAGTTCAAGCTGAAGCTATACTCACCTTTCACAGCCCTTATTTAACTTTACTTAACTCACTGGACTTTCTTCCCCTCTACAGGTTCACCAATCCATGGTAAACCAATCTTCAACATGATCCAAAGCCGTGGCCAAGACATCGAAGTACCGCAGGAGGCAATGATGAATCTAGTCCCTGCCCTGAATCGTCTCGTCAAGGAGCACCGAATTAGTGGTGAATTCGCCAAGAATATCGTAGCTACCGGCATTGTTCCATTGGAGTTGGCTAAATTTTTAGGTCTCATAGCACA
Organism: Neoascia interrupta; assembly: GCA_947623515.1. Taxonomy (NCBI): domain Eukaryota; kingdom Metazoa; phylum Arthropoda; class Insecta; order Diptera; family Syrphidae; genus Neoascia; species Neoascia interrupta. The sequence continues at coordinate 42,524,828 of OX392462.1, read as the reverse complement.
TGCCGGCCAACAGGCTCATATGCAACAAATACACAGCTACAGTGTATCGCCTCTGTCAATGTCATCATCAAGCAATAATAGCAATGCAGGAGGAGTGCACCAGAAACTCATGCTTGGGCCGCTGAACCCGCCAAATTTCTCCAGCCTGTCGCAGCACAATCCCAGTCTTATCGGGCAGTTTAGCAATATCAACTTGACGGGCGGCGGTGGTGGTTTTGGTAGTGCTCACAGCAGCGGCTGTCCATCGCCGGTTTATAACAGCTTTAGCGGATGTTCCTCACCGAATCCGTACATGTTCAATGCGACGGGTGGTGGTGCTTCGCCAATGCACCAAATAACCAAAGGCATCAGCGGGCTAACGACGAGCGGTGGAGGGGGATCTATAACGCGAGGAACTTCAGCAGCTTGTGAAATAGCCTCGAACCAGCCGCTTGATTTGTCGATGGATGTGTGTGCGTCGGACCCGATGCCTTCGGACATATTCGCATGTCCACCTCAGCAGCAACAAACTGTAAACTGGTTCATGCCGGCGTCCTATTATGATTTGAAGCCGTTGAACTTGTCACCCGCGCAGCCGGTACGCATCGTTCCAACACCGCCCGCTTCCCCAAACCTTTGCATAATCCAAGAGGAGAACGCCAATGGCCACACAAGCCACACCATCACAGCTGGAATTCCATATGGAGCTGTGAGTTTTTTAAATGAAGATCTTTCGCCCTGCCAACCATCGCACCCTCAAATCTGCCTGACCGATGTGCAAGGCAGTGAAATCACCTTAGTGGCACTCTCATCGGAGAACAGCAGAGACAGCGACTGTGACTCACTGGAGCCTCATACCCCATCGCTGGCACTGCAGGGTCTGATAATCACTGAACCTTCGAGCGATATGCCCTCAATCACACGAGGAGTCGGCCGTAAGGCCAGTCTCGAAAGTGAGAATAACTCAAGACTGGACACAGAACCCACATCGTCGGGATGCGGTGCTACGAGTGGATCGAATCGCCGAGGTAGCGACAAGTCACTGGGATTCAGTGACGACAGCTTGAGCAATGATTCCAACAACTTGTCACCATGCCAGGAGCCATCTGCGAGCTCAGGTTTCAAGAGTGATTCACACTCGGAAATTGGTGATCAAACGGAGGGCCGCATAAGTCCTGATTCGATATGTGACTCACGAATGTCAGACGAGTGCTACGAGGTGCCGCTGCCACATGAATGCTCCAATTTGGATTCCATGCGCATTCTGCAAATGGTGAAGCAAACAATAGACTCCACAATGCCACCGAAAGGATTCGTTCTCAACAAGGTAAACGTTGGCGATGGGTATGAGGGAAATAGTGCAAAATCCAGCACCTCTTCGTCTGGCAGCAGTGGAACGGGCATGAGCACAAATTCGATGGGGTCCAGTGATCCCGACATGCCGGTTGACATTTCCAATCTAAGCTTGGAGTATTCGGGAGGATTGCAAATAGAACTACAGGTATGTGAGGGAAGAAATAAAGATAATAAAGGTATCAAGCTAAGACGAATATCGGGCGATCAGTTCGAGTATGGGAAGCTGTGCCAGCAACTGATTAGCACATTAACGGTGTAGAGGAATAGAAAAGCATTCAAATGCACCAGAGTGCAGTGCTTATGAATTGCACATGTTTAAGGCTTGGATTATTGAAAGAAGCAAGGACGAACGAATTAGTTATTGCAAGGGGTGAGAGCTACAAAAATACGCCTGTGAGTTCAAAAACGAATGTGTAGATGTAGAGAATTCTTCGTACGTAAATTGTATGTCCTTCTAACCACTAAACGTTTAGGTTTTTTGTATCTTTAGATGCTTCGTAGAACTCTGCTTTGCCTTTTCAGCAAAAGAAAGTGATACTGAAAAATTTTGGAAGGCACCAACATCATTGGCAGCGTTTATTAGCCTGAGCGAAACGTCCTTTCTGTATCACAAGTATATTTCAGTTATCAGAATATTCAGATCGCCAGTGTAATTTTATAATACTTGTTTTGTTTCGAGCCAACAAATATAAATTGTTTCGTTGCAAGGCACTTCAGATAATTTGGAGATGACCTGACTGCTTCAAATTTACTCGGTTTTCTTTAGTTTTTGTGATCCAAGGATTGACATAATTAAAGCTCCTGACTTTATCGTCATCGTCGAAATGGAATAGTCTGTATCATAGGAAAATGGTGTTCCCCTTGGATTTGCATCATGCGAGAAAATAAGAGTCTGATAGAGAGTCTTTTAGAGTTCTTCTTAAGTCTTTCGTGACTTAAGGCTACATTTTCCTTTGGTCTGACCTCGTGGACAGTCTATTGGTCAAATGGTACTTATAAATATTGTCACAAATTTATTGCAGCTTCTTAGACGAGGACGTATATAGGCATCTAGCCACTACGCATGCAGTGTCGAATGTGGTTCTTCGGAAGGCGCTGCATTCTCTTAATGCGTTGGTTTCTGTAGACTGCCTCTGTTTTTCGACTTTTTAACATCGTTTTCATGGCAGCAGCCCAGATTTAGAATCCGTAAACAGTATCATGGACTTGGCAACTCTTGCCAAACAGTAGTCTTTTCTTCTGTTTAGGTCCTCCTATATTTGGCATGATCCCTGACAGGGCAGTTGTTTGCACGTTGCTTAAAAGATAATCTCGTATCTATAGCATGATCGTCCACAAACACTCCTATCCCAACGCTCTTCGGGTTTTGGTGAGTGCCACGCCTGTCTTTACCTCTACTGCACGCAGACCTAAGGGGACACTGGCTGCAACAAGACCGCAGGTAGTCGGTTTTAGTAGAGGCAACAAACTTCGACCGGTTGGTACATCACTTACAAAAAAATAAAACCTCACTTCCTCTCTATGGCGGGGGTGAAGATAAGTCGAAATCAGCCGAAACTCTGCAGGTTGGATTGTTTGTGTTGATGTCCGAGCCACCTCAAACACCCAATGTAGTTCCGTGGCTAGGTTGAATGCGCTGTATAGCTCGAAGGGCTGGTTGATATATCGTCTTGATAGTCCGCCAACGCCAATAGGATCAAGTGTCCTAGCTTAAACCTTTCAAGGATACCCTAATCGACATTAGCGTCTATTTCCAACGATCGACAGAACATTCGCGTCGACAATTGAGATAAGCTCGAATAACATTGGGTCTTATGGGAGCGACAGACGAGGACATGCGTCGGTCGTGAAAGGCCTCTGGTCTTCTTTTCCTTTTGAGCGCGAGGTTATGATTTGAAGTGATGGATCATAACCCTCTCACTCTACTGCATTCCTTATGGTCCGCTTGTGGGGTACACCGATCTGACCTCAGAATATACCGGCAGGCCACCCGGTTTTGGATCTCTTTGTTACTGGCCAAATAATGGCTGTTGTCGTTGCATCTGTTTGATCCATGAATGTTTAGGCCTTCCTTTTTTCGCGATAACGCTGGAAAGTTGATTGACATATCCTTTTTGACAAGGTTCGTAGGATCTCTCCTTTGAACATGGCAATACCAACTCTGATAAAACTCAATATACCCAAAAACTGTTTTTTCGCCCATGGAAGCCCGGGCTTACTTGGGAAGCTCTTTCTTCGGCGCCTTTTTACTAATCCTACCTAACCTACTTACCAGACAACCAACAAGCTTTGCTGGGCAGCTCTGCATTTAGCTTGCTATCTCCAGTTTTGCACACGATGTCCGCTGAGATCCCCTTCCACTTGCGCTCGCCACCTGAGTCTCGTCTTTCCTCTACTACTATTTTCCGTACTGGAGCATTATTCTCCATCTGCTCTAAATTATCCAGCCACCCTATCAGGCCTGGTTTAGTAGTTTAAGTTACCCATTGAGGGTCAGTTTTTCAGTGTTTGATCTTTCTAGTTTCGGGGTTAAACTGAGGTTAATCGCAGAAACGCATTAATCTTATCAGGGGGGCACTTATTCAGTGTTAAAGGTTCGCCTTTCCTGAGATAAGAATTAAAACAAAGAAGAAAAAAAGACGCATTTTTCAGTCAATTTTATTTGGGGATTAATTTTAAAAAAGAGTTTTAATTTATATTTTAGAAAAGAGTTCCAAGGTTTTTTCCTGTTTTTCTGAAATGACAGTTGTTGCGGGTGCTGTGTAAAATTCAGTTTGAGCAAAGTATGGAGTTAGCCTGGTTCAATACAGCCAGTAACCCACTCAAGGCGAGATTTCCAGAGTGAGATCGGGTTTATTTCGGGACTTAACTTACACTTATCATTGAAACTGATTTTGAGTCGATTTCGATTGGCCATTAATGCGGTTTAACTCGTGAAACTTGGTGTTAACATACCGGAATGAACTCTGGAGAACAGTTCCAAATTGGAGTCCTATTTTTCTATGGAAAATGACAGTTGCTATGTATTAGTACGGAAAACAACTTGAACTTCTTTGCTTGGTTTTTCTATGAGAAGAGAAATGGCAGTGATTTCGAGTGTCGAAGATTCCATAACTTTTTTGGTGGAGTAAGCGCTGTACTGAGGGTTAACCCTGAGTTAACCCCAGACTCGCTTAATCCAGGACTAACAGATCTTGATTTAACCGGGGCTAGCTCTACATTAAAACCTCTCCCTTTGAGAATGTAAGAACCGCCGTCGACCCTGTCAAAAGAAAATCGTCCTGGTGTGAAATCGGCTAAGCTGATCAGTGATTATAAATTTTTGTGATAGTCAATGTGATCAAACAAAATAATCCGCCTGCGTAATGTGATCACAAGAAAATTGTACCGACAACCAGCTGAGTTTGATGGTGATTGAGCTGTCAGATCAAGTAATATTACTTAACACAAACTATCATAGCCGACAATATCGTCTTTGTATGGCCATTGAAATTCAATCTTTCACTGATGCCTCGGCCACTAGAAAGCTCTTACAGCAGACTCGGTATGTTTCACTGTACGTAACTAACGAAAACTGACTGGCGCCAATAAAAAATCTATCTACGTCACTTTCTACATGTTGCTATCATTTCGAGGCCAATTTTAAATCAATAAAAAATGTTGTTAAAATTACATTTCCGTCTCGAACTCCATGAACTCTTCTCAATTAAGGCTTTTCGCGAACGCCACTCAACTTCCCGCACAGTCGTGCCGTAACAAATAGCTTTTCGTTGTCCTTGTCTCTAATTTTCAATTGGATTTTCCAATCCAATGGAAATGTTGCTAAGTATATACTAACGAAATCAACTAAATATAATCACACAATTATAATACTGACTGAACATTTTGTATATTTATTAGAATAAAATATTTTAAATAAAACTCTCTTTGTCTTCACTAAACAAAAAAGCATGTTAATTATACAAAGAAACAATTGAATCGTTTCGAAATGCATTACTTTGATTAAATTAACATAAGTGTATTGTAGTAAGTAAAACGAATTGATTAATCGCTTTAAATTTAATTCTTCTTTTCTGTTTACCAAAATAAAAAAAGACAGTTTAACATTTAAGAAGATTCAAATAAAATTTGCGACTTCTAATTATTGTTATATGTACTTGTAATCTAGACGAATTAGTTGTAGTTAGAAAAAATCAATCCCTACTGTTAGTAGATTAAAAACAAAAACAAATGAATAATTAATTCCTTAAAGTTGCACTTTCCTTTGGTTGAAATCATTTTTCGAATTGTGTACGATTGATGCACGAAAAACAATTATGTAAAAAATGCATATTTATAATGTCCAATGAACTTAGAGTATTTTACTTCCTAGAGATGTGTCCGCATGTTTCAATGTCCTTTTTTTAAACGTGTGATCAGTGGTAAGGAAACCTTTTTCAATTATATTATAAATAAATAACCAGAGACGATGATAATGTTACTATACCTTTAATTTTTTCTCATTCCGGCTATAAAAAAAATTAAAGTAAACTAAGTATAAAGCTCTCGTTTGTAAATCTGATTGTATTCATAAATTTAAACAATTTATCATTCCAATAGAGAAAATTTACTTCTATGTAAGAGAAAGAAAAATATATTTAAATATATGAAATAAAAACTACTGCTCGCCAATAAATGTAACAGAAAATAAAAAGAATACAAAAACTTTGCAATATAAGTTTTTATAATTATATTTTTTAAGTTTATTATTCGTTCAAATTATAGTTCCAATGGCGCAGTATTGTAATAAAAATAAAATAGAACTTGTAAAATAACCGCTTATACTACTGTATTGCAATACAAACTATCAACGAGTGTAAATTTACATTACGTTTAAGGTACACCAATTTTAAATATATTTTTCGTATTGTTTTTTGTTTAAAAAATTTCGTTGACAAGTTAAATTAGTTGTATTAAATATATTTGTTAATTTCAGTTGACTATACAATATGTTACCGTATACCGTACATATATATTATTTTCTAATACTTAAAAGAGAAAGAAGAAAAAATTACACACACGTAATACCAACACTTATGTTAAACGTTTAAAACAAACAAAAAGTGTGAAAAATATAAAGACTGCTGTGATTTAAAAATATAAATAAACATACATATATAAAACATATTAAAACGTAACAAAAAGATGTTTTTTTCTTATTGGTTTTGATTTGATTTTCGGTAAATGATGGGTTTCTGTGCAATGCCAGATCAGGTAGGCAAGGTCATATCCTTCTTTCCTTAAAATTCTTTAAAAACTGGTTCTTTAAGTCAAACCCGACTAGGTATTATCTGTCTGCTGGAACTATAAACTGGAGAGAATACATTTTGTTCATTTTGGCGAAAAAAAACTTTTAATGTTTATGGAACACCCTGTAGCCACATTTTTCATAAGGGACACAAATCAGCTAAAAGCAATTTCTGTTTCGAAAAAGGGGTTCATATAATTTACGAGCCACCCTGTAGTCAAATTTTTCATTAGCGCAAAATCTAGATCCTGTTACCTACACTTTGACATTTATTTCACCTGAATCCGAGCTCTAGTGCCCAAGATATTGTCTCCGAAAGTTTTTTTCTTGTCGCTCTCTGAAAAACAATTAAAATTCACGAAAAATCAAGCGACATTTGTTTCACTTCAATATGAGCTCTAGTGCACAAGATATGGTCTGCGAAAGATTTTTTTTATCGCCCTCTGAAAGACAATGGAAATTCACGAAAAAATCGGGCGAAGCACTAGGCGACCAGGAATCAGCAGCAGGTATCAAAAATTTATTCTGCGGCCTGTAACTTTTTTATTAATCGATGGATTTTTATAATCCGGGTGCCAGATGAAAGGGGCAAGTGTGAGGCAGAGCCCTGCATAAACAAAAGTAAGAAAATATGAAGAATGCTTCATAACCAGATTAAAAGGCAAGAAATTTGCAAAAAAACCTGCTTTAAATTTACAAATCACCCTGTTACAAAATTTTTCTTACGGCCAAAAAGTCTATATCCTGTTATCTCCACTTTGACGTTTATTTCACCTCAATCCGAGCTCTAGTGCACAAGATATGGTCTCCGAAAGATTTTTTTTCGTCGCCCTCTGCAAAACAATGAAAATTCACGAAAAAAACGAGCGAAGCACCAGGCGACCAGAAATCAGCAGCAGGTATCAAAAATTTATTCTGCGGCCTGTAACTTTTCGGTTTGTGGATGGATTTTGATGATCCGAGTGCCAGATGAAAGGAGTAAGTGTGAGGAAGAGCCGTGCATAAACAAAAGTAAGAAAATATAAAGAATGCTTTCATAACCAGATAAAAAATCAAGAAATTTGGCAAAAAACCTGCTTTTAATTTACAAATCACCCTGTTACCAAATTTTTCTTACGGGCAAACAGTCTAGATCCTATTATCTATACTTTGACGTTTATTTCACCTCAATCCGAGCTCTAGTGCACAAGATATGGTCTGCGAAAGATTTTTTTTCGTCGTCCTCTGAAAAACAGTGAAAATTCACGAAAATCGAGCAAAGCACCAGGCGACAAGGAATCAGCAGCAGGTATCAAAAATTTATTCTGCGGCCTGTAACTTTTCGGTTTGTGGATGGATTTTGATGATCCGAGTGCCAGATGAAAGGAGTAAGTGTGAGGAAGAGCCGTGCATAAACAAAAGTAAGAAAATATAAAGAATGCTTTCATAACCAGATAAAAAAGCAAGAAATTTGGCAAAAAAACCTGCTTTTAATTTACAAATCACCCTGTTGCCAAATTTTTCTTACGGCAAAAAGTCTAGATCCTATTATCTATATTTTGACGTTTATTTCACCTCAATCCGAGCTTCAGTGCACAAGATATGGTCTGCGAAAGATTTTTTTTGTCGCCCTCTGAAAGACAATGGAAATTCTCGAAAAAATCGGGCGAAGCACCAGGCGACCAGAAATCAGCAGCAGGTATCAAAAATTTATTCTGCGGCCTGTAACTTTTCGGTTTGTGGATGGATTTTGAAGATCCGAGTGCCAGATGAAAGGGGTAAGTGTGAGGCAGAGCCCTGCATAAACAAAAGTAAGAAAATATGAAGAATGCTTCATAACCAGATTAAAAGGCAAGAAATTTGCAAAAAAACCTGCTTTAAATTCACAAATCACCCTGTTACCAAATTTTTCTTACGGGCAAAAAGTCTATATCCTGTTATCTCCACTTTGACGTTTATTTCACCTCAATTCGAGCGCTAGTGCCCAAGATGTGGTCTGCGACAGATTTGTTTTCGTCGTCCACTGAAAAACAATGAAAATTCACGAAAAAAAACGAGCGAAGCACCAGGCGAGCAGGAATCAGCAGCAGGTATCAAAAATTTATTCTGCGGCCTGTAACTTTTCGGTTTGTGGATGGATTTTGATGATCCGAGTGCCAGATGAAAGGAGTAAGTGTGAGGAAGAGCCGTGCATAAACAAAAGTAAGAAAATATAAAGAATGCTTTCATAACCAGATAAAAAAGCAAGAAATTTGGCAAAAAACCTGCTTTTAATTTACAAATCACCCTGTTACCAAATTTTTCTTACGGGCAAACAGTCTAGATCCTATTATCTATACTTTGACGTTTATTTCACCTCAATCCGAGCTCTAGTGCACAAGATATGGTCTGCGAAAGATTTTTTTTCGTCGCCCTCTGCAAAACAATGAAAATTCACGAAAAAAATCAAGCGAAGCACCAGGCGACCAGGAATCAGCAGCAGGTATCAAAAATTTATTCTGCGGCCTGTAACTTTTTTATTTGTGGATGGATTTTGATGATCCGGGTGCCAGATGAAAGGAGTAAGTGTGAGGAAGAGCCGTGCATAAACAAAAGTAAGAAAATATAAAGATTGCTTTCGTAACCAGATAAAAAATCAAGAAATTTGGCAAAAAACCTGCTTTTAATTTACAAATCACCCTGTTACCAAATTTTTCTTACGGGCAAACAGTCTAGATTCTATTATCTATACTTTGACGTTTATTTCACCTCAATCCGAGCTCTAGTGCACAAAATATGGTCTGCGAAAGATTTTTTTTCGTCGCCCTCTGCAAAACAATGAAAATTCACGAAAAAAATCAAGCGAAGCACCAGGCGACCAGGAATCAGCAGCAGGTATCAAAAATTTCTTCTGCGGCCTGTAACTTTTCGGCTTGTGGATGGATTTTGATGATCCGAGTGCCAGATGAAAGGAGTAAGTGTGAGGAAGAGCCGTGCATAAACAAAAGTAAGAAAATATAAAGAATGCTTTCATAACCAGATAAAAAATCAAGAAATTTGGCAAAAAAAACCTGCTTTTAATTTACAAATCACCCTGTTACCAAATTTTTCTTACGGGCAAACAGTCTAGATTCTATTATCTATACTTTGACGTTTATTTCACCTCAATCCGAGCTCTAGTGCACAAAATATGGTCTGCGAAAGATTTTTTTTCGTCGCCCTCTGAAAGACAATGGAAATTCACGAAAAAATCGGGCGAAGCACTAGGCGACCAGGAATCAGCAGAAGGTATCAAAAATTTATTCTGCGGCCTGTAACTTTTTTATTAATCGATGGATTTTGATAATCCGGGTGCCAGATGAAAGGGGCAAGTGTGAGGAAGAGACCTGCATAAACAAAAGAAAAAATATAAAGAATGCTTTCATAACCAGATAAAAAATCAAGAAATTTGGCAAAAAAACCTGCTTTTAATTTACAAATCACCCTGTTACCAAATTTTTCTTACGGGCAAACAGTCTAGATCCTATTATCTATACTTTGGCGTTTATTTCACCTCAATCCGAGCTCTAGTGCACAAGATTTGGTCTGCGAAAGATTTTTTTCGTCGCCCTCTGCAAAACAATGAAAATTCACGAAAAAAATCAAGCGAAGCACCAGGCGACCAGGAATCAGCAGCAGGTATCAAAAATTTATTCTGCGGCCTGTAACTTTTCAGTTTGTGGATGGATTTTGATGATCCGAGTGCCAGATGAAAGGAGTAAGTGTGAGGAAGAGCCCTACATAAACAAAAGTAAGAAAATATAAAAAATGCTTTCATAACCAGATCAAAAAGCAAGAAATTCGCAAAAAACCTGCTTTAAATTCACAAATCCTGTTACCAAATTTTTCTTACGGGCAAAAAGTCTAGATCCTGTTATCTTTACTTTGACGTTTATTTCACCTCAATTCGAGCCCTAGTGCCCAAGATGTGGTTTGCGAAAGATTTTTTTTCGTCGCCCTCTGCAAAACAATGAAAATTCACGAAAAAAATCAAGCGAAGCACCAGGCGACCAGGAATCAGCAGGAGGTATCAAAAATTTCTTCTGCTGTCTGTAACTTTTTTATTTGTGGATGGAATTTGATGATCCGGGTGACAGATGAAAGGAGTAAGTGTGTGGAAAAGCCCTGCATGAGCTCAAGTATAAAAGTTATAAAAAATGCTTCCATAACAAGATAAAAAAGCAATTGGCAAAAAAGCATTTGGCAAAAAACGTTCTTTTAATATAAGAACCACCCTTTGGTGAAAGTTTTTCTTAATGCAAGAAATCTGTTACCTAAAAAATCCTGTTACCTACAATTTGGCATTTATTTCACCTCAATCCGAGCTCTAGTCTAGTGCCCAAGATATGGTCTGCGAAAGTTTTTTTCTTGTAGCCCTCTGAAAAACAGTGAAAATTCACGAAAATCGAGCAAAGCACCAGGCGACAAGGAATCAGCAGCAGGTATCAAAACATTATTCTGCGGCCTGTAACTTTTTTATTTGTGGATGGATTTTGATGATCCGGGTGCCAGATGAAAGGGGCAAGTGTAAGGAAGAGCTGTGCATAAACAAAGAAAATATATAAATAATGCTTTCATAACCAGATGAAAAAGCAAGGAATTTAACAAAAAACCTGCTTTTAATTCACAAATCACCCTGTTACCAAATTTTTCTTACGGGCAAAAAGTCTATATCCTGTTATCTCCACTTTGACGTTTATTTCACCTCAATTCGAGCTCTAGTGCCCAAGATGTGGTCTGCGACAGATTTTTTTTCGTCGTCCACTGAAAAACAATGAAAATTCACGAAAAAAACGAGCGAAGCACCAGGCGACCAGGAATCAGCAGCAGGTATCAAAAATTTATTCTGCGGCCTGTAACTTTTCGGTTTGTGGATGGATTTTGATGATCCGAGTGCCAGATGAAAGGAGTAAGTGTGAGGAAGAGCCGTGCATAAACAAAAGTAAGAAAATATAAAGAATGCTTTCATAACCAGATAAAAAGGCAAGAAATTTGCAAAAAACCTGCTTTAAATTTACAAATCACCCTGTTACCAAATTTTTCTTACGGCCAAAAAGTCTCGATCCTATTATCTATGCTTTGACGTTTGTTTCACCTCAATCCGAGCTCTAGTGCACAAGATATGGTCTCCGAAAGATTTTTTTTCGACGCCCTCTGAAAGTTCAAGAAAATTCACGAAAAAAATCAAGTGAAGCACCAGGCATCAGCAGCAGCAGGAATCAGCAGCAGGTATCAAAAATTTCTTCTGCTGTCTGTAACTTTACGATTTGTGGATGGATTTTGATGAGCCGGGTGTCAAATGAAAGGGATACGTGTGAGAAAGAGCCTTGCAAAATTTAAGAAATTGTTCCCTCAGACAAATAATGAAAAAAATGTTTACTTTGCCTTTAAGAAAATTATAGCAACTGGATCCGCACTTACCAAATTATTGTATCAACGACTTTATGTATGCTCTAGCTATGTCACAACAATTTTTTTATTCAATTTATTTGAGTGTACCGGAAAGGGAAGTGCTGCAATAACAATTAATGCCGCTTTACTCATATCCTGCTTATTATAACTATTGGAAGGAAGCACGTGTATATAATAAAAAACCGCGGCCAGTTCAATTTCAATGTTTCAACATGTACAAAGTGAACTTTGTCACTCATGTACAACTTGTATCGACTTTTATGTATTATCTCGGTTTTGTGCATTTCAAATACAATTACTCTAAGAAATCTTTACAAACCTCAGAATGTGCAAAAAAAATTTCGCTGCTAGTAAACTTGATCATATTAGTCGTTTCAGGATTTATAATAATTGTCCCGGTCATGTTCTGTCTATCTTTCTACACAAATATTCTACCATATGAAGTGAAAGATCTTAAACCAATTGAAGCCCAGGAAGAGTTGGTGGATTTTTTACACAAACATTGGAAGCCGTTTGTTACTGTGTCCTTAGCCATTAACTACCTTAAACGGCGACATGCTCTCTTGCCATTGGCTTCAGAGGTGTTGGACATTTTTAAGGTTATAGAAAAATTCACCGATTCAACATTGTTTTATTATTCTGATTTCGGAAACCAATTCGTGCTGAAATGTTGTAGTTCGCTTTTGTTTCTGTTATCTGAGTGCATCATCGGCTTCGGTCTCTTTAATCCTCTGTCAATTCTTCTGCCTGCTATGTACACGCTCATGGTTTTGTGCCACATTTACTCACAACTGGTGCTCAATTGCTTTTACATAAAAATTAACGAGTTTTTGGATAGATTCGTTTCAAAAATGAAAAGTTATGATCTGGACTCTTGCGTTGGCAAACTCCTTTCCACGTCGCATCGTATCCATCGAGTTAAGAAAAATTTGGACGCGTTCTATACGCCACTCCTTGTGTCAGTGTACCTAGGACTATTCGAGGATGTAAGATGTTTATATGACGCACTAAAAACTGTAGTGTTTTTCAAATACAATGTGGGTAACGAAAGTACGATTTACCCAATTTTGGTTTCGAAATATATGCGGATAGTACCATATGTGAGGTTACCATGGTGTTTGTTGAGGTCTTATGACTTGTATCTGATTTGCCGGCTATCTAGTATGCTTGTCGACTCTGAGCTGGCCTTCCAAATGCGGATCTTAGAACTTCAACTGCAGATGAAAATTTTGGAAAATTCAACTTTAAACAAAGTGGTTTGTATAACAGTACGACTTGAACCCATTTTTTTGATTGATTTTCTTTTAAGGTTGACCTAATGACACTTGAGAATAGGGTCTATCAAGTGGATACTATGGCTTTTGGACTGTTTAAATTTGATCACAGTTTAGGATTGAGTTTCTTTGTTAACAGTGTTCTTGTAAATGTTATAACGCTTTTGTCTTTTTATGCGTGCACAAGAATTTACTCAAAAAGTGATTAAACAAGCTAATAAAGTAGTCACCGCCTGATAGTATTAAAAACTTACTACTTAATTGGTCTCCTGGTCCTACGTAAATGCTTAAAAAGATCTGAAGTAGCCCTATTTGCGGTTCTACTTCCCACATCCCAGTCACAAAGTTTTTTTTTTTGTTTCAATGAAGAATAAAATAGCAGTTGAATGATTTAATTTTAGCCACGATATTTTACTGTTTTTAAATTTAAAAAAATAACTCATTAATATTCATAAATTTTTTAAGTGTTTTAAAGGCCTGGGGTTTGTAGTCTATCAGGAGAATGCTTCAAGTTTCTCTTTTTCTTTCCATTTTAGTCGTAAATGTTTTCAAATTAAACAAAATGTTTTTTAAAATAATATAAGAAAACGCACGTATTAAATATTTTATTACTTTTGAAGCATAGAAAGTTAACACTTACAATAAATAGTTACGTAGGTAATTCATATTTTACTACAAAAATTACATTTTTAATGACATCTAAAATTAACTAATTAATAAAAAAAATGTTGGACGGTTTAATTTGTAATAAAAAAAAATTCTCTTTTGTCTTTTTTTTTCTAATTTACATAAATAAATCGCATTATTACTTAATTTCGTGCCAACTATTTTTCGTCCTTGCTTAACAGTGACACGCAACAAGTCATTCCATAAGCTTTATTATCCGTTCAAGGTTTAGTGGGATAAAGGTGTGTCCAATGTTGCATATCCTTAATATGTGTGCCGTTGGAAAAGAAAAATATAAATATGAAGGTGCCATTATGTTGTCCCTGATTTTTTGTTGCGTTTTAATTTTTTTTTTTTTTTGTTTTTATGTTTGGTTTTATGGCAAAACCACTTTAAAACATAAAATGCTGGCTGACTTTATTGTTCGTTGGTTGAGTTTTATGCACTTTAATGTAGGTGCTCGATTGATCTGTCACACCTGTGGGAAATGTAGACAAAAGAAAAAACTTTTTAGCTTGTATTGTTTTAAGCTTTTTGTGTAAAAATATAGTACGTGTTTAATTTAAGCGAAACCCATGAATGAGTAGAACCCATGCTTTATGATATTCATACTTAATAGGTTTAACACAGTGTGGCAGCCCTATGGCAAAACCATACAAAATACTATTAAATATTGAAAAATTAAAAACTACAACAATTCACAATTCAACAAACATTATAGTCGCTGAAATTGTGAACATTTCGAACGTTGCGAGACGACGTTCATCGTCAGACTTCTTAAAGGATATATTTGAAATGAATTCCAGAGTGAATCTTACTGGCAAAGACTGAACTAGTTTTGTGCACAAGAAGATATAAAATTCCATATCTATAAATCCAGCAAAACTGAAAGGCGTGGAACTGATACATGATCACGCCAGAAATTTGGGGGTTATTTAAGATAAGAAACTCAGTTGGAAACTTGTGCTCTTAGAACAACTCCTTCCGCTGCACTTGACGAAATGCTCCACCCAGGGCCGCCGAGAGATAATCCGGGCCCAGGGTAGCCATGTACGGGCCCCCTGTTTTTTTTTCAATAGCTTCGAAAAGATCCACAAGTTTGGAAGTGGGCCTAACAACACATGCACTCATGACCGCACAGCCAGTGATGAAATGCAATTTTTGGAAGTTTTTCACATGCATTTTTATGCTCTGTACTTGGGTCAAGACCACCCAAAAAAATTTCAGATTTGAAATTCACTTTGACCGCAATCATTAACCGATCTTCACTGCATATTGTGGGTTTGATTGCTTAAATCTATATTAAAAGTACCTTTTTATAATAATACACGTGAAGAAATTATTATTAGTCTTGGAAGAAGTGCGGGCCCTTGGGAAACCCGGGCACGGGGGTAATCCACCAGTTACTTCTTCACGGCCCTGGCTCCACCTTCTTCCACTTTGGGAAATTGATGGCAGCAAAACAGCATTAAGGCTTAAGGGAACTCATGCAACTGGCTCGTGGCAACATGGGTAATGCTCCATCCTAAATGACCAAGTCACTATGGCCAAGCACATAGTCTCTCTTCAAAACAAATCTGGCCAGTGCTCGATCGTAGGAAAAAAAGGGACTTATCTCCTTTAATAGGCAGAATCTTAAACAGATGGTTGGGTGAGACCCTTAGAGCGTTAGAGGCCTCTGTATGGAGACATGACAGCAGACTTGGTGCTCTCTTTAATGGCTTCTGTAGAAGTTGCAGATATTATGAGGTAGTAGACACCATGGGTCATCTTCTGTGTAACTGTCCTTTCCTATCGACCTTGAGAAGGAAAATTCAAGGTGAAAACTTCTTCGAAGACCTATCTAAACGGTGTATTAAGACTCGACTTAAAGAAGATAATGAGCTTTATCTCAGGTTCTAACTGGGAAAACTCCAAAATGGTGACTCACACTATCAGTTGCTTATACCACCCGAAAACTCAATAGTAGAGCACCTACGGCAAACGTCAAATCCCCTGTCATTCACCCTAAGTATTCAGCTATACACAGAACAAATAAATTGCTTCATCAACGAATATAGCAAGGTAAAAACTAGTGACATTGTTGAATTAGGACAAAAAATAAATCGTGTTCACTGGTGCTCAATAGTTTGAGCACTGACACGCGATAGGTAAAGGGTGCAGGAACATACCCCTCAACTCTACTCTAAGGCTTGAAATTTTACGTCAGAAAAATTTCAAGCCTTAGACAAATTTCAAGCCTCTGTGCCGTGCAACGGCACAGAAATCCGAATCGGCACTTTAAGAAGTTTTTCGAGACAAATGTTAACTTCGGAGGGCTTGTCAAATCCTCGCAGAGGTGGGGACCGTAAAAAAGAACGAGTTTTTTTTTACCACCGTTTAGGCAGAGGTAGGAAAAATTTAGTGGTCACCATGGTTAGTGTGTAGGACGATAAAAGTCTTTTCACGGTGTTCTACTTCCTCAAGGCCTGACAAACCCTCCGAGAGTATCATTTGTCATGGGAAAAACTGAAGGTCCCTTTCATGTGTGTTTAAATACCTGCAACGCACGCAGCATGCATGATTGTAAGAGAGGTCAGGCTATGGCACTTCTTAGCTGCAAGTGCCAAATAGTTTTTTTTTTTATGTAGGATTCAAACCCAGTCCCACCACCGCTGGTATCCCATGTGTTAGAGCACGTTAAGTGAGATTCACAAACAAGTTTTGGCTCCACCTCGGCCTGTCGTTTACATGTTGCCGGCCATTAAAGCCGGTTCTTTGTTTTATCGTAAAATCGTGATCAGTATGCTTTAAAATATTTATTTAATGTGTCCAAAACTTGGTAAGCACCCGGAAGTTACATAAGGAAAAACTTGACACTTTTGTTTTAATAAACACTAAATGTAAACATACTCGTACAGTTCAAGCTCTTGACAGTATAATTAAAACTGAGCAAACGTCCTGTACTGCATTATGTAGTTCAACAAAATGAAATGCTTTACTTGACCAAAGGACAACAAATATAATTATGTTACCCGGGGGGGAGTGAAAGAGAAATTGGTGTCTCTCGTGAATAGTTTCCATTATGCTTTTGGATCACCCTATGTTCATAATAAATGCATGCGACTTCCTTGGAAGAATGTGATTTAATTTGACATTAAGCACATGTACACAAGAGGTATTAAAAAAGTAATTATTCTAATGAAAGTGATTATACAGCAATGCGGAAGGCGAAATGATTTTGAATACTCCGTACTCATGTTAGTTTTAGTGTACCGTAGGTTATCTAAAACTTGAAACCAAGACTATGACTCAGTTTTGTCTAAGGGCATTGAAATATAGCTTGACAAGCTTTATAAAACGACTCAACATGTCTGTCAAATTATTGGCTGACTTGTTCTTTTTATTGTTGTCAGTTTTTTTTACAGCTTTGGCTGAATCGGCAAACGAGCTCGTTCTTTCGTTTTTGATGATCGCAAACACGATACGGAATAATTAAAAGTCTTGTCCATATACTTTCTCTTGACAAAAGGTGATCAATATTTTTTTGACATAAATCAATAAAGCCTAATTGTGTCACATAAAAACCATTAGCAACAATTACTATGAGTATCTTTGCTTGGGTAAAAAAAAAATCGGAACTCATTTCCATTCGGAGTAGGTCTAAACAAAATAAAACTACCCCCGCAACAGAAAAAATAGTCTTCTTCCGTTCTTCCGTCTTGGCTACGGGAACAACAATTATACCCCCAGCCTATAAGGCGGTGTAATAGTACGTAAACTTCGAAACTGGGTCGCAACGGACTTAATGGAATTTAAATTATGCCCTCCGGTCGAACTTAACAACTTACCAGCGCTTATTTCACTCTTTCGTGCCGTATCGTGGAAGCCAAGTAACACGCCAGCAGAATGCCAAGAATTTGTATGAATGCAATACCGATTCCCACTCCAATCAGAATGACTGCATTCTTGTCGATGCGTTCCTTAAGTTTGCCCACGCATCCATCCTAGAAGTGGTTAAAAAAATTGTTTAAGTGTGCTGAAAATTTATTGCATGCGATTCGATCTTTTTACCTGGAAGTACTTATCCTTGCCCAGTGGAGCTGCGTCAGCACAATTGCCCACAGCAGCATCGATGAATTCTGGTCGGCAACAACTCGCTCGTAGCGTCCTGTTTCTGCTGATGGCACGCCAGTCCGATGGATTTTCAACGCCGCAGCACATCAACTTGCGTTGAATATTGTCCCATGCCTTGAGGTCTTCATCGTTCGAACGCTTGATGGAGTCCATCAGGGAATTCTTTAGGACCATTTCCAAGTCGGCTTTGAAAACACATGCCGCAATGCCTACGGCCAATTCAATGATAAAGATGACACCCAACAGCACTGCATACTAATACCAAAGAAAAGCAATTTTTAGCACGTTAAATCCTTTTTAAATAAATCGACAAAAACCTACCGTTATCAAGAGTGATGGTGATTCCTTAATCGCGCCAAAACATCCAAGCGATGCTATGAGGAATATTATAGTTCCGGTTACAATCAGGACAATTGGTGGTGCTGTAACGTTGCCCTCGATAAAATGGTTGAATTCGTTGACGTCAGCCAGCACCACAGCACCGGCTATTAAGATGCCAAGTCCCGATAACTGAAAGGGAATTCCAATCGATTAGCATAGTGCGCACTGGACGTGGAGGTTGTTTAGCTAGCTACAGCATGTAAATACATTTCGGGTAATTAGATATAAATAATAAATTACTCAGGTTTGTTATTGCTTGATGGTTTCTATGTTCGCTGTAGAAGGTCCTGTTCCTTCTGAATTATGGTTGTAATATTTTATTCTAGCTGAGGTGTTAGCCGTACAACAAAAGTGAAAAAGTAACGATAACGACAATATTGGTTTTGCAACAAAAGACTTGATTTGGGGTTATTGAGCGACGCATGTTTCCGGTGGATTTTTTATTTTTAGTCCCTTAACACCCTGATGTTATTATAAAAGCTAACCCAGTCCTTTTTTATAACTACCAACGAGCATTTTTTTATATTACTATTTGCCGCTTATAATGAGTAAGCTTAGCGCGAGTACAAAGGCAAAAGATCGGAGTGGAAACAGGAGAGATAACCAGTGCACTTCGGCTTGAAACTTTTCAGGCCTTGCATACCCACAAGCAATTACCGCCTGTGAATGACTGTTCCACGTTGGTGATGTTCTGCAAAAGGTAGGTACAACCTTTCCTTTTCTCTCACACGATACAATAAGGTAAGGGTACAATAAGTGTTTGGAATAGTCAGCAAGAAAATACACCCAACACCGACAAAATATCACCAATGACAGCTATATATTGTTGACGTAGTGGGGGACTTTGTTTATCCTAGACTTCGCTATTAATTCATACAACTATACGAGCTCTGATCCAAAGTCTGCTTCTTTCGGTATTATAAATGAGCCTTGTGAGTCTAAGTCGGCTTTCATAAATGTCCCATTACAAGCAATTCGTATGCCAGGACCATAAAAGCATTAGCTTGACTTGGTTAGGTTTTCGTCATTTTTCGTTGACTTAATAGTCCCAGTCAAGTGAGGGGTTT
This sequence comes from Neoascia interrupta, assembly GCA_947623515.1. Lineage (NCBI taxonomy): Eukaryota > Metazoa > Arthropoda > Insecta > Diptera > Syrphidae > Neoascia > Neoascia interrupta. Next base: position 42,505,293 of record OX392462.1, on the reverse strand, counting down.
AACGCGTTTTTACAGCAGGTGAGAAGCAAAGACATCTCATACCTTTTCCGAATTGTTTTCTAAAGTCTATTGTGGATGTCTGACAGAACTTGAGTTGTTTTTTGACATTATGATAAAACTCAAGGGATTTTCGTTGTATTTTGACATTAGGCTGATTCCACTTAGCGTATTATGGTTAAGCCTTAAGAATGCAAATTAGTAACACTCTCTCTCGGGCGATTGAAGTGAACCTCATCACCAAAGTTCTGCCTTATGATGAAGAAGCATAAACCTTGTCAAAAGCGTATGAGCACGCTTAGGCCACTTTGAGAATTAAAAGAAGGGGGGAGGAGTATGTATAATATCAAACTATGTGCACAGAACGCAAGAAGATGCAGTGACTAGCGATGGCTTCATTTCGAGCCGATTGAAATCACTTTGAATCCACTTTAATGGGAAGCCGTGTTAGAGTAGCACCGAGATTCAGATGGCACACGCAAGTGGAAGGAGACCTCAGTCAACATCGTATACAAGATTTGTGATGGGTAGCTAGAAACAGAGCTGGCGAATCCAGTTCTTTGATGGCCAGGTTGAAAGAAGTAATTGTAAGTAAGCCTGAAGTTGAAAAAGTAAACAAGGATTTCTGAACCTCGACATGTAATTGCGGCCATATTAATGAAGCTATGTGTCCAATCTGTCATTCATTAAAGTTTCTAGTCCAAAAAATCCGTTGCGTGCGCCCTTTCAAAGTTCACAATACAACTGACAACACTAACACCGTTGAATACACACGTTTCTCAGGTAAAGGGCCCATAGTATAGAAGTGCGTGACGTACGTTACGTCTCACGTCCCATAAGAACGTATTTAACTGAGCTGTCAGTCATGTGCTTCGACGTGACGAAGGCAACGAATTTATTGGGCGAGACCTTAAAGTCAGTCTTGCCAACAACATGTCCAAATTGTTAGTTGGAAGGTATGGACACTGCACTGCACTGACAAACGACACCAGGGTGGCGTAAGTAGCGTTACGTGTCATGTTAGACATCTTATGCCATAATGAACATTTGGCACAAGCGATTCCTAAGGAAAATTAACTCGCGTGAATAGGTCATCGATATCGCGCGATCTAACGCCGCTGGGCTTCTTCATGTATAGCTTGGTCTAAGCGAAAAAACCATAGAATTTATCTAATAAGGCAAAATCATCAATGGTGTTCGTCTAATTTGACGTTTCGTTTTTATTTTGCGGCTTAAGAACTTTGAATGGCTCTATTGCCTCTTAAAACTTTGTCCATAGTTTCTCTGTCTTTTTCAATGGCTTATTTCACGTAAAGAGATAGGACTAGAACAGTTATTCGTTTTAAATTGTCTTAATTATTAAAATTAAAAGAATAAAAACTGCATACTCAAGCATCAAGCCCTCCCCATATGTACTCAGTCCCTAGACTGGAACCTGTTCTTAACATAAGAGATCAGCTTTTTAAAGTTTTTTTTTAATTACGTTCAGATAAGATAGTGTATAGCTAAGCTAAAGTATATACGCGAGAATGTCGAGGTTCGGTTTATAAAGAGGAAATTTATGCGACTTTTCAATGACAAGCTGCACATAAAGGTTTTAAGTCCATCGTAATAATAAGGAAAAAAAAAACTTTTAAAACATTTTTTAAAGGCTCCAAATTTAAATTTAAATTTCTACATTTTACATTTGTATGCGTAAACCAACCAGAGTTTCAGAAATCTCTTTAGAACGAAACGATAAGGAATGGCTCAAATAGCTTCTTAAAATTAAGTGTGCGAAAAAGTATCTCTGCGTCTAGCTGAATTTCTAGGGTGCCATCGTTCTCCCAGGAACTCTCTATTTTGTGTCTCTGCTGAATTTGGGGTAGATGCGAGATTGGGTGAATGAATTTAATTCTGAGTCAAATTAACCGTGATCATCTCAAAAAAGATTTGCTTAAGATTTTATTCGGTATTGGTATTTTATTCGGGACGGGCGATTTTTGTACTTTTTGGTTACGGTCCCATTCTTCATTTGATTTTTTAGATTTTGTCAATTCTTAATTTTTGCTTCTGTAGCTAATGACGCTTGATTAATTTAATATTTTCACTACAAAGCTTTAACAGGCATTCTCTGCAGATTGCTCTTTGTTCTAACTTCTTCAATATGCTGCATGCGTTGCACCAGGGTCACCAAAAAAACGATCTTTTGCTATAGCCCAAAGTATTTTTAACTATCTTATCACAAAAATCTTTTTTGTTTTTACATTTAAAAAACCTTCTTTACGATGTTTCAACTTTCGAAAATGTTTCCCTTAAAAATAACAAAAAATATTATTCAAAAATACTCACTGCGAAGATAACGTTAAATCCAAAAAGGATATATTTAATCGTGCTCATCCCACAGGTCCTCATTTCTAATATCATCTAAAGCTGACACCACTATTTATAAAACAGTTTTTTGAACTTCAGTTAAGTTCAAATAAATTTATTTAAAGAGCCTTTTTCTATACACTTGGCGCACTGTAGAAATCCTTGCAATCCGTTCGAAGTCGCGTCTCAATTCCAACTGACCACTGTTGGACTTTAAATGAATTATTTGAACACCATGGAGCACGAAGAAGCTAATGACCACCAACAGTAAAAGGAAAGTAGGTAGCCCACCACCACTACAATCAAGCCCGGCTAAGGGGTGAAAACAATGGCCATCCGTATACAAAAGTATAGTCAAAAGGGTGTCATGAGGGTGTTGTTTCCATGAATGGAACTAATTTCGTATTCGTACGATACGTTAAAGCAGAGTGTTGGCTATAGGTTAACTGCAAGTAGGTAGCATAACTCACATTACCGTCAAGTAGGTAACCGACCGTTGACAGAGCTTTCCAATGACGTGGTATGGTGCCAAAACTATATGACATTGTTAGTTTTTGCTTGACTAAGGACTTAACTTGAAGTTGACATGCAAACTTTTTTTTTCTAAAGAAGGTAAAGAAGTTTTTCAATCGAAAAGACCTGATTCAAAATATAGGTTTGGGCTTTATGTGTGTAAACTCTTAATTAAGGATTTTGAGGACAACTAAGTAATAGTTCGACAAAACCCAGTAGGTACATAGACTCAAGGTCAAATATTTATTTGAACATTTGTTTATTCGACTGCAAGAAGTCCTTACAACAGTGTCCATATAACAGCGACATAATACAGCTTCCTTCCTGGAAAGCCTTTCGAAATATCTTCAAATTTGAATATCTATATAAATCTAACTTTCCAGATATTTAATTTGCTCTCTTTTTACCCTTAGTACGATAGTTTCACTTACTCACTGTACCCAAGTAAATTTCATAGTATAGACGGAAATTTGAATAAATTATCTTTCCAACCGCCCTTAAAGCTACACTTGTATAAGTGATGTCAGGAGTCTTGCATGCGCCTTTCCAATAATTAAGCAAGTGACCCAAGTCGTTTTGTATTGTTTTGTTATGTGGGTTTTGGTCTTCTTGGGCCACCTCTTTTGGGAAAATAGGTCAGGCTATAGTGACTACTCATTCAGTTTTCCGGTGAATTGTATAGGGAGCCTCAAAATACTCAAAATAACAGGCGACCCATTGAAATGGTATTGTTATAATAAATGGCCTATATATGAAAGATTCTGTTACCATATAATCTATAAAGTTGGATGGTTCGTCGGAAGTAGGTACTTTAAAAATAATATTGGTTTGGGGGCGAACTTGATGATTGCAATTTGAATTCACGAGAATTTATTTGCGAACTCTTTTAACGACTTCTCAAGTTGCTTCCTTTCTACTACTTGATCCCGTATGATTGAAGGGAAGAGAATCACGTGTTAAAATGGCTAAAGCGTCTTGCTATCGGAGTTTGCACATTAAATTAGTATTAATATATTAATATACCCTGGGTAGCGTAAAAGAGACCTTAACAAGAGCAGTGTACGCTGACAACCAACTTTCGTTGAAAGAGAGGAGGCTTTTTCTCCCACCCGCATTGGAATTTTTAAAAAAATCTGTAAGATTCCCCTTCAACCCCTGTTCTAATATACATGCCCTCTGACCTATTTACACAAAAATCCTTTTTCGACAAAACTACCGCGTCGATTTTCCTCAGGCAATGGAATGACATCGGCCAGACTCTGAGCCAGGAAGGATGAGCCTGGTGCTGGAGTCGTTGTAGGAAGCTAGAACAGTAGACTCCACTAAGCTCTAGGTAAGTAGATATTTGTCTGTCTTCCAAGCGGAGATTAGCACTATCCTATTGTCTATGAGCTTTAAAGTGACTATAAGAGGAGGGCCAGAAATATACCTATACGTTTGCAGTGACAACCAGGCCGCCCTAAAAGCGCTACTCAACCCTTTTTTATCACTCAAGAAAGTGCTCGATGTCAAGCATTCACTGAACGTATTTTGCAGTGATCGCACCGTCCTGCACATGGTTTTTAGGGTCTAATTATAGCTATCATCAGATCGCATTATTGAAAAATTTGTTTTCATGCTTTTTGACGTTTGAGCAAACAAAGTTGGCTGTTATTGGTATGAAAATGAAGCTTATGAATTGCAGAGTTTTTTCCATAAGAAAAATACATTAATTGCGTGAAAACTTTTATGTAAACTCGCTTTGACTATTTCACTGACACAAAGCGATTTCAAGAAACAGCTCATTTTTATTTGTGTTTTTGCGACAAAATCGTTCCACTGAAAAGTGTTCCATTCTTTTTCTATTCTCAACTGTCAGTTTTCCTTTCTCTGGCTACTCCAACCTCAAATGCCTATAGCTGTTTGTTGGCACTGAGAGAAATTTTCAATGATTGCTATGAATGACTTGTCAGAAATCCGAAGACATTGTTCCACTGATTTGTTCCAATGATGCTATCCGATGATAGCTATGATTAGGCCCTCTAATCCCACAATGTATTTTGCTTGGTTCCCAATTTACACTGTATTCCAGGGATCAGATATCTCTGATGGGCTTAAAAGGTAAGACTCAGAAGAGGTTTTCTCAGGACCCGAGCCCGAACTGGGTCTGCCCAGAGTCTGTTGTCAGCAGTACTGTCACAATTGATACTTGTCACACATGATATTTTTTTCGTGAATACTCGTTTCCATGCAGACAGACTAAAAGACAACGCTAGATGCCTTCAAGGTGTCAACGTCTTTCCTCCTATCTTTCAGTAGAATCGACTGCACAATTCTTGTAAGCGTCCTATCGGGCCACCAAGCTTTTTTTAAAACACTTGATTGTTTTAGGCTGGAGCGAAACCACCAACTGTCAAGCCTGTGGAGATAGACGTTACAGCGTTGCTCGCATCAGGTAGGCGGATATTTGGAGCTGACGCTCTGACTGCTGAATACCTAAGCTCTTCTTTGATGAAACTCCTTGTCATATTTCTTCGAAAGACGGGAAACCTTAAAACATTTATGCCCGGTTTCACAGTGCTTAGTTTCAACTCCGATCTACGACATTATGAGTTTCAGTTGTTTCCACCTCACATAATACAGAGATTAACGTAGGAAGATTAAAAAAGTCAATCCCAAATTGCTTCCACCGGAATAGAGGAGATTAACTTAACGTATGCTTTCGTTTTTGACATTTCTCAATGAAATCACTTCATCTGCGAATCTCCTTGTAAACGTTAATTTTTTTTATCTCTCGGGCGTAGTACCCTCGGCAGTTACTTCTTCAACGAGCTCGAAGATCTAAATAATTAAGATCTCAAGGACCTCCTAGGATTTGTATACAAATCCGGATGGGTCCAAGAGGGCGGAACTCTGAGCTCCTAAAAGCGGTTTATTTCTGTTTTTGTTCCAGGTGTTAAAAATTAAATTCATTTTTAATTGCCACCCACTAGATTAATTACGCGATTAATTTTTAATCTCGTCGTGAGGAGATGTATGATAAATCTCGTGACTTAGAGGGTATTTAAGAATGATTTGTCTAACCGCGGATTAGTATCCGGTGGAAACACCCTATTAGATAGAATAGATTTATATATTGTATATGCTTGTTATGGAGCCCAATCATCAAAGAAATATATTGTGTGGGCGGCAAGTGTCCGGTCACTTCGAGGGAAACACTCAGCAGGGTAAAAGGGCTGGATTACCCTTGTAATGTAATAAGGGGCTATGATCGATGAGAAATTGCCCAACTGCAGCCATGGAGGGTCGGTTTGTACTGACTTCCTTGCATCTTGTAATTATTATCCGATTGGCAAATGTCCTTTGGGTAGAGGTAACTAACATTGTGCATGCATAAAAAAACATATTTATGATGGTTCTCCATTTAACATTCAGATCCTTGAATCAGGGATTTACTTCTAGGTCAGGGTTTCGGTGCCTTGCTCAGAGTCAAAAACATCGTCAGGGAGATAGACACGCTCTAAGGATCTACGATTCAATAGCGCAGAGTTGATTTCACTTTAGTTTCCATGGGTCAAATAGCTTTCCAGAAGTTATGTGCGACCATCATCGCTTCCAGATAATTTTTTCGCTATTCGCGAAAATAAGGGAAACAACCTCATGAAAGCAAATTAAGTCTTTCAAGGACTCCCACTTGAAATGAGGACAAATTATACAATATAGCAACTGAAAAAAAAACAGACTGTAGCTGCGCAAAAGATATTCATAAACACAATAACTCTACTGGGTATCTTGATGTAGTACAATGAGGTCATCATGCTTTTCTACGACTACAATGGACAGCCCAGGCACCGAGCGTCGTGTTCCTAGTGAAGTTATTATACTTTGCCATACTAGGCTTCAAATCACGCAATTAACTCGTAGTTGGAAGTGCTTAAGGAGAAAGTCCTTGATGGTGGCAAGCAATGTCAAAGGTGAGCATAGCAAAAAATTAAAGCAACTTCCCAGAAATGTTTGATATTCTTTCTTTTAAATCGTTAAGTAACAATCAATGACTCCGATTAGAGAATTCGGGTGCCCAATGTCACACGAATACTCGTGTGGTCTCTTGCCGTATAACTTCCTGCTAGGAGATACAAGTTAAATGTGGGGCATCTAATGGAAGCCAAGCATACGAGTAGGTACCTGCATTTGAATACTTATTGCGAAGGTCTAGTTCACGTTTCGTGTCAAGCTTCGCAAGGGTTATCGACTTCGATGAGCTTCGAAGCTAGCGTCGTAGCTGCGTGACCATATATTGATTATTTCCTTCACAACGGCTTGGAAGTTGTGTTGTGCCATTCCGTTCTTGTATATGATTGAATGGAAAGTTGTTTAGATTAAAGTCTGTAATTGCTGATAAGAACGCCGACATTTAACTTCAAAGCTACCATTGTGGGTTTTCGGTTAAAACACGGCAATTATTGCTTTGGTTGTATTTACAAATGCAAATTAAACTGATTAAAAATAATGTTTCATCATTCAGCTTTATGTTTAACTGTTAGCTTAAGGAGCTAAAGTTTTATTAAGGATGTACCTACTTATAATGAGCTGGGATTGGGAGAAATTGACACACGAGAAGTTGCGTATGGAATGCTAACGAAAGATTTAAGGGGAAAGCCGATACAAAAATAAAAAAAATGGGCCAGAAAAAAAGTTTGATTTAAAATTTGATTAATGTTACTAATTTTACTGCCCAATAACAGCGACCAACTTAAGTATCCGATAACTATTCTTAGACCTGTTTTAAAAATAGAGTGGCGCAACAGCTCGGGGCCAACCCAGGGCCTACTTCTCAACACTGTGTGCTGTGTGTGTTGATTTCTTCACATAAAATTTTTTGCCAAGTCCGCACGGCAATTTGAGAAGTTTTTTTTAAAACAAATGTTACTCTGGGAGGGTTTGTCAGACCTCGCGGAGGTAGGGACCGTGAAAAAGAGCTAGCCTTTTTTCAGGTAACGACGGTAGGATTCGAACCCAGACCTCCGGCGTAGAAAGCACACACACTAACCCTCGCACTCACCACTAGGCCAGGGCCCCCGAACCTTAGACCTTTGTTTGGCTAGGTCTAATTAGGTTTGAACTAGCTGCCTAAGGTCGACCTCCACTGGCCTTCGCCAAGTGATTCTCGATTTTCGTCTATTAAGGCAGTTCCATGTGGGGTGTACTCATATATTTTCTGGGCCGAGGCATTGGTGTCCATCAGCTCTAGATGACTTTTCTTGCTAGGCTGCCGAACTGATATCTCCTGCTAAACTCTTCGTATTTACCGACGGGATCTACCAACCATCCAAAGGATTTTCCTCTCGAAGCAGCCTAAAGAGTTTTCATCCGCCCTTCACAATGGTTCTGCATCTTAAAGCAGGATTGGGAGAATCTTCAAATTGGAGGCTTTGCTAGTCTGTTGCCTTCTTCGGCAAGCATTCGGCAAGAACGCTCAGCGCTAGTGTCATTGTCTGAACTTATAGCGAAACTTAGTATAATACAAGTAAGTAATTGCAAGAGTTCGTCTGTGACAAACTTCTATGTACCCGACCCTATATACCGTGTAACAACAAATCTTAAAGTTGTTTGTCCCGTAATCATATATTAATTGTATAGGCAACGCCCCAAGTGGGCCTGGGCTTAAACTTAAAAGCAATTCATTGTAATTTCGTTAGAATTATGATAAAAACCATTTTTTCGTGAAAACGCCCCCTAAAAATAGGCGGAGCACAAAACTTTGTATGGAGCAAACTAAGCAAATAGTAATATCTATAAAATTTGTCATAATATTTTTTTCGGTTTGAAATCGGGTTCTTTCCGAGAAATCGGATTTTTAAAGATCTAAAATGTTAAAAGTGGGCATGATCAATATTGTGGGCGGTCCTATTTTTGTCGTCTTTAAGGTTTGGGGCCATTAATGCTTTATACCAAAATTTGAGTTCCTACGTCTTGTCTTACTTGACCAAAAGGCGTTTTGAAAGAAAATTTTAAATAGAGTGACACTAGCGTGACACTAGTGGTCGTGGTCGTTGGCAGATTTAACCAATTTTCACACTATGCCCGTACAAAATAAGAACGAAGATAAAATCTAGGCGTCCTAGCTCATTTTTAAAGACTTAAAAACTTCTCACACACGGGCAGATGGACATAGCATGCATTAAAATTAATATACCCTGGATCGGGTATAAGAAGTCCCTAACTACCTCAAACCCGCTTCCGTCCCAATACTCACGAAGGAGCCGCTGACATCATGTTGTGTTCTTCCGAGTAGGTATATCAACGTCGCCTGATGCATAGTGCATAATTTTACTGTCTTTGGAAAGATTGTGCCTCTGGTGTTGGCACGTTCTGCAAATGGGTCGGCAAGGTCTTGACCGAATTTGACGTATATAGGCCGAAATATGAGCGGCCTTGAAATCGATGAAAAGGTGGTGGGCTTTCTGGCTCAGCAACCTTAAAAACATATAATAGAGAAAATTCCATCCCGTTAGGGGTAGGTCGTTTTAGCCCCCTCTTATTAACCGAAGGGTTACATTTTTTATAAATTATTATTTATGTTTAACTCATAGTGAGAAAAACAGTTTTTGTGCATAATTTAAGTAAAAAAGTGTAAATGTAGGATAATCCCCCTTTTAGGGGTACTTTCCACCCCCTTAATTTAACCTTTATTCTAATTTTTTTATAAATATTACTTAATATTCAAATTAAGTGTAAAACTATATTTTCTTACATCAGTTAACACTCAAAACGAGATTATGGCCAAAACATCCCATTTTAGGGCCATATTTGGTTGATTTAAGGAATAAGCTCCAATTTCACGAAAAAAAAACGAAATTTCTGATCAGCAAGTCTTAAACCCGGAAGGTCACAACATTTCTACACCATTACTGTCAAAACTGTCGGCCGCGTCGAAGCATGTTTCACCTATTTAGAAATACATAGACATTTCTAGTAGAGTCTATACTGTGTTGTTCGAATCAGATTGGGTCTCATGGGAGCGATAGACGCTGACCATTGTCTCTCGTTTAAGTGCTTCGATAAAAATTTTTCCTAGAATCGACAGCTAAATAGCTCTGTCGGGCTTTGAGGATGGCCCTAACATTTTAATCCTGAGATTTATTCTTTTTGCATACTCAGTCTAAGGCAAAGCTAAACTTACACAATCGATCTGTTCCTCAAAGCTTATCGATTTGCCCTTTATCTACGTTTCTCAATTTCTTTTCTCAAGTAGGAACGTTAACTACATCCATTGAACAGATGCCTAGTCATCGCTGTCAAAATCGCTATCAATCAAGAGATAGAACTAGTTAAGTGATGAAACAACACTAACCGTTGGCACACTATCAGGAATCTACATTCAGTCTCTCGTTCATTAAACTGATTGCTTTGCTACTTATGTCACCGAACACCGACTATTCGCCGGTCGTTCTGATCATTCCCATCTGCACGTAATAGATATGATGATGTTTAACGCATACTTAAACGAAATTTAATTAAAGTTTTATTTGGGAATCTACAACTGTACTGTTTTGTATAGAGTTGGGTTTACAACTACTGTCAGTCGTAGTTTCATATTGTTAGCCGCGCTGTTAAGTTCAGCCTCAAGTATCCGTCTACGAGTTCTTAGATTTATTTTATGTTTTCAACAAAAGATCTGTGATTTTTAGTAAAATGGTAACTCAATTTTGACTTTTTTATTGTTTGCAAGATATATATTTTTTAAAAGTGCTTTAACCTTCCTAATGGTGGTGCATCAATACCTTTATTTTTCTCTGTTCATGATTAATCCTTTCAAATAAACTGACTTAATATACATTACTAGAAGATTGTTTTGAAGAATATTTTTCAGTGATTTCCAATTGTAAACTTCTTTCAGATAAAATATCGTAATACAGTGATAAAATTATAATACTTTCCTTAATTAAAAGAGCTAACCGAACGTATCGTTGCTTATATTAGGGCAAGGCCCCTGTGGCAAAGAAATACAAAATTAAATTTAATATTGAAAAGTGAAAAATTACAACAATTTACAATGCTACAAACATTATAATAATGGTTAATCCTATGATCTATATGATAATCATTATAATACTAGGTATATCCATTGAAAGGTCCAATTTCGGGAACATATGATTTTTGGGTCGGTCAATACTTCAGTTACTCAAAGATCTAAAGTCAACTTTTATTCGATTCAACCAAAAAAATTTGAGTAGGTAATTATAGTGTTCTGATGTTTGTGTGGGAAAAGACCTGACAAGTGTCAACGACTGTTTTGATTAAATTGGTCCTACTCGTGAGTCTATAACAGTAACAGTTTTTTTCTTTGAGTGAACACGCAATCATGTATGACAAATCAAAATTATTTGTGAATTAAGGGAAAAAAATATTACCAGCCGTCACATTGAATTTCTATAAACTTATTTTGATCAATTAAAAAGAGTTTAAAATAACGAAAAAGATGTAATGGGTAGTAGATTGCAGAATACCGTGCTATATAGACGTCGAGTAACAATAGAAAATCAAAAAGGATCGTCTACATTTTATACTTTAGAATAAAAAAAGTCTTATATTTTGTGAAGATATTTACAATTCGCAAGATCAAAACGTATTCGTATCAGAACCAGCAAAAAGTTAATATCTTTGCAAAGATTATGAATATTAATTTTTTATTATGTCAAATTATAAATAAGCCGGTCCTTGAACATTATGGTCCTTGAGCATAATGCCGTCGATCAATCTCAAATTTTAGGCGAAATCCATCAACATTGTCCACTGACTGAATTTCACTTGGCGTTTCAATCAGCTTACCGCTTTCTTGTTTGCAAAAATAGTAATCTGCCGCATAAAAAAAAACTATCGACTGATCGGTCAGCAGTTGTAAACTAGCGTTGAATCGAATATCTGAATTGACAAATGCCGAGACTATTAAATTTTTAAACAATCCAATCACCTCCTACCTCCTATTGCCATACTTAAATTTTTTGGATAAAACGCAGTCTCTTTCAAACGTAGATTTTTAGGATAAGCATTTAATTTAGGCATTTGTTGGACTTACGTCAAAAATTTTATTGCTTTTTAAATATACATGGTTACTTTTAATGCTTCTAGATTTTGTGATTTTTAACTGCAACTAATGCTGGCAACCTGTTATATTTAGACAGGTTGACATTGAGAAAAATTGCAACCATATCGAATGATGATACGCGGCCCAGTGTCAATTCGCCCATAATGGAACAATGTCAAATTGATGTGGCATTTAAATGTCTGGGTTATTTGACATTATAGCTTCAATCGGTTTAGGCCCCTTCCACATGGCACCGCATACAGCGCACTTTTTTCGAAATTCTGAGTAATCCAGAGGTCATCGTACATGTTGCAAATTAAACTTTTTTTTTAAATTACGATTTGGTAAAGGAAATTATTTGACAGGGTGAGAAAGTATATTAATCGTAACTGGTTGTTTTTGTGGTGATGTTACGGACCAGACGAAAATGTATGCTGAGCTATGGGGCTTATATTCATTTCTCAAAATTAAGTTGTCACCTATTACCCAGGTGTAGATTTACCCGTCAAGAGTTATTTTTGGGTACGTTGGTCACACACTGACACACACCAAGCAAACTCCTTTCGGTTGCGGCAATGTATTAGGCTGAAAAAACATCTCCATAAAAGACCTTCACCGAGAGTTTAAAGTCTTAATAAATTGTTTAAATAATTTGTCAAAAGTTACGCAATCATCAAACCGTCAAGGAGGATGTCATTGATCATTTCTTTCCTTAATGCACTTTCCTCGTCCGGAATAGTCCAGGGGCATTCTGGACTCTCATGAAACTGTTTTTTTATACCCGACCAAGAGTATATTAATTTCAATGCATAGTTTGTAACACAGTGAAATAATCATCGTAGACCCCTAAGATGACCGACAGGTGAATCGATTAAGCCATGTTAGTCCGTCCGTCCGTCCGTCTAGATGTGTGAAGTTTAAGGTCTTCATAATCAAATGAAAATCCAATGTATCATCTGAAACTTAATACACGTCTTGTTTCTTCTGTTGCACAGACAAAGTGTGAAAACTGGCTCAATCCGTTGAAAGCCACGCCCACTACTGCCTTCAATGTGAGACAACTTCTATTTCACATTTTCTTTTAAAATGTCTTTTGGTCAAGTTAGACAAGACTTAGGAACTCAAATGTTGGAACAGAGCAATATTGGCCGAATAAGGCAAAAATTGGACCGCCCACAATGTCGACCATGCCCACTTTTAACATGTTAGATCTTTAAAACCCCGATTTAGTTTGCTTTATACAAAGTTTGGAGCTCCGCTCACTTTTAAGAGCGTTTTTGGAAAAAAAGGAAAAAAAGGTTTTTTTTCCGAAATAATTTTCGCTTTTACCGTATTTTCTCATGATTCTAACGAAATTACGAATTTACGAATTTAATTTTTAGCCCATGCCCATTTTTGGGGGCGTGTCCTGTACAGATAATATATGGATTCGGTGTTATACGGTATATAGGGTCGCGTATATAGATATTTGTCACAGACGAATTCTTGCGTTTACTCACTTGTTTTAAACTAGTTTGACAGTTCCTCTGCTGAAAGGAAGGGTCGTTTTCTTCGGCATAAGAACCATGAAAAAATAAACTCCATAAAAAAAACCATGAAGCACACATACAATCATACAGCACTTGTGTCATGTTAGATATATGTCATTTGTCCCTTGTATCATTGTAGATTTCCAACCGAAAAGGCCATAAGCTGTTGCAACAGCGGATATTGGGCATAGTCATAGAAATGTTTATATATATTTGTAACAGCTTCTACGTCGCAATGACAGTTCTACTTCATAAGAAATACTGTAAAAAATTATATTGAACTGAAAGCGGGGTTCACTAAGAAGTCTTGGCTTCACCTGGGCTAATGTTTTTGAGTTCATCGATACGATTTCAGTATTTCCTAGCACTTTGCAGCTTCGGCTTTAACATCTCGTTTGGCAATCGTGAAGAGAAAACTCAAAATCCGACGCATCGTGACTGAGCAAAGATGAGCCAAAGCCTCTTTGTGAAGCTGCCTTAAAGTTATGAGTGAAGATCTGAACTTACAAGAGCTACAAAACAAATTTTGGGTACATTGAGTCTTTTTAGATCCCTTAAACGAGCAACAACTAACGTGGTTTAGTTTTTCAGTGTTTTCGAGCTTAACTTACCTGTGGGCAACGGCACTACATGCCATAATACCTCAAACGCTAGGTTTATGTTGCAGAAGCTTGGCGGTTGCACAATCCCACCGACGAGTAATCGTAAGTTGATCATAGCGATACTTTTGAGCTAACATGCGTGAAGCCGCTATTGTAAACAGGGTGATGGAAAAAAATTAACGATTAGTTAAATTAGAGACAAAACCCTGTGGCAGACTTGAAGGATATTTTATTCTGAGCGCCACTTCATTGTCTATAATCCTCAAAACCAAACCAAGAACTAAATTAATTTATCAAATAATTCATTATTTTTTTTATTGAAAGTGGGTTATAGCAAAAACCATTTTAAAAGATGACCGAAGTCACTTGAGATGTCAAAAAATTAACAAATTTCACATAGTCTTGTGAGATAAGCTTTGCACGTGCCAATCGAACCGATTAAAGCTTCTCAATTCATTATTTTCAAAACTTATCAAATCAATTACCCCAAACATTTAAAATCATGGAAAGTTTGTGGAGGAATCAAAATTGTGCTGGGAGAGACACTGAGTCAGCTGAACTTTTATGATCTGCAAACTCATGGATCAAAGTTGAGTTTAATGAGCCTAACCATGACAACTGAGCAATCTATTATGTGGGTTTGAAATTGAAAATCACGTTTTAATCTTCATCTTTTTTTTATTAAATAATGATCTGTTTACAAAACACTCGTACTCATCACAGGCAACAGCTGATGCGGGTATGGAAAAATTTTAGCTTCGTCTTTTAATCTTTAAGCGGCTGACGTTTTGAGAGTTTCGTGCTTATCATTAGGTTCACAAAATGTGTTCTCAATTATAAAATTTAACAATCATACTTGACTTCTACAGATCAGCGTGGGAAATGACATTAAACTTGATTCTAAATCTCATTTAATTGGCTTTAGAATTATTTGCATGTCACTAAGTGGATTGCTTGACAGCTTGTTAGAAATGTTTACAGAAATGTCATGACTCAGTTTGTTACGAAGTGAAAATTACGGATTGAAAATGTTTGAAAACACAAATGCTTCACTTACAAATTTCAAGCTGGCACATTATTACTTCTAGTTTCTGTTTCTTCGATTTGACATTGAGTGGTTTTCAACCATTGTCGCTTTGCAGCTTATTGCTCGATCACCATCTTACTGTGTTTTTCCTTATAAACCAAGACTGAAATAGATTCTATATGGCTCATCTTACGTAAATATTTTCTGGATTCTCAAAAAAAAAAAAAGCTACGGGCTTCAGAGCCTCTTCTCAACCTATTTCAAAATGGTGTTGAGCTTACAAATTTTGGGGGTAAAAATCAATGAAGAATTTTTATCATTAAGCTGTATATTTAAAGAACCCTACTTATTATTCAATTTATTTTCCAGAATACAAAATCGATTTTTACCTTTACAATCGCAATATTCGCCCTGTTATCATATTCGAATGCAGCGAGAATATTGGCGGCTTTTGTGTTTCCTGGGAAAAGTCATTTTATGATGCACAAAGCCCTCATAAAAGAGCTTATCAACCGAGGGCATGAGGTAGGGTTTCTAACGCATAAGCTTTTCCACTTGAACATACATTCTTAATAACCCTTCCATAGGTAACATTTATTACAAGCTTTCCCATGGAGAAAAACCTTGGATCGAACTACACCGAGGTCCTTATAGATCCACCCTACAACTTCTGGCCCGATAGTAGGTTCATTCTAACAACACCCTATACATTTTTCATGAATGTGTTTATTTTATTTTTACAGTTCAAGAACACTTTAAAGCTGACAATCTTTTCGAACTGACAAATTTGTCGTTGAAGGACTTTTTAAAAATGTTGGAAATCCTTGGAGAGAAAACAACTGAGCACGCTTTGAAGCAACCTAATGTCCAGAAGATCGTCAACCGCAACGACACGAAAAATGTTTACGATCTGTTGATTGCCGAGCAGTTCTATCAAGAAGCTTTCCTGGCATTAAGCTTAAAATATGACGTTCCTGTGATAACATCAAGTACTCTGGGTTATGAGAGCTACATGAGTCAGATGATGGGTGTGCTGAGTCCTTGGTCATTCGTGCCTCATGGCTTCCTGCCATTTGATGATAAAATGAGTTTTTTAGAGAGGATCACGAATACCATTGCATCTTTGTACGAGGATTACCACAGAGAGTATGAGTACTTCCCGAAGCAGGATGCACTTGTGAGGAAGTACATGTCGCATCTACCAAGTAAGCGAATCGAATTAACTTTGTCAGGCCGTTAAATGCATTGATTATTTTTTAGTCAAGATTCCCAGAGTGTCGGAAATGGAAAAAAATATTTCCGCGATGCTTTTGAATAGTCATGTCCCACTGACAACGCCTAGGCCGACTATGTTGGGAATGATACCAGTCGGTGGGATGCACATCTACCCTCCGAAGCCATTGCCGGTCGATATTAAAAAGTTTTTAGACGAAGCCACCCACGGAGCCATCTACTTTAGTTTAGGTAAGGATCGATGTTTCCGTCGAAATAAAGGTTTGATAAAAACAAGCCTCATACCTTCTTCTAGGAAGTAACGTTCAAAGCTCCGATATGCCGCTGGAGAAGTTGAAAATCTTTCTCGATGTCTTCACCGGTATGAAGCAAAGAATTCTGTGGAAGTTCGAAGATGACAAAATTTCGGAGTTACCAAAGAATGTGATGATAAAGAAATGGATGCCCCAAAGTGATATTCTGGCTCATCCAAATGTCAAGCTATTCATCACGCATGGCGGTCTTTTCGGCAGTCAAGAAGGCGTCCATTACGGGGTACCTATGCTTGGTATGCCCGTTTATTGTGATCAGGTATTTTAGTTTTAGTAATGTGTGCTTCCAATCGTTTTACAACATTTTTACTTACAGTACCTCAACATGAATAAAGCAACGAAAGCTGGCTACGCTATAACGCTCAACTTCCCAACAATAACCAAAGACAACCTACAGAGCTCCCTTCGAGAGCTCCTCGAAAACCCATCGTACAAGCAAAATGTCGAAAAATTCTCTCAGATCTTTCGAGATCGACCCTTGAGCGCAAGGGACACTGCAATGTATTGGGTGGACTATGTGATACGTTACAAGGGTGCGCCTCACATTCGTTCAGCTGGTTTAGATTTGGCCTGGTATGAGTTTTACTTGCTGGATGTTATAGGCCTGCTTTTACTAGGACTCACTTTTATATCAGTGACTTTGGCTATAATTATAAAAACTTTGGTGGGCAAAAAAAGTAGCAAAGAGAAGACCAACTGATTTTAGGCCCTGATCTAAGTATTTTTCTAAAGTGGCTACTTAAGAGTATTTTCAACTTTTATTTATTGTGTTAGAACAATCAGAATGATGCTAAGATACGTATACAAAATGATACCAACTGTGTTATGTGACTTAAGGCCTAACAAAGGGCGCTTCTTTTATATTACTTGCAATAGGTGAAATATATTCGCGATAAGGACTGTAAATTATAATTAAAAGGTCTGGTTGGTTTATGCTATTAAAAAATACCCAAAGAGGGGGCCTCTATTTTTTTGCCGATTCTGAAGGCTGGTTTCAGAACCCTGCCATTGCCACAAGATTGGTATTTTGGGAGGGTTTTTGAAAAAAATGTGTTAGCCCGGTCGGGACTCAAACCAAAATGTAATCTTCCAGATTATCTAAGACTGTCACCAAATCGAAGGTTTCCTTGGAAGCACCTTGTCAAATCACAGACTCATTGAATTTCAAATCTGTTGTGAAACCTTTACAAGAGAGGAGAAATCCGAAAAAACTGATTACAGTTTTGAGAGGTGCTTGGCAACTCGGCTCAAGTTCCACTCAAGCTTAGATCAAGACAAGGGGCAGAGGTGTCTTCTTAAGATCTGAATAGCGTCTTTATCCGTTGTTTTCAACTATAAGCGTGCCCGGTTACGCAAAGTCTTAACAGAAATCCGCTACCTTGGTGGAATGCCGAACTGCAGCGTGTTCGCAAACAGCCCTGGAAGCTCCCAAATCGATCTTTAAAAACTAGTTTAGTAGAAGATTGGAATCTAAATCGATCTCTCAAAAGAAATTTGAGAGACTAATTTGCAAGTCGAAAAATGGTTTTTAATAGCGCATGCATGACGCCGAAAAGCAGCGTTTTCCGGAGATATAAATAGCTTAGTTTTGAAATGCTCTTAAGTGTCGTGGATAGGTACTGAGCAAGGGAACAATTGTGGAAAGGGGAATTTTATTAGAAGGGAACATGTGAGATACGGTCTTTATACGCGAATGCAATGGACTGATTGCCATTTATATAAGATGTGAGAGAGACACGCGAATGCAATGGTGAAGCCAAAAAGGGTGTTTTTAATGGTTATGGAGATCGTGTTCTTGAATTAAGGGCTTTTTATTGGCATGGAATATTGAAGATTGAGACACATAGATATCATAAATGATGGTGGCAAGGTGTGGCGACAGGTGGTAGGGCCAAACCGGTCTATGCGTGTTTTGTAGATCTGGAAAAGGCGTATGACCGAGTCCCTCGGGATACACTGTGGAGAGTTTTGCAGGACTATGCGCTGAGTGGACCTCTTCTGAGAGCCATCCAGTCTTTGTATGGAAACTGCCGAAGCTGTGTACGGATAAATGGCGTCAAATCCCGTCCTTTTGATGTGCGCGTTGGACTTCGCCAGGGCTGTGTTCTGTCGCCGCTCCTTTTTATAAGCTGGAGCAATAGTAAAGGAACTGCGCCGGCCGGTCATCAGGAAAGCTGAGCTTGGAGTGAAAGCAAAGATCTCAGTTTTTAATTCAGTGTTCGTGCTCATCTATGGTCATGAAATTTGGGTAATGACCCCGAAAGAATTAGATCGCGGGTACAAGCTGCCAAAATGAGATTCCTGAGGTGCGTTGCTGGTGTTACTCTAAGGGATAGAGTGAGAAACGTCAGTATTCGTGGGAATCTTAATGTTGAGCAGCTACTTCTCCGAGTGGAGCGATCGATTCTTCGATGATTTGGACACGTTGTTCGCATGCCCCCTGACAGACTTCCTAGACAGGTCATGCTAGCCGAGATGCGAGCGCGTCGCCCCCCTGGTAGGCCAAGGAACAGGTGGTGGGATCAGGTAAAGAACCTCTCTGAGTCCCGCCTGGGGATTCCGCCGGAGTCTCTTGAGTTGGTGGCGGAAGATCGAGGAAGATGGAAGGACCATTTAGCCACCCTCGCTCCGCGACGCTTTTAAAGGATAAGCGGCATCCGAAAATGATTATATTGATGATGCATGATTGTAGACTCTCTGCTATCGGCTCTCATCCTTCATGGAACACCTATACACAGAAGCCTACACGAATATGATGTCGCCATACTTTCTATCGGCTTAAATTTAAAAAAATTTTAAAAAATTTAAAAAGAATTTTGACCCCGGAAGAATTTTGGTAATTGATTGTAAGACTATAGAAAAAATTTAACCCAAAATTTAGCCACGCCCTCTTTTTTTAAACATTAGAATAAAAAAACGTTTTTTCAAAAAGATTACCTCTATGAAAACGAAAAAAATAGATAACAGTTAAATATTAGCATTTGCAAAGTCCCACATTCTGTGGGCGGATCTTTAAAAAAAACATTTTTTTTTTAAATTCAAAAGCAGGGCTTTCAATTCAAAATCAATTTAAAAGCATTTTTTTTTTCTTTCCGCTCACTTTTTGGAGGCGTATCCTTTTTTATTTTCTAAATTGGGAGCCTTTATAGCCTTAATGTATGCATTGTTGAAGTTTTCCACTTGTTTTTGTTTACAATTAATTAAAGCCAAAGAAATTCAAGCTACTTATAATGGCCCATTTCTGAAACTATGCACAACCACGGAACTAAAGTCTGTGCAAAACAAAAAAGTTAGTTTTTTGTTACACCTTTTGTTGCCTTCTGATACGTCGTTTCTTAATTATAAAATATAAATATTAAATATACATGAAATATACATTATTTTGTGTAAATATAACAATTTTAAGCAAATTTTAAGCAAATATACATAAAACATTTATTTGTTTTTTGTTTAGTTAGTTAAAATAACCAGCTTTTTTTGTTTTGTTTTTAATAAAATAAAATTAAATGACTTAAAAAAAGAACTATTTAAGTGCTCCTATTGCATTGCACTACTTACCCTAAGCAAAAGTTTATATCGCCTCCTTAAGTATCTACCAAAGTAATAGATTCGAACATTTTGTCAACAGTACCTAGGAACAACATTGCCAGGGGTTTCATAAATAATTGTTTTTCACCAATTTTTTTATACCAAATGCACGACAAATCACTTCATAAAAAAAAGAAAACACTTTTTAATTAACATTTTAAGCATATTGTCACCATCCAAAGTTAAACCTTAAGCACCACAAATTTAACACTTTTACTATGTCTAACAAATTCTTTTTTTCAATGAACAAAGCTTTTATTTACAGTCGCTTGTGTCGAACATACTCTTGTCCTTATTTTCTGAAAGTCTTACACCAACCGATCGTCTCTCGCTCTGATTCACAAATGACCACTGACTTGGCAGGCTAGGCCATCGCATTTTAGTCTTAACTAGACTCACCATACAAGCTCGGTCCTCGGATCGGAGGCGGAGCGGAGTCGAATATATCTCTCATTTCCTCTTTTGCCCATTTAGCTTTCTGTGGGTTGTAGCTGTGGCTCTTTTGCTTTCTGCTTCCTCAAATAGTTTTGTGTGCCTTAAGTTTATTCTTTTCGTCCTCAGTTCTCAATTTCATTTTCACTTACGGGTAAAAAAGAGAAAATTGGTTACTCCTCACCTCACAAATCTTTTTTCCAAAAGAAATGATAGAAAGAGAAAGAAATAACTCAAGACCTGGTTGGAAATTTTTATAAATTTGATAATAATTTTGACTACTAGTTTCCTTAGATTATTCAATTACTGCAAATACATAAAATAAAAAGTAACAAGAATAAAATAAATACAATAAAATAAAACAATTTCAGTCGGGTGTACTTAACTCCCGATTTATTCTCATTCTCTTTTCTTCGTCACCAAATCAAGTAGTGAACGAGAATTTGACGCTTTATAAGCTTCACAGTAAAAACAGCAATTACCACATTTTTCTGATTTTTATTTTATTTTATTAATCGACTCAAAAAAATTTAACACTTGACCAATTTAACACTTTTATTCTTTAGAACAAGAAAAAATTATATATCTTGCTGCAAATAAACACATAAAATTTATTCGTCATTAAATAATGTAATTAAATGATTTCAAAATGTGGTTAAAATAATCTTTTTAAAAGCCAAAATAACTTTCAAACGCAAAACACAAAAAATATAATACCGCTGCTATCTTCGTTTTTACTTTCGGGATTTCTTTTCCTTCTTCTTGTTGGCACTTACATCGATGCCATCTGAAAAAGTATATAAAATTTTTATTTAATTGACTATCTTGAACAATGTTTTATGGAGGCATAAAGGGCTGATTAGAATGTATAACTGAAGTTGTCATCATTTGAGTCATAAAATACTGAATAACTAGATGTTCAACTTCGTACATGTAAAAGCTTTGCCCACAAGCTGAAATTGAGGAATTTACCTATCCGACGACATTTTTTTTACAAATGTAAGTAAATTCGTCATTTCCATGCAATTTAGTTTTGCCGCTTTTACATCGGCTGATCGCGTAAGGTAAATTGTTGTTGTATCTTCTTTCATGTATTCACGTTGATTATAGCATTTGCATCATCTGAGGTTTCCGAGATAGTCAGAAAAGTGACACTTTAACCAAGTGTCAAAACTCCTTTTTGAAGTTTTTGCCACTTTCAAAAAATTTCACCGCTGAAGTTGAACTACTTATTATATAAGCTCTTGTAAAAACTCATGAAGAGTCTCAATTGTATTCAGTTTCAGCTAATCATTCTGATAAGCCCCCTACAGGTTATAATTCACTTTCAGAACATGTACACAAACATTCAGTTCTAAATGACTTCATGAAAAAAGAAACACGTGAACTAACAAAACCACATTAAGGGATTTCAATATCTCGGTATCTGTATTGAGAGGATTGGATGGATCTCGGCAGGGTGCTTGCTGACGTTTCTATGCTTGGAGGATATCCTTTCAATTTCCTGATTAGATAACACTGAATGATTCGTGTTGGTTTATTCGAGTACGGCAAATATCAGTGTTAGCAAACCAAGACACTACTCTTAGCTCCACAATTTCCATGTCATATCCATGTACCTACAGATCTTGCCTTTTTTCTATATAAATAAATTTATCAGAAAATTAGCCTTATCACATTTTTTTCAAAGTAAAAAGTCAGATAAAGAATTCGAACCATAACACATTAATCGCCATCCCAAAATAATCTTACATCCATCCATAAGAAGTCAACTCATATTGGCACATAAAACAGAACACGAACGCATGATGGAGCACATGACAGAGCACATATAAATAAAAGCACAATACTCAAGAATCAATAGATTGCCTATCCAGCCACGCACCAGGTCCTTCATAACCCAAATAGACTGTTAAGTGCTCTATAATTCACATGAATCTGGCAACAGTTATGAAAGTGACTGAATGCTGTCACCGCACATCTGATTTGCCAGCTGGTGTATGTATTGACTGAATTTCTGCCACCAATCTATTACAAATGTACAGTAATCACCGATTTTCTTCGCACAAGCCGCAGTGAAAGCACACACCTATTTCCGTCGACAGCTGTCAGTCAATAAATCAATTTGACCCACTGTTTGACAGTGTTGCCGTCACATAGTTTTCGATTGAGTAAAAATAAAAGACGAAAATAGAAATTCTTCTTCAATATAAATTATACTTTATTTTTATAGTAGATTTTTATGTAACACAAACATTAAACACATTTGAATCTCGTAAAAAATTAGAATTAAAAAAAGACCGTATAGCATAGTGATATCCTCGATAATACAACACTTTCTTCTTCTCAATAAATAAATAACAGCTACTACAATTCTTTTTGCAAACAACAAACAAATACTAAGAAATAATATAGAGTTTTATGTTCAAATCCATTTTGTTTTTTTTTCCAAATTCGATTGCTTTTAATATTTGCTGCCGGATACCTTAATCTTCTGAGTCGAGGTTACGGTACGGGTTTCTTCGACCTTTGATTCACGTCGGACATTGTAATTGCCGGATGTGTGCTCTTCTTGCTTAACTTGACGTATGTTACTTTGTTGCTGATTAACTTGGGTGAGTTTATTGTTCTTCCTTTCAACTAGGCGAGTTTCTTCCTCTTGGGTGTCGGTTCTTGACAGTTTGGTGGACTTTTTCTTTGGCGTATTGACCTCAACGATTTCTGCGAAATTAATTTTGTTTTAATAGAAAAATGAGTATAGTTGTGTCGCCCGTATCACATTCACTGTTATATTATTTACATTTCACTTATGTCTATATTATATACATTGTTTAAAAAGGATCAATTAATGAACATAACTCTGCATGTGAGCTACATGCATTTGTTTAGGGTAGTTAATCACGTTACGTACTTTTATTTCATTAACTTTGTATTAATCGTTGTTAAATGTTTAAAGGGACACGTTGGAGGTTAAGTGCAGGCATTAAGATATTATTTTTGGTGAGGTGTTTTAACAATGTTTTTGTTAGGGTGAGTTACAACAAATTAACCAATGTTACAGGGGGATTGTTTGCTTAAAAAACGAATGGATTAAAGGCCTTCTACGAAAAAGCCTTGCAAGGAAAAAATGAAAAATATTCTATCAGTGTACCAGACCTTGGCGGAGCAGAAATTTATGGATTATTTAAAAAGAGTCAATTAGTTATGTCTACCATAGCAAACAGTCTTAAAATTTTTTTATGGATTCATATAAGCAAACGTTGACAGTGGTAGAAAACAATTCTAACCAAAAAAATTCTAACCAACTCCATATAGGTTTGACCTTATCTGGTACACAGACGTTTCTAAAATGGAGACAGGTAGCAGACTCTCTGACTAAAGTCGACTAGAGTCTGCTTCTCCGGAGCGAAAATATGGCTGTAGGATTTCTACGGCCAATATGCTTCTCTTTAAGATGCCGCAGTGTCAGAACCCCAGGAAGACTCTGCCGACCAATAATCTTATCTGATCTACGGTGGTAAGGTGAACCAACGATTTGCTTATCGTTTAGAGGATGGGTCCTTCATGATCTATTAAGGCTCTGCTTTTTACAAGATAAATTTTCTTCAACAGAAAGATCGATTTAAGAGGAATCAAATAAATTTATAACTTGAAAAGTCTATTCAACAGCTTCTCAACTACCACACTACACACCATATGTCAAAATAATCGTTGACCTCGGGTTTTTCAACATATGGCCGCCGTGAGAGACAGCGATTACGCCTTCATTATGAATCGCCTCATACATAAATTGCCATTGATTCAAATTTATTTGACAGCTTGCACGAGAATCACGCTCGCTTTCTTCCGTTGTAAGTGGGGAAACAGCCTTCAAGGATAGTCGTAACATATTATCTCGAAGTTACTAAAAATAAGTACATGTAGCTGGGGATAGATAGATAAGAACTCCGGTTTATTTCTTTATTCGAAAAAAACGAGCGTAGTTTGTCTCACGTAATGGACACTTATGACATTTAAGGCATTGCCAAGTTAAATAAAATTAAAACAGTTTTAAATTGTCACTTCGGACCGTATTTTTTAACAGCTATAGTGGATTTTTTTATATCCTGTAACTAATTTATGTTAGAATGCTTAAGTTTTTCTGACAATGAGCTTATACAGAAGTTTGAAAGACTTAGAACTCGGCACTTTGTAATGGCCTTTCCGGTTGATCGTCCGGGAGCGTCGGGGAGCATTCTGGATTCTCCTGAAACTGTTTTCTTGAACTCGTTTGATAGTTTCTCTTCTGGATAGAAGAGAAATTTGCTTCTGGTTCTGAGTCCAGAATCAAAACCAGAAGCACTCACTCAATCATACAACGCATGTGTCAAGTTGGATATATGTCATTTGTCCCCTATAGATAGCTTTTGCTTCACAAATACAAGGCCAGACAATCTTCAAAATCTAGGAAAACGTGTTTGGCTGTGTGGGTGTACAGCCCTAATCCCGGATCGCCAACCGAAAAGGCTATAAGATTTAAAAAAATCGTGAACAGTTCTTTTCTCTTGTTTTTTTTCATTAGATGTCAAATTTTACTTTCATAGGATTAAATGTCACTTGACATTAAAACAACATTTTACTAGCAAAGGTTAGAAGGAAAGGGAAAAGAGACGGTTTCGCGAACAGCTCTATTGACCCTTTTCCTTATGAAACTTAAAAAAAACGTATACCCGTAATGGTTAATGTCTTCATTTATGTAGGTTGACATTTGTCCCAAAAATGAAACCCAACATTAAGTCTACTGTTTAAGAAAACACAAAAAGGAAACAACAACAAACATTCTACATACAATAATAAAGAACATCCTCTCGAAAAGTTTACTCACCATCGAACCTCTGTGGCAAGGTCTTTGTGGTCTCAATGGTCTTGAAGATTTTCTCGCCTGGCTCAATGATCTCCTCCTCGTACTCTTCGACATACTCTTCCTCATCGGTATCATCTGGGTCGTTAACCGGGGTAGGATCGTAGATAGTTTTGACAGCCTTCTTGACAATACCCTCAGCTGTGACAGTAGTGTAATGGTATTCGGTACCTCCCTCGATCTTGATGGTCTCTACAGTGGTAACATCGCCTGGATTCTCTGATGGAACAATCTTCTTGGTGCCCGATTCCGATCTCAACTTCTTGGTGGTGGTGACGTTCTTGTGCTTCTCGGCATCCTTCAATTGCTTCTTGTACAATTGAATCTCTTCTTCGGTCAATTCAACCTCCTCCTCTTCGTAGATAGTCTTGCTGGTGCTGATGGTCTTGCCACTCTCCAGGGTGGTGGTATAAGTGTACTCAACTCCTCCGGGAACGTTCTTGGAAACAACGGTGGTGGTGTCGTTCTGCTCGAAATCGGCTGGTGGTGGAGGAGCCTTCTTTCCCTTCTTCTTCTTGTCCTTGGTGGTGGTGATGGACTTAACATTTTCATCTTGTGAGGATTCCTTGCGGATGGTCTTCTTGCCGGACACTTCGGTCTTCTTAACAACCTTGCGGGATTCCTCAACTGTCGACTCGTGCCTGACATTGTATTCCTCATCATCGTTGACTTGACGAACGTTCTTCTTGTTGGTGGCAACTAGCTCCTTGTTGGTCTTCTTTTGGGTGACATTCTTCTCCTCCTCTTCGGTGTTGTTCCTAGTCAACTTGTTGGTTTTCTTCTTTTGCTGAACCTTGGTATTAACGTCATCGTTGACTTCTTCCTCGACGGCATCGTAGAAGGTCTTGGTGCGCATGCTCTTCGAGCCGTCATCATGGACAGTGGTGTAGACCTCCTCATATCCACCGGGAATCTCCCGAGTGATCATGGTTGTGTTCTTATCAATGCGCACAACCTCATTGGTAGACTTCTTCTGCCTGGTCTTCTTTTCCTGCTGTTGCTTCAGCATCTCCTCCTCAGTCACAGGCTTGGGATCGTAGAATGTCTGCACCTGGGTCTTGACGGTGCCATTCTGCTGAGGTGTGGTCGTGATCACCTCGTAGCCACCTTCGATGTGCTTGTACTGGACCTTGACTTTGGTGACGGGATCGTATTCGATCTTACCATCTTGAATGTCGGCGGATGTCAAACGGCCTATAAAATTCAATCTACATTTAGTTTTTTTGTAAGGCTAAAAAAATGAAACTATTTTTTCCCCGCGCGCATGAGCTTTAAATTTTTATTTCTCAATCTTTTTTGTGCGTCCAAAATTGTGAGTTAGCAAGCACCCTTAAGCAGTCCTACAAAATACATTAAATTCGTTTGAATATTACAATATTTTCGTTGAGTTTTTCAACGAAAAATTATAAGTTTCGTTCAGTTTGTTAGTTTTTTTCTATGTTATTGGCTAATTAACTTATGAGCTATTTTATTAAAATATGCATTGCATGTATTAATTAATTGCTATTTGGATTTTCGTAATTTATGCTTAACAAGCTGCGGTGGGTTAGGTTTTTTAATTGCTTTAACGGGCTTTTGGGCGATTAAGCTGGATTCTATGAGCTTTTGTGCGGTTTCTTTCAGTTCAATTTCCGGCAAGGTTTCGCTGTCAGATATATCTGCAAGAAAAGAGTATTTATTTTGATACTCTTTGTGTGTTTTGTAGTTTTTTCTTTCAACAGAGTGGATGGTGTTTGAAGGACAGTTTGCCTCCGTCATGACATAAGAGTGACATTTAGTCGTTTTTGCATTGCTTGTCGACTTTATGTGGCACCTCTGTGTCATTATGGAGTTACCAACTTTCAATGACTGAGTGACCATTGTTTTGAGTTTGTGTCAAATGGTAGTAATCTGGGTGATTGTAAAGTGTCTTATGTGTAACAATTGTAAACAATTAAAACAACAATAATTTATTATTTAAGACAAAGGTAAACCCAGCAAATTATTACTTACTTCTTACAAAATGTTTGAAACAGAAGAGTGCATTTATGCAAATGTTGAAATATGAGGTGGTCCTATTATGACTAAAACGTAATACACAAAAGAAGTTATTTAGTAAAGCCTAAGGGGCAAATTGTAATTAAGAAAAAAATAGTATTTTATTCTTGGACAACAATACGTAAGTTAACGTTTTATAAAAATAAAAAAATTTTAATCGCGTTTATCGACTTGATTCGATTTTCGAAAACTGAAAATTAAATCAAAACACCGTAAAAAAAAAATAGTGAGTGACCCAAGGGATTGGAGTGTAACTTTCTACACTGAAAACATTCGGATAACATTGCCATAGAAAGTGCTAAAAGTGCGACTCGAATACTAGACCCAAAAATGGTAAATTGGAGACTTTTTGACATGTCCTTATACTAAAGTAAAAGCAGTTCCTAATAAGAACCAAAATAAAAATTGCTTTTCACTAAATTATAAAATCGCATGTAATCCCCGTTGTCCTGAAAAATAAAAAGTAAATAATTTAAATTTAACACTGAAAAATGAGAATTAAATTAGAAGTAAACAAAATGAATGTAACAAAAAATATTTGTTGTTAAAAAAAAACGTTTATATTTGTATCGTTCACTTAGATTCCGAAAAAAAAAATATAGGAACACACACGATAGTAATTTTCATTTTCACATAAAGTGATGTTTGTTTTTTATATGAATTAACAATAACTGGCAACAATAATTCGATTTAACAAATTAAATGATACATGATATGGCCTATAAATTGACTTTATTTTATAAATATTTATTGTTCTGGCATTTTTTGTTGTTTGAAATGAAAACTTTTACAATCACAAACTTTATGATAAAAAATATTTTTATTTATAACAAAATGATGATTGAAGAAAACATGTGAATAAATAACACATTTTACGATTTATAAAAAAGAAAAATTAAAAATATATGCATATAAAAAGGAAATATAATAATAAATGTATAAATGTGATCGTCCGAGTGTTTTCTCTCAGTGTACATGCATCCAAATGCAATGATTCGTGCAATAGACTATATTTTTGTGTGTTATGTAATGAGTGTTTGTGTGTGTAAAATGTTTTTCTTTTTTTAGTATCTATATGTATGTGTGTGTGTACGTGTGTATATGAGTGTTGTTATTTCTAACTCATTTACTACCAGGCTTTGACGCCGCAGATGGCTTCGATTCCAAAGTCTGTGAGATTTTCTTCCAAATATTTTCGAATGAATCCCTTCCCGAGTAGTCAATGTTTCCAGCCTCCCAGCATTGGCGTCTCATCGATGCTTCGTACTCTTCCTGTTCCGCAGAGCGTGGCTCACCCAAACGAACATGAGAGAGCGCACCAGCTAGACCAGCCTAGAAATTTAACAAACAAAAAAAACGTTACTCAATTTTTTGATACACCAAAAAAGTGCTTTGCGTATTTTACTACAAATCCCGAAAATGTAACATTTAAGAAGTTTATGAAATTAGTATTCGTGTGGGCATTGTTTTTTAGTAGTTTCTTATTGTTAGTTACACTTTGACGTTTTAACGACATTCCGAACAGAAGATTTGTTAGCTAGAACAAAGAAAAATAGGTCAGCTTTTGTTACACATATAAATGTTGTTCCTTTAATCTAACACTACGAGCTAAATACTTGAGTTGATTTTTTCTAGGCTAGTGAAAATTATGTGGGGAAAAATTATGAAATTAAAGTGAAAAGGATAGACCAGTCGAAAATAATGTAAAACCGAAAAAATCCCCTCATTAAAAAGCAGTGCGGCCCGCATAAAAAAAAATTAGATTCTTAGATTCTCCTCTTCTTTTTTTTTAATTTTAATTTCAGCCCCAGTGCCTATGTTTAACTGTACAGTAGGACTACATAAATACTGGTCTCTTACTTCGGTAGGACTACAAAAATACCTAACAGGTCTCAATTCTCGTCTTTCAAATTTTCAAATTAACCTATCAGCCTCGTATTTTATATTCCTAGTAACGGCTGGATTTCGGCCCCTATTCATAGTCGTTCTTTAAACCCGAGTCTTAATAAACCTAGGTCTAAAGTTATCATACAACTTGGACACAGCTCATATTCGTAGACAATTTTCTTACTCTGTTTATTTAGACCCGAGTCTAAGCACAGTTTAGGAGACTCTGCGCATAGAAATACTCTTAAATGAGTGACATTTTAATCAAATTTTCACTTGCTCGCCTCCTTTCATCAGTTTAATATCTACAAAAGGCTAAGTGACTTAAAAGCAAAAAAAAATATTTTTGGTGTATCGATATTGCGATATTTCTTCAGGTTTCCTTGTGCTAATGTTACAAACATTTCCAAAACACTCCTGTATCGAGAATGATGAATATTTGTTAATATTCATTATTTTCTTGGTATTTGGCAGCGCAAAACACAGCTTAAACATACCTCTTGCCGTGACTAACGTTAGACTCGAGTTTTTCATTTAGCAACGGGTTAAAAACGTCTATGAATAGCTTAAACTCCAGTTTAGCTTAGCAACAACATAGCAAGAGCTTATCAAACATCTATGAATATGGCCCTTTTTGTACATGTTCGCAATTTCGCAATTCGTTCGTTCGCGCTCATGTGTATAGTTCCTAAGTATTCAAAAAATGATTTAGATTTTAAGAAAATTGTCACAAGACGCTATGGCAACCCTTGCTAATCGATAGATTTACTTGTGTCTAGGATACTTCTTAGTAGTACCTTAGTACTACTACCTACCTAAGAAGTACAGTACTTCTTCGTAAGTACCTAAGAAACCTACCTTTAACTAAAAATGTTCTCTTTACATCCTTCTTGTCTACTAAATGTGAATTTTTAGCATCTAAGTTATATTATATTAATGTTGCGATTAAACCTTTACCCACAATAGCTTCTTGACAAGGCATATGACGTCATGATACTTCAAAGGTTTATGACTTAAGGTAATGGATGCAATGTTGTGACACAATTGGTACCTTCCAAAATCAAACAAAATAATCCTGTTCATATTAACTGATGGTCAATAACGTACAGACCATGGTAGTAAAACAGTCATTGAAAGACTGTTTGATGCGACAAAAGTCATGATGCGACAAAAATCGGAGTAAGAGTCACTTGTTATTTTTAATGGAAAAGCTACAATGTTACGTAAGTATTTATACTAATGTTATACCTCGATATACAAGATCATGTATTACATTGTGACTTTTCTACCCATTGACATAATCCTATATATGGACTGCTAGAACCCAACTTCATTATGGTGCCAGGCAAGAAGGTAGAAACTCGTGTTGTTTGGTACCAGTGGCAAAATTTGGAAACACTTTCTAAGGGAAAGTCAATGGGGAATGCACCCACATATTTGGGACCATTTTTAACGCAGGTTTTATATGAGCATATGAGCGGAAATGTCAATGTTTCCCCTTTCCACCTAAATCTTGGTCTCAAACTTTACTTTTATACTCGCCACAGGGTATCTAATTCTGACTTTTCCGTTACAGGCACAGTGCCAATATACGAATAAAGCTATTGGGAGTATATAAAACGTAAAGTTTCCCGGTGACCACGCTCAACGAAACTTGAGCGAAACGTTCGGAGTGAGTACGTAAGAACTCATTTAAATTAATACGCGGTAATATCCGAAAAACATTTTAAATGTCTAAAACTCTTCGACTTCGAGTGGGTATGTTTATGTTGTTCGGTCGTCCCATGCTCCGGTCTTCCGGAAAAAAAGTGCTGTGCTACTCATTACTCTGAAATCTTTCCCGAGTTTTCCGACCTCGTGTTGTTTAGGCCTTTTTTCCGTAAAGAGTTAAGCCGGAGTTAAACCCAAATCTGTGAACCGTGGAATATAACGAATCTGGAGTAAGGCCATAATCCGCCGGTTTTCAGTGCAGAGTTAATTCCGTCAATAAGGTTATCGTTATCTTCAACTCTCGAAATTATTGACTCTCCCCACTGTGCCTTTTCATAGAAAAATTAGAGTAAAGAGTTCGAATTGCACTTAAGATGACTGATCAAGTGGGATGGACCTTCCAAGTTAGTTGAGTTAACCCGCTTTTTTGGGGTTTAGAACCCCCGATCGAAATATATAGGATGAAACTCAGTTTAACTCCAAAACTCGGATGCTCTCGAAAAAAACTTAAGTGGTGGTCTTAAGTGGTACATTTAGATTCAGTCCCATTGTTAGCTAGTGCTGCTATACTAGTTAATCTAGGCACTCTCCTGCCGAAGAATGTTTCATAATGAGAGGCCAGATTCCCCAATCTATGACTTCCTTTCTATGCTTGATCGACATATAATGTACACATCAAGCATGGGACACATCGACAGGTAAGGTAGAGTGCTGACTTTTCCACTTTTTTAATTGTCAAACCGAATTCAGATTCGCTTCGGTATCGTTACTTGAACAGCTTCGAGTCCGCTTTGAAATGGCATTTTCTAGAAAAAAATATTTTTTCAAGTTTTGAGTGTTAATTTTGCTTTAAGGCGTACCACTACTCGAAATTATTATAGTCAAAAATAAAAAAAAAAATTTAATTTTGTCAGACGAAGAAAATTTTCAGTACTTTCGAAGTAGAATTTCGCTTTGTAGTTACATTACGGATCATTGCGTTTAGGCTCAAGGATTGCCAAACAAAACGTTGAAGCCGAAGCTACTTTGTTTTGAGAAACATTGAAATGACTGAACTCGTAAACGCCAGGCTCAGACGAATCTAAAGCAGGATGTGAAACCTGCTTCTGTGAAACCTGATTAATGTGCTTTTTTTTACATTTAATCTTTTTTACTAAAGGTTAATCAAAGTAATTTGAGTGTCTCTTGTATAAGGGGATCGGACTAACAAAAAATGATAAAATTTGTTCCTACGCGGCGAGGACAACCGTGAGATGTGGAAGAAAAACAACTTATGAAGGGTTTATCAACAACTGCCTTTGATTTTCTGCTTCTAATGAAACTCTTATCAAATCTAGTACGTCCAAAAGTTGTAAGTCCAAGGGTAAAATAGATTTTTCTTAGTTCGTGAAAAGGTTTTCTAGATTTACCGCCAATTTTTCTAGGGAATTAGTTACATACATGAGACTAGAAAGAGTTTCTGATTTCAAGCAGCTCAAAATTTCACAGTTAACCTCGGAATAAAACAGGCGTACTTATCTAGTTAATATCGGAATAGGTCTGTGTACAAATTTTGGAACGATCTTTCAATGCTGCGTTTTAACTGTCAATGCTCATAGAAAAACGGGGAAATATAGCTTTGAGCTATTCTCCATATTCTTCTTAAAATTAAAAGCCACTTCCCACAGTAATGGTATTCAACATTTGCAACGCGAGGCAACTGCCATTTTTTATAGCAAAACAGAAAAAGCAGTTTAAATTGTTTTTCAGATGTATGCCGGAGTTTACCCACTAAATTTGGCAAGTTAAACCGAGATTAAATTCGGTTCAAAATTTACTGAAGAATTCATTTCTGGGGTTAACCTCGCTTTAAGACTGAAATTGGGATTATCTGGCTCTGAAAAAATCGACCTTGATTTGTGGGGCTAACTTGTTTTAGTAATAATATAGCTTTTTTCTTTACTTTAGTCCATGCATATTACTTTAAAGATTTCATGGGCTAAGAAAACTTATAATACCACTGTGTTGGATAAAAAGGCTCTGCAGTATTACTTTTCCAAACTAAGAACTAAAACAGTATTTTACAACCCTACTCAAAACTTTATTCATTTATGTACTTTTTGCTATCTCAAAAGCATTACAGCTGCGTAATATTAAGACTAGAAACTGTAAATCAATTGACGCGGACTAGATTTTAGGCATGTAATTTTCTATCAAAAACGAAGTAAAATTAAAGAAGATTAGATTTAAAAAGTTACTTATTATTTTTTCTATTCAAATTTACAAGAAAAAGTATTCATCCTTACAGCATAATCGAGATAGACTATAAACAAAATATACATATAATTTAAGAAAACAAATTGTATTAAAATTATTTCAGTAAATTAACAACCACCGGATGTGGCAGTGGCAGTATTCTATTAATATTATACTGCACCATTCTGTCCATTTAACGAACAAACAAAACATTTTATTCACTACATTTTTTTTTCTATGACGCTTTCGTATAATGTTGAACTATAAATAGACAAAGTTTGCCTAAGGGATTTTTAACGTGTGTCATTCACTTCTGTTGTTTTCCTTATGATTTTATAAATTATGAATTTAAATAAAACAAACCTGATTGTTTGGTTCAATAGCACCTGACATTTTCTTATTACACTTTATTGTTTAACTTTAATTAGTTGATGAGAATTAAATAAACCGATCTACTTGGGAAAATGAATGAGCAATACTATTCGATTTGATCCTGAACTCATTGAGTGAAATTGAAATTTGCAAATGCAAGTGGCCTCTGTCAAGGTGTTGGCACTATTTGCCTGAAAACTATTTCAAAGCCAAGTGATGGCAAATAATGAAGCTACGCAGTTGTATGACTGAGCCAATTTTTATTCTTACTAAATGAAATTTACGAGGGAAAGTAGATTATATACAGATCATTAATGTATTTACGTTTGAGTATAAACAGAAGCTACCATTTCGATGTTTGACCGGAAAATAAGTTTGATTTTTGCAATTATTTATTTCTATAATAAAAAATCGTACGAGGAATCGGGTTGCAAACATCTGGTCATGTTCAAAAAACCAAAATGATTCCAATTGTTCCATTTTAGTCATTTTTCATTTGTTAGGCGGTCAAAACTTATTAAATTTTTCGATTGTTGCAAACATTTTGTAGCTCAGTTTGAAAATCAAGGAAGGCGATCATTTTATTATCAGTTAATAATTTTTTTGAAAAAAAATGTGTACAGTTCTTGCGACTTGAACTCTAGTATGTAGGTAAGTACTTTTGTCCTTTTGTATGTAAGTTACTTTTTCAACGAGCTCGAGGATCTAAATAATGTAGATCTAAAGGACCTCCTAAGAGGGCGAAACTCTGAGCTTCTAACACCGGTTTATTTCTGTTTTCGTTCCAGCTATTAAGAAGATTCCTGGTGCTGGTCTTAGTGAGCCGTGACTATTGTCAAAAGGGCATCCATCAACCTAACCTAACCTAAGTTCTTCTGTCACTTAATCCTAGAATCACCTGACACCGTCAACAGAAAGTCTATTTGGGATAAAAAGTTGTACCAGTGCTGACATAGTGTGCACGAGTGTGTCACGGGTTCAAATCCCGACTTGGGCAATAAGTTTTCTGCAGCCCCACCTTCGCGTCTGACAATTCAAAATAAAACCAATTGTAACCCTTTCTTTGGCTCTATTTAACTAAATCAAAAATATTAAGTTTTCATTATAATAGAGAAATTTTTAAAAAAATTTTGTTTAGGTACCCAAAGAAAATGTAAAATGTATATTTTCAACTATTTAAAAGAAGTTTATTTATATTTTTCACTTTTAAAACTTAAAAAAAAAAAAAAAAAAATACAAAAAGAGAAAAGTGAAAAATTGCAGTAATAAAATTTAACAACAAGTTAGCAGTTAGTAAATTAAAACTACACAATTAAAATCATACAAAAATTCACTTAAATATAAGCTGTAAAAATAAAAGCCCCATATTTACCTTTAGGAAGATTACTAAGAGTGTTTGGATTTCTTTGACAGCATTTATTTTTATTTTGTAGGTTTTTTATGTCCATAAAATAAACTCGATGTGAACTGTGCTTACATGCAACCAAAATATAATTTTGTGAAATAAAAAAAGAGTCCCCGTGACGCTGACAAAACATAGTACAGGAAGAACCGACTAAATAAGACCGCTATAGCAAATAAGGGAAGACAATAAAGCAGACATGAAAACTAAGACGAAACATTAACGTACAATGTGTGTTCTACGAAAATAAAATTGAATGAAATGTGAATGTTGGTGGACGACATGGTGTTTGTTTTTTTTTTTATGAAATTATGAGAGACACCATTTTGTTCGAAACAATTTGTCTGAGGAACTACATGCGAATACAATATTCGAACAATTGCATTTAACAAAAGTTTGTTACTTGTGCTCTATTTTCTATACCAACCTCGGTTGCGCTGAATTTTTTATTTGTTTTAGTTTGATCCAGGATCAGAATTTCCTTGTTCGAATTCGAATCTAGATTCGATGTGTCCTTATTGCTAATATCATCGCGCCTAATACCATGAAAGAGGGCCTCGGTGAGTCCGGTGTTTAACTCTAATTCGGATAGAGTATGATGAGTGTCTGTACTACTGTGGTGAGTGTCTGAGCTATCATTAATACGATCTCTGGCAGTCTCTTGCTGCTGAGCACTGCTCAGAGCGAGATTCTCATTAAAATTCAATGCTTTAGTGTCCTTTGGTCGAACAGGGTGTTCCTTTGGGACGTTTTCATGACGACGATGATGAGGTTTCTCTGCAACTGGTTCTGATGGTGGTGGTGGTTGTTGTACTGGCTGCGGTGCCACAGGGTCAAGGCTAAAATTTGAATTCAAATCTTTTTGCTCGGTGGTTTGTATGGGCTGCGCAGGTGGTTGCGGTGGTGAAGTATTGTCTAAGGTCTCATTGTTGTTACTAGAATTTTGTTTGTTAAGTTTTTCCAAATTTGCATAGTAATCTTCCCAAGGATCATGGTATGGCTGAATATCATCAAAGAAATTTCCACTATCATAATTCGTTACGTTACAGGAGGACAAATCGGATGTGTGACGATTTTCTGTCCACGTGGTAACGTTTCGAAACTCCACTTTTGGCCAATAATTCTGCATTGTGAGCAGTATTTTTTTTAAATAGTTTGGAGTTTCGGTGTGGTGGAAAAGAAAGGTAATACAATGTGATTAGTTGTTAGTCAATCATGCATTAAATGCAAATTAATTACAAAAAGTCTTGAAAAGGAGGAGGAGGAGGGGCACAGGTGGAAACGATATCACAATATTGGCATTGTGCGACACGACATAGAGATTCTTTCAGAAAAAAAAATAACAAACTACAAAATAAATTATAGAAAATGTGGAAATACCATAACAACAAGTTACTGTGTGGGTAGGTTGTATACTTAACTGAAACTCTCTCTTTTCTTATGACCTAAATGAACTTCTACAATCCTGGTCATATTCTAGGCGTATTGAAACAAAGTTTTTAAGTACCTACAAAAATAGAGTGGTGCAACAGCTCGAGGTGAACCAGGGCCAACTTCTCAACAATGTATGCTGTGTGTGTTAATTTCTTCACATACAAGGGAACCTTCAATTTTTTGCCGAATCCGAACGGCAGTTTGAGAAGTTTTTCAAGACAATTGATACTCTCGGAGGGCTTGTCAAACCCTCGCGAAGGTGGGGACCGTGAAAAAGAAAAAAATTTTTTTTCAGGTGACAATGGCAGGGTTCGAACCCAGACCTCCGGCGTAGTAAGCACACACACTAACCACTACGCCACGGCACCCGACAGTACCTACAGGTTGAGTATATACTTAAGTACCTACAGGTTGAGTATATATTTTGAAGGGCTATAATAATTTATTTGCGAGTGAAAATTTTCCTTGTGTAACCCGGAAGTTACTACCCAAGATCTAAACACGACAAAACCTGGGCTCAAATTTAGTCTACTAATTCGACCAAATGAAAACGTCAAATAATTTTTTTTTTCGAAGTTTTTGTTTGGGTACAATGCAATAGTTGATGACACATCGTCAGCATTATTACCTATGCAGCAACGTGCGCCCCACTCTTTGAAGCTTTGCTTTTTTTGAAGATCGATCGAGTTTCGCTCAACTCAAAGGTGGGAAAAAGAACTGCTCCCATTTCACTCTGGAATGCAAGAAGTTCTAGCCGTATTTCGGAAGGGCACATTTGGCTTGCTACTAGGGTTTTTAGGGGTTTACATAAAAAATCGACGATAGAAATCCCTAAAATTGCAAAAGGTAGGTTATAGATAAAAGAAAATGAACATGTTGACAACACAACGAAACAAATATTGATTGAAGCGAAAACAACCCAACCCTCACCGGGGACAAAACTGACAGTCACTCAAGACATGAACAGAAAACGTATTCCTAAGGGCCGGTTTTTCAGTCCTGAGTTAAGCCCAGTTTAAACTAAGATCTGTTAATCCCGTGACAAAACAAATCTGGAGTTAACCCAGCGGGCAGTTTTTTAGTGCAGCTGCAGTTAACTCTGCAACTACGTCAACAAAGTTGTCAAAACCTTCGACTCTTCACATAGAAAAAAACAGGAAAAGAAGTTCGAGTTGTTCTCACATGTCATTTTTCAGAGAAATATGCAAATCAAATGGCATTTTACACAGAAAAAAACATAAAAAGAAGTTCATGCTGTTCGCAAAAGTTGATGAGATTAACCCCAGATCTAAATTCACTGAAAAACTCATTTCTGGGGTTAATCTTACTTTAACTCGGAAAGTCGGATGATCTCGTACTTACAAAAACCGGCCCTAAGAAGAACAATACGTAAGTTTCAAACATTTCGGTTAAAAGTTTAGACCAGTCATTTCATATTATCTTCCGAATAACAAATCATAAGGCCATTTGTGATACGCTTAGGGATCTTGTCAATCGCAAGTTTTCCTGTATGCAAATTGACTAGAAGGCCATGTAATTTTGAGCATTCCACTCATTTTTAGATCACTCAAGGACAGATGGAATGAGTTCTTGTTTTCGCCGATCTTGATCATGACTTGATCATGACAATCAGATACCTTGAAAGTCATGGTAATTCAGGAATTTACGCTTATGTAACATTTATGAATCATGTTAAAGAAAAGTGATATTGCGAAGCGTTGGAAATGGCGCATTTTAAGTTTCTGAGTATAATTTTGTTTGTGCCACAAAAAATAAAAAAAAGTGTAATTTTTCCCCTTTTTTTATTTAAAAATGCATTAAATAACGCTTTAAGACTTCCATGTGTAAATGGCAACAAGCAAACAGAAATAGTTTCGTTAAATCCAAATCTAAGCTCTCAGGGTAGGAACAGTGCTTTATGTGAGGGTGATATGGCTGGGGCACCATTTTACCCTCTATCTAGTTTTGCTTAAATTTTAGTTTACAAATTTTACAAAAACCTTTATTGAAGAACAAAATGCTAGCTCTACAAAACCAGCTCATCATGCTCCAGTAGGCATAATGCTCTCCTACACAAAAAAGGATACAATAAAATATAGAGGCACATTTTTGTTGCCACCATCAAACTGAAAACTTGTAGGCTGCGTTCCAGGATGTGCATTACGAAATGCTATGGTGGAACTCGACTTGTTCCCTTCGAAGCATTGTTCATAGATTCCGAAACTCGAACGGATGTGCAAAATTTCTCTTTCACCCAAGTTCAAAACTATTTTTAGTTTGAGCTAAAAATATCTTACCATCCAAGTGAATTCCAATTCAAAATATGTAGACATGTGACATGAAGTCGAAATGGTGTTTTCGAAAATCACTTGCAGGGGAAGGTTGACGCGTCTACCTACATGCATACAATGTATTATCGCAAAGCAGATTCATTCAATATTGGTTTTTGCTTGATTTGGCATTGTTTTATCTGTTTGTGTTGTTTATTTGTTTGATTTTTCAAATTCAATGAAGCGCATTCATTTGTCAATCAGGTCCATGTCAGTTCGGCGTTACTTAATTAGACGATATGTTTACAATTGGTGCGTATACAAAAGGAGATTATGGTCACTTTGAAAACGAACCTAGAATTCTTTTTTAAATTTACTCCAAGGAGATAAGACCTTTATAATTTGTTTGTTTAGGAAATAATTTAGAAATAGGTGGGCAGACATTATTATATCATTCGATAATGAATTGAAGCAAAATAATGATGGAACAAAATCGGCGACGCGTGTTTACGTGGGAGATAGTGGAATCTGAATTTGAAGAATCTTATCTGTTGTGCTTCTTTGCTTTGGCACCACGGTTTGGTATGTATGTATACACAATTTATTTATTCTAAAATGGTATTGACATTGTATACGGAAGAATCATTATTTGCTGATTAGTCAGCACAGTTGCCATCAGACTCAAGTAAACTGACAACTAATCTGCGGGTTCTCTTGTCATTGCTTGATGTTTGGCATTTATTGAACGTCGTTTTTAGAACACGAAAATCTGATTCTTTAAAATGTAATGGAAACGCGTTCCAGAGCTTTGGACCATTTTTACTCTTAAGGTTATTCTTGAGAAGGCCTAGAGAAATCTGACAGGTCTACACGTGTTTTACCGATTTAGAAAAGGCTTGTTTTTGCCATTTCTCACGGGGAAAAAAACTGGAAAATTTAAGGGGATTGTTGACAGAAAAGCTCTTTTGTGAGCATTGGACTTTGTCAGTGATCTCAGTTTCGAGCAACCTCTTTTCCCAATTGAAAGATTAATAGCTCAATATGGCTTGCACACATTGTTTACATGGACGGGGAGCGACTTCCTTGACAGGTCATGTTATCTGAGATATAAGCAGATCGCTCCCGTGATACGCCAAATTGTAGTTGAGCTATGTAGGTCGTTTCCTTGATCCGCACGGGGATTTCGCCTGAAGTCTTAGAGTTTGTGGTGGAGGATCGAGAACGATGGATCGACCACTTAGCGCCCCGCTTTTTTGAACTATACCTATTGCCAAAAGCCAATTCAAGCTCAAGTTTGAGCATAACACTAAGCACTTACATTCAAAGGCAAGCCGGAAAATCCATACATCGTTTTGTGGGCTGGCATAACTCTGGACTTACCGATTAAGTTTAAAAGCGATCAAACAAAATTATAACCTGTCTCCACCGAACATAAATCCGCGATTTACATAAATCTTCAACTTATCTCCTACAAATCGCAGATTTTACCATACAAATTTAAATCCTAGCAAGAAAATAAAAATTTATTAATTAAAAACAGTTTGAAGCGTGAAAAAGCAACATGAAACTGTCCTCGTTGGCAGATCTGTCACAAATATGATTTCTATTAGGATTTTTAAAACGATTTTTTTTTTCTTGCTTCTGGGAAATGTCATCGTCTCTCTCTTTTTTGAGTCAAAATAACAAAATGAGATTCCACGTGTCAAATGCAGATCCCACTATATACAATCTGTTGCAGACATTAGTATGAGACATTACCTGTGGGAAAAAAAAATTTGGCTTTTAAAACTGCAAGAATTACTGCATTCAATTTCCTGGATTTTTTAATGTTTTTTTTTTCTGGCAGAGATAACAATGGCAAGGTGTTGTTTTTTGCGTAACACTAAAATTTTAGTAATAGGGGCAATTATAGGTATGTACATTTTGCTGTCAAATTTCAGACCTGACAGTTGCATGAACAAAAATGACAAATAAATTTAAAAAGGGCCTTCTTGTAGAGACACCCTAGGCCTAGACAATCTCTTAAAATTTTGTTCTCTTTTTGTGTGTTTTGTTGATAAATTACATACATAGATGAGGTGAAAGCTGTCAAATTTAAGAGCTGATGAAAGCACACAAAATTAAATAGACGGCACTAATTGGCGACAGCTGTCAAAGCTTAGTGCTGCCACTTGCACGTAGAAAGGTGAAAAAAAATAATAATAAATAGTCGGCACTTTTATTTGTCACAGCAGCGGTCAAATATCAGAACTAGAAAATTTAAATTGTGATGCCTTTCTTAGACGCCAGCTAGCACCAGAAGTGATAGCTTAGAATTTTATATGAGTCTCACAATGAGGACTGAAAAAAAAACGCCAAATGGAAAAACAAGAAGTTTAGCTTGAACTATTGGGGTTAAAAATTCTTAAGTTCACTCTGCTTAACTTAATCCTTAATCTAGTACACATCTGCATCTCGGACATCAATCGAGTTCCATCTGTTTTATGGGTCATTTTATAGAAGTCTTTTGTTGAAGCAAAACTTTTTGGTGCCAGATCACGACATTTGCTGTCAACAGTACATAGTTAGAAACACAAGGAGAAAATTGGTCAATCTACAGTAAAATTCTTTAAAAGATCTTTACAGACTTTTAAAAGTCTTTAAAGGTCTGTCGATTGAAAAACTAAGAGCTACATAATTTCAATAGTAGAAACATGGACTACAATACTTTAATTTTTAGCACAAATTCTGATGTTAAGTAGTAAATGACTTATGAAAAATCTAATTTAAGTTTTTATGGTGAATACTGGGACCATCTGTTTGTAATTTAGCTAACAATGAGGTCGGGGTGTAATGCACAAAGATGCACGAAGGTGCAAATAAATAGACAATAAGAAAACAGGAGTAAAATTTTTGTTCCTTGCAAAAAATGTGTGCAAATTTATATACATACTTATAAACATAGCTATCTACCTTGCAGAAATTTCGTTTACTCCAAACTAATAATTGTTCTACTTGCACTCTTAATGTATGAAAAATATATTGACCCTTCACCACGTGTTCAAGTTAAAGGACAATTTTTCAAGTGCATTATCCGGCTCGAAGGACCGATTTTGGTGACAGAACCCGGCTCAACTTCAACCACCGCGATTCATTTACAATGTCTGTGTGTTTTGTGATTTTTTTTTATTTACAATTTTGAAAAAATATGTTTGTGCTTATGGACAAATCTACAAAAAAGAAGCACCCTTCCGAAAACTACAAAGAAAAAAAGAAGCAAAATGGCCTTTCTACCACGAATGACTTTCAATCTTACCTCCTCGTCGAAACAAAATTCTTCTTGCGGTAGCTTGTAAAACGAAACAACGATTTAAGGTTAGAATAATAAACAATCAAATATATATAAAAATAATATTATTGTAATAAAATTAAATTGTTAATAATAATATAAATAGAGAAAAA
This sequence comes from Neoascia interrupta, assembly GCA_947623515.1. NCBI lineage: Eukaryota > Metazoa > Arthropoda > Insecta > Diptera > Syrphidae > Neoascia > Neoascia interrupta. The sequence continues at coordinate 42,462,954 of OX392462.1, read as the reverse complement.
CAAGGATTCAAACGAGGGAAGCAAAAACATAAGACATGTCACTGGTGTCATGCGCCATTTCAAACTTACCATTTTGTCCGACAAACTCGTGTGAACACTTTCACAGAAAATGCTCCACCAGAGCTGAATCAGATCGGACGCATGCTGGAATTCCGATGGTATGTATGCTACTTTACTTTCCGAGTTAAAGTTCAACAACCATGGCTTCAATCGTCCGGCAAAATGAAGGATCTTGATCTTGTCTCTGAATCTGTTTTTTTTGGGGGAGGGAAGGAAATGTGTTCAAGTTTTGTCAAAGACTGAAAGACTGTAACTAACTGTTTGAACGCTGGCAAGTAGCTGTACGTGGCAAAGGCAGTCGTGTTGTATGTGAAAGGCAAATGCTTGCTTATGTCCTTGGTCGCCCAATCGGAGAAGTAGGAGTTCAACAGACCCTGATCACCACCATCGAAACTGCCGTTCTTGAGTGCGAATTCTATTATCGAGGCAAATGTGTCCGCGTTCGGTCGGTACACAAAGACTCCCGAATTGAAGCAATCTGGCCAGGATACATCGGGCGCGGCTGACAGCTCTTCGCGTTCAAACAATTCATCGGCATTTTGCACAACCTGCAACGACACAAATCGTATTTTCGTAAGTAAAGAAAATTCCCAGGCACACCCCAAGATCACCTACAAGAATATCAGAATCCAGGAAGACACATTTCTCGAATTGCAGTAATTTCCAGGCGTGCAGCTTTGTGAATGTTACGCCGAGTTCAGGACGCGCAAGCAGTGCCAAATTGGCGGCATCATGTGAATCCAAAATGTTGACCTCTTGCACAACGTTGTACACCTCTCGGAGTCGGCTGCGCATCGCTTCGGACACGGTTGGCGTCACCAAAACCGCCAATTGATGGACGGTTCCGACGCGTTTCAGCGAATGTGCCAGAACGAGGGCGCCCAGTGAGTATGCATCGTTCGTCGTTAACGTCACCCACGCGAAATCTGCAACAAGAAATTTGATTTAAAAATTTTTTGTTCGAATTTCTTTAGTTTCTTTTTGTGTTTTTCAAACACGATTCGAAATAATGTATCTTTTGGACAGAAGCACAAAATGTGTTATTTTTTCACACTGTTGCATGCATTCACCTAAATTTGTCGGACACCGCATTAATCCCCTGGGAGGGCGCAGAAGCATGGGAAAATAAACCATTTTTGAAATGTGGGTAGGCATACACTTTTAGAAACTTCTGGATGTGTTTTTTCGGCCGCATTCCTGCGGGGGTGTTTGCCTCGCATAATAAATTGGAAACGAGCGGCTTGTGAAATTATTCGAATGGAAGGATGCCAAAATTTTATTGTGTGTTTCTTGGAATCATGAGTAATGATGGAAACAATAATGGACACGCGGGTGATCGATGGGCGACATTTAATTTTCTGACATTTGTCGTTGGTGCAGAACTATGGGGAATCAAATTAAGTGGAACTGCTTTTGTTCTATTGATATTATTTATAAGTTTCAACGATAAATCTGGTAGTCCCAATAAGTAGTTTCGGGATAAAATAAATAAATGAGAGGATAGACGAGTGAAAAAGCTTTATAATAGGCATGATTGGCCAGGTATTGCGCATTAGTTCTAAGGCTATCGGGAATGGTGACAGGGTGTTATTTGCAAACAAGGGGACAATCAGTGATCATCGCATCTAGTTTAATAATTTACATACAGCCCTATTCTGGTGTCGGCATAAACTCAAATCAACGGCAGCAAACGGGTCAGGAATACAATGGTGGGGGCTTAAATCAGCCAATGTAGAGGAAACAAAAGCAACTTATTTCAAAGTTTATATAAGGATTTTTATAGACATAATGGCGCAGTCGGATCGGATTTTTCTTTCCATCTCGCTCGTGGAATTAAAACCCACTAAAAAGACACAAAACAGACCGCGCATTAATGAAGCCGTCAGATCGAGGTCGTCGTTTGGGGAACCGTATAGAGGTCAAATAAATTAAGCCCTTTTCTTGGCAAGTTTCAGTCGAGGCTAAATTTTGTCTTGAAGAATTCGTCGGTGATTGCCGGAATGTCACTATCGACAGTAAAAAACTAGTTCACTGTCTCAAGCTCCACAACAAAATATTTTCATTATATTACTGGAACCCAAGCTCCTGATCCTGAAACATCGCATCTGACACTCATCGACGCTGAGAGAAGACCAATGAGACCATTGCTATGGAGAGCGACACTAATTGCCTTTTCGGTTGGCGATCCCAGATCAGGGCGTTCTTCTCCCGGATTGGGGCTCCTCTCCAAACAGCCAAACACATTTTTCTTTGTTTTGAAGTTTGTCTAGCGTTGTATTTGTGAAGCAAAAGCTATTCTACAGGGGACAAATGACATTTATCCAACTTGACATTGACACATGTATGATTGTGTGCGTGTATCTGGTTTTGATTCTGGATTTAAAACCAGAAGCAAACTTCTCTTCTATCCAGAAGAGGAACTGTCAAACGAGTCCAAGAAAACAGTTTCAGGAGAGTCCAGAAGTTTCCCGGACGACCAACCGAAAAGGCCATAAGGCTAAAAGTAAAACTATACAGTAAACGAAGTCGTATTTGCTCGTCCGCCAAAAGCAAAACGGATTTGTCTTAGCGCACGTAGATATATAAGAAGATATTTCAAGGAGCGTTTTAATTACGGACCAACCGCGCAAGATGAAACCAAACGAGGCAAGATAAAGTATAAAAGTTTTACTTCAATGACAAACGAAGCAATTTGACAAGTACTGTGACGTCTACGAGTGGCGTGTCATTTGTTGTTCTAAACGAGGTGTACGCTGCGAAACGAGGAGTACACAACGAAACGAGGTGTACACTGCACTGGAATTGTTGCTTACACCGGCATTTATTCAACATTTCCGTGTAGCAGTTTCAATGTTGAACAGAATACACCATTGCGTTGAGTGTTAGCTCAAAAATAAAAGGTGAGCGTTTATTTCATTTCAAGCCTCTTAATTTCTAACGGAAGCGCCTAACTTCTACTTTTCTGAAAACACAACGCATGACTTGAATGTCCGCCTAGATAATAATGATAAGCCAATTTCAACTAAGAGCAATGTCCACATCAAAATAAGAGTCTTTAAAGTAGATATAAAGTTCATTCAATTTTGATGTCAAAGCGAAGGGCCCTTTCCAACCTTTTAAAAATCCCGGGAGAATCAAGTGAACCAATTTTGTTCAGTTCCGAAAATTTACATTTTTACAGGTCGTTGAGAAACTCCTTAAAGCTACTTTAATTTGCCTTCGAAGTTTGTCAGATTATCAAATCGAAGCTCTTCTGTTGTTTTCACCGGACACTAATCTGCGATTAAGACTTATCTTTCAATACCGCAAAATTTTCAAGATTTACCCTACGAATTTCAATCTATTCAGCAATGGATTAAAAAGAAGTGGCGTAGTAAATCTCTCCCACGTTTGATATCCTCTCAGATCAAACCTTTCAATGACAGTTGGTGCCATCAATTCTAACTAATATGGTTTTACCTCATTGTAGGAAATGGAAAAAAGTGCTCTGGCAGAGTTTTGGGCAGACAAAGTATCCGACTTGAGTGGGAGCTGAAAAAAAACTCATGTGTATACAAGAAGATGGCAGAGGTGCCTCCTACCAAACAATGCCATTTGATACGACAGGATGTACAGGAGAAATGTCAAGAATGAAAGCATACGTCAAGTCCATCGTCTTTTTTTTTCTGGGTAAACATTTATAAACTTCTATCTTTATTAACTTTTAATCTTACTACGCTTTACTATTACTCCATGGGCCAAAAAACTGCGATTAGCGGGCGACAATTAAAGATTAATCCCAAAGCGTTCCCACCGGATAAACGCAACATTAATTTGACACAAGCAAACCCTTTTGTAGCCATTTGAGCTCTGGAAAGAGAGTGTCGATGACATTTCCGAGGATCGACAAAGCAATTTCGTTGTTAAAACGCCTATTGAAAACGTATTAGTGATAGATACTATACGAGGACAGTTTCAGTTTCCTTATTCGAGTCTCGAAACTGTCATAACGGTGTGCGAAAAGGGTGAATAAGATTTATGAGAAAATTTATTTCTTATTACTTGCCGAAAGGTTTTAATTTAAATGCTTTAAACGCGATTTGTAAGAGATTAGTTGAAGATTTACATATATTAATTGCGGATTAGTGTTCGGTAGAGATATGGTACTAATCTCTGTTTTATGGGCAGTGAAAACACCCTAAAAACTTTCAATAGTAAGAGCACTTTTTAAGACGAACTCCACAAAAGAAATTCAGCTGACAAGAATTTGAGCTGACTTTTATTTCATGCCAGAATAAATAATGACGAAAATCTCTCGAAGATATTTTCACAGAAAGCTGAGCTATACTGTAATAGTCTTGTATGAAAACGTATTCCAAAAAATATGTATTAAGTCTTTATATAGGATACACCCTAATCTTTCAACATAGTTTCCTATAATCGTTCCCATAAATCAAGAGGGCTTGAGCTTAAAACCACTTGGTGTAGCTAATTGTTATGATAGGGCTCAAAGAAAAATCGAATAGAGTACAAAAAGTTGCAAGAAACCGACTTCGATTGAAATTTTTCAACCCAAGGTTCTTAATTCAGTAGGGACAAGAAGCAAATAAGAAACCACACAAGGCGTAATAAACACAAATCAAGGTGAATACATGCTTCAGCAGGACGGACAAATTATTACAAAGAAAAGCATAAATACAATTTTATTTTAGATTTTTGTTTAACAATAAAAACACTAAGAACTATTTTTCAAAGAAAATCAATTGATGTCTTAAGTTAACATAATAAAATTATAATTATTTTTTTGATTTTTTTATACAAAACATAAATAAAAAAGAGTAGGTAGATTTCACGTTTATTCCGATTAAGGATATTTACAATTTTGAGCACAGTTACAGGGATTATAGGATTCATCGGTTTTTTATCTACACGATCGGTAGACAAATCAAAAGGGCGAGTCAAATATCAAAATATTCTCTGCATGCGATTGAATGATGAGTTTTTTTTTTTATCAAAAAGTTCTTTTTAAAAAAACTCGTTTCAAACTTTTTTTTTGTCCTATAAAAATACAAAAATTAGTTTTTTATTGTTTCAAGAGTGTCAAGTGTTAAAAAAAGAGGAAAAAAAGCACATCGAGACAACTCAATAAAAAAAAGAAATATTTTTGAAGTGAGTAAATAATGGTTTTTTTTATTTACTTTTATTAGAAACCAAGAAAAGTAGAACAGCAGCTGTTAGAGTGTTGGCAAAGAAAATTTAAGCGAACGGTTTTTTTAGAAAATTTATAAAATCTACCTTCTAAATGAAACAAGGCATCCAGTGGCGCGCGTGTATGATGAGATTTATACGTATTGGAATAAGATCATTTTTTAATGAGTGAGTTTTTGTATCGTTTAATTTCTTTTGAGCATAACCTAAAAAAATAAAATTGTGTATGTAAATGTGTTACGAGATGGTAAATGAAACCACAATATTGAACTTACCAGATTCGGGTTGAACTTTATGCATTTTGTAGGTATACAATTTCAAAACTCACAGAAAGGGAAATTTTTTAATTTTATTTGGAGAACAATCAGCGGGAGACGTTGCAATTTAATTTTGGAAGAAAATCCTCATACAACGTCCTACTTACGCATTTCGCAAAATGTATGATACGAGTTCTATTTGAATTTATTGCGAATTTTTCGCGATAAAAATAAACATTTTGGAATCATGTTGGAGATACATGAAACGGTCGGTCGGTTTATTTGTTGGAAGATAAATACAAAAATGAATGCAAACATCTGTGGGGTTTATTTCCATGCATTGTGTGGGGGGACGAGTGGAAAATAATATCTTTTGATGGAAGAAAGAAAAACGAATGTGTGTATGTGTGATAAATCGTCTTGGGGATACAATTTTCTTATTTATGTGGACCAAGGCGAGAGTTGTCCATTTTGTCATTCAACTTAATTAGTTATGTTATGATGCATAAAATGTTTAATATCGTCTTTGACAGCATCCAAGTGGATAAGTTTTTGTCTTAAATTTAATAGTTTTGGACAAATGACAAAAGATGTTTTGACAGTCTTGGAAAATGATTAAACGGTGAAAAAATGTTGCTGAAATTATATGATCAGTTTAGCTAGAAGATAGTTGTCAAGATGTTCGGATTCGTTATAATCGATTTAAACATGTTTTCATGAAAAGATTCAGCGATCGAAACATTGTCAAAAAAAAGAGCTGACTGAAACAGTTTCTGTACCTACCCAAGCGGTCTATTGAAACACCTTAAATTGTTTTCAGCCTTTTTTAAAACATGACTAGGTACAAGTCGAAAAAAAATGTCTACATGTGTGCTGTACACATCCCCTTTGTAAAGGGGATGTATTTGTTCCTACTCAAAATTTGTATGCTCTTAACCGAATAAACAATAAAAAGAAATAGCTTTTAACAGATGTTTGTTTTTTCAGCAGGCACTGAAAATCTCAAGTTTATATTCAAATAGTCCTACGAAGAAATACGGAGGCCTGGCAGCAAGAAAAGAAATCTGTCAAAAATCAAACACTATTATAGGATGTTTTCACCCGACACTAAACCGCGATTACGGCAAATCTTTCTAAGACTCCCCCAAATTGCGAGATTTACAATCCCAATTAATAACCTTTTTACACCGGGCCAGAATCTATAATCGAACTGAGGCTTTCTCAAACTGCCAAAATAATCAAGATTTCGTTGATCTTTTGTTACCTGATCACGAGCCATTCAATTTGTCACAAGTAAAATGGATTCAGATGAGTTTAAGAAAAATATGTACCCTAACATGCACTGGAAAATACTTCAAAATTATCTTCTCTAAAAGTGTATCATAAGAACACGAAAACATTTATCGCCTTTTTTGGGTTAACAAACTTCATCAGCTGTTTTTTTTTTTTTTTTAAGGCAAAAAGCAATAAAAAATACAGCAAAAAATGTGCGTTTTTGAATGCGTATATTAAGTACGTTAAGTACTAGATTTTGTGGAAACCCAGGTCCTGATCTAGATTCTATAACTAATAGATTTTCAGATTTGGAGATCAGGCTTGAGTTTTTTACTCTGCATCTAGATTCTAATTCGGTTTGAAAAAGGTATTTTATAATAAACGTATAAGGTTAATATAAAAGTTTTACAGTTAATCTCTTCTACGCATGAATTCTCAAATCAACGCGTACAAAGAACTCTGTACGTCTATACGTATTACGTAGTGTGTACCTTAAAAAAAATAAAAATAAATAGATTGGCGCAACAGCTCGAGCTGAACCAGGGCCAACTTCTCAACAATGTATGCTGTGTGTGTTAATTTCTTCACATACAAGCGGATCTAAAATTTTTGGCCGAATCCGAACGGCATTTTGAGAAGTTTTTCAAGACATATGATACTCTCGGAGGGCTTGTCAGACCCTCGCGGATGTGGGGACCAAATGTCATTGCGGTGCAAACACTTTGGGATTAATGTTTCTACGTTAATCGCTGTTTTATGTGCAGTGGAAACACCCAATTAGAACGTTGATAGTAAACGAAGAGTAGACTTTCAACTGTATTATTAAATCCTTGTCAGATTATTAGGAACGGTTTTACTTATGTATTTCAAGAATAGGTTTGGTAGGATAGAATGTACAGGATCACCACAATGTACACCTTTTAGGCCTTAACTTTTGAGCTAAAAACTTGAAACTTAATATCTGTTCTTTCTAGGTCCCGAAAAAGTACAAGTAAAAAGAATAACTGAAATCCGCCCACTTTACCTACTAGCATGAAAAATCAAAGTTATCCTGGGAAGCTGATATTTGGTATGCCTTATCCCCACGGAAAAACCGCCCGCATGTGGGCGTGGTCATATTTAATTTGCATTCTAATAAACGGTTTGTATTCGATATATCTTCTTTAAATCCAAAAAAATTGCACTATAAAGTGTTCATATAAGCTGTGTAAGCTATCAACTGAAATAAATAAATTTTTGCCACGCCCACTTTTGACGCCGAACCAAAACGGGCCCATCGAGATCCCTGGGGAACCAGTTTAACTTAACATTCAAAAAGCAAAAACAACCTAAACATTTTCCCTCGTGGAACAGCCAATTTCCCTGTAAAAGCCAAGGAGGCCTTTGAAGTTTGTGCCGTCTACTTCTTCTTAACTTTCGAAGAAGTATTTCCCTTAAAATTTTCTGCGCATACGCGAAATTGCCGCACATTCGCACAGTATGTGTGCTATATCCTCAACCGCCTGTAGATCACTGCAGAAGCGACAAATATCCGTGTCAGAAAGTCTGAGCCTATTTGCTTGTTTCCGCAGGAGGCAGTGTCTTGTCAGAATTCCTACTAAAGCCCTTAGCTTGTCCCTGCTTAGTTTTAGTCCTTTTGATACTTTTCCGTCTAGTCGTTGCCAGAGAGCCCTAGATAGCCTGTGTCCAGTCAGACGAGACCACCTTTGGTTGGCCGTCATTTTGATTTTCTCCTCAATAGTTCCTCTTACTACCCAAAGGGGTGGTTTAATGTTAGAAACCTCACTATTTCCAAGGATCCCTCCTGGACCGCAGTTTCCTGGCACCCAGCACAGTCTCACCCGGTTAGTTAGCCCCTGACTATGTCAGATTTGATGTTGATTGATTCTATTGTCTTGAGCGTAGCATGGCTATCGATGTAAATGGCGATATCTCTGCCGGATATAAGTACAGCCAGAAAGAAGAATATAATTTTATCTAATAGCATAAAAAGGATGAGCATTTAATTTAAATGGAGTCAACAGTTTTATATTCTTTAAGGCAAAGTTCGTATTCTGGAGAGGCGCTTGTTTCTAACGTATAATTGCTTTTAGAAAGTTAGAAGGTTTTTTGATGTCATGATGCCTTGATTTCGGACACTTTACGCTATTTTAATAATGGGCTGAATGTCTAGTTTGTGTTTGGCCTACATAAAGCCTATGGGACCTTCTGAGCATGAGACTATATTGGCCAGTTTGTCCCCCTTTTAATTTTTTCTTAGTCAAAACTTCCCCTGTATAATGTCAATCAAATCCATATGACAGGATATACATATACTTTGAAAGGGTTGATCGATTTCACAGAGACGAAATTCAACATTTTACTGAAATATAAAATTTCCAAATGTTGATATAAGCATGGGGGTACATTTTATTATCCACATGGTGATGGCGCTTCTCTAACTCTAAGTTAAATGTTGAGGATTTTTTTAAAACAAGCAGTACAAGGTAGTGTTGTTGTGCTGTTTGTAGCACACCGGCAGCACTGTGCCAAAACCACCACCAAATAAAGAGGAAAAAAAAACTCTCGCAGCGTACGTTCGTAAGCTAGCTAAGCATTCTTCAATTCATCAATGAAAACAAAACCTGAAAGTTCTCTTCCATAAGAGAAAAATGTAAAGGTGAAATTTCATGCGAATGCCCAAAAGAGTACTGTGTAAACTAACCGGTTACGTTTGCCTAAATTGATTGAAATTGAATCAACAATAACAGCGCATACACACCTTGTTAAGGTTAAGTAGGCACGGCACAATGTATGAAAAATCTGCTCACGGTCACGAATTGATAAGAGCTTTGTAAACGTGAATTGTTATGACGTCGACGTTTTTGTATTGAGTAGTGAGTACGCCTTAATTTGGCGGTTTCTGCGCAGGGTTCAACATTTGACATTGATTACACTTATTTCGTATTCGTATAAATTTTGGCACGAATTCTAGCGATGCGTTGTGAGAATTCATACAATAACAATAAAATTAAAAATCAAGCGTGTTGTGCAATAAGCAATAAGAAAGCGAAACCATAGATGCAAGAGGCAAGAAAGTAGGTGTGAACACCTTTGCCATGGGTTTTGTAGACGTCGCAATTTCGAGATAATGGTGTCAATGTCTAGGTTCAATAGCGAATTCTTATCGTCCCGAATCCGAAAACTCACGTTTAGCTCGCGATTTTCGGTGGCATCCATAAATATATTTCAAATTACAAATCTTTACGACAATGGTTTTAAGAACCTACATTTGGTGAATAGGTCCTACACAATCAACTTGATAAATAAATTTGATTGAATTTTAATTCAATTTACTGCCGGTGTCTGACGTAGGAGTCACATTATGTCGCACATTTAAATTAAACACATCGGGGTGGCGGTGGAATGATGCATGAATATGAACTAGTTTAACAATGATTGACAGGATACATTAGTTTCACTTCCTTGAACATTTATTTTTGGAGCTTTTTGGGGCTTGAAAGCAATGCGACACAGCAGTTGATGGCTAATCAGCATGATGGCACATGCTGTCATTATAATGACATTAAGAGGACCAAAATAATGTCCCATATGACAAATACATATCTCCGAGTATTGATCCAAAATTCTTTGGCTTTACTATAAGACTACATAGAGTTGGTTTCACAAAAAAACAAAAAAGTTTCATATCGTAAAAATTAATCAACAAAATAGCCTGACCTGCCTTATTAAAGTTTCAGTATAGATAACTCACTTCCTGCATGCGCATTTATGCGGAAATAAAATTATGCTAAGGGAGACCATGACTCACTTTTACATAGGAAATAAATAGGTATAACCAAAGACTGGCGTTACCTTCATTCGTACCTACCCAACTCAGGGCTATGTCCCTAGTAGTCTCTAAATTACTCAGTCATGCCAACCTTGGGAATCCTGGTATACAAACTCTTTATGACAAGCTCATTTTATGGCGAGAGAAAAGTCATGAAGTAGGTAGGTAGGCTACCCTCGATTTTACCATTTACCAGCTGTGTACCGTCTGCACGTTTATGTTGGCATAAATTTGAGTAGAAAGGCTTTGAAGGTTAAACGAAGGATATGAGAAAGTATTCCGTTGGGGGTTGTGGGTTGTTGGATTTCAGTGAATTTCAAGGAGCTTTATGCAAAGTGAAAATATAAACTTTCATGGAGTAAACGTGGAAAAATCGTGCAATTCATGGGAACATATATAGGTAAGGTACTTTACTTATGTATAACAATCTGAAAAAAAAAAAACAAGAGAATTGTAGCAATTTTAGATGGAAGCAATTCTCTTTAAAGGTAAAAAAACAAGCTCATTTTATTTCGCCTTTAATTTCGGCAATTCGACCTAAGTTTTTTGTTTTCATTTAAGACAGCAAGTATTGACTGAAATCTCAGATAACATTTCATCAACAACAGTCTATTGCCAAGACTTGACCGAAATTTACTTAAGAGATTTCAGATCGTGTCAATTATATTATGCTACAATAAGTAGCGGCGCCTTTTAGTAGTAGGTAGTATTGCAAGAAATTTAAGCGGGATTTACTAAGCAGCCTTGGCTCTGCCTCGGCTTGACGATTACGGGCTAAACCATGCGATTTCAATGTTTACTCTAACATAATGTAGCCTTGGCTTCAACGTTTTTGGCAGCCGTAAAGAAAATACGTAATGTTTGAAGCTCGGAAGCGAAACTAGTTTAAATGCACAGTTGAGAATAAGCCTAAATTAATTTTTTTTAATGTATAGGTACTCGCCGAGAGATAACAATTTTTAGTACTGGTACATATAAAACCAAAATATGAGCGAAGCCGAACTCAAAGCCTCTTTGTGAAGCTGCCTTTAGGAATACATAATGAATCTTTTTTGCACAATTTACTTAGAAAAGCATAACAGGTCCAATTCATCATATTTTCGGTCTTTAGAAATTTTTTCCAGAAAGAGCTCCCAATGTCAAATTGGTAAATTTATAAAATTCAGAGTGGTATAAAACAAGGTTCCAACGTTTTACCCACACTGATTCTTCAAGTGATTATAGTCTTGTCCTCGGTGAACTCGGTTTTGAAGGGCAGAATTTTGCAAAAAACATTAATTCATAATAACAAACCAACCAGCATCATTAAACTAAGCTTTGGTTTATCCCTATGAAAAGGGAAAACTTTTGTTTTTTAGGTGCCTCGAAAATCTTGTTTAAAGCATCACTTCGATGAAGACCAAAAAGTAGTATTAGGTACGAACTTACCAAGGCACTCTAAAAACCCCGACCGGATGAATAATTATTCATTGGTTCTAAATAAATTAACTAATTCCACTTAGCTTATTTATCCTGATGTGACAAACCACATAAATACTTTGAAAGGAATCACATCACAATTTAAAACATTTCGTAAGATTTAAAAAACAAAAAAAAAATATTAAGAAACAACTCGCCGAAAAAAGATTTTCTCCTCTAAACAGTTTATCGCAGCAGATAGTTAATTTTAGATGCAATGTCTAAGCAAATGTCTTGTTTAACCAATGCTGTCTCACTATAAATAAATTTGCTATACAGACGTGCCTATCGAAGATTTTTCAGAAAAATATGTATTTTGATTTTATTTTGCGGCTTGTGTTGCCAACATTTTACATATAATCTTAAATAAATTATCGTGGGAATTTCGCCTCACACCAGGATAATTTCAGCATTCACCAACTACTTTAAATCATAGTTTATTGACATATAGGGGTGGCGACAGCAAGGGGCGCTGTGTTCACGACTAAAGACTAGTGAGTAAATATTTGGTGCACATACAGAACATCCCCATGTTTACTTAAGACCTCCACGAAACACTGCATGTGTGGACAGTGTCCAGATCAGTTTTAGCACTTGCCTCATCAATTCGCTGCGATGTTTTTTCTTTTCGATTTTTCACGAATAAACATTTTTTTGATGAAAAAAAAAAGTAAAATATCTTGTATGTGCGCATGGAAGCAATTAATGTTTTTACGAGAGTGCTAAGCTAAATTAATTGCCAATGTCTGCGAGTGGTTTTCAATTAAAATTTAACCACTTGTAGACATTTTCATGTAAGGTGAACTTTTAGAGAAAAAAATATTTGTAAATTTATTAGTTGGATTAAACAGAATTAATAGCCAACAGGATCTAGTTGTGAAGTTTTGTTCTTGAATTTAAAAAATCAAAGGTAAAACGAATTAATTCTCTTTTGTATGTGAGGGTTCTACCTATCAACCCATACATCTGCTTTAAGTTCAACCGGGTGTCTGCCACATTAACTGTCTGCCACAGACAGACGTTGTACTCAGATGTAAAAAGAAACTTTATATCTAATTATACCTAAATTTTCCTTTAATAAGATACACTTTGATATCTGCCAATGGCAGGTATACAAAAAGCCAGACAAAGGTATGCCTAGACAACAAAGGAACAATCAGTTATCCTTGAACACGAAGTTCAAGAACCTCCAAACAAATTGTGTACCTTAACAGCGCAAGTACAAATTTTATAACTATGTGTTAAAGAAGCTTGTGTCTACACTAAAAAAAAACTATCCTAATGGAAAATGTAAGCCAAAAGTAAACCATTTTTTTTAATCATTCGAGTTATCGAAAAATGAGCAACTTTTTTCGACAAAATTAAAGTTCCGAATGGCTTTAAGCTAGGGACAAAAAAATACAACCTGAAATATTTATGCTTTGTGCGATAAAATTTTTACAAAAAAACCCTAAAATTTAGTTCCTCAAATTTTTTGAGGCCTTTTGCCAAAAAGTATTTTGGATAATGTTACCTACCGAATCGCCAGCACTTCTTCCAACAGCCAATTTAACAATTCTTTAACTTTAATTTCATTAAACGAGGAAAAATTTTAAATGTCAGCCCAACATTTTAATATTACGACATTGTTTATGTAAATACTTTTTCAATATCAAGCCGCACGACAAAAAATACTATTTTATCTAACGATAAAAAATAAATGTTTTCACCACAATTCGCCAAAATCGCTCCGACAATAAGTGTTTGTGTACTGAGTACTTTACTAACGAAAAGCTTGCAAACTCTTTTTTTAACGATGAAAATTAAATTTTTCATTAAAACTGACAGTTGCACGAAAAATTATCGCTCGTGTGTTGAGTATGCTTGCTGCAAAAATCGCGCTGTTTTTTGTCGCGCGTTTTTCTGTCGCCTTGTGTCCCTAGTCAAAAAGGTCACAGAAAAAAAAGCTCGCAGTAAAATTTTATAAAATTCAAGATTTTAAAAAAATCTTTAATAAAATTCTTTCCCTGAGGAAACCGAGCCTTAGGCTGAATTAAATGAGGTCTTAGGATTCAGTTGAACTTAAGAAGAAAACATTCTTCGTGGACAGATTTTGCTGATAAATCAGTTAGTAGTTATACATTTTTTGAACCAGTCAGTTTGAACCGAATGTATACTATGGTAATCCAGAATAAAATAAAATCTAAAAAATGTTTTAAGTAAGCCGCTAAGGAAAAAACTTATATGAGTTCAGGGGTGGAATTGGCTATGGTGATCTGTGACTTTCACATTTTGTGACAGTCAATGTGATCAAACAAATCCGTCTGCGTAAGTGCCTGTCTTCATTTGGTTGATCCTAACCTAACCCAAATTTTATTTCTCAAAATAAAACGGAGGTTGAACGGTGGCCACCACACTGGCGCTTCCCCTCATCATAGTAAACCTGACACATCAGGTTAGGATCAACCAAATGAAAACAGGCACTAAGGTGATGACAAAAATATTGTTCCGAATCGTTGCTTTATTTAGGCTTGTGATGTAAGAACACTGATTTTTATTCGTACATGCAAAAAGTCAGCCTAAAAGTAGGCAAAAACACCAACTTATTAGAAAGTTTGAAAACTGGTAACCAGCTGATTTTGACTGTGATTGATCGGGAGCTGTCACAAAAAAATTGTGATGATCACAGTTTACGCAGACGAATTTTCGTGATTTGTGACATCACTTGTCATAGATCACCTTAGCCGATTCCACCCCAGGGTACAAAGAACGCATGGCATAAGATGGCCCTAAATCGATCGCTGCATATGGCACAAGCTTGTCGAGTTTGGCAGCACTTCAGAATGGTGGTATGCACTGTGCCAATATGCTTTTAATGCACCAGTCAAGCCTCAAACTCGTGGCCTTAATCTATGTTTTAAAGCTTTCATAATAAAATTTTAGCTTAAAAATATTTATCTAAAATAAGGAGATACCGAGGCTTGGAAAATGGAAGAAAAAAAAATTTAGAAAAGGGGTTTTACAACTTCACAACGACAGAGGTAAACACATTTGCGAAGTAGGTACCAATAAAATGTCCCAGAATGCCTTTAAAATAAATCGCAACATCTTTATAATTGCATTGACCTTGTACGAGGTGCATATAAGCATGTGGGGATGACAGTTTTTAGAAGCAAAGCTGGTCGCACATGCAGGCCAGTTGTGGGCTAGTCTGTGGGCGAAATAGGATAATTTATAAACGTGATCTGTAGATCAGGATTTTTAGCTCGACTACCAAATTTTACTCTCTAACTTAAAATTGGTTGCCTGAAAGTTGTAATCATATAGATGGGCGGACGGGCGAAAGCATTTGGCTTAAAAGCTTCGGCCAATACGTTACGTCCGTGTTGTTGAAGTACCTACACAGCTGACAACTCAGCTTAATACACACGATTTTAAAAGCCTGCCGCATTGAGTTTCACAGATAGTCTCTGGGGCTGTGCCTGCCTTAGTTTTCAGTTTTAACCTAAAATCAAAGACACAGCGACTTATTCTGTTCTGCCCATTATGAAAAGCAGCCATCAGTACTATAATTCGACTTGATGGACGGAACGTTTTCATTGGGCTGGAGGTTTAATCAATTCTCCTGTCGGTGTTCTCTTAAAGGTTTAAGTTGGGGTCTAGGTATAGGATAGGGTATACAAACTTATGTTTAACCGAAAAGTCAAATAATTTTCGGTTAATAAAGTAATGAGCTGAGCTGTAATCTATGATGAAAATCTTTTAACCCACCCCAAGGCTGGGGTTCGAGGCAGCAGGCATAGAAGGGAGCCAGACAGAGTTGTCATGAAGTTTTTGTTTTATAAAGGCCCAGACACACTCAATTTGAGAAGCTTTATTATGTAGTTGTATGTTGTATTATTAAAACAAGAAATTATGTTTTACATTCTTCTTTTTTACTGAAAAAATTTTAGGGGGAGTTGGCACCGAAAAAAATGTTAATAATTGAAAAAGAAATGCGATGATTATTCAAGCCATTATTACGGCCTTGAGTCAGTTATATAGTGTATTTCGCTCAACTAGATCGATCTCTGGAGCTCGTCAGTGGGTGTAATCAAGATAAAATTTGTCCAATCAGTGTTCGAAATAGCTCTTATTCGTTAAATTTAATAAAGCTTAGTTAGTTAATAATTTCTTTAATAAAAGAATGCAACTTTCTATTGTTGCAGTTTGCAGTCAAAAGTGGCTTCGAACTTAAGGCCTAACCATAATAGACTTAGATGGACTTAAGTCGGCTTTCCGAAATGTCCCATTCCACGCAATTCATATGCCACGACCATTATAGCCGTTTGCTCGGTTTCGTTAGGTCTTCGGTAACTTTTGCTCTCTTAAGTTTAGACGCACTCAAGTGAGAGCTTCAGCACGGAAATTTGACAGCTGGTTAAATCAGACACACAAATTTCACACGATTTTCGAAACGTTTGCTGAAGTCTATTATGGGCACCGTAAGCATTTGTCATTTGGGATTTTCGATGTATTTTGCCATAAGGCTAATCCCACTTAAGTCTATTATGGTTGGGGCTTAAGGGATTTGAAATGGCTGGGTAAATTTTGAAACTTAATGACAATCATGATTTTTTTTTCCTCAAACCAGATAAAACTTATTCCTTTATAGTTTTATCTAGTGAGGTGACGTGTCGTAGTGGGCATAGTGTGTGCTTACTATGCGGGAAGTCCACCTGGGATTGATTCTTTGTCATTTAAAAAAAGACTCTTCCTTTTTCCCTGTTTTCTGTGTGTTAGAAAATGGCTTGCTGAGAAACGGCAAACTCATACACTTTTCGCGATTACTTCTTTAAACTTTAATTTATCTGTTGAGCGGTTTGTTCTTCGTTAAAATTGGACTATGAACGTACTTCACTGGTTTTTGCCTTCATTATGCGAGATAATCCTTTTTAGTCTTGGTTAAATTATGTGAGGTGAAAACCGCTAAAGTGGTCAAATTAGAACCTAAATGTGGGTGCAAGGCAATATCTTTAACTCCTAAGGTCGAAAGTTCCTTGGGAAATACTTTTTCGAAGACCTAGAGGGAAAAGCATTGATGGAACAAACTTGAAACGCCTATTAGGGAAAATGGCTCTCTAACCCCTGTTTAAAATAACTAAATCTTAACTAAACCATAATGTCCAATTTAACATTAAGGCTTTTGTCATAGAATATAATCAAGCATAAAACGAGCCTATATAGGAGGTTGAACTCTGGATGGTTGAACTTTTAGCCTAGCTTTAAAGAATCGACGGATGTAAAGTCGTCGCCGAGAATTATGACTATTGGACAAGCCCGATAAACATTGGGTTTAATGGAAACGACAGATGACGAAAGTTATCGCTCGTGGAGGGCCTCTGATTCAACTCAATGAATCTAACCAAAAACTATTTCGTCGCTCGTGGATGGCGGTCTTAAAACTTCGACCGGGTTTAGCTTTCTATGCCAAACTTGGGTGCTATCCAAAAGTAATTAAAAATGACATATTTTCAAATAATTTCTGCATTAATTGATTAGGTTTATTGCGCTCAAAACCCAAAGTGATCGGTAATAAAAAATTTTGAACAAACAAATTCCCATAAAAACTGTTAGGCAAGCTCTATAAAAATGCGCCCACATCTTGGCATAAAATCTAGATCTAGAAGTTTTCAAATCATTTGTTTTAATTTAATTTAAACACCTCTGCGTCATTTCCTATTTCCAAGCGATCTTCAATAAGAAAAAAAAAGAATCACCAAAACAAAAATAGTGCAGAAGCCGCACAACGGATTGACAAAAACAATTTCTTCAATGCCAACAACAAAACTTGTCGCAATCTGGGGAGGCAACATGAAATCCATCTCAACGCGGAGCCAAATCCATGAAACGGATGGATGCTCTCTGAGTTCAGTTTCCATCCAATTAGATTTTCAGTCAGACTGAGATTCATGCTTGTTGCTGTCGCCGGAATAACCGGCGCGACGACAGCGTGAATACACCATACCGGGACCGGCATCAGCCGAGTGCATACTTCAATATGCAAAAGGCATCCCGACGTCACAAGACTGATACACTCGACTGGTCTATGCCACAAAAGTACAGATTTCAGTCTAAAAATAAGAAATAAATGCGTCTCCGGCGCGAGAAAAAATACCGAAAGTGAAAAACGTTTCACAAAAACCAGGGTAAAACAATCTCGGCATGGGGGATGGGGGCGTTCGTTGGATTTATTAATTCCACTGGCTAAATATTGTGTTCGCACCAGACGCATGCACACACAGACAAACCGTTTTTCTTTTCTCTCCCGCTCTGGTGCTCGATTTTCCACTCGTCTAAAAATACAACAGATTCGAGAAAAACCGATAAAACGTATATCTCCAACAAATCGCCCCACCCACCCCATTTTAGGGGTGAAATGGGGACACCGTCATAAATCGGTTGACATCAAACTCAAAACAATGTGGACCGTTATCGTAATGAAGGTAACTGTTTTCAATCCCGAACAGGTGCCTTGAAGATAGTCCTTTTAACGGTTGAAACCACGAAAAACGGTTAAACTCTGAACGACTGGCAGAGGTGGTCAACTTCAAAAGAGGATTTGAACCTTAGGGATTTCCTGGTTTAGTAATTTGGGTGGGAAAAGGCCCACAGCAAGGACAATGTAGTCGTTGTGTGGAAAATAGTTTCTCGTTAAATTTTGAGAAAAACACATTGAAGGTCACTTAAGGTCGTCCACAATGTTGTACACGGCGCGACAACGAAGATGATGAAGAAGAATCGCGATTTGCATTTTTTTTTTTTGGCTTGTGAAAATGAGTTTTTCTTTCTCTTTAAATGCAGTTTTAGGCGGGCATTAAAATAAAATTTTCAACAAAACCAAATTTCGAAAATAAACTGAAGGCGATTTTTTCTTATTTACATGCTGCACTTAATTTAATGTTTCTTTTTTATAGTAAATTATTCAAAAATTAAACTTATAACTAATTTGCATTTTATTCTCTTTATTGTTCTTATTTTTGCTTTAATTTTTTTTTTGAAGATAATTCTTAAGAACAAAAGTTAAGAGAACTCGTTGGACTTACTGCTCATATTGAATTAGTTCACTTTTTTTTTTAAAAGAAAGATCGAAAATTTGTGCGGAAAACTAAGGGAAATTCACTTGTTTTTCAATTTCTATTGATTCAACACAATTTTTTCTAACACACACACGGGGGGTTAAAAAAGCAAGTGCGGTGCGTATCTCAACCGGCTGAGGATGAAATTCACTTGAAAAGAAAAGAAAGAGCAGAGCACTCAGTTGTTGTTCGGAACACGAACGGCGAGAAACTGAAAATGAAATTCTTGCGGTAAAGCGGGTATCACACTTGAGATGGAAATAGAATGAAGAAGTCTGATGAATATTATGTCTATTTTGGGGGAGGGATGTGGTGGTTGGCGGCGGGCAGAAAGGCTGATCAGAGAAACGAATAAAAAGAAATTTTTGTTGACGGGAAAGAGCAGATGTGGTGGTGACGTCATTGACGCGAGCGTATCATTTTGGGAGTGTGTGTGTTGGGGTATGGTAAATTTATAGTAAAGAGAGTCTTCTGAAAGAGAAATTCGCATGCGGTTCTTAGACGGGTGCAAGAAAAGGAGGTAAAATCAGTTTCTTTGCCAATAGAGTTGCCATCGTACTAAATCTCAAGGACATTTGCTTGCAAAAAAAACTAGGGAAATGCATAAAAGTACTAATAACATGGCAAACGTGAATATGTTTTAATAATATACTTTTTATACCCCATCCCATAGGATAGGAGGTATATTAAGTTTGTCACATAGTTTGTAACACGGTGAAATAATAATGGTAGACCCCCAAGACCTTAAGGGCATATGATCGAGACCGAATTCTGAATCGAATGAGCTATGTCCGTCCGTCTGTATGTTTTTAGGCCTTAAATTTTGAGCTAGGGTGCTGAAACTTCGTACGTAAGGTCTTCGTCATGCGAAGCAGTACAAGTGTAAAAATTTTTGAAATCCGCCCAAAGACACGCCCACAATCGGTCTAAATGTGCAACTAACTCCAGAGTTTTCAAAACTGTAAGACGTTCTAAGAGGCTGAAATTTGACATTTAACATCTCCTAGTGAATGTTAGACACAAAAAAGACAAATTTAATTGGTAAACCTCCTCAATTCAATTCAAATTCAATTCAATCTAGTGGGCGTGGCATCTATTTTAAGGGTAAATTTTCAAATGCAGTTTAGTCAATATTTTTGCTCGAAATTGAAAAAAATTTGAGTAATATTTTATGTAGAAAACGCTTAGTTCCACATTTTGTTTATACATTAAGACATTGGGCCCCGCCCACATTTGGAGCCAGAATTGAAGAAAAACCTAAAATTTTCCAGAAAAACTTAATTTCGACTGGCCTTGAGCCAAATTTAGCAAAGCATGAAACAAAAAAACGAACAGGTTAGGTTAACAAGACTTCACACCCCCTT
Organism: Neoascia interrupta; assembly: GCA_947623515.1. Taxonomy (NCBI): domain Eukaryota; kingdom Metazoa; phylum Arthropoda; class Insecta; order Diptera; family Syrphidae; genus Neoascia; species Neoascia interrupta. Next base: position 42,442,424 of record OX392462.1, on the reverse strand, counting down.
TTAGGGGTCGATTTTTCAAAAATATTGAATTTGAAACAAATAGTTGCATTTTTACGTACATTTAAGTGTAACTTGGAAATATCTGTGGAAATATCTTGTAAATAATAGTTTGTAACTAGGGGCGGTTGGACCACACCTCTTTTCGAAGTTTGCGTTACTTATAAAATGCCAAAAAATAACTATGCCATTAGCATTTTACAATGGGATTGGAAAGGGTATTCAACGGTCCGTTTTACGGACTATAACTTCTGCGTACACACTGTAGCACTTAGTCACTGGTTCTCTGTTCATTTATTCCAAATTAATGTCAAATCAATTTTTTGTTTTCTTTGCCAGGACGACCAAAGGCCAAGGGATGATCAGCATACGTAGGTGAAGTTTAAGCTTACATGCTTTTATCAATCAGAATGCGACTTTGTAGCTTAGTAAAATATTGTCATGTGTGTCGTTTTATTTCCATCGTACGTGTTAGCTGGGCGAATAAAAACCAAGGGACTTACACAGAATAAAGACGACAAACAATATATATAATTTGTTATTCTTTGAAGTTTATGGAACTTTTGACATATTTGTAAGGTTTGACAAACGCCATGCTTGAAGTTGAATAATTTCTGCTACCAGCTTTTATTACTCATTGGGCTCGCTTTTACGAGAATGCGTGCATTAAATTTTTAATTAGTTTCAACTGCAGGTACAGCTATAAGCTGCTTTAGGACTAGTCGTCGTGTTGGGATTTTTCGTCCAAAAAATTATGCTGCAAAAGCATCTTGTTCCACCTTTGTAGTAAGGTGCTTTTGGATAGTACAAGACCACATTTTATTCCACTGTTGCTGATATGTGTCACAAAGTATATGCTGCCAAGCGAATCAGCTGCTCTACGCTTTATATGCATGTGTAAGATCATATCACTTAGTTGCCCTTTTTAGTTTTATCTTTTTCTTTAGCTCTATCTTAAATGCTTCTCTGGAAGTGAAGCACTTTAAAATTAGTAGTTAATGCGATACAGGTCCAACGTAATGGCGATTAATGACGGAAACGTACGTGGTAATGCACGTCAAAATCGGTGTAGGACGTCTGATATCCGGACAGCCTAACCGTATTTTGACTGCCAGGTTTCGAACTTCGTCACCATAATTCAGTATAACGTGACAAGTACCCGGAAAAATCTTCTGAGGATGAATAGAATTTTAAAATCCACCTTGTTGCTGTTAGTGATTCGATACCAAACGGAGAAAACTTCATTTTGAAGGGAAACTTCAACACTTCAAGATAAAAAGTAACAAAGAGAAGTGAAAGGTTCTGTATCTCAACAACTGTAACCTCATCCTTCTAAAAACGCAACACCTCTCAATTTTCGAGCTTTTTCACATTTTCCAACAACAAAACCCACATGAACATAAACCCTTATTTTCTGCCTTCACCATCGCGACCGACACCCAGCGACACGGCAGCGCAGCGCGCTAGCGACGGGCCGGACGAACCATAGGTTCAACTAGATACTAGAGCATTCGTGTGCAGGACTTTCCGCTGCGTGATTTTGATCCATAACTTTGGAAACGAGCACCCTTATAGCTGCCTTCACGAATCACAGTCCACAGTCCACACATAAGATCAACCAGAGCTTACCTACCTGTGAGTCGATTGGTGGTAGAGTTGCTTCCGACAGTAGCATCAGCAAAATTTAAACTGTAGTAATGTTGTTCCCAGGAATTTTTTTAGGTATGGAGGCATGGGATTTCTCGGGCCCTTGGGAGTTCCCGGGCCCGAGGGAAATCCACCTGTAACCACCCCCCCCCCCCCCCCCCCCCCTCTCGGTGGCCCTGATGGCCTAACTTAAAAGACCATCTTGATCAAGATCCAATCACCATTTCTTTGAGAAATGGCTCTACGAGAGTGATTTTTGGAGTCAATAAAAAGTTTTTTCCACGCCCTACGTAAGTAGCATCTTCCAGAAAACCTTATGGCTATCATAAAGCTACTAAGCAATGGTTCAAAAACTTTCTCATTTTCTTTGGAGAAAAGATGTATGAGACATTTTAAAATAAAAACTGTGTAAGACAAGGCATTCTTATCTTCTTGTTTCTTTTTCTTTTTCTTTAAGACGCGAGGTTATGATCTGAAGTGATGGATCAAAACCATCCCACTCGTATATATGCCGTATATATGCAGTATGCCGATTTGCCTGGAGAATATACCAAACATTCAACGCTGCATTCTAATAAAATAAATGTAATAACTTTCTTAACACATCTTGCCTACGCAGACAATGATTTGATAATTGCCATAAATGACAGGAAGTTGAGAGAGAGAGGGGCAATCTTATTTCTTAAATTGTTTTAATTTGTAAACAAAATTGTGTAGCATCTTAAATATTGTCATTTTTCGAATTAAGCAGCTGAACGTTGAGTTAACTCTTTGATAAAAAATTCTTAACAAAAGTGGCAATAATAAAAAGTTATCAAAGATTAGAAGCTGCTAATGCTGAGTCCCTTATAGGGATATCACAGATGTGAAAGGAACCAAATACAATCCGCTGAAGATAGCCTACATATAAAGCTAACGGCTTTGAGGTTTATCACTTAAATAACATTATTCAAAATTAAAAAAACTAAAAAATAAATGAATACAAGACCTGAAAGGCCTTATTGTTTAGGAAACCAATTATGAAATGGACTTTTTAGATAGGTACCTTGTAGTAAAAGAAACTCTTATTATATATAGATAGCTTGTTTAACCGAAAAAATAAGTATCAAATATTATGACAGCAATAATTCAAATGAGATGGTTGCAGTACATAAACTCATTTAAAAATAAAAACTTTCAAGGCCGAACATAAATCATAATATTCCTGCGAAAATTGCCAAGAATTAACTAGAAACAAAAGCTTAATAAACTCCTTAATTAAAAGAAATATTAATAAACTCAAATTTCGTTCACAAAGAAAATTTATCTCTTCCTCTTGCCTATATTATAAAAAATAATGAACATATGCCAGAGATACCATGTTAAATTAATTGCTGTCCATTCGTTTCTTTCCACACTTGAATAAGATTCTTATATATTTCCTTCAAGTCAAAACTTTTGATTATAGTTCTTTGAAAATAAAAGAAAGTTCCAGATGTGCCTGGTAAGCAATAAATAAAAGTTAACAAATGCTTCATACTTATTTATCCACAATAATTCATAGTCATAAGCCTGTACGAAAACATAATGACAAGACGCAGCATATTGTCAAATTTAAAAATAACTTTATGATTCCATCATAAAATCCACAAAATTTCTTCTATGTTTCGTAATATATTTTAATCCCAAATTTTATTTCATTTTATTTTATAGTCCAAACGCACATAATCTTGTATGACCTTGGATAGTTTTATTATAATGGATAAGTTTTTATATCAGCATTCAATGCCAAGGAAAATCTTTTATTTAAACGCTTGCTAGCGTGTATCAGAGGACAACGACTGGAGGTTTGTAAATAGATACCGAAAAATAATATAAAACTTTGTGATTTATATGATTAGACACCAAAATAGACAAAATGTTTGTGCATTTATTTTTAGTTCTTGCTCAAGTGGTGTCATTTTTTAAAAGAATTAATAATTTTTATTTCTATTAAAAACTCTGTTACTTCAAACATTTACGTGTGGCTTGTCATACGTTGTCATTGAAGCGTTTATTTGAAATGAAACGAATAGCTAGCCAAGTATCTGTAAAAAACTGGTCTTCGTAACCCTTGATTTTGAATATCTAAGGACACTCACGGGTGACCTCATTCGACACACATTTAAATCCATACATTTAACACAACATTAAGAGCATAAGACCAGAGGCACACGGCGACAGAAAAATGCGCGACTAATTACTGTCCGACTAGATTACTGTCCGTGCTTCTGCACGTCTTATGTTTTAGACAACACACGATTGCGGTTGCGATATTTAGTCGCGAGACTCGTTTTGCGACAAACTTTCCAATTGCGTCTCTTTCAAGCCGCACGACAAAAAATACAATTTTATTAATTAAAAAGCTAACCGAACGTATCGTTGCTTATATTGGGGAGCGGCCCCTATGGCGAAGCCATACAAAATTAAATTTCATATTGAAAAGTGAAAAATTACAACCATTTACAATTCTACAAACGTTATAATAATGGCTAGTCCCATAATTTTCCCTAGTCCCACAATTTTATTTATTTACCGATAGAAAAATGACTGTTTTCACTACAATTCACCGGATTCGACCCCGAAAATAAGTGTTTGTGTACTGAGTTTACAATGAAACGCTTGCAAACATCGCTTTTTAACGATGAAAACTAAACTTATCATCAAAGCTGACAGGAACCGCAAGGAAAATTATCGCTCGTGTGTTGAGTATGGTTACTGCAGGAAATCGCGCTGTTTTTTGTCGCGCGTTTTTCTGCCGGCGTGTGTCCCAAGCCTTACAGGTATTTTGATCAATTTTGTTTGAATCTTATTTAAAGGAGATCTTTTGTTTGTACTCCTGACAAATGTCATGCTACCAAAATGACAAACGCTCTCTTCCATGCAATTATAAGAAAAGGATCTTTTTCGTACGTCAGCAAAAGAATTTTGTTTTAAGAGATTTTGTTCTGTACATATAAACATAATTTGTTTTGTAAATTCAATCCCATGGATCTCTCATGATCTCATACTTAGGTTTTTCTATAAACAAAATGCATTATAAGTATTTTTCAATAAACAACAAATGTTAAAATTTCAATAAAATACAGAATTTTGCGTAGACGTTTAAGGCCAAGTTTAGTTCGAATTGTAATCGCCCTCTGTAGGCGGATTTCAATTTTCATTTCCTACAATTTGTAAGAGGTCACTACCTCTTGAAAATTGCGGGTGTGCATTTTCCAAGGATTTTTTTTATCAAAAACGAATGAAAAGATTAGTAGGAAATGGATTTAAAATAATGATGCATTCAGATAAAATGATGTCCGAACGTCTGAAGAAGTTAAGACATTTCAAGACTAAAGCGGGGCTCTGTTCGAGGTTCCAGTGATAAGCCACCAACCCAATAAATACTTTGCGCCCGTCACGTTGAAGTACACAGCTCACAACTGCGTTAAATACAAACGTTCTTATCTTGACATCTTTATTCAACGGAATAATTCCTTGCCGATTTCCACAATTGAAAAGTGGATGGATAACGTCCTGAAAATATCTAGTGGAGACACCAATTGTCCAAACTAATTTCCAGTAATCTTTAAACCCTGGAAATCGGTAAGGTATTAATAGCTTCGTTTATATGCAAAAGTTGAGGGTTTGAGTTAAGTTGAGTTGGAACTTCGACCTAGATTTTTCAGCACATAAAAAGAGGGTTGAGTTGAGTAGTTGAAATTAGTTGAAATAAGAGAAATGAAAAATTGAAACTGAAACAATTTATTTCTTCTTTTTGCATATTGAAGCTGCAAATATGCCAAATCAACACGAAAAAGTACCAAACAAATGGCAAATTGTGTATGTTTAAAGCTTAATGGTCTGTTGTAATTTCAACCTAGGTATATCAGCAAAATTTCTACTCAACCCCTCACAGCGAGTACTATCGACTCAACTCCAACTCGATCCGCGTTTATATGAGGTCGAACCTGGATTGAACTCTGTATGTAAACGTAGTTACTGTACAACCATCTCTTTTTCTATGGACCACTTGCCATAAGAACGTATGTACGTAGACTGTTCCACAAGTCAGTGGAGAAGCTTATTAGCTAAAAATTTATTTAATGTTCAAAGGTGCTCCGACTTTGTTAGACATCTTTAAAAGGCTCTGGAAAACAGACCTTTGCTTCATCGATAAATTATTTAAATTTATGAAATTTTTTCCTCTGAGCAATTTATTCATGTCAGCGAAGAGGAAATATTCAGAGCGAGCCGAAATCTGGAGAATAGGATGTATAAGCCAGCAGTACCCGGCGATTCAGCTAATTTTACTTCTGCATTTTCTAACCACCCTCCTGGACCATTTCGTAAAAAATAAACGTATTTTCTATGGTGTCACAATACTAATCTCCGGTGTTTTTTGATTTTCTAAAAAATCATGGCAAAATTTTCAGTTGGAATCCCTGAAAAAAGTGGCAATTACTTTCTGGCTGATCAAACCGTTTAGACTGTTTTGCAGGGAATTCGCCTTTATAAGCCCCTTCTTCTCGTTTTTTTTTTGATTTGGCAGTTGTTAATCCAAAAGTTATCAGTCGTAGTCGTCTCAAAACACTTAAAAAATTCACCTGGACTGCACTTGTAGAGCTTCAAAATCGGGTTGGAAATCTTTATCCAAATCTGTCCACATTATCAACGCGACAGCTACTTTGCCGATAATTTTTTCATGCCGAAATATTCATGCAGGATTCAAACAACGGTAGTTTTTAAAGTTGCTTAATTTTTAGCTTGCTCCCAGACTTCATCAACTCTCAATCAACAATCATGATTCGAAGATCGTGCAACATAATATCGTGGTTTTTGGTGACGATTTCTAAATCATGACGTTGTTGGAGCTCAGCATCTTTTGTGAATCTTTTTTTAAAATCATCTTTCTTAAAATCGGAACTTCCTTCTTCTAAGAAAAGGTGCGGCTGTTTTGAAGTCTAAGTAGTTTTAATATTCGTTGGCAACGTTTTCTTTTGTAGAGACAAGCATTAATAGTCAAAACAGTTATTAAGGTTTTCAAGTTAGTTTGAAACACTTGTTTCATTTAAAAATTATTGTTCTAAGATATTCCAGTTCATTGTTTTTCTTTGTTTACAAACGCCAGTTTACAATTTTGCGATTATTGTCAAAGTGACTGAAATGTCAACCAAATCTTGGTCGTGTTCAGTGTGAATGACTCAATGAGTTTTCGATAATTTTTTTCCGAAAACTCAGTTTCTGATGCGGTGTGAAAAGGGCATAAATCTAATCAGACAAAGTTATTTTTACCACAATATAAAGCCAGTGTTTGACTGACCATTTTTCTATGGCCAAAAAGTAATAAGGATTTTCTATAACAAAAAAAAGTTCTTTGTAAAATCACAGGGCCATCAAGCATAAAATACATTGACTTTTCGAACAGCCCTCGTACCCACTGATTATCAAGTTTTTAATATGAAGTGAGAAAATTAAAAAAAAAATATTGTTCTCTTCGAAAAAATTTTGGTTTCTTTAAAAACTGTAGCTTTCTACCAGATACCTTCCTACACGCCTTCTTTTTTCTTTTCTGATGATTATTTAGGTTTCCAGATGTGCATCCACCCTCAGACTTTTTGTTTTATAATGATGCCGGAAAGTGACACTTTTAGCTACAGTTTCCTATGTAGGAGGAATATATTTTTATGTGGGAATATTTAGATGGCAATATTACAAAATATTTGACCAGTATTTCTCAGAATTAAAACGTACCAATAACAGCAGCTTGCCGTAGAAGCTTATTCATACAAGATTTTCGATCCATAAAAATATTTATTTTGTGTTAGATTTCTTACATTAAAATCTTCGCCTTAAGAAACGCACATAATTTTCAGTCCCTTTTCTTCAATAAATTTAGTAGGAATTCTAGCAACAAAAAACTAGTTGGCATTTATTTTTTTAATTATTTGCAAATAAACATATGCACATAACGAATTTTATTAAAAATTACTGCAAACTAACTCACAACATACCTGTTCAACTTGATATTGCTCTTCTTGTACAAAAATCTGTACTAGAGTTCAAGGTGCATATTAAAAACATAATCAGCTGTTTACAGTGAGTGCAGTTCTCTTAAAACAACACATTTATTTCATTCCCTTTCTCTCTTTCTCTTTGCGCATTTTCCAATTAACCAATTTCCCACGATGAGAAAGGGCTTGAAGAGAATTCCCAGAACCAGTTTGCTACAGTTGCGGTTTATCTATTCTGGAAATTGGTGGTGTTTTGGTCAAATGTCGGGTGGCAGTAGTGTTTGGGGAAAATAGATAAAATAAAATAAATATTTGCTCAGATGTCCTTTTTGACCAACAAAAAGTGTAAATGAAGTGTGTTACCGCTAAGTAGAAAAGAAAAACGAGCAAATTTTGTCAAGTGTGTGTGTGTGTGTTAAACAATCTGCAATGGAAATGTTTAAAAAATCCGAAGTGTTGTGTGTATCTAGTTTCTAGGAGGTGTTGTCGCGAGAAAAAAAAGAAGTTCGCAAAGAATCAAGTGTATCCTGTGTCTCTACAACACACATACGGAAAAGATGGAAAATTCTCCAAACTCCATTGAAATGCAAATTGATAGCTTCCTGGAGCATTTTAAGCGCAGCGCTTCGAAGGCCATGGACGCCGACTGGGTGGTGGGTGGCGCTGGAGCTGCCACTTTTGGAAATCTAACCAAGACGCGAAGCCGTTCAAGTTGCCTGGATGTAGCGGAATTGTCAGGTTTGTAGTAAAGTTCCTTGTTCGTGCCTCCAATAATTCCCCCGCGTCTGGGCTATCGATTAGTTGTTCCTTCTCGGATGACATTGACGCCAGGCCTAAGCACTCGTAAAGGAGCGCAGTTATGTATTTTTTTTTATTCAGTCGCTCTTGGTCGTCGTTTTTATTTCCTGATCCCACCCTCGCCTCTGGGGTTAGTGTCCTTTTGTGACGTTGGGTGTTGCTCGAGCTCGCACATAGAAATTTATGAATCCTCTACTCTTTGCCATCGTGACTGTGCATCATCTTCCGTATGTTTTGTTGTTGCCACACACCACCTCCCCAGTGCTGCTGCATGGTGGTGGGGACGAAAAAATCGATTCCGCCGGGGTGGATGGAACTTGTGAGGGTAATTACAGGGATTCAGATTATGAGTTTCTCTGCAGCCGACTTTTTTCCACAGAGGAAACTTGTTGAAAGCGCAATTAACTTGTTCGCCAAGGAGATAAATGCAGATGGCGAAGGATAATAATTAAATGCCAGTGGCGCAATAAAACGTCACGATGAATAAAATGCGCGCCAAACGAGGCAGTTGAGAGTCGACAAGGGGTGGTCCGTAGTAGCTGAGGCAAGGACGAAGGGCGAAACTACTTGAATTCAGCTCTCGCGCGCAGGGAAGCACGTTTTTATTACGTTTTACATTCAATCGTCAACGACCTTGAGCTTGCAGCAGGAGCACTGAAATTTAAATAAAAGAAAAAACCGTGTTACCGGGCAGTTATAACTTTTTTTCCTACAAGGGCTGCGGCCGTGATTTTAAAAATTCTCGTTTTACTAGGCTGAAGCAGGGAGATGCTGGACGCAAAAAAGTTACAAAGTTACAGAGTTAGAAACGAGGACATGTAGAGGGAGGGATATTCTGAGCACACATGGCTCATGCGGCAAGTTCAAGCTGAAAGGCATTGAAAAGAAAGTTTATCATGTGCTCACATGCAGGAATTGTTAGGCGGACTCTTTGTGGACCAAGGACCCAGCACCCGGAGGCTATTTTGTGTGAGCATCACAAAGCAATGAGTTTTTGTAGAACTTGGTCGAATGTTTGTCTACTTTTATAACTGACAAACTGCATGTGGATGTTATTCTGTTTGGGACTGAAATGTCGCTCATTATTGTGCATACCAAGCTACGGAATAAACTTAGTAGAAGGCCATATCCAGTTTGCCATCTGCAGAACATTGTGATAATTGAATTTGATAATTTAGTAATCAATAAAAGCCACTTTCGATTAACAACTCTACTCTCAATCCCCTGACTGAATAGCACACACATTTTTTTAGGCAATGGGGGTTAACGCTTTAAAAAAGTCACATGTACCTATGTGAGCATACGCAAAACTTTAACAGCGTGAGGGTATAATATTTTTTGGACAGCAAGCCCCGTGCCATTTGGCCCCCAATCAAAAACTGCTATAAGACTTAGACTAATGCAATTTCTTAAGAGGATCAATAGTTTACTCGCAAAGGTGCCTTCACTCAAACCCTAACGAAACATTTAACTGTTTGCTCTCTAAACTGTCGCCAAAGTAAAATAAATTGAAGGTTTATCGCACACTACCAATTTTTTAAAGCAGCAAAAGTTTACTCACAATCCGCGAAAGCACCGCTCACCCGAGCAAAGGTACCTACACTGAAACCCTGATGAAATGTTTAACTGTTTGCTTTCTAAAATGCCGCCGAAATGAAAGAAACTAAGGAGTTTCAAGGCGGCGTTGAAAAACAAAGCACGGCAAAAACAAGCAACTAAAAAATCGTTGGCAAAGCACAGATTAAAAAGTTGCCGAAAACTGGTTTCATGGCGGTTGCGCATTTGAGCGCGTTCCCATACAAGCTCATAGGACACAAAGAGGCAATAAAATCGTTGCGTGACTAAAAGTTTCATATTGGCTAAAAGCCAAAGAGTTTCATGGCAGCGTTAAAAAATAAAGCTGCAATTGTTAAAATTTTTTTTTACGGAAAGCAACTAAAAAATCTGTAGCAAAACACAGATTTTAAAGTTGCCGCAAACTGGTTCCGTGTCGCCTGCGTATGTGTACGTATGCTCTTGCAAGTCCATAGGACACAAAGGCAACCAAACCGTTGCGTGACTAAAAGTCACTAAAAGTCAAGTGCGATAAGCCTTATGTAAACGATTCTGAAATCGTATGAAATTTGTGTTAACCTATGCTCTGCTGTCAAATTTCCGTGCCGAACCTCTCGCTCTCACTGCTCAAGTCAAGGACAAACTCACTGTCACTGGTGTGAGAAAGTAAAAGTTAACGAAGACCTAACGAAACCGACTTGAAGTCAGAATTTGTGTAGTGCAAAAAGTCGTGGGCGACAATCGTGAACCGAATATAAAGATCGATCGGCTCCACCTCCATAGAAGACTTCTCCCTTGCAGCAATTTTTGTACTGATTGCTTTATAGCGTGATGAATTTTAGGACAATCGTTTCTTAGGGCAACATTTATTGGCCTGGGACCACATAGGACTTGCTAGCGACATATCCCGTTGACAATCCTTAAGTGCACTCTCGCGGGTTCCAGTCCAGCTCCAGCCCATAAAAATGCCATTGCAGTGGAGAATCACTCTATTCGGCTTTTAATATTTCTAACTGGATTTCATCTAATCCAGTAGATTTAGGTCCAAACGATGCAAGCGCCGGAGTGATCTTTTTCTGCTTACAATGGTAAATGGTCGGATTGTCACTGTACTCCATCTATACAAGACATCATTCTCTAAAGACTTGAACGACATTTAGTTTTCCAAAACATTATTTGCGGATCTTTTACCGCGTTTGTTTTTTTCGTCGAACGTTCCATAGTTAAATGCTCTTTTTCTCTTGCTTAAATAGCTACACCGAATTTTCTAGGAAACCTAAAAAAACTCGATTTATGGATGAACCCCTAGGAAAATTTTTTTCATTAAAAACCTCTTGATATACCCTATGAAATTGGCAAAAAAATAATATTCTTCCACGTTAGTAAGAGCATGTGGTTGAAAGCAAGTAACCTCGGGCTTCCTCAAACAGGTGAACAACTTGTTTACAGCTTTTTTTCCTATATTCTCTTTTCACCACGATAACGTCACCCCAAGTCACAAACATTTACTACAGAAACAATGGCGCTCGCTTATATTTCCCTGCGTTTGATCTGTCAGTTGCAATTTGTTCAAAGTCTTCCTAAATCCTAAAAGTTATGCAAACACTGTGGTTATTGAACAAGCATTAGCATATGAAAAACCATAACTACCCACCCCTAAAGTACAAAAGTTCCGCCGAGTTCAAACTGGATCATAAGAAACCCAATTCTGAAAAGGACACGATGGCTTTAGATGCAGCGGCATAACGTTGAAGGAACTAAAATCCAAAATTTTCCTGTGGTGCCTGTTTTGATTGGGCACATGACAAAAGCATCAAGTCATGATGTCCGTGCTAGCCACTTTATAAAGAGCAGCACTGATTTATTTAGGAAAAGCCGCATATCTGATCAAAGTCGATCGTTTAAGATCACAGCCCTCCTTTTAAGCCCTTCTCTTAAGTGTAGACTTAAAACAAGATTTACTCATCAGGTAACAGTTTCTTAATGCGAGGTTAACTCCATGAGAGCTATTAAATCTTCGACTGTTGACTCAATGTCATTTCCCAAAGGAAAACAGGAAAAGAAGTTAGACTTGTATTCCAGAGTATATTCCGGGGTTAACCGATCATATTTGGTTCGTTTAATTGAAATAAGCCACGGATCAAAACTAACTAACTAACATCTTAACTCCGAGGTGTTCTCGCACTGAAAAACTCAGCCTTAATCAAAGACGCTCTAGTTCATTGTCTCTTAAGGCAAGGGGTTTCAATTGTGCTTAGTATCTTGACAGTTCGAGATTTGATGGATAAACAAGTCTAATGACTTTTACTACACCTGACAGCAGCACCTATCCAGTATCCATTAAAACTTTGCTTTTACACGGATTCATTTTGACATCTTTTAACAAAGTCCCGAGAAGATCTTTAACCTCTAAGCATAATTACACTAAGTGGATTGAACGAGAGCAGAGAGTTTAATTTAAATGGTTTCACTTTATGAAATTGCATGCTAAGTGGGGGTGTTACGCTTTCATTAGAGCTATTAGTTTCTGTTGAACTAATTTGCATGTCATGATTTGCCACACGCTTGCTTGATTTAATTCGTCAAGTATATGGGCACAAAACGAGAACCAATCATGAATTTTTTAGAAGTTGAATGTTTTTGACTTCTTGGTTGAATAAAGACATGCTACAGCTAAATTATGAATTATACATAACTATCGCGAAAAGCAGCATCATGCAGGAGGTTTCCTTGTCTTTTTCCACCGTAACAAAAGTCTTTCCAGGAACAAAACGGATCATTGTTTGTAAGGTATACGAGTGACAAGAGCTCAATGTTGGCGCCCGCTTCGTTAAGCCTACATAATTCCGTTAAATCCCCCTCATTGCATGACACAGAACACACCAGTCTGTGTGTCTGTTTTTCTCGTTTGCGCAATCCGTCAATATATTTCTAAATATATTGCACGTCCCACTATTACTTTTTTCTCAGCAATACCCCACCGATGCTCTCAATTATACCTCTGAAGAAGAGTCTCACAGACATTGCCCACTTCGCCAAAGCAATAAAACTGTCATCGGTGGGCTATTGCTTGTAGTTTTTATCTTGGAAAAGTCTACTCCCTCCCCTTGATATATGTATCACTGCATTCTTCATTCCGCTTTTCCCATCAACTCTGAATGTTTCCATTCGGCATCATGATCTGATCCAGTTTCGCCGCATAATGGGCCCGGTCCACTGGTATAGAATTAAAATGCAGCATCGAAAGCGCACTCATGCTTCCATGTGTTTATGTTACTTTTATGCTCAACAGAACACTGACTGGGGGTAGTCCAATACAGCACAATGTCCTTTTTCATACACACCGTCCGACTTCCGCATCTCGATCTAAATGACTTTTCTTTGGCTCAACCGCCCGCAGATAGATGAAAATAGCCCCTGGGATGTAAGGCTTGTTCGGTTGACATGAATTCTGCATCCCTTGCATCAACTGACCCAATTCTGGAGACTAATTTTGGAATTAGAAAAAAAAAAATGAAATGGTGTCTTGAAGACGACAGAAAGTATTTCTACATTTTGCTTCGCTGCCAAACGGGTTTGTTGAGATGATATAATGTTTCGTTTCGAAAGTGACAGATAAGCGGTTGACACTCACAAAGGCGCTCATGTTACATTTCGTGCAGTGAAAGAAATTTGCAATTGGAAAAGCGTTCACGAACGTCAGTTCCGTCAGCGATTTTCTCAGGCAATCTGTCTGAGGTTTGAGATTTTATTTCTTAGATGAAAGAAAAATCCTTGCTAGTTTGGAAACAATTTTCGATTGCAGCCTTTATCCATCCTCATTTCGAAATTATGTCGGTACCTTAGCTTGCATTCCTTCATGGTCTCACGCACAGCATCCACATGTGGTTTATAAGGGGGTGTGCTTGTTTTTATTGAATAATTTATTGGGGTGAAATGTTTGGGCAATTATTTCTAGGCCTGAGATTAAACGACTTGTGTTATTTTTTTTATATTTTTATTAAGATGGGCGTGTGGAAGGATTTGTAGTTCTGAAATAGGCGCCGTGCATGTATTAATAGAGCTTTATAGAAATCGAATTCCTCTTGCTGATTTATTAAAAGCATTTTGAATACCTTCAGAGAGAATTATGCCGATGTTCCCTGCTAAGAGTGTTCCCTATGGAGCAGTGTGAACGGCGCGGCGCCAAGATTCTGTCACAAAACAGGGCAAATATATTATATTGGTGGCAGTTATGCTATGCAGTATGCTTCTTTTTCCTTGGCAAATTTGCAGCATATAAATGAGGTCTTAGGTAAGTGGGTTTTCAAAACTACAATTAAAGTTAAGGAGTGGTTGATGTAACAATACAATAAGTGCGCATTGAGTACGACCCAATATTAAGAGAATGCAAAGAATGGAAAAGAATTAAATTTTATTTCAATTACTTTAATCATACTAGAGTATAATGACAATAGTTTAACTGCATTTTTGAACTGAAAATTTTTGTAAGATAGATAAATATTGCAGAAAAAAAACTGTGCCACGCAGCTATACATGTAGCCCATAAACAATTTAGTTATAAAAGAGAATTTTTTTTTCTTCTCCTCTTAAGATATGATTTTTGTGCAGCAGAAATAGGACTGCGTGCCAAGAACGTTTCCTTGTGTAAAACTGGCAAGAATGTATTTTCAACCCTTTGAGACTCTGGTACAAATTTAGTCCCGTGTTTATTTAGTCTCGTAACAGAAAAGAGATAAAGGGTGCGGTACCTACAATTTTTCGGGAAAATTCGATATGTAATTCCAAATTTGAAGACGAGTGGGTAATGTAACACATATTAACGGTGAAATGTTGTATAGTTCTTTTTTTAAATAACACTATGTTTCCTCTTATATGCGCATTTTTTTTTTTAGTACTAGGGTGGTGAAAACTAAAACACCAAAAATCTTTCAAAGATACCAATATGCCCACTATAGCAGGTATATAATACCGAAATAGCCGATATTGGTTATGCCCGATTTCCACGTGCTAAAAAACCACCCACTTATGAGAGACACTATGAAACTGCCAGAACGCACGTCACAGTAGTAAATTTTCGCTCTCTCATAATTCCTCTTGACTACAACTAAGTTAATTTAACAAGTAAAGGGTCCGTCATCTAACGTTTTTTTTCAACTAGTGCTTATTTCGTGAATGGTAACACTTAGCTAATGTCTGATTTGACAGATAATTAGTTTTATCCTTCCGCTGAACCCTTGCAAGGTCGGGGTTAATATAGCCTTGAGGTAAGGTATGCCTGTCGTAAGAGCCGACTAAAATCCACCGAAAGAAGTATTCTTTAATGTTTTAACGGATGCTGTCGATGCTGCTCCATTTGGGGCAACTTTTGGCAGTTAGGTTTTAACTTATAGATGAATCTGAAGGTTAAATTAAAATCCAGAAGCGTCTGTCACACATTGTGCAGCTCACTGGTCGGCGTCTGTCTCCAAAGGGGCGGCTGTATTTAAAAATGAAAATAGAAGTGACTTACCTATTTCTCATAAAAACGACAAGTTAAAAAAAAATGGCAATGAACAAAACGAAAGATTTGATTACCCCAGGTGGCAGCCCAGCTATGCTGGAAAATCCACCCCCTTCGGAGGCAGGCTCTACGGATTCTGGGGAGAGCCTTTTATTGCTTATAAATCCTTTTGAGAAAAGGACAAAACTAAATCGATCACCACCATCTAGATCGAACATATCCATATCTAAAATTGGAAGTTGACTCTCTGCGAAAAGGAAACGAGGATATTAAAAATACTCGTTTAACGAAAGACTGTGAGGTAACGAAAGAGTGTGTAACACCGAACCGACCAGCAGTCGAATACTTCACGGACGAGGACGAACTTGCACTTGAGACCGATTCAGTCTTAAGGAAAAGGTCTAGCAAGAAGCGTAAGGCGAATTTCTCTCCCGAAGTAATACAAAAAGAAGATAAGCCCTCTGGCTTAAACAAGGCTAAACCAGAAGCGAAAATTCGTCCACCTCCCGCAATAAACATCGTCGGGATAGCAGACCTCAGGAGATAGCGCAACCTTCTTGCAAACACGGTGAGAACAGAAAACTATAAGCTTACTTCGCACCGAAATAACGTGTGGAAAGTAAATGTTGACAACGCCGATTCCTATCGCGCACTGTTTCTAGAGTGAATGCAGAAAGAATCGAGTGGTATACTTATCAAAATAAGTACGAAAAACCACTGCGAGTCATTGTAAGGGGGCTCCACCCATCATGCACAAAAGAAGACGTTGTAAGAGACGTTAAAAATAAAGGCCTTAAAATTATTGATGCCGTCAATATCATTAAAAAGGAAAAGCAACGCACGGAAGGAGAAAGAGACACTGTGATCAGACGCGGCCTTCCAATTTTTATGCTCTCCTTTGATACTTAACATCAGGGTTAAAATCGAACCCATGCGAAAGGGCAATAGACTGATACCACAGTGTAAGCGATGCCAAGAATTCAGGCACACAAGTGCCTACTGCCAAAAAGAACCACGTT
This sequence comes from Neoascia interrupta, assembly GCA_947623515.1. NCBI lineage: Eukaryota > Metazoa > Arthropoda > Insecta > Diptera > Syrphidae > Neoascia > Neoascia interrupta. The sequence goes on along the minus strand of OX392462.1, from coordinate 42,425,892 downwards.
GCGTGAAATGTGCCGGAAAACACCTGTCAACAGAGTGCAAAGTTGACATAAAGGCTCCAGCAGTTTGCGCCAATTGCCACGGAAACCACCCCGCAAACTATCGAGGATGCGAAGTAGCCATAGGGCTGCAAAAGGGACGAGAACCTCTTAAGGAAAATACTAGAGGTCAGAATCAAAGCCTAGGACGTCCAAAAACTGCTGAAACTCCTAAGCCAAAGACTCCAGAGACGCCAAAGCCGATCAAAAGTGCGAGATTGGCAAAGGAGGCGTCAACAAAAGGCGTAAAAGCTCCACAAAAGAGCGGCGCCAGTTCAAGTGCAGCGGAGAAACCACCACTGGTCGGACCGAAATCATACGCAAAGGTTGCGGCAAACGAAAACAAGGCAAGATCGCCCACAACAAGTGCAGTGTCTCAGATCCTCGCTGTAATCTTGGACAAACTTGAGGATCAGACTAAAATCAACAAAGTTATATTTGACAAACTGAGCAAGCTCGAGTTTAAGCCTCGGAAAAATTACAAGAGAACATGAATATGAAACAGTTATTTAAAATACTAACATGGAATGCAAACGGCCTTCTGAATAAAATAGACGAACTAGAAGTATTTCTACGGAAAAACAATATTGATATTTGCATGATTACGGAAACTCACCTTAAAAACGGGTCTAGACCCAAACTCAAAGGTTACAATGACTATCACGCACATCACCCTTCGCAAAATTCGAGAGGAGGATCCTCCCTCTACATTAAGAACTGCATAAAGCACTTCAAGAACACAGAAGTTGAGCTAGAAGTTGAGCTTAGATTATAACATTGCATCTTGTTATTTCCCGCCAGGATATAGACTGGTGGAAGACGATCTTGGGGATCATTGGGGGTGACTTTAACGCGAAGCAAACTTTTTGGGGTTCACGATGCAATTCAACAAGAGGCAGATTACTGTACAAAAATAGTATGAAGCGTGGGGTGGACTTTTTCTCCACGGGTAAGCCAACATATTGGCCAACCGATAGGAGTAAAAAGCCTGATCTTGTCGATTTTTTCATCGCTAAAGGGTACCCCAAATACCTTACGCGAATTGAAGAGTGTTATGATCTTTGCTCAGACCACTCAGGAGTAATCTTGAAGATGGGTGGAAGACTGGCGAAAATAGAAAGAGCTCCTAGATAAGCTAGCAAAAACATGAACTGGGACGCCTTCAGAAAGGACTGTAAGGAAGGTGTTGGCTTGAATGTGCCATTGAAAACTCGTTTCGAGTTAGAAACCGCAGTTGACAAATTCATTAAAGCAATTCAGAGCGCTGCTTGGAACAACACTTCGTCCCAAAAGAAGTTAGTAGTTAGCACCGACGGGCATGTACGTAAAACATATCCGCTCGAAATCGAAGAATAGATTCGTGAAAAGAGAAGAGCGCGTAGGAGATGGCAAGGCACGAGGGCTCCCCCTCGGCAGGTGTTAGAGCCGTCCTGGACATACGGTATACAACTTTGGGGTTGTACCAAGCCTAGCAACATGTTAGCTATCCAGTGAACGCACCTACCAAAACCGTCAGTTCGTGCGGCTTCACCCTAAGTCGCTAGATCGAAGGGTCTTGTTCTTTGTAGTCGTCGCTCGTTGTTTACATCGTAAAGAGTCTCGTTAAGAGTACGGATCATTTCATTGTTGCAATGAACATGAAGGCGAGCATTTAGCTTTCGAGCAAAGTTTGTCAATTCTACTAAGCTCACAATAGCTATTCCTAAATCTCTGTAAATATCACTTTTCCTAATATACCATGGAGCCTTCACAATTGCTTTAATGGCCTTTTCGGCTGGTCGTCCGGGAGCGTCCGGGAGACTTCTTGACTCTCCTGAAACTGTTTTCTTGGACTCGTTTGACAGTTCCTCTTCTGGATACAAGAGAAATTTGCTTCTGGTTTTTAATCCAGAATCAGAACCAGAAGCACGCACACCATCATACATGTGTCAATGTCAAGTTGGATAAATGTCATTTGTATAATATAACGCTAGACAAACTTTAAAATTAAGAAAAACGTGTTTGGCTGTTCGGAGAGAAGCCCCAATCCGAGAGAAGAACGCCCTGATCCGGGATCGCCAACCGATAAGGCCGTAAATGTCTTGTTTTAGAAATTCGACAACATGGACATGTTGCACGTCTCGGTACAACCTTAAAGTTGTATACCGTATGTCCAGGACGGCTTTTACACCTGCTTGTACAAGAGCAGTTTGCTATATAAGCTTAGCTTTGGAAATTTTCCGGTAAGCCAATAAATTTCTCTGTACTAAATTCTCGTAAATAAAATTCTTCTTCTTTACGTATGGGTTCCACCTTAGTTTGGCATCTAGGGTCATCCCTAGATGTTTCGCTTCATTTGCATAAGGTATCGGTGCAGAGTTTATAAACAGAATTAAATTTTTAAGCCTTTTGTAAGTAAAATTTGCATGCGTTGTCTTGTTCTCGTTAAGAGCGATTCGCCAAGTCTTCGTCCAGACACAGATTCTGTCCAATGGTCGTTGGAGGCTTCTAGTTGATGACTCGACTGATTCACCTGTTGCCAGGATAGCCGTGTGTGTCGTCCGCAAACGTGGCCATAACTGTCTCGTCATTTAGAGGTATGTCTCTTGTGTAGAGTAGAAACAGGGTCGGACCCAGGACGCTTCCCTGGGGTACGCCAGCTCGAATTTGCTTAAAAGTCGAGTATTCAGTACCACACCTAACATGATGGAGTCTGTTTTCGAGATAGTTTTTCAGTATTCTAATATTTCGTGGCCTTCCGTAGCTTATATTTCAAGCCTTAGTGCCATACCTTGTCGAAGGCTTGCGATATGTCGAGAAAAGCCCTTGAACATATCTTTTTCCCTTCTAAGGCTTTTTCAAATTCATGCGTTATTCTGTAGACTTGATCTATCGTTGAATAGTTAGGTCTGAAACCGAATTGATGATCAGTTATCAAACGTATTTTTGCTATAATTGGTTGTAATCGCTTCAGCAGAAGTTTCTCGAATACTTTCGATGTTAGGCAAAAGTGATATGGGCCTATAAGATTTTTTGTCATTTGCACATTTCATCCCCCGTTTTGAAACCATAATGACTTCAGCAACTTTCCATTACCTTGGAACATATAGAAGCGCGTTTATCATATATAAAGTAGCTTGACTAGTGCCTTTTTTGGTAGTGATCAGGTCGTAACCCGGGCCCCTATTTTTTTTTTAAGTTTGCTTATTGTCTGTCGGAGTTCAACTAACGAAACTTTTTTCATTCTAAAGCTATCAGGCACCGCGTTGGTGTTTTGAACGTCAGCCTACGGCGGACCGTCGAACGCCTTGAATGTTTCTTCTTTATTCTTTATATCTTTCTTTATTGGGACCGAGTACCTTGATGGACTTAACTGCTTTCCACAGCGAGTAGTTTGAGCTCCTATCTGCCGACAGCCTTCAAGGTGTTCAGTGGTCTCAAGATTTTTAAAATCTTGCCACATTTATTTCAGTTTGTTAGAGAGTTGGTTCAAGAGGGTTTCGTCTGGGGAGCCCTTGTGCCTTGCCATCTTCTACGCGCTCTTTTCAATTCTTCGACTTCGAGCAGATAATGTTGTGCGTACACATGCCCGTCGGTGCTAGCTTTGTTCTTTTGGGACGAAAAATTGTTCCAAGCAGCGCTCTGAATTGCTTCAATGAATTTGTCAATTGCGATTTCTAGCTCGAAAGGAGTTCTCAATGGCACATTTAAGTCAACAGCCTCCTTGCAGTCCTTTCTGAAGGCAGTTCAGTACATGTTTTTGCTAGCTAATCTAGGAGATGACCCAATGCTTTTCACAAAAAAAATTTGGAGCGGAAAAAGATGGTTAGCCGCATAAGCATATTAGTTGGTTAACCACATTAGCCGATAGTTAGTTGATTAAAAATACCTAAAAACAAGTGGGAAAGTGCAACAGTGCGTATGCAAAAGTTGCAGTCCATCTACGACGGATTGCAAAATACCCGACCATACCAAAAAAAAAAACTGCCACGCCCCCAAAAAGTGGGCGGGATACAAATATATAACTGTTGAATGCTTTATACTAGTTGGTTGCATACATTTCGGTCCAAAACTCCGCCTTTTTAACTTAAAAAAATCACTTTTTTTAACACCACGCGCACAAAAGTGGGCGGAGGCACATAGTACTTATAAATTAAAGTTAGCAAATGCTAATATCTACAACTTTTGTCAAAGAATTTTTAGTCAAATTTTATATATATTTATTGAAAAACAGCCATTTTAAATTAAAATCCCTTAAAGTGGGCGTGGTCAATGAAAAGGCTAACATTTTTTGGCCACTTCAAAGACAATTACAAGGCAATGTTACATACCACAAATGAATGCGCTAGCACTAGCTATTCTAACATAGCTAAAACTTAAAAAATGTATTCTTTAAATTTAGAGACAGGCCTGTAGTGTGCGTGTCTGTGAGCGGATTCGGCTAATTTTTAAACTTGATCTGGTCCAATGGACTTGCAGCCAACCCACAAAATTTCAGCTCTGTACCTTAAAATTTAAGGCCTAAAAGTTGTTTACATACGGACGGACGGACGGACGGACGGCCATGGCTTAATCGATTCTCCTATCGGTCCCATTCACATCTCTAAAAGGTCTTACGGGTCTATGGTGATTATTTCACTGCGTTACAAACTATACATCAAACTTAATACACCCTGGGTCGGGTATAAATATATCATTTGTCAACATATTTGAAAAAATTTCATTCTTCTGTCAGCTTTTGTTTGTTATAATCTTTTCTTTTCACAAAAATTAAAAATTAAGTGCCTTTGCCGTTGAATGAAGTCCGTTTTTAGTCTTGTAAGTTTTCGCTCAACTAAAAGAAAATGCTTAAGAATTTAAAAACTTTTGATTCTGCAATGCATTGTTACGTCAGGAACAGTATGAGTGTCAAGTTAAGTCACTGTACCACACTACCTCTTCTATATTTTACCTGATAGTTTGAAACTCCCTTTAGTGTACGCGTAACTGCAGAGCAAATACTTATTTAACTTTGATTTTTAAATAAAATATTTAACTAATAGAATTTAATGTGATATTAAAATGAAATTTTATTTCCTTAATTATTGCATTTTTAATGATATTTATATGTTTAAGCAGTTGACTCTGCTGTGCACTATCAAAAGAACGAAGTCAGTTGAATTCAATTTACTAGGACCTTTCTGACAGCCTTTGCTGTCAACTTAATTGTTTTCATTTTATACCACCAAGCGGTTTTTACTTAATGTGTGAACATGAGAGAAAGGAGAGTTGGTTGCATGAGGTGCTCTGTCACTATAAAAGCATTGAATTTTATGTTCTGCCGAACTCTATAGTGATAACAACATTAACTTAACTAAAAAATCTCGTTGCCCACGGTTGACATTCAAAACATGTTTACCAACAATTTCCCAAGCCTGTTGATAACATAGTTGATATCAAGCAAAAGTATTCCATTTGCAGTCCATTAATTATCTTTGAGTAACTTCAGTTGTAACTTGACATTGACTATGATAAATATTTATCTTTTCTGTCTCTGGTTAGATAGCAAAAGAGTCAAGCGTGTGGGAGTGCTACATTTTGTTAATGATATCATTTTGTCAAAATGTTGAGATTGTGATCTATTTATGGTTCTTTTTATTAATATTAAAGTCTCTGATAAAATAGATATTAAAAAAAAATGTCCGCTTATTTTGGAAATACCTGGAAACTTATATCCTGAAAGTTTATTGATATTTCAAAATTATTGTTGTTTGGACGAACTTGGTGAAATATCTATTATTGGGGTCGCAAATGTGCTCGGTTTAATTGTATTAATTTTGGGGTTGCGTAAAGTTAAATGTATAAAATTATCAGGGGCTTCAAAAGTCCACCAAAATACCATACACATGTGCAATTTCTATTAGTAGTATCATCGTGCCTACTCTTAATTTATAGATAAACAAAAAGATCCTCTTCCCGTTTAAATTCATATTCGGAACCCGTCTTTTTCCCCCGTCTAATTTCCGCATCGCTGAATTGGCTGGTGCGGTAATGTTTATTTTCATTCGTATCTATATAGTACGAACCAACGAAAGCCGCACAATGTTCATGCGGGGGACTCTGATGGAAGCACCTCTCTGGGGTACCTTTAGCGTAATTGGTGCTGCATGAGGAAAAGTGAGGTTCGTCTGGTAAGTCAAGCGAATTCTATTATACGAGCATACTATGGGGCTGTGATTCCATTTCTTTTTATTATGTTCTTTTTATTAGGTATATGAGTACCCAGACTTTCATAAGAAGTGCTTGCTTATAAATACAACAAAGTATCCACACCAGAACTCACGTGCGTACTCAGAATGAGTACTATATAGGTGCGTTCATCATCATCTTCTTATGTCTATAAGTTCACCTCATGACACAGGCACGTATGAAAGGGTGAGAATAAATAAAACGCAATGTGTTTAAATATGGAACAAAGGTGGTGAAAGACATTGACATCCATCAAAGCAGTTATCTGTGGATGGTAGACATGAGACTTTTATTATTGAGCCACATTCAAAGGAATTTCTATTTCATCTTTTCTTATTTACACTTGGCCCAAAAAATAGAAAGCTATAAGCTCCCACTTTTAACTATTGACTAAGAACAGAAAGGAGTTGGTAGTATTTAAGGGTCTTTATAGTAAGTACTAAAATGGGTTTATTTGAAAATGTTAAATATAAACAGGGGTGCTAATGGTAGGCAAAAAAGTCCTGCTGAGGTTGAATAAAAGCAAAAGGATGCAGCTATACATTTTTAACAAGTGTGTTTGACAAGTCAATTGATAAATGTCGTTGAGTAAAACTAAGCCACAAAACCCTTTTAAAATGTTTTCATTAATTATTGCGATACTGTGAAAGCCTTTCCAATCACTGAAGAAAAAAGGTAAAAAAACTTTTCAAGCAAAGGTAAATAACCGGAAGTTTTTCAAGTATGACCGCTCGTGGTTCTTTAATTGAGCAAAATTTACTAAGAACTTCAAGTTTTATCACCCGCAAGGTTACGTACAAAATAAAAACAACATTTACCTACCTCAAATCAGCTTGTTGAAGTTTTGAAGCTATAGTACTGAATATAGAAAAAAACGCACTACTGATAAAAGCTTGACAACTTGAATAAAATTAAGCGGCCTGGTGACTTTTCCTGCTTATCAGACATACACTTAGCGCCTTTTTACACGACCGACAGAACAATGTCCGCCGACCATTAAGATAAGAAAAAGGGGGGCTTATGGGAGTGGGAGCTCATGGGTATCTTCAGATAGTTCGCTCCTGTAAAAGCCCTGCTATGTCTCAACGTACCAGGACCCAAAACCGCAAATATTGAATCACCCGAGAAGGAACACTTTAAGACCAAAAAAATGTCCATGTGTTGGTTCGAGTATAAACTCAAAACCAAATCACAATCACTGTGCGCCTATAAATTTCCCAAATGTGATAAAAAGCGAGGTATGCTTCATAACGCAGAAGTTGGGACATTTATCTAAAAAATTAATACGAGGCAATCAAGGTTAACTTCTGTCGAGACTTAAATTTCGAAATACATAATAGAGAACAATAATTATTGAAATTAGAAGGAGAGCCAGGCATGCAACAGGTCCTTGACGGAGACTATAATTTAATTCTAAGAAGTAAATTTTAGATTTACAACTGAAAAAGGATCGGCTTGGTTGATAGAAGATGATAAACTAGACAGGCGAGAATGATGATAGACAAAAGAAGACGGAAAATTACTTTGTCCAATTTTCTGGCCCTCATTAAGTAAATTTTTTTGACCCAAATTGTTGAAAACTAGTGGTAGGAGCCCCAATTCCCTTAGGCGACTCGTTGGATATCCGATCCCAATTAACCACTGTCAAAGTCGAATTGCGTCATAAATCTTGGTTGTTAAATTTCAGTTTCTATTAACTTTAATTGTATTTAGAATTTGTTAGTTAAGAATCTCCTACTTTAGAAAAGGGGCGTGACATCAACCCATTTTCAATAACTTCGTTTTTTTTTTGTTATACTTTTTATTAGAAGTAACACGTGTTGATTGCATTTTGATATTAAAAATTTGGTTTATACTTAAAAACGCCCCTAAATGTGGGCGTGGAAAAAATTTATTCATTTCGTTTGATAGCTTTCACACATATCTGAACATTTTACAGTGCAAGTTTTTTGGATTTAAAAAATATGTCGAATAAAAACCGTTTTTAGAATGCAAATTAAATATGACCACGCCCACAGGGGGGCGTTTTCCGCATGTTTTGAAATGCCAACGACAATAAACTTAAGCCAGAATATCGCATACCAAATTTCAGCTTTCTACAACAACTTTGATTTTTCATTGTTATAAGTAAAGTGTAGGTCGTGTCAGTGGGCGGATTTCCAAAAATGTTTACACTTGTACTGCTTTGGGACCTAGGAAAAACAGATATCATGTTTCAAGTTCCTAGCTCAAAATATAAGGCCTAAGAACTACCTAACTAACTAACGACAGACGGACGGACAGAGCTTATTCGGCTAAGAATTCGGTCTCGATCGTATGCCCTCAATGTCTTGGGTGATAATTTCTTTATGTTACAAGCTATGAATCAAACTTAGAATACCTCCTATCCTATGAGATGGGGTATAAAAAGGAAACTGAAACTGTCGCTGTACGAAAAATCTGTCGCAAGTACGTTTTCTATTGTTATTTTTACAGCGAAAATCGTTTTTCGCTCCTATGACATCGCCACGCTCTCTTGAGAGCCAAAATGACAGAAACAAAGTGCTCGTGTTAAATTATTTTTAACTATATTTGTCCGGTGGAGCCACTTTGGGATCTATTTTTAATCGTCTCCAGCTAATCCTCTTTTAATTGCCGGTAGAGACATCCTATTAAGAACCTCTTAGAGCAACTTGTCCTACGAATGTCAGCAATTAAAGCTTTCTTCTTAAATCTATCTCCGGCATATCTTTCTTTATCCATCGAGGAGTGAAAGATTTCCTTGTTATACCTATTTAACGTTAAAAAATTGTCTAAAGTCGCAAAAACTTCAAAGGCATAATGCGAATTTATCTCGTCATGGGCTTTTCTTAAATCACTTATCGACAATAGAGCTGTTAGCCGAAATGTCACTTTGTTACTTGATATGAAAACAAACTTATCGCTAAAGCCGCGTTGTCACAAGGAACAAGAACAGAAACAGAAACGGAATTTCATATATTAGCAACGCAAAAGGCATTCAGCGAATTTAGGTTTCAGTTGCTAATGTTCGGGATTCTGTTTCTGTTCCTGTTTTACGTTGCTGACAACGCGGCTTAACTCGTTCGCACACAGAACAACCCTTGACACCATTTCATTGTTTTCATAACAAGTGATCGGATTTTGCAGAACTCTATTTGTAACTTGGAGTGCGTTACTTGCTGGGTAAAGTATGAAAAAGGCTGTGTCTAACATTGCCTAATCTGAAAAGTTTGGCGGCTTGTCAAACGTTGGAAATATTGTCAAAATTGACAGGATTATGTCTTTTCGCCGTTTTTCTTTTATTTTATTTTTTCGCTCACCTGGTTAGTAAAAAACATTGAGACTTTCTCTACTAATTTAACCACCAGTATGCCTTTTTGGGAAGGCATGCAAAGCCTTTTAGTGGATGCATTGCGCGTATTCTGGGCACGGTCGGGTTTTTCTCGGATACTCGTCGAGGAAAACACGGATTCTCCGCACGGATTTTTTTGACTTTTTTCCTTTTGGAATTTGGCAAAAAAGACAAAGAAAATTGTGACTTTTGTTCCAAACTTTTTTTGGCTCTTTTGCTTGTGTTAAAAAAGGAAAAAAAAAACCAGCAAAAATAGGTGAAAATGACAAAAATTCAGCATTTGGTGTGCTTTCTCAGGAAAAAATGCCAAAAAATTTTATGGAGATTTTTTGGCCTCTTTCCCATTTTCGTTTTTTGGCGTAATTTCCTATGGCGTAAAATCCGGGAGCCTCTTCAATCGCCTGTTTATAAAATTAAAATTTTACCGATTTCTTACTTTTGAGCACTACTGTGCTTTATTACAGAATATTTTTCTCTTTCTCTTCGTTTGTTTCGTTTGTTTATTCTTCCTTGCTTGCCTTGTATTTGCATCAGTCAGATGTCAGACACAACTCAGTAGAAGAGAGTTCACTTCATATATAAAATGTACTAGATTTACTAAAAATCTGCTAAAATAATCACTGTCACTCGGACTCGGACTCTCTCAGTATAGTCTCTTAAATATTTGACAGTTCTCAAACAGAAAAAGGAATTAAACGGTTTTTTGTGCGTCAACGTCATTTTGTAATTATTTTTTGCCCAGACGACGAACAGCTAATTGGATTAAAGGTTAATCTTTTTCAAAAACTATTAATGAATTGTAATTAAATTTTACAAAAGTTCATGGGGTGTTTTGTGCCGTGTAATTGTGCTTGTGCGAGTGCTAAAATATATAAATAAATTACGGATATCTGCATGCAAAACACAATCGAGGTAAATTTAATTTATTTGTTTACAAAAGAGAATCAATTTGGAATTACTTCTAATTGAATTTGGTTGTCGGCATGGCAGTCAGTGAGTGCCGGTGGGTCTCTGGTTAAAATTAGTTTTAATCAAGAGTGCATAAAATTTTGAATAAATTGAAGGAAAATAATTCTTCTTGACTTGAGATGGCTGGAGGTATTGATTTTCTTTGAAGAGAGCCTTTGTTGTGGTGGTGTTACTCAGGCAGACGGGACGGAGTTGTGCGAAATGATTGGTTTATTCTTAAGAAAAAGAATGAAATTGCTTATAAACAATACGATTGCATCGTTGTGCAATGTCTGAAATTTAAATTAATAAGAGGTCTCTGTAAGATACTGGGGAAAAGTTGAATTGATCCCAAGGTCATAGCGGTTGGTCGGTCATTGGTTGCCTTTTTTTAACTTGAATTAATTTGTTCTTTTTATCTTGCCAACATTCCGTCGCTTTTTTTCGCATTCAATCAGCAAATTCTGTTTCTTCATCTTTTGGTGGGTCTTGGAACCATGGGCAACCAATCTGGCCGTGATCGGTAGGTAGAAAGGTATACAGCTGATCACTTTATTTGTGTGATTGTAAAGAAGAAAGTTCGTGTAGGTGTAGGTGGATGCTTCATAAAAATTCATGACAAAGGAAATGATGAATTTCATTAAACCTTTGTGGTAAACAGGTAGTAAGAAACAGGTAACCTTTCCGCATACGTACTTTATTTATTTTAGCTAGACAGACATAGGTTTTTCTTTTATAATGGTTGCCTAGAATAGACAAATATACGCATAGGTACCTAATTGCATAAAGGTTGGTTCCGGCGCATACCCCATTAATCAAAGGTAGGTAGGTACCTACCTGTTACGGCATCTGCCGTTTTGAGTTGTCAATTATATTTTGTTTTACTTCTCAAGGTGTACCTAGTCCACTAACTACACTCCACTTGCTCAACAGTGTTCATTTATAAGCTCTTATCCATCCTATACTGTATCCAATTAATATGTGTAGTAGCGCTAGATAGGGCTTCCGTATCTCACTCTAACTGCAAAGGAGTCCCTTTTAGTAGCACGAAAGAAACAACTGTCAATAGTCCAGGGAAAACACTTCGGAAAATTTTCGGAAAAGCTTAATTTTGGAACAAAGCTTCATATTGTCGTTCTCAATAAACTGTCAAAAGTCCCCATCAATATGGGTGCCGCTAAATATTTTAACTGGGGTCAAGGGTTGCAAAAAACTGATTCTCGTATGTATCGCGGTAACCGTGTTACTTAAATGTTACAAAAAAAAATTATAACCAAAATATAGGTAGCTTCATAAATTTCGTACAAGAAAGATTACCTGACTTTTTTCCGTACGAGTAACCGTTTTTGAGATATTTTAGCCCATTGACGTTGGATAGATGCCCCCGGCAGATGTTGTTTTTTGCAACATCATGGATACGGGGGGGGAAATACAATCGTATCTCTTGCTCTTTTTAAATTAAAAAAACTTGATAACGAAAACTCTTACGAAAAAAGTCATTTTATATTTTTTATAGCAAATTAAAGCTTTATTTTAGTTGTAAAGGTTTTTTTTTGATAGAGTTTACTGTTGCCGCGATGTGCTTAGAGCAACACCGAACTGCTACACCGACCTGTCAAATAAAACTTTGTGTACATCATGGTGGGCGCCGTGGTCCAGTGGTTAGTGCGCAAGACTACTGTTTACGAGGTCCCGGGTTCAAACCTCGACAGGGGCAATAAAAGTTTTTTCATGGTGTCCCACCTCTTCGAGGGTCTGACAAACACTCCGAGAGTATCATTTATCAGGAGAGATCTTTCAATTCGCGATTTGGAATCGGAAAAAAATTTTAGGGTCCCTTCATGAATGTAAAAACACCTTCAACGCACGTGAAGAAAAGGAAACCCAACGCGATGCGACGGCGAATGGGCAAGAAGAGACAAAGAGAAGCGGATTTATTTGCAGAGCATTTAGAAGAAACATTCGAACCGTTTGACGGGAAACCATTGGTCGAGAATCTGAATCCCAATGCTGTAGCAGATAATTACAGAATTATAAAAACCGCATCATTCGCTGAACTTCGGCCAGGCTACAGTGTACGAGTCCCAGGCTAAGTACAAGTTAAGGCTAAGCTAACCAGACAAACTCTATAGAATCTTACAGTCTTACTCTGAAGACAGAATTTTTCGTGAAGGTATGAGTACTCGAAATTCAAAGAGATAAGTACCGGTGTCCGCAAGAAAGCGTTCTCGGCCCAATCTTACTTTTGCTTTACACTACAGACATACCCCACGATGAGGAAACAATTTTAGCTATGTACGCTGACGGCAACCTTTCTCGCTATTAATACGACAGTTGTGTTATTAACAGGAAAACTTCAGCGCGCCTTAGGCAAAATATGCGACTGGACGAAGAACTGGCGAGTCGTCCTTAGCGGGACTAAGTGAACGCATGTAAACTTTAATTATAAAAAGATAAACAAACCTTTATTCATTAAGTCGGTGCAAAACCCGTACTGCAATGAAGCGAAATATCTAGGAATGACTCTGGACGCAAAACTTAAATGGAAGCCCCACGTTAAAAAAAAAACGCGAAAAGCTCGAAATCACGTTTATAAAATTGAATTGTCTTACCGGAAGATCTTCAGCCGACTAAAACAAACGACACCGTTAGATCTAGCAGCTTAAAACGAATCCGCTTAAATTGACGGTATTGTTGGTGCTTTCGTTGGAAGGCAGCCTCTGCCACACGCGATTACTACAGAAGCTTGTCTGGCGGAAAATGGGTTTATAGTAAGCATGGATCTCACACTTCCATGAGCACGCGCCTATGCAACATAGCTAAAATGAGCACCTTTGCGCTTAACCCATGAGGACCTATGAGCACCTTAGCGCCTAAAAAGGTTTTTCCTACCCACGAAAAAAAAACCTGTAAGGCACACAGCATACATGATTGAAAGAAAGTTCAAGCGATGGCTCTTCTGATCTACAAGAGCCAGTTAGTTTTTTTTATTACATCATAGTACAAGGATTACAAGGTCTGTTTGATTTTTTTTGGAGATTTCAAAATTGGTGCTAGATTTGAGAGTAAATCTAAAGGGCCGTGTACAATGTAGAGTTATTTTATCGTTTCAAAAACTATGGATAAAAACGGAAACCTTGTAAATCCAACAAAAGTATTATGCTTAAAAAAAATTGAAAAGTGAAAAATTACAAAAATTTACAATTCTACAAACATTATAATAATTGCTGGCTCTAGATCATTTCAAACGCTGCCAGGCCAACATATTCAGGAACCTTTATATTATAATGGTTCCTGAATGGTTTCTGGTCTCTTATGGCTAACCGTAATGACAACTCTTCCTACGGTTTCCCATAAGAGAGAAAAACAAATAAAAGCAAACAAACAGTATCAAAACACACAAGTTTGGCTGTCAATACAATGACCTACCAACTGCAAACTTAAGGAACAAGGAAAACAATGACGAAAGCATTTAATGAAAAATTATAATACTGCTGCAGTTTTTCGGTCTTTGATCTATTTCTCTCTCTTCGAAACTCATGTCGGAGTATTTTTCCAATCAGTGAGCAGAAGGAGAATATTAGTAGAGATCAAATTGCCCATATTATGGTATTCCAAATGCATAAATTAAAAAGCTGACCGAACGTATCGTTGCTTTAATTGGGGAGCGGCCTCTATGTTAGTAGAATTGTAAATTCTTGCAATTTTTCACCTTTCAATATTAAATTTAATTTTGTATGGCTTTGCGGCTTTGCCCCTCCCCCCCCCCCATACATACCCACTGTAAGATCCATGAAGGAGGTATCCAAAAGTGGAAAATGAATTCCACCCCCCTGCTTGACTTCCTTTCCTTATGCTTCATTTTTGACATTTTGGGTGATTTTTGATCGTGCAAAACCGCAAAAAATTTGAATTCGCCCAAAAGCGAATGAAAAATCAGCCAAATTTATTTTTGAGCGGTTTTTAACATTTCGGTTTTGGGCGATTTTTTGCATAGCCGGAAATCTTTGTCGGGGAAAGTTGTCATCATTCCATTATGGAAGCGAACGAGATGTGGAAGTAAAGAAACATTTAGTGTGCATGTGCCTCTTCCAGCATTGGGTCAACTGCGGGGGACGCTTTTAAATTTTAAACTAAATATGCGCCAGCTCTTCCCAAGCGATATGTTCTCACAGCCTCATTAATTGCGCGCACTAAAACGTAATTGTTTAGCCTACAATCTTTGTAGTTATTTGCCTATTATTTCATACGGGTATTGTTTTTCCATAGCAACTCCCAACGGGCTTGCTTTAACTCATGAAACACCTCGTCCCTGACCTCTTTCGCAGAGATATGCTCATCAAAGTGTGCTGTCTTTTCGAATTCAAGTGCACGTCCTTCTTGTCTTCTGCTCTCGAAGAAGACTCTCAAATCTCTTATTCGCGTATTTTAATGACAAGCGACGAGTAAGATATTCATTCTACCCTTGACTGAAAATCACTGAATACTCTCGACAACATCAGCTCCATCCACCCTCACACAAAGGATAGAATAGTACTTTCAGAGCACACCGTATAAAGCATAAAAAAAAGCAGCACAGTTTTTCGCTTAAAGCGATTTTTGACGACTGACCTAGTTCACAGCGCCACGATGCGATGTGGCGACACCAAATGTACATGACATCGACTTAAAAGGGCGTGACAATGTCCAGATTAGTTTTTAAGTTTGCTCACTTCCAGCATTCAAGCTGCAGGAGAATGTGGCCAATTACCATATGAGTCGGTTAACACGTGCCGCCATATGTTCCTGGGCGCACAAGTGTAGAATATGTGCTTTGGCCCAAACAGACTCCAAGAAGCCCAACAAATATTGCTATCGCCATGGGTTTAGGTACCTACTATATATGCTGCATCAAAATGGAATAGTGGAGGCAAGCTACACATAAAACTTTGGCCTGGTCTCTCGAAGACCCACAATAGGGAGCGAATTTGTTCACTGCTGCAGAAATGCCTTCCAAGTGGATTAACCTACGATGTGGTTGGGCCAAAGGATCATGGTCGTGCGTGTTGGGTGGTTGAATGTTTCTCAACGTGGAATGATGTGGTGGATTTTTGATTAAAATTCCAGGCGGCCTCTTTGATTTTATGTGCCGGCCTTAAAAGGGAAAAATTGAAAGTGTGTACTAGAGAGGGTTTTCACTTTAAAGAGGTTTAAGTGAATAAGTTAAGAAGGAATTTATGAGAATTTATTTTTTCTTTGAGCTTTTTAAAAGCATTCTCTGCGAAAGTTGATGAAAAAAAGTCCCTTAAAATTAATGGGCCATGGGGATGTGGATAAATTCAATTGAGTTGTGGGCAAAGTGAAGGTTTTATAAGGACTTGGAAGGATTTGTATATACTTTGAAAGTAATGGATTTTAGGTATTCTCAACCAAAATCATAAAACTCGAATTTTTAAATGTCATGACGCCCGAAAAAGCGACATATCCTCCAAACCTCAGGGTAAAAAATATAACAAACTACAAATTAAATGTTATGTCGCATGAATTGACCATTTTTTTTTACTAGAATTCATTAAGATAAGTTTTGGACGTTTAACGTTTTGAAATTTGCTAATTCTAGGCAAATAAACCCTCAGACGTGTTGGTAGAATTAAAAATAAATAAAACAAATATCAGTCCTGCTACATCACCTGCATCTGCCACTGCACCAAGGCCACACTTTTATCTGGGGGGCTTCAATACCCTACTTTCTCTCTGCATTGTTAGCGCAAATAAAAAACCAATAAAAGTAAAAGCCTTCAGTTGAAACAAGCTTTTCCCAGAATTCTTTTCTTTCGGAGTGATGTACCTGACAAGCTTTAACGCTTTCCCTTACAGAAGTGAACTTTGGGTCATACGATTTGATTCTATACTCAACCAGTTTATTTAAAACTCGTTACTACTGCCCCGACACCAATTCCAATCTCACTAGGAAACTTAAATGGACCAAAAAGTTAACGAATTTGATACTATTACAATAAGCCCATCTTCGTTAAAATGTCTAATAACAAAAACGCGTTCTTGCGTGGTTAATACATTGACTTGAATTGTCAAAGATTGTAGTTGAAATTTGTCAAAAATTACCGCCACATTTGTTTTAGTAATTAATTACAGTAATAGATAAGTCACATCCACACCTTCCGTTGGCTCTCCTTTTATAACTGCAAGGTTGGAACGATTTAGGAATAGGCTTCGCTCAAAGATAAAACTCAGCTATCATGCTTATAAACAAGCCTTAAAAACTAAATTAAACAAGATACAAGAAAGGTGGGTAAACATTAATACGTTCAATGCAATTTACCCGCGCACAATTCCCAACAACCTTATGATTTTTTAAGTGCAGTGGTTGTGTTCACGACAGGTGCAATAAATATTGTTGACGCTCCCATCGTCCGCGAGAGTTTGACAACCCATCCGAGAGTATCATTTGTCATGAGCGACCTCTCAATTCGCCTTTAGGAATCGGCAAAAAATTGTAGGTCCCCCCATGTGTGTAAGAAGTTCTTAAACGCAAACCAAATGTCAAAATGAGAGATGTTACTGGTCCCCAATTGGGCGCCTCCCCATGTGGCGGATAGGGCGGACCAAAACCAGCAACAAATAAAAAGTACAGGAGCGTCTATCTCAAAGTGAGCGGGTTCTTGGTCGGCGTCTGTTATAGGGTGTTAAAGATAGGAAGGATAGGTAGGAAGATTAAAAGTTAATCCCGAAGTGTTTCCACACGAATAGAGGAGTTTAACTTAACGTATGCTTTTGATTTTGACATTTCTCAATGACAACGCGTCATCTTTTATCTCTCTGGCAACTCAGTTTCAGAAATAATTAAATCCATTTTTAATTGCCACCGAATTTTTAATATACGTAACGAAACTGAAAAGTAGAAAAAAAAACGTCAAACCAACAGATTTGACGGTTTGTTTTCCGTCAAATTTTTTGATTGGGAAGTCGGTCCACAAAGTTGATAGTAGACCAACTTGATCAGCATTGACCTGCAGTATCAACATTAACATCCATCACTATTTTGCAGTGTGCACACCTTATTGCATATAATTTTTTGAGAGAAACAACCACATCAACAGTAACATTAGCCGTTCTGCGCATTCCTTTACACCACGCAAGCAACACTGCAGTTGATGATACCCAGCTGTCAATAAAAGTTGTATTTGCTTTGTTTCATTAGAAAGCGCACAGAACACGTAGAGCTGAGGTTTGACTTAAGGATTCGTGCGTGGAAGAGATTAATTACGGGATTAATTTGTAATCTCGTCGTGAATAGATTAATATTCGTATGGTCAATCTCGTGATTTAGGGGGGGTTTAAAGATGATTTGTCTAAATCGCGGATTAGCGTCCGGTGGAAACACTCGAATATGTTCTTTTGTCATCCATTATGCAAATAGAAAGGACAAAAATTTTATGCATGCTAGATGTTTTTATGAAACACTCTGCAAGTCATATTATTGCTTTCCTCCGTAATGGCATAACACTTGCGGGGGTAGGCTTTGGTGTTTCTGTGCAAAAATTTCATGTTCCGTACTGGCTCATCAGCGTTTGCTTGTTAGACCGAGAATTACTTTTCCTTTCTATCTTTTCTATCCTGAAATTCTTGTCGCGCGCGATGTGCTACGCATCTTAAGGGTAGTCACAACCCCTTGATCGCGAGCTTTTAAAGAAAAAAAAAAAGCTTTTGAGAATTCAGGCCAAGGCTCTTCTGAGCTGTGAGAACAAAAGAGTTTTTTTTTTAAATAGTGACAAGGTTAGGTTCATAATTCTGGATGGCTAAAATTCTGTATGCAAAATGATGTAGTTATTTCAAAATTCTGTTTTCAAAATTCTGCTCTTCCATAATTCTATTTTTTAAAATTATGTTTCCTAAAATTTTAGAAGTGAATAATTTTGTGCATAATCTACAGAATTTGCTAATGTAAAAAAGTGAGCACGAGTGTCAGAATTATGGAAAACACAATTTTGGAAAAACAGACTTTTGAAAAGCAGAATAATGATCATAAAGAATTTTTGAGAGACTAAATTGCCCCGCTGCCTGACATTTGCCATATTACATTTTACTTAATGAAACTTTATAAAACCTTAAAATAATGAAAGAAATACCATATTGCGATAGTGATGCAAGGAAGTAAACGATTTCAACTCTTTTTTCGCTCCTGCCAACTAGGAAAAGATTGCTGTTTGGTGCACCTGTCCAGACATTTGAATTACACTTTTATTTGAGGTAAATGCGGCCCTTGAATATGCTGCCCAAATAAGAAGTTTGGTTAAATGTTTCACACTTGGGTGTGTTAAACATTTTTCTGTTTTTTTTACGTCGTTTAAAGGCAGGTTTTCATTTATACATCTCTACAAATGATACAGATTTATCATTATCTCTACAAATAATACAAGATTTTACAGCTCAAGAAGTTGGCAAGATCGGCTTTCTTAAGATTACTGCAAGTTAAATATAACTCGTCTGTTATGTTTTCAAGTCAAGAGAGAATGGCAACTTAACAAATGTCTGACGGTATCTTTACGAGAAAAATGTCTCTTCTCTTGTTATCTTCTACAATAAAAAGTATATGAGAATTGTAAATAACATTTAATTATTTAAATTAATTAAAATGTCTCTCTGAAAAGGTCAAAAAATCATCGACGAACCGTCGAATTTAAGAATTTAAATTCATTGCACAAAGAATTTAATTTTTTTTTGAACATATAAAGAGTAACGCCCCGCCGGGGCATTCTAAAAACCAACAAGTTCTTAACACTGTCCCACAGCAAAAATTCTATTTTGTTTGCAGGACTGTAAATATCCTTGAGCTGCCCTTGGGTGCATCAAATTCAACTCTTTTTTTAAAGGGACCATGTGGGGTTTTCAAATTAAAGAGTTTATTTTTATGTAGAGGAACATCTCTTAGCTAACCCTCCCGGAATAGTAAATTTGGGATCGATTTTGTGAAATCTAGAAAGTGTGAATTCATTTATTGCACAGACACGCTTTAGGTACTTACTCCTAAGAATTATTTTTCAATGAATAAATAATCATGTTCGACAATTTTTGGCAGACCTTTCCATATCCCTGAGGTAAGTCTATAATCTCACTCTCCTGGTAAAAAATATATTTTTTGTCGGCAAACTCTTGACTGGTTTTTGATTCTAGGCAATGTGCAGTAAACGTAGAGTAAAATTACAGAATCAATCGACACAAATCATTGTACGTGTTCGACCTTCCCCTCCGGCATGTCATCTAAATAATGTATCACATACGATTCTGAAGAACTCGAAAAGCCTATCTTCGATACACATTCCCTTTCGAGATTTCACGTTCATGTAATTGGTGTTTGCCCAAAAGTGTCATGATGGATGATTAGATACTTTCCAAGCCGACATTATGTCTGTGGCACGCTATTCACTTGCAAATAAGTGTGATTTGGAGTTGACATTGCCCAGGAAGAACTCCCTCGTGTGTGACGTGTGTCATTTATGATGAAAATGATGATGGACATATAATTTGAATACGTTTTATGTCTGCACTGCGATTTCCTAGTTTACTTATCTTAAATTGGGTCTTATGACAGCTGCTTTTAAAAAGTGATGATGATTAAAGTATTCCGTCTGATCCAAAGGAGAAGAAACTTCTTTTAATCCAAATAACCACAATCGAGCCTTAACAATAAAACCACAACGAGGTGTCACGAAATGTGTTATCGAAACCAATTAGCTGTGACACCTCTTACCACAATTAGTCTTGATTCACTTGCATAATCCATTATTACGTTCCGATTATGCAGGCAGAAAGACTCAAAGTCTCCGACGACGACGCACGTTAAACGGATGTCAGTAAACTCTCCTCTCTGGTTGGCATTCACTGTCATTCCTTGATGCCTTGCATATTAATCGATTTGATAAATTTCGATCGCTTAAACGATGGTCAAAAAGCCTACTTCACCTTTATTTTCATTCAAAATAATTTATTAAAAATAATAATAATTGCAAACGCAACTCCATGATTCTATGCAAATTAATGCTCGCGGTTTCATGGTATCAACTGGGCTGGGCAATTAAAAAAAGTTTTTCCTTCCCTGGGGATCATTTAAGTTGGCACCTATTGGAGGTGTCACTGTTTGACTAGTAGGTTTTTACCTCTTTAGCGTTGACGCGTGAAATTATACGGAACGGTGAATTATTTTCTATTTTTTTAAAAGCAAAAAAAAATCTATATGATTAACATTTTTAAATTGATTTATCCTTAAAACGCGCTATCGTTTTAAAATAGATTTCAAAACGTCTTTTGTTAGCAAAATTAAAACATAATTTAAAACAAAAAATATATTTCAAATAAAAAAAAATAAAATGAAGCGTTTTATACGTTCAAAGTTGTCAAAATGGTTTCGATGTTGTGATGTAAACTGTTGTAAGTTTAACATAAATGATGCATTTTTTTTGTTGTTATTTTATAAAATTGTGGGATTTAAAAATTGAAAAAAAAAACAAAGATGGAAAAAATCCATAGCAGGAAAATTGCCCTGGCTATAGCCACTCCTTAAAAAAATACTACTTTTGTATTGAGAAAATATTTGATCATACTGGTGCGCCATATCAACCTTTTTGTTGTGATCGGACTCATTAAGTCGGTGTGCTTAGAACATTTATTGCGTGGTATATTAATTGGTTTGAATCCTGAAATGGAAACAGTTTCTGTTAATTTTCCTTGGATTATAAGGAATATGTGTACGAACTAAAATGAGAAGTGAAAATGTTGAAGAAGAGCTTTAAGAGTTCATCGAAGTCCGCTGTCTCCAGCAAAGCACTACGAACATCACTGAATTTGGAATTCTGGACTGGAAAGCAGTCTTGAAAAAAGCTATAAGTTTTTTATGGGAAAACGTCTTCATTGACTTGAGATTGGTATTCCAGGAAGCCTTCTCGACGTCTATAAAGGACAGCTTCTTTTCATATTTTTTAAGCTAAGCTATGCTCTAGTGGAGTTCGCCGGTGGAAGACTTTTCGGTCACAGAATATAACGAAATTTTCTCACGTAAAGGCGTAACATTTGCGAGGGTAAGGTTTGGTGTTTCTGTGCTCTATGCTGGCTCATCAGCATTTGTGTTGTAACCATAACTACTTTTCTCTTCTATCCTTAAATTTCTTCAGCTCGCGATGTGCTACGCTTTTCATCTCTACTGTACGATCTTTGTGTTGACTTAAGCTATTTCCAATAGTTAATGTAGGAGGTCCGACGTTGGTTGGTGAGGTCCGAAAACTTGAGTGGGATTTACGTTACTCCACACCTCATTTTTCATCTAAAGTATGAGGCATATCAGTTGGTTAATTAGTTGGCGCCACTTTAAAGCAGTGGTAAGTGTCTGAGATTACTATACACGAAGTCCCGGTAGCGAATACCGATTAGGCCACAAAGAGTTTTTTCATGGTACCATCTTCGCGAGGTTCTGACCCTCTTAAGGTTGAAACCCTTTCGAGAGTCTTATTTGTCATAAGAGACCTCTCAGTATACCGTTCGAAATCGGCAAAAAAAAACTGTAGATCCGTCCATTCATGTCTGTGAAAGAAAAAACCGTGTGCGGTACACCGGCAGGGTACAATCCTGCAACCTTTCTTGTCGCGAGTAATGCTCCTTTTTCACTCATTGAAAAGTCTCTCTGCTTACCATGATCTGATTAACATAGAATTGCCACTGGTGGTGGGTGCCACATTTTGCCGCCCTAGCAGATTAATCTAAAAATTTGTGTAGATTTTGGGTTTGTCTGTAATTCTTTGAGAACGACTCTGGTCAGGTCAGGGCATAACCGTCAACGGCGAGCGTCATAGGTCACTGATTTGGAGCTTATCTTCGCCTGAATCGAGTGATACGGACACCAACGACATCTGATACTACCAGAACGGCACTACGTGCCACACAGCTCACGCTACATTGGAAATTCTACACGATCGATTGGTGAGCATGGTCCTTTGACGTAAGTGACGTCAACTTTTCACCCAGATCGTCCGATTTTACCCCTTAAGACTTTTTCTTGTGGGGTTGTCCGACGTCCCAGGGGTAAAATTCACAAACCACAGCGGTCCTCAAACCAGCTTAACCAGTCCCACCAGTCAAATTTATGCGCCAGTCACAGACAATTTGACATTTCGGCTATGCGCCTCTTAGAAGCCACCCACGGACAAAAGAATGAAATTCACTACATACGGCATCAGTAGGGATATTTTAAACTTTTCTTTGTTTTAACTTAAAGACAGGAAGCTTTTATTGAAAGATCCTGTACCTCCGACCTTTTAAACAAACCTCCACGACAAATCTTGAAAAAAGAAGACAAGAGCCCTACTACCCGCCTGTACCTACATATATGCGACGTCCTTAAGTTGTTAAAAGAACCTACTCGCAAAGCTTTGAATTTTTAGAGAGGAAATTATAGAATCCCGAGGCGTCATCAAAATTACGCAAGCCCTCTTTAAGACTTGCCGCACAGTTACATCTTATGGTGTGCTTTAAGAAAGTCCGACTAAACTTGACGACCATCTAGAAATAAATCTTGAGGCCAATATTGCTGGTCGCAATTTTCTGTTTGCCTTTTTTTCAAATCTGTATGTAAATGAATAATGGTATAGTAAAGACTTCAAACTTCTGTCCAACTTCATAAAAAAGAATAAAAATTTAACACGCTTAAAGAAAAACGCCTCTTTCAAAATAAATTTTCCCTTAAAATAACGTCCTTACGGCAGCAGTTCATAGTTGAAAAGTTTTACCTGTCATGAAATGATGATCTCGTTACATAACGCTCAACTGAAAAGCTATCATGCTCATTAAAAGAAGCTTGTGAGTTTGTGACAGCCAACAAAACTTAATGTCAGGTCTTTCCAAGAAATTGGCATTGCAGTCAACAAATTTTTCACCATTGTCGTCGAACTTGTCTATTCTTCCCATAATATGTCTGAACTCCAATCCAACGTTGCCAAGCTTGATATTGAGATTAAGCATTAATTTTTTTAACGTCTTCTATTGACCTCACAGTAAAACCTACAGCATCCTCTAGCATCTACCTATCATTTGGGGCGAAACCCCTATTTGAATGTAACGCTGTTTGATTTCACAAAAATAAGAAGGCTCCCTGAAGGCGTTCAAATTGCTGGAAATCGAATCGTTTCGATGCAATCCTCAATTGCAGTCCTCGCTGCAGGAGGTTTAAAAATTTAAACATTAGGGGAAATCATAAATGAGATTTTAAAAGAAGTTTAGGTATGTCATTTTTGTTGTTGTATTTTTATTGTTATATTATTGTTGTTGTTATTGTATACATTATTGTTGTATTGCATCAAAAATAGGACAAAAAGTTCTAGACTTCTGATGGAATATATATTTTTTAGTGGTTTTTAATTTGACATACCTACCTTAACTCATCTTTTATATTATTATTTTTATATCAGCGCGATAACCTTCAGAAACTCTGTAAAGGCAATATGTATCGGGGGTGCCGACCTTTATGTCAACAATTTGCTTTCAGTGGTTAAACAGAAGCACAGTGCCTACCCGCAACTTAAGCAGACGTCAGCAAAAAATATTTTTTGTGCTCTGTCTTTGTTTTGGTTTATTTTTAAAACTTGTCTTGTTATTCGTTTAGCAACTTGGCTAAGCAAAAATACGAGAGGTAGCCACCTGCTTCTTTCGCGCACAGTCGCAGGTGTTAAAAACAAAAGTGGTCGCTAATTTACGCACATTGTTTTTGTATTTACGCAAGTTTTCCTTTACTCAACAACTTCGTATACGCACTATCGCAAGGCAAGAATGCCCTAAATAGCTTCTGAGTAGTACATTCACTTTGATGGGTTTCTACGAATTTCAAGCTTTATATTTCCTGTTTTAATAAAATTTCAAAGACAAGATCTGAAACAAATCAGTCAATTGATTTGTTTCAGACAACCTCCCAAGTTGTTCTTCAGCAGCCACATCACATAAATATGCATGTGGAATGCCACCACTCCCTCGAGTGACATAAAAACTTGGCAGAACACAACCACTTTTTAGGTCATCCCATTATCCTGTCATCTGATCAAATGTCGATAAAGCCAGTCAGATGAAATTATGGCAACAGTGTTCCTCGCATTGTTCAATTAGTGTCACAACAATCTAACCCCTTTTGTCCCGCATTCTATCGTTGCTGATTGGATTAAACAATTGAAAGTGGCTCCATGTCATGTAGGCAGTCGCGAAAGTATGTAGAATCCTCGTGTGTCATGTCGTAACCGATTACAGCATAAACTCTGAGCGAAACGATGTCACACGAATGTAACGTAAAAAATTGCGATTTGAGCGAAAATTAAAACCCAAAGAACTCAAGCTTTATTAGCTTTGAGCTCTGTTCCGCATTCTCATGTTAAGCGCTGACAGTGCTGTAATTGCCGTTGATTAATAAAAAATAACGGGGAAATATTTACGCAGTCTTTTGATGGCTTAAGGCTCGTACAACATACGCCTAAAGGGATTGTTCTTTTTGTTGAGCTTATGCTGAACTGCTCATATGGCTCCATCCATTGTGTTAAGCGTCGTCGCGAGGAAAGGGGAACATCTATAGATGCGCACACAATATGCCTCCCAAAGTTACTTGAGAATATGATTTGCGAAAGTGGGATAAGCACCAAGTCAGCACTTTACCCAATGAATGCACCACCAATGACAAAAAAAACCCTACATAGGAGTAGGTTGGCTGGCGCCACACCACCGTTCATAGTTTCATTTTTTGTGTCACGTTTGGGGGTTGACTTGACTGGCCCGCGTTCTAAGTGAGTGGGTGGGGTAGGTTGATAGGTTGAATGTACACCTCGAGTATGGTAGTTTTCTAATGAATTCTGTGCTTAAGTGGACAGGAAACAATGGTGCTTAAGTGGATGCTTTCTCTACGTGAATGTCACCCTACAGTGCCAAGCTGGGTACAGCGCTCCTAAATGCATTGACACGTCAAGTGTCGACCGTTGAGATAGTTGCTTTGGAAATTATAATTTAGCTCCTTATCACGTCGTCGGCGGAGCCTAATTAATATAAAAGAGGTAGGAATACGTGTGAATGGAACTATTTGTGTAGCTAGAGTGTGAAAGGATAGAAGGTTTATAGAACTCTTTAAAACACAGAATGGGAAAAACTTCAAATATGCATTCCAGCTTCAAAAACAAACATATTTCTGAAGGTAAGTGGAAATTGGCGGAAGTGCATTAAGTTTTTTAGGCCCTTAAACAGGATGAATATGACCTTTGTGAACCGCTATTCACAATATTTTATTTACCTGCATTTAAGCATTTTAGCTACATAGTTATAAGAGCACCTGGTTTTGAATAATACATAAAAAGGCGTAAAGAAGCAGCGAGAGATGGAGCTTGGACAAAAAAAAAACATTTAAGTTGTGAATGAATTTAAATATCTGGGCTTTCGCTCAAAATTCAATTAAGACCTTCGTCCTCACCTTAAAGAATGGTCGGTAGCAGCTAAACAGTCTTTCTCAAACAAAGATGCCTTGCAAAGACTGAATAGCTCTCAGAAGAGGCCCACTCAGTGCATAGTCCTGCAAAACTGTCCAGAGCTTAACCCGGTCATAGGCTTTTTCCAAATCTACAAAACACGCGTGGACCGGTTCGGCATATTCCCAGACCTTCTCAAAAATAACCTTCAGAGTAACAAGCTGGTCGGTTGTGTCTCTGTCAGGCCGAAAGCCGCATTGCTCTTCCCGCAACAAAGACTCGATTACAGCTCTAGAACGCGCTTCCAACACCTTCGCGAATACTTTTCCCCGAAGACTTAAGAGAGAAATACCCCTATACAGAGCAATCTCTCTTGTCCCGTTTTTTTTTTTTTTTAAATGGGCACTATAACTCCTGCTTGCCAATCGCTAGGTGCTTTTCCGCTTTTTCCAGGACACCCTAATGACATGTGTTAGCCATTAAACACCTTCTTCACCCATTGCCTTGAGCTTTTCTGGCCGGATTTCAACAACTCCAGCAGACTTACCTACTTGAAGCGATTTAATCGTGGCAGTGACTTCATCTACTTAAGGTCTATTCTCCGCCCTAATCTCGACAGCAATGGGATTGCCATCTTCAGTGCCCTGTCGGGGATTGAGCAGCTCCGAAAAGTGCTCCCTTCATCTACTTAAGACGTGGTTCTTATTTAAAAGAATAGTACGTCTTTGGATTTAACCCCTTTTCCCTGAGCCGGCGATTAGTCTGCACAAAATGTTTTGTTTGCCAACCTCTCGCCGATTTTTTTCCATGCCTGTTCTTTGGCTGTTGCCGTGGGGATGCGGTGGCGTAGTGGTTAGTGTGTGTGCTTACTACGCCGGAGGTCTGGGTTCGAATCCTGCCATTGTCACATGAAAAAAAAAAAATTGTTCTTTTTCACGGTCCCAACCTCCGCAAGGGTTTGACAAGCCCTCCGAGAGTATCAATTATCTTGAAAAACTTCTCAAACTGCCGTTCGGATTCGGCAAAAAATTGTAGGTCCTCTTGCATGTGAAGAAATCAACACACACAGCATGCATTGTTGAGAAGTTGGCACTGGTTCACATCGAGCTGTTGCGCCACTCTATTTATTTATTTTTTTTTTCTTTGGCTGTTCTGACCGCCATATTGGAAGTTCTTCGCGCCTCAGTGTACCAGGCTCGAGTAGTAGAGTTCCTACCTTGATTCCGCACAAGGTAGGCTCTCCTCTTCTCTCTGATGGCTTCTTGAACTCCAAGAGTCTTAAACCACGCAGTTATTTTCTAACCGCCATCCGCCACACCAAGCCGCTTCACTACACAAACATTTCTTGGCAGAGGCATTGACTGCCGATGAAGACAGCTGCCATTCTTCCTCTACATTTAAAATGTCAGTTGGAATGTGTTCAAACTTCTCCGAAATGTGCCGTCCAAATCGCTATCTGTAATCAGATTCAGCATCCTGTAACCTTTTCCACCGTATGCAGGTCACCCGTCTTGGATTTCGCCTGGGTGGTAAAGAAATACTGTCACACTAGGTGGGAATCAGTTGACAGCTCAGCTCCTCTCAAAACGCGAACATCACAAATCATTTTTTGAACACACGATGGTACCACAAAGAAATCAATGAAAGGTCTCTGATTTAAACTGTGCCGGTACCAATGTATTCGTGAATGTCTTTGTGTGGGAAAAAGGTGTTCTTGATGGACAAGCCATAAGCACAGCAGAAATTCAACATTTTCCCGGGTCACCGTGTCGCCCAATCACACTTCTCGAAGTACTGTCGTCCGTACCCACATGAGCATTGAAGTCACCCATCAGGAGGAAGAAATCCATTTCTGGCACTCTATCTAGCGCAGCATCAACTTCGTTCAACCTCTGACTCTAGGTTGGGTGCGTACACCTGCACTTAAGCCAAAGTCGATCTAGATAAGATCACAACCCTTTCCTCCTAATGGAATAAACTCCAATACGTTTTCCGAAAGCCTGTGGGGGGCCTGTGAGTATCCCCACACCCGCCAGTGCAGTCATATTATGCAGGACGCCAGACCGGAAAAGTCTCATCCCATCAGCGAAGTCTCTGGTTCCGAAACCTGTCCACTGGTGAAAGATGCCAAAAGCATCGAGCTGATAATTTTTAGCCTCCTCAACCAATTCAAGTTACTTCCCTGTTATCGATGAGACATTCCATGTGCCAATTTTAAGTTGGTGCTGTTGTCTATTTGTAGACTGACCATCTAAGCCCTCATTTTGGCTTAGAGCTGCCCCTCTCCGCCACCCGTTACATAGACAGCGTCAACATTGCCGAGCTGCTCGTAACTTCTTCGGGTTGAACCCGGCCGGATGCTGAGTCCCATTCCGACCACCAAGCGTTCGCATGCTGACACCCCTCAGGCCTAGCTCCAAAGGGTGCCCTGGGTTATATATCCAAGGCGAGGTGGGAGGGGTGGATTTTACGCCTAGCTGCCCGGTGTTCTATCCCGCTGATCCTAACAACAGACGCCGGCCAAGAAGCCGCTTATCCCGAGACAGATGCTCTTCTAGTTTAACAGCCGCCCCTTTGGGATCAGACGCTGACCAGTTTTCCGCACACTGTATCAGACGCTATTGGGTTTTATTTAGACCTTAAGGTTCATCTTTCAGTTATAACTTTACCGCCAAGGGTGGCCCCACCAGGAGTATATACTCCTGACAGCACTTCTAACATGCTGAAGACTACTTCTTCCAGTGCTACTTTTTCACCCAGCTTGAAGTTCGGTGAGGGATCTCCAGATTCGTGCGAGTTGAATCTTCATAGGGGTAATCTTCGGTTTTAAGGTTAAAACTCCTATAGTTACTTCCTTGACTTGTCGATCTCTGACATTTGCTCCTATTTAAACTGATTTAACTGGTCTTATTGCCGAAGAGAGTTTTTCACAGCGTGTGTAATAAAATTGTACCTCTTAGCTTCCTTTTCTTCGGGCAAGTTCCAAAATGGAGCAGATCTGTCAGTCGATTCTGTGACTTAACTGTCATTATTTCACAGTGTGTATTTAACTGAGTTGTCATTTGTGTACATTGACTTAACGGACGAAACGGCTTGCCAAAGATCTAAACAGAGCTCACAGGAGACCGAATAAGCCCTCATCCTTGCGTCCATGGGCACAGTTTGCTGTACCATGACTGGAATCAGATTGAATTCTTATGACGTATAATGACAGCCATTCTTGGTCTACCAATCACGTTAGTTTTTAGCGATATATGGTGACCAAATGATTACATGGATCACTTAGTTGCACAACCTTTTTCGCGAACCATATAAATGCTTTGCCTTAGAACCAAAATATGCATTCGGTCTTATAAGTGTGACAGTTATGTTCCTTCTGTGGTTCCATAAAACCTTCTTTACCCTACGAAGGCAAAACAGTTCTGACACTGTAAAGGAAGGCTCGGATAAAAATTAAAAAAATTCTTTTTTCTTTTATGTATTCCCGCAAAGTGTCACCGCTAAAATTACGTATGGGTGAAAAGATAAACTCCTCAAACTTGCCAGACATTTTTATCGAGCAAAGTCTTTTACGTCACTTACAAAGCATGGCTGCAGTCAACGAATAAAAACACACATAAATCTGGAAAGTATCATAAGATTATATTACCTCTTTGGAGTTGCCACTTGTACGATCGTCACTAAGAATCTACGTCAACAAAGCCCCTCTAACACCAGTCCATACATCCCCTCACCCATTGTGGATGGCTCGAGTGAAAACCTAACTTTTCCATTTAAGTCTTTATGTCTGTCCCATCTTCGGTCATTGTTGTTTACAGCTTTGTGCTATTGTTCCTCCTCTGGTTCCACTGAACCAGAACAAAATGTCTCTTTTAATTGTTTACATCAGCACTTGTTCGTTGACAATGACCAACTTGGTCATCATTGCACTGTCGATGCCTCCTTCTAAGACTTATCGAAGCGTCATTCATTATTGTGTCGATCATCTCGTTCACTTTACAAGATCGACTACGCCATACGCCTTTATACGAAATGAGCTCATTGCGTTTCTAGTTCGCATCTCGAGCACAGAAAACTCACAGAATATAGAAATTCCAAAATGCCAAAGTAAATCATCAGACTTTACCGTAAAGTGCGCGGAAAACTATGAGAGAGAATCACCTAACAAAACGCGATCTCACGTGTACTAATAATTGCAGATACTCGGTGTGCTCTGGCAGTGTTGTAGGTATCCGAAGGTAGTTCAGGTGCTTTGCGCCTCTGCTGATGCGATCAGTTTACAAGTGCTCGTTCTCGCTTCCATAGCCAAAGTGAATCAATGAATCCCCGATGATTGATCATAAATTTGCGGTAAAATCATAATTTCTTGGCAAGTTGTAATCGATTCCGGACGCGACGCGACGCACGGCTTGACAGGTCCCCTAGACCACATGATTGAGCAGCGTGGGTAAAACCTGTGTCTAAGTGTATCCGCGAGTGCTGCATGTGTTTCTGATTCAACAAAAAATTAAGTTTCGGGATTAATTATTATCGTGATGTGCTTCAATCGCATTAAAAGACGCTCTAATTGAATTCAATTACGGTGGCAGAGGCCTGCTAAACATCCCATAGATACAACATTTTCCGCAGATACTCTTGTCGTTTTTGCTCAATAGTATGGAAGTTGTTACTTCTGGCAGCTCCGGTACGAAACGAGTGAATTTATACATTTATTTATTTTTATTTTTATCTGGTTTTGTGAATAATTTTTTCCTCATTTTCTATTTTCGTTCGGGCATAGAGTCGTAGTCGTATTCACGTCGAAGAGAATTTTCTTATCGCAGAGGGTTTTTCGTCAAGAAAACGAATTTAGAACGACTAGTGAAATTTACATCGCACTTTGGGCTTAGTGTGCGGTTGTTTCCTCTTGAATTAAAAACTAATGCAATCCAATTCGAGTTGTGTTGAGTGCTTCAAAGTTTTCACCTATACTAAATCCGTTCTGTCTGGCTAAACACATTTTGTATCTTATGTAATAATTTGTTTTTATCCGGATTTCGTGAGTTGTCTCTTCGTGTTTTGATTGTCATTTGTTTTGATCATGTTTTGACGTCTATGAGTGGTGATTAAAACTCGTAGTTTACACAAGCTGACGTACCGTGGTGTTTCCTGTTGATTAGAATAACTTTTATTGTGGAATTAATCTCAAACATATCTTCTGGTGGTGGTAAATCTACAAATCATGGCTGACAGTGAGGATCGTTTTAGATGCTATTGTTGCGGTATGACAAATGATTGTATTGTTTGCTATGCACTGCTTCCCATCAGAGACACATTCTGCAAGAACACGCTAAACTAATC
This sequence comes from Neoascia interrupta, assembly GCA_947623515.1. Classification (NCBI taxonomy): domain Eukaryota; kingdom Metazoa; phylum Arthropoda; class Insecta; order Diptera; family Syrphidae; genus Neoascia; species Neoascia interrupta. The sequence continues at coordinate 42,394,536 of OX392462.1, read as the reverse complement.
TGCTGCTGCAAATAAATGATAAGCCTTCTTTGGTTGGTTCGAGTAGAGTCAAGGACGACCCGAAGATCTTCTCAAAACGATCTCGCCGATATCGTTCGAAAATGTATTTTCAGTACGAGGTTTCTGTCCTTCTTCTACGTAAAATCTTAATGCTATGGCGGCAAGATCGGCATCTCTTTGTGCCTGCCTTTCTTTGCATTTTGAGGCATTTGCAAAGAACACAATAGTTTGATGATTCAGTTTTTACTGCATCGTTTTCGCATGCAATCTTATATATGTCGTATAATATTAATATGTTTAGCTGTATTTATAAGTTTTGCATGTTTAACTAAGTCCATTAGAATGATTGTTAGCTCTTCTGACATTTTAAATAGGGCTTTAGTAATTATTTTTGACGATCCTTCACTCTTTGATGTAACAATATAAAACGCTATAAAAGCCGTGCTATCGAATGCTCACATATATGTACTAAACTTAAGCATTTGAATCGACTCTAGTAAATTATTCACTTGGCGCAGTCGCTCTTCCGCTATCTCTGCTTTCTCGTTGATGTCCCTAAAATGTAGCGGAATGTAAAAGTTTGCTCAACATGAAATTAAACTGATTAAAGATTACTTAAGCCTCATCTTCTTTAGGACTAACATGAACATGTTTTCATTTAAAACTAGAAAAAAACTCTTCTGTGTGGGCATGTGCAGCAAAAGTCGCGGCCTTAGTTTTTTTGATTCCCAACAAAGCGGAGTTTTTTACTCGTCAATTCACTTTTAAATCATAATTGGGCGTACCGATGGTTTTGTGTTGGCTCACTGGGATACCATCATAAATGCAAAACAGTCCATTGCACTTGGTTTTTCTTGAACCGGCGATCGGATCATGTAGGCTCTTCTCCACGGTGATCAATCAACAAGTGTTGCCAATATGCTTTTATTTCTCAACTAATCAGAGTGCAAATGAAAATTGGTTCTACTATACTGTCTTCCATTTCGGAGCATCAAGTGACTTTACAATGCTAACTTGAATCACAAGGTCACCCATTTTGTTCGTGTTACCCAGTTTTGGTTCCCAGTTTTGACCGAATAAGTGCAAAGTCGTACTGTTGCCCAGACAAGATAATTCTTTTCCAAAGTTGGCGTTCGGCGTTAGTTGGCGTTCCTAAATCTTTGCCAGATCTGAAGGAGTAAAATATCGTGCAGTGCAATTGACTCCGCACAAAAAGGGCTAGTAGCGTCTACTTAAAAAAATACAAAAAAAAAACAGAACTCGCGGTTATATCTTAGAAGAACCTTGGGGTGAGATCGGCTAAGGTGATCTGTGATTTTCACATTTTGCGATAGTCAATATGATAAAACGAAATAATCCGTGTGCGTAAGGTGATCACAAAAATATTGTTCCATATCGTTGCTTTATCGTGGCTTGATCGTGGCTTCGGATGTAAGAGCTTTTTTTATTCATACATGCAGAAAGTCAGCCTAAGTATAGGCAAAAAAACCAACTAACCAGAAAGTTTGAAAACTGGGGACCAGCTAATTTTGCCGGTGATTGATCGAAAGCTGTCACAAGAAAATTGTGTTGATCACAGTTTACGCAGACGAATTTTTGTGATTTGTAGCATCACCGATCACCTTAGCTGATTCCACCCCTGATTGCTCACAACCATGTATGCACATAGACAGAACTCAATTTTTTTTAAGCCAATTTGGAGCAACAAATTTGGAAGCCTCTCTTTTTCATACCCACGGGCAAACGGACCCGTGGAAAAACTTTAGTTTCCGCGGTTGGAGTTCAAACTCGGGACCACGTGCACAATAGCTACACCTTTTCTTTCGTGGGATTGTCAATTGTAGAAAACTTAACATCGCAAAAACTACAGTTACTGCACTGTAATGTTCATTAAGAATGTTACCAAAAGTGCACTCGTGAGAAGGTAGACTTTACTTCATCAAAATTTTAACTAGTCTGGGTACTTTTCTTTGACGAGTGCTCTGCCCAGTAATTGTATTTTTTTTTTTTTTTTTTTTTTTTGTGATTTTGTGATCGGGAAAGACTTAAAAAGCGTTGAACTATCCTTTTCGGAAATCAGTCTTCCCGGTTTCCTGACAGTCGTCTGTAATCCAAATTAGAGTTGACCACTAAGTCACTGCAGCCTCCCTCCTTCTCTAGCTGGCATAAAGTGTATGGCGGCCTGTAACTAAATACTCTCCTGGATAGACCACATTTTTTCTTTGCAAAAAGTTATAACACTTGCGGTGGCCATCTCTGCTTTTTCTACGTCCGGTGGTTAAGTTCTGATGTCCTTGCTCAGCAGCGTTCGATTTACTTAGGGTACCCCCATTTTTTTCTAACTCTTTTTTGTTCACGATATGCCTGGCTTATGCATTTTAAGGGCATTTACTAATAACTCCTAAATCGCGCCCTTTTTTCTTATTGTATAAAAATAAGTTATCAAGCCCTAATTGTTTTAGGTAGGAAAGTGGCTTATTAAATGCACTTAGGCCAAAAAGTAGGCCCATTGTACCGCCACGTGGGTATATGACCAAGGGAGTAGGTTGGCGTGAATTCTATCACAGCCAGCCAGTCTTTTCAATGAATTTTAGTAGCTTTTTGACCGGTGTTTCTCTATGGTCGCTTAAGTAGTTGTAGAAGTGGGAGCCTTGTATGGACTGAATGTACGACGTGAGTGCCGGGCAGCAATAGAGAAAGTGCGTCGTACACTTTCTTCCTCTTCCTCATCTAGGCAGCTTCAACAGAAGTCGTTTGAGAATGGACCTAGTCTTTTTGCGTGAAGACCTAATAGGCAGTGTCCGGTGATAATTCCTACTGCAGTGCTAATTTTGGATCTCTAAGGTGATCAAGCCAACTGATCTTTTTGGATAGTGATGCCTGTCCACCATCTGGCGTTAGTTTCTTGTATGCTGTGATTTTTGAGCTGTAATTTGAAGGTAGCTAGTGGCGTTCTTAGCGAGTTTATCAGCCTCACAGTTTCCCATGATGTCTCTATGACCTCGCACCCAGCACAGGCAGATGTGAAACTGTTCGCACATCTCATCAAGAGATGTGCGACAGTTAATAACTAATTTAGAGTTTATAAAGATCGATGTCAGGTATTTGATGGCAGCCTGGCTATCCATAAAGATACAGATATCGCGTGCGGATATCACGTTCCACTTTAGCCAGGACAGGGCTTCACTAATTGCCATTATTTCTGCTTGGAACACGCTGCATTGGTTGGGTAGGCGAAGGGATTTATTTAAGTTAAGGCACTCAGAGAAAACAACACTTCCTACACCGTCTTCCGTCTTGGATCCGTTTGTGTAAAAGTGTATGGCGTTACCAAAGGGTATATTACCGCCGACCGTACCACAGGTCTCTGTTCGGAATCCGGGTTTCGAAGTTTTTCTCTGGGAAATATGAAGGCGAAGTATAATCCAGGTTAGTGGAGGTGAGATGCTGTTCGTTTAGAATATTGGCATGTCCGCTAACGTAATGACACCATTGGGACCATGCTTTGAGTCGGATTACGCAGTTGGTAGATGTTCGCTTACGAAAGATGTCTGAGGGGCTAAGGAGTGGTTCTCAGGGCGCCACTAATACAGGTACATGCTTGCCTTGGTACCTTTCCTAAAAAGTGGAGATCTGTGCCGACGTTGAGTATGGGCCACCATACTGCTACGCCGTATAGAAGCATTGGTCTAATCACAGCTGTGAAGAGTCAATGCGTCATGTAAGGTTGTAGTCCCAATTTGTGCCCAATCGCTTTTTAGCTCATATAAAGGGCCGTGATGGCTTGCTCTTCATCTTTCAGCTGTATTGAGCTCCCAGCTTAGTCTACTGTCCGAAATAAGGCCAAGGTTTAATTGTTTTATTCTTTTATGAATAATGAAGCGTCTAGTCAATGCGGCGCCCCAGCATACTAGTTCATGAAGTTGAAACTAAGAAAGTTTGACACAGACTGAAGCTTTTTCTCGCTTTTAATATACTTCCAGCATCTTTTATTATTATTCATTAATCTTCTGCTCGTTCGTAATTGTAGAAATCACTTGAAACAAAACTCATAACTCAAACTTGCATTTAACTTTCTACTCATTTGCCTTTTGCGAAAATTGTTATTCTAATTTATCAATACCTTTCGCTATCGTTCCACGCTTCGTTAGATAAATGCTAACAAATTAACAAACACTGGTAAAAATATTGAACTTTTTAACTTTAAGCATTTTAACATTTTGTTTATTGTCTTACTATTCAGGGGATTCAAATCCACCTTTTACAAGTCATTAAGAACTCAGAAGCCTTTACCCAGTTTCCTATACTATGCGATTAAACTTTACGTGTGTTTATTTCCATATATCTAAGCTGTAAAAGTCAAGATAAGCCTTTTTAAAATAAATATCACGTCACTATTTAAGGTCACAACAATATCTGAATCACCCTGTTTTCGTGCAGTTAAAAAACAATTATCTACAAATTATAGTTAACTTTCGATTTAATTTGTATTATTAATTTTAGCTTTGCTAATATTCCAAGATATGACAATGCTGTCTTGTGATTCTACTTTGTAATCCAAATCCACTCTATCCAAGTAATGAAGTTCGTGGCCGTATAGATCATTAGTATCTCTGCGGAACTTCGCAAATGATTGCCCATTTATCATCGTGATTTACTGTCGCATTTTGAATTTAAACATATCTACATATACCTTGACATATACGTATAGGAACAATACTCACACATGTGTAGGTATATTTATGGGCCGTTTAGGAATAGGGCGATATAAGTTACTCATTTTAGAAAATGAGTCCTGGCCACCGAAATTGCAAGACTGATTGGATCTATAAATTTCAGTTCCTTTTGTAGATATTGCTGATAAGGACATCCGGCACAAGACCCACTCCAGCCAAAAAGGAGGAACACCTAGGACTGTAAAAAGGTAGAAAAAAAAATTACTGCCAAAAAACTTACAGCTCAGAGCCAAGAGCCATCGCTTGATCCATCACAAACATGCATGCTATGCGCGCCCGAGATCTGGAAAAACTTTGAGGCAAGGTATAAAGCTTCTAGGGGGCTGTAACTAAAAGGTCTCAAAAAACATTGGGCTTCTTTTGTTACAAAACATCGTGTAAGAGGAACAGGTGTACATGGCAGTTAAAAGTTTTGCTTATAGTGAAATATAGAATTGCATAACATTCCCATGAGTTACATAAACTCAGTTTGAGTGTATGCCGTCACGTTAAATTTTCTATTTGCATCGAATGTCAATATCCCCGAAAACCAGAACGGGTCTTTGAAGTGCCTTATCGGCCCTTCTGTCCAGTCTGATATAGTAAATAATACTATTTTCGTTAGGTCTAGTTTGATAAACTACCTCGGTCCCAGACTCGCCATTAAATCTCTAAATCCAGTGAGGAATTTAAGTAATATAATCAACTTCAGTAATACAATTAAACACGATAACAACTACGCCTAAGGTCCCAAAAAATGTTCAAATTTCTGATACACACCTTCGGGGTTTGTCACACACGTGGCGGTGAGCTTAAGTGTGTAACAACAACTCCTTTGCACAAGGTAAAATTTAATGTAAATCAGCCACGCGAGCATAGAGTTAAACCTTATTCTCATCGGAATCACCTGCTTCCCAAAGACTGCCACCAACAACAACAACCAACCCCGATGGAATTTATAGCACCTCACGACCTACACAATTTTATGTTCGTTTTATTGCCCTCACCCGCCTATAGATTGCCTAATTTAGAAGTGTGCCTGCTCGTTTCAAAGTTCTCCTTTTTTATGAATCTGACCTACTTACCACGCATTAGGGCGCTTCCGCCCTGCGAAGCACCCCACTCAGTAATTCCTGCCACCTAGCGACACTAAATCTCTTTTTCTCACAGCGTATTGAAATGCGGAGGTAATCTTCACCGGGAAGTTAGGGTAAATTAAAAGGAGGCACACTCCTTGGGTGCAAATGTTTTAATATCTCTGCTCGTGATCCAAGACGACGATGAGTTCATTACTACACATCAGCCTCACCTGGATGCTCTCTCTCTGTTGTGGTGATTTTGTAAGCTCTTCCTCATTGGGAAGGTGTGAAAAGTTCTGCAATAAAAACAAATTGCACAATAAGCACTTGTCAAGAGCGGTTGAGATTAGAAATTCTCGCGGGGCGCTTTGTGTTTTGGTCTTATTTCGAAATTCGACTTCGCCTAATAACCATAATTCAGAGTATTCAGCGCGTTCATCACTTGGCACGGGGGCTTGCCTCGTCGTGGCGGCGGCGCGGCGTCGTCACCACAGTCATTGTTGAGGTAGAGTTTGGGGGCCTCCATTGAGAAGGGGTACTGGCGTCATTTCTTGGAATACGATGAAAAGAACTACAAAAAAATTATTGTTTGGTTAACACCATACACAATGAGAGTGTTGCGGGCGTACGCTTCAAACGTATTCGAAAGTTGTTGATGTTTACTCGAAAGGCAGGCAATCGACCAATTGGTCATATTGGAACGAAGTGGATTATTTTTTTTTTTTACAGATTCGGTACTTAGTAAATTGTAAAGTGATGTGTTGTTTACACAATATTTAGGCGCTTAAAGGTAACAGCATAATCATGCACTTTAGGGGTCTTAAAATGTCTCTGTGATGTCTGTCTTTTTTTAACAATTTATTGATTTGAGGTAAGTTTATTGTACGCGAGTTATATGCTAGATTGAGACGCACAAACACAGACTATATGTCATTTAAATGTTACTTTTTTTGCCCGTAGGTTTTTATCATTATCTTACGCCTGCTTGCCAGGCAGTAAATATTTTCAACGATGCGCTTAAAATGGGGATTGTTTAACAGCGTCTAGACAGAAAAATATCCTGTAAGTGTCACCTTCATAAAAAAGGGCAGCCAAAGATACTCTGTTCCCACCGGTCATAAAGCTGCGATTAGCATGAGTAAAATTAAATTGACTGCCCTTTTTTATGAAGTTGACATTCCCAGACAGAGTATCGTCTCCACCGGTCATAAAACTGCGATTAGCGGGGGACGATTAAAATTTAATCCCGAGTGTCCCCGGATAAACATAACGCTCTCTACACACCGAACTCAAAACTGTGAAAACACGCGAAAACTTCTTCAAAAACATGAGTTTTTCCATACATTTTTGTAAATTTTCTGTTTCGAAACCCCAGTTTTTAAGTAGTTTTCGTTCAAAAATACTTTGAAAGTCACGAATATCAAATTGCCTTGAGAATTTTAAAATAAATTTGCAAAGAATGTCACTTTGTCCCAACTTTGGATGTTAATATCTCCGAAACCGAATGTCCTGTCTGAAATCAGCTTGTAGTTTTCAGGTCAGCGTAAAATTCTTGATATGTTCACATCTTTTACGGATCTCTTAAAGCACGTTTAAAAATACATATGGGTTAAAATTTGACAACTGATAAATAAATGAAAAACGAAAACAAATTCGAGTCTGCGTTTATACCGTTTTCACACCGAAGCCAGAATCTAGATTCTGAGCAATTCGATTTCAAAATCGAATTGACCCTTTCACACTGCGAAAATAATCTAGATTTTGTTGACTTTTCGATACGTTGAACACCAACTGTCCAATTTTTCACTCTTGCCACAAGTAAAACAGCTTCAAATAAGTAAAAAACAATTGTGGATAACTAAAGAAGCACGGGGAATACATGAAAATCACCGTATTAAACCATAATTAAATAGTATAAAAAAACGAAAATATTTCTCCTTTTTATTTTATAAACAAACTTCATCGGCTTCCATGTCTTCTTTTGGTTGAATTAAAAACTGTGTTTGCTTTTATTTTCCTATGATTCCCACAAAATCGAATACAATCTATTACGTTTGTATTCGATTTGAATCTAGATTTGCATTTGATGGGAATCTAGATTCTGATCTAGATTCTGAATTCTACAAATGTATAGGAAATCTAATAGATTTTAATTAGATTTGGGACTTTTTCTTACTCTGAATCTAGATGCTGGCTTGGTGTTAAAACCGTATTAGGAAGTGTGAATGGCTAAACGAGTTTTCTAAAAAAAAATTTCCCCAAAACTAAGTTTTTGATTCAGTGTGAAGAGCGTATAAGCTTTATTTGACATGGGCGCACTCTTTTGTTGCCTTTTTGGCTCTCAAAAGAGATGGACGATGACATTTCCCAGGACCGAGAAAATAATTTCGTTGTAAAAATCGGGTTTAATCCAGTTAAGGTTTCCTTTTTCGAGTCTCAAACTGTTATAAAGGGGTGCGAAAAGAGTTAAAAGTGCCATAAAAGAAGTTTGTAAAAGGGTTTTCTATTTGTATGGTAAATCTAGCGATTTGTTGGGGGTAAGTTGAAGATTTATGTAAACGTGGTTTAGTGTTCGGTGGAGACATGGTCCCTACCAAGAGGTAAATCCAAGTAAAGGAATTTAGGTTGAAATAGCACAATCTGTTTCCCCGTTATACTGTATTTATTTAATATTTGAACTTTTGTCTGAAGTGGAATATAGATAACCTATAAATCGGGACAGCCTTTTTGGGCTTCTAACACTGGGGTCTCCTTAAAAGGAGCCTATACTGTGCATTCCCTGATACCAGGAAGGCAGTCAGATATACGAGAATCTACTCTGAAGGGGTTTCGGCTAAATTTGCCAAAGAAATAAGTTGCCTACGGGGGATGTTCCTCTTTAGACGTAGGAGGGCGGCGTACATATTTCATGCGTATGTGATGAGAGAGTTTGTCACTCTCTAGACAAAGTCTGCATGTAGGGATCCGATTAGATGAAAATGAGGTGAAAAAGTTTTTTTTTTCCTTTTTGCCATGGCCACTGAAAATTTTTTTTTAAGATTTTTAAGGTAGCCTTAACCAGGTTGATTACGGTATAGGATTTTCGGAGAATTTGGGCAGACAATTTTTGGGAGCAGTTCTATTCAGGAGAATCAATCAAGACTTCATTGAATTCGATTTGAGCCAGACTCTTTGAAAAGTTCTTAAAGAGTATTGCAGACTCTGAAAAATGGTTCAGACTATATGAAGGATGTGATTCCACCGACTTTAGCTAGACAGTCTGCTGATTTGTTGCTGCCAAATCTACTATGGGCTGGGATCCAGTGAGGAGTGACTAAGTTGATCTTATTGTTTTTCTTCGTATATTATAAAGACTTTGCTTACTAAAAAGTTAGCTTCGCAGTTCCTCATGAGTTTCAGATACGGCCATTAAAGGCACCTTTTTGTACCAGACGAGATCAAGCCAGAACGGAATCGGCTTAAGAAAAATTTTCTTATTCTTCTTTTAGAAGAAAGATTATAAAGAAGCTTTTCGGGAAGCCAGACTCCGTTGCATAATTCGTCAAGATGCAAGCTGAATGACCTTTTTGGTTCCGCTGCGCTAAGCAAAACTAAGTGGCGGCCTTTGCAAGAATTAGAATCGATGCCATTCAAATAGAACAGACAATGGGTGCTCAGTTTTGCTTCTATAAGAAAGTGTATTTGAAATTGAATAGGTGTAACACCAAGGATGACATTAAGTGTTGTGGTCGGGAAGGAGCTCAGGCAATCCGTCATGCAGTTTCCAGCTGGGCATTGTTTGACTTCGTTGGTCTTTGTCCTCTGGACTTTATCGCAGCATAGGCTATCGCTGACCTAACCATGAACGAGTTTAGCTAGTAGTTTATTCCCTGAATTTTATAATTGCTGCCGCAGCTTCGACGGAATATCCATAAGGAAATTGGGCTTTTGTTTACGATGCGTTCTCTTTGTGAGTTCCATGATAGTTTTTTTATTAAGAACAATTCTATGGTATTATCATACAGTGCGGGTCAGCGAATGACATCTCCCTCCGTTTTACAGAAGGGGTTTATAAAGCGGCCTTCTTTGCTACATCGTCTCTGAACTACAGAAAGTGGGAATTGCATTACTTCAGAAACGGAGATATCGAATTACACCGACAATTGTTGCTACTTCATCGACATATCCTGCGTAATCAATACCTTGACTTCTCAAAGCCTTAAGAAGGTCGTCAACGACAACGGACCATGAGTTATGCAAATCGATAGTGGAATGTGCTGAATGGCACCGTCAGTCGTTTTGTTGGTACCATTTGTCATTGAAAAAAATTAACCCCAATTAAGTCGCCTTTTTTTGTGCGGGAATTTTTTGGTTATGAAAAACTTGTGACTCAATAATAGATTCTTCTTATTCTAAAGATCCTCCTCTAAGCCTACTATTTTTTAGAAAAACTTTATAATAGAGGACTTCTAGAGGCGAATTTTTACAATAGTCAAGAGGCTACGGTTGCTGCCTCCAATGTTTAACAGTCATTTGTGGACTCTGCGTACTCAATGTAGTTGCGTAAGTCGAATGTGGTTTCGGTGCACCTACCCCGACATAATCGTTCAAAAGAATACGCCATAATTGTTGATGGATTAAACTAGGTGTCACCCCATTCTTTCTTTGCATTTTTCTACGCGTCTTTCCTGCTTTTAAGGTTCCTCAATTAAAGTTTCTTAATATCTCTTGCATTTTGTTATATGAGCGTATTTGTTTGTGAATAAAATCACGCAAAAACGTAATTCATCCTACTTTGAAACCAGTGAAAATCATGAACACAGAAGGTGGAATCCTGACGATTAATTTGAGAATGATTTTAATCGTGTAGGTACAACGTTAGCCTTACATTTTAATCAGCACATCTGATCTACATTGAGTACGCATTCACTATACGCTTTTATTTTCAGCATAACAATATTTTCTATTATATTATTAACAATATTTTCTAATACGCTTCTATTTTCACAGAAGTACTGCCAATTCCCTCTGCTCCGTCAGTACTTTCTGCCCAAAAACGTTTTGCTTTTTTGCACTATATATTTTAAGCTCGTTTTACAGTTTTTGCGTGTTTCATTTCCAACAACTTGTTTCCTTATTTATCTTCTCCAGACAATGATGTCGAATTTGCGCTGGCCGAATCCAAAGCAATGGTAATGAGTGCATCCCGCCAGCATGTTTTACAATCACAGTCATCCGTTAATAGTACGGCGTCAGTGCAAACAGTTTTGCATCAGTCAAACGGAACATTACAAACATCAATAACACAACTACAAACATCGACAATTAGCAACGGTTCAGGACAATCACAATTGCTTATACAACACCAAACATCAAATCATCCTTCGGATAGTATAAGTTCATTTTTGGAGCAAATTAATCCAGCTGTTATGAGCAGTAGCAACGGCACGGGTGAAAGTCCTTTAAATATTGGTGATGTCGCAGACTTACTACATCCACAACACGCCATAATAACAGGTAAGTGTTTGAATAAGAATTTTAAGAACATGTATAATAGGGTTTTATTTTAGGTGGAAGATCGAGTGAAGGATGCCCGCTTATTATATTTCCCGATAACAATAATTTCCACCTGCTTGAGGAAGCCGATTACCAAAAACTTATTTTATATTTAACTTCTGTGCCATCGTAAGTATTTTATAGTAAAAAAAAATATTAAGAGTTTTTGATGTTATAGAATATCGATAACGACTATTCCCGTGCGCAATATTTCTCTTTTCCCAAGAGTATCCACCTAAGAAGTTGTTATAATTTAGTGATTTTCATGTCCTTAAGTGACAACTTTGTATTTCATAATTCCCACCTCAATCTATTCCTAAAAAGGAGTACTCTTCCAAATGTACTCGTAAATCTGCTTCATGCTACATAACACATTAAAAAGTGAATAATGCGAATGACTATTCTTAACACGCAAGCTCAGGAATCAGTTTTTAGTGTCTTCCTGTAAACACAGCAAGCTAAAGGCATGGTGAACACACTAAAGGTGTGTTTCTTTAATATTCATTATAAGGGAGTGTTGCACGCTGCTTAGTACCTTTTTGGATAACCGCCAAAAATCGATCCGCTTGCCGGGTATACAAATTGTGTTTTGGGTTGTCGACCCTTTAAGTGTCATTGTAGAACTCTTTCGCTAGACCAGACAACATGGCAATTGGCTTTTTTCAAATTAAACATCGCTTAATGCATTATGAGACAACTTTTAGTTGTTCCTGAAACCAGTCATAAATAAAAAGTAAAACTGTCACTTACATATTTTTCTACACAAAGTAAATCTACGATTAGCAGAGATTGTATTTTTAGCGTCCAAGATGACTGGTGTTTTTCACAATTTTTCGTTATCCGATTGTGTGTTTCACGATTTCAACCTATTCTTTTTGCCACCAAACGAAGCAACTGGCAGCGTAGTTAAACTGTCTGCAATTGCTCCATTGTAGCGTTAAATAATAAAAAGAAAATAGCTACTGAGAAAAACTGAGTTTTTTATTATTAAAATGGACTTTAAGTTATCTTAAAATAGGTCTTGTGGCAAATGCGTCATAACTGGGGTAAACAGGGGCTGTCCGCAAGGTGGCGATCTGTCTCCACTTTTATGGTGCATGGTGGTAGACTCTCTCCTATCGGCTCTCAACCTTTCTGGAACCTACACACAAGCCTACGCGGATGATGTCGCCGTTCTTTCTGTCGGCTCAAACCTAGGGACTGTGTGCTCTCAGGCGCAGAGATCCCTAGACTTAATCGATGATTGGTGCACTAGGAATGGGCTTTCAATGAATCCGCTTAAAACTACGGTTCTTCTCCTTACGAGAAGGAGAAATGTCACTGGTTTGACTCAACTCGTGCTTAAAGGTGTAACTATTCCGATATCTGATGAAGTCAAATATTTGGGAGTAAGCCTTGATAGAAAACTTCTTTGGTCCAAGCATGTTGAATCGAAAACCGAAAAAGCACTGTCTACTTTCTGGCAGTGTAGAAGGCTCTTGGCAAGACATGGGGTCTGTATCCGAAAAGGGTCCTCTGGATCTATACGGCCATGGTAGGACCACTCCTCTCATATGCATCGGTTGTTTGGTGGAACAGGCTTTTGCGGAAACGTGTTACTGCCTCTTTTGCCAAACTCCAAGGAACGGCTTGTCTTGGCTGCTCAGAGGCCTTCCCTAGTACGCCGGGCTCTGCTCTAGATGCTCTGATGAACCTCCCCCCCTTGATATATTTATCATGGGGTGTACGCTGAAAACCATCTTTCGCTTAAAAAAAATGCGTTTTTGGTATCACACGCATTGGAATTTTGAAGAACTTCTTCGAGAATTGTCCTTCGGCCCCTGAATTATGGACATGCCCTCTGACGCAATGACCCCAAAAATCCTTTTGCGACAAAACTACCAAGTCGACTTTCCTCAGGTAATGGAATGGCTTCGGCCAGACTCTGAGCCAGGGTAAGAATGCCATCGTATTTTCATGGATGGCTCGGACAGGGGTCTGGTGCTGGAGTCTTTCTGGAAAGCGAGAACATTAGACTCCACTACCCCTTCGGTAAATATGTGTCTGTCTTCCAAGCGGATATTTTCGCTGTCCTGGTGGCTATGCGCTATATTGTGACTAACAGGTGGAGGACTAGAAGCCTAGGCGATTGCAATGACAGCCAAGCCGCTCTAAATGCGTTGCTCAACCCTCTTACTTCGTCCAAGATAGTGCTCGAACTCAAGTATTCGCTGAACTTAGTCGGAAGGCTAAATGCAGTGAATCTTGTTTGGGTTCCAGGTCACACTGGCATTCAGGGAAATGAGATCTCTGATGAGCTTGCCAGACTAGGCTCAGAAGAGGTTATCTCAGGACCCGAACCTGCTTTAGGCCTGCCTGTATCTGTTGTCACGTCTGCCATTGATACTTGGGTTTCTCGTGAGCACAGGGCTCGTTGGCGTGACTGCGATGGGTGCAGACAGACTAAACGACTACACCCGGATATCTGCGAGGGGTCAGCGTCTTTTCTCTATCTCTCAGGAGAATCGATGGCAGACTTCTTGTAGGCGTCCTTACGGGCCATCAAGCTTTCGCCAAGCACTTGAATGTGCTAGGCTTGAGCAAAACCACTACCTGTGGAGAGGACGATGATACAGCGGAGCATTTCCTATGTAGTCCTGCCTTTGCTCGCATCAGGTGGCGGATCTTTGGAGCTAACGTGGTGAGTGCCGAACACCTAAGCTCTTCATCACTGAAGCTCCTTCTCGTTTTTCTTCGAAAGACGGGTAAACTAAATACATTAAAGTAAGGTTTCCGCGTGGTACACAATGAACCAGAAGTTGTGTCTGAGTGCTCTGAGATGAAAAGAACATTTTCCTCATCATAAAAGGATATCGACCTACTGAACCCGAGGTCGTCCTCCGAGCTAAGAGAGACGCTCGTCTCTATTGTTGGGAAGACAGTCCCGAAACCGAACCCTCTCGAATTCCCTGACTCCTTTCCACCCTATTTATACCTGTTTTTAACTTACTCTGCTGGATAAAGGCCATTTATAAACACTAGCACCGAGTTGGCTACAGTAAAATTGTCTATTTGCATACAGCGAGTATCTCGAGCTCTGGTAAAGCTGCGTCTAATCACGTTTCTTTAACATGTAGATTTTTTAACATTTAAGTGAATTTCTACGCTTTCTGACGGTAGAACACTTTGACTTTTCCAATTCTTCCTGGTACCCCTGGACCAGAGACAACAAAACGCATTCTGAATAGAATGGTTTTCGACTTCTAGAATCTTTATCCAGTCTTCGCAACATTGCTGAATCTAGAGACTCTACAGAATAAGTATACTTTGAAATTCACTACCTTAAAACATATACTTATAACCTTAAAATTTTTTCTTTCGGTATTTTGGTTTTGGGTTGAGCTAAGTAATAAGCTAATCTAGTGTAGTGTTTTAATATTAAAAATTAATTGTTTGTTGCTACAATATTGCTCTCAATATTTCCTTTTTCCAGTATGCAAGACGCTGATCTGGGGTATCATCTAATCATTGACAGGCGAAAGGACAAGTGGACATCAGTCAAGGCAGTGTTACATAAAATATCGGTAATAAATACCCTTAGGCAACCTACAGCCGTAGTTAATACCTAGATTGCGTTTTCAGATCTATTTCCCCGGGATTGTTCATGTGGTTTATGTCTTGCGGCCTGCGGGACTTTTCCAGAAGGCAATATCAGAGGTAAAGTCATTTGCAAAGCCCCATAACTCCTTAAATCCTAGAACTTTATTTTTCCCGCCAGGTCAGTACAAAGTTTTCCAAAGATGAGTATCGCTTTCGTCTAGTCATATGTTCGGCGCTCACCGATTTACACGAGTATTTGGAAAGATCTCAACTAACAACGGATATGGGCGGAACGTTAATCTATTCCCACCATGAGTGGATTCAACAGAGAATAGTAAATTTAAACCCTATTTTAATATCTGTTTTTTTTTCTTAATTCATATCTCCATTGCCATTTCAGTCTTTGGAAAAATTCTCTAGTCTAACACACCAAGTCTCAAATGAATTGGATATATTCATCCAAGTGATTCACGATACAGAATTTCCCAATTCTGTTGATGCCACACAAAAACTCTTGGATGATCAAGGAGCTGACTATGATCGGTTGAAGGTTTGAATAGTCAAAGTTCGATGTTTTTTGATCTAACTTTTTCTACTTTTTATGATTTTAGGAAGAAATACTAGCTGCAGCCAAACATGGTGAAGGTCTATTAAATAGCATCAAGTCAAACGACGAAATTAAAGAGTTCTCTGAGAGAACAGGCAACGTCAGCTCCATTGAGCGGTAACGTATTTTTGTAGTATTTTGGCTTTTGACTATCGGGCAATGGTTTGATTTCTTTGCCTATCTTCTATTTTTATGCAGGGATGACAAAAAGTTTTTAAAGATACTAAAATTGTACATTTTTACCTCTAAAGCTCAGACAGCGATCCATAACAACATCAGTTTAGTAAACATTTTTTTGGCTAGGTGTATAAAGTTTATAATAGAGGGAAAACTCGTATACGTTTATGGCTTTCTAGTGATTTTGGTCGTTCTTGGCAATTACTGGTCTAGAAAGGAAACTCACCCCTCCCTAATTGTTTTTGAAACACAATGTGCATAGGTATATTCCAAATTATGTATATTTGTTTGACAGTAGCAAGGTTCCTCTAAAGTCTTAAACTGCATAACCCGGTGATTTCACTTCTAGTCGCCTGGACGGTTGCGTCGCTCATGTTCAGATTTGAGTTATGTCAGTCAGAACTTCTTCACGTTTATGGATTCGGAATGGTTTTTGCTGTTGTAGGAAAGAGATGCCCTAAGACGGGGGTCTCGCAACAGACACTACAGTTTAATGTCTTTTTCCATTGGGTCCAGGGGACGCGGACTGAAAATATCGTAAGCTGTTTAACTACTTTTGAACCTCTTAAAGACTATTTTGAAGCACTTAAGCTGTGCCTGCGACATTCAGTAATATTCCATAAAAGGGGCTCAAGGACTAAGACGTTCTTTGACTAAGATGAGATTCTTACTTGATAGCATCAACTAGATACTTAAGAAAGTCACTCGATATCGCTTACTTTAAATGTTAATTTTTTTAACACTTGAGATCTTCTTAAGCTTTTAGATTAAAACTACTGCTGCAACCTTGATTTCAAGTTGAAGGTTGTCAGAAAACTAGTTAAAAATTATCTCCTAGACGAACGATATCGCTGTTTGGTGAAAAATTCATTGGTTAACTTGCCGCTGCAGTATTCGAAAAGACTAACCTGACTATCCTGTTGGTTAACTAAGATTTGAGCATTTCGTATCCCGTATTAAAGAACTACCTTCCAAGTCAAGTCGAAGTTGGAATCGTTCAAAAACAAGCTGCTGAGCGTACCCAAGGTTTAGAAACTTAAATAGAAGAGCTTTGTGACGAGCCAAAACTTCGAGTACATGATGTATAAGGCCTCAAACATATCCCAAAGGCAAGCCACGAGAGGTAATCTCCTGATAATATCTCTGTGCGACACAGGCGACTCGCACGTAGTAAATTTGATGCAGTGGGGGTTGATGACAATGAGGTGTCAGCATCCCGGGCTTCATCTAGCTGCAGTTTTTGTCTAAGATCGGTGAGGGCCCGTATAGGCCAAAAGGCAACAAAATGTTCGGTGCATTGCGCAAATTAAGCGCCGAGGACCCCCACGCCTGTATCCTTAACCTCTTCCACAAAGCTATGCTGATGTGTTTTTGGTCAACTGGGCAGCATTGTCAACATGGACCTTCCTAAGAAATCTGCGTCCATGGTTGCTACCGATCTGCCAGGCTTGGCCACGACATGGAATCTAAATTTAAGGAAGAGGTAGTTCGCTACTCCTGCCTCTACCCAAGTGAACCTACCTTTTGCTTAAAGTAGGCACAGACTCTTCATCGTTTTCAAAATGCCGCCAGAGTGGGTCAACATTCACCTATGAGTTTTTAAAGTGTGAAAAATTGCAACCACTGATGATTTAACTTCGAAGGATTTTAAAACTAGCCGTTTGACTCTTAGAGATATCTTAGACAGAAGTGTGTCCGCTCTTAGTTTGGGCATTGTCAAAAATC
Organism: Neoascia interrupta; assembly: GCA_947623515.1. Classification (NCBI taxonomy): domain Eukaryota; kingdom Metazoa; phylum Arthropoda; class Insecta; order Diptera; family Syrphidae; genus Neoascia; species Neoascia interrupta. The sequence continues at coordinate 42,377,119 of OX392462.1, read as the reverse complement.
AAGTCGATACTGATAAATTAACCCTTTCATTGGCAAGTATTTTAAGTATTTTTGGCTTAGTCGTTTCCGAATTATAATATATTGCTTTTGACCACATCAGTCTCTTCTTTATTTCACACAGTCATCGATAAACTGTTGGTTTTAAAGTACTCACTTACAAGGAACAGACCTATGATCCAATCCGAAAAATGTATAAAGAATTCTTGGTAGAAATCGTTGAAAGAAAAATATTCTTTCGAAGATTTTCAGTCTTAAGCAGAAAAAGTATTATAAAATTCAGCAGACAAAAACGTTCACTCGCCTCATTCCGATGCTAATATTTCATTCAGCAGCAACTTCACCCTTACGAATTTAGGTGACGATTGACGAACCTCATTAAGAACGATCTTTTCCACATAACCTGGACAAACAAGTATAAGACTTCAATTTTACCCTTCATTTCATTTATGCCAGATAGACAAAGTTATTACATAATTACTTGGATAAACGCCTTTATAGTTGAGTTCATAATTTTTCAGGAAGCAGGCGTACACGAATTATTTAAAAAAAAAAAATATGCCGAGACTTATACTTTGTCATTTAGGTCGATTGCAAATAAGGTGTAAACAGGTCTCTATTTTAAACTACTGCATTGTTTGGTTTTTAAAGAAAAAACTTTTTGTCTCCCTTGCATTTTTATTTCTTACATATAGCTCTGCACTGGTTTTGTAAAAAAGAAAAAAAAAAAAACCTAAAATCTGTTATCCCTCTTGTAAAAAAAAGATATCGTAATAACATTAAATTCATAATTTGTCCGTGTTGATAAATGTTACGTCTAGATGTTTTAAAGTTAATAGTTTACCATTTTTAGCGGTTTTGCATGCGGTTTCTTTTAAAAATTCGTTAAACCTAATTTTATTATTTTTTTTTTTTCAAACCAAGATGGGTTTAGAAATGTTTTTTATCTTGGTGCATGATGTGTATAAACAAGTTAATGCCTTATGCTTAAACAATGCCAATATACACAGAATTACTTTCACACACACACTCACAATACATTTGTTTCAAAATCACACATTTCTGGGCAAGTTTTGATTGCAAAAAACCAAATTTTTTGAAACTCATCTTTTTGCACTGCAAACTCATTTTCCACTTGATCATTCACTCATTCAAAACTTGCTTACGTTCTACACAATGCACATAGTTTTCAGTTTCAAAATTACACTCTAGCTTCACGGGGGGAGGCACAAGCGAGCGCTTTTATTAATAACCGTTAAAAATCGATGTGGCTTCGTTAAAAAATATTGATGTGTAAATGTGTTTTAATTCACCCATCACATTAAATCCATCCGCATTTACTCAAAACACATTCCACACAGTTTCCACAACACTCAACACAAATTTACAAGAAAAAAATTGAAAAAAAAAAATCTAGAAAAGAGAAAAAAACCCTTGAGGTGAAATCTTTTAAATTTTTATCTGACAGTCTCACTCATTCATCGCTCATTGTGAAACATATTGTTGTCTCTCCTCTCTCTTTTTCTCTGTTTCGTCACAAAAATCAAATCGATTCGTCGGGTTTTTAATGCCGCGTTCAAAAATAAAAAACAAAAATAAAATAAACGAACATATCTACCCCTAACAAAAAACAAACAAACAAAAAAATATAAAACGAACAGACCCAGTGCAGGGAATATGATGAAGCATCATCATAATGTTGCGCAACATGTTGTTGATGATTGTCGCGATTATCGCAGACTCTTGGTTCAACTGGAGGAAACCGAAAGACGATTCGACGAATTCTGGAAGACGCACAAGAATCGCCTGAAACAGTGTCTCGAGCTGAGGCGATTCGAGCAAGATTTTCGCGAATTGCAGGTGAGTTTCATAGTATGGGCGACAAGTTGTGGGATTTTACTAGGGATGGTTGTTTTTTCTTTTGCAGACCAATTTCGATGGCCACCTCAAGACCGTTGCAGACATGACTGAGATTGGTGAAACAGTCGTGCGTGTAGACACACTCATCAAGGAGACGAAAACTTTCCAAAAGATGTGCGAAACCGATATCGAACGAGCCGAGCAAGTCATATCCGCAGGACAACAGTTGATTGGGATCCGAGGCGCATACCCCTGGGAGATTGTGCAGCCGAAGTGTGATGAACTGGCTCGAGTTTGTGATATCATTAACGAACGGTTGTGTAAGCGACTTGAGATTTTGAGCAAAAATCGGGAACTTATGGAGAGAGTTGAAAAGGTGAGTTATTGTTTTCAACTTTAAATATAGAGCTTTAGTTTGTCTAATTAACTGGAAGCTGGATATACGTATAAGTATTCAGAATTTCAATAGCTTAAGATTAGGCATTGTTGAAGATTTCATACGAATTTCGAAAGTCATGAACCATGATTGTGTTACTTTGCCACTTACATGTTTGGTGTTACTAGCGGCAGTAGAGCCGACCGTTTTAGACTCTCGCCTTGGGTAGGAATACCGTGCCTGCACCCGGAGCGAGTCTGGACTGGACCCGTCTGTGGATCGTGCCCGATGAGCCCAAATTCATAGCAATCGGATGATCGAGAACAATTAAAACCGTGTTGAGCGTTCTTTCCGCTGCAAGCCTATAATAATAAAAACGCGCCAAATGATGCTGGTGTATAAGCCAGTTGTATGTGACGTGGTTCAACAAGCAACACTTTTTCAGTTATGAATATGAAAGATGTGCCTGCGCTTTTTTACGACTTTGAAACATCACACGAAATTCGTATAGGAAAAAAATTGAGATACAAGATTTGCTCTTTTTTACGCAAAAGAAATGCATGTTTTTACCCCAACCGGCTTCATTTTTAGATTCGCCCCATTGTTTTGGTGTTTTTACTCGGTGTTTTTACTAAAAAATAAATGCCAGAACTTAGTTTCTTTCCCCGATTTGGTAAGAAATTTAACATCAGATTCCCTGCGGCATGGTTGCATATGCATAGAACATGCGCCCATTTTGATTCAAAATCGTGTTTTTAGAATCCTAAAACATAATCCTAAAACATAATCTACGAATGTCAAGTAAAAGATGGCACAGGTAAACGCACAGGGAAAACAGAAGATGTTCACAGTTTCGTTTGCGCTACTAGCTTGAAGTAGTTGGCCGATCCTAAAGAGTGCGACAGCTCTTTGTAAAGCAACCTAGCTTGTGACTTTTGGGCTCTACGTTGAAATTGCAAGCACAATAACTATACAATCATAGGAACTATTGCGCAAGCTGTGCTTTGGTATTTTGGCGAATACTAGGGGTATGGCCATCTCACGTGCTGCCGTCAGATCGAACCATTTCTTTAAGGTGTTTACAAACGTTGAAGTGCAAAGCCCATTACTATCCTTGATATTGACATGGACCTGCGTTGAAAAATTTTCCATGTAAGCCTTAAGGTTTTCTACGCTTTCTCAAGTACATCTTGAGATAGTGCTGTTTCACCATGAATGGCATATTTTTGATTCAATGAAAATAGTTTAAAAATACATTTATAAAATTAGCTCTGGGGCATTTCAATATGGTTCTCAAATTTGAAATCCCGTTTCCCATAATAGATGTATGTGTTTCCGGTAGCCTATAATAAGACCTCGAAGTTTGAAAAGGCATCCAGAAAGCTGTTGCTGTAAAACTGCGAATAAGACTTTTAGTTGCAAGTCTCCGAAATTTATTCCTCCTCGTATTTATCCAGACGCCCAAGCTTGGGGATCTTCTGTCTAGATGCTAAAAGTTCTAAAATTTGATGTAGAGATCGGCAACTGTGTGGAAAAGATCCACACATCTACACTACATCTTACCACTAGAAAGAATCGTTTCATGAATGCAATCGTTAGGACCTTTCTCGATAGACCAAGCCTTGAATATTTATACAGCAATAAGCCCCAAGTCGGTGAAGTCAAACGTCATTTATTCAACCATATACATGTTTCGTGACAGAAGTCAACACAGTTTATAATTTTGAGTCCAGCCTCTTTACTTTTGGTTAATAATCTTTGCCCAAACTTGCCTTATAATAGCAAGAATTAAAAAATGAGATTCTTCTTTAGTTCACATTATAGAGAGATCAGGAACTCCGTAGTGTAAATAGCAGAGATAAAAAAAATTAGTGATAGTTTATTCCTTCCTGTATGATATTTAATACAATTATGAAATACTGTTCTGCCAAACCGACGAGACCAACCTAATTGAGCCGATCGTGCTGCTCCCCCCCACACCTGCACAATAGAGCCAGAATACAACGGCTGCGATGACTGGGTCATATAGCGCAGTGGAGGAGCACCGAGCCTTACTTCGCATGGAAAACTAGAGGGGGGGGGGGGGGGGTTAGCTAGAGACAGAGCTAGCTGGCGAATGAGACACAGGTGACCTGGCCACCCTTACAATTAAATAGACGAAAAAGAAGGAAATGATTAAGGGTACTCGAGGTAACACAAACCGAACATAAAAACGTTGAGTAGAAACAACAAACTTTCCTCCCGCAGGTGTTAAGCCCTTACAGGCAAAAACACCGTTGAGTATTTGGCTACAGCCCGCCTGATATTTTAATGACAAAGGGAAGCTGAATTTTTTATCCATCTAACTGGATTAACAATCGGTTTACGAATAAATTAAGGATAGGAAGCTCCGACCAGGAAGCCACTCCTGTTGAAACGGAAACTCTTGAATTTTTCTACTTGTTGCTAGTTTTGGCTTGCGCGGATTATTTTTGTGCCGGCATCCACTAGTTGTGGAGAGCACATGGAGGCTCCCTTTGTGGTGGCTTTGAGTACCAGCAACCCCAAAGGGGAATCAAGAATGATGATTGACTGACTGACTGTTCGAACTTAGAAACTAGAGCAAAATGCTAAGCGTGATAAAAATCCGCTATTTTCGATTGTGGTCGGTGAAGGGATAGAGAGCTACAAATTCATCGCCTTTTAATGCCAAGATTGAATTTGGTCGCCAGCCACTAGGACTATTTAAATGGCTACATACTAACTGACTTTAAACTTCAGGGTTAAAAGTTGAGTCTCACCAACAACTTAATCGAGTCAGGTTTGCACCGGCACAGACATAGGGGTTGTATTAAATTTATTTTCAAATACTTTTGATCAGTGTTGATATATTTTTTTATCGATATTTGACTTTTGTAAATTTAGTGTTCTGTAATTTAGTGGCGATAACTGTTGGAAGGTGGTTGAAGTAAGTCAATGTAACGACTTAAATTTCGATAAACAATATAGTCGACGACGGAACAATCTTGACCAAAGACAAACTAAGATTTTTTTCCGCATTCCCGATCTTTTTTCGAAATCCTGAAATAACTTGATAAGGCGTCTTTCATTCCCCACCAATGTACTATCTTAAGGGCTTCATCCTCTCACACCATCAATGGCAATCGCGAGCGCGTATACGATATGTTTGTCTGCTTCTTAATAAAAGTTGTAACATTCCAACGATACAATTAAGCTTTTTTTTCGGTGTTAAATGCAAGCCACTTAGAGACAGTATATTAATGGAACTTGGACTTAAATGACTACATGTTAGATGTTCCCAAAATGCTACAAAATATATTAATCTGCGGAACTGAAAAAGTGAAAAATCCTGCAGAAGGCCTAAAAGTGTGATGAAGTGTGATCAAATGCTTAAGTACATCTCTTGTCTCTCCTCTGATGTTTTCAGCCTTGGATTTACCGGTAGGCCAATTGTACAAAATTGTACAATGAGGATTCTTTGGGGTCCAAATAGGAAGGGATCAAGTTATAATAATCATATTACTCGCATATTTCAAAGTATGGATTTTAATGGCTTTGCATGTACACAAGACGGCGCTAAGCGTCCTACAGACCAGCCTTTAGAAAAAGATAAACATACTTTATATTCAATTCAGCTCATACTTTGCCTTTAATTTTCTCAACCCATTTCTACTTAAACTAATCCATAACCTTTTCTCTTATTTACAGGCTAATAAATGGTGTGCCAATGGCGTGGAACTTCTCGCAACGCAGCGCATCGAAAAGTGTTCAGTATCAGCGGAAATTGCCGAACAGAGTCTGCAAGAAATTCAGGCTTTCATTGCCTCAGCATCGGAGTTCAAACTGTCTAGTCCTAGAGAATTTAAGAATGTTTTCCTCGAAAGTACAACACCAGAGACCAAAGCCCTAGTCACTCAAGTAAGTACAAAATACTATGTCCGTACACTTTCCTATTCTTCCCCGCACAAAAACGAGCTGCTATGGCTTTCATCATGACTAATGTCAATCATCAAGTCAGCGACTGTTAAAGTGTCATGAATGTGCCCACATCAGAGCTCTTATCACCGAGAACCGGGCTCTGGGAGCTCAGACGAACAATAGCAGCAGCTCCCTGATTACTCCCTCTGCTCTTGGTGCGTCTTAGTCTACGATGCCGGACTGGGGTCTGCGTCCGATTGTGTTCTGTGCTGATGATAATAATAATTGTGCTCACTGATTGCCCAGACAGCTGTTTCTGTGGTGAACGTGCACTGCTACTCGCCAGTTGGACCCTTTTCATTTCAGTGGACACACTTAACGGATGAATGGTTAATTTAGCATAAATGTAAATCTGGAGTAGTTGACGATTCAAGTGATTCCATTGCAGTCACATATGAGGACGTGGTCGCGATATTGTTTTGTAGTTTGTGTTGCATTGCCCCGTGAAAGTGTAAATTATGGCAGTTACTGCATCTGATAAGTGCACCCGAAGGTGGTCCTGTCCAGTGGCATTGCTTTATTGTCTCCAAAATTCCACCAGTGTAAACCTCGAACTTGAGGTGAGTTCTTATAGTGAGTGTGCCAAGAAATAGTTTTTGGTTTTTCGAGCAATTCAGGAAATATTCTACGAGACAGCATCTCTGTGGTTTTGAGATGAAGTGAAATGTTTTATGAAGTCCAAGCGGGAGCATAAAAATACCCACATCCCAACAATGACTCATTCTCGTTCCATATCAAGTGGTGAAGCTTTTCTGAGAACTAATTTACAAGCGTATCTTTGTTTTGATTTAAAACGCAGTTCGAATAATACAAAAATAAAACTACGAGCTTGTTTCTGTATTTTCGAGATAAAATAAATTTTTGATGAAACGTAATCACGTTAAAGCGCCATGTCGCGCCAAAAAAGTATTGTTTTAGTGTGTTGTTTCGTATTTTGTGGCGTTTGTAAAAAAATAAATTCTGTGCTTCAAGAAAGTAGTGCGTATAATATAACAATGGCGGCCTCAGACTTTAATAGCTGATTAACATCCGTCTAACTGTGTCAGTGCTAAATATCGACTGCAGGACTGTGAAATAAATGTTTTCTTGCATTATAAAAGCCTAAAAGTTTGGCTTTTCTACCATAAGATAATCATCGGTGGCAAGTTAGGTTGGTTGGTTCTAAGCTAATGGTTCTAAGCTTAGCATTTTTTCTTAAAAAAAAGGTTTAGAATGGGAGATATTCTGCTACTATTCTAGTAATATATACTCAGAAAAAAAAACACTTTAAGCTAAGTAAAACTGGAGAAAATTTTTAAAGTCCCAGACTACTGCATTTAAATATCTTTAACTCCTCCCTCCCTCGACTGTAACTCCTTTTTTTTCGAGGATTTGCTAGTTAAGGACACGACTCAATCCTAACCCATTTAAAACGTTTCACTACTGCAGTTAAAACCCGTAACTCCTCCCTTCTTTGACCGTAACTCCTCCCTTCTTTGAGGAGTTACCGTTACACTTTTTTCATATGAGTTGCTTGTTGATAATATAGCTCACTCAATGTGACCCCATTCAAAACGCTGCTCGTAACTTCTCTTTCATTAACAAGAAGGTGTCTAGTCGAAGTCTTAAGTTAAACAGTCTTTTTATGGATTTAAAATATGGATTAAAAAAATTAAAAAATCCCGAACATCCCTTTATATCTTCCGAACGATAGTAGGCATAATTTTGAAATAATTAACGGGCACAGTCCATTTTCTAAAATTTTGGAAAAACTGTATGTAGTGAGATTGAAATAGTGAATGGTTTTAGAGTTTATATGTGCCTAAAAACACTATAGTGAAATGATACCGATAGTAAAATTACTATTAATTCAAAGTCAATAATATAACATCAACCGAAATCGACCCAATCAATAACTATATGAACTTCAATCCAATATTTGACAACAAGTTAAGTATTATAACAGTTTTTTAAGAAAATAAAAATCAAAAAGAAACAAGTGAGTAAGTGCAAGAGTTCGTCTGTAACAAAGTTCTATATAGCAGACCCTAAATACCATGTAACACCGAATCTAAAAGCTTTTTGGCCCGTATTCATATTTTATTTGTATTGAGCACGCCCACAATATGGGCGTGGGCTAAAAATTAAAATCAATTTATTGTTAATTCGTGAGAATCATGAAAAAATGCGTTACAAGCGAAAATTATTGCGAAAAAAACAGTTTTGATCTAAAAACGCCCCTTAAAAGTGGGCGTTTTTCAAAACTTTGTATGTAACAAACTTAGGAAAGAGTAAAATCTTAAATATTTGTTAATTTCTTTTTTTTCCGATTTGGAGTGAACTTTCCAATAAATCCGGTTTTTAAAGATCTAAGATGTTAAAAATCCCAAGTAACAATTTTACTTCGGTAAGGCTTAAATTTTCGATTTTGGGAAGTTATTGTTTCTATAAGGCCTCTATAACACTTGCCGATTATTTCCAAGCCAGAAATTTCTGACACAATTTGTATAAGACCTTAAAGAAGCTACAACGAGGTCTTACAGAGGGATAAGATTCTGTTAATCTCCTCTGTTACTTTGTAAGAAGTCTACTACTTCTATAAGGCCTTATAGCAGCTTCCGTACTTCAGTGCAGAATGTGAACTACCTCTATAAGGCCGTATAGAAGTTTCGGAATCACTATACTTGTAGCAGGCATTATGTTACAAGTTTAACCGAAGCAGATACTTCTATAAGGTTTCTTTCTGCAGAGCTTAACCGAAACTGTTGCTTGTATAAAGTTTTCCATTGCAAGCCCTACCGAAACTGTTGAAACCAGCTTCCTGTTGCAAGCCTTACCGAAACTGTTGCTTGTATATGGCTTCGTGTGACATGCTTTGCAGAAGAAGTTACTTGTATATGGTTTCCTATTGCAGGCTCAACCGAAACTGTTGCTTTCATAGACTTTCCTGCTGCAAGCCTTAGCGAAACTGTAACTTGTATAAGATTTCTTATTGCATGACTTATAGAGACTGTTACTCTAATGTAGAGTTCTGTTGCAATGTTTCTGTTGCAAACCTAACAGAAAATGTTACTTGTATAATGCTTCCTGTTGCAAGCTTCGCAGAAGCTGTTACTTGTAAAAAGCTTTCTGTTGCAAGCCTTATCGAAACTGTTACTTGTATAAGGCCTCCGGCTGCAGTCATAACAAAAACTGTTGCTTGTATAAAGTTTCCTATTGAATGCTTTACCGAAACTGTAGATTGAATGTTGTTTTCTGTCGTAATATTCCTGTTTCAAGTATAACAGAAACTGTTACTTGTATAAGGCCTAGTCTTGTAGTCACTACCGAAACTGTTGCTTGTATAAGGCTTCCTGTTGCAAGCTTTATAGAGGCTGTTACTTGTATAAGGCTTCTTGTTGCAGGCCTTATAGAGGCTATTTCTTGTATAAGGTCTTGCAGATTGCTGTTGCAGGTTTTATAGAGGCTATTACTTGTATAAGGCTTCCAGTTGCAGCTCTTATAGAGGCTCTTACTTGTATAAGGCTTCCCTTTGCAGGCTTTATAGAGGCTATTGCTTGTATAAGGCTTCCTGTTGCAGGCCTTATAGAGGCTATTACTTCTATAAGGCTTCCTGTTGCAGGCCTTATAGAGGCTATTACTTCGATAAGGCTTTCTGTTGCAGGCCTTATAGAGGCTATTACTTCTATACGGCTTCCTGTTGCAGGCCTTATAGAGGCTATTACTTCTATAAGGCTTCCTGTTGCAGGCCTTACAGAGGCTATTACTTCTATAAGGCTTTTTGTTGCAGGCCTTATAGAGGCTATTACTTCTATACGGCTTCCTGTTGCAGGCCTTATAGAGGCTATTACTTCTATAAGGCTTCCTGTTGCAGGCCTTATAGAGGCTAATTCTTCTATAAGGCTTCCTGTTGCAGGCCTTATAGAAGCTATTACTTCTATAAGGCTTCCTGTTGCAGGCCTTATAGAGGCTATTACTTCTATACGGCTTCCTGTTGCAGGCCTTATAGAGGCTAATTCTTCTATAAGGCTTCCTGTTGCAGGCCTTATAGAAGCTATTACTTCTATAAGGCTTCCTTCTGCAAGCCTTATAGAGGCTATTACTTGTGTAAGACTTCCTCTTGCAGGTCTTATAGAGGCTGTTACTTGTATGAGGCTTACTCTTGCAAGCTTTACCGAAACTGTTGTTGCAGAACAAATCTCCGAAATAAATAAAGAAAAAAAATTCTTTCGCTGGTTGAGGCTTGAACCGTGGTTCTCGCTTACCAAGGGCAAGCACTCATCCACTATGCTACATCGTTGCCGTGCAACTCGTCGCGAAAACATCATATAAAAATAAATGGAGCATATCGCCTTATATGAATAGTAGGAGAGAGAACTGTTTTGTTTATTGAACTGAGAGAGATGAACTGTTTTGTTTATTGGTGTTTGTGCATCATTGTAGTATGACTAGCAATAGAGTTTCTGTTAGGCCTTATAGAAGTAGATGCGAAGTCTTACCGAAAGTGTTCATGAAACATCTTCGTTAAAGTGCGCGAGTACACTAATACCAATAATTTGCTTATTGGTATTGGTGTACATTTGAGCATGCGAAACAACTGAGCTTCTGTTAGGTTTTATAGAAATAGATGCGAAGTCTTACCGAAACTGTTAATGAAATGTTTCCTTAAAGAGCGAGACAGCATGTGGTTAAGCTTCGGTAAGGCCTTACACAAGCTGAAAAGAAGTCCTACCGAAGCTGCTTTACTTTACGTATCAACTAATGCCGTTTTCGTTTCCATTATTCATATAAGGCGATAGCATAGTGGAAAGAGTCACGACTGCCACGTCAGAGGACCCAGGATCGATCCCAACCAAGTAAGTAAATATTTCAAATATCAAATGTTCACAAATATAGTTTCCTAAATAATAATTGACATCATTTCAGACAGCAAGAATTAACAACAGCCAGATAATAGAGGGAAAAGATAAATCAACAGAGAAGGAAGGAGACTGTACAATTAAACTTTTTTTTTTTTCGTTTTATGCTCCATTTATTTTTATGTGATGTTTTCGCGACGAGTTGCACGGCAACGATGTAGCCTAGTGGATGAGTGCTTGCCCTTGGTAAGCGAGAACCACGGTTCAAGCCTCAACCAGCGAAAGAATTTTTTTTCTTTATTTATTTCGGAGATTTGTTCTGCAACAACAGTTTCGGTAAAGCTTGCAAGAGTAAGCCTCATACAAGTAACAGCCTCTATAAGACCTGCAAGAGGAAGTCTTACACAAGTAATAGCCTCTATAAGGCCTGCAGAAGGAAGCCTTATAGAAGTAATATCTTCTATAAGGCCTGCAACAGGAAGCCTTATAGAAGAATTAGCCTCTATAAGGCCTGCAGCAGGAAGCCTTATAGAAGTAATAGCCTCTATAAGGCCTGCAACAGGAAGCCTTATAGAAGTAATAGCCTCTATAAGGCCTGCAACAGGAAGCCTTATAGAAGTAATGGCCTCTATAAGGCCTGCAACAGTAAGCCTTATAGAAGTAAAAGCCTCTGTAAGACCCGCAACAGGAAGCCTTATACAAGTAATAGCCTCTATAAGGCCTGCAGAAGGAAGCCTTATACAAGTAAACGCCTCTATAAGGCCTGCAAGAGGAAGCCTTATACAAGTAATAGCCTCTATAAGGCCTGCAACAGGAAGCCTTATACGAGTAACTGCCTCTATAAGACCTGCAAAAGGAAGCCTTATACAAGTAAAAGCCTCTATAAGGCCTGCAACAGGAAACCTTATACAAGTAATAGCCTCTATAAGGCCTGCAAAGGGAAGCCTTATACAAGTAACAGCCTCTATAAGACCTGCAAGAGGAAGTCTTATACAAGTAATAGCCTCTATAAAGCCTGCAACAGGAAGCCTTATACAAGTAACAGTTTCGGTAAAGCCTGACAGGAAACTTTATACAAGCCTGCTAAAAAACTTTTAACAAGTAACAGCCTCGGTAAAGCTTGCAACAGAAAACCTTAATGCAAATAACAGCCTCTATAAGACCTAACAGGAACTTTATACAAACACCGGTTTCGGTAAAGCCTAACAGGAAACTTTTAACACGGCTGTTAGGGCTTTAACAGTTTCTGTAAGTGCGCCAAATTGGCTTCTCTAAGGCCTTATACAAACTATTTTGTGGGAGGGGAAATAGCTTGTATATAACCTTACCGCAACAGAAATGTTACTTGGGATGGGCACATTGAAGACAGTAGTGGGCGTGGACGTTGGATTCGGATTTAGTCAATTTTTACACTTTGTCTGCGCAACAGAAGAACCATGCTGTGTACCGAGTTTCAGCACTCTAGCTTGATTTTGAAGACCTTAAACTTTCACACATACAGCTGGACGGACAGGCGGACGCACGGACATGGCTTAATCATCTCGATCATATCTCTTAAAGGTCTTAGGGGTCTACGATGATTATTTCACTGTGTTACAAACTAAGTAGGGTATAAAAACCCTATTTTTTGCCACCCTGTATTTTGAAGCTATTTTGAAGTCACGAGGCATAAATTTCCCAACAAAAGAACAGCAGATTTGAAATTAATAAAAAAGTGTACAACCGTATATGTAAATTATTACAAGCAATAATTTTAATAGAAAAACAGTATTTTGCAAAAACTTTTTAGTAGGGATGAGTCAAACTTTTAACAAAGGCCGACGGAATGCTCCGTGTATAACTTCATAGGTCTTTGTTGTTGGTGCGTGGTTTAGAATTTGTTCTACTAAATTGTAAAACAGGCTAAATCAACGCTCACCCCTTAGAATGTGTGCTAAAAAATTGGGTTGCATCAGTAAACACTTCATGGTCTTCTTAGATCGTGGTTGGGCATAATTAAACTTTTTAGTTGTGCCTACGGTGTGATGGTAACAATCATTCAGCTTAAATAGTTTAGTCTTGAAAAAGACAGAGTTCCTTATTTAATGCTAGTTTCGAGCTGTTGTGCTTTTGCAAATGAAAAGTCTAGTTTTGTGCTCGTAATCCTGTTAATCTAATCAGCTGTTTAGCTTGATTAACCACGAAAAACCTTGAGCAGAAAGTTGCGAATCAGTCAGACCCTCATCTTTCTTTATTAATCTCTATAGAGTTTATCTCGGTTCGGAACTTTATGAATCACGTGAGAGGCATACATCCTTAATATTACTAATCCACGTTGTACGACTGCCATATTATAGACCGCCTGGCCTGAAGAGCTCAGTACCTACTCAGGCAACTGCAACATTTATTCAGTCACCTTAAAGACCGCTTCTATAATGCCGATTTGTATTTCTAATTCCCATCAAGAAAAACAGGAGGAGTAAAACCAGGATCTAACTTTTTTGGGCACACACATGAACCGATACGTCACGGTAGCCCCCCAGCTTTTCTAAACATATTTAAACCCATACCTCAATTTCATATAATTGATGACTTATGGTGATGCGACTTGAAAAAGTCAATCAGCCTTCATCTTCTCGTGGGACTAGTCAAGATGACCATCTAAAAGAACTTTAACAGTTTGCTACTTTGTCAAAATTGTGTGCATTAACCTCAATCGAAGTTTAGAAGCTGTAAAAGATCCATTTTAAAAACAAGTTATCCTAAATCTCATGTGGAAAAAGCCTCTCATTCAATTACCGCAAGTATGCATCCAAGTCCCACCCAAATCCGACGGATAACCGGCGTCGAATATCCCATAGAACATCTGACAGAATGAATATCATGTCCGTCTGATCAACGATCAATAACCGATGCGCAGCGCCTGTTCAACTAACGTCTTCTTGACCCTGGCGCACTCAGCTTATACTAGTTCCATCATCATCATCATCCATAGATGCACGTTGATTGCTAATTTATCTTTGCAGCATGGAATTTGTATAGGCCCGCAATTATTTTGAAGAACCAACAAAACTGGTCCTCTTTGACCCAGTTGCCGAGTTCTTAAAGCCACCGTAGAACGCAATCGTATCAATTATGCAACGGTACCTGGAGACAGACAAATTCGAAATCCAGTAGAGCAACATTCACATCCGAAATTGCACGACTGCACGAACCTGGTTAGGTTCCTTCGTCAAGCGCCAACTACATTACTTTGCTCCAACATGACGCTCCTGCAAATCCATCAGCAAACAAGCCTCCAACCAGTGCGGCCCGCACTGCAATCCAGTATCGGTATAATCTGGATTTCAGTCGGGAAGCCGCAGCCAGAGACCAAAGAACCAGAAATTCAAGTTCAGATATTGTATCTAGCTAGAATCGGTGGGAAGTTCAAGTTAAAGTCCACAACTGTTTGCCATGGTGCGAAGCACCTTGAAGAGTGCCATGGTTACAGCAATGTGTGACTGCTTCTTGTTGTCGTCATCGTTGGATACGTTGAACCTCATCAGGTTCTGGAGTAGCGTATATATGCGATTTGAATGTGAAATGAGTATCCGAGCAATGGTAATTGTTGATTGCATAGCTGGCTCCAGATAAGCCATGGTATTATCAACCTCAGCGCGCAAGGTTATATAACTGTTAGATCAATGCAAGAGCAGATGATCAGCAATCGATTGTATGTGGATGTCATTTGTTAGATTGTTGCATTTGTGTCAAATTTAATTGGAAGCGTCGACGCTGCTAGGGTTGAGTAACATTTGTCTTTATTAAATGTGAGCCGAACAATAGCACACTATAGTGGTAAAGACTAATAGGACTGACGAGGAAGCTTCGTGATTAATGAGTAATAAAATAATGCTTAGCCGTTGCAATGGAAGTGATTTGTGTTCGGTCATCTTGTTAACTGTTGTGATGTAAGATTTGTACTTTTGACCTCTTTGGGTTTTTTTTTTCAATATGAGAAGACAATCGCAAGCTTGAGGTTCGTTAAAACTGTTTACGGAAAAATATATTTTGGTTACTCTATTATTTGTTGAAACGTTGTAATCTAAACTGCTTTAGTGGACTTATTTTGCTAGAGTGCCAATTATTCTTATTTAAGTGAATAGGCAAAAGGCCGGCCTTTAGCCCTAAGCTTATTTTGTTTCTCTAGTGCTTTGTCTACTTATGTAGTGTGATATACTAAATACCCCCGAACTACAGAGTTTGATCTTTTGCATTTTTACTTTCAACTGCACCATGGCTAAGTGAACGCGGACTTTAACATATATTCTTTCTTGCAATTGATCCCAAGCTTGGTCCACCTTCTTTTTGGCCTCGCCCGATGATGGCTATGATCAAGTTGTCTTTCATCACTTCATTAAGAGGCCCCTCAAAAAACCAATGCAAGGCTTTATAAGAATGAATACCTTTGTTCCCTTCTTGTTTACAAATGGGTCTTTCATTGTCAGTCCAACCCCAACCAATAACTATCCGATTTCAGGCCGTTGGGGACGGATTTTTTTAATCACTTTAAAAATCTTGAAGCATTTTAAAATTTTCAGAATTCTCTATACACGTTTTATGTTTCATCCAAATTTCATTATAATTAATATATACGGTTAAGATACCAGAAAATTTTAAAAACTATTTTTTTTGAATGTTTTCGAAGCTGTCGAATTTTTTTTTTTTTTTTTTTTTTTATTTTTTTTTTTTTTTTTTTTGTAGGGTATTTTGCAATTCGTCACAGACATTTCCACTTGCTTTATCTTAAACACTAATTTTAATTTTTATTACAAAAAATCATAGTGAAAAGTTTGTTAAAAAAGCAAAATAAGCAAAATATTGCTGCTTAAAAGCTTATCTGTCCGAATACCTACTAAAAAACAGAATTTATTACGATAAAGAAAAATTTTTCTATGCAGTTTTTGAAAGGAAAATAACGATCTGCTACCGACATTTTGTTGCATCAAACACATATTGATTTATAAGGTAAACTTGGTAAACATTTTTCAAGCCAATGATCAAGGCGATCAAAGAAGTCTTTTTCTGGCTTAGTTTAAGGTAAAACCCGTCAATGTTATACGAATCTTTTCGGACCGTAAAGAGGACATCTAATGCCCCTCAATCAGTTTCTATAATCTCAAAGATAGCCCCAGAATGGCGAACACGTTTTAAGCCACTTTCAGAACAGTTTACATTCACCTGTACTATGTCCCAGGGCCTAACAATCTGGAGAACTGCAAGTCCGACGAACTCGCCAACCATAGACTAACTCTCTTAATCTTGTCTTGGAAAAGGTTCCTTAGGTTTAAATATTTTCACATGCATACCCTACTCATTTTATAGACAGATGCAATAGAAAGAATAAATCCAAGATGCTATTCTTTCTATACCTAAACTTGCTGTAAAAAGCTACGCATCTTAAGGGTAGTCATAACCTCTTGATCGCGAGTAAATTATATAAAAAAGGATTTTACTTTTCTGGCGATGAAACAGGTTTGGCCAAAGTTAGATCTTAATAGCTGTAAAAGAGTTTTGAATACCCTTAATAGATCGCACATTAGTTCTGCGATCAGAGTCGTTACAGGACGCTGTCTGATAGGCATAAGCATGCGCAAGGTTTGTCGTTTATTCTGATGACTTTTGGCGCCACTACATGGATTGGGAGGAGGAAAAGACAACACTTCTTCTTAGAGTTTTCTTCTACAACGATGTCAGCTAATGATCTTAACACCACCGACCCAAAATATCTCTCATGCTTCATATATAGCTCAAAATGGTTTAACGATTAGGCTTAACTTTAAGTGCTGAGCTTGATAGGATAAGTGTGTCGCTTTCTTGTATAAAGCAACCTCTTCAACATAATCTAACCTATGCTCCTGATTAAATCATTACCCTCAGACGCTTCAAAAAGTTTGGAAGCTCCGACAGTGTTGCATACTTAAGTTTAGATACAGCTAGCTTAACTTTAGCCAACGAGGGGGTATCTTTGGTGTTAATCGCCCATATTGTATGGTTCCTTTATTACTTCTCCGAAATTCTTCGAATCCAACTTGGGGCTGAAAGACGGCGCGAAAGGAGCTCCGTCACGCAAGCCGAAGGCGGCATTATTCAACTTCGGTTGCAAAACTGGAAAGGGCTAGTTAGGGCTGGTTGTCCTCTTTCATATGTGCTTAGAAAGATTGTAAGATCGCGGTACGTTGGGGATGCAAAAGTTTGTTTTAGTATAGTTTGGTATTGCACTATCTCCAGCCTTGAAGTTCTTTCATTTGGTGAAAATAAATGTAAAAGTAAAATTGCTCTATGTAATTGCTTCTAACGTATTAACACCTAATTAAGAAACATCTAACAAAAAATGCAAAAATTTCTATTTCTTAAAATGATACAGCTAGTTCTTGTGCCTACAATCAGGCATAGGCCAACGCAGGATTTTTGGATGGCAGGATGGCAAAGCATGAACTAAGACAAAAAACAAGCACTTAAACAGTCGTATTTGTCAAAATACCTAGTAAAAAAAAATTTGTATGATGTTTGATGATTAATCACATTGCACAGGGAAAGTGCCCCCTCCCCCTTTTCTTTTGCTCTGGGCGCCTATGCAATTATGCAAAATACAAACTTTCGGCTAATTTCAAATTTAACCTACGATGTTTAGATCTGTATAGAGCATTATTTATCTTAACTCCTCCCTCCTTTAACGTACAACTTCGATGGTAAAGAAATGCCTTGAAATATCGCCTCAGTGGAGCATGGGTTGCATGTTGCCAACAAAATTTTTGCTGCTACAAGCCTGCTCTGCAAAATTCTTAAAAAAACCAGTGTGTAAGTGTTACAGTGTGTACGCAGAAGTTACAGTCCGTAAAACTGACCGTTGAATACCCCATTCTATCCCACATTGTATATTGCTGATGGCATAGTTATTTTTTGACATTTTATAAGTAATGCAAACTTCGAAAAGGGTCGTGGTCTAACCGCCCCTAATTACAAACTATTAATTATAAGATATTTTCACAGATATTTCCAAGCTACATTACGTAAAAATGCAATTTTTTGGTTCAAATTCAATATTTTTGAAAAATCGACCTCTAAAAGGGGGCGTGGCTAAAAACTTTATATGAACGAAATCTGAACTAACGTCTCGTTAACCTAACCTGCTACTTTTTTTGTTTCATGCTTTCCCAAATTAGGCTCAACCCCAGTTGAAATTAAGTTTTTCTGCAAAGTTTTAGGTTCTTCTTCAATTTTGCCTCCAAATGTGGGCGGGGCCCGAAGTCTTGTATAAACAAAATGTGGAACTAAACGTTTTCTACATTAAATATTGTTGCATTTGAAAATTTACCCTTAAAATAGATAGGAGGTTTACCAATTAAATTTGTCTTTTTTGTGTCTTACATTCATTAGGAGATGAAAACTCTGGAGGTAGTTGCACATTTAGACCGATTGTGGGCGTGTCTTTGGGCGGATTTCAAAAATGTTTACACTTGTACTGCTTCGCATGACGTGGACCTTACGTACGAAGTTTCAGCACCCTAGGTTCGATTCAGAATTCGGTCTCGATCATATGCCCTTAAGGTCTTGGGGGTCTACCATTACAATTTCACCGTGTTACAAACTATGTGACAAACTTAATATAAAAAAAAAAATTATAAAAGCAACCAAACTTAACTATTTGCACAACTTTGTGAAACTTAATTAAGAAATCCCTGTCGAGCGTCAGTTCCTTAGTCTCCTTCTCAAGAATAGATCAAATATGCTTTCATTTAATTATTTTTGTGAAATTGTTAATCAAGGAAATCTTCCCTCCTTTAGATTACGTTTCTCCGAACTCAAACTTCGATCCTTTGTTCTCGTTAACTGCGGAAACCGAAACAGCCCTATTGTTTTTAATACAATTTTCGCAACTGGTCAACTGACTTTGACAACCAACCATTAGCATACTTAATTCTTAAGCACTGGTCAGTAAGGCACCGTTCGCCTCCAACAATGGCTCGAAGCTAACGTACAACGTATCGTCTTGATCTGTGCGTGTAGGCTTAAAAACAACATTCCAACGAAAGTGTTTTCGGACCACAAATTTTATTTTTCTTACAAAGTGTTAGCCCAAAGATTGTGTCACCGTTTTCCCTTTGCTGACATTCGTTCACTTTATTATGTCATCTAAATTCCTAATATCGATGGCTTAAGGTACTCGAAATCTTAAGTCGCGCAATCTGTGGATCGTGTTCTTGAAAAATTATCCCAAAGAGCGACGAGTTTGCATGTTAACCCATACAAAAGCGTCTCAATTAACACTTCTGGTCAATCTATTCAGATTCAAAAGCTCCGATTATTATCGGCCAAGTGGACTGGTATTTGGAGATTATCTAACATACTCTTCTTGTAGTGTGTTTGAGGTGAGTTATAGTTGTTTTTTTTTATCTACCAAATCAACTTGACGTAATTGAACTCCACAACAATATCTATGGGAGACCTAAAAGAAAACACTTTAACTTGAAGTCGTCTTAATTGGCCATGAAGCTGTATGACTACACAATTTCGATCACCTCACGAGCAGTCCTCTGACCTTGTATCATGATGGCTTCGAATTGCTGCAATTAACAGTTAACCTGCTTGGCATCTGATATTTCCGAGGATAGAGGATGTAAAGCTTATGTTACCTGCATCGTGCGGGTAAGTGATCCTTTGTCGACGGGTTTCAGTGTTTTCACTTTCATTAAAACGATAATCTGCGGGTCTATGACAGGCTAAAGTGTTTTGTGATGTTGTGGCTCTAAAGTGCATTTTGAAATCGAATAATGTGGTGTGTCGGCATGCTTTGCACGGCTAAATTAAAAAGATTTTATTTTGGCATAGGTATATCGTTAATGTGTCTTATTTGAAGAGAAATAAATGTCCTCCCTTTTGAGGGGTCTTCTGTGTCTCTAAGCGAAAGTTGTATGTCAAAGTTGACCACATAAAACGTTCATTAGACTCCAAGAGACTAAGAAAATTTTCGCAGCTTAGAAAGATTGATTGAATACTTAAGTTATTTGCGGTGCTTTTCTTTAAACTGTGAAATGGATATGAATTTTTCACAGGAACATAAGATATTGCAACCTCGTGTTAGTTTTGAAATTTGCCCCATTTTTGGGTCATATAGGGTGGGTGCTTGGCACATTAAGAAATATAACTTGGCACATTTCTTATTCAATATTTACCGCGCCATATAAAAATTTGATCGATTGTGGACTTCCCATGTCTTAAAGAAATCGAGAGTTAAGCCTTTATATCGTTGACGAGAGGCTTAAGGCTTTAACAGAGTACAGCAAAAAAGATCTGTAAAGGCGACTTTAAGGGGACTTAAAACTCTGTAGTTGCTCCGTCTTAAAAAATTCTCTTTTCTTGAGGATCGGACAAACCCTTTTTCTTTCGACTCAGGTCTTTTTTGCCTGTCAACAGTTCAGCAGATCGCGGTTCCTTATCACATAGTTTACCGAAAACGACTCACAGCACCAATATCGACTGCAATTCTTATACATACGTAATCCCTTGAACGTCCTTAGTAAGCTTTACGTCTTGGCTAGAACTACACAACATGCATCTCGAATTTAACTAAGGTTAATGACATTTCTAACACCTTCTTATTACTCTTTGGGGGTCTAAATATTAAGGAAATGTTGAGCCAATGAGGTACACCAAAGCTTTAACCTGTAGAGTCTTTAAAATTTTATTTGGAGAAGAAAGCAAAACAAATTTCTATCTAGTGTCAGATTTAGAGGAAGGTGACAACCGAACTGTAAAGCATATATTTTATACTGTTAAGCTAAATTTAGGGGTAAAAATCTCGAATCGAGCGTCGGTGTTCTGCTACTCTTATTGTTGAGTAAATGCATTTGGTTTCTGCTTCAACACGAACGCTAATCAGGGCGTAGTAGTTGACGTTTCAGTTTGTTGCGCCTCTGGTGTTGGTTTCCTAGTTTCGTAAATTTTTGTTTTTAACTAAAGTGATATTTTAAGTGAAGTTTAAAGTGATATTGTTACCAGTCCTGATAGATCAGCGAGCTTTCTCTATGTGATCTGAATTAAAGGGCCTCCGGTGTTGGCTTACGAGTTTCGTCACTCATCAGCATCTCTGAATCTGCTAAACGTATTTCTCTGAAGCTCTTTAAGCGCTTCCTGGAATTCCTTCACGCAGCACGATCTTCTTGCCTTTTGGTTACACATTCCTCCTGATACCCACCTTCTGATGGTCCTTCTTTTTCTTTTCGAAAACGATGATGAACTAACTATATCTTTTCGGAAAGCAAAGAAACGGAAAAGCTTAAGAGATCTGCGTCGGAGATGAATGCACATCTGACTCTCAAACTCATGTCCTGAGCTGAAACTTAATCCTTGAGCTGGAGTGAAACTAATCTGCTTTGGACAAAATTTGGAACATGCAAACACATTAAAGAGTTATGGACAGTAGTAGCCCAATAAAAGAGGCTGTAATTCAACATCAGACTAGCCCGGATATCTGCGTACTAACGAGAGTCCTTAGGGGGCACTGTGCTGAGGGTCTGCGCGTGCAATTGCTTGATGCAACGACTATTGTTCACGCTGCAGTAACGTTGAAGAAACCTAAAGCGGGCAAAGCGGAAACCTCCTAATGCGGTCCCTACTACAGATCAATCAACCAACTGACGTCAATCATGTGTTTGCGAAAATGTAATTGAATGCGTCACACGCATTCTTGATTGACGTAAGAAACTTCATTTTAAAATGAAATCCTAGTGTAAAACAAAGTGTCCAATCACTAACTAAAGGTTCGTTTGCCACGAAATGTCGGCTAAACAAAAGTTTTATATCAATCCATCGAACTGCGTAATGCAGCCCTTAAACGGTCAATCGATTGACGTGAATCACTTACACGAGAGTCTACAAAAATTTACTTTTATGTTTCACACAAATTGATTGCAGCTGACTGACAAAAGCAAACCATTTTTTTATTTTGCATATGATGAGCGTAATGCTGATAGATATGTGTAATTAGCGTAAAAACTTGAATTGTTTTCGAGTCTGAACGCAAAGCAACTTGGATTTTAGAAATAATTGAAAATCTGGTTGTTACTTACCGTAGCGAAATTAAAATTTGTCACATATCATTAACTTTCACATGTCAATCGATTGAACTGCTTAGTCGTAAGATCAGTCTGCTTGGCGTCAATCGATGACCGTGTAAGAGGCCAACAGGATTTATATACAGGTCAGGATTGTTCGAATAGTTTCTTTCTGTTTGCTTTGAGTTTTAAACTTTAACGAGAAAAGCACGCGAACTAAACGAAGAGACAGAAAAATATTTAAAAGGACCCAGGGTCTTGGAATAGGTGAGGCATGACTATCGTCCTGAAGGCAGATATCTTTCTTTCAGAGAACTTTCTTTTCTTTGTTTATTTCGCATGTTTTTCTGGTTTTATTTTAAAACCTGCGTCGAGATCGTATCATCATCTGAGATACGATCTGTTGGCAAGTTTTGCAGCGCTGTCACTGGGCCTCAGTATTCGATGTTTTCCAAAATGGAGCTCTCGACCTCTCTAGTGATTTCAAATGGACCCACAATTCGATCGTGTGCCCTTTAAGGATTATATTTTTTGTTGGTATGGAGTACAGGTTATGGACCATGGTGCATTCGCGTCTCCGCCGTGGCAACTTTTAAGGATATTCATTGTTCCATACCTCGAAGGGACTGGCAAGCCATCCAATAAGTCATTTGTGCACGGCTACAAGTGAGGCTTCTTCAGACCACCTTGAATTTTTGCACCATATTGCTGTTACTATAGTTCTGTCATGTAATACAATCGCTTAAGATCAAAGTAATTGTTGACAGCTTTAAACATTTTTTTATAAATAGTTTATATGACTGGGTGAACAAGTTCTTGACTACTTTGGGAACAATTTTATTCCGCGATTGCCGATCGTGTTGGCATTTATCTCCAAATAAGAATTGTGGTGCTTTTTGCCACCCGAAATCGCTATAAATTTTTAAGAAATAAGATTTGAGCAGATTGAAGACAACATCATAAAATACTGATCTTTGAAGGACAACATTTCTTTCCTACGAATTCTGAGGTTCCAATCGAATTCCCTCATCTAGTGTTTTAATAGTTCGTGAGAACTCTTTTGTCTTTGCGGCAACCAAAAAAAAAAATCCTGCGAATATCTGCTGTAAATATTTTTTTAAAGACTTATTTCGAGTTGAATAAACCTTCCAAAGTTTAGGAGATTCCTTTCCCATAAAAAAGTAGAAATCACAAAACCAATCGCCAATAAAAACCTTCAAATTAATCGTCGTTAATTCGAAATTAAATTTTAGCAACAACTTTCATAAATAGAATGTTGCCTCTTCGTTTTCTCTGGACAAGTCCATAATTGAGACATTAAAGAAGCATTTCGAATCCAGTCTTCAGTTTAAATTTTTCAATTATTAAATCCCAGCTGGTGATATATTACCCCGTATACGCTTGCCGCAGGCATGCAAAGTATGAAATCCTCATAACAATGGCAGTTTTCACTTTTCATCAAACCGGGTATCCGTTTTCAGGAAGAGATTTCCCCACACATTATACATGGCCAGTCCAAACACAATCCATCGTTAACGCGGCAATAACGTTCAATGCTCACCTCGTCCGAGTGCAAATGTGAACTTTATTTCCGAAACAGGCAGCCGAACTTGTTCTCTAATCGGGTATCGTCAAAAGCGCATCTGCCTTAAACATACCCCTCTGCGAACATATAACCGGGGTCATCGCTACGACGACGATCCTCGTCGTCTGGTTGTGGTAAATCACTGTGAACGGTTGGCTCATCCTATGGACGGCTGGCTCATCCTACGCGAGATTACATCTTAAAATGCTAAGCGAGTCGTGTGCTCACGACCGAAGACACCTTATTTCCTTGTGTCGTCCGTCGTCGGTCGTCGGCAATTACATGGTCACAGGTTTTTCCAGCACTCTTCTGCACTATGACTTTGACAGTGCTTACCATACCACACTGTGTGCGGGTAATCGCTCATGGGGCAGCAACACGGCCAAGGAAACGAAGATGCTCCATAGTAAAGTATTGGCGAATCTGCATTGCAACAAAGTCGTGTCAGCCGGAGTGTGGTTTCCTGTCACCGCGGTTGCTCCAACTGATAGTGAAAGTTCTCCGAATGCCGGTTGGGTAATTCAACGGGTGGCTTTGTGCGAAAGGTGAGTTTAAACGCTCCCAACCTCACAAAAGGCGCATATTGGCAGCCTGCGCGTAGTACCCAGGATATTGTTGGGTCCAAAAAAGTCTATACATACAGTACAGATGCCTGGGTATCGTCTAGGGGTCGGACAAAAGCTAAGGAAACCTCAACCTGCCGCATTGGTGTGTGGGAAGAGCAATGATCTCTGATAATGCTTCGGTTAGGCGGTGCATTCGGTGGCATGTGGTTTCTAATTTAGTGTGCTATTCAAATTGGATATCGCACTTTCGTTTAGAGATGTTTGGTAAAATGTAGGCAGTAAACTACAAGTGAAACTAAACGCAACGGGAAAATTGAAATATTTTAATCAATTCTTGTCTTGTAGTCTAATAAATGTTCTTAATTTGTCAGTGAAAGTTGAACTAGTTACTTTATTACACGATCGTTATAACGACGAGAACGTTCATTTATCAAATAAATAGATTGATCAAATGTATGTAATTATTAATTTTAAGCTAAGAGCTTACAGGAGTCTGCCTTTAGATTTGTATATTGAAGTTTTGTAGCTTGACTTTTGCAAAAAAGTTTTGTACTCAAAGATCAAAATGTTAACCTATTTGTAGTTACTTTTCGTGACAAACTTTCTGCCTCTCAGGGAAAATGGGTCGGCTACAAATTCGCCCACGCTTTTGTACACATATAACCTGTCACGACCCTAAGATCTGAGAAGATTTTTTTATGCGCTGAAGGAACCTACTTGTAGGCGAAACTTCTTTTCCGTTTTGTTAACCACCAATCGCAGTCAAATCCCTTCTTTAAGAATCATAAAATCGTAGGTAAACTTGCGAAAGAAAATTTAGGACCGGTGCTTCTTAATGATCCAAGCTTTTCTTGGCAAACAGTTTGGAATTGATGCTTGGTTTAATGAAGAGTTGATCCACGCACCTGTGTGGTGAAAGTATGGCTGGTCAAAGTTTGTATTTTTTTTTATAAAATGCGCATTCATCAATTCAGAATTCAGTGCAGCATCAATTAAATCTAATAAATGGTTAGAAACTGTTTTCTCAGCGTCCATTCGAAGTGGTATTAGTTTTGAGTATTGTGATCATTATCATCATCCGAGCGAGGGTGGCTATATGGTCCCTCCATCTTTCCCGATCTTACGCCACCAACTCAAGAGACACAGGCGCGAACCCCGGACGGGTCTCGGAGATGTTCCTTACCTGATCCCACCACCTGTTTGTTGGCCTACCAGGCGGGCGACGCGCTTGCATCTCGGCTAACATAACCTGTCTATAGGAACTCTGTCGGGGGGCATGCGAACAACTTGTCCAAACATCGAAGAATTGATCGTTCCACTCGGAGAAGCAGCTGCTCAACACCAAGATTCCTACGAATACTGACGTTTCTTACTCTATCTCTAAGAGTAACACCTGCAACGCACCTCGAAAATCTTATTTCGGCAGCTTGTACCCGCGATCTGATTCTTTCGGTCATTACCCAAATTTCATGACCTGAATTAAAAACTGAGATTTTTGCTCTCAGTCCAAGCTCTGCTTTCCTGATGACCAATCCTACAGGATAACTCAGTATCGCTCCTTCCATCTTTCGTGGAAAATGCCCCGAGATACTTAAACTTCACTATCTGTTTCAATGGGACTCCGTTAATGTGCAGGGTACACTGCACAGGAGTTCGGGAAACAAGCATCACTTCGGATTTGCTCACGTTAACCTTCACCCCAGCTTCACCACATATGGTTGCAAACCCATTCAGTGCTCGCTGAAGTTCCTCCTGAGGGATGTCAGCATGCGAGCGCTTGGTGGTCGGAATGACCCGCTCGGCATCCGACCGGGTTTAACCCGAAGAAGTTACGAGCAGCCCGGCAATGGTTACGCTATCTATTACGGGGGGTGGAGGCGGGCAGCGCTAAGCCGAAATGAGGGCTTAGATGGTCAGTCTACAAATCGACAACGGCACCAACTTATAATTGGCACATGAGTATTTTCATCCTTTTCAAAACTCCTGCTGTACCTTTGGGTTCCATTTAAACTTCGACGCATGTTTAGATTTTGACTGAAGCATTTGGGTGACGATTTTCCCTTAGTTTCAGTATATTCACAGACTTCTTATTGCGGAAGCTACTCTTAGTCTGCTTAATCTTTTTTTCAACGGGTTTGATAGTGGGATGCCGTGGTGGCGTTGGCGTAGTGGTTCGTGTGTGTGCTTTCTACGTGGAGGCTGGTTCAAGTCCTACCTTTACCACCTGGAAAACAAAGACTTCTTTTTTTCACGATACCCACCTGCGCGAGGATCTGACAAACCCTCCGAGGGTAACATTTATCTGTCTCGAAAAGCTTCTAAAAGTGCCGTTCGGATTCGTCAAAAAATTGTAGGTGCCTTTTATGTGCAGATTGCAACATGGTTGAGCAGTTGGCCCTGGTTCACCTCGAGTTGTTGTGCCACTCTATTTTTTCTTTACGAAAGAAAAAGTTATGTGTCGTCGACTTGAGAAAATTGAACCTCAACAGCACATTATTAAAACAAATTGAAAACCATAAACTGACTGTTTCTGCCCTGTCCTGTAGACCAAGCGAAACACGCCACCATTTGCCCTTACGATAAATTCCGTACATTTTTTGCAGTACACATTTCCAAAAAAAAAACGAAAAAACAGATAAAATCCTTCTTTCAAGCGTAAACATATTAGCTTAAGTTCATACGCTCCTTTTACGCTACGTGTCAGTTTTGCAGTTCGGGATCATCCGAGTTTCGGAGTTAGTCTGAGAAACGAGCT
Source organism: Neoascia interrupta (assembly GCA_947623515.1). Lineage (NCBI taxonomy): Eukaryota > Metazoa > Arthropoda > Insecta > Diptera > Syrphidae > Neoascia > Neoascia interrupta. The sequence continues at coordinate 42,350,086 of OX392462.1, read as the reverse complement.
TTTCAGTCAATTTAGTTGCGGGATAAAGCTCGGCTTAACTCGTCAAATTTGTTGTGTTAATCCCGGATCAACTCTGGAGAACACAGTATACCTATGAACTTTTTTTGAATGTTTTTTTTTCTGTGTGAAATGGCAGTTGCTTTGCGTTTTTTTGTGAAAAATGACATCTGAGAACAACTCTAACCTCTTTTCGTGTGTTACTGACAGTGTTAACTCTGCACGGAAAAATTGCGCGCTGGGCTAACTCAAAGTCCGGTTTTGTTCCGGGATTAAGAAATCTTGGTTTAAGCTGGGATAAACTTAGCATTGAAAAACTTGCCGTTGCTTAAAAAGGAGCATAAATTTCAATTCAAGGTTTACAAAATATTAAGAGAAAATATATAGCAAAAACCCATACCCCCAAGGGGCGGGTGATGTGGTATACCATGTCTGGTGTTTTGGTAGGCATCAGAGGTTTTTCATGTAACTGTTATCTTACTTAATGCACGTTTCATGCTGTACGTAGGATCGACCAAAACATACCACAAATAAATTTGGCTCATCTTCTTTACTTTTGCGTTTTTTCATTTCATAATGAAATATCGTCTTAAATGTTTAATGTTAAATTTTAACCCCTCTGCTTGCCTCTTTTTACATTTCATAACTTTTTGGGATTCAGGGTAAGTTGACTGATCGCGCCGACCTGCTGACCCGCCCAGTATTGTAACTCGACGCCGAGTACGGGCCTTATCTTCCCTTGGACTTGGCTTGCTGAACTTATAGGTGTGAGTGTTGAGCAAGAAGAGAATAGCAAAACTATAATCCAAAAAATTCCAAAACGACTGATGACCTCAGAAGGAAAAATTCTCAAATAACGGTGCTGTCAACAGTCAGGGCGGGGGTCAGTAATTTCCAGTACAGGTCCTCGTACTGGGATAAAGCTGGTGGCGAATGACTCCCTGAGTGGATCAGCAACAGTATGAGAGCTGTCTACAAAGTGGGCTACTGACTGAAACATCTGGCCGGCTGTCTAAGGGTTGAAACATGAACCTGGCCCTTCAAATTTGGGGTTTGTTCCACAGGGGTACCTTCCCGGTCACGTAAAAAACGAGTACCTATGAAAGGGGAACAACCAGACTCGGAAATGGAATATAAATCCCTCGTCTGGGCAGGTGCATCAAAGATCTCACTGCACTTTCTCGATAGCATCCAGAAATGAGCGATAAAACTTTAAGGGGACCCAAACAAAGCGAGGTCACTTGGCTCCTTGAATCACCGTCGTAATATTTTGTGGCTCTTTGCTTTATTTTTCTTGTCGAGTTGCCAGCTGTTTCCCACCTCTGAAACAATTCAAGCGCAACACATTTATGCTAGACCGAATGCTCATGAATTCACCCTTGAGCCTGTCCTCGGTCGTACTGCATTGGACTGGAAATCCTTCTGGAAAACAACACGGATATTGAATGGGCTTCCTCGTCCTTATACAGCCCTTAGCAATTCAAAATCAAAGTGCACCATTTCCTCTCCGCTCTCTCCAATTACCCTTTTCACTTGCGCTGTGTTAGTTAACTTATCATGAAGGCAGCCATAAACCCTTGAGTAGGAGTAAATGAACAAAAAAAGCCTCGAATAATGTAAATATGAATATGTAGATACTTATTTAGGACTCTTTCATTCAAAAAGTACTCTTTCATTCAATTTTAGGTCAATTTGCATAATTTTCGGGGTCCGTTTTTCATTAGCCTTTTATTTTGCTTTGGGCCGATTCTTCGCATAGCCGAAAAAAACCTCTTCTAAATCAGTTAATAAAGCTTAACACATTATTATACCTTCGATATGACATAGTTCGATGGATGTTAAAACTAATAATAACCCATATTATATGGCACCCTGCCATATCACCCTCACAAAAACTTTCGATTTTTCCCTCTCGAGCATAGTTTAATTTTCATGATCAAAAATCATAAAACCCATGGTGTGTTTTTAATAGCCAACCATAGAAGCATGAACGTACTCAATAGAGCCAAAAATAACCATAAACGAAAAATTAAAGAAAAACGCGACTTGTTGTTCACTTTTTTTCACACAAACAATATTTTACTCGTTAATCCCTGGTATTGACCCTTTGAATGTCAAGAGACGGCCGAAGAGAATATACCAAACACATCGTGGTTAAAATCAAAGTAAAAGAGCGCCATTTTCCCCGCTGCGCCACATCAACCGACCTATGGCAACATATTCTTCGAAAAATCAGGTGCAGAATTGCCTGTCAAAAGGCACACTCATTATACCCCATCTCAAAGGATAGGAGGTATATTAAGTTTGATTCATAGTTTGTAACATAGAAAAATATTCACCGTAGACCCCTAAGACCTTAAGGGCATATGATCGAGACCGAATTTCAAGTCGGATGAGCCATGTCCGTCCGTCCGTCTGTCGGTAGTTTTTAGGCCTTCAATTTTGAGCTTGAAACTTTATATCTGTTCTTTCTAGGTCCCGAAGCAGTACAAGTTTAAACATTTTTAAAAACCGCCCACTGACACGCCCACTTTACTTAATAGCATGAAAAATCAAGGTTGTCGCATTAAGCTGAAATTTGGTATGCATTTAAAAAACAAGCGAATACCGCCCCCTTGTAGGCGTGGTCATACTTAATATGCATTCCAACAAACGGTTTTTATTTGATGTATTTGCTTTAAATCCAAAAAACTTACACTATAAAATGTTCAGATATATGCGTAAGCTATCAACTCAAGTGAATAAATTTTCACCACGCCCACTTTTGGGTCCGTTTTTAAGTATAAACCAAATTTTTAATATGAAAATGCAATCAACACGTGTCTACCACTTCTGATAAAAAATATAAACAAAAATACGATGTTGTTGAGAAGGGGTTGATGCCACGCCCCTTTCTGAGGGAGAAGATTCTTAACTGAAATTTAACAACCAAGATTTATGACACAACTCGGAGCTTGACAGTGGGCAATTGGGATGGGGTATCCAACGATTCGCCTAAGCGGATTGTAACCCTCCCAATAGTTTTGATAATACTTGTATCACTATGAGAGCGTCCAAATGTTCCGGCTTCAGAGTCGGGTATGATTTCAAGATAAATTTCAATTTAAAATATGAAACAGGATCGAGTTGTAAGATCATCGTACGATGGCCAATTCACGTACAAAGCCAAAAGAAATTCGTTATCATTGATCTGTAGCGCTCTCCGGTGTTGGCGGTTTTAACATCGGTTAAAACATCGGTTTTAAAGTAGGGACCAGTGACACTCGCTCGATTGAGAACGTTTAGATCGTTTGAGGGCACCAATTTGCTTTGTCTATTCTGAGCCTTTGAAATTTTGTGCTGCAGATTTCAGTATTACAAGCTGCTGCAAAATCTATTAGCCGGAAGTCGTTATTTTTGGGAGCTTCGAGCACAACCTTACTTCGCGGGCTCTAGGTCACAAAACGTCTGCTTGAAAATGTTTTCAGCGTCTTTGGAAGCGTGTGCACATACTACTCTTATGTTTTGGAATGTACCATTTATACAAATCACAGCAAGGTGATCACGTACCGGCTAAGTAACTCAGTAACTTTGCAATGTAGTCTGCCATTGCCGCTGCAATATGTTGAGATCATTTAATCATAATCGTTTAACATAATACCTGATCCTATATGCACCGGATTTCTTAGATGATATCAATATCCGTATAAGACCGCAGACCGTCTCAAATTCTAGAGATGTACCTGGTGTGAGAGTGTTCTTACGTTCCAGATACAAACTCTCAAAACGTAGTCCAACACTCCGGCTCTTGGTGTGGTTTGAGTGTTTTGTAATGTTATTTGACTTAATTTTTTTTATAGCTACATCTGTCACCCAGTACCTATTTCTCCCACATAAGCCAAGCTTGTGAATTTTTAAAAAAACAAACCTCACTTTTTATGCATTTGTCTAAAAGTTAATAAAACTTTGCGACAGAGGCATTCTTCTCCTACATAAGACCCTTGTTTTTCACCTATCGACCTAATGAAACCCAACTTTAACAGTTTCAGCGAAATTCCATTATCTAAACAAGAAAACAAATCATCGACTTAGGCATGATCAAAATGCAGCCTCAGGCGGCCGCTATTCATAAAAACCACTGAATATTCACGCAGATCCCTGTGGCACATCTCTTGTATCGTTTTAGGGAGATCACTTTACGTGACCTAATCATCGATATAAATCAATAAGCTCACTTTTTTTGCATTTCATAATTTCAGCAAGGATTTGCATAATAAACGGATCTCGGCTCAAATCGTCGTCTCATTTGAATCACATTAACATACTAGCACAAAACACTAATTTCCTACCAACCAGAATATCTCTTATAATTTAGTCCGCCGAATGGCATAAATTTAGGTCTTGCCTTTGGCCGAATTCTTAGCTCAGAATCGGACGTTTGCTTGGAAGTATTATATGAGACAGGTCTTTGAAAGAGCTCAAATGACAATAAGAAAAAGAACAATCCCATAACACAGAGAAAGTGGTTCGCATTAACGAGAATTAGAAAAAAAGACAACACAGCAGCGACAAAAACAAAACAGTTTTTGTCCTATTTTTCTGTGGCCCTTTAAAGTTTCATTACAGCATAAATCTTAAGATTTTTTTCCACTGCGGATGCAACGCTGTTGGTCTGGAATCAGAACAACTGATACACCATCATCTTGATAAAAAACAAACGATGACATAAATCTAGGAAAATGAGTTGTGTGTCGTATATAGACGACATTTCACTTTCCGAGTGTTGCAGATGGAAGGAGGAAATGTTTCTTCGTATTATCACCTTTTAATGCATCAGCAACGCGACAACCACATTGAAAGGGGAAGGGAATGGCGACAACTTTTAATGGGTCTTTATATGCTATGAGAAGGTGATCAATCGGGAGATGGTAGGTAAATGCGGTGCTTTGGAAAGGGATATGCGAGGGAACAAAGACAGGTGTAACCGAGAAATTTAGCCACAAAGTAGGAAGTAATTGACTTTTGGATTCCGTTTTGATTTAGAAAAAGATTGGTTTCCCAAAAGAACTATCAACATTCGATATTGTTAGTCTGTTGCCGTAACCTACTTTGTTGCCTGATTAGAAATGCAGGTCTTTTGAATAGTCTGCATAATATTTTTTCCGTGCAGACTGACGTTAAATAGGAGAAGATAAAATTCAGATAGTATGATGAGAGTAGCTTTTGGAATTCTTAACGCATTTCGAAAGCGCCTTATCACGCCTTGAAGAGTCAAATTAATAATCTTAATAAAAATTAGAACTTAAATGGAGATGATACTAGGAATAATACGGAAAATAGGCGCAAGATTTAATAAATCTTAGCACGATATTAACAAAGGTTTAAAAGCCGGTACGTTTTTTTACTCTGGGTAACATATCTCGCTGGCAAATGATTATTGAGGTTTGGGTATTGTTAAGAAAACCAAGGAAGTTCGTAAGGGGGGCCGCTAAAAAATATCATTTCAAACTTTGCAAATCTTAAAATATTTCCTATACTCAAATCTCCGTGATGCAAACTAAAAATCCCTTTTGTTTCCGTTTTCTTGCAGGTGTTACAAAGAATTGACGATGTGTCATTGATGTGTGATAAGCGTATAGCGAGCCTAAAGAAACTCACACTAAAACCTCCACGGCCAGTCCAGACAGTGACTCCTGAACCAGCCGTTCCACTTCAACCACCGGGTGGAGCACCAAACCTGCTGCGGCGAAAGAAGGTAAGTCTTAGGAATGAGAGGTACTTTTCCACATGCAACGAAGAAATGACTCAACTTGCAAAGGCTTGCCAATAATAAACTCTCGATCGTTGAACAATAAACCTTATTTAAAAATTCATCCGAAACCAAATCTCTCTAAAAAAGAAACCAGTACTTAGTCCAAGGTATACCCCTGGTGCTATCAATGATTGAAAATAAGACCCTACTATCCAAAACAATACTATAATAAAACATATCACTATCTTAGTCACGTCCCATAGTTGATCTTTAAATGAAAATAGGAAAACAAACGCAAACCTCGTCGCGTATCTAGATGAACCACACCGACCACACGCTTGCCGACGACAAAAAATAAAAAAAAGAGGATTGAGCCCCCGAAAGAGTTTCACTTTTGTTCTCAGCGACCCGTGAAATGTCTCATGCCAGCCCAACGTTCATTAGCATACTTGGCACTATTGCACCAATTGTTGGATTGTTTTGGTCTTTGTTTGTACACGACCATTACTTCGCGCGCGGGCATAAACAAAAGAAAAGGCAGAACAAATTGTTTTATTTTTTAATTTTTTAAACTTTATTTATTCGTCTTTGTGATGGAAAACTTTTAAGTTTTTTTTTTTGTTTTTTCTCACAATTTTGGGCATTTTTTTCTGGAAGCTATAGCCTACTGTGTTAGCACTTCTGGATGTGTCATTTATCATCACAAGAAATCACGAAGGGAAATATGTCGGTGCAGGTGGTTTGTATAACCGAGGCAATTACGCCTTGTGTACACCCCTTTCAGGCCCTTAGTAAGTTTTAACGGGTGATTTTTTAAGAGGTTGAGAACTTTTTTTTAAAAAAAAAAAAACGCAAAAAATTCGAAAAAATTAATGAAATATTTATTTGAATCGATAGTTTGAACCTTGCAATTTAATGTTTAAAGATAATTTCATGCAAATGTTGACCGCGGCTGCGTCTCAGGTAGCCCATCCGCTGAGTCCAATTTTGGCATACTCTTTCACACATATCGGCCGGTATCTCACGAATGAATGCATGGATGTTGGCTTCCAGTGCGTCAATCGAAGCGGGCTTGTCCCTATAGACATTAGCCTTGACATACCCCCACAAAAAATAATCTAATGGTGTCAAATCGCACGATCTAGGCGGCCAATTGACCGGCCCGAAACGTGAACTCGCCTCGTCATTGCGCCATTGTTTCGCGTGCTGTGTGGCATGTGGCACCGTCTGAAACCACATATCATGCAAGTCAAGAACTTCCATTTCGGGCAAAAAAAAGTTTGTTATCATCGCTCGGTAGCGTTCACCATTGACAGTAACGCTGCGATTCGCATCATCTTTGAAGAAATATGGCCCAATAATGCCGCCGGCCCATAAACCGCACCAAACAGTGGCTTTTTCGGGATGCATTGGTAGCTGTTGCAATGCTTCTGGCTGATCTTCACTCCAAATGCGGCAATTTTGCTTATTTACGTACCCATTCAACCAAAAATGAGCCTCATCGCTGAACACAATTTTTCGATAAAAAAGCGGATCCTCGGCCAGCAGCCAAGAGCCCATTCACCAAAAATTCGGCGTTGTGGTAGGTCGGCTGGCTTAAGTTCTTGCACCAGTTGTATCTTAAAAGGCTTTACGCCCAAATCCTTCCGCAAAATTTTCCACGTAGTGCTGTAACAAAGGCCTAACTGCTAGGAACGGCGCCGAATCGACATTTCGCGGTCTTCTGTCACACTAGCTGATACGGCCGCAATATTTTCTTCACTACGCACAGTACGTAAACGCGTTGGTGGTTTAATGTCCAACAAAGTAAATTTGGTGCGAAATTTGGTCACAATCTTCCGAATAGACTGCTCACAAGGTCGAGAATGCCGACCATAAAATGGAAGCAGCGCGCGATGAACATTTCGAACCGAGCACGAATTTTGATAGTAAAATTCAATAATTTGCAAGCGTTGTTCATTTGTAAGACGATCCATGGTTTAATTGCAAACCAAACTGAAGCTGTTTGACAGTGACACAAGGTACTAAACACACGTCAGCTGTCAAAACCAGTGTTGCCAAAACCAAACCAGCTAAAAAATCACCCGTTATAATCATTAGACAGAAGGTTGGTTTGTGACAGAAGAACCAAAATCCTCTCATGCCAATGAATCAAGTTTTGGAACTTGCTCCTGAAAATAATTTGCGTAAATTGCTTTCAGTTTTAGAATGATTTTTTTAAATTAATAATTTAAAAATTCTTTGATAGAGACTTTAGCTGATTTTCACAGTTTTGGAAAAACATTAAACACCAATCTGAAAAGTCCTAGTTGATAGTAGATGCAGTATACGACAGCGTTAAGAAAGAAAACGTTTGCGTCAATGAACAGAATAAAAAAGGATTAATTTTATGCTGCTAGGACCAGTATTATAAAGTAGGTACTTAAGAAAAATATTTCAAAGTCTTTTTCGTCGTTAACTCAACTACAAAAAAAAAACTACTCCTTTCTCACAAATACAGTAGAGGGTTTCTACTTCTTTTTACTTTTTTTTCAACGCTCGTTGTCGTTCTTTTGCGACTATACCTTCATACAAAATGCTATGTGTGACTAAACAATATCACATAAAAAACAGAAGCAATATGCATGTCGCAGAAAAAATAGTCATGAACCTTTAGCTCTTGTAGCTCTAGAATAACATCCCTTTATTCATACCCTTCTTAAGAACTTGTAAACTTTACGTTAAGCATTATATCTGTATCCTCTGTTCTTTTAACTTTAACATAGTAATTAAAAGATTATAAATAAAATGAATGACAAAGCAACCAATAACTTATACCTACTCCCTCTGGTTGTAATTAATGAATAAGGAAAATCCTGAATAAGCTTAAAAAATACGACGATACGATGGAAAAAGTTGAAAAAGAGTAGTTTTTCGTTTTTTTTTTTTTTAGTACAAAATTCAATAACCAAAAAGTCCACTTAAACTGTTTAAATGCATAATTAAAGCAAAATAACCTTTTAATCCTCTAATGGACACGGACTTGAGAAAGGGGAAAGGTTCTATGACGGATCAACAACGAGAAAAAAAAAAATTTTTAAAATTTAAATACATATAAGGACTGCTAGTTAGGTGTTTCCGGTCCGCTCATTTGAAACCTGCGACAAAAATGGTGCTCTTAGGGCCAGATTTTAGCACGAGATCATCCTAGTTTCCGAGTTAAACTGAGATTAACCCCAGAAATAATTTTTTCAGTGAATATTGTTCCGGTATTAATCTCGGCTTAACTCGCCAAATTTGATGAGTTAATCGGGGATCAACAACAAATTTGAACAAATTTGGTGAACGGTAGAACTTCTTCGAATGATTTTTCTGTGTAAATGGGCAGTGATTGTGCGTATTTCTGAGAAAAATGGCATCTAAAAATGACTCGGAATTTTTTTCCCTGTGTTTTTTATGTGAAATAAGAGCTGGGAGAGTCAATAATTTCGAGAGTCGAAGATTTTGACAACTTCAGTGACGGAGCTAATGCCTTCAGCCCAATGAATCCGTTGCGTCCGTCGAGTCGTAGTACACAACTGACAACTTAGTGAAATACACACGTTCTTATGGGAAGCGACGTACGTAACGAAGTTCTTCTATAGGCCGCTTCCCATAAGAACGTGTGTATTGAACTTTTTTGTCAGTTGCGTACTGCAACGTGACAGATGCAGCGGATTCATTGGGTTGCAGGCTTAACTCTGCACTGAAAAACTGTTCGCTGGGTTAACTCTAGGTCCGTTATGTTCCCGAATAAACAGATCTTGGTTTAAGCTGGGCTCAACTCAGCACTGAAAAACCGGCCCTAACTAGAGCTGCTGTTTGGTACCAGTTTTGTTGCAAAAACATTCTCTCTGGACTTTCCCTTTAAAAGGGTTTTTAAATCTTTAAAGGGAGACACCGTAGGTACCGCGACGAACGCGAGTTTCCACAAAACCAATATGTACCAAACCGGGTACTCTATGTATACTCAATCACCGATACATCTTACAAAAGCCTTCCTTATTATTTTCTTGGCGTATCTACTAAAGTAATATTTCTCAAAATCATAAAGCTGACAGCTACCCATCGTATGCATTTACGGATGGTGCATAAAGCCTTTATCATCATACCTAAGCATTGACACTATCAAATGGAGATGAGGACATCCTTAAATTAGTCGAGACACAAATTTCTGATCATGGTTTTCATCGACATTTCAAAATAACTTTTTTTTATATAGAAGTTACGGTGCAGTTATTCAATGCAATTATTGCTTTGTGTCAGTGCATTTGTTATACATCAACAGGGCTATTTATTTTTGATACTGTTGTCAATGTAAAGGCTATTTTTCTAGTCTTTCGCTTATCTGGATTTGTAAAGTTTTATTTAAGAAAACGTTTATGGAACTTACCGCTCAGAGCAAGCTTAATATTGGCCCGACCTTGAACTCGTGCCATGGCGTTCCATAACACATGGATGGGACCTAAAATTAATGACATTTCTCTCATGACAAATGGTACCTTTGGAGATGTTCCGACCACAAAAGTTGAATTGCCACCAGAAAACCGGAAAAAAACGCCAAAAACGTAAATCAACTTGGTTTTTGGAACAGGAAGATGAACTGGTGGATGCGGTCTGAAAACCGTAATGGTCTTGACACAATTGCCAGAAAATGTACGAGCTGCTTGACAAACGTCACAGCGGCGTACTAAACTTACGAAATTTCACCCCCCCCCCCCCACCCGCTTTAATTTCATTGCGGATTCAATTTTCCCGCCGTGTTGGAAGATGGGGAAAAAAGCGAAGTCTATACGTGGTTAAAAACTAAAAATCGATTTCGACTAAGGCCAGTGTTCAGAATATGCAGTGAAACAGGTCCTGACACTGCTCAAAATAATGCAGAATATGTTGAAGCGCTGAGTTTTGTTAAGCATGAAAGTCTTCTTCATACCACCCTGGAGAAGTTCAAGTGTTGCTTCCCCATCTTTCGCATCCATAGATTTGCTACAAAAATGATGGAGAGGAGACTTGGGTTAAAACTTGTCGTCTATAAACTTACCTGGGGAAACTGCGTCCTCTGTTTAATGTCCTCTGTTTAATGTCCTCTTCTAGTGTCTGTTCAGCTACTTTCAATAAAATGATGATGGTATACACCAGTTGGGTTCTATTTTGATAAAAGAGGGATCGAGGGACTGGATTAATAGCATAATAATAATAAAACTCACTATTTGCAGTATAGATTTCTGATATACGATTGAGTCTGCGTATAAATAATGCGTCACCTTAATTTTTGTCATGTTCGAATATAGATAAATACCTACACTTTTTGACAGTAGATAATCTGTGTCGTGCAACTTTGGGCTTTTTGGCTTGTCCGCTTAATAATTTCACGAGAACACTGAGTTAATTGGAACTGAGCCAGTCAGAAAGACAGGAAGACAGAAAGGCAGGCTTTGTTGTATTGTTGCTCAGTTCCGTAACTGCCTTCTCACCACTAAGATTGTCAGGAAAGTTTTCGAAAGATCTTTTATTGCTTCTTATTAATCCCAAAATCGTCTCCATAAGTTGTAGCTATAAATGCTATCCCTTTTAAAGCAAGGAGTATATCGTTTGCTGCAAGGGGGTCCCAGTTGTGGTACATACACATATCCTTGTGGTTTTCCATAGTGCATTGAGCTTCCCTGAATTTGTATATGGAGAGTTGTGAAGAGATTCCGCGATATAATCTTCCATAATCGCTTAAACTTTTGAGATCATAATAAAGACACTTGCCTTTTTGTTGCTAAGTCCTCATCTGGGCCAAGAAAGAGCATTGTAGGGTTTCCTTTTCCTAACCATATCGTTCATTGTTCACTTAGGCTAGTTTACATTAGATACGAGTTATTTTCTTTCCCGCTAGCCTTGGTGTACAAACACCCACCTGAAGCTAATAATATACTTTTACCAACATTAACCTCAGAATTTGAATAAGTTTCCGTTCGGCCTCTGATCAATTAGTAGACTTTCAATCGAAAGTCATCCGTTATGAGCACCAGACAGCCCCTACTTAAGTAATTCCCTGGCCAAGAACCTCTACTCGCAAGTTTCTCTGCTTTCATACGTCTAATGTTTCATCCATTAATATCTTAACAAATATTTAATTAAAATATTAATTTTACCTTTAAACTTCTCGAAATTATTCTCACGTGCATTACCCGTGTAGGTACGCACTTAATCTGTCGAAAACCATCTTTCTTTCAAACGAAATGGACTTAAGTCCGAAATGAAAAGTTACTCATACGCGGTGCGGTGCGGTGACGCGTCCGAGTTGCTCTACTTTTTCGCTTGCCCTTTTCTCTAAATTTAATTTGCTTCTTGCTTGCATCTTATTTTTTATATTTTTTCTGTTTAAAGAAGATTTTCTTTTCTTCTTGGTAAGATTTAATTGTTATTGTAACCGAAAGTACAACAGAAAAAAAACTTCACGTTGATAATGACTCTGACATAGAAATCGTTGATCTTATTAAGCGTGTACACTCGCACTATGTATGCGCTGCTGTCTGTTATTAGAGAGTGAATACTTTGTTTTGTTTTGTTTGCCAAGAAGAGCAGTGAACTATGTGCACTTGAAGATGAGAGTATATCTTAGAGATACACTTTATATCCAACCAGCCAGCGGTTATACTATGACCGTCGTCGGCTGACGGTTCGAGTATGAAAAGATTAGATTTTTCTTTTCGTCTGACAGGTTTGGGTCATGGCCATTATAGCATGACATGCAAAGCGCGGCCTTTTATGACCAGACCGACTAAAGATACCTTGTCTGCCTCGACAAATAACCGTGAGGAAAGTATCTACATTTTTATTTATTCTAATTTAATTAAGATGAAACGATAGAAACCTGCACATGAGAGGGTCTCGACTTGTATAATATCTTGACTACTTGGGCAGAGGTTGCATTACATTCAGAAATGCTATTGAGGTGGAAAGATTGAGGGCTTGGGTTTTATGGTATCGAATTATAAAAAGACCGCTTTTTGTGTACAAATTTGAATAGTCTTTATAAATGACAGAGTAAACGGGTTTTCTCGTTCTTTTTTTTAGCAGTGCATCATGAATGTGAAATAAGCTTACACACAGTGTTTTGGCTCGTCATACGTCCTCAGCAGTTAAGGACCAAATAGCTTCTGAAATCTCTTCTGACCCTTTTCATCCGCGATATCTTAACCAATTGTAAAAGTAGTCAAACATTCACATTTACAAAACTGGCCTTACGACTCAAAGCAGCCGTATGCTCCTCTCTCACAACCATGCATGCTCCTTTTACAAATCGAGTAGACCAAGATTGCTTATCTGACGAACGAGACGGCGAGTTGAGTCTTGCGGCAAGTCATTGAGACACGGCAAGTCTTTGATCTCAAAGGGAACCCTTGAGAAGTGGGGTTTTCGTCCCATTGGTGCGCAGATTATTTACTTATAAAATTGGTCATTATAAAACTAAAAGGGCTAGCACCGTAAGTTTTGTAAACGTGGTGCTATAAAACTTCCTAGCACTGTTATAAGGCTATAAGTGCTGAGGAGCTAGGTTCTATAGCGTAGATTCTATAGGCGTTTTTAGCACCTATTTTATTAAACTATAGGTTTGATGCATCCGAAGGTCTATGCACTCTTATAAAGCACTTGGGGGTTGCCAGATGTCACACAATAGAAAATAATGAAATCGACAGAAATTGTTGTGAGAACATGCCAAGAAAAACATTTCATGTAAAATTTTTACATTTTTAATGAAATGATATGAATTTTAGCTAGATTTTAAGGCTATAAAATATATTACACAAAAATTCAATTTTAAGAATTTGATTTCCAGTGATATTCCTCTTTTTTTGCCATTGCTTTCTATGGTCTAGTGGATCAAACAAGTTATGTTTGGCCTTTCTTGGTCCAGCTGTTCAAGCATTTTTTCACCTCACTGACTAGCCCACTTTTTAGCTGTCCTTTTTAAGCTACCTTTTAACTGTCTGCAAAAAAATATGTTTCAATGAAACGCCTGTCGTGGCAATAATAACAAATAGTCAAGCCACCTACTAGGGAACAGAAACCAAAGTATATTATATAAGAAAGAGAATGATGGTAATCCTTAATAAATTAGTGACGTGTTTGACAGAAAAGCACAAAACCTTACAATAGTTCTACATGAAGTTTGACAGTGCTACATAAAAGCCAACCTTTTTAAAAGGTAACGCGGAACACCTTAAGTGTTATAATGGTGCTATGTGAGCCCAACCTAAAACCTTGTTTTCTTTATTTTATGTTATATAGAATTTTTCAAGAAGCGCATTGTTCCTTTTTGAAATTAAATGCCCACCCGCTAAGTAAGTGCACTATTTCTACTCATTAATTTCACCAAGAAGATAACAAATCTTATTTAACTTGAACAAGAACATAGTTATTTCTGGAAAAACTACTACAGTATAAGATGAACATCATGAAAGTGTGTTAACTACAGATTCTTTTATAAATGTATTGACTGTCCTCTGCATATAACTGTTACAAGTTCTATAAAAGCTCGAAGTAGAACCCTTTTTGCACCCATAATTAAGTTCAATAAAATGTCAAATCGTCAAATGTCAAATTTTTTAAGGGGCCCCGTTACTTGTAACTTCAAGAAACTCAGGTTCTATGATGTGGTGCTATAAAGGTAACGGTGGTCAAAGCAGGAGCTAAGGTGTTACTTGGGGACTCAAACGTAAAGTATTTTGCACTGTGCTACAGTGGAAATGCCCTAAAAACTTATTTTTATTGGTTGAACTTTTTCCGAAGGTTGAAGTGACTTTGATAACGCTCCCAAGATTTCCCACTTAAGGTTATTGCACGCAATCAAAACAAGATCAGAACGAGACCAATTTCCATGAATATCCGTTACCTAAACTTCTAATTAACTAACTAACTAACTCAAATACATTCGCGGAAAAGTTACATGGTTAACAGTGAGCCTGCATCCGATGAGTTTCACAAGCATTTTCCTCTTCTAGAACGCCGATCATGCAATGCCCGATGCACCGGTCAAGGAAATCGCAGTAGCAACTTCCTCTCGTTAATCAAAAATCACTGTTACACTTTTCTTTTGGTCGATGATAATTCAATTTGCGTTGTGTGCTTCTTGATTCCTCGTGTGGTTTATGTGTGTGAAGGTTATGCTTTTGGGTTTCGGCTTACGCATGCGTATTCTCGGTCAAGCGATCTTCATTCTCTGTCGTAACTGTAACGCGATTTATTCGAGAATTATTATTTTCTATTTGCGCCATAATCTTCATTCATACAAGTGGTGGACGATGAAAGCACAAAGAAACATTGAAAATCGCAGCCAATGTGTGCGTTTCCGCAACAACGGCTGACGCTGACCCCTTCCTAGATTGCAACCGCACTCATTGCGCAGCACTGCAAGAGAGTTCGACATTTAACGGTGCCAATGGGAACGCGCACACATTACACGCCGCTGAATATTTAATTGAAGAAAAGCCAGAACATGGCGGTCTGCGGCGCGGCAGCGTTGTAGGAAGTGAAAATAATCGTCGTTCTGGTTTAATGCAATTAACTTGTTTATTCGCGCGATCAACACGTAACGCAATCCTCTGTCCATTTTGAATTCCAGAATTTGTTTGGCCTGCGGAAGCTTGACATGGGAATTGCGAAATGCTGTCATCACTAAACTGATGTGCGGGCATATGAATCGCAGATGAAAGACTCGATTGACAGCCAAACAAATGATGATGCAACTCGATGGGAATTCCGATCCGAGATAACTCTCGGTCATCTGTGAGGCCGGAAAGAGGTCATGAGATTGAGTTATGTTCACATGGACTGTCTCGTTTGCGAATTTGGATGCTGGACAGATGACAGATGCGGGAATGAACTTGATTTATGCAATCGTATTAACCTCGCACGTAACCTGGTTTCGGGCCAATCCACGGAAGTAGCGTATAATTTGATACTTTGGTTTCCGTTCTTTGAAAGAACTTTGAAATGTTGCAATAGTTAACCGCTATAAATTTTTACATGTTACGAGATGGTTCTGAACTTACTTAAAAATGGTGTAATGAAATTTTTTAATCTTGTTACGTTTTATGTACATAATACGCATTTCCAATACACAAAATGAGGGTAAGAAATTTTTCGCAGAAAAAAACTCTGTCACAGAATTTCAAACGTCAAAGGTTTATACGAAATCATGTCATGATCTCTGGCCTTTTGTGTCTACGACACCACCGTTAGCCAAATACCATCGCTATCCATAGGCATTTGATGCTAATTCAGAAAATTCGTAATGAATAAATTTTGAATAGAAACTAATTAATAATTGGTTTATTTATTGAAAATCTAATATCAAATTCGGCAAATTTAATTAAATTTGATATGCGCGCGCCCTTAGGCATAGAAATTTTAAACTGTAAACGAATGCTCTCAACTAAGAACTTAAAAATTTTACCATAGAATCGTGACAAAGCAATCAACTTGCAGAGCAGAACATTTATTTACCAGCTCCAAAATAAAGACCTGCATTGAACACTGTGTCGACATATTTAAAAGAGTTTCAGTATAAATTTTAAATAGTAAAATTTAATTTATAAAGTTTACGATCAAATCATGACTACCCTTAGCGTATAGCGAGCGAAAATATTTAAAGAAAGATACAACAAATATCAATGAGTAGAGGAAACAAAGTCCCTACACAAACACCAAGGGGAATATAGAAATATATACAAAAAAAAATTAAATACATTCGGCAAATATTTAAAATGTTGGAAAGGAAAAAAAGGATGCATGGATAATAGACGTCGATCAGCTCTTTTGAGATAGATGTGCCTGGATTTGTATGCTGTTTTTTTTTTAATCACATTTTCAATACTTGTACCCACCCAACCTGGTGAGCATTCCTTCGTTTGCCACCTGAGCGACCGGTAATCCCGGTAAGGGAGAATGCTAGAACTCTCCCCTACTCAACAAAGCTGCAATGGCCCAGCTTAAAGATGAGAAAAAGACTTTGGTTAGTACCTAGGCACTAACCAAAACTCAGTTTTGGCCGACAATGCAATTCTAGAAGCAAGAGATCCACTAGTTAACTGAGGGCATATCTTTAAATAGAGGGAAGGTGGCGGCTTACTTATCGCAGCGAAGCCAATATTTTTTGGTTTTCTTTATCTTGATTGCCTTCGAAGCAAATAAGCGGGCCGTTCGTTTTTCTAGTACTTCAACAACCTTAGGCTTTCTCTTCACTTGGCTTATTCTTATTCCCAGCAGTTATTTCTGTTCCTAGCTATTTGAAGTTGTCCACTTCAATCCAAGGTCACTCTCCACTTACACTCGCATCACCTATAACTTTGTCGCTTCGGCCCGAATTCCTGTTTATTCTCCCTGTATTTTCGAGGCCATAAAAAAGGTTCAATAACGCTCGGTTTTTATACGCTATTCCATAGGAATGGATCTTATTAAGTTTGTATCTTTATACAGGCGAAAATGTAACATAGAGAAAAAATAATGATAGACCCCCAAGACCTTAATCAAGGGCGTATGATCGAGACCGAATTCAAAGTCGAATGAGTCATGTCCGTTCGTCCGTATGTCACAAATTTTTAGATCTTAAATTTTGAGCTAGGAAGCTGAAATTTTTTACGTAAGATCTCTGTCGTCCGAAGCAATACAAGAGTTTAAAAATTTTCAAATCGGTCCACAGACACGCCCACAATCCGTCCAAATGGTCAACTACCTCCAGTGCTTTTAAAACTGTAAGACGTCGTAAAAAGCTGAAATTTAGCACTTAGCTAATGATTATAAGACATAAAAAATAAAAATAAAGTCGGCACACCGCCCCTTGCGGACGTGGCATCGATTGAGGGAAGAATCCTTTAAATGCAATTTATTAAATATTTTTTTCCCAAATCGGAAAATGTTAACTTAATGTATTATGTGGCAAAAGCTTGGTTATACATTTGATCCATACAAAGTTTTGGGCCACGCCCACATTTAGAGGCAGATTTCGACTGCTTTTAAGCCTTACCTACTTTATGGGAAGAATAAGAAATAAAGTTCATAAGGAACACCGGACACTATTCGACCACACCCATATCGAGCACAGAGGTATTTTGATCATCGATTAGTGCAAACGCAAACAGCTACACGTTGTCAAAGTATTTTTATAAAACATTTTGTTTTAAAGAGTAAAGTGATCATGCCCCAATTCAGTAATTGTGCGATCGATATCATCTTAAAAAGATCACTAATTTTGTATCCAAGCCCGGATTAAGGGGCGAGCCATTTCCATAGTCAGTCTGCACAAACGGAGGATACTAAGAGGTAGTTGTGCCTCCAGTGTCAGCTTGTGAGTTTCGACAGCTCATTACATTATCGAAGTCCAAAAGAACTCAAGAGATTAAAGTTCTTGTACTTAATTAAGTCTTTTTGTACCCACATGGAAGTATTGTGGTTTAAACTTCTGAATTTTGCACTTGCAACAATCCGCCTGGCCTAAACATACGTTTAGCTTATACATTCATATGAGTCTTGGCGAAACATTTAAGAGGTCAGTGATGTTGTTCGCCGTCTTTAAAGCCGTCTTTACCAGTTTTTAGATATCACTTCTCAGTTCAAACATACCAATGAACAGAAAAAGGATCATAAATCATTTGAATGGCGATTTGTTATCGATTATATCGCCTTCGATTATATCGCCTATTGCTATATTTTTTTTTGCATAATACATTTGATTGTATAAATGGCCGTTGTAGGCAGTAGACTTTGATACAAGGAACCTAACAGAAAAGAGGGAACTGACTCCCATAAACAACATTATCCACACAAGGATTATTACAAGGATTTCGATCCTGATTCAGACAACATTTTCTACAGGCAAGTTCTTTCAAACCAATGACATTGTGCATTTAACAGCAACAGTAGAAACATAATGTTAGGTTCGATTCCCACCCCTATCAACTTTATAGTCCCCACCTCCGAGAGGCCTTTACAAACACTTCGCGAGTAATTTATTCCGAAAAATTACTAATTGCGTTGAGATTCGGAAAAAAATTTAAATTCTAAATAAATTAAATAGTTGGACCTAGTTCCCCTCTGTTATTTTTAGGAAACTTTTAATGCATAGTAAGTAATAAAGTGAATCACGCGTAGACCAACCTTTTCGAAATAATAATCGAGACTGGTGGATTGTCCAAGGCAAATCTGTCCGTCTGTGAGTATGTGTGAAGTTTTTAGGTCTTCAGAATAATTGAGCTAGAAACCTGAAAATCACAGTTTAGCTTTCTTTTTCTACAGGCAAAGTATTTAGTCCTCCCACAGCCACACCCTCCACACAATAAATGAAATGACACCTTAAGACTTCTTCATGGGCTTATTTGAAGAGAAAGGTGAAAAAACAACCCACCGACAGTACTGGATCAAGAATTTCCCTTAAAATACTGACAATCTATGGCGATTATTGAACTATGCTTCACACTGTAACACAAACTCAAGACATCCTCTTAGAAAAGCCTCTGGTCTGAAGTGACAACATCGTTAATGACTTTATTAGCTGCGCCACATAGTACCTAGTAGTCATAGCACGTTGTCTAAATTCAAGTGCATTCCATAGTTTAGAGCCGATGGTTAAAAATTCACAAAGAAAGTTTTTAACATAAAATAATTGACCATGGCCGTCACCATTCGAAATATTAAACGTAGACCCGTTCAGGTACCTGCATGGTTTCGCTAAATAATTTTCTCAATTAAAACCTATTAGCAACGCACTTTTTTGTAGTGTTAGACCATCGCACGCAACAACCTTCACCGACACAACATTTTCCGAATTATACTTTCATGCACACTTTTCCAGCAATGTTTGCTATTTCAAAACAAACCCGACAGTCATTTACTGTCATGCATGTCAAATATCAGCAAACATTGTCCGACGGCACTGGGCATAAATATTCGTACTTATTCGCTATTTCGATCACGCATTTGTGTTATTATTTTTTTTCATATGGCAATGCATTTGGATACCAATCCACCGAGCTAGTGCACAACTTGTCCCCACATTATGAGCGATTGTCTTAACAAGAAACCTCTGCCCCCCACCATTCACATAACAATAAATTAAATTATTAATTAATTTCAAAAACAATGCCAGCATCGCGACGATCGGTGCAGAGAAATTGTGCAAAGAAGCAACACTTGTTCGTGGAACGTGTCAACGTCGCATAGATACTTTCGCTTCGCCCACGATCTGGGTTAATGTGTGGTGTTGAATGGGTTGCTAGGGCCGACACTTGGACCGAAGCAAGACTTCCACCCGCTTAAGTCATGCCCCTTGGGTAATCAGCTTAATAAGTTTTTCATTCGATGTTGGCTGTTTTGGTGCAATGTGTGACGGTGGTTTTTGGCGAAAACATCCGCTGCAAGAAGTGCGTGAAGATTTGGTATTGGGGGAACTCCAAATTACTCTAGCCCTTATAAGGAAACAACGCATGAGGCCTTTAATTGAAATGTCTAGTATGCTTGCAAAAGAAAGTGATTTGTCTGGCCCGCTTAACTGTGAATGGCTTTGAGTTTTATGTAGAGAGGTCAATACTAAGGGAAGCAAAACTCATTCTTTTAAATCTAGAAACTCCAGGAAACCATATTAGCATTTTAAGAAATCATGAAATCCCACCTATTCAAAGGTTACCCGTACGTTTTTGCTGTTTTCCCAACATTTACTTTGACCTCTGGGCAACTAATTTTGCCTTTCCTTTCTCCACTTTAGTAACCCTGTCAAAATATACCAAAGATGCTATAAAATTTTATGAAATAATTGTAACCTTGCCATAAATGGTTTTTAATGTGATCTTTTTACTATATGAATATATTACCGCTCTGCGTTTGCCTACATGACTTGGAAATTTCGCATCTATCTCAAAGACATCAAAACTATTAAGACCCAACCCAAACGGTTGTCAGTGCCAAAGATCAACAAACTAAATATTTGCCAAGTGCTTTTGAAAATATAAAAAAATACACAAAGCCGCAAACGATCCGATTGCCAGGTCGTTTGTATATTTAAAATTCAAAGTAATTGTGAAAATTTCCCGACGAACCATAAGGCAACGCTGCATTCAAAATCAATCAATTAACTCAAATGATTATAAATTTTAGTTTTATGATTTTATGCTAACGCACAATTTAACTTACAAGTTGAGACGTCTTTGGATCAACGAGAAAAGGGTTTATGCGTGAGAATTTCGCCATTGTAAGTATGGGTATAAACTTTTTCACATCCAAATAATATTATTATTAAAGACCTGTCGGAGAGTGTCAGACAAGTCTATCGATGCTACAACCGGTCATGGCTCTAGGCAATATCAATTCAAAAAGTACTTTTTGTAAGAGTTCCTGCACCTCCTTAGATTTCAAAGCTGTCATAATAACCTGTACAGAGTTGTCGCCAAGCCTTCGATTTTTGTCTGCCTCGCGCGTCTGGTTCCTGAGAAATCGAAAGTGAGTGGAGTTTCTGTGCCAATATTTTTTGTTGTTGCTCAATATCTTGCCAATGTGGATCAAAAATGTGTCGGTATTAATCCGGTGAATGATCAATGAGGTAATACAAATAGGTAAGGAGAGGCTTGAAGCTATATGTGTGCCAATCACTTCCGTTTCCTTAAGCGAACCGTGGTCGACACGATGGTATTTACAACTTTCAAGCGATGCAATTATTTTGCTGGACGACTTACTTTTAGATAGTGGAACACATTTTTCGGGCTAGCGTGAGTGCACTTCAATTAGAGGTAGAAACTGGAAGCCTACGCGAGGCAGGCAGACACCAGACATTATTTAGTCTATAAACAAGACTTTGTTTGATTTTATTTCTTAAATAAACTCGTGGGTGCCGGGGTTGGTAAGGGTGCTTTCTTAGCAGGTGGTGTAAACTAGATTTCTGTGAACTTGGGTCTTAAATTAATTCTAACTATTCGTTCGGCATTGCGCACGTTTTTCATCGTCAAATGCCGTAAAATATGTTCAAAACTTCGCACTGCCAGAACTTCGGAAAAAACAAGAATTCAAAAAAAATAATTTTAGTAAAAATAGAGTTTTGAAGTTTGTCCATTCAAAATAATTTGCATTCCAACCACTTGTTTTTATTATCAAATTCCCTAAATCCTGTTCAGAACATACCTTCTTACATAAATAACTACTTTTAGTCAATTGGAATTGACTCTAGCTCGGTGTATACCAAAAATGAAAGCAAAGTCATCTTACCTCTGCTGAGGAAAAGCTAAATACTCAAATTGAGCTTAATGTACAAATGTGCGTAGTTGCTAAGGTGTCATTCCAAATTGTAACTAAACTATCAAGAATGTTTTCGCTGTGGTACTAAAAACTGGGTCAATATTACTTTAATGTGACTTTCAGAACAAAAACAAAACCCCCTTACCACTGGTGGGAGGTTACTTTTTGCTGAACTCAATAGTTTGTTCTGTCTTTAATACGAAAATATTGCTAACGTATTTTCGTATTAAAGACAGAGGCATCATTTCAAATTGTAAAGAGGCAAAAAATAATATTTGCACTGTCTGCCGGGGAAAACATTTCCTAACTAAACGCTGTTAGCTGAGGTTAACATATTTCGACTTTTTACAGCAACATTATTACAGAGTGAATTTTTATTCTAAACGATCTGCTGGAAGAATGAGAAAACTATTGCTCATGAGAGTACGAAAAAACGACTTTGTTATACTGTGTGTCCACCGACAATTAAAAGAAGATTAGCGGGAGACAATTAAAAATAAATCCCAAAGTGGCTCCATCGGACAAATATTCGATTAATTTGACACGAAAACTCTATTTCTGTCATTTTGGCTCTCAAAGGAGAGTGGCGATGTCATTTTCCAGGAGCGAAAACGTGACAGATCTTTCGCACAGGGACAGTTTCAGTTTCCTTTTTTGATTCTCAAACTGTTACAAAGGTGCAGAAAATAGGTTTGTGAATAGGGTAAATGGGATTTATGAGAGGGTTTATTTTTAATCGCTTGCCGAGAGGATTTAAATTTGTATGGTAAATCGCGAGATTTGTAGAGGATTTAATAAAGATTTATATTAATCGATGATTAGTGCTCGGTGGAGACATGGTATAAGAGCGTTAAAAAATAAGCGATTAAAAATTAAAACATTTATCCATAATTTCTCCGACACGGACGTTGCGTTGGTGGTTGGCAACTAATTCGCGGTGTTTTATTTTATGACATTTTCATTATCATTAAATATCATGCCCTCTACAGCACGAAAACATGCAAAAACTTCATCGAAAACAAAAGTTTTCCCCTACATTTTTGTTAATTTTCCATTTTGGAAACCCCTGTTTTTTTTGTAGTTTTCGTTCAAAATATCTGTTAAAATATCGAGTATCAAATTGCCTGGAGAATTTAAAATTAATTTTGCAAAGACTGTCGCTTTTATCTGAACTTTGGATGTATGTATCTGGCTTCATTGTGCGAAAACAAATTATTTCCTTCTTACTGTTAAAGACTTGATTAAAAATATTAACAGGCTTGGCCAGGTCTCGAAGCTACTGCGTCAAAATATTTTTGTGTTGTCCTCTAAAACTCGAGGATTTTCCAGAGACTTTTTTTTTGGGATTTTTTTTTAGGGAGACTAGACTAGGCTGATATATAGACAAATATTTTTTGACGCCTTTTGAATTTTTTAGAAGTTATGCATATTAATCGAGAGCAACAACTTATGGAAGGTCCCAGCAGGGATCTAGGTTTTTTTTAATATACTTTCTAGTTTGCAGCAATTTTGGTTTCTTTAAAGACGGTAGAGCTTTTGATTACGGGGTCTCAGTACGAACCAATCTTAAAACTATTTCCCTGTCATGTGTGAAGTTTTTCTGTATTGCGCTGTAGCGAAAACTATTTCAATTGAGAACACCAAGAGACTTATTGCCCTTAAAAGTGGCGAGGAGTATGAAATTTCGGTGCGACCTTATAATCATCATAATCATTTTCGGTGACCACTAAGACTAAGAAGGGTCGACAAGCGAGGACTGTTAAATGGTCCTTCCATCGTTCCCTATTCTCCGCCACCAACTCAAGAGACAAAGGTGCGATCCCCAGACGGGACTCGGAGATGTTCTTTACCTGATCCCACCACCTGTTTCTTGGTCTTCCAGGCGGGCGACGCGGTCGCATCTCAGCTAACATAACCTGTCTAGGAGGTCTGTCGGGGGGCATGCGAACAACGTGTCCGAACCATCGAAGAATCGATCGCTCCACTCGGAGAAGTAGCTGCTCAACATTAAGATTCCCACGAATACTGACGTTTCTCACTCTATCCCTGAGAGTAACACCAGCAACGCACCTCAGGAATCTCATTTCAGCAGCTTGTACCCGCGATCTAATTCTTTCGGTCATTACCCAAATTTCATGACCATAGATGAGGGCCGGAACGAACACTGAAATAAAAACTGAGATCTTTGCTTTCACTCCAATCTCAGCTTTCCTGATGACCGGGTGGCGCAGTTCCTTTACTATTGCTCCAGCTTGGCCAATCCTACAGGATAACTCAGTATCACTCCTTCCACCTTTCGTGAAAAAGACCCCGAGATACTTAAACTTCTCTTCCTGTTTCAATGGGACTCCATTAATGTGCAGGCAACACTGCCCAGGAGTTCGGGAAACAACCATCGCTTCGGATTTGCTCACGTTTTCCTTCATCCCAGCTTCACCACGTATGGCCGCAAAGCCATCCAATGCTCGCTGAAGTTCCTCCTCGGACGCTGCCAGGATAGCTAAATCATCTGCGCAAATCAGATGGCTTATCTTGACGCCAGCCATTTCGAAAGATTCCTCACCAAGACTGCGGTTCACCATCCAGTCCATATATGTATCCTATGAAAAGGAGAGGCGATAGAACACAGCCCTGGCGAAATCCAAAAATCCTGAGGCCCACTCAGTGCATCGTCCTGCAAAACTCTCCAGAGAGGAACCCGAGGGCCTTTTCTAAATCTACAAAACACGCGTAGACCGGTTTGTCATATTCCCAGGCCTTTTCAAGAATAACCTTCAGAGTAAAAAGCTGGTCGGTTGTGCCTCTGCCATCAGGACGAAAGCCGCATTGCTTTTCCCGCAACATAGGCTCGATTACAGCTCTGGAGCGCGCTTCCAACACCTTTGCGAAAACTTTTCCCGGAAGACTTAAGAGAGAAATACCCCTATACAGAGCAATCTCTCTTGTCCCGTTTTTTTTAAATCGGCACTATAACTCCTGTTTCTTTTCCAGGCCACCAATGACACGTGTTCTGCATTTCTGGCCGGATTTCATCAACTCCAGCAGACTTACCCACTCTAAGCGATTTAATCGTGGTAGTGACTTCATCTACTGTAGGACTATTCTCTGCCCTTATCTCGTCAGCAATGGGATTGCCATCTTCAGTGCCCTGTTGGGGATTGACCAGCTCCGAAAAGTGCTGGGTGCATCTGCGTAAGACGTCGTGTGTACCGTCTTTGGATTTAACCCCTTGAACTATATTCAACTTCCTTCCTCTGAGCCGGTGAATAGTCTGCCAAAATAACTTGTTTAAAGATATGTAATCGTGCTCCTAACTCTCGCCTTTTTCCACGCCTGTTCTTTGGCAGTTCTGACCGCCATATTGGAAGTTCTTTGCGCCTCAGTGTACCAGGCTCGAGAAATAGAGTTCCTACATTGAATCCACACAATGTAGGCTCTCTTCTTTTCTCCGATGGCTTCTTGAACTCCAGGAGTCTCAAACCACGCAGTTCTTTTATCACCACCAGCCGCCACACCAAGCCGCTTTATTCCACAACCATTTCTTGCAGAGGCAATGACTGGCCCCGACGGCAATGACGGCAACGATTTCTTTAGAACCTGTTGAGACGAAAAAGACAAAAGAACCTGTCTTAAAAAAAAAGCGTGAGTTGAACTCGCCTAAACAGATTTTTCTTAAGGTTTTCTTGCTATACATGTGGGTGCCTTGGTGCTGTGGTTAGTGTGTAGGATCACTGTGCACGAGGTCCGGGCTCAAATTCCGACCGGGTGTTTCACTTGCCCAATGATTTGACAAGCCCTTCGAGAGTATCATTTGTCATGAGAGACCTCTCAACTCGCCGTTCGGAATTGGCTAAAAATTGGAGGTCCCTTTCATGTGTGTAAAAACACTTGTAAAGTACACAGCGTGCATGATAGTGAGAGAGGTCAGTCCAAGGCTCTTCTGAACTGCAAGTGCAAGTTAGTTCTTCTTGCTGTACGCCCCAAGAATTTTTAGCAGATGTTTAAGGAAAGTTTATTTTCTGCTTAAAAGACTTCTGCTTCTGTTTTACTAGAAAATTAATTTCTAAGAGGAATTCCCAACAATAAATTCAAAAAACTGTATGTACTGAAATGTACTTTTCAAACCGTTCCGTACAGACAGAATGAACCAAATATTCTTAGACCATAAAATATTTTACAGTCAAATTTTAAAAAACCGAAAAAAAAAACTAAAAAATTTCATTTATCAATGTGATTTATGCGTGGGCTTAGTATGCTTAAATCTCATCTGTATGCATAGGGCCTACTTTTCAGTAGAAGCCCTCTATTGACCTCTTTTTCATTAATCAACTTGTTATGCCACACTCTCGTAAAAATCCCCATTTGTGTCTTAATTAAATAACTCCATGTCAAAGAACAACAATATCCACAATCAATAAGAGAACCTTTCAGTTTAGCTACAATCGGAATTAATCATAGAATCTCTTTCATGGGAACACGCAAGCCCGACTCGAATGCCAATGACACCCGAACAAAGCGGTCTTTCAACGAATTTTCCATCAAATTCAATCGGATGTTCTTTTTTCCAAAGTGAAACTATATTGTACCCCGATTGTGACTGTCTAGAAGATCTTTCATGTGGCAATGCCCAAGATATTCTAACCTCCCGTATTGTGTGCAATTGTTTTGATAAAATCAGCCACCATTTGTATGGACGAAATCACCTTAAAAGATTACACACACAATTGGACAATGGACATAGATCTTCCAACAGCCGCACCACTTTGCCAAGTCCAAGAACCTCTTAAAAGGGGCACTAAAACGAGCAATGATCTTGCCGCTGGCTTTTTCTGCGGTGATTATTGCCTGGGCGGGTAATTGTAATCGCCGTCGTAATTATTGTGCTACAAACGACAAAATGTGTCTTTTAATGGTCCCATCATCCGCGCACGGTTCTCGGGTACAAGTGGTCTCGAGAGAAATTCCAACGGGGTAATAAAAGAAAGTGAGTTAAGCGATTTATCGCTAGATAGGGTACGGATGCCCTTTTTGTACTTTTTTTTGGCTTTTTCTCTGTAATTACGACGTGAAAATTGTCGCCGTAATTAGTTTTTCTTTTAATTATTTACTCGGGGATTTCGTAATGTGTGCAACTGGACACAGTGGACAAGTAAGCAAATCGTTGAAGATCGAATGAGATATACCTTTGGAGGGATTATGAAATTGTTGCTAATCGAATGTTACGTATACGCCACAGTGAATTTTTTTTTCTCAAAGCGAGCCAAGAGCAATTAGGCATTTAGTTGAAAGCATGAGACTGGTCGGTAATGGATTCGTAGTTGTGAGCAGCAGTGAGGGTTTCATGAGATGAGAAGCATGCACATAACCTAGGCATGTGCCAAAAACACAAATAATACCCAAGACTTATAGTCCCGAGGCTAATGGCACACTCGTTGGTGCTTTAAAATTTATTGGCTGGCAATTTGAGACATCCTTCCGCGCCTCATGTTCTTCGTTAACTGATTAATGACCGAGACTCGAGGAAGTGGATATTTGAAGTAATTTTTACTTGGAATAACTCACCACGATTTAAATCTGCAGTTTAATTTTAGCGCAGCCTTAATTATTGTTATTGTCTTTTTAGTGGCACACGTTCATTAAGCGATTTTCTGAGTATTGGCCATTAAAATCTTTTCAAATATGCCTAGTAAAGGAACGGAACCTCGGCCTTTTGATTAGGAGAATAAGTACCCACAAGTCGAACCATCTGATCCTGACTACTAACCCGAATAAGAAATTGCTTATTCGGGTACATTTTAACCCCTAACGTCTCAGATGCTATGAATTAGCCTTTATAGAAACTTTATTGCATTTTAACTTTTTCCTAAAATCTCGCTTTTCACATCTGTTGCTGATTTTGGATAACACTGAGAAAGTATGTGAACGCGCAGCTATTTAATTATTTCCGACTGCCAAAGTATACCTATTTTCGATTTATCTTGTTTATCTAAACTGCGCTCGTATCTCGGAACCTATCAAAATCACAGATAAACAACGAAAAACGTACTCAACTGTGTGAAAGAAGATTGACAATGATGTTTAATTTGTCGGCGCTGGCGTATACCAGTAGTTTCAAGTTAAACCCTGAATTGCTTTCGTTTTCACTTGCACATCTCGTGAATGATAAAATCCGGTTCTCTATGTACCTAGAGGCGTTTTAGATGTCAAACATTCATTCTTACAGATTCATAGTATTTTCGCTAAAAGTCGACGAAACGTATTAATTAAATCTGCCAAAAGTGGCTGGTAAGGAGGCGACCGGTAAAGACCTGTTGCAAATTCCTGGCACGATTCAACGTCCCAGTAGTAGTATCTAAATACATGAGATTGGTATTTGTCCAATTCACTTAAGTCAACTGTCATGGCTGATGCATAGCTATCAGCCGCTTATGGCAAATGCGTGCAATGAATGTGTATCTTTTGTGTTTGCGCACAGTTGCGCACACACATGTGATGTGTATGCTGCAAACATTGATTATTATGCTGGAATTTTGTATCTTCCCTTTGGCAGATAAACTCTGCAAGGCTGTAGGCAATCGAAAAAGGTCTTGGACAACCTTAAACTTGGTGCCAAGCTGCGTGAGCAACTCCATGGCAACGTCGGACATTATTTATCGATTGTTGGTCATCGCTGTTTACGGTCTGTGGAGTGGACTCTCACGCAGGCGTTGACTGCATTTTTATTATGATTCATACATTTTCCCGTAGTGACTTTACTTGTTCTTCTTTTTTTTTGTCTCAATGCTGAGGGCGTTATTCTCGTTCCAATTAGAGACTTTTGATGCAGTGGCGTAGACCGAAAAGTCACTTTTTTGTAAATCCCACAGCAATAAAGGAGACATTTTCTGAATTTGACCAAATTGCTTTGAAATAATTTTAAATACAGGCGGCTTAAATTTTTAAACTTGACCAATATTTTTTTCCCCATACGATGTGTTTTATCAAACGAGAGCTTAAGCCAAAACATTTTTCTAATGCTTTCTTAATAAAGGAAGTATTTGCAAGTCCTTATCCTCTCTTATAGCTTTTCAATAATTTCGAAAGAGAAGGGGTCTGTAGATTGAATCCTCGGAAATCCGTAGGCTAGGTTAGAGAAGGTTTACGGCAGTCGAAGTCACCTGCTTTCATAGATCCATGAGGGCCCTTACCCCCTGAGAGTTACTTTATAAAAAGAACCAGTGAAAGATAAAATTTTATAAAAAAATAATTTCAAACTTTTTTCTTGTCTCAAAAGTAAGTGGAGGATGGATTATTTTGTCGACGTAGAATACAGCCCAGCTTAAGCGACGTCTCAACAGGTCAGTTATAGCAGACTTATCGATTCCCAGAATTAGAAAATTGCTAGAAAATGACTTTAAAAAGCCTTGTCAATTGGTGTCCACACCAAATGTCTAGGGGGGGAAACTATAGGATCACTAATTAACTAACTTTTACGTAAGCATTAAACTCGGAAACTAATATATAAAGTGTCTGCTGTAGTTTCTCTGCCGGCGACTATAGGAGAGCTGTCAATGCCAAACATTCTACTCCAGGACAGTGCTTAAAATCCATAAGCCATAATAATTTTCCTTGGCTACTTGTCGTTAAAAGGGTCGCAGAGCTAAATGGTTCTTCGATCGTTTCCGATCCACTAACTCAGGAGACACTGGCGCGATCCCCTGACGGGTCTCGGATATGTTCTTTACTTGATCGAACTACCTGTTTTATAGCCTGCCAGGCGAGCGATGCTGTCACATCTCGGCTTGCATGACCTGTCTAGAAGTCTTTCTGGCAGTCTTTCTTTGGCAACTTGTACCCGCGATCAAATTCTTCCGGCCTTTTCCCAAATTCTATGACCATAGATGAGGGTTCCGACGAACACTGAATTAAAAACTGAGATATCTTCTTTCACTGTGGGGTGCCGTGGCGTAGTGGTTAGTGTGTGTGCTTACTACGCCGGAGGTCTGGGTTCGAATCCTGCCATCTTCACCTGAAAAAAAAGACTTGTTCTTTTTCACGGCCCACCTCCGCGAGGGTCTGACAAGCCCTCCGAGAGTATCATTTGTCTTGAAAAACTTCTCAAAGTGCCGTTCGGATTCGGCAAAAAATTGTAGGTCCCCTTGTATGTAAAGAAATTAACACACCAGCATACATTGTTGAGAAGTTGGCCCTGGTTCACCTCGAGCTGTTGCGCCACTCTATTTATTTATTTTTTATTAATCTTCTTTCACTAAGTTCCTTTACTATTTCTCCAGCTTAGGCAATCCTCAGAATAACTCAGATACCTTAAATTCTTCACTTTTTTATTGAACCTACACCTTACTACACAGGGAAACAACCAGCGCTTCGGATTTGCTCGCATGTTCTTTAGCCCAACACCACCACAATGGTGGTAAGCCCATCCAGTGTTCGCTGAAGTTCTTCTTTGGACGATTCAAGGGCAGCTAAATCATCAGCGAAAAGTAGATGGCTTATCCTGATGCAAGGCACTTCTTCCCAAGACTGGGCT
Organism: Neoascia interrupta; assembly: GCA_947623515.1. Classification (NCBI taxonomy): domain Eukaryota; kingdom Metazoa; phylum Arthropoda; class Insecta; order Diptera; family Syrphidae; genus Neoascia; species Neoascia interrupta. Next base: position 42,319,544 of record OX392462.1, on the reverse strand, counting down.
TCAACATCCATTTCAGATATGTTATGAAAATAAGAAGCGCCCTGGCGAAGTTCAACGCACACGTCAAAAGGACAGGTTACCCCATTTACCCGCACATATATAGCTTCTACAGTTTCAAAAAGAGGCTCACTGAGCGCATAGTCCTTGTCTGGTGCTGGAGTCCTTAGGGAAAGCGAGAACTTTAGACTCCACTACCCCTTAGGTAAATATGCGTCTGTCTTCCAAGCGGAGATTTTCTCTATCCTAATGGCTAAGAGAGCAAGAAGCATATGCATTTGCAGTGACAGCCATTACGCTCTAAATGCGTTGCTCAACCCTCTTACTAGTTCAAGATAGTGCTCGAACTCAAGGCTGAGTGCATTGAATCTTGTTTGGGTGCCAGGTCACACTGGTATCCAGGGAAATGAGGTTCTGATGAGCTTGCCAGACTCGGTTCAGAAGAGGTTTTCTTAAGAGCCGAATCGGCGTTAGGCCTGCCTGTATCTGTTGTCACGTCTGCTATAAATGTCAGGGTTTCTCGTGAGTACAGGCTTAGTTGGCGTGACTGCGATGGGTGCAGACAGACCAAACGACTACCCCCGGACATCTGCGAGGGGTCGGCGTCTTTCCTTCTATCTATCAGGAGAATCGATTGCAGACTTCTTGTAGGCATCCTTACCGGCCACCAAGCTTTTGCTAGATACTTGAATGTGTTAGGCTTGAGCACATTAATGTAAAGTGTCTGCATGTTGGTACAATGGACCAGTAGTTTTTTCTGAGTGCTTCATCGGATAGTAGCGACCTCCAACAAAAACGTAAAAACGAGTGCATAGTCCTACAAAATAGTCTTCTCTAGACTTTATCACTAGGAATGCGGTCATAAACCTTTTCCAAATCTAGAAAGCTCGCATAGACCGGTTTAGCTTACTACCAAGACTTCTCAAAAACAACATAAAGAGTAAAAAAGAACTGGTTGGTTGAAGCTTCGCCAGGCCGAAAGCCGAACTGCTCTTCCCGTAACAAAGACTCGATTACAGCTCGATACTTAATACTTTTCCTGGAAAAGTTAAGAAATAAAATAGATATTTAGAACAATCTCTATTGTTCCCCTTTTTTAATGGGCGCTACAATGTCTGTTGGCCATTCGCTAGGTGCTTTCCGGCTATCCCAGACCAATTTAATGACAAGTTTCTTCTAGCCATTTAACACCTTTACCCTTTAAATAAATAAATAGAGTGGCGCAACAGCTCGAGGTGAACCAGGGCCTACTTCTCAATAATGTATGCTGGTGTGTTAATTTCTTTACAAACAAGGGGACCTACAATTTTTTGCCGAATCCGAACGGCACTTTGAGAAGTTTTTCAAGACAATTAATACTCTCGGAGGGCTTGTCAAACCCTCGCGGAGGTGGGGACCGTGAAAAAGAAGAAGTCTTTTTTTTCAGGTGACAATGGCAGGATTCGAATCAAGACCTCCGGCGTAGTAAGCACACACACAAACCACTACGCCACGGCACCCCACACTTCCACCCTTTGCCTTGAGCATTTCTGGCCGGATTCCATCAACACCAACAGACTTGCCAACTTTAAGGGATTTAATCGCAACAGAGACTTGATCTACTCTGGGAACATTCTCTAATCGTGGGATTGCTATCTTCAGTGCCCTGATGAAAGTCGAGCAACTTTGAAAAGTGCTTATTTGAAAAAAATTTACCGTCCTTGGATTTGACCTTTCTTATACGATATTTAACGTATTTCCTCTGAGACGGGGCGGAAAGTCTACCAAAACATCTTGTTTGCATGTCGTTCTCAGGCCTCTCCCTGCACTTTTTACATTCCTGTTCCTTGGATGTTTTGACTGCCTGATCGAAAGTTCGTTGCGTCTCATTGTACCTGGCTCGAGAAGTTCAGTTTCTATAGGTGCATTGATTCCATATAATATAGGGTCTCTTCTTCTCTCTGAAAGCTTCTTGAACTCCAGGTGTTGAAACGACTCATTCTCACCACCAGCCGCCAACACTCAACAAGCATTTGTTGCAGAGGCAATGACTACGGTTAAAATCAGCTGCCATTCTTCCTCTACATTTAAATTATTTAAAATATCATTTGGGATTTGCTCAATTCCATCCACATGTATAACGAAAAGTATAGATGACACAGCAATGGCAAAATATATACAAGTCATAGGATGGGATTTGAAGCCGTTTATAAAAGCTTCTGCTCACAAACTTAGCGGGCTTCCGAATAGTAAAGAGTCTCTGCCCAGTGCACAAACACCTTCGAGCTATTTAAGTCTTAGCGTTTCGGATTTTTTAACTACATATATCCACATCTTGGTATTGCGCATAAGGTTCACGGTTGTATCTTCTCTTCCGTTCGCTCTCCCCGTAGACAGGACCAAAATATGACCGGAGAATTGACTTTAATGATGTAGAGTCTATTTAGAGTATCCTACCTGGTTACCTTTTTGAATACTGCCATCTAAAACTCTTGAAATTCCTATTTATGTATAAAGCTTGAAGGACACTACTTTCCCCCAAACCCCCAAGAAGCGCACGCCACTGAACTATTTGCCCGTCTTATCTCATAAAATGCATTCCACGCACCATATGCACTCTTCGTCACACGTTATACTGTCATTTTCCAAGTCATAAGTTTATCTTCCGTCCGAGTGCATCGACTGCCCACCACACCAACCATCTGATACGAAAAAGACTTGCAAGAAAATAAGTCCAAAAAGAAAAGAAAAACACTCCAAAGAGGAAACCAACATGATAGCAAAGCGATGAACCACGTCTGTCCAACACACTGCATCGCTCAGCCACAACCAAACCAAACCGAACCAATCCAACAATCCAAACATAATACCAACTCCAGTGTGAATTGGCTCGGTTAGTCCATTCCGAACCGTGTCGTGGTAAATATCGTATCTTTAGCTGCGCGCGCATGCGTTCTCCGTATTTTTCGGTTTCAAAGCGAAGAAAGTATCTCGTTGATACAAATCGTTGGTTCGTTTTAATTTAATCGCTTCAATTTGAATAAATCTCGATCAAGAACTCGAACTGGAAATGTGCATCCAAAGTCCATAAGTCAGTCGCGCAACTCGTCGTAAATGTGGGATGCATTAATTTTTGTTTAAAATTTTTGGTTTTGTATCGTAAATTGTTTCCCAACAATGTCCAATTTAACAACCGCTTACGGCTGTGTATCGGCTGTATCTTTGGTAGTAGAGAAAGGCACTTTTATTGCCAAAAATTATGCAAATATATGTCAGTGAACGGTCCGATATTAATGTTATACAAAAAACCAAGAAAGCAAAATGATTCATGTATTTTTTTCCGAAAAAGAGGAATAAAGTGCGAAGAATACAATTTAAAAAAAAAGTGTTAACTCAAAAGGAGAAATTGCCAGTGTTTTTCGGTGACTTCCTTGTCTTATGTAACCGGGAACGAAATGCCAATTGGCAGCTTAGACCAAAGCAAACGTAAACCGTCGTCCTTGGAGACGCTATCTAGTACGGATAGCACCCTTGGATCGCGCATCTCCAGCAATGATATACCAAAAATGGAATTACTCACAATCAACTACGTTAGTCAGAGTAAACCGCCTGTTTCAGCGGCTAGATCAACCCCAGCAGCAAGATCGTCAGCACCAGTTGCATCGTCCTCGTCATCCAAGCAGAGGGTAGAGAGCGATTCAAGTCGCGTCCTTAGATATCTCGCATATAAGAGGCCGAGCAGCCATCCAGAGATATCAAGTAAGGATCACGTCGTAGAACGATCGCACTACGAAACGTGGGATTTTCTGCAGAACAAGCGAGCGATCCCAGCGTCAGTGCCGTGCTCGGACTGCAGAGACTGTTGTTCGGACTGTTCGGATTGCTCGTCGACGATAGCGGATTCACTGTGCTGCTCTCCAGCAGTTGAGAAGAGTCACAGTTGGAATTACCGTACAAAGTTGGCAGCGGCTAAGAAACAGGAGTTGGGCAGCAATTCCAGAGCGGAGCGCTTCACGAAAATTGAGAAAATCGATTGCAGCCACGATGTGGTACAATTGAGGGCAGAGCGACCACCGCACAAGCCGATAGCCACGAAATCCTGTTCGGATGTGTCCAAGATTCAAAAGATTTTTGAAACTGCAGCACAGCAAAGAAAGCACGTGCCCAAGAGAGAATCGCTGGACTTAGAGCCTCTTCGTAAGATCAACACTCGGCAGGCGGATTCTCCACGTCGAAGGACATTCTCGCCGGCGGGGAGTGACGAACGAATAAAGAGGCTTGACGGACTTCAGCCTTACGATTCCGACTGTTGTGAGTGTAAAAGCAACAGAAAGTCCTTAAACGAACCGAAACTGGTCTCGAAAATACCCAAGAAGGTGGAGTCCAGAAACAAGGTTGAGGCGAAACGACTTGTGAATCCTCAAAACGAATCAATGGAAGTACAAACTAACAAAGTGGAAAGAGCTACAGCCCAAAGCGAATCAGATTGGCAACCCAAGCCTAGAGGATCAAAAGCTAAAAATGAGCCGAGCGAACAATTTCAAAAAGTCATGGATATTAAGAAGAAAATTGAACGTAGGGAGGCTTCCTGCACTCGAACCGATCCGAAAGAGCTTACAAGCTGGCAGGTGAAGAAAACTCCAGATCTCATTTCGCCCAAGGTTGGACGAGACTCAAAACCCAGAAACGAGTCCAACGAACAATTCAACCGTCAGATAAAGAAAATGTTCCAAATGCCACAGGAGTGTTCCACGTCCTCGGTGCCAAAAGAAAAGATCAGTCGACCCCATTCGGAGAAACTGCCCGAAAGGGAGATGGACTGCGTACGACCCACATCGGAAACCGATCTCCCATCAATGATCGATGCGAAAATGCTGCGCAAGCGGAACGACAAGCGCAGTAGCCACCACCAGGTCAAAGTGGAACGTATACACATTCGCAAGAAGCGTCAACCACTACTGATCATCAATCAGCTCGCAGAGACGGCCCCAATCAGCACCGATCATGCTGATCGTGAAAAATCATCCAACCATCAGTTCGCCGAAATCGATCGAAAAACGCGCAACACCTGTGGCTACAAAAACTGCACATTCTCCAATTGTCCGATGTCATCGAGTGATTCTCCAAAGATCACCGACATGAGTGCAAAGGAACACCTCGTCAAGGAAAATAATATTAGAAACCTTGAAAAGTTCACAGCACCAGCGAAATCGGAGAAAATCATATCGACCTCACCAATGGCCGAGAAGAAAAAACTCTCAGATTCACCTGTCGAAGATCACCGCTTGAAAGATCAAGTCACAATCGTGGTCAATCGATCACAGCAAAGCGACCCTAATGACGTGCAAAACTTTAGCAATAAAAGCTTGACAAAAGCGACGACAGACGAGCTGTTAGCACCGTCCGTCCTAAACAACACGATCGTGATTAAGTCCTCATCGAAAGCAAAGGTCAGCAATGTGGATGTCAACTTGATCGAAAATCGAAAGTTCAACGATCTAAAGAACATCAATCATTGGGTTGACGCCGAGAATGGTGATCATCATCGATCGCAGGGCGGTGATCACCTGCGAAACAGTGTCAAGATATTTGTGCGTAATTATCCCGTCAGTTGTTCGTCTTCGGCGGACAGTAACTCGCTGTCGGACGTTGATGATCGAGGGCGGCGTGGAAGTGGTGTCAGTGATCTGATCAAGCGCTACGACAGCCAACAAACGGCGAGTGGGTCGAGCTGTGTGACATTGTCATCGTCGTCGGTCGCTGACGATGATGAGGACGAAGATGACGATGGCAGCGGAAGTGCATTGTCCGTGGATCTTCGGAAGTACCAATCGGATGGCAGCAGCAATTGCAGTTCCTCTGCAACGATTTCGTCGGGAACAGAAGCCACCACAATCCAGACGGTGTTTCCGTCTACGAAATTCGGATGCGATGGGGGAATTTTCTGGAACAATTGCTACTTCTACGAGGGCGACAAGAGCAACTATTGTTGTTCGGCTGTTAGTTGCGACGATGACAACTGTCCCTATTACGATTTGGAGGAGGACGTTGTCGGAGGTCAGTTGGAAGCAGAAGAGTCGAATGGCACACGTAGAGAAAAACCGCAAGCCCACAAGAGGAACCCGAGAAAGGTAAATTATTATTATTGAACAGCAAGTAGAAAAGTTACGCTTTTACTTTATGGAATTCCGTGGGTCGTTTTGATCTTGTTCGACTATTAGGGCTTGATTCTCAATGGTATATGCGCACGTGGTAAATTGATTTGTTTCGAGTTGAATGACAACTTTTCAGGGTCTACTGAGTTTGAAATCTATTTGTTGGTTTAACTTGTCAATGGCATGAGAAATTAAAGGCGGTTTTTTCGTCGATAATTGGATTCCGCTTTGATCTGAAAATCTAAGCATTTTTGAAGAATGTCAAACTCTTTAGGATTCAAGGTCTTAATGAGACTTTACTTTTCAAATCTGTATACTTCAAACTTTTATGTCGAAATGTGTCTGTTGCAAGTTCCTCCTTTCGGCACAAACTAAGTGGGCTAGGGACAACGAAACCCTGAGCAAAGGGTTAACCTCATAGAATACCTGCTATAAAAATAAAAGTAAAAGTTCGCGAACCGAGAGAGAGTCCGTGTACCCATCAGCTATTGCAGCATTTTTAATTGAATCGCAGGCATATGCTCCTCACTAAGCTTCATCCAAACGCAATTAAAAAAAAAATCATTCCACCTTGATCATGGGAAAAACAAAATCTATTCAATGAAGATACAGAAGAAGACATACTCTTTGCACATCAACACTGCAACTCCATGTCAGTAGTGAAAGGTGTGGAATCTGTAAAGCTTATTTAAATAATTGCCTACACTAAATATTCAGTAGGTTCAATACAGTTTGCTCAACGTGTCTATGCGTCTGGCGTTTGCTTCTTCGAACAGAGTCTTCAAATCGAGATAAGCCGGTTATGAGGCATCTATGTGAATTTAAAATTTTTAATTAATCAAATTTTTACGATTATACACAGAGGAGAAACGAAAAATGAAGGAAAAAAAAAAAACAAATTCAAAAGATCTATGGCTCTGGGTTGGTAAATTATTGGGGAAGTGTAGTGAGGTCTGATAAATTGGCAGTCAATGATGGGAGTTAAATAATGGGGCATGGACATAATGTGGGAAAATAGGAAATTCGGTCTACTTAATGTCAACGTAGATTGGGTTATTGGGGGAAAAATCGAGGGTTTAAGGAGGTGTTGGAGTTATTGTTTCACTTCCTCTTTGTGGTACATATAATATCAGTTAATGTCTAGGTTCCGTGGAGGACAATTAAGCACGAGTTCTTGTTCGCTTGATTTTCTCGAAGCCTTTAAAGTTGCTTCCTATAGCAAAGCATTTTTTTAAATTAAAAATACTATTTTGAGTCCCATAGAGCAGCAGTAGTCTTAGAGCTCAAAAAAATTAATATGACTAAAAAAATGCTTACATAATTTTTAACTGCATCCTTGAATTATATATAAGTGAAAATTATATATAGTTGAATATATTCAATATCACTTAAATGCAACACTAGAGGGTTAGCCAACAGCTTAGTGGAAGTTTTCATTAGATTAAACACACAATTATTTATGAATCAAAGTAAAACTTTATTGATTAATGAAGTTCAGTCTCTGGCAATTATGAACGGAAGACAACAATGTTCGTGTGGCCACCACGACTTCTGCAGAAAGCGAACATCCGAATTCTAAAATAATCCATGTCTTCTTGAAGAATAAATAGGTCAATCGATGCGATTTCAATTTCAATGCCATATTTGAGATCCTGCATTATCGGTGAATTGTTGGGATAGACCTTACTGTTCCAATAACCTCACAGGACGAAATCTTAAGGTTTCGAATCACATCGTCTTGGAGGCCGACTTCACCTAGGTAAAACCAAAATATTTATTTCTATCTTATAATTTCGTAACCAATAAATTGATTGATTGTTTCATGACTTGTGTGGACAGTAGTACAATCCTCTCAAAATCGCAGGTCGTAGGCAAAGTCCATTAAAATTCTGGAATAAAAAAAAAGCAGTTCAACACGTCCCAGTACTTGGCTTCGGCTACAAATTGAAGTGTTATCCTGGGTTTGAAGCTTTGAACTTTTTCGCACCAGTGTTGGTGTTTAGGTGAGTATGAGTAGGCACGTTGGCATATCGTGGTCTTCAAGACTATTGACGAATTAGTTACTTTTACGTTCTGTGTTGCATGGTCATTGATTTGACTGTCATCTTCTTTAAAAGTCGTATCGAATTCATTAAATGATATTTATTGATAGCCAACATCCAAGAAATCCCAACTTGTTAGAAAAATACTCTGTTTAAAGCGCATTTTGTCAAAGCCTTTTCTGGTCTTTCCGGTTGATTATCAAAACATTTTTGTCTTTGAACCTTTAATAACTCTCCTTTTTGGGGTGTTTATAAATAAAGGTTTTTGACCAATCTTGTATGTTATTACTTATTAGTCGAAAGAAATAGATATTTTTAAGCGCCTTGTATTAATATGTTCCATTCCATTACATGTTTGGCAATAAACCTGTCACCCTTCTAAATCGTGTGGCTAACCCACTGTCATTTTTCGCGTTGTAATTTGGCTCACGACGTATTCTCAAACAAAAAACATTTCAAATAATCCGAAACTAGTTTTCAACGAATGCCTGTAGCTTCCTCGTAACAGAAGTGGTCACTTCATAGGTTTCGAAACCAATTGAACCTAACAACTAACTATTTATGCTGACTACGTTGCACAATTGCCGGCCGTCTTCGATTTTCCAATCCAAAATCTTTTACTAAAAATTCTAGATTTTTTCCGTTAGGTTTTGAAAAATTTAAAGATACTATTTTTCTTCAACAATACGAAAAATCGTACATTTCTTTTATGGGAAATTAACATAGGCTTAAAAACCTTTCAATTTCCCAAACAAATTTGTTCGGGTTCTAGACGGGGCAATACTTTTTATGCTTTCAGTAAAAAATGCTTTTTTTTATTAAATGCTTGGATCGCAAATTACTACCTACTCTGTTATCAAAAATTGATTATTGTCCTGATTGTAAGTAGCCAAAACAATAACTATACAGTCTTTTTTTTGAATACTTTTTCAACCTCTACTGGGTTTGTAGACTAACTAACAGGCTCTTGCAGCTCAGCCCGACAACCATGCATGCTTTTAAAGTTCACTTACACATTTCTATGAGATGCCACTCATTTAGGACCGTATAAAAAACTTTTACAGTCAGGTCGGAACTCAAACGCAGGGCCTCGTGCACAGTCGTCCCACATATTTACCACTGCATCAAGGCACTCACCCCTTCTAGATCAGGCCAAATAAACTCTTTATTGATGGTCCTTGAATTCTGAATTCAACACTAATTACAATCTATTAAGTGTTTATGTGATCAACATAATAAAATGCGTTGTTCTCTATCCAGCATCTTCAAGATGGTCTCTCAAACGGTGTAAAATATTTCTTTTTCCAAATTTTTAGGTTATGCAGGCAGCATGTAAATACTGCTTCAATTTTCTGTCTCCAAAAACGTTCCTTTGTTGGGAGCTGGACGGTCATCCCTTTTTTCAATCCTTCGAACGAGCTTGGGACGATTCTGCCACCCATGCTACCCAATAAGAGAAGGCAAAAGCTCTGTCGAGTACATTACAGCAGCTTGCCTCTTAGCTCTTCAGCGAATGTACCGAAAATATTGTCTCGTTCTTAACTATAATGTTACTATAATGTCACTTCAAACATCTCTTTTTGGCATAGAGTCATTTCACCTAAAAAAACATGGTTCAAGACTGATATAAAATAATTTTCCGTCCATCTCTTAAGCTGGACGTCCTCATCCGATTCAAGAGGAGATTCGTCTGAACCTTTCACAGGATGCTGAATGGAGTAGTGACCATATGGCAGCTCTTTATTGTTTCCATAAATAGTCCTGCTATCAGACCTGCTGGATGTGTCTTCTACCTCTGTGCAAAGCGCGTAGATTTGATTGGGTGTACTTATTACAATTATTGTGAAGTCTTTGTTCTATAGAACCGAATTTATATTAGTTTTTTATGCTTTTCACATTTTTTAGGCGTTCAAAACTAGTACACGACAAGCAACTAAGTTGACTGGCAAAAAAGCCACATATCTGCAGCCTTCCAAATAAGCTTGAGTTGTCCATCCACACTTGTCATTACACTACTGCTTATCTGATGCTTTTTTCTTCTTCTTCCGATCAGCTCTACCACCGATATTTTGCATTGTTACCAAATAAAGGGAGGTTTTTTTCTGCCTAGCCCCTTCTGGTTCCGGTATCGTCTCATATTATTTTGTTTGTCAAATTTTGTGTTATGAGTCAGTCAACTTGCCCCTGCTTAGTGCCCCCGAGTGCGGTGTAACGATTAGTCTTGATTCTTCATATTTCCCTGATTTTATTCTCCAGTGTTTAGGGATCAACCATATACTGCCATTAAGGTTAATGAATTCCATTGCATCCAAGATCCAACGCATCTCTAGCTTTGAAATTTAAAAGGTTACGCCTACCTGGCGAATGTGGCATTAATACAACAGCTTAGATTCGGTCCTTTTCCATTGGTAGGTGTAAGGAAGGTCAACACGAGCTACACTCGAATTTAAGACTTTTACACTCTTAACAAATGCCAACAATAAAAGTACTCCTGTTTTAGGAACAATAAGCATTTTCTAGCACTTTAAGGATTTTCGGATATAATGCCCATCCATCAAGGTTGATCATCATCAATGTTCTTAGTCAAAAACATACCGAAGACGTTTTTGATTTCATTGAGTGAAGTAGAAAAAACCAGTAGGGTAGAGCTTTGCCCGCGGCAGGAAAAGGTTGCATTGACCCTACACTGCTGTTGAATACTTAACGGTTCTTTTTTTTTAACCAACAGTTTGTCGCTCAATTTTGTTGTTGGTGGCGAAAGACACCTTCAAAAGGCAAAAACCGCCTTATTTAATGCCTGAGCTCTGGAAGAAAATGCATGCATAAATCTAAGGGGGTAATATGGCATTCGTTACATTCGTTACATTTTCACTGTGACTGGCAAAACCTCGACCACGATTTCTTCCAATCAATCATTTTCTAACAGCTTATTAAATTTTCCTCTCTGATCGTTTGCTAGTAAATAGAGAACTCTAGGCGCTATCCGCGGGTGGGCCCTGATGACGTGTAAGATCTCGACCTTGAGCTCAAGAATTATTTTTGCTTTGTTTGCCTAAAAACCCAAAAAAGACATCGCATTAAATCGCATGAACTATTAGTTGCCATCAGAATTCGAGATGATTCTCTCTTAAAATCGATTAAAATCGATTGGTTGCTGCACGCTGTGTCAGGTGGCACCGTTCTGCAAGAAAAAATAAGACGTCCAGATTCATGTCGTTCACTTGAGGATACGAGAACGTCGTTATCACGTTACCAAATGCTGTTCACGTGCCGGCCTGACGGACCAAAATCTGCACCAGACACCTGTCAATTGCTTTTGTGCTTTCTCGTGCATCGCGTAAGGATTTTCTGACACCCAAGCTCAAAAATTTCGCATAATCCGAAGATAGAACTCGCTTCATGGGGGAAGATATTTTTTTTTTTTCGAAAAATTGGTGTTCATTTCAAAACTACCCACTGAACAAATTGTGAGGGCTTTGCATGGTCTGGTGGTTTCAGCTCCTGGTAAAACTGAACATTATATGCGTGAACGTAGGTTAGCTAAATTATAGGTTATTAAGAACTTTGCGAGAATTTACATTCTCGGGTTTTCGGCGAAACTCATTTACAACAGCCGAGACTTGGCGCCAAGACTTGGTCTCCCTTATCGCCCCAGATTCGTAAAAAATGTTGACCACTCTTAGAACTGCCCACACATAAAGTGAATTTTCCAGGCCGAAATTTCTGCGAAGTTTGGTAGCGCCATTTTTTTAAAGCTTTTACAATTACTACGCCTGCTGCTTTTACGTAGCGCTCCGTTTTTACTAATAAGGTCAATCATAAGTGACAGCTGTCAACTTTCGGAGCTGTCACTTGCACGTAACAATAAAATATACGAATAATAAGATGTGCACAAAGCTCTCTATAGATATAAGAACGTAGATGCATTTTATGTTTGCACTTTGTACGCATATTTAGATCGCTTCAAATTTGTAACAGAATCAACTCAAAACTGTTGTTTTTTTCTTTAATATCTTAATTAGGAAGTGTGAGTCTTTATATTCAATTATAAAATTTCATATTCCCGTAAATGTCCCGATTCATTTATCCTCTGCACATGCATTTTAGAGGACCGCAGAAACCACTAAGAACTCGTTTTACTTCAACGCTCTGATAAAATCTAGACACGAAATGTGTTCATGATCAAGTTTTAATGGTCTTCTACCCATGTGCTGGATAAATAAAAGACTGTTCGCTAAAATTATAAATGCATGTAAAGAGGACTCAATGAAACAAAAAACTAAACTCGTTCTATTGGGATCATTTGAATTCATTGGCCTGGTTTTGCCATTTACCTCATCCAATCCATTTGAATATTTTGCTAAGCCCAATTAAGATGCAGCCGAAAAAGCCTATAGGATTTGTGTTCGGGTACAAAGACGTCATCTACTTTCCATAACAAAAGCCTATGACATTTTGAAGATGCATTTCTATAGTTATGTAGTATCTTGCACACACAAAAAAATTAAGGCAAAGAATGATTAATAGACTTAATGTGACACTAATGTGTCTCACTGTCTGAATGCAATTCGACGGGGGGATTCATATTTAGATTAGTAGTGCGTTATGAGGAAGTGTTACGCGTCATGCATAACATTTTTTGCGAAATATTTTAAGACAATTCATTTGGTTTGTGTTTTTTTTCCTCAGTAAAAAAATGGAACCCAAACATGTTATAAAACAAGGAAATGGGAACTGTAACGGATTAAAATGATTAATTTGATTTTGTTCGTATTACGTGAGAAGATTTTGTAAAGCGCGTAACACGCAAGACAAATTTGATAAAATTTTGCCATACAAAAGTTTACGAAATGTGGAGAAAGTAAAAATAGTTCGCAGTCGGAGAAAAGTTAGATTGGACACCTGCCGGCTTTTTGTTATTTTAATCTTCCGTGACCTTGACGTGAGGTTAGCATATCACATTTAGGTAGTTAATGAGTTTGGACAGGATTAAGATTCACCCTTACAAAATAGAAAGGACTAGCTACCCAAGCAGAAGGCCAAAGGCAAAAGAAGCGGTTATTTTTAAAAATTTTAGATCGCTTTAACCAAACTATTTAACATTTGGAAAAAAAATCTGAGACAATGAACATTTAAATTTAATTTAAAAAAATGATCGATATTGCGATATAAATGGTTCGATGAATGAAACTCATAGTCAACCACATAGTCAGGACCAAAAAAATTGGCAAAAAGAACCGTCCGAACAATTCCATTTGTAAGTTGTAGGGGAGATTTCTATTCAATTTTCATGTCCGCGGCTGTCATTAGCTTGAAAGGATTGTTAATTGGCTTTCCTTGCTGTCGGTAAGGCAGTTCGTTGGGTCAGTTCAATGTTCCTTGTATGTTTCGTCCACTTAAGCTGCAATCCCTTAAAAGGATCAGATTTAGGCTTCAAACACACGACGACTGAAAAAGGTGCGGGAAATTACCTCACATTAAGAATATTTTTCCGTACGGTTCCTGTCAATTTTAATAAAAACCGCCATTTTCACCATTAACAAAAAGTTTTTAGTCATTCTCTCCATTAACAAATAGATTTTAGTAAACAAAATCCAGCAACGAAAAATTGTAAATTATTTTATCGGTTAATAGGGTGTTTTCACCAGGCACCCGCTATTTAAACAAATCTTGGTTTAACCCCCTTAAATGTCTAGATTTACCATAATTTAATATTTCTGCCAGGATTTCTTCCAATAATATTCAATTTCACTTGTATAATTACACCACGAAATACTTTTAACCATGTCTCCACCAGACACTGATCCGCGATTAATATAAACCCTCTAAAAATCACCCGATTTGCCTTAGAAATTTAAATCATCTCGGCAAGCGATTAAAAACAAATCGTCTCATAAATTTCATTCACGCTATTGTAACAGTTTGAGAATCAAAAAAGGAAACTGAAACTGTTTCTATACGACAGAGTCTGGGACGAATACGTTTTCTATTGGAATTTTTGCGACGGAAATCTTATTTCGCTCCTGGGAAATAATACTGCAACTCTGTCTTGAGAGCCAAATTACAGAAATTAAATTAATCCTACATTTGTCCGGTGGAACTACTTTGGGATCTATTTTTAATCGTCTCCCAATCCAAAAGCTACAAATACAACAGTGTCATCCGAGCCTGTCATCCGCGTATTTATAAAAATTCACCACGTTCTCGAAAGTTCGCTTTTATTATTTTTCCATTAGTGTTTTGCCACTGGGGCAACGGAGGAAACTCAAGTGTATGATTAACTGTCAGTTGACTGAAATTACAGTTTGATGTGTTCGTTTAGTGAATCGAGTAGATGTGTTAAGTAAATCGATGGGTAAATTCAGTGCCTCCTGCATGTCGCTTTACACCTCGTCGCCACATCACAACACGAATTTTGTGTAATAAACTTGTTCCATGCATGAATACTTAAATTCTACGTGTTTTGTTCGTGTTTGCAAATCAAAAAAAAGCTTTTATTGACAGCTGGGTGTCATCAACGCAGCTGCGTTTGTTGTGTTGTTTAAAGCGATGTGTAGAATGGTTTACATTGACGTGGTTGTGGTTGGACCTGCCAGAAAAGTAATATTCACTGAGCTGTGAACACTGCAACAGAATGGTGGGTTAGTGTTGATGCTGCTGGTTATTATTGATTGATAAAGTTGGTCTACTTTCGACTTTATGGACTGAAATCCCAACAACAAATTTGATGTTTTGGCTATCTATTGTTTTTTGCGCTATTTCGCTTCGTCGAGTCAAAAATTCAGTGGCAATTAAGGTTTTATTATAAGTTTCTGAATCTAACAGAATATCCATTTCGCCCGTGAGCCGAAAAAAGTCACTTTTACAAATAGAATTGCAGAAAGGCTTAGGTTAGGTTGAAGTGGCTGTCGGCTACTCGTTAAACCATTTCGAGCTACTAAGGAAGCGTAAGAGACGTTTTGGGTCAGTCAAAAATAAAAAACTTACGTCCAGACATTGTCATTTTAAATTGTAGGATGTAATTGAAAAATGTCAAAAAAGAAAGCATACGTGAAGTTAATCTTTTTTTTTCCGGTGGAAAGTAAAATTTGGGATTAACTCTCACTGTTCAAACGTTAATCTCTGTTTTATGCGCCTTCAAAACATTTTAGAACTCTGTTAACGTTTAAAAAAAAACCTTGTCTGGAAGAACAAATTTCTCCAAATGAAAATGATGAAATGGGTTTTGTCATCATCGGCGCCGTGTCGCTCTGGAAATGGGAAACAGATTAACTACAAGTCGTTGTCGTTGGTGCATTCAGTATACAAAGAGAAGAAAGTACCCAGGCTTTTTACTCCCGAGAGGAAGTGGGGTCAAATTTCGAAAGAGAATTAACCGGCCACTGATATTATAGCTTAATTTCTTAAAACGGCACCCGCATAAAGTGAAGTAAAAAAAAATTGTGCCCTGCACGTAAGCCGAGTTTTCATTTCGACACTAGTATTGCAAAGGATAGTGTCTTGAAACAACTGGTATGTTAGAGCTCGCGGATGTTATAACTTCTCCTTTTGCTTTTTTGACACACAGGAGCAAAAGTTCGGTTAAGAACGCTCAAATTTCATTTTTGGAGTTGCTGTTACCTTAGCAGAAAGTCGAGTCGACTTTTTCGGAACCCAAGGCACAACAATATAACAGGAACTCTCCGAATTCGCCTAGTTTATTTTTGCATTTAAAAAAGGACTAAACAGTTCTTTTAAATACTACACAGGTGGACTGCCTAACAATCAACAGCGCTTTAAAATAATAATTTTAATGTCGGGGAAGTGTCTGTAAAGATATTTTAAAAACTCAATTACGTCACTTTTTGACATGACATAGGTCGTAAAAATGGGTTCTCAACTTAAATCTCAATCGTTAAGCGATTGCAAATAAGCCAAATTGGCTTTAAAAACCAAAGGCCATGTACCTCAGAATGGAACATAAAAATCTATCGTTAACCTTAAAGCATAAACGCATATCCATGTTAACAAGATCGCGAAACTCGGTCATCCTCATTGACCACACCGAAGAACTATATAATTACAACAAAATGTAATTAAAAGACGAACATGGCGCAAAGTAGACGCGAATGGATAACCAAGATAATTGATAGGTTCCACTTCTGTAGCGAATAAAAAACACATTCCATACTTCTCATTTGTCCACTTAAACATTAAAACATGACATCTACCTGGCGAAAGATGACATAAGGCTTATCTTAATTGTACAAGTGTCAAAATTCTGTCATCATTTTGTGATTTGCGCATTTGACAGTTAGTATACCTGCTTTTCTTTGGTGAGCTAATTATGAAACTCGCAGTGACCCCCAAAAAATCACACACGAGCTAGCAAATCGGTGTTGATTCAAGCGCAACTGATGCCATCTTCTGCAAATAATAAAAATATCTTTTCTCTCATAATTTCAATTTTCTTTTGCCGCAATAAATGTAGGCATCTGGATGTCTTGTTTGCACCTCGTTTTAAAATTACTTTTTTGTTGATTTGAATCTTCAACATTATTTTTTCCACCACCTCCATTTCTTTCGTGTTTATTTTTTTTTTGTCAAAAATTCGGCCTAAATTCAGATTATATTTGGGTTTTTCGTTTTGTATCTAGAGCATTGCAGGTCTTTGGAATGAAGCTCTCAGCAGTTTTAACTATTTGTAATGCAAATCGTTGGTATAAACGAGTTTTTATTTTCGACGAAAGACAGTATAGACAAACGGAAGTAACGAATATATATTCAACGGATAAAAGTGCATAAAATAAAACGCAATGCTTAGGGAAAATTTGAGATACTCAAAAACTGAATGCATAAGCCCGATGCTAATTAGAGCTTTACCTCAATTACAGCAGCTAAAGACTCGAGTGTTGTTCGCTTCAAACTTGTCGGTGCGAGAATTTCCATTCATACAGTTTTTTTTTGTTTTGTTTTCGGAAATTAATGGACTGACAATTTGAGAACTTTTCTTTGGCTTTTTCTTTTCGAAGTTGGGGCGTTAATGCTTGATCGTAATCTTCTTATGCCTATTAGATTGGTTTGCTGCTGTTTGCTTGAAAAAATCCACAAAATGTTTCTTTCTTTTGATCTTCGTTCGTTCTTACACGATCGGAGTCTCTGGTATAAGACCGAACTGAATTCGAATGCAAATGAGGAAGGGTTACAGTATGAAGATACAGCTGCAACGGTCACTATGTTAGTGTAGCTTTAAACAAAAGTGTTAATGATAGATTATTATATAGAAATTATTTAAATTTGCTTTAATACAATACGATTTTGGCTGAGTTTTATAGCTGGTGAGCGCCCAAAAAGATGGTCCTCAAAATAATTAAGATCGATAGTCTGGATAGTCGATTGTCTTTTCTGTGCCTTAAAATGAAATCGACAAGTAAGGCAACCTGTTTTTATCCCGACAAGAACATAAAAAACCTAAGCTGGCCAGGCATGGCAAAAATTGCACTTTATGTCATCTTTTGTTAAAGTTCATTAAACGATTTTTAAATTCATTAAGAGACTTGCGCTATGCAAGCAGCTCGTGGGATCAAGAAAATTACTTGTTTTCAACCACATATTTTCAACGCTTACTTTTGGGAGTTTTCTATATTAAAACTAAGCAATTGCTGGTCTAATCTCTCACAACCTTCCTTGCTATGTAGAATTTAGGTCTTCCGACACCCATGAAGGTGCCTTTAATATTTTTCCGATTCCGAACGCTGAATTGGGAAGTAGCACATGGTACTCTCGGAGGTGAAATTCAAACCCACTACCGTCGTCGTTTCTAAACTCCAATTATGTTTTCGACATTGCTACCAGGCATGCTCTGCGAATGAGTGCATTTAGTAAAAGAATCTTAACATTCTGTTTTGCGAAAAGTTACCTTTAAAATTTGCACTTAAATCAATATTTGACAAACCTGTATCTTTCCACCCTGTCAGCTGTTGCGCCTTATTAAGGCTAAAGGTTCGCTCTCTGAATAGGGTAGGCCACCACGATAACCTTTCATTCACTACAATCTTTAGTAAACTCCTTCCAGTTGTCTTAACGAAGGGCTCTGGCATTCGCGATGGCTTGGTGCTAAAAACAAAGGTTCGGTCTTTTCCTGGTCGTTTAGAGCCAGGGGCTGTTGCCTATCTGCTTGATTTTGTGTTTTGTGTTTTGGCTGCATCAGGAAATAACGTTCGCTTTTGTATTTTCTCCTTAATTTGCCTTGTTCGCACTCAGGATCATTACTCAGAACCATGAACTCCAGAATTTAGGGGCATGTATGTAAGTACCATATATCGTACATAGGCACCATAATATTTAAAAACAAAAATTTAACCACACCATATTGACAAAAAAACAAGTGGGAAAGTACAACATTGTGTATGCAAAAGCTTCAGTCCGTGTGCGGCGGATTACAAAATACCCGACCCTACCAAAAAGAAAACTGCCACGCCTTCAAAAAGTAGGTGGGATTTAAAAATATAACTGTTGAATTCTTGATACTAGGTGGTTGCATACATTTCGGCCTAAAACTCCGCCTTTTTAACTAAAAAAATCACTTTTTTAACGCCACGCCCACAAAAGTGGGTGGAGGCACATACAATATATACATAAAAGTTAGAAAATGCTAGTATCTACAGCTTTCGTTATATAATATTTTGTCAAATTTCATATATATTTATTGAAAAACATTCATTTTAAGCTAAAATCCCTTAAAAAGTGGGCGTGGTCAATGAAAAAGCTAAAATTTTTTGGCTACCTTAAAGACAATTATAAGGCAATGTTACGTACCAAAAATGAATTCACTAGCGCCATTGTAACAGAGCTAAAATTTGCAAAATGTATTTTTTTGAATTAGAGATGGTCGCACATACAGGCCTGTAGTGGGCGTGTCTGTGGGCGGATTCAGCTTATTTTCAAACTTGATCTGAAGGACTGGACTTCCAACTAACCCACAAAATTTCAGCTCTCTGCCTTAAAATTTAAGGCCTAAAAGTTGTTTACATACGGACGGACGGACGGACATGGCTTAATCGATTCTCCTGTCGGTCTCATTCATATCTCTGAAAGGTGTTAGGGGTCTGCAGTGATTATTTCATTGCGTTACAAACTATCAAACATCAAACTTAATATAGCATGGGTCGGGTATAAAAAATAAAAAATTAAAAAAACCGTTTTCCGCAGCCACCTTTTTGCTTTCTAGAAACAAAGTAAACGTTCTCATGAAAAAAGGAAACCAATTTTCTAGAAACAAGAGTTCGTCTGTGGCAAACTTCTATAGTCCCGACCCTATATACCATGTAACACCAAATTTGAAAGTTTCTTGGCCCGAATTCATATAATATTATTTGTATAGGCCACGCCCCCAAAATAAAGCATGGGCTGAAAATTAAAATCAATGAATTGTAATTTCGTTAAAATTTCTGAGAAAATACGGTGAAAGCAGCGAAAATTATTTCAGAAAAAAAAACAGTTTTTTCCTAAGAACGCCCCCCAAAAGTGGGCGGGGTTAAAAACGGAGCAAATAGCTATATCTTTAATATTTGTTAAATAATTTTTTTTTTTCGATTTGTAGTCAACTTTCCGAGAAATCGGGTTTTGAAAGATCTGAAATGTTAAAAGTGGGCATGGTCGATATTGTGTGCGGTCCAATTTTTGTCTTGTTAAAGGTCTTAGGCCAATATTGCTCAGTACCAACATTTAAGTTCCTCTGCTTTGTCTAACTTGACCAAAAGGCATTAAGAAAAAAAAAGTTGTCTCACATTGTAGCCAGTAGTGGGCGTGACCGTAGACGAATTGAGTCAATTTTCACACTTTGTGCAACAAAATAACCAAGCCGTGTATCAAGTTTCAGCTCTCTACCTTGATTTTAAAGACCTAAAACTTTTACACATACGGACGGACGTACGGACATGGCTTAATTGATTCACATGTCGGTCTTGATCATATCTCTAAAAGGTCTTAAGGGTCGACGGTGATTATTTCACTGTTTTACAAATTATGCACTAAAATAAATATACCCTCGTCGGGTATAAAAATTATCTTACACACTTGAATTATTTCCCGTAAAGGACTTCCTACCCTCATACAAACAAACAAATTTTACTGGAATCACCAAATGTTTGTTAAAAAAAATGAGCTGTTTCTCACAAAGCAATTTTTTTTTTCTCATATAATCTTTGTTTTCTTTTATAAACGAACGCTTTAATCAATTTATTCTTTGAGAGGAAATAAGAGAAGCATTTTTTTGCTTTCAGCAAATTTTTGTGAATTTTTTTACCAAGCAAACATTTTAATTGTTTTATCAATTTGCTTGCTTCATAAATTTTTAGGTAGGTGAATTTAGTGTAGGTAAATTGCGGCTCACCGTCCTAAGTTGTAGACGTGTAGTTAGTCTTATCCTCGCGTTTTTCCGTTTTCCTTCCCTGTTAGCCTTTGCTCTCCAGAAATAAATGTAAGAAAGCAGATGGCGCGAAATCCGTCTCCTGTTTGAACGGTGTCGAGGAGCCTCTATCTAAATTTCACATGACACCTCGTCACATCACACCTTTCACATGATACCAACACGGTGTGTTGTATTAGTTATCCCGGGATCACAAACTAGGCCATCGCCAAGTAGAGCTTTTATAACAGGATCTTATGGCGAATGAGGGCTACTAGGGTGTTACGAGTGTTATTTACTAAAAACCACGATCGAATACCTGGCATTTGTGCCGGAATCCACGACGCACTGTACACACCCGAAGATACAAGTATGATTGTAGCTATGCCCCAAAAAGAGCGTTAAAACCGTGAAACAAACAGCGTATCAAATTGAAAATTTAACTATAAAATCTTTGTAAAACAACCTCATAACTGGACCACAACCTATCGATAACATTCCTGAACGAATTCGTTAAGAACTACGAAGCCTGTTGCCCTTGTACCTTAATTTTCAAGCTCAGCTAACAGATGATTTATTTCTTTGTCTTAATGCTTGTTAATGTGCCAAAAAGCCGTTAAGTAAGCACTTCTTAATCCATGATGACGGCTTATTATTTATGTAGCGACTTCCAAGCCAAAAAAAATCCCAAACCAAAAAAAGAATGAAAAAAAGAAATTATGACAAACACATCATTTGTATTTAAATAAGTTTTTTTTTTAGGTCAGTATTCGAGTATTATTGTTTGCCATTTTTTCCGCATAAAAATCAAATTCTTTGCCAAAGACTTACCAGCTGATAACGTTAATATTTCTCCACTATACAAACGATAAATTTCGTCCCAAACTATTTACATAATAAACTCGACGATGACAAAAAATCAGCGCCCGATCTGAATAATATTAAAATCAAATAACGGAGCTATTAAGACGAATTCACAAAAAAAAACTATCTTACTTCAGCATAATATCGACATATCGATGAATAAAAAGAAAGTCAACAGGTTAGACCTGACCGAACTCTGGCACCTCAAGATGTTTACTATGGAGTATGGTTCATTGGTTGTTTTGTTTCGTAGTTGTTTTTTCGAAACATAATTATTTGATTTTGAGTTGAGATATCAAGAAAAATATGTAAACCAAATGGTAGTCGGAATGTTGTCTGGTTGAAAACGTGTTCGACGTACAAATACACAAATAATGCAGCATAAGTGGTCTAATTGAGAAACTAATTATTATTGCAATCGATGTCGGTACAAATGTTAAAGCCTAATGTACACACACTTGTGACTTTTACTCCGGACAGTAATGACGAGTGCGAGTATTGCAAAATGTTTGGAATGCAACAGATTTATGTAGGAAAACTCATTGATTTGATTCATTGAATAATGCGAGCTATAGACGTAACGACTGTTGATGAACGGCGCGCGGACGTTTTTTTATGGTAACTTCAATTCCTTTTTAAATCTGTTTTCGGCTTTTGATTTTCTCAAAAACGCCGCTTTTATTCAAAACCATTTTCCACCGATTATTTTTTATAAAATGCTTTAAATGCGAAGAGGTTATTTTTTATTGAAAGTCGAATAGGATTAAGCATCATTGATTTAAAATAACTAAAGAGCTGGTAATCCTCCTTTACTTTGGGAACTTCCTTGTCTGCTTAATTAATTGGCATTGATTTAGGCAATTCCAAGGCTCTACTCACACTCATTTAATGCAGAAAACTGGGAGTAAGCCTGGCTGCAACTTTTCAAATCGCAGTGACTGCTGCTTAAAATAATCATCTAAGATCCAAGGATTCTTGCCTAATCCGTCACTATTCTTTATGTTATCAGAAGCCAGCTTAAGAATGGGAGGTGGTAAAGCATTGTTGTTAGTTAAGCTGGGAGTTTACCAGCTAAACAGATGCCGATATCCTTTGAAACTTCTCAAATACTGCTACGTTCATTTTTGTTCAATGCCAGTCTACATTCCGGGACTGCAGACCCTATGAATATGCTACAACCCCTCTTTATGAATACCGATAAATCTTTCTTGTCTGTTTTTTGTCTCGAAGATTGTTGTCGAAAAATTCCCCCAAATAATCCGCTGTGAGGGAGGTTTTTTGCCAACACTACTTTCTATACTTGTCAATAATAAGTTTATAGTTTCTGACAGATTGCTTCCGACACTGACAATTTCTGACCACCTTTTGTACCCCATCCCATGGGAGTATATTAAGTTTGTCAAATGAAATGTAACACTGTGAAATATTAGTAATAGACCCCAAAGACCTTAGGGGCATATGACCGAGACCGAATTGTGAGTCGCATAAACTGTGTCCTTCTGTCCGTCTGTCTGTGTGTCACATGTTTTTAGGGCTTTAGCTTTGAGCTGGAATGAAATTAGATGCAATTAAAAGCAATGTACAAAATGTTGATCACATCTGATTAACTGAACATTTAAACAAAAAATGCAATGTTATTGATTAGGGTTTCCTGACACACCCCTTTTTGATTGTAGGAAATTTTTAACTGATAAATAACTGTTTGACACGGGAGTTGTTAAATGCGATACGGAGCCTGGCAGGGGTCAACCCAACTGGGATGGGGTATTCGCTTAAGCGGATTGTAAGCCGCGCACAAGTTGAAGCTACTTTTGTAAACTCGGCTGCCGTGGATAAATAAATAAATAAAATAAATAGAGTGGCGCAACAGCTCGAGGTGAACCAGGGCCAACTTCTCAACAATAAATGCTGGTGTGTTAATTTCTTTACATACAAGGGGACCTACAATTTTTTGCCGAATCCGAACGGCACTTTGAGAAGTTTTTCAAGACAAATGATACTCTCGGAGGGCTTGTCAGACCCTCGCGGAGGTGGGGGCCGTGAAAAAGAACAAGTCTTTTTTTTTGTAGGTGACGATGGCAGGATTCGAACCCAGACCTCCGGCGTAGTAAGCACACACACTAACCACTACGCCACGGCACCACACCCCGGCTGCCATGGATTCTTGCCCATTAATCTCAGATTGGTCTCAGCTCACGTCAGATTGGAAATTCGCACTAGCGATTAGAGCCCATCTCCGGGAGACTTTTTTTTAAGGTTTTCTAATGTCGTAGGTCTATCCGTTTAAGTCACAAACCACAATATAACAGACAACATAACCTCTGCTATCGGTCAAATCTAGCTTGAGTACTTCTCACCCAGAGAAGTCGCCGCGGACATTTGAACAATGCAATATTCCATTCAATTGGTGGGTGTCGCGGTGCAGTGTGTCAGACTACTGTACACGATGTCCCACGAAGGCCATTCATTTTTTCTTCTCGGCCCCACCCCAGATTGAATTCGTCTTCCAAACCCTTGGAGAGTATCGTTTGTCTTGAAAGAGCTCTCTATACGCCGTTTGGAATAGGCAAAAAACTGTAGATCCCATCCATGTGTGTAAGAACACCTGAAACGCACGCCAGTTAGTTTATTTTTAATATACCATACATAATGGCATAATAAGGCCTTTCAAACTAATAAAATAATTCGATAAAATTTCACACACAATTTGTTTTATTTCAATTAAGAAATAGAAAGCTCTTAATGAAAGCGCTGGTAAATGGCAGTCACAAAAAAAGACGAAATATAACTGGGATAAAGTAATATTTATTTTTATTAAGGGTTCGTGAAACCATACGACACGAGTGTAATCATAATGCTCCCTACCTCGTCTGTAAAAGGAGGCAGGATACAATCGAAGAAGAAAGATTCCAACAGGGTTCGGACTTTACTGCAATCGCAGTAGATCTACTTGGCCTTTCGATAATAATTTCTAATTTTCTAATTAATTACATAACCCCAATTTCGAAATCGATTAAACGCGAAAGTGTAAAGAATCTCATCTTTGTGACTATCTTGAAAACACACAATTTCCAACCTTCAAATGAGTCCAAATTCTTTCAGTCATACAATTATGAAGTATTCTGGCTTAAGCTATTTAATTGAATCTAAAATCTACAATTAGCGGGACACGATTAAAAACAAAATCCCAAAGTGTCTCCACTAGACAAATATCTTGGCACTCAAAAGAGTTTGGCGCTACCATTTCCCAGATTAGATTTCATTGTAGAAAATGCCAATAGAAAGATCTGTCATGCATGGACAGTTTCAGCTTTCTTTTTCAAGTACCAAACTGTCATAAAGTTATGTCCATAAGGTTAAAAGTGACATTAAGAGGTGTGTGAAAAGGTTGCATTAGATTTTGAGTCGCTTGCCGAGAGGACTTTTTGTATAGCCCTCTCGGCAAGCGGAGAATATAATAATCTCGAAAATTAAGAAATTAGTTGAAAATTTATGTTTACAAAAAAATTTATGGGTGATCCAGCTTTCAAAAAAAAAAAAACCTTTCACAGGGAATTTGAAATCGGGAAGTGATCCCATCTGTCTCTGATAGGTTTTCGAAAAAGTTTTTGCCTACAAAATTTCTTCGACTTCTATATTGCATAGCATTTACACAAATACTGTGTTACATCCTCAGCAGCTTGCAGACCACCGCAGAAAAAGCAAATACATATTCGTGTCTGACAGTCAGAAAGTCTCTAGACGTGCTTCTGTGACAGCACCCTCTCACGATTCAAACTAAAGTGCTAAGCTTGTCCTGCCTAATTGTATTAACTCCCTATATCTCTTGCCGATAAAAAGTGGTCATCAGACTTATCCAGACTTAAACACTGTGGGATGGTAGTGATTTGTTCTTCTACAGTACCTATCCCTATTATGGCTCTGTTATGCAAAGCAGTTGTTTGATGTAATCCCAATATTTTTAGGTATTTGTCTTGTCTTCTGGAAGGTCATCCGCTTGCTAATTTATCATTCTTTTAATTTTGTTTAAAACGAATGATAATTTGTAAATCAAAGTTGATTTTAATTTTAGTTTATTTTAATTTGCTAAACTTTTTTTTGCATGATTTTGCAAGGTCTGTTTCTTAAACCTCTGAGCGTTTACGGCAGTCTTAAGAGAAGATCAGCTTCTGGTTTTTTAAACTATGTTCGAATGCTTTCCTTTTAGAAAAGAAAAACTCCTTGATCAAGCTTAGCTTGCTTCCCAAGTAAAGAGGTAAAGTTATGGCGCCCAACGTGGGGTTACACCAGTGTTCATCAGGCTAGTTATTTAGGCGTGTCATTAAATTTTTTATTTTTATTTTTCACATCTTTTTAATTTGTCTGCTTTGTTAAACTTATTCGTATTTATTATTTATTTTGCTTTAATGGAACTCTTTTTTTCTTTTTGAATAGTTAATATACACATAAAAACGTATTAAAAACCTTTTCCTAATCGCACATCTTAGTGAGGTTGGTATCTGGATGAAATTCGTTTTATCTAAGACCGCAACGTCGTCGGTCGGTTACATGACTCTTTCTACTTCATTTCACTTTCATCTAATCGGTGCATCTCGCCAGCAAACTAGTAATTTTATGAATTTACAAACGCAAGCAAAAGTCAGATCGTCTTCGCATCTATTAAGCATTCAAGTCGAGTATTTGCTCAAGATTGATATATGTATATGTTACATTTTGTAGTGAGCTTTTCAAGCTATTTCCCTTTTTTCCTGGTCCAAGATCCGTCAATGAAATAAAGTCACATCACGAACGTAGTAAATTTTTTTTTTATATTCTACACTTACGCCTGAAGAAAGTTTTCACTCTTATTAGATGCAATAAATTTTTTTTGACTAGAGCGACTAATCTGCGAAAAGCATCCGTTACCACATTTGAAGACCATAATAGAGAGATCGTATTTTGCCTCTATTTTGTTGCTCCGATACATATCTGAACGCATTTATTAATTTATTAACACTAATGATGATGACACATTCCTCTGGTTCTTCTCCTTTCAGACTGATGTAATACACGACATGAGACCGCGATCTATGGACGGAGTCGTTGACTCGGGCGTCTCGTTAAATGGTGATACCGGTTCTAGTCCCGACAGTGAGCACATGCAAAATCAACAGGTAAGTCAGCCTACCGGGCATGTAATTCCTTAAACATCAACAGTGGTTATTAGAAAAGTTTCCGCAATTCCAAGCATTTAAGTAAAAAAAAAACTAATTCAAGTGTTGAAACAGTGCCGGCGAGGGACCACTTAATCTCTTTGCGCAGCAACTCTGGCGTATACGTACTATTTTACAGTGGCGCGGCTCGCACGACCAAAATGCAACTTTTCCCCGAAACGGAAATAAATCATTTGATTTCGCGACTTGTGTGCAAAAATCGCCAGCTTGCCTTTGCGCACGCGCATTGGAAACATAAACAGTAGCAATCAAATACCAAATCCGTTATTATCTTACCTTGTATTGACTAAACCCATTGGAAGCTTGTTTCGTCCGATAAGGTGGAAGCACGGCTGCGAATGGTATAATTTATGGGAACACGCTATTCCACACTACACTTGAGGACGGGTTTCAAGAGCTTTAAAGAAGCCAACGGTTTTGCATCGTTCAAGTGTTTTGCAAGCATTGAGGTCGATTGGGTGCTGTTTGGCATTCTCTTTCCTTAAATCGTCAACCAAAATAAAACAAGGATGTTGCAATGCCTTGCCACAAATTGTAAAGCGTAAATATGAACCCAAAAAGGCAGAAAATCTGGGTTGTCTTCTGTCTTAAAAGGGTGCAGTCATAGAATTTAAACTGCCCCATTTTGCGGATAGCTTGTGCAATAGAGTGAAACATTAATCAATGATTGCAGATCGGCAACGCAATTCAACTCTTCAGTTTTCATAATGAATCTAAGGACTTATTACAATGTGCCCAGAAAGCCTGCTAATCACGAAGCTTGACCTGGATTTGACTTGAGAAACTAAAAGGAGTTGCAATTGAAACTGAACATAGAATATCTATATCTTGACTATTCTGATTTTAATTACTTACTACTTTTAGGATCAAATTACTTGTTTTCAATTGCCAAATTCCAGAGAAAAAAAATCCAAATAAGTGCTAGAAAGAGTCTTATAAAGTAAATAATGATCCGAAAAGAACAGCGGTGGTGGATAGATTAGATATTGAGGCCGCCTATGGTGACTTTGAAATGGAGTTTATTGTTCAAAACAACTGGTTGCTTCAAAAAAAAAAGTCTTTTTAACAGAGTTTGACAAATCGTAACAGCGGATGACATTATAATCGTCGACCGCGGCGATAGTTTTCAAATTTGTCGAAGGCGTACGTGCGAGACAGCGATAATTCCGGTATTGTGAACCACCCCATATATTGCCATTGATTGAAATTAATTTGACAATTCGCCCGAGACTGTCTCGTTGTGAAACAGCCATGAGGATGCTGTCTCTGATCAGCAGGGGCACACTTATTACACAGACCTTCATTCACCACAAAAGGATTAGCCCTACACTAAACTTGCTTTTTTTCCGTTTTCCGTGCCTGAGGGAATATATTAAGAGTGAGGGTCCTAAGGTTTTGGAGGGTTGTTCGCTCTCCAAATTATTGGAAGGTTTTGGTGGTCCCAAATTGGGTGTCTGCCCAAAAAGCGGAAAGCTCGCGTAAAATGTACCGTAAAATTTAAAAAATTCAACTCCGGGGCAGATCAAAACCAGCCACATACAAAAAATCCATGAGCGTCTGTTTCAAACTGAGTGGCTTCCTGGTCAGCATCTCTTATCTAGGTTATTGTCGGCCGAATAATATACATATTTTTCCCTTCTATCCCCTAAAATGCCGCATAGACGACACCATTCAAATGTATGCCACTGCCAAGTCTTTTTACTGAATACTCTGCTGGTAATATCATTTGTTTTCTCAGTAAGGGCATAACACTTGCGGGGGTAAGCTTCGGTGTTACTATGCAGGGTTTTTATTTTCCCTACTAGCTCAACAGCGTTTGTTTTGGATCGGAACTTCCTTTTCTCTGCCTTCAAAAATCTTCCGCTAGCGATGTGCGACGCATTTCAAGGGTTGTCATAACCACTTATTTCTTATAAAAAAAAAAAACCCCTTTTCGTTATTGAGAAAGGGTGTTATAAGTGACCTGAAATAACCAACAAGAACTTCTGGCGACATCCTACCAGACAGTGGTCCGTGTGGGCCCACATTATGTTTCTTGGATTCTGGGACGAACGCAGGGGGGTTTTAAAGGTTGAAGCCTTACTCCATATAAGTTGTTCAGAAAAGATCAGAAAAGGTGGCGGTACGTGATGTATGGGACTGGTGTATTTCAGTTGGTGAGACTTCCCCGACCTATCTTGTTTCATAGCCCCGCCGAAGAGTAGACCGAAATGTTGATTTGGGGGGTTGGGCGTTAAACCCGGAAACAAACTAGAGTCCACGGGATCGTCACTCCCGCCACCTCACCTAAGTGAAGCGTGAAGTCATGGGCAGGAAGCGTCATCCTATAGAGGCCATCTGTAAGAGTTTATCTCTTATTTATTATAAAGTATGGTTCTTAATTGTTTGATACTAATAAACCAAGTTAATAATAATAAACCAATAAATAAACAAGTTAATAAAAACTTGGTTACGCCGAAGTTCCTGACTAACTTAACAATATTCTCCGCCAGTACATTTGCAAGCTCGCTCAGCTTCTCAAAGGAGAATTGTCCGAGAAGTTTAAGCCGTTACCTGCTGCCACTTCGAAACTGGTAAAGTAAATTGTTTCACTTCTTTCGTCGTAAATAAAAAGTCTGGCTACTCCGTAATGGCACAACACTTGCGGGAGTGAGCTTTGATGTTTCTTCACACTTGTTTTGTGTTCCTTGCTTATTGATTTTGTATTTTATGAGGGAGGGAAAATAAATTAATGATAATGAAATGAATACGCTTTAACCTTCTTCCTCAAGGTGTTCCAAGAGATTTGAAACCTTTTTACAAATAACTTTGTGTTGTTATTATTTTTTGTTTATTTAACCACAACTTTCTTAAATTTACAGGACTCAGAAGCGCGTCGCCTTAAACGTGGTCATGTACTCTCAGAACTTCTCGAGACCGAGCGAATCTATGTCACAGAAATGAGTTCAATCCTAAAGGTAAGTCAACCATTCGCCTGTAAACTCAATAGCACTTCTTCACTCACCACCACCGCAAGTATTTAAACGAATTAATAGTCCATCTCGATTGAGAAGTTAATTCAAATTCGTGCCCAGTACACTGATCCTCCCATACTGCAACTGTAGTTTGCTATAAGAATTGTTGTTCCATCACAAAGTAATGCTTCCGCCCTGCGTCCAACACATTAATGGTCAGTGAATCATCAGAGCAATGCATCGATGAGCTCTAGATCCACACACGATCGTGCAAAATTTTAATTTTTTTATGCTTGGCTGCTCCTCAAAGGAACTGGTGCATCAAGAAATATGACTTGCATGGTCACATCATTTGCGAAACCATCTCATTCGCTCATCTTCATCTGAAGTGTTAAGTTCTTCTGCGCAGTGTTCAAATTAATTCGTAAAAAAAAATGCGTTACGGTGGCTACGATCTACGCAAAGCATCCAAGACTCGACGCTCGTTTCGGTTGCGTAAGGTGCAAAATACGGCTACGAACATTGTGGGACGTTTCAATGCAAAAATTGGAACTTTCAATAGGTCACGACCGATTTGTGAGTCACCGCTATCGTTTCAAGGCTCCCTCTTTGAGGAGGACATTTGTGCCGATCAATCGATTGACAAGCCCGAGGTTAACTACAGTCCAAGTGATTTTCGACCGAAATTCGAAGCTGCCGACAAGAACTACGTCTTTGGAATGAATTTGCTTAATTTCTCTTCGGGAAATGTGCTCAGTGGGAAGTCGACAAAAATTTTCACCGAAGCCACCTCAGAGGGGGACAGCTTGAAACGAATGAAGGACGACAGGAAGACCATATTCAAGGAGCTCATCGAGCTTTCCAGCTGCGATGAATCGTTAGAGTATCAACTCATCAAGGATTATCTCGAATACAACTCGTATTCGGAAATTGAGAATGACTCCGAGTTCAAAGACTATCTCGAGCGGAAGAACTATGTGGACATCCTGGAGTATTTGGATGAAAGGTGCAGCTCAGAATCGTCTGTGCACAAAAGTACCCTTAACAACACGAAAAAGCTGGCTACCCCAAAACCAATTCCTAAATTAGAAGGGTGCACCCCTTTGTGTGCTGCCTGCAAGGAACGGTTTCGAATGTGGCGTCACAATGACTTGAACTTGACCGACAGTGAAGATGAGTCAAGAGCAAGTGAGAAACATAAATCGAAAAGCTTTGTAACAGCCTACAAAGATATCTATAAGTTCTGTATGGACTTCTTCGACGAAAGCTTCAAGGACAATCGAAAGAAAGACATATTGCTGGCGGATCTTCCCGCCTACTCTCAGGATAAGTACGATCGAATTTTAGGCAACTTTGTTACTTCTCATGGATTTGCCTCTGTTGACTCATACGTTAATTCAAAATTTGGGTCATTCTTAAGCCTTAAACTGGACTCTTTAAATGGCAGCGGAGCACAACGACGCCCCTCCCAAAGCAATAAAAATTTCATTCTTGTAAAATTTCGTCATCTCAGGGAACTAAACAGCGAATTTTAAGGATATTTTTTGTTATTTTTTAGGGATACTGCGACCAAATGCAGTCCGAGGAGATGATGCACCTTGTACCGGCCAGCTTACAAGGCAAAGAGGACATTCTGTTCGGCAACCTGCATGAGCTGTACACGTTTCACAGCGAAATCTTCCTTAAAGACCTGGAAAACTGTATTTCTACCACCGAATTGGTTGCCCTCTGCTTTGTTCAAAGGGTAAGTTTGAGGATCCAAATAGGATCGGTATTGACCTCCTCCCTTATAGCGTGATACTTTCTACCGCCTCTACTCGTTCTACTGCCAAAATATCCCCCGATCTGAGCGCCTGCGCGAAACTCTTGTAGACACCCACCTGTTCCTGCAGGAATGCCAAAAGCGGTTGGGCCATAAACTGCCCCTAGCCGCATATCTTCTCAAACCCGTTCAGCGAATAACCAAATACCAGTTGCTGTTGAAAGATCTGTTGCGATTCAGTGACAGTGGAAGCTGTACAAAAGAGCTCCAGAAGGCACTCGATTGCATGTTGATCGTGCTCAAGTGTGTAAACGACTCGATGCATCAAATAGCGATAACCGGATTTCCTGTAAGTCCTTTGGATTGATCGCTTAAGGGGACTTTCCTATCTCTTTTTATTCTTCTCAGAGTGATCTATCGCAGCAGGGTGAGCTTTTGCTGCAGGACTCCTTCCAGGTGTGGACAGAAAGCAAGAAGGATATACGACTGCGGATCAAACCGCAACAGAGGCACATATTCTTGTACCAAAAGTCGATGTTGTTTTGTAAGCAAACCTCGAAAACGGGGCACAACAAGAGCACTTACCAATTCAAGCATTATGTGAAGGTAATTTTTTCCACGCCATGTGGCGCTGTTTTTTTTTAAAACTAAAATATCAAATATGTCTCGTTTTGTAGACATCACTAATCGGCCTAACAGAATCTGTTCGCGGCGACCCCAAACGCTTCGAAGTCTGGCTACAGGGGCGCCAAGAAGTTCACACTCTTCAAGCACCCACGATCGATGTCAAGAACAAATGGGTGGCTGAGATCAAACGAGTTCTGCTCAATCAGCTTGAGGAACTGAAGGGTGAAAAAATCAAGCAGTACGGTCTCAATCACCGAGGCCTGCGGCAAACATCCTCCTGGGATACCCCGAACGCCATCATCTCCACACCACAACGTACAATGAGTTGCGAGGTATCCTCCGAATCGAATCGCAACTCCAATTGCAGCAGCGATGACAGCTGCCCGCCCCACACACCCGGTGTCAGTTCCATTTCCTCAACAGAGAAGGAAAACCCCGATGGCTGCGGTTGGAGTTCCGACTACTCCAACAGTGAGGATGAGATGTCAATGATCGAAGACAACTCTACACCGGTGAGTAAAAGTCATCCAACACTTCTCGATTTGTTTTCTTTTTGTTGTTTTTTTTTCAAATTTTTCTTTGGTGTTTTTGTTTTCCATTTTGTTTCTCATTTGTTTACCTTATTTTCTTTCTGTTTTATTTTTCTCGGATTCCTACTCTTCACTTTTCATGCACAAAACCAAAAAAATGTCAAAAACTTGCGTTATTATGTACCAAATTTAATATCTGTCAGACATTTTTGAACTTTTTGGCACAATGGGCTTACAATCATGATGGTGGTTCGTATCCTCGTGCAAGTAAATCGAATTCAAAATTTTACGTTTCGGTTGAACACTGAAATCTTCTGGAAATAAAAACAAAAAAAAAAAACTATAACGGAACCAATCACTGATAGTACAAAATCAAGTTGCTTTTCTGTAAAAACAGTATTTCGGGCTGCCATCATAATCCATATTTAATATTTAAAAAAATAGTCTCGCTTGAAGAAAATTTTTGTGTAAATGTTTGTAAATATATAAAAAGAAAGGCAAGAAATGTGGACGAGAACAATCTATCAATGTAACGTATTACAAAACGGGTGCAATGCGTGTTGTTGGCCTATCATATCCTATTTGTATTTGTCAAAATTTTGACAAATTGTTAAATGCAATTCCATCGATGCATCAGTTTGGAGGCCATCATATTGACATCATTGTTATTACATTGCGTAAGTTTTAGTTTTGTTTTAAGCAATCATTTTAGCAACAATAATTTAACATGTATGTAAGCTAACCATTAACTAGATAAGAGTGTGTGCTTGCAGTCATTTACTAACAAACATTGTAGAGCGCATTTCGCAGCTTTTTTCAATCCAAGCAATTCATTTAAGGGTAGATGGTAACACTAACATATGAAATTCATTCAAGGGTAGATGGTAACACTTTAATTTGAAAATGTTTCAATGATGTTTTCAAAAATGTTTTGAAATGTGTAAATGATGTGAGCGGACAAGGAAAACATGAACGCCATTTAAGAGGACCTTTTGTGGGGAAGTTTAAAACTGAAACAGGGCCATAATAACGCGAATAATCGAATAATCTATCGTTATATTCGACCCTCGAAATTGTTGACTTTCGTGTCAGTTCGCATAGAAAAACACGTAAAAAAACGTTTGATTTTCGAAACACATAAAGACACTATCATTTTACATAAGAGAGGGCTCTCTTTGCGAGACGCATTAACTCAATTGTTTAAAATGCGCAGTTACATTGAATGACTAATTTTGCATTTTTATCTGTCAAAAATTCTGACATGTTCATTTTGAGAGATTAGCATTTGTTCAAAAAGTAACAAGCACACTGCATGAACTACGCTTTATATCAGTCAAAATGACGTCTGCAGCCATGCAGTCTTATCTAAATAGAAGCGTCGTATCAATTGCTACACAAGCACACAAAAAATCATTAAAGAATATGGATTACGTAAAGTTTACTATCGTTAAAAGACTCCCAGAAGCTGTTTTGCATTCAGCAATCAATTCAATAAGCGGTTGAAGTCAAACCACTGGTGACACCACTGTTAACCCTGATGACAAAATGTGTAGAGTACCGCAGTCAGCTTTCAAAAAAAAGTGTCAAATTTGTCAACAGCATTTGACTTGTCAGCTACGTGAAAAATAAAAATAAGCTGACCAATACAACCGGAAGAAGCACCTGTGCTTCGTTGAACTTTGAAAAAAAGTTATTTTCAACGTTTGACAAGCTACCAAACTTTTTACAGCGTTGCAGCTCCCTTTTAGCGTTTTTCATTGATGAAAAGATTTGCTCTTTCGGTCAAAAGATTTGATCTTTTTCGATTTTGCATGTTTCATTGGAAATAAAAAAGCAATTCTAGATCAATTCTCAACACAAAAGATTTGATCTCCCGATCTTGGGAGATTTGATCTGAACTCACTTACACATGCAAACATTTCTACTGTCAAACGCCAAATCGCAGCAATTTTACTTGTTTCTTTATTTATGATTGTTGTTTAAACGTATGTTTGATTTATTTTGTCGCTAAACGGAGAAACGTGTTTTATTGAAACGAGCAGTTCTCGATTTTGAGGGCAATTCTTTCAAGTTTCAATGAAAAACGCTTTTAGTATATTTTTTTATCCACCAGTCATTTTGATTTTTATGCTCGTCAATTGACGATTGAAAGCTTACCCCTGGCGGTAAAATTAAAAATACGTGAAGACAGATACATTTTAAGAACATCCGGCTTTTATCTAATGTCAAGTCAAACTAGTACGAAATTTGATTTTTAGTGCGAACATTTTTTGATTGTAAGATTTATTTCTCATTTATTTTGTTCGTAATAGAAGAAAAAACTATTTTATTCACAAATCCATTTGACAGCTTATAGCACATTAACACTGCACCAAAATTCATAATTTTTTTAAAAAAAAAAATCGAAATCCAATTTTGCTGCTTATACTGTGGAGTCTTGGAGTTTTAAATGACAATCGGTGTCAAAATCTAAAACACCAAGTATGTACTCTATTCGAAACAGCAAACATTGTCGTAATTACTTGCTTATTTTTATTCAAAATATCTTCCAAAGCATTTTCATCGATTTATCTCGATGTTTTAAAGGTGTGTTCAATTCGACAAACTTCTAAATGCCCATTCGAAATTCAAAATTTATTTTTTATTCAACATTTAGGGTGAAATGTTGAATTGAGCTTTAATGTTGGATTTCAGTGCTGTGTAAATGTGGATACTATGTTTTACAGACAAAAACATGAATTAATGGCAATGGAAAACGTCAAACCGAACAGGCTAAAAGGTTTTTATGTTTGTCTGGCTATAAATTTGTGAAAGAAAGAGTGCTACAAAATACAAAAATGACATTATTTGTCCAACTTTATGGCTGTGTTGCATGATTTTGTGCGTG
This sequence comes from Neoascia interrupta, assembly GCA_947623515.1. NCBI lineage: Eukaryota > Metazoa > Arthropoda > Insecta > Diptera > Syrphidae > Neoascia > Neoascia interrupta. The sequence goes on along the minus strand of OX392462.1, from coordinate 42,284,146 downwards.
CTTCTTGTTGTGATTCTGCATTTACGGCCAGAAGTAAACTTCTCTCCGTGTCAGAATATGAATTGTCAAAAGAGTGTCAAAAAAAAAAACTTACAGGTGAGTCCTTTGTGACTAAGACTATAAGTTTTCGAAGGCGGGTCAAACGTTTTTGTATATTTGATATCAGCTTATCAAATTTTGACAGCTGAATAAATCTAAATCAATATTTGAGTAGCCAAGGCGTCGAATTTCGATCATTGTCTTCGCGCACACCAATTCGAGTCAAAAAGGGTTTTAAATAACTAGATATTAAACTTGCGTCCCTCTTACCCTCCAACACCCATTTGCTTAAGTTTCTTATGAAGCTTTTAAAGCTTTTATAAAGTTTTGAATTTCCGTGTCGGTGAATACGTGTAAGAAGATACAACAACAATTTACCTTACGATATCAGCTGAGGTAAAAGCTCCAAAACGAAATTGCATGGAAATGGCGAATTGATGAATTTACCCACATTTGTATACAAATGTTAGAGGTTGGGTAAATTCATCAATTTCAGCTTGTGGGCAAAGCTTTTACATGTCCCAAGTTGAATATCTAGTTATTCAGTTATTTATGGTTTCAACTAAGAGATGAGTGTACCACCAAACACAGGGAAGCCTTCACGTGCATAGTGCATTAAACTAAAAGCAAAACTGTTCTAAAAATAGAATATCTGTCATTCGGTGTGCGCGGAAATCTGTCATTCAAGACGGGAGAATTCGACGCCTCGACCACTCGACTCCTCAACTCGTGTTTCCCTGCATAATTTCGACCCAACTCCACTCGCAAAGGGTGGAAAAGTTGACTCAAACTGCCCTTTGCCCTTTGCAATTAAAGCCTGGTTAAAGGCAGGTTCTGCAGACCCCTAGTGGCAGAACTTGGAATATTTACAGACCCGTCATAATTAGTCATTTGGGTGAAAAGAAATATACAATAAAGATAAGGCGGGGAAAAAATGTGTTCTTTATTTTTGTCACTTTTGAAAAATGTTCAACGTTTGACAAGCTGTCAAACCTTTTCGATACTGAAGCAGGTTTGTAAATTTCTTTAAGCCTTAGTATTGTGCCAGATATTTGTCTATTTCTTACATCAGTAAGGAGAGAACTCGTAAAATCTCTATCGTATGACATATTTTCCATCATGCTACAAGACTTACTAAAGTCGTGTACCATAGGGAAAAGTGCGATCAAGTTCGAATGCTCTTGCTTGACTGAAGGATAAATTCGTTAAAGATTTTTCAATTTTAATAATGGGCAAATAAATAATTTGTATATTGTTTACGTACGATCTGCTGAAGTATAGGTTCTATGGAAAGACTGTTGTGATCTTCGCAGGCAAATTCTTGATTAAGTTTGGTTTCAAACAGTAAGGAAGTAGACAGTGCGCTAAGGATTATATAGTTTTTGTATCCAAGTTCATATTTTGTATTACAGTTCACATGCAGATTTAGAGTTCGGAAAAATTATGCAGCATGTATCTAAGGGTGTTTTTCGGAAATCTTAGATTACTGTTTTGAAATTGTTGCCAAATTAAGCCACTAACTTTTATGTCCTAAACTTATGCGCCTTACTAAACTTTTGAAAGGAAAAACCGAGAGTGGAGAGTCATTCCATACGCTCGTTCATAACCTTCCACTTTTGTATGTTGATAACCAGATTCGAAGTTACGTAGTACGTTTCTAATCAGTTTATCATCATTTGCAGTGCATGTACTGTTTCCACTAAAAAAAAACCTTTAGATTCGCGTATTTAGGAACAAGAGTCTCAGTTCTTGACAGGACTGGACTATAGACTATACCTCATCTCGTTCGAAAGGCGCGTTGAAATTGAACAATTTTCAAACTCTCCCTCCTTTTTGAAAAAGCCTCCTATGGATGATGTCCTTGATACTAAACAGAATACTGAAGGTCACACTCGGCAACAGCAACACTACTGAAATTGTGGTACATTGGGACTCAGACTTGAGCAGTAGATCCATTCATTTCAGAAATGATTAGTTCAGCACTAGTATTTGGCGCTTAAAACACGTACCGTTATAAGCAGAAATCTCGAAATGAATCACCTTTTAACTGCGCAAAAACTAATTTGTGCTCATAATACCATACAGAAATGCTTGCAAATAATATGATTATTTTTTATTTACCCTTTATTTCGAATGCAAATTGAACCTAGTTTAAAAAATAAATAAAATCTTTTTTTTTATGTTAATGCCTTTACGCTGTTTTGCTAATTCGAACCATTTTAACATCACTCACAGTACTAACAATAGTTTATTATGCAAAAACCAATAATATCACTAATTGTTTGTTTAAATATATTTTCACTCTAACACAAAAACTAATGTAGGGGAGTAAGTTTATTGCTTTGGCTGACTATAATGCCATGGGTCACTCCGAGGTGTCTATGCGTGAAGGTGATGCAGTTGAGCTACTTAAAGTCGGCTGTGCTGGATGGTGGTTTGTTCGTATTATAGGTAAATTATAAGACAAAAATATAAATATATTGCATAAGTCCATTCAAATTCATTACAATACATTAAATATTACAAATTCTTGTGTGTGCTGTTTTTCAAAGTCTTTGATTGTGTGTCCCTTTGTTTTATTTTTCGAAAATTGTATTATTTGTCTCATTAAGACTTTCTCACGTTTCCTGGAACATAAAAATTTTCAGGCAACAACTTTTGTGCTTGATTTGTTGTTGTTGAAAATTGTTGCTTGATTTTCGATTCGACTTGCTCATAGAAATGAGTTTCTATTTCCTTCTTGTGGTCAAAAGGCTACAAGCTTCTTTTATATGCTTGACAAAACGTTTCGATTATCCTGCTGAAAAAAAATATGTAAGGCAAATAGTTGTTTGAGGCAGTCCATTGAGACCCCAAACAGGTTTTTATAAAAAGAGGAGAGACCTACAGTCAAGACAGTCTTTATCTGCTGCGGCAGTATATGTCCAATGATGCTGGGGGCTTGGTCTTTATAGACCCTTTTTTAAAGACTTTTGGAACTAGGTTCTTTTTCCAGGAAGGCATCTTTTTCCAGGATTTTTTTTTATTATTTTTATAAATTATGAGCGGAACCCTACACCGTCTTGTAGTGTTTTTCTTCTGTCTCTTTGTCTTGTACAGCACGGGTCTTTTTAGTTAGTTCTACAAATAATTTTACCCTAGTGGGTCATACCAGCTTAGTTTTGTGGAGTGTTAAACACCGAGTCATGGTTTAAGCTTCTTTAAGCTTTCTAAACTGCTTGGCTGAGGGAGAGTAGAACATTCCCCAATGGGCTGTTTTGTTTATCGTATTTTTGATCCTATGATGAGGGGTATTTGCTTAGCCCCTTTTGACCAACCCCTTTTTTAATTTTCTGACTCGGCTATTGGAAACTGTAGCACCTCTACGAGCTGTTAACACCAGAATAGATAAGTCTATGTTCTAGGAGGTTACTTACGCTGCAGACCAAATCCTTGTGTCTTCGGTAAAGGGCCTTATAACGTAAGGGGCTGCGCGTTCACATAGAATTTGTTCAGCTGTTTTATTCTTTCAAGAGAAAGTCGTCCTACTAGAAAGTCTAATGTTTTAATTTTAAAGATGTGATATTTTAATCTGTGGTAAGGTATCCTACAAGGCTTTTGATATCGTGTCGTTTAAGATCAAGTCATCTTTTGGCTCCTTAAGACTGTTCTCCCAAAAAATTAGGTGCATCTTATCTCCCAGTTGTTTTAAACTTTATTTATCGCCGATTTAGGTGTAGGGCAGATGGGAAAAAGGACAAGTTAGGCGGCTGTCTCTTTTCCTTTAAATCCTTTATGACCAGAAACCAACCAGAGTTAGCCTTTTTCCTTGAACTAAACTTCTGTAGGATATTGAGGCAGTACATGACCGATTTCGAGTAATGATGTGCGAGCCAATAGCCTTTTCTGGATGTATGCACCTTCGAAACCACAGTTGTAGACATGGTTAGCGCATCCTTGAATGGCGTGGAGCTGCCTGTAAACTACAGTTAGACTTTTTTCCATCGCTATTGTGGTGGTTCGTGGTGGTACTTTTAATTGTTTCGTGAGCTTACCGATGCTTCTCTTCTGCGGATCTCCGTGGAAAATCTTTTATTGAAGCACGAAAGATTTGTGTGGCTTGTGTAGAGCACACGCCGCGTAGAGCACGACCCGGGGCTTCGGGAAAAGTTTTGAAAGTTCCGGGGGTCGCTAAGACTTATCTCTTTTACTTGGACTTGATTTGTTGTTTGCTGTGTGTTTACTAGTATCAGATAAATAAAAGATTCATTCTTTTTCTCGGTCCCCACCTCCGTGAAAGTCTAACCAATCCTCCGAGAATAAAATTTGGCCCGTAAAACTTCTCTAAGTGCCCTTCGGATTAGGCAAAAATTGTAGGTCCTCTTGCATGTGAAGAATGCAACAGACACAGCATACAAGGTTAAGAACTCGGCCCTGGTTCACCTCGAGCTGGTGCGGTTCTCTTTTGATATTTATGATTGTATGTATTTTGAAAACCTATTGGTTACTCTGTTTTTAACCCTATTGTTAACCATAATCAGCTCTTACTCCACTTCTTCGACCCATCAGTATACCATCGATGGACATTGATGGACTCTCGAAACAGCCTACACTTGAACGTCCTAATTCGCCTTTGATATTTCACACTTGAAAAGATCAGGAAAGATCTTGTATGGGATCTAAAGGAGATTGATGCCTCCAGTTTCTTGAGGATGCTTTCGCTCGACGATATCTTGCCAACGAGTTGGTGTACGCTCTTGACCAAATTATCGCCAGCCGCTTTGCAAACTTTGTCATATAGGTCCCCATCTCCGACATTTTTGTTACACTTCAGTTTAGACTTCGCTTACTATTCCATCGATTTTCAAGATATTATGAGATTAAACTTTCCCGCTTAAGACTTGTAATTTAAACTCATCAAGGTCCTCAAAAAGATTTTTCACCCGCTCTTCCAGACGTTGGTTGCAACCCATTGTTCCGAATAATTGAAGTCTGAATTCAAAAAATTTTTATCTCCTGTGAAATACCCGGTATTGTTGGTATTCTTCGTCGGTAACTGATTTGCTCTAATTTAATGGTTTGTTCTGCCCGACAGCGGAATTCGATTCGTCCTCGCCGTTATACAGTCTGCAGAAATTCCCAAATCCTCAGCATCGACTTCGATTCTACAACGATGTTCCCTTGATCGTCTTTAAACGTTTAACCCTTGACAGGAGCTCCCATTATGGTTGAAAGCTTTTTAAAGGGTGTTAAAGAACACAGCGTTAAGTGAACTCAGCCTAAACTAACCAATTCAACTTAAGGTCTACTCTTCATTATTAAGTTAACCCCCAACATATGATTATTTTTGCCTCATATACTTCTTCTTTCGAAATCGATGAAGAAGTATATTGTATACACTTTTATGTAGTCGTCAAAACAAAACTAAATTTTCCCCGCCGCATTAGGAATTTATGTGTTGTGCTAAGACCAGGTTACATGTTGCATGTTTCAACACTAAACTCATTAAAAAATCACTTACGCACAAAAACAATAAGAACGTAAATGTTTTCTTTAAACTTTTAGATACCAATTCAGAAGGTTGGACCCCAGCCGCGTACTTGGAATCGATCAATCGAAAGTCATCTCGAAGTTCGAGTCGGAATCAGGAGCGAACAGTGAATATTATAAATACGAACTAATCTAAAAATAAAATGAAACATTTTTCTATCTCTGATATACATAATTATATTTAACCCACTAATAACAAATCTATAAGTCGCATTTCTCTCTTTACAAATTCGATGTTCGAAAACCAAAAGCAAATGAAGAACCTCATGGAAATTCGTTAAAAATAAATCCGCTTAAACTGTTAAAGTCGATTTCTCTAGTCTTTGCTATACAAAACCGATTTTTTTATCCACATTTGTTTTTGCTTTTCTTCAATTATTAGTTTTTTTTTTTGTATAAAAATTGTGTCTGTTAAATATTTTCTATAAGTTTTAAGTTTGTAAAAGTGTAATTTTTTGTAACCCATATTTGTAACGATTAAAAAAAATGTATTTATTACAACATCTAGCCTAAGTATAAAATGTAAAGCTCTGTAATTATGTTATGAAAATTATATGCAATAAGAATTTAGAAAAAAAAGTAATATTTTTTTGAAAACAACTATTTTTTACATAATTTATTTAACCGAAAAAAACGAACATCTTCGCTTAAGTCTAAGCACCCTCTTTGTTTTATTTTAATTCTGTTTTATTTTTATTTATACCCACTAAAAAGTATATAGTCCAAGCGTGTAAGTAGATTTTTATTATGCTGCGTGTTGGTATTTTTTTAAATTATAATATTTTTATTTGTTTTGTTTTAAGCTGCAATATTTGTGTTTATACTTTAAAATAGTTTAGAATTAAATTATTTTATTGCAATTATAAATAAAATTTCAATAAATCAACAGCTGATTGCAAATAATAAATTATTAAATCGATTATTGTGCTTAAGAGTGAAGAAGTTGAAATAAAATTAAAGTACATCATGTTAAAAATCAAGGTTGTAGTTTTTTTTTTCAAGATATTGAAATGTAAGATTTTCTGTTAAAGGGTAAAAAAAAACATCAAAACACTAGGAACAAACGGCAGGCAACCAATATTTCTTCTATTCCTGGTAACTGCTCTATGTGCGCAATCATTCCAACGATGCGAGTGTCAAATGAAAGGGGCGAATGTAAGTCACGTCATGGTCATAGTTATGGATAAAGTAACGAATTTTGTGTGGAATTTCCACAACTAGGTAAACCAAACTCCATATTTGCGAAAAACTCTCTTTCCATATTATGCATCACCCTGTAGCTAATTTTTTTTATGTCAATAAAGTCTACACCGTGCCCAACGAAATGCCGTTTACCGCATCTCGATGGTGCTCTAATGTCTGAGATATGATTTTTAAAACGCATTTTTCTTGCCACTGCGATGCAAATTCACTAAAATTCGGGGAAACACCAGGCCACCAGAAATCAGTAGCAGGTACCCAATTTTTCTTCTGAGGCGTGTAACTTTTTTATTTGTGGATGTATTTCGCCGTTTCGGGTGTCAAATGAAAGGCGGGAAGATCATCTACGTCCTTGATAAAGATTCAGCGTGGAGTGTTGTAGGGTATTTCCAGAATAAGCTTATAAAGCTCAATATTTAGGAAAAACACTCATTATTGATATGCAGCACCCTGAAGCTAATTTTTTTTATGACGAAAAAATCTACATCCTGCTTTCCACAAAATGCCATTTGGCATCTCGATACGAGCCATAATGTCCGAGACATGATTTTTGAAACATTTTTTCTTGCCACCCTAACAAAAAACTCTTCTGAGCGCGGATGCAAATTCACTAAAATTCGGGCGAAACACCAGGCCACCAGAAATCAGCAGGAGGTATAATTTTTTCTTCTGATGGGTGTAACTTTTTTATTAGGGGATGGATTTTCGCATTTCTGGTGTCAAATGAAAGGGGAAAAGATCATCTACGTCCTTGACATATATTCAGCATGGAGTGTTGTAGGGTATCCCCGGAATCAGGTTATAAATATTCTGTTATAAATCTGTAGCTAATTTTTTTTATGACGAAAAAATCTACATCCTGCTTTCCACAAAATGCCATTTGGCATCTCGATACGAGCCATAATGTCCGAGACATGATTTTTGAAACATTTTTTCTTGCCACCCTAACAAAAAACTCTTCTGAGCGCGGATGCAAATTCACTAAAATTCGGGCGAAACACCAGGCCACCAGAAATCAGCAGGAGGTATAATTTTTTCTTCTGATGGGTGTAACTTTTTTATTAGGGGATGGATTTTCGCATTTCTGGTGTCAAATGAAAGGGGAAAAGATCATCTACGTCCTTGACATATATTCAACATGGAGTGTTGTAGGGTATCCCCGGAATCAGGTTATAAATATTCTGTTATAAATCTGTAGCTAATTTTTTTATATGCCAAAAAAATCTACATCCTGCTTACCACAAAATGTCATTTGCGGCATCTCGATACAAGCCCTAATGTCCGAGATATGATTTTTGAAACATTTTTTCTTGCCACCCTAACAAAAAACTCTTCTGAGCGCGGATGCAAATTCACTAAAATTCGGGCGAAACACCAGGCCACCAGAAATCAGCAGGAGGTATAATTTTTTCTTCTGATGCGTGTAACTTTTTTATTAGGGGATGGATTTTGGCATTTCTGGTGTCAAATGAAAGGGGAAAAGATCATCTACGTCCTTGACATATATCCAGCATGGAGTGTTGTAGGGTATCCCCGGAATCAGGTTATAAATATCAATATTTATGAAAAACACTCATTATTTATTAAACATCACTCTGTAGCTAATTTTTTTAAATGCCAAAAAAATCTTCATCCTGCTTACCACAAAATGTCATTTGCGGCATCTCGATACAAGCCCTAATGTCCGAGATATGATTTTTGAAACATTTTTTCTTGCCACCCTAACAAAAAACTCTTCTGAGCGCGGATGCAAATTCACTAAAATTCGGGCGAAACACCAGGCCACCAGAAAGCAGCAGGAGGTATAATTTTTTCTTCTGATGCGTGTAACTTTTTTATTAGGGGATGGATTTTGGCATTTCTGGTGTCAAATGAAAGGGGAAAAGATCATCTACGTCCTTGACAAATATTCAGCATGGAGTGTTGTAGGGTATCCCCAGAATCAGGTTATAAATATTTTGTTATAAATCTGTAGCTAATTTTTTTTATGACGAAAAAATCTACATCCTGCTTTCCACAAAATGCCATTTGGCATCTCGATACGAGCCATAATGTCCGAGACATGATTTTTGAAACATTTTTTCTTGCCACCCTAACAAAAAACTCTTCTGAGCGCGGATGCAAATTCACTAAAATTCGGGCGAAACACCAGGCCACCAGAAATCAGCAGGAGGTATAATTTTTCCTTCTGATGCGTGTAACTTTTTTATTAGGGGATGGATTTTGGCATTTCTGGTGTCAAATGAAAGGGGAAAAGATCATCTACGTCCTTGACATATATTTAGCATGGAGTGTTGTAGGGTATCCCCGGAATCAGGTTATAAATATCAATATTTATGAAAAACACTCATTATTTATTAAACATCACTCTGTAGCTAATTTTTTTAAATGCCAAAAAAATCTTCATCCTGCTTACCACAAAATGTCATTTGCGGCATCTCGATACAAGCCCTAATGTCCGAGATATGATTTTTGAAACATTTTTTCTTGCCACCCTAACAAAAAACTCTTCTGAGCGCGGATGCAAATTCACTAAAATTCGGGCGAAACACCAGGCCACCAGAAATCAGCAGGAGGTATAATTTTTTCTTCTGATGCGTGTAACTTTTTTATTAGGGGATGGATTTTGGCATTTCTGGTGTCAAATGAAAGGGGGAAAGATCATCTACGTCCTTGACATATATTCAGCATGGAGTGTTGTAGGGTATCCCCGGAATCAGGTTATAAATATCAATATTTATGAAAAACACTCATTATTTGTTAAACATCACTCTGTAGCTAATTTTTTTAAATTCCAAAAAAATCTGCATCCTGCTCCTCACGAAATGCCGTTTACCGCACCCCGATACGAGGCCCAGTGCCCGAGATATGATTTTTGAAACATTTTTTCTTGCCATCCTAAAAAAAACTCTTCTGAGCGCGGATGCAAATTCACTAAAATTCGGGCGAAACACCAGGCCACCAGAAATCAGCAGCAGGTATCAATTTTTTCTTCTGGTGCGTGCCACTTTTTTGTTTGTGGATGGATTTTGGCGTTTGGGGTGTCAAATGAAGGGGGTAAAGATTATCTACGCCTTCGTTACAAATAAGTCAAAGAATATTGTAATAAATTCCCAGAATCAGGTGGTTTAACTGAAACAGCATCTAATACTAGCCGCAGCTGTCAATTATTTCTTCCTTCGTGTGCAACTTTTTTGTTTGTGAATGTATTTTGACAGTGCGCATGTCAAATGCAAGAGGTAAATAAATGAGCAACGGTTCCGTTACATGTAAAAAAAATATATGTATGAGCGAAATTTCTTTCGTCATCTGTAAATTAAAGAATAATGCCTAAAAGTGTCAAAATAAAAACTCTTTTTTACTTGTTTTAACTGTATTTTATATAAAATACGTTGGTTATCGGTTAACGTAAAAAAAGAGAGTTGCTCGTAAATAAAGTGTTTTATTCCTGCTGCTGTTACTGGTGTACAAGATATTCCAGAGTCTCGTACGAGCGTGTAGAATTTTGATGAAATATTAAGATTCCTTCAAAAATAAAACAAAATTTCAATTAAGTAATAATACTTTAACATTTATTTCCAATAAAAGAAAAAAAATACTTCCACACAACTTGAGGGAATTTAATGACGTGTGTTACAATTAAATGACTAATAAATCTGCGTGTCGCAGTTATACAATCTTTTAATTTATTTTTTAATTTATTTGTGATTATATACGATTCTTTGCTACATGTATGTTGTTTTTTTTTTAATTAATTACAAAAGAAATCTTTATTTTTTTATACACAGTTGGATAATAAACATTTGGAGAGTAAACAAAAATTAAAACAAATCAAAAAAATGTATAGATTTTGTTCCTTTGCGGAGTATGTTCGTGTGCTGCGCCTGCTTTGGATGCGATTTAGGAATGTTTACACACAACATTAAAATATAATTATTCTCTCCGTGTGTATAGTTATAATTTACAAGATCCAAAGAGCGCAACAGTTTGTTTTTAACAAAATTGATTATTATAGTGGAGGCAGGGAAATCGAATAAACCCAATCTGAAAAGTTTTGTTTCTAAGACTCAGTTGAAATTTTGCAAGTTCAGTGAGTTAAATTTATTTTATTCTTACAAAATAATAACGGCGAATACGAATACAAAGAGGAAGGAACATGGGACGAGCAGAGGGAGAGGGCAGAGAGGAGAAGCAAAACATAATAATTAAGAAATAAATTTAAGCAAACTTTCAGCGCATTGTGTTTCCTTGGCTTAGTTGGCTGTCACCCGGCTGTTGGCGTAGAACTGTTGTGCAGATAACAGCAGCGTCAGCACATAGATGCAGGCCGCAATCCAGCAGTTATAGGCGTTCTGAAAGAAAAATATTTATGAAAGTGTTACTCAAAGAAAAAATACACAACCCAGCTAAAGCTGGCCATATCGGTGCTATATCTGTTAAATTAGCTGTCATTTATTCCACGAATGAAAGAATAAAAAGATTAGGCTATGCACATGTTCTGAATTTTGTTTAGTTAGAAAGTAACTGTAAATCTAATGTTGTAGGTATGAACTGTCTGTCGGTATGTCTGTGTAAAAATAAGTCCGCTTGTTTACACAACAATCAATTCGGCCACATCCATTGACGATTGAATGCTTACCCTGGCGGTCAATTTTGAAATATGTGAAGATCTATCTATGGCTGTTGTTGTCATCCCACTTGTCAAACAAGTACGAAAATTATTTGTTTAGGAAAGCTATTTTCCGTTTGCTTTGCTTCTTGTGAAAGGGCAAACTTTTTTATTCACAAATCAGATTAATAACTGAAACGAGAAAACGTGAATTCGTTCATCGAAGGCAGGTCAACTTGTCAGCTTTGACATCTGTGATAACAGCTTTAGGTCTTCACATATTCCAAATTTGACCACCAGGTATCGCATTCTGACTTTTCCAATCGTCAATATCAATGAGTGCAAGGTTGACATTTTTTTTCTTAAGTTGGTATAGGTAATCTTATGTTCTGTGGTTCGAGTTTTAGGGTTCAGTTATTGCTATACGGAAAAACTACTTATGCAGAAACATTTCCTTTTGCATTCTAACTGTACTTTCACTTATGCATAGCTGAACTTGGATTTAAAATGTTACAACTTAAGCCGGCCTATCACAAGGAACAGAAACGGGAACAGAAACAGAATTTCATACATTAGCTACGCAAAAAGCATTCAGCGAATTTAGGTTTCAGTTGCTAATGTATTGGATTCTGTTTCTGTTCCTGTTTTACATTGCTTTTGACAACGCGGCTTTAGCTTGTGATTTGTTTAGCCGACTCCCAAAAATTTATACTGATTAAAACTTTCGCAGAAAAGTAGTTTTATTATGTTTGTGTCATTTTGGCTCTCAATAGAGAGATGCGATGTCATTTCCCAGAAGCGAAAAATGATTTTCGCTGTAGAAATCACAATAGAAAAAGTTCTCGCGACAGATCTGTCATACATGGACAGTTTAGATTTTCTTTTATGATTCTAAAACTGTTACAAACTGTTTCAAAGGTGCAGAAAAAAGGTTTGTGAATAGGGTGAATGGGATTTATGAGAGGATCTATTTTAAATCACTTGCCGAGAGGATTTGAGTTTGTATGGTAAATCGCGGGATTTGTAGAGGACTGCTTGGTTGAGTTTTACTTATTGCTAAAAATGCTTGACAGGAAAATATGCTAATTTTTTCACAGCTTCGCATTTTATGTATCCTTTACACGTATCGGGGCGGCATAGCTTATCTCGTAATTCAAAAGGCTCTTTCTCTCATCTGTCAGCTTCACAAGAAAAAAATTGGGAAACGAGTTAAGTGAAACTTTTTAGACCTTAGCTCTTTTTTGTAGGACCTCGGCTTTATTTGTCAGCATCGCGAGAAGCAACTTGGGAAAGATATAAAAATAAAATCGAAGACTTTTCACCCGACCTAAGAACCCGCAGATAAAAGTTGCCCGCAAACAATGGAGATTCCTCATACTGCAGCCCGCGAAGTAAGCTGATTTCTACGGAAGTATTTGTTTATAAAACAAATTAAGGGACTCAACATAGCTGTAATTTGAATTAATTATTGGAAGAAATCAATGGAACGTGTCTGCTTTTTTCTGTCAAGTTGGTTACAGCAATCATTGGAAACTGCTCTCAGTGAACCAGTACAATCAGGGCCAGTTTTTCAATACGTGATCATCCGAGTTTCTGCGTTAAACTAAAATTGAAGCTAAGATTAGACTGCGTGCCATTTTGGAATATTTGACGTAAGAAGAAAAATATTTGCAGCATTTTTCTTTTTAGGTACGTCAAATATACCAAAACGGCATGCAGTGTGATCCAAGCCTAACCAGAAATGAGTTTATCATGGAATATTGATCTGAGATTAATGTGGCGGCTTAAGGATTAACTCTGGAGAACAATGTGAACTTCTTTGAGTGTTTTTTTTTTTTTTGTGAAATGGCAGTGGCTTTGTTGTTTCTACGAAAACTGACATCTGAAAATGACTCAAACTTCTTTTCCTGTGTTTTTGAATGTAAAGTTAGAGCGAGAGAGAGTCAATCATTTCTAGAGTCGAAGATTTTGAAAGTTTTACTGACGGAGTTAACTATGCACTGAAAAACTGTTGGCTGGGCTAACTCCAGATTCGTTTTGTTTCTGGATTAACAGATCTTGGTTTAAGCTGGGCTTAACTCAGCACTGAAAAACTGGCCCGTAGAGGCATTTAAGGGTAAAGTTGATCAGAGCAAATAACTAATAAATAAATTGGTTTTCCAACCAATTTATTCTCAAAACACAGACGAAAACCAGCTGTTTATTGGAATCGATTTCTGTCAGTGAAAGTAAAAGTGAATTTAAGTAAAGTTTTAATATTATTTCTGGATTTTGTGGCCTCTTCGGTTGGCGATCCCGGATCAGGGCGTTCTTCTCCCGGATTGGAGCTGTACATCCGAACAGCCAAACACGTTTTTTTGGTTTTAAAGTTTGTCTGGCGTTATACTTGTGAAGCAAAAGCTATTCTACAGAGAACATATGGCATTTATCCAACTTGACACACGCGTTGTATGATTGTGCAGGTGATTCTCGTTTTGATTCTGTATTCTCGGCCAGGAGCAAATTTCTCTTCTTTTCAGGAGAAGAACTTTCAAAAGAGTGCCAGAAAACAGTTTCTGGAGAGTTCAGAATGCTTACGGCCGACGAAAGAAACATTGGCTTCTTTGGTACATTGGTAACAGACTGGGACTTTGAGACAATATAAAATTTACTGCCGAAACTGTTGGTAGTAGAGGAACGTGACACGCCAGCTATGAGCATTTCTGGCTTCTCTTAATTTTTTTTTGGGGTATTTCTGATAAGGTTAGATTGCCTTGGTAGGCCGAAGTAATTACTTATTAAAGCTCGTTTGGGGATGACAAGCGTACCACGAATTCTTTTTAGGGATACCTCCACAGGAATTCGAAACCTGTAAGGGATTAAGATATCATCCCTTAGACTGAGTATCTGCCTATCGACACGTCTTGTATTTTAAATCTCTGTTGAGCATCACACACTCGGAATAAATACTCCAAAAGTTGTTGAAATCAATAATTTTTTACGGTTGATAGGTGTAGAAAAGAAACGCAGCCTTAATAGCTTAGGTAAGTACGTCAAATCTATACAACTAGAAGCAGAGACTTCAGAAAAACATAGACACGAAAAAGGACCTTATTTTCCTAGGAAGAAGAGAGTTTGCTGTGGTTCAACAGATTCCAGTATTTTTTTATTCCGATGCGATACTCCAAGGTAAAACTAGCTCAATTCTTACGTTTAGTGGCATACATCTACAGATCGCTTTGCTATCTATCCGCCGTTTGGATACTAAATAAAAACAAAGACGCAGATACATACAAAAACAAAGACCTTGAAACAGGCAATAAGATAAGAATAAGTACTTGATGATGCAGTGTTTGTACGCCCAATACTTTCCCCGAATGTAAATTCGCGACTCCTCGACAAGGAGGCGTCGACCCTTTTGCATTACGAAACAATTATGTGCCCAGATAATAATGAAATCTCACCTGACTGTATGCAGTGTTTGCAGCCGCATAGAACTCCTCAACAGTGTCATATGTTTCCTCCAGAGGCAGATCTTCAATCAATGCCACACTATGGATGTAGAAGAATAATCCCATCAGCGTCTGAAAATGGATTAAATAAACAAATTTTAATCGAATGCACAAGGAGAGGTATGCATATTTTTTTCGCTTTGAATGTCACTACCAGGCCAAGTCACGGGATGAACTGTTCAAGTTCTGATATCGATTTCACATTTTTTTGGGGGTCTCGCCACCAGCGTTTACGTACCAATTGGATGATTCCCCATACGGAGATGATGAGACCGCAAAGGGACAGCTTCGGACCACAGATTTTCATTTTTGAACACACGGATAGTTCTCCAACAAATCGAGCAAAAGGAAAATTTCTTTATTAATCACCTTCTTCGGTTCGGATTTGTGAAGAAAAATGTCAGTCAGGTGAAAATCATGTGACAGTTGTTAAGGAAAAAAGTTTTTTTTTAAGTTTTTATAGTTGGTACTCGTGCCTTGGTCAGAGCGAAACGTTTTGAGAAAAACTGTAACGTTGCTGCGTTTGATAGTGCGATGCTCGATGTTTCCGAATGCGATGTTTTTCCTGAATTTTGTCGAATACAACTCAACTTCTGTTTTCTAATGACAAACGACCTGCTTTATTTTATTAAAACACTTCCTTTTTTAGATAAATCAGTTGATGCACACATTTCTCTAAATCGATCAACATTGGACACATTGACATATGTAAGTTCTTGCGGTCTGGACATATGACGACAAGAAAAATTGACACTAATAACTGCTCGATTTTCTTTCCTAAACATGTCTCCACTGGACATTTATCCGCGATCACATAAATACTCAGCTAATCTCGCTTAATACTATATATCCAACGGCATTAACCGTAGAACCACAGTGATGTAGCTGTAGCGATAGTAAGAGCTGTCAAAAGTTAAAACGCATGTATTCAGTGTATTGCGCACACAATGTGTGTCTGTGGCGGTAGCGCGTAGCTGTGGCGATAGTTAGAGTTGGCCAACTTTTAACTTTCGTAGCGCTACACGGTTGACAGCGCTACACGGTGGACAGTTCAATACAAGTAAAGTATACAATGGAGGAAAAGGACGTCGAAAAGTTTATTGAGATGGTTAAATCTAAAGAAATTTTATGGAATTTGTGTCATCCGTTGTACAAAATATTAAATTCAGCTCAAATTAGCTCAGAGCATCGGCCATTGTTTATAAACGAGGTTTTTGTTCGACATAGCCGCGCTACACCATTGTGTTGAATTTTTTTCCATACTATGCCACATGGCTCCGCGGCTCTACTACGTACTACTGCCACATATCACCGCTACGGGCATTGTGGTCCTACGGTAAAACGAAAGCTAGCGTGAGGCGAATAAATCCCAAAGTGGCTCAACTGGGCAAATATAGGATCCATTTGACATGAACTCGTTTTTTGTTTTCTTGGCTCTCGAAAAATAAAGACGATGACATTTCCCAAGAGCGAAATGTAAAGAATGTGAGCTTGTTTTTTCATCCTTACTTACTTAAAGTGGCGCTATAATCCAGGGTGGACCTGCACCTCAGCCAACATGCTTCGCCAGCTAGCTCTGTTTCCAGCTAGCCGTCCCAGTTTCGCACGCGAAGTTGGCTGAGGCTAGGGACACACAGCGACAGAAAAACGCGCGAAATAAAGCTCAAAACAGATGAGCAGCGGTTCTGCACGTATCACTGCTAGCAGCACTGCCTCTAAAACAGATGTGCACCCTTTTTGACATTAACTATGCCAAGTTCTATACAAGTTTGTCATCCGGTTTTGATATACTTGTCAACCGGGTGAAAAGGTAAACAAAAACTGACCAATTAAACTAAGGCGGGAAAACGGCTTTGTTCTGTATTGAATTTCTTGTCAGTCAACAAACAGTCAAAACTTTCAGATCTGACGGTAGCAGTGATGCCAGATATTTTATATTTAAAAATATTTTTGTTTTCATTGTGGCCGCAATAAAACTAGGCACCAAATTTAGAAATAGTCACTGCAACCCCTGCAGTAGTTGGGTTCGCCTGCCCCATAAGAGCCTGTGTAATTTATTTTTGCTGCACGAAAATTTCTGCACATCTGTTTTGAGCTTAAAACAGCGCGATTTACTACAGCAAGCATACTCAACACACGAGCGACAATTTTCGGTGCGGTCCCTGACAGTTTTAATGAAAAATTTATATTTGATCTTTAAATGAAAATAAATTTCATTAAAAGAAAAAAAAAGTTTGCAAGCCTTTCATAGTAAACTCAACACACAAACACTTATTTTCGGGGCGATCCCGGTAAATTGTGGTGAAAACAGTAATTTTTTCTCATTAAATAAAATAAATTTGTATTTTTTGTAGTGCGGCTTGAAAGAGTCGCAATTCGGAAATTTGTCGAAAAAGGAGTCTCGCGACAATCGTGTGTTGTCTACAATAAAAACGCGTGAGTTTCTAATCGGACGGTCATAAGTCGCTCGTTTTTCTGTCGCAGTGTGTCTCTGGCCTGAGATTGCCTTCCACTTGCGTGCACCACCTGAGTTCCGTTGCTACTGAGGGTGGATTGCAGCCTTAAGACGCGTTGTCACAAGCAACAGGAACAGAAACGGAAACAGAATTTCATACATTAGCAACGCAAAAAGCATTCAGCGAATTTAAGTTTCAGTTGCTAATGTATGGGATTCTGTTTCTGTTCCTGTTTTAAGCCGCGTTGTCACAAGCAACGTAAAACAGGAACAGAAACAGAATCTCATACATTAGCAACTGAAACCTAAATTCGCTGAATGCTTTTTGCGTTGCTAATGTATGAAATTCTGTTTCTGTTCCTGTTTCTGTTCCTTGTGATTACTCGGTTTTACGTTGCTTGTGACAACGCAGCTTCAAGTGTTTTTCTCCGCTTTTGGTTTATACTATTTTTGCCCATGCCACGACATGTAACGGCTCCGAAAAGGTTTTAAAAAAAAGTTTTTAAAAATTTCTTTGCACTGGCTCTACGACATGAGCTTCATAATAGAAATTTTATAAAATGTCTAAAAATATATTTTTGAAATATGAAATCAGTGACTTTCGTCTTTTTGCCAATAATTAAACGCAGTCGGTTTGGTATGTTTTACTATTCGAATGTCAAAGGCTAATGACACGGCAACAGTAAAAAGCGCGATTAATTGCCGTTCGGCTAGAAGCACAACCTTTTGATTACTTTTGATTAGTCGACAACTCACGGTTGCGGCTATGAAAAAAAGTCCCAAGACTCGATTTGCGACAAATTTTCGAATGACGATTCTTTCAAGCCGCACGACAAAAAATTGTTTCTATTCTTTATTCACCGATAAAAATGATGGTATTCACCACAATTCACTGGAATCACATAGCAAACGAATGTTTGTTATTACTTACCACAAAGGCCTTGCAAACTTCATTTTCAATAAAAACTGACAGTGCAGTTCGCACGGAAAATAATTGTTCGTGTGAAGAGTATGCTTGTTGCAGAAATTCACACGGTTTATCACACACTTTTCTGTCACCGTGTGTCTCAGACGTAAAATGACAATTTTCGACAAAATCGAGAGGAGAAACTTGCTATGTTTAATAATCCGCAAAAATTTAAGTTTTGACCATAAATTACTGACTAATTAGATATTCAACTTCGGTGATTTAAAAGCTTGGCCCACAAGCTAAAATTGATGAATTTACCCATACTCTGCCATTAGTTTAGAAATGTGAATGTAATGCAATTCCGTTTTGGTGCTTTTACATTAGCTGATCGCGTAAGGTAAATTGTTGTTGCATCTTTTCACACGTATTCACCGACACGGAGATTTTTAGCTTTATTTAAGCTTTAAAGCCCTATTAAAAAAGTAAACAAGTGCGTGTTGGAGGGCAAGAGGGACGGTAAGTTGAATATCTAGTTATTCAGTAATTTATGGTTTTGACATAATCTTATTTTATCTAGCAGTTATTCATTGATTTCAATGTCCTTACATCTATGAGCACTTTTATGCCACATTCCCTATCTCATTTCCAAAGCATTTCAGCGCGAAACGAAACAGCAAATGACAACAACGAAACGTCACGCGAAAAGGTAGCGAAAAAAAAGATGTCAAATGGTTGAATCAGCCGAGTTAAATTTTTTATCACAGAAAATCGAAAAGAATAATCTTCACACATAAATAAAAGTAAAATTTGTGCAACGTAAACAAGCGTTAATTGTTGATCACGTCAGAACGTGTCTTGTTTTTAAAAGATTCCTTTGTTAACGCCGTCAACGGGACTAGTTCGTTGTAACAAATGAATGTTGCTGACACATTTTACGATACTTTCAACAGCTCACTAGAAGGATTTGCTTTGTACACGGAAAAAGTGATAAATGCTTCAGTGAAATTCGCTCTACAGTTGCGTTCCGAGTTCAACCAGGCAACGGCCACCTTCCAGAGCCCAATTGAGTTTAGTGACCTGCAAATTACTCTGCTCAAGGTGTTGCTCTTTATCCTGCTGACAAACTTGTTCCTAATTGGATTCTATTGGCGTAAATACGGCACCGTGATTACCAATAAGTTTGTTCAACCCAGTAAGTGGCTGTAAGTGAAGCAATATGGTCAAGGTGTTGTGAAATTTTTTCCTATTGCAGGTACTCTGAAGGAGATCGAAGAACTCAAGCTTTCCGTAGCGAAACTTAAACTACCCAAGGAACACTCACCCAGAATTTAAAGAAATTTATATAGCCGACCGCAAGATGTCCAATCGTATTCGGAAATTCTTCTCCAAAAAGAAGGAGGAAGCTAAATTCAAAGTAATCCGCAAAGTTCTTCCAGTATGTTTATGAGTACTGATAATTTGGTGCTTTTTTAGTTGAAAGTGGGAAACATCGGCACCGGCCACCAGTTGAATGCACCGTCAGCGTCATCGTCATCTAGCCGAGTGCCACCCAAAGACGTGTATGTACCACCTAAGCGGCAGGAGTTAAGTGAGGAGGCAAAGGCTGCTGCAGCTGCAGCTCTTGCCCGTGTTGAGAAGAAAGACAACAAGGAATTCAATACCTCGCTGGCAGCGATTAAGGCACAAGCTAAGCGCGAACTAGAAGCAGAGCGCAAACTACGGGAACAAGAAGAATCGGCGGCAAACAATTTGACTGGCGGTGGGATGGAGCTAGCGAAAGAAGTGCTGGAAAATAAGAACTTAGCTTGCCATGGGGTTTTCTTCCGGTGTCCAATGATAAGCGAGGAAATTCTTCCCAAAAAAGATTGGAAAGTGAAAATTAAAGAGTTCCTTTACCAGCAGCTGGAGACGGAGAGGGCCCTCACCGCTTGCCTAATCATATACAACTGTAACACCAAAGAAAAGGTATGTAATTCCTCAGTCATAGTTCGGCCTAGATTCGAGACTTTGCATTTAGTGGAAAGTTTATCGGGTTTTCGCTCTTGGTAGCTTCTACTGCTTAAAATGGAAGTACCAAGAAGAACTGAAAATGAGCTTTTTCGAATAGGTCTGTCTAGTAATCTTGCAGATCCCTTTGCAATATCGTTTATGACTAATGCTAACTTAAGCTAGAACCGACAACGAAGAACCCGTTCGTCTTTAAAGAATTTGTCCTGAATTTTTTGAGTTCTGTTTGAGACGTTTGAGACGAGGGTGATGCTGTACATTTGTTTTTACAAGTTTTCAATATCCAGTGATTATCACTAGACCGTTTTCTTGTGATCTTGCCGTAGCAAATCAAACGAAGCATCTTTCCAGAATTTGTCTATCGAAACAACCAGGAATAACTGATAACGGATAAGACAGACTGCTTTAACACCAGATAAACAAAATCTTAGTTTACTTTAGTCACACGTATTGGAGCCTTATATTTTTGGCAGAAGTCAGTCTTCGCTTACAAAGAGAGAGAGAATGATTTTTTATCAGACAATAGCCCCTCGCGTTAAGTTGTTAAGCTTGTTGTTAAGTTGTTAAGTTGTAAGCTTTGAACCATTTTCCAGGTAATACATAATTTAAAACAGTTACATGGCAAGTGACAGCACTACAATCATGTTGTCGGAGTATTCTCTATAATGAGTTGGTTCCCCGTATTTTCTTTTTCGGAAACACTGTATGTAATTGCTAAAGCATAACCTCAGCTTAGGAGATACTTTCAATACTCGTATCCTCTTAAAAACTAGCTCTAGTGATTATGGCATTGTTGTTAATGACAAAGGGTCAAGCTTGAACCCCGGATTCCTGGCAGAGATGCTTGATCTTTGCTGAACGTTTCGTTCACCTTCATAACTGCTCAGTGTGCATACCTCAATAATTCTAACGAAGAGAGTTACCTCTATTTTGACAGCTGTCCACAACATCCGCTTAAGAACAACAATAAAGACTCAAGTGTCTTGCCGAAATCCGGTGCTTTGTTCGGCTACCTCTAGGGCTTGCGGTTGCGCGTCTTAAGCCTCGCAATACGTTCATCAAACTATATGAAGATGTAGTTCTAAAAATTAAAGGTTTTTGCTTTACCGTCGCTGCTTAGGGAGATCTAAGACTTTTAACTAAATTTCTTTCTTTTAATATCACGTGTTGCTCGTCTCAACGCAAACATTCCTTCATTATATGGACTTGATCAACGTCTGGAAATTTTTTTAGAAGCAAAAAAAATGAGTCCCCAAACTGTGCTTAATTTCTCCTTTTAAATTTTTTTCTTTATAGGCTGAGGACTGCGTAGCCACGCTATCCAAATACATAGAGAACCTAATCAACCATCCAGATGAGGAGAAGTACTGTAAAATTCGTATGAGCAACAGGTAGAAACCAAATTATTTTCCATGAACAGACGCTTTTACTTTTTCTATATAGAATTTTCTGTGATAAAGTTCGTTACGTAGAAGGAGCGTTGGACTTCCTCAATGGAGCCGGTTTCAGGGAACAAGAAATCGACAATGAGCCATTCCTTTTATGGTGCAAAGACAATGCCGAGCCAGATACCGATCTTTCGGTTCTTATCGACGCTTTGCACAATGCCGAGCCGATTCATTTGGAACTGGATCGCAATATTCAAGTATTGTTACCAATGCAAGCAAAACGGACAGAGCTGCCGGCGGACTTCTTCCGCATAAGTCCAGAAGAAATCAAACGTGAACAGCAACTGCGGAGTGAGGCCATTGAGAGCGCCCAAATATTGAAGACTAAGGCCATGCGCGAAAGAGAGGAGCAACGAAATCTGCGAATGTATCGCTTTGCATTGATTCGTATTAAATTTCCCAATGGCATCTACTTGCAGGTTTGCTTTTGACTCTGACTCTTTAGTAGGCATTTGCGCAAACTTTTTCCTAATATTTTTTTACAGGGCACTTTTAACGTCTACGAAAAGCTTGGCGACATCTATCAGTTCGTGCAGTCTTGCCTGGCAGATGAGGCGATGGAATTCAACTTAACACTCAGTGGCAGTCAGTTCTCTGATGAAGATATGGAAAAGTCACTTTATGACTTGAGGTGGGTAGTTCGACCTTGGTTGTGTTGAAGGTGTTTTAAATTATTCTTCCTGTAGACTCATTCCTAATGTGATGTTTCTGTTTATTGCACCGTCTACGAACATGTCGGACGGGAACTTCTTAAAAGAGGAACTACTGATGCTGATTCAACCAATGTAAATCGGAATCATAAGGTTAGACGAGTTCTTTTTAATCGCGATTCGGTAAGACGACACATCATGCTGCGGGTGAGAGAGAGTGTGGGTTATGCGCATAAGATATGAAAGGTTTGTGGATGCTTCTTTTACCATTCGCAAACTATTGTTTGAATTTGTTCGGTTACCATTCATCATTATTGCACATTTAAAGGAAAAAAAAATAAACAAATAAGTTGATCTACTATTTATTACCTAACCAGAATTGGAGTGTTTATTTTTGTCTCAACATGCTGCATAAGTGCACTAGACTTCGGATCATCAACCACAATCAATCAACTTAAGATAAGTCTATAAAGAGAGCAGAGTTAAGATCTTAAAAGCGAGAAATTCCAAATTGTATCCCATTTTTATTTAAAGGAGAAAACAATTACTGAGCCATTTAACTGAGAGCGATCTTCTTGTCCATCACACAAAGTGGGGTAGTACTAGCACTGAAGGATTTGGTGAGATTTTGGCAACTTTTAAAATGAATTAAGACTCGAAAATAATTGTCAGTGCCTTAAAAAAATCGCTGTTCAGTTAATGGAAGTCGTTAAGCAGGTTGGCGGATTGGCTTTGCATCTCCGGTAACTACGAGGTGTGATTGACCATAGTCTCCGGACATGCGGACGTAAATGTATCAGCAAACTCGCCAATGTTCGGCAAAGATCTACTGCTTCTGATTTAGTTCACTGAGTCCGAGGATAGTCTTGCATACATCGGCCGATTTCTTTGGACGAACAGGACTCACAGATTCACTCGCTGCAATGAGACCACCACTCCTTTTCAGAGCTTTGCAATGCGCTTCGAAGATTTACGGCGTTCTAATAAAGCCTACCATAGGGATCTCGACGGTTCGAAACTTTAACGTTCTTCCAGCCGTCTCCCGTGGATGACGTTCACCTTGTGTCTGGTCAAGGTCTCATAGGATTATCAAGATTGTGGCATCCGTGCCGAAAGCGGCCACACGTTCTCTGTAGCGGACGATTTGCCAAGATTTCGAAAATTTGATAATGGTCCCGGGCGGCGAATCCATCCGCCAACTGATGATCTACGAAATTGGTTCTTAGGCGTTTTCTGACTGCTGCTGCTTTAAAGCTTGCCCAACAGGATGAGACAGGAGCTTCGCCTATCTTACTTGTCCTGGAGAGCTCTGCATTGTCGCTGTAGATTTCCCAACTTATTTTAGCTCCAGCCTCTGACCAACTTATTTCAGTTCCAGCCCCCGAGCAGTATCTATCTAAATTTGAATTTTTAATGAAAACTCCACCTATATCATTTCCTTGATACGATGACTGCCTGTCGATGCCTGATCTGCCGCTTCCATGGTCAGTGCCGTCTATGGTCAGGTCTTCTTATATACAATGCTTATAGACATTTACCTAGTTTCCCATTTGCAACGGCATCAGTGAGAACGCCAGTTCTTTAATAATTTTTTCTGCTGGTGTTCAGAATAACACCATGTTTTCACATGAGCTAATGAGATCATTTCGTAAGATCTTTCTAAATATGACCTAATTTCCTATACTGACTTATAGCTGGGCCACAATGAGTATCTATGTCTGTCGCAGTTCAGGATGTGGGAACACGCTTATAGCGCCACAATGGGTATCTCGCTGTGGCTCTGATTTTAGGTGGAAAATGAGGCGAGACACAGCCACAGACACTTATTTGACATGTTAAAATGAGCTCATTATAATCAATTTAAGATTTGATAAGTCTGTATATGAGGTAGATTTTAAACACAAACAGAACTCAGTTCATCGCTTTGAACGACGTTTTTGAATAGTTTTCGACTTATGGACATTTTTCGTTCCGAGCAGAGCTTGAATTGTCAAGTTAAAATTTTGTTCAAAATCATCTGTCACTTCGCCTACTTGGGCAAATTATTCTGAGCACATGAAATGCGCGTTCGCTCTAAATGAAAGAAGACATACGAATCGACTATAATCACTCTGAAGCCGCCTTGTCACAAGGAACAGGAACAGAAACAGAAACAGGATTTCATACATTAGCAACGCAAAAAGCATTCAGCGAATTTAGGTTTCAGTTGCTAATGTGTGAGATTCTGTTTCTGTTCCTGTTTTACGTTGCTTGTGACAACGCGGCTTGAGCACGAAAAGGAACACAATTTTTTGTTTTACTGTCCGTGCTATGTTTTTTTCATATGGTCATGTGGCGACAAAACATAAAAGGACATGCAGAAGTCGCTGAATGCACCCATCAATTTACTTTACGAACACAACCGCTCGATTCCCTAAACGAACACACTCAACTGTCATTCCAGTCAGCTGACAGCAAACTGATAATCGAAGTACGAGTTTCGATATCGAATTCCCATTCAGCGGAAAAGAACCAATGGAAAATTACCACATTGAAAACGTCGAGAACACGGTTAATTTGTATAAATACAGTTGTATAAACACACGGATGGCAGGCTCGAACGGCTTAGTTCTATTTGAAACGTTGACAAGAGAAATCGAAAGTAAAATAAAAAGCGGTTGATTTGAAATAAAGTGGTGAAGTAAGTAGCGAAGGTGAATTAACTTCGATTTGAATTTAAATAAGTTTTGTTTGATAAATAAATTATTTCTTTGTATAATTATAAAAGTAAGATTGAGTTTTATTCAACGAACAAGTGTTGTGTAGTATGTCGAGAAGTTGAATCTCGGTCCGCGTCGCCGCGCACATCTTCATCTGACAGATAATTATACAGCAAAGCTCAATTCGACACTTAAACATGCGTTTCCATGCATAGTTTCGATTTGACTCCACTCACGAAGCATAGCCGAGTCAAATCAAACCAGTTTCGACTCAAAGCGTGTTTCAATCAAGCCAGGTTGAAGCCAAGTTTGACTCTGCATGGAAACAAGATATACAAAAACGAAACAAAAACAAGAAACAAGAAACAAAAACGCCCAGGGAATCAAATGAATAAATTGCATAAAACCACTCGTTTGGCAACACCGTTTCGATCTGTTTGTCACGATGCATCTTCTTTGCATCTCTCCAAAAGTCATGAATACAGCTGTTGGCTTGTTTTTCTTTTAATTATTGCAAAACCACGCCGCTGTCCGGACCTTTCGTGCAATGACTTAAAAAAGTTAAGCTGCAATCTTCTAAAATTTCTTAAAATCTATTGCATAAAGTAAGAAAAAATAAATAAAATGGGCCACATAAAGTAAATTTCAAATTTGAATGAAATAAAAATTGAATTTTCTTTTGTGAAAAGTCGACACGCTGTTGTAGCTACGCAATTTGGCGTGTTTTAATTTGTAATTGCTTGAAAAAATATTCGATTTTTCTGAATTTAATTGCATTTTATTTTCTTCTGATTCAGATAACTATCCAGCAAAATGATGGACGAGCAACTTATTGCCGAAGTTGAGCATCATGGAGTCATTTACAATCGTCAAAAATATTCCATCAACAATATGGGTGTTCCTGGAGGTGCCACCGGCAATGGCGGCGGAGTCAACAAGTATGAAACCAAAGATGAAGCATGGCAGAATATCGCCATCAAACTGCGGTCGGATGGTAAAAATTTTATGCAATATTTTAAGTTTTTTAGGGAAAATTCTTGGTGTAATATTAGTATGTACATAAATATTTGTGTCGCATATTGAACATATTTGCTTAGTATGGGTTGTCAATAATACATTCCCTTGTTTGTCTGGAAATAATTAGATAAATATGTAATTAAGCTTTAATTAGATTAATTGCATGGGTTACGGAAAAAGGCTGCATCACTGTGGGTATTTTTCTACCTTAATTGCGTTGTGGATTGAAGCGCTTGAGTGTTTAGTAAATAAATACCGACTTGTTTACTCCCGAAAACCTTTAAAGTTAAAATTTATTGTTTTACGTTCAATAGAATTTAACTTTTTTACGCATCCATTCGTTCCGTGAATATCTTGAATATCTTCCATCACCGCTTCCGAACTATTTTCGACATCTAAAAGTTTACGAACTTTTTCCATGATTTGCGGTTAGCAGCTATCAGACACTGCACACCGTTTCTTGTAATGGATAAAAAAACAATGTCGTTGGCATACATCAGCGCCCCAAGCAACATCATTGATATCGTTAATAAATAAAATAAATAAATGACCGCTTAGAATACACTCTCTTTTTTTTACTTTGAAGTAATTTCGGATGAATTTGGAGGTGTAATTTTTGTAAAACACAAAAGGAATACAGTTGACTTCAAGGGCTTCAAGTTAATGTCCTGAAATAAACGTATCAATCCCCCTACTGTTTCAATTAAAGGGGTCCTAAATCTAAACACTAAATCAACCTTTAATAAATATGATGAGCTGCCAGACTCAACGCTCAACCTCTAGAATTGTCGCCGATTATTCTCACCGTGAAATTGTTATTGCTCCGTCTATGCAGACGGGACCGTAAATCGTCAAAAGAATTTTCCTCTCGAAGCAGCCTAAAGTGTTTTCATCCGCCTTTGACAGGGTAAATGCTTCTGCACCGTAAAGCAGGACTGGGATGATGAGGGTCTTATTCATGGACACTTTAGTTGCTCGAGACATGGACACTTTAGTTGCTTTGCTACTCAGTTGCCTTCTTGGCCTGAAGAAAATTTCAGCGCTGGTGTCATTGTCTGATTTGATAGCGGAACCGAGGTAGACAAAGTCCTTAACTACCTCAAAGTTATAGCTGTCGATGGTGATGTTTTGTCCAAGACGTCGGTGTTGGGTGTCTTTTCTTGATGACAGCGTATACTTGGTTTTGCCCTCTTTTGTTCATAGGATTGGAAATTTGCATTCGAACCGTTAAATCCGAGTGAAATCGAATGTAAACCATACAAATGCTGGTGTGCTCCAAGGCTCAGTTTTATCCACAAAGATTTTCTTGATATGAAATTTTTGTCTGCCACCTCTAATCCAATCATTCCTTTCGCTAATGACAGTACACTTCCTTTTTATACTCGTGTGCAGGTAAACGTCGCAGCCCTTTTTATTTTGAAATCGAACGGTTTATGTTAAATTAATTGACTTCAGATCTTGACAGCCTAGCAACATGGCGAAAAGTAAATAGGGTTGAATTTCATGCTTCAAAACACAATGCTGCCTGCTATTTTTGAAGCGGCAGAGAAACCTCCAGCTGTAATCTGTGAACGACACTGACTTGCATTGTATGTTCGTGAATGACAACCATCGTTGAAATGACCTCGTATTCGGTGGCATCAAGAACGTTGCGACATACTTAGAATTACTTAAGCGATACAAGAAATTATTTACACCTTCCTCTTTGGCATACATCTATAAAGCGTGCATACGCCGTAGGACTACCCTCTAAAGTGATCCTCGCCGTTAATCGGAAACACTGTGTGATTCCAAAAGCCTTTCCAGGGCTCCGGTGAGACATGTTCGCATAGCACCGTCTAAAGAATCATGCCACTCCTTGCACCTTGTTAAGTGTTTCTTTCGTTGTGCTTAAACTTGTTGGTTGTGTTCACGGTACTGTCAGTTAAACAATTCATATTTTAATGTTCGTTTTGCATCCCAAAGACCTACTTCTTAGGGCCAGTTTTTCAGTGCGATCATCCAAATTTTCGAGTTCAACTGGGATTAATCCCTTAAATAAATTTTTCTGTGAATATTTATCCGAGATTAACCCTCGGCTTAACTCAGCAATTTAAGATTTCTCTAATTTTTATATTATTAAGCAATTCCTTAAACTCGATCTAAATAGCAACATTTTTCATATTTTTAAGTTGAAACGTGCAAAAAACGCTGGAAATACTTGCGAGAGCGTTACGTCTCGCAAAGAAAGCAAGGTGACCCGCCCGTTTACGAACATCTCTCCCGTCCATATTTGGAAAAAATGAAATTCTTGGATCAACACATTCAACCTCGTAAATCTTATCGCAACGTGTCCAATTTTCTTCAATCACCCAATGCGAGTAGCTCATTTGGAGAGTACAACATGGACTCGTCGAAATCAAATGGTTCGGTAAAAAATCTTCCCTACCCTTCACTCCAGCAGCATCAACAGCATCCGCCTTCATCAACCTACCATCACGATGGCGTTATTAAAACAGAAGCCGATCAAACGTTTCGTGATTTTGCGGCCGCGGTAGCATCGCAACAGTTGCAGCAAATAAACTCTCATCATTCGCCATTTAATGCTGCTACTCCAATTGTTGGCTCGAGCAATGGAAACAGTATTGGTCCTATAATTTCTCACCCAATGGACAACTACGAGCAGTACCGCGAAACTCCTCAAAACATTGCTAGTGCGGCAGTGGCCACAGTAAATGGGGTTGCTTCATCGACATCGTCTTCAATGAAGTCGCCACTGTCCTCGTCGCCGCCACCTCCTCCGCCTGTTGCGACCAATAATGTTTCATCCGAATTGAGCGATGATCCACAGTTTGTCTCGAACAGCAGTAACAGCACGAAGAAACCGCGCGTCCAAATGTCCTCCAGCCAATATCTGGACACATCAGATTCAGACGACAACACAAGCCCGGCGTCTACCATGCATCATTCAAGTATGCTGAGCGATGGGCATTCGTCGCATTTGCATCAGTCTCATCCGCATCAACATCAACAGCTTCACCAGCAGCAACAACAGCAGCAGCATCATCAACACCAGCAACAACATCAACAGCAGCAGTACAATAAAATGCTAAGCAATGTGGCTCGCAACATGACCGCTATGAACCATACACCTTCAACCACAGGAGGACTATTTCCGTCGAACAATGATTTCCTGTTTTCGTTGTATCAGCAAATGACACCGGCAGCCGCAGCTGCAGCTGTTCAACATGATAGAAATAGCTCTGCGAGCTCTTCGAACTCCACCAGGAGTTCAGAACATCTCCTCGGTGAATTGGTGACGTCCGAATTGCTGAAAATGAATAAGGATCGTCGAAAAACTGTGCAGAAGCGAATCCTGGAAATATTATTTTTCGAAGACTAAGATAAGGTAGGTGCACACAACTAATAAGAATAAGCATCTAGGAATTAATGGAATGTTACGCGACGCGACTTTGTTTTCTCCTTTCGGGAAGAAGGGTCGTTGGTGCAGAGCAAAACACTTTTTTTTTAGTATATTATATGTAAAATTACTGTAGTGCGAAGCTATGACCAGTGCTTTCAGTGATTTATAATGATTTAAATATTTTGTCTCTATGCTTTAGCTGCGACCTGTTTTGCTGTTGTTACTTTAGGTAATATGGGCCCATTGAATTTCCCCAAATCAATTTAAACAACTCGTACTTTACCAGCGAAAATTGTCTCTATCTGCTTTTAAATTACAGTTTGATTTCACTCCGTGTTTAAGCCCGAAAATATTTTTTTTTACTTTTCTAACATTTTATTTCTTATCAACTGCCTCCTTACCTTAGATGAGGGGTTATCAATTTGGGTACAATACATAAATAATTACGTGTAAGATGTTCAACAATATCGTTACTTGAAATTTGTCGATAAATAAGAAAGTGAAAATGTTTGCTCCATCGGTACAACCCGATCCGTATTGTAGGATCCGAGTGACTCCTTTTGGTCAGAATTTCTTCTTCTTGGCCATCGTTATACATATTCCGAGATGCAGCTTTTGAAAGAGCTTACATTGTCATGTAATAAGACTTTCATGCCAGTCATTGTTTCAAACCAGTTCTTATAAGCTTCACTCTAACAACAGCGAGTAATAACGAGGTCTCCGCATAAGCCATATGAAAAAGCCATATCATCAGCGAAGGCAGTTAAGTTGCTCTTAAATCTTTGTTCAAATAAGGATTTTTCGAAGATAAAAAACAGAATTAAATCCAGAACAGACCCTTGAGGAACAACCTTTATTAAGGGGAAAAGGTTCACTTGAGAATTAGTCCAGTTTAACCCTTTTTGATTTTACCGATAAGCATGAAGAAACTCAATCGTAAATGTTAACCCTGAAACCAGCTTTATAAAGTTTATTAAGAAGGATCGCATTATTGTCCATGTCGAAGGCCTCGACCAAAGGTAAATACTGGAATCCCGCTCTTCTGCATCGTGAGGAATGAATCTGTGAATCTTTTTTTATATGGGAACCAACAAACACGCCATAGCATTTTTTATGGTTAACCTGTCACATTGTTATTTTGTTTCCTGGGATCTAATATATGGGATGCTTCACAGCTGCAGCACACAGCCAATTGTTTTTGGGATATATGATACAGGCTGCAAGTCCTGAAAGGGCAAGCAAGTTATAAAACACAGCCTGTGGCCATCTATAAATTTTGAATCGCAAGCCCACCAACTTTTTTTTTCATACTTGGCCAGTTCCGAAGGCATGTACTGGGTAAACTTCGTGTGACCTCTGTAGCGATACGACTGCTCATCCACTGTAAGCGATTAATACGGTCTAAAATTGACCTTCGAATTTGAGTTGATCATATCGAATACATTACGAATAGTAGCAGCTTTATCAGTGGCCATCCGAGATGTTTTCATTCATTTTTTTATTTTCATTTTTGAAAGCGTTACAAAAAATGTAATTTAAAATAGGACTAAAAATTGAAATTATATAACATATTTCAAAAATAAAAATAGATAGAAAGCCATTCTATAGTCTTAAAAATGACTAGTGGCGAAAGGCCCTTCCACATAATTAACATTAAAAAAGAATGTGTGGGGTAAGCGTACATACTTTGAAAGATGAAAAGAAAGAAAAGTATAAGAAAAAACATTAGCAATGAGATATAAGTTTATGGTTTACGAAAAGTAAATACAAAAAAGATTGATTTATTAAATTAATGTTCCAAACAATTGATTGACCTCCAAGCTATCCATTGAAAAAAGCCATTGCTTTACTTTATTGAGAAAGAGGTTACACACTTTTAAAACACGAATGTTGTATGGTAACTGATTAAAAAGTTTTGGTGCTGACACATTGAAAAAATTCGTATAGTGAGTTTTAGTTGAGGGTGGCACATCAACAAGATTTCTGGTGTTTACTCTAAGACTATATGCAACTGAGCTTCTGATTTTATAACCGCTTCGCAAAAAGAACACTTTCAAAACTTTGAAAACATATAGATGTCTTAAAGGCAAAACACGAAGACGATGAAAAAGTGGCCAACTATTGGTTAGTCTATTCTTTTTACAAATAATCCTTATAATATGCTTTTGCGATATAATAAGAGGTTCAAGAGTACTGTAGTAGGTTCCACCCCAACTTGCCAAACCATATTGCAGCTTGGAATTTACAAGACCATAATAAAACTGCAACAAAAGTTTTGTCGAACAGTATGGCTTAAGCATATACATACTTCGGGTGGCAGACATCATATACCCTTTTAAATTAGCTACATGTGCTTTCTAGGATAGATTTTTGTCTATTAAGACACCTAGATATTTATAACTTCTAACTGATTCTATCTTAAAGCAGTTTTCAGTGCACCTAGATTTTTCCGTATAATTCACTTTCCCACAAGTGTGAGAAGATAAAAATAGGCGTTCACATGATGTTGAGTGAAAATATACATTACAGTCTACTAGGCCTGAATCCTTTAAACTAAAAAGCATAACCTTAGTTTTTTCACTTATTAAGAGCTGATGTTTTGCAAACCACTGCCTTATAATTTGTAAGTCTTTCTGTAGTTTTATTGCTGATTCCAACAGCGAATCATTGGCATATGTGAAAGACAAATCATCAGCAAAGGCCGTGACGCTACTGCTAAAATGCTGTTTAAATATGGAGTTCACATAAATTAAAAACAAAATGGGACCTAAGACGGAGCCTTGTAATGCCAATATTAATTTCTAGGTTTTCACTAAAAACACCATCAAGTTTTACTCGTTGATATCGCTTTTTTAGAAAAGTTGCAAACCAATCATACACAGAGCCCCTAAAACCAGCTTTATATAGTTTGTCCAACAGAATGTTATGATTAACCATATCGAACGCCTTGGTCATATCAATAAACAAACTCATGGTGTTTTTGTTTTTGTTGATGCCTTCGAATAACTCACCACACAACTTAAGTATAGCATCTTCAGTGGATCTTCCCTC
The DNA here is from genome assembly GCA_947623515.1 of Neoascia interrupta. Taxonomy (NCBI): domain Eukaryota; kingdom Metazoa; phylum Arthropoda; class Insecta; order Diptera; family Syrphidae; genus Neoascia; species Neoascia interrupta. The sequence goes on along the minus strand of OX392462.1, from coordinate 42,251,638 downwards.
TCGGAAACCAAACTGTGAAGCATTAAAAAAATTTGTTTTGTTTAGAAAAGATACTATTCGGCTCTTCATTAACTTTTCGAATAACTTTGAAAACGTAGAAAGTAAGGATATAGGTCTATATTGAGTCATTTGTTTTTGATTGCCCTTTTTAAATAATGGAATTACTTCAGCTATTTTCAGTGAGTTTGGGAAAGTACCACAGGTGACACTAATATTGAAGATATGAGCCAATACATAGACAATATAAAGACCAACGCGCTTCAGAAGATAATTTGTGACACTATCGGAAGTACTGGAGTTTTTGTTGTTAAGATGCGATATGCTTTTATGTATTTCGCGCGAGGTAATAGGCTCGAATACAAAACTATTGCATTGAAAATCATCTTCAATTACTTCCGAAAACAAGTCACATTCACAATCAGTTTGATGAGGGAGGCTAGGCTTAAGTTGTGCGGCAACGGAAGTGAAGTATTTGTTAAAGTTGTTTGCAATATCTACCGGGTTCAAAACGCTAACATTATTAATCTCTATTTCTAGGATCCTGTTTTGCCTTTCTTGCGTATTAAGAATACAGTTTACAACTTTCCACTCTTGTTTAATGTTGCCCCTACAGTTTTCTAGCTTATTGAAATAAAACCTATCTCGACTTGCCTCTACTTTTTTTTCCACAACTTGGCATTTTAGCATAGGATTTCCGAAGGTTTAAGTTATGAGGTTGTTGCTTACATTTTTTTCCCAATTTATTTTTAGCGTTTATCAATTTAAGAAGACTAACTCCAATCCAAGGCCTAAATCTTTTTAACCGTAGCATTTTCGACCGGCTAGTTGTGGCATTATCAATATGTTCTTTAAATGTTTTTAGGAAAATATCATAAGCTGATGAAGGCTCAGATTCCTCAAAAACTGAAGACCAAAACTCGAATTTGAGATCTTCCTTCAACTTATCAAAATCAATCTTTTTTCTTACAGGAAAAGGAATGTGATCTTTCCTTCTAGTTTTTTTTTTATCAACAAGATGTTCAATATTTAAGGTTACCATGCAGTGGTCTGTGATTTTAAGATCAAGTACTTCAACAGTTCAACAGCCTTATGCAAATCTTTTTTCTGAAACCTAACGAAAATATGATCTATGCATGTTTTAGATTCAGGTCGAGTTAGTTCATTAACAACTGACGTCAACCCATAAGAAGACATAAGAAGTAAATACCTATCCGAATCAGGAGTGCTTTTTAGAATATCTATATTCATATCCCCTAAAACTACTAGATTTTTTGTTTTTATGCCTTTAAGAATGTCATCCATATGTTCTAAAAATATTTTTTTACTCAAGTTTTTTTCATGTACGCGGTATACGCATAGAATTACAAATTTTTTGCCACCTAACGTACAATTGATTTGCGTTATGTCTGCACTACTCAAATTATAGTGCTTGACTTTATCACACTGATACGAATCTTTTACAAAAACTACGATACCACCTGCACTATAAGAGTTATTGCAATTGCCATACGGCTCATAACCCGATATATTGTAATTTGATAGCTCGTTGTCGTACAGCCGAATTTCAGAGAGAATAATAATTTCAGGTTGAACATTTAAAGTACTAACATGGGCTAGAAAAGAATTGAAGTTTTTTCTCATGCTTCTAACATTTTGATGAACTAAGAGTGTGGACATGTTAATTTGTTTGTTTGAAGATATTTTTGCATAACAAGAGGTAACAGAGTTCGAATTATTCATAAATTAAGTTTCAATAATAATCTACTCTATCAATTTGCTGAGATCAGCTAAGCACCTTACTCCGACTGGGTTATCTCCCTCCTTCTTACGCAAAAATATCGTGCTGTTTCTCATCCACATGAAGTTGTAATTCTTCTCCACCTTCACCCTTTTTGTTGCATTAAAAAGCTCTCTCGTGAGTGGAGTCATGCTGTCATTGATGTAAATGGCTGAGCCATCATGACGATCACCGAAGATGTTTGTGTTCAGTTTTGATTTATTTTTACTTTTAGTTTTCATGACATTATCTTTTACTTGACGGCGAACAAATTTAACTACCAAAACATTGGTGGCAGGATGCAATTTATTGTTCATATTTTTATTTACGGTGGTTTTTTTTACTGACTTAACAAAGCAAGAGTCTATATCATGTCTATATCTATCACCCGCACCATCACGCACAACCTGCAAAGCTGATTGCATTGCATTTGCATTGCTGACATTCGGCACATTAATAATTTCAATTGTTTTCGATAAATTATTTTGCTCTAGAAACTGAACTTTATCTTGCAGTGCACATAATTTTGCTTTTAGTTCAGAATTCTCTGTTTGGAGCCCGGTAACTTGAGCAATAAAGCTTTGATTAATTCTTTTTATTTCTATTAGTTCATTGTATAAAGACTCCATTGTTATTATTGAAGCTGAGTTTTGAATTTCTTTTGTAGATTTAGGGGGGATAGAGATAGGTATACTGTCCGTGGACATGGAGCGCCTGCGAGTATTAGTACACTGTAAACACCGCCAAGATTTTTTGTTTTTTCTCATAAATTCTATGCCTGCGGGCATAACATTCACACAATTTCCATGAAAGATAGTATTGCAATCGCTACACTTGATTTTAGAATCACTTCTTTCAACCTTTTTGTCACATGAACAATTCATCTTAGTTTATTTCTTTATTTTAGTTGTTATCACTAAGGATTTCGAGTTTATGCTTGGAACTTTTGGTTGTCACTTGGGAAAAGCTTTCTAGTTTCTCGATACGTGTGTACCCCACAACACGCAGAAATCGATGTTCGTGTGGCATCTGAATCGAACCGAATAAATCTCGAAATTTCGTTGAATCGCCTGACCGATATTGTTGCTTGATATAGGGGAGGCGCATTGATTTTCCAAAGTTATGCCACTGTTTCGTGATTAGATCGGTGGCAGCCCTTGACCAACTAAATACCCAGGTAGGCGCAACATTCCTGTTCGTCCATAGGCTTACATTCTAGAAAGCTTTATAGGAATGTTGTTCATTTCACTTAGCGAAATCACTGAGAGCTGTTTTGTTGGGGTTTCGGCAAATTATGTCTTTAGCGGAAGGGCTCATTATACGGAAGAAAGTTTCCCTATCTTGACCTTTGTTAGATGGATGTGAGCCTTCGAATGATGTATCCCGGAATATATTATTCGCCCCTTCACGATTTGAACTTGGCGCACTCATTATCCACTTTGTTCCATCCTTAGCAGTCCAAAAATCGTCTTCTACTTCTGGCATAGCTTTCTCTTCGGTATCAGCAACTTCTCCTATTTTATCCTGAGCTTCATCTTCCTCACCTTCTTCTTCTATCTTCATTTCTATTTGTTGACTGATAAAAAATTTTCAAGTTTGTCAGGATCAGGCCGAAAGCTGTCGTCCAGTTTTCGCTCTGTATCGGAGCATATTTCTTCCTAAAATATATTTGCTTATAATCCTTCATAGGTTCCAAAATACCTTATCTCCAGTAGGGGTAATCGTCGCTCCAAATCCGCAAATATATTCATAAATTGGTAGCGGTATATTGTACTCCTCGGCACTAATTGCAGATAACGGATCCATTAAAGTCTGTAGTTCCGGTGTCTTCAGCACGAATTTTGCCTGGTGCAATTGAAACGCAACCAAAAATTCTGTCATTGCATGCTGGAATATAGCGAAGGGCATGCTACGTGGTAATCGCTGGTCTTCGATGCATAATCGGTCGTAAGTTTGCCTGACCAATGGGATAAACCCTGCGCAATCAAAATTCTGTCCTAACGTCTTCTTCACGGGCTTGCTGCTTCTGTATAGAGCTGCCCTGTATAGAGCTGCTCATCTTTTGGGGCAGTCTCTTTCGTGATAACAGGGGCAATAGGGGGGCCACGTCGTGGCGGTCTCTTATTCTGAGAGCGCTGTTGTGGATTAGCGGGCTTCGCCCTTGCTTCCTCCTCCTGTTCAGCCATATCAACTTGGTTAGCCCAGTTGGAATTACCTGACTGCTGTTGTTGTTGCCTTTCATTATAGGCGGACATCCGCTCTAAATCTCGGGGTCTCATCCTCCGTGACTTCTGTTGCCTAGGGGGATCTTCCCGGCCCTGGTCTTGCCCTTGGGCTATACGTCTTATAAAAAATCCGGAATTCCACGTCAGGATATCGATCGACCCGATGCCGGTGCTACGGTGAAAAAATTGTTCGTTGGCGGTTTGAGGGATGAACACTATGAAAATTCCCTGCGATCGTACTTCTCAAAATTTGGAAAAATTGTTGGTGTTAATATTGTCACCGACAAGGACACTGGCAAGAAGCGTGGTTTTGCCTTCATCGAGTTTGATGACTACGATCCGGTGGACAAAATTGTTTTACAAAAGTCCCACTCGATTAAGTTCAAACTGCTGGTAATTAAGAAACCATTCCTTACGATTCGTCATGTGGTCACTCGCACCTGAATCCAAGACCCATTCATCAGCTTGCCCAACACCTTCAGCTATCAGCACCTCGCACAAAAAAGCATTGCTATTCTTAGCACCACCACCACCGCCTCCTGTATAACGACTTTCTTTTAATTGAGGACAGTTTCTTTTCCAATGCCCATTGTTTTTGCATAGAAAACACCTGCCTGGCCTTTGCTGCTCTTTAAAATTTGCATTGTTATATTTACTTGAGTGTGCCCTACCCATATACAATGCCCTACTATCGAAGAAATCATTTGACGAAGTTTTCGTGTTTAACCTCTCCTCTTCCATAGCCAACCTTGAAATTAAATGCTCCAGCGTTTGTTGTTGGACTGCAGTGGACTCCCACGCACTAAAGAAATGACCGTATGAATCTGGCAGCGTCATTAAAATTTTGGTTACAACCATGGAATCCGACACCTTTTTACCCGCATCCGCTATTGCCTGTAACTTCGAAATGTGAACCACAATACCATCCTGAGGATCCTTCGCAAAACTATAAAACTGCTGTTGCAACATGTGAATACTAGCTTTAGATTTAAGTTCATAGACACTCTCTAATTTAGTCCACATCTCCTTCGACGTTCTACAATTCATTATGTGGAGTAGTGGTTCCTTTCCAATAGTAGTAACAATTATCTTTTGAGCCTTGCTATCGTTCAACCTCCATGCGTCGAGTTTCTTACGCAAAGCCTCATCCTTAACTTCACTTGTTTCCACAGGTAATTCTTCAATCCCCGTGACATATTTTAAGAGATCAGAAGAACTTAAAATTATCTTCACCTGAAATTTCCATAAATTCCATTGATCCCCGTTGCAAAGTTTTTCGATCTTAGCCACTTCGTTTTCCATATCGATCAAGTTAGTAAATTTTTTTTTTTATAATACCAAACACAGATGGTTCGACAAAAAAAAAACCGCACAAGCTATCAACAGATTTTCGACTCCGATTTTTCGAATTCATTAAGCCAGGAAGAATTAGTTCTTTTGAAGCGGTCCCGTTGCCTACCATTTTTGGCCCACCTCTCATTTATTTTAAAACAAATCAGTCTTACAGTTGCCTTAAGTGCTTTGATTGCTTCCTCTGAAAATTGAATTTCATCAAAATAGCTCATAATAAATAAAAACACTGCTTCAACACGCTTTATTTTGATTTTGGAAATCCAAACCTCAAAAATTTGTTTTTTCGTAATTTCGATAGACATTCTGAAAATTACAAAATAAAATATTTATGAAAAGCCTATACGCACATTAAAAGTGAAATATGTACTTATACGTACCACAAAAAACGACATAGGACACAATAAAACTAATATAAAAGACACAACACAACTTAGACACATTTTTGCAATTAGACAATTTTTTTTGTAGGTAACCACTTCGAAATTTAAAAAAAAAATGTAGTGCGCCTTTTTCGCAGCACTTTAAAGCACTTAATGATAGACGATATATCAGGCTTTCAAATGCATGTAGTCGCTAAACCGAACAACACTGAATACATATAGTTTTTCTCTCATGAATGTAAAAATTTAATAAAAATACTCAATTTTTTCCATCCCAACCACAAAAAAAAAAGTAAACCCCCTATGATCTAAAAATTTTGCTTACTTTTCAATTCCCTGATGTCTTATTTAATAATTTCAATCAAAACTTTTTATAGAAAACATACACAGCACTCGTAAGAAAAAAAAAAAAAAAAAACTACTTTCACAAGCCAATTGACACTGAAATTATCACCGACTGCAACTTCAAGATCAATTTTATTTATTTTACATGCCTTCCACATAACAGTTCTTTCTTAATCCCTTATGAGAAGGTTAAGGCTGCAAGTAAAACCTGTTTTCGCATCAATTTGTGCTACTAATTTTTTCAATTAAATGCCGCTAGATGAGCGAATTCTCACACTGCGCGTCGTCTGGTCGATGTCGACGGCCCTTCCATGACATCTTCGGCTACAGCAGCAATATTCACTGCAGAACGGCTACTCCGGGGTCTGCCACGCCTGGCGGCATCTCGTGTTGTGCCAGTCTCTTCGAGGCGAGCGGCTAAACGTCGCAGTATTTCACCAGTAGGCGTTGGACGGCTAGGAAATCTGCGACGAAATTCACGTTGTGCCAAAGTCACCGACCGATTACTGCTCAAATAAATAGTCACCAATATTCCGCGTTCTGGAGCAGTGTAGCGTAACATTGTTTACTAACGTGTATTTCGCATATGTTTACTACACAAATGTCAAAACAGAACTGACATTAGGGGCCAATCGCAAAATTTATAGCATTTTCTGATAGGAGGATTACTTTTGCGCCACCTTGTATATAGTACAATCTTAAGTTCTTATTCTTATTTAAAAACTGATGTCGACTATCGTCTATGCTGGTCGAAACTGTTCTGTTGGCGGTGTAATCTTGGTGTTTATATTCAAATGCTGGCTTGGCTTTAGACTCAAGTGCTGCATAGATCCAGTATTGATATATCAAGTGGCTGACCGTAATTACAGGCTTGTTTTACGGGTGTATCGGTTTTATTGTTAGGGGTGGTTGACGGGTGAGCTGACCGTAATTTTCAGCATAATTTATGGTGTGGTTAACTCACGCGCTGTGTTTACACTTCAACACAATTAAAAAATAAATAGATTTATCCAATAATTAAAAAAAAAAATCATTATTCTGTGGACAAAATCTTACTAGGAGGAACTCGAAGAAAAGTCAAATAATCAAGCCTTTCAGCGCAGGTGTTTGCCTTTTTGTTCTTTGAAGGATGTGAATAAACCGGAGATGCATTTTTTTCTATAAAAAAAAGGTAAACAATTGTTATTATCTGTGTTCTTATTATAGAAGATTTCAATTTACGTGGTATAGAAGCGCAGTTTTGAAAAATTTATCCGTTATTCAAGAATCCGAGTTTTCTTTTCATATGAAACGAAATTCAAAGCACAAGGTTTACTTTATTTCTGAACCTTAAATTTTAGTGATTTATTTAATGTAAAATGAGAAAAATGCCAGCAACGTTGCTAAGTTGAGTTCGTTTCGCATGAAAATGAAATTAGACACGCTTATCTGAACGAATATAATCTTGACGAAGATGTGCCGGAAAAATTCTTAAAAAATAGCTTCCACCTAACGGAATTGGTGCAGTCAGGCAGGAGGGAAGAACTACGGTTGCGTTTAGTTCGAAAATTGGTGGAATTCCTGGCGCTCGCGTTACACTTTCCGGCACATCATAATTGTTATTTTTAATTATGTTGATGTTAAAGAGGTACTAAATGATGCAATTGTAGATTTTTAATGCTTAATAGGCAAAAACAGTTAACTAAAATTTCTACTTTTGTTTTATAATTTTTATAATTTTTTTCTAGTTTTATAATTAACAAACCCAAATGAACAGAAGTTTATGTTGTCAAACATGATGAATTAATGTAGTTCGTTTAAAACTTATGCGTTCCATAGTTGTGAAAAGTGACAGAAAGGTGGCGCTAGGCTATATTGCTTGTAATTTAAACTAACTACAGTTTTTGTGTAGTTAGTTTAAATTACCTTAAACCACCTTAAAGTCAGTTTGTTGTGTTGGTAAAGATATAAATTTTCTTTTAAATTTTGTGAAACCCTAAAAGATCCTTCGCCTGTTGTAAATCCATAGCCAGCTGTTATGGCATGTTGCCTGGTTGATGTGATGGCTTCATTCGACTCTTTATGACACGGCCTTCATGAAGAGGTAGGGATAGATTGGGTTGCTCTTATCTTCCTCTTTTACTGAGTTGACCGCTTCGTTATATCCTTTGGCGGCGACTCCACCATAATAGTACTTATCCTGAAAGGATTTTTTCTATCTTGTTTGTTTTTGTTTGTTTCTTGGTTCATAATATTTCATCCCACAAGTATGGTGGAAAGAATGTCCGCCACATCAGAGAGCCCTGTAATGCGGCAAGGTGAAATTAGAACCTGAGGACGCCAATAATGTGGAGGGCTCGGTTCGCGATTGTATATGCCTTTTTTTCTTAACACGTTTCAGTAGCTGCACAACCCATTGCCTTGTGTCCATTAGACTATAGCCAGTTAAAGGACGCCCGTGAGGGGAGTGCTAACAATTATTCCCACAAATAAGCAAAGTTGCGAAATACTTGCGAATCGCATTTGCAATGGCTGGGTACATGTTGGTTCACGTCGTTATGATGTCGCCTTGAACTGCAAGTGTTCCGTACGGTGTTAACAAAGTCGCCTCTTACTACAACCTTAATAATAATAATAATAATGATAATAATAATATGTATTATTAATATCGAATTTTCATCCATTTTTAAAAGATTTTTATCAAATATTTTTTTTATTTTAAATTATTTTATTTGTGATGAGGTAGTTTGAAAATTCTTTCAAAAATTTAAACGAGGTCTCATATCAAATTGTTTTGAATAAAACTATCAATGAGCACCAGTCTATTCAACTCAAGCTTCCACAGAAGAGTCAACTGTTGAGAAACAATAGTCGTCCTCTTATTTTACCGCACGAGATGAAAAGACCACATCCGAGTAATTAAAACAATTAAATTTAGAAAAATAAAAGGTTGCAAAAGATTTACGACCGGTATGATTTCTTGTTTTCTTCTTCTTTTGAGTAAAATGTCATCGCTGACAGTTGTCAAATGGGGCAAACAAGTTCCACAAGACGCGGGAATGGTATAAACTATGCAGGAGTTGCCATTCAGCACTAATGGGTTGTTTAGAGTCAGTTAGACTCAAGAATAGAATTAATTGAGTAAGATAATATTGCGAGCTTTGAGAAATTTAGAACTCAAGTCTTGGTTGCTGTGCCTTTGATCGCCAGTTGTGGAAATTTGTGACCGGTAAGGTATTTTACTGTTAACTATATTTTTATATATTATATACAATATTACACATTCAGTCAAGTGTTTAAAAGAAATTTTTGTGAGGGTGGTTGAAAGAAAGTCAACCCAGTTATAAAGAAAATTGGTTATATTAACAAAAGAGGCTTAAGAGAGCCCAAACCAGATCAGCACATATTCAAGCGTGGTAACAAGTGCGGATAGTTTTCTTTTTGTTTCTTAATATTTTAAATTTCATCATACAAACCGTAACTTAAATTCATAGTATCCATCCTTCAGATGAATTAAACTAATTATTAGGCTAATGTGTAAAATGAATAAAAGTTGAATGTCAATGTACATAAAACAAATATGATGTTTAACTAAAGAGGGTTTAAAAGGGTGAGAGAAACGTGAAGAGGGAAGTGATGAGTAACTAAAATAGAAGAAAGATGTCAACTTAAGGGGTTGCTTGGCGAGACAGTAACCAAGGTAGGGTGGGTAGAGGAGATTTCTCGCGGTGTCTTTCCATCGTGACACCAAAGACCAAAGACTGGCATGAATTTTTGTTTGGGACGAGGGTCAAGAATCCACGCCCTCCGACGAGCTGAGGATGGCTACCAGCATGCCAGCACAGACCCGTAAGCCAACCAAGTCCCATAACACAACGCTTATTTTTCTTGTATTAAAATCGCAAAGTACTCCGTCTACGGCAAAATATAGTTCAAACTGTTCATCAGTTGCCAACTGATTATTTTTCTACAATGGCTTCCTGATTCCAATGATGATTCATTTTATATGGGTTATGCCTTATTGTGATGCAACAAAGGTCTAACACCTCCGTTCTAATCGCATTTTGAAAAGTGGGTGATTTACCTTTGTTTACTAATGCTAAGTTAGTGCTAAGTAAGAAATCAGCTAAAGACTCACCTCTTGAGTTGTTGTTGCTACTACCCCATAGCACACTATATGAGCGTTGGCATCGCAGCCAATGAGGAGGATCTTATTCCTCCTTTGGCAGTATTGGACCAATCGTTCAATTATCCTCGGAAGTGCTTCTAAATCCTCTCCTGGAAAGTAGGCTGAGGTAACCACTACCTCTGCACTATCTTCACCAGGCAGATTGATGAGTACGCTTGCGGTGTCCCTGTTTGCGAATTCTGGAATCGGAATGTAGTTAAAAGTTTTTTCTATGATGATAGCTGCTCTTGTAGACGCAGCTGTAGTGTCGTATTCCAACTTACAGTTCTTAATGTCGAGCACTCTTTTTAGGCCCCTGTTAATCCAAGGTTCCTGAATTAGCCCTAGATTAAATGATCCTGCAGCATACTTCTGGCATATCTCTGCAGAAGCAGCCTTTGCATGCTGCAGGTTGGCTTGTAACATTTTAATCATATTAAGGCCGAGGGCTCTTCGTCGCCCTTGGTAACCTCTTTGGCCGCCTTGTCGCCTTCTGCGAGAGCTGCTTTCCCCGTTGTCTTATCATCCTGAGCTGGTTTCCTCAGGGTGACTTGACCAAATCTGTACCAGATTTGGTTATTTCCGGATTCTAGCCGTTTCGCAATTGTTTGATCCATCGATAAGACCATCATAACTGAGGTGCCCTTGTTCACCCTCTTTAATATCCTCCAGGACTCTACCATAAGGCCTTCGTTTTGTTCTTGAATGGTGTCGAGTATTCTTTTCGACTCTGAGCCGGCAGCGTTCGGAAAGTATCCAACTAAGGTAAGGAGGAACTGAACCCTCATCAGTGGCCCTTAAGTCGGCTCCTTCCCACGGCTTCAGCTGTTGTGTTGTTATTTTCATCCATCCTACAGTCTGATCATTTTCGCAATGCAGCATTAGGAAGCCTGCTTGAAACGTAGCTCCTACGAATTTAGGTTCTACGCCGCTTTCTTTCTGACCAACTACCTTGTCCATAATAGCCTGAATTTATCTTTACTTTGGTCGATCTTTAAATGAGTATTTTTCGATTGTAGCAAAATGAAAAAAAAGAGTAGATGTAAGAACTTTTGATTAAGAATGCGTGAATTCCAAAATAAAGGACTGTTCTTCGTGGTGCGAATTATTAAAACGTCCATAAATAACAAACTCGCTTCTCATAGATTGTCGTATAGATTATCGTTTATTATTCTGCAAAAATGAGTAACAATTTGGTAATAATAATAAGTAATTTTAATTTGGCAATGAATAGATAATAATTACTTACAATTTGGTGTTTTTACATAGGCGGCCTCACGAAGAATGAATTTGCAAAGCCGGAAAACACGCAAAAAGGAGTTCGTTCAGAAATCAAGTGCCACTGAACTTATAAAAGGGTTAGTTCGAATTGTTCGTTAAATGTGCGCGTTCAGTGCTTTGCCAATTCATTCTCGTTTACATTAAGCGCTTTAAAGTTTAATAAAAAGGAGCTCAAGCGGAAACAAGGACAAAGTGCTTAAACTCGGGTCGCGATTTTTCCCTCATTGTAGCCAATGCCTCGACGTTATTTCGTCGCCCCAGAATTGAAGTGCCGTATACGCCATTCTTACGATTTTGGGAAAACGCATTTAAAGGTTTGGCCGTCTATAGCAGAAAAACCAACCGATGGAATTTTTTAGTTTTTTGACACATTATTCACTGGGATATTTTCTTTTAATCTGTGTTGTCAAAAATCCCTAAAGTCTCGTGTTTTTGAAAATTTGAAGCTTTTTGTCCAAAATGCGTTTGCCGTATACGCCATCAAAATCAAAGGTTTATTTTCTTCTTGCACGTACGTCAGTAAGCACATACGGCATTTCAATTATAAGAAAGCAAAATTTTTCGCATTGTAGGAAGCTTATTTGTTAAATAAAAGTTATTTTGTTCTTAACAACAGACACATTTTTTTCATCTTAAAACTAGTTATTTTAATGTTTTCTTATAGAAAACAAAAGTGTTTTGAAAGGCTGTTGGAGTCGCAAGGACGGTTGAATTTAACAATATTTCCGAACAGTTGAAATTGATTTGTTTATTCTCTATAAAAGTACAAGTTAAAGAACAGTTGGATAATACAAAAATATTGCTTACAATTTTTAGCGTCCTCTCTCGGCTGCTCCGACTCCAACTCTGTTCTCCGAGTGAATTGCTTTGACGTTTATTTTGACGACTTACTGACAGCGTAAAATAAATTGGTGCGTAATAAATTGAAATTGATTTGTTTATTCTCTATAAAAGTACAAGTTAAAGAACAGTTGGATAATACAAAAATATTGCTTACAATTTTTAGCGTCCTCTCTCGGCTGCTCCGACTCCAACTCTGTTCTCCGAGTGAATTGCTTTGACGTTTATTTTGACGACTTACTGACAGCGTAAAATAAATTGGTGCGTAATAAATTGAAATTGATTTGTTTATTCTCTATAAAAGTACAAGTTAAAGAACAGTTGGATAATACAAAAATATTGCTTACAATTTTTAGCGTCCTCTCTCGGCTGCTCCGACTCCAACTCTGTTCTCCGAGTGAATTGCTTTGACGTTTATTTTGACGACTTACTGACAGCGTAAAATAAATTGGTGCGTTCTACCTTTCTTTTCTAAGGCAGCGTTCAGAATTGGAGTCGGAACAGCCGAGATTTCGTTTAGCAAAAAATATTTTATGACAAGAACCTTGGAGCAAGATAGCCAGCGAACCTCGGTATAGTAAGTTAAACCGGAATATTCGCTTCCTAGTTCACTTAACAAATCAGAAAACTGACGCTGATTTAAGCCGCGTGACCTTATAAAATTTATAATTTTTTTGATTAGTTTCAAAACATGTTCCATATTTATGACTTTTGTGCATAAAACCTCTTGATGGATTATACAATGAGTATGATGAATTTTTGATGTGTCGTAAGCTTCTATTACTTTCTTTTGTAGCAATGCTACGAAACCATTGTTTTTACCGGTCATTGATGGAGCTCCATCTGTTGCAATGGAAACCAATTTCGATAGAGGCAGATTGTACCTTTCTAAAAGTTCATATACACAATTTAAAATGTCTTGGCCTGTTGTTGTGCCACACATCGGTACGACTTCCAAAAGTTCCTCAAAAATATTAAAATTATTATCGCAGGCACGAAGAAACACAGCTAACTGAGCTGTGCCCGCAATGTACGTACTTTCATCACAGGCAATTGAAAAAGCCTCAAAATTTGTTGATATTTCTTTGATCTGGTCACTTAAATTGTCAGCTAAATCAGTAATTCTTTCCGCGACAGTATTCCGAGACAACGAAATCACTTGAAAAGTCTTCACACTTTCAGGACAAACAATTTCTGCAGCTTTAATTAAACATTCCTTGATGAAATCACCTTCGGTTAAAGGTTTCGAGTGTTTGGCTATCAACTCCGACAAAACGTAACTTGCGTGCACCCCCGCTTCACTTTCGTGAAAAACTTTTTTAAACATGAGCTGTTGTTTTTTCATTTCTAACTTACACTGTTTCAATTTTTGTTGTCTAATTAATCCTTCGTAGCTGCCATATTTAGATTTATGGGACTCATAACTTTGGAACACTAATAAGATTGTTACATACTAAGCAGATGATTTTATCGTTTACTTCACAACAAAAATGTTCAAGTTCCCACTTTTCTTGGAAATTTCTATGTTCATCAGAGATTTTTCGTTTGCATTTACTACCACTAGTACTAGGTTTTGAGAAAGACATACCGGCCCGCATACAAAAATCTGAGATAGTTGAGTTGGTAAAAATGTCTGTCACATACGCGCACGTCAAACGAGACATCCAACGATAAACTCATCAACTTGGACGACTGTTTTTTCTTTTGCCACAAACAAACAAAAAAATGTCTCAGAATGTGTGAAATGATTCACAAAGGCAATGAATTTTTTGAGTGGCCCGCGCAATTTTCCCCTTGTAGGACTTTGTGTGTGATTGTCTTTGTAAGTTAATATTTTGTTGCAATGTTTTATTAAAAAATATTTTTTTTGTTTTTGGGAGCGAACTCCTTTATTCGAAGTCAAGATTACAACTGAGGTACTAAAGTCTAGCTAGAAATAATTACACCTATTGTTCTACCACTAAGACGTGACGGAATGCGGCATTGGCATCTCCTCTACAGGTGGATGGTGTCGGGTGTTCCCGTTTGCTGGGAAACTGTCGTCGTAGGTGTGGGAATCTGTCTGCTTCTGCCGGCCATGACCCTGGTGCATGATGTTGGATTTTGCTGTGTTAACTTGTATTCTCAGTCCGCACCGCAGAAGTCTCAGTCTCGCTGCTGTTTCGAATGTTTTGAATGTGTGAACACATTGAGTGTATCAGTGAATGTGAGCTCGGGTAGAAATGTATTTTCTGAGAGCGTGAGACTGTGAATTGCGCTGAAATGTAAAGGGATAGGTTTATAGGTAGGCACCTACATCGAGAAAAAAAATTCATGGAATTCCCCTGTATCTTGTTCAACACTGATATGCGGATGTTATTCTTTTATTTGGTAAAAAAGATTTTAACGGGTGTGAAAATCTGAAAATTCAAAATGCAAATTTGAAGCCTTAGCTAAAAAATATAAATAACTGGGGTGGGCCGCAAAGATATCCATTGCGGGCCGCGAGTTTGACATGCTTGATATACATGTTACCCTTTGAGGGTCTTGATAATGTCTTGATGATGTGACGCATAAAAACGAGTGTATCTAATTGTCTACATGTTTTTGTTGTTGTTATATTTTTATTTTTTTTTGTTTATAATGTTAGCTCTGCTACCGATGTATATTTTCCATACGGGACATTCAAATATCTATGTGGATTTCCATGGGAACATGGTGCGACGTTACCATATTAAGGGTTTCGACTAAAATTTCTTGACCTGTGAAATAACGCGTTTCAAGTAAAAGGTCAAATAAACTTTGAATTGACATTTGATTTAAGTGACTAGCTAGCATGAAGAAGTTTTATCTCTAATTTTTTAAGAAATTAAAAATAAAACTTCTTCATGCTAGCTAATGAATTGTGCTTCTTTTCTGGTACCGGCCACTTTTTTTCTTCTTTGGTGCTTTGGTTTTTTGCAGTCCATCAGCTACCATTTATTCAGTGAGCGTAGAAACAAATTAAATGTATGGAAGCTTAGGCAAATGCTGCGTTTCTTTGAAGATAATCCCAGCGTTGACACACGTCGATTGGAAAAGTTTATAAAAAACTTTTTTCCACCACTTTCCAGTATAGCTTGGAGTGTAAAAGAAGGAATCTATCACGGGATATACTATTTCTCACAAGGCTGTTTCCAACAGATTTCCTCTTGGACCAATACATCGACATTTTCGGCAGCCGATTATAAGACGTCAGAAGCATAATGCCCAATACGACGAGAATTTCGTGTTGGTCTGTTTCCGGGATACTTTTAACTTTTTTTTTTTTTAACTTACCCCCCTCAGAGCTTTTCAGGATGGCGATTCTCATATTTGTACATTGGCCGATCCATATGAGGAGCGTGGAAATAATTTGAGAAATGTGTCCAATTCGGTGGATCCCCTGTTTACATTGCAGAGCACCGACGGAACGAATTCTTGTGGAATTTCCATTCTTGGAAGACCTGTGCTGTTGACCGACCAAATGCTTTCTGTTGCTGCTTCTATTGCCGTTTGCATAGCTGTATCTTCACTTATGGGTTCGTTGCTTGCAGGCTGTTCTGGTTCTTCATCGTGTTCTTCGTTGACATTCACTCCTTCTTCGTTATCAGTTTCGGAACTTCCAACATCCATCTCCTCTTCTGTTGTGCTTGAATTTGACTCAGAATCGGACTCTTTTTCTTCGTATTCTGAGCCAGAGTCTTCGAACGGCTCTGGTTCTGAGTTTTCTGAAGTTGCACATAGCTCTTTTTCAATTTGAACCGGTTTCAAGCCACGCCAAGAAAAACTCCTGTAAGCATAATAGATCTTCTTGGGTACTGCTGGGACATATAAACCCAAGCTATAGCACTACTGGGATATATAGTCCCAAAGGGTTAAAACATGCAAAAAAAAGCAACAAATATATGTTTTTTCTCACAGTTTACACTTTAGTTAAAACACTAATCACTATCAACTTTAAAAAATATGTAAATCAGAATCCTTACCCGTTATTTTTCACCAAAAACTGATTATTTCTACTCCGCTTACAAAGACACGTGCACTTCACTTAGCTTTTGACGAAAAATGGCGCGTTATGATGCAATACGTATGACGCAATTTCAGAGTTCAAACTGTAAAAAACGAAAAAGGTTCAACTCCACGCGATTTGCTTTGTAAATTATCCCAGTAGTATTTTTTAAACATTTTTGGGATGTATTGTCCCAATCGGGCCGAAAGGGTTAAATTCCATGAAGCTGATAAGATCTTCAATTTGTTTAGGTTACCGTCAATAAAACTACTCTTTTCAATGAATTTTGTTCTCGATAGAATATGTTAAATAAATGAGATGCGCAGAATATGTTTCAGATAAATTTTATTGTTAGACAATATAATTGTCTGAGTACAAAAAGGGAAGAAGATTCATGAAAGGTTACCTTTTATACATGTGAGAAAAATATGAATTGTCAAAGTGACAGTGGTCTGTCATGTGAACATCGTTGGTGTAGAGATGAGGAGCTAAGTAAGGGTTGCCACTTTAACAGAATAAATTCGACGTTTTGATTTTCTTGTGGCGCCAAATTGTTCTCGTTAAAAGAATGCATGATCAAATCTTTATTGCTTATAAGAACTCGCTTACAAAAATGAAATAATTAAATTAAGAGAAGAAATAAAATATTTTTTTATAGTGAAATTTCTAAAGAATGGAACTTAAGTACTCCTTTATTCTAACCATAAATTTCCCTCGTGGTGTTCTAATTAACGTAAAAGGGGGACCTTTTACAATCGAATTTATACGAATCATTTCAAATTCTGAAAGATATTTAGGATCAATTTCGTGTGAATTTAAATGCGGTATGTATGTAATTACAAGTTTACAAGTGATCTTTTATTAAATGGAAGTTATATTTTATTAAATAGAAACAACTCAAGATTGCCGACCGCCGCGCCGTACGAGTGAAAAAAAACTGCCCACTTCAAGTCGTCACTGCACCGGCCTCAGTCATGGTCACTACGCCTTCCGTCACCACAGCTGCCATATCTTCCATCCACTCAGAAGCTGATACCACGACCAGGCTTTCGTCAGCCAGCTCAGGAGCCACCCACCGGTGCACATTCCCAGAACGCACAAGCACCAGACGACAATTTGGTTAGGCGACATTCCTCTGTACAATTCGGAGAATGGTGTCCACGCTAGTCGTTTATAACTTGAACAAATAGGTCAAGCTCCATACCCAATTGCTGGCTCGAGTTACAGTCATCGGTCATACGATTCTCTCTGTACTTTTACAGTGGCATCTTTACTTGGGCAATGCCAGTGGGACGATGACTGGCAGTTAATGTGACTCAACTCTGGGCTATGACTTGTGTGTAGTGTTGGACATAAGGAATCAAGTGGCGGCGGCGGTCTGGAATGATTAATTGAATTAGAATGTGAAATTATGCAAAGTGTCAATAACTTATCTTAACTTATCCTACATGTATATGGCGGATTTTCTTTCCTGGCAAAATAAAAAAATATTTTATTCAGGAAATCCACTACCTCTGCCGCCTCGAAAAGGCGTCGTGATTACCACGGGCAAATGGTTGTATTTCTTGTGAGTCTGCTCCATTGGCCCAACGTGGTCGACGTGGTAGGTCCCCAAGGGTCTGTCCTCTAGCGGTCGGTATCACCACAAGCTCCTTAATGGGATCTTCGCATAATACCTCTGTCTTCATCAAAAAGTCATCGTATTCATCCTTCTCAGTCGTCCTTCAGCTGGGCTTCTCTTATTCGGTGGTTCAACGAATTCTCAATCATAAGACAAAATACTCTGCTCAAAGCGTCTACGTGTTTCATCCTTGAGCCTGACCGATGTTCAATTGCATAGTGGAAATCCTGGAGAAACATGTTTATATGGAATATTAAAAAAGCCCGCGCTGTTGTACGAAATTTTTAGCTTTGACATAATTTTACATTAACATAAGCAAATTCGCTAGTACAGTTTAATTGCTCTAATTAAAATTTAATTGAAATGTGAGGAAAGCTTTAAAATATTTTGAATTTTAAATCTGTACATAAGAAAGAGAAAAAAAAATTGTTAGGGTCTTTATTCTGACTGTACTTTAGAAAAAAAAAATAACATGCGGTTCTAATTTTGTGGCGCTTACTTTATGTTTATTTCTCTGTACATACGTATGCTGCTTGTGCATGTAATAACTGTCCTGTACTCGTGCGTACCGCTGCTGGATGTGTTAAATAAAGAAAACACAAAAACACAATTCACACAGTTTATTCTCGTGTTATATCTACATATCTTCAGTTAACTTCTTCTAACCAAGAATACGTCCTTTTTACATGCACACGCACTGACTACCAAACTCCGTAATTCACCCCTGTTGTTCGGCGCTGGTTGTTGGCGATCGTTGCGTATCGATGATGTTGGTGTTGGTGGTTGCTGTTGGTAGTTGCTGTTGGCCGTCTGGTCGTGGCGTGTTGGCGAAATGTTTCGTGGAGTCCCACGATGCGGCTTTATTTGGCCCGTCGTTTTTAGATAATCCAGCTGGATTGTACTGATTAATATTGTAACGGATTGGCGAGTTTTTATTTTTGACTTGTCTTGACTTTGCCTCTGTGAACTTGCACCGAATTGTTTTAGCGTTGGCAGAGTTTTTAAGCACACTTTTTCTCGATGCACTTGATTGAATTATATTGTCTGTAGAATTGACAGTGTCGTTAAGCACTTTGCTAAATATGCTGTGCGTTGATTAGCGACAATGCTGTGGGAGGGACGGTGGGGCTCATGGATTTTATTATGAGACACGCGGTGGCGGTCGGCGAAATAACACTGCTTATGCTCTTGTTTTAAGTCGTCGGGGTCACCGCCTTAGAGTAATACCAAATAAAAATTGGTATGGGGGGCTGGTGGGGGGCTTTGGGGGAGTGGTGCTGTCTATGTTGTGAATAGTGTCGTTTGCAAAGGCTGTCGAGGGAAAATGATGCTTAATCTTAAACATACATATAACGATTATATTAAACGGTCTAAGTCCAGCGTATAAACTTATAAAGACAGACAGACATAATCGTCAGACCAATATTTTCAACATAGTGAGTAATAATTTGGATGACAATTTCGTTCGTAAAGAAAAAACATATCAGTAAGCTTGGCCTTGTTCTTTGTGGTTAAGTAAGATAGTGAGTAATAATTTGGGTGGCAGGTTCGCTTGTACTGAAAAAAATATATGGTGAGGACTGTGAGAAGTGAGGACTATGTCACTTGTTTTGAATAAAAAAAAATAAAAGAAAATCTTATCAGAAGACTAACCACAATTTAAGAGAGAGTGGGATCGTTGTATTGTCACTTGAAGTTTTGTGCTTGCATGCTGTAGAGTGTAGACGCTTTTTCAATTGTTTCTGTGCTATTGTTGTAATTTTATACTTAATTTAACTTGTTTCTTTCTTTTTTTCACCTCTGTGCTTTGAAGCTGTGTATGTACGTATTTGATGAGTAATATTTATTTTTTCATCCCTTCTTAGCTTTTTCATATAATTGTTCTTCCGTCTAATCTAATTTTCATTTATTATTCAGTGTACCTAGTATTTTTCTTTCTATGCTGGTTGCTTGCATTGGCCTTCGTGCTGTTGCTTGTAAACGGCTTTTTCCTCTATAGCTTTGCTCTGTTAACTCAAATCATCTTTTCTAATCCAACTCACATTTAAAAACTCAAAAGCCCTCTTTTATTTGTTTTCCTTGTGCTTTCCGTAAAGCTTAATTCTCGTTTGCTATCATAGTCCTTTTTCTTTATTTGCCTTAATAGTTAATATCCACACTAGACCTGTGCGACAGGTGGTGGTTCTGTGGTAAGATCCTTGAGAGAGACCAAGGTTCGAGCCCCGATAAATTCCCTTTAATATTACTTTTTTTTTGTATATAAATATATATTTCATTATTATTAATTTTACGAGACATTAGGTACTTCTCTCGTTGTTTCTGTTTAGCTAAAAAAATTTATTTTATTATGGCTTGTTCGGCTGAAAGGTGCTGTGAAAGCAAGACTAACATCCTGTTTTCTTGATTCTACTAACATCTTGCTATGGTCCTTGCGGCAACTTATTTCATGCTAAATGCGTTGGCTCTACCACTGCATTTCTTGAGAAGGTAAATTCCTCCGACGTAGCCTTTTGGTACTTCCCTCCATGCAAAAGGATATCGCTCTCGCAGTTAGCTTTTAAGATATCTTCCTTCAAGCAGGATATCACTAAGTTGTCTAATAACTTCAGTGATTTACATCAGAGTTTTAATTGTGTAGTAAAAAACGTTGCCTCATTCTCTGAGTACAATTACTCGTGTGACGCTTCCACTTCGACAGATTTTGAGAATCATTCTTACGTTAGTTCTGTAGACAAATCGAACGCCTCGACTTCTACCGACTTTCAACCCTCAGATTTGTCTTCTGAAGTTTGCCCTGACCAAGGTACTTCGTCCATCCCAGGTCCGTCCGAAATTCACTTGTCTAGGACTAGTACTGCTGCTTTAGATGAGTCGTCTAACCATACCTTATCTCACCCTAAGCGTGTTAATCTGAGGCGTCGTAAAAACAACAATAAAGAGATTGTTTCGTCTCACACTTTAACGATTGTTGTTCCTCAAACTATAATCGAACCGTCTAGTGGGCCTGCTGTTGAATCTGTCAACACATTAGAATCTGTCCCCAGACCTAAAACTGTATTTATTTCAAGACTGAAACCCGAGACGACACCTGGTGACATTATTCATCATCTGATATCTCAAAAGGTCGTTACTACCGTAAACTAAACTAGTTTCGTATCTTCATTCAAAATAGTTGTTCCTCCTTCTATCTTTGAGTCAATCTGTGATCATAGGCTTTGGCCGTCTAACACTCTAGTCAAAGAGTTTGCATACAGGCTCTCAAAATCTAAGCAACCAAATAATATTTCAAAAAACTAAATAGTAGACTATGTTTTTTTTATCAAAATGTAAGATCCATCCGTAGAATATACGGTTTTATAGAAAATGTTCTGATGCAGTAGAAAATGGCTTCGAGGTTGATTGCGTTTACACCGACTTTTCCAAAGCTTTCGATTTGATTTCGCATGAAATTATTGGTTTTAAGCTTACTTCTCTTGGCTTTCCACCAAATTTCATCTGTTGGATTATGTCTTATCTTCATTTAAGATCTTACCAAGTTAAATTTAGAGGACTTTTTTCAGTTTCTTTTCCTGCCATTTCCGGCGTTCCCCAGGGAAGTCATCTAGGCCCACTCTTATTCATTCTTGCTATAAACGATGCGCCTTCGTGTGTCGCTTATAGCGAAATTCTATCATTTGCAGACGATATCAAGATATCTAGAACTATTAAGAGTTCTGATGACCATGTTCTTCTTCAGACTGATATAAACAGCTTTGCTACATGGTGTAACAAAAACGGTCTTTTCCTCAATCCAGCTAAGTGTCAAGTTATCACTTTTTCTAAAAAGCGTATCGTAACAACATTCTCTTACTTCATCAGGGAGCATGCTCTTTGCCGTGTTGAACATTTTAAGGATCTTGGTGTTTTCTTTAGTCAAAACCTTGACTTTTCAAAACACATAAACTACATTGTAAATAAATCCAATTGCATGCTTGGCTTTATTAAGCGTTGGTCTAAAGAATTTAATGACCCTTACGTCACGCTTTCCCTATTGTAAAGGGAAAGCGTGACGTACTCACCTTTGTTATTATTGACGTACTCAAGCTTTGTTCGTACTCACCTTGAATACGCTTCACAAGTGTGGTCTCCATCGCAAGTATGCCATACGAATAGGATCGAGGCGATCCAGCGGAGGTTCATTCGGTTTGCGCTCAGGGGACTTCCCTGGGAAGATCCACTCAATCTCCCCTCATACTTCGACCGGCTTAAATTGCTTAACATTCAAAGTCTCTCCCAAAGACGGATAAATAATGACATGATTTTTATTCAGCAATTGGTCCAAGGTATAATAGATGCACCGGACCTTCTATCTAGTATAAACTTTAAATTTCGTGGAGGCTCTCTAAAACCTCCGAAGAATTCAGCTTTTACACGTTCCACGGCACAGAACAAATTATGGGAAAAATGAGCCTATCAGCCGTATGTGTTCCACCTACAACGCTCATACCAGTATTTTAAACTTTGACATAGACAAAGCCAAACTTAAGAGGCTGCTTCGGTGTTGTTCGTCTTAAATATTAAATATACTTTTATTTTTATGTTTTTTTTTTTTACTTGTGTTCGTAACTAATTTTTATCTATTGTAATTATAATGTTTAGTTTATTACAACAATAATGTTTAGTTTAGTAGAAAAATATTGTGAGGAGCATCGGACTAGAAAAAATATTGTGAGGAAAAATGTAAGTATACCTATACTATATATTTTTTTTATTTATTTAACTCTAAAGTATTTTATTCTTTTTTTAATTTTTTGTTTAGGGTGACCGTAAATGTACTATTGAAGGAGGCGCGCGAGTTATAAGTCTGTTGAAAGTAAAACACGAATCTCTTCGGAGATTTCTTTGTGGTTTTATTTTCTTATGATTAAGGTCTACACATCGGAAATCATCTAACAGTCTCAATCTGGCGTATTTATTGTAGATTGAGATCATGGTGGAATTTTCTTCTATATGAGCCCTAATGTTTCCGTTGATTTTTTCAATTAAAATTTCTGTAAGGTCCCTATCTACGTTCTCAGGTCTATAAATGGCTGGCTTCCTATCGTCAAATTCATACATCTCGTTTAGTTGAAAACTTATATTCCTAAATTCGGCAAATAATTCACTTAAATTACATACCTTAACAGCACGGCAATAGTTAAAAAGTTCTGCATAACTCTTGTGGGGCTGGAAATGTTGTCTTAGTTTTAATATTACGCTGCTCCAATCAGGATTATCTCCTAGTTGCCGGATTCATTTTCCTGCTTCTCCCTGGATTTTTTCATGGATGACTATTTGCATTCCGAAGTACCGAAGCTGAAGGTTAGAGTTGCACAATGAAGCTGTCGTCTCCACAGATTTGACGAATAACGATAAGGGATAATCGTCTGTTCCCTTAAATGGCTTTAAGTGCCTGAACTGCGTCAAAACACTCTCGGGATTTAGTTGAAATATCTGATGTTGTTGTCCTGATCCTTGGGGTTGTTGCTGCTCATCTTGAATTGGTTGCTGTTCCTGCTGGTTCTGAGCCGGTTGTTGTTGATGCTGCTCTCGAGCTAATTGTTGCTGACGCTGCTCCTGAGCTATTTGTTGCTGTTGTTGCAGCTGCTGTTGGTATTGGCCCAACTGTTGCTCCTGTTGCATAATGATGCTTCGCATCTGGAGTACTTCGTTCCTGAGTTCCTCCATTTCAACTGAACTCATATCTCTGTTGCGGTCAAAAAGTTCGTTGAGCTTATTCCGCATACAAAACACTATCACTGTTCTTATACTTCTACTTATTGTCTTTGGACAATTCAAATTGGTAACAATTCAAATTGGTACTGTTC
Organism: Neoascia interrupta; assembly: GCA_947623515.1. NCBI lineage: Eukaryota > Metazoa > Arthropoda > Insecta > Diptera > Syrphidae > Neoascia > Neoascia interrupta. The sequence goes on along the minus strand of OX392462.1, from coordinate 42,227,814 downwards.
TTATACTTCTACTTATTGTCTTTGGACAATTCAAATTGGTAACACTTCAAAAAATAATGATCGTAGGTACGGAAACACTATCACTGTTCTTAAATTTCTAGTTATTGTCTTTGGACAATTCAAATTGGTAATGATCGTAAGGTTCTTATTTTTGTATAGTTCTTCGGAGCTATACACCGATGACTGCGCCAGTTACAAGTCTGTTCAAAGTAAAACACGAATCTCTTCGGAGATTTCAAAAATTATACTTTATTATATTTTTTGTCTTTAGTCTTCGGAGTGACCAATCAGACTTCTTTTCATTTGAAATTATACTTAATCTAAGCCCTATCACTGTGCCGAATTTGTTGCGTCATCATTAATATCCGCAGTGCTTGTTTTGCATTACAACCTTGAACCGACATACTTTTGCTTGATCAGCTCGAAGTCTTTGCAATCGATTTGTGCGAAGGTATTCGAGCCGATGTCTGGAGTATTTCCGTTGCAACCAAGTATGTCAGCATTTTGATTGACAAATGGACTGTGGGAATTAATAGATAACGTAACTCGCGCGTACCTGGACGCGTTTGAGCTAAAAAACTGGGACAACGAGGATTTCGTGGCGAGTATAAGGGTCCAGCTCAACAATCTGGAGACCACTCCAGGTCAAAACAGATTAAAAACTATTATACATTCACTAATGGCTATAGATGCTATAGCCAAAGAAAATAATATAAATATAGAGTTAAATAAGTATGTAATAGCCATATTGGAGCTATTGTAACTTAAAATAACAATAAAAAAATAAAAAAAAAAATTGTGTTTTTTGTTTTCATTATGTAGAAGAGAAACTTTTTTTAGACTTTCAGCTTTTTTTTCAGTACCTTTTTGGACCAATCGTTGGCCCTCTGCACACTCCACATGATGTCAGGAAAAATAATTTTCAGTGCACGTTTCATCTTATTAATTCAACGACCAAGATCCCTCCCTTTGCATATAGATAACTCGTTAAACGACGGGTAAGTGTTTGTTGAAATCAGCTCCTTAACAATGATTGCCTCCTCAGGATTCTTGGTATTATTCACAGGTGAATTTAACATGATTTCATCGCCATATAAAAAGTCTTTATTTTTATTGGACTTGTCATCACTACTTGTTGAGCTTTTACATAGAGATATTTCGTTAATCGATGGACACGTCTCTGTTGAAATCAGCTCCTTAACAATGATTGTCTCCTCAGGATTCTTGGTATTACTTACTGGTGAATTTAACATGATTTCATCACAATATAAAAAGTTGTTATTTTCATTGGTTTTGTTATCACTATTAATTGGACTTTGATCATCGAAGACATAATTCAGGAGTTCATTTATGTTGATGAATTCCTCAAACTCTAGACAACAGGTGTCATTCTCAAAGTGCTCTTCTCAATTTTCCTCTATATCTATTTCCATCACTTCATTCGTATGAGTTTCCTCTGGACTGTAATTATCTTCTTGTAACCATGACATCGAGGGTTCATTATAGAACCATCTATAAAAATCTTTTTCAAAATGATTGTTCATGATTTTTTATAACAATTAGTTATTTCTTTTTTTGGTTTCAACCATCTTCATACATAAAAATTAAAAAATCGTATCCAACAAACGCAGTTTAAAATAATAAAAAGAAAAATTAGCTCTTAAACCCACGAATTCCCGCATTTTGTTAGAATTATTTTCATCTTTAAATTGACCAAGAATTTTACCATTCGTTTGTGATGTATCAAATCTTGATTTCTCCGGACTAATGACATCACTATATATATCAGAATAAAAATCATCTGTTGTTATTGAATAAATAAATGAGTCTGTATCAATATAATTTAATTTTACTGATTCTTCAAACTTTTTCCTCATATAATTATAATGAAAGTCGTACATATGTAAACCATTTTGATAACTCTAATACAACATTTTTTACTTTTAAATCAATAAAACATTTATTATTTAAGTTTTTGATATACGATATTTGTTGTTGTTGTTAATGGTTTTGTCTCAGCCTTGAAAGGATTCTTGATTATTAGGTACTGCCATTTCTTGCTCCACGATTCCTTCATGTCAGGGTTTGATTTTTTATCCATGATGCTACCTTCACAAATTCTAAAATAAAACTGAATCCACTCGATGAAATCGAAGAATGGATCACTATTCATCTTCAGGACAGGGTGGTTCCGAACGAGCGGTTCTGAACAGCTCCAGGGCGGTTCCATACAGCCCGGTTCCATACAGGGCGGTTCCGAACAGCTCTGCATATATACTTCTGACTATTATGTTTGGATACCTGGCGCGATACGGCCACCACGAAAATGTCTTTGAAGACCTCGTCCCCTAGTTCGTACTCGATCTTGCACATCAGCTGCATAATACATAATAAATAACACTCAGAATCACATAATAGCAAAAAGTAATTACCCCTTGACACACACTATTATCTGATTCGTCACTACTAGAAGAATATGATTCGGGAATATTTGCAACTTCTTCGGGAGCAGGTTGAAGCTCCACATCTTCACCCTCACCATCTGATTGATCTTCCGGTAAAGATTGTAAAATTTCTAATATTTTGCGATCACCAAGTCGAGACATTATAACAGATCTAAAATAACTTTTTCTGACTACGAAATACCAGTTTTTATCAATCAAGACATAACTTCGCTAACACAATCGCGGGTATTTGAAAATAGAGCAAGTGCACAAAAATTGTTTTGCCACTCGTGAAAGGCGAGGCTTATAGTATTGTACATGTCAATTTTTTTCTTATTTTTACGATCCAGTGACCCGTTAGGATATATGCGTTTGTTTGGTTTGATATGGAAAAACATGTAAACGGTGCTATATGACAGATCAATCAACAGAGACAGAAACCACCGAAGTTGACAGTCTGTATGGAAAATTACACCTACGGGTCAAATGACCGGTGCCGTCTTTTTAGGTAGATGTTATGTTAATTTAATTCCTTATGAAGATATCACAATTGCACTATATGTAAATTGGAGCATAGACTATTTCAGCAAAAGTCACAAGAGATCATGCCATAAGAATTAATATTTTTAAAGTTACAAAGCGCTTAACTTCAAAATGGGTCAAATGACCCCCGCACGTCTTTCTAGTGTTAAGAGATTGCCATTTCATAAGTTTGCTTATAGTTTTCACGATTCAACCTTGTTGTGCTCGTTCCTGCATCGAAAATATGGAGCAAAGACCTCATCACAACTTGAGCCTGAGAGCGATGATCGGCTGACCGGTGTACTTTGATTATAAACGTATGAATTTGTTATTCATCGTTTGTAAGAGATAGTTGGTTGAAAATAAAAAATAAAAAACAAAATAATAATGTCAGTTATTCTTGACTTTTATTTGTAATTCGTATACGGAAACTTTGATCTAATGGTTCAATAATTGTTAAAGTATAGTCTTTTTTGTTAATGGCCTCAATTGTTGAATCTGACATCTTGGTGAATCGAGCTGGAAGAAAGACCTATAAACAAAAATTAGTAAAAAAGAAAACATTCTTCTCTTTTGATACTTACTTGGAATTCGCCCAGGTTTCCATACATGGTCTTGCAAATTCTTACGCTTTCGACGATGTAAGCAGCACCTTGAATTAATTCGGAAATCTTTTTTGTTTCCTTATAGCTGCTTGTTGATTCAAGTTGATTTAATTCCTGTAGAGGATCCATCATAGACCTAGTTACTTTGAATGTTAAACTTATTAATTAAAAATTATTTAATTCGCTCTTCTTTTTATACCATTTCATTGTCATAATGAAGACCACAGTAATAACCACAATGATAAGACTTTCCCAATGTTCTTCATAATACAATTTTGTCTTTTGCCATTGAAGTGTGGACTAGATTACTTATGTTGAATGAAAATTAAAAAAAATATTATAAGAACATCATGCATAAAGTATATTTTATTTTAGATGAACAGCAGGATGGGATAACAAAATCTATGAAATTATTATTTTTATCATAACGATAAAGAGTAGTAGATCTAACAAACGAGCTCAAAAATCTGTTTCAGGAGAGTCTAGAAAAAAAGTTTGTTATATGAAAGTGAAAGTCACACTTACCTATAAATAATTAAGTCAAAGTCAAAACCAATATAAATATTTATTATTGAAATTTTTATAAGCGATATTTGTTGTTGGTGATTGTTTTTTCATGCAGCCCGGTTCCGTACAGGGGTGGTTCCATACAGCCCGGTTCCGTACATGGGCGGTTCCATACAGCCCGGTTCCGTACAGGGGCGGTTCCATACAGGGCGGTTCCATACAGCCCGGTTCCGTACAGGGGCGGTTCCATACAGCCCGGTTCCGTACAAGGGTGGTTCCATACGGCCCGGTTCCGTACAGGGGCGGTTCCATACAGGGCGGTTGCGAACAGCTCCAGGGCGGTTCCATACAGCCCGGTTGCGTACAGGGGTGGTTCCATACAGCCCGGTTCCGTACAGGGGCGGTACCATACAGGGTGGTTCCGAACGAGCGGTTCTGAACAGCTCCAGGGCGGTTCCATACAGCCCGGTTCCGTACAGGGGCGGTTCCATACAGGGCGGTTCCGAACAGCTCTGCATATATACTTCTGACTATTATGTTTGTATACCTGGCGCGATACTAGCATAGATAAGTTTTTTATCGAAACATAATGGTATAATATACATGTATCATCATCCGTATCCTCATCGTAATCATCATTTTCATCATTATAATAAACATTTTGTATCATGAGTAAATTAATGTGTTTTTCTAACTTATTGTTCGTAAGATAGCATGGCACTACCTTAAGAACTTCGTTATGGTACTTCTTCACTAGTTTTAATATATACACATTGATAGATATATTGTTTAATGCTTCAAACTTTGAAATATCAATAATTTTCATTGGAAATTGTATATTTTTAAAACTAAGTATACTTGTGTGGAGTCCTGTACTCCAACTGCGAAAACACTTATTTGAATAAAAACAAATCAAGTAACTTTTCTAAGTCAGTCTTATTGAAACTTAAAATTGCTACTTTATAATAGTTATTCAACGTTTGATTTATTTAAGACGTGGATGGAAGGATGTCCGTAGTCGATGGAGGTTACCGAAAAAGGAAAGATGGCGATAACCCAGCTGTCACTTGTGGGCTACTTAACCTCGTGTTTTATCTTTGACACCTGTCAGCTGGGTAGGACCAGCGTTGCCACACTTGCATAATGAGGATATGATGACATCCGATCAGAATTATGCGTTGAGCGTAAATTTCGTAAATTTCTAACATTGACGCATGCGTGCTTCAACTTTAACTCCCACAGTAAGTCGATGTATGATGATCCCAATAGTGGCGTGTATTTGTTGATATTCAGCACCAAATGTACTATTCTCGATAGCGCCCAACCGCTATCCTTTTCTTGGAACTCCTCAAGCATTGTCAATATCGGTGATTTTAGGTGTTCTTCATACCAATCGCTCAGTTTTGTTGTCACGTTGAATAGGGCTGTTTTTTCGTGTTTAAATACTTCCTTAACAATCTTAAACTCCCCACAAAAAGTTGCATATATTTTAACTGCAAAATGCTACCTTAATTTTCACTAAATGCTCACAGATGACTTCACAGCACTCATCCAGAAAATCATTAGGCTCTTTATGTGCTAGGTTGATTAGCACCCCAGTTCTTATTCGACTGTGGAATGCTGATTCACCATCCTCCCTTTGTATCATAGGTCCAAGTGAGGTTGATTCTTCCGATATTGGTTTAATAGTTTCAGCCGCTGATGATGTTGGTGGTGGAGATGCTTCTGCACCCTCCCCTCTCTTCTTCACACCTTGCGCTACAGATTTCACTCGCTTTAAACGTGCGCGGTAAGATTGCAGCAAACATAATCCATTGCAAATGTACTGTTTTTCATGAATATTTTTTGCGTTAATCAGGTTTTTCCGCAGCACGTTAATTTTTTCAGTACATTCATTTACACACATAGCAACTCTTTCTTGCTTGTCAACTCCTGACTTAAACAGGAGCTTCACTTTTTTAACAATTTGCCGAATATTATCATCCATTTTAATTTCAATAGATTTCTTTGAAACTTAACTTTGAAAAATTAGCACCGTGTCACATTGATTTCTAAAAAACAACTAATTTATTTTGGGTGCCACAAGCTTAAGAATATGAACAAAATATATAAGTTTTAAGGCTTTCGCGGTTGTTAATTGACATGACAAGAAACTTTTGGATTAACCGCGTAAATACATATTTTAATGAGTACAATACTAGACTCACCCCGAACGTTTCGCTCAAGTTGCATGGAGCGTGGTCACCGGGAAACTGCTATGAAAGTGTTATCGCTGAGATCGGCTGCGTAGATTGTAGCGATGCGTAGACGGTTCTGACTCATCTTGTTGTAGTTGGGATGAAGGTGGTTGAGTGCAAACTGTACTAACTACATCACCGGGTGTTTCTAGGACGATTGGGAGTGGGCGTGTGATGTTGATCACGGGGTCCCATGTACGCGAAAGTTTAAAACTATCATCACGATTGAAGTTTTGGTGGCGTTTTATTTCAATCGCTTCGCGGACCAATCGAGGGATGTAATGATTTTCACGAGCTAAGATCTTGGCTTCATCAAAATGGATCCAGTGGTGTTCATCTGGATTATCCAAGATATGCTCGCATATTGCAGATTTTTCCCGTTGTTTTTTAGTCAACGCACTGATGTGTTCTTTCAAACGGGTTGCAATACTCCTTCTGGTTTGCCCTACATAAGACGAACCACAGCTACAGGGGACTGCATAAACTCCCAGCGTTTGAAGAGGAAAGTAATCTTTCGGCGACGTTAGATAACTTCTCACCTTTTTTGGCGGTAGAAATATGGATTTTATCCCATATTTCTTGAGTCCTTTTCCTACTCGGTCTGTAACACCTTTGACGTATGGTAAGAAAGCTTTCTTGTTTAAATTGCTTTCGTCCTTTCTCTTGGCAAATCTGGCTTCCATATTCTTTGCCTTTTCGTATAGCCATTTGCTTTAAGCACGTCGTTGACCAGGACAAGTTCAGCGGAAAGATGGTCGTTATCACAAATTTTGTGGGCGCGCTGAACCAGTGTTGAGACAACGGATCTTAGGTTTGCCGGGTGGTGGTGAGAAGTCGGGTACACTTTTAAACCTCTCACGTTACGGGTAGATTGTCCTAGGACCGTCTTACCTGTTGTAGTGAGGAAATCTAGAAGGTCTGGTCTCTTCTGGTTGGCAACGGCAAGGGCCAAAACTACTCTTATAAACAAATTTACAAATGGAAACGCGCAGAGAGTGTAAGAAGCTATTGCTACTGGTTAAAAGTACCCTAGCAACTTGTAGTCGCCTTAAACTCTCGATTCCCAAGAGCAACGTTTTCTGCTCGGTGCGGTGCGGTTCTTTTATACCCATCTGGGCTGAGCTTTCCTTAAAATAGAATTAATTTTTGCCAATCATATGCTTGCTGCTTTTAGCAATCAGCTGTACAAAGCTACAAGTTATAAATTTAGTGCATATTTTTTAGGCTAATTTAATAAAAAATTATTGTAGTAAAGTAATGAACACTTTAAATTACTTTATTAAGCTCATTACTGTACTAAATACTTTAAATTATTGTAGTACAGTAATGAACAAATGTTTTTCTGATACAACTTAAATGCAAAAAGTAATAAAAATTATACCGAATTATAAAAACAATTATGAATTGAAATTAAAAATAAAAAAATAAAGCAAAATATGAAAGTTAATATGAAATATAAAAGTAATGCTTATTTTTGTGTTATAACAAAATGTATATATCTCTCTTTTCACTGAGACAAATGTAATCTTCTTTAAAACATTAAGAAAAGCGCGACTTAGTTGCGTTATCGTTTTATTCATAAATCAATATGCCTTCAGCATTGCAATTGGTCACACAAAAATCCTGTGTTCGTACGCAAATAGTCGTCATGCAACATATAAAATTTAATTGTTGTAAGGGCGGTGATATACTTACTATAGTTTCACGCTCATTTGAATGTCCACGCTCAACAAATAAAACCACTTTCTTTTTTTACATTTAATATTTAATATGCACGTCCGATCGCGTCGCCAATTCAACTGCAACTGCTACTACTCGAGAGTTCATCACATCCCGATGAATCACACGAGTGTATATACAAGAAGTCTAGAATACCCCTTTACCGGCAGCTCTTAGGTTAGGTTAGGTTAGGTTGATGGATGCCCTTTTGACAATAGTCACGGCTTCACTTAGACCAGCAGTTGGGTCCATTGTGTCCATTGGGAACCTTCTTAATACCTGGAACGAAAACAGAAATAGACCGCTGTTAGAAGCTCAGAGTGCCGCCCTTTTGGACCCATCCGGATTTGTATACAAATCTTAGGAGGTCCTTTAGATCTACATTATTTAGATCTTCGAGCTCGTTGAAGAAGTAGCTGCCGAGGATACTACGCCTGATGCTGTTTAGGGCTGGGCATTCGCAGAGCAGATGACGAACAGATTCAATTTCTTCAACGTCCCTGCAGCTTCTGCAGTAGTCGTTATGCGGTATGCCTAGCCGCTCAGCGTGTAGACCCACAGCGCAGTGCCCCGTGAGGATTCCCGTGAGTACTCGGATGTTCCTGCGGGCTAGTCCGATCAAAAATAGTGATCTCTTTTTGTTTACCGCTGGCCATAGCTCCCTTGTGTGTCTGCACGTATCAAGTTCTGTCCAACGTAGATTGGTTCTACTCAAGGATTCAGTTTCTAGCCTACGTGCTATCGAACTCAGCGGGACTCTTATGGATTTGAGGGCTAGAGATGCATTCATTCCAGACCCAAATCTCGCAAGCTTGTCCGCTTCTTCGTTTCCCGATATATCGGTGTGACCTGGCACCCAACACACAGTTACAGTGTTGCCAAGTGATAACTCGTCCAGAATTTCCCTGCATAGTTTCACAGCCCTTGACTTTACCACGTCTGATTCCAAGGCTTTAATTGCCGCTTGGCTATCAGAGTATATGGTGATGGTCTTGTTTGCGGGGCCGTATTTCTTCAGCTCGGAGGCAGCTTCGATTATGGCTGCCAGCTCCGCCTGAAAAATGCTGCAGTCGTCATTGATTCGGAAAGATTTACCTAGACCCAAATCTCCACAGAAAATGCCCGCACCGGTTCCGACGTCCATCTTAGAGCCGTCGGTATATACGGCGATCTCGTCGTCTCCTGCAATGGTCTTATCTTCCCATTCACCTCTTTCAGGTATTCTGGTAGCGAATCTCCTGTTGAAGGCGAATGTCATAGGTAGGTAATCTGTGACTGGGGTGTTTGTGGAGGCAGCCCACTGAGTTTCCACAGAGGCGTGTCCATAAGATCTTGAGGACCACAGTCCGGATTCCCTTAGGCGAACAGCTGTTTTAGCTGCCTTGCTGCTGCAGTATATGTCCAAGGGGGTGAGGTTGAGTAGTACCTCCAGTGCCGCGGTGGGTGTGGTCCTTAGGGACCCTGTTATACCCATGCAGGCTGCCCTTTGAACTTTGGTGAGGCTAGAGAGATGACACTTTCTTTCCGTAGCCTTCCACCATACAACTGCACCGTAAGTTAAGATGGGTCTTACAACCGTTATATACATCCAGTGTACCATGTTTGGTTGCAGTCCCCACATGCTTCCGAACGTTCTGCGGCAGGCGTATAGTGCCACGTATGCCCGCTTGACACGATCTTCTATATTATCCCTCCAGTTGAGTTTGGAGTCTAATATGACGCCCAGGTATCTTACCGACCTGGATAACGGTAACTCCACTCCCCCCATTCTCGGGTTGCTGAAGGATGGAATTGCCCTTTTCCTTGTAAACAACACAACTTCCGTCTTAGAGGGGTTAACTCCCAGTCCTCGACCCTCTACCCATTTTTCAACAATGCGAAGTGCGTAGCTGAGTCGGTCACTGAGGATTGGTGGGAGTTTACCTGGGATCAGGATTGCTACATCGTCTGCGTATGCGCTCACAGTGAAGCCTTCCCTCTCCAGGGTTTTCAGCAATTCGTCCATTACCAGGGTCCATATAAGCGGAGATAGGACACCTCCCTGCGGTGTTCCTCTGCTGACGTTTCGTCTGCTGCATACTTCGCCTAGGTAGCAGTTTATCTTTCGTGTGCTTAACATGAGCCCGATCCAGTCGCATAGACTGCTATCTAGGTGGGCGTTTCTCAAGCTGCGCAATATCGCGTCTGCCTCAATGTTATTAAACGCCCCCTCTATGTCTAGAAAGGCACCCAAAGTGTACTCCTTGTGTTCCAGGGATTTTTCCACTACTGTTACTACTCTATGTAGTGCAGTGTCAACCGATCTGCTTCTCATGTACGCGTGCTGTGATTTTGATAAATAGTTATCACCAATCAGCTCTCTCACATACACGTCAATAAGCCGTTCCAACGTCTTGAGCATAAATGAGGACAGGCTTATGGGTCGATAGTCCTTTGCCGTAGAGTGGTTTGCCTTCCCTGCTTTGGGGATGAATATCACACGGACTTCTCTCCAAGCTTTGGGAATATAGCACAGCTTTAGGCAGGACTTGTATACGTTACTCAACCATGGAATGATAGTTTCCCCTGCTTTTTGGAGCATTATTGGTCGGATGTTATCCATCCCTGGTGCTTTAAAGGGATCGAAGGAGTTGATCGCCCAGGCCAGCCTTTTTACATCGGTTATAGCCCTGATCTTTTCGTCCTTCATCTTTTTCCGCGAGCCTTGCGCTACTGTAGCGTAGTCCTCATAGGTATCGAAGCACCCTGGGAAGTGAGTTTCCGCCAGTAAATCCAGCGTTTCCTTGTGTGTCGAGGTCCAATCGCCCTCAGTCTTCCTGAGTGAAGATAGCGGTATAGGCGCTTTGGATAAGACTTTTCTCAGTCGGGACGCTTCATTTGTTGTTTCGATTGATTCGCAGAAATTCTTCCATGAGCTCCTCTTGGCGAATCTGATTTCCTTTTTCAGGATTCTAACGCTCTCCCTATAGGTCGTCCATTCGATGAGCCCCTCTTTTGCAAGGTTCCATCTGGATCTTGAGCTCTTGATGAGCTCCGCGATCTTGGAGTTCCACCAGGGAGGGCGTTGTTTCCCTCCTGTATTGCTGTTTGGGCAGGATTTTTCGAAAGAGCTGGAGATCATCCCGGTGATGTATTCGACTGTATCGTCGATCTCATGCTCGGTAGTAAGATCTCTGTCTGGGCAGGGGGAGATAGTCCTCCGCAGTTCTTTGTTGAACTTCACCCAGTTTGCTCTTTTTGGGTTTTTGAAAACTTTCCTAGCCTGCGAGCCTACCTGTATCTCAAAGAGTATCCAGCAGTGATCTGATAGTGATGCCTGCTTAGATACTCTCCAGTTCGTTACTTGAACAGAGCTGTTTTGAGACACGAAAGTCACGTCCAAGACTTCCCTCCTATTCGCTGTAATGAAGGTGGGATCATTTCCCCTGTTACATACTAGAAGGTTGGAGCTAAGGACAAAATCGAACAGAACCTCGCCTCTGGCGTTAATGTCTGAGCTTCCCCAGATCGTATGATGGGCATTGACATCACAGCTTAAGACTAGGTTCTTCTTACCTTGTTCGGACGCTGTCACTAGCGTCTTTAGAGATTCCGGGGGGACCGAGGTACCGTCGTCAAATGGCATGTAGACCGACGCTACCGTGTAGTTCTCGTCCGTCCCTCTAACCTCCACCACCGTTAGGTCACCTGTGCAGAAATGAGATAACATTAATACATGAACGTTCTTATTTGCTACAATACAGGTTCTCGCCTTACCTTTATTTTTTACATTAAACAGTGAGAAATTTTTCGACCCTAATCCTAAAACCCTGTTCTTTTTGTCAATCCAGGGTTCTTGGATTAGGGCTAGGTCCAGCTGTTCCCTCTCGAGGAACAGCCTCAGGTTGGCTGTGGCAACCCTACTGTGATGGAGGTTTATTTGGATCACCTTCATCATTGTTCTCCACCTCCAACGCAGTGTCCGTCGCCTTCGTTGCTTCCGCAGTCCGCTTAATCAGCTTGAGGGTTACCTCGCTAGCTGCAAAGGACAACAGAAGCTGTTTTTCCGCCTTTAGGTTCCCGGGCAGGTCGCCGAAGGCGACAATATAGCCCCTGAAACCATTTCTCGGCTCTTCCTCGCTTATAATTTCCCAATCCTGCATCGGAATCTGGGGGTTTTGTGCTTGCAGCACGCGGAGGATGTCACCTTTAACTATTCCCATCTCCGGAATAGTCAGCCTACCCTTTGCCCTGTTTGGAACCTGGTCTATTGGAACGGCTTTAAGTTCCGCACCATCCCAAAGCTGTAGTCCTTCCACTACTGTCTTGGCAAAGTCATTTGAAGCTTGGTCCTTGCAGTCGATGTACGTTATGCCTTTAGACCATTTCATTCTGCCGTAGGTCGGGGCACTAGTACCCGTGATTTTCAGAATGTGGCTGATGATAGCTGCCCCGAGGGCTTGCTCAATCCTCCTGCCACACTCAACACTGTACTGCCCGCTTGGTTTCTTGGAGTCTACTACAGCAAGCTGTAGTGGATTCCTTGTCACCTCGCTATACTGGCCCGCCCGGCTCGTACTTGGCTTACTGGGACTTCCCACTGTGGTGGCGCCCCATTTCGCCTTCTTCGGCGTCCTTGAAGTGTCCTCAGAAGATCGTGTTCTCTTCGAGGCGAACGCTTCTCTTCTATGCCTTCCGGCATTGCCTTTCTGCAACCCGCTTGGGCCCGGTTTGTCACTGGGTCCTTGGGTTGCAGTTCCTCTTCCGGTAACAGGCTTTCTGTTGGTTCCGAGGGATGTCCTAGTAGCGGCATCGTCCCTCGGCCTTCCAGATTTTCCCGATTTACCACCCGTACCTTTAACTGAACGAGCTGCCTTAGGCATAGGCCTCGTGGCAACGTCGTTAGCTATGGTCTCCCGGGCCCACTCAAGGGAAGATAGTTCCTTCTGAGTGAGGGAAGATTTTTCTTTAGCTGTTAAGATGCCATAAATATGCTTGGCCTTCTTAAACCGCCTCTTTCTCTCCAGGCCGGGAGTGGTCCTTCTGGCCTTGCTCCCGTGCTTGGTCTCCTTTTTTTGACCGGATTTCTCTTCGGAATCATCGGAGTGTTCAGCGAGTAGCTCTTCCTCCCTTTCCATTGAGATATCCTCAGTTTCGATCAAACTGGCTGGTAGTACCACGTTTGGATCGCACGGAACCACCGGTACGGTGTCGTCCGTGTTTTTGGCACATAGCGTGCCCTCCCCCTCATCCTTATTTGTTTTTGTTAGTTCGGATATTTTGGTCCCACGAGAATGGCCGGAAAGGGTGGTCCACCCCGGCAGAGCCGCCATACCGGGGTAAGGCTATGGTTTATCTGCAGGTCTTCGCCTAGGCACCTGAGAGAGCTCGTTAGAGGCTGGTTTAACCCCCAGCCTTGCATCCTTCGGCACGGTTTACAATATGCTCACACCACCACTGGAGTCAGGTTTGGCAGGACTTAGTTCGTCGCTCCTCAGCCGACCCACGCCGGCTGAAAATCCGCAACTTAAGCCCCCACACCGGCGTCATAGAAGATGACGCACTCGACAAGGCGCCTGCCACGCGGGGGACCGGCAGCTCTTACATCTGTCTCTCTTAAGAATTCCTACATTGTATATATGTATAGGTAACCCACTAGCCACTAGGTTTAGTGACATAAGTCAAAAGCGGCATTGTGTAGCTCCTTGAGCAAAAGGAGCGATAGTGGCACCAAAACGTTTTGCCAATTCGCGATACTTCACAAATTTTCTATTTACCGATCATCTCACTTCGCTGCTCGAAAACATCCCTCGACCATCAAATGGTCTGGAATGGGGAACACAACCCTTAAAGACTCAACTCTTCAGGGTCAAATTCACTCATGGTAGGCGGGACTATCATCACCTGTGTTCTACTCTCTCTTACTGGCTCTTTGAACAGAAACGTGACAGTGGATGGTGGAAAGCGCACAAGAGAATATATGAAAACTGCCTACAATACAAAGTACAATTTACTATTTACCTGCTTTCAAAGTCCACCGAAGTCTTGAACTGGTGCCGATGGCTCAGGAGCTCCAAAAACGATCTTCCACAGGGGTCGTCTTTGTACGTTCAACTACAATTCGAACGTCAGCCTTGGGATCTTTTAAAAGACGATTCTTAATAAATTGGATCCTGGCTGCTGAAGAAAGCCGATTTCAAACTTGCGATACTATAGAGAGCGGAATTATATAACGATAGGTTGCACCGGCTAACTTGGCGAAACGAATAAAGCGAAACGAATGAAGCGAAACGAGCAAAAAAAGGCGATATTTTCCCCTAAGGGTTGTACAATAACTCATAAAAGCTTTATTCTTCAGTTGGGTTTTTATACAAAATCAAGCACAGTGAAAAGCCGCTTTTTACGTTATTTCGAAAACTAAAAAGCTATGCGGCGAATTAACAAATAACAAAATATGGCGAATGGTATAATTTGGGCGCTAAATTCAAATTTTACAATTTCATTCCATGAGATAAAGTTTTTAATGAAACTAGAACTATTCGTGATTTTTATTATGACGATGAATATGATTTTCTGCTCCAACAGTTTTTTTTGGCCTCCCAAATGATCTCCCTAACTTAGTTCGCGGAGTCCAACCAATATCCTAATGCCCTCTTCGAGCATTATGTTCATGCACATATACCAACTTTTTCATGCTGGTTAACTCCTGACACCTGATTCAAAACGGGTCCTTACCTTTTTCACAATTTGTCTTAAATTACCATTTATGTTGAAAGTTCTTCAACTTGAAAATTGGTTGGTTTGTAACAAGCAACGAATCAAAATTTCAATTTGTATGAAAAAGAAAAAATTCAAACGCAGACGATACAATCTGAGCTAGAAGAATATACATTTTAGTATTATTTTATATACTTTTACAAAACCCGCATAGTAAACTTACTGAAGGGCCATTGTTTCGAAGGACTGTTGGAGTCGCAAGGACGGTTGAATAGAACACAATTTCTGAACAGTTGAAATATTGTATTTGTTTATTCTCTAAAAAGTACAAGTTAAAAAAAACAGTTGAATAATACAAGTTATTGCTGCTTACAATTTTTAGCGTCCTCTCTCGGCTGCTCCGGCTCCAACTTTGTTCTCCGAATGAATTATATGACAGCGAAAATAAATGGGTGCGTTCTACCTTTCTTTTCTAAGGCAGCGTTCAGAATTGGAGGTGGAACAGCCGAGATTTCGTTTGGCAAAAATATTTTATGACAGCCATTGTGGTAATTTGCTTGGTCGAGTTAACTTAAATTTGTTGATGGCGACGTCGATGAACCGCTAGCAGCTCGGAGTTTCTCGCTCGTGTTTACACTTTTTCATAAGAATGCAGTTTTCGTGAGCCCAAACCACATTTCAAAGAAGGAACATCGTCCGATTCTTGAAATTGAGTGCTTTTCTCTGATTCGCTTAAAAAATTATCATGTTTTTTTTGCTAGCGCAGCTAGATTTTCGTCGGATTTTAACCGATTTTGGTGATTTACTTTACGAGGGCTTATGTCTTTCTAGTATATCGATTTAGGCTAAACTTTACGAAGTCTGTTAATCCTCACGATGCTTTCTTTTACCTCCTGCTTTATAAAACGAAGTAGTAAAAACTGTAGCCTTGTTCAGGTGTTTTTTTTATTTATGAAGAAATTTAGATATTATAAAGCAGTTACTGTCGGTCATATCACGAAAATTCTTTACTGTGTGTAATAACATTGAAGAGACACGGGTGGAAGAAATCGAAAGGATCCCCATACTTGTATTGGCAACGCTTTTATCAGTCCGCGGGTAGGGAAACAAAGGGGGTACTTCCACCATAGCCACGGCGGAAGGCCTAAAGCTGGATTAACTCGGTGCTAATTGCTAGCTCGGCGCATTAAAAGAATTTTATTCAGATTAAACTAAAAAAAAAATTATTAAAAACTTCTTAAAAATAACTTACAAACACTTTAAATTGAGGGTGTTGATTGTTGTGTTGTTACAAAATGTATATATCTTGGTTTTCACTGAGACAAATGTTATCTTCTTTAAAACATTACGAAAAGCGCGACTTAGTTGCGTTATCGTTTTATTCATAAATCAATATGCCTTCAGCATTGCAATTGGTCACACAAAAATCCTGTGTTCGTACGCAAATAGTCGTCATGCAACATATAAAATTTAATTGTTGTAAGGGCGGTGATATACTTACTATAGTTTCACGCTCATTTGAATGTCCACGCTCCAATAAAACCACTTTCTTTTTTTACATTTAATATTTAATATGCACGTCCGATCGCGTCGCCAATTCAACTGCAACTGCTACTACTCGAGAGTTCATCACATCCCGATGAATCACACGAGTGTATATACAAAAAGTCTAGAATACCCCTTTACCGGCAGCTCTTACATCTGTCTCTCTTAAGAATTCCTACATTGTATATATGTATGTGGGATTTTGCTCCACAAATTAAACACGATAGCTACTTCACAATAATTCAGTTTCTTTATTAAATGGTTCCTTTTCTTCTTATTTCTAGGTACAATGTTTGTCTCTTAATGGAAACACAATACACACTTTCTATTTCGCGG
The DNA here is from genome assembly GCA_947623515.1 of Neoascia interrupta. Classification (NCBI taxonomy): domain Eukaryota; kingdom Metazoa; phylum Arthropoda; class Insecta; order Diptera; family Syrphidae; genus Neoascia; species Neoascia interrupta. The sequence goes on along the minus strand of OX392462.1, from coordinate 42,211,203 downwards.
CGAAGGAATTTCACTACTACTTGATCTTGACTTCTCGGGGTTGTTAATGCAACTCACCGTGCTTGGCTTGGTTTCGTCTTTCTTTTATCGCTTGTGCGATGTGCGGTTCTGTCTGTGTGTGTGTTTGTTCTGTTGCTTGTCGCGTCTGGTTGGTTCCACAGCAGTGGCTTGATCTGTGGCTACCGTTTGTCCTGTCGGGGTTATTTGTTATGTACTTTGTCATGTTCTGCTTTGTTCGTTGTTTCGTGTGCAGTTACTACGTCGTATGTTTTGTACTGTTGTTATGTGTTATGTCTTCTACTATTGTTGTGCGTGAAACACAATTATGCCTGTAACACAATTATGCCTGAAACACAATCCTACATGTATAGGTAACCCACTAGCCACTAGGTTTAGTGACATAAGTCAAAAGCGGCATTGTATAGCTCCATGAGCAAAAGCGATAGAGTTTCTCGCTCGTGTTTGCACTTTTTTTTTAATAAGAATGCAGTTTTCGTGAACTCTCTGTAAAGCTACCAGTGATTTTGGTTTTTTTTCTCCTAATATGGCATCCTTTCGTTCATCGCAGCTTTATATTTTTAACAATTTGAAAACTGTGGAAGATTTGAAAACAAGGAAGCCGGAACGGGAAGACAGAAACAAACAACAGAAGTAGTGACTCTGGCTAAATCTCAATGGCTTTCTATACCGAAGATTTCATTGAGAGATGGTACAGCAGATGGCATTAGTCTTTTTCTTCGGTTCAACGGTTCGTAATTTTTGCTTTCTCCAATTTCAAAGCATAAATCCAAAGATTTTTTTAAATTCACATTCCGTAACCTTAAAATACAATCGGAAAATCATATTAAAACCAAATAACAGCCCTGCAGATATACATACACGTAGACTTGCATTGGATTTAAATAACATCCCTGCCTATGTTATAGCGACAATTTAGATCTTGCAAATTTGGAACGATTTTCTTTATCCGAACACAAATGTATTAAAGTACGTAGTACAGTAACAAATCTGGTATATTTTCCAGATCTGGTATATTTTGCTACTTTTTTCGATTACCACTAAAAGGTGGCTGTGTAATAAAGCGAAAACATGATTGTGAAACAATATTTTAGAATGTGTTTTTTTTAATATGTCCAATTATAAAAATATAAAAATATGCATATATATGTGGGAAGAGTGAAAAAGGGGCGGAATACTATCAAATTAAATGAAACACTTTTTTTAAGTAACAAGTTCACTGAGTTTTATTCATTATAGGGTTAGTTTGTAAGAATGGGTTAATTTAAGAGATTAAATGTTAGTTTTTTAAGGTTTTATTTGGCTCATAAGAAAAAAGTAATCGCGGTTTCGGAGCAGTTCGACAGGGGATAAAACCTTCCGTTGTGTTTCGTCTTCGAAGCTTAACTGTGTGGTCAGTCTCTCTTCTCTTGGCCAAGACAAATCGCATGATGATGAAGACGACAATGCAGATTACAATGACGGATCCAGGGTGGAGCGCATGGGCACATTATGCCTACATATATCGCCCCTATCACTTAAAACTCTGTCTTTACTTTGCAAACTTCTGATTTTGTTGGCTTCAAGACCTAATGTGTCAAAAATTTACTAATTAAAATGCTTTATTCACACACACTGTGGGTGTAATAGAGAGTCGCCGTTTTTTCGCATTGGATTCCTCCGGCGAAGGTTTTCGTTCGCGGCTAAGTCTTTTGCGAATCTCAGCCGATTACTCCATCATGGGAAATGGTTAATTAAACACTTTAATCTAAAATACTTCACAAACAAGGGGACCTACAATTTTTTGCCGAATCCGAACGGCTTTTTGAGAAGTTTTTCAAGACAAATGATACTCTCGGAGGGCTTGTCAGACCCTCGCGGAGGTGGGGACCGTGAAAAAGAACAAGTCTTTTTTTTTTTTTAGGTGACGATGGCAGGATTCGAACCCAGACCTCCGGCGTAGTAAGCACACACACTAACCACTACGCCACGGCACCCCCCGTTGTTTGTGAAGAAATTAACACACACAGCATTCACTGTTGAGAAGTTGGCCCTGGTTCACCTCGAGCTGTTGCGCCGCTCTATTTATTTATTTATTTATTTTTTAATCTAAAATACTTAAATTACCTTTACAGCATCAATAATGCTGAACAGTTTATCATTGGGTCGGATCCTTCTTTTGTACTGCTTTTTCTAATATCACCGCTTTCCTTAAACTGAACGACTTTAAGTTTTGCTGACTTTCCACTTAATAAATGTTACCGCTGACTTTTTCTTTACACTTTATAAATTTTACACCTGACTTTTCTTTACACTTTAAAGATTTTACCGCTGACTTGCCCACCATAGTTGCTTTTCAAGGCGACATACGTTGGGACCCGCTTGACGGTTTTGCTAATTTTTTCTTACCTTTTTATTTTTGTTGGTTTTCTGTTAAAATTTCATAAAACATTCTTTTTGTATACGTTACGGATTTTTTTCTGTAATTAATTAGCGCGTTTACTGGGCAAAATGTCTTATGATTATTATTATTAACTTAAGGGATTTTCTCAAGACCGCGGGTACCTTCCTTCGCTGCTAGATTCCTTCCAAAGCCGTCAAAAAACAAATTCTCAATTTTGTTTTGACAGGTAGGTAAAAATAAGCTATGTAGCTGAATTGTAGAAAAGGTTTGTTTGCTTATGAAATCTTGCGATTGCAAGAAAGCTCACCAAAAACTACTAAAAACCCTAGGTTATAAAAACAGGAAAATGTTTCAGAAAAAGGTATGTTTTAATCGCGAATTAGTGTACGGTGGATACACCCTTTTATGGTCAGAAATTTAGAGAAAGTCGAGCAATCCATAGGTGCGTTCTACACTCGTTGTCTTCATAAAAATCAATTACAAACAAACCTACGTATCAATACATAACATTTTCACTTTCTAAGCAAAGGTATTGTTTCAAAAAAATATCATTAAGATTTTGAAATAATCTGGTTGTTTTTGACTAATTAAAAAAAATTGCGTTCTTGCTTAAAAAACTAAGATTAGCAAAGCTAAACCCGTCTAACTAATTAAAGCACTTAGAGACAACTCCCTTAATATGTCCCATAAAAAGTAAAAAAAATGTGTACTTTAAAGAGTTTTTTAAGTATTTATTTAATTTTTTCATCAAAAAGTTAAGAATAGGGGTAGTTAACTAAAGCACTTGGAGACGATTCATATAAATTAACTAATAAAAAGTGTTGTAAAAAAATTGTGTAATCTGGAGAATTTTTTAAAGTATTTATTTTAACTTTCTGTATCAACAAATCCTGATAAGCTTAGAAAAGCAAACTTTTGTTAAAATTTTATGTCTCAACTGTTTAAGTGTTTATTATTCATTATGGGGCAAAATTTGTTTCTTATTTTGCAAATATGTTATTGTTAATGATGTTAACTATTTTTTAATTGTTTCTTAATTTTAAATACCAAATTTTGTATTTTATTTGAAACTTAAAAAATTTTATTTAAAATTTAAAAAAATAAAACAAAAACAAAAAATGCGTGCCAAATTGTGTAAAAAAAATCATCTTTGTGATTAAATTTTATAAGGCTTAGGCTAGAATATTCTATTGTTTGATCTATATACGCTGAAACCTACTTGTCTATGTAAATTGTTTTGAAGGTAGTCAGTTAAATTAGGCATAGGTAGAATATATTCTAAAGTAAGACACCCAGTGAATAAAAATTTGTAAATAGAGAACATTGCGGTAGTCTATAAGCTTTTTAATTTTAAAAACAATTTTGTACATACATAAAATTAAACATAACTTAAAATAAAAAAACAATAAATAAATGTGAAATCCAATATTTTTGAAACCTGCAGTACGCTTGATTTCCTTTTTTTAAATAATGCTGGTGTTTGTCTGGTCTGGATTCTTGAATCAATTAAGGTAAGTATAAAATCTCGATTAGAGCGAATTTAAAAAAAAATATGCGACGATGAAAGAGTCAAATTCTTTTTATTTAAACAAAATGCTAAAGCACAGCATCCAGATGTATGCAATATTTTTAAAGAAGAAGAATCGATTTTCTTTCTAGGGATGAGCTGGGCAGGTGACCTAACATTGTACCAAGCGACATGTGCCAATCCTACAAATTTGACTAAGTCACTTACTAAAGTGTCATAATGCCTAATTTCACCATTATATCACTTTCTAAAGCGACATGTGTTCAACTTAACAAAGTGTCATAAGGTCAAAATCAAAAGTAATGCATGCAAGAGCGGAAGAGCATTTCAAAAAACTGAGTCAAAGCAGGGTCAGGATTTTGAGAGTAAAGTAACCAATAAATTGGTATAAAAATTCAGTCAGATTCAGAGTTTGAAAACCAAATATACACTCATCGGGAATAATATAAATCTTCACTAAATCCTCCACAAATCCGCGACTTACCATAAAAAAATCCACTCTAATCTCACTAAACATTTCCATAACCCACTTTCTTCAACCCTTTTCGCAACCTTTGTAACAGTATGAGAATCGAAAAAGGAAACTGAAACTGCCCACATATCGCAGATCTGCCACAAATTCGATTTCTATTGAGATGTTTACACGGAAATCTTATTTTGCTCCTGGGAAATTACATCGCTGATCTCTTTTGAGAACCAAAGTGGCAAAATAAAATTGGGCTCGCTCGTGTCAAATTAAATCTTTATTTTTCCGCTGGAGCCACTTTGAGTATTCTGTGATTTGTGATGCTGAGTGCTAAATTGTTATCATTGCTGAATTCAATGAATTCAAAACATCTGATGGAGCTTGCGGCATATCTTTACAGGACGGAGTTAAATTTGTTGGATTTTTATTGGGCGTCCTGATTACGGATATGTTTTAAGAAAACCGGACGTGATTGATTTAGAAGTACAAGGCAAAAAATAGTTAAAAAATGTGCAACTTTGACATGCCATTACCCCGTATTTGTCGACAGTCGGCTGCCAGACAACTGGCATCTACCCTTAGCGGAGCGACAAAGCCGAGTAAGGGGCTAAATCCTGCGAAAAAAAGAGAGTTTGAATCGTTTAAACTGCCACTCAAAAACTGTTGTGTTCAAAACTTAAATTTTGTCGCCAAATGAAGAGACATGCTTTGAGAGCAATTTTTTCAAGTTTCAATGAAAAATTGGGAAAATGTTGACATCTTTTATGTCAAATGTTGACATAAGAAAGCCAATTTTTTATACGTTCAAATTTAGAATCGAAGACAAATTATTTCCACTTGCTCATTATTAAAACGAACCTTAAAATATGTATTCAGCAAATACGAAGTTAGTATAAACTAAACAATTATAAATGAAAGAATACAAACATTACCTTATATTGTGACATTTGTTGGTCAAGCCTAACTGTAAATATGACGGCATAAGAGTTCACTGTCAATTCGTACGCGTGTAAAAAAAAAGTCTGTTTGTTTACACATCAATCTGTGCTGGCCAATCACAGCCCATGAATCTGACGAGGCTGCGCTGTGCGTTAACTTTTTTTTTCTCAAAATGGTGTAATCGGCGTATTCTTTTGAACACCGAACTGCCACACTGAGCTATCAAATAATGCTCGGTGTTCGCAACAATTCCAGCGTGGCGTGCACTCGGTTTCATTGTGCGCAGAACGAAAAGGGCTGCACCGGTGCAGTCATCACGTTAAGTGTCCAATTGCTTTGACTTCATTTTGTTTACTTTTTTTCCTTTGGTAGTGTTAATTCGTTGGCATCGGTTTCTTGTACTTTTTACTTAAAATGAATTTTAATAGCTTTCGATTTGAGATATCTAATAAGTTTTAATCGATTTCATACAAAATCAGTTTCATTGCAAAAAATTTCGAATGAAAATTAAGTCGAAACGTCACTTCACATAAACAATCAAAGCTACACCCAGCCTCCACCGTCAAATAAGTCGGTGGCGAAATTTGAAGTACGGTGTCGACATCGAATAATTTCGGAGTTCAAAAGAACACTTACATGTTCGGTTCAGGTGTACGAGAAAAGTTCAACTTGTTTCTGTATTCCACACCAGTTTCGCGATTCAGTGTTAAAAGAATACGCCATTATGTTCTGTGATTTGTGCTAAAGATTAACGCACTACATTGCACATCTAGTACAATTATTCTTTCACAGTTTGTTATACATCCCTGTTCGATCAGCTGTTTGCGCTCAATCTCTCTCTGTTTACATGACGTTTAAGAAATTTCTGTGTGAGCAAAACAATTTCCAGCAGACCTTCGTAGAAAAGTGAATTTATAACTGAACTTACTGTAGAGTTGTGCGGTTGCCTGCGCGTTAAAAAAATATATTTACTTACTACAAAGTGTATTTGCTTAAAACTTTAGTGAAATTTCCAAACTAACTTTCTTTTCGGTACGTGCTCCATGTGTTTCGGAAATTATTGTGTAACTTAACCTTTGCGCTATTTTTCTCGGGTGAATTGTGTGAATTATTCCACAAGTGCGGCATTTTTAATCGAGGAATTCCATTAAAATTTTTACTGCCATTCGAAGAAAGTTAAATTAAAAGAACTTTGATAATGTTTTCGCTAATTCGAAAGCTGCCCCTGGGCCAAATAGTTCGGCCACTAGCTACCGCCAGTAGTAGTGCATCTTCGGGAAATGGGGCCAGGCACATTTCCACCAGCGAGAATCCCCAAAATTCCGAACACATGACGAAAACCGACAGAATTGGTGGACTGCCAAGTGATTTGGTCAACAAGAAGAAAATGAAGAACACACTCAGGTGAGTTTTAGAAAAACCGTTTAAGTTTTTCTCATCCCAATCCTACCTCACTCCGTTATCTGTGCAAGAAGAAAAACGAATTTTTGTTTACATCCCTCCATTCGGAGCATGGCTTTCGTCACGTACGCCGCGCGCACCAAGAGATTCCCTGCCTCTTTGCCGTGGCACGGAAAAGAAGTCCAAACAAAAACAGAAACTCCCCGACAACAACAACGTAGGCGCACATTCGTCGTTGTTATTGTTGTATCGATTTGAGAGATTCTCTGCGGCTGTAGCGCATTGCCCATAGCCTATCCCATAATTCCATTTCCATCCCACATCGTGGAGTTGTTATGTGCCGCATCGTTTCTTTCAGTACAGACAGAGGGCAAACAGAGGCCATTGGACACCTGAGCTGAGCCCTATACAATAGCGAGAAGGGCTTAGCTTTGATGTTAAAAGAGGTGGGACACCACCTGAAACAAACCTGCTTTTGATTGTAAACAAAAATAAATTGTGCAGAAACCGACTGACCGTCCATCGGTCTCGGCTCTATTTGGTTCAAGGATTGTTTTTGTTTACAAAAAAAAATCATCTGTTTCGTGTGCGTTTTGAGTTGTTTGTAGCAGCCAGAACCAGTTTCGTAGAGGAGAAATTACGTTCTGTATCTATTCAGCGAGGCGGAAAATCAGAGATTTACCACACGTACGCCAGCCAAATGTATTATTTTTTGTGCATTTGAATTTCCAAAAGACGCAGATGCTTCAGCGTCGTTCAATCTGAGCACTCGCTTACTGCGTGATAGATGGACTCGATCCGGTTCGATGTCTGCAAACGCAGGAGCATGACAAAGTTATGTTATGTGACTTTTCACGCAGAGCCTGTTTAGGGGGACAGGAGTTTTCTGTTGCTGCGCCCATATTACTTTGGTTCGGACTTAATTAGTTTGTTGTCAGACGCGTAGGGACATAAGATGCAAGGCACGGACGACGACGACGACAGTAGTTACAAGTCGTGGAGTCTTCTTGTTTTTATTTACTTTCTATCATTTCTATAATTTTTGACGTCCACGAACTCATACTCGTTCTATGCCACCCACTTGAAGTCTGCTTGCTAGCCGTATGGAGGGTTGGTTGAAGCTTCTGATGTTTCTGAACTGAGTACCTGATGTTTTGATGTGAAATTCACGTGAAATTTAAATTTAAAAGACTATTTCGGGGCCCTCTCGGAAAAAAACGTTTTGTATCTACAAGATCTGGAATAGTTTACCGTATTCCATCCTATGTCTATGAAAACAACACTTAAGTCGCGTTGTCACAAGCGTTGTCACCGTAAAACCGAAACAGAAACAGAATCACACACATTAGCAACTGAAACCTAAATTCGCTGAATGCTTTTTACGTGGCTAATGTATAAAATTCTGTTTCTGTTCCTTGTAACAACGTGGCTTTAGTCCTGGGGCACTCGGTGGCAAAAAAAGTTTTCATCGTGCGTTTAAATTGTTTTAGCAGAGACCAATGCAAACAACAAACTATTCCGGCTACTCTCTCTCGCATGTTTTCAATGCGACAATTTTTCACACTGTGTGACTGTTTCACAAAAAAATCAGCGCCGTCGAGCCGGCGCTTGAAATTCATTTGACAACTCGCGCGAAACTTTCGCTTGCTCTCTCGCGCTTGGTGTGTAAACAGCCATTAAATTTTCAATAAATATTTTTGACAGCTTAAATCTTAAAATAGGTTAAGTACACGAAAGAGTTTTTTTTTCGCATAAGTGTTCTTTTCTTGCGTAAGGATTAGGTGAGAAATTTTACTTTTTCAAATCTAAATTTGTAAGACTTCCATTTTAAATCTCAATTTCTTTTTAAAATTAAATTACCAACACCTGGCAGTAATACTATGTCTGCACCGGACACTCAACTCATCCGCGATTACCATAAAACCTCTGTCATAGAATTCTCGCCAACCTACTCCCTTTTTTGGCATATACCCACGTGGCGGTACAATGGGTCTACTTTTTGGCCTAAGTGCATTTAATAAGCCACTTTCCTGCCTACCTACCCCCCTAACATAAAACCTCAACTAATCTCCCTTAAATCTTTATTTTCACTATTCAAATTTAAATCTTCTCGGCAAGCGATTAAAAATCCCCTCATAAATCTCGCTTGCCCTATTTTTAAACCTTTTTTAAGCCACCTTTGCAACAATCGAAAAGGAAACTGAAACCGTCCACATGACAGATCTGTCATGAATACTTTTTTTATTGGGATTTTTAAAACGAAAATCATTTCGCTCTTGAAAAATGTTTGCCTGGCAGCGTAGAATCTGATTATGGAGCCAACCATTATAATAATATTTGTAGAATTTTGTTACGTGTTTTTTACGGATTTATTACGGATTTTTAAAACGAAAATCTTTTTCGCTCTTAAAAAATGTCATCGTCACTCTATTTCGAGAACCAAAATGACAGGAAAGGAGTGCTCGTGCTCGTGCTCGAGCTTGGTTCAAATTAACCCTATGTTTGTCCGGTGGAGATATTTTGGGATTTATTTTGAATCGTTTCCCGCTGATCGCATTGTATAAAGTTTGTTTGGATATATTTTTTATATTAAGCTCGCCATCACGGGGCTAAGACTTGACTTGACTACCCTTAAAATGCAACGCAGATCCTAAGCTAAACTAATTAGAGGATAGAGGAGAAAAAGAGTTTCCAAACCAACACAAACGCTGTTAAGCCAATACGGAACGTAAAAACCCTGTGCAGAAACACCAAATTTAACTCCAGCAAGTGTTATGCCCTTACGGAGAAAAGCAGCCGAATACGCTTATCCAGGTCAGGGTATTGTGCCAACCCTAACCTGGGGTGGAATCGGCTAAGATGATCTATGATAAGTGATGTCACAAATCACAAAGATTCGTCTGCATAAACTGTGATCATCACAATTTTCTTGTGACAGCTCTCGATCAATCACCGTCAAAATAAGCTGGTCCCCAGTTTTCATGCTTTTTGGTTTGTTGGGTTTTTTGTCTACACTAAGGCTGACTTTCAGCATGCAGGAATACAAAAAAGGTGTTCATGATTCATTCATCAAGATTACAGGCCTAAATAAAGCAACGATTCGAAACAATATTTTTGTGATCACCTTGCGCAGACGGATTATTTTGTTTGATCACATTGACTGTCACAAAATGTGAAAATCACAGAGCACGATTCCACCCCTGGGTAACAAACGTCGATGAAGAATCCTCTCATTTAAGACAGACTTACTCACTTATTTCGGAGTGGACGTATGGGCCTCAGACAACATTCTTCGCCAGACAGCTCTGTCCTGCAGCTGTCTTTTTGTCCAGTGGTCTCCGTCTTTGACATGTCCATGCTGGGACTGGGATGATGAGTGTCTTATAAATGGATACTTTAGTTGCTCGAGAGAGCCTTGCTACTCCTTCTACTCCTTGCTACCCCTTGCTATTGCCTTCTTAACCAAAAAAAACAGCGATTGGCAAAAGTTACCCTTCGTTTGATTTCAGCGCTGGTGTCATTGTCTAAATTGATAGCGGAACCCAGGTAGACAAAATCCCTAACTACCTCAAAGTTATAGCTGTCTATGGTGATGTTCTGTCCAAGACGTCGATGTTAGGTGTCTCTTCTTGATGGCAGCATATACTTAGTTTTCCCTTCGTTGAATGCTTGACTGATATTCGCCGCTTCCTTCGCACCTGGGTTTCTCGTTTGTTGCTAGTTTAAGTCCGCCCTCAGAAACAGAATATCTTAACTTACCTTTATTCTTTATAAGATCTTATTCAGGTGTTTAAAATTATAATTTAATAAAACTTTTTTTGTGTTAAAAATAATAAAAAAAAACTTAGCTTAAGTGTTAATCTCTAGTCTTGGCCGATGCAAATCAATGCAACTCAATATAAACAGCTGCATTCATTAGCTAAAATATTGCTAACGTGGTCTTAAGACTATTTTATTCAAAGTCCTGAAAGAGTTTCAGAAGTTGATCAATCCTTAATTCCTTAAAACAACACGATTTAGACGAGTCAATGGTTGAAAACTTCTTAGTAGAAAGTTTCTACACAGAGTACCTTAAGAGTACCTCACGCTCACGAAGGACTAGAAGTGTAAATTTAATACAATTTACCCCTGCTGCCACTAATTAAACAACTTGGATATGACATCTTTAATCAGCTTGTTCATAGACACATTTAGTCCATTCTGACTTGAATTAATGACCTTTTCGGTTGGACTCTCCTGAAACTGTTTTCTTGGACTCGTTTGACAGTTCCTCTTCTGGATAGAAGAGAAATTTGCTTCTGGTTTTGAATCCAGAATCAAAACCAGAAGCACGCACACAATCATACATGTGTCAATGTCAAGTTGTGTAAATGTCATTTGTCCCCTGTAGAATAGCTTTTGCTTTACAAATACAACGCTAGGCAAACTTCAAAATCAAGAAATACGTTTTTGGCTGTTCGGAGAGAAGCCCCAATCCGGGAGAAGGACGCCCTGATTCGGGATCGCCAACCGAAAAGGCCATAAGCTTGCAACCCTTTGTCTGGTTTTTTTTTACTACCTCCTTAGGTTTTACTAACTTTAAAATAAATAAAAGTGATTTTTCGTGATTTTTTCCAGTTATCTTTCGAGATTTTTAAATTCGAATAATTCAAGATTTTTTGGCATTCGAGATTTTAATCATTCGAGATTTTTTTTGTTCCAGATAACGTCATAATCCCATTTTTGACGAAAAGTGTGTACGTTCCATCATTAATTTTTCAACGAAGAAAGTAATAAGACCCTTTTTTGTTAGTGACCTGTCAAAACCTAATCTACCCAATCCTGACTCGAAGCCGAGAACAAAACTATTTTGTCTTTAATGGTTCAGATGACGAGATCACATCAAAATGTTGTTCTTAGATATGTTAATCCCATCAAAGGTACCATTGTGTTGTACCTTTTTGCGTTATCTCTCTTCAAGTTCCTAAACAAAAACAAGCATGGTGTGGTGTCACCTCCAAATATCAACACTTATATCTCAAGAACAAAAACATTGTTATCTCTGCAAGAGCTGCACCTCTATTGTTTTGCTTTGAAATTCAAAAGGCAAACATTTACTGTCCATAGCCTAAATTTAGACCCTATCTCTACTGATATGATAATCAAGGGTATTATTGTCGTTTTTGGAAGTCGGCGCTTAACTTATCTCAGCGTCGCTCTGATGCAACCCAATCGCATAAAAAAATTCCATTCAAAGTGATCTTGAACTCGAATTGCATGCGCCACGTGAGTGATCAACACACTTTGTGTGAAAATCGAAGCCATGCAACACAAAAACCGTTCCTCGTCCACGCAACGCGTATAAAAATAGAAATCTTCTTCCATCCATACAACCACGCCAGAGGCGAAGCGAGTTCATTTGCCTTTATGCTAACAGGGACGGTTAGGCCAGGCCAGTACCAAGTGGTACTCTGTGTTGGATGGGGGCTAGGCTATGTGCGAATTGAGTAGCAATAACACGTTCGGCTTCGGACCGAAAGATTCCGGCCTTTGAGTTGGCCGCGTGTTTGTGGAAAAGTTCCATTTGAAGTAAGAGTAACCCCATTGGTGGTGGGCGGAGGCGTAAGCAGAGTTTTTGTGTAAACTTTACTGTGGCCACAGTGCCGTATCCACATGGCTAAATGGTGATTGATTCATTTGAGAAATGATTTTTCGTTTAGGGAAAATAGAAATTAAAGATCTGGGGTAGGGCATAGGAGCTGTTTTCGAGTTTAGATGACTGAAACTACGAAATTTTTACAGGAAACTTGTAAATAACCTACGATTACTGTTCATATTGGGTAGGTACTTCACGAAAATTAAATTCAGAGAATCAACACTTTTCTAAGTCACTATTGGTTGAGTCACAAGTCATTATTGATGATCTCTTTGATTCGATCTTTAGAATTGGTCGGACGTTACTTATTTATTTTTATTTATAGATTCTGCATTCCATGTTTTAAATTCCTCGCAAGACATTGATTGGATTTAAAATGTTGTTGGTTGGTCTTGTTAACGCTATTAATTAGAAAAGTGCTAAAAGTTAGCAGGATGTTTTAACAAAATTTTTTTCCGGCGACTATAAAAAGCAGTGGTGGAATCGGCTTAGGTGATTTTTGATAAGTGAGGTCACAAATCATAAAAATTCGTCTTCGTAGACTGTGATCATCACAATTTTCTAGTGACAATTCTCGATCCATCACCGTCAAAATCAGCTGGTTGCCTTGTTTCAATCTTTTTGGTTAGTTGGTTTTTTTTGCCTACACTTAGGCTGATTTTTTCATTGCAAGCATTAAAAAAAATCCTCTTTCATCACAAGCCTAAAGAAGACAACGATTCGGAGCAAGATTTTTGTGGTCACATTACACAGACGAATTATTTTGTTTGATCACTTTGAATGTCACTAAATGTGAAAATCACAGATCACATTGGCAGATTCCACCTCAGATTTTGTAGCTGAATCCTTCTTCAGATTATAGAGCTGTCTTGGCATCTGTCTTGGCGACTTCAATTCAGGCCAAGGAGCTGTGATTTTTTAAGCTCATTGCCATGGACTATTCCAATAAATTTCGAGTGATGAGACCTTAAAATTTTAAAATGACAAGACGCGTCATTGCGAAGCCAACTGAGGCGAACTTACTTACTTAAGGTGGCACTACAGTCCGAGGTGGACCTGGTCCTCAGCCAACAAGTGTCGACAGCTAGTTGGCTGCGGCTCCCTTCCCTACCAGAGTTTCGGTGCTCCTCTATATCGCCGTCCCTGTAGGATGGATTCAAAGATTTTCCGGGCCAGGGACACCAGTTGGTGTCTATTCGTCCATCTAGATGACCAAGCTATCGCAGCCGTTGTATTTTGACTCTTCTGACAGGCTGCACACGCACAGTACGTTGTTATATCTCCTTCTTCACTCTTCGTCTATGCAGAGGCAGACGGGACCAAGGATTTTCCAAAGGTGCGTTTTTATCAGCATTTGACAGGATTTATGATTCTGTGCCCGAAAACCGGACTGGGATGATAAGGGTCTTATAAATCGACACTTTAGTGGCTCAATAGAGGGCTTTGCTACTCAATTACCTACTTACCCGAAAAAAGCAGTGATTGGTAGGAGTTAACCTTCCTTTCATTTCACCGCTGTTGGTATTATGTCATGTGTACTTGGTTTTTCCCTCGTTAACTAAGCCCATATTCGCCGCTTCCATCCCGATACTCACGAAGGATTCACTGACGTCACGCTGTGTTCTCTCGATCGACATCAATGTCGTCTGCGTATGCGAGTAAGTGTTCGGACTTTTCAAAGATTGTGCCTCTGGTGTTGGCGCGAGAGTTCTGAACAATTCTCTCAAGCATGTTGTCAGAGCATCAAAAGGAGTCGGTGAGATTTTTATACCGACCTTGATGGAGCAGTTGGAGTTTTCCATAGTTATCCTGCACGAGCTGCCTAAGTTTGGCAAGGATGCCAAACCTAGACATTGTGTTATATATCTCGTCTCTGTAGATCCTGTATCCCAAATATCTATTTGGGATTCGTGCGTTTTTTCCAAAACCTGCCGCAGAGTGTATATTTCCACACCGATATCAGATTGTTGACAAACGGCTTCAGGTGTTTTCACAGTACAGCAGAAAAGATCTTGTATGCAATGTTAAGAAGACTGATGCCTCTGTAGTTGGCACAATTCAGAGGGTCTCCTTTCTTCGGGATCGGGCGAACAATGCTGAGGTTCCATTCGGCGGGAAAACTTTCCTCCGACCATATCTTGCAGATGAGCCGGTGCATGCTCCTAACCAGCTCATCGCCACCAGATTTGAAACGGCCAGCAGCTAGGCCGTCTGCTACGACTGCTTTATTGCTTTTAGGTCTAGGCACAACATCTTTCACTTCATCCCGGTCGGGTGGACGGCTCGTATGCTTCGTCTGTAACTTCTTCACTATAGTTGAACGGTTCATTCCCAGCGGAATTTGATTCTTTTTCGCCCCAACATAGTCTATGTATATAAATAGTTTTTCAAATTCATAGCACCAACTGGATTCCATTGTGGGGTGCCTTGGCGTAGTGGTTAGTGTGTGTGCTTACTACGCCGGAGGTCTGGGCTCGAATCCTGCCATCGTCACCTGAAAAAATAAGATTTGTTCTTTTTCACGGTCCCCACCTCCGCGAGGGTCTGACAAGCCATCCGAGAGTATCGTTTGTTTTGAAAAACTTCTCAAAGTGCCGTTCGGATTCGGCAAAAAATTGTAGGTCCCCTTGTATGTGAAGAAATTAACACACACAGCATACATTGTTGAGAAGTTGGCCCTGGTTCACCTCGAGTTGTTGCGCCACTCTATTTATTTATAACTGGATTCCCTTGCGATGTTTCCTTGATCCTCCTTACAGGCTTGATCGGTAACTTAGGTGAACATTTTAATGAAATTGTATTTCATGGCCAAGTATTTCAGGTCCTCCTTTCGGCTTGATGTGAACACAAAACCAGATCAAGTATTTCTGAAGAACCCTGTACTGTAAAATTCATGAGTTAAAGCAGGGTTAATTAAGGCTTAACTTTCTTGCTTTGAACAATAGAGTTTGCGGCAGTGACAAAGCGTTTAAAGAAAAACGTTTCACCGTCTTAGTCACTTCCTTAATATAATCACAAAAAACCGACTGAGCTCAGCGGCACGTCTTTAGTAAATACTATTAAATTGCTTGAAAAGAAACCTTTCTGTTGCGTTTTTGTACTCAAACCGAGCCTTGATCTCTACTTCCGTACATTTCCTCGGCGTGGATGCGCTGCCGTTGCAAATTTTTGATTCCGACGATCAATGTGTCAGAAATGCACTGACACCTACGCATGGTCAAACTTATCTTTGCTGTAAGATAAGAAGTGAGCTGGTCAAATTTGAACAGAGAACAAAACCGATCAAGGTTAAAGCCGTACCCGTCAAGCTACCTACCTGCCAAAAACCGGGGTTTCTTTCGACATTTCAAGGAGTAAGCCTTTCGTTGACATACTTTCACGTTAATTGGCAATATGTTGACTCTTTTGTAACAGCCGTTGTGAGGGTTTCCATGATCGCAGAATAAGATTCTTGCTTTACACATGTCAATGTTTACCCAATCTTTTCATCATTTTTTTCAATTTGCTTTAACTATTAAAAGAATTTTGAAACAGCTGTCGAATAGTTTTGACCTTAATTAACACTCAATTGTGAAATGAATTATGTGTGCCTTAATGAAATAAATGTGCCTTAATGCTTTTAATATCCAAGATTTGTAGAAAATACTTAGCCGCAGTTTCCAAACTAAATTAAATGTGGCTTCTTTTGACCCCATTAAAACCATATGGTTTTAAAAAAATGTGAAGTATCGTTCTGTGAGTTTAGTTCCTGAAAACATTAGGTCAGTGGTGATCTAATACCCAGTAAAATAAAAACTACAACTTCTTGCTCTGTTATTTAAATAAAAATTCAACTGAGCAATATATTAAGGTATGAAGTCTCACAATATAAGGTTAATAGCAGTTGGTTAACTGCAGTTTAACAAAAAATTGTTTTGAACTCGACTTGTCTTTAAAAAGTCATCCCCTTCACCTTAGCATATCCACTTGTAACAACATTCCTTATGGTTATTATTCTACATAATATGCTGGGCTTAAGCTCTGTTTACCATTTGTCTCAAGATTAACTCGCAAAATATTCAAGCGTTTATAAACAAGCCTGCGCTTGGAATTTTCAATGCTGAAGATAGTTTTTTTTTGCATGCAGTTAATCTGCCGACTGTCGACCAATAAAATGCAATACTATCGCATTCTAATTTGAAGCTAGGCAAGGCACGGCACGCACGCCTGCCCCATTAGTTATGTGCATTTCGCAAAATCTATTTCAAGCCTGCTTTAGTTCGTATTTGAACTAGTGTCTGGAGAAAAACAAAAGAAATTCTACAGACATACATACCTCCAACAATAGAAAAAAAAAGTATTCGATTCTCGAAAAATTTCAAATGAATTTTTATATTGATTGAACTCGAATTGCTGGCGTTGAATTTAAAAAGGTTCGATTGCACGTATGGTATTGGATGGAATGCAAAAGATTCTGACAATAATCTGTGCTTTTTGCGTGCCTTTTCAAATTTCAAATTCTAGTTACAATTTTTTTTAATATTATTCATAGAGTTTGAACTGTTAATGCTTAGTCTACACAGGCCATTAACCTGGGATTCGCGGGAGACTATTAAAGATATATCACGTAGTGTCTCCACTGGACAAACAGGGGATTAACTTAACACGAACACTCTTCTGTTGTCATCTTGGCTGTCAAAATACAGTAAGGATGACATTTCCCAGGAGCAGAAAAGTAGTTTAGTTGTTAACTTTGTAAAATTTTGGAAAGATGTTTAGGAAGCTACGCCAATAACCTTAGTTATCGTTTTTTGGGACTGATAAACTCATACGAGATTTACCAATGGATCTCAAGCATGACATCCAAATTTGCGTGGAGGCGCGAAAATCCATTCGAGGCTGTGAAACTTTCTTGTCTGAATGTCTCATATAAAACTTTTAAAATGTTTATACAGCTACGATGTGAGGGAAGCCGAGTCTTTCTACGAAACACTGTACAGGTCTGCTCCCCATACAAATGTCAGCCTTATGCAAAGTTTTCACTTGTCGATGAATTGACAAACTTTGACAGTTCTCCTCTTTGTCGACACTACTGCCAATTCATTTCCACTTACGTCTTTAATTGGCAAAAATTGTCTACTCATTGACAATTGTTTGTCTACTCATTGGCAAACGCCTCAGTCAGTTCAAAGGCAGCTATTTCCACTTGCACTGTCAATTTGGAAGAGGTAACGAGTTGTCGAATCTTTGTGTCAAGTGCTTTGATTGAAAGTAATTTTTCTGCAAAAAGTTTGTTTTTTTCAATTGAAAATATTGTTTTAAAAACTTAAATAATTTTTCTTTCCAAGATTGCCGAAAGAATGTAAATTCCGAACGAGAGCAGACGAAAGCTCCATGCTCCATTCGAAGTTGGGCTTTCAAATGCGCTGATTTTTTTTTTGCTTCGCTTTCGCCTTTAATTACTTCCATTGTACACATATTATTTAAACAACACTTAACACACTATTTTAACAACACTTAACACACTATTTTAACAACAATATTTACGCTATTTAAACATAAACAACGAAAACAAACTACAGCAGTATGCGCAGTATGCCAATTAGTTTTCATGGTCAGTTAAAAGACAAAGTAAAATTTGGTTGTCAACTCGGCTATATCCACTTCTCTTGCAAATTCAATGCCAATTATTGAAACGCTTTAGTCAATTTAAAGACATAACTGATTCCAGTTGCCAATTTTTCAATATAACCTAAAAATACGTCGTTTGTCAATTACAAATCGACAAGTGGAAACTTAGCATTACTATTTTTGTTAAACGCCTACGAAAAATATGTCTACAAGCTATTCATACAAATCAAAATGTAATTTCTGGAATTGTCTGAACCTTTTTCTTCTAAAATTCTTTGACCGTTGATTTGATAAAAAATATTCAACGCTGTCACTTTTTCATTAGATTCGGTTCATTTAAATCAACATTTAAATTATGTTATTATAATTTAATAATATCTTTGATTTAATTTAATAATATCTTAAACCCAAAGATATTATATTTGATCATTTAAATTATTCAAAATATCTACGAGAGCCCCTTACTCTTAAATTCATAGCTCTTAAGATAACTTAACCTCTCATACACAAAAAAAAAATATTTAACTATCGAAAACGATGTTTCCTCAACCCTTAGTGTAATACTATGCCTCCACCATCGGCAATTAAAAGAGAATTAGCGGGAGACGATTAAAAATAAGTCCCAAAGTGGCTCCACCGAAAAAATATAGGATTAATTTGACACGAACTCTCTGCTTCTGTCATTTTGGCCCTCAATACAGGGTGGCGATGTCATTTCGCAGGAGCAAAAATAAACGATTTCCGCTGCAAAAATCACAATAGAAAACGTACTTGTGACAAATCTGTCGTACAGGGACAGTTTCAGTTTTTCCTTTTTTGTTTCTCAAACTGTTACAAAGGTGCAGAAAATAGGCTTCTGAATACGGTGAATGGGATTTATGAGAGGATTTATTTTAAATCGCTTTCCGAAAGGATTTAAATTTGATTGGTAAATCGCGTGATTTGTAGAGGATTTAATAAAGATTTATATAAATCGCGAATTAGTGCCCGGTGGAGACATGGTATAAGGCGGCCGGAGCGCGGCTTCAAATTTAAATTTTTTTATTTTTTGGTCATTTTGTTTATAAGTTATTTTTTTGCTTTTCTGTTCGCCGAGCACTTGGACATCGCTCGAGGAGTACACAATGGGAACCGCGACATTAAACTATATACAACGACGAAATAGTTTTGAAAGATTATCCCATAGAGATTAAATACAATTGAAAACCTCATTTGAGGCAGAGTTGATTTTGTGTTTGAGGTAAGCTAAACGACAATGAAATGATGTGCTCGTTACCTAAAACGAGAATCAAAAGATTTAAACTGACGCGTGCAGGGTGTTATTTCGTCATCTAATTTTAATTTTCTAACCGACGCGTGCGACTAGTCGACTCGACTCAGCTCAACTCGATCCGTGTATAAATGAGGTAGAAACTGGCATGAAGCTCGGTTGAACTGTGCATAGAAAATAGGCGGGAGCGGGTTATACTGTTGCTTTCAAAATTCTGTTCTTAATAATTTGTGTCAAAAGTCACAGCTGGTTACGAATTTTTGATTTTTTAACATTGTATGATGTTCTTTTCGCTGTCATTAGAACACCTCTCCGATCTTTCTATCGACACCGTTTTGAACAAATTCCCTTCTTTGTTTGGGGGTAGGGGGAGTTATAATCTTTCAGAGAGAGGTAAAAGTAAGAAGTGTTTCCACCGGAAATATTACAAGGATTAACGTAGGAAGATTAAAAGTTAATACCAAAGTCTTTCCACCGGAATACAGGATGTGCTTTCTTTCTGAACATTTCTTAATGACACGTTAAATTGCCACTTAATCTGCGCAATGAAATAACTCAAAAATAGAAAAACGAAACGTTAAATCAACAGATTTGACGTTTTGTTTTTCGCAGTGTGCAAAATAATGATGGATGTTATTAGTGCATTATTAACTTATTGCATTTTACTTTTTGGACAGGAACAACCACATTCACATCAACAGCAACATCAGCCGTTTTGCGCCCACTTTACCTCACACAAGAATAACAGCTGAGTTGATGATACCCAGCTGTCAATAAAAGGTGTGTTTGCTTTGTTTCGTCAGAAAACCCACAGAACACGTCGAATTCTGTTCGGTTGGATCTAAGAATTCTTGCGTAGAAGAGATTATTTACGCGATTAATTTTTAACTCGTCGTGAAGAGATTAATATTCGTAAGCTCGTGATTTAGAGGGGGTTTACGGATAATTTGTCTTAATCGCGGATTAGTGTCCGGTGGAAACACCCCATAAGGAAACACTTTGTATGACAATTACCCATATTTTATACATAGACGTCAAAGCTTAATGTGATGGCAAAGTCATTGCGATGGTTAAACGCTGAAAGTTCTTCCTTCAGCAACTGTTTCCCAATGAATTTCACTGATTCGTGCATAAAAATCATTTTCGTAGAATAAGGGTTAAAGGCCTAAAAGCAACTAAAAAACAGACAACTTCATACGTAGGCTTTTATCTTTTGGCGTCATAAACTGCCGAACATACTTTCCGCTCTCTCATTCACAAGCAGAACCATAAGATAGTATTTTATCTATTAAACTATCAGGCAATCAGAAATACACTACACGCGGTGAATACCCACCCCCCGTAAAGATTTATTTTTAAATCTTTCCCCTCCTTATCAATTTTGTGTTTGACTTCTGAAGTGACCTTTTGCCGGTAATTTGTTATATTTTTAGTAAACTATTCATTTCAAATGGAGCTGATAATATTAATGTAAATAAGGGTCTTGTCCTCTTCGAATCGGCTCATTTGTAAACACAACTGGGTTTTTTTTTGTCGCGTCTGTGTTTTTTTTTTCAATTATCATTACAATACAAATGAATTTTTTATTTAAGTGTTTTCTATTTTTATTTTCAGAACTCTGTCCACCCTTAATCACTCGGTACCATTAGCAGCTCGAGCTTCAGTTTCTAAGGATGAAAGTAGAGATTTTATGGCCGTGTTTCCAGGTAAATATTTCCGTCAAAAAGTTCGTTTTTTGTTTGATTTGTTGCCAGGTGTATCTGTGATATAAAAGCAACCCATAAAGTGTTGTTTGGTTCGAAATCTTTTACAATAGAAAACTAAATATTATGCTGATAAATCTAGAAGCTGGCGAAAACAACCAATAATAGGTTATCTAAACCCTAATTGTTTGCATAGGGGGTAATCAGGTGGGATATTAATTCGCAATATTGACACTGATAAACTAACGTTTAACCATTTTTGCTTGTCATTACCTTGGTCTGAATAAACAACAGTGATCGAATGATATCAAATTGCATCGTGTTCCAATTTCAATTCTTTTAAAAAATGAATACCTTTGCCGATTGATCTAAAAGTTAATGGAAAACCTTACCTAACCAGTAATAAACTATCTACATTTATATTGGGTGCTGTCATGCGATTATAAATTTGCAATATTGAAAGTGATAAGCTTATGTAGGCCATTATTTTCTAAATCAACTTTGCTCCTGTTGACCACGTGATCATATCAGCTTTTTGGTGGAGGCTCAGAACTTTTTAGACATAGACCTCAGCATAGGCACAGCCTCTTCCCTATTTTAACTTATTGTTGTTTTTATCACTACCAAGCTTTTACCTGAATTCCTTATTGAACTCGGCCTTATTACACTTTGTCAAAGCGAAATGACGAAGAATTTGGGATTTCGGTCTTATTTCACTTTGACAAAGTGAATTTAAGCCGAGTCGGTGTTATTTTGCTTTGAATTAATAAACATTTTCACCCAAGATCCCCTGTGCTTCAAACTAAATAAGATAATTTCGCGGAAATTTTTGAACTAATATTTTCTGCTTTATCTTCATATAAATTGATGTAAAAGAGCCATTTGTTTGATCGATAATCCTGAGTTAACAACCAATCTCCAATCACTTACGCACCGTAGACGTGTTGCTGATTTATTTCTTTATTTTAAATATTATAATGGCAAATGCTCTGAAGATTCAAGAAATTTAATTCCTGAAAATTCTCCTTTTGTTCGATCTACAAGGCAAGCGTAAAGCGCTCATCAGTTCCATGTTCACCTCGCACGAAATACCTCGCACTACTCTGTTTCAAAATTCTTTCTTCTATAGAACAAGCACTCTTTGGAACTCACTACCTGAATACATATTTTCGAACATACATATATAGACTACAAACTTTTAAAGATAAAGTTAATAAATATCTCCTCACATCTCGGGGCACTGGTTCAGTCAAAGAAAGGTCCGCCTTTCCTGAGAGATGAATTAAAAAAAAAAACTTATGAACCATTACTCAAAAGTGAAAGAGAAATAAAAAAAACCTTCTTAGAAATAATTTATAAACTTTATTTCCTCTTATTTTTAGCTTTTACTTATAAATTGTTTATAAACTATTTGTAAATAATTTTGAAGTTAAAGTTAAGCTTTTTAAAAACTCGTTAACTTATAATTTATTTATAAACTATTACTTAAAACTAAAGGAGAAAATGATAGTTTAAAAACAGGAAAAGAAAAGGGAAAAAAATGGTTCGAAAATTCGCGCGAATTATGAAACTATTATTTTCTCCTTTCCTTTCCGTTGCTTAGAAGTAGAAAAGAAAATAAAATTTAAAAAAATTGAGCCAAAGAAAAAAAGCAAGGAGAATATAATACATCAATTTCGCCTTGTTCCTTAAGAGCGAAGAAGAAAATAAAAGTTAAAAAGTTCGAACGAAAGAAAATGAAAGGAGAAAATATTAGTTCCTAAATTCGCACGAATTTCGGATCTATTATTTCCTTTTTTGCTTTCCTTTCCTGTTATTCAAAATTTAAGAAGAAATTCAAAGTTTAAAAATTCGCGTGAATTTTGGGATTATCTCCTTTTCCCATCCTTCCTGTTACTCAAACGTAAAAAAAAAAATTGCGGGAAAGAAGGAAATAGTAGTTCAAAAATTCGTGGAATTGTTTGGGATCGGTTAAGGTGATCAGTGATAAGTGACGTCACAAAAATTCGTTTGCGTAAACTGTGATAATCACACTTTTCTTGTGACTACTCACGATCAATCACCATCAAAATCATTTGATCATTGGTTTTTTTCCTAAGCAGACTTTCTGCATGCAAGGATAAGAAAAATAATTGTTCTTACACGACACCTCGACCGTAAATAAAGCAACGATTTGGAACAATATTTTCGTTATCACATTTCGCAGAAGTGGATTTTGTATTTTGTTTGATCACATTGATTGTCACAAAATGTGATAATCACATATTACCTTAGCCGATTCCGCCCCAGGTTCTGGAATAAAATATAAAGCGGCGCCAATTAACCAATTTTTTGGCATCAAGACCTGTTCATTGTTTGGGCCTGTACCTAGGACGAAAATAGGGCCCGAATTCATTACATGTTCAATTTCCGCAACCACTGTCAAATATTCTTCTAACGTTAACGATGCTTGCATGGTGAGCCTCCCACAGTTCTAAAAAGTGGGGATCGGGCGGCATTTGAATGAATTTATCACAGTAGTAGCGCACCACGGTGATATGCGGTGCTGGTTCTGCTGTTCAGGAAATATTGCCCAAAGCACCTTCAACTCGTTACGGGTCCCCATGAAGTTTGTCCCATTATCACCTTGAAGCGAAAAATCACATACCACTTCCAAGCGGGCCGCCTTGGTTGTGAAGCAGATAAATGCCGCCACAAAAGCTTTGCGGGTGAAATAGCCTCGACGTCTTTGGCAGATGTAAAACGGTTCAAAGAAATTCACTCCTGTCTGTAAATTCTTTTAAAATGCTTACTCGGCCGGCCGGTAGATAGTGAGGGCGGATATTTCTAGCAAAGCCAGCCCTCTACTGTTGGGGGGCCTGCTGCTCTTCTCTGTGGAAACCACATTAAAGTTGCTTTCTATAACTACTGCAGTTCTCTTAAACGCACCCGCTGCTAAATTATCGAGGACTAGTTTGATCGTCGCCCCCCTGGTAGGCCAAGAAACAGGTGGTGGGATCAGGTAAAGAACCTCTCTAAGTCCCGCCTGGGGATTGCGCCGGAGTCTCTTGAGTTAGTGGCGGAGGATCGAAAACGATGGAAAGACCATTTAGCCGCCCTCGCTCCGCGAACCTTTTAAAGGATAAGCGGCATTCGAAAATGACGATGATGATGATAGTTTGATTCGCTAGCGCTCAAACTGGTTCCCGCAAAGCAGCCACTGAAATAAATGTCATTTATACCCTTACTTTAAGGCTAAAGTTCCACATTTTCTTTTTGCAATTGATCGAGGCATTTATTTGGTTCACTGACGTAGCAACGTGCGCTCTTTCTTCTATTGTTTTTTGTGGGAGGATGTTTTGAGTTGTTCTACAGTGACTGAGGTTTACTAGCCAAACCTTCACCGTTTTATGCTTGCTATAGCACTTTGAAAGACCGGAAATGCTTTACTGCCGGAAACGTGATTCGATGGGTCTGTCCAGCCTTTCTTAATCGGTGTCTTTCGAAATTAGTATGGGAGTTCTGGTGTCGGAAAATTTTGTTTAGACTAAATTGTGTTTACAGTAGTTATGCGGGAATCAGTCTTGTTTGTCAACTTTACGAACAAGGCATATCCAAGGCGCTGGTCTTACCACTGGAAACTTTGCCCGCTAGATTCAACTTTTCTGGCCTTTGCCATTTGTTCTTATGTCAAACGAAAAATAAGCAAAAGCGGTTTACTTTTCCCTCTGCTGCCGGCACATGCGGACTTTATTTGCATGTCGTGTACTGGTGTCGCATTTATACTGTACTTGCCGATAAGGGGCACCACTTTCAGATAGACATGTTTCTAGGTGCAACCAATGTATTTTCTACACAATGACATTCAATCAAAGTTGAATAGTGTAATGTTACCTGCAATAAACATGCAACTCGAACGCGTCATTTTTCCTTTACGTCGATACCGCATGTATACATGCAACAATTAACATGCCCCCTACGAGCTGTCGAAAATGTGACGTGCTACTGTACTTCCTCTTTCAGAGTGCTCAAGCCAAGTTATAGCACATCTTCAGGAGCCTTGCATTTGTATAGATTTTAAGTAATCTTTTCTTTAAGAAGACAAATTTTGAAGGAATTGAAGACAAATTTTATTCGGAATTTCAATAAGTTTATCATTTTTATAAGTTACTCATAAAATTTTTTCCAATTTCTTTTCAGATGTTGTTCGTGAGTTAACCGAGAAAGCTAACGAATACAATGCTAAGGAAGCATCCAAGTGGTTTGCAAAGGTAACCCAACTCATCTTTTCAATTGCCAAAACATCTTGAAATAAATTTCCCTTGATAAATCTAGGCTTTGCAATACAATGTCCCACGCGGAAAGAAAAATCGTGGTCTCCTCGCCGTCCTCACCTATAAAAAACTCATTGGCGAGGACAAGCTTACTCCGGAAAATATCAAAATGGCCCAATACCTAGGATGGTGTGTCGAAATGGTAAGAAATCCCATCGTCTTTGCGTTCTTTGAGCAGTTTAATACCATGATTTCCCTCTTTAGTTACAAAGCATGTTCGTAACCACTGACGACATCATGGATGGTAGTTCAACGCGCCGCGGTCAGCCTTGTTGGCACAAACTCGAAGAAGTTGGCCTAATAGCCATCAACGATTCTCTGATGATTGAGAATGGAATTTTCACAATTTTAAAGAATCACTTCCGCCATACCGACTATTATGTCGATTTGCTCGATCTCTTCCACGAAGTGCTTTTTATCACATGTTGTGGCCAGTCCTTGGATTTGCAGACTGCCAACAAGGACATTACCAGTTTCACCATGGACAAATACAAGTCCATTGTGGCTAATAAGACGGCGTACTATTCGTTCTACTTGCCATTTGCTGTGGCTATGCACATGGCTGGGTAAGTTTGTTGATAGAGTTGAAGCAATTGAACATGGCTTATTTAATTCCCACATTTGCAGTTTCAAAGACGCTGAAGCCTTTAGGCAGGCCAAGACTATCCTGCTCGAAATGGGTCACTTCTATCAGGTCCAGGATGACTTCCTCGATTGCTTTGGCAATCCCGATGTTACTGGAAAGATTGGCACCGACATTCAAGACAATAAATGCTCGTGGCTGGCTGTTGTTTGCATGCAGCGTGCGAATGCCGATCAGAAGAAAGTCATGATCGAGTGCTATGGGCAGAGTGGTAAGTCACAATAGAGATCGATTAACCGGCTTTATCGATAACAAAACTCTCTCATTCTCCGTTGTCTAGATCCTGTGAAGATTGCCCGCGTTAAGCAACTATACAAGGAGCTGGGACTACCCAACACCTATGCCACTTACGAAGAGGAATCCTACAACATGATCAAAACACACATTCAACAGACTTCACGAGGCGTTCCACACGAGCTCTTCTTGCAGGTTCTCAACAAGATCTACCAGAGGGATGCCTAAACGTCCACACATCCACCACAGACTGAAGGTGTGAGCTCTTCAATGAAACACGCGCTTATAAAGTAAACAAGAACGAAGAGGCGAAGAGCTTTTATATCGACACTATTCTAAGGGAAACCCATTACGCACATAATACTAATCGAACTTTTGTTCCCTCATTAATCCTATTCATCCTTGTAGTCAATCAAGCTTAAGGGCAAAAGAGAGAGGAGAGACAGTGCACTGTTCAAGTCCTCTTACAGAATTTAGGTATTTAAAAAAGAAAAAAAAAACAACAAAAACTAAAAACGAAATCTAATTGTGATCGAAGTGAATGAAGAAAGGAATCAGAAGAGGTGTGTTATCGAATTAATTTTTTTTCCTTCTCTTATATTTACACATTTATATTATTATAAGCATTTACATTAGTGTGTATTTTTTTTCGTTTAAAATTAATGGAATTTAATTAAAAGGTTGCTTTGTAAAATGTTTAAACAAAATTTAACGAATTTTATTGGAATCTTGGGAAAGACTTTTGTATTACTTATGGAAAAATGGAAAAGAGTGAGTTGGAATCATAAGTTTTCACAGGAAAAATAAAGCTTACGACCAAAGCTATAAGGTAGGTAGACATATGAAAGGAGGGAGCTCGTTGAGTACGAAACATCGTAAGTGAAATTCCGCTTATATGTTACACTTCCAACAAGCATTTCGCCGGATTCAATGAGCGAGCTCATCACCTGTCAATAACAATAGGAGCTTGGAAACCAGATTTTTTGTGAAAAAATTTATAGTACGCCTCGTAAAAGTAAGTATAGATTAGTAAGAACAGCTTACTGGTAAACCAAGAAGTCGCACGGTTTTAAACCCTTCAGCTAAAAGCATGAACAGTTCGAAACTACCAACATTTAAATTAAAAAGATTTATTTTTTAAAAAAAATGTTAATTCCTAATAAAAGTATACAAAAAAGCATGGTCACCCTGTATTTATGTTCGATACATAAAAGCCGCGCTTAGCTACATTTAACCGTTTTTTAAATATTACTTGCACCTCTAGTTCCTAAGATACGTTCTGTCCCGCTTTAAATTTAACGAACCACCCTGTATAAATTTTTTTTTCGCAGGGAAAGAATTCGACATTCTCCCGCCCGCATTATGCCGTTTATTTCATCTTAATACGAGCTCTTGTTCCCAAGATATGTTCTCAGAAAGATTTTTTCTTGTCACCGTAAGCGTAAAATCAGCAGCAGGTATACAATATTCCTTCTTTTGCCTGTAACTTTTTTGTTTGTGGAGGGATTTCGTTGTTTCGGGTGTCAAATGAAAGAGGTGAAAATAAGGAACATCCTCGTAACTGCTTCAACAAAAAATCGTGTAGGGAACTTCAGTAATCAGGGTGTATAGCAAAAGATTAAATAAAAAACGCTCTTAAAATTTTGAGAACCACTCTGTGATGATTTTTTTCTTTTAAGCAAAGAAACTACATCCTTCCACCCGTGTTATGCCGTTTATTTCATTAAAATTCGAGCTCTCATTACCAAGATATAAGCTGGGAAAGATTTTTGATTGTCGCCCTCTCAAAACGATTAAAATTCACGAAAAAATTCGAGCGAGACACCAGGCGACCAGGAATCAGCAGCAGGTATACAATATTCCTTCTTTTGTCTGTAACTTTTTTGTTTGTGGAGGGATTTCGTTGTTTCGGGTGTCAAATGAAAGAGGTGAAAATAAGGAACATCCTCGTAACTGCTTCAACAAAAAATCGTGTAGGGAACTTCAGTAATCAGGGTGTATAGCAAAAGATTAAATAAAAAACGCTCTTAAAATTTTGAGAACCACTCTGTGATGATTTTTTTCTTTTAAGCAAAGAAACTACATCCTTCCACCCGTGTTATGCCGTTTATTTCATTAAAATTCGAGCTCTCATTACCAAGATATAAGCTGGGAAAGATTTTTGATTGTCGCCCTCTCAAAACGATTAAAATTCACGAAAAAATTCGAGCGAGACACCAGGCGACCAGGAATCAGCAGCAGGTATACAATATTCCTTCTTTTGTCTGTAACTTTTTTGTTTGTGGAGGGATTTCGTTGTTTCGGGTGTCAAATGAAAGAGGTGAAAATAAGGAACATCCTCGTAACTGCTTCAACAAAAAATCGTGTAGGGAACTTCAGTAATCAGGGTGTATAGCAAAAGATTAAATAAAAAACGCTCTTAAAATTTTGAGAACCACTCTGTGATGATTTTTTTCTTTTAAGCAAAGAAACTACATCCTTCCACCCGTGTTATGCCGTTTATTTCATTAAAATTCGAGCTCTCATTACCAAGATATAAGCTGGGAAAGATTTTTGATTGTCGCCCTCTCAAAACGATTAAAATTCACGAAAAAATTCGAGCGAGACACCAGGCGACCAGGAATCAGCAGCAGGTATACAATATTCCTTCTTTTGTCTGTAACTTTTTTGTTTGTGGAGGGATTTCGTTGTTTCGGGTGTCAAATGAAAGAGGTGAAAATAAGGAACATCCTCGTAACTGCTTCAACAAAAAATCGTGTAGGGAACTTCAGTAATCAGGGTGTATAGCAAAAGATTAAATAAAAAACGCTCTTAAAATTTTGAGAACCACTCTGTGATGATTTTTTTCTTTTAAGCAAAGAAACTACATCCTTCCACCCGTGTTATGCCGTTTATTTCATTAAAATTCGAGCTCTCATTACCAAGATATAAGCTGGGAAAGATTTTTGATTGTCGCCCTCTCAAAACGATTAAAATTCACGAAAAAATTCGAGCGAGACACCAGGCGACCAGGAATCAGCAGCAGGTATACAATATTCCTTCTTTTGTCTGTAACTTTTTTGTTTGTGGAGGGATTTCGTTGTTTCGGGTGTCAAATGAAAGAGGTGAAAATAAGGAACATCCTCGTAACTGCTTCAACAAAAAATCGTGTAGGGAACTTCAGTAATCAGGGTGTATAGCAAAAGATTAAATAAAAAACGCTCTTAAAATTTTGAGAACCACTCTGTGATGATTTTTTTCTTTTAAGCAAAGAAACTACATCCTTCCACCCGTGTTATGCCGTTTATTTCATTAAAATTCGAGCTCTCATTACCAAGATATAAGCTGGGAAAGATTTTTGATTGTCGCCCTCTCAAAACGATTAAAATTCACGAAAAAATTCGAGCGAGACACCAGGCGACCAGGAATCAGCAGCAGGTATACAATATTCCTTCTTTTGTCTGTAACTTTTTTGTTTGTGGAGGGATTTCGTTGTTTCGGGTGTCAAATGAAAGAGGTGAAAATAAGGAACATCCTCGTAACTGCTTCAACAAAAAATCGTGTAGGGAACTTCAGTAATCAGGGTGTATAGCAAAAGATTAAATAAAAAACGGTCTTAAAATTTTGAGAACCACTCTGTGATGATTTTTTTCTTTTAAGCAAAAAATCTACTTCATTCCACCCGTGTTATGCCGTTTATTTCATTAAAATTCGAGCTCTCATTACCAAGATATAAGCTTAGAAAGGTTTTTGATTGTCGCCCTCTCAAAACGATTAAAATTCACGAAAACATTCGAGCGAGACACCAGGCGACCAGGAATCAGCAGCAGGTATACAATATTCCTTCTTTTGTCTGTAACTTTTTTGTTTGTGGAGGAATTTCGTTGTTTCGGGTGTCAAATGAAAGAGGTGAAAATAAGGAACATCCTCGTAATTGCTTCAACAAAAAATCGTGTATGGAACTTCAGTAATCAGGGTGTATAGAAAAAGATTTAATAAAAACGCTCTTAAAGTTTAGCGAACCACTCTGTGATGATTTTTTTTCTTTTAAGCAAAAAATCTACTTCATTCCACCCGTGTTATGCCGTTTATTTCATCTAAATTCGAGCTCTCATTACCAAGATATAAGCTGAGAAAGATTTTTTATTGTCGCCCTCCCAAAACGATTAAAATTCACGAAAACATTCGAGCGAGACACCAGGCGACCAGGAATCAGCAGCAGGTACACAATATTCCTTCTTTTGTCTGTAACTTTTTTGTTTGTGGAGGGATTTCGTTGTTTCGGGTGTCAAATGAAAGAGGTGAAAATAAGGAACATCCTCGTAATTGCTTCAACAAAAAATCGTGTGGGGAACTTCAGTAATCAGGGTGTATAGCAAAAGATTAAATAAAAAACGGTCTTAAAATTTTGAGAACCACTCTGTGATGATTTTTTTCTTTTAAGCAAAAAATCTACTTCATTCCACCCGTGTTATGCCGTTTATTTCATTAAAATTCGAGCTCTCATTACCAAGATATAAGCTTAGAAAGGTTTTTGATTGTCGCCCTCTCAAAACGATTAAAATTCACGAAAACATTCGAGCGAGACACCAGGCGACCAGGAATCAGCAGCAGGTATACAATATTCCTTCTTTTGTCTGTAACTTTTTTGTTTGTGGAGGAATTTCGTTGTTTCGGGTGTCAAATGAAAGAGGTGAAAATAAGGAACATCCTCGTAATTGCTTCAACAAAAAATCGTGTATGGAACTTCAGTAATCAGGGTGTATAGAAAAAGATTTAATAAAAACGCTCTTAAAATTTAGCGAACCACTCTGTGATGATTTTTTTTCTTTTAAGCAAAAAATCTACTTCATTCCACCCGTGTTATGCCGTTTATTTCATCTAAATTCGAGCTCTCATTACCAAGATATAAGCTTAGAAAGATTTTTTATTGTCGCCCTCTCAAAACGATTAAAATTCACGAAAACATTCGAGCGAGACACCAGGCGACCAGGAATCAGCAGCAGGTACACAATATTCCTTCTTTTGTCTGTAACTTTTTTGTTTGTGGAGGGATTTCGTTGTTTCGGGTGTCAAATGAAAGAGGTGAAAATAAGGAACATCCTCGTAATTGCTTCAACAAAAAATCGTGTGGGGAACTTCAGTAATCAGGGTGTATAGCAAAAGATTAAATAAAAAACGCTCTTAAAATTTAGAGAACCACTCTGTGATGATTTTTTTCTTTTAAGCGATCTACATCCTTGCACCCGTGTTACGCCGTTTCTTTAATCTGAATTCGAGCTCTCATTACCAAAATATAAGCTGAGAAAGATTTTTTATTGTCGCCCTCTCAAAACGATGAAAATTCACGAAAAAATTCAAGCGAGACACCAGGCGACCAGAAATCAGCAGCAGGTATAAAATATTTCTTGTTTTGCTTGCATCTTTTTTGTTTGTGGATGGATTTTGATTATTTAGATGTCAAATGAAAGGGGGAAAGATAAAGAAAGAAAAAAATATTTGAAAAAGTAACATTATGGCCAAAAAGTAGCGATTGTGTCTTTAGATCGGGGAAAAATAAACTCTGGACACCATTATGACGAGGGATCAAATACATTCTTCCAATTTCGCTTTCCCATAATAAACTTGTAGAGTTTTCCGACGTAAACAAATACAAAACAAATACAAGAAAGAACACGTGAGTGACATTGTTTATTACAAAAAAAGAAATGCGCTAAAGTTAAGTTTTACAGTGTAAAGTCGAATTTTTGGTATTTTTCACGAAATTGTTTTACAAGTTTTATTTCTTCGTCTTTGCTAAGGCTGCAGTCTTTCCAATCGGTCTTTTCGTCACAGTTCAGCAAATTCTCCGAGCAGAAGACTTCCCTGTTGAAAAGAAGAATAAAATTATTTAATTATAAAATTCTGTAGATTTTTAAAATGTTAAGTTCTCTAAATAAAATATGCAAAATGTCAACTACTGTGAGACTGATTTGAATCTGTCACTGTCAGATTCACTAAACGTAAAATTAGAAAGGGAAGCTAACAAAACGGCGCATTGCCCCCCTTTCGTCGTTAGTTTTTCTTTTTACGTTAAGGTTAAACTGTGTGCCTAGAAGCATTAAGCATCATGCATACAATCCAGCATATAGAGCTTTTAACAGTTCGACGTCTACTGGTATTATCGAGTGCGGGATGCCAAACAAAGTACCTTTTTATATTGGAAACGAACAAAAATTACACATAAACGTAAATAACTATTTAAAAAATGCAACCCTGTGTTTCCATGAACGGGAAAGTTGCAGACTTGATCAGGCTTCCGAAGTAATGCTAAAAATATTTTCATTATGTAACACGGAAAGGATAAGAAAAGTGTTGTTTGGTTGTAGAAACAGTGTTAACGACTACAAAAGGGTACACGGATTCAAGGAGATCATATCTTCCGAACACTTTTTCGATACTTTCCACATATTTTATTAAAATAATTGTTGGGTCAATTTCAAGAACGGAATAAGCACAATAACTTCTTTCCTTATCGGCAAACCCTAGGTTGAGTAGTTTATTAGTAATTCGTACTTCTACAGAAACTATTGTATTTTTTCATATAAAAACGCGATTTGCTTGGCATCCCACAGTCGATAAATGTGAAAGACGTCAGATTTTGACAGCCGTGGTAAAAAGGTCTATAAACGAATCACAGCATTTTTGACGTAAGGCCAACAAAGGACTGAATGCTCTTTGCAAAAAATGGACTTAAATATATCAAGATTTTACGCTGATATCAAAATGATCTCGCAGATATTTACATCCAAAGTTAAGACAGGAATAACATTGTTTGTCATTCACAGTCATTTTGAATGAAAAATATCAACAAACAGGGATTTCCAATACAGAAAATTTAAAAAAATTTATGGGAGAACTTATGTTTTTACGAAAAAAACGGTTATTGGTCCGGTGTGTAGAGAGCATTAGACTGAAGCTTAAACTTAGACTGAAACTGAAGCTTAGACTGAAATTTAAACTTAAACAAAAAACTGAACTTAAACTGAAGACTGAAACTTAAGCTTCAACTGAAAATGAGCTTTAACAGAAACTGAAGACTGAAACATAAACTTAACCTGAAACTGGGACTAAAACTAAACTCAAACTGAAACTGAGGACTGAAACTTAAACAGAAATTTAAACTGAAACTTAAATTGAACTTCAACTGAAAGTGAAGACTAAAGCCGCGTTGTCACAAGGAACAGGAACAGAAACAGAAACAGAATTTCATACATTAGCAACGCAAAAAGCATTGCTGAACTAAAGCTCAAAGCGCCCAGAATGCCCCTAAGCATTCATTGCCATTAAGGTCCAGAAAGGCCATAAGCCTTTTCGGTTGGTCGGCCACTTCTGGGCTCTCCTGAAACTGTTTTCCTGAACTCGTTTGACAGTTCAGTTTGCTTCTGGTTTTGAATCCAGAATCAAAACCACAAGTACGCACACAATCCTACATGTGTCAATGTCATGTTGGATAAGTGTCATTTGTCCTCTGTAGAATAGCTTTTGCTTCACAAATACAACGCTAGACAAACTTCAAAATCAAGAAAAACGTGTTTGGCTGTTCGGAGAGAAGACCCAATCCGGGAGAAGAACGCCCTGATCCGGGATCGCATACCGAAAAGGCCATTAGGGTTAAGCAGACATGCCAAAGTGACTAAGCGCACCCAACCAGCTGACATTCCTGTCAATACACTGACAATAACTGAAAGGTTTTAGAAACTTCTGGAAGCTAGAACGAACTAGAATTCACCGTTCAACGAAAAGGTATAAGATGGATATTCCCAGAATGTATCCCAGTACAAATAGAACATAGGTGGCACTAGAATAGGCGGCGTAAGACACCAATGATACTAAGAACCTGGCCGAGGCCTTAGCTCACCACAGAAAGCTTCCGTGACTTTTGTTTTCCGGCGACAAACTTTGGACAGTAAGCAAAGTGAAAGGAAAATTCTGGACGGATGAAGGCATATTTACATCGAACCTTAGGATCGTGAAGACCAGCAAGACCAAATCTGCATTTACGACCTAAGCTATCGCGGATGGCAGAGCGCTCGGTCTGGATAAATGGGAGCAGTGTGCTAAGTGTCGCTGAGAAGATCTCCAGATTGAAAACTTCCCAATTTTCGAGGCTAAAGACACTGTTCTTTTTAATCATACAGAAGTTATTGAAACACAAAGTTCTCGAATCTTACCTGGCAAAGTGCAGCGGAAACTGTTTCATTTGACGCGTCAGAAGTGTAGTCTTGTCTGGCAGCTCAGCAACAAAGAACGGACCTTGTTGTGGGAGTGTCGATGGATCTGTCAGCTCAGGCAGCGTCTCTAATGTTATATTGTACTCCTCAGCTTTGTCCTGGAATTAAAATCAAATGTTTGTTCTACCTTTTAGGCCTATTCTCTGATTGACAACTCACCTCGAAGCCATGCTTAATCTTCCACGAGTATCCTTCGCTCAGTCCCAGTGCGTTGATTTGCAGATGCGACGATTTGTAGTTGCGCTCTGTAAAGCAGACC
The DNA here is from genome assembly GCA_947623515.1 of Neoascia interrupta. NCBI lineage: Eukaryota > Metazoa > Arthropoda > Insecta > Diptera > Syrphidae > Neoascia > Neoascia interrupta. The sequence goes on along the minus strand of OX392462.1, from coordinate 42,176,549 downwards.
ACTTGACCTTGTTCTTTAAAAAATCGCCGGAGAGACTCCTTGAATTTGCTCAACTCCTTCCAGTCTTCGTTCGAGAGCAGGGCCGACGATTGTATATGCGTCACCGAAAGTATAAGAATGTGATACTCGTTGATGGGTCCTTTCGCTAGAGCAAGATAGAAGTTCTCCCCTATGGTGATGACTAGATGTTTCTCTACATCAGCCGACGAGAGGCAGAACCAGCATTTTTCTAGAAATTTAAGGATTGTAGCTTGGGCCAAGTATCAGCCTTTTTACTCTCACCTTGGTCGAAAGTTGCTCGAGGTCGTTTTTCATGGCCATCGTGACCGAAACCTTTGCGGCCACCTCTTTTACGATTGTCATTCGGGTTGGACTGCATATCGAAAAAGTACTGTTTACCCTCGTCCTGTAAGGAAAAAGTGATTCATATTAACTGAGCGCACTTTTTGTCAGAACAGCAGGTTTTTATACCGCTTGTTGCTTGCCCTTGCAGTCGGAGAAGTCCATGCCTTCGAAGGGGCATGCTGTCTCGTTTGTTGTTTTCTGAATCAACTCCATGACACGCATCTTCTCAACTGGAGTCAGACTCAGAGCGTAGATGTACTTTTCTTTAGCTGCGTTCCCCACATTAGCCAGGGACATGAAGCGGGTGCAGAGCTCTAATTGGGTTGTGCTATCGGCGGGAATTCTAAAATTGAGACAAGTACCCACGTAATGTAGGTCAAATTAATGGAAATTTCGGAGTCCTACCTGTAAGGAGGCGCTTCTAAGTGCACCCCGTTTAGGCCGCAAAAGTGATATCGCGGCTTGATCTCCCGTGACAGATACGAAATGAGTTTCGATGTGTTTTTCTGAAAGACAAGGGATTTTAGTTCTGTGGAAAGGAATTTGTGACGCAAATATGTTTCTACTTCCTGCCCAGCAATGCCATGAGGCCATTGTGAAGTGATAAGAATGTCGACACCTTTGTAGTCAGTGGCGCAATTCTTGTTGACGAGGCACGAGTTCCGAAGTGACACAATGTCCTCCTTGTTGAATGTGTTCTCTCCCGAGCCCTCAAGCCCACTCAAGTAGACAATCTTCACGCCCGACGACAGTGTGTATAGTCCACGCTTGCCTAAAACACAATATAGGATCAAATAAACCGCTCCAAGGATCCTAGAACACTTACCCAAGTAAGTCAAATTGGAGCATATCTCGCCGTCGTTGATCTTCTCGTAGAACTTTGCCGATTCCTTGGAAGTCGGTCCGAGTATGTACGTCGGGACAGGTACTGTGGAATACATTGACCTAAGGTGTACTTACTCCCATATTTATTGCAATTTCTTACTCTGTTTGAAACCATTTTTGAAAGCAATCAACTCCTCGTCATTTTCACCGAAAAACTCCCCAACACAGAGTAAAATCTCGAAGGGTCCCGCTTTTTTGTTGATCCCCTCGACCCGAGCGAATAGCTGCTTAAAACGACCTTTTACGTCACCGCTAACTAAACTGAAAGTTCTGGGCGGTTTAGTAGAAAGTGCGAGAGACCTAAAAGCTTACGTACACTTTTATTTTTTGCTCCATTTGCAGAAAACTTAATAAAATTCAAAAATTTAATTTCTGAGAAACAAAAATAGCAAAACGTTTGTTTACGTAGATGTGACAGTAGGTGACAGTTGGTGATAAGACAAAAGGTGTGTTCGCCAAAACATTTTTTTTATCAAAAGGCACGTTGATGGGAAATGTTATCGATATTCACATGAACCTTATCGATAAAGGTCCCTTTCTTCACGAACCACTAAACTATTTTTAGCTATTTCCAACAAACAATTTTGGATCATGTCCATGAGGCGAAAAAATACAGATTTTCGTAACCAATTCCATGCCTCTCTTTGACATTTTGAACATCTTCTACAGTACTAATAAAAGCGTTTTTCTCCTCGCGACTCAAAGGGAAGGAAAAGTTTAAATAGTGATTTAAGTTAATGGTAAGTTTCCTTTTCCATCGGTCATAAAACTGCGATTAATGAAAGAAGAGATTAAATATTAATCTTGATTAATCTTGTCAAACAAACATAGATTCAATTTGACACGAGAAGTCTCTCGTCATTGAGACCCTCAAGCGAAAAATAAATCGTTTTAAGAATCTCAATATAAAACTAATTTGTGACAGATCTGTCATATTCGGAGAGATTTTATCTTTTCAAGTGTCTTAGTGTTATAAAAGTGAAGAGTTAAAAATGGTTTAAAAAATGTCTGCTAAAGAGTGAATACTATTTTTGAGGAGATAGTTAGGGCCGATTTCACAGTGGCAAACTTAAGTAAAACTTAAGTTGAGAACGCTTAAATACTCAGCCTCCATTCAGATTCCGTTGACGGTTTTGCAAATAAGCCGTAAGCTTCTAGAGTATGTGGTCAAAACAATTTTGTTTTATATTTTTTGAAACATTAAATAAAATTTTTCGGTGCAAGTGTTGGTTTTTCCCTTTTTGCCATATTTTATTGTTGCATTAATGTGGTTTTTATGAAAATAAAAATAATTTGCATTGTTTTTTGTGAAAAACTTAAGTCGCCAATGTTGGTGACTTAAGTGTGTGATTGAAAAAAAAAAAAATAATGCGAAAACGGAATATCATCCTTGAATATCATCCTAGTGAAGTGTCAGAATCGATACTTAAGTTTCGACTGTGAAATCGGCCCTTAATCTCTTGCCGAAGGGACTTAAATTTGTATAATAAACCTCGATATTTCTTGAAAATTTATGTTCATCGAAGATAAGACTTTCCGGTGGAAACATGGGCATGGTATAAGACTGCATGCCATATTGGTATATTTCGCTTGCAAATTAGAAATTTATTTTAAGTGTAGCTCAAAAGATAGAGAACGAATGGAAAGCCAGACTCAAAAGTGGATTGTAATCACTCGGAAGAGGAAATTAAAATCGTGATTGATAACACCAATGATTCGAGAATGATCGGGCTCTCAAAAAGCGTCCACAAATCGTATGAACTTACATACTCAAACTTTAAGAGAAAGAAAAAATGATGCGAATGAGTAGAATAATCTAATGAAGCCAGTTAAGGCTTGGGACACCGGCGACAGAAAAACGCGGGACAAACAGCGCGATTTTCTGCAGCAAGCCTTCTCAACACTCGAACAAAAACTTTCCGTGCGGTTCCTGTCAGTTTTGTTTGAAAATTAATTTTAATCGATGAAAAAAAAAAAGCTTTTCGTAAGAAACTCAGTACACCAACACTAATTTTCGAGGCAATTTCGGCGAATCGTGGTGAAAACAGTCATATTTTATCATTTAATAAAATAAAATTGTACTTTTTGTCGTGCAATTCGGAAATTTGTCGCAAAACGAGTACGACTAATTGTCGTAGCCGCAATCGTGCGTTGTATTGTATATAAACGCGTCTGTTGCTAGTCGGATGGTAATTAGCCGCACGTTTTTCTGTTGCCGTGTGTCTCTGGCCTCAGAGTTCAAGCTTTATTAAAGTAGTAGAATACAGAGCACTGTGGCTTTCCAAGTACGTTCATCGATAACGAATCGGACGGATAAAGGTAATACTTTTCCGTGATTTTCCTTTGCTGGGTCAGGGATGTGTCGTTAAGTCCGGCCACATTGGGTCTTATACCATGTTTCCACCGGGCACTAATCCGCGATTGTTATAAATCTTATTATAAACTTATAATAATCTTAGTTTAATCTTATTTAGTTTAATCTTATTATAATCTTATTAAAAACTCTCGACAAGCGAAAAAAATAAATAAATCCCCTCATTAATCTGATTCACCCTTTTCACAAACCACTTTTAGCCCTTTTCGAACATCTTTTTAAAACTTTGTGAATCGATCACGTATGACAGATCTGTCAGAATTTCAAATGACATTCCTGTCATCGTGTCATTTTCCAGGAAAGGAAAAAGACGGTCTCTTTTCGTTCCTGGAAAATGACATCGCCACTCTCGTTTGAAAATCAAAATGACTGGAAAAGCGTGCTCATGTCAAATTAATACTATATTTGTCTGGTGGAACCACTTACCGATTTATTATGAGTCGCTTATCCTCGTATTATCGACGGTGGAAACATAGTATAAGTCTTATCAGAGTTTACACGGTGTGAAATTACTGTCGCTTCCATTACACCACCATCGTTTTTCGAATGAGCCAAGTGTTTGTTGCTGTATGACACCTCGTGACGAATCTAGAACAATAGAGGCTGCCACATGAGAATTAAACAATATACAAGTTTGAAAACAAGATCTATTCGTTGCCTAATACTTTGTCTCCGACGGCCATATAACTGCCACTAGCGGGAGACGATTAAAAATAAACCCCGACGTGTCTCCGCTGGACAAACAAAGGAGTAATTTGACACGAGTTCATTTTTTTTTGTCATTTTCACTGTCAAAAAAGAGTGATGATGACATTTCTCAGGAGAGAGAAAACAATATCGTTGTTAAAATCCCAATAGAAAGTGATTTTGTGACAGAATTGTCAGTTTCAGTTTCCCTTTTCGAGTCTGAAACTTTTCTAAAGGCGAAGTTACTAAAGCTTAGATTAGACTGCATGCCATTTTGGCATATTTGACGTAAGAAGAAAAATATTTGCAGCATTTTATTGCGCTGCCTTTTGTCAATCAAGTTCACGAAAAAATTTTACTTGTGGGATCAATCTTGAAGCACAATGTCCGATATGTCATCTGAAATCTGCTTGCAGTCTGCAAAACAACGCTTGGGGCGGAGTTCTGCTTTTCAACAACATTGCGATTACTAAAAAAGAGTAAAATAAGTCAACATGTTTTTTTAAATTTTCATTTTGCTTTATTTAATATTTAAAGAACTAATACATTTTTTTTTTATTTTTAGTACTACCATGGAAAATCTTTGGGTGTTTTTATAAAAAAGGGTAAAAAAATTGATTTTATAAATTATATAAGTTATGACATTTTGTAGTTCTTACTAATATCAGTCAAAGAAAAAACACATGAAATGTGTTTTTTTTACAATTTGGAAGGACTTTCAAATTCGGTTTTGAGAAATTTGTTTTGAGCTGTACCGGTTGAGAACGAAGTAAATGTTGAATATGTAAATAGAAAACGTTTTTTGATAATAAGCTATTGTTACTGAAAAATATAAAAAAAGCACAGCAGTTTTTTACTCAAGAATTTGAAAATGTTAACAGGGGCTTAGGTAGAAATGATTGTATCAGAGGCAACAATAATGTCAATTTTAAAGTTTTAGCTGTCAAATTTCTCATTAGTGACAAAATTTGAAAAGTCCCCCCAGGAAGCTGGGGAATTTGCACTTAAGGTATGGTTTGGGTAAAGGTCGAAGGTCTTTTTGTTAAGACAGTCTTCTGGATTAATATTAAGCTGACTTAAAAATACGTTTTACAAACGAAAATGTACAAAAATCTATTAGCCTAGGCTTAAATAATTAGAAAACATTCAGGTATAAAAAAGGTGTTTATATCACAAACGGCTTATGGCCCGCGGATCAACGCTAATAATGCGTCTAAATCGCGGTTAAAGAAAAATAGAGAATAAAAAAGAAATTTCCAGAAGAGTTGCGAATAAGCCACAACCCTCACTGGAAATTAATGGACAATATATTAACTTAGTGGATACTCCTATGACACGCGCACATTCACACAATCAACTCTTTGTTTATTCGGTTTTACGTGTTAAGTGTGAGCTTGGCCTTGGAGCTGCTAGGCTTAATCCAGTCTATGTAAATGCCTCTGTTTTGGAGACCTGCAATCATAAAGATAAGAAAAGTTAGTCACGACATTGAAGAGATGGCGCTGAGAGCGTGGATACTCACCATTTGAAAAATTATGGGTATGGTCTTCATTGCATGTAGGGGGACAGAATCGCACCACAAGATCGAACGGTTCCATGGCAGTTATTTTGAGTTTCGGTATCGTAGGTTCGGCTTCATTACTATCGCCCGGACTTTCCTCTGAGTCGGTGGCGCAATTTTTTTTTTTTTTTTGAGGCAATGTAGCCGGAGGTGCCGGGACTGGCGGTGGTGGAGGAGGCAGTACGGCTGGAGGTGTAGGTGGTATCAGTTCCGTTGGTGGAGGAAGTGTTGGCGGCAGTGGCGGAGTTGGAATTGGTGCAGATGGAGGAGGCGGTGGGGGTATTGTTGCAGGAGGAGCAGGTGGTGCAGGAGCTATAACTGGTGGTGGAGCTGTTGTCAGTGGAAGAGAAGCTGGAGGTGGCAGTGGTACTGGTAGTAGATCTGGTGGCGTGCCTAGAGGTGGAGCCAATGGAGATTCGTCGTCTTCGCATGATTCCTCAGACTTTGGCGACAGAGGTGGCAATGTTGGAGGCAGTGGACTTGGTGGTGGTGGAGGCAATGTTATTGGAGCCGGAGTAGGAGGCAGAGTCGGTGGAAGGGGTGGTGGAGGTGGCATTGTAACTGGTGGCGGTGGCGGTGGGGGAATGGTTGGAGGTAAAGTTGGTGGTGGTGCAATTGGAGAAGGAGGTATCATTGTTACTGGTGACGGTGGTGGCAAAGGTGTTGGTGGAAGAGTTGCGGGTAAAACTGGGGGTAGTGGGGGTAGCTCATCGTCTTCGCATGATTCTTCTGACTTTGGCGGAAGTGGTGGCAAAGTTGGAGGTGGCAGTGTTGGTGGTAGGGGTGCTGGTGGTGGAGGTGGCAGAGTTATTGGAACAGTAGGTGGAGGTAAAGTTGGAGGTAGGAGTGGTAGAGGGGGCACTGTTGTAGGTGGAGGTGGCGGTGGCAGTGTTACTTGGGGTGCTGGCGGTAGTGTAGTCGGTGGTACTGGCGGAGGTAAAGTTGGAGGCAGTGTTGGTGGCAAAACAGGGGGTGGTTGTGGTAGTTCATCGTCTTCGCATGATTCTTCTGACTTTGGCGGTACAGGTGGCAAAGTTGAAGGTGGCAGTGTCGGTGGTAAAGGTGGTGCTGGAACAGTTGGCGGTAGAGGTGGAAGGGTTGGCGGTAGGGGAGGTAGAGGAGACAATGTTGTAGGTGGAGGTGGCGGTGGCAGTGTTACTGGGGTTGCTGGCGGTAGTGTTGTCGGTGGTACTGGCGGAGGTAAAGTTGGAGGCAGTGTTGGGGGCAAAACAGGGGGTGGTTGTGGTAGTTCATCGTCTTCGCATGATTCTTCTGACTTTGGCGGTACAGGTGGCAAAGTTGAAGGTGGCAGTGTCGGTGGTAAAGGTGGTGCTGGAACAGTTGGCGGTAGAGGTGGAAGGGTTGGCGGTAAGGGAGGTAGAGGAGACAATGTTGTAGGTGGAGGTGGCGGTGGCAGTGTTACTGGGGGTGCTGGCGGTAGTGTAGTCGGTGGTACTGGTGGAGGTAAAGTTGGAGGCAGTGTTGGTGGCAAAACAGGGGGTGGTGGTGGTAGTTCATCGTCTTCGCATGATTCTTCTGACTTTGGCGGTACAGGTGGCAAAGTTGAAGGTGGCAGTGTCGGTGGTAAAGGTGGTGCTGGAACAGTTGGCGGTAGAGGTGGAAGGGTTGGCGGTAGGGGAGGTAGAGGAGACAATGTTGTAGGTGGAGGTGGCGGTGGCAGTGTTACTGGGGTTGCTGGCGGTAGTGTAGTCGGTGGTACTGGCGGAGGTAAAGTTGGAGGCAGTGTTGGGGGCAAAACAGGGGGTGGTGGTGGTAGTTCATCGTCTTCGCATGATTCTTCTGACTTTGGCGGTACAGGTGGCAAAGTTGAAGGTGGCAGTGTCGGTGGTAAAGGTGGTGCTGGAACAGTTGGTGGTAGAGGTGGAAGGGTTGGCGGTAGGGGAGGTAGAGGAGACAATGTTGTAGGTGAAGGTGGCGGTGGCAGTGTTACTGGGGTTGCTGGCGGTAGTGTTGTCGGTGGTACTGGCGGAGGTAAAGTTGGAGGCAGTGTTGGGGGCAAAACAGGGGGTGGTGGTGGTAGTTCATCGTCTTCGCATGATTCTTCTGACTTTGGCGGTACAGGTGGCAAAGTTGAAGGTGGCAGTGTCGGTGGTAAAGGTGGTGCTGGAACAGTTGGCGGTAGAGGTGGAAGGGTTGGCGGTAGGGGAGGTAGAGGAGACAATGTTGTAGGTGGAGGTGGCGGTGGCAGTGTTACTGGGGTTGCTGGCGGTAGTGTAGTCGGTGGTACTGGCGGAGGTAAAGTTGGAGGCAGTGTTGGGGGCAAAACAGGGGGTGGTGGTGGTAGTTCATCGTCTTCGCATGATTCTTCTGACTTTGGCGGTACAGGTGGCAAAGTTGAAGGTTTCAGTGTCGGTGGTAAACTTGGTGCTGGAACAGTTGGTGGTAGAGGTGGAAGGGTTGGCGGTAGGGGAGGTAGAGGAGACAATGTTGTAGGTGGAGGTGGCGGTGGCAGTGTTACTGGGGTTGCTGGCGGTAGTGTAGTCGGTGGTACTGGCGGAGGTAAAGTTGGAGGCAGTGTTGGGGGCAAAACAGGGGGTGGTGGTGGTAGTTCATCGTCTTCGCATGATTCTTCTGACTTTGGCGGTACAGGTGGCAAAGTTGAAGGTGGCAGTGTCGGTGGTAAAGGTGGTGCTGGAACAGTTGGCGGTAGAGGTGGAAGGGTTGGCGGTAGGGGAGGTAGAGGAGACAATGTTGTAGGTGGAGGTGGCGGTGGCAGTGTTACTGGGGGTGCTGGCGGTAGTGTTGTCGGTGGTACTGGCGGAGGTAAAGTTGGAGGCAGTGTTGGTGGCAAAACAGGGGGTGGTGGTGGCAGTTCGTCATCTTCGCATGATTCTTCTGACTTTGGCGGAAGAGGTGGCAAAGTTGAAGGTGGCAGTGTCGGTGGCAAAGGTGGTGCTGGTGGCATTGTGACTGGTGGTGGAACAGTTGTTGGAACTGGAAGGGGTGGTAGAGTTGGCGGTAGAGGTGGTAAGGTTGGCGGTAGGGAAGGTAGAGGTGGCACCGTTGTAGGTGAAGGTGGAGGTGGCAAAGTTACTGGAGGTACTGGAGGCAGTGTTGTCGGTGGTACCGGCGGGGGTACAATTGGTGGCAGTGCCGGGGGCGAAACGGGTGGTGGTGGTGCATCGTCTTCGCATGATTCTTCTGACTTCGGCGGAAGTGGTGGTAGAGTTGGAGGTGGCAGCGTTGGTGGTAGTGGTGCTGCAGGCGGCAGTGTTACTGGTGGTAGAGGTGGAGGAGGTATGGTTGTAGGCAAGGTTGGAGGTATGGGTGGTGGTGGTGGCATTGTAACTAATGGAGAAGGAGGTGGCATTGTTACAGGTGACGTTGGTGGCAAGGGAGTCGGTAGATCTGTGGGTGGCAGCGTTGGAGGCAGGGTTGGTGGCAATACTGGTGGAGGTGGTATTAATTCTTCTTCTTCGCACGATTCTTCTGATTTTGGCGGAAGTGGTGGCAGAGTTGGAGGTGGTAAAGGTAATGGTGGCGGCATTGTGACTGGTGGTGGGATTGTTGGGGTAACAGTTGGTGGTAAGGGTAGTGGTGGCGGCATTGTAATTGGGGGTGGAGGTGGGGGCGGCACTGCTATGGTTGGCGACGTTACCAGTGGTGGAGAAATCGTTGTCAGCTCAATAGGCGGTAGGGCTGTTGTCAAACCCATTGGTGGAGGCAATGCTGGTGGAGCAATTGGTGGCAAAGTCGGCAGGGGTGGTAGCGTTGTTGGTGCACATGGCTCTGTTATGGAAGGAGGTAGAGGTGGTGGAGAAGCAGTTATTGGTGGCGGCGGTGATGGCGGTAATGTTACGGGTGGAAGCACTGGTGGCAGCGTTGTTGGCGGAGGTAGTGGTGGCAGCGTTGCTGGGGGAAGTACAGGTGGCAGCGTTGTTGGTGGTGGAGGAACTGTTACTGGTGGAGGTGGTGGTGGCAATGTGACTGGCGGGAGCTTTGGTGGCAGATCTGTTGGCTCACACGGCTCTGTTGTCGCTGGTGGTAGGGGCTCTGTCACTGGTGGCGGTGGTGGAAGAGGAGGTAGAGTTGTTGGTGGTGGTGGCGGCAATGGTGGCAGTGTGGTTGGCGGAGGTGGAGGTGGCAGCGTTGCTGGGGGAAGTACAGGTGGCAGTGTTGTTGGTGGTGGAGGAACTGTTACTGGTGGAGGTAGTGGTGGCAATGTGACTGGCGGAAGTGTTGGTAGCAGATCTGTTGGCTCACACGGTTCTGTTGTCGCAGGTGGCAGAGGCTCTGTCACTGGTGGCGGTGGTGGAAGAGGAGGTAGAGTTGTTGGTGGTGGTGGCGGCAATGGTGGCAGTGTGGTTGGCGGAGGTGGTGGTGGCAGCGTTGCTGGGGGAAGTACAGGTGGCAGTGTTGTTGGTGGTGGAGGAACTGTTACTGGTGGAGGTGGTGGTGGCAATGTGACTGGCGGAAGTGTTGGTGGCAGATCTGTTGGCTCACACGGTTCTGTTGTCGCAGGTGGTAGAGGCTCTGTCACTGGTGGCGGTGGTGGAAGAGGAGGTAGAGTTGTTGGTGGTGGTGGCGGCAATGGTGGCAGTGTGGTTGGCGGAGGTGGTGGTGGCAGTGTAACTGGGGGAAGAACAGGTGGCAGTGTTGTTGGTGGCATCGTTACTGGAGGATGTACAGGTGGCAATGTTGTTGGCGTTGGAGGAACTGTTACTGGTGGAGGTGGTGGTGGCAATGCGACTGGCGGAAGTGTTGGTGGCAGATCTGTTGGCTCACACGGCTCTGTTGTCGCAGGTGGTAGAGGCTCTGTCACTGGTGGCGGTGGTGGAAGAGGAGGTAGAGTTGTTGGTGGTGGTGGCGTCAATGGTGGCAGTGTGGTTGGCGGAGGTGGTGGTGGCAGCGTTGCTGGGGGAAGTACAGGTGGCAGTGTTGTTGGTGGTGGAGGAGCTGTTACTGGTGGAGGTGGTGGTGGCAATGTGACTGGCGGAAGTGTTGGTGGCAGATCTGTTGGCTCACACGGTTCTGTTGTCGCAGGTGGTAGAGGCTCTGTCACTGGTGGCGGTGGTGGAAGAGGAGGTAGAGTTGTTGGTGGTGGTGGCGGCAATGGTGGCAGTGTGGTTGGCAGAGGTGGTGGTGGCAGTGTAACTGGGGGAAGAACAGGTGGCAGTGTTGTTGGTGGCAACGTTACTGGAGGATGTACAGGTGGCAATGTTGTTGGCGTTGGAGGAACTGTTACTGGTGGAGGTGGTGGTGGCAATGTGACTGGCGGAAGTGTTGGTGGCAGATCTGTTGGCTCACACGGCTCTGTTGTCGCAGGTGGTAGAGGCTCTGTCACTAGTGGTGGTGGTGGAAGAGGAGGTAGAGTTGTTGGTGGCGGTGGAGGCAGTGGTGGCAGAGTTGTTGGCGGAAGTGGTGGTGGCAGCGTTGCTGGGGGAAGTACAGGTGGCAGTGTTGTTGGTGGTGGAGGAACTGTTACTGGTGGAGGTGGTGGTGGCAACGTGGCTGGTGGAAGTGTTGGTGGCAGGTCTGTTGGCTCACATGGTTCTGTGGTCGAAAGTGGTGGAGGCGCTGTCACTGGTGGCGGCGGTGGAAGAGGAGGAAGGGTTGTTGGAACTGGTGGAGGTAATGGTGCTAGAGTTGTTGGTGGAGGTGGCAGCGGGGGTAGCGTTGTTGGTGGTGGAGGCGGCGGCAGCGTTACTGGGGGAAGTACAGGGGGCATTGTTGTTGGCGGAGGTGGAACTGTAATTGGTGGTGGTGGTGACGTTCCTGGTGGAAGTGTTGGTGGCAAGTCTGTTGGTTCGCATGGCTCTGTTGTCGAAATTGGTACAGGCTCTGTTACTGGTGGCGGTGTTGGTAGAGGGGGAAGTGTTGTTGGTACTGGTGGAGGTAGTGGCGGCAGAGTTGTTGGTGGAGGTGTCGGTGGCAGCGTTACTGGGGGAAGGACAGGTGGTTGTGTAGGCGGCAATTCTGTTAGCTCACACGGCTCTGTTGTCGAAGCTGGTGGAACGGGAGGAAGTGTTGTTGGTGGTGGAGGAGGTAGTGGTGGCAGAGTTGTTGGCGGAGGTGGCGGCGGGGGCACTGTTGAGGATAGAGATGGTTCTGTTGTTTCCTCACAGGATTCAGTGGTTTCTAGGGACTCTGTACTAGTCAGCGGGCTATCAGCATCATATTCACTAGGCTCTTCAATCGGTATCCAAGGCGGCAATGTTGTTTCAGGTTTTATTGGAGGCTCAGTTTTTGGTGGAGGGAGGGGTGGGGCTGTTGTTGGTGGAGGCAATGTAGGCTCTGGTGGTACTGGTTTGGGATCTAAAAGGAAAATATCAACATTTAAAAATCATTGCAAAATGCATTTTGGTTTCTTTTCGCTTTAAATATTTGAAAAATGGTTTTTGATGCTTACCTTCTTCTTTCAATGGATTTATGTCTACATAAGTTGTCTTCACTTCTCTTTCGTTTACATCTAGAAAAAAAGATCGAGGAGCGAAAATATTAAGTCCAGGAATACGAGAGAAATTCAGTTTTCAACCCCAAATTCAAAACATTAACAGAAACGGAATTATAGAAGTGGAAAAGGTCTTACCTTCTAATGGTACTTTTGGAGCTTCTAGAGGGGCTGCAATTATTTCTTCATCAGAATTTTCATAGGAGTAAACCGAGTCATCAGAAAGCTCCTCCGATGAGCCATACGTCGCTGGTATTGGACCCAGCATATCGGCACACTTCTCCGGCGAGTTTGGAAGGCATTGTCCCTTCAAGATGTCGTAGCAAGTATTTGGTGGACACCTAGTTGCGAAGAGATTTAATGATTTCATTCGTTAAGCCAAACTTTCGTTTCTCGACTTACTTGTATCTAGTTTGAAGGAAGACGCCGTCTTTCTTAGTACTGCAGGTGTAGTATAAGGAGCAGTCAAGAGGTGATTTGTACGTTCCTGGCCTAGCGCAGGGTGGGAACTTGTCTTCACAATCAGTTGCGACATAGGTGCTTTGGTCGGAAATCTACGAGATCAGAAAGCCCATAGAAAACTTGGTACATAGCTCAGAATCGCCTAAGACTCACCTGCGTGGGTATGCATTTGTTGTGGTATGAGCACCTTCTCGTCATTGGGGAGAATGTCGAAGAGCCGGGACAGCAGAAAACCTGTTTTTTAAAGTCTCGTCCATCAAAGTCACAGAGGTAGAACAAAGAACAATTGGATGGAACTGGGAATCGTCCTGTAAAAGAAACCCTTTAGTTTAAGATAACAAAGCTTTCGAGCCTTTGACATACCTTGCTCCTTGCAAGCTGGCACTATATCAGCTGGGGGGAAAGCCACAAACTTTTGCTTGATACATCTTTTCCGCATAGGATCGAAGATCTAATGGTAACGAAATCCGTCATAAAGTGGTACAATGTTGCAGGATATATAGTTGAACTTACGTGTAAGCTTGGACACACTCCAAATATCACAGCATCCTTCTTGCAGACATAATAGTATTCCTTCTGTTCTGGATGAGGTTTCGGTCCAATATAGTCGTTAGCACACCGCTTGTCCTATAAAATTACAACTCAAATGTTCTAGGGTCTGCTTACACTAATGTGACTTGCGTAACTTACATAGTCGACAAGAATCGGTCTGCCGCCACCAGGAAAGCTACGGTATACTCCATTGCGCGTATCATAGAACATACCAGGCGGAGAAAACGGTTGCTATAAAGACCCAAACAACAATTAGCGGTAAGATAAATGACAAGAATCAATTGTGAATCATTTGAGAATAAGAAGTTGTGTAAACTGTCTTAACAGCACGTTGTCATAGTCAAAGTCAAGGTGACGGAATTGGTTGACATGTAGAGTGTAATTGCACCCGAAAGCCAGCGAAAGAGGAAGGCAAAGCAAAATGTAGTTTAAATGTTTACAGTTTGCGCACCGATATGGCCCAGTATTGCTGGGCTAATCAATTTTCGTATTACATGTGCGTGCGCAGCTATGTTTTACATTCGTTTGACAGAGCTATCAGCTATTATTGAAATCTTGCATTTCAAGACGTGCGCTTTGTACATAAATAGTGGAATGTGTAGCAGGTGTATAGATATAGTCACGTCAGAAACTTCGGTGTAGATTGTCATGATATATGCCTATCAGGAAAAAGGCTTATCACTAAAATGCAGCTGTTTTAGGCGCTGACTCGTCATCAATCTCATTTTAAGCCTAGGCACCCACGTCAAGTGGGACGTCATTGTTTCAAGGAAACCATCAGATCTTTGTGCGCTTGTGAGCTATGAAACTATCAGAAAACCCAACCACTCTCACCTCTTACACATTCTCCGATTAATCGGAGTGTGCCACAGGTACCTCTCAAGTTCTCAGACAGTGCTGCGATGGGCGTAGTTTTTTACTTAAAAAGCAAAACAGTAAATGAAGACCACATAATCTTTGAATCCCTATACCGGCAAACAAACAGGTTAGCAGATTAACAGGTCTAATTTCTAACTTAATTGGCGAGCACCTTCAGATTTTGACAGCTAGCCGCGGTCGTTTTCACGCTTCTTCTTGTAAAACCTTTACAAAAATTATTTACTTAGAAAATAGATTTCCTCTTATTTTGGTATGGAGCCGTTAACATGGACATAGCCAACGTGTGATAGGTTCCCATCTTTTGACAGCTTTGTTGACAGCTGTAGGTTTTCATCAGGTCTCGATTTATGAGTTTTCCAATCTTTAATTAACGATTGAAAGCTTACATATGTTGGTCAAATTTTTACCATATATGAGACCCTATAGATTTTGACAGCTAGCCGTAGTTGTCAAACGAGCATCAAAATTCTTTACTTACAAAAAATATTCTCCTTTTATTTTGCTTTCAATAAAACGGAAAAGTCACGTAAAACGGACATATTCAAGTTTTGAAAGACTGTTAACTATTGACAGCTGTAATTTCATAGTTTAACAGACCGATTTGGCTAACGATTACCAAAAGTCACCATAGAAGGCTTAATGCCTTGGCAGAAAAAGATTTGGATTATGCTAAAATCTTACATTTTGACAATTGGCTGTGGCTGTCAACACATTTGCCAAACTAGTGTGAAAATTATTTGTTAAAAAAATATATATTCCAATTTTATTTTGCTTTTAACAAAAGGACAAATAAATCCATGTGAAAAGTTACAAAATACTGGGAAATTCATTCATCGAAAGGCAGATAAAACATAATTAGATTTGATTGCTCTTAAACTTTGCTTTTAAAGCTGTGTTGACAGATTTTGATCTTCCAAATTTGGCCATCAGATATCGCATCTTTCCCAATCGTCAATTTGCTGGCCAATAATTGAACAGGTTAGCCCTATTCGTACTCCGATAAAATAGGGAGTACGAATAGGGCTAACCTGTCAAAAGGAGAAATTACTAATCATCTGACGCTTAAAGGTGTATCAATACTAAAGAGTCTTTAAGCCAAGGAAAAATTAGTAGAAGCTATTGATGAAGGTTTTGAACCGCATAACGCGAAGAATAATTCTTCGTGCCGCAGGAAAGTTAGTGGAAAAATAGATTTTACAAAATCGTAGGTCTGTTTGATTAATTCCAAAGCCATACCGCTCTCAAATTTGTGAGTCGGTTTTTTCCTTTCTTAGGTTTCTCGGATTAAAAATTGGTTCACGTCTCAATATTTAAAGTTGAAGCCACTTGTCAAGTTGACAATCTTGTCAAGTTGACAACCTGGTCAAGTTCCTTATGTGAATTGAAAAGGCCAGGGAAGGCATTCAAGGATTAAGAAATAACGCTCAAAAGGATTTGGAATCTTTGGTTGAAACTTACATCTCCGATTTGTGTTTGTGACAGGTATCTGGCATCGATAAAGTTGTTGGTTGGCAAAAAATATCCCAAACTCACAATCAATGTGAGAATGGACATTCTGAGATGTCTCATGGTGTCCGACAGTTCGAATCCTCCCCACAGTAAATATTTGTTTTTTCGTTCTTTTCAATCTCACAAATAATTTTAGTATCTCACTATCCACATTCTTAAGACACTAGAACACTTTTACCCGGGACACTATACCGTATCGTTGCGTATTATCCCGATTGTGTATACAATAATCCACGAACTAATCCTTTGGACCGAACGAAGAAGTGAACTATCTTCTTCGAGTTCTCGTTCGATTATAATGCTTTTCGAATTGTGACCTGGATTTAATTACGAAAAATCTATTTGACATTGGGTCTTGAGATCGTGCTTTGTTGGGCTTGAGCCGATTGTCTCAAGTTAACCCATACAAATGAAAAAAGTGGTGGAGACACTTTTGTGGCTAAAGAATTTCTGTTGTTTGGGTGCACATACGTAAACGTGTGAACACAAAAGATATTAAGATTGTGTTTTTGGCCAATATTTGTCGCCATTCATCTGCTCCATGGTTCACACCTGTGAATTGCATTCTTTTGATGCATTTTGGTGTTTTGATTGATGATTTGTTTTTTGTGTGCTTTTGCGATGCAATTGACAATGGAAACATGATAGAATTTTGTCGTGGAGCAAATGTGCGTGACTTTATGAAGCTGTCTGCACGTGGTTGGAAATATTTTTCTTTTTCTTCAATTTTTAATATTTTGGACGTTTAGTTTTTCTTAAGTTATGAAACCAGGAAGTCTGACACACCTGCAAACGTAGTTGGGACAATTGATAAGGGTTACTAAAGAGTATTGTTAAAGATTATTTGAGGTAATGATACTATAATGTGGAGATAGTTAAGATATATTAATGTCTGGGACGTATTTGACATGATTTCTAAGATTGTACCTCGTCTAGACTAGATATCCAAAATAAGACGACATTTTTTTGCAAAATAAGACTTATCTATTACAAGTAGCTCTGACCTAAAAAAACTTTAGAAATAAAGCAAAATTATGTTACGTATACGCCATGGGTACCGCGTATTTTATCATATACGTAAAGTTATTAGAGGACTTCTTAAACTGTCGATAACTCGAGTTTTAGAAGGGATTCAATCCTTCCATGAGTTCACAAATAATCTAAGTATTCGATTTGCAATAGCAATAAAAGAGGTTTTTTTCCAAGTTTTGAAAATGTTAAATATCGAAATATATCCTCGAGGTTACTGAAAACAGAGGTTAGCAAACTCCGCTAAGCTTTCAATAAAAGGTTTGCACATGACCAGAGTGACTATTTTGATTTGGTGAATTTCGAATTCAGTTAGCCAAGAAGCAGTCTAAAGCCGCGTTGTCACAAGCAACGTAAAACTGGAACAGAAACAGAATCCCTTACTTTAGCAACTGAAACCTAAATTCGCTGAATGCTTTTTGCGTTGCTAATGTATGAAATTCCGTTTCTGTTTCTGTTTCTGTTCCTTGTGACATTGCGGCTTTAAAAGAAGTTTGTGGAGACAGGAATAAATATTCTGCGAATAAAATATTTCGATAAACCACACGCCGTCTCAGAGAAAACAAGATGTGTATCGTCGAAGGGGCGGAAATCGTCTTTGAGATAGGAGTACGAAGTGCTGTGGAAATAGGGTAAGCACTTTTTCAATTGCCAACAGGGTACTTCGTGCACTCAGCTCCAAAGATATGCCTCCTGATGCGAGTGGAGGAACCACATTAGAGGTTGTGGAAGTGTTCCGCTGTATCATCGTCCTCTTCACAGGGACAGGTGGTGGTTCCGCTTCATACAAGTCCAATACATACAAGTGTTAAGCAAAAGCTTAGTGGTAGGAAAGTGTGGCTACCAGCAGTCGCAGTCCATTCTCCTGGGTGATAGAAGAAAAGGTGCTGACTCCTTGCAGTTGCAAATGTCTGAGCGTAGTAGTTTAGTCTGCTTTATCCATCCCAGTCCCGCTAACGAGACCCCGTGCTCATGAGAAACCCATGTATTAATGGAAGACGGGACAACAGATATAGGCAGACCTAGTGCAGATTCGGGTCCTGAGAAAATTTCTTCTGAGCCTTGTCTAGCAAGCTTATCATTCATGGAGATCTGATTTCCCTGGCTACGAGTGTACCCTGGGCTTGGACCCAAATGAGATTCGTTGTATTAAGCCTTTTTATTAAATTCAGCGAAAGCTTGAGTTCGAGTACTAATCTTGAACGAGATAAGAGAGCTGAGCAGTTAGCTATTATTGCGGCTTCGCTGTCAATACAAACACATATGCCTCTTGCCCTCCACCTCTCAGACGCAATATAGCCAATAGCCATTAGGATCGAAAATGTGTGCCTGAAAGACACATGAATATTTACCTTGGAGTGGAGTATAACGTTTTCGCTTTCCACTAAGACCCTAGTACCAGACCCCTGTCCGGAGCCACCTGTGAAAATAGGCATTCTTTTCCTGGCTCAGAGTCACACCGAAGCCACTCCATTGCTTGAGAAAAGCGAATTGGAAGTTTCGGGCGTGAGAGGGCATATCAATTAGACTGCGGGATGATGTGGTGTTACTTGTATAGATAAAGCAATGAGCGTCTGAATGGGGGAAGGTTCTCATCATTAAGTAAGTCCCTACCCATGTAACACTTTTACCCCGGTAAGACTAAAATTTTGCGATTTTGGGAAGCTTTTGCTTCTATAAAGAGCCTATGGTAATTGTCTGCTGTAGTAGTTCTTCTTCGAGTTTTTTATTTCACACACAAATTGTGTAAGCCCTTATAAATAGGCTACAACGAGGTCTTATAGAGACATTTGGAGTCAATGAATTTCTATAAGGCCTAATAGTAGCTTCGGGATTTCAGTCATTGCTATTGACTGAGCGTCTTGAGCGTCCGAAGAATTTTTCTCTCGAAGCAGCCTAAAGTGTTTTTATCCGCCTTTGACAGGGTTCAAGCTTCTGCACTGTAAAACAGGACTGGGATGATGAGGGTCTTATAGATGGACACTTTAGTTGCTCGAGAGAGGGCTTTGCTACTCAATTGCCTTCTTAGCCCAAAGAAACAGCGATTGGCAAGAGTTATCCTTCGTCTGATTTCAGCGCTGGTGCTGTCGTCATCATCATCATCATTTTCGAATGCCGCTTATCCTTTAAAAGGGTCGCGGAGCGAGGGCTAAATGGTCTTTCCATCGTTCTCGATCCTCCGCCACCAACTCAAGGGACTCCGGCGCAATCCCCAGGAGGGACTCAGAGAAGCTCTTGATCCCACCACCTGTTTCTTGGCCTACCAGGGGGGCGACGAGCTCGCATCTCGGCTAGGATGACCTGTCTAGGAAGTCTGTCAGGGGGCATGCGAACAACGTGTCCGAACCATCGAAGAATCGATCTCTCCACTCGGAGAAGTAGCTGCTCAACATTAAGATTCCCACGAATACTGACGTTTCTCACTCTATCCCTGAGAGTAACACCAGCAACGCACCTCAGAAATCTCATTTCGGCACCTTGTACCCGCAATCTAATTCTTTCGGTCATTACCCAAATTGACTGACCATAGATAAAGTTTGGAACGAACACTGTAGAGCTGTGTCAATCGTGATTGATTCGATCTAAAAGTATTGGTGATTGCACCCCCGGTTGGGCAAATCGTTCCTAATATCAATCCTCTTTCCCGTTCTAATGAACGAAACGAATGAAAAAGTAAAACCAATCGCTCCCACAATATTAATTTTTTTTCTTTCAAATGAACGAAACGAATGAAATCGGTACGAACCAATACTTTTCTCTCTCGATTATCTTTGGTCACATGAGCGAAACGAAAGAGAAAGGGTCATTTCAATCATTCACAATATTAACACGTTCCATTCCTACAAAAAAATGAAAAATTGCCCCAAAAAATGGGGCAATATTTATACCCCATCCCATAGGATAGGATGGTATATTAAGTTTGTCACATAGTTTGTAACACGGTGAAATAATAATGGTAGACCCCCAAGACCTTAAGGGCGTATGATCGAGACCGAATTCTGAATCAAATGAGCCATGTCCGTCCGTCCGTCTGTATGTCACATGTTTTTAGGCCTTAAATTTTGAGCTAGGGTACTGAAACTTCGCACATAAGGTGCACGTCATGCGAAGCAGTACATGTGTAAAAATTTTTGAAATCCGCCCAATGACACGCCCACAATCGGTCTAAATGTGCAACTACCTCCAGAGTTTTCAAAACTGTAAGACGTTCTAAAAGGCTGAAATTTGACATTTAGCATCTCTAAGTGAATTTAAGACACAAAACAGACAAATTTAATTGGTAAACCTCCTCTAGTGGGCATAGCATCTATTTTAAGGGTAATTTCAAATGCAGTTTACTTAATATTTTTGCTCGAAATTGAAAAAAATTTGCATAGTTTTTTAATATTTTATGTAAAAAACGCTTAGTTCCGCATTTTGTTCATACAAAACTTTGGGCCCCGCCCACATTTGGAGGCAGAATTGAAGAAAAACCTAAAATTTTCCAGAAAAACTTAATTTCGACTGGCCTTGAGCCTAATTTAGGAAAGCATGAAACAAAAAAAGGTAGCAGGTTAGGTAAACAATACTCCAGATTTCGTTATTATAAAGTTTTTAGCCACGCCCCCTTTTAGAGGTCGATTGTTTTCATTATTACGAGTTCTGATATATACAGCGCTCTCATAAGGTCGCAGTTAAAGGAGTCGACATTGCAAAACGTAAGTTTTAAATACTTTTTAAAAATGTTCACATAGGATTAAATATTGGCTAGGTTACCTTTAATCTCAGCCCAATTTCGGCTTATGAAGAAAGTGGTTCAAAAGATATGACCTTAAATACCTTTTTTTCAAAAGAGGGCACATTTTCAATTGGGCGAACTTGTCTTTCATTATTATTACTATATTTTCCACATTTTCTGACGATGATCTTGAATTTTTAATTAAGATTTACAAATACAAAATTTTATCTCTGTAGGTAGCGGGTATAATTTTAGCGTCTTATACATCCATCAAACTGATAACAGAATTTAAAAAGTTACCTACATATATATATATATGTAAAACACTTTCAAGTGCTGGTGAGTGCAATTTTTGTAGGTATGCCTACCTAACACTGAACTAAAAACTGAGATCTTTGCTTTCAATCCAAGCTCAGCTTTCCTAATTACCGGCTGGCGCAGTTCCTTTACTGCTCCAGTTTTGCCAGTAGTCGATGGTCAAGAATGGTTTATGCCCATGTACATAAAAAAGGAACATTGAAGACTGACAAGTGTTTACTGGAAGGACCAGCAGATTCTGTTTTTTTTTTCACTGTCAAGGCAAGAAAGTCAGCCAGAGCAGGGACCTACTTTTTTAAAAACTAAGGGCTAGCTAAACAAACTACCTTACCAGAAACATGATGAATCAACCTAGAGAGGAGAGATCTATCGAGCTTGTGCGTGCTCCCTATCCATTACTGTAGTTCGTTTGAAATGGCCTATTCACAGCTTGAGCAATCGAAATATTAACTTGGATATTTCCTGACGGCAAAAGGTCAACAACAAGTTAGGGCTATGACTATTGCCAACAAAACAGTCCGAAAAACCTTCTCTTCCAATTTGGTGAGCTAATTTTATTTTTCTGGCGCCGAAACTCAATTTTCCATCAACAAAATGGTTTCAATTTTATTAAAATGACGACTTTCAGAACTTTTTCACGAATTTCAAGTCGCTACCCTAAGCATTAAAGGCTATGAAGGCCTGGCGAGTCTATTCCTAAATGAGCTCCAGACAATAGGCAACATTTTGCAGGCACAAATTGTGCACTTGATTGCAAAAATATCAACAAATTAAAAGTTTTTCCAAAAACATCGTTGATTTTTAAATTTCAATTAATTTTTTGACAGTTCTCAATTTTCATCCCGAATTGGTTTTCCCCTTGTGGGTAATTTCTCTTCTGATCGAAAAGCTCTCATCGGTTATTGGTGAAGTGAAAATATCCCATTTACTCCCAACAGGTCGTTGAGTCGTTCGTCGATCTGATATTCTCTGCTCTAATTGCTGTGCGCTGTGCCACCCACCCACTGGGGAGAGGGTTATTTATTCTTATGTGGGTGGGAGATTTTTTAGAAAATCCTCCATGAGCCTCGCTTAGTTTCTTCCATTGTCGAGTGGTCCTTTGTGCAATGAGGTTCATCGCTTAAAGCGTGTGATACTTTGATGTGTTATTTTTTTTGAGTTAATTTTTCTCTACATGAGCAGATGTGTCGTGTGTGCGTTTTTTTTTGTGATTGTGACATTGCGAACTTTTTTGTAGTAGAGTCTTGCGTCTTATTACTAACAGGTTCAAATCGTGAGTTTTAAGTTATAAGAGATGTAAAAATTTAGAATATAAAACAAATAACAGCAAATACAAAAATTTTCTTTATTTTCAGAAATCTGGTCCTGAATTTGATGAGACATCACGTAATAACCAAATACCTAAAAGTCTTTGAAATATACAGGGTGATAATGTTGTTCTTTCGAAAAAATATCGGTAAGCGATAATATTGATTTTTATGCAAATATTTGTTTTTGAATTTACCTCCATTAAGAGCAAATGATAATATTAGCTACATAATTTTATATTTTCTAACAAAAAAACATTGTTTTTGTTGCAAATTCGGTTTTGTCTTAAAACAACAAAAGCATTTTTTCATCATAATAAGAAAACTCAGATTGTCAATTCATAACAAAACATTCTCAAATGGAAAATTAACTTTCAACAGTTATTTTCAATTTTTACTTTAAGAAAGTTCTTTACATACAATCTTTTGTCGAACGAGCACGACAATTGTATAAAGGGGCAAACTATTTTCTTCACAAATAACGGCGGAAGGTGAATTCGTTTATCGAGGGCAGGCAAATATTCCAAATTTACCCAACAGGTATCCCATCCTGACTTTTCCAATCGTCAATTTAAGTAATAAAATAACTTTGGCACAAAATTTTACTTTTTTTGAAACTAAAGAAAGAGTTTTTATTAATATTACCCAGAACATTATTTTCTGCGTCTAATTTAGCTTAACTGCACATTTCGCATGTGGTTTGGTTTGACTACTCGTATTCTTCTTAAAATGGGGAAATTATCTCCAGTTCTTCTTCAGTTTTTTTCATCATGTTGCGAGGTCGATCAAATCTTCTCTCATGTTGGTTTAATGAATTCTTGAAACGTTGTATTCTGTACGATGCAGTGTGCAATACCATGTTTCCACCGGTCACACAACAGAGATTAATGAAAGGATGTAACTAATAAGTCTCGAAGTATTTGCACCGGGCAAATACAATGGCCTTTTCGATTGGTTGTCCGGGACCCGAAACTGCTTTCCTGGCTTGTTTGACTTATTTGACAGTTCCTCTTCCGGAGAAGTGAAATTTGATTCTGGTTTTGAATTCGGAATCAAAGCAAGAAGCACACACACAATCATACAACGTGTCAAGTAGTAAAAATTTAATTTGCCCCTTGTAGCATAGCCTTTGCTTTACAAATACAACTCCAGATAAACTTCAAATTCAAGCAGAACGTGTGTGGCTGTTCGGATGTAATACCACAATCCGGGAGAAGAATGCCGTGATTCCGGATTGCCAACCGAAATGGCCATCCACGCAAACACTCTTCTGCTCTAATTTTGGCTCACAAAAGAGAGTGGCAATGACATTTTCCAGCAGCGACAAAAAATAATTTATTTGAAAACAAATCCGAATGGAATACATTTGTGACAGATCTGTCATACGCGGGTTTTTCCCCTTTTCTTTTTTAATTCTCAAACTAAGTGCCTGTTTTCATTTGGTTGATCCTAACCTAACCCAAATTTTATTTCTCAAAATAAAACGGAGGTTGAACGGTGGCCACCACACTGGCGCTTCCCCTCACCATAGTAATTCTGACACATCAAGGTTAGGATCAACCAAATGAAAACAGGCACTAAAACAAAGGTATATGAAGAGGGCTATAAGTGTTAGCCATGAAAAAGTGGAACCGTTCGTGATTAACATAAATCATTTACAAAGCTCCAGATTCACCATTCCAATTTAGACCTAGCTAGCAAGAGACTACAAATAAATCTAGTCATAAAACTCATTTAAACTTTTCATAATTTTTTATCACCTTTTTCAAGTTTCAGACTTCACAAAAGAACAGAAAATTGACCGCTCATTACGGTTTATATTTATTATTATATCGATCATAAATATCATTTTCTATTGGGATTTTAAAAGTGTGTTTCTTTTTTCGCTCCTGTGAAATGTCGTTCTATTGGAAACCGTTCTACTGGAAATTTTCGTCGTCTTATTCTGTTCTTAAATAACAACGATTTATTCTTAAGTTAAAATTGCCTTAAAATGCGATCAGCGGAAGCCATTTAAAAAAAAACTAAAAGTGTTTCCACTGGGCAATCATAAGATCAATTGTTTGATACAAGCACTCACTCGAGAAAAAGGATGACCATTCCCAGGACTGAAAAATATCGTTTTAAAAATTCCAAAAGAAAACAAATTCAATCTGTCATACGTAAACAGTTTCAGTTTCCTTTTTTATGCCCCATCCCATAGGATAGGATGTATATTAAGTTTGTCACATAGTTTGTAACACGGTGAAAGGAAAATGGTAGACCCCCAAGACCTTAAGGGCATATGATCGAGACCGAATTCTGAATCGAATGAGCCATGTCCGTCCGTCCGTCCGTCTGTATGTCACATGTTTTTAGACCTTAAATTTTGAGCTAGAAAGCTGAAACTTCGTACGTAAGGTCCACATCATGCGAAGCAGTACATGTGTAAAAATTTTTGAAATCCGCCCAAAGAGTTTTCAAAGTTGTAAGACGTTCTAAAAGGCTGAAATTTGATATTTAGCATCTCCCAATAAATGTAAACCACAAAAAATACAAATTTAATTGTTAAACCTCCTCTAATGGGCGTGGCATCTATTTTAATGGTAAATTTTCAAATGCATTTTACTCAATATTTTTGCTCGAAATTGAAAAAAAATTGCTTAATATTTTATATAAAAAAAGGCTTAGTTCCACATTTTGTCTATACAAGTCTTTGGGCCATGCCCACATTTGGGGGCAAAATTTTCGAGAAAAACTTAATTTCGACTGGCTTTAAGCCTAATTTAGGAAAGCGTCAAACAAAAAAAGTAGCAGGTTAGGTAAACGAGACTTCAGTCCAAATTTTGTTCATATAAAGTTTTTAGCCACGCCCCCTTTTAGGGGTCGATTTTTCAAAAATATTGAATTTGAACCAAATAATTGCATTTTTACGTACATTTAAGTGTAACTTGGAAATATCTGTGGAAATATCTTATATTTAATAGTTTGTCATAAGGGGCGGTTGGACCACGCCCCTTTTCGAAGTTTGCATTACTCATAAAATGTCAAAAAATAGTTATGCCATCAGCATTTTACAATGTGGGATAGGATGGGGTATTCAACGGTCCGTTTTACGGACTGTAACTTCTGCGTATACACTTTAGCACTTACTCACTGGTCTTGTCTCAAGTTGTTGTAAAGGTGTGCGAAGAGGGATAAAGAGGATAAGCGGGAGATGACTTTAAATAAGTCGGAGGATAATGTTGACACAAACACTCTGTTTCTGTCATTTTGGCTCTCAAAAGAGCGTAGCGATGTCATTTCCCAGGAGCGAAAAACGATTTTCGCTGTAAAAATCACAATTAAAAACGTAGTTATGACAGATCTGTCGTACAGGGACAGTTTCAGTTTTCTTTTTTGATTCACAAACTGTAACAAGGGTGCAGAAGATAGGTTTGTGAATAGGATGAATATGGTTTTTGAGAGGATTTATTTTTAATCGCTTGCTGAGGGGATTTAAATTTGTATGGTAAATTGCGTGAATTGTAGACTATTTAATAAAGTATTATACAAATCGCTGATAAGTGTCCGGTGGAGACATGGTATAAGAGTGAATGAGATTAACGAGAAGATTTATTTTTGATTAGTTGCCGAAAGGGTTTAAATTTGTCTGGTAAATCTTCCACTAATTCGTAGGAGATAAGTGGAAGATTCATGTGAACTGCAAATAGCGTTCGATGGAGACATGGTACTAACAGAAATTTGTAGTATTTTTTTTCTTCCGGGGAATTAAACAGTTACAGTAGGAAAAAGAAATGCCGTAAGACGATACCTAATAAATAACAAAAACAAGAAACATTATTTTTCAAAGTTCATACTTTATTTGAATTGCTCTTAAATGCTATGAAAAAGGTAATAGTAGGGGTACAAATTAGTTACTCCAAGTTAAAAAAAAGCATGTTAATTCTATGACAATTCCACTCATTACTAAAGGAAAAAGATGAATGCAGAAATTAATTTGATATTAATTATTATATCTTTGATAAATGGATCATGATTTTTATTTCTATTGGTCGTACAGGTCGTGCTATCTTAATTTAAGGACAAACAATTTAAAGTAAACATAAATTCTTTAATACTCTAACATCCGTCACTTGACAGACATACTGTGCTTCAAATATTAATAAAGATTCAGCTTCATAATCACAGATTCAAACTGTATGAGCTTCTAGTAATATCAAGGATACATAGAAAATTATTTCAAAATATGCATTTTGGTACTAAATTACTCTTATTCACTAAAAATATAAAATTTTTGATACTAAAACTAGTTTTTAATAATAATTTTGAATAATAATTGCGTTGGTTCTGGGTAAAAAAGACTTTGGATTTTGCTTATTTACAGAATTTTAATTCTGAGTCTAGACTTGATTGTTTTCCCCCTCCACAGATAGACTTCGAAGAGATCTGAAAATTAAAGAACAAATGTTAAAACATTAAAAAACAAAGTTTTTTTTTGTAATTTTGATAAATTGGCAAAGTTTTTGAAATTGTTTTTACGACATGTAAATGGTTGCATGTACATGCGGGTCTTGCAAACATTTACATGTGAGTTTTGATAGGAGACACTGAACTTAATGCCAAATTCCAGTTAAAAAAATCAAAGAACAGAAATTTTTAAAGAGTCTTTAAGGGCCTCAGATAAATTGCAATTTACCTTGATCTTTCAAAGAGTGATGGATCTGTGTAGATCGGTTCACTGGGGTCATCAAACTGATTATTATTACTCGTAGAACTATTTCGAATTGGATTCATCACCGGAATCTGACACATTCTAGCTAAATTTCTGGAAGGAAATTAAAATGGTAAAAACCGTCTTTAAAACAAACCAGAATTAATTTACCCAGTCGCAAAGGTCTTTTGAAGTCCCCCACCAAACATGGACAAATTCGGCCGAAACTGATTTGAACGTCCTCCTGATCCATTGTTTAGTTGACCGATTTCACTGAACCTCTCATGGGTTCTCATGGATGAAGCAGTGAAAGATGTGACTGGAGAGTTGCGATCAGCGACGCGGTTCTTCGACATAGTCTTCCAGTAGCGTCTGTGATTTTTTTCTTGATTAAAATCATTTCCTACGGCGCAGAATACTCCTTACCTGTAAGCCAGTCCAGATATAAGGCTTATGCTCATCAACAAAATCATCAGAAGAATAACTGCAGTCAAAAGGCCATGGTACTCGGAAGGAGACATGCAGACCGTCTCTACTGGAGCTATGAGTTTCCCGGGATACGTATCTTTTTCCATTTCTTCTCGTGTTTCAAAGACCTGCAAATAGATGGAAGATTGTAATGCAGCCATGTCATGTAGTCAACTCACCTCGATCATTTCGCGAACTTGCTCTGGTTCTTCGACTTCAACGGCTTCCACCTTTTCGTTATTCATTTCGGTTGCATCTGTAAGAAGGAGAAGGTCAAATTACATCTTAAAAATTACTTTGCTTTTGGTTTTACTCCTGTTGAATTCTCCACTATTCAGTGTCGTAGAATTGTTGACATCACCGTCATCGATAGCTGCTGCTTCTGTCTCATTCAAGGATCTTCTTCGACGTCCAAATGAAGGTTCTTGACGCCCAGATGGCCCAGGACAGTATGCAGGCTGGCAGCCATCGCGGCACGACCGAACTGTCGCCTCAAACACCAAGAAGTTGGACTCTGGAATCTTAAATGCATTAAATCGAGCCTCAAGGGTGTCGCCATCTCGCAGTTTATCCAGTTCCGGGAAGACATATGGGTCCACGGGGCATCTAAATTTCGAAAATCAGAAAATTCTTCTTCACTAAGAAACCTAGACTTACCCAAATCGATCGATGAGTTGAATACTTCTGCCTGAGTATGGATCTCGGGCAACGACATTTGTGGCAAAGATGTCAGTCACATGATTATAGCCATCCTGTGCCTCCAGGCGGAACGTCAGTGGATCGCCAACAGCAATTGTCGTGGTCGGTCGTCCTTGGTAGAGAATCATTAAGCGCACCTTCGAGCTGAGAGTATTCTCTGCTGGGAGGTATTCAATCGGAATGGGACTTCCGGACCTATCGGGATCATAGAGGCTTCTTTAAGGACAATGATTATGCTATTTGGAGTTCCTTGAAAATGGTTTTCAGCTTGTCAGTGTTTGTAATAAAAATTGAAGTAAAAAACCATTTCAAAGGAATCCCACTATTTTTCCAAGATTAGTGGCAATTCTACGCTATTAGTAAAGCGGGAAAATTTTAGTAAAATTAGTAGTTTCCTACACTTTTTCTGACCAAACATTTTGAAACCACAACAGATCAGAAAATTAGCCAGAAAGAAGATCAAGGCTTTTTTCGGATCCTAAGTTTATGCAGCAAAATAGAGGCAAGCTGAGCTGTGTGTGAGCTATCAAGTAAAGATTTTTAAGCTGCCTAAGCTTATGCAATGAAAATAGAGACAAGCAAAGCTGTGCATGAGAAATAAAGTTGGGGCATACTTATAAGCGCTACACATGTGGCTTTATTAGGCAATCGCAACCCCTTCTTAAAGGTTAATTTAATGTTTTTTTTTCTCTAATGAATAATTATTTTTGAATAAACGTTTAAGCTGAAGGGGTATGGTGGTTTCTTTGATAAAAGAAGTATTTTACCTGATGGCAGTCTTACTTTCACAGTAGGTGTACAACTGTTAAAGTAGATAACTTTTGTTGGTCTGCTTTCTATTTAAAACTATTTTCATAATAGAAGCAAAAGAAACAAATAGGTTGCACCGAAAGAATGTCAATCATTGAAGTAACCTTCTATACCTACAGTAAAAAACAGGTGTATTGAATTTCGCTTAACATACACCTTTAAAAATTTGAATGGAGTAAAAAGAGACGTCAAGAGAAAACAAACATCCTAAGAGATAATAGAATTCCCCCTAAATTAAGCTCTTAGAAGTGACCATTTGGTAAAAATGAAAAAAAGGAATAGAAAGGTTCCTTGGTTTCAATGAAGCACTACTTCTTGGGCTGTAAAATCATTAATCGAAATAATAAGGTGTTTCCACAGCACATAAAACAGAGATTAACGTAGGAATGTTAAATCCGGCTTCCACCGAAAAAGAGAAGACTAACTTGATGCTCTTATTTTCGATATTGCTCAATGACGTCCTTTGGTGTCAAAAATCAATGTGTGGTTGTCACGTCCTCTTAGAAGAAACATTCAAACCGTTTGACGGGGAGCCGTTGGTTGACGATCTGTATTGCAATGCGGAATTAGACAATTATCGAATGAAAACCGTGACACTGTCTGAACTTCGTCAAACAATCCGAAATTTGAAGAATAACAAAGCTCCAGGCTATGACCTAATTACTGGGGAAATTTTGAAGGAGCTACCGAAAAGAGCGTTAGTCAAGCTTCTCTACATCATAAACGCATCAATGAGAATTTCATACGTTCCACGGCAATGGAAAGTCGCAGAGGTAATAATGGTTCCGAAACCAGGGAAATGCCCGAACGACAAAAAATCATATAAACCGATTTCGCTTCTGCCGATTATATCTAAAGTCTTCGAGAAACTTGTGCTCAAACGACTGCAACCAATAATTGAAGAAAGACGATTGATTCCGGATCACCAATTCGGCTTTAGGGTCAAACATTCAACACTTGACCAGGTCTATCGAATAACTAATGAAATTGAGAAAGCCTTAGAAGCGAAAATGATATGTTCTACCGCTTTTCTTGACGTATCCCAAGCCTTTGATAAAGTTTGGCACGAAGGCCTAAAATATAAGCTACGGAAAGTTTTGCCGGAAAAAATGTATGAACTCTTAGAGTCTTATCTTGACAACAGACTATTTCGATTGAGATACGGGAGCGAATACTCAGAATTCAAAGAAATACAAGCCGGCGTTCCACAAGGTTGCGTCCTCGGTCCAACACTGTTTTTACTTTTTACAAGAGATGTACCTCAAGTAGAGACAACGACTATAGCCACGTTCGCTGACGATACGGCTATCCTCGCTACGGATAAGACAGTCGAACTATCAACGGGAAAACTCCAACGCGCTTTGAATAAAATATGCGAATGGACAAAGGCCTGGCGAATCCTCCTTAATGAGACAAAATCAACGCATGTAAATTTTACTTACAAGAGGGTAATCAACTTACCTCTATTTATAAACTCGGTACAAATTCCGTACGCAAACGAGGCGAAATATTTAGGCATGACCCTAGACGCAAAACTTAAGTGGAAGCCACACGTTAAAAAGAAACGCGATGAACTTGAAATCAAGCTACGAGAACTGAATTGGCTTATCGGACGTTATTCGAAACTAAGCGTATATAACAAACTGCTATTGTATAAGCAAGTGCTAAAACCATCTTGGACGTACGGTATACAACTTTGGGGTTGTACCAAACCAAGCAACATATCTATTTTAGAAACTTTTCAGAATAAGACACTAAGAGCAATCGTAAATGCTCCATGGTATATAAGAAATAGCGATTTACATCGAGATCTAGGCATCGCAACCGTGACCGACGAAGTAAGAAACTTTGCTCGCAAACTTCACACTCGCCTTCACGGCCATTGCAACCACGAAATAATCCGAACTCTGGATCAGACAAATCTTGCACGCCGACTACAACGAACAAGACCGTTGGATCTAGCGTCGTAAGAGGAAACCGCACATAATGACGGTATTGCAGGTGCTTTCGTTGGAAGGTAGCCTGCCAAACGCGATTACTATACAGAAGCATGAACTACTTGTTAAGGAAACTTAGTCGTAGTCTTACAAAGATTGGGAGGTTTTTTAGTGAGTAAGAATCTCACACTACTATGAGCACGCGCGTTCGATTCTCATAGTGCCTATGAAGGTTTTTACCTACCCACGGAAAATCCTTATAAACGTGAGATTTTTTTTGCTCCCGGTGTACTACTATTCAGAAATAGCTAATTCAAGTCATATTGAAATGTCACAGATTTTTTTAATCCACGAAACGAAATAACACAAAAATCGAAAAACAAATCGTCAAATATTTTGATGAAATTTCGGTTCACAAAGTCGGAACTAGACAAACGTGATAAAGCAGTATCAACATAAACATTCATCATTCTGCTGCAGTGTGCACTCCTCAGTGCATTTGAAATTTTTGACATGTCCAACCACATCCACCATTCTGCGCATCCATTTACACAATTCAACAAACACAGCTGAGTTGATGATACCCAACTGTCAAAAAAAGTTTTGTTTGATATGTTTCGTCAAAAAGGGAAGAGAACACACAGAGTTCTATACGGTTTGATTAGAGAATTCATGAGTGGAAGAGATTTATTGCGCGATTTATCTTTATTCTCTTTGTGAAGAGTTTAAAATTTGTATGGTTATCATATGGTTTGATTTACAGGGGATTTAAAGAAGATTTGCTTTAATCGCTGGTTAGGGTCCTGTAGAAACACCCTAGGAAGGTTTGTCGTAATGGTGGATTAGTGACCGGTGGAAACATCTTGAAGGTGGCTCACTGAATTTCGTTGCTGCTGTACAGGCATCGAATAAGTTGAACTTTAAGGACGGCTAACTGAGGTCAAAATTGTAAAATTATATTGTATTAAACAAGACAGCGGTTCCCAAACTTTTAAGAGGCATGTTAATTGCAGAGCAATTTTGACGGACTTTTATGTGTTATGACAATTTTTTGAACTAATACGGAGGCAGAGACTTAAAAAAAGGAATTTAAAATTTCAGTAAAGGCAGAACCAAAAGAGATTTTGAAACAAGCAAAAGCAACAAAAAAAAGAGTTAACCCGGGATAAACCAATATCTGGTTAATCCCGGAAAACATGAATCCGGGGTGGGGGTGGGCCCCAGTGGGCCTCTATAGGGAGGCAACCGTATTCATGAGCCCATGCAAGTGAAGCCCTGTAGGGAAAAACCCTAGGAGAGGGGGGGGGGGGGCTAGCGATGGAGAGCTTGATGGGTGCTGAAGGTTGTCTTCAAGGAAATTCCCGAGTGGTAAAAAAAGAACACGGTAACCCTTGTCGGTGTTACCATCGAAACCGTTGTAAGCGCATGGCGAACAGGTGTGCGTTTCGCCATTAAAAGGCATCTTCAAGTCGAGTCCGACTTGACTAGGTGGTTTATATTTTCGAAAAAGTATTTGCTAAACGCTTATTCCTTCTTAAGATCTCCATCAAAAAATTCAAAAAAGGCACGTTAAATCTGTAATGTTCGTCTGTTCTATTGAGCTAGAAGCTTAAAACTTTTTGATGCCCTAATCTAGTTGGTCAAGGTTAAATTCTATAGCACTTCAAAAAGCTGTTTCCAGGATTTAAGAACACTGCTGGTAGATTTATCGCTTATGTCTTCTATGACGTGCATATGTGTAGGTTCTATGCCAACAAGATGATTTTAACCTCCCGTCAACGCCTCAAAAGGTCAGCCTTCTACAAAAAAAAACAAGAACTAAAGAAGATCCTGCTGGATACCTTGTACTTGATTCTGTGTGTTGCCAGCATAATTAGAATACACATTATCGTAATCACTCGTTATCAGAGGTTTTCAAGCATCTACATAAGCGCAATTAGGTTTTTTAAACGCATCTACAATCTACCATCTATCATTTCTCATCCCAAAAACCCAACACTCCTACTAAGAAGTCTTGTCTTACCCAGCTCCGATGTAGCCTGATGTGACAACAGCCTCTCCAGGTCCTCGGAATACACAGGTCAAGTTGTAGCGTTTATCCCGACTGGTCTGAACATTATCCGAGAATTGCACAACCACGATGTTCGTGAGTGTGTCTCCATACTGCAACCGAAAAGAAGAAGAAAATCCAAAATTAGCACAACATTTAGATGCGATTCGCTTTGGTCAGATGGTATCGTGCTCACCCGCTGTGTTCCGCAATCAGGATAACCTTGTGGGCCGCTGATACGCAGAACATTCACTGTGCCACCATTGCCGCGGAAGAAACATCTGCGAAGGGAAAATGATAAATTGAACAAAAATCGATGCCGGCAGCTAATGGAGCCTCGCCGATGACAAACCTGTCGTAGAAACCGTAGGTGTAGATACGGCCGATAAATCCCTCTGGCGTACGTATGGTGAACTCCATGCCTTCTTCGTTGCACGTTTGCGAAACTATAAGAACAAACAATGCAAAAAAAAACCCAAATGCAAATAATGGATCCTGATTGAGTTCAAAACCATCAATTACCATCCAAGCACTCGCCGTCACTGCGACCCGTACTACGCTCGTAGAAGTCATAATTTCCCGGATCGAATGTGTTCGGATCGTGTACATCCAATTCGCGGGAATCGCGATCGCTTAGCTCACAGTTCGGCAGATCGCGCTCGTCGTAGGTGGATGCAGCGGCATCTCTGTCAAAGACAATCTTTACTTAAGCATGTGATCATGGGTGCGCAGGCGCACTACGCAGTCGGATACGTACCTGTAGTTGAAGCTCCTGCAGGTAAAGTCCCGTGACTCGATGCATTCGCGTTCGCATTGGATTAGTGAGGGCACGATCAAGGCCCGCCGAACAAAGTGTCGCCGCATCTTGTGCCTGGCCGCCACTTGTTTGAAGCTATCGTTCTCGTCGCATCTAGTGTGTGGTGGCCTGGCCGATCCACCAGCGGATCCTCCGCCGAATGGCGGTGGACCACCGCCACCAAGCGCTTCTGGTGGGATTTGATTGATGGAACTGCCACCGTACGGCGGACGACTGTATGGACTCTCGTATGGGGGATATGCACCGCCAGAGCTGATCGGTCTCCGGTTGTAGCTGCCATCGAATTCACGATCATATGGTGAGATCGCTGGTGGGTGAATACGATCGTCATCGTAGTCATAGTAGGACGGGGGTGGAATGCGATCATAACCTGGATAGGGTGAAGCTTTGTTAAATTATATCACTTCAGCTACAGCGGGGCCTAAGCAATCGAA
Source organism: Neoascia interrupta (assembly GCA_947623515.1). NCBI lineage: Eukaryota > Metazoa > Arthropoda > Insecta > Diptera > Syrphidae > Neoascia > Neoascia interrupta. The sequence goes on along the minus strand of OX392462.1, from coordinate 42,142,603 downwards.
AAAGCAATCACATTTGGGATCAGCACATGATCGGAGGCTTAGGGTTACCAAAACTATTTTTTTCCCGCCATAAACGTGAAATGATCTTTAAATAAATGATCTAACATTTCGAGGAAAAATTCGGATTGTGGTCAAAAAGACATCGATCTAGATAGAGTACAGACCAATCTTGAATATTTTTCAACAGTGAAAGACCCCTTTTATCTGACAGGCTTAATGATGTCGAAAAGTAAGTGCATACAATTAATAAACATGAAGTGCCATCTAGGTTAATTTTGTATTAATGCGTGCATTCGGACTACTGTGAGACTCACCTGAAGCCGGTCGTCTGCTGCCGCCGCCTCCAAAGCGATCTCCATTTCCGTACTTGTAAATATCGATCGGGTATCGATCCGTTCCTACTGGAAACCGATTCGGCGAAGAAGGATATTTGTTCGTTGTAGGAGGCGGTGCTGGTGGATATCGTTTGCTCGAATCCGGTTCTGGTCTTCTGGCGTTCAGCGTTATCTCATCTGGAGGGTATCTCCCGCTTTCTGGACCATACCGCCCTCTAGAACCCTCTGGAGGATAGCGAGAATCAAACGACGACGGGCGAAATCGACGATCAGGGAAGATGCTTTCAGGAAAATCTCTTCCGGGATAGCCAGGGTCCCTGGGAGGGTAACGGCTAGGATACCTCGAGCTATAGCCATCGTCTGGATATCGAGATCCACCTGTATATGGTCGATAGACTGGGCCATCTGCAGGAGCATAGGGTCGTGTATGCGGTATGTCTCTGTCCGGTATGGAATTATCAGTGATGGGCGGGTAACGGTCTGGAGGACGGTAGGGCGTGTAGCGATCCCGATCGGCTGGGTATCTGTCCCGATCGGTGTAAGGTGGCATCGGATATCGGTCTCTTTCTCGATCACCGGAATATGGAAAACGGTCAGCATAACGGTCGCGATCAGGATAACGATCCCTATCTGGTAAACGATCTCTAACAGGATAACGATCTTTGCTGGGATATCGATCATCGTCGATTGGTGGGTAGCGCCCTCGGTCCGGATAACGATCTCTGTCTGTTTCAGGGTATTTGTCACCACCGGGGTATCTATCGCGATCACCATAACGATCATCTTCCGGATAACGATCACCTCCAATGGGAGGATAGCGATCACTGCCGCCACCAACTGGTGGTGGATACCGGTCAGTTGGAGGATACCGATCACTTCCGGTTGGTGGATAACGCTCTCCACCAGTCGGAGGATATCGATCACCACCGCTAGGATACCGATCGCCACCGCCAGGATAACGATCACCACCCGGATAACGATCTAAAACAGTTAATGGTTAATGGTTAGACTGTGCAGGGCATACAACTCATTGAAATTAGATATTAGCACGGGATTAAGCGAAACACAATTTTTATACCCTTACCATAATCAGTGTCGGGATACCGATCATACGGTTTTCCAATATCCCCAGCATGTGGGTACTTTCCACCTGTGCCATAGCGGTCGCCATTAGTTTTGTCCCTATCCGATGGTGGTCGCCAAGTTTCTGGGCGCACATGCCCATCATCATTACCACTACCAGTACTGGGACCGCCTCCACTGCCACTGCCAACTACATTTACTGTAAATACGATCATTTCAGAACAATTCTTCGTATAAACACTGGCCATCAAAGTGGGTCTTACGCATCAAGTTCTCATAGTAATCATAGTCTGCGTCATAGATGATTCGCATGCCATCCTTTTGGTTGTAGCGACTTAATCGACACGTCCTGAAGCGATCACTATACACGGCCGATCTAGGTATGAAAATGAGAAACATTAAGTGCTGGGCTGGCATTCAGTTAAACGGTAGCGCAGCTGTGCGTTCGGATCGATTTAATTGATACCCAGCGCCTTTTGTGTGTGTACCTGCATTGAAAGCTTGTCTGTCGCAGGCACTCATCTAGGCATTCGCTCAGCGACCGCCCAGTGATCTCCGAGTGGAATTCCCCACCGAGCCGTGAGTTCCTGTATCGCTGGAATGCAGTGTCCGGTCGTCGTCCGCTAGAGAATAGGTGTGAAGTCACCGAGTTATCTGGATAATCGGTTGCTCGCTCTGCCAAATGCAAAGGGAAAGCGAAGATCAATAGGTGATCATGCGGTGCGATCTATTTTACTCACGATTATCTAGACACACCAGATCGTAGAAATGATGTGTTGGGCTGGAACTAACGCTGATATCATCTTTCTGCGAAATCGAATCCTCTTCGGAGAGGATACACTGTTTCGTTTGATCATCGAACTCGACCGATCGGCAGAAGTATCTGTGGGGAAGGAAAGGAAGGAAGAGAATTGTGATATGGGTGGGCATCGCTTTTAATCGGTGCGGTGCATCGCTATTTACTTCTCAGCACGCAGGCACATTGTTTGACATTCCTCTAGGGTCATGTTGTTGAATATATCCACTTCGAAGGGTCCGCCGAGACGTTTGTTCTCCTCTTTGACGAACACGGCGAGTCCATCGCAGCGGCGTTCAGCTGTGGTGTAGGACATGGACGTAAGAAGATTGAATGAATTTGTGTGTTTGGATTGCTTACCATTCAGGCATGTGTTTTCTAGATAATCCGAATTCGGATCGTCTTCCAGCAACTCTGGGTGAGTTCGTCTTGTGAACCTTGAAGGGATATGGAATTCTAGTATTGAAGACTTTTGTAATGTTACGAGATTTTTGTTTTTAATTACCTGCTTAGGGCACATGATCTCATAGTTGAATCAAAGTTTGCCGATCGACAGACAAATGCAAATTCATTCAGACACTTGTCTTCACAGTCCGATCTGTTTGCAGCTGTAATCTGTAAGCGAGTTTTGATGTCAATATTGTTACCAGAATAGAATGAATCTTGCATACCTCCTTTATGTCAGAAATTGGCAATTTTAGTTTTTTCCTTGGGTGTCTTTCGTAAACGTACCTTCTGCTCGGGCACTCACGTTCTGGTCTGCTGGCTAAAAAATAAGATCACAGCGATAAACTACTACGTTTAATCGTGCCAACGCGTTTTTCCCACAACTTACATGTCAAACAGATTTCATTGAAATGAACACTGTTTGGTACTAACATAAGACTTCCTATGCCCTCGGGTCCAGCTTGCTCGCTGGTCAGATAACATATTGATTCTTCATACTCGGCATTCCCGCCAAACGATGAAATTCGACTTCCGGGTTGGAAGTCGAAGCTGGTGCATGTCCTTACTAGATTGTTGGTGCCGGTTCTATCGCGCAAGCAGAGATCTTGACACTTTTCGAGAACTCTGAATGGTGGCGCTGTGTCTCTCACCTTAAAAATTTTGATAAAATTAAAAGATATTTCGTGTTAGACGTCGGAGTTTAAAAAAATTGAGCTTAAAAACCGGGAAGAATATTTTTTTAGTTATGCCACCCTTACCACATCGTCGTCATAGCCCTGGAGTTGTTGGTTTGGCAGTCGTTCATAGAGAACTCTTCCGAGTCCATTTTTACACGTTGTTTGAGCTGAAATAAGATTTTTTAATGATTTCTTGAACCTTGTTGTGTAAAAAGTGTAATGCTTACCCCATATACTTGTTAAGTTGATAATCACTACAAATAAGTAGATAAGTCTGAAGATTTTCTTATTTTTAAACATATTTTCGAGAGTTTCCTTTAGGGGGCAGTGTGGCAAAAAATATTTAGGCAAAGTTTAGGTCGAATTTGGCCCTCTCATCTTTCTGGATGATTTTGTATTGATTCTGAAAAGAGTTATTGACAATTTTTTATTATTAATTTGTCGATCTTAGAAGGACTTTTAGCATGAAAAAATTTCTATTGGACCTCATACAACGTAGTCGGACATTAGTCCTGTAAGGGTAACTCCTGCTCCCAGTCTAGATAAGGAAGTTCTTCTTAAAGTTAAATTTCCTAAAAATGTTAACCTTGCGGATAGCCAGAAGAAGGAGTTTTCCAAGAAATGCGTCAAATTCTCTAGGCTCATTTCACCTCTTCCTCCCATTTGACTCTTGTACATCCGTTTCCTCAACACCCCACGCTTGCAATAGGGTTAATTCCAGAACCACATATACGGCGGCGCGCGGTAGGACATGTACGCATGTTGCAATTACACTGTCAGTCTTTGCACTTTGTTGAGTGTATCCCTCGTTGTGCTAAGACTTGGCGCACCTGGTCCTTAGAATTGCAAGAAGACATCTATACGATGTTCCGACTGCATCTTCAAGACTTGCTTTATTGTACCTGTCTTCGCCGGGCCAAAATTGAACCCACCTATGTCGCACCATCCCTGGATTGCCTTGAGTGTCCTTTGAATAGTTTCGCCGAGCGTTATCATCGATATAATTGCTAAGCAACCTATGCCAAGAGGAAGGGGGCCTTATCCAACTTCGCGTGCGAAACTGGAAACGGCTAGCTCGAGACAGAGATGGCTGGCGAAGCTTGTTGGCTGAGGCCCAGGTCCACCCGGACCTTAAGTAAGTAAGCCTATGCCAAAAGCTAGTATTTTAAGTACGTAAATAGTTCATCCGCAACTAGGAGTGACAATTGCTCTTTTTGTGGGCACTCTCCCTTAAGGTTAAGTTAGGTTGATGGATGCCCTTTTGGCAATAGTCACGGCTCACTTAGACCAGCAGTTGGGTCCATTATGTTCATATTAAGAACCTTCACTCTCCCTTAATGTGCTGATCTTGATTAGCTTAGCAGCTTATGTATTAGTGTCTAGAAACTGTGCAGTTTAATCCTTTTATATCTAGGGCTCGCCTGACGGCTTAGTGTGACGTGTTGTCAAATATCCCTTCGATATCTCGGCACAAGCAGTTTGTAGACCCATTAAATCCATGGATTTCATGCCTCGAATTAGACACACTTATAGAAGAAAGTGCCTTATCGATTTTACCCGCAAAAATTTGTAATAGAAAGAGACTTACATCGAATTTTTCCAAAAAGGTTTACAAAATCTATTTTTATTTTTCTGTGAAGTGAGCTATTTAAACAGCAGGCCGATTCAAAGAACTTTTTTTAATATTATTATCATTTTCCCAAACTCAGATTGCAAAAAACTTTTACCTCCATGTGTCAAGATAAAAAAAAAGAAAAAAGTAACATGATCGCATTGCTCCGCTTGAACGATTTAATTTGCTGGGACATTCCGCCGTTTTTATGGTTAAATATCGCATGTGTCAGCCTCTTTAAATGTTTAACTATTGACTGATTTTGAATTCTAAGCGTAATTGCGAAATTACTCTCGATTCGAAGACCGCCGCGCTGCTCGTGTTTCTATGCGTAATTGAAGACCAGCTCCGGGGGAGATTTTTGACCTCAATATATGATAACGATCGAGGCAACAGGTGCTTAACGCGGGGGTGTAGTGTGGCTCGAGCATAATGCGTGACGGATCGGATAGTTGTGTTGCGGAAGTTCGTTCCGCTTTTTGTGTAGTTTTTTTTTGTCATCCAGAATCCTAAATAAGTTGTAGAGGCGTTTCCATTTGAATTTGAATTTCGGATGTCATTGGCATTAAAAATGAAAAAAAAAACAACAACAAAACAATGGGTATTTTCGAAAATTCAACTAAAGGGTGGTGGTAATTGGAAATGGTAAGTAAATTGCAGACCACTATTCGTGAGAGACCATGATCTGAATAGTGGACAAATGGAATTGACCTCTTTGTTAGTTGGTGCGGAATGTCCCCATATAGCCAAATGATGATTATGGAAATTGTTTCGCACTGAAATGTAAAAATCAATGTTAGTGTGTTGGTTAGGTATGTACCAACCTACTGTACATGATTTCCATGCGGTCCATGTTACCGTTGTAAAATTTAGTGTTGCAATGGTTCGATAGAATTCTACAGGAAATATAAAGTAGGTACACAAGATAGTTGAAAGGGTTTCGTAGTTTTTAGTCTTTAAGCAATTACCAACTTAGGCCATATGTACTAAAAATACGAACTTAAAATCACGGTGTCATATGTAAGACTGAAGGATTGGTAAAAAATCAGCATACCATGGACCCAAAAAGGGGCCGTTAATTCATGTATTCCTTGTAAAGCTGCGGGGGAGGATTGAATTTATCCCGCCCTCCTCCAGAAAGATATCACACAGTTTCTTATTTATCTTAAAATAAACATTTAAGAACCAGATTTGAATGGTGTCACATATTCCTAAAACCTGAAAAGTGGTAACAGGAAAATTTACACCAAAGACTGACTGTTATGCCGATTGAATTATCCAAATCTTTGGGTAATTCACAAAAAAGTCTAAAGTCTTAAAATGGAGAATATATTGGATAGACAAATATGCTTTTGCGCTTAAGTCGCTCCATAAAAGCCACTATGCGTATCTACCAGGAAAATCAACGACCACGCTTTTCATGATGGAAAAATTAGGATAGAAAAATAATTAAGAGGCAAAGAATTTGCGGTGGACTGCTTTCTTGATGTCCTTCAAATGCATTTTGAAAGACAGAATAATAAACATATCCTTTTAGCTTCCTTAGCTGCAATAAAATTAAAATCATTGCCGCGGAAGGCTGTCCCCAAGGGAAAGAACGGTCTCCCCATCGATATGTTCCATCGTGGTAAATTTACTGTAGGAAACGGTTAGCAATTCTATATCCCAGGATATGCAGATGATACATCGCAAAACTCATCAGAAGCAGAATCCTTCAGAGGGCAATGCATCTAGTTTCAAGGAGGTGCCGAAAATTCAACCCTTTAAGTGGTATTCACGAAAAGTTAATCCATAGAAGAAAGATAAAAACTGGACAGCAGAGAGCGTCCACAATTTTTGGTGGCAGTATGGGATTATCTGATAAAGTTGAATATCTGGGACTAACTTTTTTTTTCCGTGGGTAGGAAAAACCTTCATAGGCACTACGAGGACCGGCCGCGCGTGTTCATAGTAGTGTGAGATTTTACTCACTTAAAAACCTCCCATTTTCCATCAGACTACGACTAAGTTTCCTTAACAAGTAGTTTCCTAACTACTGGGACTAACTCTAGATAATAGTTTGCCTGGAGTTTTAGTTTAGTTTAGTTTGCCTCTCAGCTTACAAAACAATTGAAATCTAGAACTTCCTTGTACCTAAGACATAACTTATGCAGCTCCAGTTTGGTGGCATAAAACAAAACAAAGAAAAATTTACTCGTGACAGACAGGTGAACAAAGAGTAGCTTGACTACTCAACAGCATCATAGCAGCGATCAAGGGCATTTAGAACCTACCATTACTTCATCAAAACATAAAGAAAAAAGCTTTGGCAAACGCCTTTATGCTCCTCGCAAGAGATGACTGAAACTTAAAACTAGTTTTAAGCATCTTTTAAAGAAGCAGAGTGATCAACAAAACATTACTCTCCTAGATCAATGTCTGCCAAGATTTAACTACGACAACTTCAAGGATGCATACCCAGTTCGATTAAACTGGGAACAGTAGTCCTAAGTTTGCCAAGGATTCTTTTGTATGGTACAAGGATAAATCTGAAGGATGAAGGACTTGGGCTTGGAGTTTTTGGTACAACCACAACTTTTCTGTGGACAAATTTAATCCAGTTTTCCAAGTCGAAATATTTGCCATAGAAATCTCCATCAGGCAAATTATAAACAGAATGTTCAATGAAGCCGAAGAATTGACACAGCACATCCTGTCACTCTAACTGTCTTACTACATCACGTCACGGTTATCAATCAATTATCAAAGACTTAGTCGGATTCATTTCAAACTCCGGTTTCCCTTAAGTGAGCTTAATTAATTTATTAAAATTAAGTTAAGAGGTTACAGTATTACAGTAGGTCGGCCGCAGTGCCCACCTCACAGCTCAACCTAAAAACTGGTCTCAAAATATAAATTTTGAGTACGGCTACGAAATTTAAGGTCTCTTGCTCAAAAATTACACTGTTGTTTACATACGGACATATCTGAACATGGCTTAATCGGGACTACCCCGAAAATCTACAAAAAAACCAACAACTAGACTAGACCGAAAATAAACTTGAAAGGCTCATCATCCCAATGACATTTAAAAAAGCTCTATTTTGTCCCAAATGATTATGCGTGGGTCTAAAAACTTGTGTCTTACAGTCTCGTTCATTTAACATAAAGGTGCGTGTCACTAAATGTAACCAACATACATTCGAGTTGCTGCACAGTTGGAATGAGTTCTTTTACGTGGATCTTGGCATTTCTAACCAATGAGTAAGTGCAACAGTGTGTACGCAGAAGTTACAGTCCGTAAAACGGACCGTTGAATACCTCATCCTATCCCACATTGTAAAATGGAGATGTTGTGATTATTTTTTGACATTTTGTAAGTAGTGCAAACTTCAAAAAGGGGCGTGATCCAACCGCCCCTTATTACAACTATCAATGTTAACACAGATGTTTGCAAGTTTGAATGTTTGTAAAAATGCATTTTTTTGGTTCAAATTCAATATTTTTGAAAAATCGACCTCAAAAAGGGGGCGTGGCTAAAAATTTTGTATGAACAAAATCTGGAATGAAATCTCGTTTATCTGACCTGCTAATTTTTTTGTTTCATGCTTTCCTTAATTAGGCTTAAAACCAGTCAGAATTAGGTTTTTCTGGAAAATTTTAGTTTTTTTTTTCAAATTTAGAACCAAGCGTTTTCTACATGAAATGCTAAGCAAAATTTTTTCAATTTGGAGCAAAAATATTGAGTAAACTGCATTTGGAATTTCAACCTTAATAGATGCCACGCCCACTGGAGAGGGCTTACCAATTAAATTTTTCTTTTTGTGTCTTACATTCATTAGGAAATGCTAAATGTCAAATTTTAGCCTTTTAGAACGTCTTACAGTTTTAAAAGCTCTGGAGGTAGTTGCGCATTTAGACCGATTGTGGGAGTGTTTTTGGGCGGATTTCAAAAATTTTACACTTGTACTGCTTCACATGACATGGAGCTTACGTACGAGATTTCAGCATCCTAGCTCAAAATTTAAGGCCTAAAAACATGTGACATACAAACGGACGGACGGACATGGCTTATTCGATTCAAAATTCGGTCTTGATCATGTGCCCTTAAGGTCTTGGGCGTCTACCATTATTATTTCATCGTGTTACAAACTATGTGTCTAAACTTAATATATCTTCTATCCTATGGGATGTGGTATAAAAAAATGGCCACTCGGGCCAAAAATCTTTAACAAGTTCCTGCACAAGATTTGGACGTGGATGGAGCTCTTCACGCCCGATGTGAGTGCATTTTTTTAAAATGTTACCAAACTTCCTAGATGAATTTTGGATGAACTACTGCAAATACAAATTAAGCGATCGAGAAACCAGAGACTAATGCAGTGGAATGTGCTATCGGAAATTTAACGGCATCAATTATCTAAGATTTCAACGGCATAGTTTTTTTTTTGAATATTTGGAAAAGTGGTAAAAGACCACAGCACATTAATTTTGTCAGTTTGTAAGATGTTAGTTAAGAATGCGTGTCGTACGACAGAAACAACGTGCGTCGCACACATAGCTTAAAATGAAAAAAAGTTAGTGCTGACGTTTTTTCAACCCGAACCACGGTTTTAAGCCTGAATTCATACACAGTATGTGAATATTGGTCACGCCCCCACAAATAGGCGTAGGCTAAAAATAAAATCAATTTTTTCTTATTTTGTTGGAATAATGAGGAAATTCGTTAAAAGCGAATATTTATACTCAAAAATTTTACTAATAAAACCCCATTAAAGTGGGCGGAGCTTTGCATGTAACAAATTTAGCAAGTGATAAATCTTTAATGTTTTTCGTACATATTTTTTCCGAATTCGAATGAACTTTCCGTGAAATAGGGTTTTTAAGATCTAACAGGTTAAAAGTGGGCATGGTCGTTAGTGTTGGCGGTGCGTGGTCCAATTTTTATCTAATTAAACGTGTCTGGCCACTCTGGCTTATTCTGAAAAACAATAAAACAAAACCATTATCTTTTTGGCGTTGGATTAAAAATTTATATAAGCATTGACCACAACAAGTTAATTTAACATTTTATTTCACAAATTAAAAAAAATGTCTACATTTTAAAATTTGTAGTAAAATTGTAAAATTGTAAATTTTTTTTTGTTTAGAATTATGAGTTTGCATGCAAATTTATTAAAAACTAATGCCATTGTTCTTTAATAACTTGTTGTAACTTGCGAACGGTCAGTCGTAGAGAGATGAAATTTGGTCTGCTCACAAAATTTGCAGAACAAATGAGAACGCATGCAAGAGCATTTTTTAATAACCACGCTCTACGGGTTCATAACAGTTTGGATACAAAAATGGCTGAAATATTTTTTGAGATTTTATATAAAATGTTTTACTGGTAGGGGCTTAAAAACATAGGTTTTGGGTCTACTAATATTGAGATTTAGAGAAAAAAAATTATTTTAATTAAAACTTTGAAAAGTTTTCAAGAAAAATTAAACTGAAAATGCCTCTTTGAATTGTGTATGAGACCATAACTCCTTAAGAAACGATATTTGGCACACTCACAACAATATAAAGTGTAAAATCATTTTTTCCTAAAAGAATTTTCGATAAAAAATCACTCGTGTGATTTGAAAAAAATTTCTCGTATCAGAAAGGATGGAAGTTTGAGGATGTAAACATTTTTAATTTTTGGCTCTAAAACTCCCGGAAATTTTTAACATCGAAAATGCAATAACGAATCTGTTTAAATTTGGCTTATTTATAAGGCGCAAATGAAACAATGGAACTGATTCGAATGTTTTCAGAAATGTTACCTTAGTTTTTTAAAGGTAATTTTAAAAAATAAAGTAGGTATAAAACACGTTTTCTCAACGTTATCTTTAAATTCTACTCGAACAATATTTTGGAAAAAATAGTCATTGGTAGCACAGACAACTGCAAAGTCAGAAAAAAAGTATATAACAGTATTCGAAAAATAATTTCAAATATGAAGTCGTTTTATACATTTGAAATCTAAAAATTGGTGAGAAAGAAAATGTATTGGCAAGAAAATGTATTCTTTCCCCTCTCTCTCCGACATGATAATTCGTATAATTTTGAAAAAAACTAAAGATGCTTAAAAAAAGAAACGGTTTCCGAGACAAGCTTGAAAACATTTGAGTAAAAATAAATAAAGCCACTTACATTTAAACAATCAAATTCTATCCGAAACCAGACAAAAAAAAACCGAATAAGTTAAAAAAATTTTAAAATTAAAACACCAAAAATATTGGTTTGCCTCCCTGTATAGGGTGCCCTTTATAGGTACAGTGGACTAAAAAAAAGCTAAAATAAATAACAAAATATATTAAGTAATTTGAAATCCAAAAAAACATACTTTCGAGGTTCAGCACTACAACAACACAGCATGAATGACGCACGGTCTTTTGCGGCCCTACTCTGAAAACATAGCGAGATAAACCCCTTTCTATGGCACAAAATGCTTGTTTTTGGCTCCTGTAAAAATATATCTTCAACACCGTTGGTTATCGTACTCGCCTCAGTAGCTGAAGAAGGGTTAATAGAATGAATAAAGATTCATTGGTTATAATAATTGTGAGCCTAACATTTTAAGAAAGCTAAATAGGTAACTTAGGTACGATAGGTAACTTGTCAAGACTGAGTTTGAAAACTTCGGGTTAGCGATATCTACAAAGCACTTCTAAAAAACTAAAAATAAAAATGTCCATCTCAGAAACCGGTTAAAGTTAGTTTTAGCGAATGTTATATATTTGCTGCTGATGTTTCCATTATTAAGCTTTTTCAGCCTTTGGTAAAAGGCTGAGACAAACACTATGCCTTTGCTTGCTTATGAAGAATCTAAGGATTTGTCGCGTCCAGTTTCTTTATTTATAAATAGCAAAAAACATTTTTTTGTACTCCTTAATTTACAGAAAAAGTATAAGCGCACAAGACTGAAAAATTAAAAAAAATCCTTTGTTATTACACTTGCCCAGACATGAAACTTGTTCGCCTTTTTAGTGGGTCACCCGATTAATATGTCTAAGTTGGCATGTAGGTTGCCAATTATTGGAGGTATCGAACACGTTTATTCTCGATTTAGGTTGCCAGTTATAGGAAAATAATTGAGATTTGAGAACTGTAAAAAACCGCTTCTGTTAAAAAGGACATTAAAAGGCAGCATTCAGTTTTATTTTTTTTTTCATCGATCAAAATTCCCCTAAAAGAGTTGTAAGATTTTTCGATCAGATTTAAACTCGTGACTTTTTTGGGAAAAATGACAGCATGCACTGGTATTAAATGCAAAGGCTTATTTTGTTACGGCATAAATCATTCCGTTTTCAAGCATAGGCAATGTATTACATCATATTATCAAATTTAAGTTTTCGATAATGGGTGTCAAAATATCAATGGAATCATTGTTTTTCGGTATTATCAGTCCCTTACACTTGATAACGACATCCAAAACTTTTGTCTTAAAGAGTCCTTTTATAGGATAAAATAAAACTACTTCTTGACACACTCACAAAAAATTTTCTTAACGCCAATATTAATCCAATATTGTAGTCGCTCCAGGAACCAGTTGGACTTTACAAAATCACTTATAGAATCTCACTAATCCTTTTGTTTAATTATTCCACGATTACGAAGGATATTTTTTTAAAGGTAACTTCCACTTGAGGTTTTCAATTTACTTTGACAAAGTCAAATCCACTTGATCACAAGTATCCCTTGCATTGCCCGACAAACTGAGGATACTTTCCGAAAATCCAACCGATTTATCCAGTATTTCGCGACGTACTAACTCGATGATGGTATTCTAACTAAAAAATCTGATTTTCAGGAATCACTCAGGGGACATACATAAAAATCCCATCACAAAGAACTACACACATATTCTGAATTAATTAGTTTCAACAAAAGAGCTGTCAAAAAAAATACCAAATCCACATCAAACCGAAGCACAACTACTAGGGTAAAAGTTGACGAAAACTAAAAAAAAATAATCTCGACTTTAAATCACTAGACCTATGCAAACAGAAGCTTATGATCATAGATTCAAAACCATTGTGAATGCAGGTAGTGGGAGGCACACACCACCAAAGTCCAGCACCTATATCCACCGCATCACTCTACCGAACCGATATTAAAGGGTTCAATTTCCACAGGTGTAATAATCGCGTAACGCCTACTTTGGTCACATTTCCCCCAACGCACACTAGTGTAGCAGGCCCATGTACATTCCATTGTGATGGGTTTCCCTTGATCCCAAGGCCTCTCTGCCTGGTGATCTCTGTCCACTTCAGCCAACTCCACCACTCCACACACCGAACCCAAGTGCGGACCGACCGCACCAGAGCGGACCACAGCGGCAGTTTCACGTATCGGTGAACTTTGCCGATTGCGTGCGTGCAACCCGACTAATTTCCATTCGAGAATCTAAACTCCAATGAGACACATTATGGATTTCAGCATAGGCTCCAAGCATTGTCCACCAGTGTACCATCGCTCGACGGATCACCTTCCCGCAGAGAGGTTGTGTTTGAGCAGAATCTAATGTTGGTTGGAGTATCCAAATGTGTCAGCCATGTTAATCTGACCGGAACCCTTTTGTTCCGACATCCGGAAATCAGTACCAAGTTGCACACACATAACAATTGTAAATTTTCTCTGCTGCTGAGCTTTTGCCGTATAAACCGATGGGGCTGCTGGGGTAAGGGGTAGAATCTCTTGGACGATAGCAGCGTCTAGGTGCGCCAGACTGCCGATTGTATTTGTGAGCTGAGCTCGTCGTTGTCATGGCGATCTTAGCTTTTTTTTTTGCTAAACAAATCAGTCAAGCTTGGCGGCTTGCTGTTTTGTGAACTCTAAAATGAGGATGAGGTCGAAGGTAGGTTGGCGTGCATGCTTTGTTGTCTATACATTGAGCTCGGAGGTGTTTCCTAGAATCAGCTGTCAGATGTCTTGAAATGGACCTTCGGCAATTTGTTCTCGGTCAAAGCTTGATGTGGAAATAAGTGGGAGCAGCCGCATGAGGTGCAGCTTCAATTGAACACAATTCTGCATTTTGCTTGATATCTATCAGGGTTCGTTAGAATGAATTTTAAAACATCCTTAAGTTATCCTCGTGCTAAATTTGCCGAAAAAAACATCATACATAGTTACTCCCTTTTCATAGAAGACTCTATATTGATTTCTATTTGATCGCTTAAAGATGTTAAGCTGAGAAGGGTTGGTTAAAGGTTAAGGACATTAATCGCTTAATTAGTATGACGCTTCCCGCGTTTTGATTGCTCACTTCTAATGTTTTTGTAAAGTGTAGCCTGGTCCTGCTCCAGTTTAGTCATGCCACGTAAATGAACGCATAAATTGGTGTGCCACATAGGTACACTACTTCCGTTTAAACTTTTTCATGGTCGTTATTCTGGGAAAATTCTAATTTGACCGCTTCCGATAATTTCGCTGATTTATGGAAAAAGTCTTTGTTGTCATAATTGTCAACGTAATTTCAAATGAAAACAAAATTTTTAACCGAACTCAAGGACTTTCATGTGTATTTTCTACAATGAAAACAAATTTTGAGTACGCAATAACAAATTCTGCAAATTTTCAGTATTCCAAAGCAACGCTGCCGTCAGCATTTTATAATTTTATGAATGTTTTCAGGTAATATTCCTAGGAATTCTATAGTGTGGGTGTGTGTGAGTGCGGCCATATCAGCTCGGGATATGAAATTTAGTTCCGCTTCGAAAATAAATCCCAAACATTGAGAAAAGTTACTGTTGGGGCCATTGACCATGAATAAGTTCTTTAATGACTTTGTTTTTGGAAGTCCTTTGTTTTGTTATTCTAGAAATTTCGTTTATTTAAGCAAAAAATAATCCAACAAAAGAGAGCATTTAAGAGAATTAATGATAAGTTAATAAAAATATGTCGGCGAAAATAAAAGTAAAACTGAAGCCTAGAAACTCAGCCTAGACAAACTTCTAGCCTAGACCTTTCACTAATGAGAGCATCCGACGATTGGGAGGACTTCGTAGTGCCTTATCCTCCTCGATTGAGGGGACGATGCTTTCAGTTATCCTTTAGGTCATAAGACCGAGGTTCTGTTTTCTTAATTTTCTCCAATATTTTGACTGCGTTTCGAAGTTCCAAACGCCTGGAGTTTTTAAGTCATTTATGTGTGCCATAATTTTGGCAAATGGTTCAATTTTTAACCTCTAGTTCGCTTTAAAACTTGTCCGGGTGACGTGGACTTGAAATAAAACCTGAGAAGACAATCGAATGGTGTCAAATCGCGGCGTTAAATTAATGAACTTTCGGCGATCCAGTCGAGATCGATCGAGACGATCCAGTCGCTAAATTTTCTTTGCAACTTCAAGCGTTGCATCGGCTTTCCCGTGACACTACAGTCCTGGTTGGACCTGGGCCTCAGCCAACAAGCTATGTCAGTCAGCTGTGTCTCCGTCTGGAGGTTTTAAGTCATTCATGTGCAGCGTAATTATGGCAAGTGGTTCAATTTTTAATCTCTAGTTCGTTTTAAAACTTGTCAGGGTGACGTGGACTTGAAATAGAGCCAGAGAAGACAATCGAATGGTGACAAGTCGCGGCGTTCAATTAATGAACTTTCGGCGGCCATGAGATGATCCCGTCGCAAAATTTTCTTCACAACTTCAAGTGCTGGATCGGCTTTCCCGTGACGTTACAGTCACTTGGACCTGGGCCTCAGCCAACAAGCTTTGTCAGTCAGCTCTGTCTTCAACTAGCCCTTTCCAGTTTGGTACGCGAAGCTGGTTGTCGAGGTCCCGAGCTGTGATTCGAAGAATTTTCATTGTGGCGTTGTTGTCCATCCACTCCAGATGGCGCAGCCATCCCAGTCGTTGCATTTTGATTCTTCTACCTCGGTTGGTGTCACTTTACAGCCCTAACAGTTAGATATTATACCTCCACTACCACTCTCCATCTATGCAGACGGGACCAAAATTACCCGCAAGTTTTTCACTCGAAGCAGCCTAAAGAAATTCCAATTTTGCCTGTGATAGGGTCTATGATTCTGTACCATAAAGCTGGACTGATATGATGAGGGTCTTATAAATGGACACTTTAGTTGTTTTAGAGAGGGATTTGCTACTCAATTGCTTTTTTAGCCCAAAGAAGCAACAATTGCCAAGAGTTAACCTTCGTTTGATCCAAGCCATGGAGTCTTAGTCCTCCCACTGACTACTTAACCTTTTTTCTTGACTTCGAAATACCTTGCAATTGAGTTTATCCTTGCAGAGATAAGTAGAAATGGCCGATATTTCTGGGCAGGAATATAGAAAAATCGCCAAGAATGCCTTTGCATCAATTCTTGTTTTCTCGTATGGGACGTGTAGGGTCTCCGTCTCTCTTCAATTCTTTCCCAGTTTTCTGCATTTCTCCTCTATGACTCTACACCATGTGTTTCGGCGTCGACTAACTCTTCTGTCACCTTGGTTTAATGGGCTCCATTTTCCTGCGTATCTTGCAATGGAACTGTCACTTTTGCTTAGAGTGTGGTCGAGCCGCTGCCGTTTACGTCGTTGGATGATTGTGTCTATAGGCTCCGAACCTGTTCTCAGATAAAGTTCGGCATTCGAGACACTTACTTACTTACTTAAGGTGGCGCTACAGTCCGGGGTGGACCTGGGCCTCAGCCAACAAGCTTCGCCAGCCAGCTCTGTCTCTAGCTAGCCGTCTCCAGTTTCGCACGCGAAGTTGGCTGAGGTCCCCTTCCACTTGCGTGCGCCACCTAGTCTCGGTGTTCCTCTACCGCGCCGTCCCTGCGGTGTGGATTCGAAGATTTTCCGGGCCGGGGCGTTGGTGTCCATCCGCTCTAGATGACCCAGCCATCGTAGACGTTGTGTTTTGACTCTTTTGGCTAGGTCGGTATCGCTGTACAGCCCGTACAGTTCGATGTTATATCTCCTCCTCCACTCTCCGTCTATGCACACGGGACCGTAAATCGTCCGAAGAATTTTCCTCTCGAAGCAGTCTAAAGTGTTTTCATCCGCCTTTGACAGGGTCCATGCTTCTGCACCGTAAAGCAGGACTGGGATGATGAGGGTCTTATACATGCATTCGAGACACGGTTAGGCCAAAAATTCCTATATATATTTTGGAGACTGCAAATTCCTGCAGCTTCTTCGTGATAGTGGCGGTCAATTTCCAAGTATTGCATCCATACAATCGTACAGACTCTCATTAGTGTGAAGCTTAGTGTTAGCTGAACCATATTTTTTAACTGACTCCAAACCAAAATGACTTGTCCGAAGTAAGAATTTCCCAAATACGGAATATAGCAACCAATAAGGAAAAAGTAATATATGCGATCAAGTCGCTTAAGAAATATAAGGCCGCATTACTAGATGGAACTTCAGTTGAGAAAATGCAAGGCAATCTCCAATACCTTCAGCGGAGCTTTTGAACATCCCCATCGAGCGAGCATAGGTGGCAGAACTATTCCCCAAGGTGTGGAAAAAAGGTATGACCGTTTGAAGCTTCAAAAACCAGTGAGGAAGTGCTACAGTGTGTACGTAGAAGTTACAGTCTGTTAAACGGACCGTTTAAGACCCCATCATATCCCATTCTATACTTTGAAAAGGGGCATGGTCCAACCTCCCAAGTATCAATATTAGTGTTAGCGTAGATATCTCCAAGTTTCGCTTGAATGTAATTTTTTTTTTTCAAATTCAATATTTTTGTAATGTCGACCTCTTTAAGGAAGCGTGGCTAAAAATTTTTAAAGTGTGGAATCTAGGCCGGAATTTCGATTACCTAAAATGCTTATTGTTATTTCTTGCTCTTTCATAAATTAGTCTTAAGGCCTGTCAAAATTGCGTTTTTATGGAAAATTCAAGGTTCGTCAATTTTGCCTCCAAATGTGGGCTCGGCCCAAAGTTTTGTATAAACAAAATGAAGAAATAAGTGTTTTCTACATCAAATATTAAGCAAAATTTTTTCAAGTTAGAGTGAAAGTGTTGAAGATTTACTCTTAAAATAGATGCCACGCCCACTGAAGGAGGTTTACCGATTAAAATTTTCTTTTTGTGGTGTCTTACATTCATAAGGAGATGCTAAATGTCAAATTTTAGCCTTTTAAGACGTCTTACAGTTTTGAAAGCTCTGGAGGTAGTTGCACATTTAGACCGATTGTGGGCAGATTTCAAAATTTTTTTCAATTGTACTGCTTCGCATGATCTGGAGCTCACGTACGAAATTTCAGCTCCCTAGCTCAAAATTTAAGGCCTTAAAACATGTGACATACAGACGGACGGACGGACATGGCTTATTCGATTCAGAATTCGGTCATTATGCCCTCAAGGTCTTGGGGTCTACCATTATTATTTCACCATATTACAAACTATGTGACAAACTTGAAAGCTCCCAACCCTATGGCATGGGGTATAAAAAGGAAATCTAACTGAGTGCGAAAACTGGAGAGGCATCTGTGTGCTCAAAAACTATTTTAGACTGCCTGAAAGACAGAAAATAAGATAGATAGGATTCGTTGGATGCAGAACAAGCAGGGATCCGTAGTGGTTCTTTCTGTGTGGAACTTAACTTAAGGTGGCACTACAGTCCGGAGTGGACCTGGGCCTCAGCCAACTAGCTTCGCTTCACTCTGTGTTGAACAGTGTGTTCAATTCAGAGCACTACTTCACCTGCTCTTTATAGACTTCGAGGAGTTAACAGAGAGTTTATCTGGCATGCTCTACTAGGAAGGGGTATTCCAGAAAAGTGTATAGCTATCATTAGGTCTACCTACAATGTATCGAAGTGTCGCGTCGTGCATAGGGGAAAATCGTCGGAGGATTTTGAAATTCAAAGAGTTGTAAGACAAGCTGCATCCTGTCACCATTACTTTTCCTATTGGTGAAAAGCGATGTACTTCACGCAGCATTGCCTCCCCTGTAACGGAGGTAATCAATGGGCTCAAAAAACTTCCTTAACGGTTCCTTCCACTGCTTAAATTGCTCCGTATGAGGAAAAGGAAGGAGTAAAAAGAAGTAGAGATTCGTCTAAGCCTTTCACGGGATGTTGTAGGGAGCTATGGCCATCTATCAGCTCCTTTGGGATTCTGTACACGGTCCTGCTTGCACAACCATCGGGTGCATCTTCTGCTTCTGTACGAGCGCATTGATCTAATTGCGCTTGTCAAGTCGCACATTACATTGTCCTTCTTTGAGATTTATGGTTTTCAATGTCCTCGAAATTGACTTTTTCAGTATCATCTAAGCAAGTATCATCAGCAGTATCATCATCGCGGGGAGGAAGCTCTAGTTTGCAGCCAGCATGACATTGCAGCCGTAAAGGCTATATATTTGCAATCGAAATCAAATCTGAACCTGTTCAGTTACTTGAATGGGTCAAACCCTTCAAGCTTCAATAAACCCACACTCGGTAATGGAAAATTAAAGATGAAGGTCTGGCTCACTTACAAGAGTTTTGTATAAATGTGGCCTTATTATAAAAAGACCCGGACGTACACATTCTCATTAAGAGAGAATTTGTTTTTGTTACTACGAACGAATGCTTACCTGCTACAATCTTCAAGGCATCATTCTCTGAAATTACTAAAAAGACTAACTAAGCGTTGGCGGCCCAATGGGTTTCCACGATCCAAAGAGTTATGAGACGCGATTTATTCCCCGCAGCACCACAAAATCTTGAAGAACCAAGCGTAAAGCATTTAAACCTGTCAGGGATTATCACATACTATTTGACTGCTCATACGGAGTTTGATCAGTATTTGCGAGGATATCGTCACATCATTCATAGTTTTAAACGTTTTCCACGATGCCCAAGGCTGAAAATCTTCTCACACCCTCAGCATCAGTATAACGGTGTCTTTAGAGTACCCTCATATATGGTGAAGAGCTCTATACCTCCATCATCACTTAATAATATCAATTAGCGTCCATGCATTCCAATTGAATCCACCTGGCCAACTGCATTTCCAGTGCAATACCTGCTTATTATGCAAATGGCTCCTGGGGTAATGATGAGCCGTCTTTCCATTTCCTAATGCCCCACCAACGGCAGTCAGGCCTTAATTCCAGTTCTTGGTTGTCATAAGCTTTCTGCAACCAAATAATTGATCAACGAACAATTTGTTATGTGCAACAAACCGCACATAAACATCACTTAAAAGTCTCATAAAATTCCAGACTAGACGCCCGAGATTCGCTCTAAACATGGCACCGATTTGAGGGTCTTGCCATTACTCTTCTAAATTATTGATCCCAGAGTGTTCAATTATTGTGGTGTAGTTCGAGCGAAAATTACAGGCTGCGTATGGCGAACACACTGGGTTGTTGCGGGATGTGTGCCTCATTCAGCCATATAGGTACAACATGTGCCGCTCCGCTCCTTGCCCATAGCGCCGCATCGGAGCTGGCAACTTGGCTATAAGTGGTGGGTATCACTGCGGTAAATTGTAGCGAAAATAATGAATTAATAAAAATCACAAACAATCGTCGACATTCGGTATTTGCTTCTGGATTCGTAATAAAAGGAGCATGGCCCGCCCTGGTTATGGCCAATTAGTGCCCTGAAGTCTCAATTCGACCGCGTGCTTGCCTGCAGCACACACTCGCAATGGAGTCGTTAGAATCAATTTTAAATGGATACCGCTTGTGGAAGAGGGTTGCGTTAGGTGGCCATCATCCAGAGGTGACATCGCTCGGAGTGAACATGCCGTATTTGCGGTGCGAAATGTGGCACTATTTCTCAGTCACGGCAATTCATTGCCTCTATCCTTTTCAGTGCAATCGGGATTTGGCCATCGAAGGCGGCTAAGGAGTCGTACTTTCGAAGGATCTTTAATGTCTCGATGAACGTGGCGCTCGTTGCTTTCCTGGCTGCGATCACCTGTGATCTCTACGATGCATCGTCGGACTTTATAACATTTGGTGACGATCTGTGCGTTTTAATTGGGGTATGATGCTTGTCGAATTTTATCCCTGGTAGAATTTCGATTGTGAACTTTCCTCCGCAGCTCAGTCTAGTTATGCTGAAAGCAATCTTGTATCGGATCTATAGACCCAACATTGAAGCTATCGCCGAAGAGTTTGAGAGCATGCACAGGAAATTCGCAACAGGATCGAAGACGATTCGGAGAATTCAAAAATCCAGCTTCATCCAGGAAGTCGTAATTTTCTACACTTACGCCATGTTGGGCAATGTTCTGTTTGTGGCAGTTGGATTTCAGCCTTTGATTTCTGGTCAAGCTAGAACGCTGCCGTTTCGGGCAAAGTTTCCATATTCGATCGCAGATAAACGTGTATTTGCAGCTGTCTACGTATTCCAGTGTGTCTGTACATTGGTGAATATCAAAAGCATCGTGTACATTGACAACGTGGGGTGCAATTTCATCAGTCAAACGTCGGTAAATTTGAAGATTCTCTGCGAGAGGATACGATCATTTTCACGCGAACGAATGAGTCGAGTCGATCTCGGCGACATTATCAGTGATCATCAACGGATCATAAGGTGAGATCGCAGGTGGGGGTGCTTCCACACTCAAAGGATGTTTGTTTTCAGGTTGATCGAGTACACCAACAAGTACTATTACTTGAACTATGTGTCGCAGATGGGTGCCAGCACTTTCCTGATATGTCTGACGGCTTTCGAAGCTCAGTTGGCTCATGATCAGCCCATGGTTGCACTTAAGTTTTTGACTTACATGTTCTCATTATTCATGCAACTCTTTTACTGGTGCTGGATGGGCAATAAAGTGCATTTCGATGTAAGGGAGAGACCTCTTCAGCTTTGCTACATTCAAAAAGCTTTTTTTTTTGTTGTAGTCTCTGGAAGTAGCCACAGCGGTCTATGAATGCGAGTGGCTATCACAGTCGAAGGAGTTGCGGCGTGACCTGATGTTTGTCATACATAGAGCACAGAAGCCGCTGTCTTTTAGGGCTCAACCGCTTTACGGATATGATTTCCAGTCATTCACAAGTGTAAGATGACAAAGTTTGCATAAGCTGTTGATTAAGTTTCTTTACCCCTCAGATACTGAGCTCATCTTACTCGTATTTCACTTTGTTGAGGACTTTGAACGACTAGGGTTCTATGTTATTGGGGCCTCTTTTGAGATCCCAGATAATTTTTCAGACACCATTGATATACCTAGTGGATTTTGCACAGCACCTTATTTCTTCTTACAAGGAAAACTGCAAACAAATAAAGCAGGAGAGGCACGCAGAGGTACGGATATGACACCCTTCCTGTGACGACGTTCCGAAGCTACAACTCTCAAAATACAGGGGTGGAATCGGCTAAGGTGATCTGTGATTTTCACATTTTGTGACAGTCAATGTGATCAAACAAAATAGTCCGTCTGCGTAAGGTGATCACAAAAATATTTTTCCGAATCGTTGCTTTATTTAGGCTTGTGATGTAAGAACACTGCTTTTTATTCGTACAAGCAGAAAGTTAGCTTAAGAGTAGGCAAAAACACCAACTAAACAGAAAGTTTGAAAGCCGGTGACCAGCTGATTTTTACGGTGATTGATCGGGAGCTTGTGATGATCACAGTTTATGCAGACAAATTGTTGTGATTTGTGACATCACATCTATGATATAGATCATCTTAGCCGATTACCCCAGGTTATTTAACTAAAATAAACTTTATTTTAAAACTTCACGGTCGAAATTTTCGCCTTTTTTATGAAATAACTCGAAAATTGTGGGTTAATATTGCGAGTTGTAGTTACTAGAAAACATATTGTTATGTTTTTGCTTGGGGTTCGTCGAATAAAAGTCAATTTCATTTTTATAATTACACAATCTACACTTTTTTTATCAAACAAAACTTATTTAAAATCAAATCACACTCAATTCAAGTTCGCTACTTAGAATTCAACACTTTATTTCAACTTAATCGCTTGTAACTATACTCTCGATTTCAACATTTCAAATCAAACATTTTCACTGTCTCCAAGCCTCCACAAATTCAGCTCTTTCTATATTTATTTCTATATTTGTAAGCTCTCTCTATATTTCTCCTTTGCTAATTTTCCCACTTGTACTTTTCCATTGGAGGCAAAATTCGATATCGAAGTTCGAACTTCGAATGTCGGTTTCCTATCAGCTGAATGCAAGTAATTACATTTCCTTTTGTGCATCGAGCGGGTTTGTTAGTAGAATAAATCCATGGTTGCATTCAGCGACTCCTTAATGTCATTTCACGTCTTGTCGTCACATCACATTGTCCCCCTCTTAGTTTCATTCGTCCCGCACAAGCGCATCATCATTGTTTCCATGGTTGCGGTGTATGCGATCCACATGGGCAGATTTCATCATTTCGCTGACATCATTAATTCGCGTAACTACTTGGTGGGACCTTTCCAGTCCTGCTGCAGCTTTGGCGATTTTCCCTTTTTACGATGTGGGTTGTAGGTAGAGGCATACCAGATCTCTTTCGTTGAACTCGGACGTGGGAAAATTCGATCTTCGAATAGCAGTTTGCTGGTATCTGACTGGAATGACAGTTAGCTGTGTTTATATAGTCACACGGCACACGTTAGTGAAACGAGAGGATGTGTTCGTAAAGTAAATCGATGGGTGCATTCAGCGACTCCTGTATGTCTTTTCACGTCTTGTTGTCGCCACATCGACAAGGGGAGATACGGTGTCAAAGCTACTAAATGTAGTTTTTGCCAATTCACGTCGATCTCGAATTGACTAACTAGGCCCAGTGATGGAGTGAGCACTGTTTGTTCTTAGCCACCTGCAGTACAGTAGCGAGAGAATGAGGCAGTACTACTTCGAATGCTCTGCTGCAACTTGAGTTGTCGTCATCATCATCATCAAATTCGAATGCCGCTTATCCTTTAAAAGGGTCGCGGAGCGAGGGTGGCTAAATGGTTTTTCCATCGTTCTTGATCCTCCGCCACCAACTCAAGATACTCCGGCGCAATTCCCAGGCGGGACTCAGAAAGGTTCTTTACCTGATCCCAAAACCTGTTTCTTGGCCTACCAGGGGGGCGACGCGCTCGCATGACAGCTAACATGACCAGTCTAGGAAGTCTGTCAGGGGGCATGCGAACAACGTGTCCAAACCATCAAAGAATCAATCGCTCCACTCGGAGAAGTAGCTGCTCAACAGTAAGATTCCCACGAATACTGACGTTTCTCACTCTATACCGAGAGTGACCCCCAGATACTTAAATTTCTCCACCTGTTTTAATGTTACTCCATTTATGTGCAGGGTACACTGCACTGGAGTTCGGGAAACAACCATCACTTCCGATTTGTTCACGTTTACTTTCATCCCAACATCACCACAGACGGCTGTAAAATTCTCCAGTGCTCGTTGAAGTTCGTCTTTGGATGATGCAAGGATGGGCAAGTCATCTGCGAAAAGCAGATGGCTCATCCTGATGCCAGCCAATTCGAAACATTGCTCGCCAAGACTACGCTTCACCATCCAGTCCATATATGCTAAGAAAAGGAGCGGCGACAGAAAACAGCCCTGACGAATGTCCAACGCGCACATCAAAATGACGGGATTTGACGCCATTTATCCGTACACAGCTTCTGCAGTTTCTATACAAAAACAGGTTGGCTCTCAGAAGAGGCCCACTCAGCGCATAGTCCCGCAAAACTCTCCACAGTGTATCCCGAGGGACTCGGTCATACGCCTTTTCCAGATCCACAAAACACGCATAGACCGGTTTGGCATATTCCCAGGCTTTCTCAAGAAAAACCTTCAGAGTAAACAGCTGGTCGGTTGTGCCTCTGCCAGGCCGAAATCCCAGGCCACCTTAATGATACGCTATCCCAGGCCACCTTAATGATACGTGTTAGCCATTTAGCACCCTCTGCACACAATGCCTTGAGCATTTCCGGCCGGATTTCATCAACTCCCGCAGACTTGCACAACTTTTAGCGATTTAATCGCTTCAGAAACTTCGTCTACTGTGGGACTATTCTCCGCCCTTATCTCGTCAGCAGTGGGAATGCCATCTTCAGTGCCCTGTTGGGGGTTGAGCAACTCCAAAAAGTGCTCTCTCCATCTGCGCAAGACATCGCTCTCATTTGAAAGAAGTGTACCGTCCTTGGATTTAACTCCTTGAACAATATTCAACTTCCTTCCTCTGAGCCGGTGCGGGCGAATGGTCTGCCAAAATATCTTGTTTGCAGATCTGTTGTAATCGTGCTCCAACTTCTCGCCGAACTTTTCCATGACTGCTTCTTGGCTGTTCTGACCTCCAGATTGGAAGTCCTTCGCGCCTCATTGTACCGGGCTCGAGAAGTTGAGTTTGTACATTGGATCCACGCAATGTAGGCTCTCTTCTTGTCTCTGATGGTTTCTTGAACTCCAGGCGTTTCAAGCCAAGCAGTTCTTTTCTCACCACCAGCCGCTACCCCAAGCCGCTTCACTCCACAAACATTTCCTGCAGAGGCAATGACTGCCGATAAAAACAGCTGCCATTCCTCCTCTACATTCAAAAGGTCAGCTGGAATTTGTTCAAACTTCTCCGAAACATGCTGTGCAAAGCGCTCTCTGAAATCAGAGTCAGCATCCTGCAACCTTTCTCACCTTATGCGGATGACCAGTCTTTGTTTTCGCCTGGGTGGCAAAGGAATACTGTTACCGAAAAACAATTTACACAGAACTAAGTGGTGATCAGTTGACAACTCAGCTCCCTTGAAAACTCGAACATCACAAATCATTCTTTGAACACACGATGGTAAAACAAAGAAATCAATCACCGACCTCTGATTTAAACTGTGCTTGTACCATGTGTATTTGTGAACGTCTTTGTGTGGGAAAAAGGTGTTCATGATGGACAAGCTATATGCACAGCAAAAGTCCAACAACTTCCCTCCGTTTCTGTTTTGATCCGGGTCTGTGCATTGAAGTCACCCATCAGGAGAAAAAAGTCAATTTCTGCCACTCTGTCCAGGGCAGCATCAACTTTGTTCAAAAAAGGACTCGTACTCTGACTCTCGATTTGGTGCATAAACCTGAACCACAGCCAGAGTCGATGGTTCAAGCTTAAGCTTTAAGATCAGAATCCTTCCCCCTAACGAAATGACATCGAATACATTTTCTGACAACCGGGGGCTTGTGAATATCCCCACACCTGCCTGGGTAGTCATGTGATTTGGGACGCCAGACCAGACCAGAAGAGCTTCCACCCATCATCGAAGTCTTTGGTTCCAGAACCCTTCCACTTAGTTGAGGAGATGCCAGTTGCATCGAGCTCGATATTTTTTGCCCTCCTCAACCAGTTCAAGTTCCTTTCTCGTTAGCGACGAGACATTCCATGAGTTGTGCTATTCGTAATTTGAGCGCAACGTTTGAGGTGAGTTTGCACTCTTAATTTTGCTACTACGCGGTATATTCGAAAACCTTTCAAGTTATGTGGCGATTATACTCCATCCTGGACGATATAACCCAGCATACTATAACCTTTTGGTTACGCAACGCATTTCCTCGAGTGCAACAGCGTTTAAGTTTCTGTTCTGGCGTAGTTAAAAGCTCGTTCAGAAATGCTAGAGTGATAATCTTATTGAGCGAAAGTCTTTAGGGGATGCGTGACAAGTATAAGCAGTCTTCGGTGGGTAGATTATAATTTGACCTTCCTCCAGCATGTAGGTGTAAAGTGGAAATTTAAGCAACTGCTGAAGATAATGTAAAGCGAAGGACTTAGATAAACACGCCAAAAATTTGCTGAATTGCCATCGAGTCCAAGTAAACTTTTACGTAAAAATGGTCGGCCGAAAAAATAGCAGGTGAGGTCGTTGAATTTACATAGAATTGAGAATGTTCGCATGACCTCTGATATCAATTGTTCTAATTGCAGTAATAAAGTATACGTAGCTATTGTATATATATTTCGTTCACAAGTATCAAAGGATAAGTCTTGAACTGCATAAATCTGTTTTACAAAAATTGGTTGTAACCTGTTGTATTTGAATTTTTACCTTTTTTTAATACGTATTAATGAGTGCTCATTTATTTTTACTACGGGCTGGGTACCCAAGGTCACAATGAACGATGTATATTATCTTCAGTCGACATTAGCACACAATTACCATCTGCACGAGTCTACTTTGCCGGTATCGGGAATATATCGATTTATTTTAACTACTTCAATTGCACTTTGAGACAACTATACAGTACTCAGCTATGCGTGGCCGCACCAACATGTACACCATCCAAGCAAAAGTGAACTTGCTTCCGCACCTTATGGTTTTGTATAAAATTTTGAGATACACCGGTTTTTGTGCTTTTAACTATAATCCCTTAACTCAGACACTAGAAACTTGCAAGACTCGTTTGCGAGTAACTCGAGTCGTATTCCAGTTTTTATATATCTACAATTGGATAGCGTTTTCAGTGCAAGCAGGGCACTATGTCGTTATGTACGTAAACTTAATGCATATCTCTGAAACGGATGCGGTCTTAGTGTCTTACGAAGCCCAAGAAAGGCTGCTCAAGGTGCTGTTAAGCATGTCGCAGTACTTTTCGATAATAATACTATCGAAAACTTACATCATTCATCATAATACCATGCAATCGATAATTGACGAGATGTTTGCTATTTTCAAGATACTCAAAAAACTTACCGATTCGGAAATGTTCTTCATCGCCGCATTTGCTGTTACTTTACTTTACAAGATAACTACATCCTGTATTGGGCTTCTAATAGATCTCGTGGGGGCTATAGCTGCACTTTTGAACATATTTCATGCGTTTGGTTGTCTTTTGACTTTGATGTCTAGTCTATGCCACACGTACTCTCATCTGGTGTTGATCTGTTTCTATGTTAAGATGACGGAAGCTCTTTGTGCTGCCTCGTCCATCAACAACAAGCGCGAAAAAACGCGATTCCTTAAGGACTGTATTGAGATTTCTCGCCGCATTCACCAAATAAAGCTGAGTCTGAATGTAGTCTTTGAAGCTCTCTACATGTCGTCATATCTGACGCTTTCTTTCGACATATTTCAACTTTATTTAACATTTAAGGAAATGATGTTGCACGATTTCTCCAAAAATGGAATATCAAAATTGTACGAATTATTTCTTTATATGAAATGGATTCCTGTATCGTCACTGCGGACATCCTTCGACATTTACCTGATCGGTTGGGTATCTGACATGCTGATCTATTCGTACAGGGCGTTTGAAGAAACAGTATCGGTGATTGTTTTCAGCAACAAATTTAATAGCACCAAGGAACTTGACCATGAGGTAAGACATTCAATAGTGTCGTAGTGCTCGGCAAATCCTTAATGTAATATTTTTCAGCTTGAACAGTTTCTCCTTCAAAACAAACTTTACAAACTGATTTCTTGTAGCAAAAGGATGATTGCAATAAATCAAAGGATCTCTTTCGATTTCATTGTGAATACGGTTCTTATTAACGTTATCATGTGTTTGCAGTTCTACGCCGGCGAAAAGATGCTCTACTCAAAGTCTGGAAGCGTTTCTGACTGAAATTTTTTTCAATGAGCATTTTTTTAAATCATGTTGTGGCAAATCTGCCAAATAAAAACTTCTTTAAATTCATTAAATATTTATAGGTAAAAGGAAACCTTTAATCTAAAAAGTGGTGCAGTCACATAAGGCCATAAAATATTTTACCATACTTTAAAATATGGCCTTATGACGCTTTCGCAAAGTGACATAAGACATAAGGTTCTTTGGGCAATACGCTTGAGGAGGAGAGATAGCTACGGCGCTTAAATTTTTTAACGGTTTGTTAAAGGCCAGTCAAAAACAATGACCCCAGAAATCCTTTTGAGACAAAATTACCAAGTCAACTTTCCTGAGGTAATGGAATGCCTTCGGCCAGACTCTGAGCCAGGGAAAGAATGCCATCGTATTTTCACGGATGGCTCCAAAACCGGACAGGGGTCTGGTGCTGGAGTTTTTGTGGAAAGCGAGAACATTAGACTCCACTACCCCTTAGGTAAATATGCGTCTGTCTTCCAAGCGGAGATTTTCGCTATCCTAATGGCTATGCGCTATATTATGACTAACAGGTGGAGGGCAAGAAGCATATGCGTTTGCAGTCACAGCCAAGCCGCTCTAAATGCGTTGCTCAACCTTCTTACCTCGTCCAAGATAGTGCTCGAACTCAAGAATTCGTTGAACTTAGTCGGAAGGCTAAATGCAGTGAATCTTGTTTGGGTTCCAGGTCACACTGGTATCCAGGGAAATGAAATCTCTGATGAGCTTGCCAGACTTGGCTCAGAAGAGGTTTTCTTAGGACCCGAACCTGCTTTAGGCCTGCCTGTATCTGTTGTCACGTCTGCCATTGATACTTGGGTTTCTCGTGAGCACAGGGCTCGTTGGCGTGACTGCGATGGGTGCAGACAGACTAAACGACTACGCCCGGACATCTGCGAGGGGTCAGCGTCTTTTCTTTTATCTCTTAGGAGAATCGATTGCAGACTTCTTGTAGGCGTCCTTACCGGCCACCAAGCTTTTGCTAGGCACTTGAATGTGTTAGGCTTAAGCGAAACCACCACCTGTCTTGCCTGTGGAAAGGACGACGAAACAGCGGAAGACTTTCTCTGTAGTTGTCCTGCCTTTGCTCGCATCAGGTGGCGGATCTTTGGGGCTGACGTGGTGAGTGCCGAACACCTAAGCTCTTCATCACTGAAGCTCCTTCTCATCTTTCTTCGAAAGACGGGTAAACTAAATACATTAATGTAAGGTGTCTGCATGGTAGTACAATGGACCAGTAGTTGTGTCTGAGTGCTCCATCGGATAGTAGCAACCTCCAACAAAAACGAAACGCGGCCCATTTAAGTCTCATCCAAGTTATCTGACCACTCTTGCTCTGTACCAAAATTTGAGTTTGAATTTTGCAATAAAATCTACATGATGGGGTTGTCTGACGTCCAAGTTAATTGTGAGCGGGCTGTGAGCGGAAATAGTCAGACTTACCGTTCAGAAGTTACAAGGCGATTGAACGGACGGTCGAACGGACAACGTAGTGATACCACAAGAGGTCCTTTTTCGCTTTTTTTTTCCAATTTTTTCCAATAAAAAAACTTCTACAACGTTGTTGAGGCAACAATAATGTCTAAGTGTATTGTTTCAAGAATTCAAAACTCAAACACGCCCAGCTGAGATTTCCCCGGCGTAAAACTGTAAAATCATTATGACATTAATTACAACCGTATTCACAATATAATCGAAAGATATTCCCTGGTTGATGGTGATCATCCTTCTGGTTCGAGAAGTTAGTTGGTTTAATTTGTTTTCTAGAAGGAATTTATCGAGCTGTAAAAAAATTTGAATTAAGGATCTTACAAGAACCCCTGCTATCGTTGATGACTTACCTCACGATCAAACGTCTTCGTCCTATTAAACTTGTTGCTGCAAATCATCAACGTTACTGTTTCCTCAAATGCACTGTACGAACAGATCAGCATGTCCGATACCCAACCGATAAGATAAATGTCAAAGGATGACCGTAACGCCGACGAAGGCATCAGAATGAAAAATAAAAACAGTTCACCCAGTTTCCTTAGCCAATTTCTGGAAAAATTGTACGCCATCATCATTTTAAAGCCTAAATACAGATTCTGTATATCAATGGATAGCCTTAGGAAAGCCGACAGATATAGAGCTTCAAAGATGATGTTCATTTTGCGTTTCGTTTTGTGAATTCGATGCGAAATCACTAAAAAGTCTCTAAGGATTTTCGTCAAATTGACTTTATTGTTTTTGCAACATGCAATGCGAAGGTTTTCAGTCATTTTCCCATAGAAGCAAATCAGCACCAGATGAGAGTAAGTGTGGCTAAGACTGGACATCAAAACTAAAATGCAGCCAAGTGCATGAAAAATGTCAAAGATATTCACAATAATTTTTGTAAATATGTCTACGCAGGATATGGTTATCTTATACAGCAAAGTAACTGCGAATGCTCGCACGAAGAATATTTCCGAATCAGTTCGTTTTTCGAGAACTTTGAAAATTGCAAACAACTCATCGATTATCGATTTCAGGGTGCTATGATGACCAAGATAGGCTTTCGTTAACATCACAATTGAAAGGTGCTGCAACATGCTTTCTGTCATTGTGAGCAGCATTTCTTGGGCCTTATACGAGACCAAGTTCTGCTCCTTTGAAATTTTATGGGTTATGTACGTGAAGAGGGCCTCTTTTGTAGGGAGTGAAAAAAGTATCCCACTGTAGATGCATAAAAATTGGAATAAAATTTGAGATACTCGCAAGCGAATCTTGCTGCAGTAGACATTTTGCTTTAAGGGATCATAGTTGAAAGCGCAAAACCCGGAGTTTCGTAATACTCGATATAAAACCGAAAGGTGGGGATATAAGTTCACTCTTTCTTGTATTCTATACATGCTGATGTGGCCAGGAACGGTTGAATACTGACGTATTAAAAAAAAGGATTCAATTTCATTTCCTGTATAAAGTGTCTATGAGTATTAAGGTTATTGCTTCGTCCATTGCAGTGTGGTTGTAGGTGTCTTTATCAACATAATTTCATTAGGAGATATCTGCTGCAAAAAATGCTTTAATATTTGTATAGTGAACTTAAATTACTTCAAGCCTCAACCAACATTCAAATTGGCGTAGTCACTTTTATCGCTCTAGATAAAAATATAAAAGTTGCTTTGAGGAATATGGTATCAAAGTTCCATAAATTGTCCCACAAAACACACTGTTTGCGGGATTTGCCATCAGGAGTCCCCCTGTTGAAGTTTTCTTTTCCTAGCGTAGCTGAGGCTGAGCTGCACTAGCATTTGTCTGATCGCATCAGCTAAGTTGCATTAAAATAAATCCCAATTTCAACGTAATGCGCGTAAATTTATCCTACGTATTTTTTACTACAAAGAAAACGTAATAGTTGACGGCTTTGAGCATAATTTGAACACAGTGCAGATTGATGAGGTATCATATAAAAAATACCTTAACATACCCCGTGACACCAAATCCAATCAACATAAGGCTATAATGTCCCGGTAATAAAGTTAATGACCGGAAGTACTCTGTCAGCAATGCCTCAAAGTACACTCTAACCCTTAGTTTTTCACAATCCCTCTAACACTAAAGATGACACCCTCCTCGGCAAGAGTCGACTTGCTTCCATACATAAAATTTCTGCAAAAGACAGCTCGAGTTTCTGGTGTTTCAAATGTCAACTACAATCACTATTCACAACGCATGGAGCTCAACCAGTTCCGTTTCCGTCTATCGAGGATCATTTTCTGGACTGTGTACATTGTCTCGGGTGTATTTATCACCGGCTGGTCTTTGGCTCTACTACTCGATTACACTAACCTCGAACCGAAACGTTCAAATCTTAAGTCAACTGAAGCACAAGACCAATCTGTCCACTTGGCATACGCAATGTCCGAATACATTTGTACATTTCTCTTTGCCAGGAGCTACCTGTTTGATTATCATGTCCTTTTGTCGGCCATAAATGAAATGCTTGACATTTTCAAAGCCCTCCGAAAATGGTCCGATTCGGAGGTTTTCTTTTCGAAATCCTTAAGCCTGACGCTGATCTATAAGCACAGCATTTGTGTCGTATGCTTCCTTAATCATTTTGGTAAATTCTTAATGGGTGGGGTATTCAGCTTGAATTTAACTCTTCCATATGGTAAGTTTGTGGCAATGCTTACAGGCCTGGGTTACGTGTATGCACACCTCGTGCTGCTGTGTTTCTATACAAAAATGAAGCAAGGACTGAAAAATGTAAATGACACCTACGAGCTGTCAGTGCAACTGCGGGAATTGCTGACGATATCCTTTCGCATCTACCGCGTCAAACACAACTTGAACCTATTCTTCTCGGCGTTATTTTTATCGGCCTACTTGGGTCTATTTGCTGACATTTTTCATCTGTACGAGGTTCTCAAATCCATGGTTTCCGTTAATTTCTTCAAAAGCGGAACAACAAGGCTATTTCAAATGCTTTTCCATTTAAACCGGAGATTGGCGTTCGCCTTGAACGCATCCTTTGACATCTATCTAATCGGAAGGTTGTCAGACTTGATTATTCATTCGCAAAGCTTGTTTGAGCGCACTGTTCTGACTTGTGTGCACCAGAATAAGCTTCAGCCAAGCAAAAAGATGAACAGGGAGGTAAGTTTATAATATGCAACAGACACCATAACACCTCAGCTTGTACTATTCAAATGTCAAACTCGTTGTAGATTGAATTGATGCTGCTTCAGGACAGTGTTTACGATCTCACCTCTCGCGCCTGTCATAAAGTAAAGATTGATCAAAGATTCGCTTTCGAATACACGATAAATATTATTTTCGCTTATGCCATTGTGTTTCTGCAGTTTTTCGCCAGTGAAACGATTTATTCGAGCTCTTAAATTTTTTTTATGTTGCATGTTCAGAAGTCATTTTATTTAGAGAATGCTTAATGCACTTAAGTCTCAACAATGCATTGAGTTTACTTTTAGTTAAAGAGAAGTTGTAATAAAAGTAAAAGTTGTTTATTCTCAAGTTGGTTAATAAAATTACTTGTCAAATTTAATATTTTTATGTCTTTGTGAAAACACATTTTTTTCACATTGGTTGTACCTTGCGAGGAGGCTCTTTTTTAGGACATGTGAACGAACTTCCGTACAGTTCTGCGAGAGTGAAAGGTGAGAACCAGCTTTTTGTAGGTAAATACTTTTGGAGAAATTTTAACTTACGCGTTCGACTGTAACGGACCGCGGAATACCCTATTCCTATTCTCCTTATGTGACCTGAAGTAATACCATTAATGCATCATTTTTAATAGAAAAAAAAAATATTCTTCATAACTTTTTGTTCTTCCTTTAATCGAAAATCAATATTAGCATAGAAATATCCAAGTTTGCCGCTAAAATGTACGCAAAACTGTAATTTTTTGGTTCAAATTCAATTATTTTGTGAAATTGACCTCTTAAGGTGGGCGTGGCCAAGGACTTTGTATGAACGAAGTCTAATATAGTGTCCGGTGTACTTTATGCGCTAAATTTTATTTCCTATTCTATCCTTAGTAAAGCTAAAAAGCAGTCGATATCCATGTTTTTCTGGAAGTTTGTAGGTATTTCTTGAATTTTGCCTCTAAGTGTGGGCGTGGCCAAAAAATTTGTACGAACCAAACGTAGAACCAGGTATTTTCAGCAGTGCAAAATACCCGACCATACTAAAAAAAAAATTGCCACGCCTCTAAAAATGGGCGGGATATAGAAATATAACTGTTAAATGCTTTATACTAAGTGGTTGCATACATTTCGGCCTAAGACTCCGCCTTTTTAACTAAAAAAATCACTTTTTTTGCGGAGTGGGCAGAGGCACATACTTTGTATACATGAAAGTTAGAAAATGCTAATATCTACAACTTTTGTCATATAATTTTTAGTCAAATCTCAAATATATAAAAAAATTAAATATATTTATTGAAAAAAGTAATTTTAAGCTAAAATCCTATAAAAAAGTGGGCGTGGTCAATGAAAAGACCCACCTTTTTTGGCTACTTTAAAGACAATTACAAGACAATGTTACAGACCAAAAATTAATGCGCTAGCACCATTTCAACATAGCTAAAATTTGGAAAAATAATTTTTTAAAATTAGCGATGGTCGCACATACAGGCCGGTAGTGGGCGTGTCTGTAGGCGCATTCAGCTAATTTTTAAACTTGATTTGGTCCAATGGACCTCCAGCAAACCCACCAAATTTTAGCTCTTTACCTTAAAATTAAGGCCTAAAAGTTGTTTACATACGGACGGACGACTTAATCGATTCTCCTGTCGGTCTCATTCATATCTCTAAAAGGTCTTACATCAAAGGTCTATACATCAAACTTAATATACCCTGGGTTGGGTGTAAAAACATAAAAGCTATCAAACTTTATGATGAAAAAAAGACCGTCACCGTCAACTATAAAGTCATACACGGAGCGAAACAGGTGTAAAAATATTTGCAATCCGCCCACAGACACGCCCACAATCGATCTAAATGTGTAACTTCATCCAGAGCTTTTAAAACTGTAAGAAGTTCTAAAAGGCTGAAATTTGAAATTAAGCATCTCCTAATGAATGTCAGACACTAAAAAGAAAAATTTTATTGGTAAACCTCCTCCAGTGGGCGTGGCATCTGTTTTAAGGGTAAATTTTCAAATGCAGTTTACTAAATATTTTTGCTTCAAATTGAAAAAAATGTTGCATAATATTTTATGTAGAGAACGCTTAGCTCTACATTTTGTTCATACAAGACTTTGGGCCACGCCCACATTTGGAAGCATAATTAAAAAAAAACTAAAATTTCCCCCAAACACTCGATTTCGACTGGCCTTAAGCCTAATTTAGGAAAGCATGAAACAAAAAATTTAACAGGTTAGGTAAACAAGACTTCATTCCAGATTTCGTTCATACAAAGTTTATAAACTTTTCTTTTCTTACCACCTCTTAGGGGTCGATTTTCCAAAAACATTGAATTATAACCAAAAAATTGCATTTTTACATAAGTACATTAACTCCTCCTTCACGTTTATGTACATTAAATTAGTCCCTCGAAGAATTTTCCTGAAGCATAAAAAGCATTAAGCCTTTGACAGGATCCATGCATCGTAAAGCGGGAATGAAATTAAAAGCAGTCTCTAAATGGACACTTAAGTGCTTTGGGTGGCTTTGCTACTGAATTGCCTTCCTTACTCCACGAAACAGCGATTGGCAGGAATAAACCAACGACGCTGGTGCCGTTGTCTAGTGCTATTGCCAGGTAGACAAAGTCCCTAACAAAGTTATAGTTTTTCTTGATGACGTTTTGTCCAAGACGTACGTGTCGGTGTTGGGTATTTCTTCTTGAGCATAATACTTGACTTATAGCGTTTTTCATTGAAACTTGAAGGAATTGCTCTCAAATTCGAGAACTGCTCGATAAAACATCTTGACAAAATAAATCACCGCCACACGGGCTGACAACCAACAAACACGTGCGCATATTAATTCAGAACAAATAAAATTGCTTCGATATTTCGTTTGACAGTAGTTCAGAACAAATCTCCCAAGATTAGGACATCGCATCTTTCGTAATAAGAATTGATCTAAAGGCCCAACCATAATAGACTTTGATGAGCTGAAGTCGGCTTTCCGAAATATCCCATCGCACGCGATTCGTATGCCACGACCATTATAGCTTTTTGCTCGATTTCGTAAAGGGTTCGTTAACTTGTGTTGGCTAAAAGTTTTGTTTTTGCTTGTCATAGGTTCATTAATTGTCATATTTAAGCCCATATTTAAATTTTAACGTGCTTCAAAAGATCCGTGAAAGAAAGGAATATACCAAGAATTGCACGCTGACCTCAAAAGTTTAAAAACCTTTTGGATTCGACAATCGGTTTCGCAAATATAAATATCCAAAGTTGAAGAAAAAGTGACATAATTTTTAAATTTGATCTAAAATTCTCCAGGTGATATTCGAGATGTTTACGGTGAAATCTCATGATTTTTAAATCGTTTGCTTAAGTTTATTATGGGAACCACAATCTTTTGGCAGACCTTGAGTGGGATTTTCATTGTATTTCGACATAAGATTAATCCCGCTTAAGCCTATTATAGTTAGGTCTTAAGAATTGCTCTTTTATTTTCAATGAAACATGCGCAAAATCGAAAAAGATCAAATCTTTTGACAGAAAGAGCAATTCTTTTCTTCAATGAAAAACGCTATAAGCATATTGTAATGTTTTTGCCTTTGGTTCGTCGAATAAAACTCTAATTCACTTTTATTACAATTAATGTAACAGTTTATTTATCAAAGAAAACTTATTTAAACTCAAATCACACTTAATTCAGCTTCGCTAGTTAGAATTCAACACTTTATTTCAATTCGATCAATTTTAACTTTACCACCGAATTTGACAAGCCAACGTTTAAATATAACTAAAAAATAAAAAAATAAATAGAGTAGCGCAACAGCTCGAGGTGAACCAGGGCCAACTTCTCAACCATGTATGCTGTGTGTGTTTAATTCTTCACATACAAGGGGACCTACAATTTTTTGCCGAATCCGAACGGCACTTTGAGAAGTTTTTCAAGACAAATGTTACTCTCGGAGGGTTTGTCAGACCCTCGCGGAGGTGGGAGCCGTGAAAAAGAACAAGTTTTTTTTTCAGGTGGCAGAGGCAGGAT
Source organism: Neoascia interrupta (assembly GCA_947623515.1). Taxonomy (NCBI): domain Eukaryota; kingdom Metazoa; phylum Arthropoda; class Insecta; order Diptera; family Syrphidae; genus Neoascia; species Neoascia interrupta. The sequence continues at coordinate 42,105,530 of OX392462.1, read as the reverse complement.
TCGAACCCAGACCTCCGGCGTCAGAGGCACACACACTAACCACTGCGCCACGGCGCCCACTGTTAATATAAATATAACAGTCGGCGCCCTTAAAATATAACTGTCCCGTATAAAATGAGCCTTTCACCCGCGTATTTATACAAAATTAAGCACCTTCTAGTACGTTCCCTACTTTCGCTTTGGTAATTTTCCATTGCTACTCTTCCGCTGAATTCCAGGAGGGGAAATCGGAATTCGAACTTGGAATATCATTTTGCTGTCAGGTGACTGGAATGACAGTTGGGTGAGTTCGTAAAGTGAATCGATGGGTGCATCCTGCGATTTCTGCTTGTCGTTTTATTTCTTGTCGCCACATTACAATATATACTTGGTTTTGCCCTCTATGACTGCTTATCCCATATTCGCCGCTTTCTTCTCGATATTCACGATTCTTCAGTGACATAACGCTGTGTTCTTCCGTTTATGTCAATGTCATCTGCGTGTGGGAGTATTTGAATGACAGCGCGTTACCTTGTCCAAGTTCTTTTTTACATGTTGTTGGTTTTATGTGCACTATTCATGCAGAGAGAACATATGTAGGCTTTTTGGACATCCGAGATGCAACTGGGCTGTGGTGCAGATGTTAGCACCTATGACCGACGATTGGAAGGTCCTGGGTTCGATTCCAGGTCCAAACAACCATCTTTTTATTGTAATTTTTTATTTTTTTGCCAACATGTCTTGTTAAACAAATTATAACAATTATAATGACAACTAAACCATACAGGCCTTTCTATTCTTAAGCCGCGTTGTCACAAGGAACAGAAACAGAATTTCATACATTTGCAACGCAAAAAGCATTCAGCGAATTTAGGTTTCAGTTTCTAATGTATGAGATTCTGTTTCTGTTCCTGTTTTACGTTGTTTGTGAAAACGCGGCTTCACTCGAAGCCATCTTGACGGAACAGTGTGAGTTGTCCATCGACATCCTGCGCAAACTGACGAGAGTGGCAGGGAGGCAAAAACTAGACAATGTGGAGACATACGGCCTTAAAGAGACATGATGCCTCTGTAGTTGGCACAATTTGAGGGTGTCTCCTTCGTTGAGGATCAGGCAAACAGTGCTGAGGCTCCATTCGTGGGGCGTGCTTACCTCCGACTATATCTTGTAGATGAGCTGGTGCATGCTCCTCGCCTTGCCACCGAATTTAAAGATTTCGACAGCTAAGCCGTCGGCTCTGGCTGTTTCGTTGTATTAAAGCTAAGACACAGCAACTCTCACTTCATCCAGGTCAGCGGGTTTCGGTTCGTCTTCGTCGCCGGTACACAGTCAGAAGGGTTAACAACTTTTTTCTTTATTCGATTGCTTTATTCGATTTCTATCACGTTCAGGTGCCTTGATAGTGCTTCTAGCGCCCCCTGACTTATTGCAGGATTTGAATTGAATTGAACTTTGGGGAAGAAATTGGACGCACAAGTAATTAAGGGTGCCTCTTTGCCTTTTATTTTGGTCGTCACAATTTTTTTATGCCGATCATAGTCGGTATAACATCAGTTATTCTTTGTGACTCTTTCAGAGCCAGCTTACTTCTGGTCAGGAGGGGTTGTCAGACCCTCACAGAGGTGGGACCGTGAAAAAACTTTTATCGAAATACTTTATCATATTTCAAGCATAAAAATTCTGTGCAATTTTGTTGCAAAATGTGTAGGCACATTGTACAAGAACACGATCAAAATTTCAATTAAAAACCTTCATCAAAAAACTCAATCCCGAGTGCAAGAGTAGGCGCAAGCGCATGTACCCAAATAGAATAATTCCCAGCAGGATACCTCCTGCGCTCTGGTATCACTACAAATTCTCATCCAATTGAATGTTCATGTCCAATGCACATATTCGATTACTTGTGACTCTCGGCCAACCAGTTCCCAAGAAGAGACTAGGACGGGTGGGCTGTGATGTAAGCGAGGAAAGACTTGATTAGGTATTACCGGATTTAAGTTAAGTTTAACATGCGTTTGCATGCAAAACAGGAAACAAAAATTAAAAAGAAACCCGCGCAGGACAGTACAGCTTAGTCTTGTGGCGCCGCCGGTCGGGTATATTTTATGATCTTAAGCCTAATCGGTTGCTCATCTGACAAAGGCACTTAGCATCATTTTCGCAGTCGGCTAATTGACCCATTAGAATTGATGAAAGTATTGGGATATAAAACTGAAAGGATACAAAAATGGAAGGATGCGTTCAATTATTCACACTTTATAGATAAAAATAGAGCTAGAGCAGTCCTTAGACACTTGGCGCGCGTTCGTAATTAAATAAATTTGTAACGAGGTGTAATTAGAGGGCAATTTAGGCCTTCGATGATACGGTTGAGCTTTTGATGGGGCTGCAGTTAAGTTGATGACAATCTGCTGGAGGTTCGTTTGTCGGTATCGAACATATTTCATTTTTGACTCAGTTTTATAAGGACGAGTTTCTTTGCAAAGCTGAAGCTGGCAGCTGTAGCTGTAATTGTTTATCATAGTTTCGAGAGAAAAACGGAAATGTGTAAGAAGTGGAAAAAATGGCACGTGCCATTATTTCATGCTTTGTTTTACATATTGCAAGTCGTAGTATGAAAACCTTAGAAAAACATGACAAATTTGTAAGTGGCACGCCACACCGCATGCTTTAGCAACGGCTACAAATTTTGTAAGCTTCAGCTACACCCATTCTGCTGATCAGCCAGACAAACAACTTTGTTCGTTAGGGCAGGAGTGACTTAAATCAGCTTTGGTATCTCAGTGGCCTCCTGAAGTTAACCCTCTTCAGTTCAACTCGTTATCGTTATCCTACTCGTGCATTAATACCCACACACTTCGCTTTGCTGTCCCAACTTCAGCCTAATCAACAAATCTTCAGGCTGGAAATGTTTTAAATTGTTTTGAATTGCAATTTTCTTGTCGAAATTTGTAGCATTATCCTTCAGTAACACCATTATCCACCCATTGGCCATAACTTCACCCGTACAGGTAAGTAAAAAGATCCCGAATCTGTACCCAAATCGTCTCCAGTATCGGGTTTATTATCTGCCGCAGTATCGCAAACGCGCGTCAATGTATCTAGAGTAGGTAATCGAATATAAAGAAGAGTCTCTCCTTGGCATCGTCCACAAACCGCAACCCCATCGACCACTTGTCAGCCAAACCGGCTGCGCACCACCGCTGACGGACGGTTATGTGCATCTTGAGCTGTACCTACCTACAAACGGTCTCTCTTCGCCGTTACCTTGTGGCGAAATTTATTCCGCCATTAGTTTCATCCCAAAATCAATTAGTTGCATAATATTCTATGTAAAATGTCCATGGAATTTTCCGCTGCACCGCAATTGGTAGGATCTTGAAAGTGGAAACAACAGCTAGACACACACAGCAGAACCACATAGTGGAGCTGCAAAGTTCTGGACGCGATACCTGTTTCCTTTTTGCTTAAAAATTCCACCAACAAGTGGCTGGGCATCATCATACCTTGTTGCCATGTGGTTGGATATCTATTATATTCCCTGGGAAGAGACACACACCACGTTTTGTTTAGCAACGAACAAAACTAGCCGCGTGTCCCATACAAGGATCGAACTCGTGTTGGCTATTGAGTTGGCTGTGCCCCGCTAACATCATCCCAAGGAGTGGACTCGATGATTTTGATTTTGTCACGAACAGCCTTAAGGAGAATTGATGGTTGTAGGGTAATTCGAAACCGGTTGACTAATGGAAAAGTACCACTTCGACCGCCTCGAAGGATGGCTGCTGTCAGCGAAATCCATGTCCTGTACAATGCTAGAAAAAGCTGTTTAATTCATTTTAATTAGCACGTGACTGCATTCGGAATTTGTGATTAATTATGCCGGGGCAATAGCGCGACTGCGCCTCGTAATACATCGTATCGTGGGGGTAGGTAAGGTTATGTGTATGCCCGCTAGCTGGGTGGGAACGCGGAAAAACTTGTATATTCTTCTGCATTGCAATCGCAGGTCAAAGAAGAGAAACTCTTGTAATAGATACGGATGTCACTGTCCGATCGAATGGCTGGCAATTATTTAAACAATCAACAGGAGTGTTCTTGCGGGAAGAACATATCGAATGAACGGAAAAAGGTTCGACAGCCAAACGGTTTTGAGCGTGGGTTGGTTGGAAGACATTGTGTTGGGGCGCAGCGGCACAATTGTCAGGCAAACTGGTAGTCAAAGTTCATATCGTCGCTCCATTTGACCTTCAGGCCATCACTTTGAGGATGGCCAAGAAAATTTATTGTATAAATATTGCCCTACGATCCAAAGATCTATTGAGTCCCTTTCTGCATGTAGGGGCATGTGGATGTCTATTTAAATTTTTTTTTTCCATTACTATTGCTAGCGCACAACAGTCTTTCATGGGTAAATACCACGGCAAAATTGGAATGTTGGGTTGAAGCTGTATCCCCACTACTCACAACGCTTTTGCATCTAATAATTCTTCCTGGAAGATATGTTCTGTGTGTTTCTTTTACAGATGCGTTTGCGCTCTGTATACCCAGGTCGTATAACTTTCTAATTCACAACTTGAGGTTTCTATGTCAGAGGAATTTTGAAACGGTCGGACCAATAATGGAAAAAGGACCTTTAATGCCATCACTCCTTTGTCCGTCCGCACCTGTAACTTTTGAAATGTAAGTCGTAGAGAGTGAAATTTCGTACACTTATAAAGTCGGTGAAAACAAATGAAAATGCATACAAGGGATTTTTTTTTATATATAAATCGTTACGGTTTAATTAACAGCTTCAATTTTGACGGTAGAGAAGACAAAAAGCGTTTTGGCACTTATCTTGAAAGGTTTTATAGGCAGGAAGAAGAAAATTGAAACACAAGCAAATATTGATTGAAAATTTTTATAATCTTTTAATCATCTTTATAAATAGAGGCGAATAACAGGCTCAGCCTGCTACGGTTGTTTCCCACTCACATAGTGTAAACGGCTCATAATAAACCCTAAGTCCCAATTCTTCAAGGAATGATCCACCAGACCTTACGTACGGTGCGTACATAATGTCGGTGAAAGAATAGGCGTGGATCAAGCAATTTCCAATAAATTTGTATTTCTTGTTCCAATGAGAAGAAGTTTACATGTGGGTACTGTGTCGGACTACTGTGCACGAGGTACCGGGTTCACATCCCAAACGAATGGGTAAACGATTTTTCTCGATTGCACCTCCGCGAGAATCTGACAAACTCTAAGAACACATGAAACGCATGCAGCTTGCATCGTAGTGATCGAGGGATCTTCTGAGCTGCAAGTTCAATATATATATTTAAATTTATATGCAAAAAAAATCGGGTTTTACTTAAAAACGGTCCCAAAACTGAGGCTTAAGACTTTAAAATTTTTAAAAATTTAAAAAAGATACCGACAGACAGACAGACGGATGGACAGGACATGGCATAATTCGCATCACAATTCGATCTGTTTCATATGCCCTCAAGGTTTTGGTGTGGATCTAGAGCTATTATTTCTCTATGTTAGAGACTGAATCGAACTTAATATTAGAGATGTAACGGATATTCGGTTAGTATCCGTTATCCAGCCTGCCCGGCTGTTTTTCGGATATCCGGCCGAGGCCGGATGTTTTCTTAGCATCCGGCCATTAGCCGGATATTGCTTTTCCCTTAAAAAAAACAAAAAGAATAAAAACAAGCATATTTTTTGTTAAAGAAATAAAAGTTTTATTTCTCGAATTAAAAAAATTAAAGATAAGAATAAAAAATCCAACTCGTTGGCGGAACCGTTTTTTGTTAAGACCTCACTCTGTCTGTCGTCTTCGTAATTGGCCACTTCATTCTGGTGAGTATCACTGTCACTAGCTTTACCTCTCTTGCTGAGTGGTGAATCGGCTACTCCTTCATTGCTCAACGATTCATCGTCATCGCAGCTCATCCTTAAGCTTTCCAGTAAAATCCTTAGGAGCGCTCTCTCAGCCTGAACCGTTCCCAGGTGGCTCCCCTTAAACCTTGGGTCTAAAAGAGTGGCTATAATGAAGTACATATCTTCACCAAGGTCGTCGAAACGACTCCTGAGTTCAAACTTAAAGTTAGTTCGCATTTGCATTAAGTTTGGTGTTCTTCTCTCCGTATCTTCATTTTCAAGGAATCATTGAAGTGTGGCAACATGTAATAGTATGATTTCGGAGACACAAGAAAGTCCAGAACTTGTAATTTTTGTTATTTCCTCAAAAGGTTTGAGGAGTCTTAAACATTGTTCCAACAAATCCCACTGAATGGCGGTCAAGTTGGTTAATGTGTGATCAGCTTTGTACAGGGTAATTGCTCTCTTCTATTCCAATAAACTTTCAAGGAGGTAAAATGTTGAGTTCCAACGCGTGCTGATATCTTGGATCAGATGATGCTGCAGGATAATAAGCTCTTTTTGTATTTCTGTCAGTTTTTCTTGGCCCAAGCTTGAATGGTTAAAGTGTGTCACAATTCGTCTTGCACAGTGTATCATCTCCATTTCATCTGGCTGGAAGGTAAGAGAGGCATTGAGGAGAGGCATTCAGCTAGATGCTTCATCCTTCCCTCGTTGAAGGGAATGGATGAAGCATCTAGCTGAATGAAAATTAGCGACTCTGACCCCTTGCACCATGTTAGCCCCACTATCGTGAACAAGAAGATGTATTTTGGACTCGGAAATCTTCCAACGTGTTACGATTGCACTCAACTCTCTTGCTATGTTGTCCCCTGTGTGAGATCCTTCAAACGGTTTCATTGCAAGGACGGCATGCTCCAGTTTAAAACCGGCAGACAACCAATGGGCTGTGAAGCTCAGGAAGCTTCTGTTGTTATTGCCACAGGTCCACATATCTGAAGTTAAAGAGATCGCACAAGCTTCTGAAATTTTCACCTCAATCTTAGAGCGTATTCGTTCATGTATGTCAGGAATTATTTTTTTTGCAGAATAATTGCGTGACGGAGTTTTATAGCGTGGTAATGCTTTCTTTAAGTGCCTTGTAAATCCCACATGCACCACAATTGACAATTGAGGATGAATCAAAATCAATGTCCAAAGCAATCATCTCTTCGATCAAATAATGGAATTCTCTTGATTTTGCATCATTGACGCCCCAAAGTAGTTTTCTGTCCCATGTATCCGAAAGGGTTAATTGAGTTTTTTCATTTTTCTTTGACGAGACTGATGCACTTGTGCTAGGCAGGGAAGATGTTGCAGAAGTTACGCCTTCAACACCACAAAACTTTTCTGGATGTTTGTTTTTAACGTGGTTTTTCACCGATGATGTACCAGCTTTTTTACCTTCGCCTCCACGAGATAATTTTGTCTTGCACAGCAAACATAATGACAAACTTCCTCGCAAATATCAAAATATTTCCAAACAGGCGATCTTTTGTTCACCGTCGCCATACCTTTAATAAAATGTAAGGATTTACTAAATGATTCTTCTTAAAGTTGTAACAGAGACTCACTTTTGATTAAGGAACCAAAAAAATTGAGTAGGTATATGTTGGTACTCAAAGACACTAAGGAAGAAGACAAAAAAAAATCACACACAACACGCTAACATCATGTACTTAGAAGCGATGTCTTAACCAAAAGAAAATCATAAAATCGCTCCGTTCATGTTAACTGATTTCCGAGACTGTGTTTTTTTGTAGATATCCCCCGCAGCAGATTTGTTCCAAAAATCGACACACATTATTCATGTCGTCTATCCGTCGCGGGACAACAAAGATAAAAAGGTAGACAGAACATGTCTGCGTCTGTATGCATCGCGGGAATCGTTTGGCCAGATATCCGGCAATCCGGCCAAGCTGACTGCCGGATATTCGGCCAAATAACTATCCGTTACATCTCTACTTTATATACCTCATATCCTATGGGATGGGATGTGGGACACACGTCAGGCAAATATAGTGACAGATTAGATCTGTTGCCAATAGCTCACTTGGTTAGAGCAGTGATCGCCATAGGTGAAGATACCTGGATCGTGCCCTGCCGGTGTGCCAAAAACGGTTAATTTGTTCGAAATATCGTATTTCAGCTTCGCTCTAACAATTACAGCAATTTTTTACTATCGCGTTAAAAGTCCCATACTTTCCTGTTTTTGATTAAAAAGGTCAGCTGGTAGCCGCAACTTGGACTGATTTCAAGACAGCAGCTACCAATTTTATAGCGATTTTAATAGTCACAATAAAATCTAATTGTAGAAAATATATACAAAAAAACTTGAACGATAATTCGTTGGATTTATCTGCGTCCATTAAACTGCTAGAGGTCTACTGCACTCCCCAAGCAGACACCTTACATTAATTGTACTAAGCTTGGCTGTCCTTTGAATATAAAAAAAAGTTCTTAACTCTAAAAGTCAATTAGCTGTTCTTAGCTATTTGACGACTGCTTCTGTGAGTTGTAAAAAATAACGAATAAATTATTATAGTGCAACATAAAATCTAGGTGTATTAAAAATCGCAAATAACATTCAATTAAGGAAAATATTCCTAAAGCTTAAGCACATCCTTCTGTGTATTGATAATGCTCCCACTGTGTCGACGAAATGTCATATCAATATTTTTATCAGTTTTAAATGCAATATAAAAGTAACCAGCGTTTCTACGTTTAACGTTTTTCCAAATGCTCAGGTGCGTCGGACGGCGTCGGTCGTGCCGTATATAGCCTTAAGTTATTCGAGATCAGCTAATGAGGCTTGGGTTAAATATCTAGCGCATAGTCCTACTTCATGAAATTGGCATTATTAAAGTAAAAGTAATATTTAAAAATAATAAATGGGAAAGTATCCAATTAGTATCTTTTATATAAAAATGGGATTCATTAAATAAGACTTGTTGTTGCTGCTTTTTATATACACTATTTTCGGTGTATTTAAGTTGCATCTGCGCTCTCGACAAGTGCTCCGTGTTGTCTTCTGTTGTGTGGTTGAAGCCAACCTCTGAAAATTTGTGATAAAGCCTCAATGAGATGTGCAACCGAGTAACCAACTTTTATAACAAATTAGGATATCTCTATCGACTTTTACCGTTTATGACAGCGCATCAATCACTTTTAATATAAAAAGGAGGTCGCCATTGTACTAACCATAAATTGAACAAAGAGCCAAAGACGTTTGAATTATCTCTTCTGATTGCATGTCCACCTTTACATGAAACCATATAAATGTTCATTCAGCCACATCCCTTCGAGATTGAAAAATTCCACGCAGAGATTTCCTCAATCAAACCCACTAGTGTCGGACTGTCTTACCGAGCCGAGTATAGGCACAACAAAACAATATTAATTGAGTGTGAACACCATCAATGCAAATTAAGAGCTTACACTGCATTTGAAAAAAAAAAAATTGCAACCCATACCAGCTGGGGCTTACCATCTAAGGCCAAGACAGAACCTCCAATAAAAGTCCAATCAACGGCCTTCGGAGATGATGGCAATTTTTCATACTCACAGCGAGATTTACTGGGCACACGCTGGTCTCGGGTCTCGGACATGGTCTGATCATGGCATTGGTACTACGACACGATTCACAATACAACACACCAGACCTCCACATATAGGCGAGGCGGAGGTAAAATCGTGATCGTGACTTGTTGCAGATCTTGTAATCTTCATAGAGCTTCGGACGCAAGCCGCAGCAGCAGATTAAGAGGTTCCATTTGTAGGTGGACTACTGCAGGCAGACCTTAACACCTGAATTAATCGACGCAAAAGTGTAAACACTTGATCTCCGATATGGCGTTGGTCTTCTCGAAATGGATCTACAATCTTGAAGCAACTTCCGATTCCCATAAGATCACCATAATGATGGTTGGATGCGTTCGTAAGTCAAGTGGTGCCTCGCTGCGGGCAAGATGTTTTCCCCCAGATCGACGGCAGCGAACGAATCCAATTTATTTGAGTGTCAATTGTGACAAGAAGATGTTGGATCGTGGAAAGCAATAAAGTGGAAACACTGTGACAAGGAAGGAGATCATCAATAAAATTGTCTTAAAACAACTGGAAATTAGATCGCAATGAAATAAATGTCCATGCAATGAAAGTGAACTAATTTCCCATCGACAAGGACGATTACTTATTCCGGCACAACTGTGTGGGCGAGGACAATCTTTAACATTTATTTAGCAAATCTTATCCAGCACTTGAACCTGATTTCACTTCACGGTTTTTGTGCATTTCCAATTTTTGACTAATATCCTGCTGGGATTTGTACAAATCGAGAGCAAGATCTTGCACTTGCAAGCTGGGTTAAGCTCTGTGAAATTTAATGACCGTTTTCGGACTCACAAAAATGGGTACAGCAGTGCAGTTGAGCGATCACTTTAAAACATAGCATCGTTACCGTGAAACGATTAAATCGTTTCTCTTAAAATTGATTAGACTGAGCTCGACAAATTGTTGTCGAGGATCTATAGCAAAATTGCATTGTGAAGAGGAGCATATAGAAGAGTTTTCTGCTGTTCCCAATATTGTGGCAGCTACTTTATGATAATTATAGACAGTGAAATTGAGAACATAAATTTTGCGAAAGGATCAGAAAAAATAAAGGCTGTAGCAAGCTATTAAGGTTCTATTCTACTTAAGACCCCCAGTCGAAAAAAAAACTCCAAATGGAAATGAAACAACTTCGAAATTGGGAACTCGGTGCTGTTGTAACCTGGAAATATTGAGACCTTTTATTACAACTTAGACCCATGATAAAAACTAATTCATACCTATACATACTTTGACATACAATGACCCAACCTCGCACCTACCCCAAATTCAACAATTAATCGAAGATAAGATGTTGCAGAAGGCAGAACGCCTTCAATTTAAAAGGTTTATTTCATCTGATAAATATCTCAACTTCCATAAAAATATTGGTGTAATAATCATAATAGTTTTATGTTTATAAATAGTAGCCCCAGATAACCTTAGTAGATACTATCCGCCAGACCTTCTTGCCAAGTGCAAAAAGCAGATGTCTTAAAGGTGTGTGTCCACATAAGAGTAAAACTACTGCGAATAGGTCTCAGACCACTCTCGAAGAAACCACTCTATACTCTCAATCTCTCAACTCCCCGACTCTTTGAAAGTGTCATCTGCAAGTTACTCTCGTGACTATCTGCAAGTTACTCTCGTGACTCCCAAGAGTGGCCTGAGGGCTACTGTCAGTAGTTAAACTCTCAAGTGGACACGCGCTTTAACAAAGTTCCAGTCCTCAACCTCAAGGGATAGCTCACTACCACTTCTTCTATCTTTCGTGAAAGGGCGGGCTTCCACAATGAGAGTAAAGCTTAATAACTTTGAAAAAAAAAAACTCTTCGGGTTGGATCGAAAATTCTGGTTGGGTCGAAATTCCTTTTACAAAATTCATCTTTTACAAAAAGAATGTGGGATTTGAAAAGCAGAATTATGATCCGCTCCTGATCAGTCCATACCCGAATTGGTACACCACTTTCCAAAAATTAGTTGCAGTACCGGATGTGTACAAAATACCCCTGACAACTACGTTAAAAAGGGTTTACGTGTAATTAACCTTTTTCACTAGTTACAGAACAAAACACTTCAAGTTTTTCCCGAGGGACTATAAGACGTTTTCAAATGTATGCAGATTTTTTCAAACTTTATTCTAGACGATTTGACTTCAAAGTCAGTTGTTCTTCTGCGAGGCAAGCAAAACAGCTTTGATTTTGTCCACGAGGTCTTTGTCCACCCATAGTAAGCCGAATTCACCTCTCAAAAGGATTCTGAGAATTTAAGCGAATACTCGCGCATAGTGATTCATCCTTTCAAGGTAAAGAGGGGATGAGGCACCTATCTGTTCTATAGCCTTTTTAGAAAATGGGTACGATTACCCCAGTTTCTTATTATCCTGCTTTTTTCTCGTGCTCCGAGGCAGCTTTAACGGCGTGTATACTATTACTGTTATTTAAGCCTCCCTAATCTTCGCTAAGATGAGGTGACAGGAGTGATGATCCCTCGGCTCCTGGTTTGCCATCGGGGTGTAACCTCCACCTTCGAAATCAACCCCTTCCACCCATTCTTCACCCATTCAAATTCATAAAAAATTGAAAAACCTACACTTTACTACTCCGAGGTGGTATTGGCAATTGCCAAAATCCACCCTCAGTGTCCCTACGGCCAGGGCATGGATGCTGGAGGGCCCAGCATTCAGTAACCTGCACATAAATGGAGTCCCATCAAAACAGATAGAGAAGTTTGACTATCGCGGGGTCTTTTTCACGAAAGATGGAAGCCGTGATACTGACTTATCCCTGACTTATCCCCGTATAGGACTGCCCAAGCTGGAGTAATAGTAAAGGAACTGCGCCAGCCGGTCATAAGGAAAGCTGAGCTTGGATTGAAAGCAAAGGGAACAAGTTTACCGTAGGTCCAAGTGGAATTTAGTTGTTATTTTTATGCTTATATATGTATTTCAGTGTCTTGATTACGAATATGTTATTAAAAATTGTCGGGCTCATTAATTTCAAAGTAGCTATTCAAAGTTTCAATTTTTCCATACAAAGTACCTCATCTTAGACTTTTAATTTCTGCCTAAGAGTATGCTATAGAAATCTGAAAAGATTCGCTGTCAAATAAATTTGCTTTTGGAGACAACAGTGTTTGGGTTTAGCCGCTCACGCGACTTCGTCGCTTCGTTAGTATAGGTGCCAGTTGTAGGTGCCAGTCATTCATTGTCTGGCAGGCGCCTATGGCCATTTACGGGTATGTTAAAGTTGCTCTCTTTTTGAACTTCTTTGGCTTATAACTTCTAAGCTAATCGAGACCGACAATTTTTAAAAGCAAATTCGAAATCAGGACACTCAAATCCATATACAAAGATAAAAAACCCATTATATTCCACTTGGACCTACGGTAAACTTATGCCAAGCAAAGATCTCAGTTTTTAATTCAGTGTTTGTTCCAACCCTAATCTATGGTCAGTCAATTTGGAAATCCTAATGTTGAGCAGCTACTTCTCCGATTGGAATTATAAATTCTTCGATAGTTTGGACACTTCGTTTGCATGTCCCCTACAGGCTTCGTAGACAAGTTATTGTTAGCCGAGATGCGAGCGCGTCGCCCCCCTTGGTAGGCCAAGAAACAGGTGGTGTGATCAGGTAAAGAAGATCTCCGAGACCTGTCAGGGGATCGCTCCTGAGTCTCTTGACTTTGTGGCAGAGGATCAGGAACGTTGGTAGGACCGTTTAGCCGCTCTCGCACGGTGACCTTTCTAAGGGTAAGCGGGCACAGAAAATGACATGACATGACTCTTATGGCTCTTCGTTCGACTTACTCGGTAACTGACTGAGGCACGCATTGCTGCTGACGGTTTCACTTGGGATACCTCTATGGTTGAACGGGCTTCGAAATAGCCATGCCCATACTCACGCTATGTTGCCATGCAAGTCGAACAAAGAGGCACAAGAGTAGCTTGCTTCTTATTTTATAAAGAATGTTGGCGCCTCCAAAATCCATGCACGGCTCGTAGTCAAGGAGACTGCGTCTGTTTTTTGGCTATTGCCAATACCACCCAATCCCCCACCATGAGGAGGTGTCCGATTGGGGACCAGCAACCTCAACAGCAAAAAATTAAAAAGAAGCAGCTGGCCGTTTGCTGTTCAAATTGCTTAGTGAGCTTAGTGACTCCTTAAAGATCTCCGTCTAAAAGGTTTTATCCTTCCCTCTGTTGTCCAGATGGCGGCTTTTGGATCTAGTTTTTCTACTTCCAGCATAGCAGAGGTTTGACGCTTTGCGGGTTTTTCCGGGAAAGTCGGTAACAGATTAAATCTCCGTGCTGCGCGCCGGTATCTAAGCTTTTACCTGGTAAGGCCCCGGGACTTTGGGACTGCTTGGTTGCATTTGCTGAAAATCGAGAGTCGGTTTTTTTTTCAAATCATCAGCAAGAACAACTCGTTCTTTTCCTAGAAGCTTATTTTGGTACATTGCACAATTTTTAAGTCATTATCATGCGTCATATACGAGTGGTGAATTAGGGTTCGATCTCACAGTGGCAGTGAGAATTCAACCAAGTCGACTTTTTGTCAGGGTATTAGACCTTGGACCAGAGGAAAGAGATCCAGTGTAAATTCTTTTCAATTGATTAAAAAGGCGAAAAGTGTTGCTAGAGTCTTATTGAAATTTGGTACTCAAATTGTTATTCGTTATTGCGGTGGTAAACAGGTTAAGCATGAAAAGCATTATACTGGCCAGGTCCAGGTAAATAAGATCTTCAAGGCATTTGCTACAAGTAAGACTTAGAAAAAGTTGCGTCTGCCTGCATCTGTTGTCACATCTTCCGTGTATGCTTGGGATCCTTGAAGGACTGCGCTCGAACAGCTGGAAAAAATAAGCGTGTTTCCCTTTATATTTCGTTTTCTTTCCTTCTCTCAGGAGAAGGCCCTTCTGAAGACAGATTGTAGGGACAACCCTTAGGACGGACCATAAATATGTTATTTTGCATGGTTGCGAAAACATTGACTCCTTTGGCTCCGATTTGGAGCTACATTTAGTTTCTGAACATTTTTTACCAGCTTTTTTTAACTTCATACCACGGATGTTCAATGGGATAAATTTCAGAGGTCAAAGGTTTGGCCTTATTGCTGGCCAAAGGAACTACATAGCTGCTACGGCATGTAGTATCGGCTGTTGCTTAACATCAGGGTGAGACCTTCGATCAACTCTTTTGCCAGCTTGAGCTAACAGATTCCATTCCATTGTATAATATGTAATAAAATTTTCACATTTCCAAAATATGAGGCCGATCCACAACCATTTTTCCAGGTGCTGCTCCCATAAAGCAGTACAGATTCGACATGTGAGTGAAACATAAGTAGCTTTGCTGTGTGAAACGCAGACGATCCAGCTGGCAATATCACGTTCGTCTTCACTTTCAGCAGACTTAATGATGCTCTTTGCACAATGAAGAAAGCTACTGCTACACAACCTAAGCTTTTTAACCTTGAACGCAACAACCACCACCTGCTTTTTGAACAACAATGCAGAAGAGAATACTTACTCTGTAGCTGTCCTGCCTTGTAGGCGCGTCTTGTAGTGCAGTGGTTAGTGAGTCCGGCTGGTGTAGGTAAGGTACACCACGAGGTCTCTGGTTCGATTTCGATTGGGACAAAAAAGTTGTTTTGACGACCCCTCCCCCCTCCCCCCCCCTTTCCGTTCAACACATCCTTAAAGAGTACTATTTGTTATGAAAAACTTTTAAAAATCTAAGCTAGACCTTTCAGAGGGGTCTGTATAGGCCTTAACCTAGGTTTGGCCCTTCTTCGCAGCAGGCAAAGTATTGCTGTTAAGACTTTACTCTGCCTTTTTTATTTGTATCGTTTTTTGGGACCAGCATTTGCGGAACTCAGAGACCTTACTTGCACTCTTACTCTTAAAAAATCTTAAAAGCTGGTTCCCACTTGTTGAAATGTTCATGCACGACAAATATCGTTCCAAACATTGTAGCGTATAGAAACTTGTAACAGAAAATTTGTGGGTAGCTCATCAATACCAAAACATAAAAATTACGACGCTTCAGTTCATGTTCTCCCGTCGAACCTTTTATCTATGCCTTAGCGACTACATCTGCACAAAAAGTTGTAAATCCCAATAGTGCCCACAAGTCTTCATTTATATCATTCAACAATTCTCTCATACTACCTCGATATCGAAGCATATCAATCTTCCTGGCTTACGTCGCCGTTGTTCATTACAAGAAGCCTTTTCGTATTCAACTCTGAATGAAGTCTTTCAATGGCCGCTAAAGCATGATGTCCGACAAAGATGGATCTGATCTAGCTCTTAACACAACATTGTCCGTTAAAACGTTCCGACTACAACCTACTATAAATCACTCTCCTTCATCGGTTATTATCCGTTTGATGGATTCCCCCATGGCTACCGCTTTGTTGTTCCAATCCTTATACCTGCCAAACTGCTCCTCATTTGCCTACGGGGCCCGAAAGCCATAAAATGTTGTACGCCACCGCCTATTGGCTTTACACACTAGTCCCAGGGGGTCTGAACCTGGAATTATTGCACAACTCACAGCATATTATGACTTGCACAAGCCAATTAGCCACCAGATTAGTAGCCTACATAATTTAGGCTTCGGCCGGCTTAAGTTCCACTGGAAGACGCAACTGTTTACAGTTGTATTTCCCCGTGTTTACGATGATCCCGGACAGGAGATAAAGAAGGAACCTTAGCACCCAGCTATCAGCGGGAAATAAAGTCTATGATGGATTGTTACGAAAACCGGACATGTTGCATACTGTATCTGGCCCGGTCATATTGCAATCATAAACCGCCATATATCGATTCGCCACAGTCTTGTTCAGCAAAATTGGTCATTTCAACAAACAAGCTTTAATTGATCACGAGGAGATTTCATTGGGATCTATTAGCCAAGACGGTATACCTAGATTATTCCGTTATTTTTGTGCTGAGTGTTTTGAAGGATAGATTGCTCTCATCAAGGTGCTGCACTGAAACTTTCATGAACTTTTTGCCTCCACAAGTTGCTAGGCGAGACATGGACTGGCGACAAGCTTCACTTCCGCTTGATTGCTCTGACAGTTCTCGTCATCATTATCGTCGACAGTAATGGCTGGACTGAAACAAAACACTCAATTGTGATGAACTCGTTGGACTTTTGATTGGTCTCGCGTATTCCAGTTTAGAGCAGCAAATTGTAAAGAGGTGCCAACATCGGTTTTGCAATACATAATTCCATTGCATCTGTGCCACACCGATCTATTGACCCAAAAATTCCTCAATTAAGACAAAAGATCCATTGGGAATGACTATACACCATGCTACGGGGGAAGAGTCAAAAGAAAAAAATTATCCGGAAAAACTTAAGCACAAAACAATAACCTGGTCGTGGCACAAAAAGAACAGCTAACGAAACTCGGTTCCAGCAGAGAGTCAAGATTCACAAAAAAATATTCTGCTAAATAAAAACATGGAAAACCTGATGATCCAGCAGGAAGATCAACTAGGAATGAGATTGCGCTGTTATTGTTACTGTTGCGAACTGGACATTCTGCGACTAGGTACACTGCACTCGGTTGGGTTCTTTTTTCTGCGATGCTCTCTACCAGGACTGGTTTGGGTTATTGGCGAACACTTGCAGGATTGCATTTTGAGGCACCGCACATGTCTAATACATGGATTCGGCTTTTTTTTGCTGCTTCCACTTGCATTGGCCGTAAAAATGCGGATTGAAGTGATTATACGAGATTATGTCAGAGATGTGAACGGGGCATGTTCGGTATCGCAGAAGATTCTGGAGTACTAGGTAAGCAGGTGACAAGCAAAACAAACCAGGGTTGGCGGTGAGATGCTTGTCCGGACCCAATTGAGTAGTTAAATGAATCCGAGTTTTATGCTGATTCGCCGAATAGCCAAGGACATAAAGTCATCAGAGCCCGAAAGATTAGAATTGAATAGATTCCGGCTGCTGTAGGTGGTTAGTTCAATTAAGCTGTAATTGACTGACAAATAGTTACGGTAGCAAGCAGCCAATCTAAGGAGCTTATTCACTTTGTATGCAGCTTGCTGGGTTGTCAAGAGTGCAGCACATGTTCGGAGATCCGAAGTCGGTACCGGGTTATACATACGTTTGGCTGATCCGAGTGAAATCTGAATTTTGTTTAATGCTTAACACAAAATATGGTAAACCAGTTTTGCCTCGCTGAACCCTTTCACCTGATTTGTGTGATTTAAAAGACTGACATCTCTTTTTAAGCCGAATTGATCTTTAATTTGTTCTCGATATGCTGCGTTAACAATGGCCTCGATTAAGAGGTTCTCACATCTCAATGCGATTATGATAATTTTGTTGGGCTGAATCAAATTTTTCATAAAAAAGAGTTGTAAACACAGGAGTGCCTTGGGAGATTTATGAGCCTTAATAGGTAAAAAAAATGTGGGCCACCAAAATATTACGAAATATGAACAACGATTTCAACAGCATGTGTGTACTTTGAGATGGAAAAGTGAAATTGTTGAGGTATTAATATTTTTTATCTCAACTTAATCTGATCCTTAATCGGAACTGCCTCGGGCATCTTCTGTGAAGCCGTGGGACTTAGTAAATCTTTTCGGGCACTGCGCTGTGTGTCTACTCGATGAGCGGCTAGGCATACCGCATAACGATTACTGCAGAATCTGCAGTGACGTTGAAGAAATTGAATGTGTTCGTCACTTGCTTTTCGAATGCCTAGCTCTAAACAGCATCAGGCGTAGTACCCTCGGCAGTTACTTCTTCAACGAGCTCGAAGATATAAATAATGAAGATCTAAAGGATTTCCTTAGATTTGTATACAAATCCGGATGGGTCCAAGAGGGCGGAACTCTGAGCTTCTAACAGCGGTTTATTTCTGTTTTCGTTCCAGGTATTAAGAAGGTTCCCAATATGGACACAAAGGACCCAACTGCTGGTCTAAGTGATCCGTGACTATTGTCCAAAGGGCATCCATCAACCTAACCTAACCTAACCTAATCTGATCCTTTAGCCACATGAGGCTTTAGTTTCGTAGAAGTTACTGAAACCAAGGGCTGGCATGATAAATGAGTCATGAGTTCAATGTTGGCACAGATGGGACAAAATGCTTCAAAAGAACGCTGGTCTTGGCTCGTTCTTGAGTTGAATCTTTCTAAATATTTTTTACAATTTTTCACTGAATCCGAGGCGGACTTTAAAGAATTTTTTTTCAGACTGATTTTCATTCCTCGGGGTGATGGGAACCATCAAAAAAACCAAACAATTTATTTCTCTCAGATAAGATAACCGAGGTGGGAGTCGAACCCAAATCTTCCATGTAGTAAGCATACAAACTTACCACTACAATATGGCACCGTTCGGACATCATGGAGAAGAGAAGTGTAGTTGCTAGCAGCAGTGAACTGAAACAGATCGCGAACCTGTATTGTTTTTTTGGTTCCACTGAACTACTACTTGATTTTTTCGTTCGGCAATAATTTTCTAGCCGATAAGCCTGTCTCGCAGTCTTTTTAGATTTCCAGAATACTTAGCTCCTTAGCAAATTGCGTTCTGCTTTGAACTGTGTTTCTTTAATTCACAGAGCTGTTTAGAGTTTGGGCCCTGTAAGGGAGATCCTTGTTCTTTAGGGATACACTTCGACCAAAGAATGTCCATTTTGAAACAACAATTTTAGCAAAAACCGAGATACCACAGTAAAAAAAGAAAGAAAAGAACAAGGCAACCAGTCTCGCTGTAAGCCTGTTCCGGAGGGGATTACATAGATCGAAAGGGGTAATGAGGGTGGCAGCAGTAACCGTTTTGTATACTGAAGCAATATATACTGAAGGCCAGTGAGGGCTTTATAAAAAGAGAAGACCAAGTAGGGCAACCGTTATCGGTGTTAGCCCTTGGCTAATGAAACCCAGGAAAAAGTTTGCTTTGAGGATAGGGTTAGGTGAGAGATGAGAGGGTTGGGTGAGGTTAACACCAGCAAGATAAGGGGGCCAGTATAAAGCATTTTTAAGTGAGAAAGCAAGGTATGGCACGGCAACCGGTTTCGGTGTAAGCCCGTACCTAATGAGCATCAAATGAGAATCTTCCCCGAGAATGAGAATGGCAAGTGATATGAAGTTGCGGTATAAACCCTTGTCGAAGCGGTTACATTGATGCCGGCGGTAACCGTTCTCGGTGTGAACCCCCGCCGACAAAATTATGCTGGAACCAGTGAGGAATATCCTTGAGCGAAAAACTTCTTCTTCTTTTTCTTTTAGGCAGGAGGTTATGATCTAAAGTGATGGCTCATCCGCCGAAAACTTAAGCCAAAAATTAAGGCAGGGTAACCGTTTTCGATGTTAACCCCTTTTGGGTTTGCTGGTCCCCAATTGGACTCGTTTTTAGAAGGTGGATAGGGGGATTGGCTGCCGACAGGTGGGTATCGGCATAGAAAGTATGGGGTATGTGGCGGACAAAAACCAGCAAGAAACGAAAAATTATGGAGCGTCTGTCTCAAAATGAGCGTCTTTCTGGTCGGCGTCAGTTATCTAGGTTAGGGGTAGCCGAACATTAAACGCCTTTTTCTCTTTTCAAAATGCAAATAGAATGAACAAGAATTAGATGCATGCGAGATATATTTTTCATTGAATACTCTTCTGGTTATATAATTAATTTTCTCCGTAAAGGCATAACAACAGGGGTAAGCTATGGTGGTTCTGTGCGAGGTTTTCCTGTTACGAACCTGCTCATTTGTTCGATATTGTATTGAATCGAGAACTCCTTTCCTCTTCTATCTCTTCTATCCTCATATCCCTTTCAGCCGCTATGTGCTTCTCATTTTAAGGATAGTCCATAACCCCTTGATCGCGATCTATTCTAAGAAAAAAGAGTTCTCCAGAGCTCAATTGCTTGGGTTTAACCTAGCCTTCACTCGGATCAAATCTGCCCCAAAAGGTCGTTCCAGTTTCTGTTTACCTCTGAAACCAGGCATGGAATCGGGATGGTGATCTGTGATTTTCACTTTTTGTGACAGTCAATGTGATCAAACAAAATAATTCGTCTGCGTAAGGTGATCGCAAAATTATTGTTCCGAATCGTTGCTTTATTTAGGCTTGTAATGAAAGAACATTTATTTTTATCTATACATGCAGAAAGTCAGCCTAAGAGTAGGCAAAAACATCTGAAAACTGGGGACCAGCTGATTTTGACGGTCGGTGGTTGATCGCGAGCTGTCAAAAGAAAATTGTGATGATCAAAATGTCTAGGGAGTCTGTCAGGGAGCGAACAATGTGTCGAAAGCATCGAAGAATCGATTATTCCACTCGGAGAAGTAGCTGCTCAATAATAACATTCGGGAAACATCCCAAAGGATCCACTATCTAACGTTTTTTTTTCAACAAGTGCTTATTTCGTGAATGGTAGCACTTAGCTCATGTCTGATTTGACAGATAATTAGTTTTATCATTTCGCTGAATGAATATGGTTGGAATACCCTGGAAAATATGCGTTTTTTCTGCGTTAAGTGGGCCTGCGATCGACTTAGAGAAGATGCCGATTTTGCGATTTTGGCGGGTGTGTAAACAAGCAAAATTGTCGCATTTGGGGCGAAGAGAATCCACACGCTACATCGAAAAGCCGATACACCCAAAACGAGTTACTGTTTTGTGCGGATTTTGGTCCAGAGGCATAATTGGGCCAATTTTCTTCGAAAATGAGCAAGGAGTTTCCGTTACAGTCAATGGCGATCGTTATCGGGCCATGTTGAACGAAATTTTGTTCACAAAAATTGCAGAGGAGGATATGCGCAACATTTGGTCTCAACAGGACTGCGCTACGTGCCACACATCCGAAGCTGCACTCGATGTTTTGCGTTTTTGAAAATCGCATTATCAGCCGCAGAGCTGATGTCGTTTGGCCAACTCGAAGCTGCGATTTGACACCGTTGGACTATTATTTGTGGGGTGCCGTAAAAGATAAGTGTAACACCGACAAGTCAGAGACAATTGACGCTTTAAAAGCCAATATTCGTGAAGCCATTGGTGAAATACAGCTGCACACAATCGATAATGTTCTTAAAAATTGAACCGATCGTGTAGGCTACTGCATGGCCAGCAGAAGCAGCCATTTGAATGAAATAATTTTCCAATTTTAACCGGAAGGATTGTACTTTCAAAAAAAAAAAAAGAAATTTGAGAAAATATTCAGTAGTTTTCTTATAGCATTTTTAAAAGAAAAAAATTATTTGGCGGACCCTTGTTTACGTTAACCTTCATCCCAGCATTACAACAGACGGCTGTAAACCTATCAATGACGCTCGCACATGCTTGCTTTGGACATAGGTGCCCACAGGATTTTTCTCAAGGAGGGCTTAACTTAGGTTGCGGAACACTACGCTAGCTCTGCCTTTAGCCAGCCGCCTCCATTTTTGCATGCAGCAATGTATACTGAAGTCCCCTTCCACTTTCACACGTACCTGAGTATCGTTGTTCCTCTACTCCGTCATCCCTTTTGTGGATTTGAAAAATTTCCGGGTCAAAGCGGTGGTGTCTTTCCGCTGTAGATGACCCAGCCATTCCAGCCTTCTGGCTAGGTCGCTGTTGCTTTTCACCTCCTTTCCCGATCCATGCACATAAATATAAATAAATAGAATGGCGCAACAGCTCGAGGTGAACCAGGGCCAACTTCTCAACAATGTATGCTGTGTGTGTTAGTTTCATCACATACAAGGGGACCTACAATTTTTTACTGAATCCGAACGGCACTTTGAGAAGTTTTTCAAGACAAATGGATACTCTCGGAGGGCTTGTCAGACCCTCGCGGAGGTGGGGACCGTGAAAAAGAACAAGTCTTTTTTTCACGTGACGATGGCAGGATTCGAACCCAGACCTCCGACGTAGTAGGCACACACACTAACCACTACGCCACGGAACCCCACGATCTATGCAGATAGGGCCAAAAATATTTTGAAAGATTTTCCTCTCGAAGCAGCCTCAAGTGTGGTATTTTGTCCCGGTCTGCCTTAATCTTCGTGGTAGTGGATGTGCCAATGGGAACCCGCCCATAGTCAATCCACTCTGAAGAACGTCATCCTTCGCAGCATTATTTTTTTTTAATCCAGGTGGCGGAATATTGGGATGCACCTATTTTTCGTTTGCTTTTTAGTTGTCTGGAACCAGGTTAGGTGACAGCTGTCATCTTCAGTCGCTCTTATAAGACTGATTGTTTTACCTTAACTGTCGACACGTCCGGCGATTGTACGGTCGTTTGTGGAAATAGACCTTAATTCGAAATAAGTTGAAATGCAACAGCTTTATCGGTGTAAGCCCATATCAGGATCAAGTTTGACTAATCCAGCAATTCAGCCAAGGTATCAATGTGTGTGACAATTATACCATTTACACTTTATGACTAAATTAATGAATCAACGACACCTAGCCAAGTAAATATTATTCATAGACCTTCGTGGACTTAATCATCGATTTTCACTTCTCCACCAATAAGTAAAAGTGTAAAGAAAATGCGGAAAAGACAATATCTCGAGCAATTAATATAACTTTTTTGTGTGAGTGCGTTACGAAATACCCGAAAAAGTCCAAAACAATAGCCGCAGCTAACTCCAAATGGGGGACAAAAATAAATTTGTCTGGGGCTTACTTGCTCTAATACTCGTACTCTGCTGACCTTAAGTGCTTTCATATTTTTGTTTACCTCGCGACTTCGGTGTCAGTTCGGAACAGGTAGATACGATTCAGATGGCAACGACTTGCACGAAAGTGAAATTAGAAATTAGGAAAAAGACAAATTGTATCGCACAAAAAATGGAAGTCAAAATTTTTTGGGATGGAACTATAGTTTACGGTTACCCAACCGATCCGGATTACGAGATGAGATACAAAAAATATCTACAAAAAAAAAAACTGAACGAAGAAAAAAGAAAAATATCGTCTGCCCAGCGGGAGTATGACTTAATGTATTCCATTAAGTGTGTTTATTGTTTCTGATTTATTAGCTATTATTATTATTTTTTTTTATTTAATTTTATTACACTATTAAATAATGTCAATTCACTTTTCGTTAAAGGCTGGTTTGTTATAGCCTCAGATACAAAGAGTTGTTATCACAAAATATGTTAATGCAGTGGCCACTGTTATAAAATGAACTCGTATTGTATATGGGAGAAAGCATAAATGGATGTTTTTTTTATTCGAGTTTATTCTGATTGTCAAGGGAGATCACCCATAAAATATTATCGCATCTGCATGACAATCCGCAAATTACCCACATTTACATGGCGACTATAAAAACGAAGGAATATTCAAGTATAATTTGTTGAACAGTTTAATTACGAATTTTATTTGCTTTTAAATACTCATAACTCGCTTAATTTGATAGGGAGAATGCTTATTATTAAAAAAAAGGAGAATTATACTTCCAGTGGAAACATTCTTATTTTTAAATAAAATACCAAACAGTTTTAAAGAAAAGTTTTTGAAAAATTTAGGAATCTATGAACGCTCAGCAAAGATAGTGTGGCAACACTTTATTTCACAAGCACACTGCTTGTGATTTAATATTTCACTAAGAGCTTGAGTTTTTTTTTTCAAACAGCCAATTGCTTAAGGTCGTATATACCTGCTAAAATTTTGAATAAATACAAATTCTTTGCTTTAATTAACTTTAATATTTCTGAACATTTTTTTTCTGTTTAGTTTCAGTGACCAGAGACAGCATCTATTCGGCCAACACATAGACAGGAGAAATAGCAAAAAATGAGGCAGAAAACCAAAGTGGATTTCATTCAGCCAAGGAGGGAGGAGTTTTTCAGTCAAAAAAACTTATCGATTCAATACCTCGACGATTTTGATTTATGAGAAATTTATTATGTCAAAAGATTCAAGCTGGGTAAGTGTGATGAAAAAGAGAAATAAAATTTAACTTCTAGAACCTTCTGAAAATACTTTGAAAATACTCATATACCTTCGTATTGTAAAAAAATCACTGTATTGGTTAAAGACATAACTTTTAGTAAGTGGCTGGCTTTTTGAAGCAACAATTATTTACACACGATCAAGGAAAGCAGCGCTGACCTAAGCAACTTTTAACAAATTAGTTACTTCATTACAAATAAAGGTGAAATATTTTACACTTTGCTCTCTAAAATGTTGGAGACTTGGAAGAAATAAAAGAGTTTCATGTTGGCGTTCCCCCCTGCAAGGTCAGGGTTAGAATAGCCTTGAGGTAAGGTATGCCTGTCGTAAGAGCCGACTAAAATCCACCGGAAGAAATATTCTTTAATGTTTCAACGGATGCTGTCGATGCTGCTCCATTTGGGGCAACTTTTGGCAGTAAGGTTTTAACTTATAGATGAATCTGAAGGTTAAATTAAAATCCAGAAGCGTCTGTCACACATTGTGCGGCTCACTGGTCGGCGTCTGTCTCCAAAGGGGCGGCTGTATTTAAAAATGAAAATAGAAGTGACTTACCTATTTCTCATAAAAACGACAAGTTAAAAAAAAATGGCAATGAACAAAACGAAAGATTTGATTACCCCAGGTGGCAGCCCAGCTATGCTGGAAAATCCACCCTCTTCGGAGGCAGGCTCTACGGATTCTGGGGAGAGCCTTTTATTGCTTATAAATCCTTTTGAGAAAAGGACAAAACTAAATCGATCACCACCACCTAGATCGAACATATCCGGAAAAAGCAGTCCACCGGTAAACCAGGACTCTGTGAAAATTAAGAGCTTAGAAAAGGAGAATAATGAACTCCGAGCTAAGCTTATTGAAATGGAGCGACTCTTCCAAGATCTAAAAATGGAAGTTGACTCTCTGCGAAAAGAAAACGAGGATATTAAAAATACTCGTTTAACGAAAGACTGTGAGGTAACGAAAGAGTGTGTAACACCGAACCGACCAGCAGTCGAATACTTCACGGACGAGGACGAACTTGCACTTGAGACCTATTCAGTCTTAAGGAAAAGGTCTAGCAAGAAGCGAAAGGCGAATTCCTCTCCCGAAGTAATACAAAAAGAAGATAAGCCCTCTGGCTCAAACAAGGCTAAACCAGAAGCGAAAATTCGTCCACCTCCCGCAATAAACTTCGTCGGGATAGCAGACTTTGGGAGATTGCGAAACCTTCTTGCAAACACGGTGAGAACAGAAAACTATAAGCTTACCTCGCACCGAAATAACCGCACCGAAATAACGCGCACTGTCTCTTAGACTGAATGCAGAAAGAATCGAGTGGTATACTTATCAAAATAAGTACGAGAAACCACTGCGAGTCATTGTAAGGGGGCTCCACCCATCATGCACAAAAGAAGACGTTGTAAAAGACGTAAAAAATAAAGACCTTAAAATTATTGATGCCGTCAATATCATTAAAAAGGAAAAGCAACGCACGGAAGGAGAAAGAGACACTGTGATCAGACGCGGCCTTCCAATTTTTATGCTCTCCTTTGAAAGAACTGAGAGCATAAACGATATTTATAAAATAAAAATGATACTTAACATCAGGGTTAAAATCGAACCCATGCGAAAGCGCAATAGACTGATACCACAGTGTAAGCGATGCCTACTGCCAAAAAGAACCACGTTGCGTGAAATGTGCCGGAAAACACCTGTCAACAGAGTGCAAGGTTGACATAAAGGCTCCAGCAGTTTGCGCCAATTGCCACGGAAACCACCCCGCGAACTATCGAGGATGCGAAGTAGCCATAGAGCTGCAAAAGGGACGAGAACCTCTTAAGGAAAATACTAGAGGTCAGAATCAAAGCCTAGGACGCCCAAAACCTGCTGAAACTCCTAAGCCAAAGACTCCAAAGACGCCAAAGCCGATCAAAAGTGGAGGATTGGCAAAGGAGGCGTCGACAAAAGGCGTAAAAGCTCCACAAAAGAGCGGCGCCAGTTCAAGTGCAGCGGAGAAACCACCACTGGTCGCACCGAAATCATACGCACAGGTTGCGGCAAACGAAAGCAAGGCAAGATCGCCCACAACAGATGCAGTGTCTCAGATCCTCGCTGTAATCTTGGAGAAACTTGAGGATCAGACTAAAATCAACAAAATTATATTTGACAAACTGAGCAAGCTCGAGTTTAAGCCTCGAAAAAATTACAAGAGAACATGAATATGAAACAGTTATTTAAAATACTAACATGGAATGCAAACGGCCTTCTGAATAAAATAGACGAACTAGAAGTATTTCTACGGAAAAACAATATTGATATTTGCATGATTACGGAAACTCACCTTAAAAACGGGTCTACACCCAAACTTAAAGGTTACAATGACTATCACGCACATCACCCTTCGCAAAATTCGAGAGGAGGATCCTCCCTCTACATTAAGAACTGCATAAAGCACTTCAAGAACACAGAAGTTGAGCTAGACTCTATGCAGATCAGTTCAGTTTCTGTAAAAATTGACTGCTTAGATTATAACATTGCATCTTGTTATTTCCCGCCAGGATATAGACTGGTGGAAGACGATCTTGATCGTATGTATGACTTCATTGGGTCCAATTTTATCATTGGGGGTGACTTTAACGCGAAGCATACTTTTTGGGGCTCACGATGCAATTCAACAAGAGGCAGATTACTGTACAAAAATAGTATGAAGTAGTAATAGTATGACCACTCAGGAGTTATCTTGAAGATGGGTGGAAGACTGGCGAAAATAGAAAGAGCTCCTAGATTAGCTAGCAAAAACATGAACTGGGACGCTTTCAGAAAGGACTGTAAGGAGGGTGTTGGCTTGAATGTGCCATTGAAAACTCCTTTCGAGTTAGAAACCGCAGTTGACAAATTCATTGAAGCAATTCAGAGCGCTGCTTGGAACAACAATTCGTCCCAAAAGAACGCAGTTAGCACCGACGGGCATGTACGTAAAACATATCCGCTCGAAATCGAAGAATTGATTCGTGAAAAGAGAAGAGCGCGTAGGAGATGGCAAGGCACGAGGGCCCCCCCAGACAAAACCCTATTGAACCGCCTCTCTAACAAACTGAAAGGAATGTTGCAAGATCTTAAAAATCGTGAGACCACTGAATACCTTGAAGGCTTGTCGGCGGATAGGACCTCAAACTACTCGCTGTGGAAAGCAGTTAAGTATATCAAGAAACCTATAATCCACTCGGCACCAATAAAAAAAGCTAACGGCGAATGGGCAAGAGAAGACAAAGAGAAAGCGAATTTGTTTGCTGAACATTTAGAAGAAACATTCAAGCCTTTCGACGGTCCGCCGTTGGCTGACGTTCTAAACAACAACGGGGAACCTGGTAGCTTTAGAATGAAAAAAGTTTCGTTAGTTGAACTCCGACAGACAATTAGCAAACTTAAAAATAATAAGGCCCCGGGTTACGACCTGATCACTGGCGAAATATTAAAAGAGCTACCAAAAAAGGCATTAGTCAAGCTACTTTATATGATAAACGCTTCTCTTAGACTTCTATACGTTCCAAGACAATGGAAAGTTGCTGAAGTCATTATGGTTCCTAAACCGGGGAAATGCGCAAATGATAAAAAATCTTATAGGCCCATATCGCTTCTGCCGATAATATCGAAAGTATTTGAGAAACTTCTGCTGAAGCGATTACAACCAATAATTGCAGAAAGACGCTTGATCCCGGATCATCAATTCGGTTTCAGACCTAACCATTCCACAATAGATCAAGTCTACAGAATAACTCATGAAATTGAAAAAGCCTTAGAAGGGAAAAAAATATGTTCAAGTGCTTTCCTCGACGTATCGCAAGCCTTCGACAAGGTATGGCACGAGGGCTTGAAATATAAGCTACGGCAAAACTTGCCGGAAGACATGTTTAAAATATTGGAAAATTATCTTGAAAGCAGACTCTTTCGTGTTAGGTGTAGTAGTGAATACTCGAGTTTCAAGCAAATTCGGGCTGGCGTACCCCAGGGAAGCGTCCTCGGTCCGACCCTGTTCCTGCTCTACACAAGAGACATACCTCTAGATGACGAGACAGTCGTGGCCACGTTTGCGGACGATACGGCCATCCTGGCAACAGGTGAATCAGTCGAGTCATCAACGAGAAACCTCCAACGAGCATTGGACAGAATTTGTGTCTGGACGAAGACTTGGCGAATCGCTCTTAACGAGAACAAGTCTACGCATGTGAATTTCACTTACAGAAGGGTTAACAATTTGCCTCTGTTCATAAATTCTGTACAAATACCTTATGCAAATGAAGCGAAGTATCTAGGGACGCTAAACTAAGGTGGAAACCACACGTAAAGAAGAAGCGTGACGAGCTCGAGATTAGGCTCAGGGAAATGTATTGGCTTATCGGAAGATTTTCGAAATTAAGCACATATAACAAACTGCTCTTGTACAGACAGGTGTTAAAGCCGTCCTGGACATACGCTATACAACTTTGGGGTTGTACCAAGCCGAGCAACATGTCCATGTTGCAGACTTTCCAAAACAAAACACTAAGAGCAATTGTGTGAGCAACAATGTATGCTGTGTGTGTTAATTTCTTCACATACAAGGGGACCTACAATTTTTTACCGAATCCGAACGGCACTTTGAGAAGTTTTTCAAGACAAGTGATACTCTCGGAGGGTTGGCAAACCCTCGCGGAGGTGGGGACCGTGAAAAAGAAAAAGTCTTTTTTTTTCAGGTGACGATAGCAGGATGGGGGTGCCGTGGCGTAGTGGTTAGTGTGTGTGCTTACTACGCCGGAGGTCTAGGTATCTTACAACGAGCAACTAAAAAATCTGTGAGAGCATATAGACTTAAAAGTCGCCTGAACTGAATTCGTGTCGGTTGCTCATGTGCGCACCAAGGCTATAAGATTGCAAAAAGTCAATCTAATTGTTGCGTGACTAAAAGTTTCGCGTGTGAGAAAAGCCTTAAAGCGAACTTGAAACTTCTAAAATCCAAGATATAATCCAGCAAGAATTTTTGATGATGACATCATTTAAAAGGGGGAAATGGAATTCAAAACTGTGTTTTCGAGAAAATACGCGAAAACTTCTTAAAAACATGAGTTTTCCCATACATTTTTGTAAATTTTCTGTTTTGCGAAAGTTTTTTTTAGTAGTTTTCGTTCAAAATCACTTTGCAAGTCACGAATATAAAGTTTTCTTGAGAATTATAAATTAAATTTGCAAAGAATGTTACTTTTGTCCCAACTTTGGATGTTAATATCTCCGAAAACGAATGCCCTATCTGAAATCAGCTTGTAGTTTTGAGGTCAGCGTAAAATTCTTGATATGTTCCCATCTTCTATGGATCTTTTAAAGCACGTTTAAAAATAAATATGGGCTAAAATTTGATCACTGATAAATAAATAAAAAACGAAAATAAACTCTTGTCGGCGTTTAGGTGTGAACGGCTAAACGAGTTTTCGAAAACTTTTTGCCCAAAACTCAGTTTTTGATTCCGTGTGAAGAGCGTATAAGACTTCCATCTAGCTCGTTTTAGTCACGATTGGGTTGCCTCGCCTCAAGGACTGTGATTCAAAGGCTGTGAAGTCAGCTAGCGTATACCGTATATGCCT
The DNA here is from genome assembly GCA_947623515.1 of Neoascia interrupta. Lineage (NCBI taxonomy): Eukaryota > Metazoa > Arthropoda > Insecta > Diptera > Syrphidae > Neoascia > Neoascia interrupta. The sequence goes on along the minus strand of OX392462.1, from coordinate 42,075,533 downwards.
TTCTTAAGAGCCTGCTCAAATCTACCATTACAAAGTTTAATTTTTATTTTCTTCTCTCAGGAAAGGTTTTTTAAGAGAAATTTGAAGATATTAACATTCACAGCATACATTATAGAGAAGTTGGTACTGGTTCACCTCAAACTATTGCGTCACTCTATTTTTATTTATTCTCAGGAAAGGCAAACCAAAACCGGGAGTAAGTGCAACAGTGCGTATGTAATAGTTTAGCGGTATACCCTATTCTCCTTTCCAATCTTATCTTTTTTCCATTCGAATACCGCATTATTTTAAAGGGGTGTGGCATATCCAACTTCTTTAACCAAAAATCAATATAAGCATAGAAATATCCAAGTTGGCGGCTAAAATGTACGCAAAATGTAATTTTTTGTTTCAAATTCAATAATTTTGTGAAATTTACCTTCAAAGATGGGCGTGGCCAAAACCTTTGTATGAACGAAATCTAAAATAGTGTCCGGTGTACCTTATGTGCCAAGTTTTATTTCTTATTTTTTTCTTAGTAAAGCTAAGAAGTTGTCGAAATGCATATTTTTTCTGGAAAATTCTGGACTTTCCGCGACGTTTTTTACTTTTTACCATTAAATGAAAATATCCGACGTTTCGACTAGGTTGCACTTGTCGTGGTTACGAGCTGACATCAGTCAGTCTAGAACAGTGTTTTTCAAAGTTTTTGAATGCGCGACCCCCTAAACATTAAAAAATCCCTGGCGACCTCGGAACTATTACAAGACTTAAAGACAAGCCACTAAAAAAACTTTCTGATCGACGTTCGCAAAAGAAGGAGGAGACCAATAATAAGTATGTATTCAAAAGTTGAGCGGTTGCGTTGATATCCAATCATTTGGGTGAGTTTCATCAAAATTCAAATTGTTTAGGGATGTCAGTTGAATACGGAAGGACACATTATTGAGATTATGGAAATTTTTTAAAATTCTTGAGCTCTAAAAGCTAAAAAAGCGCCATTTTGTGGATCATTTTTTGCCTTTAACTTCACATTTATTTATTTTTGATATTTAAGCTCTCTTAAAAGCTTCAAGGGAAGGATAAGAACTATCTTATTGAGAAGATACGACAAGTGATTCCTCTTAAAATTTCGTTTGTGGTCAGAGTTTTTAAAGAAATTTCTTCAGATGAATCAATCGACTAAACCACAACATTTAACCATAACCAACTTTGCGTGAAGAGGCACCTTTTGGAACTTGATTCTTATGCCTCAAGGACAGAGATGGTTACGAAATAAATATCATTCCAACTGATGGATCGACTATCGATAAAGATAAAAGAATAAAAATCCGCAAACCATCCATAATTACTCTATGAAGAGATGATGAAAAGATTAAGAAGCCTTAAAATTGCTTGTTGGACTCGCCACTTCTTACCTTTTTGAGCACACATATCCTTAAGGAGTTTTGAGCCCACGAGCCTTCTAGTTTTTCTTGGCGACCACCTAAGGCGTCGCGACTCACAGATTTAAAAACACTGGTCTCGAATAACAAATGTACAACAGTTTAAAATATAAAATTATATGTTTTTCTTGAATTCTGCCTCTAAATGTGGGCGTGTCCCAAAACTTTGGATGAACCAGATGTAAAACCAGATGTAAAATTTTGTGGGCGTGTCTGTGGGCGAATTTGAAAAATTTTAACACTTGTATTGCTTCGGATGACAGAGATCCTACGTACAAATTTTCAGCTTTCTAGCTAAAAATTTTAGGCCTAAAAATTGGTGATGTACGGACCGACGGACGGACGGACGGACATGACTTATTTATCTCAGAATTCGGTCACTAGCATATGCCCTGAAGGTCTTGAGGGTCTATCGTTATTATTTCTCTGTTACATTTTTGCCTGTGTCAAACTTGACATACTCCATTCCTGTGGAATAGGGTATAAAAATGAAGGAAAAGTTTTTTGTCATCCTTTTTATATCCGACCCAGGGTATATTAATTTATTAATGCATAGTTTGTAACGCAGTGAAATACTCACTGTAGACTTCTTAAACCTTTTAGAGAGATGATCGAGAGGTGAATTGACTTTAGCCAAGTTCAGTCCATCCGTCCGTCCATCTGTATGTGTAAAGGTTTTAGGTCTTCAAAATTAAGGTAGAAAGCTGAAACTTGGTACACGGCTTGGTTCTTCTGTTACACAGACAAAGTTTAAAAATTGGTTATATTCGCCAATGGCTACGCCCACTACTGGACTCAATGTCAGACAACATCTACTTCACATTTTCTTTCAAAATGCCTTTTGGTCAAGTCAGACAAGGCGCAGGAGTTCAAATTTTGGTACAGAGCAATATTGGCCAACCTTTAATTGGGCTAAAATTGGACCGACCATGCCATTGACTACACTCACTTTTTAAAGATCCTAGAAAACCCGATTTCTCAGATATTTCACTCCAAATCGATTATGCCACACCCGGTCTCAAAACTTTCTGAATAATTTTAACAAACAAGAATTTTACAGGGTGGTCAAAGGATAGACATGTGCACTCAAGAGGATACAAGCATCCACAGGTTTTCTAAGCCCACCTCTGTCTATCAACTCCTACTCTCACCTCCCCGTGGTGAACACCGGGTGCCTAGTACCTCAACTGGAGATTGGGTTCCAACCCCTTTGGAAGGTTGTTGGGGGTAGCAGACGAGAGAGGGGGGAGGAGTGTTCCCACTAAGGCACTTCTCCTTGCATCCGGACGGCAGCGGAGGAATTCCCCAGATGGAATCAACGGTGGCGTCCATAGTTCCTATAAGGAGCGGGCTATCCGGCTCTCCGTCCTTAGAGCTAAGCAAAGGATCTGGTCCTCCAGGTTGGGGGTCGTGCCGTCGGGGTGACTTCCCGGCCACGTAAAGAAACACCAGTCACGAAGCGGAAACAAGCCTCGGATTCGGACGGATTTACTGTTGACGACCAATGCAAACGAGAAAAGGACAACGAGCTCCGGATCTGCACGTGGAATGTTAGGTCCCTTAACAGACCACGTGCAGCCGAGCAACTAGCGGAGGCCCTTAACGACTGCAAGGCAGACATTACTGCCATCCAAGAAATGCGGTGGGACGGGCCGGGCAAAAGAAGGATGAAAAACTGCGACATCTACTACGGCGACTGCTACCGGCATCAAAGACAGCGCCTATTTGGATGTGGTTTCGTTGTTGGAGGCAGACTTAGGCAAAAAGTCTTGAGCTTCAACCCTGTAAGCGAGCGCCTCGCGACGATCCGCATCAAGGCTAAATTCGCCAACATTAGCCTGATATGCGCACATGCCCCCACAGAGGAGAAAGATGACGAGACCGAAGATATGTTCTACGAGCTCCTGGACAAAACTTATGAGCAGTGCCCTAGCTACGACATTAAAATTGTCCTAGGCGATTTTAATGCCAAGCTAGGAAGGGAGGGCATCTTTGGTCGTACTGTCGGAAAGTATAGCCTGCACGACACGACCTCTGATAACGGATTCAGGCTGATCGACTTTGCTGCGGGGCGACACGTTGTGGTAGCTAGTACACAGTTCCCGCATCTCAATATCCACAAAGGGACATGGAGATCTCCCGATCAATCAACCGTCAACCAGATTGACCATATTGCGATCGACGCAAGGCACTCCTCCAGTATCATGGATGTCCGAGCTTTCCGAGGGGCCAACATCGACTCGGATCACTGCCTTGTTGTAGCCAAGGTACGCCTGCGGATATCCCGACCAGCGCCAAGTAATGGAAATACTGTGAGGAAGTGTGACGTCGGCCGACTACAATCGCAAGAGATCGCCAGTTCCTTCTCCAACCGAGTCTCTCAAAACCTTCTACGAAGTCCTATGCAACCAGCATCAAGTATTGATAGCCAGTGGCAACATTGCCAAAATGCCATCAGAGACGCCGCCTCTGAAGTGCTGGGTTTCACACGGCGACCACAACGAAACCCCTGGTTTGACGATGAATGCCGGCAAGCACATGCAGCTAAACAGGAAGCATACAAAGCGGCGCTGCACAGAAGGACTAGAGCTGCTCGCGAGCTCTACGAGCAGAGGAGGAGAGAGGAGCACCGGCTTCTCCGAAGGAAAAAGAGAGAGCACGAGAAGCGCGCGGTTGAAGAGATAGAGAGATGTTACAACAGGAATGAGGTTAGAAAGTTTTACCAAAGGATCAAAAGGTCCTGCCAAGGGTATAAACTTCGAACTGAAGCCTGTTAGGACCATCAAGGGAACATCGTTGTAGAATCGCAGTCGGTGCTGAGGATTTGGAAAGACCACTTCTGCAGACTGTATAACGGCGAGGAAGAACCAAATACCGCTGTCAGGCAGAATGAACCATTCAACCCGGGCGAAGACGTTACCGACGAAGCATACGAACGATACCGCCCACCCGACCTGGAGGAGGTGAAAGTAGCTGTGTCTAAGCTCAAGTGCAACAAAGCAGCCGGAGCAGACGGCCTAGCTGCCGAACTTTTTAAATCCGCTGGCGATGAGCTGGTTAGGAGCATGCACCAGCTCATCTGCAAGATATGGTCGGAAGAAAGCATGCCCGACGAATGGAACCTCAGCATTGTTTGTCCGATCCTGAAGAAAGGAGACCCTCTGAGTTGTGCCAACTACAGAGGCATAAGTCTTCTTAACATCGCATACAAGATCTTTTCTGCTGTACTGTGTGAACGCCTGAAGCCGTTTGTCAACAATCTGATAGGCACATATCAGTGTGGCTTTAGGCCAGGAAAGTCCACCATCGATCAAATATTCACACTGCGGCAGATCTTGGAGAAAACCCAGGAATTCCAAATCGATACACACCACCTCTTCATCGATTTCAAGGCCGCGTATGACAGCATCTATAGAGACGAGCTATATAGCGCAATGTCTAGTTTTGGCATCCCTGCCAAACTCGTCAGTCTGTGCAGGATGACGATGGAAAACTCACGCTGTTCCGTCAAGGTCGGCAAAGACCTCACCGACCCCTTTGATGTCAAAAAAGGATTTAGACAAGGCGACGCGCTGTCATGCGACTTCTTTAACATCATACTTGAGAGAATTGTGCAGAACTCTCGCGCCAACACCAGAGGTACAATCTTTCAAAAGTCCGTTCAACTACTTGCATACGCAGACGACATTGACATAATCGGTAGAACAAAGCGTGATGTCAGTGAAGCCTTCGTGAGTATTGGGACGGAAGCGGCGAACATGGGTTTAGCAGTCAATGAGGGCAAAACCAAGTATATGCTGTCATCAAGAAAAGACACCCAACACCGACGTCTTGGACAAAACATCACCATCGACAGCTATAACTTTGAGGTAGTTAGGGACTTTGTCTACCTGGGTTCCGCTATCAATTCAGACAATGACACCAGCGCTGAAATCAAACGAAGGATAACTCTTGCCAATCGCTGTTTCTTTGGGCTAAGAAGGCAATTGAGTAGCAAAGCCCTCTCTCGAGCAACTAAAGTGTCCATGTATAAGACCCTCATCATCCCAGTCCTGCTGTACGGTGCAGAAGCATGGACCCTGTCAAAGGCGGATAAAAACACTTTAGGCTGCTTCGAGAGGAAAATTCTTCGGACGATTTACGGTCCCGTCTGCATAGACGGAGAGTGGAGGAGGAGATATAACATCGAACTGTACGGGCTGTACAGCGATACCGACCTAGCCAAAAGAGTCAAAACACAACGTCTACGATGGCTGGGTCATCTAGAGCGGATGGACACCAACGCCCCGGCCCGGAAAATCTTCGAATCCACACCGCAGGGACGACGCGGTAGAGGAGCACCGAGACTCAGGTGGCGCACGCAAGTGGAAGGAGACCTCAGCCAACTTCGCGTGCGAAACTGGAGACGGCTAGCTAGAGACAGAGCTGGCTGGCGAAGCTTGTTGGCTGAGGCCCAGGTCCACCCCGGACTGTAGCGCCACCTTAAGTAAGTAAGTAAGTAAGAATTTACAGAGAATTCTACACAAATTCATATTTTCTATGCATCCGATAAAAACGTCTTGAGGAAGACGGCAAGCCCCGTCGAAACGTCGACAAAAAACGATGAATGATTATTTTGCGTTGAACTAACCTTGGGAAAACACCGAACTTCTTTAACTATCCTTAAGGAACTTCAGAGAGCGCTGAAGTGCGCTCGCGCGATCGCGGCTATCAGTGAAGACGCTGAAATGAAGGTTAAGGTGACCATATCGCAAGTGATGGTTGTTTTCTGAACTCCAGTGCAGTATACCCTGCGCTTAAATGGACTACCATCTTGTTGTCTTTTTAACGAAAGATGGATACTGAGTTATCCTGTCGGATTGGCCAAAAACAGCAGCAATAGTAAAGGAACTTCGTCGCCCGACTGGTCATCAGAAAAGCTGAGCTTGGAGTGAAAGCTAAAATTTCAGTTTTTAACTCAGTGTTCGTTCTAACCCTCGTCTGAATTTTGGGTAATTCATTATGTGACTTAGAGAATTAGATCGCGGGTTCAAGCAGAAATGAGAGTTCTGAAGTAAGCTGCTGGTGTTATTCTTACGGATACCCTCATAGTATTCAACGAAATTTAAATTTTAAGCAGCTGTTTCTCCGAGTGGAACGATCGATTCTCCGATAATTTGGACACGTTGTTCGCATGCCCCCAGACTTTCTATACAGGTCATGCTAGATGAGAAAAAATGCGTCGTCGCCCCACAGGTAGGCCAATAAACGTGTTGGGATCAGTTAGATATCCTACTTCTCTGTCCCTACACCTAAGCTAGGGATGGAATGACAGATGTCAAACTCTAAGAGTGCGGCATGCTACTTTCTCTTCCTTTGCATATAATATTGTTCATGTTTAGCCCGATTTTAAAAATTCTTGCAAATTTTAAGTATCTAAGCAATCAAAATCGCTGTAACGATGTTTGAGTGAATTCGCCTAGGCGCGGTTCTGCATAGTATATGCCTTATGTGTGCTGCCAACAGAAGGTTCTGAGTTCAAATCCCTGCCAGTCCTAGCTCTCAGAATAAAATTTGTTTTGAGATGTGTCGTTTAAAAATGGGAAACAGGTACTGTACGACCCTTTCAGTGCGTATACAACAAAGTTTGTAAAAAGCTAACCGTTGGTGTTGCCTTCGTCTAGGTGCTGCAAATTTTTTTTGTTTCGTACAATTGCTTCTACCTCCCGTCTACTGGCAAGTAATTCTCAATTATGACACACCTTCGCTATATGACTCATTAAACTGTCGTGTAGGCACGGCACCTTTACAATGTCACGGAATCCTGCGGCCAAAGTGAATACATTAACTAAGCCGGGATAGCGTTTTTATTAAGTCGATTATTATTTATGTTCATAATATCTAACGTGACCGTAGTTAAAAACAAGTGTCCTTACCTCCATCGCCGTGCGTCGTCGTCAAACGCGCCTGCGAATCCAGTTTAAAACAGCTTTTTACGCATTAAGTCAATAGATTACCTTGATGCTATCCCAACAGGGTGGCAGTGCCTTGGATCGCATTAACAAGCACCTCATTCATGAACCTGGTAACGTATTAACTACTCAAGATTACAAGGATCTTATGAGTGGATTGTGTGATGGAGTTTATTTATTATTTCTTTTAAGTTTTAGATTCACTCGGACGAAAAAAAAAACTCCGAGAGATTAGAAAAGGATTAGCACGTGACTTTGACTGACGCTAAAGCGTTTGGACATAGTGTAGGCAAACTCCTGAGTAACTGTGACCAGAACAAGAATATTGTGACTTAATCAGACGGCTTATTGCGAGGCGTTACTAACACGTCCTAGCCACAAGCAAGTGTTTGTATAATGTCCTATAAAAACCTGACTTTTATTCGTCGACTTGTCAGAAAATCGTATGAAGAGTATGATTGATTATAGCTTAAGACTTTAGATCCAGTCTTAATCGATGCATATTCTCTTGTAGTTCAATGGATTTTAATGGACTCAGATAAGACCACGACTAGGCAGCTGCGGCTGAGAAAACAAACAACGTTTAAGTGCAGCATGCACCCTATTAAATTTCAATCGAATCGATTGTTATTTTTACAACCAAAGAAAGGATTCATCAGCTTCAGCCTCGTTAACACAAAAAGACGTTCTAATTCGCGTCATTAAACATTCGAATTTCGTTTAATTTTAAGGAAGTCCAACGTCTTACTGAACCAAATTCGCTGAAGAAACAAATAATTCGAAGCATGCAAATCTTAATCCGATCGAACGATTTCGTAGGATCGAAATACTCATTAAATTATCGCATTTCTTTTTGGGTGCCCCGGTGAAATGTAAATTTTTGATGGTCAGATGCTATCGTCGTGGTCAAGTCTGTGGTTACCCCGTCACCGCCGAAGACATGTTATAAGCATAAAATTTACAATTTATTGCACACAGATAGTTTATACCAGGATTTAAAAGCGGCGCTCAAGAGATAGTGAATCAATTAAATCTGCAATGAACCTGAACAAGCTTTTATTCTTCGTTGAACAGATGTAGTCTTCAACACCAGTGTTTGAGATATTTTTTCCATGGTGACAAACTTCATTAACTGATTTCGTTTAAAGTATAGGAAACTATTTTGAATATTTATGAGCCACGCTTTATAATTAATGTTTTGATATTTCTGTGTTTTAATTCTTTTTTGTTGAATTCCAAGTTTGTCTTTTATAGAAACTGGTGCACGTCGCGTCGCAGTGGCTGGAACTTTCACATGCAGGTTTTTAATCAGGAAGTAAAGCAATTAGTTAATATTATCTCGCTAAATGACGGGTAGGTAAGGCCAGTTAGGGAGGGAGCCAAAACGTCAGCTCGCATTGGCCTGGGATGAGAGTTTAGCATCGCGATACCTCGCTGGCTCGTCAACTCTTTCGTTATCGATAAAATCAATATAGCCTGGAATGTAAAAATTTTTTGCATTTGTTTTCACAATTAAGAGCCTTGAGCGACAAAGCCTCTATGAGTCGTACTCTGAGTTTATGCCTTCACCAATATCAACCTTTAAACTGACTTTACTACCCTCAAAATACGTAGCTAATCGCGCAGCAGCAGCATTATCCGAGGCTTTTTCTTCGTGCTCTTAATTTGGGGCGAGTGCACTTTCTACCTAGCTGTGAGGTTTGTAATAGGCCAATCCTGGCCCGTATAACAGACGCCGACCAAGAAGCCGCTCGACTTGTGATAGACTCCTCTGGATTTCTGTCATTTGAAACTCAGTCGCAGCTTTGGGATAAGGGTCTGACACATGAGCCGTACAATATGTTTTAGACGAGCGCTTTTTGGCTTTATTTTAAGCCTTTAGGTTCATATTTAAGTTACAACTTTACTGCCATACCTGGCCCCTCCAGGAGTGTTTACTCCTGACAGCGTCACTATTTACATGTTGAGGACTACTTCTTTCATTTCATTTTAGTCGGCTCTTAAGATAAGCATCATACTTTACCTCAAAGCAACTCTAGCCCCGACTCTGCAGCGAAAAATTTGTAATGTTGCCTGGGGTTCGTCGAATACTTTCATAATTTCACAATGAAACAGTTTATTTATCAAAAAATACTTATTTACCTTCAAATCAACTTTGCTGTTTAGATTTCAACACTTTATTTCAATTCAATCACTTTTTACTTTACTATCGACTTTTAAAAGTCAACGTTTAAAATATAACTGTCCCGCACAAGCCTGTCACCCGTGTATTTATACAAATTAAGCACCTTCTAGTGCGTTCCATACTTCCCCTTTGGTAAGTTTTCATTGGTACTCTTCCACCAATTTTCCAAGGGAAAATTTTCGATATCGCAATTTGCACTTGTAATATCAGTTTGCTGTCAGCTGACTGGAATGACAGTTGGTAAAGTGAATCGATGGGTGCATTTAGCGGCGATTCCTGCATGTCGTTTTATTTCTTGTCGCCACATTACAAATTAAAGGATCTAATCCCCAAGCATGAAGGGTAACACAACGCGTGCTTTAATTTTTGACAGAGCTGCACGTTTGTTCTAGTAATGGCTGCCAGTGACGGCTAGTAATTTTCAAGTTTCAAATACGTGCTGGGTTAAGGTGATACATTTTCGGAATGTTTCAGTACACTAACAGCTCTAGTCCCTTAAATTAATAAATAAGTCTTTGAAGATAAAAACTTTGTAACAAAATTCAGTGGTGATTGGTTAATAGAAAATTACGGCCTCTTTTAACGATCGCCTTTGCAAAATGCTCGAAACGTAATGGAAAAATTAAAAGAGACAAGTGCATCGTGGCGCACATTTAGCCAAGGTATTTTTTCTGTTTCGAGAGTCTAAAAACTCGAGATTTTAAAATCACTGCTGTTTTCAAAACACTAGTCCTTCCTGCGGCTTATTTAGCATCCTAAAGACGGACTTTAATGCAGTAGTTGCAATCATATTGTAATATTTTTGCCTGTGGTGTGTCGAGTAAAACTCAATCACATTCTCTATATAACACATAAATACTTCACTTCAAAATATGGCTTAATAAATAACAATTGATTTAACATCGCCACTAAGAATTCCACACTTGATTTCAATTCAACCGGTTTTTTAACTTTAACTTTCGATTTTAGCAATTCAACGCTTCAAATACAACTGTGTCGTCCGAACCTGTCATCCGTGCATTTATCAAATTCACCACGTTCTAGGAATTTCCTATTTTGGGAATTTTCCATTGGTTTTTTTTCAAGACGAAATTTTCGATATTCGAATGTCAGTTTACTTGACAACTGGTGTGTTTGTTAAATGCATGGAGCAGCGAGTGTGCGTTAAGTGAATTAATGGGTGAATTCAGTGACTCCTGCACTCCATTTTATTTGACGTCTTGCGTGAAAAGTTTAGAAAATTATCGCAATCCAACCGAGTGACAGATGGGGAAGGTGGGATTATTTGTCCGAAGGTTTATTTCATTGTTTATATAGATTTGACAAGGTTAGGTGGCTGTCCCCGCTCGACAGGAAAGGGACACACCTAGACCAAAGGAGGTCGATTGTGATACCACTTTTCGTAAGACTGTAGTTACCAGCCCGATGACCAAAATGACGACTACTCGATTTGGGTGAAAGCATTGAGGCAACCAGGCAAAGGTCACCCATTTGATTGGCTAGAGACTTATCCGTAACCGTATTGCAGGCTGAAAGTAACCCCTTCGGTGTGAACCATTGCCAGCAGTTTTACTTAAGGTATTTTCTTAAAAAGTAGGGTTTCCTTGACTTTTTTACCCCACATAGGAATTTGCCTTGATGATGGGAGAGGTGGTGTTGGTATGACTTGGTGGGAATAACTCGTGGTCAGGGCTAACCTCTTAAATGAGAGGACAAGGCAAGGGCAACTGATTTCGGCATAAGTCCGTACCTCTGCCCCTCAAATAAGAATAAGCCTTAAGGATATGGGAGGGTGCAGGGATAATAGAATTTGGTATGTACCCTTGCAACAGAAGAAATCTTTTCCAGGATAACCGTTTTGCCGTACTTCAGGCGACTCAAGTAATTATTAAACTTGAGGAAATTTGAAAGATAGGGATAACCAAAGCGGTATGAACGCGTGCCAGGGGGATCACCGGAATTCCCGTAAGGGTGGAGGTGAGGGTAACTGAAACGGTACGCGCGCTCTTTCCAGCCTAGCCCTGCAAGGGGAGATATTAAGGGTGTGGTGGGGGGATGTGGGTATGAAATGGGGGTCCCGGGTGGTATGAGATACGGACTATGTGGCTGACAATTTAGGCGTTTAGCCAATTTGACCCAGAGATAAAGCGCATTAAGTACTTTAAGTCGAGTCTTGCTAGACGTTCAAATCTTCCAAGAAGTACTCACGCAGAGTTTTCCTTGTCAAGATCGATTGGGCGGGACAATAACACAGAAGATGGATCATGGTTTCTTCCTTTTTCTCATCTTTGCAACTTTTGCAGATATCGTTGAAGCAAACACCAAGCCTTCCTGCCTGTCTCCCTACAAAAGACTTGTTAAGGCTCCAACGTTCTTCTTAAGATTTAGCCTATTAGAGGAGATAAGTCTTTGTTTTCCTACGATCAAGGACTGGCCAGAATTGTTAGGAACAGAGACATGTATGCTGATAATGATCCTCCTGTTGTTGGGCATTGTGATAGCTTTGGTGTCCAGGTTAAACTTTATCGAATTAATGGGTGCTACCAGCTCTGCACTTGCTTGGAGTATTCATGTGGCCTGGAACCCAGTGCAGGGATGTGTCACACCTGACAGCAACCACATTGAGACATTCCCGGCATTGCTTTACCAACTTGGATCGTATAGTTAGCGATTCCAAGGTGATTCCATATAGAAAACAAGAGCGCTGCAGTTTATTGAGTTAGTTGAAAGATCGGTTTCTCAAACAGCTTTTATTTCTACTTGAAATACACTGCAGTGATCCGGCAAGCGTTTGGAGATACATAGGTCCAGATTCTTAGAATTGACATCGCTCCCTCTGTTCCGAATGTTTCTTTGATCTGTCTGTGTAGACTTCTGTTTTAAGACCTCATCCGAGTCCCATCAGAGATTTCGGCTTCAAAATTTGATCGAATTTGACATAAATTCAGTTTAAGGTACAATGTAGTTCAAGTAAACGGGGATAGTAACTACGCCATTTAGGTTGTTTACTTGCCCCATGCTGTCACGGGCTTATTGCAGAGATTTCCGAAGCCTAAGTGCTTCTTTTGCTGCTATAGATTTTCCAAAGATGTCAAATGGAGGTAGGTGGAGCATTATGTCAAGCCCTCAAGGAGTTGTTCTAAAAGAAACAAAATATTCTTTAAACTTTCTCTAATATAGGGGTATTGCTACTCTTGTCTAGTGCCTTTCACCAGACTAGTGCTCCGTACATAAGGATGGGCTTAACAAGGATAGACTGAACAAATCAGGGTGGTTGGAGTCCCCAGTTTGGAACTAGGTCAATCCTAGATGACAGGAACTAGCCACGACTGCATTAAAGTGTCATGTCAGATCTCTGAAGTCTATAGCCCACAAAACAGCTCGAAGGACAAAGAAGTTCGTGACTTACTCAGAGTAATTTCTTGAGATTTTCCTTGTATTAGAGCTTATCTGTTTTGAGGACAGCTTTTAGCCCAGCAAAGTCTGAGTATCACAGTCGGGTAGGTCGGCAATTGTGAAACTGAATTTAAGCTAAATGGTCGATTTTATAAGCTGGTTTCTTTGAAATATTTTAAATTTTTTTTCTGATTCGCGTTTCTAACGATTAACATATTTTTTTATCTGACTTTTTGGTACTGAACCAGAGAGGCAACGAAATCAAAATACGTACTCTAAGGGGATCATTGTTGCCTGAATTCGCGATCAACATTACTTTCCAAGATCAGCAAAGATCACATCTCAAAGCAATTACGTAATGCTGTCCTATCCCGCACATGGTCGATAGCCCATGCTAAAACTCTTCTTCTCTAGTCCCACGTACACTGGACATAACCCCTTGGCAATATAACGCAAGTCTACATGGTCGCCACCATACTCTGGCGTGGAATGCAATTTCACACCTTACCACTCCGATGCACGTGCATGTTTCGTGACATGTCCTTTGGGTCAACATGCAACGAGCTGCCTGAATTTATTACATCTGGAAAATAGTTTTTCCTACGAGTATCAAATTTAACATGAGTTCGCCGGCGACCACTAAGCGGGTATTTTGTTGAAAGGTCAATGCTCACCAGCATCGAGAACGTTGACCATCGCACCATCGAGCACATGTTCTGACCCGAGTGTGTGTCCGCAAGAACACGCGATTTTTCACCCCAATGATTCGACTCCCCTATATGGTGGATAGTGTCCGTCCGCGCACAAATGTGGGCCCACGAAGCGTGTAGATTTTTTTTTTTGGTAATCATAATGACCAGATCGAATTTGCTTACGATGACACCGTGTCAGCGAATAATTACTAGTTACCCATTGGATAATTAATATCTGCGCAAGTGTGAATAGCGCGATCGCACGCACACGGTTGGGAAATACGGGGTCGATGATCGTAGACAATTGTCATTGATATGCGAGTGATGACATCAGTCAGGTAGACCAGGAAAATTGCTCTATTCGAGATTCGATCAATAAACACAGTTCTTACAACCACTTTTCTGTTGACGCATTTATGCAGTGTCACCTTGCGTCAACGTCAATTCTCGAATCGTGTTACCAATGTTCATCCCAAAGTTTTATGCGAAAAATTTGATTTTTAAATCAGATTCCTCAGGTATTTATCTCAGTAAGGCATAAGTGCTCCAGAGTATCTGTCAATTCATCCAACATGGGCCGACTGCACTTGTCCTTCAAACTCAGTGACAGGCTGCTAAAATAATTCCCATTGAAGCTGTCAGCCATGCCGCGCGAAGGTCAGTCATCATGGGTCCGTCCATCAACCAGGAAGCCATTTCCATCACCAACATAAAATCGCATACCTGTCAATGTCAAAGTCCGATTTTTCCATCTTCTTTAACTTAAGCGCACAGCTCGCAAGTCCTTAAGGACATATACCACAAAAAGCCTGTTCTGAAACGCCACACCACACGCACCCGGACAAGGAACAGAAAAAATCTCGAACTGGATGCACCGTTCAAACGGTGCGCATTTAAATTCCGAAGAATCTAATGCGTGTTGTACAACATGAGGAACAGCATTATTGTATGAATCGGTAGCAAAAACAAGAGTCCAACTAGCTGCTATTAACTCTAAACCAGATGCCATATAGGAAACTTGCCGTCGTCGTCGACGGCACTGAGCAATGTCCAGACGGCACCAGCATCGCGTTTCCACATTTTTCGCTGCGAAAATAACTGAAATGGAATCCGCATGAAAATTCAATCATTTTTCCACTATCGTCCTGCCTCATTCATCACTGATCTGGTTCGAGTGATACTCGCTGCTGCATGGACGCGCCTCGGACTCGGACGCCCAGATTATATTACGTACCCCTTGGCCTATGGGCTGCTGATTCAGGTAGCTAGCCCACACTTGGAAATGTGAAAGCACTTGGGCCAATTAGGGAAGATTGCAATCATATCTCTCATCGGGGGGCTTGACGATTATGATGGAGCCAATTGAGCTGATAGCTATAAACTGAGGCAGTCAGATCTTTCCTAGTTTTTCCACCTTCGAATGTATTGTCTACGGGCCGCGCCAGGAATTTCAATGAGTCGCGTGAAATCGGCAATTACGTGGTTATGACATTAATTGACATTTTAATCAAGATGTGCGCGACGTTTATGATGCATTTGCTCAGGTTATGATGTGCGCATACGGAGCCGGTTCCTGATGGGACGAGTTCTGGCTGCTTCTATTAGGTCCTGCGATGCGACCTGCTCTCCGTATACAGTTTCTGATCGGGCGAGATTACTGTTTTATGTCGTTTTGATGTCCCATGAATAGAAATGGTCCGCAATTATTCCAATGAGTGCGCTGAGAATAGCTTGTTGCCTTTAATGAAGTGAGAAGCAGAGGGTTAGCCCCCCATCGTTATGCAACCAATTGAGAAGATTTCTAAGGAACGCCTCAACAGTCAACACTTTGAAACTAGATGAAATTCATTATGGTGTCAGTTTGCATAGAAATTTTGTATTAAATTTGATTGGCCATATTATTCAATTAAATTTTCTCCTCAAATTGGAGCTCTTGGATGATTGTGACGTTGCCGGGGTTTTGATAGCCTTTTCCAAATGAAGAGCGTATTGCGTTTGACGGTACTTTCTGATTTCTAACTGAAGATATTGGCAACGGGAAATGCTAATGCAGTCTTATTTATTTTAGATTCCAAAGTAACTCCTTAGGCTAATCGCACGATTCACGCAAGCAGCGCTCACGTGAGCAACTTTTCTAGTTCTCTCAACGTATTTACACGCACAGCCAAAGTCGAAATATTTTACCATTTGCTCTCTAAAATGTCGGCGTGTTCGAAAAAATGGAAGAATTTCATGTCGGCACAGAAACATGGGCTAAAAAAAATAGTTTCTAACAATGAAGAACTAAAAAACCCGAATCAAAACAGATATTTGAAAGTTGCTAGAAAATTTTCGTGTTGATTGCTCATTTCCTGCAAAACTATAGACAAAAAGGCGATCAAACCGTTGCGTGATTAAAAGTTTCATATGAGCGTTAAGCCTTACATTGCTTGATTGCAAGATTCGAAGCTGTTCAGATACGACAAGGAGGATCAAGCCGACAAAAATATCGAAACGTCAGTCGGTCGGTTGGAGTCAGCCTTAGTACGAAAACTCTGGGTTAAGAATAAGTTACTGTTTTCGTTTTAAGTCGGGAAACCTTCTACAAAATGAGTCACCAAACCTTTTAGAAAAAACAAATTAAAAAAAGACAAACTGTCTAAAATACTGTACGACTGCCAGAGTGACATTGACTGCCTTCGCCATAAACAGTGCACGCTCCAAATGGCTGATTGCATTTCAGCATCTTAAATATTTAAGTGTAGCACTTGTCACAGATTGAATGCACATCACTTAACTATCAGTTAACTCTGTTATGGAATGAACAGTTATAAGTCTGCAATTTCCTACATTATTTGTAAGCATCTGGATTCTCGTCCCTGTCTATGTTCCTGTCAATCAATCGCTGCAGTTTATTTGTCAATCATATTGCCTGCCACTCCTCAACTGTAGGGATCTGCGCGATCACTGCAGATCGTTGACAGCATGCTGTGATTCTACTATCTCACAACAATCTTCACATCTTTTGGTCCTTTTGCGGGTAGTGTCAGGTTCCTTATTAGATATAATAGTTTCAGTAGGTAGGTACCTATTTGAGTGAAAAACAATATCATTCAGCGCCCTCGATAAGATCACTTTTTTAACGCTATAAGGGCCTCATAAATTTTTCCATGAAGGTTTAACATAAGGCGCCTTATAGGGTTAATAATAGACTGGCTTTGACAAGATGGTTTAAAGGTATTGAGCAACACATGATCTTCATCCAAAATGTCTCCGATTCCGATGCCCACGCAACGAAAAAAAAAGTTATTAGGTGCAACTTGACTACTATTGCACCAACGCACATCACAGTTCAGTCTGTGAGCGCTAATCAGTGAGCTCATTACTAACCCACATGAGCCTATATGATGGGGTCAACTTGTAAGATTATTGTGAAATTCCTTGAATTATTCACGAAACCTCGAAGCCACAGTTACGTGGAATCCAAAACCAAATCAAAGAAACTACAGTCCCTTTCTCCTTGCCCCGTAAATTATTGCCGCAAAACAGCAATTCCATCTTCAATTGAGTTTGACGCGGCGCGGTGGCTGGCGTGCAAATTCCCTTCAGAAGCAGAAGACAGTTCAAAAAAATTGCTTTCCCATCACGAATCCAATTTTTCCCAAGCAAAGCGTGCTGGGATCATTGCCAAAAGATGTTCCCATCAACATTGATCACACAATAACAAACCAAAAAAAAGAGACATTACATTCGTTCCCGCTGTGAAGATCAAACGGAGACAACAGACGACACCACATTGTACCCGAAAACATTAATTCCCTAATAACTCCCGTCATCGCACTCATGAGGCAATCAAGGTAACACGTCAAGCGATGACGACTGCGAGTTGCTTCCAGCTCAGATACAAACACATGCAGGCTAATTTGAAAAGCGTAATTTCTTCCGGTGCATCGGTCACTGGTGTTTACACACATCCAAGACACCTGGTAAAGCATCATCGTGGAGGGGCCTGCGCCGAACATTGTGTGGATGCATATTTTTGAAAGACTTTGGCTGAACAGGGCTGCCAACTGTTTCCAAGGCGAAAATTCTGATAGTTCTATTCGCCAACAAAGCTTTAAAAATAAAAAATTTTCACAAGTTTCTACTTGTCCAGATTTTATTGAAAAATTTGCAAACAATTGAAAATAGAGCGTCTTTCAATTGGCATATGAATTGGCTTACACTTCGCCAACCGACAAAGAGAAGAACTGTCAAAGTTTGTCAATTCATCTACAAGAATGGAAACTTAGTATTTGACTTTTGAGTTTATCACTGCAAACTTATCTTAAGTTGATTATAAATCGTAGAAAGGATTAAAGTCCGTAGAAGAAGTTATCTTATACATATTATGTCTCCACCGGACACTAAACCGCGATCAGCATGAATCTTCACCTTCCATCTTACAAATCGCCAAGATTAGTTTGCAAATTGTTACTATACAAATCCTCTCAAGTCAAATTATTGAATATAAGTTTACTCGCAAATCTTATTAACTCTTTTCATCAACCTTTTTTACGCCACTTTTAACCCTTTTCGCACACCTTTATGACAGTTTTCGGCTTGAAAATGGAAGGTGGAACTGTCCACGTATGACAGATTGGTCACAAATATGTATTCTATAGGGACATTAACAACGAAATTGTTTTTTCGCTCTTGGGAAATGTCATCGTTCCTCTCTTCTGAATACCAAATTGACGATGAAATGCTCGTGTCAAATTAACCTTATGTTTTCCCGGTGGAGACACTTCGAGATTTTTGTTTTTATCATCTCTCGTAGTTTATAATCGGTGGATACCAAAGTATTAGCTAAGAGATATCAATAATTTTAATAATTCAGTTTTTTCTTAGGTCCACATACACATACCCGGTGACTCCAGGCGCCGACCAACAAGCTTATCAAGCTTGACTATAGATTCCTCGAGTTTTGCACTCGAAGAGGGTTGACGATCCCTTCCAATTACGTCACCTTAGCCTCAGTAATTCAGTATTCCCTACTGTACGATCTTTCCTGGTAGATTTAAAAGACTTTTACTGGTCAGTGCTTAGATCCCTTGATCACCCTGTAGCGGTAAAGCCCCTAGCAGTAACTGGAAATTTTAGATTTTTGAGCTGATAGCTAGTAGCTTATTTTGACAGTTATTGCGAATTATTCTGTGGGGTGGGGACTGCTTACGAAAGCACATATTTTCTCACCACACATTTACGAAGCAAAATAAAGATTAACAGCGAATCTATAATATTTTGCAAATCTTCAATATTGTGTTGTTCAGCGACAGTATTAGTTTGCCATCCAACCAAAAACCAAAACTACAAAGATCACGTCCGACAACAGATTCCAAGTGAAAGTAAATCAGATCAAATGTGTTTTTTCATTTCCCGACCGTGGTCGGTTTTTGTCGAATTGTTATGCAACTAAGGACAAAAAACTAACGCATGGTATAGTGACGGACTTTCACTCAACACAACGTCTTACACTGCTAATTTCAGAGAAATTTGAACAACTTTCAACTGGTCCTTGATCCTGAAATTGAGGTAAGAATGGCAATTTTTCATTGGCAGTCATTGCCTCTACCAGAAATGTTTGTGGATTAAAATGGCTTGGAGTGACTGCTAATGAGAGAGAAGAAGTAAGCCCATTCGAGATGCGGGCCTGACTTAACTTCCGGAATTCAGCAAACTGAAGCGCGAATGACTTGCAAACTGCAGGTAAGGACGTCCAACAAACAGTCAGAACAATGTCGGTTGGACAGTTTTTGCAAATCTTTTCTGCTACATTGCCAAAGCCCAACGTTGTTTTTTGTAAGCTTAATAGGTCAATATCTGAGCGGCCTTATGCCATGAACGTCAACCATTGATCAAATACTCATTGCGGTAAATCTTGGAAAATACTGGTAATACTCTAAGGCTGCGTAGAGAGCAGCCTTTATTGACACGAGGGCAATGTCTAGTTTGGATATCCATGTCAAACTTGTCAGTTAATGTGGATGGGGATGAAAACTCACGCTGCTTCATTAATACTTGTGAAACCCTCACCGACTCGTTTGAAATAAAAATTTGATTTAGACAAGACGTCTGGCTCAACTGACTTATTCAATATTTTACTTGAAACAGTTGTGAAGAACGCCCGCGCAAAAGCTAGATCTCTCAAAAGAGATTCGTACAATTAATCGCAAAAGCAGACGACATTGTCAACAAGAAAAGACACCCTTCGCCGAAGTCTTGGAAAAAAAACACCATGCTACTCTATTACTTTGAGGGGGCTAAGGACTTGGATTCTGCTACAAATTCAGGTTCCGACACCAGCGCTGTAATCAAATAAAGGTTAACTCTTATCAATAGCTATTCCATGACTAACATATCTGCCCCTATAAGAATCTTTAAGAGTCTTATAAGTCCAAAAAAAAGGTCTTGTAAAGTGTTATAAGGGTTTCATGAGAGCCTTTTAAGCATTAAATAGTCAGTTAATAGGAGCTATTTAAGTTTTATGCGGAATAACCTAATTATAAAGACGAGGAAAAGTCACTTTAAAAATTAAAATCGATTTCTACTTTGGAGATTAATATGTCACTACGGGCGGCGTCACTGCATTATTAACTTTTAAAATAGCGTCTTAAACTTGGTGTAGTTGTCAACTAAGGTATTTATTTTACTTCTCAAGAAATAAAGGCCCGCAAAAATGATAAAAACTGTTGTTTTTTATAAATTTTTACTAACAGTAGCAGGGTTACCCTTCTTTCTCCTTTTATGTTGGGCTCTCTTTCTGGATACAAATTTGAATTAAAGATAATTAAGCTCCTATATTGTGCTAATAGAACCAAATGGATTTTATTGAAATCGCAATTTTCGTAAAAAAACATAGAAATAAATAAAAAAAATATATTCACGTAATAAAAGAAAAAAACCTTTCTTGTAATATGTTGCATTGTAACCGTTTTAAAATTTATGAACTGCATAGGATTTGCTATAAAATTTAATCAAGGATAACACTTAGCGTTACATAAATATAGATAAGATTAAATGATAATTTTTATATCTTTATTAGTTCTGTTCTAAGGTAATATATATTTCTTAAGCCTTATACCATGTCTCCACCCAGCACTAATCCTCGATTAATATAAATCCTCTGGAAATCACGCGATTTACCATACAAATTAAAATCCTCTCGGCAAGCGATTAAAAATAAATCCTCTCATAAATCGCATTCACCCTATTCACAAACCTATTTTCTGCACGTTTGTAAAAGTTTGAGAATCAAAAAAGGAAACTGAAACTGTTCTGTGCGACAGGTCTGTCACAAGTACGTTTTCTATTGTGACTTTTACTGAGGAAATCGGTATTTGTTCTTGGGAAATGACATCGCCACTCTCTTTTGAGAGCCAAAATGACAGAAACAGAGTTTTCGTGTCAAATTAATCCTATATTTGTCCGATGGAGCCACTTTAGGATTTATTTTTAATCGTCTTCCGTCTAATCTTCTTTTAATTGTCGGTGGAGACATAGTATTAAAAGAAGATAAAGTACGAATTTCTTTTATAATTAATGACCGAAGGAAGGAAGTTCTTACTTTTATTATTAGAAATGCCTTTTTACAAGAATCACTCTTATATCTTGCAATGAGCTCTTATAAGACTCTAAGAGTTGAACCCTTATATTTCTTATAAGAATGATACAGGCCTCTTATTGAGGTCAAATCTTGTAATAAAAGTCTATACCATAAGTATATATGTATATTTTTTTTTCATAAGAGTTCTAATCCATTAAGAACTTCATTTGGCTCTTATAACAAGACCTTTTGCTCGAGGAGTACCAAGAGCATTATAAGAGTCTTATGAGGGCTGTTTTGACATTTGGGAAGAATAATTCTCAAGGTAACGTCTCAAGGACGCATGGTATCTGTCAAACTCAGATAAAAACGCTTTAATCTACTTAGAGAGGAAATTCCTCTGGGTGATGTTTGATCCCCGCTCCATAGGCGGGAGTGGAGAAATGGATATAACATCGGACTGTACCCCCAGAATGCAACCACTGCGATGGCTTTGTCATCTAGAGCACATGAGCTTCAACACCAAAGTCGGACGATGAACACCAATGTCGGACATTAAAAAAAATACTAGTTTCAACTGTAACAGGGAAGTTCACTTTTCTCGTGAATTTTCTGCTCCAAAGAGATGTTTCAGCTGTCATGTTTCAGTTGTTTTTCAGGAAACCGGAATCGGTGTTTTATGCCAGCTAGTCGGTCGTTTATGGTCGTTCGTGGGGTGCCGTGGCGTAGTGGTTAGTGTGTGTGCTTCCTACGCCGGAGGTCTGGGTTCGAATCCTGCCATCGTCACCTGAAAAAAAAGACTTGTTCTTTTTCACGACAAGCCCTCCGAGAGTATCACTTGTCTTGAAAATCTTCTCAAAGTTCCGTTCGGATTTGGCAAAAAATTGTAGGTCCCATGTATGTAAATAAAGTAACACACACAGCATACATTGTTGAGAAGTTGGCCCTCGTTCACCTCGAGCTGTTGCACCACTCTGTTTTAGTCGGTCGTTTAATTAGGCTTCACACTTAAGAGAAGCAGAACGACCTGTGAATATTTAGTAGTACGTGTACATATATGGCATTGATTTGGTAGGCTTATTAAGTTCAAAAACTCCGTACACGTTCAGCTGTTGAGAACAGTTAGAACTTAAATTAGAAAACGCAAAAGCAGGCGGTAACTTTAGCTGAAGGTGTAAGAGTAGGGGTAGAAGGTAGCATATCTCTACCATTTGTAGTGCAGGGGAAGAATTCAGTGTGGCTGGGATGCCCCGTGATTTTGAAACTTCTACATGTCTTAATTTTTTCTGCCGACCTGTGGGCCGATTGGGAATCGTCCCGGATATGCGATCCGCACAGTGGAGTTTCTCGAATCAACTGTGGTAGCTTCCATTTTGCCCATTAGGAAGAGGTCAGATTTGTATAAGCGATGAGGTGCAGGAAGAGCAATTACGTAGGTTAGTTAAGTATGTTGTTAAGTTGGTTGGCTCTAAGTTGGTTGAACATAGGATTTGGTTAAGAATGCCTTCTCAACCAGTAAAGCAGCAAAATTATCATATAGACAGGGAATAAGAATAGAAACGTTGAAGGGTGGAGGGATCGATCCATTGGTGGCAGCTCTATTTATATGCAATGAGTGAGACATTGTCAGCCAAAGCCAAAGCCAAAACAAATTGACAAAAAGTGGACAGTGAGTTTTGACTTTGGCTTTTTACTAAAGAAATATTTTTGGTTTTTAGCAACCTAGGGCTGGGAGTCTGTGCAGTCAGTCTATTCTTCACACCCCAACGGATTCCGAGCCCACTCAAATAACTTTTTTTATTAGTCCAAAAAATAAATGTATTTTGTCCATTTGGCAACCCTTTTCACAGATCCGATGCCGTGCGCCATTCCACCCAAGTAATTCTCGCTATGCCAACCACGAGCACGCACCAGCTCCTCGGGCGCATGGTATTTTTCTTACCCGAAATTGGATATCACATCGCAAGACGTATAGAGTTTCTAGTCGCACGCCGCGAGACATTATCGTTGCAACTGCTGCCGCACTAGTCGCACTATCACCGCGAGTGCAACAAGTACACTTAGGCTAAGCCTAGATGCAGTATAACTCTTCCCCAAGCATCCACTCCAAACAAACTTGCATCGTTGGGCTACCAACACAATCGACAACAATAACATCACCAGCGGAGTTAAGCTGGTGTTTGCGTTTGTCGCAAGCCTGCCCAACAATCGTTAGACAATTACAGAGCCATGGTGGCTTGGATATTGTGCTGTTGTTACCGTTCGTAGTTTTTGAGCAGCCACCAGAAGTAGAAGCCGTTGCGGCAGCAATCGAAGACGTTTCCCTAGCCGAAGTGTGTGTAGTTCCGCAGAGCTAGCTAGCCAGCGCGAAGAAGAAGAGTATCTTCTTCATTTCGTGTTCGACCACGATGTGGTGGATGATGGCAATGATGATGATGATGGTGATGGTGGGAAAAATGTGCTCGATGTTTGCTTTGCATTCGGTGCCTCGACAGCGACCTTGATGGACGCGTACAATACACTTCGCTAGTGTCTTAGAAAAGAAAAGATACTTAGATACTTTTTGTGTGGTAGCTCTTTCGGTGCAAAGTGACAATCGTGTATCATTTCGTGTGACGGTTACAAATCATTCGGATTAACAGTGTTTGATTAACGGCTTAGTTCGTACAGAAGTGGTGCAGTCATTTCCGTTTTGTGTGCAATCTAGACCATCGAGAAGGTAACGAAAAAGGGTATCCCAAGGGAACTACATGAATACACAATTAAACCGTTAAATAGCGTATAGAAATCGTGCTGTGTGCAGATACAATTTTCTTTTTTGCATGTTACCCATTCGCCTCATTTCCATTTCCTTGAGAAAGTGTTTAGCAAAAATGTGCTTCGCGTTTGAAAACAAAATTTTCCAAAAATAAAAAGTTTCGAAAATCAGAAAAAAAAAATTTGTGAATTATGTGTGTGCTTAGTGATGGTTGTGTTCATTGGGAATGAAGGCAGACATTGCACGAAACTAACCTACAGGCTCATCGCATAACAGTCTGCGCAGATACAATTACCTTTTTGGTGGGAAAAAACTTTTTTTTTTCGAGGTGAGTACACAACCAATTTTTAATTATGGCACAGGTGACTATGGGGAGTGGGAAGAAGAACATGGAAGTGAGTGACCCCAGGAGTATATGTAGGTACTTGGATGTCGTTGGGTGTTATACTACGTTTTGTTATTATTCCTGTTCCATCTCCTCCATAGTTGTGCTGATTGAGGCAGAGTAGCAAAAAAAAAAAAAAAAAACAGACATCAGCTTGGTACCTTTGCGGGTATTATGAATTGGATTATGATGAGGCTGATGATGATGCCGCACCGGATAGTCATAATATCTAGTAATTATTATTCTCGGAACAGACCAAATACACTTATACCCTTACCGATATACTCTTCTGCATGGGAGCATTAATTACAAGTGATGAGTTCCTGTGTTTTAAATTGACTACTGATTAGGCTTTATGGGCGGGCGGAAAGTATCTTTGCAAATTTTTTATGTCTAAATTATGTGTTATATGCCGAGGAGTGTAGGAAAACGAAACCATTTGGGTCAATCACATTCTTAAATTATGATAATTACATATTTTGCGTTATAAATGGCCGCAATATGTTTCCAAAGTTTCACCGCGTGCGATACCTAATGGTATGTGTGGAGTCGACGCAGCAGGTGATTACTCCACTTTTGCCGGGAGTTGGATATGGTAGTAAAAATACACCTAAGCGTCGATTATCTTTTCCACGATAATTACTGAAGTTAGGCAGCTGGGTAGGTAGCTTATTGCCCTATTTTACCTGACTTTTCAAATGATTATTAGAGTAAAAAGTGATCCTTTAAATAAATTCTCATGAATTATTAACGTGAAGTTTGCTAAAAGGGTTACACAAATTTTGACCTTTGAAATAAATATCCACTAATTTTTACAAGTGTAAAAAGTTTTGTATGGTTACATATTTCAAAAATTTTAACGACTTGGAAATTGTTTTTTGAATTTTTTGATATTAAATGGGGGATTGTAGTTCACCTACTGTGACTGTCCGTAGATTGTTTGAGAACAAGGAAGATTTCGAATGATCTTAATATAATTTTATGAAAAAAATAAGCCGAGTACAAAACCCTTTTCTTAAAATTTTAAAATGGTTTTATAACCATTATGTCCACTTTAAAATGATTTGCTTAGGAGCCTATAGATCACCATGTGAACAATTCTTAGCAATTTTAGCAGGTCGAACTATTTTTGGCTTTTTTGTCTTTATGTTAACTCTTCAATTATAGAACATATAGTCTAATTTACCTCTTATATTTGAATCATGGGTGGATAAAAAATTTCTTTAAAAAATTCTTCATCTTAACCTTTTCTTGTAGCTTGGTCACACCTTTAAAGGTTCAAGTCCCTGACCAAGTAATCTTAAATCTATTTTATACCCCATTCCGTAGGTATATTAAGTTTTCCGCATAGTTTGTAGCACGGTGAAATTATAATGGTAGACCCCCAGATCAAAAGGGCATATGATCGAGACTGAATTCTGAATCGAATAAGCCATGATTGTCCGTCTGTCCATCTGTCTGTTCGTGCGTCCGCCTGTCTGTATATGACATGTTTTATGGCTTTAAATTTTTAAGTTAGGAAGCTGAAATTCGGTGCACCAAAATCTTTGTTTTCCCAAGAAGTATTAGAGTAAAAATTTTAGAAAATCGCCAATGGACACGCCCACAATCCGTGTAAATGTGCAACAACCTCCAGAGCTTTCAAAACTGTGAGACGTCTGAAAAAGCTGAAACTTGACAGTTATCATCTCCAGTTGATTTTGGGGTAAACGAAATTAAAATAAAATAGCTCAAATTGAAAAAAAATTACTTAATGTATTGTGTAGAAAACACTTTTATAAACAAAATGTAGAATTACATTTTGTTTATAAAAGGTTTTGAGCCGCATTCCCATTTAGAGGCACAATTCAAGAAAAACCTTGAATTATACAGAAAAACGTGATTTTGAAAAGCCTCAAGCCTAATTTAGGAAAGAATGTAAAAATAAAAATGACCACGTAAATTTATTGTGTAGAAAACACTAAACTCTACATTTTTCTTATAAAAGATTTTCGGCCGCACCCCAATTTCGAGGCACAATTCAAGAAAAACCTTGAATTATCCAGAAAAACGTTACTTTGACAAGCCTCAAGCCTAATTTAGGAAAGAATGTAAAAAAAAAAATTACCACGTTAGTTAAACTATACTTCATTCTAGATTACAATCTTTCAAATTTATTACAAATTTTAAGCCTTTATAAGGCGAATTTAAAAAAAATAAAATTGAATTTGAACTAAAAAATTAAATCTTTTTTCGTAAATTTAACGGAAGCTTAGGTAAAACTGATAGTTTGTAATAAGGGTGGTTGGACCACGCTCCTTTTTAAAGTTTGCAATAACCACTGTCCAAAAATAACAATAAAAACAGCAATTTACAATGTGGGATAGGACGGGGTATTCAGTGGTCCCATTAACGGACTGGAGCTTTATTTCTTGGGGGGGGAGGGGGCTTTTTATGCATAATGTCGAAACAAACAATATTTTACTGTTTAACATCTCTAACGATTTATCCAAAAATTGGTACTTGAAAAATTACTATACGACAATTGAATCAATCGTTGGTGAAAATTAAAACTGGCAGTGAATCTAGTCCTACAGCAGTGGATTTTTACTATACAAGTCTTTGTTTTGTACTACTCTCAGAAATGGTTAAAAAAATATCAATGCTGAAAATATCGACAAAAGCAGAAAGTTCGACACACAAGTTCCCCATTCAATAAGGATTCGTTGAAGAGTAGAATTTTGCTTTATTCTGTCGTTTTATGTACAATTTTCAACACAAAAAGACCCGATGCATTTCTAATGGAATTTTTACAGTGGTTTTTAGGCTAAACATTAATTTCAAATATTATCAGCATGTTTATATATATTTTTAAAGCTAACAACATAAAAAAATTTTTTGCTGAAATTATAATTATAAAAGAAGACCTTCAAGTCATACACTAAGCCGACGTTGAATGTTAGGCTCATCCTTATTATGCAGTTGTAAAACACAGTGTAAAATAGTGTATTTTTTATAATTTTTTATGTAGTATATGCCTCCGAACACTTTTGTGGGCGTGGCCTTAACATAGTGATTTTTTGAGTTAAAAAGGCGGAGTTTTAGGCCGAAATGTATGTAACCACCTAGTATAAACAGCATTCAATAGTTATAATTTTATATTCCGCCCACTTTTTGAAGGCGTGGCAGTTTCGGGTATTGGCAGGGTATTGACAGAATTTTGCAATCCGTCACGGACAGACTGAAGTTTTCGCATGAAGCTGCAATTTTCCACTTGTTCAAATTAAAATGATTGCTCATAAAATTTATATACTGTTTTATGATCTCATATTAAGCAACCTTCTTATATTGACACTTTTCCACTGTCTTTTCCTTTAGATTTTTTTTTTATATCGCATCCCATAGGATAGGAGGTATATTAAGTTTGTCACATAGTTTGTAACACGTTGAAATAATAATGGTAGACCCCCAAGACCTTAAGGGCATATGATCGAAACCGAATTCTGAATCGAATGAGCCATGTCCGTCCGTCCGTCCAGTGCAGTTAACTCAATATTTTTGCTCGAAATTGAAAAAAATTTGCTTAATATTTTATTTAGAAAACGCTTGGTTCCACATTTTGTTAATACAAGACTTTGGGCCACGCCCACATTTGGAGGCAGAATTGAAGAAAAACCTTAAATTTTCCAGAAAAACTTAATTTCTACTGGCCTTGAGCCTAATTTAGGAAAGCATGAAACAAAAAAGTAGCAGGTAAGGTAAACGAGACTTCAGTCCAGATTTCGTTCATATAAAGTTTTTAGCCACGCTCCGTTTCGGGGTCGATTTTTCAAAAATATTGAATTGGAACCAAAAAATTGCATTTTTACGTACATTTTAGTGTAACTTGGAAATATCTGTGGAAGTATCTTATAATTAATAGTTTGTAATTAGGGGCGGTTGGACCACGCCCCTTTTCGAAGTGTGCATTACTCATAAAATTTCAAAAATAAACTTTGCCATCAGCGTTTTACAATGTGGCATAGGATGGGGTATTCAACGGTCCGTTTTGCGGACTGTAACTTCTGCGTACACACTGTAGCACTTACTCACTGGTTTAAACTGTTATAAGTATACCTCTTTTCAAATGCTTTTGCTTGACGTTTTTGTAGTTTTTTCTAATACTGTGACTATAACTTTGGTTGTGTTTTTGGGAGATAGAGCGGTAAGGCGACTTTTTTCCAAATGCTGTCAGACTAAAGAGACTCTCTCAAAAGAGAGTGGCGA
Source organism: Neoascia interrupta (assembly GCA_947623515.1). Classification (NCBI taxonomy): domain Eukaryota; kingdom Metazoa; phylum Arthropoda; class Insecta; order Diptera; family Syrphidae; genus Neoascia; species Neoascia interrupta. Next base: position 42,046,933 of record OX392462.1, on the reverse strand, counting down.
TGTCATTTCCTAAAAGCGAAAAAAGATCCGTTGGAAAAATATCAATAGAAATTTTTTTTTGTGACAGATTTTTCGTACAGGGACAGCTTCAGTTTCCTTTTTTGATTCGCAAACTGTAACAAAAGTGCATAAAATAGGTTTGTAAATAGGGTTAATGAGATTTAATTTCTTATCGTTTGCCGAGAGAATTTTAATTGGTATAACCACGTTGTTTAAACAGGCTTCGAAAGACTATTTTGATTTTTTAGCATAGTTTACATTGTTACCGCTTTATACCTGTGTACATTTTAAACAAAAAAAAAATAAATGTCTTATATTCTCAATTTTTTCATTTCCAAATGTAAAAAACGGTTATTTCAGATGTTTTCTCTCTTGTCGCAAGGTGTTCTTTTGAATACTTTGAGTATTCAAAAGGCTGATTTTCATAAATTCTGTGAGCACACATTTTTGGGAGAATGGTAAAAGATGCTGTGTTTTTTCGCTAAATATTTTAAATAGGCTTAGAAAAACTTGGTTGAAAACGACGATTCGGATTTTTTCAAAGCAGTTAGCTTGCTGTGTAGACGTTTTGTGCTTGCCACAATTATGAACAAGGTGTCGTTATCATTAAGTTACTAAAAACGAATGTTTTTTTTTCTAATGCTTTTGTGTCTTCAAGTCGAATCTAAAATCCCAACCATAATCCACTTTGATGAGCTTAGGTAAGTCGGCTTTCCCAAATGTCCCTACACGCGATTCGTATGCCACGACCATAATAACCTTTTGCTCGATTTCATAAAGCTTTCGTAGCTTGTGTGGCCTAAGGTTTTGGTTTTTCTTGTCATTAGTTTATTATTGTCAAATTTAAGCCCATATTTATTTCTTAGCGTGCTTCAAAAGATCCGTGAAAGAAGGGAATATACCAAGAATCTCATGCAGACTTCAAAAGTTTAAACACATTTTAGATTGGACAATCGGTTTCGGAAATATTAACATCCAAAGTTGAAGAAAAAGCGACATAATTTTCAAATATGATTTAAAATTCTCAAGGCAACGTTATACTCAAGACGTTCACAGTGAAATTTCGTGATTTTCAAATCGTTGGCTTAAGGCATTATCGGCACCACAATATTCTGGCAGAACTTGAGTGGGATTTTCGTTGTATTTCGACATTAGATTAATCCCGCTTAAGCCTTTGATGAGCTTAAGTCGGTTTTCCGAAATGTCCCACTACACGCTATTCGTATGCCACGACCATAATAGCCTTATGCTGGGTTTCGTAAGGTTTTCGTTAACTTGCGTTGGCTTGAAGTTTTGTTTTTGCTTGTCATTAGTTCACTCATTGTCATATTTAAGCTCAAATTTATTTTTAAACGTGCTTCAACAAATCCGTGAAAGAAAGGAATGCACCAAAATTTATACGCTGACCTCAAAAGCTTAAACACATTTTGGATCTGGCAATCGGTTTCGGAAGTATTCACATCCAGAAGAAGATGTGACATAATTTTAAAATTTGATTTTAGATTTTCAAGGCAATGTGATACCCGAGACGTTCACAGTGAAATCTCATCAGATTTTCAAATCGTTCGCTTAAGTCTATTATGGGCACCACAATCATTTGGCAGAACTTGAGTGGGACTTTCGTTGTATTTCGACATAAGATTAATCCCGCTCAAGTCTATTACGTTTGGACCTTCAAAATGTTTTTCAATGTTAAGAAATCGCTTTAGTTTTCTTTAAATTTTTTGATAAATTCTGACACTTGCTTGTGATTTTTTAAATCTATTTTTAAGACCAGATGAAATCAAAATTTCGTGATTTTGTCCATATAGCACTAAAGATGGCAAGTGTTTTTACGCATTTTTGAGAATTTTCTTTTTCGAAAATGCGTTAAAAAAGCAGTAGCAGAACTCTTTCGGGAAAAATATGACTGTGTGGCGCAAGTAGTTCAAAAGTTATGGCCTAAAATACTTAAAAAAATTTTCAACTCTTCATTTCTTAAAAACCTTTCAGTGTATTTAAAAAGCTAAATTTTTCTAAAAAAAAATAACATTGACTTATTATTATTATTAAGTTGGGTTTTGCACTGCGACCTGTTGGTCTATTGTACCCCCTGCTAAGCCTTGGAGAGGTTTATTCCCTTAAAGGAGCTCCCCTCACACTACAATTCATTACTACATTATACCGACGGAATGTGCTCCTGTTTGGCCTTGGCTGAAAGAACTCATCCTTATAGCACATTCTCTAGTTCAGTTTCACGTATAGGAATCTGAGAATCAAAGTGGGTCCAAGGTGGGAATCTCTCTGTCTGGTATCTGGTATTGGCCCAGACATTTCATTCTCTTGTGGTTCAGAGCCTCACAGGATTGCAAAATGTGTTCCGGAGTTTTACTAGCCTCATCACAAAATCTGCAACATTTATTTGACCTAAACTTAATTTCGGACTTCTGGTCTACAAATCTTTTGGATAAAGTGTCAAAAAACATTTCAAACAATGGAAAAGTCTTAGTATGCCTTCTCTTTTAATTTCTGCAGTTTAACAGCACTCCAAGTTTTGTTTTACTGTGACCTACCATGTAGAAGTTACAACGGCTTTTTGACGGCCGAACTTTTTTCCATTTTTGAACCAACCCGAACGACCGCTGAAAAACAACAAGATGCTTAACCGGTTTGGGCCGAAAATCTATTTCGAAATTCTGTTTTTACAAAATTCTGGAAATGTCACTGTTACAAAGCGACACACTGAAATATGTCTGGGAGTGTGCCACCCACCCAAAAACCCTGCTATTTCTTTTTTACCTTTACTAGACCTAAATGAAGGGAAAATTTAGCTTAAGCAGTTAAAGCTGAATTTTTGCTTTATCGCTTTAATAATTTTAAAAAAGCAGAATTTTGACTCGCTTCCGACTTAACTTTATGATGTGTCGGCTGCCGATATTCGTCTACAGATGTTTTTGTCTTCATTGTGTTGTGGATGGTGTCCCCAAGTGGATGATGTCCCCACATCCTCATATCTCATGTCCCTATATCTCATGGCCGTGAGAGCTTGGATGCCCCAAAACTATGGTAAGTTGGCTGCTTTACGATTCGCTGCATTTCTTCGTTTGAGTTGTCTTTTCAAGCTTCTAAAAATTCGTTTTGATAGGTTTATTATAAATACGCCAATTCCTTTAGCTTTTTCATATGTCATTAAGTTTCTGCATTATCTAAGTGGCTTTAGCCAAAACCCTGTGCAGGCTCGAAGGATTTTCCGTTCGAAAATCTGGATCTTCTTTATTGGTGCTGTGTATGAGATGAGCCATGCGTATGTTATCCCCGGTCTAATACAATTTTGAAGTATGTTGAAGTTCCATCGTTCAGTTAACTCCCAGATAATTCACGGTTTTCTTGAGTGGAATATTTTTTTTGTTGTTGTCTGGCAGTGTTATCTTGAGATTTCTGCAGCTTGCTGCGAAAGCACGCCTATTCCGGTCGCTGTCACTGGTGCGTGCGAAAGTAGTTGAGCTCAGTTTTTTTCGCTGTTGATTTTAAGCCCCCATTTAATTATGATTCACGAAGATTCCCTGCATACTCTTAAGCTTAGCGTGTAGCCCTCTAAGGGGAAAGCGAGAATGCGTAAGATTGTTTTAGTTCTGCCTTGTTTCTGTGCTTATAATCTACATTTTGTAGATGAGGAACAAAGTCGGTCCAAGCTTTTATCCTTATGGCATGCCTGCATTATAAAATAAATAAACAGAAAGGCGCAACAGCTCATTTCTTTGGAGAATGGACCATTAGAAAAAAATGGTTTTCTCTTTCCATTTGTACACATGAACACGATGATGTAGCATGAAGGATTGAAAACTAAAACATTCACGCAATTTTGTTTTTCCTGAATTTTACTCTTTGCCCCGTGGCAGTGTGGAAAATATTGCCTTGTAATTTACTCATCATTCATCATAATTTTCCGATGCCGCTTAGCCTTTAAAAGGGTCGCGGATTGAGGGTGGCTAAATGGTCCTTCCGTCTTTCTCGATCCTCCGCCACCAACTCAAGAGACTCCGGCGCAATCCCCAGGAGGTTTTTTACCTGATCCCACCACCTGTTCCTTGGCCTACCAGGGGGGCGACGCGCTCGCATCTCGGCTAGCATGACCTCTCTAGGAAGTCTGTCAGGGGGCATGCGAACAACGTGTCCAAACCATCTAAGAATCGATCGCTCCACTCGGAGAAGTAGCTGCTCAACATTAAGATTCCAACGAATACTGGCGGTTCTCACTCTATTCCTTAGAGTAACACCAGGAACGCACCTCAGGAATCTAATTTTTGCAGCTTGAACCCGCGATCTAATTTTTTCGGTCATTACCCGAATTTCATGACCATAGATCTTTGCTTTCACTTCAAGCTCAGCTTTCCTGATGACCGGCAGGCGCAGTTCCTTTACTATTGCTCCAGCTTGGCCAATTCTACAGGACAACTCAGTATCACTCCTCCCATCTCTCGTGAAAAAGACCCCGATACTTAAACTTCTCCACCTGTTTTAATGGAACTTCATTTATGTGCAGGGTACATTGCACAGGAGTTCGGGAAACAACCATCACTTCCGATTTGTTCACGTTTACCTTCATCCCAGCATCACCACAGACGGCTGAAAACCTATCCAGTGCTCGTTGAAGTTCCTCTTTGGATGATGCAAGGATGGCCAAATCATCTGCGAAAAGCACATGGCTCATCCTAATGGCAGCCAATTCGAAACATTGCTTGCCAAGACTGTGCTTCACCATCCAGTCCATATGTGCTATAAAAAGGAGCAGCCCTGGCGCACATCAAAAGGACGGGACTTGACGCCATTTATCCGTGCACAACTTCTGCAGTTTCCATACAAAGACTGGATGGCTCTCAAAAGAGGCCCACACAGCGCATAGTCCTGCAAAACTCTCCACAGTGTATCCCGAGGGACTCGAACATACGCCTTTTCTAGATCTACAAAACACGCATAGACCGGTTTGGCATATTGCCAGGCCTTCTCAAGAACAACCTTCAGAGTAAAAAGCTGGTCGGTTGTGCCTCTGCCAGGCCGCAAGCCGCACTGTTCTTCCCGTAACAAAGGCTCGATTACAGCTCTGTTGGTTCAACACCTTCGCGAATACTTTTCCCGGAAGACTCAAGAGAGATATGCCCCTATAGTTGGCGCAATCTCTCCTGTTCCCTTTTTTTAAAATAATCACTATAACTCCCGTTTGCCAATCGCTAGGTGCCTTCCCGCTATCCCAGGCCACCACAATGACACGTGTTAGCCATTTAACACCCTCTTCACCCATTGCCTTGAGCATTTCTGGCCGGATTTCATCAACTCCAGCAGACTTGCCAACTTTTAGCGATTTAATCGCTTATAGTGACTTCGTCTACTGTGGGACTATTCTCCGCCCTTATCTCGTCAGCAGTGGGAATGTCATCTTCAGTGCCCTGTTGGGGGTTGAGCAGCTCCGAAAAGTGCTCTCTCCATCTGCGCAAGACATTGCTCTCATTTGAAAGAAGTGTACCACCCTTGAATTTAACTCCTTGAATGATATTCAACTTCCTTCCTCTGAGCCCGCGATTGGTCTGCCAAAATATCTTGTTTGCAGATCTGTAATCTTGCTCCAACTTCTCGCCGAACTTTTTCCATGACTGTTCCTTAGCTGTTCTGACTGCCAGTTTCTGAGTTTCTACATTGGATTTCACATTGGATCCATGGTAAATTGTAATTCACTAATTTTCAAAACACGTTCTTCTTCAGCTCCTGAAAAGTTGTAAGAAAATTAATTTTTCTAGTAAGCTCACTTGTCATTGTCACTCACCACTTAGCTGTGAATGAAGTTATCTCCTCGGCAACCTCAAAACGATATTGACTGACAACATAATGTCGCTCTTGGCTACTTGTTCTTTATTCTACTTCAATCTGGTTTCTAGCTGAAAGTCTAGTCTCTAGTGTTCCGGAAAAAATAAGAAAGTCCATAGAAATGCACTGTTGAGCAATTTTCAGTGCTGAGGATGAAGAATTTCGCTTTTAATTTTATTTCCTAGAATAAAATGATAAAATGAAACATAAAAAAAGACGAGTCCATAAAACAATGTTGTGATAGACTTGTCAGGCATACATTATTCATTTCAAATGCGGAATACGTGACTGTGCATTACTTTCTAAACCAATTTTTATTGTTTCACTCAAAGATTTCCTTCGAACGCATAATGAGCACCAGTTTAGTAGCTTTAAAAATCGACGTAAATATCGATAGAATCGCACTGCGAGGTTCATTGCATTCAGCAAAGTTAAAGCTATAAGAAGGCGATTGAGGAGCTGGTTTAGTTTTGTTCTAAGTCGAGGGATATGTGTCTTTTTTTTAAACCGATTATGGTAAAAGCATAAGGTGACATCGGTCATCAGCCTGCATATTTCTTTAACCGACCTTGAGGGGACTTTGGAAAAGGATGACCTTAATCAGGCCTGAATGTGCAGCTGGATGTAGTCAGAAATATGTATACTCCTCTGTCTTTTTGACCAGCTGCTAGGAACCACTCGAAGAACAAACAGTTTTCAGATAATAATTTAACCCTCTCTATCTGTGAACCGTTTAAATGCAAATACGAACAATTTAAGCAAATAAAAATAAACTTTAAAACGGTAACCATATTCATTAAAACCAAAACCTTTTTATCGATTGTCTTCCAGAGTGCTTCGCCGCATCATAATCGAGGAGAAATCACTTCACAGTCTTCTCCCCCTAATTATACTGTTATCAAAACAGAAATTTTCAATTCGGAAGCACTGCTCAAAATTCAAATCAACATACAGAATCCATGTCAATACTCCGACAAAGCTCACTCAGTCGTTTCGTTACCTCTTTTCACATTCGGACCAGAATCAAGTTTCTCTTGCGCAAAAAAAAAGTTCCAAAAAATATGTTAAATAAAAAAAAAATTACCACACTCTGGCCCAATTCGAATGTGTTTCCTCATGCCTTTCCACTTAAGCGCCCCCAAAAACAATTGTACCTACTCTCGTTAAGATGTAGAACACCATACGTTTGTTTTATAACCTCTCGGTGTTCTTATCCCGCTTTTGAGCACAACTCCACGATGTTGCAAGTACCTGTTCCCTAAACAAAGCCGTAGAACAAAATCAACACCACCAACAGCCATGGGAAAGGGTTCCGCAACCAAACCGGCTTCGGCTGTTTGAATTTCCCGCTAAAAGTCATGCAAAACAACAATGACTTCCGGATGCACAGCCAGAGATATAATGCCGAGGTGCGATCTACGATTGGTTTCAATATTCTCAGGGCCTGACTTCCGCATACGGCACACGATGCGAATGAGAAACGAGAAGAAATCAAATTCAATTTCTGATTCAGATTTGGATTCTTATTTTCATTCATTGACCTCAAAAGCGTAGCCTGCCCCGTTGCCGATCATCCACGATCGCCCGCTGCCGAAGCTCGAATTAGAGATTCAGAGAAGCGTCACTGACTTCACGTGCTCTTCTTCGATTAGCGGTTGAAAAATGGCCAAACGCCAGAACAAAACGAATCCCCAGCGCAGCAAAGATTCATAACATGTTCCAATCGGATACGGCCAGGTGATCACTGTTCTTTTTTTTGGTCTGGTTACACCTGCGATGGTGTTTTTTTTTTTTTGCTGACGATCAGTGGTAGATCTAATGCAACGCGATCGCCTCGCCACCCCGTCCCAGTCGGAGTGAGAGTGAATAGAAGCTTTTTTTCGATGCGAGTACTGTACACCGAGGTAGGTACGTGCGGAGTGCGCATAAATTAGGCAAAGCAAGCAAGGGATGTGCGGGGGCCGGAGGGGCGATTAATTTTACCTCCGAAATAGATCGTTCCACCTGACGGGGTTCTTTCTTCATTAGCAATCATAACTTGAACGGGCGGCGCGACCGCTGTATAATGCTGCTGCTGCTGCTGGACTCTGTTGGCGCGAAAGAGATTCTACTGAATTTACTAGCGGAACTGCACAATAAAGGTTCAGCTGAGTGATGTCTGATGTGTGTGTGTGGACGGTTCTGGAGGAAAGGTGGTCAAAATGGGTGTGTATTGCTGATGCGCCTGACCATAGAGCACATTAAATGCGCAGCGGTCGGTGCAGCGTTTTAATTTGATTTCATTAGGTTTAATTACGAAAGGGTCTGATATTATTGATGGGGCATACTGGGTGCAGCAGCGGAGGGAGATTACATCAGAGTCTTTGAACTCTACACGCGAGTGCACTGTGTAGGAGGGGGCCAGGGTGAGGTGTAAAGAAACATTCTGCACTTTATTAAGGTAAAATATGGCAGAGTGTTTTTTATGGTAATTGCATTATACAGAAAAACTACTTGAGGAAAGAATGATTTATATGCGCGTTTACAGACCAGACGGAAGATGGGCATCGAACTATTTGCCGGTTGCAGGGTGCTAAGTCAAGCACAGCTGGAATAGCCTTTGAGACCAATGAACTTTTGTGTAACCTTCCGTAAAAGAAAAAGACCTAAGTTTATAAAACTCCACTTCACTTTACAAGAAATCTTTTCAAAAAGTTTCCGCAAGACTATAATAGTTAATACAAGAACCATCATGGCGGACCTAATGCTGTGACTTACATGAAAAGCCTTAATCGCACTTGGATTGCAAACATTATATTTATCTAAAATTCGGATTTTCTTTAAATAAATAAATAACAAATAAATAACAAATTTTGCTTATAATTTTGCGAAAATTACATATTATTATTTTTACTTCTAGTTTTGGCTTGCCTATTTTCCAAGCAGTTCTTCTTTGATTTTTTCCCCTAATAAACATAGACTTCAACCAGTTTAGTTTCTACACTTCAGCTTCAATCTGGAGTTATAACTCTGTCTATGAAGTTATCAAAAATGAAATTTGACTCTTATTTATTAAATTTATTCTTATTTCTTTTTTGACGATTTTCGTATGCGTTTTGTCCTTTGAATTTGGCAATAGGATTAAAATGGGTAAAAGGGCAGAGTAGGAAAAATCCGATCTGTAAATTAAACTAAAACAAATTGTGTGTAAGAAATCATTGACATTTTTGTTTCGTTTGAAATACCTATCGATGTCCTTATGGAACAAACGGGAGCAAGAGAAAATTCTGATTTTCAAAATTCTGGTCTTTAAAAATTCGGACTTAAGCAATAATATTCTTTTAAGTAAAGCAAAACTAAGAAAAGCAACAGGCAAGTGGATTGCAGACGGGCGGCATGCCTCACCATCATATATTTCACTGTGTCGCTTTGTTAAAGTTGCATTTGAAGTTGCAAACAGAATATTGAAAAGCAATATTTTAAAAACATAATTTTGTAAATAGAAAGAATTTTGACGCCGGCAATTTTTGCCGGTTGGGGACAAAAAAAACTAAAGAAATGTCCAGGTCCACCACGGCTTCTTACGGCGTGCACCCGAAATATAATTTTTTTTTTGTGATTTTTTCTTATCAAACAGTCTGGACTTTACCGATGGTGTCGATGATGTTGTCTTTGAGCGTGCACCGCTGTTATTTGCACGGATCTGCGACTTAAGGAAACCCCATAAGAAAAATTAAGCGACTAGTGACGGGGACTAGTCGCTTAATATCGGGGGCCACAGCACCTCCACGTGAGATGATAAATGCTCTCTAATCGCTCGTGCAGCGTTTCCAATGTGTCGTGAGATGTGTGGCACGTTGCGCCGTCCTGCTGGAACAGCGTTTCATTAGTGTCCATATAATCCAATCCAGGCCAAACGCAGATGGTTTTGATCGACACAAAGTATTCGCCGCTAAATGGGATGGCCTGGCCAATGTGGTTCTCAAAGAAATATAAACCAATGAGGTCGAAAGCTGAAAATCAGCATGAAACAGTGACTTTTTGGGGATTTTGATGCTTTCGGATCTCGTGTGGATTTGTATTGTCCCTTATTTGACAATTGTATTTTTTTGGTGTACATATTCATCCTGAAATGGGCTTTGTCGCTGAAGACGATTTTTCAATAGTTCAGTTTCCAGCCGTTCCAGCTTTGAGGCGAAAACGTGTCGTTGTCTATTACCTTCAGCTCCTGGTTCAGTTGATTTCAGATTTCATACTAAAGCAGGTCCAAGGCACGATGTTAAATTTATTCAAAGGTATTTTCCAGCAGATCTTTCGTTTTGTCGATCTATAGGTGTTGGCCAACAGGAGTGGGCCTAGATTTATCTTCCGCAGTGCGAACTGTGACGATTATGACAACAATCAAATTTGAACGAAATCCCCATTTTGATAAAATTGCCTTTTGCAGATTTTATTGAATGCTTTTTCCATCTGTGGTGATCTGTCCAAATAGACCAAATAAATTACAGCTGACGTGACAGATGTAGATTGTGTTTGTATGGATGTTATCAACCTTTTGCAAACGCCCATGTGTAAATGGCAACGATAAAACTCAATGGGCTTTACGGTGGATAATCTGGATCTCAAGGCGAATTTTCTAGAGGGTGTTATGGCTAGGGTACCATTTTACACTTTACATATTTTTACATTGATTTAACATAGGTTTCAAAATAAGGAACATTGAAATAAAAAACGGTTAAAATTTTAAACCAATTTAATACCGAAGGTAAAAAGGTTTGAGATTTTAAAACCAATTTGAAGAAGTTGTTACGCTTTTAATTCGTTTTTTTTCTGCGGGCATGGATTTCTCAGAAAACGGTTAAATATGCTGTTGCTATACGTTCCCAGTGTATATTAGGTTTAATGTATATTTTGTAATGCAGCGAAATAATGACATGAATGGGACTGGCAGGAGAATCGATTAAGCCATGTCCGTCCATGCCTTTGTAATAACTTTTAAGCCTTAATTCAGCTAGAGAGCTAAAAGTTGGTGAGGGAGCGGGAAGTCCACTCCTTCAGATCAAATTTGAAAATTAGTTGAATCCGCCCACAGACTCGCCCACTACAGGCCTGTATGTGCAACAATCTCTAATTTTTAAAAACACTTTCTTCAAACTTTAGCTATGTTACAATTGTGCTAGGCACTTTGTGCATTTTTGGTATGAGACATTGCTATTTTCCGAGTCGTTCACAGACCTCCGCAGAGAACACACGTGTTTCGGCTTCGTTTATACCAGACAGTGCATTAAGCAAGTTTCCAGACTGCAAGTTTCTCATAGCCGACGTGGTGTGAAGGAAGAGCACTAGACCGGCAAAAACGAGACCCAGGTTCGAGTCCGGGAAAATTATAGTTCTTTTTTTTTTCTTTAATTTAAATTAAAGAAAAAAGTGTTAAGCGTGACAAACACGTGATGAGCGAGGCCAACCGGTCTGCGCTCAAAGTAGCGGAAGATGTTGCAAAAACAACATCGGACGAGGTGGCGGTTGTAACAGGCCACGAAAAAGAAGTCCCTTCGACATCAAAGGGGCTTGTGAAGAGAAGAAGGATGAGGAGGCTTAATCCGAAGCCCAACCTGGTGCAGCGTCTTCGCCTGTCAGCCTCAGCTGAAAAGCTGCCTGTTGGGGCGGGGGAGGAGACGCAACATTCAATCGAAGAAGCAGCAAGTACAGAGTACCCATACGTCTCCGACGGTGGGGAAGGCATGTACACCGGGGCGAGCAACAGCTTCGGTTCCCTGGCTAACTCGGAATCCGACGACGAAGACGATGAGCTGGAGTGCCTTAATAATAGCATCAAGCAACTCCAGCAGAAGGTGCTGGCTATTAAAGCCAAACAAACGGCGAGGCGGGAAAGGGAGAAACAGGCTGTGCTCCCTACTGCCCAAAACAGACAACAACAGCCAGAGCAAAAGCAGTTACAGCAACAAAACAACAAGCAGCCGCAGCAACAGCAAAAGCAGCTGATACGGCAACAGCAAAATCAGCCGCAGCTACAGCAACAGCAGCAAAAGAAACAGCAAGAGCAGTTACAGCAGCAGACAAAGCAGCAGCAACAGCAACAAAAGCAACAACCGCAGGAGAACAAGCCAGCCAAGGTGCGTGTGCCGCCCATCAACACCTACAAGATGGAGCTGAAGGACACTATAGAGTTATGTAAGTCGGCCATTGGCAATAACTTTACTGTTAAACGCTATAATGATAATAGGCATTCCATTCAGTGTAACACTGTAGAGCAGTACCACACCATTAAAAATTTATTAAGGGACTCAACCACGGAGTTCTACTCTTTCACCCCGAAGGGGGAAAGGTTGCACACAGTGCTCCTGAAAGGGATGGACCCGTCGGCCGAGCCGGAGGAGCTCCTCAAGATGCTCCAGACAATTAAGTGCGATGGGCTTACGTTTGTAGGAGTTAAGCCCTTCGTCACAGCAAGAGCCAAAAGGGAGAATAGGAAACTGCCGATCTTCCTGGTTCAGCTGTCTCCCGATAGCAAGCTGGATGGTCTAAGGAAAATTCAAGTCCTAGACTGCCAGCTTGTTTCCTGGGACAAATTAAAGCGCAGCGAGACCGTTATTCAATGTGCTCGCTGCCAAAGGTTCGGTCACGCCGCGTTTAACTGCGATATGCAGCCTAGATGCGTTAAGTGTGCCAAGAACCACAAGGCGGAGGAATGTCCGCTAGGAAAAGATGAAGCTGAGAAGAGCCAGCTCTCATGTGTGCTTTGCAAAGGTACAGGACACTCAGCTAATTATAGGGGTTGTCCTGAATTCCAGAGCATAAAAACAGCAAATCTGGTTCGAAAGCAGAAGAGCGTAAAGCAAGTTCCACAGGGTCCAGCTCAAAAAGTAACCGTGACTCCCCAAATCACCTACGCCCAAATGGCGTCAGGTAGGGTGAGCACGGGACAGCAACAACCAAAGGTAGCTGCACAGGCCTCAGTGCCTAAGGCTCCGGAGGTGCAAGGCGACGTAGTGTCCATTTTGCTCCAAATCCAGGGGCAGATGGTACAGATGCAGCGCCAGTTAAATGAGCAGACGACTCGTGTGGACAGGCTCTATGCGCTTCTGCCTAGCCTAGCGCACAACAAATCGTAATGGGTACGACCGTGAATGAAAATCCCTTGAAGATCCTAGCGGCTCGATTTGAAAGCGACAGATAGTCCTTCGTATCCTAGGTGCGGCTCCTATCTGGACCTACTGCTGTTTGACGAACGGTTACACTTGACTGACGTTGACCGACAAACGATAAACTGTCTGCGCACGTTTGTGTATGACAGTGACCATTGCGGACTAAGTGCCGAAATAACTATTCCAAACGAAATTGCGGAATTGGACGAGTTCGTCCAAACGTACTCCTACAACTACGGTAGGACACGTTGGACTCGCTTCGCCTGAGACCTGACAAGAGCACTCTCCTCGAACTCGCTTTATCCACTGTCGAATAGGAATCTGTCGAATGAGGAGATTGACAGATACCTGCGGCGAATGGATGAGACAATTAAACAAACAATGGAAAGTACGATACCTCGGTATCGACCATCCAGTAACAGTTACCGCAATGCAACAATCGACGCATTACACGAACAAAAAAGTAGACTGCTTACAAGACTTAAAAACTTGTATAGACGGTTTACTGACAGACAAGACGCGGAGGTAAGGACTTTGAAGTCGTTGATTGCGAACCTCCAAGTACTTATAAAAGCAAATTACAGACTTTCTGCCAATTTGCACTGGGGTAACAAGATTCGGGCTATCAGGTCAGATAACCCGAGCATGTTTCCCCAGATTAATAAAGTGTTTCGGAGGAACGATGACAACGAACTTCCCTGTCTTAAAATCCGCCGAACGACACAAAACGAACAATTACTCACAACAGCAGGAATAGATCCTAGGGACGCTGTTGACGATGACAACTTTTTCGTGATCGAAGATCCGCAGGAGAAAGTGGAGGCTATAGGAACTGCTTTCCAGGACGTGTATAAGGTGAATCCTAGCATTCGCCCGAATCACGACCTGGAGAATAGAGTCCTGGTTCAAAACTTTTACCTTCGAAGTGACTTAGAACACTGGCGATCAGAGAACACTGGTTTTACCGGGTTCAATGACGATTTTTTGGCATATAATGCCGTCGCCAATGAAAGGGTCCAGGCCCCGTTCGTATCGAAGGTAGAACTCCAAACGATCTTCGAAGCATTGAAAAAGAAGAAATCTGTGGGAATCGATGGAATATCGAACATTGTGCTTCGACATCTTCCTCCAGGTGCGGTGGAAATCTACGCCACTCTGTTCAACAATGCTCTGAATAATGCACATTATCCAGAGCATTGGAAAATAGCTGTGGTACATCCGATCCCCAAAAGGGGAAAGGATAACTCCAATCCGGCAAATCTCCGGTCAATAAGTCTTCTTCCGAATATCAGCAAGGTATTCGAAAAGGTTATCAATAGAGCCTTGACTAAGTGGGTTGAGGACAATAAAATAGTTCCGGATAAACAATTCGGTTTCAAGGCGGGACATGATACGATACATGCCGCGTCTAAACTGATATCAGATATCCAATGGTACAAAAGTAAGAACCAATGCACGGGTGCCTGCCTGATTGACTTGGAGAAGGCCTTTGATACCGTATGGTTAGAAGGACTCTTTTACAAGTTGAATAGGTTAGGCATCAGCAAACCTCTTCTATACATGTTGCTTAATATGCTCTCCGGTAGAAAGTTTGTCGTGAAACACGGCAATGTGACTTCTTCTGGAGTGTTCAATATCAAAAACGGTCTGCAACAGGGAGCGATCAATTCGCCGATTCTCTTCAATATTTACACGGCTGATCTGATAGGATCTCTTCATTTTGCGATAGCGTATGCCGACGATTTAATCGCGTACAGATCAGGGCCTAAAATCGAGGTCATTGTAGCATTATTGCAGCGTGACTTCGACAAAATTCAGCAATACTGCGACGACTGGAAGTTGAGGATCAATTTCCAGAAGTCGGAAACCATTCTGTTCAGAACGCCGTTGTCTTTGGCCTCTAGGGATACCAAAAAGAACTGGCGAAAGTTTTCTATCGTTGGACAGCACGGGCTTCCACTTGCGTGTAAAAATGTAGTCAGATACCTTGGACTCTGGCTAGACCAATATTTATATTTTAACAAACATGTAGATGTTGCTTTATCCAGAGCCCGGGGTGCCTTTGCCCTAACAAAGAGACTGTTTTATAGCAGCCAACTCGATGCGAGGGTGAAGGTTATCTGCTACATGGCCCTTATTAGGCCTATGCTCGCATATGGTTGTCCCGTGTGGTTCAACATAGGGGCAAGTAGAATGGAAAGGATTCGGGTTTTTGAGAGGGCTTGTCTTCGGGCTTGCCTTCGCTTATATCGAACTCCGGAGTCCGAGTACACAAAGTACTTTTCCAATGAGGTCCTATACAACAGGGCGAATATGATCAGAGTGGATAATTTCCTCATTAAGCTGACTCGAAGGCACATTGCAAGAGCAATGACCTCGACGAATAACCTGATCTCAGGGGCTTATTACCCAAATTTCATGTATCATGAGAGTGTGCGTCTGAACGGCTTCGTCCCCCCAGAGGCATTCCTCTATTTTGACCAGGCAGGCCTGATCCAGGATAGATCGGCAGTGCCCTTAATCTTCCATGTTGCTCGGACAACTGTTGACAGGCGACTCAACTACAACCGAGACGTCGCACGGAGCGCTGAGGAGCGTCTCCGATTCAGTAGGTCGGTGTCCTCCCGTGATATTGGAGACGTAGTTAAACAACACCAGCAATTCTGGTGGCTACGAGAGGGAGCTCCCTCGTTGATCCCTTTTGATCCGGGCTAGGGTTTTCTTAGATCGGCAAAGTCGGTCGCCGTTAAGCCATGGCCGGCTTACATAGCTTTAAGGTGTCTAGGTTAAGGTAGTTTTAAAATATTATTAACAAAAAAAATATAAAAACACAAAAAAAAAATCACAAAAATAAACAAAAAACCCAAAAAAAAAATTATAAAACAAAAGAAAAACCAAACACAGCACTTGACACAAAAAAAAATATAAAACTACAAAAAACACAAAAAAAAGTGCATATATAATTATGCAGGTAGTTAAGTTAGGTTAGGTTAAGTCTTATTGTTTATTTTAAGGTATCTTTAAGTTTTATATATAAGATAAAAATAAAAGTTCTGGAACTAAGTTTTTTCAAAATATATATTTTTCTTAGTTAAATTTGCTCTGTTATGTTTAGTATTATAATGTAAGTTAGTTTAGGTCGAAAGACATAGTTGATAAGAGTTAAGTTTAGCTTAGAGCGCCCGCGAAGGGCCAGTAAGTTATATTAAGATAGTTAAGTTATTTAAGCTAGTTTTAAGCGTTTTTGTCTAGCATGTAAGAACTCAGAAATGAATTAAATAAAAAGCATTAAAAACGAAAAACATTGCTATTTTCCATTTCAGGACGGACCGTTAAAAATTTCTCAAAAGCTACTACGATTTACCACGCATCCATCGAAGAGTTAAGTACGTTACGTAGCTATCTATAACTTGATGATAGGTTGATATTGACTTGAAAAATAAGTCGTTTAGTGGAAGTTATTATAAAAATATCATATCACCCAAGGTATGCCATATCATCCGACTTCACCATGAGCAACAAGTGAATAAGTGCAAGACATTCTCTGTGACAAACTTAGGCCACGCCCCAAAGAAGTGGGCATGGGCTAAAAATTAAAATCATTTAATTGTTATTTCGTTGGAATCATGAGGAAAAACTTTTTTTCCTAAGAACGCCCCCTAAAAGTGGGCGGAGCAAACTTAGCAAATAGTAATATCGACAATATTTGTCATAAAATTTTTTTTTCGATTAAGAGTGAACTTTCCGAGAAATCGGATTTTTAAAGAACTAACATGTTAAAAGTGGGTGTGGTCCAATTGTGGGCGGTCCAATTTCGCCTTGTTAAAGGTCTTGAACCAATATTGCTCAGTACCAAAATTTAAGCTCATGTGCCTTGTCTAACTTGACCAAAAGGCATTTTGAAAGAAAGTGTGAAATAGAGGTTGTCTCTCATTGCATTGGTCGAATTGATTTCAAGCCAACTCACGAAATTTCAGCTCTGTACCTTAAAATTTAAGGCCTAAAAGTTGTTTACATATGGACGGACGCTTAAAAGATTCTCTTGTCGGTCCCATTCATATCCCATATCCCATTCGGTCCCATAGACCCCAAAAGGTCTTAGGGGTCTACGGTTATTATTTCACTGCGTTAAAACGAGTTCTTGCCTTAAGAAAACATTGTTGGGCCAAGAATCTATCTAAAATCTAAAATTCTAGGGACAACAACGTTTTTTTTTTTTGAGTGCAGCAAAAAAAACTGCCTTTTATTCCCACCTTAATAGCTATACCTATGCGTCTTATAATTTCTGTTTTTTTTTTAACTAAGTCACAATTCTGTTTTTAGTAACTAAACGCGCCCACCGCCATGTTTTTTTACATTTGTTTGAAGCGCCTTCAAAGTTCCTAGCAAGCTGACTTTTTTAGGTCTTTAAAAACGAACTTGACCAAGTGTGAATTATGGCTCTTATTTTGTACAGATGTTAAGAACGAAAACAACAATTACAGAGACAAAACGTCGACCCTTGACAGCTTGTTCCAAAACAAATTTATCTTAAGTTAGTAAGTTATTAGAAATATAGTTTGATAGCTTACCTCTCTTTTAAAAAGCGTTCTGATAATCCATTAAGCAATTTTCAACTCATCCAGACAGTCTTCTTCAAAGACCGGTTAAACGTAATGCTCCTTTTTAAAGTTCTTAAATGGAGTATGTACTTAACTTAGCAAGAATTACTATCTAAAATGTTGCTGTTAAAGTCTGAAGTAATGCTGATGTTTCGAAATTGACTTCATTTTCAACTTGATTACTCTTTTATAGGGAGTTTCGATAAGAAACTAAAATATGTTCGCATTATTCTCATGATATTCCAACGAGGATAATGTAAGGACTTGAAAGCCTAACTATTAAACTTATAAACGTACACAAGCGACAAACTTGTGTTAGTTGCTAAAAAGATAGAAGCTTAAGAAACCGTTTGACCATACTGGGCGGCTTCTTTAAAATAACGTATTTTAGCACACGCACCCTAATAAACGTGGTGCAGTCCTAATGGCTCTCTAATTGCTCAAGTCAATTTCCTTTTCGCCTGGGCCTGCAATTAAAAATTACGCTTTCCCACAATTAATGGCTCGTAGATGGCTCATTTCTCATTGGTCGGGAAACTTGAATGTTGACCGACACGACGCCGACGAGTGTCTTCTGTCCGGTGCAAGGAATCATCCCAAGACTTAACAAACATTAACTGCACACTTTCTGGTCATTATGTACACCACATGCAGGTACTTTTCAGAGTTATTATATGGTCACTTTGGCATGGCCAACATTAGAGCACCCAAGAGCTCAAATACAAAGCTAACCCAACCGGACTAGATGTGACGCATAGCCTTGCTCACATTTCGAATGGATAATATCATTTCGGCTCATGGCGTATAATAAACTTTCGCATCTAATTAAATTAATTCTTCAGGCTGAGTTGTTGTGTTCATGGCATGAGGTGGTACACGCGTCTTAAGGCTCTCTACTCGCACTCAATCTAGCCGTTAAGATGTGCGTCTTCAGAGATTAACCCGGATTAATTGACGCGTCCAATGTTGCTCAAACTGCGCACAATTGTAGTTAACGTTATGCGGTCCAGTTCTGTTTTCTATTCTAAGTTTTTTGGTAAATATTTATGTATTACATAAGATTTGCATTTTAAATCGAAATGTGGACAGTTTCATGGGTAATGAATTATGGCTTGATTAAGGAACGTGGACCGTTTGTTATTCATGGGAAATATGAAGCCGCTTGTTTCGGCAACAAGCGGTTCTTATTTTATTCAAATCCAGAGTAACTGTCGCGTTAGGAGTCTTTGAACCTTTTGTTTGTTAGAAGAATGTCGCTATTGTTGACACAAATAGTGAAGGCAAAATTTGAATATCTGGAAAGAGAGGTTGCTATGGTATAACTAGTGTAAACAGAAGAATTAGAGAAGTTATAAGTAAGAGTATTTTTACTGTGCTAATTCGCGGCATTCGATTACCCTTAATACCCTTTGGTATGTGTTTTTTTTTGGTGCTCAGACGGTTATGTATTAACAGATATGCACACAACAACAATTCACGCAATCAAACCAGATTCTATTGATTCTACAAGTAAACTTGCCAAAGAGAAGACAACTTGCCAAACGCGACTTTGAACTCACGGGCTTCTTAAAGATGATATTAAGTAGACATGTCAGCTTGTTAAAAGAATTTTACTTTTTAAGTTTTTCAAATACATTTCGTTGTCAGAAATATTAGAAATTAAAAAAATAGAAAGGTAACCCTTAATATAACCTTAGTAAAACTAAAAAGCATCCCACCTAACCCAAGAAATTATCACCACCATCTTCAATTGTATCACTATAGTCACCCCTATATACGCGACATCATGAGTAGGTATCATTTTCCCAAAGTTCTCAAGATCTTCTACTGCATCGCCAGTCTGTCATTCGACCCGCTCACTTAAGTCACTTTCCACACTCCGGTGGTCCGGTCTTCTCAGTTCCGCCTCAAAATTAACCACAATCATAATATTTTGTAAACAAAAGCGCAGCTAATTATAATTTATGACACTTGATATCGTGATGGTGTTGTTCTTCTGTTGTCAAATCGGTGACCATCTCTAATGTAATTGCCATCGTTAAGGGGCACTTGTAATTTGTATCCAAAAAGAAGTGACCCTCCGTCTAGTGTTCACCACATTCTCCTACGATGCCATTAAGTTGTGACTGCATCAGTCAGCTGATGCCCCCCATCACACGAATTTGGGCCAAAGCTAAGTACGCGCGTTTTCTCATCATTCTAAACGGTTGATTAATGGCGTTAAGCAGTGATTAGGCAAAAGAAAGAGAAAGACAAAAAGAGAGTAGGTACCTTCCTGATGATGGTGGAAAAGCCTAAATGTTCTTTTCTGGATTTTTAGGCCAGGCCATGCCAAGAATTCGTGGTGGATGATTACCATGAGTAACAAGATCTTGTAAACTGCGAGGAAATTTGTTTTTGATTGCCCTCATCTTGGGCTTATCATTTGGCTCGTTCTCGGATGGGGTTTCCGCTTGGTTTCTGTTAAAATGTAATTAATCATCCGCGGGTATTGGTTTCACTAAGGTGCGCGCGCATTAAGTTGTGAAGATGCGCATTGTTTAGTGTGGAGGAAAAGTCATCCTATAAGCCGGTGCTGATATCAGATGACGGCTGACTTGTTTATATGACACTTACCGGTGGTAATTTGTTTAAATTAGTATTTTTTTGTAAACGGGGAGAGCGTTTCTAAATTATGACAATGAGATGACTAATGGAGCTCCCCCATGGATCTACTTTATGCAGGATTTTTCTAGATGCTCTTTAATGCAACTAGATATCAAGGTTACAAGACTGTATTTCTAACTTTGCTGATGAGGAAAACTGTACAATGAGATTGGTTGCTATCACATCTGTACTCGTACTTAAATTTTTACATGTAAGAAAATTTTCGTAGATCTTATCGATGTCGAAAAAAGCACTTAACACTTTCTCACCTATCAAGTCAGTTGAGTATAACTCAACATCACTAAATTATGAACTACCGCATAAAAGGTCAAAAGAAAAAATGTTTTTTGCCAAACCGAAGTGTTCATCCCGGAAGTGTGCACCGGGTCTTAGAGGGGGACTACTCTGGAGTATCTGAGAAGAGACGCTTAGTATCAAAGCGCCCAAAAATGTCACAGAAACCAATATATTTGGGTGATTTGACACTATGACAGATCACCGAAAAAGTATAAATGTCAAATCACCCAAAATAGATCTTGTCACTATTATGAGAAGTTGAATAGAATCTTAATATATTAGGTCCACTGTTTCGAAAATGATTCTCACGTGAGTGACAAAAATAGAGTGCTCGTGTCAAATAAATAATATGTTTTGCCGGTGGAGACAATACGGGATTTATTTTTAATCTTCTCATGCTAATCGCAGTTTTATATCACTCTGTATCCTTTTCGCAAGTTGAAACCTTTGAAATAATGTCTGTAGACAGGTCAATTTAATCTTATACCATGTCTCCACCGAGCACTAATCCGCGATTAATATAAATCTTTATTAAATCCTCTAAAAGTCACGCGATTTACCATACAAATTTAAATCCTCTCGGCAAGCGATTTAAAATAAATCCTCTCATAAATCCCATTCACCCTATTCACAAACCTATTTTCTGCACCTCTGTAGCAGTTTGAGATTCAAAAAAGGAAACTGTCCGTGTGCGACAGATCTGTCACAAGTACGTTTTCTATTGTGATTTTTGCTGAGGAAACCGTTTTTCGCTCCTGGGATTTGACATCGTCACTCTCTTTTGAGAGCCAAAATGACAGAAACAGCATTTTTGTGTCAAATTAATCCTATATTTGTCCGATGGAGCCACTTTGGCATTTATTTTTAATCGTCTTCCGCTAATCTTCTTTTAATTGTCGGTGGAGACAGAGTAAATATAATGCTTATCGGGTGGAGACACATCGCGATTTTTTTAATCTTCTCACACTAATCGTAGTTTAATACTATGTATGTCCGCACCCGGAAATTAAAGAGAATAATGGGGAGACGATTAAAAATAAATCTCAAAGTGGCGATTTCAGTTTCCTTTTTTGATACTTAAACTGTTACAAAGGTGCAGAAAATAGGTTTGTGAATAGGGTGAAAGAGATTTATGAGAGGTTTTATCTTTAATCGCTTGCCGAGGGGGCTTAAATTTGTATGGTGAATCGAGTGATTTGTAGAGGAGTTAGTACAGATTTATATTAGAGAGATGGTATAATGTTACTTTAACCCTTTTCGCATTTAATCTGATATGCAAAATCTATCACAAATGTGTGTTCTATTGCGATTTTTGCAAAAAAAAAATATTTTGCCGCTGCTGAAAAATGTCGTCGTCACTTTCTTTTGTGACACAAAGTGACAACAAAACAACAAAAAGGTGCTCGTGTCAAATTAATATTATTTTAGTCCGGTGGAGACAATGCGATTTTTTGTCGTCACCTGGCCTATGACCTGTCTTATGGCTGGATAGAGACAAAGTATAGGGGAAGGTAAAAGAAAATTCAAGTAGAGT
Organism: Neoascia interrupta; assembly: GCA_947623515.1. Lineage (NCBI taxonomy): Eukaryota > Metazoa > Arthropoda > Insecta > Diptera > Syrphidae > Neoascia > Neoascia interrupta. The sequence goes on along the minus strand of OX392462.1, from coordinate 42,024,872 downwards.
GGTTGCAGGGAGGATTCGATGAAAGCCCGAAGTTTTCATTCAGTTTTTTCGCAGTTCTACGTTCGATGAAGCGAAGACAACAACCCCGTGTTGCACTGCATTCGATGACAGTACTGTCGCGCACTGTCGGGGCAGAAAGTTCTGTTCTGAAAACGACTTACGTTTCAGTTTTATTATCAGCTGTGCAGTGAAATTTGGCAGTTTCACAGCCTGGCGCGCTGAGTTTTTGACTATCAGCTGATTGCACGGAAAATGAGCGGGGTCCAGATGCGACAACATTTCTAGTCATGGGTCCATGATGTTAAAAAGAAAATGGGCCATTATTAGTCCACAGTTAGCACTATTACTTATGTCAGAATGGATTCATACTTAAATTTTATAACAATTTGCATACACCCAATCTTGCGTCTATCCCAATTCCCACGTTGAGACGTTATTGGACTTTGGGTTGATGCAAGTTTTGACCCTAAGAATTAGATGGTAAATTTAAATTGGAGTATACCTGAGCTAACCTGAGTAGGTTATAAGTCCACAAATCACTTGTGAACTCACCCAAATGGTTTGAAACTCTATTAAGGATTTTCGGCCTGTGGACCTATTTTCTTGGGTCACAGCGTAGAGGTTCTATCTGCACTTGTACGATACAAACCAATTACCGAATGTGCCTTCCGGGGAAATGCTACTTAATACCCTCCCTGTTCAAATATGTACGTGGCTGGCCACCTGAGCTCGACCTCAGCTGAGTTTGAGTGATTATATCAGAGTGAGTGCCGTTATATTGCTGGATATCACATGATTTGGAGTAGGCGACATATTTATTTTTACATTAAAAAACAAATCTTAAAATTCCCGCTTTTAGGTCGATTGGAACAAGTTTAGGTTTCAGCCACTCATACCTCATGAATTTCAACGCCTACACCTAATTCTACTCTCAGCTTTTCTGTTCTTCGTAATTTTTCTTTGTGGAGATAAGGATAAGATTTACTTAATTGTGTTGAATAATTTAATCTCTCGTGTGTTCTCATATTTTGCGGCCTTATCTTTTTGAAATATTTTTGAAAAGCCCACGTGTATATACGGCAGCTGACAGCTTACTGCGCCTGAAGTGCATAAAACCTTAATGCAAATTTATTTCTTCAACCTAAATAAAGACAGTCGAATCAAAACACACCCAAAGCCCTGATCAAATATATTAAACCTCTTAACCTAAGTCCTCCTCAATGAAAACCCATCTCGGGCGCCAATTAGTCACTAATGGGCTAAGGAACAAAATTCACGTCAATATGTTAATCAGTCTAGTAACCGGCTCTCACGAGCTCTTCGAACCATATTAATCATCAGACTTATGGGATCATAAACTTCACTAGTGTCTGCGGGACTGTTGACATTCCAATAACCAAGACACAATGTAATCCCATCACAAGCTGGAAACCGTTGATCCCCAACAATGCGTCATTTGTTGTATCCAAAAAAAAAAGAAAAACGAACGGCTTTTTGGCCGAAAAACCGATACACATTATTTAAATTCAGTTCTAGATTCTTTTCTAGCGTTAAATACTAGTTTTCCAACGGATCTCTAAGCATCTTACAACCAAAAACTTTATACGACCTAGAACAATCGAGTGTACCAAGTGGAGGTAGGTACCTTTTTATACTCTGGTTATGTGTGTTGAACCTGTTCTTCTTTTAGTGTGCCTATAAGAATGGTTATCCTGCATTCTAATTTCCATAAACATGATTTCATCCTATCTCAAAAACGATACGATTTGACGGTGAAATTTATTCAATCAGTGGATTTAGTTACGGCACATAATGGCTATCAATGGGACGGCGCGGCGCGATGTCGCAGTCGATAGTGGTGGCAGTCAACGGCCAACAATAAAATAATGAATATGTCGTTCTAAAAACTGAAATTCTAATAAATTCAACTTTGGGTTATTATAAGGGCCTTAGGCTGGAATTGAGTTTCAGTTGACCCAGATTTTTCCGGTTGACAGTTTGGTTCAAAATGAATGCAGGAAATCAGCATCAGTATGTAATTAGTTGGGCTATTATCAGTCGCTTGTTAGGAATTAAGTTCTCATTACTCGTACAAAAAAGAAATTTAATTTAATGAAAAATTTGGAAAATCGCAGAGTGAAGGTTGAGGAACTCTGAACTTGGCAGTGACAGAAGTATTAGCATTACAGTGACAGTCAGGAGCTTGGAAAATAATTTAGCAAAAGAGAATTTAGGTGAAAATTAAATTTTTGGGTCCTTATCTAGGGAGTTTCAGCACCATGATCTTCACATACATTTCAAAGCCTACAAACACTAAAGTTTAAACCGAAATCAAGTCATTGAAAGTTGGAATGAAATCGTGAAATTCAGTTCACCATAAATCAACCTGAGAGTTGAATTTCAACATGACAGGGGGTGATCATTAATGCCAAGCCTCTTCTTCAGGAGAAACCAAATGATTTTTTTTCTGTCTTGGATATAAAATTTTCTAGCATCAACTCATCGCTTAAAATAAAAATAAAAAAATAAGATAAAAAAATCCAGGCCACAAAATGATATGTGCTCTACTATCCGAAAAAAAAACAAAAACAAACTATTGTTAAACTTTTGCATAAATAAACATAAACTAAAATGTGGACATTTGTCACGGGTTTTTTTTTACAAAAATGTGACAGCTATATTCTTATATTATAATATTTTCTGCGAATTTTCTATCTGCTTTCACAATGAAATCGGTTTGCCAATAACATCCATGATTTGATTAGGATCATTAAATTGCAGTCGTTAAAGTAGTAAGCTTGCACGAGGTGTAAAATTTATTTTATTTAACATTTTTATTTGCCAAATAAGCATACTTCCTTTTGGATTAGCATTAAATGTTTTTTTTTATTTATTTTATAAAAACAAAACAACGAATTTATTTAAATTCCTTTGAAATTGTCTCATTAGTGGATTTGAAGAAATTTTACTTTTGTTTGAGAAAGTTTTATAGGCTTTGTTTTTTTTACAATCTTGGGGGCGAGGTTTGATTATGTAACATTGCATAATTTAAAGGTATTTCTACTAAATTTCGCTATCTCCCTGCTTCTAGGCTTGACGTAAAATATAAAACCACAAGTAGGACAATGGAATCAAAATAAAATTTCTATTTGCATTGCTAAATGAGGGATCCACCTTTGTGGTTATAATATCGGAATGTATAAGATGATTGTAGAAGTTTGTTATAAAGGTGCAAAAAAAACACAAGGTGATAACTACCACACCCTAGGCCAAAAATTTTTTACAAACAAAGTAAATATTAGTTATATATTTAATCTCCACAATATTCAAATAAGACCAGTTGTTTAACCCAAGAAAATTCCACAAAAGAGGCACTTTTTTTTATGCAAAATGCCTAATGTCACCATTACTCTCTTTTGTGAGCTAAAATGAATACAGAAGGTGTGACTCCGGTGAAAACTCCTCGGAGTTTATTTGAAATCGTATATCACATTCCATTGCAATGAAATTGTCATCCCTCTCTCCCACGTAGCCGCTGTATGATTCCTAAGGGCTCCTGACCAGTTTTTTTTAATATACACATATGTTGCTGATAGTGCTTACTTTTCGGGTGCTGCATCCATACATTATTATAGACACGAGGATTTTTTCCTCGGCACGATATATATTTTTTGAAATTTTAAAAGACCCTGTACAAATTTACAGCGGCCTGATCAACTCAGGAATATCAGATGTCTTCAAGTTTGATCGGTCCAAAATATTTTTTATACCCAACCGAGGGTATATTTATTTTAATGCATAGTTTGTAACACAATGAAAAATATCAACGTAGACCCTCAAGACCTTTTAGAGATATGATCGAGTCCGACATGTGAATCGATTAAGCCATGTCCGTCCGTCCGTCCATCCGTTCGTCCGTCCGCCCGTTTGTCCGTCCGTATGTGTGAAGGTTTTAGGTCTTCAAAATCAAGCTAGAAAGGTGAACCAAGTACACGGCTTGGTTCTTTTGTTGCACAGACAAAGTGTGAAAAGTGGCTCAATCCGTCAACGGCCACGCCCACTACTGGCTTCAATTTGAGACAACCTCTATTTCATTTTTTTTAAATGTCTTTTGGTCAAGTTAGACAAGGCACAGGAACCTTAGTTTT